>OY728164.1:1910344276-1915344276 GCA_963277665.1 Viscum album | reverse complement strand
ATATATCAAGTGGGATTATGAATTGTGGTAGGAGATTAATTTAATAACCTTGACATAGGGGTATACATCACGTCCTTTCTACAAGAAATTAAATGGGATGTAACTCTGAGAACTAAATGTGGAATTATTCTTATCATCTTGAGATATATTTTAACAGACAAATATTTTGTCCACAGGCCCAGAAATGGTTATAAACTCATTTGTCCCAGTAGCCTCGATTTATCACTGAAATATATGTGTTGTCACTAAAACTTCTTTGGTTTTCATTAATGTAGGTTTTCTTTATGGAACCACATTTCACAACTCTATTATGTACTCCATCTTATGGTGTAAATCCAATGACCCAAAAAAACCCACATATGCCCATACCAAACAATATTAAACTATGCCACATCCTTCTTACTGCATGACATTAAACAACATGGATGTATTTGCCTGACACATGATGTTTAACTACATGGTCATTCAAGAACAACATTTTGATTCAAAATCACTTCAATGAGTCACAAAGTGAGACACATGTTCTCACCCATATACCCAGCTACAACATTACCACATATCAATTCAATTCACATTTCATTAACACATGATGTTAAACTATATTGAGATGAATTTCCCCGCTCCATGAAAATAAACTATACAGACCAAATCCATCATGCCACCTTATTAGAGGACCCTAAAAGCCTCACCCTATCCAGCCAGAGAAAAAAGTTATTCAATAATCTTCTCAAGAACCTCAATCAATGTCCCACACATCCGGTCTAAATCTTCTCCTGTCATCATAAACCTTTCACCATGCTTGATGTGAAAAATGTATCTATCTTCTTGGTCATTATACTAATACGGCTGCTCAGACCCACCAACACAAGACTTCTTGGCTTGGTGAAAATTTATTTTGGATTCGTGTGAATCTTAAATCACTAAAGTGGAACCCAACAACACATTGTTATATAGGTCATCCAAATATTGATTGTCCCTTTTCATCACTCATGACCTAAGAACATTGATCCATGATTTTTGATTTCCCCATTGCCCATTCCAAGTGATGCTGGAGTATTCCTGAAGGAGGATAACCTAATGGACCTATTGGGAAACACCCCCATACCAAGACCGAGTTACATGATCTTAAATTGATCACACATTGGTCAAATATCTACGACCATAAATTAAAACTCATTATAGTCAAAATTGCAGTATCTGAAACTGCGAATGGAAGAGACACAAAACTCATCAGGATGAAAATTAACAATGGGAGAGCTGAGAAAAATACATCTAATAACCTGATAATCGCTTCATATTAAGAGTTTAGGAAAAAATGGGGCACATGTATATAACACATAAAGTTCATAGGGGTTACTCTTTAGCGGTATTAAATTCCAATATATGCTCTCTGGACCCCCTGATCTAGGAAAAAATGTGAGAAATGGTTTGTAACATCTCTTCACCATATGAATAATTTCGAGAGGTAGGGGAACAGATATAATGGTGCTTGAACAATTCTTGGATCATACATTTTCCAAATATCACACTTCGTGATCTGGGTCATATCAAGTCATCACAAATATTTCATTACACATGAAGGGGAAAATATATCCCTCTTCTTGGTCATGAAACTATTGTGAGGTATCATAACCACAAATCATCAACATCCTAGCACAATGTAAATGCATTTATGAATCTTTTTACCCTCACATCATCGTGGTGGAACCTAACACCTCATTGTGTTATTAGATCCCCTGAGGCGAATTTACTATACATTCCTCATGGCATGAGAGATTTGGAATATTATTTAGAGTCTCCATATTTGTCTATCAATATAGATATGATATTCGTGACATTTCAGCAAAATATTTTCTTCGGATTCTTAAAGCTAGAATGTGATCCTTCATTTTAGAAAATATAGATGGATCAAACAAATAATTTGAAACCACATGGAAAAGGGATCGATCAATCCAATTAAGATCTATGTTTCATTGTTTTATGGAACCCTTCGGGGATAGAAATCAGATCATACACTACACAATCATCATGATGTTTGAGCCTTATAAAATATTTCATATCCCATAGAAAGGAAAAAAAATCTCTTCCCTTGGCCATGTTATTGATGCATTGGGTCAGACCCCCCAAATGGAATCATCATTTCCTAGTATAATGATCCTTACAATCATTTTGATCCATAGTGACACCGTGGAGGAACCTAACACCCCCATTGTGTCATGGGGCATACATAATAATCCAACACCATTTTGTATAATTTAGATGAAGCTTCTGCATTTTAATTTTCATTAACCAGACCCAAGCTATCTCTGTTGGCCTATATTCCCTAGTATTTCCCCCATATCCAGATTCTTTCCATGAATCTTCTGTATCCTATGTAGAATAGTGGTGGATATCCTTTCATGGCCACACAAACCAACTCACAATGGACCTAACCTACCAACCAAATGTGTCACCCCTTACATAAAAGGATCTTCGAGCCTCGTGATCCCTATAAGTATGATGGTAGAACTCAGAAACCCATAGTGTTTTGAGTAATTTTTGAAATTCTAGAACCATATTATTCTATGGAATGTGCTAAAATACTCAAAAATAAAGCAAGAAAAGGGTTTATCTAAATGGACCTAAAATAAAGCAACTAATTGTATGAGCTAAATGAACCTAGACTAGATTAATAGAAGTTCTGATCATAAAGTACCTAAACTAAATCAACAATAGTTCTGAGCTAAAAGACCCTAAAATAAAGAAATAGAAGCTTAGAGATAAAAATCATATACAGAAGAAAGAGAAGGCCTGAGATACAACAAACTAAACTAAAGAAATAGAATCTATGAGATTATAGTCCCTAAACATAGATAATAGAATGTCTAAGCTAAATGACACTAAACTAATGAATCAAAAGGTCTGATCTAAAAGAACCTAAAATAATGAAATAGAATGTATATGCTAAAATTACATACACTAATGAAAACAATGGTTTGAACTCTATGACCCTAAGCTAATGAAATAGCTAGTTTAATCCACAGACCACAAACTAATGCATGTGAATGTTATTTTTAGGGCCTATATATAGCCCTTTCACATTTGAGTTTCTCTTAACAGACATTCAATGAACCCATCCTTCAATACATATCTCATTCACCAATGATTTCCCTACACAACAAGCATTCATTCTAATATATCACAATGTTAGTGATGATCCCTGACAACAGTTCCTAATAAAACATAATTTTAATTTATCACATAAATAATAAAATTCTATAGTAAGATAAGCTCATTAATTCATATTATTGAATTGGGGGAGGAATATTGACATTTTGGAGTCTCTCCAAAAATCATCAATAAAAAAACTTGGTGTAGTGAAATACTATGGTTTTCGATAATCGATAACTGAATTATATCAGAATATTATCAACAGAACCAATAAGATTGTTATGGGTTTACATGGATGAATCAATTGAGAATTGATGTCTCCCATTAAATTTCCTCCACCGATTCCATATGATGATGAAATTCTACTTGAGTTGTTTGATCTTTAACCCTCCTTCGGCCATTGTACATGGAAACCGAAGATGTAGAATGGTTAGACTTCAATAAATAAATCAAATTTTCAGGCCTCCATATCTTCACTGCCTAAGCATCAATATCGGATTTCAAATCCGATGATATCTGACGACCCTTTTCTAGTTCCACCATCATCTTATTCTATTGTTGGTATAGGGGGGCCGCATACGTAAAATAATGCTAGATCCTCTGCTACATATACATGTCTTTATAGGATAGAATGAATTAATTAATAATTTTTAAAAGAGACTAATGATCAAAACCATCTTCTCCCAGATCATGGAATGGGCGACAATACTTCTCCCCCTGATGATAGAATGTCTCCATAGGGGTCTCAAAAATCAAGCCATGGATATGATCACAGAACAACCTAAGACATGAGTGAGCCTCAGAATTTTATTAGGTCGTTATGATATAAGGATAACAAACTAGAATAATAAATGATAAAATATAGAAGAGGCCAATTATTCCCAATATTTTGTTGGAAAATCATTCATAGCCTAAACTGAAGAAAAAATTTCCCGAACAGATTCTGGCATGTTGTCTAATCATCTATCATATGAGAGAGGTCACATGTTAGATGCCCCCCCCCAAATATGCCATCAAATACATTGATTCCACATTGATGCCTACTGTACCAATACACCATTGGTTTATACCATCATCCCTGCCTAAGAATAATCGTTGGTGATAAAATCAAGGGTATAATCAAGAATAAATATAATCACATCCAATGTTTCCTCATGAGTTTTCATTTAACAAAAATATCAGATGATGCTAGGATATCATTCCCCATGGAAACAAGACAAAGAATCAGAGAAACACTTTTTACACAACGAATTTGTTGAGACAACCGATGTGGTGAGTGTAGTTCAAAGGTAATAAGGTCATATATCAAGGCTTAATGGACACCATACAAACGAGAAACTATATAATATCTCTAATTGAAAGGGTTACATCCATCATCAATGACATAACTAACCAGTATGCATGGGATATAGAATTCTAATTTTCACATGAGCATATCACACCTTTGGCTTCTAATGAGTTTCAGGATACATGAAAATCTCTAGAGACAAACAACAATAATTTTTAGGATACAAGGTCTGGAATATGAGAATTATTGTACTACTCTTAGAAACAAACGTGATATCCAATCAAACCAAGAAAGAATTGAAGTGGCCGCCAATTTGGTATGGAGTGTTTCCTTGATAGATATGGCCAAACAACTGGTAACACTGATCATGTATTGTTACATTAATGATTAGATGTTTCCCCTCTATGTGGCATGCCACCATTATCAAGTGAAAACGTGGATTCCAAATTGTGCATCCGTTAATGTGTTGAGCTACATTTTTTGAAACATATAATGAAAAACCACTACCCTACGGTCTAGAAAACCTCTAAGAACACTTGATTTCCCAATGAATAATGATCCCTATCATCCATAATTCCCCAACATGTTCCAAAATCATCCAATGTTTCTGGAAGGGAATCCAACAATGGAGAATTATGCATGATTTTACCCCACTACTATGTAGGAAAATTTTGATATAGTTCGTGAAGGAAACAAGCAATAAAATTCACATATCTTTCCCCATTTTCATCCACACAAGAAAAAGAATGTTATACAGTAAAACCAGATTCTGCATTAGATCACCCCAACAATGTTTTTCGGAGAAACTCAAAAAAATCACTCAAAGTTGATGGATTCCCAAATGTTGGTAGATATATCATAGGCTGATACCCATCCCACTATGGGGATGTTGGAATGTGTTGGTCCTCGGGCAACGTCGATGGATTATATCTCGATGGAGGTCAGTCTAGAGGTAGATGATGAACTGAGATATCCACAGGAGTTTATAAATATTAATGATGTACATATCATAAAAAAAGTTCAATATTGCTTTTTCATACCCAGTATTTCCATTCACAGTAATAAATGAATTATCCAAGGGGGACATGGTCTCACATTGACTACCACCTACCACCAAGAGCGTTCAGGGAAGAGAAAAATATGCTTCAGTACCTCTAGTGATGGGTTGTTGAGAAAGATCATGACCATCTAGGATTATGGGGGTAGTTGGCTAGCACATTGGAAAATCCATGAGGTTTGGTTAATACCAATTGAACATCCTCAGTAATCATCACCTGATAGGAGTTGATGTAGCTAAACACAAGAGAAGACTATATATTAAGGACTGTGGATAGAATTGCAACATCATCCACCGGACCCAAAAAAATATATTGTATGCTTATTAGAGATGTGATAATGGAAGATTTTATGTTAATGGAACATCCATAAAATCGTGATATCAGTACCCACATGAGTGTAGGGATCACCTTTTCGATTCCTAGTAATCAAAGCATTTTTCTTATATACAGGTGAGGAACCTTGATGGGATCTATAATTCATTTGGAAAATAATTTTGTGGAACATGTAAAATTAAAAATATAAAACCTTCACAATACAATATGCTTTAAAATTCCTCATTGGTATCATTCCCATCACATCACCCATATAAGTTTCCATCAGTCACATCAAGGAGATCATGAACCACCTGGTCTCTAGAAGACTCATGAATCACAGAACCCCTATGTGACCCCAATAACATCGCATGACATCCATGGAAGTTATTGATCACATGGCCTGGATATGGTCAAATAAATTGATCAGGATGGTTATGAAACAAATATCACAATTTTCTCATGATATTCTCTTATGTATAATGAATTAATGATTCGTAGTTTACGTTCGATACATTTGAGTTTCTATGCAGAAATCTGTATTGCTCAATATTAGGGATTGAAATCGAGACCCACATCACAACCTCATTGGAAGGGCATATGATTATGGTTCATGACTAGGTATTGAGTAAAGGAAGGATCATGAGAGATCTAGAGTAGGTGGCAGCCTGTGGATGTCAACCACATCTCTTCTTCACACGGCTACAAAATAGTGTTTTGTTGTGATAAAAATTCATTATCCACACCTAAAAAACAATGATAATAGATGAACTATTAAAAGGTGGTCCCTTTTATCAACATTAAAAAGTATTGATAGAGGCCCCTTTTTCATCAATTTCGTGAAAGCATTGATTGAAGACTTTTTAGAAAAACATCATCAAATCGAAGGGACCTACTTTTAAGAGTGCTTGAACCCCATCCCCTTCCCTCATTAAAATGCTCTCGATAGCCCCGTGTGTGCATGCGCCTGCCATCCCATTGACAGTGCTAGGCGCACCGCCACACATATATCATTATATACCCCTTGTAGCCTCCAACACACCCCATCCACCACATTGATTCGAACAAGAATCATTTCCCTTATGCTCCTACACCTCAATCACTCACCATCATGTTTTGGTCCCCATATAATGTTAATATCTATTTATTTATATATATTTAGTAATAGTTATTTTAATATCAATATATATATAGTTATATTAATAAAAATATTTATTTATATATTCTTATATATATATCTATTTATATTAAAATAGTTATATTTTTTATCATTATATTAATTATTTTATTATATATATTTAAATGAGTAGTTCAAAGTAAATTTAAAATATATGATCTTTTGTGTTTGTTTATTAAAAAATAAATATTTAAATAAATACGTATATACAACATAAATACAAAAAATATATATTATATAATGTATATCTAAAAGTATATATATATATATATTGATATATATTTATATATATTTATATATATTATATATTAATATGTATATTTATATTTCAGAATATAGAGATAATAAATATTAGTTTGTTAATACAGACAAACACACACACACACTAATAGAAAAAAATACATAATCGTTACATATGTTTATGAATATTCATAAATTTATATTTAAAAAAAATGATTACTAGTTTTTATATATATTGGGATCATATTTTGGGAGTCATTATATATATATATATAATTTTAATTATATGTCTATATAATTAAAATTTTATCTGTGAATAAATAAAATAATATGTATATATTGTTATATGATTTATTATAAAGAATATTACGCTGTGAAAAAAGATAAAATTATAAATACATAATATCTGTATGAATGTCAGACCATAGAATAAAATCATTCCCCACTGAGAAGGAAAAAATACCCCCTTAAACCACACTGAAAATACATTTAATGTTAAAAAAAATTGGATACCCCAAAAAATATTTTGTTTTGGAAGAATTATGGAAATGTTTTGGCCTATTTTTTTCTATGTTTTACTTGTGTAGCCATGTGCATAGATCTTCTATTAGGATATTATTTTTTGTTTTATAGAGCTGGAATGGACTCCTAGATCCAAGGATATGGTCGTTTTATGTTTGAGTTAATTTGTTATCATATTTTATATAGTTCATAAAACATTTTTATTGTTCGTTTATTGAAATTATTATTTATTGACTATTACTCTATAATGATTACTATATTATTAATAAATAATTTGTTGTTAAAAATTCAATAATCCATTTTCACTAAATATTTCATATATTAAGATAAAATTATTATTTATAACAATTTAAAACATATTTAAAAAAATATATATTATTAATGTCAGAATAAATATGATTTTTATACTAATCTATTATTGTTTTATCTTTTTTGGAAATAAAATATTTATCAGCACTAGTAAAATAATAGTTGTTAAAGACCCCCATTTATAATGGATAAATTAAAAAGAAATAAATAGGTGGTCCCCCTTACAGTGTTAAAAAAGCGCTGATTATGTGGGTATCTTTAGGAGCCCAAAAAAATTGTTCATAATTGTGTACTTTTTACAGTTCTTTTTTTAAAACAGTTTAAAGTACCCTTTATCATTGATTTATTAGTGATGATAAATTTTCCACCTTTATATTTATTTTTTTATCACTCATAATGGCTGGAGATACGAAAACCCATTTATGTGGAAGAAATGATGAGTTTGGGGAATCCTCCATTAAAAACTTCTAATTCAAATCACTCCATAACCCTTCCAACTATCTAAAGGTTGTTTCTAGTACCATAAATTGTATAATTTCAGAAAATGTCGAATAGATATAATGTGGCATCGTCACCCCCATAATGTAAAAAGAAAGATTTTGATTTTTCAAAGATTTTTCATTTGTGGTGGCCCTTGAAGGAATCTAAAATAGCAATAAATTTCATATAGGTTCGCTCATTCTGTAGTATATCATATATTACAAAGCCTTAAATGACATTTGGAAAGGTAGAAATATGGTACAAGCATTCATTAATGTCATCCAACTCAGGGGAATCACCAGAGAGGTTGATTACCCATACCAAGCCACATGCAGCACTTGTAACTGGAAGCATGGGTTATCTATGACTACCATTACTAGGTTCCAGTCCATGAAGACCAAAAACATGGCATCCCTAAAGGATGTTTTATCACAAAATCATGTTTATTTGGTGATAGATGTGAGCATGTAGAAATTCAGGTACTACAATGGTGGTACCATAAAAAAACACTACTCCACCAATCATACCCACATCGTGATGATGGTTGAGTACAATATGGAGGTAAATATTGGTTAATAAATGACTATAAATAGGAGAGATATGGGGTTTGATGATGCATGAAGCTTCCACGTGATGGGGATGGCCCACATGGGCTTCACACAACGCCCCTCCACACAAACTTTGTGAGAGGTCCAATTCCCTCTACCACATCACGTATCCACTATCACACCATATAGGGCCCTTGAGTTATTTATTGGAAAACATTTCCCAGTGTTCTCCACTATCTAATACACAACCATCGTCACCACAAGGGTCGTATTACTGAAATAGTCATCATCGAAGGTTTTTCCAATTTAGTACCATAAATACTTCATGATCACATCTATCAATACAAATGTAGGTTACCGGGACAAAATATATAGCAAGGATGCCTCACTCTTGGATGAAACGGATTGCACACTGCCGATGGTGGCTGTAGAGGACTCCAATACTTTTTTATTGGTGTTTACTTGGTTTGGTATGGGTTATCATCATATATGATGATGCCTTGGTGTTCGACGACATATTCCAAATCCACCACCATGATGCATCCTTCACAGTCGTTGTTTTCAGATGTGCAATCGATGAGCTGATGTACTTATAGTGACTTTATCTCACCAGTTTAGATTTCAGTGATCCCTCCTATGACCACCACTATAAAAAATTCCTAGAAAAATCCATTGGTGTGTTGATCCTTTATTTGGATGACAATTCAATGTGCCTCCAAATCGATATTTGTTGGTAAATAATCATTACAGGTACTATAATCCACCTTTTGACAATGCGTAGGGTGACATTGAGACAATGATAGGTTATAACCCAGATAGGAGGCCCGAAACTCTTCATCTGTGCGGTCGATGAAGAGGTTGGTATTCACACAGTATGAGTGGTCACCGCCATAGTTGAATTCCTCTAAGAACTCAATTTTTCTTTTAAAATAATCACAAATACCTATTTCTCATCATCCACTACATAGCTTTAACCATGCATCTCTATCCACCTCTCATGCTTCACATGTATGGATACTTGATCATGCAATCTGCAACTGCCAAACACGACCACCTGGTTGGATTGTCTAGGCATCCCTAGGATGAGTTCTAGGACAATTAAATATTGATTGAGGGATATGGAGATCCATGTCATGCAATCATAACGGGCTTGTGAGAAGCTAATAGTAGATCATACCCTCTATAAATAAGTATCACCAAATCCTGCCTTTTATATCTTCACTCTAATAAAAAGAAAATACATGCATATTTACTACATTAAAAAAAGACTCACTAATAAATTCCTGATAATAATGTCATAATAATAAATTCATGGTCATAATTTTATTAATTATTTGTAAGAGAATTATTTTTATTAATATTCATAGAAAATTTATTCCAAAAATAATTATTATGTATTACATTATTAATTATTTATTTATGGTATTCATATAAAATTTAGTGATATTATTTAATTATTATTATAAAAAAATTAAATATAAAATTTTATTTCGTAAAAACTATGATATATTGTTGATCAATCGATCCAATCAAACAAATCTAATTTAGAAAACTATCCACCCTTTAATTGTTACCCCAAGACATAAAATAACTCACTAGATGATGGGATTCATGATTACCCAAATGCAAGATGAAGGGTTGGGATCATGGGGAGAAAGAATCAGTGCATATAATATATATTCCATAGAGGTATCCTATAAAACATTTAATTATCCACATTTTTAAAATAACATTAAATACATCAAGGGATTCAGAATCCATAATGACTTGATTCAATCCATTAGCCTGGGAATGGTGGATCCCTTGAATAATTTCTAATGAGTCGTCAACAATCAGGCTCAAAATTCCAAGACAAACCATCTACTGAACTTCAACCACATGGTCGAGCACTATCAGTCAATACCCCCTTCCCAATCTAAAATCATGTCGAGACAACATATTCCTTGTTGATTATAATGAATCATCATGGAGATGGATTCTATCACGGTGGATCTCATAATAGTTCAACCACCGTTGGCAGCACCCTATTCAACAGCCACCCATTCATCTAAACAGATGCCTTATCCACCCAAATATGAGAAATTGTAGACATATCCTTAAAACCCCATTCATTATAACGGGACAAAAAATTAAAATAAATAATTCACCACATCCCCACGTCAACAGTTTTTAGAGAGGAAAACCAATCATTGAAAACATGGTCCATCTCCATATACAAACATGGGGCGTCCTAATAAGCGAGAGACCATTCATTCCAGGCTCCCTACACCCACGAACAATGATGAATAACATGCATATGAGTTTTTTATGTTTGAATCACAATGGAAACACGTCTCCCCCTACCATATGTCATATTGTCATAAGGATGGGAATCCACATTGCACACAAGATACCCTATCTCCAAAAAATTATTACATCCAGACGTAGGGGTGAAAAGTGTTGGTAAATACAGAAAAGTATAGAACATGTAAACAATATGAACACGAACACACTACATAAATAAAATAATTCCCACTATATAAAATGGATACACATAATCCAAAAATGAAATGTGGATAAAATCAAGGTGACACTAACAATTTTTACGTGGGAAACCCAAAAGGGAAAAACCACTGGACATTGTACAGAAAGAGGGATCCACTAAAATCAAAAGATACATGCTAGAGACTCCCCATAATTGGAATGGATCTCAAATGTAATACTCACGAAAAAAATAATTTCATCATTAATGTAGAGAAATTAATATGATCATCAAAAAAATGCGATCAATAAATGGGATTTTCTCTCAGTGTTGTTGGTGTCAATGTGTTTAAATGCCTTGCTGCTGCCTCCTTATGTATGAAAAAGAATCGTAATCAAATAATAACTTCACTTCAATACCATGTCACAACATGAATTAATTCATTCCATCGTATACCTCATTAAAAAACCTCAATAACTGAAAAAATTGGTGGTTATCCAACATAGATGGTGATACATAGTGCACCAATTAGAAAGGTTCCCAACAAACTCTCCCTCTTACTTATTTGAGGATCACCACCAACCATGGAATCATTTGAAATGACTCTAATTTTTATATGGGTAACTTCTTGGTCAACATGTCTAACCCGTATTCATCAGTTTGTATCTCTTCATTATCTAACTTTCTTGAATCAAGGATGTTGGAGATCCAATGTTATCGAACTTCGATATGTTATGAAAAACCATGAAAAGATGAAATCCTCCACAACAACAGCACTCAGACTATCCCAAAAAAACCATACATGTGCTGATTTAAACAGATCTCTTGAATAAATTCATTCTTCCACAACAATTATTATCATTCCTCAGTGACTACAACAAACTCTGACATTGTGGTAGATAAAGAAAAACATCGCTGGAATCTAGTATTCCATGATATATCCACATGCAAAAGTGATCAAATAGCTTGATGTATAATTCCTCAAATTGATATCTCCTGTCATGTCTGAATATGAAAATCCACGAACCATAGTTTTTGCTATTCCAAAACACAATATCATATCAGATTTACCACAATGATAACAAAAAATGTACTCCACCCTTCTCAAATTCTCTCTACAGGGGTTTGATAGGAAATGACTGACCACCCCAATTGCATGATCTATATCATATCTAGTACATAGAATTGAATACATCAAATAACCAATGACAGATTAATATGTTATATCCTCCATATTCACTCTATCATCATCACTAGAAGGTGACTGACTAGTACTAACCATAAATTTTAATGTACAAAAAGTACAGACCACTTTCCCTCTATCCATAGAAAATATCTAAATAACCTTCATTAATGTATCTAAAATGACATAATCACAATTTCAAAGCCTTTATATCATGGTAGATCATCATGCCAAGAATCTGTAGTTCTTACACCTAGTCATTAATTGCAAAAGACACAAAAAGATCCTTCTTCAATCTATCTATTCTAGAAGTATCATCGAAAAAAGTGAGATTATCATAAACATAATGTAACAGTATAATAAAATCATCATCAATAAATCTCTGAAAAAAAACACAAAGATTGGAGGATTGAATCTAGAAAAACAATGGAGAATTAAAATAGTCAAATTTATTATATCACTACCATGTAGCTTGATTCAAACAACAAATACTCTTCATCAACCATTAGAGATTATTTTTTTAACTGTTTCAACAAAACCCTTTGGAATCTACTTACAAATCACTTACTGAAATTCTCCAAGGTAGAAATCTATCTTCAAATCCATATGCTCAATCTATAGATCCAAACCTGCAGCTAATCGATGAACATCCCGAATGAAAAACATTTTGACAATATGTGATAAAATCTCATCAAAATCAATACCATTCTTCAGATGGAATGAATTAATGACTATACATTCTTATTATCATGGAATAGAACTGGATTATAATCATTTCATATGATAAATACACTGATTTAGCAAAGCTCACTTACCCATTGTTAACTTCACCATTTCAAAAGTATTGTTGTCATGTAAAGATTCCATCACATCATCCATTTCCCCTACCTATCATTTCCTATGTTTACATTCCATTGCCTCATCAAAATATTTTTTCCTCCCCATTTAGCGAGTTTCATACACATATTAAGTGAATATCATGTAGAAATAGCGTCATGCCGAGATGAACTCCATTGTGGATGTGAAGGTTCATTAATCACCTTTAGAAAATAATATTTAAAAACAAAAAGTTCCTCAGAAACATCAACTCCAACCTGTTCTTCCAAAGAATCATTTTGTACATCAACATTCTCATATGAATCAACAATGTTCGGAAAATTTGAATCTGATCCTGGATCAAGACTAACGAAACCATCAAAAGATAGAGAAGAAGATTTTTCTCCTTTATCAATGTATGTAATAGTATGATCCTCCATAAAAACATCATCACAACTTTTGACATCTTTCATCAAATAGGGATCAGAGAACATATACCCAAACTCATCATTTCAATAGACAATAAAAATACAGTGGGTTTTTACCATTCATATAGGATATCTCATCACTAGGAACATGAACAAAAGCCTTGCCACAAAAACATGAAAATTATCATACATGATCTCATTTCCACACCAAACCATGTCGGGAGTGACAGTATGAAAAGCTACCATAGGTGATATATTGATAATATAAGCATCAATAATTAAATTCTCACCCCAAAATAGTCTTGGTAGATTTTCTTCTAATATCGAACAACGAACACTTTCCATCAAAGACCTTTTGATCGGATCAGTTACAAAATTTGCTGAGGATTCATGGGTGATGACTTCAAATGCCTAATATGTTCCATCCTATAATACTGATCAAACTGACCACAATATTCCCACCCCATTTTCTATGAGAATAAATTTTGATTTTTTTCTGAATTCCATCAATGTAGTAACATGAAATTTCTTAAAACCACTGATCAAATTACTTTTGGCATTAAAAACTTAAACTCATTTATTTGGTGAGTTTCCATAAAAAATTGACACTAAATTAAGTCCGCCACAAATGGTCATATATTTTAAAGGACCCAAAATATCATTATGTACTAATTCATGTACATGTGACTTCCTGTGTGGAGGATGATAGATGAAACTCACTCTGTTATGTTTCCTAGCCATTCAATGATCACACATGTCAAATTAGACACTCTTAATATCTAGGAGAATATTTCTCATGGGAAAAACAACAATCCCTTTCTCAATTATGTGATTGGGCCTCATATTCTGAAACTTGGACGAAACAGTACAGTCAACAACTCAATTAGTATCATACTAAATTGATGTTATTGTCCAGTATAAATCTGATTACTTCTTCCCTTAAGAAACAATTAATGATCCCATAGAAATATAATATTTTAAATCACCAATAGTATTGATAAAACCTTCTTCATCAACAACATTGGAAAATGAATATTCAGGAGAACCTCCGGGGCATGTCAATCATTCTTCAATAAAAGAATACTTCATGTACTGGTCTCTAAAAAATAGACATAATGTCAACAACTTCATCATGACCATCATATCCCATCACCAAAATACCAAAATTAAATGTGATGTTACATGTAAGGAACTCCTTCTTCGACTTCATGCGAGATCATGAACAATAGTCAACAATATATCATTATTAATCAAAATCAATATTAATTTAGTCATAAAAAATAATAATATGGCTCATATTTCCATAGAAAAATGATCATCTCCAACATCATTTTTCATCTATTCATTTTTCTTCAATCTATTCTTCTTTTTTGAGCTAATAAAAAACATCTTAATATTCCCCTTCATACCACAATAATAACATTTTAAATCTTTATACATCGATCTGGATTTGATTCAGCCTTTCTTCTTACCTCGACTTTTTTTTCCACTGTTTTGGCATCACCCCTCATCTTTGTGACAAAAATCTATGAAGAAGATTTATCCTTTGTTCACCTCATGACCAAATTATTAAAACATCAGGGTTGACAATACTATATTTCACATCAAAATTAGAAATAGAACCATTTATAGGATCATGTATATTCTCCCATGAATTAGGTAAGGTGTTAAGCATCAAAAGAGATAAAACATCATCATCAAAATTTATACCCATTTCATACAACTAATCAAAAAATACATGATATTTTCATAAGTAGTCAAAAATATACATAGCTTCTTTGATACTCAAATTCATCATTTATTTGAAAAGAAAAAAGATATTATTTTATGTCTTGGAAGCATAGGCCGTCTCAGGCTTCTCTTACAATGTTCTGGTAGGAGAGATGTTGAAAATGTGGTTAATCACGTTGTCTTCAACCCATTGGTGAATGAATAGAAAAAACATATCATTATAAAATTTTCATTCATCATATGACATACATTCTGGATTCTGTGTACTAATCACTAGAAGGTGCATTCTCTTGACAAAATGTAGATCCTTCCTTTTAAGAAACCACATATGGTAGTTGGTACCATTCAAAAAAATCATTTTTCTATAATTGGACTCCATAATAAATATGAAATAAAAACCAAACGTACTCAGATACATGATGTTGGGAAATATTGGAATGTGATGAACATGAAATCAATAAAAAAATTTGTAGTCGATGTAAAATCAATCCCGCCAAATAAAAAGAATGTGCATCAACACCAAAATAAATCTTCCAAAAATAATGTTTTAATTAGAAATTTTTTTGGAAAGACCAAAAAGAAAAAACCACGAGACCTAGTCCATAAATATAGATCCACTAAAATAAAGTGTTACATAGTTGAGACTCCCCAAAATCGGATGGTATCACAATGATATTACTCAATAATAAAATAAGTGAATCAAAGTCGGAAATTAATAAAGCTTATCGTCGATGAGTGGAGATCACCAAATGGGACATTCTAACGATGTTGTTAGTGCACATGTGTTGAAAATCAATATTGTTGCCTCATTATATAAGAAATAAAATTTGTTTTAAATAATCTATCCATGTCAATACCAAGTCACCACAAGAAATTATCCATGGGGACCTAGAAAACATTAAAAACACCTCATTAGTAGAGGAACGACGTGGTCCTCCAATTTAAGAGGCATTACACGGTGCACCAACAATGATGTAGCCCTATAAAAAAGTGCACAATGATTGCTCCACCAGTTGTATAGATGAGCCTAAAAAAACTGTGATCAATCATGATGTACCCTGACCAATCAATGTACCTCCCTGAATCATATCCAGGTAAACAAATTTGGTCACCCTTTCTCTAGTCATAAGTGGAATGGTAACGATGATATGTCGATCAATCTCGATGATGCATCCAAAAACTGTATAATGACAACACTCCTATAATGACTCAAAAATAAGACCAATTATTATTAAACCATTTATGAAGTGGGATATCAACCCATAATATTCTCGAATTGAATATGGGCATCAGTCAAAGAGATGAATTCATTAATTAAGACATTGGGATTTACATTTCACAAATTACCATAGAAAAGAGGGTATCAATACAAGACATTAGGAGCCACCCATGTTTTTTCAAAAGTGAATCATTAAACCTTTTAAGATTCCTCAACATGATACCACCACAATACATATAATCACACAACATATCCCATGCCAGATAGTGGGTTTTGTTTTTTCCATTATCATATCCCCAAAAATACATTTCCAGTAAATAATGAATAATATCACCAATGTTAATTGGGAATTTGAACATTGACATGGTGTATAAGGGGATATCATGGCGCATTTATTTAACTAGCACTTTCATCCCATATCTAGGGATTTTCTTGCTAGACAATAGTATGATCAAATTATGAACATTATATTTGATTTATAGGAAAACATTTTTATTTGATATTCTACTAGATGAATGGAGCCCCATTTATTTTTTATACCTCTCAACCATAAGAACCCAACATATTCCTAGAAAATTTTGTTGCCACATTAGTGGAACAAATTCGTTGATGGATTCTTCGGGATTGAAGGAATTTATGTCATTCCCATAATCCTTTTAATAATTTTTTATAATCTTAATTATTGAGTGACCCTCATGTATAGTCTCCCAAATGAAAAATGGAAATCTTCTAAAAATATATATATGAAAAACATGATGTCCATTGAAACATACATATTCCCCTCTAATATTACCATGAACCACCACATTTGAAATGAGCTGATAGAACACATTCTTCTAAAGAAATAAATGGTAAGGAGTGAGCAGGTCCCAGTGTCATAACACTATTGAGGATATGAAACTAGCATATTGTACCCCATTATTGTTAAAATTAATAAATTTTGTATCATCTATATTATTGTATGTTTAGAATATTGATGAATGTATTCTTATTTTGGATAATTTATAATTTCCTTAGTAATTTTTTTAATTTATTTTAAATTTTACAAATAGTTCATCCATATATGTTTTCAATGTTTCTCTCTTGAAACACAACAATATTATTAGGTTGCATGTAGGTAATTTTAGAAACTTATAAAATCTAAATTATAAGTAAAATAGAAATAAAAAAAATCATAGAATAAAAATATAATAAATTTTGAAAATAATAATAATTTCATAAATATAATATCAAATTATATTTATATGGCATAGAAACTATAGATTAATATCCTAAAATTTTCACATCAAAAAAATTATACACATAAAATATAAAATAATTAATATATAAATATAATTTTAAGAAAATATTGTACAAAAAAATTAATTTAAAATATAAATAATTCCAAAAAATAATAATCAAATATTATTAATGTATAGAATAATGGTATTTTATAATCAAATTTATGTGTACAAATGTTATCACAATAACAAGAATTGTCTTAAAAAACGTTGTCCTTAATAGTGATAGAAAAAAGTTGTAACACCCCAGGTAAATAAAGAATATGATATTTTCATATTTGTCCATATTTGTGAATAAAATATTAATATGACTTTAAAGGGGACGCTATGCTCGATGGCGTACCCAACACAGAACAACGAGTTTCTTGGGAATCTTACGTTGCACTCTAATAATAAAATAATATTATTTTAAATGGTAGTTAACATGTACCCGTTGTATTTGCGGGAATGGATAGAAATAACTAAAATATGATTATATATGTTTTTAATTGTTTTTACATTTATCCAATAAAATATAAAGGCATAAAATATGGAAATAATTCAATTTTAGGGGTATATGCCCTAGTTTTCACTAAAGGTTCAATTATTGCCTTTTGATGGAGATACATCATTAAATATAGTTTTATTCACTCTTATACATCCTTTTGGAACAAATAATACTCTTCTTTAAGAATTGGGACATCAAAATTTACTTCGTGTAAATTTTTGGAATCTTTCTGATAAAGTTCATTTTTTAATGAATAATGTAAAATGTTGTATTTTAATTCAAAACCTCTTTTTAATATAATTTATTTATATTATTAGATTGTATTTTTATTGGATTTAAAGTGAAATTATAATATATTTTAACCATTAAATCCAATAGTGGTCGTTGGAATTAATTTCACTTTGAAATCAGACTTAAACAACTGGCAATCTTTTGATACATATTGTTTCATAAAAATACGCTATTTTCTCTGACAGCAGGAATTAATTATTAAATTAATTAATGTGACTTATATGATTTGAATTTTTTAAAATAGACTTCATTTTTGAATTCGGAATATCAAATATTGCATAGGGGGAATTTTTGGGATTTTTCTGAAAAGCTTCAATTTTTGATGAATAGTGAAACCACTAAGTGGTACTTGTAAAAACTGATTTTTCCGTTTAAATGAAATTTTTCAATCTTTGTGTTTTGAAATTAAAAAATCCAAAATACATGGTTGTAATTAAGAAGTAAAATGTGCTTCAATGGGATAAAAATAATTTTTTGGTGAATAGTAACTTATTAAGTTTTTAATCGCGATTATAGGTAATTAGTGTAGTTCAAGGTAAAAATAATGTTTTAATAATATTAAATGAACTTGAAACATGTCCTAACCTCATTGGATGTGTCATTTCCGACAAAGACAACCCATGGGTCAAGTTGGGGACCCCATGAAGCAACATTGGTTGGAAAATGACAATAATATCTTTTTATTTAAAGTTAAAGTAAAAATGAGACAAACATGAAATGTTTTACTAATAAAATATTTACATGGGGTTATACAAATAAGATGTTTGACTATAAATATTAATTGGAAATCTAAAAATATTTTCTACACCATAGTATTTTTTTTGTAATTTTTATACATTAAATAAATTAAATTATTTATGACATCCTGATGATGCAGAAATGACCTCATTATTTTACAATTTAAATAAAATGGAAAGATAATGTAATATCTAAGACCTAAACTTGTTTAAAACCTACTGGATGAGTGGATTTAGAACCCTTATCACATTATCCTTGAAACACATCAATTTGGGACCTCTTAAATCTGAATACCATATTAAAATAATGTGACTTTTCTTTACCTTCCAAGAGTGCCCCTTCTGTCCTCTTATAAAAGGCCCCCACCTCTACCTCTTTACCCACACTCCCAAAGCCTTTTGCTCGGCCAAAATCTGCCCATTTTGTCTCTCCACTTCCCTCACGTACTCCTTGAAGCCTCAATTTGTGCATAAGTCTTCCCAAGGAAGCCTTTGAGCTCAAACCAAAGGGAGTTACCTGATTTTAAGATAATGTCTTCACTTGAGTCCTTTTGTTTTATTTTGCTTCTCCAACCCCCTAAACTCCTTTTATTCATTTCATTTGTAACAAATCCAGTATCATCAATATACTAGTATGTTGTTATAAGAATTATTAGAGCTACACATTCACACACCTACATCTAATGGTAAAGAACATACTATTTCCGTGGATGGTGAATTTCGGGCTCCCGAAACGATGATTGTTCAACTTTCTTTTAACTCATTCAAAGGTTTCTATTAAGATTACACTATATTTATATATGATATATAATATGTTTATGTTTTCCTTAATCTTCTGTATTTTTCATTTTGGTAATAACTTTATGGTTTCCATTATGGGTAAACGCGATATCTTCATTTAAGGAAGTGCAGACAACCGCCCCCTCAAAGTGATGTGATTCGTTAAAGCCATATGGGGGACCTATAAAGGATGGATTTAAAGTTATTATATATGATATTATACTGGAATTATAATATTCCTCTATATAATTATTATTACATTCCATAAAAATATGAAATAGAAATGAAAGTAGCGTTCATGCATACGTACGGCTTACCGTCTCCATGAACGGTGCATTTCATTTCTTATCCCCAAATGTAATGTACTATTATAAGTACATGTATATAATGGATATGTTGAATGATACATCTAAATAAAGAATATAATTCTGGAATTAAAATATACATACCACTAATTTAGTTTTAATTCCATTAATATGACATAGAAATGAATGTAGCGTTCATGCGTACGTACGACTTACCGTCTCCATGAACGGTGCATTTCATTTCTTACATCTAAATGATTATGTAATATTATGAATACATGTATATTCTGGATATATATGATATATATTATATTGAAATCATGAATATAATTCTGGATATTATGAACATTTGACCACACTAACAACATGCAATTGTAAGAAGACCACTTTCGACTTAAGAACCAAATATCGACAAAACAAACATTATTAACTTAAATGATTACATAATGTTTATAACTTGAAAATAAGTGATCTAAAAGGAATAATGAACTAGAAAAAGGTTTTAAATAAAGTTGAAATTAACTCAAGTTTATTATTCAGGACGTTAAAGAACAATTGAGTGAAGTCGGACCCGAGGTAAGGGATCCTACTCCTCTCTTTCTTTTTAAGTACACTCTTTTATGTCATTCATTCTAAGATCATATTTCTTGTTATTTGGATTTTCTTTTATATTAAAATTACTGTAATTTTTATTTTCATATGATGAGGGACCCTATTCTCTCTCATCAATCCATTTTGGATGTTTTGAGTGGCGCCGTTAGGCTGCCGAATTTTCGTATGAGATCTAACCTCTCTCTTTCTCTTTAAGTACTCTCCTTTATCTCACTTATTTTAAGCTCCTCTTTGTTATGATGGGGGATGTTCTTTTATATTCCTCTTGCGGTACATTTTATTGTAATCTGATGAGATTCCCTATTTTATCTCATCAATCCATTTTTGGATGTTTTAAGTGGAACCGTTAGGCTGCCGAGTTTTCATAAGGGATTTTTCATCTCACTTTTATTCCTGTGAGATTTATGATACATTTGCCACAATTTCCTTTTAGGGGTGTATGTACTAAACTTTATTTTACTCATTGTGTAATATTCTTTCATTTATGAATATTTACATCAATGTTGTATTGTCCTTATTTCACGGGGCATATGTTTCGAAAGATACCCATGTCGGTAAAGGTACCTTTCACCCTCCTCTTTTTAAAAGTCTTATTTTGTTATGTCTTTTAATTCACATAATAATATTTTGGTATATGTTATTCTATATCCTTGTTGATTTAAATTTTATGTGCAAGTGATGAGATACCCTTTTTTTCTCTAATCAACTGTTTTTCTGAATTTTGAAGTGACGCCGTTAGGCTGTCTAATTATTTCAAGGGAACTTCTTAACCCAATTTCGATTCTTTGGGGTAAACTTGTACACCATGAATATGTCGTTCTATGATTATGTGTGAATGTCCTCTGATTTTTTTACACATAATACCAACTTATATTTTGTGTATTCGTTTGTCACACATAGTTATGTAACTGATTTATCCTTAATCCATGGATACCGTCTTTGTATGAGACTTCCTCTCAATCTCCTTTCATTGAGGCATATTTTGTTTTATACACAACCTTCTTTTATACGGTGTATAAACCCCTTTTACATTTACGTTTATCCAAAAAGGAATCTTTTTTATACGAAGCATTTTACTAAATAACAAAAGGGAATGTCATTGTCGTACGTATGCTGCGACAATGACTTCTCCGCCTCTGTGACCATTATTTGAGTTTCGGATTCTTCTACAAGCTATACCTTCTTTTTAAAAGAAAAATAAATACCATGTTTTACTTTTATTTTATTTTGGTATTGAAAATGGTTTTCATAATGTTTTTGTATCAATGTGTTGTATTGATATCTTGTTATTGAAATATGGAAACGTTATGTTTCCTTTATGCATGTTTTATGTGATAAGATTATGTTATGGTTCTTGGTCATTGTTATGAAGACGGGTGGTTCCGTGATAAACTAAGGGCGGGTGAGCCCGATATAGCTCTCCAATGCACTGGGTAAGGCAAAGGAGTGAAACATTGAGGTTTATCCAAAGAGATTTAGGGAATATACTGTGATGGGTATTCCAAACGTAACCAAGAGGGTTACTCCCTACGTAAGAATGTTGCGAATGCCTCAAGTTACCTTTATGTCTTATGATTTCTATGATTTATTCATGGTTTGATGAGGTATGTTAAAGTGCATATGTTTTATGGGTAAAGTATGATTTCATTCTTATGTGTATATGAACTCATGGTTGCTTTCCATATTTTTATAACCCTTACTAATCTTTTGATTCTCATCCCAGGTTTTTGAAATGTTTTTCACAGGTAAAGGGAAAGGTACATGATGTGATGATAGTGTCAAGGATGTGTCAAGAAAGAATCCGTTTTTTATTTTAAATATGAATCTGTTGATGGGAAGAATGAATATTGTCTTTTATGTAACCACTTTGTTTAAACGTGGAATGTAATGCAAGTTTCATGATCTAATTCTATAAAACTCTAAACCTAAAATGATCCTCAATGTGTAATCTTGTAATAAATCAAGATTAAGTAAGGTTTAAGGTCGGGGCCTTATAGTTTGTATCAAAGGCTGGTTTAGATAACTTTAGAGGTTAGGGTATTCTTTAAGCATAAGTGGAATTACCATAATGGTTAGGATTTCAGAAAGAGTCATAGTTTTAGATAAAGTGAATGAGTAAGTATATCTTAGTGTTTATCTTCCTCATTAGTACACGATTGTTTTTTTGATATACTGACTCTGAAATTTCTGTTTTTAGTGAATGGATGGATCTAGAAGGCACTAAAGAGACAACAGGTTTTAGGAAACTGTGATGGTTCTCTGATTAAGATACTAGATAAAATGGAGGATTCAATGAGGAAACTCGTGGTTGTTCTATACCAAATATCAAGGAGTCATGATCAACCACTTTAACCATGGTATGTTCTTTAATGCATCATGTACGAGATGACCAATCGATGTGGAAGTTCAGGTAATAATTATAAAGGTAACCATTAGAGTTTATATGATCTTTAATTTTGAGGTAATTATGGGTTATTATATGATATAATGGAAAATGAAAGTCATGAGATAAACTTGAGGTTAAAATATGTTATGATCATTTTTGATGATTTTATCTCTTTTTGGGGAATTATTTTAGAATTATATAGTCTTGGAAAAAGTACAACACGCAGACCGTGTGACAACCCGTCACGTCGGACAAATCTACGGGAATCGAACCCACAACCAAAGTGCGAATGGTATTTATCGCCTATCAGTGGACTACGTGAAGTCCCTGGTTAGTTTGACTAAATCTTTTTAGTTATATGATTTTATGAATTAAGAGTAAGTTGATTTTGGGTTATTTATGAAAATGATTAACCTATCATGGAGGATATGTTATTAGGTTAATTACTTTTCAATACGAGACTTTAGGAGCAACTGATGTTGTTTGGAGATAAATGTTACGATTTAACTTGGAAGACTATATGACTAAATCTTTCAAATATTTTGGTTTCAATCTTAGATTGGTTTACTTTGAAGAATTTTATGGACAGATTTTTTATCGGATGGTCCTCGTTTATCTTTGGGTTTTGTTGGACAAATTTTGGAGATTAAGCATAGATTTTCTTTTTAATGGGTTATCCATTTCTGGATTATCTGACCTTGTACTAACCTTTTTGGTTTTGGTTTTGGATAAACCCTAAAGACATGGGATGTATATTGTTCTTTTTGGTGGATTAGGTGATTCTATATAAGTTGATTATAGTACTCTTAATGCGAACAAGTCTCCCTAAATACAAGTCTTTTGGAGAAAAATATGAGTTTGATTAAGGAATCTAGTAAAAGTTGAAATTCAACATGATAAGTGATTATGTTTCATTATGAATAAATTCCTCAATAAAAAGTAACATAAAACAAAAATAGTGTCTATGATCTTTTCCTATTGGGGAATCAAATACCGTTTAACCCATCACAAGTTCGTGATTTTCTTATGGTTAACTTTCTCCAAAACATGTTTACTATCACTCTCCCTTAATAACATGACCCTTTTCTTTTTCTTCCATGTCCATGTTTTTCTACATATGGGTTAACTCTGGTGACCTCTGTACTTATCTTCCTTTATTTTAAAGTGATTGTTTTACCGACTCTTGTTCTGATGTGGGACATTCAAGGATATTTCCAAGATCAATTTTAAAAATTGCGAGGACACAATTCCCAAAATGGGGGAAGGATGTAACACCCAAGGTAAATAAAGAATATTACATTTTCATATTTATCCATAGTTGTGAATAAAATATTAATATGACTTTAAAGGGGACGCTATGCTCGATGGTGTACCCAACACGCAACAACGAGTTTCATGGAAATCTTACGTTGCACTCTAATAATAAAATAATATTATTTTAAATGGTAGTTAACATGTAGCCGTTGTATTGGCAGGAATGGATTGAAATAACTAAAATTTTATTATATATGTTTTTAAATGTTTTTAAATTTATCCAATACAAGATAAAGGCATAAAATACGGAAAGAATTCAATTTTAGGCGTATATTCCCTAGTTTTCACTAAAGGTTCACTTATCGACATTTGATGGAGAACCGTCATTAAATATAGTTTTTCTAACTCTTATACATCCTTTTGGACCAAATAATACTCTTCTTTAAGAATTGGGACATCAAAATTTACTTTGTGTAAATTTTTGGTATCTTTCTGATAAAGTTCATTTTTTAATGAATAGTGTAAAATGTTGTATTTTAATTCAAAACCACTTTTTAATCTAATCTATTGAAATTATTAAATTATATTTATAATTGGTTTTAAAGTGAAATTAGAATATATTTTTACCATTAAATCCAATAGTGGTCGTTGGAATTAATTTCACTTTGAAATCAGACTTAAACTAGTGTCAATCTTTTGATACATATTGTTTCATAAAAACACGCTATTAGCTCTGACAGTGGGAATTAATTATTAAATTATTTAATGTGACTTATATGATTTGAATTTTTTAAAATAGACTTAATTTTTTAATTTGGAATATCAAATATAGAATAGGGTAAATTTTTGGGATTTTTCTGAAAAACTTCAATTTTTGTTGAATAGTGAAACCACTAAGTGGTACTTGTAAAAAACTGATTTTTCTGTTTAAATGAAATTTTTCCATCATTGTGTTTTGAATTTCAAAAATCCAAAATACATGGTTGTCATTAAGAAGTAAAATGTGGTTCAATGGGATAAAAATAATTTTTTTGGTGAATAGTAACTTATTATGTTTTTAATCGCTATTAGAGGTAATTAGTGTAGTTTAAGGTAAAAATAATGTTTTAGTAATATAAAATGAACTTGAAAAATGTCCTAAACTCATTGTATTTGTCAAGGCCGACCAAGACAACCCATGGGTCAACTTGGGGACCCCATGAAGCCACATTGGTTGGAAAATGACATTAAAATCATTTTATTTAGAGTTAAAGTAAAAATGAGACAAACATGAAAAGTTTTACTAAAAAAATATTGACATGGGGTTATACAAATTATATTTTTGAATATAAATATTCATTGGAAATCTAAAAAGATTTCCTACATCATAGTATTTTTTTATAATTTTTAGACATTAAATAAATTAAATTATTTATGAAATCTTGATGATGCAGCGATGACCTCATTATTTAACGATTTAAATAAAATGGAAAGGTAATGTAATATCTAAGACCAAAACATGTACAAAACCAATTGGATGAGTGGATTTTGAACCCCTATCACCTTATCCTTTAAACACATCAATCTGTGACCTCTTAAATCCGAATACCATTTTAAAATAAAGTGACTTTTCTTTACCTTCCAAGAGTGCCTCTCCTCTCCTCTTATAAATGGCCCCCACCTCTACCTCCTTACCCACACTCCCAAAGCCTTTGGCTCGGCCAACCTCTGCCCATTTTTCCTCTCCACTTCCCTATATTACTCATTGAAGCCTCACTTTGGGCATAAGTCTTCCCAAGGAAGCCTTTGAGCTCAAACCAAAGGGAGTTACCTGATTTTAAGGTAATGTCTTCACTTGAGTCCTTTTGTTTTATTTTGCTTCTCCAACCCACTAAACTATTTTTATTCATTTCTTTTGTATCAAATCCAGTATAATAAATATACTAGGATGCTGTTATAAGAGGGATTAGATCTACAATTTCACACACCTACATCTAATGGTTAAGGAACATATTGTTTCCGTGGATGGCGAATTTCAGCCTCCCGAAACGGTGATTGTTCAACTTTATTTTGACACCTTCAAAGGTGGCCATTAAGATGACACTATATCTATATATGATATATAATATGTTTATGTTTTTTTTTAATCTTCTGTATTTTTCATTTTGGGCATACCTTTATGGTTTCCATTATGGGTAAACGCGATGTCTTCATTTAAGGAAGTGTGGACTACCGCCCCCTCAATGTGATGTGATTCATTAATGCCATATGTGGGACGTATAAAGGATGGATTTAAAGTTATTATATATTATGTTATACTGGATTTATAATATACCTCTATATCATTATTATTCAATTCCATAAAAATATGAAATAGAAATGAAAGTAGCGTTCGTGCGTACGTACGACTTACCGTCTCCATGAACGGTGCATTTAATTTCTTATCCCCAAATATAATGTACTGTTATAAGTACAAGTATATAATTGATATGTTTAATGAGACATATAAATGATGAATATAATTCTGGAATTAAAATATACATACCTCTCATTTCGTTTTAATTCCATTAATATGACATAGAAATGAAAGTAGCGTTCATGCGTACGCACGGCTTACCATCTCCATGAACGGTGCATTACATTTAAAACCTCTAAATGATTATGTAATATTATAAATACATGTGTATTCTGGATATATATGATATATATTATATCCAAATCATGAATATAATTCTGGATATAATGAAAATTTGACCACACGAACAACACGTAATTGTAAGAAGTCCACTTTCGACTTAAGAACCAAATATCGACAAAACAAACATTATTAACATAAATGATTACATAATGTTTATAACATGGAAATAAGTGATCTAAAAGGAATAATGAACTAAAAAAAGGTTCTTCATAAATTTGAAATTAACTCAAGTTTATTATTCAGGACGTTAAAGAACGATCGAGTCAAGTCGGACCCGAGGTAAGGGATCCTACTCCTCTCTTTCTTTTTAAGTACACTCTTTTATGTCATTCATTATAAGATCATATTTATTGTTATTGGGATGTTATTTTATATTAAAATTACTGTAATTTTTTTTTCATATGATGAGAGACCCTATTCTCTCTCATCAATCCATTTTGGAAGTTTTGAGTGGCGTCATTAGGCTGCCGAATTTTCATATGAGATCTAACCTCTCTCTTTCACTTTAAGTATTGTCCTTTATGTCACTTCTATTAAGCTCCTATTTTTTATTATGGGGGATGTTATTTTATATTCCTCTTGTAGTAAATTTTATTTTAATGTGATGAGATACCCTCTTTGATCTCATCAATCCATTTTTGGAAGTTTTAAGTGGCGCTGTTAGGTTGCCGTGTTTTCATAAGGGATTTTTCATTTGACTTTTATTCCCAGGAGATTTATGCAAAATTTGCCACAATTTACTTTATGTGGTGTATGTACTTACCATTATTTTACTCATTGTGTAATATTCTTTCATTTATGAGTATTTACATCAATGTTGTATTGTCCATATTTCACGAGGCGTATGTTTCGAAAGATACCCATGTCGGTAAGGGAACCTTTCACCCTCCTCTTTTTAAAAGACTTATTTTGTTATGTCATTTAATTCACATAATATTATTTTGGTATATGTTATTATATATCCTTATTGATTTAAATTTTATGTCCAAGTGATGAGATACCCTTTTTATCTCTCATCAACTCTTTTTCTGAAATTTTAAGTGACGCCATTAGGCTGTCTAATTATTGTAAGGGAAATTCTTAAACCAATTTCGATTCTTTGGGATAAACTTGTACACCTTCAATATGTCATTCTATGATTATGTGTGAATGTCCTCTGATTTTTTTACACTTAATACTAACTTATATTTTGTGTATTCGTTTGTCACACATAGTTATGTAACTGATTTATCCTTAATCCAAGGCTACCGTCTTTGTATGAGACATCGTCTCAATCTACTTTCATTGAGGCATATTTTGTTTTATACACAACCTTATTTTATACAGTGTATTAACCCATTTGACATTTATGTTTACCCAAAAAGGAATCTTTTTTTATACGAAGTGTTTTACTAAACGACAAAAGGGAATGTCTTTGTCGTACGTATGGGGTGACAACGACTTCACCTCCTCTGTGACCATTATTTGAGTTTCGGCTTCCTCTAAAAGCTATACCTTCTTTTTAAAAGAAAAATAAATACCATGTTTTAATTTTCTTTTATTTTGGTATTGAAAATGGTGTTCATAATTTTTTTTATCAATGTGTTGTATTGATATCTTGTTATTGAAAGATGGAAATGTTTTGTTTCCTTTATGCATGTTTTATGTGATAAGATTATGTTATGGATCTTGGGAATTGTTATGAAGACGGGTGGTTCCGTGATAAACTAAGGGCAGGTGAGCCCGATATAGCTCTCCAATGCATTGGGTAACGCAAAGGAGTGAAACGTTAAGGTTTATCCAAAGAGATTTAGGGAATATACTGTGATGGGTATTCCAAACGTAACCAAGAGGGTTACTCCCTACGTAAGAATGTTATTAATGCCTTAAGTTACCTTTATGTCTTATGATTTCTATGATTTATTCATGGTTTGATGAGGAATGTTAAAGTGCCTATGTTTTATGGGTAAAGTATGATTTCATTATTATGTATATATGAACTCATGTTTCCTTTCCATATTTTTATAACCCTTACTGAGCTTTTTATGCTCATCCCAAGTTTTTGAAATGTTTTTCACAGGTCAAGTGAAAGGTACATGATGTGATGATATTTTCAACGATGTGTCGAGAAAGAATCAGTGTTTTATTTTAAATATGTTTCCGTTAATGGGAAGAATGAATATTTTGTTTTATGTAACCACTTTGTTTAAATGTGGAATGTACTGCAAGTTTCATGATCTAATTCTCTAAAACTCTAAACCTAAAAAGATCATCAATGTGTAATCTTGTAATAACTCAAGATTAAGTTTGGTTTAAGGCTGGGGCCTTATAAAAGTTTGGATAAAATTGTTGTTATTAAACACTAAAACAAGAACTGATAAAGGGTAACTTTTAGTACTGATTATTTACATTTTATAAATGATACCCTTTATAAAATATTTTTATCACCCCTATATAGATCGTTTATCAGATCTTTTTTAACATTTCTATTGGTAAATATGAAATTAATTAATAAAATAAATTGAAAATAAAATTTAGTTTATTACAAAAATCATATGAAATACTTGTTTATATAAATATTAATATTCAATTAATAAATTTATTATACTATATATAAGTTATTAATACTAATAAATAATATGTGGATGAATGGATTGTGCGAGATACGCTGGATTTTGATTGTTGTTTCTTGTGGTCTATTGTCCCTGGAGGATTTTAATCATGGATTTCATGCTTCATAACATCTCATTGATGGATGATTTGACTCTCACAATGGTATAACTAATATTATTACCCTATATGGTCTTTGCTATAGGAATCTGCATGCAAGGTTGTTTGATATCAATGATTTCACCTCCATCCTTGACATACTAATTTATTTTTTAATGTAAAACTCCTATATTTCTTTTAGTTAAATTTATTTCATATTTTTTTATTTGAGGAGGGTGTTTTTTTGTGAAATACCCATCCATTTAATATTTATAGAGAAGTATCATTTCATGATAACATTTCTAGCTCTATTTTGAATTTTTAAAAATATAATTATTTAACACTATATGCATAAAAATTAAAATATAAACATAGACGTACAAAAATATAAAAATAATTTCTTCATAATATATTATAATTCAATTATAGATGATAATGGTGGTAACTGTTGCCACTGACTAGCAGTGATAGATGCCTCAATAAAACATATAGTGAAAAACAATGAATAAACTGAAAATCAAATGTATATATATATTATCAGAGAGTGTTGGATAGAAAATGTTGATAGAAATCCCTTAAAGAATTGATAAATAGAAGTGTCATCTGATTGAAGATGTTCTAGATTGTATATCCTCTTTATTTCTGGCTGAATCAATATTATCATGTCCAAATCTACTAGTGTTTAGATGAAGACCATGGTTCCATGATTTCTATTATTTCTACGATCCCCCCATCTCATCCTCATCTGCTTCATAGTTGTTGTAGTCCTTTAGAGTCATCTTCATAATCCTCATGAATGTGACTCTATATCATTGATGGTCTTTCTTGTGAGCCAATAACATCCACCTTATCCATGTTAGGTGGTTCAATAATATCAATGTATCCAAATACATGTGTTACATTATCATTATTAAAATAAATAACATCATATTATTTTGTTGTAATAATCTTCCATTGAATTAGTCTTTCCACTAAAACATTGGGTGGTGAAATATTCATGACTGTTAATACATGTGATCTAAATTGATGGATATTTTTTATCAATTAAATCGTGTCTAGTGAAGATGAACTCTTCTATTTATTTTATGTAAGAACATTGATAGGTAAAGACCCCATAATAAGATTATTTTCCAAAATATGTGCTTCATTTGTTTTTTAGATACAAAGGCATGAACATGTAGTAATTATCTATTCATGATCTACTAATTAATCAACTGATTAATTCATATAATCTCCTTTAATGGATTGAGTCCCTATTTCATCGTCATTATTATCATTGATTTATATAGATATATGGAACATGAGATTGTTTTTATTTAGTTGGTCCTAGATATATAGTGGATTCTAGCACAAGATCCTACACAGGATACAATGAAATAGATTGTGTGAGACATCCATTCAAGTTGTCTCCAAAATAATTAACACCAAAAAGTTCGTTTGTGGTTCCATTATATACAAATTAATCATCACAAAATTTACCAACTCCTGTAAGGAGTTTATTGAAATCCCTAATAGGTTAAAGAACATCGCTATATGATTAAAATACCAATCTGTTAAACAATGTGGTTATGTGAGATATGTCATGGGCATAAACATACATAAAATCTTCATCAGTAAGATCATCCCATGATCAAATCTTCATACAAACTACATATGAATGACCAACATGAAAAACATCCATATTTTTAATAATTGGTTTGTCACCACAATATATTGTAACATCTTCAGCAGTGTGCACAACATGACTACCCACACCATTTCTAGATAATAATGTCCTATATATAAATCAATCAACATCCTGAAAGGACAGATTACTGGTAGAAAAAAATTTCTCTCTTCATAAATTATTTTTGACAAGAACAATGGACTGAAACTACTACCAAACAACGGTGTAGTTCCTTTCCTTATTGTTTGTGGAAATCCAAAATTCTTGGTATATATATTCAAAAAAAATATTGTCATTGATATTAAATCCTCCTCTTTCGGGATGAACATAAAATACCCAAAACAACCTCTTCATTATCCCAATAATTATTTATCAGAGCACCAATTGTTGAAACAAATTCATACAACATCTACAGATGCCACAAATCCAATACAAACCATAAATTATAACCCAAACCATAGTAAATTTGTTTTAACCAAAAAATGGATTGAATGGAGGGTCCCAATGTTGGAAGCATAGTGTATCTAGCAAGAGGGAGATCATTCTAAATCCCCATTCCTTATGTTAGATCTCATTAGAGGAATAATGGATGTGGAAATGACCCCTTTAAATGGGAATACATTTCTAGTCATGAATTTCCCAAAAAAAACAAACCTCTATTCCATATCATATACCCTTTATGATTCATTACCATTTGGAAACACCGCTGTTTATTTAATCGAGAATTTGTAGATTTTAATCCTATCCAGGAGCAATATCACGACCAATTTGAATGAGGGGAAAATTACCTCATTGAATGATATGCTCGTTTGGACCATCCTTTCTCTATAAAAATCACAAATTATCATCCTCATATCTGACTTCATGATTGTTATAGCTGACTACATGTGAGTCCTATGAGGACATATTAAAAATAATTTAAAAAACTCACTACCAGCCCCTATATGTGGGGGGAATTCTTATCGATCAAATGACCTCTAATCCAAAATCGTAGAGCGAAGACCAATGAGGGGGGTGGTGGTTGTGTTGTAATAGTGATGCCCCAATGTGACTAAAATTATCCTTGAGTGAGAAAGAATGAAACAAGCACAACCCAATTATGAACTACCATGAACACCAAACACTATGCATCATTTGTGGAAGTCAAGGTAATCTCCAAAAAACCCTTTATCCAAAAACTATTTGATAGTAGTAATAATTTATTTATAGTATAGTCAATTTATATATATTTTTTCCATAAAAATTTAATTAAGATATTAATATTTTTTAAATAATTGATGTTTTATTATTTGTATATTTAAATATTTAATTTTATTCACACCATTATTAGAAATAAAAAATCATTGATAACGGATCCTAATATGGAGCTAAGAACTATTATAGGGTACCATTTATTAGAGATAAAAAACTAATTAATTTTACCAATTATCAGTGGTTGTTTCAACACTGCTAAATGAGCTGTTAATTAGTTCATTTATCTATGACATTTAAAGACTAGTTTTGTAGTAGTGATTAAATTTGTACAATATTTTTTTTGCAGATACCAATTTTTTGAAATTATTAATTTTATTATTATTATTTTCAATAATTTTATTTTCATTTTATTATTATTTGTATAATATTGTTTTATTATTTTATTTATATTTTATTTTTAATATAATTTATTCACATATTATTAAACTAAAAATTAAATGTTTTAATTCATTATGTTTGTGCCATGTAAAATATTTTCGTTTTATTATATTTATGATATTATATTTATTTTCAACTATTTTCTATATTTTTAGTCTATTCATTGGGTATCATTTAGATTGTACTTATAGTTTATAATTTATATGAATCTATAATTACCTAATTGAAACTTAATAAGTTTGTAGTCTTTCAGGTGACTGACATTGAAAACTTATACAAAATGATCTATATGTAATATGAAAAAGAAATTAAAAACAATGATTAAACACTAAATAATTGTATAAAAATATTATCATCAACATTATTGTGAAGACCATGAAATCCTTATTTGTTTTTATACAGAATTATTCTAATTATTTGGTTTCGGATGACACATAATTCTGAGGCCCGGAGTGCCCAGAATGTTATCCCATAGTTTATTAGTACATTCAGTAAACTTAATAGGGGGCATTGTTAACAGTAGATATGGTACTCGGAATTAAAATCTAAGGGCACCATTGAACATGCAATGCTATAAATTGCATCGTGGGACCATAACCTCAGCTGCGTTTGGCCATGAACGAAAGTTGGTTTTCCAACCTTTCGTTGAGGATAAAGAAAAAGTGGATTAAAAATGATTATTATTATATTTTATTTTATTCAAACTTCTTTGAATTAAAGTGGGTTCCACCCAAACTAAAAATCCACACTAATTCTTACAAACCCCACTCCTTCATTAAATGAAGTGATTATTGTGAGGATCAAAAATATCAAGTGATTGTTCTCCTCTTTGGGAAGTTGTTCATATTGGTTCTTTCTCTGAAGAAAACTTTTTTTGGATTAAATACTTGGAGGAAGAACTCTCCTTATTCCAATGATAAACATCCTCTTCTTCGTTCTCCTTCTGGAATAAGAGAGGAAGCATCGTCCTTGATTAACCCTGATGATGTCATCCTCATCTTCTTCATCTTCTTCACTGACATCAAAGAATCTCAGGTAAGGGGTCATGAATTTTCAAATGTTTCTCATTCATCCTTTTCCATTGTGGATTAAGATTCAAAGTTGTATGATTTCACACTAATAGAGAGGGTGCAGTCTGAACAAACCCAACCCTACCCCTCCATATTTCTTTGTTTATTTTTATGCTAAATGCGACATGAGTCCAATTTGAGCTAATTTCATCAAAGATGGTTGAGGATCGAAGATGACATCGCGGGGAGGGCGTGGCTACTTCTGGATCAAGAATCGGGCCACCAAAAATCATCTTCTGATCAATTGAAGGTTCTTCAGTGGTTTTAAGTGGTGAATTTCACCTGTAGAATGAAAGGAAGGGTGGACGGACCTCCTGTCGGCCGCATGGATGGCGGCGGCACAACCGCACCACCGATGGAGTGGGTTTCGGCCAACAGTCCGCGGCGGGGCAGTTGCAACCGGCGCAAGGCCGACCGCGAAGAGAACTGGCGGCTCTGGTCACAGGGTTGTAAGGGAAGGTGTGATGCAACTCACGCTGCGTTGAGGAGCAAGGGTCGCAGCCATGGATGTGAAAATGGATGACTGGTGGCTGGCAAGGCCGACTGCCGGAGGAGGTGCGGCCCAACTGTGCCGCACGAGAAGAGGCCGGAAGCTCGGCTAGCTGGGAATATTGGGACCCATCGCAGGGGTCGCACGTTACACGGATCAGCGCCACATGACGCCAGATCTGTACCGCCTAAATGACTATGTTTTTCAGAATAGATATGCCAAAAACACCCAAACCGGGGATTTGATTGACGCGTTGTATGTCGAGTTGGGCTCCTTATAAAAATATGGAACTACTATGTACATAAATATGGGACTTCAGGGTAGTTGATGTACTGAAACATCACATGTGGAGAGGACCCTACTGAAATCAAGCGTTCTTTGTGCAGGAACCCTGTGGATGTCTGGATTGTGATAAAGGTATCAAACATTGACTAAATAGTATTCCAGGATCCTACGTGGGTTTGACAGCTCTTACTATTGTTCTGGTATCATACGTGGGTTCGACAGCTCTGTCTACACTTCTAGGATCCTATGTAGGTTCGATAGCTTAGATTATTGTACCAGGATCCTATGTGGGTTCTACAGAATAGATGATTTGGTGTCTATAATTAATCATCTCTATATCTCTGCAGAAGAAGTATACATGTTTGAGGTGTGTCTTGACTTCTTGTGGTTATAAATGAGTTATCTTTCTTCATTTTCAAGACGAGTTCTTCTTGGGATCAGGATTTGGAGCCGGATTGTATTTGATTACTTAGTTATACGTATTGGAATATACCTATGTAGTGTTTGATGACACGTTTTGATTGTATCCTTACTACTGATGTTTATCCATAGTGGAATCTTGGGAGACCTTCGGGGGTCTCAGGGTCCTTATTGATTTTTTTTATAGTCACCCATCTATGGGCTTTCCCTACACCTTGTTGTGACTTGTGTAGATGATTAATGGTAGTGATCGAGTGTGAGAGAGATAGATTGGACGTTTCTTGATACTAGACTTAGATGGGATGTACCTTATGGGTGACTTGATCGAGATATGTACCTACCCTTCAGGTAGGATTCCCCAGTGGATGATCCAGGAGTTGTTTTCTGTTTTCTTTCACCTGTAATTCAGTTGGGTTTGTATACTACACCATTTACTTTCAGCACTATTAATCTATATTAGTACTTTTAAGTTATCTATGGTTGTGTACATTCTGTGAGTTTCAGGAATAAAGGAAATGTGTTACCTTTTCTATGGGATATGCCTTTTGGTGTTAGTCGCCCACCCATGGCCAAAGGAAGGTGGGATTCAGGTATTCATGGCACGTGCCTCAAGGTCAGTTCATGACAAATTGGTATCATAGGAGTTGGTTCTACCATATATCATTGGATTCTATTGTTTTAACAGTAATATGATTATGTGTTTTTTGACTTCTGATTTCCAACTCAGTGCACAAAAACATAGTTTGCATCTGTGTTTAATTTGAAAATTTTTCTTTGTGATCTCTTTGAGTCATCTCACCAAGTATATCTTATTGATTTTTGTTCACCTGTTTCTTTTCTTGATGTCTCCACACAAACAACCATCTAGGGTTCTCGGCATTATACAAGATGGTAGCCCACCGAGTGATGATGCCTCGGTGTAGGGACCTATCACAACAGTGGCACCAATGGTACCACTCCCCATTGGGCCACCGATGCCTCCAGCCCTAGCAGTAGAGAGTTCATGCTGCCTAAGTGCATTTCATGAGTTTTAGTTCCAATGGTCGTCCCATGTTCAGGGGTGAGACGGACCCGCAGGCAGCTGAGGATTGGCTAGAGGCTATGCTGAGAGTCTTAAGACTAGTATGGTCACCAACCGACCTTATGGGATCCTTTCCACGAGTCTCTTTCAGGAAACAATAGGCAGATGGTAGAGCTTGATCCTTTAGGTGCATGACAAGTTGACACTTCTCTGGAAAGACTTTGAGAGCCTCGTTCGGATGGATTTTTCCCTATCCACTCTATGTGCAGTGATGATATAAGAGATACATCATCCATTGTAGGGAATCATGACGATGGAACATTACTTAGCAATGTCCACAAACTACAGGATCTACTCCACAAATATGGTGCATGACCCATTCATCAGGGACCAAACCATTGAGTAGGGGATAAGGAGAGAGATCAGGGCTTTGATGATCTCCCCCCACATCCCGACATATGCAGAGGTGTTAGAGTGAGAACTCTTAGTGGAGAGTTTCCTTGGTAAGTAGTCACCAACAGTGAGAGCCACCATGCAATGTGACATAGCAGAGTCTTATGTAGTTGGTATTAGACAGAGGTTACAGATATCAAAGCAGAAGAGCCCTTCTGGTGGACAACCTCATGATACAGGTTCGGTTGTACGGGGATCACGAGACAGATCCAGTCATATGAGAAGCAAGTAGTGAAACACATGCTGCGAGCTGGGTCACATGGCTCGTGATTGTCCGACCCATCGTACAGATGATTAAAAAACAGTTGTGTGATCTCTCAAGAAGAGGTAGAGGTTCGACCATGGTGGTCTACATGGATCAGGAGGACATGGCAGAGGAGTTATCCAAGCTTCATGTGGTGGATGGTGTTTCAATGTCCTACCACCCACACCACCAAGAGGTCCACCCAGACAATAGGGAGCAGGCAGTCCGGGACAAGCTCAGATCCATGAAGTTGAGTCCTACAACCAAAGGGCTTTTGAGATGATTCGTGGTATTATCTGTGACTACTCCACCCTAGTTGTAGTACTAATGGACACATGTGAGAGAAAATTATTTATTGTCACTACCCTCGTGTGGATTTTAGCTGTTTTGGAGGAGCCCTATTCTCGATACTTATTGGTAGAGAATAATACGGGAGAGGATTGGATGATTACACATTGTTGTCGCAGTTTGAGCACACTGTAGTATGTGATAGATTCAGTTGGGATCTCCTAGTAGTGGCATCAAGGACTTTCAATGTCATCATGGGTATGGAGTGGTTATCCACAGTTCATGCTCAAATTGACTGAATTAGGTGGAAGGTGTGGTGTGTCCGCGAGGATGGTACTTGGATTACCTTAAATGGATAGAAGGGATATTTTGTAGTGTAGGTTGGACTTATCCATTGGAGGGGGCAACAAATCACTCATCATTTGGAAAGCCATATCCTGAGAGCAGTTGATGTGTAGAGTCTGAGCTATCTTATTGGGGTGGATCAATATGCGGATGTTTTCCATAGAAGATTATAGGACCACCACCATGCATGGATTTAGAATTTTACATCAACTTGTAACACGATACCGCGCCGATGTCTACGCCCTCATATTAGATGACTCCGGCAGAGCTTCGTGAGCTTCGTGTATAGGTGGAGGACTTGTAGGGAATGTGATTCATCAGAACCAGTGTTTCACCATGGGCATCCGTGATTTTGTTCACCATGAATGTTGAGTGGAGTTGGAGGAACTATGTGGATTACTGGTGCCTGAACAAGGTGACCTTGAAGAACCTGTATCCACTTCCAAGGAATGATGACCTATTTGATCACCTGAAGGGAGAACGTTGGTTCCCGAAGATAGACCTATGATCGGGCTACCACCAGCTCAGAGTATGGGATGTGTATGTGCATATGAAGACTTTCACATTTCGGGATGGCCACTATGAGTTCTCGGTTATGCCATTCGCCATAACCAACACACCAGCTGTGTTCCTGGGACTCCTGAAAAGGATATTCCATCCATACCTTGATCGTTTTCTGGTAGACTTTATCGGTGAAATTCTGATCTAATTGACTACCAAGGAGGATCATGTATATCATTTGCAGATAGTACTGGACACAATATGAGATCACCAAAATTATGTTAAGCTCTCGATTTGACAGTTCTAGATCATAGAGGTTCACTTTCGGGGACACGTCATCTCAGAGGCTAGAGATTTCATGGATGCAGTGAAGATTGAGGATGTGCTCGCTAGGGAGACACCCAGTAGTATGACTTAGGTACGATGATTCTGAGGTCTGACCGGTTATTATTGGTGATTTCTGCCACACTTCTCTAATGTTGCATCACCCTGATCAGTGTTGATAGAGAAGGGGAAACACTTTCTGTAGTCATAGAGGTGCCAGTAGAGGTTTTATAAGGTGAGGTAGATGATAAATAGATATTCCATATTAAGGCTAACAGAGTATGGAGTTGGGTACATGGACTACTACAGTGCATCATTTTTTGGGCTCGGATGCATCCTGATGCATGAGCAAGCAGTGATAGCTTATGGTTTTCATCGGCTGAGATAACATGAGAGGAACTACACTACCCATGATCTAGGGTTATCTGTAGAGGTCGTATCCATGATGATTTGGCGACAATATCTGAGGGGTTAGCGTTTCAAAGTCTACTATGACCACCAGATTCATAGGTATATCTTATCATAGAAGAACAAGAAACTTGGACAATAGTGTTTTCATTAGTTACTACAAGACTATGATTTTGATATAATCTATAATCCTCAGAAGGGGAACATTGTAGAATATTATCTCATTAAAAGATCAGGTATTCAGATACTTGGATAGGCAAATGAGCAGTTGGACGCTTCCCGGATATATTATGTAGACTGAGATGGAGAAGCTAGCCACTTTTGGGTTTTCTTATTTTTACTAAGATGGAGCAGCTTTCCTATAGCCTCATACAGTCACAGCAACACTCCTTCAGAGAGTCAGAAAGTCACTACTTGGGGATACTGATTATGAGCCTCGACGTGTAGAGATATCCCCAGGGAACACACCAGATGAATTCTTTTTAGCTGGGGATTACATCAACCTTTTCAGGATACGAACCCTTGGTACCAACATCGCATCAGGAAGAAGTGATGAGGGAGTTCCACACATCAACTCTAGCATTAAATCCAGCTGTGGAGATGATGTACTAGGACCATCAACGACAGCACTAGTAGCTAGGTATAAAGAAGGCAGTAGCGGAGTTTGTCTCTTGATACCTCACTTTTCAGCAAGAGAAGGCAGAGTACTAGGTACCAGTAGGCTTTGATCATCTTTTTGAGGTACTAGAGTAGATGTTGGATGGGATGTCCCTGAATTTCTTGACAGTACATCCACGTAAATCCAGGGGTCACAATTCCATCTGGGTGATTGTTGAACGACTCACCCAGTCGCCCCACTTCCTTCCGATCAGAGAGCAGGGATCGGTGGAGAGCTTAGGACGCCTCTACATGTCGGAGATTGAACATCTTCAGGGAGTGACTTTGATGATTATCTCCATTTGAGATACATGTATCACATATAGGCTATGGATGTTGTTGTAGGAGTATTTTAGGATGCAACTTCATTTGAGAACCACCTTCCATCCTTAGTCGATCGACCAGACTGAGAAAACCATTCAGAATCTCGATGACATGCTCCATGCATGCATCTTTGACTTTGGTTGCATCATAGGGGACCAAATTCCTTTGGTGGAGTTTTCATACAACAATATCTATCACTCTACCATTGGTATGGCACATTTTGAGGTCTTGTATGTCTAACCATGCATATCACCATTGCACTGGACAGACCTTGGGGAGTCAGCAGTCATGGGACTAGAGATGGTATGGGATACCACGAAGAAGGTGTAGATCATCTAGGAGTTGATGAAGACTGCACAGAGCAGGAATAAGTCATAAGCAGATAGGATATAGATACTTATGGATTTTGAGGATGGTGAGCATGCCTTCTTATATGTCTCACCTCGAACGGGTTTGCAGATATTTGGTCGGGGCGACATGTTATCTCTGTGGTTAATCTGACCATTCTAGGTCCTCACCAGAGCAGGCGATGTGGCTTACTACCTCGAGACTCCCATTTAGTTTCACTAGGTGCATGATGTTTTTTATGTATCCCAGCTGAGGAGATACGTGCATGATCCTACTCACATCAAAGACAGGGGTCAGCTTGACATTGACGATGGGTGACATTTTCATATGTTCTAGTGGAGATCGAGGATTGAGAAGAGAGAGTCATTCATGGGAAATAAATACCTCTATTGTGTGTGGGATTACAGCATAGGAACCTCCCAGAAAGCACATGGAAGAGGGGGGCTCAGATTCATGATTATTACACCAAAATTGATTTCCAAGTTTTTTAGTTTTGGCATTCGTGGATGCAAATAACTGAGGTGTGAAGAATGTAATGACCCGAAAATACATGTAATTTTTTTTCATTTACATGGATTTATTCTGTGTCTGCAATTTCCGATGGCACGTAATTCCAAGGCCCGACGTGCCCAGATTGTTTTTATGAAATTTTCGAGTACGTTAACTTAAAATAAGATAAGGTTTTGGTGTCATTAGAACTGATACTCGGAATTGAAAATTGAGGGCATAGTTGAACAATCGGCACCTGTGATTTCTTAGGGGTCCATTAACTTAGCTTCCATTGGTCGTGAACAGATGTTGGATTCCCATCCTCTAATAGAGGATAATGAAAATGGGGAATAAAAAAAAATTGGTTAAAATTGATTTTTTTTTTCATTCAATCACTTTTGAATTAATGTGTGTTACACCTGAACTAATCTCCCACTTTTATTATTTAAACCCCCTCCATCATTAAATCTAATTATTGGGGGGAGGCTTATAAAATTCAAGTATTTGTTCCCCTCCTTTGTATGTAGTTGGAATTGGTTATTTGGTTGGTGAAAACTTCTTTTTTAGGAAATAATTGGAAAAAGAACTCTCCTTACGCCAACAATAAACTTCTTCTTTTTCGATCTGCTTCTGGAACGTGGAAGGAAGAGCCATCCTTAAAGGTTGTCGATGACGTCGTCCTCGACTTCTTCATATTCTTCCCAGATGTCAATGGTTCCAAGGTAGGGGATCGAGAATTGTTAATTGTTTTTCATTCTTATTTTTCCTTCATTGATTAATATTTGGAACCGCCTGTTATCACTCTAATGTAGAGGGTGCGAGCCGAACAAACACAACCTGGCCCCTACGCCCTGCTTAGTATATGTTGATGATAATCGTGGCATGAGTCTTAATTCAGCTAATTTGGACAATGATTGTTGGGGATCGAAGGAAACATCGCATGGAGTTCATGACTACTTCTAGAATGAGAATTGTGCCACCCAACTCTACCGATGACCCGTAGAAGGTTCACCGGATGTAGGAACCAGGGAACATCACTAGTAGAAGGAAGGGAAGTGCGGGAGACACTCATGTCAGCTGTGTGGACTGAGGTGGTGCAACCACTCTACCAGATGAGTGGGATGTAGTCGACAGGCTATCACATTGCTGTGGCGGAAGGCGCAAGGCCATCCGTGAAGAGAACTAGTGGTTTGGGCTTCCGGGATACCGGGGAAGGCACGAAACAGCGCGCGCCCTACAGAGGAGTAAGGACCATGACCTTTTTGATGACAAAATAGGATGCGCGGCCTTCTAGTCCGGCTACCATAGGTGGAGTGTCTAAGTCGCGCCACGCGGGAGGCGGCATGCCGCTCGGCCATCCGGGAATAGCAGGACCCACCGTGAGGGTCCTTTATGACACGGACCAGCGCCACACGGAGCCGGATCCATAACGCACGAACAGTTATACTGTTCAGAACAGAGGGGTCACAACCTCCCCCTAGAAGCGGCTAGGGCAGACCGCACAGGGGAAATCAGCCACGGGTCTTGCATGGGCCAAGCACAGCATGGGCCAGACCCAGGGTGGGACGGGCCGCGATTTTGTTCTCCATGAATGCGGACTGGAGTTTGAGGAACTGTGTGGATTACCGGTGCTTGAAGTAGGTGATCGTGAAGAACATGTATCCACATCCAAGGAATTATGAGCTTTTCGATCACCTGAAGGGAGAAAGTTGGTTCCTGAAGATAGACCTCTGATCGAGCTACAGCCTACTCAGAGTACGGAATGATGATGTGCAGATGAAGACTTTCAGATGTCGGGAAGGCCACTACGAGTTCATGGTTATGACATTCGCCATAACCAACACACCAGTTGTGTTCATGAGAATCATGAATAGGTTATTCCAGCCATTCCTTGATCATATTTTGGTAGAATTTATCGTTGATATTCATATATACTCGACTACCAAGGTGGATCATGTCTATCATTTGTAGATAGTATTGGACACAATATGAGAGCACCAGCATTATGGTAAGCTGTAGATGTGGCAGTTCTAGATCTTAGAGGTTCAATTTCTAGTATACGCCATCTCAGAGGATGGAGATGATATGGATCTTGTGAAAATTGAGGCTGTTCTATCTTGGGGGCCACCTAGTAGTGTGACTTGGGTACGATGTTTCTTAGGTTTGGCCTGTTATTATTTGGGATTTGTGCCACAGTTATCGGGAGTTGCATCACCCTTATCAGTGTTGATGAAGAAGTGGAAACACTATCTGTGGCCAGAGAGGTTCCAGAAAAGGTTTCAGAAGCTGAGGTAGAAGCTAACTAGTGCTACCATCATGAGGCTACTAGAGGAAGGCGTTGGGTACATGGAATACAATGATACATCAGGGACTAGGAGTGGATGCATCCTGATGTAGGAGTGAGCAGTGATAGCTTATGGTTTTCGTTAGATGAGATAGCATGAGCAGAACTACACAACCCATGGTATGGGGCTAGCTGTAGTGGTATTCTCCAGGATTATTTGGCAACACTGTCTGATGGGTGAGCATTTTAAGTGTACTATGACCACCAGAGTCTCAGGTATATATTCTCATTGAAGGATATGAAACTGAGGAAATGATGTTGGATTGAGTTGCACTAGGACTGTGATTTTGTGATAATATTTAATCCTGGGAAGGGGAACGTTGTAGGATATGCTCTCAGAAAGAGATCAGGTATTTAGCTACTAGGATAGGCGACTGAGCAGCTGGTTTCATCCCACATATCTTATGTAGACCAAGATGGAGCAGCTTTCCGATTTCCAAATTTCTTATGTTTGCTGAGATTGAGAAGATTTTTTATAGTCTCTTACAGTCACACCACCACTCCTTCAGAGACGTAGGGAGGTGAAGAATGGGGATGCTGACTATGAGGCTCGACATGCAGAGTTATCCCAAGGGCAGGCACATGATGGATTTTTTGTAGGTGGGGAGAACATCATACTTTTCATGATACAAACCCTTGGTACCAACGTCTCTTCAGGAGGAAGTGTAGAGAGAGTTCCAATCATCATCTCTAGCACTACATCTAGCTGTGGATAAGATATAATAGGACCATCGACAACAGCACCGGTGGCCCGTTATGAAGAAGGCAGTAGCAGTTTTAGTCTCTTGATGCCTCACTTTTCAGCAAAAGAAGGTAGAGTACTAGGTACCAGCAAGCTTGGTTCAGATTTTATAGGTCCCGGAGTGGAATTTGGATAGGATATCCATGGATTTATTGATAGTGAATCCATGTAAATCCAGGGGTCATGATTCCATCTATGTGATTGTTGACCGAATCACCAGGTTGGACCACTTTGTACCGATCAGAGAGCAGGGTTCAGTGGAGAGATTACGAAGCCTCTACGTGCTGGAGATTGTACATCTTCATGAAGTGCCATTGAAAATTGTATCGGTTTGAGATACTTTTATCACTTATAGTCTATATAAGTTGTTTCTGGAGGATATTAGAATGCAACTTCATTTGAGCACCACCATCCATCCTTAGTCGGATGGCCAGAATGAGAGGACCATTCAAAATATCAAGGACATGCTCCGTGCATGAATCTTCTTCTTTGGTCGCTGCTGGGAGGACCACATTCATTTGGTAGAGTTTTCATACAACAACACCTATCACTACACCAATGGGATGTCACATTTTTAGGTCTTGTATGGCTGACCATGCATATCACCATTGTGCTAGACAGACCTAGGGGAGTCAGCTCTCATGGGACTAGAGATGGTATGTGATACCACAGAGAAGGTGTAGATCATCCAGGAGTGGATGGATACTGCACAGAGTAGACATAAGTCCTATGAGGATATGAGATAGAGACCTCTGGAGTTCGAGGATGGTTACCATGTCTTCCTACATGTCTCACTTCGAAAGGGATTGCAAATATTTGGACGAGGCGAAATGTTATCTCTGAGGTTCATCTGACCATTCTAGGTCCTCAGCAGAGCAGGTGAGGAGGCTTACCACTTGTAAACTCCACTTTAGATACACCAAGTGCATGATTTTTTTCATGTATCCCAGCTAAGGGGATACATGCATGATCCTACTCACATCATAGACTGGGGCGAGCTTGACATCGATGATGGGGAAACATTTTTAGAGGGTCTTGTGGAGATTGAGTATTGACAAGAGAGAGTCCTTCATAGTCAATCAATAATTATAGTGTGTTTGGGATGGCAACACAGAAACCTCCAGGAGAGAACATGGGAGTGGGAGGCTCGAATTCATTTTTAGTACACTGAATTGTTTTCCTAGTTTTTGAGATTTGGCTTTCTGGGATAAAAATACCTGAGGTGGGGAGAAAGTAATGACCCGGAAATCCAAATAATTTTTTTTCATTTACATGGAATTATTCTGAGACTACAATTTCTAACAGTTCGTAATTTCGAGGCCCGATGTGCCCTTAATGTTTTTATGGTGTTTTTTAGTATGTTAAGTGAACATAAGAGAATGTTTTTGTGTCATTAGAAATGAATCTCAGAAATGAAATATGAGGGCATCGTAGAACTGCCAGCGCCTGTGATTTCTTTGGGGTCCATCACCTCAGCTGCCTTTGGTCTTGAATGGATGTTTGTTTTCTATCTTTTCGTAGAGGATAAAAAACAAGGGGAATAAAATAAAAATTGGATAATCGTAATTTTTTTTATTCAATCCTTTTTGAATTAATATGGGTTACACCTAATCTAAACTCCCACTTTTATTATTTGAACCCCCCCCCATAATTAAATATATTGATTGGGGGAGGCTCCTCGAATTCATGTTTTTTCCCTCCGTTGGATGTTACAGGAATTGGTGGTTTGTCTAGAGAAAACTTCTTTTTGAGTAAATACTTGGAGGAATAACTCTCCTTCCTCCAACGACAAAATTATTCTTTTTCAATCTCCTTTCGGTACAATTAAGGAATCACCATCCTTTAATACTGACGATGATGTCGTCCTCAACTTCTTAATCTTCTTCCTCGATATCAATGATTCAGGGGTAGGGGATCGAGCATTGTCAATTGTTTTCCATTATTCATTTTCATTCATTGATTAATATTCAGAACCGCATGTTATCATTGTAACTCAGAGGGTGTGAGCCGAATGAACACGGCCCGACCCCACCGCCTTTCTTTGTGTATATTGAAGCTAATAGTGGCACGAGTCTTAGTTGAGATAATTAGTTCAACGATTGTTGGGGATCGAAGGCGACGTCCCAAGGAGTGCCTGAGTACTTCCAGAACGAGAATCGTGCCACTGGAACTCTTCCGGTGACCCGAAGAAGGTTCACCGATGGTAGGAACTAGAGAACGTCACTAGTAGAAGGAAGGGATGTGTGGAAGACACTCCAGCCAGCCACAAGGACCATGGCGATGCAACCACTCTGCCGAAGGAGTGGGCTACAACCGACAGGCCGTCATGGGGTTGCATCCTTTGCTATGAAAATGGAGGGCGGGCGGCCAGCTGGGTTGGATACGATAGGTGGCGTTCCAAAGTCGTGCCTCGCGGAAGGCGGCAGGCCGCTCGGCCAACCGGGAACAACAGGACCCACCGTGAGGGTCCTTTGTGACACGGACTAGCACCACATGGAGCCAGATCCATACCGCCCGAACTGTTATACCATTTGAGACAGAGGGGGAACAACCGCTCCTAGAAGCGTCTAGGGTGGACCCCATGGGGGTCGTCTGTCGGGGGTCTCGCATGGGCCATGCCCAGTTTGGGCCAGACCTAGTGTGGCCCGGGCCGGCCCCGCATGCCAGGTCGGACCCACATACGTGGTCGGACCCTGGTCTATACCTGGGTCAGGCCGGGTCAACCCTGACTGGGTTGGGTAGGACCAGAAGAGGTCGAGTCGGGTCAGTCCGCCCGGGCCGGACCGGGCCCGAACCCACTTTCACTAGTTTCCACTCTTTTTCCTGTAAGAGGATCTACAAGCGACTGAATGATGTTTCTTATATGGAGACAGAATAATTCGAGCGAGACAGTTCTTTTGGTATTCCCCACATGAGGTTTGGATGTGGTTGGGGTACAACCGGGATGGATAGAACTTAAATCCAACTGGGCCCTCGGAACGGAAATGCCAATAACTCCCTGATTGGGCTTCTGATTGACGTGTTTTCTATTGTGTTAGGTTCCTTATGTCAAGAGAGATCATATTGATACATCAAAAAATGAATTTGTGGTAAATGATGAATCAAATCAGGGTTTGAGGAGCAGACCCTCTTGAAATTAGGTGTGCGTTGAGAGTGAACTTTGTGGAAAATTGGATTGTGATAAAGGGATCCTACATGGACTGACTACTGTTCCATGATCCTAAATGCGTACGACAGCTCTGAATACTGTTTCAAGATCCTTCATGTGTTCGAAATATCCTAATACTTTTATACCATCCTACCTGGTTTTGACATCTCTGATTACTATACTATGATCCAACGTGGGTTCGACATAGTAGACGATTCAATGGCTACATTTATTCATCTCTATCTCTCAAAATAATAGGTATACCTGTGTGAGATGAATCTTGAATTTTTTTTGTTACCAATGAGTTATATTTCTTCCTTTATTGAATAGTTTGTGCATGGGCTCAAGAGTTGGAGCCAGATTGTATTTGATTAATTAGGTATATGTATGGTAATATTCATACATAGGGTTGGATGATAAATTGTGATTGTATCCTTAATACTGTGGTTTATCTTTTTTGTATTCTGGGAGACCTTCAGGGGTCTCAGGATCCCTACAGAGTATCGTTATACTCACACATTCAAGGGCTTCACCTGAACTTTGTTGTGTCTTGTGAAGAAAAGAGACAGTAGTGATTGATGCTAAGAGAGACAGATTGGAGGCTTCTAAGAGATAGACAAAGATGTTATATACATTAGGGTTGTCTTGATCGAGATATGTACCTACACTTTAGGTAGGATTCCCTGCTGGATAATCCATAAGCTGTTTTCTATTTTCCTATACATGTACTTAAGTTGGGTTTGTATACTGGCCCGTTTACTTTCAGCACTCTATTAATATATTAGTACTTTTGGGATATCTATAGTTGTGTACGGTCTTTGTGAGTAGTAGGTATAAAAGTAATGACTTCCATTGTCCCTAGGATATGCCTTTTGGCGCTAGTAGCCAACCTTTGGACTAAGGAAGGCGGGCTTGGGGTAGTCATGACATAGGCCCCAAGGAGTGGTTGTGTCAATAATATAGAGACTGTAATATAGATGATACAAAATAGTGTTCTTTAATATAATAATATTTAGTCCTTTAATGAAATAGGTTACTCCAAAATATTGTTAAGAATAAATTATAATTATATTATAAAAGAAATATGCGACATTAACATAAAACATATTAATTGAATAAATATAAAAAAAATTTCATAACAATACTAAATATATAATAAATAGTATTATAACAATACATGACTTTTTCATAATAATAGTAATTTAATTATTAATAATATATAATATTGAATAATTATACGATTATATTGATCATTGTAAATAATAATATTATAATTATTAATATTCATAAATAATTACACTATTATGATTTTCATCACTTTGTTATTATGAATTTATTATAATATCATCATTATTATGACTTTATTATAATTAGTTAATTATCATTTAATTATTATTATACTCGAATTATTATAATATCATTGTTATACATTTTCAAGTTCCCTTATGCATCGACAATATTTTTAAGTGTGTGGGTATGTAATATTATTTATTTAATAAAAATTATCCTATTGTAATTCATAAATATAATAAAAAAATTAATTTATGTAACACTATCATTTCTGATTATTTAATTTTAAATAATTTTCATTTTAATATAATAATAGATGAATAATACTTTGAAATTCTAATAAAATTCAACCATAATGAAATAAATAATGTGTAATATAATATTAATTTTGAGAATAACTTTTAATGAATTGTAAAAAAATATTAACTCATTTACTAATAATTATTAATATTAATTTCTTAAATTTTCTAAAAACACATTACTATCATGAATTTATTTGTCTAACTCAATTATTTACTGTAATGATCTATTTGTTTTCATTAATATAGATTGCATATACAATAGGAAAGCATTGGTGACACTTTTTTAAGGTGGGAGGGAACTAATGTTCTCTCCATAGAAGCCCCATATGATTGATATCCAAGGCTCTCTATATCCCCTTGACAAACATTATTTTCCTGGCGCACTCCCAGGTGATGGCTAGCCTAACCTTCATTGTGGTCATGTCATCCAGATGTAGCTTACCCAATCATGTGTTTACATTGGGGATGAATGAAAATTGGATGGTGGAAATGATCCGAAAGTCCAGGATTCTGATGAGGAGGAATTTTTATTTCATGTTTTTAAATGCAACATGGTGTTCAATGAGGCTTTCAACCACTGCAGAAACCGATGCAAACACATGGTAGCCAACCACATTAACGAACACTCAGAACTACAAAACAAAGACATATTTTTTTATAAAAAATCATTTATCAGCACTAAAAAATCATTGAAAATAGTGGTTATATTAAAAATGGGTCCATTTTGTCATTTCTCAATAAATTGAAAATTTAGTGCCCTTTTATCGGCTATTTTATGATGGAATTCATAAAAGAACACTATTTTTTAAATTTTTTTCTAAGTAAAAGGGACCCAATTCTAATAGTGTGTGGCCCCATGTTCTATAGCACTATGATTCCCCATACGCATGTGTTCACACCACCACCTTGGATGTTATAGGTTCTCACATCCACACCAATTAATTGTGTAATCCCCCCCCCCCGCACCTACCCACATACCCTTGTCACCCGCTCATCCATTCAGAGGGATTGTCCACCCATTATTGATTAGGTGTAGACTTCTCTTTAATACACAATCATTACAACATTACCAATCAATAAAAATAAATGTGCACAATATCCCACATCCCATTGATCTGGAAAGTAATCCCAGTCATTAATATCACGGGCCAACTACATCGATGGTCACATGGAGTCTATAAGCCCAAGAGACCATTCAATCAAAACACCGCTCGCTCCCGGACAAAGATGAATATCCTAATATGTTGTTATGGTAATTTGTAAGAACAATGGGAACAAATAATCCACCACTATATGTCATCTCGTGAGAATTCTGAGTGTCGACAGGACACTCAAGAAAACCTTCTAATACAAAAACATTAATTCTGGGGAGGAAACAAGCACCAATGGATTCCTACCCCAGTCCTCTATCTGATCCTGAAGAAAACCAAAAACCATAGTAATGTGCCCTGACCCTTGACTGTGCTTGGTAAAATCCTCCCCATACCATCAAATTTTTTTCAGCCCCACTATATTCGTTAGTGGAACAATAAAGATGAGATATCAATCTATCTCATTGAACCATCTGCAAACTCTATCACATTCCCACTCATCCATGGAATCATCAATGAGCTCACGAACTCTATAATATTAAAAACTCGTATAAACATTCAAATAAATTCTCATATAGACCCCATTGTCTAACCATTGATCATTCCCAACATTAACCTTGTTACCAACCACGATCTTTTATACAATCTATCGTATAGGAACATGGGTATCAGCCTTGTTGCTTATCCAAATTAATCTAGGACACGATCCAGTTTATGCATATAGGATATCTGACATAGGGAATTTAATTCCACAAAATACCTTGAATAGATGGTTTTAATATGGGACATAAGGTGACACCATTGTTTCGAAAAAAAATTATAATTACACAAGTTAGGTTTCTTATACCGGAGGCCACTACAAGAAATAGTAACACCTGCTTTATCTCTTGAGACCCTATGTGTGTACTGTATTCCATTACCAGATCCCCTCCAAATTTATTCCAGTGTAGTATGAATCAGTTCGATAGGGGTAACCAGAAAATTGATCAGTGATATGGAATATTCAGGGTTAGATTGAGACACATATTTAACCATCACTTCATTTTTAGCTATATATATTTTTTGTAAGACCATAGATATATCTAATTATCAATCAATTCAATTATTGACATGAAAACATGTTTCATTAATCTTCTAAAAGTATTTGGTAGACCAACATATGTCTAATTCTTCTTAACCATAGGAACCAAGCATATTCTCTCATGCTCCATCAACCCTATTAGTGGAACACCATTATTAAATGATTGTTTAAATTTCATTTAATTTTTACGATGCAATCAAGACTTCTCAAAAAAGGGATAAAAATAAACATTGAGTGACACCCAATTGTTGTATCCCAAGCAAAAATAAGGAAATCATCCTCAAAGGAAAGATGTGAAACATGAGGGCCATTATGATATACCAAGTCTCCAAGGATAGCGCCATACTCCGCCACATTTGAATTTTGGTGAGATAAAACACACTACAAGAGAATTAATATATATGGAGAATGTAGGTCCACTTGTCATGATCCTCTTAAGGATATGAAACAACCCAGTTTGTACCGCATTTATGTGTAAATAGGTTTTATTTATATCATCTATATTATTGTATTTTTATTATTTTGGACGAGTCTTTTTTATTATTAATACTTTTTATTGGTTTATTCAACATTTTTAATATATTTTTTATTGTACATATGTTCATTTTTTATTTTTTTCAATGTAGGCCACTTGAAACACAATAATATTATTGTGTTTAAATATGTTACTTTAAATTCATATAAAATATAAAAAATATTTACAATATTAATGACTCCTATATCAAAGAATAAAAATATAAAAAAACATTAAAATAATAATAATTTTCTAAAAATAAAAAACCCAAATTAATTTTCATGGATCAATCATTAAGGATTAAAAAATTGATAATTTATCTTCATAAAAATTATACGCATAAAATATAATATAAATAAAATATAAATAATTTTTTTAAAATTCTTTAAAATGAAAAATTAATAATAAATTAATTAATTAATGAAATAAATAAAATTTAATGAATACATTTAATTTCATTGAAAATTATAGGTACAAATGATAGAAGTACTACAATTATGGTATTTATCACAGTTGTCCATTATCAGTTCTAGAGAAAAGAACTTATAAAGGTTTGATTTATCAGCGCTAATAGAAGCACTAATAGATGATACCTTTAATCATTGATATTTCTTCTATTAAATGGTACCCTTTATCAACTAAATTTTTAGTTCCTATAATGGGATCCTTTATCAACACTTTTTAGCACCAATAAAGGTCCAAATAAAATGACTTAATTATATAAATAGAAAACAAATATTATTTTATTAAAAAATATTTAAAAAAATTTGTTAAATTTTTATTGATAAAAAATAAATAAGTTTATTATACTCTATCTGAATTATAAATAATAATAAATAGTATGAGGTTGAATGGTTTCTGGGATATGATCTCGAGTTCCATCGATGGTTCCTAGGGGTTGTCATCTATAGAGGCTCCAAATTTGGCTATACCTGTATCTTCCTTTCTCACTCATGGAATATCTAACTCATGTGAGGTTATTAACATTACATATCCCCTCCATGGTATTACATCTTTAATTGAAGATGTATGTTTTTTAAATTCCAAATATTTCAACACTCCCACCCCATTTGCCTCCAAATATCTCTATGAATGTATATTCCTTTTTTTTAATAATATTAATTTATTTTAAGGTTTTTTAATGATTTTTCCTTATTTGAAATACTCATCCATTAAAACATTATTTAGAAGAAACATTTCTAGAAAACATGTCAAGATATATTTTAACATTTTCATAATATTAAAATGTATCATTGTATGGAAATTTTTTTTTAAAAAAACATATACAAAAAATAAAATAAAACCAATTGTTAAATAAAATTTTATGTTGAAATAGTGGTGGAATATTGATTTCTCCATTGTCACCAACTTGTAGTGTTGGTTTCTAAAATCTTAACATACCATTATGATCTTTGTTGAAACCAAAAAATCAATAGGAAATTTACACGCAAAAAGTGTAGGATTGGAAATTCTGAACAACATACATAGGAAAATTTACAGATATAATTTTCATCTGAGTCAGGAACTTATATTTAGGTCTCCTACTTCTTAGCATCCCATCAGCATGGCAATGTACCCATCCACACCATTTGATATGACCACTTTATTTCTACAATTAATCTTGTTTCCATGTTCCCTCTAGATCTCCCTATTTTTTTCCAGAGTTTTTTTATCCATTGGATTCATCTCCTAATAAATTGAACCCTCGTGAATGATAGATTCTATGATTTCTGGTTTTTCGGGTGGGGTATCAACATTAACCATATCCACCCATGTTTTTTCAACAACATCATATTCCCCAATTTTTTTCCCTCGATTCTAATTGGAAAGATAAAGAAATTAGAATTCATTTGATGTAATCATCTTCCCTTCATTTATATTATCAACCAAAAACATTGGTGTTGAATTATTAAATTCATTTAAAATATCTCTTAAATGATGATGGTCATTTTCTGTCAATACAATAATTCCAAGTGTACATAAACATTCCAATTTCATTAATGGATGAACATTGATATCTGAATACCCCATAATAGGAAATGTATTTAAAATATGTGTGTCAATCATTTTTAATTTTCCTTGTCATTATAATTCCATAATATATTATTCATGATTTACATTTTGATCATCAATGTTTTTCACTGCATCATCATCAACTGACTGATTATTTTTTGCCTCATTATTATTATAAGTGTTTTCCCTTGACATTGGGGACATGAGTTTAATTTTTTTAGTTGATCCTAGAGGCATTGTTGAGTCTATAAATAGATATTTCATAAAATACACCGCTATTGATGGTGTGCTTTTGGAATTCAAATTGAATCTGAAAGGTGTAACATGTGTAATTTCTTTTGTAATACCATTTTAGGGAGAAGAATCATCACCAACATTACCATTTCCCTTAATGACTATATATAATTATCCATGAGGTTCAATATCATATCTATATGGATGATTTGATATAATTTTAATGGAATGGGTAAATAGGGAAATATCATGGGTATCAACATCCATATATCCTTCTTCAAAAATTTCATCACTAGTCCCACTCATTTGAAAAACCTCCATAGAAATATCAACATTAACAGTATCCCAGTTTTTAGTAATTAATTTTTCACAAAAATTATCCATAGCACAACTAACTGCGTGAGAGAATGATCACTCCTCTTTTTTTTAATTATGAAGTCATCTGTCAACATCAATAAACATAAATCCTATTTAATGTCATATATAAAAAAAATCTCTCCATAAACTCACCATGGACATTTCTAAGAGAATGAAAACCTCTACATTAATAGGATTGTTTTTTATTCCCTATAGATCAATAAATATACACGTCCACTATAAAAAGAGTCAGAAATTAAATGGGAATAGATCTGATATGAACGACTATATAGTGGCACATAAAAAATTACAAACATGCCTCATTTGTATCTCAATAATTTATTTTCAGGGTTCAAATAAAAATAATAATGTAAAAAAAAATATCAACACATTCCATAAAAATCAATTCAATCCTGAAATTCGGACCCAAAACCGAGTTCTTGTGTTATAGAAAACAGATGGATTAAATCAAGGTTCCCAATATCTGATGTACAATGCCACTAGTTGGAGGGAAATCAACCAATATCCCCATTCCATAAAGTAGATCTCTTCAGTGGGGAAAAAATGTAGAAATTACGCGCACTAATGGGGTTACATTTCGTGTAACATAATCCGCAAACAATAATTATCCATTGTTCCAAGATATATTCCCTCCATGTGTTTGACCAATTGGACATACCACACTTCCATTAATCATGAATTATCTTATTAAAAACCAACCCTAATGAAAAAAATGACTAATCTAAATGTGTCTCGAATTACCTCATCTAATTATATGCTCGTCAGTGCAATCATATATCTATGTAATGTTTCAAATTTCATCCCCAAATCTGGCATCATGATAGTGATAGCCATGAACCATTGAGACAATTGTTACCGACCTTATAAAATGATCAAAAACATATTCACTGGGTTGTGAGGAGGGGAAGTAGAATTATTCGTAATCATGTGACCACACATCAAGAATCCTTGAGTGAACACCATGAAGGGGATTACTATCTACAATGGACTTGTGTGAGTCAAATGTACCTTGTGTGAGAAAAGAAGTAGTATGAACTACACAATTATGTTCCACCATGGATGAAAAACCTAGGCACCATTGCTGGAACTCAAGAGAATCCCCTCAAACACCCTTCATCCCAGTACTATTTAACAGTAATTATAACTTATATATAGTATATTAAATTTATTCATTTTTATAAATAATTATATAAAAAAAATATATTTTTATAATTATGTCAGTATTAATATTATCTATTTATTTATCTCATTTTTTTGGTAAGTTATATTCTCTAAAAAAGAGCATATATTTGATCCCATTATGTTCACTTCAAAACAATGTTAATAGGTAAAATTTATAAGTGATAAAAATTGTTGATTGAAGGCATACTTTATCAGTGCTTTTTTAGTGCAGATAAACAGAACCTTTACAAGTGGTAGTTTCTAGTGATGTTAAAGTCATGTTTTGTTGTAATGCAATCATTTTTACTTATAATTATTTTGGATGATTATAGTTTTCTATGAATAAATTATTTTCATTATTATTATTTCCATTAATTTTGTTATTAATCAATTTTTATTTGTATAATAATTTATTAATATTTTGTTTAGATTTTAATGATACTATATTTTATGCATATACTATTTTTAATGTTAATATGTCATATTTTTATTCATTAATTACTGTTCCATGTTAATTAATTTTATATTATATTTATGAAAACAAAATTATTTTATAATATTTTATATATTTTGAATCTAAATGTTATATTTGATTTAGATTGTACAAGTAGTTTATATTTAATAGTCTTAAAATGTGAAATATTTGAAACATAATATGTTTTTTTGTTTCAAGTGAGTTACTTTGATATATTATAAAAAGTGAACTATATATACAATCAAAAAGAAATTGAAAACATTGTCAAAATCCAAAAAAAATAATGAATATTAAAATATTTTTATCAACATAATAATAATAGATTAATATATATGATAGAAATAAATTTTGATTCAAAACATAATAAATATACAATAATAGAACAAGGAAACTCAATAATCATATAAAATAAAAATTATATTTACATTTAAATGAAATATCGGACATGGAATTAATACATATTAATTAAAATAATATAAAAATTATTTCATAAAAATAATACATAGAAAATAATATGTATTAATAAAAATATTTGACTTAATGATAAGAATAATAAAACTATTAATTATTCATAGTATTTATTAATAATACAATTATATAGTTCGTTATTAATATTTATTTTATTATTGTTATTACTCATAAATAATAACAATAATATTATTTATATCACTTAATTATCAATATTTTCTTATAATGGAATCATTATAATGTGTTCATTAACGTTAAATATTTACGATGCAGACTTTATTTTCCAATATTTATGATCCTTTTTGAAGTTCCCATATGCATGTATTTGTTTTGTATATGTGTGAGAATGTAACAATATTCAATTACTAAAAACTATATTATCATTATTCAGAAATATAATAATTAAAAAAACATACAAAATATAGTCATTATTGACATATTAATTATAAATATATTTAATTTTTTATATAATAATAAATAAATATTATTATGAAAATCAAAAAAAATTCAACAATAATGAAATCAATAATGTGATACTTAATAATAATTGTGAACAAAAATGATTATGAACAATAATAACAGTAATAAAATTAATAATAAGTCACTTACTAATAATTTATAATATTAATTTCATGACATTGTTATTATTACATTATTGTCAGGAATTAATTAGTATGACTCAATTAATAGTAGTCATGATGCATGTATATTCATTATTCCAAAATGAAGATATAAAAGGAAAGAATGGAAGAGACTTATTTACGGTAGTTGTGAACAAATGACCCCTCCTAATAATCCCCTTAATATAAAATCACATGGCCCTCGGTATCCCAAACATTATTGTCTTAGAAATCGTCCTTATGCTACCTATCATGAATTTCACGGAGCCCATGTCATGCAGTCAGTAATTGCTGGATCAAGTCTCTATGCAGGTGATGCAAGGGAGCTGGATGGTGTTGCATGACCAGAGCATCCTAGAAGAGAACGAGGAGGTGAGAATGAAATTTTTCGAAAGGATAATAGAGTCCTCGATGCCTTGAACTGTGGTAGTGATAATACCTGTCACATTGTACTAAACAACATCATCATCCTCAAACAACTACAATACAATGATATATCATTTCTAAAAGAATCCATTATCAGTACTAGAAAATACCTCATAATCCATGAACAATTAAAAGTTGGTCCCATTTATCTTACCTTTTTTAATGCACAGATAAAAAAAAGTAAATAAAAAATAAAAACATTATGTAATTCGAGGTACCACATTTAAATGCGCCTGACCCCCTTTCAATTGTGGTAGCATGCCCCACCCACAGAAACAGCAGCGACCCCATTAAATTAATGAGGCACAAACCCAACATTTTACCATGCTAAAAACCATGCATAGGCCTCCACACCCATGGCTGCACATAGATTCAAACATGATACATCATTCGTTCCCGCCATGTACCTTTACCACTCAACCATTTTTTTTAATTCCCCTTTTAATGATATATATATAGATATAGTAATATTTATTTTTATGTTAACATATATTTATATTTATATTTATAGTTACATGAATATATATATATATATATATTCTTATATATATAAATATTCATATACATATAAATATATATATTCTTATATATAAATATATTATTATATATGTAGATATATTCTTATATATATATAAAGTTATATTCATTAGTATGTATGTCCAATTGTATATTAACAAATATTAATTTGATTTGTATTAAATAATCTTGTCATTTTACATTTCTGTTTATAAATAAAAAAAACATACCTACATATATGCATCAAACAGACATGGGAATATATTAATATATATATATATATATTATTTATATGTATATTTATATGTTCGAATATATAGATAATATATATCAATTTGTTTATACACACAAAATATTACTCAGACACAGACTCATTTTATATGTATATAAATATTCACACATTGGTAATTAAAATAAAATGGATATTATTTTTTTTAGAAAAGGAATATATAATGATAAATATCATATATATATATATATACATGAGGATGTTAGAGAGAGCATTCTTAATGAAATAATCCTTTTATAGAAATCATCTTTTTTATTATTTTCCAATGAGGATGTTATTCCGGGGAGAAACATTCTTTATTTAATTTTATAAATTAAATTAAATTTGTTTTTTATTTATGTTATTGGGTGTGTGAATATTCCTTTTATAAATAATTGTTAATAACATTATAAATAATAAAATATTTATTTAAACTGATAATTTAATTAATATTTATTTTCAATTATATTATTAGATACATTTTTTTAAGACAGCGATGGATCAATGGATATTAGTGAATACATTAAATTTACCATTACTAATTATATTATTTACATCATTATTCATAATTATTATGGAAATTATTTAATATATTAAATAATATATTAAATTTTAATTAATAATGGTGTTCAAAATATTTCGTAACAACATAATTAATAATACATAACAATAATGTAATTAATAATATAATTCGTAATAAAAATTAAGAAATTCCCTTTTGGATGTGTCAATGCTATGATTCAAAAAAATTAATTTTTGTTATTATAATTTTTTTTTAATTTAATTCTGAAATTATTTTTATACTAAATCAATTCTTATAATTTTAGTTTTCGTGTGATATTTTAATTTGATTGTATTCAGAATTTATAATTTATACTATTTCAAAATTGATTACTTGTATATATAATAACACTTCATGTTGGATACTTTAGATGTCTATAAAATAGGATGTATAAATAAAATAAAAAAGAACAATTTAAATGTGTCAAAACATATAGAAAATATTTTAAAAATAAATTTTTTTTAAAAAATTAATGACAAGTATTTTCGATGATATAAATTTTTATTGTTTAAAAACATACCATATTATACTTTTTTTCAAATAACATTTTTTTTAAAATTATGTATTTTTATTATTTTGTGGAATATTATTTTTTTAAAATTAATTTTTATATTTATGGTCATGTTTTAGATTTTATTTTGATTTTATTTGTACAGTAAATTATAAGCATAAATTTTATGATGTGTAAATGTTAGGTTTGTTGGCTGGAGTGGACAACTCATTAGGGGTGAATTTGGTTTCAAATAAAAATCTCATTTAATAATAATAATAATAGGAAGCCCCCAATTTTGGAAAAACATGGATAATAAAAATTATCGAAATAGATAATCTGATTTTTTTTATATATCATCATAATGTGAGATCATGGATAAAGTTAAATATTCTTCAATGGATACAATATCATTGATATAATATTTTTTCTATCCATTCACAATATACAAAACAAAACATTAAAAATTTGTATCATAGAGGAAAATAAAATTAAATTCCCACAGATTGTTGTGAATTCATATAAAGAAACCCTATAATTATTTACGGAATATATGAGCGGATTGCACATCAAATAAAAGTGTAGTTTGAAAGATATGTGTGAAAAAACATTTTTAGTAATTCAAATTTGCAAATCATGTCTTCGATAATAAAAAACGTTGAAAATGATCTCTAATTGACATGAAATATGATTATAGTGGTATTAGTATTAATTTTTACATGTATGAGTTGAGGAAATATATAATAATTATGCGATGTGCTTGAAATGACTAATTTCAAATTACTTATAAAATGAAATATGTTAAAAATGTTCATCAAAAAGTGGAAACCTACCAAATAATAACATATTGATATGAAATCATTATAAAAAACCATATATTCATTTTTGAAATATAAGAATTGATGTAAAATAAAATTTGGATTTTGTTTTATCGAGATGATCAGAATTAATTTTTTAGTAATTTAAGACATTAAATCTAGTGTTTGATGATTAAAAGCATATAAAATGATCTCCAACGGATGTGATATATTTTTAAAACTATGATATAATTATTTTTTACATGTGGAGAAGAATACAAATTAATCTGACATGCAATTATCATGAATTAGGAATATAAAGTGTCCTTAAAATTAATGATATTAAAAAACATGTAACATATATTTTAAACTAACAAAATAAGCACTATGTTGGGATCCTCCTCAAATGGATGACATTAAGGTCAATGAAATTATTATAAATGTTTTCCTTTTTGGGGTTACGTGTTTTATATCTATACATGAATATAATTTTTACGTGAAGGCACTTTTTAACGCATACATTTTCCTTATATAAGAAGGTATAATAAGGAATTTAAAAACACCAACAATACAGGGAGAAAATCCAATTTAGTTAGATTATATGTTCAATGATCATTTCTCCGACACATCATATTTTATTTACTATTTTAATACTTGTTTATTATTTTTGAGATCCCATACATTTTTGTGGAGTCTCTAATGTGTTCCACTTGATTTAAGTGGATGCCTTTGTTGGACAAGGTCTCACAATTTTTCTGTTTTTGGGTTTTCCATGTAAAAAATTCTGTTCTCAATCTTTATTATGCATCACATTTAATTTTGGTTAACAACACATATTATTTTGTTTAGAGGGAATGAATATTATTTCCACTTCAATTTTACTATAATTTTGTCTGTACATTGATCAACTAACTCCATTCCACATATTTTTTATCATAGAGATTGGTTTTTTATTCATATTTATTATATAAGAAAACTACAACTGGATGATTATGTTGAATGGTATATACATCCAAATGTGGTTACTAAATATGAAGGGTCTAATTTTTCTAATGAGACTTCATAATCTAGTGTTTAGAACCCAGAATCTAAAAATGATTTCTGATGAATAATGGGTGTTGAAGAGTGGGATGGTTTATGGATTAATTAAAAAACGGGTCAAAGATAACATGATGAACCAAATTGTCAATATATCTGATGACATAGCTATGGGGGAGAAGATCAAGACAACCTATGTTTCTATGTCATGAAAAAATAATTTTTTTCTTCAAAAAATTGATAATTTTATGTAAAAAAAACATACATATATTTTTGATATTTTGAGTGAATATAATAGTTTTTTTGATTAGTATTATGGAATGGTTATAAATTATAATGATTATGTGTCATATATTTTGTTTCATAAAACGTCACCCATTAATTTGGAGATTTTATGTGCTACTCTAACCGGTTTTCATCAAATGGTACTCTGAAATTTAATTTTTTAAGTATTTTTTTTGAGTAAATAAGTCTGAAGACACACTCTGGGGAATTTTTCTTCCGATATTTTAGTCCTAGATAATAGGGGGATAATATAGGTCTAATAGAATGGGATTTGTGGAATGGGAAATGGAAAATGAATCACTAAGATGATGTAGAGTGATTTTTAATGAAATCATGATGGTGTGTAATATTATGTTAATATGTTTTTCTATAATATAATATCATTTAGTATAATTAATGGAAATAAACAAATGAAAATGGTGGAGTTATATGATAATGTCATCGTGAATGCAAAGGGTGATCTTGTTATTGTTTATAACTCTGTTATTATTACTTCTGGTGATTTTTGATGGTTTGTTATATGTGGTTCCTATATTCATGTGACTCCAAAAAAATTATTTACATTATAAAGCCTATGTAAAATTAATATTTTTAAGAAGAGTAATGGTGGTCATAATGATGTTTTAGGTATGAGGACGGTCTGTTTAGATAGTTGTATAGGATGTAAACAGACTATGAAGAAATAACAACATGCAACAGATGTTCTGTTGAATCTTATTTATACGATATTTCATGATGATTAATGTTTGATTTGTAATTATGGTGATATCAATTGAAAGTTTTCCTATGCCTTATTAAATATGGATCACATTATGAAGAAGTTATGATTTTACTAGACTATAGCTTCTATTTTTTGTTATACTACATTCGTTATTGAGTGTAGCATTTTTTCCATTTTATGGAATAATATGATTGATCACATTAGTGACAAAGGGATTAGTTTTTTGGAGATGATGTATATTATTGTATAATTTATTACTATCAAATTGAACTTGTGCAGTCATATTATGGCTATAAAATAGATTACAGAATGTTTCAGTAGTCATCCTCAACACAAGAAGTCATAGGTACTTGAATTAGTACATTAATATGTTTTTGGGCCATTGAAACCTAATAATATTAAAGGTGTTAATTATTTTGTGACATTTATTGTTTACTACTCATGTTATCATTGTGTTCATTTTTTTAATTAAAATACAAGGTGCATAGTTCTTTTTATGAAATTTCATGTTACTCTTGGGAAAGAATTTGGATGGAAATTGAAATTTATTTTCAAAAAAAATTGGGGAGAGTATTGGGAAACATTTGATCATTATTTTATGAATGAATGTATTAGACCATAGAAGATGCCTTCAATGACACCTCACTTGAATGATGTAGTTGAGTGGATGAAAAAGATTTTTTTGGAAAGATTTCATTGTTTTATTTTGGAAGAAAAGTTTCCTAATCATTGATGGGGTGAGGATTTACATATTGGTACTTATATTGTTGATTTATCCCATGTAGTTCTCTGGTAGATAAACTCTATTGATATGTTTTGTTGTGGAAAATACACCAGGTATGATCAATTATGTGTTTTGGGTTGCATGTCATTTGTATATTTTTCTAGAGTATAATGTTTTATAATTGATGGTAAGACATTCCATTGTATTTTTATTTCCCAACGACGTGAAGAGATTGTTTAATGGTTTTATGATCCTACTTTGAAATTTTTTTCCAGATGTTTTGATGATGTTTTCAAAGAGGATCACACTATTTCAGACATTGATTAGGGAGAAAAATATCTTTCTCTAACTAATGGATGTGTTTTCATTCATGTGACTGGTTATGATTCAAATTTACCTCATATTTAAGATTCTGATGATAATAGTGATGTACACAATGATGCTGATGGTGAATTGGTTGAGGTTATTGTTTATGATGCACCTTTTGTTTCTGATGATATAGTTTGAGGGTTAATAATGATTATGATGTTCCAATCTATAGGACATTTCAACATCATGCATCTATACTCAATTTAATTCTTATTAGTATATGATACCGGTTGAAGGGTGAGAACTGGAATATTTTGATGATAGGGCAGAATGTGATCAGAAGCATATATGGGTTGCATAAATGAATGAAATGATGAAATAATTGTCTAAAACCCATAATTATTATTCAGATATGTTACTGATAGGTATGTGAGATTTGAAAAATCATTTTATTTATTTAAATAAAATAGAAGAATATAGTTATGTTCCAGGATACTAGGAAATGATCGTTGTTAAGGGCTGTTGTCTGACAGAAGATATAGATTTAGATGATATTTTACTAGATACTATTAATATTTATTCTAGTCAGGTTGTTCATCATTTGGATAATATATTTGATTTTCATATAGAGCAAATGGATGTGAATTTATCTTTCCTACATGGGGATTTAGTGGGGGATTTTTATATGGAGTAACCAATGGGGTATTCTTGAAACATGTTAAGGGAATCATGTATGTAATTCAAATGAGAGTTTGTATGGTCTGATGTGAGCTCTGAGGAAGTGGTAGATGATGTTTGAATATTTTATTTTCATCAGTGTATAAAGAAGGCATCTTCGGATCATTGTGTTTTTGTTCAAGTATTCAATGACGAGGATTTCATGATATTGATGCCTTGTGTTGATAATATTTACATTATTGGTTCTGATGTATTTATAACTAATTGATTGAATAAGGATCGTTTCTAGTAATTAAAAATTAATTACTAGGGGAAAATAACATAACTAATGGGAATGTATATCTTTTTTTAGATGAAGGCTTTGAAATTTCAGTTATCTCAGCAAAGATACATTGAGAATGATCTTATGATAATTCCTATTGATTGACATAATGTGGTCAGTATTCCACTTGGTCTACATTTTAAACAACATACCAGTTAGTCACCTTCTACTGATGAAGGGATATAGGATATGGCGTACAATCCTTATTCATATGTTGTTTGTTGTATGCTGAATGTTATAATATTTACTATAAATGATATAAATCATGTTGTTTTTTCAGTTAGTCAATTATTACAACTACGAAGGAATGCATAGAATTATTGTGTATGAAAACATTTAATCGAGAGAACAATTTTAATCTGGAAAGGAATATATTCTGTTTTGATAGTCAATGTTCTATTTGTTTCTTGATCAATTCATATTTTCATGTATGTTAGAAACATATTGATCTGGGATATCACTGGATCTTCAACATCCGTGATTCGGGATAGTTATATCTTGAGAAGATCAGAAATAATAAAAATGTATCATATATATTGAGAAATATTTTACCCATATGAAAATTTGAGACATTCCAAATGATTTGAGGGTTATTTGTGAGCCCCATGTGAGGCAGAGGGGGAATTCATTGGAAACCTCCTCAAATGGAGGACATGCGGGTGAAAGAAATGGTTTCAACAAAATGGACTTATTTGGCTTACAAATTTTTCATATTCACATGTATAAACTTGTTAATGATTATTGTTTCCTTATATGGATTATACAACAAGTAATTTCAACACACAAACAATTCGAAGAGAATATCCACGTAGGTTAATGCATTTTCCCAATAATCATTATTCATGTTCTCTATCATTGATTCATGGTTTTTATTATGTAGTATAATATTTGATATACCTTCCAAATTTAGAGAGTTTTTATCATGTACTTCATTATTTTATTGGATCACTATTTTTGGAATAGGTCAATTGATTTTTATCTGTTTGGGTTTTCCATGAAATTTTCCTTGTTTCAAACTTTATTATTTTACAAATTTATTTTTGGGTATTAGTGCAGTTGAATTAGTTTGGAGGGAATATATTTTATTTCCATACCACATTCTATTTGATATTGTTTTTATGTTCATCAATTTCCTCATTTCCCAACAATCAGATTATGGTGATATAGCTGGAAAAAACCATGTATTTATTTTTTAAATATAGTAAATAACATCATGGAAATCTGCTGTCTATTTTCTCTAGTTGAATGAAAATAAATTTTTATTAATTTACAATAATGAATCATATGTCCAATTAGTAAAACCATATAAAACAATATATAATTTACATCAAATATTATGAATACAATCATAGATTTATTTCTCACTTTTCTGAGTAGAGAAGGCATCAATATAACATGCATTGTACTGATAAAAACTAAATAAGGATTTCATATGAAATAATGAGCTATAAAAACCGGAAATATATAGTGAAAACCACCCAATTTTCTTTCATTAAATTGAAAAAAAATTCACATATATTGATTTTTAAAATATAGTATTGAAATATGGTCAAACTGAGGTTTTGTTTTCATGATATGAAGGATATTATTTTTTAGTTATTCTAAACAGTTAATCATTCCATAAACTATTTAAAACATGAAAATGATCTCCAATTGATTTGACATTTTATGAAATTTCTATTTTAATTTTTTTTAAGGGAGTTAGAAGATGACTTGTAATCTGACATTCAATTTTCTCAAACATTTTTAGGAGTTATTAGAAAATGTACATCTTTAAAAACATGACACAATGAGCTAAAAAATACCCAATGAGATAAGTATGATATGTAATTGTAGGAATAAAACCATATATATATATTTGAAATATATGAACATAAATATAGTCAATACAATTTTTCAATTTCTTGAGATGACTAAAAACACTTTTTATATTTAATACTCAAAAATGTGTCTATTTTAATTATTATCATATAAAATCATCACTAATTCACTTGAAAATGTATAAAATCTATTATATAATTATTTTTGGTTGTACATGTTGGAAAAATGTCAATCTGACATCAAATTTTTTCAATCAATCTAAATTAATATTTCATATAAAATTATGGAATTTAAAAACGTGCACTACATAGTAAAAACAATTAAACGCTCATTGATTTATTTGAAATCATATTTATGTTTGTAATATAGTAACATAAATGTGTCAAATTGTGGTTTTGATTACCCAAGATGAAAAAAACACTTTTTGAATATTTTATAATTGATAAACATGCATTTTATAGTTAAAAACATATAAAATAATATATAATTTATGTAAAATCCATTGAATATATCTTACAAATATTTTTTTCTTGTAAGAGTAGTTGTAATGGAAATATAATATGTGATGTGTGTGAATAGATTGAATAAAGAGTTCCCAAATAAATGTGGTCATCAGAACAGTCCACCATAGTGTAAAAATGATCCAAATGAGCACTGATCGTTGTATGATTATATGACTAGAACCACAAATTGATTTTCAAAATACATGAATTGATGATGTGTCAAAATGAGGTGTTGTCTTCCATAGATTACTGAAAACCATTTCAATCAAATAGAAACATTAAAACGTGTTTTTAATTGTTAAAACGATATAAAAAATATCTAATTAACATGAAAAAATTTTACATATAGCATAAATAGTATTTCAAATGTATGAAATGAAAACACATTAATCTGATATGCGATGTTCTTAAACTGACTAAATAATGTTTTTCTAGAAAATAATTACAAACAAAAATTTCATCAATTGAGTAAAAAATTACCAAATGAGATCAGATTTCTATGAAATCATAGGAGAATAACCACATGTATATATTTTTTATAATATAGTAACAGATAATGCTACAAAATGAGATGTATTTTTTCTTATACAACATCGACTATTATAGTAATTCAATAGACTAATACCAGTGTTAGATAGTTAAAACGATATAAAATTATATATAATTGATGTCAAATCATTTAGAAATGGTCATAGATTTATTATTGAAATGTTCAAGTAGATGGCACTTCAATGTGTCACTTGATGTGATCAAACTCAATAAACAATACGTTGTTAAAAATTCATGGATTTTAAAAACCTGTGATATAATGCGAAAAAAATAAATTACCTTGAATTTCAGTTAAATTAAATGATAATAACCATATCTTTATTTTGGAAATATGAAAATATATTTCATTTCAAAATGATGTATTTTTCCCTGAGATGATCCAAAAAAGAATAATTAGTAATTAAAAACACTAATTTTTTTTGATTGATAATTCCCTGAAATAAATTATTTAATTAATGTTAAATGTTATTAAATATTGATAATATTAATTTGTGACTAGTGCCATTTTATGGCGCATTAATCCGACTTGTGATGTGCTCGAACTTACTAAATAAAGAGTTCTTATATAATGAATTTTTATAAAAAATGTACTATATTGTAAAAAACAACCAAATGAGAAAAAATATCTATGAAACACCTGGTAAAAAAGCATATATTTATTTTTGATATATAGGAATCGCCATCGGGTGAATCTGAGGTGTCCTACTATCGATATGAGCAGAAATTCATTTTCTGTTATTTGAAACACTAAAACATATGTATTAGGTCTAAAACCTTATAAATATATCTCATATTAATGTTAAATATTGGAACGACTGTATTATTAATATTTTTTACATGTAATAGAGGACAGTGCGTCAATCCAACATGTGATATTCCTGAAAGGACTAAATAAAGAGTTCTTATAAAATGAAAGTCAATAGTTATTTTTTATAGTTATGAAATTAAAATAATGAATATTGAAAAAATATATATTATTAAAAATAATATAAATTTTAATGTAATTGAAATGTAAACATAAAACATCATCAATATCTATGTGTATTTCGTTGTCATCCATTCCCACACATTAGCTCTCTAATAGTATGCTCATATAGACTAGTTTGTTTGGATGGATCTAAAGTGTGCTGGGGTAAAATTCAAGGTGAGATTCTCTCAAATATAAGTTTAGATGATATGTCCTCAGTAGTATCTACAACAACATAACTAGAAACGATCTCCCATTCACATTAATTTTTTACAAGAAACTAGTATCCATAAGTATAAGTTCATGTAAAATTATTTAGTGGAGCCCGCAACTACTTCTCTAATATGATTATTTATTCAATTATTGATCTACATAAGTAACAAGGGTCCCAATATCAACCATACTTCCATAATTGGTGTACCACTATGGAGAATGTTGTCTATGTAATATCTCAGATGACACAATGTATGATAAGGAATGTCAGGTTGATTGCAATGTAGTGGTACTCAACACAAAAGAAGGATTCATTTTCATTACATTGTTTGTGGCCATGCAAGATGAGGATGTTCTATTTGGCGGGTATTTAGTGGATATCCATTCCAAATAAGTGTGTGTGGGTAATTTCAAGGATGGAACCATGTATAAAGGGGATGGTGAATTTGTTGGTTGTATAGTTGTATATGGAGTCATCTAATAAGTGGAATAATGTGAAATGTGACAATGAGAAGGGTAGTCCTCCTATATGTATTTTATATTGAGTGTGGCCTATGGTTGATTTTATTAATGGTGAGGAGCACACTATTATAGTTGATATATTCCCTTGCCACTATGTTACACACCTATCATTGACTTCTGATCTAAACAAATACTCATAAAAAATAATTGTATATCTGATCTCAGGTGCGATCATGAATCAAATTTGATTGATTCAAAAACAAAAATAAACAATAATTAATATATTAACAAATAAATAAAAAATAAACAAGTAGTTTGATAGTATTATTTTACCACTATAAAATAGATCCCTCTATATGGAGTGATTAATTGCATGGTCACTAGAACATACCAGATAAAATACACAGTATGGGAGAGATAATGAGGATGAATTCAAACACATATAGTGAAAAATAATGGTCAAATGAATCCTACATGTATATGTTTGGATTGTGTATAATATCCCAATGTGTATATTTCTTTCAAATTAGTATAATACTAAGCACCTCTACAGCCTTACTCAATGTCCACCGAATGGGGTGTCAATATATGGACACCCTCATAACCCAATAAGGTTATTCCAATCAGCAATATGAAAATTGACAATCATAACCACAACAATAAAATGATGTATCCTTCTCATACATAATGTATGAAGATGTCCCTGAAGATCATCTATATATGGAGTCCAATAAATCTACATAGATAGAATTAAAATTGATCATTCGTTAAAGAAAGAACACAAAATTATATAAATAGACATTTTTTCCTACATAGACAAAGGAATGATGATCAAACAACAAAACGTAATATGAAATTTAATGTGTAGGGCCATATAAATATATATTTGAGTGGATCCACATCTAAATGTAAAATAAGAAGATTTTAAATTTTATAATTACCATATATTATTGGAATAATAGTGTGTATTATTTTATTAAACTACTGGTGAGAAAAAATACCCATACATATCACATAAAATAGTAATGCAATGATTAAACAAGGTTAATGTCTATAGAATCATTTCCATTACCATGACTTTAATAATAATAAAAAACTACCAACCCCCTATTCCATAATACATTATTCCCAAAAAATATATATACACAGATGTACATTCCTTGATAAACCCCAAAAATACCTCACAGCATATTCAAATCCATTAAGAAATGGTAGGTACATCATATTAATATATGATTCATTGTGATCCAAAAATAAATCATTCACAAAAAATATTATCATACATACAGATTCAATTTCACCTAATTTTCAACAAAGATCCAATGATCCAAAGAGAGTGTCCATCCAGGGCATATGTAAATTACCACATCTAAGGGTCCCCAATGTTTCTAGTTATAGTAAATCAATATATCTGTATAAAATTTAATCGTAGTTTTATATCATTATTAAAATAATAAGATTCAATTTATTGGAAGATCCATTAATAATGGGTCATATAGTAATATAATCATCATCTCCAACAGAGGTGTATTATATTTTTTGTATATTGGGTCTTCAATTATCACCCAATAATGAAATGATTAAAATATCAATGGGTATATATTGACACATGATCTACCCATATCACCCATAGTGATGAAAATAAGAGATTATATTCTCTAGTGTTATATCAAGGTTAATGTGATGGGCCCAGTGGACTTTCCACATTTACTCTTCATCAATATCCCATAAATACTGCGATATGTTTTCAATCATTATAGTAATAAGTTACAGATCCTTAGTGTATGGATACAGCTTTGTATATTCAATCAATATACATCGATACAGAAATGGTAATGACATAAATAATTTAAATAATATATCTATTGTGTGGAATTATATTTTATAAAATGAAATCCATGATTTGATAAATCATTATAAATCGAAAGTAAAAAATTACAATAATCAAACCATAGTAAAAAATTACATGCATGGAGTAATGATGATGCTTCAAAGATATCATTCTGAGGCATTATTTGTTACTATGGTTTTCTTCCCACACCTTCCACTTAATTGTCTCTTACCTTAATCGTATTGAAATATATTTTGATTATCATGATAGTAAATTTTATATCACATTCTCCATAAAAACATGATGGTTTAAGAACATCAATTATAATACTGATATGGTTATTTAATATTGATACATATCTATTTGGGAACCCATTTTTATAGTAGAAATTTCAAAACACGTCGAGTCAATACATTAAATCCACATAAATATCCCATTACACATGAAGATGTGAAAATGATACAAGTACATGTGAAAAATAACTCATATAAACTTCAAGGTTTTGAAATTCATTGGTGCAAATATCAAGAAGAATATTCATCAAAAAAAAAATTGGAGTATAAATAACGCTACATTAGTTCTTTCTCCACATCCTCAAATAATTCATCAATTAATTTGGTGGTTCTATGAAATGTCTGAGAAAAAATTTCCATGATTGGTAATTTTATAACACACACTGATGACCCCATTGTTGCATTAAAAAATTTTTTTAGTTGTGTGCCATTGTCTCTCCCCTTGATAAAAATACTATGAACATTTCTTATTTGTGTTGCACAACATGTACTTGTATACATCTAGATTTAATCAACTTATTTATTTTATCCATTGACGGAATTCATGCTTTCATGGTTCATATCATATAATGGATAGTATGATAAATTAAAAAAATTAAAACTTATATAAAACATTTATATTTAATTTTTTTTATAAAATGTGATCTAAAGACCAATTTGATGATTTATTTGATTCATGTTTCCTTCATTAAATTTTTTATAGACATTTATGCATATATTCATCCAAAATTTTTGATTCTGGTCAAGGGGGTATCCAACCAACACACTTGTTGTTCACTAAATAATTGATATAATGATGGAGATATTAAATATGGCATATCCCTTTCCAATCATTCATTGGAATATGGAATAAAAAAATAAACCAACTACACGATCCTGTGTTATCCAACCCTACTATCAAAAATTAAAGTGTCATGGTACATCTGTTTCCATCAAATTTGGATAATATTTAAATAAATCCATTATAAGTTTCATGTAGAAATAGAACATACACTTTTAGGAATTTTTTGTAGTGAGGGAATTTTATAGTTCCTAGAATAACTGATAAAATCAAAATTTTTCAATAGATACCTAATTTTTAACCACATGTTCTACTATTTGAAAATGATAAAAACATGAAAAATATGAACCGATACCTCATTTCAATAAGTAGACACCTAAAATTATGTTTCAATATTTATATAATCCTTCTTATAATATTTCACCTTTGATGGAAATTCATTATTGTATAAGTTTTTATATCCATTCTCACTCTCCATGAATTACATTATTTACCTGAAACAAATTGTCTGATTAACATTAATCACACAAATAATAACATATAATATGAATTTTGAGACAACATGCCTCTGATATTTAGTTATCCAAATATTTATAGAAGTGTATGGTCCTATAATTTTTTTTAATTTTCATACAAGTGGAATTTATTAAATGTTTTTCATGAAATAACATCATGCATGTGTCCCCAAACAATTATCATTTTAAAGAAAATTATGATATCATAAGACTCAACTATAAGATAACTATAATGGTCCTTTACATGGAAATGAGGATTATTTTTTAATACCTATTTTTATAAAATTATCATCAAGTATAAAATTAATCATAAATCTTTCCCGCATTTCATTGTTGGAAAATACCTGAAAACTTGATTATTGGTGTCACTACATCACCAAAAATCTCAAGAACCAGTGGGGTAATATCCTTTAATTTTTTCACCGAACATGCATACTGATTTTGTGTTTCATTTTCTACAGTCATCTCATTTCCCTTTCAGATACATCCTCATCAAAAAAATTGTTATCATAAGCATCATTAATCGAATACATCTAGTAATCAACTAAAACAACAAATGTCTTGGAAAAATCTCAAGGTAATTGAATATGAAATAATATATCTACTATGTATTTATTGTCTACACTTATTCCACCATTAAAAAAGATCTCTTATTAAAACTTATACACCTCAAGAAATCAATTATCCCGATGTTTTTTTCAATTTGGGTTGTATCTTCAATTTTATTTACATTAACATACATTTCCATGGAACTAAGCCTTCGATTCTCATTATATGTATCATATGAAGGCATTAATTAATTACCATCCTCCAAATGATGAATACTGTAATATATATTATTTGAATAATGATTAAATAATTAAATGAAATGTGATATACACTGATTCTTGGTGAGATTTAATAGATCATGAATTTTACTATTAATAGTGTTCATCATTTCACATTCAGTAAGATTTACTTATCTTACAGGACCACCAATATATAATTTCCCATTATCATCCTCTACTATTTATCCACTGTGATATACAAAACCACAGAAGTGTTTGGAAATGATTATCAATAAAATAAATGAATAAAATCACATGTTAAATATATAGATGGGCAGTTCATCAAATAAAATTGAAACACAAGATTATACTAATTATTATTTCCATTATAATTATTATAACCAGTACAGAAATTAAAAAACTGCTAGAAATGATGGGATGCAATAATGAAGGATAAAAGAATATATTAATATGTTAAATACAAATTAATAATATTATATTTAAAATATAATATTATTTTAATCTATATACATAAAATTATATTAAGAAATTCTACAATATATTATATAAAAACTACAAAATTAAAATTATTTTTAATATAAGTAAATGTTTTTTTCATAAAATATTAACATGTAAATAAATTATTAATTAATATTTAATTTTTAAATTAATAAACATATAAATTATAAAATTTATAAATAATTGACACATAATATATTTTTTTAAATAAAATATTATATATATATTGTAATTATGATAAAATGATATGTTAATAATATATTTTCCAATTATTGTAATAATATATTACTATATATTACTATATTTACTATAATGTTTTATATTATAAACAAGTATATAATACAATTTAATAATTTGTTAATTACAATATCTGCAATTAATTTATTAATAGATTTTATTAAATTATATAATATATATTTATAGATATATAATATAATTAAATAACATGTGTTAAAATATCAATTTTAATAAAATAACATAAAAAAATTTCAAACAAAAATAGAAAAAAATATTCATTATTCCACCATAATGACGATAAAAAAACCAATTTTCAATAATATAAACACTAACAAATAATTGAAATTTAAGAAATATTTATACCATATTAAAATACCCAAAATAAATTCTCAAATTAATAAAAAAACTATTATAAATATTAAAATAAATTTAAAATTTACAAAATAAAAATATCCATAAATATATACACTGACATTTCTGGAAAAAAATTGAAAACCACGAAATTTTGAATATCATTATTTCGATTATAATTCGACAAGTTTGTAGATAATGGAGGAATTTAACAATGACGATGGAAATTTGTGACGCTTCAAAAATCATTATGTTAATATGTTAAATAAAAATAAAAATATTTTATTTAAAATTTTATATTACATTAATCTATGTAGGAAATTTTATTATATTCTGACAATATATATACTTATAATATAAAACATAATAATGAACAAAAAGAACATAATAGAAAATAAAAAATTACTAATTAATATTAAAATTAAATTTTAATCATAACATTCATTTGAATATAATTGATAAATAAGTATCAAATTAAATTACACGATTTAATGCTTTAATCAATTTATACTAATTACAAAATATTCATTTTAAAAAAAATAAAATATTAACATACTACTTACTTACTAGTTGATGCATATTTTGACAATGAAAATATATAATAATTATAAAATTACGAATATATTAATAATAAATATATTTAATAAAATACAATAAGATATAAATATATATATCAATTATATCACATTTATATATAAATTATATATTAGTAGAATATTTTTTTCGAATAGATCTCTTGTTAAATTACAATGAAAAATATATATTAATGAAAAATCACCATTTAATTTTGTAATATACATTATACAATATAATATATATATATATACATATTGATATATATATATATATAATGCAACAACTCTTACAAAATAATATAGCATAATAAATATAAAAACAAAACACTAAAACACTACTAATCATTGATTTGTAATAAATTAGGTAAAAAAAATTCACAAATATAAACCATAAAAATATATAATAAAAGTTGTCTATAAAATATTGTACAATTTTTATTTAAATAATAAATAACATCCAATTAAATTTAAAAAACACTGAATTCATATTTAGAATAAATATTATTTAATTAATGTAATCAAGTAATTAAATTAAACTGAAAAAATGATGTGGGATGTGACATATATTGGTTTCTTGAATGTAGAATTACTTATTGTGGTCTGCAAATGGAGAAAAATGAAGAAAAATTATAGGGTGTTTTGTGATGGGGTTAACATTTAGTGAGATACTATCATGAAATAAGAAGACATTCACACGAGTATCCTTAGTGGAATGGTGTGTCGTGCATGATTTAGAGTTGTATGAACATACCCATCTTCATGGGTTCTATAAAATGGACAAATAAAACTAGATCTCTTCATTATAGGTAAGTGGGATCCGGATTCATAGATAACGAACTAGAAATCTGATTTACCCATAGAAGAGGAATGTATTATTTCATACAATAGAGGATGATAATGTAGAAATAGTAGATTAAGGCATCAATTTGGTTTTTATAGATGAGTTAATGTATTTTTCTAATCGACCACCCTATTTGTATGATTTTCAAGGAAGGAAATATATTGGAATGAAAATTCTTTTGAATTTTTTCTATGCTGGAAATTTTTGATAAGTGCCTCCTTTGAGATGTTTATGAAGGGTGAAATTGTTAAAATGGAAACATCAAAGATGTTATTCATTGTGAGATTCATTCCCAATATTTACATCGGAAATGATATTTCAAAGAAGGTTATTAAAGAGAATGTGATTTACACATTCCATTGACAAACAACCCACACATAGATTACGAATTCAGTAACCTTATACACCATTTAAAGAATATATTTTTCTATTAATATCATATATGGAAGGAATTCAATTTTTTATGATAGATAATAAATAATAATTATTCAAAATTATTTCCATTAAATGCGTCACATATCCCATAACATAATCGAAACAAATAGAATCCTAACCAGAGGAAAAACATTGAAAAAGACATGAAATACAAAACCACAGATGATAAAGAACTGAAACAGTATACAAGATACCCCGAAAGGAATGTTAAAATATTGTAAATAAAATAGAACATGTGATTTACGTATGCGGTCCAGACCGTTTATTCCGACTCTACAATGAGTACACCACCCACATCCCTTTTTTATTATGCAAAAATTGGTAGCATATAGTAGAAAATTGTGGAAGAAGAATCTATCAAATAGATTATATATGAAGTGGAACTCACCATTCCATCATGAAAAAAGATTAAATAATAATAAAAAAGGAACCAGTGAAACCATCAAAAGGAACACAAGAAACCTAGAATGAGACCCCTTTTTATGGATATAATAACATGTAAAAGAACACATCAAGAATCACTATAGGAAATTCATCAACCAAATGAACCTGAAATCCCTTGTGTTTTATAATGGGAATGTACTCCCAAAACTAGACACGTATGGTGTTTCCAATTAGATCCACCAATCAGCTCTCCCATTACATGTCATCTCCATCCCCTTTTCGGAATATCTATCTTAGATTATCATTATATAATATTATTTTCTGTCTCTTTTGGAACATGTGGGGACCTATAGTACATAAAATTGAAGCAAAAAAACCCTAAAAACATTCAATTCCATTAATATATGTGGTTGGTCAATGACATTTGGAAATAATTCATTAAGAAATACAAAATGGAAACAATTTATAAAGGGTATTCACATGTTGTTCCATGTAATGGCCACCATTATGTGCTACATAAATGTTTAAATTACAATTTATGTATAACATAATTCTATATAGGGATCAGTGCACGCTGTATTGGGGTCAACACATGCTATGTAAGGGTTGGTGAACAGAAACCATAACATGATAAGCGTATCATAGTACCCGTATAAGTGTACAAATCCAGAACACCCCTCCCATAAGGATTAATATTTTGATTGTTATATTTAATCTTCTCTTACCCACTAATACATTACGACAAGCCCGAGTATATGTAAATGTGTTAATTTCACTACCCACATTACGTTAGGGTAATCTTATTATTATGTAAGAGTATCCTTGCTCCCACGTAATGGTAAATCTACAACACCAAACGTATATAATCATAAAAAACACATATATAAGTATTATACATGAAAAAAATACATGTAAGAGTAATGAACCACACACGTAAGGGTGATGGCTACCACATGTAAGGTTAAACACACCACATGTAAACATAACCTACCCTCATGATATAGTAAAACATATTTTTTTTAATGGTAAAAAAGTTAATTAAAAATACTGAATTTTTATTTATATTGAAAATAAAACAAATATAAAGGGTAAATTATCATGTAATAGGTTATTATATATTGAATAATTAAATAAATAATATAACCATGTTTCAAAAAAAACTATTACCTCTTAGCATTCATTTGGAAGAATACCACCAAAGGATGGTGCTTGATTTTATTTTTCAATAGAATCTAAATCCTTATTAGAAAATTCATTAGACAAAAAACTGGAATATAAATTACTCTTATTTAAAAAAAATTAATGAAACCCCTATTTTATATGATTCGTATTCATGTTCAATGGAAATGGCTGTTGGAATTCTTGAGTAGGATTATATTTCACAACATTATCATCTAATTCTGAAACACATTCATCATTATTACTGGACTTGTCTTCAAAAAAAGCACATTGAAAAAAAACCCCAACACCCACCGTATTATGATCTATTGTTAATTGATCATATATTGGTATCAAATGTGGAATAATAAATACATGATCTTTTTTGATATATTTCATGCATTACAAGTCTTGAACTCACAACAATAATTAACCCTTTCAGGCGTTCTGGACAAGATCCAATACTTATTCTCCACCTATGAACAATTTATATAAAAAATATAAGACTCACCAAATATACCCATTTAAATTTTTATCTATTTTGGATATGGTGTCTCAGAACCAACTATTTTTACAATGATTATATATATGTTGGATGTATTGAATATTAATAAAACATTTCATATCATATAGTTTATCGTTCTAGATTAATATAATGTAATTATATCCTAGAGTATATATAAAATTATTAAGGTTACAACATATCTCCACAATGACAAGTACCTTGAAGTGATATGAAAATATTCTTAAATAATGTTATATAGTAAGATAATGTACTATAATCGGAAACATGGTAAATAGAATGTAATCTCTGAGTACTATTTACAGGGTGATGTTTCATCTCATGAAGTTCAAAATTTGAAATCTGCAAGATGGGATATTATGAAAATAGACCATTCAATATAATTTATATATTTTTGTGTGTTGTTGGATATTATAATATGTTATCATGTTTAATTGACCATATAAATTAATATTATCATTGATGGATTCTATAAATAAAGAACGTATATTTTATAATTAAAGACATGATGCAATATATTTATTTTTATGTAAGGTATGATTGGTTGTCTTAATAAAAAATAATAATTAATGTTTATGTCAAAGAAGGATTGGTACCTTTTATCTATATATATTCTCATATTTTAACACTTCAATTGGAATAAAAAATTATCCCAAAGAAATCAACATTCACTTTTCATTAATGACATTATGGTTGGTGATTTGTTATTTTTTTTATTAATTAATATGGTGAAACAAAGATAATTCATCTGAAGGCGGTGGAATGATTTTTATTCCCTATGAAATAATGGGATCTATGTGAATTTTGGTTCTTTTTCATGTCTTCGATAAATTTTGATACATGTGTGAGAATAATGAATAATATATGAGTGGATATTATAACTATTTATATTAATTTTAAAAAATTCACATTTATATGAAAATGATGTTTTACTTCTCGTAATGTGTTATTTATAATACCTATAAAATTTTACTATGAGGGAATGTTTTTTAGTTATATTTGAAATATATGAATGATGTATTCAATTATTATTTCACCATAATTTTATATTGATTTTCAGAATTGATATAGTGATATTGTATGTTTAAATTATGGAATATGTAATGAATTTCTGATGGCTACAATAAAATAAGGGAAATAATTTATAAGGAGAAATCATTGGGAAATTAAATATCACTATTTCCTCAACCCTAACCATTCACGCAAACGCACACACACCGATTGAAGTGTATATATTGGCACAGTTTAAAATAATTAATTCAATTTTTATTATTACATTATTCATTACATGATTGGTTTTATTTTATATATATATATATATATATTTATATTTTTATATATTTTTTCCAAAAACATAAAAATGATAATCCATTAAATATATGCTATTATTTCATACAATTTTAAAATATAATAGTACAAGACTTAGAGAATAATTAATAGTTCTATTGGAATAGTGATAAACATTACCATCATTGTAGGTAATGTTACATCAAAATTTATGTATCTGAATAATTTATATATTATATTTTTAATGTATTTCATTATTTTTGATTTCATTGGGACTATAAAATTTTAAATATTTATTTTTATAATAAAAATTTGATTATGTATATCATTTTTTTTATTTATTATAATTCTAAATATGTATACTATTGTAAATATTTACATTTGATGAAATTAAATCAACTATATATTATTTAATTAAAATAAATTTTATGTATAAAAAATTATTTTCCATGATTTCTTCTTCATTTATTATAACAAATAATTTATATTTTGGTATATGATACTTCTAATAAAAAAAATTCCCCCAAATATTATACATTTTTCATAGCCTCAACATGGATCCTTATATCAATTATATCTACATCTATACAGCTCATAGATGCACTCAAATCATTAATTTACATTAACCAATATTCAAATTTGTGTTTTAGCTTGAATTTACTGTCTACGTTAAATAGACACCATATCTCATATTCTTCGAGGAATTATTTATAATTATGTGTTAACAGAAGTTTGGAATTTGTATTTATATTCATTAATGTTTCCATTGTGTCTTTTTTGGGTTTTTCATCCAACTCAAATGAGGTTTTAATAAAATTTCCAATTTCACTTATGTCCTGCTACAATTTGAAGCATATTATAAAACATGACATTGTCATTAAAATTTTTATATAAACCATTTTTATTGTTCTTTGAAATATCATTATACTTTTTCAATCATCAAATTGTTGTTATTCCTTTTAAGAAAAATGAGGTAAAACGTTTTCTATGATTTTATTTTAAAAATTCATAAAATAAATTGGTTTTAGAGTTTCATCTTTAAAAAAATTTCTTCATGTTTATTTTAATCCACACATATTTTTTTATATGTAGATTTACCTATATGGGATTTATTTTCTATTAAAAAGAGCTAGATCCTTATTGGATTTTGTTTCTATATTATATCCATTATTTTACTTCTTTCTCATTTATATTAATTTTCATAACTATTTTGTATAATATTAGTTTACTTATATGAAAATATAAATAAAAATTATGTTATTTTTATTAATGAAATTTAGATATAAATATATATATTTTTATGTGTGAAACATTTAGTTTTTTTTACTATGTTTGTTGAACCATTACAGATTTTTTTATTGAAGAAACATTTAAAAACAAATAAAATATATCATGAAAATTAGATAAAACGAGTTATATAGTCATAATCTCTATTAATTCAACAATATTCATATATTTTATAAAAAAAATATAATGAAAAAATATTTTAATAACTCTTAAATTTAATATAATTTTATAATATAATATTACATAAATAGAGAAGAATAAATTTTAAAAATTTATAATGCTGTTATTAATATATCTATATATATATATATATATAAATTTGGGAGGAAATTAAAAAACCAATTCTCAATGTGTTTAGGATATTTGTGGAAAAGGGAATTATTATTGATATATATAAACATAGCTCAGGCTTCAAACAGAAAACATTACAGAGAGAAGATGGTTTGGTGGTTCTGGTTATGCCTGAAGAAAAACAAGTTTTCCTATAAAATTGATATATCAAAGGCCATAAGAACACAATTATATTCCATATCATGCGGTGTGGATTTCTAGCCGTAGATAGATCCTCTAATATTCATTCATTCTGTCTTCCCTTGCGGGTTACCATGCCATCATATCCATCGCCTAAAATAGTTCCACATCCACTCAAAGATTTCCTTATTAGTGCTCATTATTATTAATAATTTCATTAATATTTTTTATAAAAAATTACTATAAAAATTTCATAAAATATATGATTAAAAATATAATTTATTATTAAAACATAGTTATTAATAATTTTGAAAATTAAATAAATTTAATGAAAATAACAATAAATTTAAACTGGTATTTATAAATAATTAGTAATAATTATTAATATAATAAAATTTAGTTGTATTATTATTAGTTCATTTATGAATAATAGTAATAACATTCTGGGAATGTTCCAGAACCATTCGTACTCTTTCAAAAAAAAATTATTGAAAATTAAAATAAAATAAGAAAAAAACATTTGGCACACTGGAAGCCAGAAAAACATTAATGTGGAAAGATAAATATCAAGCAAAAGAACAAATGGAAATTACCAAAAATTAAAATCTGAATCACTGACATTAATAGTTTGAATTCCACATTGTATTTTGATGGTTATAGGAAAAAATTATGCCCAACCTATGAATTCACCATCTGATGTATACATGTTATAACCCACATCATAAGGTCTTTGAAAACCAACCACTCGAGGTCTTCATAAACCAGGGGTCACTAACTTAATGATGTTGTAAACTAAAATATTTTTTATTACCTTCACAATAAATAGATCTCTGCTAGCCACCCTAAGGCATCTCAATCATGGGAACATCTTAATGCTTGTGATTGACACAATAAACACTGAAAATAATACTCCCTTGCCCAATTTCTCACTCCAAATGTAGAATTACAAGTTGATTGACCAATGACATGGACTCTACAGGTGCTCTGCCTCCAAAATAATATGCCATACTCACATGTAGAATATCACATCCCCACAGAGATCCGAAAAACCCAAACGAGAACTCAACATGCATCATAGAAAAATTCTATTAAAAGGTCACCGATGAATATTACAATAGTTTTGCGGTCTCTAGAACCTATCAATCACCTAAACACATGGATCTCAGGTCTTCCAATCCATAGAATGTACCCATATCTATCCTCCCTTACTATCTTACATCCCTTGATGGCCTCCATCTACCCATCCATGATTCTCATCATCGGTTATCACCATAAAACCTCTAGTTTAAAAAACAAATCATCACTGATTCGTGGTCTTTGATCCTCTTCATCCCATTCCAACAAAGAATGTGTCCTTCGACACATATGTGGAACTTGTTTTAGCATTCCACTCTTGTCATCACTACCATCGACAACCCTCAATCCATAATCACACCTTATATAAAAAAACAAATATGCGGATAATTCATCTCATTCCACCCGAAACCCACTACTAAAAGTTGTATGAGTAGAGGATTTGCAAGATGAATACATTTGAAAATAGATAACAATCCCATTATCTTCACATTTAATGATCGATGTCTGGATATGGGCACAAACTTTTAGTGAGAGAGACTCTCCATTTTGGAATGAGAATCTTTCCATTCATCGATAATAATAATAAAATATTTATCACTTATTTCATGTAATTTATATTCTATTTATTATATTTGTGTCTGATAATAATATTATGAATAATAATCATGAAGATGAAAATAATATTTTTATTATTAATAATTATTTACATTATTAGTTATATTTTTTTAAAGTTTTAGTATATATAAAATAATTTTATTATATAATTTTTTTTGTAATAATTATACACCTAGTCATTATGAAAATATTAATTATATTTTTATAATGAATATTATAATTATTATTAATTTTATAATAAATTTTCTATAAAAATAATAATAATTATTATTATATTTTATATTTTGAAAATTTAATAAATATTTCTTTTTTTTCATGTTATTAATTACATTTCTAGTTATTTTAATAATAAAATTATTTACTTAATTGATCATCTGTATTGGAGTAATTATTTTATATATTCAATAATTTTATTCATATTTTTTAACAGTGTAATTCATAATATTAAATAATAATAACAAAATTTATAATCCATCATAATAATATAATTCATAATATATTATCCAAATAGATCAGTTAGGAATTTCATGACCAAATCCATGACTCCTAATTTATTTATAGAAAAAGAAATATATAATGAGTGGAACATGTAATCCATTGAATAATCATCGCAGACCAAAAACAAGAAATAACAAGTTTCAATTTCCAATGGTGACCAAATTAAAAGGATATATTAATTTTCTATTTAGATATCATCCTATCCAACATTTCTTGGTGTATTATGGGCACAAGATTCTCATCATGTGATTATTCAATGGATTCATCCATGGTGGAAAAATCCAGAACATCTAATAGAGATACTGAAATTATATCTCTTAGTTATATTGGAAACAATACTCAAAATTAATTTACAATGTTTAAATTGAATCCAAAAACTTCTAGTTCCATATTACAGTAGACGGATTGGAGTTTCAAGAAAATTTGAAATATAACCTCTTTACCAAGGTATTTAATAGGCTTCTCCGATTGAATATCATTTGGAGGAATCCTTTGAAATTTTTTGTCTCATGCAATGACACATTCTTTATTTTAATCCCTACTAAAATTGATGAATGCATTTCTCATAAGAACATAAAAATTGGATGGGTTACTAAAATCTGGATTCTTATTTTCCACTAAGAGACCGCTATATGGAAAATTCATTATTAGTGGATATTCTTATATAAGATATGTCTATAACAATTGAGTTTCAGTCACACATGCCTCATATTTATGGGGGGGGGGGACTAGTGGGAATCCATCTTCAGTAACCAATATTTTATAATATTTAATCATAAAACTTATTATACACATTTACATGACCAATATATTCATATGTAGATTGATCAATAATACCCAAATACCATTTTTTTATTGCATGCATAATGTTAGTATATAGTTCATTGATAGTACATATATGCTTAACAAAAAAATTCCCAACACCCTCTAGTAGGTATTCTAGTAGTTCATCGACAACAATTATCTTAAATGGTCTGACCCCCATATAATATTGGGATGCATCCAGGTTACATCCTTTCATTGTAATTGACGATGATATATGTCCGTGCACTTTATTTTTCCCTACATTATCCCCAAAAATATTAATTTTCCATTATTTAATAAACTGGGATTAAATTATGTTTTTTACATGACCATGAAAATAAATTTCATCTACTACAAGGAAACGATCAAATGATTCAACATATTTGGGAATATATTTAGTATTTCAACTCCATATAACTTCAACCCCACCAATCATCTGAACATCATCTCCCACAACTTCAAAATGATTAGTTGTTCCACCCTTGCATACATCTACACACCTGCGACATTTCCTCGATGAGGCTCCATGGCCATTAAAATAGGAACCATAGCCCAATGACATGCCACATCAACAAAAGAATATCTAACAACATAAGCATAAGAATGATCCACTACATCATTTGAATCATTATTGAAAATATTTTTTCCTATGATGATGGAATTATACCCCACCAAACTATCCAAATTCGCCTCCATATTGAGCTCACATTGGTCTATTGGGTGTCCTAATTTATTATACAAAGAACAAAGTACATTCGAGAGACTTTGTAATGAAGAGTGGATAGTGTTGGGGAAGGTACCAAAAAATTCACGTAGACACTAAAAATGTATTACGAGTTAATTGTAGAAGTTAACAACAATAAAAAAATAATTTCAATAAGATCCTGGAATAAATAAATTTCAACAGAAAATTTGTCATAGTAAACATTTCTTACAAGATCAATACCTTTAAAAATATTAATAAGAGTCCTGAGTATATAAGAAAAATCCCAATGTATTATTTATTAACAAAAAACCTTCTCAGGCCCCTCACTCGGATCCTTGCATCAGTGAGTGATCTTCTAAGAACAAATAGATCAAATTGTTGATCACATTCATGAATGATTTGTAAACCAGGATTGGGTGATACCAGGCCCTAGATAATGGAATATAACATGAGTTACACCGAATGAAAAAAATGAAAGAATCCCTCGCCTATTTAAATCATTCAAAAATCATCAAATCCCAAACAATGTTGAATCTGGATCATCAGATCATCTAGTTTCCATGAATTACCATTCCTAGATACTGAAGGAAGAGCATAGAGAGTGAATTTTTATTCTTCAATACAATCATCAAGAAATTTATGGTTCTCCTCTACATAGGCAAAGTGTCCATTATTTGTAATAATTTTTGCCAAATCAATATGAGGATCATAAAATATCCTATTATTAATACACAATGAAATTCACCAACATGAAATAGATTAATGTTTCCTACATGTATCATTGAATGCTTATAATTTATATTGTATTGATATAACTAATATGAAACATGAATAACTGGCTAAACATATAAAAAATAATTGAAAATAAAAATCCTTTATTAAAAAAATTGTAAATATTATAAGTGGACCAAAATATTATTGTTTCAAAACATGCACTATTAAAAAATAGACCTTTAATAGTGCAAAAAATTTCCTTAATTAGAGCTAAAGAAAATATGAATACCAGAGATAGATAAAAGTCCCATGTGTTTTATCATCACTAAAGAGTGATTCTATAGGGGTACATTATCAAATGTATAACAAGAGCTGATAAAGGGGACTTTATCAATTATTTGGATTCAAAAATAAAATACAACATTTATTTGTTCGTATAGAAGCTCTGATAAATGATACCATTACTATAGCATAAAATATAATTGATAATTGACCCATTTATCATATTTTCTTCTAGAACATATAAAGGACCCCTTTATTAGTGCTTCTAAAAGTGTTAAAAATGACCCCTTTATCAGCACTTCTACAATCAATGTTAAAGTGTCATGCTATAGTGTGTAGTAAAAACGCAATTCTTCACCAAAAAACAGTAAAATTATAAATTTTAAGAAAAAATAAAATAATTAAAATGAAATAATATTTTCAACACAAATATAAAAAAACACCATATTTTTTACGTTTAATATAATGGTTTATACGATTACATTAGTTATAATTTTTACATTCATTAAAAACATCATTTTTCTATTGTATTTGGGTCATAATACATTCCCTAGAAAAAAACACTATTGTCAATATAAACCATTTATATCATATTAATAAAATAAATAAATAAATTAATTAATTAATATAATTTTATATTTTTAATCTAATATATGGGTAAAAACTGGAACACGATGTATAAAATTGAGTAACCTTTGAGTCTCGCACGTCACAATATTTCTTTTTTCTTCTTCAACTATTACCTCTTTCAAATTTCACTAAATAAATAAAAGATAAAATTGATAAGGAAATTAATTATGGAATATTAGATAAATGGATGTGAAATCAATATAGCCTAATTTTTCATAGATTTGGCTATTTGATGCATGTTATAAACTAAAATGGAAATTATATATTGAATAAACACATCTAGAGTCACACTGGTATCCCGATGCTTTGGATTTTGGGGTGGATGATTCATACACATATAAAATGACTTGTGAATAGTTTTCCTAATGTATCAAAAAAATCTGACTGATTTTTCTTTGTTTTGAGTACGTCACATTTATTTTCATGGAAATGCAATTTTTTATCGGGAAACACCTACTTGATACACACCAATAAAATAGTGTATCATTTTGATGTTACACCAATACCGAAAAATAAAAAAATATTTACAAACCACATTACTATATTATTAATAAAAAATCATAATGTTTTGTAAATATTTATTGGCTGACATATTTTGATCTAAAATATCGGTTTAAATTGATAATAGATCTTTTGAATCTTACAAAAATCATCAGGTAATAGAATGAGTTTTATATTATTCATACACATCAAAAATGACTTATAGATTTTCCCATAAATTATCAAATTAATCATAACACATTTAAATTGTTTTGAGTAGGCCATTATTCATTTTTACTAAAAATGATGTAAATTTTCAAAACAAAGATGCGTTGAGAGTTATATTATTCACATTGTGCATTGGATTGAGGATATGATAATTCCTAAAACTCTAAAATAATGCATGGATAATATTTTCAATGTATCAATACAATAAGATTGTGTTTTCACTATTTTGAGTATGAAACTAATATTTTTTAATAAAATAAAATTAAAAATTAAAAACATGCACTATGACTCATTCTACTCACATCGCCTTTTAGTTAGAATAGCGTTTAATTCCTAAACCTAAAAATTAACTTATGAGTCAATTTATATAATTACCAAGAAAATATGATTTTCTCTCCTTGTATTTCAGTGAGTTACACTTTATAAACAAAAATATCGATTTAATACTGATGATAAATGATTTGAGTTATACAATGAATATCATCTATTAGAATGAGTATGGAATGATTTATAATCAACACAAATGACAATTATATCATTTATATAAATTATCAATACAATTTTAATGAATTTCATAGCTTTTTCATAAGTAAATTGTATTTTTATAAAAAAGTGTTGTAAATTTAAAATAAAAAGTCCCACATTGAGTCATTCTAGTCAAATTTTACCTCGAATTGAAGTTAGGATCATTCCAACATATCTAAAATGACATATGTATAATTATCCAAAAGTATCAAAACAATAATAATGTTTTTCTTTGTTTTTATTATGTCACTTACTTTTATGCGAACATGTAATTTTAAGTAGGAAACACACACATTGACTAATACTGATCACATTTTTTATCGAATTGTTGTGAGACAGATTCCCATATATAAAAAATGAATTATGAATCATTTTCAAAAATTATCAATACATTATATATAGACCTGTAAATTTTTGATAAGTGAATCATCATGATCTAAAATGTATATTTTAAACTAATAACAAATACATTGAGTCAGATAGGGAACATGATGTATCATAGTGAGGTGAAAATGTTTCCTAAATATCACATTTGACATATAGATAATTTACGTAAAGTGTCAAAATTATTTTAATGTGTTTTGTAGGTTTTGAAATGTTTAATTGAACTTTTTACTAAAATTGATGTCGATTTTATATAAAAATATGAGATCAGAGTCATAGTAGTCACACAGTGAGTCAAAATGAGGTGATTAAAATTTTTAAATGCCACAAATATCTTATGGATCTTTTTCAAAATTATTTAATACAAAATGAATGTGCTTTTATCATTTTTTATTATGTAAATTTTTTTTCTTCTAAAATGCCATTTTAAAAATAAAACACACACATTGATACATATTGATCGCATAGTGATTCCGATTGAGGTTAGACAAATTAAAAAACATTAAAAATGACATATTAATAATTGTTATAAATTATCATGATAATCAGAGCATGTTTGTTCAGTTTTTTGTGAGTGAAACTTATTGAATTAAAAAGTGGATTTTAAACTGATAAGAGACACATTGTGTCTTATTTAGAACATCATGTATTAGAATGAGGTCATACTGATAACTAAATTTAAATAATTAATTATGGATTGTTACCCTAATGTATTAACCCAATATGAATGAGTTAATTGTATTTATTGTAGGGAAGTTGTCATTTTTTCAAAAATTTAAGTCAATTTTATATAGAAAAATGAACATCTAGTCAAACCAGTCAGAAAATGCATCTAGTTGAGGTTAGAATAAATCTTACATATCTCAAATGAATTATGGATCTTTTTCATGAATCTTAAAAAAAATCTAGTTTTTTTTAGGACATTACTTGTATTTTTTACTAAAATATCATTTTTAATTTAAATAAAACACTTTTACCCACACCCATCACATCATGCTTATGTTTTATGTGAGAAAGATTCATAAAGATAAAAAAAACTTATGAATATTTATTCCAAACTATCATTATTATCCATGTGCATTTAATTATTTTCAATGAGTGGCACTTTAAAAAAATGCATATTTAAACGGTAGAACAGACTCTTCAAGTCATATCAGGATCATCGAGTATCATATTGGGAGAAGGGTGATTCCTACAAATCACAAATGACATATGGATCATTTTTATAATGTATCAAAACATTCATAATATTATTTCTTTATTTTGATTATATCTGTTGTCTTTTTTAATAACATTTATGTCAATTGTAAATAAAAAACATTGAGTAATATCGGTGAAATTTTGAGTCAGATTGAGGTGAGGAAAATAATAACTATCTCAATGTCTCAATGAAAATAAAAAGTGACAATGTTTCCATGATTCTCATTTTCTAATTTTTTTCAATTAAAAAAGTTGTTTTTTTACTTGATGTTCATTGATGAAAAACGTTTCTCATTATAGAAATCATAAAGGGAATATGAAGCTCATGTTACCATTATATCATTAGAAGTAAAAATAATGGGCACATGATCGTGAAATACTATTATATATTCCATCAATTCCAATGGATTATAGTTTCAAACATTGACTCGATGTGAATTTGTGGACATTCCACTTTTCAAGGCAATGGAAATCATGGAAACATTGGAAGAAAGAAAATTTTTATTTCTTTTCAGGAATTTTTTAGATAGTTGAAAGCATAAGATGAATCCCAAAAAGACCAGTGAAACACAATATTTTTGTATTATATAATAATGTTATGGAAATAAATATATGAATAGTAGATAGAATAAAAAAATTAAATAATTAATATTAATTCACATTTTTAGGATTTTACTATGTATTCATGACACATTTATTTTTTTATTGACATTGTTGTATGCTCTTATTCATATCTCTCATGAGCATGAAAAGTTTTGAAAAAACCACCCCTACTCAATTATATGAATCCACCTATAAAATGAACCATTTATTATTTTTTTTATACCAAACAGAAACAAATTAAACATACAAATTATACAATAACTTAATTCAATGTAAAATGATTATACAATGAAAACATCAGGATTACCGATATTATTGAGTAGTTTAGTGAACGTGAAGGAATGTGATAAATTTCCACACTACATGTGTGAAATTGTTTCGAGGGAGAAGAAGTCTGTGGATTTTTTTTGTGCATAATGGCATGATTGATGGACAAACCCCACCAAATAAAATAAATAAATATATATATACCTATAAAAAATATATTTATGTGACTAATAATAAATATAAATAAACAGATATAAATACGAAAATATAAATTTACAATATAGAAAAATATTTTTCATTGAAAATAACAAAATTAACTATATTATTGAGTTGACGTAGCATTGATTATCATTTTGAAAAGGTAGTAGGAGAAGGAAAAATAGAAGAGATCTTGATGTTTATGGCCATGATCCTAGATTAGATCTTATTGGGCCCGTAGAATAGTCCCAAACATCACATATGAATGTTAAATTTCTTCCACTCGATCATGGTAATCATAAAAAAATATTTTATTTAAATATATTCTCCCATAAGGAATATTCTATGATGAGACTTTGGAAGATTTATGTTTTGCACATATGAATGTTAATAAGTACATAATTCAATATATTCATCAATAATATATTAATATTCATTAAAACATTATTTCTGACTTCGATTCTTGACATACCATTTAAAAATATTCATGAACATATCAAAGAGGTAATTCCATATGTAGTGGAAATGACCACATAGTTGAACCTCTCTAACCAAGTGACCCATCTAGTGGATCATAATATCTATGATTTATGTTGGTAATAATATATATAATTCAAATATTATTATCGAAACTGCCTTATTAATGATTGGAAAGATAATATGGTCTATAACATTAAAACATATGTATTTAACAATGATGTAGTGTCTTGTTAATATATTTCATATATTTGGAGGTAGAATAGAATATAAAGGAACATGAATCAAATCATCCTTAAAAACATGATATCCATGTTATTTTTTCACTTGTAAAATCAAATTATTTTTTGATACAACAATCTTGTTATATTAATTATAGTTTTTTGGAACATTTATAATATTAAAAAAAGTAAAAATTGCAATAATTATTGTATGGATATAATGTAATATGATGGACTATGAATAGGTATTACCTTTACCCTTGATAGATTACAACAATTATGTTGTTCCAAAATTAATAGTTTTTAATCTAGCATTGAATCCATCATTATGTTTTTAGGATCATTTATTAACGTGTCAATGAATCTATAAAATATATTTTTTTTATATATGCATGGAATCCTAAAAATGTCTATCATACGATCTATTCTAATAAAATAATTCAATGAAAAATAATCTCTTCTTCCAACATGATTTCGTATGGTTTTTGTAAACCTGTGTTTCAAAAATAGATTCAATATCTTTTACAGTATAAAATAGTTATTCTCCAATTATTGGAGATGGTTTTGTATCGTGTTCTATATTCTCATTGAATTCTATCATTTGGGATCATAATTTTTGACATCAAAGTTAAAAATTTCACTGGACTAAAACCACAATCTTCGAGTAATGTTTCAAATGAAATGAGTATTTTATTTTTCCCAAATGGGTCACCCAAACATTTCATTAATGTTTTGTGTTGATGAATTTCAAAAAATAGGGATGTAATTTATGATCCCTTACAACATATCCGTGAATTAGAATCATTCACTACCACAATACCAATACCTTCTAACACATTTATCAGACACTAATTTTTTATATTCAATAGAAAGCTAATATTTTACATCTATATCATTTCCAAGATGAGTTGACTATGATATAAGTGGAGGAGACATAATGTATTTTCACTTCATGAATAACCTTGGTTCAAACTTATAATTCTCCAAAATTATGGGTCATGTATTGTGTAACAAAACTATATATAAAAATGATGTATTTCATTTGAAGATAATGTTATATAAATATTTCATAGGTCAATTTAAAATTCAGGATACTCATAATAAATTTTATTCAACTATGGAAAATAATTTTGATGATGTATGTTTCAATATTTAATTCTTGTATCTGAATTCAAAGACAATTGTCTAACAATTTCTTAATATCCGTAGTGTCATTTAAATAATATAATGATCAAAATGTACTCTAAAAATTTCCATTGAGTTGATTTATTTTTCTTTTATTGATTTTCACCACACATATGTGATTTTATGAGTGATTTATGTCCTTATGAAATAATATGAAATCATTTTGAAAAGAATAGACATTTATAGATATCATTACTATTGAAGGATTAATTAGTTTAGTATCATATGACTGATAAGGTAGTTCAATTTTTTTTGAAGAATATCTTTAAGGATACTGTATATTTTTGTAAATTTTGTGTCACTCTGTCCACTACAATCATTATAAATATATATCATCAATAAAGATGACAATTTTCATTATTTATTAAATTTGGTATACAATGGTATATTAGCATAATTATTTTACATCTAGAATAAAATTTTAATAATCACGATGAACAAATATAATTTCAATTTTCATTTATTTTATTTTATCTCCATAATCATTAACACTGGTATTCGTATCAAATGATCCATAAACAACTTTATCATTAAAATATATTGGCAAATTCTATTTTTCTCCACATTTAGTCAAACATTTATTGATATGTTATATTCCTAGACAAAGAAAATTTTATTACCACTCTTTTTGGAGTAATTTTTCATTAATAAAAACACGATAAAAATGAAAAAATTATTTGATAAGGGTTGTATGAGTGATCTATTTCAAACATGTTGAACTCTTTAAAACCATATTCAATCTCTATTATTATGTGACTATAATGAATCTATTTTTTATACATATCAATTTTATTTTGTTCTTTAAATATTCATCTGATACAATATTTAAATAAATAAATATAATATATCTAAAATTAATGGTGAATGTTATTGAAAATTCTAACAAGGAAAACCAAAATTTTATTGTTTCAAATAGTTTTAATAGTCATTCAATAAAATGTATAATTTAATTACATTAAATAAATATTAAACTACGATAGGTTTAATCCTAAAAATTAATCCAATGGAATATGTTATAGACAATCCTCATCCTCATCAACTCATCTGATGAGATGTTATCCTTTAATTTTGATCATTGAAAATCATTCTCTAACACTTCTGGACATGCACCTATTTTGAATGAAATACTCTATGAAGCTTTAATCCATGGGATGACAACTGGTAAGAGTATTATAACCAAAATAAAAGATATAAATGATGAATCTATTGAAATAAATTGTAATAATAACAATTTGGGTGTTTATTTTGATGCGGATAACAATTGTAATCCATTGTGTTCCCTAAATGGGGTAATGCCGCAAATTTTTGGGAATTTCATGGATGTTGATTAGAGATTTCTATGGGTGGAAACAAAAGGCATGGTTAAATATTGATGTATTTCTAGATGTATTTATTAAAAATATATATATTTTTTTTATCTATGTGATGAATTAATTGATATTATTTATAATAATAATTAATGATTGGGTTTTAATTTCATAGACCGTAATATTTTAAAAATAGTATAGTAAACTAGCTGAACAATTTTTCTATTTGGGTGTTGTAAAAAATATTGGTATATATTTTTAAATGAAGATACTTCTTTTTTTTATAGTAAATTTTTTATCATATTAGATAATGTAACCTTTAAATACTGACTAATAAAGGTTGGATTGATATTTTTTTATGAAAATATAAAATTGATTGGTAGTTTTTACAATTTAGAATGGGGAGATTGTTGGTAATTAATATAATGATGATACAAAAAAGAAAATTTAGGTTTAATTGAGTAGCATAGTAGAGAGAAAAAGAGGCTATGGAAGACACAACATAAGATAATTATGGTGACAAAAATGAAGATGTATTACCTAATTCAATAAATAAAATTAATTATAAAATCAATGAATAAAATATCATTGGTAAATTTACTCCCATAGATTTGGGAGAAACTATTTAAATTTTTATGGAATTTATAGTTCCAATGTTTTTCAATATATACAAAATGGATGTCAAATCATTGATCCTCATGGGAGTTCATATGGGGGGTTTACATTGGAAAAAATGATTGTTTTATTATGGATGAAAATGATAGAAGGTTGTGTCCGCTATTAGACTCTTTGAATTCAATAAATAAATAACAGAGGGCCTTCTATTCAAGGTTTGATCAATACAAATGAAATGTTTTTTTATTGAGGTAGAGTTTATTAAATCCATTACTTCATGAAGGAAAATAATACAAGGATTTTGGTACTAATATATTATGAAGAAATAATATTAGAGAATAGTTAAAAGCATAAAGATATTTTTTTAGATCATATGAGGTATGATATTGAGATTTATATGATCATATAGTTAAACAGTTTTCGTGGTTTATAAGTGATTCTATGTAATAATCCTAATTAATTTCCAAATCATGATATGAAAATGTGTTTCCCATGTGATTTTTAATAGAATATTCTAATCCATAGAAAATACCGGCAACTATTTGGATATTTTTCTCAAAAGATGATGACTAAAAACATGTTGATATAATGGAATATATATATTGGGAGAATAGTATACCTCCGCAAGAAGATGATCTAATTTCATTACTGATATAGTTAATGTCACCTTGTAATAATATTTTCCCAAGTAGTGCCACATGCTACTGGGGAAGATGATACATCAATATGTATAAAAAAGTGAATAATGGGTTGTTTGATTATATGTTAGTGAAACTAGACTTGTTCAGATTCATGGATGTGGGTTGGGAAGGTTCAGTGGATAACTAATGGAAATGTGTATTTTTTTAAATGTATTTCATCGGATATTTGGGTTTTTTCAACCCTTGAATTGTTCAAGCCTTGGAATGAAACCTTTAAAAACATTGAGTTTTGATTTTAGACTTGATTCAAGAATGTAATGGAAAAAGAGGAGCGGTGATAGTAGGTGGATACCACATATTGCATTAGATGTCCTGACCAAGTATGTGATGGATAATGTTCTTAAAATTTTCATGGACACTTTTCACAGCACTTCCGAAAAAAATGTTGACAAATATTCCTTTTATCATCACTCTATTATTATGTATAGGTTAAAGGTATCATTGTAAAACTTTTTCAAGAAGGGATAAATCATTAGCTTTATGAGCTCTAAAAAGTGTTGATATAGATTTCTAATATCATTGCTTATTACTTAATCACCGATAAAGTTATTATATATATTATTTAAGTAAAATTTTATTGTTATATATGTATATAATTATATATATATATATAATTTATATATATATTAATAAATATAAATATAGTAATTCAATTTTTTAGTCAAATGTATTTAATATATTTTTATAATTACATAAATATTTAAATATATATAGATATTTATATGAACTTGTTTTTTAAAAAGTAATATTTCTATCATTATATATTTTTAAATAATAAAATATATATAATATATAATAATATAAATAAACTAAATATATTCAATATTTAAATATATTTATTATAATATTATTATTATTTAGATATATATTATTATTTATTTATATTTATATAAATACAACATAAAAATAAATATTTATTTTAAATTTTAATATATGAATATATAAATAATGAAAATATAAAATTATAAATAAATTTATTTATATATTTTTTTTACAAATATATTTTTATCATTTTTAATGAATATTTAATCATAAGTACATGCATGTTAAATATAAGTTAAATTGAATAATAAAAAATGGCTACCCATTAAAAATAATTAAAAAAATTTAAATGTTTTATTGATTAAATATATATTATTAAAAATATTGATCATTATTGAAATAATGAAGAATTCATATTGATGAAATTAAAAAAATAATAAATAAATAAACATATAATAAAACCCAACATTGATTAAATTAACAGATTTATAAAAAATTAAAAATAAATACTAAAACAAATGTAAATTGATTTTATAATTACCATTAATAAAATTTATTATAAAATTAAATAAAATTAATAAGGATTAACTATATCATATACTCAATATATCATGTTATAATGAAATTCTAAAATTAATACAAAATTTTGAATAAATTACTTGATTTTAATGTGTATGAGTTTCATTATAAGATTTCATTCATTACATAAATATTTTTATATATGTTTTGTACATAAAACATAATTAATAATTTATATAAGAAATCAATATAAAACATGTTTTATGTACATTAAATTGAAATATAAAATGACGTTCAATTATTTTCATTACTCGATGAAATTACTCAACAATTTAAATTCATATTAATTATTAATTATAAACCATTATTCACTCAGTATATTACTATTTAATGTAAATACATACACATTTTCTATTATCTTGTTATATTTATATTCATTAATATATATATATATATATATATTTAATAGATACAGTTTATAAAAATTATAAAAAATTCTATAATTAATAAATTTATGATTATTCTTTTCAATTTAAATATTTTTATTTTTTTGAAGACTATTTTTTTTACAAACATCTATATTTCTTTAAAATTTAATATTTATTAGTTTTTTTTAAAATGCTCGGTCTGGAGAACGATTTAATGATATAAAAATCAATAAAACATGAAGATTATAGGATGGGTTATGATAGGACGTCATTTCACTCATCAAGGAGTCACAAGTTTTTTCTTGATCTTATTTCTATTCAATAATTCTGATTCTCATAAATCTCTATAATAAAATCCATGACATATTTATATGTACAACCTATAGTGTAATTCTATCCCAATATTACTACTTATATTGGTATACATTCAATATTTACGTCATCTATTTCCGGAACAACTGATTTTGTCTCATCCTTATTAGTAGCAAAATCAATTTAGGTGTGTCCCCATACCCGATATTTTGGATAGTGAAAATGTTTCCCAGAAATAGATTATTTCAAATTTCCCTCCAACTAGTCATCTTCATCTTTATAGTTGTTATTATTCATTGGAGTCAACTTATTATATTTTGAATCCTCCTAAATTCTGGTTTTTATCATTACACAATTTTCTGATGACTTAACAGCTTCCAGCATAGCCCCCTGAGGTGGTTTAACAGGATCATAGTATTCATATTCATGGCGTATATTTAATTTGTGAAATTAATTCAAAGTAAAATATTTTTTTGTAACAATTTTAACATCACATAATTTACCAACTAAGAAAATTGTGGAATACTATGAAATCAAAAATGTAGATGTCACTCTTATTTAATGTTTCATTATCAACATTTCTCAGAATGATGATTCCTTGATCCGACAATACAATAATATGAATATTTATAGATAGTAGAGAATCATCGGAGTATTTACCTCTAAAAACACAAGAACATTCATGGATTTTTTTTAATAAAACTCACTTGATCATCGAGCATTTTGTGTGAGAAGATCTCTGCTTACACTTCATAAGTAAAATTCAAATCAAACTAGAAGCCTTGTAATATTAAATAAAATATATCTTCCAATAATAATTGAAATAAAACATTATCATGCATTCTTCCTTGAAAAATGTTACTGTCTCATAGAATTTGGTTATCAACTAAGGATACAATGGATCTTCTCCCTTCGGTTTTGAGATGAAAACAGTCTACCACCCATTTGGCTTTATATTCCTAGAGATTATAGAATCAATCGTAGTGATGAAATTTGAAGGAACCAACCTTTCTATGTAAAACTAACATTCAATGATTTCCTTTAAGGATGAAAAATCTTTTTGAGATAAAGCTTCAACATGCATTCATAAGTGAGGAAACATTGATGATCCAGAATGAGATTATGTGGGAGGGTCAGAGCTTCATCACACTAAGGATTGAGTTTCAATGATGGAAAAACATGTGTGTCCTTTATATAGGTGTTTGAATTGACAATTCAGATTCCATATTAAATAATAAGGTTGAAAAACCTTCTGATTAGATCAAACAACATAAAAACTGACTGAAGAATAATTTTGATGGATTACATTCTTTTGAGGTTTTTAATAAAAAAAATTGTATTCATGGAAAATATAATAAATAAAATTCTAAAAATAGATAAATTTACCCACCATTAAATGATGATTACGAAAATTTAAGAAAGGAAGCATACCTTTCAGATTACTAGGAAAAGAATTCATAACGGGAAAAATGTTCTTGAATAACATCAGATTTCGAAACTTTTGATTAAAAAATTTTCAATACAAATATTCTCCATTACAAAACATTGACACAAAAAAATCTTCATTATGAAAATTTTATATATGAAATAATTCATTATGAATATTTATTTACAAATATCTTCACTACGAAAGGGTTTTTTCTATGAAAAATATTTACACTACGAAAAATTATTAGACAAAAAAAATATAGACTTCCAAATATATTTAGACTATGAAAAACTTTTAGACTACGAAATATTATTAAAAAAATGAATAATTCCCATTACAAAAGTTTTAAACTACATAAATCTTCATTACTGAAAATTTTGATTTTCAAAAAATGAAAATGAACTCCCCCTATGAAAAGGAGTTTGTTACTATCTGGAGATAAGATTGAAAAACAAGTCAATAAGGATGATTAAATTATGGTTCTCAATCCTAACATCTATTTAATGTTTTAAAATCTATCAGAGAGTAAGGATTTTGTGAAAATATTATCTAGTCGATCTTGTGTTCTAATAATATGTGGAATGATATATCCATTTTGTGTGTGATACATATGAAAGTGATGCCTATTATCAATGTGTTTTTTCACGAGATTAATGTGAAGGGTTTTTACATAAGGAAATGGAACTACTATTATCACCCAAAATTTTTGTTTTGGTAAAACTCATACAATAGTCCATGAGTGTGTGATGCATCCACAATACTTGGGCAAAACAACTTATAGCTGCTACAAATTCAGCTTCAGCTGTGGAAAATACTACTATGTGTTTCTTTTTTCATGACCAAGAAACTAATGAATCTCTTATGAAATGACATGTTCCATTTTTTCTATTCAATTCCATTCTACCACAACCATTTTCAGAATATGAAAAACATTATTAAACAAAATTATTTTTAGCTGTGTAAAAGAGTCCTAGATCCATTTTAATCTTTATGTAGTGAAAAATTCTTTTCACTACCATTAAATGATATTCTTTAGGATTGGATTGATATCTTTCACATAAGGATACATAAATCATTAAGTCTAGGCAACTAGATTTCATGTCAAGTAGACCTCCTATCATTCCTCATAAAGATGTTTGATCTAATAGTTTTTCAAATTCATCAAGATCAAGTGAATATGACATACCAATGGTAGTAATTATACTCCTAGTGTTTTCATATCCATACTTTTTAAGAAAATCATTAATATACATATGATGTGTTATATATATTCCTTATAGTTTTTGGTAAATTTTAAATCCAAGGAATAATGTTAACTCACCCATCATTCTCATTTAAAACTCAAATTTTATTAGATCTACAAAAGAATCAGTTTAGGATTGTTGAGATGAACCATATATAATGCCATCAACATTAATTTGTATAATCAATAAATTTTAATTATCTTTCACTATAAAAAGGTTTGGAACAACATTTACATTAACATAAATATTTTGTAGAAAAATCATGTAAGTCTATCATACAAATATCGAGGGGCTTCCATAAGTCCATAAATTGAATTGGAATGTTTTTAATCATGTTCATGATGTTATGAATTTTCAAAACCATGAGGTTGTTCTAAAAAATTGCCTCTTGAACAAAAATATTAAGGAAAGATCATTTAATAACCATTTGAAAATGTTTGAAATTGAAGAATTCCGCAAAGGCAAGTAGAATACGAATCGATTCAAGTCTAGCTACTCGAGCATTGGTTTCTTAATAGTCCATTTCATCATGATGATTATAGCCTTTATCAAACAGTCTAGATTTATTTCATACTATGATTCCATTTTATCACATTTATTTCTGAAGTCCAATTTTACTCCAATAAAAGAAGTTTTCTTAGGTCTATCAACCATGTTCCAGACTTTATTCTTTTCAAATTCATTTATCTCATCTTTTATAGATTTTATCCAATCATCATAACCTAAATATTAATAAGTGATTTTTGGTTCTAATTTGGAATGAAATGATATATGTTCAACTTAATTTCTTTAGTCACTTCTAGTCCTTACAAGTTGATTTACATCACCAATGATACTATCAGTCGGATGATATTTTAGAAACAACTGATTGGGTTTTGTAAAACATGATCATCAACATATGGTAGTAAATATTCTGGGTTAAATACTTCAGAAATACCTTCTTGACCATTTTCCTTATTAGAATGATCTTTTAAAAAAGGATGATAATCAGTTTTTGAAAACTCATGTGATGATTTAGGATGAGGATGTTTAAAAAGGATCAGTTTCATCAAATTTTACAAGTATCATTTCTTCAAAAGTAGAAGTATTTTTATTTAAATCTCTATATGATGTAAAAGATGTGGTGTATCCTTTGTAAATACCTTCATCATATTTTGGTGTGAATTTTTGTATATTATCATTAGTATTCAGAATCAATTCCTTGAAACCAAGAACACAGATGTATAATTATCCAGGTTTTATACCAATCCCTAAATCTGATGGTGTTTTGTTAAAAAAAGTCTAATCAATATACAATTTCTAGTATAACAAGCCCAATATACAGCATTAGCCAAAAAATGATTGGCTACAAAATATTCACTCAACATGGTTCTTGTTATCTAATGAAAAATTATATTTCACCTTTAAAAAACCCCATTTTGTTAGCTGTTCTGGGTGCTGAGAAGTTATGAGAAATTCCTTTTCAACTATAAAAAATTTCAAAATCGGATTTTTGATATTCTCCTCCATGATAACTATGAATAGTTTCAAAGAAAGGTTTTTAAAAAATTTAACATGGGATATAAAAAATTTTAAATAAAAAAAATCTTCATATTTATTTGGTAGAAAATAGACCTAGGTAAATATAGTGTAATCATCAACTAAGACCAATACATAATATTTGCATCCAGTGCATCAAATTTATATTGGACCAAAAAGATCCATATGCACTAACTATAATGCATCAGTATTTGATAGATCACTGACTGATTTCAAACAATATTTATGTTGTTTTCCATACTGACAAGGATTACAAAAGGTGAAGAATCAAATATAAGGTCTTGTAGATCCTTAACATGTCTTTTCTTAGAGAGTTCAAATAGGTTCCATAGGTTACACTGTCCTAAAATTCTATTCCACTATCAAAAATGATCTTCCATTGCACTAAGAAAATTTATATCTTGTATCCTAAGGACTTCAATGTTTAGTGTGTATAAATTCTCTTACCTATGGGAATAAAGAATAATAACTTCCTTGGAATTCTATACTAATCACTTATAATACATAAAATTCACTAGGTAACCTTCATCACATAATTAAAAAATGCTAATGAGGCTATGTTTAAGAAACTTAGCATATAAAATATTTGAAACCAATGTTTTTCCAAGAAGAACATTTTTACATATACCAATAATTTCTCCCACAGCATTAGCATTGAATGTTACTTTTCAGATTTTATTCAGGAACCTAGCCTAGTTGTAGTGTTGGAAATGACAATTTCACTAGAATGTAAAGAGGGCGTCTCAAAAAATCATTCGAGATCGAATCAATATTGTAGTGGAACACTAACTATCGGTTGATTGGGAGGTACTACTCCGGGTGTGGAAGAACTGCAAAATCAACTCCATGTGAATGGCGACAAAAAGCTCATATGATTTCTTCGGAGCTCAAGCAGTCACTCGAGAAACACTACTAGATGATCCCATCACTGCATATCAGGGTTCATCATACATAAAAATGGTATTGAACTACATGTAAAATGGTATGGTTCTTGATTGTCTAGTTCTATTCATTGGCTGAGTTGGTTTGATGGAATGATTGACGACGGGAATCGAGCAGCTATCGAACATCCAGAAGGTATTATTGCACTACTGGAGCTCATTTTGGAACTACAAGAATACGAGGCTCCTAGTCTATGGAACCCAATACACTATTTCACTACTAGACTCGGTCATGATCCAATCAGTGTATAAAAGTGTACAATTTATTTCTCAAGATGTCTCCCTTCGCCCACGACAGCAATACAAACCCATTCGTTCTATCACTACTAGTATCTCTTCTTCTCTATTAAGAAGGAATTCACAATAGAGGATCAAGTGGATCCATTTTTTGTGTGTCGGTTGACTTCATAGGGATCCCATAGCTCAAAATGAATTCCTCACTGTGGGGAAAAACATGAAGGTTGCTAAATTCCAATGTAGATTATGCTACGGTTGGCGTAGCGACTCGATACAACATGCTTGGGGTGAAAGTGTGGATTTCATTCAACCATCATCCACCTAGGTAATAGTCATGACCAACCAAGTGACCATCCTATCAGCATTAACTATATATTAGCAATGGTATAAGGCCAAGAACAAGGCATGCATCCGACAAAGAACCCGACATTCTTATGGGATATATGGAACTACTACTACGGGTTTTTATTGGTAATCAATTCAATCATTTATTGTAGCTATTTTATTGATCATCCAATATTGGCCAAAAGTAAAGAGATGGTCCCGAGTGCGAGAAGGGGTTCCATTGACCCAGAAATGCCATGATGTATGTATGGGAAGAGGTAGAGGGGTACTAAAGGGAGCGATGGATATTGTCTCCCCAAGACAACTCCTATTTGAATTAGACAGTCGGTAGTCAATTTTTTTTCATGCTGCTAGCGTATCAGTTTAGAAACTATGTTCTAAAACTCATGTGGTTTAAGTGGTCAAAGGGATTCCTTGAATAGATCTTATTGTTCCATGGTCGGAGCCCTTCACCACCCAATGATCCCATTATACCTGCACACCATCCTTATCTGATATCCATGACGATGTTCATCCACAACTCCAATAACATAGTCCCAACTCTCTGATACCACACATACCGTATCACCCACATGGCCACAATTGTTTTTTCACCCATTGACACTTGAAAAAAGATCTCGTATAGTATTTTCTCTGCTGACCTGTGTTCCGTGGCAGTAATTCAGCCTATGGTTGTCCCCCCACTTACTAGATTCCCCCACTGATCCAAAATAGTACCTGATAACTTATTCCCTTGAACAGCTGGTACTATGTCTAGTACATCACTGTTCCCAAACTGTTAATCCATTGGAGACAAAGGGTACTGTCAATGTTGGGATAACACATTAGGCAACGAGCACTGGTACAAGACGATCCAGTCGATAGTGGCTAGAAATTCTATAATATACTACATAGAATAGTACATTTATAGAATATCTGATGATTATTTAATTCAGACTAGCACCCTTGTCTTCAAAATGATGATGTGTCATTATTCCTAGGTCAGCAAAAATCAACCTATCTTATTGACGAGTACAATTATTTTGGACCCCAGATCAATGTCTTTGATATTTGAAATTTGTATGTAAACTCCATCATGTATAGATATACCCAGATGCTACTCATACATGCCGTATTTGGTAGTTGTGAAATTTTTTACATCAATTAGTACTCTACCCAAAACTATATACGAAAGTTACTCATACTTAGCGGTGATTTGGAAATCTACATAGAAATACATTATTCCTAGAATGTCATCTTCCTTCAGCCTATCGTTTTTCATTCAAATCTATTTGTTCTTAACGTTTTGGTTTGTATGGTCTTACAAGTCTGACATAAATATTGGTGATGTTTTTGAAATACTACAAGTGAGAATTGTCACCCTCAGTATAAATCAGTTTAGCACTTTCTGTATTAGTGAATGGTGACACCTGAAAACACTTCTTTCTTGAAAATTTCATTAGAAATAAAATTGGGGAAGTAGCTAAGTTCTAAACACTTATATATTCAGAGGCACCAAATACCAAATTGGGTGAATTATCTTAGTTCTAAACCCTTATATTTGATATTAATATATAGGTATCTGCTACTTATATCTAAGGGTTATAAAGGGTATGGAGATGAACAATTTCATTTCAATGAATCCATTCACCACCATGAAAAAATTATCCATATTATTAGAATAAATAGAAACATTTCAATGAATGAACATTATCCAATAGGAATAAGCATATAATTTCCCCAAATTATTCAAGCCTTAGGTTAATAGTACATATATTATATTTAAAGGATACGAAATTACACCACACCTCGGGGAACAATGTGAACAATGGATTCTCAACCATGTCCCATTCCATATTCATTGACTATTTTGGCTATTGGATAAATCCCAATGTGGGGTTGTTTTCAATATTCCAAAGAACAACCTATTTGAGTTGATTATTGATCATTCTCCAAGGCTATATAATATAACATGAGGTTATGTTCACAGATTCCCAACGAAAATAAAGTCTCACACCTTCAGTACTCTACTCTAATAGGTATGAAATTTGAGATTTAGTAGGTTGGTTAGTAACAAAAAAATGGTGTAGTGAAGGTTTTAGTTGTATTAACTCTTCTGTATAGGAGGAAGAACTGTATATTCCTAATACTAAGACTATGTATCTTGCCTAAACATATTAAAATATACATAATCTTGAATGTCTGTTAGGAATTTTCAAGTGGCGCTAATATTTTCTTTAAATATGAATTACTATATAGAGGAGTGCATAATTTAATCTCATATGAAGAAACAAATAAGTAAAAATCTTGTCTTATATAGAAGGGAGAACACTTGCTGGGTACATCTCTCATGTGGACGTCCTACATCATACAAGCTTTCAGTAGAAAATAACACAATAGGAAGATGCTATTAGTCAATCCCATTTTGAATTTAGGGAATTTGATTCATTCTATACTATTGATATGGAATTGGGATAATACGGTTGATTGGTATAAACTTTTCTGGTAATTACCTAGACAAATTCCTCTGTAGACACGAAGACTAGACCATTAGTACACTTCATATAGTGTGATTGGATATTCAGTTAAGGAAAAATGAATGGCATTACACTCCTAGATAAATGTACGTGTAGTAGCATCCCGATTAGATTATACTTCTAAATGAAAATGATTGCTGATGCTCAGCTTGTACACAATAAGTCGAATATAGAAAGAGTGTATTTTTCTTATTCGGACCTGGTACTTATATTGGATGATCATAGGCATTCAGATAATAATTGTATCAGTGCTTCATAAATTGAAGGCTTAGTATAGATGAAAATGGGGCATACAAGATTATATTACTCTCCTAGCGGAGTTCAACTATCTCCTGTGGAAACAGTATCTTTTTAATAACGAATAAAGTGCTAATCTCGCTGTCAACTACAATGAAGCGGTGAAGAGAGGTGTAAATCATGAGTCAACATGCCTTCCCACAAAGGATTTGACCGTGGATATTTGGTCTTTATATTATTAAGGAATATGCAAAAAGGAAATACAATACAAACTTGAGGAGGGTTTGGTTAGCATTAAATTTTTACGGCCGGAAGTGAAGATACATGCATAAATAGGGAATTTAGGAATAGACAATTATTTTTCTATGGTAGTCTTATATATATTTATAGAATAATACATGATCTGATATGTCAAAAAATGATGTGTGTTCCCCATAACTAACCATGAGGTGGTGTTCGTCAAGCACTCTCTATTACAACATATGAAACTATACGCTGGCTAGGATATAGGTATAGACAACAATCAAGAGAGAATATAGAATGGATATAGCACCATTTTATTGTTTTTCAAGTTAGCGTCTTTTGATCAGTGATGTTATAAACAATCTAAGAATGTATTACGACCCCTATTTCCTGAAATTCTCCCTACATGTGGTCAGGGTGTATCAACATAGAAATTGGATGACCTTCTAATCTTGTTTAAGAATCCAACATTTGAAGATCACCATCCCCCCATATATTGTAGATTAACCATCATTAAAAATATTCAATTTGTATTTTTTAGTGCACATATCCCCTTTCCTTGTGGTTTTTGTGTGAAGATAAGGATTTGAATATAGCCTCGTCTGTATCCTTTCAGGTTTTCATGCTGTCTCTTAAGGCAACATTGATATAATTGGTTTTAATGTATCCTTTTCTAATTGAGATGATTCTAGGATGGTAGTATTTGTGGAATTAGTAGTCAGAATTATCATCAGTTTCTGTTTATGGTAATGATATAAATCCACGCATGTACGCTAAGGTGAATGAGAGTGGGACCTCTAACCTTTGGATTTACTTTAACTTGTATATTAATTACATTCTATATATAGATCCTTTGAGCTCTCCTTATATGGTTGATCTTTTTATTTTGGTAGTCCTAGCCAACCTAGCTAACATAACCGACTGTGGCTCTCATTGGGTAGAGCGATGTCCTATCAACAGATTGAGGATCAAGAATAATGTACCCATTCATTATTCCCCACTTATCATCCTATCATCCATGCACAATGAGAGAGGAGTTATTCTAACTCAAAAGAAACAATATTTGTTCCATTTCTAACTGTCTTATATTGTATTTAGTTCTCATCGCAGTATTATTGATATATATTTTTCCCAGTCAGAGGAAATCGAATTAACTAGCGCACTTCTGTGCAGTTTTTTTCTCTACTGCATATCATCTAAGACCTGATGCTTCATCTCTTGTTGCTATATCAGCTGATAGACTTAGTCTAGGAACCTGTTTATCCTATTAAGTATCAACTGACGTGGTATCCCTGTGCATCAGATAGAGACAGTGCTCAAATCTCCCCAAAGATTTAGGTAATGATAGAATGAATAGTTGGCTGGGCGGTTGAAGTGGATCCACATAAAAGAATGTGTAGATATTGTCGAGCATGGAGCCATAACAATGAAAGAATGATGAGAGAAAACCAAATCTATTGAATGGATCGAACGTGCACAAACCAGATAGGCACGTGACATTTTTTTTCGGTTGCATGTTTGAGTGGGCATGTGTAATAGGGTGAGATGAGAGCAGATAGGAAAAACCTCTTTCTAAAACGAAGGGATCTGATACTTATAGTCTATAACCTTGGTTTGAATGGTTCGGTCCCAATAATGTCTTCCTAAAGCACGAGAAGAGCTCATTCACCAGGTCCCTTTCTAAACAGATTTATGGAAGGCCGTTACATTACAGGGGACACCGGGAAGCTAGATGGAAGTATTAAAACTAGCCGTTATGAATAATAATAACAACTTTTTGAATTTTTAGAAATTTAAGCTCTCAAAATGGACTTCATTTTTGGATTCGGAGTATCAAATTTAGCCTAAGGTGAAATTTTGTACTTTTCGGATAACTTTCATATTCTGATGAATAGTGAAAATTACTAAATTATAATTAAAAATAACTTTTTTAATCGAAATAATTAATAGTGATAAATTATTAATTTTAGTGGTTTTAAAGTATATTTAGAATATATTTTTACAATTTAATACAATGTTGGTCATTAGATGTAATTTCACATTTAAACCAGACATAATCAAGTGTCAATCTTTTGATAGATATTGTTTCTTAAAAACACGCTATTTGTTTTAACAGCGGGATTTAATTATAAAATTAATTAATGCAACTTCTATGTTATGAATTTGGTAAAATAGACTTCATTTTTGAATTCGGAATATGAAATATAGCTTAGGATGAAATTTTTCCATTGTTCTGAAAAACATCAATTTTTGATGAATAGTGAAACTACTAAGTGGTAGTTAAAAAACTGAATTTTTCATAAAACTTAATTTTACCGTTTCTGTGAATGGAATTTCAAAAATCCAAGAGACACAGTTGATGTTAGTAAGTAAAATGTGGTTCAATGAGATAAAAATAATTTTTTTGTGAATAGTAACTTTTTACTTTTTTTTACCGCGGTTAATAGTAAATAGGGTAACTAAAGGTAAATATGATATTACTATTACCCTAACACATGTCCTAATTCTATTGGATAAGTGTAATTCGACCAAAAACAACCTTATGAATAAAATACGACCATTTAGGCCCACTTGGATTAGATTAGGACATTTATTATTAATTTATTTAAAGAAGGGTTAAAATAGTTAAAATCAAAGTTTAATAAGTAAATCATTTTTAATATGGGGTTATAAATAAGATAAACTCGACTATAAATCTTCATTAGAAAGCTAAAAAAATTTCCTAAATGATGGTATTTTATTTGTAATTGTTAGACATTAAATAAATTAATTTATTTATGACACAATGATGATGCAGTAATTATCTTATTAATGAAATATTGACATAATTGATGTTATAAACACCAAAATAAATGTAATTTAAGACTTTTTATGAATTCCACTAATTTTCTAGGTTACTATGATATATTAATGTTGATTTAATCAACATGGTTCGAACATATAATTCTGTTATGACTTTCAAAAAAATAATATATCAAATAGTGTCAAAATTGACTCAAAATAGTTTTTAAATAAAATATTATATTATTAATTGTTATTGTATTCCTAAAAATCTAAGGTTCGGCCAAATGACTTAGATAAGGATATATATATTAATAATAAACAATTTGGAGTTCTTTTGGCATGTTATAGTAAGAGTATTAACCATATCGTGAAAGAAAACAAAAAGACACGGTAAAAGTTAAATTATTTAACTTAGAGTTAAATCTAATTGATAAGGTTAAAATAAAACCCTAAACATGTCTAAATCCTATTGGATGATAGGATTTCGACCCATCCCAACATTATCTTTGAAATAAGACCCTTTGGAGCCATTATAAACCGATTTTGACTTTAATATAAAATAATATTTTGAGATATTCCTAAGGTGCCCCTCTCCTCCCTTATAAAAGGGCACCTCCTCCCCCTCCTCCTCACACCAATTTGAGCACTCAATCTCGGCCAACCCCTGACATTTTCTCTTCTCCACTTCCCTATAATAATCCTAGAGGTTCTGGTCTTCTTCAAAGACCAATCTTAGTTCCCTAAGTGAAGGATTCAAAGAGGCGTTTCAAAGAAGAGGTAATATCCAAAACCGATCTTTTCAATTTATTTCTTCTTCAACTTCTTCTACATTAGTTTTTTCATGATAAAGTAATAACATCAGTATTACTTACATACTAATATGTTATTATAAATATTAAACAACTCTAATTAACCTTCTATCCATCCTACGGAAAAAGGAAATCACCGCGCGTGCGTACGTACGGAATACCGTCTCCACGCCGTGGTGTAATCTATTTTCCGCCACCACCTTAATTGGATGGGTATAATGGTTTAATGAGTAACTATATATGATTATTATAAATTGATATTGATACTGAAATAGTATACATACACTTCAACACAATTCCACGACCATGGGAACGATATCATCGCTCGTGCGTACGTACGGACTACCGTCTCCACGACGCGATGAGATTCATTCTCAATGAGTAACCATTCATGAATGATTATAAAGTATATATAATAAGTTCTAATGAAATATATGACATAATAATTATACTGGAATTATTTATATTTATATGTATGTCATCTACTTAATTCCATTCAATTCAATAAGGAAATGAAAACAACGTTCATGCGTACGTACGGACTACCGTCTCCATGAACGGTGTATTTCTTTCCATTTACTGATTTATTATATATTATGAATATATATATATATGTCATGTTTTATATTCTGTAATTATGTAATCATGATCTAAGTAATCATATGAATAATTACAAGTTAAAAACACGAACGACAAATGAGACGATTTTACCCAAAACGGTACTTTAACATGAATTTACAAAAGAACGGGTAATATAAAGTCATAAGTGGACCATATATGATATAATAACAATGAATATGATTCTGGAATATGTCAATATCATGATTTAAATCATTATACAGGAGGTTCAGACACTTACAAAGCAAGTCGGACCTAAGGTAAGGGAAATATCACAATCTCATTTTTATCCGAGATTGTTTATACTTTAGTATTTTCTGGGGTGTATTTTATCATCCAAATCCATGTTTCCTCAATATGTAATATTATTTCCGTCCACGTACAATTTTTTAAATACAATTTTACCCTTATGTGAGTTTTTAGTAAACGATATGAAAGGCATCTTTTGTCATTTTTCGTACGAGGAACTTTTTGACTTTTCCGACAAAAGTACGAAGAATGTTTTTTTAACTTATACGGCCTGAATGGATTTGTAAAACATTATTTCAAATAAGTTTACTTTACAAGTTTTCAAGTTTATTTTTAATCAACTTCTTTTAGTTTATAATTGTATGACATGTTAAGAAAAGAAAAGTGTTTTTGAAGAAGAAAGGATATTTCCCTCAAGAATGGAGTTCAAGTATTTTATCAAAATTATTTTCCATCTAAGATAATAAAAGGGTTCTGTTTTTATCCCTATTATTACATGGATTTGATTATGTTGTGATGGAAATATTTTTATGAATTCCTTTATCTTATATGAATGGTTTTATGATTTCATGTTGTTTAAGAATTCCATTTTTATAACATGGGTTACGCTATGATGTATGGTTTATGATTATGTGGAACACATATGAAAGGATTCATTATAAGATGGGTGGGACCTATATCTCCCTCCAATGCATTGGGTAAAGATTTTTTATCTCATGAGATAGACATGGCTGAAATGGTAGGTTATACCGGTTCAGTGAAACAGGACTGAAACGAGGGTTACTCGATTCAGAAATGGACTTTGTCCACTAAGATAGTCTTGGCAATGAGTCTTGACAAACAAGAAATGATTCTCTATGATTATGTGTGAATGCCACAAAGTTTCATGTTTTAAGTTATGATTACTGTGATTACATTTCACTGCCATGATTTAACCCATGTTATGAAATTATGATCTCTTTTGAAGGTTAAGATTTCCAAAAGTTATGTGCTTATGTATATGATGTGATTGATATTTATTTTGTTTACCCTTACCGAGCATTTGAGCTCACCCTTTTATTTTTTCTTTTCCCCAGGATATAAAGAAAGTTTTTAGGTAAAAAAAGGAAGATCTTTATGGGAGATATTGAAGATCTTTCACCACGATTAGAAGATTACGTTCCGAGTTTCCAAAGACACTAAACTATTACGATCCTTGTGTGTGTTTTTTTTGTTATGTACTAAGTATTCCGCAAAAGTAATGTAATGTCCATGTACGTCAAGCTACGGGTCTCTACAGTTGGTATCAGAGGAAAGGTTTAGTCAACCTTTGGAAACTAGGATGCGAAAACGTTAGTGAGATCCCTAGAGATATTTCTACGGTATGTCTAGTGATGTCCCTAAGGATAACTATACGTATAGGTTATAGTACTAGAACTACACTAACGATCATAGAATTAAACCTAAGATGTTAGATATTGAAGGTACTCCCCATTTATTATGTTGTTTTCCCTAGCATGATTTTTTCCTCTCACACTATTCTTTTTGGGTTTTAGACGATGGCTGGAACCCGAAGGAACCGTGTTGATCAATGCAATGGACAATGCAATGATTGTCCCCCTGAACAAACAAATGTTATGGGAGATGGAGTGAAAAATCTTATTGCTATACTTACACAAGCTATGAATCATTCTGGACTTCCAAATGAGCAGAGAAGGGAACAATATTCTATTGAGTCCTTCATGAGGCAACGTCCACCTTCTTTCAGTGGGTCTTCTGATCCACTTGTTGCTGAACAATGGATCAGTACCACTGAAAAGATATTTTCAGTTCTTCAATGTTCTGAACATGATAAAGTCATCTTAGCAGTATATCGTTTGGAAGGTGAAGCTGATCAATGGTGGAATCTTATCAAGAATATGAGGCCAAGAGATGAAATTGATTCCATGGAAAGGGATGAGTTCAAGAACTTATTTTTCAATAAGTACTTCCCTCGTATTCTTTGAAAAAAAGATGGAGAAGGAGTTTCTTGACCTAAAGAAAAAGGATGATGAATCTGTTGGTATATACGAAGCGAATTTTACAAGACTTGCAAGGTATGCATCTGGCATTATCATCCAATCTGAAAGTAAAGTTGATCGATTTTTCAGTGGCTTAAAACCAAGTCTTCGAAGGGCATTAGCTATAAGAGACTTCAGTAGCTATGAAGAAATTGTGCGTTTTGCTATCAAGGTAGAAATGGAAGTTGGTGTTACATATCAATCTCATGGTTTTGACAAGAAACGAAAGATGGAGTTCAAGGAGAAATCTCAGAATAATGGTGAAAAGAAGATGAATGTTTTCTTATGCACAAAGTGTGGAAAGAAGCATGGTGGAGATTGTCTTAAAGGGACTAGAAAATGTTTTAAGTGTGGAAAAGAAGGTCATCGAGCAGCTGAGTGTCGAAGTAATGGAAAAAGGGTTTCTAATGATGTGAATAAATCAAACACTGCAGAGAACGCACCACCAACACTTCAATGCTTCAAGTGCAAGGAAATGGGGCATTATGCTAATAAATGCCCTAATCCAAGGGTTAGTGATGATCAACATGAGCAACCACTGAAGGCAAAGGACAATGGGAAGTCACATGTGATCACTATTGGCAATGTTGAATATGACAACGATGTGGTGTAATGATTAAGTGTTTATGTAATGGGATTCCAAAATAATGTTGTATCATTGAGTATTGTAATATTTATTGATGTGGTATTCAAAGTGATTGAGATATTTTTTGGAAATAAGATGATATGAGCATAATGAAGGGAAAATGAGAAAATGAAATATTTAATAGTATTACTGAGCTCATGATTGATATAAGGACAAAGTGATATCATTGTTTGAGTATATAGAATTTTGAGGATTTTGGTATGTGGAAAGTGTTAAATTTTAACTGCATTCATGTTTTCACTAAGGTATTCAAGAGAATACATGATTAAGGACTTTGAATGTTTGGAATGTGACCAACAAAACATATCTTATGATATATGGGGATCAACGATGGTATTAAATCTCTGGTAATCATTTTCACTATGATATGAGAGTAGACTACAGTATTATGGATAAGCCTAAAGATTGACATGGAATATGTTGGACATAAGTGAGTATTGTTTAAGGATAGAAGTTTTCTTGATATTATTGATGGGATGATATAGTAATATAGTTTTAGAAAAAGGACAACCTTCAGGATGGGCGACAGCCCATCACGTCGGATAAGGATGTGGGAATCGAACCCACAACCGAAGTGCGACTGGCCTTTATTGCCTACCACTGGCCTACAAGAAGTCCCTGTTTAGTAGAAACTAGTTTTATTATATTAAGCAGTATGATATATGAAGTATAAGTCCATTTTAGGAACCATATGTGATTAATCTCACTATATATCGACTTATGTATATAATTTTTGCTAACCTTTTGTTTGAGACAGATGGAATGACCCGTCATTCTATCACATGATCTGCTAACACTTCACAAATAACAAATTCAACTTCATTTATTTAGGAGATGAAGTGGAAATTGTTTTAGGAATGAACAACAGTGAGATTGTACCAAAATAAAGAAAGTATTTATTCTAATTCAAATTTTCAACTTTAGGGAAATGATCTTGAAAACCAAAAAAATGTTGTCCTAGTGAACTTATACCTGATGAAACAGATGGTACCTTAGATCGTCAAAAATTTATGGATTTGTGATTGTTGGCTTTTCCATAGCCATGTTCTCTACCACTCTCCATCAGAACATAATGGTTAGATTTTTCTTCCAAATCCATATTTTCACATATGTGGAAACCTAGTGATTAGTTTATTTGGGTAACCGTTACGTTTAATACTTTCGTTTTTAAAGATTGGTTTTGGTATTCCTTTTTACGATGTGGGTTTATATTAAAAAAACTTTCGAATAGTAAACCATTTATAACCCCGACGAATTTCGAGGGCGAAATTCATTTTAAGGGGGGTAGAATGTAACAGCCCAAGAATTTATGAAAAATATTCTTTTTAATTTCACTAATGTCTTGTGTTGTACGCAACACAAAAAGGAGCTTGCCCAACACACATCCTTGACTTTCCTTTCATTACACGCAATCGCAACCTTCCTCGATAGCGTGTGTAGTACGCAATACTGAGTTTCACGAAACAACGATATGATATTAAAACTAGCCGTTATGAATAGTAATAACCACTTTTTAATTTTTTTGAAATTTTAGCTCTCAAAATGGACTTCATTTTTGGATTCGGAGTATAAAATTTATCCTAAAGTGAAATTTTGGTACTTTTCGGATAACTTTCATATTCTGATGAATAGTGAAAATTACTAAATTATAATTAAAAACAACTTTTTTAATCGAAATAATTAATAGTGATAAATTATTAATTTTAGTGGTTTTAAAGTATATTTAGAATATATTTTTACAATTTAATACTATGTTGGTCATTAGATGTAATTTCACATTTAAACCAGACATAATCAAGTGTCAATCTTTTGATAGATATTGTTTCTTAAAAACACGCTATTTGTTTTAACTGCGGGTTTTAATTATAAAATTAATTAATGCAACTTCTATGTTATGAATTTGGTAAAATAGACTTCATTTTTGAATTCAGAATATGAAATATAGCTTAGGATGAAATTTTGGCATTGTTCCGAAAAACATCAATTTTTGATGAATAGTGAAACTACTAAGTGGTAGTTAAAAAACTGAATTTTTCATAAAACATAATTTTACCACTTCTGTGAATGGAATTTCAAAAATCCTAGAGACACGGTTGATGTCAGTAAGTAATATGTGGTTCAATGAGATAAAAATAATTTTTTGGTGAATAGTAACTTTTTACTTTTTTTTACCGCGGTTAATAGTAAATAGGGTAACTAAGGGTAAATATGATATTACTATTACCCTAACACATGTCCTAATTCTATTGGATAAGTGTAATTCGACCAAAAACAACCTTATTATTAAAATATTACCATTTAGGCCCACTTGAATTAGATTAGGACATTTATTATTAATTTATTTAAAGAAGGGTTAAAATAGTTAAAATCAATGTTTAATAAGTAAATCATTTTTAATATGGGGTTATACATAAGATAAATTCGACTATAAATATTCATTATAAATATAAAAAAATTTCCTACATGATGGTATTTTATTTATAATTTTCATACATTAAATAAATTAATTTATTTATGACACAATGATGATGCAGTAATTATCTTATTAATGAAATATTGACATAATTGATGTTATAAACAACAAAATAAATGTAATTTAAGACTTTTTATGAATTCCACTAATTTTATAGGTTACTATGATATATTAATGTTGATTTAATAAACTTGGTTCGAACATATAATTCTGTTATGACTTTCACAAAAATCATATATCAAATAGTGTCAAAATTGACACAAAATAGTTTTTAAATCAAATATTATATTATTAATTGTTATTGTATTCCTAAAAATCAAAGGTTCGGCCAAATGACATATATAAGGATATATATATTAATAATAAACAATTTGGGGTTCTTGTGGCATGTTATAGTAAGTGTATTAATCATATAGTGAAAGAAAACAAAAAGACACGGTAAAAGTTAAATTATTTAACTTAGAGTTAAATCTAATTGATAAGGTTAAAATAATACCCTAAACTTGTCTAAATCCTATTGGTTGATAGTATTTCGACCCATCCCCACCTTAGCTTCGAAATAAGACCCTTTGGAGCCATTATAAACCGATTATGACTTTAATATAAAATAATATTTTGAGATATTCCTATGGTGCCCCTCTCCTCCCTTATAAAAGGGCACCTCCTCCCCCTCCTCCTCACACCAATTTGAGCACTCAAGCTCGGCCAACCCCTGCAATTTTCTCTTCTCCACTTCCCTAGAATAATCCTAGAGGTTCTTGTGTTCTTCAAAGACCAATCTTAGTTCCCTAAGTGAAGGATTCAAAGAGGCGTTTCAAAGAAGAGGTAATATTCATTACCGATCTTTTCAATTTATTTCTTCTTCATCTTCTTCTCCTGTAGTTGTTTCATGATAAAGTAATAACATCAGTATTACATACATACTGATATGTTATTATAAATCTTAAACAACTCTAATTAACCTTCTATCCATCCTACGGAAAAAGGAAATCACCGCGCGTGCGTACGTACGGAATACCGTCTCCACGCCGCGGTGTAATCTATTTTCCGCCACCACCTTAATTGGATGGGTATAATGGTTTAATGAGTAACTATATATGATTATTATAAATTTATATTGATACTGAAATAGTATACATACACTTCAACACAATTCCACGACCATGGGAACGATATCATCGCTCGTGCGTACGTACGGACTACCGTCTCCACGACGCGATAAGATTCATTCTCAATGATTAATAATTCATGAATGATTATAAAGTATATATAATAAGTTCTAATGAAATATATGACATAATAATGATACTGGAATTATTTATATTTATATGTATGTCATCTACTTAATTCCATTCAATTCAATAAGGAAACGAAAACAGCGTTCATGCGTACGTACGGACTACCGTCTCCCTGAACGGTGTATTTCTTTCCATTTACTGATTTATTATATATTATGAATATATATATATATATGTCATGTTTTATATTCTGTAATTAATTAATCATGATCTAAGTAATCATATTAATAATTACAAGTTAAAAACACGAATGACACATGAGACGATTTTACCCAAAACGCTACTTTAACATGAATTTACAAAAGAACGGGTAATATAAAGTCATAAGTGGACCATATATGATATAATAACAATGAATATGATTCTGGAATAAGTCAATAAATGATTTAAATCATTATACAGGAGGTTCGGACACTTACAAAGCAAGTCAGACCTAAGGTAAGGGAAATATCACAATCTCATTTTTATCCGAGATTATTTATACTTTAGTATTTACTGGGGTGTATTTTATCATCCAAATCCATGTTTCCTCAATATGTAATATTATTTCCATCCACGTACAATTTTTTAAATACAATTTTACCCTTAGGTGAGTTTTTAGTAAAATATATGAAAGGAATCTTTTGTCGTTTTTCGTACGAGGTACTTTTTGACTTTTCCGACAAAAGTACGAAGAATGTTTTTTTTTAACTTATACGGCCTGAATGAATTTTTAAAACATTATTTCAAAGATGTTTCCTTTACAAGTTTTCATGTTTATTTTTAATCAACTTCTTTTAGTTTATAAATGTATGACATGTTAAGAAAAGAAAAGTGTTTTTGAAGAAGAAAGGATATTTTCCTCAAGAATGGAGTTCAAGTATTTTATCAAAATTATTTTCCATCTAAGATAATAAAAGGGTTCTGTTTTTATCCCTATTATTACATGGATTTGATTATGTTGTTATGGAAATATTTTTATGAATTCTTTTATCTTATATGAATGGTTTTATGTTGTCATGTTGTTTAAGAATTCCATTTTTATTACATGGGTTACGCTATGATGTATGGTTTATGATTATGTGGAACACATAAGAAAGGATTCATTATAATATGGGTGGGACCAATATCTCCCTCCAATGCATTGGGTAAAGATTTTATATCTCATGAGATAGACATGGCTGAAATGGTAGGTTATACCGGTTCAGTGAAACAGGACTGAAACGAGGGTTACTCGATTCAGAAAGGGACTTTGTCCACTAAGATAGTCTTGGAAATGAGTCTTGACTAACAAGAAATGATTCTCTATGATTATGTGTGAATGCCACAAAGTTTAATGTTTTAAGTTATGATTATTGTGATTACATTTCACTGCCATGATTTACCCCATGTTATGAAATTATGATCTCCTTTGCAGGTTAAGATTTTCAAAAGTTATGTGATTTTGTATATGATGTGATTGATATTTCTTTTGTTTACCCTTACTGAGCATTTGAGCTCACCCTTTTATGTTTTCTTTTCCCCTGGATATAAAGAAAGGTTTTAGGTAAAAAAAAAGGAAGATCTTTATGGGTGATATTGAAGATCTTTCACCACGATTAGAAGATTACGTTCCGAGTTTCCAAAGACACTAAACTATTACGATCCTTGTGTGTGTGTTTTTTTGTTATGTACTAAGTATTCCGAAAAAGTAATGTAATGTCCATGTACGTCAAGCTACGGGTCTCTACACACACCTCATGTAATGATAACCTACCCTCATGATAGGGTAAAACAAACATAATGTAATGGTAAAAAACAAGATAAATTTGTGAATATTTTTCATATTGAAAGAAATATGAAGGGTAATTTTTCAGGTAATTGGTGAATAATTATTGAATAAATGAATGAAAAAGATAACAAAAGTTTCACATCAAATATTTTCATCGTAGCATTCCATGGGTGGAATCCCTCCTATGGGTGCTGTATGTTCTTATTTATCAATATAATCTACATCATGTTCAAAAAAATCATTAGACCCTAAATTGGCATATAAACTATCCCTATTTTAATAAAAATTAAAGAACCCCCTCTTGTATAGGATTCATTTTCATGTTCAATACAAAACTTCTTTGGGATGCTTGAGCTGGACTATTTTGCACATCCTTCTCACCTAACTCCAAAACACATTCTCCATCATTATGGGACTTGTATTCTAAACTAGCACATTGAAAATAACTCCCAATTCCATCCAAAATAAGATATATTGAGAACTGAGCATCCATTGGTTTTAGATGAAGAATAAAAGAAATATGTTCCTCCAATTTAGATTGTTATTGCATAACAAGGCTAGAACTCAAAACTATAATTACCCCTTTTAGACATTCTAGAATAGATCCGAATTTTTCCACCACCTATGTACTATTAATATAATCCATATAATCGTCACCCAATCTACCCATTTTAGATTTGATATCTATGTTGGATATGGTGTCATAGAACCAACAATTTTTAATGATATTATATATATGTTGGATCTATTGAATATTAATAAAAAATCTCATTTCATATTGTTTATTGTGCTGCATTAATATAATTTAGTAACTTCCTATAGTATTAATATTATTTGTTTAGTCAAACATATCTCGGCAGTGATTATAACCATTAATTGATATGGAAATATTCTTAAATAATGTTATATAGTAGGATAACATACTATAATGAGACACATAGTACACAGAATATAATGTCTGAGTACTCCTAATATGTATTTGTTTCTTCTCATAAAGTTAAAAATTTGACATCTGTATGATTGGATATTATGATAACAGACCAACCGGTAAGAATTCTGAATGTTTTTGTGTTGTTAAATATTCTTATCTTCTATCATGGGTAATGTCCCTTATATGTTAATATTATCATTAATGTATTCCATGAATCAAGAATTTATATTTTCTAATGAAAATCATGATGGAATATATTTTTGGTGAGGTAGGTTATGTTGGGTTTTCATAATTGATATATCATTAATGTATAATTCATTGACGGATTGGTACCTTCCATCTGTATAGAAGCTGGTATTTTGACCCATTTATTGGAATACTATATTATCCCAATGAAATAAACATTAACTTTTCATTAATGACATGAAGGTGTATGATTTTTGGTTATATTTGATGCATCAGTATGGTGAAAAGAAGATAATTTTGTACCAGGTGCTGGAATAATTCTTATTCCCGAAGAGATCATGGGAACATAGTGAGTTATGTTTCTTTTACATGTGATGGATAAATTGTGATACATGTGATGTAATAATGAATAGTATATGAGTGAAAATTATATCTATTTATTTTCTTTTTACAATAACACATTACTATAAAATTATATTTTAATTCTTTTATTGTTTTAATTATACTACCTGTACAATTTTACTATGAGGGTATTTATTTTAATTATATTTGAAATCTCACCATCTAATTTTCAATTCCAATTTCCCCATAATTTTTTTTATTGATATTGGGAATTAATATTGTGAAATGTTATGTTTAATTTATAGAATATATAATGAGTTTTTTTTCTATAATCAAATAATGGAATGAACTTATAAGAAAAAAATCATTAGGAAATAAAGTATGTCTACTTACAAAACCATCTAACTTCTCACAATTCACGACACACCTATTGAATTGCATATAGGGACTAGATATTTCAATAATAAAATCAATTTCAATAATTGTATTTATCATTACATGATTTGTATTATTTTATATATATAATATGAGATATTATTATTATTATATATATTTTCGTATGCATGTTAATGATAATCTATTCAATATGGGCTATTACTTTATACAATTATCAAATTTCAAAAAACAGGACTATGATAATTATTGAAGGGTTATATTTAAATAGAGAATAATATTACCATCGTGCAATAAAATATTACGCCAATCTATATGTTTCATAATAATTTATATATTATATTACTTATGTATTTATTTATTTTTGAATTCACCATGTCTACCAAATAATAAATATTTATTTTTCTAATGAAAATTTTAATATATATATATATATCATTTTTATGATTAATTATAAATATAAATATTTATAAAGCTATACACATTTACAATGGATGAAATTATATAAACTATATATTGTAGCTTAAAAATAAATTTGAAAAATAAACTAATTTTTTTTAATTTCTTATACATTTTTTATAAAAAATAATATATGTTTTGTGATATGAAACTACTATTAATAAATCATTATTACCACAAATATAATATATTTTGTCAGAGACTCAACATATATCCCTATTTCAATTATATTCACATCTATATTTCTCAATCATGTGAACATATCATTAATTAACTTTAACAAATATTAAAATTTGCGTTTATATAGAGTTTGTTGTCTATGTTAAATAGATAAAATATTTTATGTTCATAGATGAAAATTATAAAATTACGTGCTAACAATGGTTCTTGAATTTGTTTTTATATTCATTATTGTTTCCTTCATGTATTTTTTGAGGGTTTCCTCCACCACAAGTGAGGTTTCAAGAAAATTCCCCTTTTTACCTATGTCCTGCTATAATTTCTCACCTATTGAATAACATGATATTTTCATTGAAATATATTTATCAACAATTTTTGGTGTTTTGTGAAATATTTGTAAATATAGTTAATATTAATTTTGTATTTATGATTATGATAAAACATTAAATATTAGATGTTTAGTGATTTTATGTTAGCAGCTGTTGAAATAATTTGTATTTAGAGTATCATCATTACAAATTTCTTCATGTATTTTTTCATCATCACATTGTATTTTTATCATTAGATTATCCAATAAGGGATTTGATATTACCATGAAACATAGGAGGACCCTTATTGGATTTTTCTTTTTATTGATCATATCTATTATATGGTATGTTTATCGTTAACATTATTTTTCAGGTATAGGTATATTATTAATATTGTTATTATATGATAAACAAAATTTATATACTTTTAATTTTTTCCTAGATATTAATATATAAATATATATATTTTAATTAGTGAAACGAATAATTTTTTTCTACGTTGGTTGAAACATTAAAGATTTTTTATTAGAGAAAATTTTTTAGATGAAAAATGAATTAATGAAAACTAGAAATATTGTGTTATATAATCATAATCACTATTTATTCAATCAAGATCTTATGTTTTATAAAAATAAACATATACATAAAAAATATATAAAAATTACTCTAATATAAAATATTATATTGTAATATAAAAATAAATAAATAGACAATTTTTAATTTTAAAAATTTATAACATATTTATTATTAATTATATATATATATATATTGGTGAGGAAATATACAAAGAACATCACTTTTTGTCCAGGATATTTAGGGATGGAAGATAAATTTTTGAATTATATAAACATAGTTCGGGATTCAAAAAATAAACATTATAGAGAGAAGATGTTTTGGTGGTGCTGGTTCTGCCAGATGAAAAAGAGATTTTTCCCCAAACTATTAATTGATAAAAGGCCATTAGACCGCTGTTCTATTCCCTATCATGTGATGTCACTCAGTAGCCATAGAAAAATCCTCTAATCTTCATCCATTCTGTCTTCCCTTGTGGGTTACCTCACCCTCAACACCATCACCTAAAGCAACACCACATCCACTCTACATTTTTTTATCAATGATAATGATTAATAATAATTTCATTAATATTGTTAAAAAATTGATAAAAAATTCATAAATGTTATGATTAATTATCAAATTAATAACTAATATATAATTATTAATAATTTCAAATTTCAAATTTAAAAAATGAAATTTTCAATAAATATAATATGATATTTATATATAATTTGTAATAATTAGTAATCTAATCATATATGGATGTATTATTAATGTTTTATTTAACAAAATTAATTATGATAAAATATATGGAATGTTCAGTTACAATGCGTACTTATTCAAAAATGTTTATAATGTAAATAAAAATAACATAAGCATAAAACTTGTCGCACCTAGGATGCCACCCAACAATAACTGTGACATGATCTATATCCCCCAAAAAAGCAATTGGAAAATCTCTAAAATTAAAATCATAACCATCGCCATGGATATTTTCAATTCAACACCATATCCTGATGTTTCTAAAAAATTAATTTCCAACCAATTTATTCACCATCTGATGTATACATTTATCAACCTATAGCCCAAGGTCATTGCAATCCAATATCTCATTGTCTTCACAAACCCAGGGTCACTGCCATCCCATGGTTTCCAACTACAACATTTTTCAGTTAGCCCCTAAAATCAATATTTTCATTCGAGCCACCCCAAGTTATTTCAATCCTTTAATCATCACCATTCAAATGATTGTCATAATACACACTGAAAAACATACTTCTATACCACTCTTCACACTCCCCAAGTTGTATTTCAAGGCGGTTGACCATTGACATGGACTCTATCAGTGCTTTGCTAGAGCTCTTCCAATAAAATACATTCTAGAATCACATGGAGTAGATAACATCTCATTCAAGATCACAAATAGAAAAAGGAGATCCCGAGATGCATCTTTATCATATTACTCTACTAGCTCCCCAACAAATATTATCGTAGAACTGTGGTCTCCAAAACCAGTGAAGCACACCCCCACCTAGATCCCAGGTCTTCCATTCCATAGAATGTCACCATCTACTTCCTCCATTACATTACTACATCACTCGCGGGCCTCCATCGATCGATAAAGGATCTGCATCATCATTCATCAACAGAAAACCACTATATTAAAAAAAACTCTTCATCGATTGGAGGTCGTTAATCCTCTTCATCCCATTCCTACAAATAATTTATTCCCAGAAACATCCACCGAACATGATGTAATATCCCACACATGTCTTTACCAATGTCGGAAAACCTTAATCCCACATCAAACCATATATCTGAAAATAGGTCATTGGGGAATCCATATCGTTCCTCCCCAAACACACATTTTAATGTTGTAGGATTATAAATTTCTATGATTCAAACATTTGACAAGGGCTATAAATCTCATCATATCTACATTAAGATATTTTTATTAGAATACAGTCATAAACATTTATTTAGAGAGACTCTCTATTCATGAGAGATAATCTCTCTATTCATCGATAATAATAATAAAGTAATTATCATTTTTTCCATGTAAATTATTTTCTATTATTATGTCTAATAATAATATTATTAATATTGATGATGATGTCAAAAATAATATTTTTATAAGTAATATTTATTTATTTTATTAGTTATATTATTAATATCTATTATCATATAAAATATGAATTTGAATATATAACACATTTATAATATTTTTTTAATTATTAAAATATTAATTATATTATTATTATTATTACTACTGATTATAAATTTTACTAAAATTGGTTTTATAATCAATATTATTATTAATTATATTTAATAATATTACACTTTAATTCATATTTTTTTATCATGTTTTTAATTACCATACTAGTTATATAAATAATAATAATATTTACCTAATTGTTATTATGTATTAGTGTAATTATTTCATATATTCAATAATATAATTGATATTTAATAATAGTTTAATTCATGAAATGTAATAATAATAACATAATTAATAATCCATATTAATAATGTAATTCATAATATATTATCCAAGTGGATAATTTAGGGATTTTGAGACTTAATACATGAAACCATATTTAGTAATAGAAAAAAAATCTACAATGAGGAGAACTGGTCTACCAAGGAATAATCATCCAACACCAAAAAATAGAAGTTAGATAATTCAATTCCCATTAGTGACTGAATTAATTTGATATATTTCTTTTACATTTGGGTACCATCCTCTCCAACATGACTTGGTGTATTATGGGAACATGATCCCCATCATGTTATGATTTAGAGGATTAACCAATGGTGGAAAAATTCCAAAACTTATAAGAGAGATCCTGAAATTCTATCTCATAGATATATTGAAATAGATACATAAAATTAATTTAAAAAACAATTTCATAATTATGTGTTCATTGAAAGTAAACACGTTTACTTATAACTTGTAGTATATGGATTAAAGTTGCACAATAATTAGGTCTACCACCACCTTAACTTGGCCTCCAATAGGATGTTCCTGTTCAAGATCAGTGGGAGAAATGGTAAAAAAATTAACTCCCATGTAGTGACACATTCATAATTCTATTCACTACCAAAGATGTTGTATGATTTTCTCATAAGGACATAAAAATTAGATGGGTTACTCTGATTTTCATTCATAATTCCAACTATGTGACGGCTAGATGAAAATTCCATCTAAAGTGGATGTTCTTATATAGGATATGTCCCTAACAATTTAGGTTCATACACACATGCCTTAAATTTTGTTGGGGTCCACAAGGAAACCCTATTCATCCACTGATATATTCTAATCATTTATCATATAAACAAATTATACACATGTACATGACCATGATATTCGTATGATGATTGATCACTAATACCCAAATAAAATTTATTTATTTCTCTTTCATGCATAATGTCTGTATATAGATTATTGATATTACATACATGCGTAACATAAAAATTCTAAACACCCTATTGAAGGTATTATAGTAATTAATCAACATTAACGCACTAAAATGGTCTGACAGCTAGATAATCTTGTGATGCATCTAGGATTCTTCATTTCATAGTGAATAATGATGATATAGGTTCGTGCACATTAGTTTTCCCTATACTCTCCCCAACAATATGTAATTTCATTTATTTTATAAATTGTTAATAAATTTAGACTTGTACATGACCATCAAAATCAAATGCATCTTTTACAAGAAAACAATAAAATGTTTCCACATCTTTAGGAATTTATTCATTAATTAGACCCCATTCAACTTCAACCCCACCAATCATCTGGATAGAATCTCCCACACCATCAAAATGTTTTTTGGTCCACCCATTCATGCATCTTCCTAGTAGTGTCATTTTCTCCATGAAGCTCTTTTCCCATTGAAATAAGAACGATAGTCCCAGGATAGGCCACATCAACAAAAGACGATGTAACAACATGAGCATTAGTAGGTTCCACTACATAATTGGAGTCATTCTAGAAAATTGTTTTCCCATGTTGATGGAATTATACCCCACCAATCTATCCACATTATCCTCCATATTGAGCATACATTTTTCCTTTGGGTGTCCTGATTTATTATATGAAGAACAATGTAGATTCGCGAGACATCATATAGAAGAGTGGCCAATATTGGAGAAGCTAAAAAAATTCATGTAGACACTAAAAATCAATTTGGTGTTAATTCTTGTAGTTAACTATAATCAAATATAATTTTCAATAAAATCATGTCATAGATAAATGTCATCGAAAATTTTTCCAAAGTGACCATATCATGCATGATCAGTCCCATTAAAAATATTAATAAGTGTCCTGACTATGAAGCAGGCATCCCAGATTATTTATGATTTCCAAAAAAAATCATCTCAAGCCCCTAACTCATAACATAGATTTAGTGAGTGATATTATAGTTTAAAATAGATCAAATAGTTGATCCCACACTGGAATAATGTGGATGCCTAGATTTAGTGATACCTGAAAATAGGTCCAACATATTTATTTGCATTTATTTGATGGGAAAATAATTGAAATAATCCCTTTCCTATTGAAATAATTCTAAAAACGTCAAATCCTAAAAAATGGTGAATCATGATCCTCATATCACCTTTTTTACCAGAATTACGATTCTTAGATACTAAATCATGAGCATGAATATTAAATTTTCATTCCCCAATATTTTCTTCATAAAATTTATAGTTTTCCTCTGTGTAAGAAATGGGTCTATTCCTTGTACAAAAATTTGGAAAATCACTATGATTGTAATAAAAAACCTATTATTTTTACACATTAAAATACACCTACATGAAATATAATAATTTTTCTTACTAGTCTCATTGAATGCCTATAAATTATATATTATAAATAAAATGTAAATAAAACATGACACACAAAATAATCATATAAAAAATAATTTAAAATAAAAATAATTTATTAAAAAATAATGAAAACTATATACAATGGACCTAAATATTATTGTCTAAAAATAGATACTACTACAAAATAAGACATTAATAGTTCTAAAAATGGCCTTTATCTTTGCTAAATAACAAATGACTACCATAGTTAGATAAAAATCCTTAGTATTATATAATCACAAAAAAGAGCTTCTAAATGGCTCCATTATCAGAACTATAACAAGAACTGATAACGGGGTCTGTATCATTATTTTAGCAGCATATATAAAATACAACATTTTTTATTTCATCTAGATGTGTCGATAAAGGTTACATTTACTATGGAATAAAATTAAACAGATAATGGACCCATTTATCAGATTATATACAAGAACAGATAAATAACCCCATTATTAGTTCCCCTAATTGTGTTGAAAATGGTCCCATTTATCTGCAATTCCAGAGGAGATCATAAATTTTCATGCAATAGTGTGATGTTACATCATAATGATTTACCAAAAAACCCATAAAATTAAAATAAATCCATGAAAATACACGATTTTAAATGAAATGCAATTATAAGCACAAATACACAAAATCAATAATGTTTTACATTTAAAATGATGGTTTATACAATTACATCAGTTAGAATTGATACATTAATTAAAAAACTTCATTTTTCCTTAGTATTATCATCTTAATACATCCTCTAGAAAAAAACACTCTTTTAAATGAATATAATTCTTATCTTATTAACAATAAAAATATATTAGTTAATATACTTTTTACTTTTAAATGAAACAATGATTAAAACTAGGAACACCGTGTATCAGATTGTGTGTCCTTTGTGTCTAGCATGTTACACTGTTAGTTTTACATCTTCAGGTAATATATTTATAAAGATAAACTAAATAATTATAATATAAAAATGATAATTATATTAGTTATGTAATTTTGGATGAAAGTATTCAAAAATAATCAAGCCTCATTTTCTCAGTTTTGGCGATGTGATATATATTATAACGTAAAATCGAAACTATATATTGAAATGACTCACATAGATTAATACATGTATCAGCATGTTTTGGATTGTTTGGTGGATGACTAATACACATCTTGAATGACATGTACATAGTTTTCCTAATCTATCAATACCATAGAATTCTGTTTTATTGGTTTTGAGTACATCACATTCCTTTTAATTGAAATGTCATTTTAATTTGGTAACACATACTTTTACCCTCATTTTTCACATAGTGTATCAGTTTGATGTCATAAAAATACCTACTAATCAGAAATAATTTATGAATCACATTACATAATTTTCAAGGCATTACAATAATGTTTTCTACTTTTTTAATGAATGACATATTATGAACTATGATTTTGATTAAAACTGATAACGAACACTTTGTGTCATACTACAAAAATCGTTTACATGATTGAGTTTCAGATGATTTTTACATGTCACCACTGACTTAAGGTTTTTTGATTAAATATTCAAAACAATATGAACAAATTTTCATTAGTTTTGAGTACTACATTTGTCGTTTTTATCAAAATTGAAGTCAATTTTCAATAAAAAGATGCACTTGGGGTCATACTAGTCACATCGTGCATTGTATTGAGGTTAGAGTAATTATTTAAACTCTAAAATTATGTATGGATAATTTATCTAGTGTATCTAAAATATCCTATTTTGTTTTATCTATTTTGAGTATGCAACTTATCTTTTTTAATAAAAGATAATGTTTAACTAGAAACTTTCACTTTGATTCATACAATTCACATCGGTTGTTACTCAGATAAGGGACTAATTCTTAAAAATAAAAATTTACTTATGAATCTATATCCAAAATTATCAAGAAAATATTTTTGTGTTTCCTTGGTTCTCAGTGAGTTACACTTTCTAAAAAAATATCAATTTAAAGCTACTAAAAAATTATATGAGTCTCACAATGAATATCATTAATTAGAATAAGGTTTGGATGATTTATAAACATCAATAATAACATGTATCTAACTTACATAAATTATGAAAACAATTTGAATTTATTTTTTTAGATTTTGAGTAGATAAATTTTCCTTTTTCTGAATATTTGTTGTCAATATCAAATTAAAAGGTTCACATATATTAATTCATGTTACATAATAAGTCATATTGTGGTGAGGCTAATTCCTACACATCAAAAATTACATATGGGAAATAATCCAAATTTATCATAACAATAATAATGTGTTTTATAGGTTTTGATTATGTCACGTTCATTTATACTAAATTTTCATTTTAAATAGGAAACAACCACATTGAATTATAATGATCACCTTATTTATCAGTTTTTTGTGAGACAAATTCTGAAATGTCAAAAAAACTTCTGACTTTTTTTCCCTTTTTATAAACACAATCTATGATGACTTGATCCATTTTTTGAAAGTGAAACATCATGAAGTAAAATGTTTATTTTAATCTGATAAAAAACACTTTAGGACATATAGGTAAAATAATGATTCATATTTAGTTGAAATTATTTCATATATATCAAAACTGATATATAGATAATTTATGATAAGATTCAAAATGATTTGAATGTGTTTTATAGGTTTTGAAAATTTCATTTGACCTTTTACTAAAATTACTGTTAATTTTATATAAAAATATGTTATCTGAGTCCTCTAGTCTCACCATGTGTCATATTGAGCTGATGAACATTTCTAAATATCACAAATAACTTATAGATCATTTTCTTAATTTATCAACACAATATGACTACATTTTACCATTTTTCTGTATGTTACAATTTTGTAAATAAAATTCATTTTTATCTAGAAACACACACATTCAATCAGAATGATAACATTGAGAATTATATAATTGTTAGACTAACTAAAATATATGAAAAATGACTTATTAATAATTGATGCAAATTATCATTATAATTTGAGCATTTTTTCTCTGTTTTCAGTGTGTGATGCAATGACAATTAAAATGTCAATTTTAAATTGATAACAAACACAACGATTCGTTCTGAAATCATCGTTTATTAGATTTTGGTGAGATTGATAACAACATTTCACGAATATAAAATGGATCACTACCCAAAATTATAAACCCTATGTGAATGTGTTTGATCTATTTTGAGTAAGGATGTTGTCCTTTTAACTGAAATTTAATTCAATTTTAAATAAAAAGATGCACAGGGAGTTATACCAGTCCCACAATGTAGTAGATTGAAGTTTGGATAACTCTTACTTATCATAATTGAATTATGGATCTTTTCATGAAATTTCAAAACAATACAATTGAGTTTTCCTTTTTTAGGACATTACATATATTCTATTAACAAAATAACATTTATAATTGGAATCACAAACATTAACTCATACTAATCTCATCATGTATCATATTGATGTGAGAATGATTCATATAACTAATAATAACATTGTCTTCATTCTACTAAATTATCAATGCAATACATGTTAGTTTATTGATTGTCAATGAGTTGCACATTTTCAGCTAAAATGCCTATTTCAAACATATAACGTACTCTTAGAGTCATACCAAGAACATCATGTATCAGATTTAGACGAGGGACATTCCGAAAAATCATAAAGGTCATATTGATTATTTTGATAATGTATCATAAAATTCAGAATATATTATCTAATTTCTGAGTATATCAATTGTGTTTTTTACTAACATTTATTACAATAGTAAATATATAGAATAACATTGAGTTATATCAATCCTTCCATGAGTCAAATTCTGATGAAGAAAATTCATAACAATCTCAATGTGTCAAAAAAATACCGTGTTCCAATTTTACCGTGATTTAAATTTCCTTTATTATTTTTATTTAACAAATATTCATACCGACTCGATGTTCATTTTTGAAAAATTATTCTCATCATTGATATCCTAATGATATGAGGATTCTCATGTTCATATTATATAACAATACGTCACAATAATGGAAATACAATAATCATGTACTCTTATATATTTTAAAAATGATAATGGTTTATTTTTTATAACATTGACTCGATGTGAAGTGTTGGATGTATGACTATGATTAGCAGTGGAAATCATTGAAACATTGGTATAAAAAAACATTTTATATATTTTGGGGATTTTTGTAGATAGTTTAAATCATATTATTAAATCACAAAACACTCAGGGAAAAAAACAAATTATATATTAGATATTACTATTATTGAAATTGACTTATGAATAGTAGAGAATATGATGAATAACTAAATTAAATAATGAATAATATTTCACATTTTCTTGATGGTTTTCTGTATTCTTGAAAATTTTATTTTCATATTTAATGTATATGAATTATCAAAGGCTAATCTCTCATGAGAATGTGATATTTTGAAAAAAATCACCACTATTCAAGTAAAAGAAGCGACCTTTATAAGAAAACAATTATTATATGTCTAATACTAAAAGGAAACAGATTAAAAATAAATATGAAACAATAAATTAATTTTATGGATAATTAATTTTCTATGAATATACTCTAATTAACAATCTAATTGTGTAGTGAAGGGGACATGAATGAGTGTGATAAATTCCATCATGACATTGCTGAAATGTTTTGGAGGGATACAAAGTCTATAGTTTTTTTGTGCATAACGACATGATTGATGGAATAACCATCCCAAATCGAACAAAAGAATACATATTTATATAAAAAAATTATTACGTGACTAATACTAAATATAAATAAACTGATACTGTTATATTTCATTATAGTTTAGTTAATGATGATTCATTCACTGGACAAACCAAGAAGATTTTAATTGTGTTGAATGCAAATAAACTAAATCATTCCAGGCCTAATTTGGATATGAAAAAATATCACTATTTTATAGAATATTATTTCTCTCATACTATGTATGGTCTGAGAGAGATTTACCATTATACCTTTCCATTATTAGCTGGTAGGATTTCAGAGTTTCATATATATGAGACGGTTTTGGAGTATAATAAATATATTCAGGGGACTTTTTTGGATGTTGTATGTAATTTTTTTTATACATTGACCTGGTCAACATATCATTACAACATATTCTATTCATAATGTTCTAATAGAGCATATAACTATTAGGATGATTTCATCTAGTTATGGTAACGACGATGGAAAATTCTCACAAGTACCTTATTCTAAACCATTTAGGAACATGGTGATTGTCCATTCCTATGAGAAGCATATTAAATGATTGAATAAATTCATCTAATTGAATTGTGTTTTGGGTCTGATTACAACGAATACCTTCAGAATGAGGAAGTCACTCTTTCATAAGGAATAATTCCCATTTTTATACCCCTTATTGTGTGATAGCCACTATCTCTAAATATGAACTGGAATTTCTTAGTAGTGATATGATTACAGTAGGGACGAGAAAGAATTTAAAAATTATGATGAATAAAAAAGGAAATAATCAACAACCAGATGGGCCCCTGAAAAGGCTTAGGTCTCATCCCTAATGGATATTTAATATTGGAATTGCCAAGGGATTACAAAATCCCCTATGTCTGTGGTCGTTATGATCATAAATTTGACAGCTATAACTATTCTTCATTGCATTGTTGAAGAAAAAATTATCTTTGATGATAGGATTTCCTTCTAGTAGTCTGAACATAGTAATTATTATATTCACACAATAATAATCATGACGGTGAGGAATCAATTTGGGTGAAAAACATAATAGTGCTCCCCAATATTTTATTTTCATGACCAGTAGTCAATCACTATTTCTATGGTGATGAGTGTAATTGAAATTTCTGTTACATTAATCTATGATTTTAGTTATTATATTAAAACATGTGATATTTGGATAGGTTGAAAACATTATCTTGAAATATGGGACAAAATGGATTATTCTAGGTGATTTTAATATTTGAAAAGCCCTGTGGTGAAGAAATGTGATAAATTCTGCATGATGGTTGCTCAAGAGTTTTATGCCTGTATTAAAAAAAAGTATCCCTATTGAGGCCCCTTTTTTGTAGTTGATTTAACCTGGTGTAGACACACTTTTAGTGTTAGACATGAATGTAAATTACGTCGATTTTATATTAAAGTGGATGAATGAAATTCGAATATTAATGTATCTAGAATTTCCCTTCCTATGTCTCATATTTATAATAAACCTATTCATAAGGATGTAACAATATAAAATTTATAGTCAGCCCCCAATCCTCTTAAATTCATTACTCATATCTTATGATACCTATATATATGGAGATCCCCATGGAAGCATGGTAGTTTACTTTTAGTGTTATTCCTGATCATATTCGTTCATTGAAACTACATAATATAAAGAGCATTCATCAATAATGGATAAAATATTCATTTTCCGACATTGATCATGATATTAGAAATGATGAAAATATTCTACATCAAATACAACTATATAATTATAATAATAACACTATTTTTAGGGACGAGATGAATGCTCTTTACAAATTCAATGATCTACTGTCTCATTATTGAGATTATTCACGAAGTTAATACAATATCATGTAGTTGATGGGGGGGGATAAAAACATAATGTATTTTCATTCATTGTATAGAGAGAAGAAGGAAAAAATAGGACATACTACCCTATAAATTAATGAGTAAATAATTATTAAAGAGATTGATATATCTAATGTGGATATAAAATATTTTGAGGATCTATATAATGCTAATGGAAATGATAACACCCCACAAATGGTTAACAATATCACCCCAACTCTTAATGAAGATGAACATATATTGATTACACTAGTATAAAGGGAGAATGAAATTAATGTTGCTCTATTTGATAAAGATTATTAATTGTGTTTCTGGTCCAGATGGTATCACTATTAATTTTATGACATTATTGGTGGAAATAATATATATAAAGTTATATGATTTTGTTAGATAATATTTTAACCATGAATAAAATCCATACTGTGTGAATGTTAATTTAATTTCTCTGATTCTAGATAACAAGAATTTTTATAAATGAATGATTTTACACTTGTATATATTAGAAAGAGTATTGAAACTATCATGAAAAGATCATGGATTCTATAATCGGAGTTATTTCCACGAGCTTCATAACGAATCACCTGTTTTTCATTTAACCTAGATGTAATATTCATAATTTCTTGATACTATATCAGATTGTGTCAATATTTTGAAAAATTGATTGATGAATGGGAACATGGATCGTAAGATTGATATTTCCATTGTTTTTGATATGATAAAGTGGTGTTTAATCTTTTTCACTATAATAATTCTTGGTTTTTCAATAGATTGTTGAATGTTTATCAAATTCATCTTAAAATTTTCAAGGCTATTTGTGATGGTCAATGTTTCACCTTATTTTTTTAGCATTCTAGTGCTGTTAGATGTGGGGATCCATAATTAATTATTCTCTTTAATATTGTTAATGACTTAGTGAGTAATTGGCTTAATAATGTTGTAATTTGAGGATTATGTCATCAAATGATGGTTGACATAAATCTCTTTTAAACTTCAGTTCTTTTACAAACTAATGATATAGTTTTATTTGATAAAATTTTTAATTTACTATATTTCACATTAATGTTATTTTTCAGAGCTATGAGGATTTTTTTGGTCATGTGATTAATTATAATAAATTTTATATGATATGGTATGAAGGGGTTCCCATTGATTTGTAAAATGGGGTAACTGGAATTTTTTGTGTAAAGAGAGGGTATGTTCCTTTTACATATCTTGGGGTGCCTCTCTTAAGGGGATGTGTTAAAATATGTCACTTGTAGAATATATAATTCTGGATTACTAAAAAAATGGAATATTATAATGGAAGAAAACATATATCAAGTATAGAGGGTATTCTTTGTTAATTCTGTAATCACTTATATTGTTGTTTATGCTTTCTACTTGTGTACATGTCAAAGAATCATTCTTATAGAGATGCATATTTTTATTTGAGGCATTGTATTGACTGATTCGACTCATGAGGGGAAAATTATAACAGTTTCCTAGAACGATTGTGTCAAACTGTAGATATGGGATGAATGGGAATAAATCTTTTCAATTGTTTTAATGAAACACACCATAAAAAATTCATCCTGAATATTCTTACATACAATGATTATTCTATGGAATTAGTTGTGGATAATAAATTTAATTAGCATTTCTAAGGATATTCGTTGTATATACCATCATTGGCCTGGCCAGCTATTAAAAATGCTTATGATATGATCTTTCAATTTCCTAAATTAGTTGTTTCTCAGATCAATTCTCAAAATATTTTTGACAAATTCTTGGGTATCATTTATTATATCATAAAATGTGGAAATATCTCATAATTTAAAAAAAATTCAATTTAATGTTATTAAATTTGACCGATGACCCGATTATCTCAGGCTACAGTAGGATAAAAAAATATACAGATATAGACACTATCATTTGGAAGGTAATTTGAAATGGAACATTCATTTCCAGAAATTTCAATATTTAAATATATGATTGTGATTTTTTCTTCCATCTTAGTTTTCTAATGATAAAATTCCCTTCATTTTACCTACGAAATATTTTCTCATTATTTGTATTGGCAGAAAGACAGTTCAATTATAGTGGCTTATGAAACATGCAGGAATCGACATTGTGATGTTGATATTTCTCTTCATGAATTCATATGAGTCCCTTGATCATTTTTTTGTTTCGTTAAATTTTAAATGATTATTATGGAGACATGTTCAATGTAAATTTGGTTGTAAAAATACATCCTCCGACTTGGAAGAAATTTGGGTTTCAATCATCCTAATTGGATACAGTGACTAGGTGCATGAAATATTATTATCTCATACAACCTTTACTATTTACTTTACATGGAGAGGGAGTAATTCTTGGGATTTTTACGATCAATACCTACCATTCCATGATTCAATTGGTGATGTACATTGATATGTCATTAATGATTCGACGTGACAATTTGAAAATATGAAGAATAATAATTTTGACCATTTATTCTGTGATAATATGGTGTTTCTGGTATGATTAAAAAGGTGATGGTGTCTAAATATATCTGGTCGATTCCCCCCATCCCTTAATGGATTATTTTCAATATAGATGGGTCAACATCAGGTGGAGTGGGTCCTTCTTGTTGTTGTGTAAAATTTCACACACATATATTTTTTTGATAAATTTTGTTAATATATCATCATTTGGGGCTTCCATATCATTTAATCTAATTAGTGGTCCATGAAAAGGAGGTCATGAATGGTGTACATTTTTGTCAGCATGAATTGTTTATTGAGTCAGATTTAGGCATCAATGTATACATTTACAGAAGTCACTCTCAGAAAGATCCATGGTATATGTTGCATTATGGGATTGATTGTATTAGTCTTGTTGAAAATCCTAACATTGTTTTTAAAAATATATATATAGAAGAAAATAATGTGGTATATTTCCATTCTATGAGATTGATTATAGGGGAAAATTATTGCGGGTTCTGTGTGGCCCTTTGTTTTTTTAAATAATTTCTTCAAATAGATGCACATGGTGATATGTAATCATCACTTTGTAAACCACCATTGTAATTCTACTTTTCATTTTTATTATTTAATAATTTTTCTAAGAGTTTGTTTTATTTCAATATTATTCATTTGATTAAATCCCTTTCATTCATTAAGGGTATTATGTATTTGGATCTTCTATCTTCTATGAAAACATTCTATTTATTGTCCCATTTTATGTACAATACATTGTATACATTGGGATTGGTGTGAACATATATTTTTCTCACAATGAAAGGGTCATCCGCAACTAAATTTTCATTTAACACGACATTGGTTTTACTATCTTGTAGAAAAAATGACCAATTATTTGTTTAATGTATATCAGACACAAAATAATCTTACTACTTGTGATTTCATTATGAATTACTCACCTATTTTTTATTCTAAAATAAAAATCGACTTCATGATTCCCGTTTAATTAATAGTCACTACACTCATATTATCAAACCATTTAAGATAGAAAAGTGGATCATGAGATGTTATATAATACAACTTTTATATCTTTTTGATTATGCCTAAATATTACTTATTTTCATTAATTGGATTTCAATCATTATAACTATATATGTGCATCTCTTCACAACTACATTTCATTATAATTCACTAATAATTTTCATTTGTATATAACATATTACCATTGATTACAAAACTAGTGTATGATATAACAATGTAATTTATTCCCCTGAATATCCATTAGCATCTTTCTGCAATTGAATTCATATTTTCAGACAACTACTTATAAATATAATCTCGTAACAATCCTATAAAATTATATTTTGTGTAATTTATTCCGATCCTTCATCCATTATTGGATGAAAATCACTAATAAATTCATTGTGTGATTCAATGTATGTATCAAAAACATGACTATTATGTAATATTTTAATGTGTTATTTCTCCCAATCAGTCAAGGTAATTGTAAAAATATATTTTTATGAAATATTTTCTCAAAAAAGGCATCTTCTAAGATGAAAATTTGGGAGATTGGTATTTTCCTCATTTTATAGATAATAAGTACATAATTTAATAACGTCTTCAACAATATATTATTCTTTTAATAAAACCTTATTTACTACTTCAATTATTGAAATAACCATTCAAAATATTCATAAACTATTCAAATGGGTAATTCCATATTTAATGGAGAGAATCACATAATTAAACCACTCTGACCTTGTGACCCATTAGGTGGATCATTGTTTTAATGATTTATAGTGGTAATAACATCTATAATTCACACAATATGATTGTAACCTTCTTATTTCTGATTGGAAATCTAATCGGGTCTATAACATTACTACATATGGATTTGACAATGTTGTAGAGTCTTGTTAATATATGACAAACATTTTGAAGAATAATACAGTGTAATGGTACATTAATCCCATCATTATACAAAACATGATAGTCGTGGGATTTTTTTCCTTGTTAAATAAAAATATTCATTGAGACGATAGTGTTGGTATTTTATGTATACCTATGTGAAACATTTAAATTATTAAATAAATAAATTAATGTAATTTTTATAGTATGGATAGTGTGTAATCTAACGGATTAATGAAATGTATTACATTTAACCTTAACAGAATAACACTACTTTATTGTTCCAAATTAAATCATTTCCAACATATCCTTGATGCCATCATAGATTTTTTTTGTAAAATTTAATAATGTTCCAACGAAACTATCATATAATTTTTTTATATATTATTGGAATCAATAAAATTAATATCATATAAACAATTCAAATACATTAATTCAAAGGAATATAATCTCTTATTCATAAGTGACATTGTACGGTTTTCAGAAATCGGTTTATCAAAAATAGTGCCAATATCCTTTACAACATTAAACAGTTAATCACATGCTATTGGTGATGGATTTGTACCTTGTTCGACATTACCATCAAATTCTATAGTCTTGGATCTTTTTTTCTATCATCGAAGTAAAAAAAATTCGATGACCTCAAACCACATTATTCAGAGAATGTTTCAAATAAACATAGTGTGTTCATTTTCCCCAAATTGGATAGCCTAAAAATCCATTAATCATTTATGATGAAATATTTCAACAATCTATGATGTAATTTATCATCCCTTACAACATATCCCTCAAGGGGAATCATTCACTTCATCAAGAACCATACATTCTAAAAAATTTATCTAACATAAAATTTATATCAATAATAAAAAGGGAATATTTAATATCTATATCATTACTTGGAGTATTTGGTTATGATATAAGTGTAAGTGACATGATGTTTTTTTACTTCATGAATAACCTAGGTTGAATGTTATAATTAACCAATATGGCGGGCCAAGTACTATGAGACATCATTGTATAGAATAATTATTTCACATATGCTTAGATAATGTTATATGAATCATTCAAGGATCATTTTCAAAATCAGGATACACATAATAAATTTTATTCCACTGAGGAGAATCTGTTCGATGATGAATGCTCACATATTTAATTCATGTATATGCATTCCATGTCAATCATATCACAATTTCCTAATATCCAATGTGTCTTTAAAAAATAGATAGGAATGTACCATATATATTTTAGAGGACTTGATTTATTTTTATTTTATTTATTTTTACCACTCATAATGGATTTTATGAGTTATTTGTGGCCCTTAAAAAACAAAATGAAATCATATTGACAAAAGTGTACTTCTTTAGTGATCATTTATATTGAACGTAGAATTAGTTTAGTATAATATGATTGACAAGGTAGTTAATTTTCATCTAGTATAAAATATTTTAAGAGGAAATATATATATGAAAACCTAGTTTCACTCTATCCACTAAAAATCATTATAATAATATAACTTCAATTAAGTTGAATTTTTTTTCTATATTAAAATTAGTATTCAATGAAATCTTATCATAGCTATTTCACATCCAAAAAAACATTTTGTAATCATGATGTACATATTTTATTTCCATTTTAATTTAATTCATTGAGATATCCATCATCATTAACATTATAATTCATATCAAATGATCGATATACCAATGTATCATCCAAATCCATTTGGAAATTCAGTATTTTATAATATTTAGTCATTTTTCTGATATAATATATTCTTTGACAACTAAACTATTCTTAAAACACATTTAGAATAATTTTTCTTTAATAAAAACAACTTAAACAAGGAAAATGATTTCATATGTGTTGTATGAGTTTCTATTGAAATCTTGTTGAACTCATTAACTCCATATTCATACTGTTTTCTGAAACAATTAACGTGAATCTAATTTTTATACATATCAATTCTATTGGGTTCATTACATATTCTTCTAATAGAATATATAATTAAATAAATGTAAGAAATAAAATATCAGTGGTTAATTATATAGATATTTCTGTTAAGGGAATCCTCATATTTTATTTTTTCAACTAATGTTAGCATGATTTGACAAAAACGGGTAATTGTAATTATTATAAGAAATATTCCACTTCAATAGGTTATTTCCTCTAAAATCATACAATGGATGATGTTTTAGACAAATATCATCCTCATTATCTCATCTCATTTGTATTAGTCATATAATTTCTTCTATAAAAATTATCCTCCATCACTTAGGTGAATCCACCAGTGTTGAAATAAATACTCTATGAGGCATTCAACCTTGGGATGACTACTGTTCAGATAATTTTGACCAAATAAAATGATATGAAGAATGAATCTCAAGAAAAAATGGTAATAATAACTACTTGGAGGATAATTTTGGTGAGGATTTTAATTTTACTCTATTGTGTTCTCTAAAAATGGTAATGCTTCCAACTTTTGAGAATTGCATGGATGGTAATTAATGATTTCAATGGGAATAATAAAAATTCATCGTTAAAAAATGATAACATTCTAGAAGGATTAATGTAAAATATATATATTTTTAGAAATGTGATGAATGAAATTATATAATCATTAATACGAATTAATTAGTGAGTTATTATTTCAGATATGATTATATTTCAAAAAATGTATAGAAAACTAGCTGAACCATTTTGTTATTTGGGGGAAGAAAAAAATTTTTGTTAATTATTTTCAAAAGAGGAATATGATTTTGGGTACTTAAATTTTTATCATATTAGATAATGGAGAATTTAAATTCTCACTTTAATAGAGTGGATTGAAAAAAAATTATGATTAAAATATAAAATTTATATACATTTTTTACAAATAAGAATGTGCAAAATTGTTAATAATTAAAATATTGATAAAATATCAATGAAAATTAATGTTGAATTGAGTATCCCAGTTGAGAGCACAAGAGGCTAAGGTAGACTCAAAATAAGACATTGGTGGTGAGGAAAATGAATATGGATTATCTTATTCTAGAAATACAATAAATTCTAAAATCAATGAGTAAAATTTCATTGTGAAATTTACTCCCATAGAACGGTCGTATACTATATGAATTTTCATGGACATTTTAGTTCTCATGTACTTCAATGTATACTAATGGATGTCAAATATTTTTTCTTCAAGGGTGTTTATATTATGTGGTCTACTCTTGGATACATGTCAGGTTTATTATGGATGAGAATGATAAAAATGTATGTCTATTAAAGTATTATTTGAATTAGATAATGAAATCTCAGAGGGCATGATTTTTAAGGTTGGATCTATTCCAATGAAATATGAGTTTTTAGTGAGTTATATTTTATTAAAGCCAATAAATCACTAATCAGAATCATCAATGGATGTTGGTACTCAAATATTAAGAAGATATAATATTTGATGATTGGAAAAAGATAAATGTGATTTTTTTATATCATATGAGGTAAGATATCAAGATGTATATGACTTATGAGTTATTCATTCATCTCTATTTTTTGGTGAATCAAGGAAATGATAATGAATATATTTTCAATTCTATATATGAAAAAGGTTTCCCATGTGATTTGAAATGGAATATTCCAACGCAATGATAATACCGACTACTATATGGAAACTTTTCTCAAAAGATGATGATTGCAAAGAGATAGATCTGATAGAAAATATGTATTTGGAGCCCATTATACCTCACAAAAAAAATATCCAATATACTATTTGATATATATAATGTCACATTGTACAAAAGTTATCCCAATGAGATTCAAATTCTATTCAGGATGATGATACATCATTATATCCAAAAATAAAAATTTTGGATTGTTTGATTAAAGGGTCGTGCCACTCACGTTCACGGGATTTATAAATGTGGGATGGGATGGTTCATTGGGTATCTAAAGGGAAAGCATATTTATTGAAAAAATGGATTTCGTTGGGGCCCTAGTTATTTTCGACCATTGAAACATTCGAGCCTTACAATGAATCCATTGACTACGTGGAGTCTTGACTATAGCCTGGATTGGAGCATGGATTGGACAACGAGGAGAGCTGGAAGTATGTGGATTCCACACGGTGTACTATATATCGTGAACTACTTCGTGATGGATAATGTTCTTAAAGTAGACTCGGATACATTTATCAACACTTCCAAATAATGTTGACAAATAAACCATTTATCAGTGCTATATTATTATGTTTTGATAAAAGGTATCATTATCAATGCGTTTTAGGAGATATTAATCATTAATTGTAGTTATAAAAATGTACAAATATTGGTTCCTTTTATCTTCTCTTATTACTGAAGCGCTGATAAAGGATTTAAAAATAATATTACAAAAAAAATATTTTGGAAGTATATTTATATAATATATATATATTATAAATATATATAAATATAAATATTGTAATTATATTCATTATTTGAATACAATTATTATATTTTTATAAATATTTTAATATATAATTATATATTTATATTTATAAAAATGAATTATTTAAAAATAATATTTTAATCATTATATATATTTATAAAATAATATATATATATATATATATAATATTAATATAAATCCATTAAATATATTCAATATTTAAATTTATTTATAATAATTTTATAATTTTTTTAATATATATTATTTTCTATTTATAGATATATAAATACTTTTTAAGAAATATTATTTATTTATAATTATTAATATATGAATGTATAAATAGAGTGGATATGAATTTATAAATAAATGTACTTATAAATAATTTTTTACAAGTATATTTTTATCATTTTTAATGTATATTTAATCTTAAGTGCATGCATGTTAAATAGATGTTAAATTTAATTATTAAAAATTAGTATTCATTAAAAGTATTGTAAAAATTGAAATGTTTTATGATTAAATATAAATTATAAAAAATATGGATCTTTATTGAAATAATGATGAATACATATTGAAAATATTAAGAAGTTAGTAATAAATGCACCTATAAAATAATATACATTGACTAAATTACCACATGAGTAAAAAATAAAATTAAAAAATTCTTATATACCTATAATTAATAAAATAAATAAATTAATACAATAAATTTTTCATGATTAAATAAATTATTTTTTTCAGTATATGAATATATAACGATATTCCAAAATTAATAGTACATTTTGAATAAATTATATAAATATTATGTGTGTGTGTTTCTATATAATATTTAATTCATTACCAAAATATTATTATGGAGTAAATATATATAAAACTAAATTAATTATGTATATGGGAAATGAATATATCACACATTTGAATTACATTAAATTGAAATATCAATTGAAATTAAATTATTTAAATTAATCGATGTAATTAGTCAGCTTTTTAATGTCATGTGTATTTTCATGATCATATTTATAATCAATCATTATTATTCACATATTGATCTCCAATAAAAACTACAACCAAGAATTCATGTACGACCTCTAGAGAAATTCTCTCCTAATATCACTACTTGTAGAAGTACACTTTCAATGTCAGCATCATCTGAGTCATGATCATATAATAATGTATCCTCATTCTAAGTACCCCAATCATCATTGATGTGTCCTCATCCATTATGATTTGGATAATGACCATGTTTCCATGACATACATTGTTTCAGATTTCCCTTCAACTCGTCAACTACTACTTCAAATTTGTTTTTATTCATTGGAGTCAACTCCCTATTTTCTAAATCCTCATAAATGAAGTTTGTAACATTGTTAGATTTTCGAGAGAGGTAACAACGTCCAACATAGCACCCTATGGACGTTAAACAGTATCATAGTCTCCAAATACTTGACATAAATTATCATTGTGAAAATAGTTCAGTTTAAAATAATTTGACGTCATAATTTTCCCTTCATTTAATTGACCAACTGAAACATTGCGGAATAATTCCCCATGAATTTTGACATCTGTGTTTCCTATGGATGTACATTTGATGTCAATTAAATCACGTTGAGTGTATATGGACTCTCCTATTTCATTGATGTCAAATAATATATCCAATGTCCCCATAATAGGATATGTATAAAAAAATATGTGCTTCATAATTTTTTAATTTAACTTGGCATGAACATTCCATACATAGATTTTCATGATCACCTTGTCGATCAATCAATTTGTGCACTCTAACTCCATCAACAATTTGGGTATCTGTTTCCACACAATTATTATTATTTATTTCCATCTACATATAGGACATGAGTTTAGTTTCCTTAGATGAGATAGGTGATATCTGGACTCTACCAAGAGATCCCTCATAGGATAAACAATATATATGGCGTGCTATGTGAATTAAAATTCTATACCAAAGAAGTATCAATAGTAATTTATTTGGTAATTCAATTATATCTCATATCATCATCACTATCTTTACCATATCCCTTGTTGAGTTTAGAGTAATTTTCAAGAGGTGAAACAAAATACCTATATGAATGTATTCAATAAGTGTTAAAGGAAGAGTTAATTTTAGAAGGCTCGTGGGAATCAACATACATAGATCCTTATTCATCATGATAATCCCATGTACTATTCCTCCATTAAACCACAACAAAAGGCCAGTCATTAATTGAATACCTATTTCTAGAAATCAGTTTTCCTAACCCGATAGTCGCATCATATTTAATATTGTTTGTTGTCCTATGGTTGGTGTCCTTGAAAAAACTAATTGATCATTGATTTCATGAATATTTTATGTATTTAATATTAAATTAAACATCATATTACATAATTTACATTTTTCTGTATTAATATAATGTTATAACTTCATAGATTAATTTTTCCATTAACAAGGTCGTGGTAGTTCCCTTCTCTAATGAGATCCCTTATGTTCTATGAGAGTATTCATAATATATTTTTTCAGTAAGATAGAATATTATGATGGGACATGTAGTATATAGACCATTATGAGTGAGTACCCATAGGCATATTAGACTTCTTCTCATGACATACACCTTTTGTAATCTCTAAGATGTGTGGTTATGATAATAGACCCACTAATTTGAATTATGAATGTTTTGGTGTCATCAGATATTTATCTCTATGAGGGTGTTTAATGGCCCTTATACATTGTGATTATCATTAATGCATCACAGTACTCTCTCTCAATGATTTGATGAGGAAAACCATAAAACCATATGTTGTAATTAATTAGGTAATGTTGGTTGTGTCGTAAATGACATGTTTTTAATTTAGATGTCCTATAATTATTTGTCCCTTTCATACGTATAGAAGTTGATATTTGGAAACGTTGATTGAAATGTAATTGTCACCCTAAATTCCCTGGCCATAGTGTAACGACTAGTTAATTTCTTGTAGTAAATGAATGATGTATCAAATATATATATGGTTTACACTTTCTAGAAACCCATTTGATGAAATTATGTGAAATGGTATTATATTATAATGTGAGGATTCTTATGTATTTGTCATTATTATGACATTAAGTTCCCTCTCTTAGGTTTCATGAACTATTTATAAACAATAATCAGGGACTTTAGGCGATCCCGTCTAATTCCAACAATATAGAATCCTAGAGTTTCACACACTCTGTGTTTCATGACGACTTGATTAATTTATTATTTAATTTAATTAATGGAATAAATATAATTTTGAAGTCAATGAAATAATATTATTTCTGATATATTGACCACATAAACAAAATAAATAATTATTTACAAGACAGAGATAAAATATATATAATTATAATATTGTATATTTAATAAATATTTATTTAATTTTTTTTGAATAAAATATTTATTTAGCAGAATAAAATATTTTTTTCTGGAGTTTAATGAATACTTGAGGAGTTTGAATGGATCACAACCGTGTTTGGGATTAAAATAACTATTTACGTCTGAGTATGTATTATTAATACATTTTGCGAATGTTGGCACAACCCCAAATAATATTACAATTATTATTTTTTCTGGAATAAGATTTCATTAATGGTTATAAATATATTTAATGGAAATATTGTAATAAAATTTTGGAACAATAATCCCATCACTATAAATATACAGATGTATTTAATGGTTAATTGTACATGATACCAATTCCATGATTGGGAATAGATAATTAATACACACAATGAATAATCTGTCGACTCCTCCACCTCTCTCCATATCAACAATTTGAATCTGAGGAGGTAATTTCTTCAATAATGAAGAACAGGCGATAAAGAATGACGAATGCAATATATTTGATTCTACATTATAGAAATTGGAGAATGAGTGGAGTTTTTTAACGAACATTAAAGCACCTGTGGGTCACTACTGGAGGGATTCCACCCTTGGAACCTCAGGAGACGAATGAATGCAATCCAAAATGGCCATTTTGGGAAATCCAAAATGATTACTGGAAAAATTACTAATCCATTCTATTTATTTCATATGATGTCAAAAACAGTAGTTATTAATATATTCTTCAAGATCCTTGTTCATGGTTTCGAGGGAGGATTATTAAATGAAATTAAAATATATCACCCACCAATGTGATATTCTACTATTCCTATAACAAACAAGTGGTATCAAATTTGTAATATAAAAAATATAAACTTATTTATTTGATTGTTAATTTGTACACAATTGTGGTTAGATTATATTTCAAGTTATACGTTCCTTAATTCTATTTAAATTAACATTATATTGACATATTAATAATTTTTTATATTTATTTTATATTCAAAATGGGGTAATAAAAATTTATGAAATACTGAAGATGGCATCAAGATGTTCAAAATCGTTGGCTGGTAAAACTTTGTTACACTACATGCATCCAAAGCAACCACTATAATTTCATGTGAAATATATCTATATTTTCAAACTAATAAAAAATGTGGTGATTTTATTTCACATAATTTGTTGATTGGTCCAACATGACACATTGAAAACTAGATACATGATGTCTATTGGTCATGTATACAACAAGTAGTCTAGATGAGTCAATACACCGAAGCCCCATGCATGAAACTTGGATGTTCGTCAACTAGGGTACATGGTTTGTAGTTGTATGTACACATTGTACTGTCTCCCATTAATGGAAAAAATTAATATGAAATTAAATATAAAATTATTTCACTAAAACAATATTTTTCTAATTATCACAATTTTGTGTGTTTTACAAATTATAAATGATTTTAATGAATTTTATAAATATAAATTACTTTATTGAAATTAATATTTTATTATTGTTTTGCGATTTATTTCCCTTGAATTCCATTAATTATGGGAATCACCTAATAAGATTGGATTATCATTAATATGAATGATAATTAATTAGTTAATTTTATTAATTAAATAGTCCATGCATGGTTATCATATATTATAAGAAAATGAACAAATGAATGAAAACCATTTAAATTGGAATATTCATTGAATGTGTGACCATTAATGGGATTAGTAAATACCTATGTATGTGATGGAATTTTATTACATAAATATATTTGATTTTTAGGAAAATATATAACATTAAATTAAAATATGGAATTTTATTCATCCCTCTCTCCATTATTATGTTGGTTATGTGTGTCTAAGGATATTTTTATAATTTTATTTAACCAATGTTTTAGTTACACTCACCTTCATGTGAGTAGTAAATATTTGTAATTAATGTAACAACCCAAGAAGATTAAATAATGATCATAATGGAACCATAATGATTCAAACTCAGCGATACATATGTGGGCCTGTGGATTGTTGTAACTGATGCCAAATCTGAAATAAAGTGTTATTTACTTAGGCCATTAGGTGATTTATTGTTCAATAATTCAATCAACCATTAAATTATCTCAAAATTGGTTCATTTCATAAATTATTTTCTCCATAATTCATTAGAAATATATTTACTGATATGATACCTTGATCACATAAATGAATGAATGAATTTTATAAAGAATAATTTTAAATAAAATTGGATATGCATATATGTTTTACAGAAACATAGTTAATTAATCAATTAATTGTCTTATAATATATAAAAAAGACATGTACAAGATAATACATGATAAAAATTATTAATAATAATAGAAAATCACACATTTTAATATTAAGTCAGAATTATAATTATGTTACTTTATTAGGAGAAAAACACAATAGAATTTTTTGTTTGAGAATCTTTTTTTTGACACATACATTTATTAGGGATGTTCTAATGAATGTTTCATATTGACATAACCATTCAACCTTAAGAGGAGAATCCATTTCTATACATGGTGTAATTTTTATTCATGTTTTGAGAAAATCCAATAAATGATTTATAGACTGTTGTCTCCATTCAACAGATTAAGGAGAATCAATACCACAATTGGCAATGAGTTCCCTACCCAAATACCATCATACCAACATGATGAACCATTGTTGATGTTATGTGTAGTAGAATATAGTTCATTTCCACATTAATATTCTAGAAACTAGACATTACACGTTCAATTATGATGGAAATTATGAAATGATAAAATAGTGGGAGTATTAATAAAAACAACTACTTATTTCTCCCAAAATATGTAATACAGAAAATCAATAATAATCAACTCGTTTATTTTTAGAATAAAATTCCAACACCACTATTACTATGATCAATATTTGATAATGGAAATATCAACATTGAAAGTAAATTCTATGAGTGGTAAATTTGCGTTTGGTTTTTTTAGTCTTTAAAATAAATATTAAGTGCATGAATCCTAAATGCCAAATCTGTCCACTCATGCAGCAAGTGATGAAACGTTCCAAACCTATGAAAAAAATATGAAAAATTCAGTCATATTTAATGGTTCTTTGATTTCATATATGTCTAGTGAACTCGTGAACCCTTATAAAACATGGATTTTTATAACATGCTTGATCACCTCTATGGTCTTTACAAGGATATAGGTAGAAAATAATTGATTGATATTTCCAAAACACTCTTTATGATTATTCTTAGAGTGTTTTCAACAATTTGGGATTTTTAATATGGAAAATATTTAGAAGACTATTCCACTCTTTCTTATCCTATTTCTCCAAATAGATATATATATATATATATATATATATATATATGAAGAGTGAAAATACCTCGATCCATATGTTGAACCAATGTATAGAGAAAGAATATATTTGAGGCCAATGATTCTACATGCTCATCCCCAAAGAAGAACATCAATTTAGAAAAAATATATTATGAAGATTTATGTTTCCTATATGGAAAAACTTGTATAATTAATAAAAAGTACAGAGAGCTAAATAATCATGGATAAGCTACAAGGGTGTTTGTTATTGAGTTCAAGTTTTCTATTTCTATAAACAGTGCATTAGATACCACATTTGGTGCTCACGTTTGTATTCAATTATATGAAAAAAGTGTTTAAAAAAATAAACTGAGAGGATGTTGATCTATAACAATCCAATAGTTATAAACATTTTGATGTTGCTATAGGGACTACCACCTCAAATTAATGACTTAAGTGATCATGGACTTAAATTGTTATTATTACATTACTTCATTTACCAAAAACATAATTTTTGTATCCAGAATAGATAATAGATTATTTATTATATAATTATGAAATAAGTATTTCTTATTTTAATGATGACATCAGTTATGGTAAGGCACATTTACGTAACATTCATTATGTATTGGATTACACAATCTTAGTGATGGAAAATCGATAATGATTTTTATTCACCTGAATCATACCACAACCATCATTGGAATCAATGGATATGTAATATAAATGAAAAAAATAATTAAAAAAGGTACACAAATATTGATCATTTAATTCTATCGAATTAAAACAACATGTTGTTTGTCATGCATGATTACAGGGGAAAATGATCAAATCCTCATTTAGCGGGAAATGTTAATGTTCTAAATTAATTATTCAATTAGTTTTAACGGATTTTTGGGTACTATTTACTCTTGATTTTATGTCGGTGTTATCAAAATTGATAACTTTTACTAATGATTTTAGTAAATAAATTTATTTTTACTTAATTATATATAAGTTGTATTCTTTTTATAAATTCATTAAATACAGAATTGAACTTGAAAAGCATCATGGTAGGATTCTTAAGAAACATTGCTCAGGCCGAGGTGGTGAATATGACAACCATTACGTAATTGATTACTTTTCAGAGGCTTTGATCATATACCAAATTACTCTTCCATACATGACTATTTAAAATATTGGATGTCAAAGGGGGAACCATCACTTTTTGGAAAAGGTGAGATCAATGTTGACTCATGGAATTTATCCATTTTCTTTTTGGGGATATGTGTTACAAATAGTGGCACACATACTAATCCCAGTACAAAATAAATTGATAAATTGAATTAAAAATGAATTTTGGTGGTAAATAGAACTAATGTTATTGATATTACATGTCTGGGGCAATGATTAATTATATAAAGATTCGTCAGGTAATAAACATTCACCGTAAAGCACAAATAGTACAACTATTGGATAACCCATGAAATCAAGGGGATATTAAATATAATAACCCCTAGTAAAAAAATTTAGTGTGTAATTATGTTAAAAATTCCATGAGGGGGATGAAATATCCAAAAATGATAGTGGGAGTAAATAAAAGTTGATGAATTAGAGTATCAAGGAACAATACTGTTGGAAAACGATCAAATTGCTAAAATTCCCAGGGACGAAGAAACTATTAGAAATTAAAGAAGAATTTATAGGAGTAAAACATAGGTCATAAATCCAGTAAGGTGTGGTTATCTATTAATTGAGTATGGTGATTCATTATTCGCTGATTATAATGATCATTTATCCAACAAAGAAGCAGTAAGTGGGACAAATATATCCATGTTGAAATAATCCATGAATATAGAAATGTATTTCATATACCATAACTTTGTATGGATTTTCGTAGAACATCTATTGGAAGAAAATCATATAGGTTGAAAATAGGTATTTAAGAAGAAAATTGATATGGAATGAAAATTTATTTTTATAAGGCGAGACTGGTTGCAAAAGGTTTACAACTACTACAATGTATTGACAATGATGAAATCATTTTCCAGTTTCATTGATAAAATCCATCAAAATTTAACATTACATTGTACCATACAATGACTATTAGATTTGGAGAATGGATTTCAAAATATCCTTCCTTGACAGGATCCATTAAGTGTATGTGTATATGAAACAACCTAAACTATTTTTGACTCAAAAATATTCCAATAAGATATTTGTGTTGAAAAAAATATATTTATATATTAAAGCAATAATCTAGTCAAGGAAAATTCATTTTGATGTAGCCATAAAGGAATTATTTTACAAACAATGTATGTAGTCCACATGACAACAATAGGATTAGTGGTAGTGCAGTGTTTTTTGAATAGTTTAGGTTGATGACATAATCTATATTGGAAATGAAATACTATCATTACTATCTATTATGTCATAGTTGAAAAAAATCGGATCCATTATTCAATTGGAAAGGAAACATTTTACTATTTGCATCAATATTTACCATGATAGATCCCTAACGTTTCATGGAATTTTACAAAGTAAATCCATTGAAAAGATATTGAAGAGATTTAATTTTAAATAATGCATGATTTTATTGTTTCAAGAATCAAATGGAGTTCATCATTGGATGAAAATATTTCCTAAGACACATAAGGAAAATATATAACAGGAATGATTCCATATGGATTTTTTTTGGGTCAGACATATATGTAATGTTATGTACTAGGTTATAATTCGCCTATTCATTTAGTGCATTTTTAGATATCAATCAGATCCCGGTGATCACCATTAGATAGCGGTCAGGAATCTTTATAATTATTTAATTCAAACAAAAATATGATAATGGTTGATTGAATGGATGAGGAATTTTTAATCATATGAAATGTCGATGATAGTTTCCAAACTGATCAATATGACATGATGACACAAAGGGGATGCATATTCACATTAAATAGAGGTGTTGTGAGCTGGAAGGGATCAATGAAGGTTGGGAATGCATATTCAACTATAGATTTCATGTATAGTGTAGTACCTAAGGAAGATAAAGTATCATTTTGATGTGCAATTTCATCCAAAATCTTGATGTGGTACCCAAACATAAAGATCCCACAACACACTATCGAGAAAATACTACAATGGGGGTCACACAATAGGGTGATGGTCTTATCTTCAAATGATGCAAATACATCAAATGTATTATATCTTGATGGATTTTTCTCAGAGAGATTATGTTTTAGTGAGTAGTATTTCCATTAAAGACAACATAGAGGTCACCTTTTATAAATCCTTGACAATGAAAAAACATTATTTTTAGGTGAGGTATAGAAGACTAAATTTCGAAGAAAGTTGGATCTAGTAAATGTGGGAGTATTTTTTCATTGTTTTTCTATACAAATTTGTATTTACATTGATTAAATAATTTTTTTGTGTATTAAATAATAAATTAAAAATATTAGTATATATTGGTCGTTGTGCTTCATGACCAAAATGTAATAATTTCCTTGATAATTTCATACATTATTAAGGTCATTGAAGTTCTCTCGTATGATCAGAACCTTGAAGTTCTATGAAAATATTCTTAATATATGTTTGTGGTTGGATATCGTACTATTATAAGACAAGTAGTATATATACTGTTATGTGAGAGTACTCATAACTATACGATACTTCTTCTCTAGATGTTCACACTTGGTAATCTCCAAGATGGGAGATTATTACAACATACACGCCTGTAGAAATTATTCGTGTTTTGGTGTCATCAGATGTTTCTATCTATGCGAAATTTTAATGGTTTTTATACATTATGATTATCATTAATGCATTTCATAACTCTTGCAATAGCATTTTATGTCAAAAAATTCCACACCATATGTGAGAGGGATGTAGGGAATGTATGTTGCTTCAAAAATTACATGTTATTAATGGATATGTGAAGAATGTATTTTTCCCATGCATATTTATTGAATATGATATCGCAGACCATTAATTGAAATTGAAATATTGAACTAATCTCCATGTGCATATTATAATGGTTTCTTTGTTTCATATTGTCAAATAACGATGTATCAAGCATATTAATTGAAGACCCCACCATCCATACCGCATTGTGAGATTATGTGAAAAATAAATTATATTACATTGTGACTATACTTATTATGGTGTCTACATTTTGAAATTATTATCCTTCTATTGGTTTCCTTGACCTGTTAGTGGATAGTAATATTGGACATCACACAAACCAACCTAATGACATAAATATACAATCGTTGGGGGTAACATAGTATGCGTTCATGGTGATCCATATTAAATTATATTTGAAATTAATTAATGGAATATATATTGTTTTCATGGCTCAGAAAAAAATTTATTTCTGTAATATGGACGGAATAAATTAAAAAAAATTATTATTCACTGTACTATTAAAAAAATTTATTTATTTATTTTGATGTTTATTTATACATATATATTAACTATTTTGTGAATAAAATATTTATTTAACAGTGATAAGAAAATTGGTTGTTTAAGAATGATAGGATTTCGAATGGAGAAACATAGATTCAAGGTATAAAATAATTATTTACAAGTCCCTATATATTATTTTTCAATTTAACTCATGTTGGCACACTGTAAAAGAACTGAAAAATTTACCCCCTTTTTCATCTCTTTTTTTAGTGTTGTTAAAATTTGGCACAAGAGAAACATGTTTTTGCAGAATACATGACTTGTTGAGGGCATCATAATTGGGCTAAATCTAGTCTCCATCCCTATATGACCCTATCTACTATTTGGAGGTGGAAGTGAGTACCGTTGACAAAATCATTCTAGAAAATTTTAGTTGGATGAAACCTGAATGTTTTACCCCGATAAAGGAGAAACAAACATGCAGATGTTGTGGGGAATTATTTATAGTGGTAGCCCAAGAATAGAACACCAAAATCAATTCCCTATTAGATATGGTCACTCTCGGACCATCAGTACATAAAATTCATGACCAAAAATGTTGGTTGATAAGGAGGAGCCATGGTACATGATTTTTATAATGTCTTCCAACACCCAGGAATCATTTTAGAGGATGATTAACCATAATAACCCATGGATAACACCTGTAAAAATGGCTCCACTATAGCTACAGTGGGTAGGTTCCAGTATTTGTTGGTCACCAACAATGAATTACTGTAGGAAGCCATGTCCTAACAACCATTGTCAATGGGAATATACCTGAGTTGGTTGGAATCTATGTAAAATTGTGGTGGCACCTTCAACAAAGATAACTCCACCAATCTGACCTGTATACTGATGAGGGTCGGGTATGGGATGGTACAAGATAGTTGGAAATATTGGGTGATAAATAATTTGTGGGGGAGATATTAGGGAAGACCAACACATAATGATGGGGTTGCATGTGGACTACCTGTGGGGTCTACATACATGGCCACACCACATAGCCTCTTGTGGTTATCCACGTCCCGCTGTAGCTTCATGTATATATCATCACCCCATCTCACCCCCACAAGTTATTTATCAGCAAATATTTCTCACCATCCTCTGTTGTCCCATATCCGACAATCATCACCACATGTGTATGATTACTACAGTGGTCATCCGCAAAGGTGTTACCACTGTAGTGTTGGGGATCAATCCCAATGATACTGTGTAAGAAGTCTCAAAACAAACTATATTCAACTGAAGGTCATTTATCACTGGAATTAACATTATCACCTGAAGGAGTTTTACTCTTAAATCGCATGAATATAAAAAATATTATGTACCACTGATAATCAAAATTAGGATACAGGGTATTCATAATTCCATGAAAATGAGTCTAAAGTCCCATGAGGAATGAAATATAATGGAAAGGATTTCATACACATGAATGATTGGGTAATTAATTTATGTTATGATATGTACTAAGCTATATGTCACATATTCATTATGTGTGGTATAAATATATCAAGCTAATCTAGGTAACCACAATTGGTTGGGTGTCAAGTCTATGATTATGTATCTGAGGGATACTGAGGATATGTACATAGTTTATTGATGAGATGAAGATCTAGTCATAATATGATATAATGATTCTTGTTTCTATACTGAGCTATATGACATGAAGTCACAAATAGGATACATCTTCACATTGAATGGATGTATTTTGAGCGGGAAGAGCTTAGTGAAGGATGTTGTTATAGATTCTAAAATAATGACTGAGTATATTTCATCATATGAAGTAGTAGAAGAATTAGTTTGGATGAAAAATATCATCTAATAGCATTATTTAGTAACTGTATGTAATGATATCATCGCACACTATTGTGATAATACTTCATCGGTGTCTTAGAAAAAAGATCCCAGGTAACACCAGCAGATGAACCACATAAGTCGAAGTATAAATTCTTGAGTTATTTTTTTCAGAGAGGTGGAGATAGAATGGTTAGTATTTATATATATGAAAAATTATGGAGACAATAACTAAATCCTTGACTCAACACAACCAGGATTACCATGTGAGGTATAGAGGATGGAATTTCATAGTTATTTATCTCCATTCCATGTGGTATTTTTTATAGTTTGTGTCAAGAAACCAGCTCTTCGTATATTAATTACATGAATAGTTTATGTGATAAATAATAAATTAAAAATATTATTACATATTGTTCATTTTTTGGCATTACCATTTTGTAATAATGTACTAAAATATTTATTTGAAGGATAATGTCACAATAGTTCCCCCCTAAGATGAGAACCATAAATTGATTTTGATAATATTCTAAATATTGTATTGAGGTTATATTAAATACTTTTACGGTAGAAATTTTACATATACCATCATGTGAGAGTACTCATAATCATATTAAAATAGTTCTCATCATGTCCACAAAAGGAAATCTCTATGATAAGAGATTGTGAGAACCCAACTCTGAGTAGGAATTCTGCATGTTTTCATGTAATCAGATATTTCTATATATATTCATGTGTAATGGTCATCAGATTTTAATATTATCAATAATTCAAATCACGAATCACAAAATAGGATTTTAATATGAAAACTTCAATGCCATATATATTTCGGATGTAAGGTATGTTGGGTGAATCATGAATGATATGTTATTAAAGGATATGTCATGAAAGGAATTGTACAATCCATAATTATAAAATCTGATATCAAGGACATTTTTTGGAAATAGAACTATCACCCTAAAGTTTTTGTCAATGGTGAAATGATGAGTTTACTTCAGATTGACAATGGATGATGTATCAAGAATATAGGTGGATGACATTGTCATTCATCCTGCATGATGGGGTAATGTGAAAAAGAGATTATATAACAGAATGTTCATTCTTATGTCATATTCATCATTATGACTTTAATTTTTTTCTCGTAGGTTCCATGACATGTTGTTAAACTATAATATTGGACATTTGGAGGGTCCTCGTAATGCCAACAAGAAATAATCCTAGAGGTTCGCACAATATTTGTTTCTAATGGTCTCGATTAAATTCTATTTTAATATAAATAATGGAATAATCATTATTCCCAATAATGATGAATAAATTTATTTCATTTATATTGATTATATAAAATAAATAAATACTTATTCACCTGAATAAGAATAAAATATATTTGTTTTATTTCTTAAATAATTCTTAAATATTTAATTACTTGTTTTTGTTTAAAATATTTATTTAATTTAATAAAATATCTTTTTCGGTGTTAAATAAATATAGGAAGAGTAGAAACACACCATGACTGTGTATGCTGAAACAAAATGTATTTACACGTTGGTAAATATTGTTTATTCATTCAGCGGATTTTGGCTCACTACAAAAAATAATATTCTTATTATTATTATAGATCATGGGATTTTAGTATTGGTTGTCATGAAATTAAATTCTTTAACGAAAATCACAGTGCTATAAATAGACGACTATATATTTTGTGTAATATAATCAAATCCAATTCCATGTTTGATAATATATAATTATTATGTACATTGATATCTCTCTCGACACCTCTTTCACTCTCCCTATTAATTATGAGAACACCCATAGAATAATTTATTAAATACCAAAAAATGAGTTATCAATAATGATAAATTACAGTCATTCGGTTAACCATGCTAGCACCTGGATAGTGAGTGTCCTTGTTTGCAGACCATTGGAGAACATGCTGATCATCTCTAAGAGGATTATACACATGGATCCACACAAGTGAAATATAGAAATCTTTGAGGACATTTTCAAAAGATCAAAAATCATAAATGATGAATAATCCGATATCAAAGTATTTATTTCAACTGATATTAAATAAATTATTTATGAATTTCATGGAAATAAACCTCACAGTTTGTTTCAAGAAATGATTGTTAAAATAAATTTTAATATATCACCCACCAATGCATGCTTATGTTGGGCCAGAAACGTAGATACATTAAGAGAACCCACACCATTTTGGGGCCCTAAATTCTCTTATCTACCTCAAACAAATTCATGAACAATCAGATTATTGATAAAAAACATAGAACCCGTCTTAAATTCTCTTTGGTATGGTCAATGTACTGACTGGAACTATAGAACACGGTTGGTTTTTCATACATTAAAATGATAAAAAAAATTGAATTCCATTGTAGAGAGAGTCACAAAATCATTATGAATCATCCTATAATCCACATCTGTGAGGAAGTAATTTAAAAACCAAAAAATTCCACCTAAGAAGCTCTTTAATGTTTTACCAGAGTACAAATTAAATAATAAATGTCATAAAATATCTACATATTCCATAAAATCAAATTAAAAAAATAAATTTTTGACCCAAATATGAGCATATGTATTGCGGATGGAAAATAGATTTTAACAGGGGACCCAATCTTGGATTCACATGGTCCCTTTATTGAGGGAGCCTTGACAGACACTCATGTCATGCACTACAACTCTTTAGAGGGGAAAAGGATGTAGAAATTACCCCTCTTAATGGGTTTACATTTCTTGTCATGAAATCCACAAATAGAAATGAGCCTTCATTCCATGTCCACTTCCATCCAATATTTTTGACCAATTTTCAAAAGCACACTTACAATAATCATGGATTTTCAATTTTTATACATTTTGAGGATCTAATCATTATTGACCTAAATGTGCTTCAAATTAACTCATAATAAGATAAGATTTAGAGTTCCATCCAATCACTGGGAATAGACACTACTGAGAAGCTGGGTTTTCCCAACGCTTGTATGCCAACGGTTCAATAGAACTGTTGGTATAGGGGAATAAAACAAGTATTTACCAATGGTTAGAAGAAACTGTTGGGAAATCTAAAATTTTTTCTCCCTTTCCCTACATTTTTAAAAAACTATTGGTAAAGGCCATGACTTAGGAAGTCTTTCCCAATGGTTTGTGTAAGCCGTTGGTAAATCTCACTATTTCCAACAGTTTTAAAAAAATCGTTGGGAATGATTTCCCCGAAAATTCCAGCAAACCCGATATCTCATCTAGGTGATTTAACTTCTAAAGTAGAGACCTAAGATCTCTATCTCGTGGAAAATCATTCCAACAGATCCATATTCAATCACAAAGTTGGTTTTCTCTACACTTCAAATCTTCAAGTAGTACGTTATCTTTAATGTTTTGAATCTAATTTTTTTCTTTTCTATTTTGATTTTTCTTAAACCTAAGGTTCGTGCATTATGGTATGCCCAACAATTTCAATTTGATTTGTTATTTGTTTTATGTTTTTGTTCGGTTGTCATGTCTGAAACAATTTTTTTTCCTGTTTTTGTTTTCTGTTTTTGTTCTGGTGGAAGGTGCTGGGGGTGGAGTAGGTGGGGGGAGGGGGTGTGATGGTGAGGTGTTTATGTGGGGGGGGGGGATTGTGCTGCTGGGGTGTTGAGGTGGGTGGTTGTACAGGTTGGTGTGTGGGTGGGTTGTGCTGGTGGGGGTGGTGGGATGGGTGGGTTGTGCAGGTGGGGGTGCAAGTGGAGGGGGTTTTTGTGAAAGTGGGTTGGGGGGAGGGGAGTGTGCAGGTTGGGGGGATGGGTTGGGCAGGTTAATGTTCGTTGGGGGTGAGGTGGGGGTTGTACAAGTGGGGGTGTGGGTGGGTTGTGCAGGTGGTGGGGGGGGGGGTTGTTCAAGTGGGGGTGAAAGTGGAGGGTGTGATGTGAATGTAGGTGGGGGAGGGGAGTGTGAATGTTGGTGGGGGGGGGGGGCTGGGAATGTGGGAGTCTATTGGGTGTGAGATGGAGGGTGGTGTGTATAGGTGATTGTGGGGGGAGGGGGGCTGTGTAGGTTGGGGTGGGGGGAGGGGGGTTGTTCAAGTGGTAGGGTGTAGGTGGGGTGTGGCTGTGGAAGTGGGTGGGGGGAGGGGAGTGTGTCGGTTGGGGGTGAGCTGGGAAGGCGGGAGTATGTTGGGGGGTGTACAGGTGGGGGTGGGGTGGGGTGGGGGGAGGGGGTTGTGCAGGGGGGGAGTAGGTGGGGGTGGGGGTGTGCAGTGGGTGGATGGGAGGGGGTTGTGCAGGTGGGGGTGGGGAAGGGGGGGGGGGTTGTGCAAGTGGGGGTGCAGATGGGGGGGTGGTTGTGCAGTCGGTGGATAGTAGGGGGGTTGTGTATGGGGAGTCTGTTTGGGGGTGAGGTGGGGAGGGGGGGCCTTGCAGGTGGGAAGTCATCACTTCCATAGTTCACCAATAATGATAGAGAATTCATCACTTCTAAAGATTTTGATAGTTTTGAGGCCTCTTTGGTTTTGGTTCTTGTCTAGTCATCTTGATGAGTAAGGCATCACATGATCTAAAAGTGACCTAAACTATACAGGATGAATTAATTCTCCCAGAACACATTTTTCTAGAAATATTATATCCTTGGAAGGTTGTGGGAGCCTTTTATAATCCAATGCCCCAACATTTTCCAAATTGAAAACTCGATATCATCATCTAATGAAGTCACTAATACTACCACAATGGATTTTCACTTAAGAATACTATTTTAATCCTTAACACCCATCTTTTTTTTCATAACATGAATGAAAACCAATTAAATCACATAGCTCTCAGTCACACCCATTTGGACAGCTCGCCCACCCCCTGGACACCCCTACCCCCTGGACAGCCCAGCCACCCTCATGGATAGTCCGCCCACTCCCATGGACACCTTGTACCCCCTAGACAAACCCGAAACCCCCGTGGAATGCCTGCCCACCCCCTGGACACCCCCTACTCCCTGGACATCCCCCCAACCCCGTGGACAGCTCGCCCACACCCTGGAAACTCCCCTACCCCCACCCCACAGACACCTCACCCCCTGGACACCCCCTCCCCCCTAGACAGCCCAACCACCCTCGTTGACAACCCGCCCACCCCCCTGTACACCCCGTACCCCATGGAAAACCGTGCCACCCCCGTGGAAAGCCCACCCCCAATTAAACAGAATCAAATAACTCTGCATTTCCCTCGATTTCCAAAATCCCAAGCGCAGGTGAACCCTAATCGAAGGACTTCCATCTGATCGACTGCAACTCCCCCATCCAGGTTAGACTCCTTCATCCTCTTCCCAAATACATACAAAGAATACCACATTGAGGTAATTGACATGGTTGGGGTAGTGGGGTAGGTGGTTTTCCGTTTTTTAGTGGGGTGATATGGTTATTTATGTGGACTTTAGTTTGGGTGTTATGAAATGTACAAACATTTCACAATATTTTCATTTTTTAGAATCAATATCTTATTTAAAAAACTCTCTTTACACATTCTTCATCTTTCATGAAATGCATTCACATTGTAATATCTTCAACAATGTTTTACCAGGTCAATGGTGTATTCTTGGTATGTGATAAACGAAAAATTTACAAAACACATCTCACCTCAAACCTAGGCACACATAACTGAATTAATTAGTATATATTTACATTGTTGTAATAGTTCATGACATAAACTAGAAACTCCTTCTGTTATCATTTACGTAAATGTATTTTCTATTAAAGTTCAATCCTATTTAATTGTTTATGACAAAATGACTTATATAAATTATTTTTACAGAATAGACAGAAGTTGGATGTTTGAAACCGATTGGATCACAAGGTATTTTCAAAACTATTTGGAGAGCTTTATTGATTTTGCATTTCACAATGCTTCAGATAGTGGTCGCATAAACTGCCCATGTTCCAATAGTGTTGGTAGATCATGGTTGGTCCGTGAATAAGTCAGCTACCACATAACCAAAAATGTTTTTCAAGCGAACTACTTTCTGTGGTATCACAATGGGGAGAAAATGAAATCTCAAATTGGTGATGATCGAAATGAAAGGACTGGAATGGAGAATTTATTAGATGATCGGTTTCCATTTATTCGTCATCATGAAAAAGAAAGGATTTCGACTCAAGAAGAATTCGATATGAGGACAGTTGATGCATCTAGTGAAAATGAAGATATTGATAGGGTGAAAAAATTGAATGATGTTACCAGGACTATAGTATATCGACAAAGAGATAAAATGAAAAATCATGAATTTTTAATCTAATTTATTCATGGGAAAACTATGTATGGGATTTATAATACAGAAATCGATTACATTCTTACCCTCTTGAAGGATTTACATCCAGATGATGCATATATTCTCTCAAACCACTATATGGAATGGATGTTAGTTGAGAAACATGGATTTTCAAGAAACAAATTTCATGATTTCCCGAAAGATTTCTGCTTATTCTTAGAGAAAATCGCTGAACAAAATGATTGTATAAAATGTGGCACATCCTGATGGAAGTAAAAACATGATGGAACACCATCCCGCATTCCACAAAAAATTAATTTGGCAATTTCCAATAATCCCCAGACTCCAGAATCATTTTCTGTATGATGACATATCAATAAAATTGAGATGGCATGATACCGAGATAAATAAGACTGAGGATGAGTTGGATCATCCAGAAGATGGATTTGAATGGCAGAGATTTGATGCTCGACATCCTGATTTTGAAGCTGACGTTCTTAATGTGTGGCTGGGTCTTTCATGTGATAGTTTTAATCTATTTGGGAAGATGCTTATTTCTCACATCACATGGCTAGTTTTTATACCCATTTATAATCTTCCCCCATGGTTGTTTATGAATAAACCATACACATTCATGAGTTTACTTATATCTAGTCCTTCTGATCCTGGCATTGTTATTGATGTATAAATGAAACCATTAATAAAAGAGTTGAAACTTCATTGGTATGTGGGTGTGCGCACATAAGATTCATGTTTGAAAGACATATTTCACATCAGTGATGTGCTTATGTGGAAGATCAATGATTTTCTGGCATATTCAATGATGTCTGGATAGTGCATGATGGGAAAACTATCATGTGTAGTTTTTATTAATAATACACGATCCAAAAGACTAAAACATCATTGTATTTTCAGTTTTATGGTATATCGATGATTCTTGCCCAAGGATTATCCATATAGAATGAATCGTCGAAGATTTGATAATACCATAGAGACTGATGATCCACCTCAGTGTATGTCTGGAACTGATGTGATTAATGAATTGAATGATTTCAGTTTTTCATTCGGGAAGGGTCAAATGAAATTTGGAAAGAGAATGAATGTTTCCACTAAAACCTGTTACAATTGGAGGAAGAGGAGTATATTTTTTGATTTTCCTTATTGGTCGACCAATTTGTTACTTCATTTCTTAAACGTAATTCATATTGAAAATAATATATGTGAAATGTTTCTTTCTATTATTCTATCTGTCAAGGGGAAGAAAAATGATGATTTACGATCTCGGCGTGACTTGGTGGATTAGGGAATCATAACGTAATTTCATCCTGCGCGTATTAGTGAAAATAAATGGAAAATTCAATATTCTTATTATGTGATGGTACCTACAAAATAAAAATGAATTTTTGGAAGTATTAGAGACTATTAGAGTTCTTGATGGTTATTCAAGTAACATATCTAATCGGGTCAACAGAATAGAGTTGAATAAAAAATCTTTAAAGACTCATGATTATCACGTTCTACTGCATTAGTTGCTTCCAATAGAAATCCGTCATCATTTTTCCAATAATGTAAGGGTGGATATTTTTCGGTTGTTCCATTTCTTTAGATATCTTTGTGATAAGAAGTTTTCCAATCTTTCTTGAATATTTTTTTGACATATGCCACATTAATTTGGTGGGAGTTGGAGAAAATATTTCCTCCATCATTTTTCACATGCATGTTGCATCTGACTATCCATATTCCGAGTGAAATACTTCTCGGAGGACCAGTTACTTTTCGTTGGATGTATCCAACTGAAAGAAATATTTTTACATTAAAGTCTTATGTCCAAAATAGAAATCATCCAGAAGGTTCTATCGTGAACGGTTACCTAGATCAAGAATGTATGGATTTCTGCTCGATGTATTTGTCTGATCTTACTACATGATTGAATAGACCAATGAGAAATGAAGAAGAAAAGTATGAGCAAATTGAACCCATTTTTCCATCACTTCCTCAAACAGGAGGAATTCCTGGATCATATACATTGAAGACATTAAGCCATGATGAGCGGGAGATGGCACATCGCACAGTTTTGTTCAACAGTGATTTGTTCGATGACAATATCAGGTAACTGAATTAATTATGTATATCTTACATATATGTCTGTTAAACTGTTAATTTTTTTATCTACATGAAACATAAAACAATAATAAATAGGATGCATCGTTCATTATCTTTGAGAATGAGAGAGACTTTTCATAGCAAAGATATTTCGGATTTGTTAAAATTGAAGAGAAAAATATTACTATTTAAATTAATTATTTCTATATTTAATTAAGTTTGACAGTAATTTATATTGCAGGTATTGAGTTTGTCTTCTAACTCTGTCTCTGAGGAAATAAGGGCTTTGGATTTTGGTCATAATACTGTGGTTCGTGACTGTAAATCAATTGTTATCGATGGGTACAAATTTATTGTCACTGAATGAGCAAAGAACATGTTAACATAACATGATGGTGTTATGTTTACTTCCACAACAGATTGTTATGCCAGTGCATCAGATAATAGACCGCGATTTGAAAATGTGGGTTATTATAGAGTCGTTGAGAAAATAATAATAATGGATTATTACTCTCATGGATGAGTCACAATGATGAAATGTCATTGGTTTGATTCTATGAAGAGACATGACACATTTATTGATGATTGTGGATTTTGAGTAATTAATATGACTCACACTCTTGATACCGAAGAACCATATGTGTTGGTGTCAATGGATAAACAAGTTTTTTATGTCAAAGTCGAACTTCGACCTGAATTTGGTGTCATTGTTGAATTAATTCCAAGACATATTTTTTATTATGGTGATGATGGAATTGACATTGTCCCTATTCCCATTGGAACCAATCCATTTATTTCTTTTTATGACTCCAATAGCACAATTGTCAGAGTTGATTGTGAACCTGAAGTTGTGGTTGGAAATATATATAATTCAGTTTCTGTTGAAACTTTAGAAGAACAATTCATGGTTTATATGTGACATTTACGAATCAACCCCACCTCAATCCAAGACGTGGTGTGGTCATCACCACTCTATGTGTATGCCTTTTTTTCAAAAGGATGTCATTTTAATTGAAAAACATCAAATGGCATTCGGAAAACCGACTATATTCATTCGGATTGTGTCGATACTTTAGAACAATGATCCATGGGTCATATGTGACATGTACGAGTCAACCCCACCTCAATCCGAGGTGCGGTGTGGCCTCCACCACTCAAAGTGTCTGTCTTTTGTTTCAAAAGGACGTCATTTAATGGGAAAAACATCAACTGGCATACAGAAAACTGACCAAACACATTATTATTGTGTTGATACTTTATAACAATGATCCATGGGTCATATGTGACGTGTACGAGTTAACCTGGCCTTAATCGAAGGCACGGTGTGGCCAGAATCACTCTAAGTGTCTCTCTTTTGTTTAAAATGTACATCATTTAATGTACATACGGAAAACCAACCAAAAAAGTTCAGTTTACATTGAATATTTAAGAGAAAAATTGATGGGTCATATGTGACGTGTAAGAATCAACCCCGCCTCAATATGAGACGCAGTGTTGTCGGCACCACTCAAAGTGTCTGCCATTTGATTCAAAAGGACGTCATTTTAATTGAAAAACATCAACTGGCATAATGAAAACCGACCAAACACATTCAGATTGTGTCGTTACATTAGAAAAATGATTTATGGGTCATATGTGTCGTTTACGAGTCAACCACGTGGTAATCAGAGGCACGGTGTGACCGGAATCACTCTAAGTGGCTCTATTTTGTTAAAAATGGACAACATTTTAAATACATACGGAACATCGACCAAACACATTCGGATTTCGTTGAAACATTAATAGAATGATCCATCGGTCATATGTGACGTGTAGGAATCAATCCCGCCTCAATCTGAGATGCGGTGTGGCTGGCACCAGTCAAAGTGTATGCCATTTGTTTCAAAAGGACGTCGTTTTAGTGAAAAACATCAACTGGCATACGGAAAACCGACCAAACACATTCGGATTGTGTCTATAATTTAGCACAACGATCCATGGGTCATAAAAAACGTGTATGAGTCAACCTCGTCCTTATCAGAGGCATGGTGTGACGAGAATTACTCTATGTGGCTTTCTTTTGTTTAAAATGGACAACATTTTAAGTACATACAGAAAACCAACCAACTCATTCGGTTTCCATTGAAACTTTTGGAGAATGATACATCGATCATATGTGATGTGTATGAATCAATCCCGCCACAATATATGATGTGATGTGGATGGAACCACCCAAAGTGTCTGCCTTTTATTTCAAAAAGACGTCGTTTTAATTGAAAAACATCAACTGGCATATGGAAAACTGACCAAACGCATTCGGATTGTGTTGATACTTTAGCACAACGATTCATGGGTCATATGTGACATGTGAGAGTCAACCCATCCTCAATCTGAGGTGCGGTGTGGTTTCCACAAATCAATGATTCTGTCTTTTGTTTCAAAAGGGCGTCATATTAAGTGAAAAACATCTACGGGAATACAGAAATCCAATAAAACGCATTCGGATTGTGTTGATACTTTAGAAAAACGATCCATGTGTCGTATGCGACGTCTACGAGTCAACCCTAGCTTAATAGGAGGAATGGTGTGGAAAGAATCACCCTATGTGGCTCTCTTTTGTTTAAAATGGACAACATTTTAAGTACATACGGAAAACCGACCAAAGGCATTCAGTTTCTGTTGAAAATTTAGGAGAACGATCCTTGGGTCATATGGGATGTGTACGAATCAACCACACCTCAATATAACATGTGTTGTGGCCGGAACCACTCAAAGAGTCTATCTGTTGTTTCAAAAAGACGTCATTTAAATTGAAAAACATCAACTGGAATATGGAGAACCGACCAAATGCATTCGGATTGTGTCAAAACTTTAGCACAACGATCCACGGGTCGTATGTGACGTGTACGAGTCAACCATTCCTCAATACGAGGCTCGGTGTGGCCGGTATCACTCCAGATTTATATATTTCTTTTAAAATGGAGATCTTTTTAGTTAAAAGTATAAGGTATACAGAAAACTGATCAAATTATGAATTGACTTCCGTATTCCACATATAATTGTCATCTAAATTTTAAATTGAATTCTAAATGAATTATGTATGTTTATAATTACGTTGTGAATTCTAATTTAATTATGGATATGTATAGTTCCAGTATTATATGTTAAATGTTTATTAATTTGTTCTCTATATGTATGTGTTAGTTGGTTATTGCAGGTACTATAATTGTATATGTATGTGTTTGTTTATTGAAGGTACAATAATTGGATATAAAATGATAGGTAAACTCACAAAATGAGACCTGGTGGGAAAATTGCAGAGCTGATGGGAAAATTGCAGAGCTGCTATGCAATTTTCCCCAGCAGAGGCTATGCTAACGGTTTAAAACTACTGGCATATCATGTATGGGTTTTGTTTTACCAATGGTTCAAAGAATCATTGGTAAAACACTTTTCCCAACAGTTTAGAATCCGTTGGGAAAGAGGAGACCTTGGGTTTTTTCCAACATTTTTCCCAAACTGTTGGAAAAAACATGGTAATTTTCTCCACTCTATCCCAACGGTTGTAAACCGTTGGAAAAAATCCTTCCCAACAATTTTCCAGAACTGTTGGGGAAGGGTAATTTTTCTCCACCCTATCCCAACGGTTCACTGTAATGCGTTGGGAAAAACTTTCCAAACGGCTTACTTTCCAACTGTTTGCAGAACCGTTGGTATTACATATACCAACGGTTCTGCAGCCTTTTCCACTTTTTCAAAACCATTAGGAAATCCTTTATTTCTAGTAGTGTGCACTACTATTCATCCCCATATAATAATTCATTATAGGGATAGTAGACAATTTGTGATTTAATTATGGTCATATTGATCAAATGATCATTAATATTTGTCACTAGTCAAGGATGATAGGGGAAAAAGTAATTTTAATCGAATATCCTCTCATCTTATGTCCCTGAGTGAAGACCATGTAAGGGTGTCATATTAGTGATTCCCTCATGTGAGCAGAATCATAGTTGAGGGTGAAATGAAGGTGCAAGAACAACCTGATTAGAATCCACCACGAATGAAAAACCATAGGCACCATCATTGGAACACTAGAGCATATGATACAAAACCATCATCCCCATAAAATTTATTATTAATAATAATTAATATAAATTTTAATCAATCTATTCATTTTTATAAATAATTATTTCACTAAATTTTTTTAAATTTTTTTAATAATACATTTTTATTTTTTATTTATTTAATTACTAGATTTTATTCAGACCATTATCAGCGTTATAAAAGAACTCCTAATGGATCCTATTATGGGAACTAAAAATGTCATGGTAACGGATACCATATATTTAGTGGTAAAAAACTATGATAAAAGGTACCCTATATCGTTTTTGGTTTTATCACTGATAAGTTGAACCATTATCAATGGGTTTCAAAGAATATATATTGGATAGTTGTTTTAAATACAATCTTTTTAGTATTTATAACATTTATACTTATAAATTTTTTGCAGATTAAATTTTTCTATAAATTATATCCATTACATATTTTTTATTCATAGTTTTTAATTTTAATTAATTTTTTTAATATTCATTTTTAACAATTTTATTTAGATTTTATATATACTAAATTTTATTCTTTTAGTTTTTTAATTGAGCATTTCACGTTTTTAATAATTAATGTATGTGCCGTGTAAATTAATATTCATTTACTATATTTATAAAATAATTTCTATTCTAAAATCATTTTTATATTATTTATCTATTCCATATGATTCTAGTTGATTGTACTAGTAGTATATATTTTAATGGATTCCAAATTTACCTATTTGAAATATGACATATTTTTTGTATTTCAAGTGAACAACATTGAAGACCTAAAAAAATAAACTCCAGTTACAATGGAAAAACAATTAATAAAATTGACTAAATTAGAAAAAAATTAATCAAAAATAAATCATCTCATTAATAAACATACAATAATATATATGATAAAAATAATGTGGTTAGAAAACAAAATATTTAGTTTTTAAAAAATTTTGGAAACTCCAAAAACATATGAAATATAAATTATATTTAAATTATAATTGAATGCTAGGACATGAACACAAAAAATATTAGTTTAATGAACAAAAAAATGTTTTGTAAAAATAATAACTAAAAATAACATGTATTAATAACAATATATAAAATCATAATAATTAATATAAAAATAAATTTATAATAATTAAAAAAACTAATAACAATTCGACTATATAGATCACTATTAATTTTTATATTATGATAATTAGTATTCATAAACAATTACATTTTATTTATTTTAATCACTTTATTATCATGTATTTATTTTAACGTGTTCATTATATTGAATTTTTTATAATGAGATAATTATCATCAGATTTTTATTATCCTGACATTATTATCCTAGATTTATTATTAGTTTTCATGTTCCTAAATGGATGTATTTTTTTTGCATATGTGAGGGCATGAAACCTTTTTTAATTAATAAAAATAATTATATTGTTATTCATAAATATGATAAATAAAAATTATTATACATAACACCAAATATAATTATTAGTAAATTATAAATTTATATAATTATTAATATAATAATTAATTAATTATATTTTTTAATAATGAAAAAATACAATAATAATGAAATCAATAATGTGATATGTAATAATAATTTCTTGCATAAATTTTTATGAATAAAAAAATACTTCACATTTAAATATTTAATAATATTACTTTCATGATATTTATATAATGAATTTTAAAACATGAATTTATTAATGTCACTCTATTCTTTATAGTCAAGATGCATGTATTTTATATAAATTCATGCGCATATATTAAAGGTTGGTGTGGGTGATACATATTTAATTAGGGTGTAAAAAACTGCTCGCTCCTCATAATCCACTTAAGATTACATGTCATGGAACTCCAGATCGCCATATAAAACCATAATTTTACAGGCACTCGACCTAGTGTTGGCCAGACCGATGGTCCTGGAAGAGATGTCTCACTACCACAACATTCCCAATCAAGTCTCCATGATGGTGAATCATGATATATTTTTGGCGGCACATGGTCCGAGCATCAAATATAATAATGAGAAATAAGCACCATTATAATTTTTTCAAAATCCACATGGAGTTCATCTTGGATTTCAACCTCGGTGGTGATTGTTCCTACCGAATTGTATCTAACCACTTCACTGACCTCAAACATCAACAAAATATTGGTTTTTAGTACTAATTAAAGAATTAATATGCTCTAAAACACTGATAATTATGGCTCTATTAAAATGTGGTTCCCTATTATCTATGATAAAAAAGTGATAATAATTCACCCTTTTGTAAACATTTATTATGTGGGGAAAAAATGTATAGAAAATTTGATAAAAAATTCTATAAATCAGAGGGACCCCCTTTTAAAATATTGGAAAAACTGTTGAACATCCCATGGAAGCACATCCTATGTATGTACCAACCACCCCTTTAATATTTCTTGGCACACCACCCTCCAACCCCATTGCATTGCCCCCATGCACCCGCGGAAATACTCATTCCTCATGTGGGATTCAAACCAGAGACCTCTCTATTGCGCAACTACACCTTTACCTCTCATCCATCTAGTATTATTCTCCATATAATGATATATAAATTTATTTTAACATATATATTTATTATTAATATTTATTTTATAGGAGTGGTCACACAGCATTAGAATTCATATCAAATGACTGCTAAATCAATTTATCATCCCAATCCATTTGCACATTAAGTTATTTTCAATTTTTAGTCAATTTTTTTTTGATAATATCTATTCTGTGACAACTAAACTATTCTTCAAACACTTTTGAACTATTTTTTAATTAATAAAAACTACATAAACATGGATAAATTATTTCATAAGTGTTTTATGTGTGTTCTATTGCAATCTTGTGTAAATCTTTAACTCCATATTCATACTATTTTCTGAAACAATTACCATGAATTTATTTTTTAATCATATGAGTTCTATTAGGTTCTTTAAATATTAATCTAATAATGTAAATTATTAAATAAACATAAGATATCGAATATCAATGGTGAATGTTATAGATATTTATATTAAAGTAAACCCAATATTTGATAGTTTCCAATAATGTTAGAATTCTTTGAAAAAACATTATAATTGAACTTAATAATATACATATTCCTTTACAATAGGTTTTTTCCTCTAAATTCATCCAATGGATGATTTTTTAGGCAACATTAATCATCATCATCTCATCTCAGGAGTAGTAATCATACAACATTCTTCTCTAACAATCATCTTATATCAATTTTGTGCATCCACCAATGTTGAAAGAAATACTATATGAAGCATTTATCCTTGGGATGACAACTAGATAGATAAATTTGAACAAATTAGATGATTATAAGGATTAATCAAAATAAAAAAGGTATCAATTACTATTTAGGGGACAATGATGATGAGGATGACAATTGTACTCCATTGTGTTCCCTAAAATGGGTAATGCTTCCATCTATTGAGATTTTCATGGATGGAAATTATAGATTTCTATGTGTGTAAAAAAATGCATTGTTAAACAAAGATCATGTTCTAGAAGGATTAATGTAGAAAATATATTTTTTGAGCAATGTGATAAAGGTAACGATATAATCATTAGTATTAATTAATGAGTGGGTTATGATTTTAGATAGGGTTATATTTTTAAAATGGCCTTTAAAACTAGATGATAATTTTTTTGCTTGGGGGGCAGCAAAAGATTTTGTAAATATTTTTTTAAAGAGGAAATTGATTTTGGGTACTAAAATATTTATCATATTAGATAATGGGAAATTTAAATTCTCACATTAATAGATTGGATTGAAAAATTTTTATGATGAAAAGATAAAATTCATATATATATATTTTACAAATAAGAATGTGGAGACTGTTAATAATTAAAATATTGATAAAATATCAATGAAAATTAATGTTGAATTGAGTATCCTAGTTGAGAGCACACGAGGATGAGGAAGACTCAAAATAAGGCATTGGGGGTAATAAAAATGAAGATGTATTATCTTATAATAGAAATACATGAAATTCTAATATCAATGAATAAAATTTCATTGGGAAATTTACTACCATGGACTGGTAGGATACTATATGAATTTTCATTGAAATTTTAGTTATAATGTACTTCAATGTATAAAAATGGATTTCAAATCATTGTTCCTCATGGGAGTTCATATGGTGGTGTTTAGATTTGGAAACAAGTCGGGATTATTATATATGAAAATGGAAGAAATGAATGTCTCTTAATGATATATTTGAATTAGATAAAGAAATCAAAGAGGGAAATATTATTGAGGATGATCAATACCAATAAAATATTTTTAATTTGTAAGTTATAGTTTATTAAAGCCTATACATCACGACTCAGAATCATCAACTGATATTGGTACTAATAAATTAAGAATTCATAATACTTAAGGATTCGAAGAAGAAAAATGTGATTTTTTTAGATCATATGAGGTACAATTTCAAGATGTATAAGTTTTATGAGTTATACATTTTTCTTGTATTATAGGTGAATCAAGGAAATGATACTTAATAAATTACCCAACCAATATATGAAAAATAGTTTCCCATGTTATTTGAAATAAAATATTCCAACGCAATGACATTACCAACTACTATATAGAAGATTTTCTCAAAAGATGGTGATTGCAAAGAGGTAGAGCTTATGGAAAATATGTATTAGGATCCCATTATTCCTCATCAAAACGTTATCCAATATTTTGTTTGACATATATAATGCCAAATTATTCAAAAAATTTCCCAAGGAGAGCCACATTGTATTCAGGAAAATGATAAATCAATATGTCCAAAATTGTAATATTTGTTTAGATTGATTAAAGGGTTGTGCCTCCCGAGTATTCAAGATTCATATATGTGGGTTGGGAAGGTTCTGTGGGAAACTAATGGGAAAGTATATTTATCGAAAAAATGGATTTCATTGGTGCCTTAGTTATTTTCAACCCTTGAAACAGTATAGCATTGAAATGAAGCCTTTGAATGTGTGGAGTCTTGATTGTAGCCTTGATTAGAGCATGGATTGGAAAATGAGGGGTGTAGGAATTAGGTGGATACCACATAGTGCTATATATATCACGAACTACATCGTGAAGGATAGTGTTCTTAATGTAGACTGTGACACATTTATCAACACTTCCAAAAAATGTTGATAAGAACAAAAATTTTCAGTGATATATTATTTTGTTTTGATAAAATGTATCATTATCAATCATTTTTAGAACGGATAAATCATTATCTCTATTATCTATTAAAATGTGATGATAATGATTTCTTATATGTTCTCTTATTACTAAAGCGCTGATAAAGGATTTAAAAATATTATTATATATAAAATATTTTGGTAGTATATTTATATATTTATATTTATATATATTATAAATATATATAAATATAAATATTGTAATTATATTCTTTATTTGAATATATTTATTATATTTGTATAATTATTTAAATATATAATTTTATTTTTATATTTTTATAAATAATTTATTTAAAAAATGAATATTTTTATCATTATATATATATATTGTAAATTAATATTAAAATGAGTACAGTAAATATAATCATTATTTTAATATATTTATAATATATTTATAATTTTTTTAATATATATTATTTTCTATTTATAGTAATATAAAAACCTTTTAAAAAACAATATTTATTAATAATTATTAATATATGAGTGTATAAGTATTTTAAATATTAATTTATAAATAAATTTAATTGTAAATATTTTTTTACAAATAATTTTTTATCATTTTTAATGTATATTTAATCTTAAGTGCAAGAATGTTAAATATAAGTTTAATTGAATAATTAAAAATGTGTACACATTAAAAATATTGAAAAAATTGAAAATTATTATAGATTAAATATAAATTATAAAACATATGGAACATTATTGAAATAACAATGAATACATATTGAAAATATTAAAAAGTAAGTAACAAACCCACCTGATAAATAATTGACATTGATAAAATTAGAAAATTAATAAAAAATTCAAAATAAAAAATTATTATATACCTATCATTAAATAAATTAATTAATTAACAATTTAAACTTATCTTGAATAAATAAATCATTTATTCAATATATCAAGTTATAATGATATTCTAAAATTAATACTACATTTTGAATAAATTACATAAATATTAAGTGTATGTGCTTCTATATAATATTTCCTTCATTACCAAATTTTTTTTATTGAATCATTATATATAAAACTAAATTATTTATGTATAGGGTAAATCAATATATGACATATTTTATCAACATTAAATTAAAATAACAAACTAAATTCAACTATGTAAATTACTCGATATAATTTTTCAGCTTTTTAAAGTCACATGTATTTCCATGATTTATTTATAAACGATCATTATTATTATCATATGGCTCTCCAATCAAAACTAAAAACATGATTGCATGTACGAACTCTAGTTAAATACTCTCCAAATATCACTACTTGTAGAAGTAGACATTCAATATAAGCATCATCCATGTCACGATCTTCTAATTGTATATCATCTTTCATAGTGTACCAATCATCATAGATGTGTCCTCATCCATTATGTTTTAGAGAACGACTATGTTTCCTTGACTTACATTGTTTCCAATGTCCCTCATACTCATCATCTTCTGCTTCAGAGTTGTTTTTATTCATAGGAGTCAACTCCCTATTTTTTAATTCATCATGAATGTAGTTTGTATCATTTCTAGATTTTCTAGAGAGGTAACAACAACCAACATCGCAACCTGTGATGGTTCAACGGTATCATAGTCTCCAATTTCTTGACCTAAATTATCATTGTGAAAGTAGTTCACTTTAAAATATTATGATGACATAATTTTCCATTCATTTAATTGACCCAATAAAACTTTTCAGAATAATTCATTATGACTTTTGACATCTTGGATTCATGTGGATGTACATTATATGCCAATTAAATCATGTTGATTGTAGATGAACTCTCCTATTTCATTGATGTCATAAAAATTATAGCCAATGTCCCCATAATCGGATAAGTCTGCAAAATAAGTGCTTCAACATTTTTTTATTTAACAGGGCATGAACATGCCATACATAGAAATTCATGATCATCTTTTTGACCAAAGAATTGATGCATTGTAACTTCATCAACGGAATGTGTATCTGTTGCTACATACCTGTTATTAGTTATTTCCATTTACATATGGTATATGAGCTTAGTTTCATTATATGATACTAGGTGATATCTGGACTCTACCACGAGATCCCTTATAGGATAACCACTACAGATGGTGTGCACTATGCATTCACGTTATCCCCCAAAGAAGTAACACCCGTAATTTTTTGGTAATTCAATTATAGTATAAATGATCATCAATAACATTACTATATCCCGTATTGAATATAGAGTAATTTTTATGAGGTGAAACAAAATATCTATATGAATGGATTGCCAAAGTGTTAAAGGAAGCGTTCATATGAGAAGGCTCATGGGAATCAACATCCATATATCCTTATTCATCATGATAATCCCATGTCTTACTCCTCAGTAACCCACCGAAAATAGCCAATAATTAACTGCATCCATATTTCTAGTAATCATTTTCCCAAAACTGTTAGTCATATCATCTACAAAAGTGGTTGTTGTGATATAGTTGGTGTCCTTGAACCAACTATTTGAACATTGATTTCATGAATATTTTATGTATTTAATATTAAATTAAACATCATATTACAAGTAGTTCATTGTTCAGAATTACCATAATGTTATAATTGAATAGATTAATTTTTCCATTAAAAAGTTCATGGTAGTTCCACGCTCTGATGAGAACCCTGATGTTCTATGAGAGTATTCATTATATAATTTTTCAGATAGAGGGAATACTATTATGGGACACATAGTATATAGACCATTATGTGTGAGTACTAATAAGAATATTAGACTTCTTCACATGAAGTACTCTTTTGGTAATCTCTATGAAGTTTGATTAAGAGAATATACCCACAAATTTTAATTATGAATGTTTTGGTTTCATCATATAGTCTTATGTATGAGTGTGTTTAATGGCCCATACACACTGTCATTATCATTAATTCATCACAGAACTTGCACACTTTGATTTGATGAAGAAATACATAAATCCATATGTTATAAATAATTATTGAATGTCGGTTGTGTCGCAAATGACATGTTTTTAATTTACATGTCATACAATTACTTGTCCCTTCCATATTTATAGAATTTGATATTTAGAACTTTTGTTTGAAATATAATTGTCACCAAAAATTACAATGCCATGGTGTACCGACTAGTTAATTTCATGTATTCAATGAATGATGTATCAAATATATATATTTTCAACACCTTCGAGAAACTCATTTGGTGATATTATGTGACAATGGTATTTTATTACTGTAGGAGAATTCAAATGTATTTAAAATTATTGTGACATTATGTTCGTTCTCATAAGTTACTTGACTTGTTTCTAATCAGTAATCCTGGACATTAAGTGATCTCTCCAAATGCCAACAAGATATAATCCTAGTGTGTCACACACTCTGTGTATCTTGAGGACTTGATTAATTTCTTATGGGATTTAATTAATAAAATAAATAATATTTTTAAGAATGTGGAATAATTTTATTTCTAATAAACTTATCACATAAATTAAATAAATAATTATTTACAAGAAAATGAATAAAATATATTTATTTATTTTATTTTATATTTAATAAATATTTATTTACAATTTTATGAATAAAATATTTATTTAATCGAATAAAATATCATTTTCAAAGTTTAATAAATACAAGAGGAGTTATAATGGATCACAATTGTGGCTATGGATAAAATAATTGTTTACGAGTTTGTAGGTATTATTAATACATATTGCACAAGTTGGTACACCAGAAAATAATTTTACTACTAATAATTTTTGTGGCATTGGATTTCATTAATTGTTATAAATATTTTTAATGGAAATTATGTAATTAAATGTTGTAACCAAAATCCCATATCTAGAAATATACAAATGTTTTTATTGTGTAATTTTACATGAAACCAATTCCCTGATATAGAATAGATAATTAATTCACACAACGAATACTCTATCAACTCCTCCACCTCTCTCCATGTCAATAATTTGAATCTCATGAGATAATTTCATCAATACTGAAGAACAAGCGATCCAGAATAAAGAGAGCAATATATTTGATTCTCCGTGCTAGAACCTGGAGAATGAGTGGAGTTGTTCCAAGAACATTGAAGCACATGTGGGTCACTACTAGAGGGATTCCCCCTTGGAACCCCAAGGGTGGAATGAATGCAATCCAAAAGGTCTATTTAGGAGAATCAATATTGATTACTGGAAAAATTATTAATCCATGCTATTTATTTTATATGATGACAAATAAAATAGCTTGTAATTTTTCCTACAGTATCCTTGTTCTTGGTTTCGAGAAAAAATTAGGAAAATAAATTATAATATATCACCCATAAATGTCTGCTAATGGTATTCCTAGAACAAACATGTGGTATCAGATTTGTATTGTTAAAATAAAAAATTATTTATTTGATTGTTATTTTTTACACAATTGTGGTTAGATTATATTTCAGTTTATAAATTCCGTAATAATATTTAAATTAACATTATATTGAAATATTAATAATTTTTTAATTTATTTAATTATCCTAATGGGGAAATAAAAATTGAATAAATATCGAAGATTTCATCAAGATGTTCTAACTCCTTGGCTGGTAAAACTAGGTTACACTGCATGCAGCCAGAGCAGCCACTATATTCTCATGTGAAATGTATCTAGATTTTCAGAGTAATTAAAATATTGTGGTGCTTTTATTTCACATCAAGTGTTAATTGGTCCAAACAAGAACATTTAAAATCAGTTACATGATGTGTAATTGGAATTTATACAGCTTGTAGTCTAGATGAGGAAACACACCAAAGCCCAAGGCATGCAACATGGGTGTACGTCAATCGGGGCACATGGTCTGTAGTTGTATGGAAACATTGTATTGTCTCCCATTAATGGATAAAATTAATATGTCATTAAAGTTTAAATTGTTTCATTGAAACCATATTTTACTAATTATCACATTGTTCTGTGTTTTATAAATTAATAGTGATTTTAATGAAATTTGTAATGATCAATTAATTTATAGTAATTAATAATTTATTATTTGTTCTATTGTTAATTTTCCTTGAATTCCATTAATTGTGTGAAACACCCAATAATACTAGAATATCGTTAATATGAGATAGAATTAATTAATTAATTTAATTAATTAAATAATACATGCATGTTAATTTTTATTATATGATAAAGAATGAATGAATGACAACCATTTACTTTGGCATATTCAATGAATGTGTGATCATTCATGAGCATGGCCAATACCTATGTATGTGTTGGAATTTAATTACACAAATATGTTATATTTTTTGGGAAATTATGTATTATTAAAATAAAATATTGAATGTTATTCATTCCTCTCTCCATTATTATATAGGTCATGTGTGTCTAATGATATTTTTATAATTTCCTTTAACCAATGATATAGTTCCAGTCCCATGTATGTGAGTAATAAATATTTGTAATTAATGTATATGACCAAATAGATTCATGAATTATTATAATGTAACCATAATGATTCCAACTCAGTGATACATAGGTGGGCATGTTGAAGGTTGTTGTTGTTACGAAATCTGAAATAAATAGTTATTTACTTAGTCCAATGGATGATTTGTTGTTCTTTCATTCAATAAACCATTGAGTAATCCCAATATAGGTTTATTTCCTAAAATATTTTGTTATTATTCATTAAAAATATATGTAATGATAAGATACCATTACCACATGAATTAATGAATGAATATTCTAAAAACAAAATTAAAATAAAATTTAATATGCATAAATGTTTTACAAAAACAAGATTAAGTAATTAATTAACTATCTTAAAATATATTACCAAGACCTGTATAATATAAAACATGATAAAAACATTTCATAATAAAATAAAATCACCTATTTTAATATTAAGTCCTAATTATAATTGTTTTTCATTATTAGGAAGAAAACTCAATAAAACAATGTGTTTGAGAAACCTTTTTTTGACACATACATTTATTAAGGATGTTATTATTAATGTTTCAATTTGACATAACCATTTTACCTTAAGTGGTGAATCAGTTTCTATACATGGTGTAATTTGAATTCATGTTTTTAGAATATACAAGACATGATTTATAGTATGGGGTGTCCATTAAACGGATTAAGTAGAAGACAGACCATAATTGACAAAGAGTTTCCTACCCAAACACCTTCAAAACAAAATGATGAACCCTTGTTGTGGGATGTAAAGGAGAATCTAAATCATTTCCACATAAATATTCTAGAAACTGAACATTATATGTTCAAAAATGTAGGTTATGATGAAAAAAATAATGGTAGATTTAATAAAAACAATTAATTATTCTCAAAAAATAAGTAACCAAGAAAAAAAACAAATAATAAATTCATTTATTTTTATAATAAAATGAAAATATCGCTTTCCCTATGATCAATATTAGATCATGGAAATATCACCATTGTATGTAACATCTAAGAGTTGTAAATATTCTTTTTGGTTTTTGTAATCTATGAACATAAATATTGTGTAATGGAATCCCAACTGCCAAATATGTCAACTCAATTGGAAAGTGATGAATACTACCAAGCCTATGAAAAACATATGAATAATTCAATCATTGTTAATAGTTTGTTGCATTCATATATCCCTGGTCAACTCATAAACCCTTACAGAACATGGATTTTTATAACATGATTGATCTCCTCTATCGTATTTAGTATGATAGAGGTAGAAATTAATTGAGTGAGTTTTACAAAACACTCTTTAAGATTATTCAGGTAGAATTTTGAATAATATTGAATCACATAGTCAAACTGATTTTATACATCAAGTACTTAGTGGTTCTATGATTTAAACTCTCCAAGGAACTAGAAACTAGTCTCATATGGAATACCTAACTCAAAGTGTCTATAATTTTATTTTGGAATTTTAATATTCAAAGAAATTTAGAAGACACTACCACTCCTTCTTATCCTATATCTCCAAAAAAGATATAGGTATGAAGCATGAAAATCCATTGATCCATATGATGAATCAATGTAAATAGAAAGAAAAGATATTTAAGGCCAATGATTTGACACGCTCATCCAAAAAAAGAACATCAATTTAGAAAAAATGTATTAGGATGATTTATGTTTCTCATATGGAAAAATAGTATCACTAAGAAAAATTACAAAGAGCTAAAGAATAAAAGAGAGGCTACAAGTGTGTTTGTTATTGAGTTAAATTTATCTATTTCCTAAAATGTTGTATTAGATACAAATTTTTGTGATCACATATGAATTCAATTATAAGAACAATGTGTATCAAAAAAATTAACCGAGAGGAGGTTGATCTATGAGAATCCAATAGAGATAAATTTGATGGTGTTGTTATTGGGACTTCCAACTCTAATTACCGACTGAAATGATGATGGTATTAAATTTTTATTATTATGTTTCATCATTTACAAAAAACAGAATTTATGTATCATAAATAGATAATGATTGATTTATTATATAATTAGGAAATAAGTATTTCTTATTTTAATGATGACATCAGTTATGGTACGACACATTTACATAACATACATTATTTATTGGATTATAAGAACTTAGTGATGGAAAATCAATAATGATGTTTACTCACAAGACTCATACCACACCCAACATTGGATTCACTAGATAGGTCATATAAATGAAAAATCAAGAAAAAATTACAGCAAGATTGATCATAAAATTCTTTCAAATTAAAACCACATGTTGTATGTCATGCTTGTTTACAGGGGAAATGGACAAATCCAAATTTACTGGGAAAGGAAAAAGTGCTAAATTACTTCTTCTATTACTTTATATGGATTTTTTAGGGCCATTTACTATTGATTTTAAGGGTGGGTTCTCAAAATTGATAACTTTAATTAATTATTTTTGTAAATAATGGTATATTTACTTAATGATATATAAGTTGGATTCTTTTTATAAATTATAGAAATAAACAGTGAAATTTAAAAGCATAATGGTAGGATGTTTAAGAAACATTGCACAGGCCGAGGTGGAGAATATCATAACTGATATGTAATTCATTAATTTTAGGAGGATTGGATCCTATACCAAATTACACCTCCATACATGCCTAGGTAAAATAATGTATTTCAAAGGAGGAACCAAACCTGTTGGACAAGTTGAGATTAATCACGACTCATAAAATTCATTCATTTTCCATTTGGTGAAATGTTTTACAAATAGTGGCACAAATACTAAACCAAGTACCAAATAAATAGATAAATGTAATTACAAATGAATTCTGGTGGTAGAGTGGGAGTAAGATAAAATTTGATGAATTTGTCTATCAAGGAACAATACAGTTGGAACATGATCAAATTCCTAAAATTCCTATGGAAGAAGAAACTATTGAAAATTAAAAATAAATTCATAAGATTAAAAGATAGGTCATAGATCCATTATGGTATGGTTATCTAGTTATTTAGTATGGTTGTGCATTATTCACTGATAATAATTATCATTTATCCTACAATGAAGAAGTAAGTGACACAAATATATCATTGTGGCAAGAATCCATGCATATATTGATGTACTCAATGTATGATTACTATGTGTGGATTTTGGTAGAACATCCAGTGGATGAAAATACAATAGGTTGAAAATAGGTATTAATGATGAAAATAGACATGTAATGAAAATTTATACTTATAAGGAGTGACTAGTTGAAGTGGTTTACTACATCAACAAGGTATTGACTACGCTGAAATCATTTACTAATTTCAATGCTAAAATCCATCATAATTTAAAATTACATTATAGCTTACAATGACTATGAGATTTGGATCATGTATTTCAAAATACCATTCCTTAATTGGATCCATTAATAAGATGTGTACATGAAACAACCTAAACTATTTTGGACTCCAATGTATTCTATTTAGATATTAGTGTTGAAAAAATATATTTGTATATTTATGCAATAATCATGTCATGAAAAATTCATTTTTATAAATCCATAATGAAATTATTTTACAAACTATGAATGCTAGAAATGTGACTATAAAAGGATTCGTGGTAGTGTATTGTTTTATTGAATAGTTTATGTTGATGACATAATCTACATTGGAAAATAAATTCTATAATTACAATCTTTTAAATCATATATGAATAAATTATGTTCTATTAAAAACTTATCAAGGAAGAATTTACACATGGGATCAATTTCCATCATGATAGATCCAATATTTTTCTTGTACTTTTTCAATGTACATCCATTGAAATGGTATTGAAGATAATTAATATTTAACAATCCATGAATTGATTGTTTCAATCATTACATGTCATTCATCATTCGATGAAAATGTTTCCTCAGACACATGAGGAAAAAAAATATAATAGTAATGATTCCATTTGAAATTGTTTTTGGTTCAGTCTTATATGTTATGTTATGTACTAGGTTAGATGTAGCATATGCCTTATGTGCATTTTTTATATATCAACCTAATCTAGGTGACCACCATTAGATGGAGGTCATGACCCTTATTAATTATCTAATTCAAACTAAGATATGAAATTGGTTTATGAAAAGGAGGAGGAATTATTAATCATAAGATATATAGATTCTAGTTTCCCAACTGATCAATATGACATGATGGCACAAAGGGGATACATCTTCACATTAAATGGAGGTTTTGTGAGCTGGAAGGTCTCAAAGAATGTTGTTGTTACAATTTCAACTGTACATTTCCTGTATAGTGAAGTATCTAAGGAAGCTAAAGAATCAGTTTGGATTCCTAATTCCATCCAAAATCATGATGTGGTACCCAGTAGTAAAGATCCCACCACACACTACTAAGACAATACTACAGAGGTGGATCTCACAATAGAGTGAAGGTCCTGTCTACAGAAGATAAAAATACATAAAATGTATTATATCATGAAGGATTTTTCTCATAGAGATGAAGTAATAGTGATTATTATTTCCCTTGAAGAAAACATTGAGTTCACCAAGACTATATCCTTGACACAGCAAAAACATGATTTTCTGGTGAGGTCTAGTAGAATAAATGTAGAAGGATGTTATATATAGTCAATGTGGGTGTTTTTTTTGAATTATGATTTTTTAGAAAATATTATTTACATTGGTTAAATGAATTATTTATGTATTATATAATATATTAAACTACTTATTATATATTCGTCATTGTTCATCATGACCAAAATGTAATAATGTACATGATAATGTCATGCTTTGTTAAGGTCATAGTAGGTCTCTTCTATGATTAGAACCTTTGTCGTCTATGAAAATATTCTTAATATAGTTTTGTGGTTGTATATCGTACTATAATAAGACACATCAAACATATAATGTTAGGTGAGAGTACTCATAACTAGACGATAATTCTCTTTTGTATGTTCGACCTTTGTAATCTACAAGATGGGAGATTATGAGAACATAAACACCTATAGAAATTATTCATGTTTTTGATTCATCAGATATATATATCTATGAGAATGTGTAATGGTTTTTATATAGTATGATTATCATTAATTCATGTCATGACTCCTTTACAATGATTTTATGGAAAAACCCACCAGACCATATGTTGGAGGGAAGTAGGGAATGGTTGTTGCCAAAAAAATTACATGTTATTAATAAATAAGTGAAGAATATATTATTCCCATGAATATTTATGGAATATGATATAATAGAACATTTATTGAAATAGATATCTTTAACTAAAATCCATTTCTATATTAAAATGTTTTGTTTATTTCATATAGTCAAAGAATGATGTATCCAGCATATTAATTGATGACACCATCATCCATTACGCTAGGTGAGATTATTTGAAAAATAAATTATATTACATTGTGAATATCCTTATGATGTTGTCTACATTTTGACATTATTTTAATTCTCTTTGTTTCCTTGACCTATTTGAATATAGTAATCATGGACCTCAGACAATCAAACCTAATTCCAGTGATAAACAAGGGTCACACAATTTGTGTTCATGGTGATCCCAATTAAGTTATTTTTGAAATTAATTAATGGAATAAATATTATTTTCATGGATGAGGAATAAATTTATTGATGTAATATTTATTGTGTAAATTAAAAAAAATATTATTCACTGAAATGTAAACAATATATATTTATTTATTTTGATGATTATTTAATACATATATATTTAATATTTTTTGAATAAAATATTAATTTAATACTGTAAAAAATGGGTTTTTATTAAAAATTTGAGTTTGAATGGAGTAAGATAGTTTCAAGGTATAAAATAATTATTTAGAAGTCCATATAAATTATTTATCCATTTTGCGCATGTTGAATCACCCAAACAGAACAAAAAAATTTACCACCTTTTTTCTCCTTTTTAGTGTTGTTAAAAGGATTCACAAAATAATCATGTTTTTGTGCATTTCCTGACATTTTTAGGGCAACATACATGGGCTAAATCTAGTCACCATCTCTCTGTCACCATATCTAATATCTGGGCATGGCATCGAGTACCCATTGACAACAACATTCTACAAAATTTTTTATGGATGGAACATGAAGGTTTTACCTCGATAAAGGTGAATCAATCTTGCTGATGTTGTTGGAAATTTTCTATAGTTTTAGCCCTTGAATATAACACCAAAATCAAATCCTGGTAAGATAGGGTCACTATCGGACCATCACTACGTCAAATTCAGGACCAAAAATGATGGTTGATATGGAGGATCCATGGTACAGGCTTTCTATAATGTCTTCCAAGACCCGGAAATCGCTCTTGAGGATGATTACCCATAATAACCCATGAATAAAACCTTTAATGATTGCTCCACTATAACCATTGTGGTTGGGTTCTAGTCTGTGTTGGACAAAAACAAAGCATTATTGTTAGAAGCCATGTCCTAACAACCAGTGTCTATGGGAATAGACATGAGAAGGTATGAATCCACGTACAATAGTGGGGGCACCATTAACAATGTCAAATCCACAAATCTGACATGTTCAGTGACGAGGGTCGGGTATGGGATGGTATAGGGTAGTTGGAAATATTGGGTGATAAATAATTTGAGGGGAGATATAAGGGATGGACAACAGAAGATGACGAGTTTGTATGTGGATGACCTGTGGGGACTACGTAAATGGCCACACCATATAGCCTCTTGTGGTCATCCACAACCCGCTTAAGCTTCATGTATATGTCATCACCCCATCTATCCACCACATGTTCTTTATTAGCCAATATTTTTCACTATCCTCTATCGTCCCATACCCGACCATCATCACCACATGGGTATGATTACTATAGTGGTCATCCTCAATGGTGTTTCCATTGTAGTTTTGGGGATCAACCCCAACGATACTATATATGTAGTTTCAAAAAAACAAGATTAACTAAAAGGCATTTTATCTTTGGAATTAATTTTATCACTTGATGTAATTTTACTCAACACTCCATTGAATATACATATATTTTTTTACCAATGATAATCACAATCAGGAAACATGGAATTCATCATTCCATGAAAATGAGTCTACAGACCCATGAGGAATGAAATATAAAGGAATGGATTACATACCCTTTAATGAATTGGTAATTAATTTATGTTATGATATGTACTAATCTAGTTTTCATATATTCAATAAGTGTGGTATGAATATATCAGCCTAATCTAGGGAAACACAATTGGTTGGTAATCATGCCTATGTTTATGTATCATTGGGATACTGAGTATATCTTCCAAGTTTATTGAGGAGATAAAGAGTTATCCATCAAAGGATATGATGATTCTAGTTTCCAAACTAAGCAATATGGCATGATGATACAAATGGTATATATCTTCAAATTGAATAGATGTGTTGTGAGATGGAAGAGCTCAATGAATGATGTGTTCATAGATTCTAAAAAATAGTCTAATTATACTTCATCTTATGATGTAGTTGAAAAGTTAGTTTTGACGAAAAATATCATCTAAGAAATTTATTTAGTGACTGTATGTAAAGATATCATCACACTGTATTGTGATAATACTTCATAGGTGGATTCAAAAAAAGAGCCCAGGTCACATCAGCAGATGATCCACATAATTCTATGTATAGTCTCTTGAGTTAATATTTTCAGAGAGGCTATGATGGAATGGTTATTATTTATATATAAAGAAACATGGGGGGGTACCTTAACTAAATCCCTAACTAAGAATATACAAGAATACCATGTGAGGTTTAGCAAACTGAATTTCATAGTTAGTTATCTCTATTCCATTTGGGAGTTTTTATATTTTGTGTCATGAAACCATATGTACATACATTAATTATAAGAATATTCTATGTGATAAAAAATAAATTAATCATCTTATTACATATTGTTAAATTTTTGGCATTACAATATTGTAATAATGTATTTTATTATTTGTCTCATCTATAAGGTCATGGTAGTTCCCCCCCTAAGATGAGAACCATGAAGTGATTTGACTATATTAAAAATATTTTATTGAGGATATATATAATAATATTATGGTAGAAATTTTATATTGACTATCATGTGCGAGTACTCATAATCATATTTAACCACTTCTCATGATGTTCACATAAGGTAATCTCTATGATGACAGATTATGAGAACACACCCGCGAGTAGGAATTCTGCATGTTTCCATGTAATCGAATATTCCAATCTAAAAGAATGTGTAATGGTCCTTAGATTTTAATATTCTCATCAATTCATGTCACGAATCACACACTAGGATTCATATATGAAAATTGTCATGCCATTTATATGTCGGAAGTTGGTATGTTGGGAGCATCACGAATGACATGTTATTAAAGGATTTGTAATGAAAGAAATTGTACCATCAATATTTATAAAAGATGATATCAAGGCCATTTTATTGAAATAGAACTATCACCCTAAATTTTATGTCAATACTGAAATGATGAATTTACATCATATTATAAAAAATGATGTATCAAGCATATAGGATGATGACATTGTCATGCAACATGCATGATGCGATAATGTGACATAGAGATTATGTTACATAATTTGAATTCTTATGAAATTTTCATAATTATGACTTTAATTTATTTCTCACTAGTTCCTTGACCTATTGTAAAACAATAATATTGTACATTTGGAGGGTCCTCCTAGTGAAAAAAAGAAATAATTTTAGAGGTTCACAATATATTTATTTCTAGTGGTCTGGATTAAAATTTATTTTAATATAAATAATTGAATAATTATTATTCTAAATAATGTTAAATAATTTTATTTTAGTTATATTGATTATATATAATAAATAAATATATATTCACAAGACTATGAATAAAATATATTTATTTTATTTAATAAATATTTCATAAATATTTACTTACAAGTATGTTTTAAATATATTTATTTTATAGAATAAATTTATTTTGTGGGTATTAAATTAATATAGGAGGATTTGAAACGTTCCATGACTGTGTCTGCAGAAAAAATAATAATTTACATGTCAGTAAATATTGTTTATCCATTCCGTGCAAGATGGCGCACCACAAAATAATAATATTGTTATTATTATATAGTTCATGGGATTTCAGTAATAATTGTCATGAATGTAAATTTTGTAACCAAAATCCCAACACTATAAATTGATGAATTCGTATTTCGTGTAATTTATTTCAAACCAATTCAATATTTGAGAATACAAAATTATTATGTACAATGATATATCTATCAACTCCTCCTCCACTATCACTTTTAATCATGAGATCCCCAATAGAATAATTTATTCAATTCCAATGAATGAGTTTTCATGAATAAAAAAATACAGTAATTTAGTTAACCATGGTTGCACCTGGAGAATGAGTGTCCTTGTTTGCAGACCATTGGAGAACATGTGGATCATCACTATTGGGATTCTACACTTCGATCCTCACAAGTGCAATACAGAAATCTCAGAGTACATTTTCGAAAGATAAAAATTAATAAATGAATTATAATATTTTACCCAAGTATTTATTTCATATGATATTAAATAAATTTAATAGTAATTTCATGGAAAAAAATCATCACTCTTGTTTTCAAGCGATGATTGTTAAAATAAATTTTAAAATATCACCCACTAATGCATGCTTTTTTTGGGCCCGAAACATACAAGTAGTAGGAGTACCCACACTATTTTGAGGCCCTGATGTCCATTATCTACATCAACAAAATTCATGAACAATCAGATTATAGATAATAAAACATAAAACACATCATAAATTACCTATTTCATGCACAATGTACTGACTACCACTACAGAGCAAGGGTATTTTTAATACATTAAAATGATATAAATTTTGAAGTAATTTGTAGAAAATGTCACAAAATCAATGGGAATCATGATATGATCCACCTCTCTGAGGAAGTAATTTAAAAACCAAAAAAGTCCCCCTCGGTAATTCGATCATGTTTTACCAGAATACCAATTGAAACAGAAATGTCAAAAAATATCTACGGATTCCAAAAAATCAAATTAAAAACATAAATTTGGAACCAAACCTGAGATCTTGGTTTGCCGATGGAAAATAGATTTTATCAAGGGACCCAATCTTGGATGCACAAGATCCCTAGATTGAAAGAGTATTCAAAAACCATCATGTCATGTACTACAACTCATTATAAGGAAAAAGGATGTGGAAATTACACCTTCTAAAGGGGTTACATTTCTTCTCAGGAAATCCACAAATAGCAATGACCCTTCATTCCATGTCCACTTTCATCCAATATTATTGACCATATTGGCAAACAAAACTTACAATAATCATGAATTTTTAAATTTTAAATATTCCTAGAATCAAATCATTATTGACCATAATGTTCCAAAAATTAACACATTAGAAGATACATTTGACAGTTTCATCCTTGCTCTGGTAATATCCCATCTATTCATCCCTATATATTAATTCATGATAGTGATTGTCGACAATTTGTGATTCAATTTTGGTCATATTCAACAAATGATCATCAATGGTTCTCACCGTTCTTAGATGAGAGGGGAAACATAAATTGTAATCTAATATCCTCTCATCCTCTGTCCCTAAGCAAAGGCCATGTAGGGGAGTAGTATCAGTAATGCCCTCATGTGACCAGAATCATTGTTGATGGTGAAATGAAGTAGCAAATAGAACCTGATTATAATCTACCACGAATGACAAACCCTAGACACCATTAGTGGGAGACATGAGTATATGATACAAACCATTCATACCGATATAATTTATTATGAATACAAATTTAAAAATATAAAAATTAATATATTCATTTTGATAAATAATTATTTCATTGTTAAATATTTTGAAATTGTTCTGATTATTTCAATTTTTTTATTTATTTAATTATATGACTTATTTCGTAATATTATTAGTGCTAAAAAATACATGTTAATGGATCAATTTATGGGAACTAAAAATGTCCTGGTAAAGGGTACCATTTATTGGTTGTAAAAAAACAATGATAAATGGTACCCTATATCTGTGTTAATTTTATCACTGATAAATGAATCCTTTATGACTGGTTTTAAAATCATTGTTATTGGAAAGTGAATTTAAATAAACAAATTGTAGTATTAATCACATTTATACTTGTAATTTTTTTGTAGATAATATTTTCCTGTAAATTAATTTCCTTAAATATTTTTTAATCATTAATTTTTATTTTAATTAATTTTTTAATATTAATTTTTTAAAATTTTATCTAGATTCTATATATACTATATTTTATGCTTATAGTTTCTAAATTGATAATTTCATGTTTATAATCAATAATGTATGTGCCATAGAAATTAATTTTTATTTATTATATTTATAAAATTAATTCTATTCTAAAATCATTTTTATATTATCAATATATTTATAATGTTTCATGTTGATTGTAATAATAGTATATATTTTAATGGATTCCAAATTTACATATTTTAAATATAACATCATTTTTGTATTTTAGTTGAACAACATTTAAGAACTAGAAAAATAAACTCTAGTTACAATGGAAAACAAATTAATAACATTGACTACACTAGAAAAGAAAATAATAAAAATATCATCTCATTAATAAACAAACAAAAATATAGATGATAAAAGTTAATGTTGTTAAAAAAACATAATATATAGTCTTTAAATGATTTTTGGAAACTCCAAAAACATATGAAATACAAATAATATATAAATTTTAAATGAAATCTAGGACCTGAACACAAATCATTTAGTTTAATGAATATAAATATATTTTAGTAAAAATAATAAAGAGAAAAAAAGTATAATTAACAATATATGAATTCACAATAAAAAAAATGAAAAAAATTATTATTAATTAAAATAAATTAATAATAATTCTACTATATAGATCACTATTAATTTTTATATTATGATAATTAGTATTCATAAAAAATAATATTATTATTATTTTCATCACATTATTATCCTCTGATTATTATCCTGGCATTATTAATCTCACTCTATTATTTATAGTCAATATTCATGTATATTCTATAAATCCTTGTGCATATTTAAAAGGTGGGTGTGTGTGATACTTATTTAAGAAGGGTGTGAACAATTGGTCGCTCCTCAGAATCCACTTAATATTAAATAGTATGGAACTCAAGATCTCCTTAAAAATCATCATTTTTGGGCACTCACCCGAGTGTTGGCTAGCCCGACCATCTTGGCAGACGTGTCTGACAACCACAAATTTCTTGATCATGTCTTCTTGATGGTGAATCATGAGATCTGGTTGGCGGCGCATGGTCATAGCATCAAATATATTGATGATAACGAAGTACAATTCCAATTTTTCCCAAATCCACATGGTGTTCATCTAGGATTTCAACCTCGTTGGTGACCGTTCATACCAAATGGTATTCAACCACTACATTGTCATCATACAACCACAAAATATTGTTCTTAGTACTAAATAATTAATTTAAATTTAATAAAAAACACTTATAATAAAGGCGCTATTAAAATGTGGATCCCTATTATCTATTATAAAAAATTGATAATAATGCATCTTTTTGTCAACAATTATTATGTTCTGGAAAATTCAAAGACAATTTGAAACCCATTATATAAATATTATATATTCCTTTTTAAAAGTTTTTGATAACTGTTGATCATACCTAGGATGCACAACCTATACATGTAACCACCACAACATTAAAATTTCTTTTTACACCCCCTCCATCCCCATTGTTTTCCCCCCATTCACCTGCATGCGTTCCCATACCTCATATTGGATTCAAACCAGAGACCTCTCCATAGTGCATCTGCACCTTTACCACTAACCAATATAATATTTTTCTCCATATAATGATATATAAATTTATTTTTTAGGTATATATTTAATATAAATATTTATTTGTATACGAGCGGTCAAACTACATTTGAATACATAGATGTACTCCATGTTTTTTTGATAATTTTCAACCATGCCTATTTCCTTTTATTGTCCAGGTTGCTCTAACTGTGCACCCGCATACACGTATCATGCATCTCCTGCATGGATACTGGATACGTATTGATATCCATACGTTGCATGACCACCATGAAGGTCAGTATAGCTCGCACCGTGGTGACTTCTAGGATAATGATGTTTGTTCGGGTGATTCGAAGAGCACTGTCCTAAAATCATTACTCGCTTCTAAGGAGAAATTTTTAATTTACTCCATCCTTATGAAAATTCTCACCCAAGACCACATTTTAAATCATCACTCATTTTAATAAAAATACATGCATCTTGAATAATAATAATAGATTCAGACTAATAAATTCATGTTAATAATGTCACTATAATAAATTCATTATAATAATATTATTCATTATTACTAATGTGGTTATTATTATTATTATTAAACATATTATATGCAACATTATTATATTGTATAATTTTAATAATTTTATTATTATTGTATTTGTTTAGAATTTCATAAATATACTTATTTATTATAACATATAAAATTAATTACATTAATAATTAAGTAATCAATATTTTTTTTGTTCTCCAAAAATGAATAACAAAATTATAAATTTTACTAGTTAAATATGTTTACATACCCACATATATACAAAACAATTACTTCATTCAGGAACTTTACAACTGATAATAAAGTTAGGATAATAATTTCAGTATAAAAAGAATTATTGATAAAAAATAATTATAATGAAAACATTATTATAAATTTATTATATTATATTCATGTTAATGATGTTTTCCAAATAATAATTCTTTTATTATTTATTAATATTAATTATAATAATATAAGTAATTATAATTATCTATATTATCATATTATTATTAAATATTATTAAATATTAATAATTTGATTCAAATTTTTTTACTATCAATATTATTTTTATTATATCATATATTATTATTAGGACATAATATTTTATACTTATTATTTTATGACCAAATTTTAATATTCAGTTAATTAATACATTTAATGTTCATGTCAAATATTTCATTTAAAATATAAATATAATATATATTCTATAATATTCTAGATTAATCTGGTTCTGTAAAAGACCAAATATTATCTTTTGAAAAAAAATTGTTTTGTATCATCTATATTATTTTATGTTTTTATTTTTAATTATTTTTTAATTGTAATACTTTTTTATCATTTTAGTCAATTGTTTTAATTTATTTTCTATTTTTCTTGTAGATTGTTTTTTATATGTTTTCAATGTCGCTCACATGAAGCACAACCAACATATAATGTTTGAAGTTGGTATCTTATGAAGAATATAAAAAATATATTATATGTATAATATATATTTAACATTAAATAAAATATATAGAAATAAAAAATAGATGAAAATAGAAATAATTTCATAAATATATTCAACTAAAAGTAGTTTATATGGTACATACACTAGTGATTGAAAACATATCATTTTCACAAAACATTATACAAATATAATATAACATAAATATAGTCTAAATAAACTTTCAACAAATGAATCTACAAATATAAAATAATAGAGAATAAAAATGATACCTAAAAATATTTATAATAAAATAAATTAATTTATAGAAAATTTTTATATGAAAATATATTACCATAAAAATTTAATCACTACTAAAAAACTATTCCATAACAGTTTTGTACATTATCAGTGCTATCAGTAATCATTGATGAACGCTCCATTTATTGGTGCTACAAAAATGACTGAAAGAAGTTACCATTTATTAACACATTTTTACTTCTATCAAATCGTACCATTTATCATCAATTTTTAGTTCTCGTACATGGATCTTTTATCAACACATTTATAGCACTCATAAATTACATAATAAAATAAAATACTTAAACAAATTGAAAATAAAAAAAATTATTTGAAATTAATATAAAAAAATTATTTAATAACTATTTGAAAAAAATAAATAAATTTATTATACTAAATAAAAATTATAAATACTAATAAATAGTATTGAGATTAAGTTTTTGTGGGAGATGCTCCAGAGTTACACTGATCGTGCCAAGGGTTTTTTGTACTAGGTGGTTATTAATCGAGTTGACCTTGCCACTTCATTTCTCCATTAATGAATATTCGACTCACACGAGTGTGTCACAGATACTACACCCCTCCTTCGTCTTCCGTTTATAATTTTGGATGTGAGGTCATTGGATTCCAATGCCTCCACCCCCTCTTGGACCTTCGTGTATCTCTATCAATGTTCAATTTGGTTCTTTTGTTAATTAAATTGTATTCTAATTTTTTTACTTATGGAGGATGATTTTTTCAAAATCACCATCAATTAAAACTTTTGTAGAATCTGGTCATCTAAAAAACATTTCTAGACGGCTATTGACATTTTCCGAACAAGAATATATCACATTATGTGTATAAAAATTCATAAAAGAACTTATACCGAAAAAAATTTAAAATAATTTTTATATGAAATATTATATTTTCACCAGTGGATGATGATGTATATCCACTTGTCTACCTACCGGAAGTGATGTATGCATTAATCCAACCATACCATAAAAAACATTGTATGAACTAGAAATAAAATTTAAATGGGGTCTCGAATGGTGTTGGGTTGGAACATTTGAACAATGAGAGACCAGAGAAACAACATATTCATCTGAGTCAATATATTCGAATTGTGTCTCCTATTTCTTGTTATCCGAATCATCATGGTTGTGTCCTCGTCCATATCCTTTTTTCTATGAACCTATTTCCATGATTTATTATGGAACCATGTTTCCTTGAGCTCATCCACTTCTGCTTCAAATTTGTTCTGTCCCAATGGAGTCATCTCAATAAAATCTAAAACTACATGATTTTTTTTATAATTTGATGAATATTTGTGAGGAAACAACTTTTTTGGTAGTGCTCGATGCCAATGTGGTAGCAGTTTATTAATAAACAAAAAACTAACACATTTCCCTTTTATCACCCAATGAAATTTTACACATCACTGAAAGGACATTTCCCCCAAAATTAATTTTGACATACACAACTAATGGATTTTAACACCACGCCCGAAATATTTATATACATCTCAACCACATCCATGAACATCCCATTTTGATGTACCTCTAGTCACTATAATCGGAACACACTACTTGATCTCCACAACAAAGAGGCATTTTCATACCAGACACCATTATGATTCTAATTTCATGTTCCTGTCAAAAAATTTATCACCATCATCACATGTCATCATCCTCAACAGCTCTTTTCCTGAGTTACCACATATGAGGAAACCCTTTCATATTTATCTCATTCCAGCAACATCATTACCGACAGTAAACCTATCCTATACAAAAAAAAATTATAATCATTTTCTGTGAATTTAATATTTTGTTAATGAGTTAAATATTCCCTGTCATTTAATATGGACCCCCATTAAATTTCTCACATAATGCGGTTCACAATTGAATTCCCCAAATTAATATTTTATGTCAACATCCCAAACATACTCCACCTTTTCATAAAATATGAATGTAATGTGATCATTGAATCCACATTCATTAGCATCACTAACGATTTCCTAACCTTCATTGTATTATTTATCATCATCTCCACCATTATCGATTTCGGCTTCAAAGGACTATCATTAATGCCTCTAACTTAAATTAATCTCTATCATAATGTGTCTACATGTCTCTATGACATGTTATTATTTATATAATTGTATTAAAAAATTCAATTTAATAATTTAATTAAACCTCAATATCATTGTTCATCTCCCTTCCCCTCCCACGCGTCTCAACTATTTTACTCCATAAGGGAAATAGGAAACTTCATGAATGCTTCAAATTGGACTCTTTCAATGAAATAAAAATTTGAATATGCATTAATGGGTGATAATAAACATGTATGTAATTATTATTGGGTGGATTCATTATTGTAAAAGTTATATTTTATTGACCTAGAGATGAAATGTAGGGAAATATTATCCAACCCCACGGATCCAAATACCCCTATATAATATGATCACACCAACTACAAGAATATCATCAAATAATTTCTAGATTTTAAGAGGAAAATAAGCCACAATCATGACTTTCACCCAGTGGTCTCCCCCCACCAATACGACCACAATGTGTGCAGACCACCTCATGCAGTTTATATTGTATTTAAAATTTCATTTGAATTATTTATTCATTCCCTCCCACAATACCCTACATGAATTTTTAAATGTATTAAATAAATTTTACTAAAAAGATAATTTTAATAAACACAAATAAAAATCAAATACATTTTTGTGTGGTTTATCAAAAATATCATTTTGAAATAAATTATAAAAATGTGATTAAAAAATGTGTTAATGGATTTGATAAAATCATTAATTTTTAATTTCAATGATTTATAGAAGAATTATTAGTCTAGATTATTAAGATGATAAAACATTTAATCTTTTTGGATTAACATAAAAATATATCCATCAATAAATTTTATAATATTATAACAGGACAATTATTGAAAATAATTACATGAAGTTATTCACAATAATTTAAATGAAATAAGATAATTAAAATTACATTGATTTATCAATGATAAATTAAAATATTTAATGGAAATTTAATTTATTAGTTTAAGAAATCATAATATTATTAGGCTTCAAAATAAGTGTTTAAACCATATTTAATTTTTTTAAAATGAAAAATTCATAATCTGGTGTTCATGATCAACTTATTGATCAAATTTTTTTGTACTTCATCTTCATCAATTAGTTGAGTATTTGTTTCCCCGTCATTAATATTAGTGACTTCCCATCATATTTGGAAAATGAGTTTAGTTTCCTCAGTTGATAAGGGTATCAATTTGAAGTATAACAGAATATCGTATATACGATTCAAAATTATAATTGGTGTTTTTCATTGATTCATGTTGTATCCCAAAGATGTACCACTTGAAATTTCTTTTGTAATACCATTACATACCAAAGAATCATCAACAACTCTACCTTATCCATAAATGAGTTTGGAACAATCTACACATTGGGATACAACATATCTGTATAAATTCAATGCAAAAGTCTTAAAGGAAGGGGTTAGTTGAGAAGGATAAATGGAATTAAAATCCATATATCCTTCTTAAGCACGATCAGCCAAATTCCTAATAATTTGAGAATCTTTGTTTGAAGGCTCATGATTTTCAACAACCCTATTAACAGTAATCAGTTTTTCACAAACAACATATGTAGCATCATCATCTGTGTGGGTAGTAGGAGAAACCACAAGCTTTATTGATCATGAATTACTCTACATATATCAATCAACATAAAGAACTATATTATTACAATTTTAATAACATAAATATCCTCTTAAATTATCAGTTGCATTCCCAATGGACTTCCCACCACTATAGATCAAGTGTAGTTTTTCCTACAATACAGTTATAATAATGTTGATGTATGTTATTGAAAAGGATACAAAATCTATGGGCATTGACCTGAGATCCACATATACTAGGAAGCACAAATGAAATCCAAAATTCACCTTTATAGTAGGCTGATCATGTATTCTTAGAGTACCAATTGTCGGTGAAATGTGAAACAATATTTATGGATGCCATAATAGAATATTGAAACAAAATATTTTCTCCTAAACATAACTAAATGTGTTATAGACAATAAAAGGATTTAATCATGGGAACAATGTTGAATTCGCAATGTCCATGGCATGATGTACGTCTACCCATAACCCCATGCCTTGCACGAGAGCACTTCCGAGATGTAAAGGACATGGAAACGTCCCCTCCCAATGATGTTAAATTTGTTATTGTGAAATTACAAAACATCAATGATCCTCTGTTATATGTCATCATCCCTCATAAGTTTTTGAACAATTGAAAACATAAACCTAATAAAAATTGGGAATTCTCAAATATTAAAACTTTCCAAATTTAAATCTTCAATTTCCAAAATGTGTGTTGAATTAAATATATTTAAGACACACAAGTCAGTACCATCCCTATTCGTGGAAAATCCAGGATTTCCATCCTTAGATCTGCCTACATGATAGTGATAGATGAGTTTGAATGATTAATTTAAAGCAAAAAACATCAAATGGCCAACAAAATTCATCATCATTCTGCGAGGAGGGGGGGATAATTTGTATAAAATGACCACTCATACTGAATCCTCAATAAAAGCCCATGTTGGGGAATAATATTAGTGATGCCCTAATGTGAGTAGAATCTCACTTGAGAGAGAATAAAAGTTTCATGAACAACCTGATTAAGAGAAACCATGGATGAAAACCCCTAGGCACTATCAGAGGAACTCAAGAGTATCCCTTGTAAACCCATCAACCACATACTATTTTTTAGTATTAATAATATCAATATTGTAAAATCAATTTATAAATTTTATAAATTATCATTTACATTAAAATAAAATTTAATATTTTTAATATAAAAACAATTATATTTTTTAGTTATTTCATTATTTTATTTTATTCCGACCATTATCAGCACTAGAAATCCCTAATAATAGATACCATTATTTGCTCTAAAAATGGTTGGTAACACGAAGAATTTATAAATGTTAAAAACCCTAATAGAGGATAGCTTTTATCTGTTCCTAAATTAGTGATAATAATGGGAATAATTTTCAGTTCATTTCAATATCTATATTGAAGAATAGTTTTGTAGTAGTGATAAAAATCGAAATTGTATTTTTTTAAGATAAATTTTATCTATAAATTAATATTTTATGTTTTTTTTCATTGATTTTAGTTCAATTTAATTTTATTTTAGTAATCATTTTTATAAATTTTATTCACATTTATTTATACTATATTTTATTAATATAAATTTTTATGAATAATTGTTATGTTTTTAATCATTACTGTTTGTGACAAATAAATTAAGGTTGGTTTATTCATATTTATGAAATTATTTTCCTTTTCAACTGGCTTTTTATATTTGTAATCATTGTTTTATGATTCATATATATTGTACTTATAGTTAATAATTTATATAATTCCAAAATCCAATAATTGTAACAAATAAGATTCTTGTCTTTCAATTGGATTACATTAATAATATATAAAAATGATCTATATGGGAAATAAAAAAGAAATTACAAACACTGAATATTTCCATAAAAATATTTTAAAAAAATGTTCATCAACATAATAAAGAGAAAAAAAATATAGATGAGTCAAAATAATGTTGTTCCAAAACATAATATATATACTTTAAAAGAACAATGTTAATTGAAAGTCTTTTAAAATATAAAATATATTTATAATTTAAATGAAATTTATTTCATAAACATAAGATATATAAATAAACCGATTATATAATTGATTTCATAAAAATTAGAAAATAATAAGTACTAATAACAATATATGACTTAGTAATAATAATAATAAAATTTATTAATAATTAATAATATTTAATTTAAACATGATTATATATATGATTATTAATTGTTATATGATTATTATTATTAATTAATATCTTTATTATTAATTTTAACGGTTTATTATCCTCAATTTTTTATAATGAATTATTTTTAATGAATTAATTATCATTAAATTCTAATTATACTTGCTCAATTACCCATTCTTTATTATTTTTTATAATGTTTTCAAATGTAGGTATTTATATTATATCTGTGTGGGTATGTAACAAAATTAAATTAATAAAAACAATCATATTATTATTCATGAATATAATAAATAAAAATTAATTTACATCACAATAACATAATTGATTTGTTTATTATTAATATATTCATTTTTTATATAATAATTAATAAATAATATTATACAATTATAAATAAATAAATAAAAAATGAATTCAATAATGGGATAATTAATAATAACTTTTAAAATAAATTTATATGATTAATATTAATTATAATAATAAATCACTTACGAATAATTAATTATATTAATTTCATGGATTTATTTTAATGAATTTATTTTCAGGAATTTATTAGCTTAATACATCTATTCATTGTAAGGATGCATGTAACTTATTTATATTAGTGTACAGATATAAAAGGGAGAATGGGTGAGGCTTATTTAAGAAGGGTGTGAAAAAACTTATTTTCCTCAAAGGAAAATTATAATGGTAGGTCTTGGATCTTCAGACCCTTTTAACAAACATCATTGTCATTGAACATGCCCTAATGCCTGCTAGCACAAATTTTTGGACAACTATTTTGGGTAGCCACAAAATTAATTATCATGTCTCCATACAGGTGAACCATGATAGGTGGATGGTATTTCATGGTTGGAGATTCCAAGACAATGACACGAATGAGTCACAACTAAAAAATTTCAAAAGCCTCATGGATTTCATTGAGGCTTTTAATTGCGGCAAAGACCACTCCCTCCAAATGGATGCTAGCCACGTCACTTCATCACATGAATACAATATAGTGGTTTGTCCACGATAGAAAAACCATTATACACACTAAAAATACACTGATAATCTAGGATCTATTAAAAGGTGGACTCTTTAATCAATTATAAAAAGTAATGATAATGGACCCATTTTGTAGTGCTTTCTTAAAATCATTGATAGAAGAAGTTTAATAAAAAAACATTAAATCGAAGAGACCCTATTTTCATAGCACTTGACCCCCTACCTTTTCCAAATTAATCATCTCTAGGATTTCCCACATGTGTGTGCACCTGCAACCCCTTTGACTGTGCTAGGTGCACCCCCACCCTTATATATTTCTAGACCCCATCTACCCTGCCACAAACCCCTGAATCGTCAATGATTCGAATAGAAAACCTCTCCCTTATGTTCACGCACCTCTACAACCCACCCATCGTGTTTTCTTCTCCAATTATTGTTATGTCTATTTATATATATATATAGATATATTTATTTTCATTTCAATTTATATTTATAGATATAAATACAGTTATACAGTAGTATTTTTATATATATTTATTCATATAGTATTATATGTTTATATATATTTATTTTTGTATATTGTTATATTTTTTATCCATATATTTATTTGTATATTATATATATTTATAAATTTAGTTCTAAATACATTTATAAAAAATTTTATTTCGTGATTGTTAATATATATATATATATATATATATAACCTAGATACAAATGTATATATATTAATTTGTTAATACACAAACACACACACCAACACATTCACATTATATATGTATATAAATAATCAAAATTATCTATTTAAAAAATGGGTACTCGTTTTTTTTGTCAGTGTTAATACATTTCAATTTTATTCCAGATTCCCTATCAACAGAAACATGAAATTGCATAAAAACACAGAGCACCTGACATTTTTAATTAAAAAAACAGAGCACCTGACATTTGGATGACTATTGAAACTCACAATGCTCTATTTCCCAGTAATATAATTATCACTAGTGTAGAATTTGACACTCATTAAATGAAGAAGAATATTTCCCTTGGCCAAACTACTCAGCCCTTTATCTATGATATGATTGTGCGTCTTATGCCATAACATGGATGGAACACTAAACTCAACAACACAAGAAGAATCGTAAGTAATATAATCATTAGTCCAAGAAGAAACTTTGTTACATCATCCCTTATTCTACAATAAAAGATTCTTTGGATAAAATCCATTTCAACTCACCAAACATATTGATAAACCTTTCATCATCATGAACAATGGTAGAAATAAGATTTCTGTGAATCTTGGATGGATATCGAACATTATTCTAAATCGTATTACATCATGTAATGTTCTCTAAATAACTAGTCTTAATTCCTACAATGTGGGAATGAACATCATTTCCCATAATCAAAATACAAAAATCCTAGGTTGTAATATTTATTGAACTCCTACTTCAATTTCACCTTAAATAATCTATCAATGTCAACAACCCAATAAGAATCAACAAAAGCAATGTTAATAGAGTCATAAAAAATAACTAGATCATCCCATGCAACGTCAACAACATGATCATCTCCATCCCCATTTTTCTTCTATGGGTTTTCCTTCATTATGTTCTCTCTTTTCATCAAATAACATAACTTCATAACATGCTCCATATTTGGAAAATGATGACATTCAAAATCTCTCTACTTCGATGTGGATTTTCTTCTACATATACTCTTACATCGACTATTCTATCCATGGTCCTGGGTTCTCCCCCTCATCTATATGACTAATAGATCTGAAGAATATTTCTCCTGAATGTGTCTCCTGACCACTTCATTTAAAAAAAATACATGACAAAACAAAATTTCAAAGCACCATTAGAAGAAGTACCATTTACAATAACACATAAATTCTCCCATCAATTTTGTAAAGTTTTGTGTACCAAAGGATATAAAACCTCATCTTTAAAATTCATAGCCATGTCAGAAAACTGCACAAAACATCCCTGATATTCACTTATGTTATCGTAACTATATGTTCCTTCTTTGTACTACATATTCATAATTTTTTGGGAAGCAACAAATTATTATTTCCCGTCTAGAATGCATAGGTCGTGTCAAGCATCCCCCAAAATGTTTTGGCGTGATAGATGTTGAAAATATGATTCATCATGCTGTCTTCAACCCATTAGAAAATGAAGCCAAAAAACATATCATGCATGAATTCCAATTCTACATTGTACATCCATTCATGATAGTGGGTACGAAACTTTTGAATATGAATTCGGAAGAAAAAAATTAGATCGTTCAATTTTAGTCACCACATATGTAGTTGGTACCATTCAATAAAATCATATGATTTAAATTGGCCTCTATATTAAATATGAAATAAATACTAAACCTCCTCTAATACCCGATTCTGGGAAATATGGGAAAACAATGAATGCTCACATAAATAGAAATGCAAACACGCTGTAGAAATAAAATCATTACCTCCATATAAAATAAATGTGAAGCGACCCAAAATTAAATGTTCAGAAAATAGTGTTGACATTGGAAATTTTTATATGGAATCCCAAAAGGGAAAACCCACAAGACCATGTTCAGAAAGATAAATCCACAAAAATCAAGAGGTACATGTTAGAGACTCCACAAAATAGTTAGGGATCTCAAAATTAATACTCAATAATAAATGAAGTGAATTAAAGACCAAGAGTATTAATGATGATCATAGAAGAAATGAGAACACCCAATGGGATTTTCTATGGATGATGTTGGTGTCAGGGTGTTGAAATTACTTGTCATTGCCTCCTTATAAAAGAAAAAAGTATCAGCTGAAAATAATGTCTTTGTGTTAAAAGAATTTCACTACGTGAATTAATTCACATGGTGTTTCCCATATTCAAAACCCCTCATTAATAGAGAATCAGTCTGGTCCTCCAATTGAGGAGGAGTTTTGCATATCACATACAATGAAGGCACCCATCAAAATGATCACAAGGATATATCCAGCAGTTTTCTATATGTTCCTGTAAAAAACCTTGAACCATTATGTGTACCCCCGACTAAACACTGGACTTCCCAGATGCTTCTCCAGAATAATAGATTTTGTTACCACCTCTATATTCATAAGATTAGTGGTATAGATGACATGTCGATTTATCTCGATGATGAATCCAAAAATTGTATTCTAACACCACTCCTCTAATGACTGAACAACAAGATCAAGATTTATTACATATATGAATCCTTGAAGCAACAGGAGAAGTGATTATAATATTGGCCCACATGGCCAACAATTGGTCATTTTTTACATTCACCAATTGATGTTGCAATATCAAAAAATATTTAAATATTGTGTAAATCCAATAAAAACTATAAATTCAGTCCCAAACTACTGTACATTATCGTAGGAAACAAATGGTTTGAAACTAGGGTCCCAATCATGGATGTACAAGGACCCTGGCATAAGGTAGATCATTCCAAACCCCCATTCTACATGTTGGATCTATTTAGAGGGGAAAAGGATGGGGAAATGACCTCTACCAATAGGGATACATTTCCTATCATGAAATCCCCAAACAACAATATTCTTATTTTCCATATTCTATACACTCTTTGGTTTTTGACCTGTTGGAAACATGAATCATCCAATAATTGAGAATTTGTATATTTGCAACATATCGAAAAGAAAATCCTGAACTACTAGAATGTGCATCGAATTACCTCATTGACAGATACTCTCGTCAGTTCCATCCTTTCACTATGATTGTCGCAAATTTTCATCCCCATTTCTGACTTCATGGTATTTCTACTCGAGTATTTGTGAGTCATTTTAGTCCAACTTCATCGAATGATCAACATCATTCACAACCAATCCAGTGAGGAGGGGGGGATTCTTGGGGATCGAATGACCTATCATCCTAAATCCACATGTGACAAACATGGTGGGGTTAGGGTTGTATCAGTGATGCCCCCTTGTGACAAATATTATCCTCTAGTGAGAAAGGATGTAACAAGAACAACCCAATTAGGATCCTCCATGGATGACAAACACTAGCCAACATTCAGGGAACTGGAGAGCATCTCTTGAAAACCCATCATCTCCATACATTTTTATAGTATTCACAATATATATATAGTATATTTAATTTATTCATTTTAATAAATAATAATTTTATTAAAAATTATTTAACAGATCCCATTATGGTGCTAAAAATTAATATATAACAGATCCCATTATGGTGCTAAAAAAACTTTATAAGATAATGCTTATATGAGTTAAAAACTATAATAAATTGTACTATTTATTGGTGGTTCTGTTAGAACTGATAAAGGAGACCTTTATCTGCAATTTAATCTAGCACTGTTAAAGACTAGTTTTGTAGTAGTGATAACATTTGTACATTAGTTTTTTTTTGCAGATAATGTTTTTATTGTAAAATATTAAATAACATATTATTTTTTCCCTTCATTATATTTTCATTTTATTTTTATTTGTTTAATAATTTTTTGAAATTATATTTGGATTTTATTTGTACTATATTTTATTCACATATTTTTTCAAATAAATATGTTATTTTTTTATTCATTAATGTTTGTGCCATAAAATTAATTTTGATTTATTATATTTATGAAATTATATTTATTTTCAACAATTTTATATATTTGTAATCTATTTTTGGGACTTCTTTAGATTGAACATATAGTTTATATGTAATAGGATTAAAAAAATACCTAATTAAAACATAATAAGTTTGCAGTTTTTCATGTATGTGACAATGAAATCTAATAAAATATAAACTATATGTACTTTGGAAAATAAATTAATAATATTTCACAAAAAATAAATAATTGAAACAATAAAAATAATATCATAAACATTATAATGATAAAATAGTATAGATAATATAAATAAATTTTACAAAAAATGAAATATATAGACTTCAAAAGAACTAGTTCACTCAAAAAGATTATAAAATATTTAATAAAAGTAGATTTTGACGGTAATTTGTAATATTTAAAAAAGAATATTAATTATCTAAATATAAAAATGATTTCCAAAAAAAATAGAAACTTATATGTATTATAACATATATGACATTATTATAATAATAAGAATTATAAAATTTTTAATAAATAATAATATTAAAAATTTAAATGATTATATAGATCATTGTTAATAATTATATTATTATTATTATTCATAAATAATAACAACAATTTTTTTTCATCCCATTATTATAATGATCATATTATAATGTAATCATTATAATTAATTCCTTCTAATGTGATTATTATCATTAAATTATTATAATCATGTATTTATTATCCTAGCATTGTTATACATTTTCAATTTCCCAGATGCATGGATTTTCTTTGTATCTGTGTGGGTATGTAACAATCGTTACTTAATAAAAATAATCATATTATAGTTAATAAATATAATAAAAAATTAAATTTATGTTACAAAATCATTACTAAATATTTAAGTATTAATATATTTAGTTTATTATATAATAATAAATTAATAATATTTGGAAATTCTTAATATATACATCCATAATGAAATCAATAATGTGATGGTTAATTTTAATTTTTTGAAATTTTTTCTGAGTTTTAAAAATAAATAAAATAAATATAATATTTCATTTACAAATAATTAATAATATTATTTTCATGAATTTATTATAAAGACATTATTATCAGGAATTTGTTTTTCTGAATCTACTAATCATAGTCAAGATGCATGTATTTTCATAATATTAGATTGCAGATATAAAAGGTATTAATCAGTGACACATATTTATGGAGGGCATGTACAACTGATCGCTCCTCATAAGACCTATAAGATTGATAGCCATGGCTCATTGGATCTTACTGAAAAACAACATTGTCCTGGAAATCACCTAGGTGCAAGAATGCCTTACGTTACTGGTTTTCATTTCTTCTAGTTCTTGCATGCCCGATCATGTGTCCACATTTGTGAATAATGATAAGTGGATTGCGGCATATGGTCAGAACTTTATACACGCATATGAGAAGGAATCATTGTTTCACGTTTTCAAAAGCAACATGGTGTAAATTGTTGAAATCAATCGTAGTAGAAACCACTCCAACCACATGGAATCCAACCATAACAATGACTTCAAAAAGCTAAAAAAATGGATATATATGGTATAATAATTCCCTTATTAGCAATAAAATGGAATTGATAATTCAGGCACTATTATAAGGTGATCCCTTTTATCAGCACTAAATAAACCACAAATAAATTCACCTTTTATCAGAAAATTTAGGATAGAATTCCTAAAAACAATTGTATTTTAAATTTTTTTTCTAAATTGAATGGATCCAATTATTTCAGCGGTTGACCACCTATTCCACATCGCTATGATGCCGCCTCCACTCGGGCGCCCACCACCCCTTTAGAAGTGCTGGGTTAACCCCTCCCCCTCTTTAACTGTGATATCCACCCTGCACCTTCCTAGAAACTCCTACCACCTGCTCATCCTTTCATAGGGCCTCGCCACCAAAATTTTATCAAGTGTAGGCATCTATTTAATTTATAATCAGTACAACACTAAAAAATAATCCATGTAAAAGTAAAAAATATATGAAAACCCTTTGATCCTGAGAGGAAACCCAATTGATGAAAACATGGGCCTACTCCATAGATGGTCACAGTGAGTCTATAAGACCCTTCAACCATTCATACCATACTCCCTCCACTCCCAGACAGAGAAGAATATCTAGCAGAGGTGTTATAGCCTTTTGGATGAACTACGGGCACACATCATCCTCCACTATATATCATCTGGTGATAATTTCAAGTGTCGACAGGTCACCCATGATAACCTTCTATTTCAAAAACATTACTTTGGGGGTGGGAATAAGCTCCCATGGATTCCCACACAAGTCATCTATTTGATCTTGGGAAAAAACTAAAAACCATAGTGATGTACCCTTACCTAATAGTGTACTTCCCAAAAGATTCCCCATACCCACAAATTGTGTCACCCGCACTCCAGTCATAAGTGGAACAATAAATATGTGATGTCGATCTATCTCATTGAACCATCATCAATCTCTATCCCTATCACACTCCTCCAATAAATCATCTATTAGATCTTGAACTCAATCATCTTAACATCCATAAAATCATGTGAATATATTTCCATATTGGACACATTTTCAAACCATTGGTCATTCTAAACATTATCCTCATTCATATCCACAATCATCCATACAGACCCTCATCTACGTAGATGCATATCACTGAATAAGCTTCTCCACATAAATCTAGGCCACGACCGAACTGATTCATGTAGGAAGTCAGACATAGGGATGTACAACACAAAAAATACTATAGAAATTATTGGATTATTAATGGACATAAGGTTCCACCCTTGTTTTTCCAAAAGTGTATAATTAAACATTTTAGGTGTCTTAAACCCGAGACCACCATAGGAAATAAAAAGACCAAATTTATCCCCTGCAGCCCAGTGTGTGTAGTGCTTTCCATTATAAGATCCCCATTATATGTTTTCCACTATTGAATTAATCTGTCTAACAAGGGTAAATGAGAAATTTTTCAGTGTCATGGACTACGAGGGGCTTGTGTGAGACACAAATTTAACCATCACACATACCACATCTCTTGAATTTTTTTAATGAAAATAAATGGATCTAATTATCAAAATTGTCTATGATTAACATGAAAACTCATTTCCTTGATCATTTTAAAAGAGTTTGGTGTGCCACCTATTTCTGTTTCTTCTCAACCATTGGAACCCTGCTTATACTCATAAACTCTTTCAACCTCCTTAGAGTACCAAGAATATTAATGTATTGTTTAAATTTAAATGAATTAATATAATGATGAGAATCCTTCCCAAAAAGAAATATAATAATCACAATTTAGTGACACTCTAGTGTTGTATCCCAAGCAAAAAGAAGTTAATCTTTTGCAAAGGGAAGATGATAAACAAGAACGTCATTGTGACATATCATGGATCATATGATAGTTCCATGCTCCATCACATTTTAATGGATATGAGAGAACACATAATCCATAAGAAATAATGGGTAAGTTGAGTTTCGGTCCACATGTCCCAACCCTCTAGAGCATATGAATGTAACCAATTTATACCCCATTAATGTTGAAACGAAATTGATATATATCAATTATATTAAAGTATGATTTATATTTATGGATAATTTTTTTTATTAATAAATTTAATTTGTTTATTCAATTTCTAAAATTAATATTCTATTTCCCATATTGATCCATAATTTTATGTTTTAAGGTCGGTAACATGTAACACAACAATCTTATTATGTTTGAAGTAGGTTATTATGGATTCCAAAAAAATATAAACAATAAGTACAATATTAATGAATAATAAATCAGAGAATGAAAATATAAAAAAATTATAATATAGTAGTAAATACATAAATATAATAATAATTAAATAATTTATATAGAAAAAACATTAATGATTAATGAATGACATTTTATCTTCAATCAAAGTATACACATATAATATAATTTATATAAAATCTATTTTTTTAATAAAAATATGGTAAAAATAAATTTTAATAGAACATTAATTAATGAGAAAGAATAATTATATTATAATGTTATTTGTAATGAAAATTACAAATTACAAATGATATTTGTACTACGATGATGGTCTTTAACATCTATGTACATTATCTGCACTAGAATAAAGAGCTTATAAGGGTTCAATTTTTGGGTTTTAATATTAGTAATGATAAATCTTAAAACTAATCAATGATATTTTACTTATAAATGGTACCCTTTATAATCTCTTTTTTATAACCCATAATGGCATCCATTATCAGCACATTTTTAACACTTATAATGGTCTAAATAAAATTAAATAATTATACAAATTGAAAATAAAAATGTGTTTATTAAAAAATTTTAAAAATATTTGTTAAATATTTACTCATAAAAAGTGAATAAATTTATTATAATGTATATATATTATTAATACTAACAATTATTATTGGGATGAATGGTTGGTGGGAGATTCTTGGGAGTTCCAATGATAATGACAGGGGTGTGACATCTATAGAGTCTCCTTATCAGTGTATGCTTACTGACTCCTTTCTCACTCAAGGAATATCTGACTAACATCAGGGAATATCCACTATTAAACCCTTCCTTGGTATTCTCTCAAGAATTCATGATTCAAGGTTGTTCGATTCCGAAGCATTCGACCCCCTCATTTACCTCCAAAAATATCTTTGAATGAATAGTTCACATTTTTTAGTAAATTAAACTTCTTTCATATTATTTTATTTAATGACGTGTCTTTAGTTGGAATCCTCATCAATTAAAAATTTATGTATAATATTCTACTCTAGAATACTTTTCTACACATATTTTATCATTTTTAGAAAATAATTTTTTATCAATGTATGCATAATATTTTTAAAAAAAAACATATACAAAAAATAATCTAAAAGAAATTTTTATATAAAATATTATATTAAAATGGTGGTGGAAGATGGTTTTCACCATTGTCGTTTACTAGCGGATTTGGATGCCGAATCCCAACATACCATTAAAAATTATGTATAAACAAAAAAAAATTCAAACAGATATTTAAATCCAAGAAGTGTTGGGTTGATAATTATGAACAATATACCCAAGATACTTGGGAAATAGAAGTTTCATCTTAGTCGAGATCTCTTGATTATGTCTCCTCCTTCTTAGCATCCCATCAAGCATGGCCACATCCCCATCCAAATCATTTTAGACGACAAACCTATTTCCATTATTTATCATGTTGGAAATATCCCACTATATAGCCCACTTTTTTCAGAGTTTTTCTTATACATTGGAATAATCTACCAATAAAATGAACCATCATGAATTATAGTTTGTATGATTGCTGGTTATTTTGTTGTGGCAACAATGCCCACCATATCCATTCATGATGGTTCAACAACATCATAGTCTCTAATTTCATTCCTTGATTTTATATTATGGTAAAAAGACAATTCAAAACAATTTGATGTAATCATGTTCCATTTATTTATTTGATAAACTAAAAACATTGGTGATGGATTATTCATGACTTTTAACATCTTTGTTTCACGATGATGTACAATTTTTGTCAATTAAATCATATTGAGTATAGCTGAACATTCCTATTTCATTGATGGATGATCATTGATAACCAAAGACCTCAAAATACTATTTGTATACAAAATATTCCCTTCAACCATTTTTTATTTACTTGGCATTAAATTTCCGTAATAAACTTTTCATGGTATACTTTTTAATAAACATTGTGTTGCACTGTATCATCATAAAATTATTGAGTATCTGTTTCCTCATCATTATTATCATTGTTTTTCCTTAAATTGGGGTCAAGAGTTTACTTTCCATAGTTGATCTTGGATGCAATGTCGATTCTACCACAAGATCATCCATAGAATACACTGCTACCGATGGTGTGATACATGCATTAAATATGTATCCCACAGATGAAACACCAATAATATATTTTGTAATACCATTATAGTGAAAACCATCATCCCCAAATTTACCAACTCCATTAAGAAATTTAGGGAAATCCCAATCTGTTTAAATAAAATCTCTACATGGAGGGAGTTCCAGAATCATAACGGAATGGGTAAATTGAGAAATCTCATGGGTATCAACATCTATAGATTCTCCTTCAGCAAGATCATTCCATGTCCCACTATTCTGAGAAACCACCACAGAAGGAACAATAATAATTGTACCCGGATTTTTAGTAATTAGTTTGTCACAACCATTATCCCTTACACCATCACCAATTTCATAGCAGGATCACCCCCACCCTTTCTCGAAGGTGAAGTCCCATATTTACAACAATAAACATCATGAAATATTTGAATACATATTAAGAAACATATATATCTTCATAAATTCTTTTTTTACATTCCCAATGGATTGAAAACCACTACATAATATGGGTTTTCTTATACCTTATTGTAAGATCAAATTTGATGTCCACTGTAGAAAGATTAATAAATTCATTGGGAATCGATATGAGAACCACCACTACTATAAGGTCCAAAAAATTGCACAACATGCATCTAATGTTGCTCAATCACGTTTTACCGGGGAACAAATTAATGAAACCGTGTTAGAAAAATATCTACGGATTCCATAAACATCATTTCAAACATAAAATTTGTACACAAACATGACTTCATATGTTGCATAAAAAATATTAAAACGAGCATCCCAATATGGGATACACAATGCAACTAGTATGATGGGGATCTACCATAACAGTCATGCCTTGAACTAGTGATAATTAGAGGGGAAATAGGTGTAGAAATGAAAAATTCTAATGGGGTTATATTTCTGGTCCTAGAATCCCCAAACAAAAATTATCCTTGGTTCCTAGTCATCTGCCCTCTATGTTTTTTGACCAATTGGAGACACCACTCATCCCATAATCAGGAATTACCTAATTTGAAACCGATCCAAAATAAAATCACGACTCAACTGAATTTGTGATGAATTACCTCCTCGAAATAATTTCTTATCAGCACCATCCTATATCTAGGTAATATATGGCTTCTTGTCCCCAGATCTGACATCATGATATTGATAGCCTAGTAACTTTGAGACATTTTAGGCTACCCTCATAAAATGATCATCATCATATTCTACAGGTCCATGAGGAGGGGTAGTAGAATTATTTCGAATAACTTGACCTCCCGTCCATAATCTGCAACAAAAGACCAAGGATGGGATTTGTATCAGTGATGCCCTTGTGTGATGTGAATTTTCCTGGTGTGAGAAAGGAAGTAGAAAGCCCAAATATATTAGGTTCCACCATTGACGAAAAAACTGATGAACTATTGGTTGAACTCCAATGCATCTCCAGCATACCCTTCATCCCATTATTATTTATTTTAAATTAAAATTTATATATAGTATAATAATTATTTTAATATTTTTCAATAATTATAGAATTTTAAAAAATTGAATATATTTACTATAAACTCATTATTATTTTTGTGCGATATTAAAGAACATTTATTAAGATAACATTTTTCTATGAATTAATTTAAATTTATTATAATTTTCTTCATTAAATTTGTAATCAATTAATTTATATTTGTATAATCATTTTTATTATTTTTATTATTTTTTTTATACTATATTTTTTGGATATGATTTTTTTAATTAAATAATTATATTTTTATTCATTTATGTTTTTCCATGTATTATATTTATTTATTATATTTATGAAAATATTTTTATTGTCAACTATTTAATATATTTTCAATCTAATAGTTATATTTATTTTAGATTGTACTTTTAGTTTATATATAATTGGATTCCAATGTAACCAACTTGAAATTTAAATTGTTTATTGTGTATCTAGTGAATGACGTTACAAATTTATAAACACTGAACAATATATTCAATAAAAAGGTAATTTAAATAATTGACTAAATTTTTAATTATTTTTAAAAATGAAAATTTTTTTATCAAAAAAATAAATATAGATTCATATATATGATAGAAAACAATGTTGATTAAAAAGATAATTCTTATTTATTTAAAGAACTAGGTAAATAAGAAATCTTATAAAATTTAAATTTTATTTAGCTTTTAAATGAAATTTATTACATGAACATAAAACATATAATTAATAGAATAGAAAAATGATTTTATAAATATAATATTTAGGATATATTAATTATTAATATCAATATATGACATAATAATAATATTAAAGAAATAATTAATAATTAGTAATATTTAACAATAATACGATTTTATAGTCCATTATTGATGTTTAAATTATTATTGTTTTTATTCATAAACAGTATAATTATTATTTTTATCATCCAGTTATTATCATTAATTTCATACAATGAAATCATAATAAATAGTTCATTATCATTAAATATTTATTATCCATACATTACTATCTATGATTTATGATCTATTGTCATGTTCGCAGATTCATGTATTATTTTGTATCTTTGATGTTATGTAACTCTATTAAATTACTAAAAAATAATCAAAATGTGATTTATAAATAAAATATATGACTATAATATAAATAATATAATCATTATTGACATGTAATTTATAAATTTATTTATTTATTATATAATAATAATTAAATATTATTATTAAATTTTAAACAAATTCAATAATAACAAAATCAATAATTTGATGTTTAATTTTATGTTTTCATAAAAATGGTTAAGAAAAATAATATAAATAATAATAATTATAATAATAATTCAATTAATATTAATTAAAAATATTAATTTAATGAAATTATTAAAATTAAATTATTATTATGAATTTATTAGTTTGATTGTATTAATCATAATCATTATGAATGTATATTACTTTTTTCTGAATGCAAATATAAAATGGAAGCATTGATGAGATATATTTAAGGAAGGTGTGAGAAAATGACCCCTCCTCAGAATACCATTTTGATTACATGGCATGGATCTATGTATCCCAATCATCACTTTACTAGAACATGCCTTGGTGCTCTCTAGTATATATTTCATGACACCAGTGTCTAGCAGTCTTCGATTGCCAGATCAAGTCTCCATTTTGGTGAAGCAATTGAGCTGGACGGTGTTGCACAAATAGAGATTTTTAGATAACGATGAGGGGTGATAAAAAAATTTCAAAAATATCATCGTGTTCCTCGATTCCCTGAAGCACATTGGTGATTGTTCTTAAATGGTTTTCCCTTTTATCATCCCTATTTTTAAAAGCATAGATAAATGAAAAAATATTTTAAAAATTTTAAAAAAATTAGAGGGAACCCTTTTAATTACACTTGACCCCCTTTCAGTAGCGGTAGCAAGCCCCACCGATGACCGCTGCCTCCACTCCTTTAAAAGTACTAGGCACACCCCTACCTTTTTTCAATGCTAGCCCACACCCCACTGCATAGGTTCGCACACCCATGCCACCACATAGATTCAAACCTGAGACCTCTCTCTTTCCTACCTCCCCCATTACCACTCACACATCTTTTTTAATTCCCAATTTAATAATATTTATTGTTATATTTATTTGTATATTAACATATATTAATATTAATATTAATATATACATATATAGATACATGAATATATATATATATATATTGTGTTATATTGATTTTTTTTATATTTTTCAGTATATTAACTTAGATTTGTTAGATTTTTTTAAAATAAACTCATAATTTTTTTTGTTTTTATAAATATATAAATACATACCTAAATATATTGATAACACATAAATGTTTATATATATTTCATATATGTGTATCTATAAGTATATTTATAAATATTATAATATATTTACATATAATATATATAAATATTTATTTTTATATATTTGAATATATTGTTGATATATATTAGTTTTTAATACACACACAATAATACAAACACACACAAACACATTATATAGTTATAAAAACATTTTCATATGTGTATTTTAAATAAAATTTATGTTAGTTTTTATGTTAATACGGATTATATGTTGATCACTATATTATATATATATATATATATTACATTATTTATTTATAAAAGTATATTTTTATCTATGAATATTTAAAAAAAATTATATATATATATTTCATTAAAGATAACAATATATTACGAAAAAATATAAAATCGTAAACCCATAAAATCAATATTAATGTAATATAGGATAATAAATTTAGTTGTCACGACCCATCCTCGGGGCTCGTGTCGTGACTACCCCAAACCCGCCTTCCATAGGCCAGGGGCTGGCGACTTGTACCAAGGCGTAAATCCCGATAAACAGGGAAGGCATTGCCTTTGTAAAGTAAACAACCATCACAGAGTAAACAAGCGGAAGAGTAAACACTATGTAAAAACTGTAACAAGATGTGCTGAAAGTAAAAGGGGCCGGAAATACAAGCACAACTGTAAAGTAAAATTGAAAGGGGAAAACAAGAACTGAAAAGAAAAGCCGCAGTGTCGAGCTGTCCTCTAGAAGCCCCACCTGAAGGGAAAGCACAGATAGCCTCCACAGATCCTCGGTCCAACCATCCGCTCCGAGTACGTCCCACCCTGTGGTCCACCTCTAGGTATCGTCCTGCTCTGCAAGCCTCCACCACGATCAGCGTTGTCCGTTGTCTGCAACCAACACAACGAAGTGCGGGCATAGCCCGTTCAGGGGTGAGTATAAGCTACTCAGTAGGGACCCTGAGACCCCCGAAGGTCATCCGAAATCCACAAAGGATAAACCACAAAGGAAAGATAAAATCACGAAGTAACAACCGACACTGCTTAGGTATATACCCATACATATACCTAATTCATCAATTCCCATTCAGATCCAACATCTGAGCCCAAGCACAACCCAGTCCACCCAGGAAAGCAAAATGTATACTCACACAGAATAGCACAACACAATCCATGAAGGAGAGCAAAAGTAATCCACATAGGATAGCTCAACACAATCCACATAGGATATTAAATAGTAAATCCACACAGGATTGTTCAACACAATCCACAAAGGAGAGTAACACATGATTCAACTCACACAGGTATACTTCGTCAAAAGAGAAAGGTATGATTAGATATAGATACTGAATCATCTAAGCTGTGACCCACATAGGATACAAGACCAGCACAGCTAGGACCCACATAGGATACAAGACTAGCAGTCTTCATCGATTCATCTATACTGGGACCCGCATAGGATACAAGACCAGTATTGAATCATCTAAGGTGGGATCCACATAGGATACAAGACCAGCACAGATAGGACCCACATAGGATACAAGAACAACTGTCTTCATTGATTCATCTATACTGGGACCCACATAGGATACAAGACCTGTGTTGAATCATCTAAGCTGGGACACACATAGGATACAAGACCAACATTCTTCATTGATTCATCTATGCTGGGACCCACATAGGATACATGACCAGCACTGAATCATCCATGATGGGACCCACATAGGATACAAGACCAGTATTGAATCATCAATGCTGGGACCCACATAGGATACAAGACCAACACAACTAGGACCCACATAGGATACAAGACCATATGTCTTCATCGATTCATCTATATTGGGACCCACATAGGATACAAGACCAGTATTGAATCATCTAAGCTCTCAGATCCATAAAGGATTGATAGGTACTAATCCCTACAAAGGCCCACAAAGGATCAGACCCACACTGGATCTGTAGCACTGATCCCCGTAGGATCGCTAAGTGCTATAGTTGTCACCATCGAATCCACTGAGGATCTCTACACAGTTGTCGTCGAAGTCGCAGTCGCAGCCAGCACTTGGGTTCCCGCACACAGCAAGCTCGTTCGAGAGGGTCCGCTCCACGAGCCGAGATGGTGATGCATCAACTGACACATAGTCCTAATTTGATGTATCCAAAAGTTCTGTATCGTCAATAGGAACTCAACGCAATAGACGGTGCGTCAATCGGATGCCCGTTCTGAGAGTTATTGGCTTTTTCGTTCCAGGGGCCCTGTTGGTTTTTAAGGCAAAACCAACCCGACCGTACTCCACCTGCATCCAAACCCCATGCGGAGTACGCCAAAAAATCCGTCTCACTAAGAGGAACTCAACCAAGTCGATGTCACATCAATCGGATGTCTGGAGTTCATGATATGAGTGTTTCTGCTCCGAGGGCCCGGTTGGTTTCGTGTATATACCAACCCGGCTGAACTCAAAGAATTCCGAAACCTTGAGTGAGATATACCGAAACAACCGTCTCGTTACAAGGTTCGTGTTTCTGCTGACGGAGCGTCAATTAGACGCCTGTAGCCCATGATATGGGCATTTGACCGAATTTAGTCCGAAGACAGGGGGTCTGGGCCCAGGCCAACCCGGCCCGACCCCCCCTGGGTCGCCCTGAACTAGGTCAAACCGATCTGGGTTGACCTGAACCAGGTCCGACCTGGATGGGCCTGGCCCGGCCCGACCCGGCTTGGTCCGGCTCGGTCTGGCTCGGTCCAGCCCGACCTGCCGGCAGCGGCTCAGCCAGCGTGGCCGAGCCGAATCGCAGAGTGGGGTGCGCGACTCCCCCGCCCGCCGCTAATTGAGGCCGGCGGCGGATCCGCCGGCCGCCGACCCTCCGGCGTCGTGCCGCCGCCACCGGTCGCCGGCGATGCCGCCGCCTTCCGCGGACCATCGGACGCGCTCCGGTGGTTCGTTTCTCCTGTCGTCTTCGCCTATGGTCCACCCAGGACACCACATTCACTGCGAAGGGATTCAAATGCCATAACGGCCTGCTTCGTCGTCACCCATCAAAACCGCGCATGAAAAACAAACTGCGGAGGGTTGTCGGGCCGTGTTCATTCGGCCCGCGCCCTCCACGTTAAGTGATATCAATTGGAAAATTAATCATTTGTTCCCAACAAATTATTGATCACATACTTATCCATGAAATTAGACGGCACCCAACAAAAGTAACCCCGCATGGACGAACGGTCCACGGATCAACCAGGTAATGGTTGGTATGTGCTCGTCGTTCTTTCTCAAGGTTAAGAGGAAACAAATAAAATTCCCCTACAACCTCATAAATAAAAATAATCATAACAATTATCCCAACCCGCAAAATAATCTTTGCGGATCAACATAATATTAGTTTATCCACGTTCTAAAATTTAGAAGGGAGTAAACGAGGGTTCACCAACAATCTCAATTTAAATTCCAAACCTCGGTTCAGGAACGATGAACGTTAATCGAGTCGCGGAAGAGGAGTGTCGCGGATGTCGGGCGTCGCTGGAAACGAACGTCGATTCCGTTGTCTTCGAGGTGCGTTCGAAGAGGAAACGTCGTTGGAAGAAGACGTTGCATTCTTCGTCGGAGGTGTTCTTCGTTGAAGAACGGTGTTCTTCGCATTCTTCTTCGAGGTTGAAGAAGAAGAAGACCTCACGCTTCCCAATCCTCTCAAGGTGGAAAAATCTCTAACAATAATAAAATAAGGCCAAGTCTTAATTTATTAACACAAACTAACTATTTGAATTTCAGGAGTTTGAAATTAAATAACTCACCTTATTAATGATAAGAAGTTGTCAAAAAATTAATGAAAGTGAGTTAATGGGGAGTTATGAAGGTGAGGGGTTAAGAGGAGTTAAGGGATTTGAAAAGGTGGGGGGTTCGTGTGGGCCCCACCCATTCAATTATCCACACATGGGACGTTGGGTGGATGTGGGCCCCACCACCAACTTCCCATGGGAGAAGTTAACCACCTTGATATGAAATAAAATTGACCCAACAATTTTATTTACTTTTCAATTAAACCCCATTAATTAACTTCTTCTCCCACACAAACGCAACTACGGTAAAGGTTCTATTAAGCGATTACCAGCGTTGCGAGTTCATTGGTGTCATCGGATTTCAATTCCGAGCACTGGTTCAAAAGATAGGAATTCGCGCTCATTCGTTCACTGAACGTACCTGAGCTAAACTTCGGAAATTTATTCTAGGCACACCGGGCCTCGGAATAAGGTGCCGTGTGAAACTGCGTTCTTGTAAAATTCCAAAGTAAATTAAGAAAAATATTTCCTTGAAATTTACGGGTCTTTAAATTACTCCCACCACAGGGATTTACGTCCCCCTAAAGTTTCAACACAAACTAGGAATACAAAGGCGGTGGAGCTGGGCGGAAAGCCACCTCGCCAATCCTGCTGAGGACCTGGAAGGGTCCGATGAAGCAATGAGACAACTTTCCACCTTGGCCAAAACTCCGTAATCCTCGTCAAGGTGTGACCTGTATAAGAACGTGATCGTCATCCTCGAACTAAAAAAGTCTCCAATTACTGTTAGAACTGAAACTCAAAACGACTGTTGCCACGAGGGTAAGGTTGGTCGTCTCAAGAGTGATCGGTCGCACCCTCCCGTGCATGAGTTTAGCTTGTGCTGCCTAGGGTTTCCTTTTCACTGACCAAGGAAAACCCATCCCAACGTTTTCTGAATACCGTCAATTTGTGTATGAATAGTGATTTCCAAATTCATACTCAAACTAACGTCGTAAGGCCTCGACGCTTCCACCAAGAGGTCCCAACCGAGTCTCTCGCCTCAAGGGTCAGATCACACCGTCGGCGTAAGTGTGACTATTGAGTCTCCACGTAAAGGTATCTCCAGACGTGAGGGTCAAGTCAACGTCTTAACCGGAAACTCTAGGTCTGGGACTAGATTCATGGAAGGAAGGGATGATTTGTTTCGATGTTTGTGGCTATGGAAGCTAGTAGAAGACAATTTCCGCACATCGAATCATCCTTAGAGCCCTTTTTGGTTGCACTCCTTGACCGCAAGTAGCTAATCTCTTCCCCTGCTCTCCAACTCCCTGAGTCTAGCAGGGACTACAAAGGCGGGTGATGGTAACATGTTGAAATGTACACCACCACAAGCTGCTCTCCTAGCTCTGCCTCCATGTCTGCTGCTCTGCAGATTCATCTGTCCTTAACATTTCCTCTACTTGAAACATTTTACACACCCAAGTCTCCGAGACTAGCATCAGTTTCCTACATTCGAATGATTTAACATTCTCTGGTTGTATTCGATCACCAAAGAATTCTCAACCACAAATGTTCCTTCCAGCACCCTAGCCTTAGTAGGAATGCATAGAGAAAAGGTGTTGGCTCAGATGTCCTTAAAAAAACCACGCTCAAATGTCCGAGCTCTATTGCACTGTTCGAAACACATTCATTGAGTACCCGGTATGTCCGGTATGCCTCGATGAATTCTCAGCTATAAACATGTCGTCCCGCCGAAACTGTATTAGCTCTAGAAAACTCTCAGACACCTCCTCAAGCGAGTCCTCAGCTGCCTATGAGTCAGGTTCTCCTTGAAACTTAAGGGTATCTAAAGTTAGAACACATGTAAGGCAGTAAGCTTACATGTGTCACCTACCAGTACCACCGGTTGTAACTGCTGACCAACAGGTAGTGATGTATAGCTGACACACTATCCAAAGGCACTATCTCAGGCATCGGTACACGTACCGAAGCCTCATCACTATGCGGACCATCCTCATGGTCATTCACTAGAAATCACTAGTGGCCAAGTCCACCATCCACTCTACCGATGTATCAGCTAGGCGGAAAACTCTACCAACCGCCTCCAGCCACAGCTCTGCTGTCTGGGAATTTGTCTCGCCTCGTAACCTCAGAGGCCTCTACTGTTGGAACTTGTGCAATGCGCTCTGCTAGCATGCACAAATTTCTAGTATAGCTGTTGGCATCTGCTTCCCAACAGGTGGTGGTGCTGCTGGTACACCACCCGAGGGTGCCAACATAGTAAAAAATGCCCTGCACTAGAGCCTCGTTGCTCGGTGAGCTGTCATCGAGTACTCTCTCGGAACTCTAACTGACTGTCTGCGTGGAGACATCCTGAACAGATGCGACACAGTCAACGTCTTATACCTGGTGAGCTGACACAAGTAATCACAATGAAATCATGAAACACACATGCAATCAATATTTTCGTGCATTAATTCGGAAATCAGAAGTCAGGGTCCTGGTGTACGGATACATCGGCCACTGCACCAACACTGGACTCCCTGAACTGATAACCACACTCAATACGCTTAACACTATTGCATCACATAGAAGAAAGATCAGAGTCTGCGGTAGAACCGAACTCCTCTGATACCAATTTTTCACGACCCGTCCTCGGGGCCCGTGTCGTGACTACCCCAAGCCCGCCTTCCATAGGCCAGGGGCTCGCGACTTGCACCAGGGCGTAAATCCCGATAAACAGGGAAGGCATTGCCTTTGTAAAGTAAACAACCATCACAGAGTAAACAAGCGGAAGAGTAAACACTAAGTAAAAACGGTAACAAGCTGTGCTGAATGTAAAAGGGGCCGGAAATACAAGCTCAACTGTAAAGTACAACTGAAATGGGAAAACAACAACTGAAAAGAAAAGTTGCAGCATCGAGCCGTCCTCTGGAAGTCCCACCCGAAGGGCGAGCACAGATAGCCTCCACAGCTCCTCGGTCCAACTGTCCGCTCCACGTACGTCCCGCCCAATGGTCCACCTCCATGTACTGTCCTGCTCCGCCAGCCTCCACCACGATCAGCGCTATCCGTTGTCTGCAACCAACACAATGAAGTGCGGGCATAGCCCGTGTAGGGGTGAGTATAAGCTACTCAGTAGGGACCCTGACACCCCTGATGGTCTTCCGAAATCCCCAATGGATAAACCACAATGGAAACATACAATCACGAAGTAACAACCGACACTCCTTAGGTATATGCCCATACATATACCTAAGTCATCAATTCCAGTTCAGCTACAACATCTGAGCCCAAGCACAACCCATTCTACATAGGAAAGCAAAACGTATACTCACACATAATAGCACAACACAATCCACGAAGGAGAGAAAATGTAATCCACATAGGATAGCTCAACACAATCCACAGAGGATAGTAAACAGTAAATCCACATAGGATTGTTCAACACAATCCACAAAGGAGAGTAACACAGGATTCATCTCACACAGGTATATTTAATCAAAAGGGAAAGGTATGATCAGATATAGATACTGAATCATCTAAGCTGGGACCCACATAGGATACAAGACCAACACAGCTAGGACCCACATAGGATACAAGACCAGCTGTCTTCATCGAGTCATCTATAATGGGACCCACATAGGATACAAGACCAGTATTGAATCATCTACGATGGGACCCACATAGGATACAAGACCAGCATAGCTAAGACCCACATAGGATACAAGACCAGTTGTCTTCATCGATTCATCTATACAGGGACCCACATAGGATACAAGACCAATGTTGAATCATCTAAGCTGGGACCCACATAAGATACAAGACCACCATTATTCATTGATTCATCTATGCTGGGACCCACATAGGATACAAGACCAGCACTGAATCATCCAAGCTGGGACCCACATATGATACAAGACCAGCACAGCTAGGACCCACATAGGATACAAGACCAGCTGTCTTCATCGATTCATTTATACTGGGACCCACATAGGATACAAGACCAGTATTGAATCATCTAATCTGGGACCCACATTGGATACAAGACCAGCACAACTAGGACCCACATAGGATACAAGACCAGCTGTCTTCATCTATTCATCTATACTGGGACCCACATAGGATATAAGACCAGTATTGAATCATCTAAGTTATCAGATCCACAAAGGATCGATAGGTACTAATCCCTGCAAAGGCCCACACAGGATCAGACCCACACATGATCTGTATCACTGATCCCCGTAGGATCACAGCGTGCTGTAGTTATCGCCGTCGAATCCACTGAGGATCTCTGCATAGTCGTCATCGAAGTCACAGTCGCAGACAGCACTAGGGTTCCCGCACACAGCAAGCTCGTTCGGGAGGGTCTGATCAACGAGCCGAGAGGCTGATACATCAACTGACGCATAGTCCGAAGTTGATGTATCCAAAAGTTTCGTAACGTCAACAGGAACTCAATGCAATAGACAGCGCGTCAATCGGACGCCCGGTCTGAGAGTTATTGGCTTTTTCGTTCAGGGGCCCGGTTGGTTTTTAAGGCAAAACCAACCTGACCGTACTCCACCTGCGCCCAAATCCTGGGCAGAGTATGCCAAAAGATCCGACTCACTAAGAGGAACTCAACAAAGTCGAAGACACATCAATCGGACGTCCAGAGTTTAAGATATGAGTGTTTCCGCTCCGAGGACCCGGTTGGTTTCGTGTATGAACCAACCCGGCTGAACTCAAAGTATTCTGAAACCTTGAGTGCGATATATTGAAACAATAGTCTCGTTCCAATGTTCGCGTTGCCGCTGAAGGCGCGTCAATTGGACTCCCGTAGCCCATGATATGGGTATTTGACCGAAAGTAGTCCGAAAACAGGGGGTCTGGGCCCAGGCTGAACCGGCCCGAACCCCCCCCTGGGCCGGCCCGAACCGGGTCGACCCGAACCGGGTGGACCCGACCCTGGTCCGACCCGGCTGGGCCTGGCCAGGCCCGGCCCAACTTGGTCCGGCTCAGTCCGGCCTGACCGGCTGGCTGCGGATAGGCCAGCGTGGCCGAGCCGAATTGCGGAGCGGGGTGCGTAGTGACTCCCCCGCCCACCGCTAATTGAGGCCGGCGGCAGATCCGCCGGCCACCAACTCTCTGGTGTCGCGCCTCCGCCACCGTTCGCCGGCGCCGCTGCGCCGGCGTGTCGCGCCGCCGCCGCATTCCGCGGACCACCTGACGCGCTCCGGTGGTCCGTTTCTCGTACCGTCTTTGCCTATGGTCCTCCCAGGAACCCACATTTACTGCGAAGAGATTCAAACACCATAACGGCCTGCTTCTTCATCGCCCATCAAAACCGCGCATCAAAAACAAACTGCGGAGGGTTGTTGGGCCGTGTTCGTTCGGCCCGCGCCCTCCGCGTTAAGTGATATCAATTGGAAAATCAAACATTTGTTCCAAACAAATTATTGAGCACATACTTAAACAAGAAATTAGACGACACCCAAAAAAAGTAACCCCGCATGGACGAACGATCCGCGGATCAACCGGGTAATGGTTGGTCCGTGCTCATTGTTCATTCTCAAGGTTAAGAGGAAACAAATAAAATTCCCCTACAACCTCTTAAATAAAAAGAATCATAACAATAATCCCAACCCGCAAAATAATATTCGCGGATAAACATAATATTAGTTGATCCGCATTCATAAATTTAGAAGGGAGTAAACGAGGGTTCACCAACAATCTCAATTTAAATTCCCTACCTCGGTTCAGGAATTATGCACGTAAATCAAACCTCGGAAGACGAGTGTCACAGAGGTCGGGCTTCGTGGGAAACGAACGTTGATTCTGTTGTCGTCGAGGTGCGTTCAAAGAAGAAACGTCATTGGAAGAAGACGTTGCGTTCTTCGGCGGAGGTGTTCTTCGTTGAAGACTGGTGTTCTTCGCGTTCTTCGTCGAGGTTGAAGAAGAAGATGACTTCACGCTTCCCAATCCTGTCAAGGTGGAAAAAACTATAACAATAATAAAATAAGACCAAGTCATAATTTATTAACAAAAACTAACTATTTGAATTTCAAGAGTTTGAAATTAAATAACTCACCTTATTAATTATAAAAAGTTGTCAAGAAATTAATGAAAGTGAGTTAATGGGGAGTTAGGAAGGTGAAGGGTTAAAAGGAGTTAATGGATTTGAAAAGGTGGGGGGTTCGTGTGGGCCCCCCCTTTCAATTATCCACACATGGGAGGTTGGGTGGATGTGGGCCCCACCACCAACTTCCCATGGGAGAAGTTACCCACCTGGATATGAAATATAATTGATCCAACAATTTTATTTACTTTTCAATTAAACCCCATTAATTAAATTCTTCCCCCGCACAAACGCAACTACGGTAAAGGTTCTCTTAAGAGATTATCGGAGTTTCGAGTTCATTGGTGTCATCAGATTTCAATTCCGAGCACTGGTTCAAAAGATAGGAATTCTCGCTCGTTCGTTCACTGAACGTACCCGAGCTATACTTTGGAAATTTATGCCGGGAACATCGGGCCTCGGAATCAGGTGCCGTCAGAAACTACGTTCTTGTAAATTTCAAAGTAAATTAAGAAAAAAATTTCCTTGAAATTTCCGAGTCTTTACATTAGTTCCCACTGAAAAAGGGAATAATATGCCCTTAACATGGCTAAAAGTCCCCAAAAATGATAACAAATTGTGGCACACCAACTAAAATATAAATTTTTATGGACTTTTGTGAGTTTTATTCCCAATAAAATTATGACAATTTACTACATATGTCATTGATGGGGTAACTTTCATTAACTGATTGGATTGATATGTGTTATAGCTCGAATGGACATCGAGATCAAAAGTTTTTATCGTTGGATGTTTGAGTTACATTTTCAACATATTTGAGATATTTTATTAATTTCTTGACGGTTTGTGCCTTCAAATTGTTATTAAATAATTATTAGTCAATTATAATTTGAAAAATATTATTTATTATTATTTTATAAAAACATTTTATAAGCTAGTTTCACTGATTATGTTATATATTAATTGTAAATGTATATTTCTATTTCTCTAAAACATTATCAAAAAATAAAATTTAAATTTATATCAATATTTATATTTACATATTTATACATTTTTTAAAAAAAATACCATTTAAAAAATGCATTGATATAGTCCATAATTTATTAGTTCTAATTGAAATCACAAATAAAGGGGGTACATTTATCTTCACTAAATAACCGCTCATAATGGTATCCCTTTATCATAATTTATTAGCACTGTTAAACAGGTGAAATTATGGAAAACATTTCTTTGGAACGGAAGATGAGCATGGGGCTCCTACATGGGCTATGCCTTGTCATCATCTCCCAGACACCCTACTCACTATCTAGAGGTGTCTGATTGTACCATCAACCACTCTGTTCTGAAAAATGTATATTGAAGGGAACAATATGCTTTAACACCCAGAAAAGATCAACACACCTAAAGTTGTTTCTAGGAATTTTCTATAGTGGTTGAAGGGATCCCCATAATCCAAACTGGTCAACTAGATTCACTATTAGAGTAACAGCTCCTCAACTCCACATCCGGAGATGATGGTTATAATGGAGTCACCATAGTATGTGACGTGGATTGTGTCAGATACCCCAATGTCATCACTAAAGAGGATGATTTACCATACCTTTTCATGGTGGACACATGTTGGTTGTTACATGTGGAGTCCATGGTCAGGTATGGGTAATCATCAACTTTGGGAATGCCCTGGTCTTGGACGTCACAGTCCAAATCCTATACCAGGGTTCCTCTAATATATCCATAAATTTTGGACATGCAGTTGATGAGCTACTACTATGATATAGGCTATATATGACTAGTTTTTATTGTTATGATCCCTTCCTAGGACTCCACTATTGAAAACTACATGCTATATCCGTAGGTGTGTTGAACCATTATGGGTGTGAAAAACCATGTTCCCTCCAATCGACATTTGACGGCATGGCATCATCTCTGGTACTATAAGACACCTCTATATAATGAGAATGGTGACAAATATACGATGACTTGAAATAGCCCAGGTTGAAGTCCCCAAACTCATATTTCATGCCAAAAGAAGGGTTTTCACAATGCCACATTATAAAATCCCTGAAAATGGTGGTAATTGGTAGCTTTTTGAGTGGTATATTAAGGATGCTAATTGTACAGCCTTTATATATGCTTTTATATAAGCGCAGATATATTGGGGACTTTTTCAATGGAATTTTTATTCATATTAATGAAAAATACAATTAAAAATAATTTATAAATATAAAAATTTAAAAATATATAATTATTAATATTTATATAGTTCTAATTTTTCTTTCAATTATTTTATATATATATATAAATTTACACTTCATATATATTATATTTACTGAAAATGGAATATAAAATATATTTTTTTAAAAATATTATATAATATTTTACTAATTATAATAAATAAATAATTGTTTTATAAAAAATATGATTGTACAAAGAATAAATAAAATTATATCTAAATTTTTTTAAAATTGAACTCAAACATCAAACAGTAATAATTTTATATTCAGGTGTACATTTGATCTATACAACATATCTAATCGAATTCATTGATGAGAATTACGCCTTCGAGGACATATGTAATCCATTTTCATACTTTTATTGGGAATTGTATTACGTATTTTGATTTTGGTGATCCCTTCCAATGGTGACACTATAGAAAATTCCCAGAAACATCTGTACTTATGTTGATCCTTTATAGAGTTACATCACCATGTTACATCCACTCAACATTTGATAGCACATTGTTGTCATCAGTACTTTCATCTAGCTCAGTATAGTGAGATGGATGACCGAGGAAAAAATTAAAATATCCATTGTAGGTGGCCTCATACTCAATGTCTGTGAGGTCAGTGATGTGGTTGGTATCCATGCTGTAAGAGTGGTCGCCACTGTGTTTGAAAACCTTGACAAAATCCATGATGCCTTTGAAAATATATTATCGCACCTCCTTCTTGTCATTGTCATGTTAGCTTTGATCGTGCAACACCATCAACCTCTCATGAGATACCTACATGGATACATGATCGAGAAAACAATGTCTACCAAAAGTCGATTTCCGGAAAGGTTGAGAAAGACATTATGAGTGTGAGTTCCAAGATAGTGATATTTTTTGGGGGGATCTGGACAGTCATGGCCTGTAATCTCATGTGGAATCTTAAAAGAGATTAGTTGTTCCCACCCACCTAAAATAAGTCTCTCCCATGCCTATATTTTATATCTTCACATGGATAATATGAAAACACATGCATCATGATGATGAATAATATACCAAGAGTAAAAAGTTCATGGTACTAATATTTTTATTTATTAGTAATTGAATCATTATAATATTAATTAATATTATTTAACATAAAAATCATTGTTCAGAATTATTAATAAGTATCACATTTTTAATACCATTATTAATGTACTTGATTAGATTTTTGTTAATATTATTTACTTATTATTATATAAAAAATTAAATAAATTAATAATTAAATAATCAAAAATGTTTGTTTTGTGTAATTTACTTTTCTAATTTTTATATTTATGAATTAAATTATGATTATTTTATATAAATATATAGGGTTACATAACCTCACAGATATAATGAAAATACAAGAATCCAACAACATGACAACAAATAATACTTCTAGGTTAATAATGATCAAATATTATGATTTTTATGACAAAAAAATCATTATAATGAAGTCAATATTAATAAGTAATTATATTTATTTCATAACAATTAATTCATTTGAATGAATTCATGATAATATTGTTGATTAAATAATAATAAAGTTATTATGTATGAATATTGGTAATAATAATACAATTATTAAAAATGATCTATATAATTTAATATCTATTGATTATTATTAAATAAAAATAAATTTATTAATCTCTTTTTTATTATTAATATCACTGTGAGACTACACTATATAAAAAAATGATTCATTTCATCTGTAGATAATGTTATATAAAAATTTCATGGATCATTTTCAAATTCAAGATACTCATAATCAATTTTATTCCAATGAGGAGAATCTGTTGAATGATGTTGGATCCTATATTTAATTCTTGTATATGCATTCTAGTTCAATTATCTAATGGTTTCGTAATATACATATTGTCTTTTAAAAAATATATTGTTATTAATATACCGTAATGATTTTAGAGAACTTGATTTATTTTTCTTTTATCGATTCTCGCCATTAATATAGCATTTTATGTGTGATTTGAGGCCCCTATTAAATAATATGAAATCATTTTGACAAGAATGCATTTTTTAGATATGATTCCAATTGAATGTTGTATTAGTTTATTATCATATGTTTGAAAATATAGTTTATTTTATTCTAGTAAAATATCCTTTAGGAGGCCATATATTTATTTCAAGTTGGATTCACTCTATACTTTTTAATCATTATAAATATATATCTTCAATAATTCTAACAATGTTTTATATAAATTACAATTCTTATACAATGGTATCTTAGAGTATCTATTTTACATCTCAAAAAAAATTGTATAGTCATGATGAACATCATTAATTTCCATTTTCATTTATTCCATGACTTCTACATCATCTTTTGCACTGGTAATCATAATAAATGATCTATAAACCCATGAATCCTCCCAATCAGTTTGGAAATTCATTTTTTCACTAAAATTATAAAAAAAATTGAATTGGTCTATTTTGTGACATCTAAACAATTCTTCTTACTCCTATGGACTTATTTTTCATTAATAAAAACTACATAAAAATGAATAACTATTTCATAAGTGTTGTATGAGTGAACTATTACATACTTGTTGAACTCTTTAACTCCATACTCATATTATTTTATATAGTATTTAGCAGGCATCTAATTTTTATACATATCCATTCAGTTTGGTTCATTAAATATTCATCTGATACAACAAATAATTAAATAAAGATAATATATCTGTTATCAATGGTGAATGAAATATGTAATTCAAGTAAGGGAATCCCGACATTTAATTGTTTCAAATAATTTTAACATGATTTGAAGAAAATGGATAATAGAATTGAATAAAAAAAATTCCACTATGGTAGGGTTAATCCACTAATTTAATCCAATGGAAGAAGTTATAGACAACTCTCATTCTCATCATATAATCTCACGATTAGTTATCATATAATTTTTCTCTTTCAAAATAAGCCTCTATCTCTTCTGGGCATGAACCTATGTTATAAGAAATACTCTATGAAGAATTCATCCATGGGACGACTACTAGTCAGTGTATTATGGCCAAAATAAATGGGATGATGGATAAATCAAAATCTAAAAAGGTAATTATAACCATTTGGGGGATGGTGTTGATGTGGATGAAATTTTTACTCCATTGTGTTACCTAACAGTGGTAATACTGACAATTTTTGGGAATTCCATGGATGGTAATTAGAGATTTTTATGGGTGGAAAAAGGTGTTTTTAAATAATGATCTAGTTCTAGAAGGATTAATGTAAAATATATATAATTTTTTAGGTATGTGGGAAATTAATGATATTATTTATAATAAGAATTTATGAGTGGGATATGATTTCAAATATGGATATATTTGTACAATGGTATAGAAATCATGCTGAAATTTTTTTCAATTTAGAGGCTGTAAAAAATTTGGAAATTATTTTTAAAAGCATAAATTTATTATGGTCGTAAAATTTTTATTAGATTAGATTCTCAAATATTTAAATAATAGATTTAATTTTGTGGATTCAGAATTTTTTTTGATGAAATTAAAAAAAAATTGTTATTTTTTCATCATAGAATGGTTGGATTGTTAATAATTAAAATATTGATGAAACATCGAATGAAAAATAATGTAGAATTGAGTAGTTTAGTGGAGAGTACATGGGGTTGAGGAAGACTCAAACTTAGACATTGATGGTGAGGAAAATGAAGGTGGATTATATTATTCCTGAAATATAGGAAACTACAAAATCATTGTATAATTGTTATTGGAAGTATTACTCCCCTAGATCGGTATGATAGTATTTGAATTTTCATGAAAATATTTGTTATAATGTACATAAATGTACACCGAATTGATGTAAAAACATTGTTTCTCAAGAGAGTTTATATGGGGGGTATATATTTTGAAACATGATGGGTTTATTATAGATGATAATAATAGAAAGGTGGGTCTGTTAAGGAAATATTTGAAATAGATAATGAAATCATAGAGGGCATTGAAATTAATGTTAGATCAATAACAATGAAATATATGTTTTTAGTGTGGTAGAGTTGAATAAAACATTTACATCATGATAGAGAATAATCAAAGGATTTTCGTACTACTATATTATAATGACAAAATATTGGAGTATTAGAAAAAGCATTGCGTTGTTTTTTAGATCATATAAGGTACGATATCGAGATGTATATGATTGGTGTGTAAAAAAAATTTAATTTTTTATAGGTGAATAAATGAAATAATACCAAATTAATTTCCCAGTAACTAAATGAAAATGATTTTCCCATGTTATTTAGAATATAATATTCAAATCCAAAGACAATAATGACTACTATTTGGATGCTTTTCTCAAAAGATGATGCTTGAAAAGAGGTAGATGGGATGTAATATTGTTATTGGAAGAATATAATACCTCATATAAACATGATCCAATATTTGGTTTGATATACTAAAAGTCACAATAAACAATTGTCTTCAAAAGGAGATCCACGAGCTATTGTGGAAGAAGATACATCCTTATTTCTAAAAAAGTGAATTTTGTGTTGTTTGATTATAGGGTAGTGCAACTATTGTTTTTGAGATTGATGGATGAGGCTTAGGAAGGATAAGGGGATAAATAAAGGGAAATTATATTTATCTAAAAAAATTAATTTCATTGGTACATTGGTTTTTTTGACCCTTGAATCATTCGAGCCATAGAATAAATCCATTGAATACATGGAGTCTTTATTCATTCCATAATTCAGGCATGGATTGGACAAAGAGGAGCGATCTCCATAAGTGGATACCAGAGAGAGATTCATATATCATGAACTAGTATGTGATGGATAGTGTTCTAAACAATACCGGGGCACTTTTATCAGCACCTCCAAAAAATGTTGACAAATATAATATTTATTAGTTCTTTATTATTATGTGATGATAAAATGTATCATTATCATTGTTTTTTTGAATTGGTAATTCTATATCATTGTTAACTATATAAAAGTGCTGAGAATTATTATGTGTATAATCTTTAATTTCATAAGCGTAGATAAAGGATTTATGAATATTATTATAAATAAAAAACCATCCGAATATATTTATATAATTAGATATATATTTTTTTTTAATTTATAAATATATATAAATATAAGTATTATAATAATATTCTTTATTTAAATGTACTTTTTATATTATTATAATTATTTAAATATATAATTATATATTTTTATTTATATAAATGAATTATTTAGAAACTAATAATTAAATAATTATACATATATATATATATTGAATCAATATATATTAATATAAATATAGTAAATATATACATTATTTAAATATATCCATTATAATTTAATAATTATATATATTATTATTATTTATTTATAGATATATAAATACTATTTCAAAAAAAAGATTTATTTATAATTACTAATATATGAATATATTAATATAATAAATATAAATATATAAATAATTTTATTTTTAAATAAATTCATACAAATATTTTGATTATCATTTTTAATGTATATATAATCTAAAGTACAATCATGTTAATTATAAGTATAATAGAATAATTAAAAATGAGAACACTTTAAAAAATATTGAAAAAAATTGAAATATATTATTTATTAAATATAAATTATTAAAAATAAGTATATTTATTGAAATAATGATGAATACATATTGGAAATATTGAATCATAAGTACTAAATATACATATTATAAATAATAAACATTGAATAAACTATCAGATGAATAAAAAAATTATTTTATACATTACATTAATAAAATAAATAACTAAAAAAATTAAATTTTTCATATTTAATTAAATTCTATATTCAATATATCATGTTATATTGAAATTATAAAATTAATACAAACTTTTGAAAAAATTAAAAAAATATTTGGTTTATATGTTTTTATATAAGATTTCATTCATAACGAGTGTGTTTATATTTATTATTTGTATATAAAACTGAATTAATTATGTATATTGTAAATAAATATATCACATGTTTGATGTAAGTTAACTTGAAATATCAAATGACATTCAATTATTTTCACTACTCGACATAATTCGTCCACATTTCAAATTCAAAACATTTTTCCTAATCTAATATCTAATCAATATTTATTATTCTTATAAGGCTCTCCAATCAAAACCTTGACTGGGCTTTCATATACCTCCTCGAGTGTAATTCTCTCAAAATATATCTACTTGTATAAGTAGACATTCATTGTCAATGTTTCCTTAGTCAGGATATTGTAATCGTGTCTCCTCCTTCTTTGTATCCCATTCAGTATAGATGTGTCCTCGTCCACAATTTTTGGGTGAACCTCCAATTTTCCATGATTTATCATGTTTCCAATTTCCCTCTAACTCGTCATATTTTAAATCAGAGTTTTGCATTCATTGGAGTCAACTCTCTATATTTTGAATCCTCATGAATTCTAGATTGTATCATTGATAGGTTTTCTAGTGAGGTAACGGCTTCCAACATAGCACCCTGAGGTAGTTCAACAGCATTACAGTCACCAACTACTAGCGCTAAATTTAAAATTTTAAAATAATTCACTTTAAATGAATTTGATGTAATCAATTTCTCTCCATTTAATTGATCCACTAAAACCATCAAATAATAATTCTTATCGTCTTTTGACATTTCTGTTTCATGTAGATGGAAATGTTTTGTCATCTAAATCATATTGACTATAGATGACCTCTAATATTTAATTAATGTCTTAACATTTATAGCCAATTTTCCTCTAATAGGATATGACTTCAAAATATTTTCTCCATCCATTTTTTATTTATCCTGGAATGAACATGAAATACATAGATGTTCATGAACATCTTATTTATCAAACAATTGTGGCATTGTAACTTCATCAACAGATTGAATGTATATTTCCACATAATTATTATTAGTAATTTCCCTTGACATAGGGTACATGAGTTTACTTTATTTATTTTATATTGTAAGATATCTGGTCCCTAACATGAGATCCCTAATAGGATAATCCACTATAGTCTGTGTTCTCTTTGCATTCATGTTCTCTAAAAATGATGTAACACCAATCAATAATTTGGTAATTAAATAATAGAGGAAATCATCATACAAACATTAATATATCCCTTAATATTATTAGTTAAACTGTCAAGAGGTGAAACAAAATTTTTATATGAATGTACTTGAAAATTTTTAATGGAAGGGTTCATGTGAGAAGGCTCACAAGAATCAACATCTATAGATCATTATTCATCAAGATCATTTGATGTCATAATATTCTGAGAAACTGTCACAAAAGGCCCATCATTAACTGCATCCATATTTTCAATTACTATTTTTCCAAAACCATTAGTCGTATCATCATCAATAATGTTTGCAGTCCTAGAGTTGGTGTCCTAGAATGAACTATTTTTACATTGATTTCATGAATATTTGAATTGATAAATTTTAAATTAAACATCATATTACATATTTTCCATTGTACATCATGACCATAATGTTATAATTTTATAGACTATTATTTCTATTAATTAGGTCATGGTTGATACATGCTATTATGATAACCTTGATGTTTAATGAGAGTATTTATAATATAATACCACATATGGATAAAATAATTTGATGGGTGATGAAGTATACAGAAAATAGTGTTTCATTACTCATAAGCATATTAGACTTATTCTCATGAAGATCAACCTTGGTAGTCTCTATGATGTGATATTATGAGAACAAACCCTCCAATATGAATTAAGCATGTTTTTGATTCATTATATATTCATATCTATGAGTGTGTTTAATGGTACTTAGACATTTTGATTATCATTAATGAATCATACAACTCACAAACTATGATTTTATGATGGAAACCGTCAAACCATATGGTCAATATAAGTTGGGAATGTTGGTTGTGTTCTGAATGTCATGTTATTATTGGGTAAGTCATGAAATTATTTTTTCCTTCCATATTTATTGATGTTTATATTTGAAACCTTTTATTGAAATTGAATTGTCACCCAAAATTCCACGACCATGATGCAACAACTAGTTTATTTCAGATAGTCAAAGAATGATGTATCAAGCATATATTTTGTTGACCCCGTAATGAAATCTGTTTGATGAGATTATGTGACAATGGAATTATATTACACTATGTTTTTTCTTTTGTATATGACATCATTGCAACATTATGTTCTTTATATTTGGTTCCCTGACCAATAGAGAATCAATAATCTTTGTCTTTATACAATCCCATGTAATGCAAAAAATGATGATTAATAGGGGGTCAGATACTATGTGTTTTTGGAGGTCTTGATCAAATTATTTTTTAATTTAATTAATAGAATAAATATTGTTTTAACTACTGAGGAATAATTTTATTAATGTTATATAGATGAAATAAATTGAATATATAATAATTTTCCAAGACTGTGACTAATATATATATATTAATATTTAATAAATGTTCATTTATAATTTTGGAAAAAAATTTTATTTAAAAAAATAAAATATTTTTAGGAGTTTAATAAATACAAGAACAGTTTGAACGGACACAAATAGTGTTAGGAGATAAAATAACTACTTACGAGATGGTAAATATTATTTATTCATTTTGTTAAATTATAAACACCACAAAATAATTGTACTAATTTTGTATGGAATTGGATTTATTTAATGGTTATAATTATAATTATTGTCTATTATGTAAATAAATTTTGTAACTGAACTTTCACCTCTAGAAATAGACAGCTACGTTTGTTGTGTAATTTATTCAAAACCAATTCCATGTTTGGGAATATATAACTATTACACACAATGAATACTCTCTCGACTCCTCCACCTATCTTCATATCAAGAATGTGAATCACAAGAGTTAATATCTTCAATATTAAAGAACCTCTGATCATGAATGTCCAATGCAAGACATTTGATTAACAATGCTTGCACCTGGAGAATGATTGGAGTTTTTCAAAGAACATTGAAGCACATGTGGGACACAACTATATGGATTCCACCCTTGGATCCTATAAAATGGAATGATATCAATCCAAAAGGGCCAATTTGGACCATCAATAGAGATTACAGTAAATGTTCCTAAGCCTATGTATTTATTTCAACAAATGTCAAATAAAATAATTTTAAATTTTTACTGGAAGATCCTTGTTATTGGTTTTGAGAATGGTTTACTATATGAATTTATAATATATCAATGAACAATGCATGCTTTTTCTATTCAATGAAAAAAGAAGTGGTATGATATTGGTATCATTAAAATGTATAATTATTTTTATAATTTTAAATTTTAAGAGAATTGTGTTATAATTTTAATTTAAATTATTTTTTCTTTAATTCTATTTAAATTGAAATTTTACTTACATATTAGTAATTTTTATTTAGTGTTTCATTTTAATAATTGTGTAATAAAAAATGGATAATGACCGATTATGGTATCTAGTTGTTCCAAATCATTGGATGATAAAACTAGGATACACTACATGAAGATGAAGAATCCACTATATTCTCATGTGAAATGTATTAAGATATGTCGAGTAATTAAAAACTCGTGGTGATTTTATTGCACATCATGTGTTAATTGGTCCAACCAGGCACATTTAAAACTAGGAACATGATTTTCAATTGGCATGTACACTCCATGTAGTCTTGACTAGTCAACACACCAAAGCACTGATCAAGACGCATGGATATACGTCAACTGGGGTACATAGAGTGCAGCTATATGTACATGTTGTACAGACTGCCGTTAATGAAAAAAATTAAAAAGACATTAAATTTGAAATTGTTTTATTAAAACAATATTTTGTTGACTAGCACACAGTTATGTGTTTGAAAATTTAATAATTGTTTAATGGAAGTATATAATTATGAACTAATTTATTGTAATTAATATTTCATTATGTGTTCTATTATTTATTTTCCTTTAATTCCATTAATTATGGGTATCACACAATAAAATTTTATTATAATTAATATGAATGATACTATATTAACATGTTTAATTACTTATTTAATACTATAATGTTTATCTTATCTTATAAAAGAATGAAGAAATTAATGACAACAATTTACTTTTGTGTATTAATAGATTTTTTGACCATTCATAATCGTGGTCAATACATATGTATGTGATGGAATTTTTTATCTAAATTTATTACATTGTTTGTAATTTAAAAAATATAAAATTAAAATACGGCATGTGATTCATCACACTCTCCATTATTTTTTAGGTCCAATATGTGTAATTATATTTTTATAATTCCATTTAACTAATTTTTATGTTACCCTCACCTGCATGAGAGTAATATTTATTTGTTATTAATAGATCAATCCATGTTATTTTTGGAATGTTCAATAAGGAACCATAATGATTTGAAATCCATGATACCCAGGTGGACAAGTGGAAGGATGTAACTAATGCCAAATCTGGAAAACATAGGTATTTCCCATAGGTTAAAGGTTGATTTTATGCTCTCTCATTTAATCTACCATTAGATAATATCAAGATACCCTAATTCGATTAATTCGATATATTTAGTTTAATTCTTCAGAAATATATTTAATGATGCGATATCATGACCAAATAAATGAAATAATGAATTTTATATAGACATAATTATAAAAAAATTATTATTCATAAATGTTTTACCCAAACATGGTTAATTAATTAATTAATTTCCCACTAATTTATTAACAGGAAATGTAAAAGAAAATACATGATAAAAATGTATTAATAATAAAATATATCCACTTATTCTAATATTATGTCAGACTAAGTCTTTCATTTCTTGATTATGAACAAAACTCAATAGATCTATATGTTTGAAAACCCACTGTTTGGATACAGACATTTATAAGGGAAATTCTTATCAATGTTTCAAATTGACATAACAATTTTACCTCTTGAGGGGTATCCATTTCATGACATGGTGTATTTTGTATTCATGTGTATTGAAAATACAAGACTGTATTTCTATATTGCGGTGTTCACACAATAGATTAAGGAGATTAATGCCTACAGTTGTTAATGAGTTGTCTACCCAAATACCTTAAAAAAAGTTGGAAGAAACCTTGTTGTGAAATGTGAAGTGGAATATGGATTATTTCCACTAGACTATCATAGAAAACACAGATTCTATGTTCATGATGAGGGATTTTATGTAATGATATAATAGTGGTAGATTTAATAATATAAATTATGTATTCCACACAATATATGAAATCAAGCAATCTTTTAATAATCAACTCATTTATTTTTAGAATAAATCGAAAATCTCAGTATCCTTATGATCAATATTGTATAATGTAAATTTCGGCATTAAAACTAACTTCAATGACTGTTAATGATGATTTTTGGTTTTTTCTAATCTATGATAAAAAAAATTGTGCTAGAATCCTAAACTCCTAATCGGTAAACTCATGTGGCGAGTGATGAAGAGTTCAATGTCTATGAAAAACATATGAACAATGTAGTTTATTAAAAATGTTTGATGCATTAATATATGTCTAGTGAACTCATGAACTCTCACAAAAAAATGTATGACTAAAATGTTCTTGATCACCTCTGTGGTCTTTACCCGGATGGAGTTATATATGAATAATATGAGATTTCCAAATCACTCATTTGGTTTATGATTGTATATTTTTACCTAGTTTAGAATCATATATTAAAACTCATTACATATATTCTTCACATAGGGGTTCTATGATTTATACTCCCCAAAGAACTAGGCATTGATCTTATTATGGAATACCTTCTTCAAAGCATCTCAAGTTTTTTTGTTAATTTTAAAATGAATGATATTTTGATTTCTCTATTAGTTAATCGTATCCTATTTATCTATGTTGTTATATATATTAAGAGTGATGATTTATGATCCATATGATGTCAGAGTTGAAAGAGAACAGAAATATATTTAAGTCCAAATATTCTACATGGTCATCCCTAAAGAATAACTTCAATGAAAAAAATATGTAATAAGACGATTTATAATTCTCATATGGAAGAAACAGAAAAAGAAGAAATATTCCACCGAGCTAAGGAATCATGTAAAATCTATAGGTGTGTTTGTTATTGAGTTCAATTTATCTATTTCTAAAAATTCTGTATTATCATTTGGTTCTCACATATGATTTCAATTATTGGAAAATTCATATTAAAAAAATTAACTGATGGATGTTTGATCTATGAGCATCCATTTGAGATAAAATTGTTGATGATCTATTGGGTCTACCACCTCACATTTCCAACTGAAATGATTTGGGTCGTAAAATTTTTATAATTATATTTCTTTATTTTCCAAAAACATTATTTATGTATATATATAACATTATGATGGATTCATTATAACATTTTTAAATAAGTATGTCTTATTTTAATGATGAGATTTGTTATGGTTCGACATATTTACATAACAGAAATTATGTATTGGACTACATGGACTAAGTGATGGCAAATCAATAATGTTGTTTCTTCTCATGACTCATACCACACCCAACATTTGAATCACTAGATATTTCATGTAAATGAAAAAATATTGAAGAAATTACATCATGATTGATCATTATATTCATTCAAATTAAAACCTCATGGTGTATGTCATGCATTTTTACATGGGAAAATGACCAAATCCCCATTTAGAGGGAATGATGAACAGTATAAAGTGCTTCCTGAATTAGTTTATACAGATCTTGAGGACCATTTCAGTAAATATATGTATATTTAATGAATGACATATATAGTTGGATTCATTTGATAAAATCCAAGAATAAAATAATGATGTTGAAAACCATTATGGAAGGATGTTTAAGAAACATTTCTCAATCCTTGGTTGATAATATCATATCTAATAGATCATTTATTACTTATAAGTATACAAGATGTTATCCCAAATTACTCCTCTATTCATGCCTATGACAAATAGTGTTAGTGAAAGGATGAAGCACAACTTTTTGGACATGGTGAGATCAATGTTGACTCTTTCAATTCATCCATTTTTTTGGGATATGTGTTAAAAATAGTGTCACCGATACTATTAAAAGTAAAAACTAAATTTATAAATGGAATTCCATATGAATTTTGTAGGGAAAGAAAACCAAATTTTATTGATTTAACATCTGTGGGGCATTGAATAATTATTTAAGGACACTTCATGTAACAAACATTCACCATACGCAACATAGTGTACATTTATAGGATAAGCATGTGAATAAAGGGGATATTAAATATAAAAACCCTAATAAAAAGTGTTATAGTATTAAAAAATTAAAATTTATATGATAGGGATCACATATCCATAAAAGATAGCGGGAGTAAGAATAAATAAGATGAATTTGAGGATCTATGAAATATACAGTTGGAACAAGATCAAATTCTAAAAATCCACATGAATGTAGAAACTGTTGCAAAGAAAAAACAAATGCTCAAGAGTAAAAGATATGTCAAAGATTCATTAACGTATGGTTTTCTTGTTATATGGTATTGTGACTCATTATTCACAAAAAATAATGATCCTCATTCCTATAAAGAATAAGTAAGTGGCATATATATTTCCATGGGGAATTAATCCATGAATATGAAAATGTATTCCATGTACCATAACAATATATGGATTTGGGTAGATCATCCAGTTGATGAAAAACATACAAGATGAAAATAGGTATTCAAAAAGAAACTGTACATGTATGGAAAATTTAGTACCTATATGATGTGACTTGTTGAAAAAGGATTTCAACAGATATAATTCATTATCTATGATGATACAATTCACTAGTTTCAATGCAAAAATCCATCTGAACTCTACATTTCATTTCATCTTACAATGAAAATGAGATTTGTAGAATGGATTTCAATATATCCTTCCTTAATGGTATCCTTTAGGAAGTTGTGTCAATGAAACAACCTAAACTATTTTGGACTCAAAAGGATTATAATAATATATTAGTGATGAATAATATATTAAGATGAATATGATATCAACTTCCATAAATTGAAGGGAAAAATTCTTCCTCGAATTATCAATTCAAAACACGCCACTTGTGACTCACCAAACGAACCCTACATTCCACATACATTCTATGTGATACATTTCATTAGTAAATAAAATTGCGTGATTCATGACATGTATTAATGATAATCATAAATTCTAATGATGATTACACATTCTCACATATAGGAATATCTGATGACATAAAAACATGCAGAATATCTATTGGCGGGTTTGTTTTCATAACCTCTGGTCTTGGAGACTACCAAGTGTTAACATAATGAGAAGATGAATCATATTCGTATGATTACCTGGCAATGATAGTTTGTATTCTATGTGTCCCATAATAGTATGTCATCCAATACAGACCAATATTTATGAATATTTTTATATAATTTCAATGTTCTCATCATTGTGGGGTACAACCTTGACCTTATAAGTGATACAAATGATAACGACTTTCAGTCCGATAGAGATGACATGATGATCCTATTTCTATTGATTCAAATCATTAGTCAAGGGGTCCTCCACATTATCTTCCTTGAAAATAATTCTCACTTAAAATTCACCTAAATATGAAAATTCAATCAGGAGATGATACTAATTAATTATCTTCATCATCCTCATATGTAACCTTTGATTTTTGTGAGGGACACCACTACATTATTATCACTATATAGTGTGATGTGATATTTAATTATAGGTCTCACATATAGCTCCTCGACAATGCTTCACATCCTAACTGCATCTTTAGTAGCCTCAGATGCTGCGCTATACTTGGACTCTGCCTGTAATATATGACCACACTCTTCATTCAGCTCTTCTATCTCACTACACCTCTATTCAAATTGAATATGTATCTCGTTTGTGACTTCATCTCATCATGATCAGTACAGAAACTAGAATTAGCATATTCATTTATATGTTTCTCCTAATCTCTTCCATAAACTAGAAACATATACTATATATGGCTTAGAAATATGGATAATATTTACTGGCATCCACTGGTGGTCCCCTCGGTTAACATGATATCTCCATACCACCGTAAATACGTAGGCGACACCCATCCTAGCACATAGAATGGCATATATGACTGAACCAATATTTTATGCTTACGTAATATGTTTTGTTATATTTCATTCCTCATAGGTCAGAGTACTCATTTTCTTGGAAATAAGAATGCCATGTGAATATAGCAGCAATAACCTCTTGTATTGTTCCATATTGAATCTCCACAGTATCTTATCAATTTATATACGTGGACATGGGAGAGAAATTTCTTGTATCTATCATTATGGATCATTATTCCATGAATATATTCCACCTTGACTGAGTCCATCATGGAAAACTATTGACTCCATCATTCCTTAACAGACTCTAAAACTAGTATCTTATATCTAATAAGTAATATGTCATCAATATATACTATTGGAAAAATGACTGCAGTCCTAGTAAACTATTTTTATATAGAAGGCTCACATTCACTCATAATAAAACCATATTTTGTTGTGGATTCAAAAAAATGAATGTTACATGACATAGATGTTTTTATTAAACCATAAATGGATTTCTGCAACTCATATAACATTGTGGAATCATTTTGAATCATAAGCCCTTCTGATTTGTAATGTAGACATCTTATAAATGTGTTTTAATAAGGATTTATATTTTGAAACCCAATTTCAATATCACATATTCATTGTATTTTGTATGGGCATTTATAATTTTAAAGGATTTAAACATTTCAACTGGTCAAAAGGATTTGTTGTAGTCAATTTCATATTGTGTTTAGAACCATTTTGCAACCATTCATGCCTTATAGGTACCGACATGTCCTTATATGTCCAAATTCTTCATGAATACCCATTTTCAACCAATATAAATTATATCAACAATATTATCTACCATAATCAAGACGTGGTTTTGGTACATGGAATCTATTTGGGAATTCATGGTTTCATTCCTCTTAGCAACATTTGTGACACTTACTTATTTATTGTAGGTTAGAGGATCATTATTATCAATTAATAATTGTTCACAATTATCAATTACTATAAAACAATTCCATTATAATTATCTATCCTCTATAGTACTCCAACAATGAACTTGTGTCTCTAAAACAGCTTCTTCTTTCATGAGGTTTTGTGGAATCTATTCCTGTACCAACTCTCGTGTACCATGATCCTCGACTTCATTTAAGTATATCTTATTCCCAATAACTATTTTGGAGATGTGCTCCATCTTTATGAATATATAATTTCTTTCCACTATATCATTTTTCAATGAGGGGTTGTATAATAAATATCTCCATGTTTCCATGGGTTAATCTATAAAGTTACAGTTTGTGTCTCGGGGTGCATGTTTGTTTCATGAAGAGTCCTTAGAAAATGATTTTCTACCAAAAACATATAAATTGTATAATATATCTTTTCTTCCCAAAATACCTTATGTAATAAATGAATTCCTAATTATTATATTCCACATATCAGTATGAGCATAGTTTTTAAATATTCATACTATGATGGTTATCAACATCATTCTTATATTCCTTGAACTTATCTCATGAAAATTACATGTACAACATTAATTAAATATATACATGCCTACTATAAATATTATTAAATGATATGAAATATGAGTACCCAACCCTTTTTTCTAATGTAAAAATGTCAACACACATTGATATAAATCAATTTAATAGTCTCTTTATCCCTTTTACCATTCCCACTTAATTGGGCTTTGGTCATTTTTTCATGTAAACCTACACATCATAATCCATGTAATTTTATTTCAAAAGAATTAAATATCCATCTTGATGTATCTTTGTCAGGAATTTCTCTTTTAAATGACTTATCTAGTGATTCCAAAGGTGGGTTTGGTACAATTCATTTTATGTATCTTTGTTATCGATTTCCCTTACATGGGTTGTGTAATCCAACAAACAATGACCTTTGTATAAATGTGCCCTACCAAAAAATATATCTTTATCAAATAATCAACATTAATTTCTGATTTTGAAACACAATCCACTTGTATCTACTCTGGATAAAAAAATATGGTTTTGTGTTACAGAAGGGACATAAAAACCCATTAACACCAGTATCATCTGAGTTGGTAATGTGAGGTGATAGTCCCTGAAAAAAACATCAGAAAATTTGGCTGTATTTCTATGTTATAGATATACCACCCCTCTCACAATCATACTAAATCTATACTGAACAAATATTTGGATAAAAATGGGATCACCAAAAGATTTATATAATATCCAATTTATAAAATCAAACAGATTGCACTAGATAACAAATGCACTGGAATAATCTCATTTTTTCATTGGATTTTTATAGTTCATCATCTAGTGGCCCTTCTTTCCACATGAAAAACAAACAGCCTAATGTTCCCTTGCCTCCCATTCAATCTTCCTTTTCATGGGAGGACGTTATGACGATGTTGGCTTAAATCTATTCACCTTTCCTTTCTTCTTATTCACTATAATTAAAAAATTGATTTTTGGGCATTATATAGTTTTTCACAGGGTGAATGAGGATTGGAAGATCATCAAGAGACGTCTAAATATCATTCATGTTGAAGATAACATCAATGATAGGGAATCAATGAGGGAGTGATTCTTGAATGAGATCGTTTCCCATTTCATTGGGGAGTTTAAGCAATAGAACATCTAGGATCACAATGTAGTCCATGAGTTTGAATACATGAGCCCCAGCTGGGAAACCATCTACAAGATAACTCTAAACACGTTACTTGGTAATCTCAAACCTTTCACATCATGCACTCTCATAGTGATGACATGGAGGTGACCGAGCATTCTATTGGAAACCATGTTTTCATGAGAATTCATTATCTCACTAGACATCTATGATATCATTTAACATTGAACATTGACCACGTTGTTGATTTGTTTCTTGTACACCATGTGGATGGAAAAGTCGGTAATACTGACCCTAATACATAAGAATTCCTTTAATGGTGTAGGATAAACTGAAGGCATCCAAACCAATCATGGATGTTATTATCGGTGAGTATGATGTATTTATCTAGAATATATCGTAGGGATCTTGTTGTATACATGCATGTAGTTTTTATTTTACAATTAAATTATCTTAACATTATTACTTTCATAATTATATTTTTAGGTGAAATAATAAAATATAATGTCTCCCACAATTTTATCAAGTACAAATGGCACTCACCATTCAACTCAGACTATCTAGTTGCCATGACATTCTCCTGGAAGGTATTAATATTCCACATCACATTACCCTCTCAAGAGTTGGTCATGATATTTGAATGTATTTATGTAGGCATTTCTTTGACAACTACGAATTTCCTGCTCCATGATATGTTGAGTGGACTCCCCAATCCTAAAATACTAACATTGGATTTTCCCAACAATTTCCTCCAATATTAAACCATGTCTACAAATGTCTTATTCAAATGATGTAATATGGTTTTGTCAACCATAAATATTTCATAAGGACATCGAGATTAAAACTACATTTCCATAAAAGGGTTGGTCAAGAACATAGTTTTATTGATTGTTTCCATTAATCATGTAACAAAATCCTTGGTTTTACTTAATCTTATTTTTGATGTATTTTTATCTATTTTACAAGAATTTATTATTACATATATCACATGATTGTAAATATTAATTGGAACCTACTTAAGTGATTATCCATGTCTTGATAATATTTACGTATAAGATTTGTTTATTTATGTACCATATTGCATGCTTGTTTAAATAATTAATCATTTGATCATGACAATAAATCCATAATGATAAACCATGCATATGAATGAAAAAAATAATGAAAATGTAATGATGATGAGTTTTTCAATTAGTTTGTTTGTATAGTAATTGATAAACATTCCCTAGCCTAGGGTAGAAACACAATCATTCTTTTGGATTTGTGTTTACATCTTTCCACATGTCCACCTCTGTGTCTCCTGGATTTGACTCCACTAGTTTAGGAGTACCATGCATTACTTATGCCTTTTCTTACTCATAGGGAGATGAGGTTTTCAAAGAGTTTTTTATATATAATTAACATTTTTCACACAGTCCCAACATATTAATTATGAGAAGGCTAGAATACCAGGGTATTTAATTTACATACACATATTAAAAGAAACCATCCAAATAAAATGGTCTTGGTCTGGCTCATGATCATCCATACATGAAATTATATTTACAAATATATAAAACTAGAAATAATTCATTTATCCTTCTTGTTTATGATAAATCACACTCGAATAAATTAGTTATCAACTTTAATTAATCTATCCTTTTATATAAAAGACCTTTCTTAATTTCATTGATATTAACATACATCTTGATTTTAAACATAAAAATTAACTTAAAACTATCTTTGTATGTAACATGTACCTTAGAGGAATCCTGATTAATTTCTACTCATAACCACCCTATGATTTAAAACTAACTTCACACTATTGTTAAATTTATCACACATATATAACACACCAATAACATGTTCTCCCTCGTCATTTTTGTTGCACAATGGTTCAGGTATAAATGGTTAAATAATATAATAATAATTTTTAATAAATCATCGTAATCTGGATATGTACATTGTATGTAGATACAACTACACGCCGTGTACTGTTGTACACCATCTATCTGATGTACAATCCAAGGTAATCGACGTGTGAGTGTACTTGAGAAATAATCAGAGTACATGGAATGTTCATTGGACCACAAGCTGTGTAGTTCCTCATTCCATGGTCTGTAGTCAGAGAAGCCTTGTTTGGGGCACACAGTCCAACACTAACCCGAAGGGACTTCATATTCTGTCTAGTGTTCCACATGGCGTGTAATCTGGAAACCATGTTCCACATGATCTTGGTCTACACATAGATCCATTAAGTCTTCAATAAACTCAAATTAAATGACTCAGATTTGGGGAATATTCCTTGTGCATTTAACCTAGTAGACATGGCATGTAGTACTGAATACAGGTCTTGTGTTATGGTGTTGTACGACCAAGAATCATGGAACCTTTGAATGAGATCCTCTGTTTTATATTTATCAAAATTTAAATGAAAGATTGTTTCTGTATGGTGAACAAGAACTGAAAGAGGAGGAACAAATATTGAGATTCAGATTTTGTAGAAAGATTAACTTGAATTGAAACATATAAATTATTAAATGATTAAGTCATCAGTGAAATGATTAAATAATTTTAAATTATGATATAAGCACTCAGATGCGTCATTAAGGTCTCAAGTGTAGAGGAAGCGTGATTGGGACGACCCACAACATTGATTTTAACCATAATCAATAATTATTCCAGGATCAAAATGATGATTCATGCCAGTCTCCATGGAATGGATTAAATGATTTAGATAAAGATGTAAGAGGCATGTAACCATTAGAGAGGATCCTTTAAATCATGTTTTTAATTAAATTTATTATTTTAACAATGAAAATAATACTTTCATCTTCGATATATTCTTTTTTGATAAAGTTTTCCATCAGAAATGACCCTTCTAGATTATCATGTTTCACTTGTAAGGATCCAAAATAGAATCCTTCTAGTGGTGATCCACGCATGTAATGATGTCCTATGATTGACACCACTCTTTCTCCTGGTGCTAGTGTGGAGAAACGAGTGTCTTGTGTTGGTGGTTCTTGATCTATTGTTCTTTAGCTTTGATGAATGTATCCAATTTTTTGAGAGGGGTGGGAAGAGGATTAGAGAGAGAAATTGTTCAGCTCAACAATTCTCAAATCACCATGTGTGTGGTTCGGTCCATGAAACAATAGATATATCTGTTTATTTAATAACATGGGGTTTTAATTACATTATTTATTTTCATATTATAAATTAAATAAATTACTAACCATATGGAACCCATTCTATTAATAATTATAAATCATCATTATTTATAGTGTTCCAAATGGTGAAACAATGAATTATAAATAAAATTACACTTCAAAAAATAATAGCAGCATTAATTTAAATTTTTCCAACTAGTTAAATAATTATTTATCATATTAAAAATAATTATTTTACTACCAGAATTCTCAGGGTCCTCTTGAAATCCACTTCCAATTTCCTAACAATGGAATTAATAAATAAATAAAATATTCAATATAGAAAATATTTTATTTAAAAACTAGAAACTAATTATTAATTAATTGTTCAACAAAATAAATAAATAAAATTTACCCACAATCCGGTGAATAAATATTTATTTAATTTATGTAATAATTTAATAATGAATAAAATTATTCTGCTCTCTTGAGAATAATATTTATTAATTTAATTCAAACCAAATTAAACTGAGACCACTAGAATCACATAGTGTGAGACCCTCTAGGAATATTTCTCATGGGAATAAGGTGAGATCGCAAAAATACAAATAGTACTATCTAGCAACAGGTCAAGGCACCCAAGAGAAATCACTTAATGTCGCAACAATGAGGTTGTGATGTGGAACCCGATTTCAATCCCTACTATTGAGCAATACATATTTCTGCAAAGAAACTCAAATGTATAGATCACAAACTAAGATTAATTAATTCCTTATAAATTGGAAGATATCAAGAGGACATTGTGAGTATTGATTGTTAACCCTCTCGATCAATTCTACTGAAAATGTATGGGAATTTCGTTCGAGATCTTACAAGTTGGTCATGTGATGTGATTGGGGAATCCTAAGGGTTATGTGCTTCGTGGGACTTCTTGAGACTAGGTGGTTCATGAACTCCTTGATGTGGCTCATAGACAATTGGATGGGCCATTTGATGTTATGATTCTAATGAGGTATTTTCATGGATTTAGTTATTTCTAGTCATTATATTTTTCATTTGACATTTTCCACATAATTACAAGGAATCACAATGATGATCGCTACACTCTTGTGCGTACTAATATCAAGATTTTATGGTAGTTCCTTTCACCTAAAATCCACTATTATCCCCTATTTAGAAAACATATTATATGAGTTTTTTCTTCTAGATGATGTATCTATTCCCTCCCCATACCATAATCTATCACCTCGTTCGGTGTTTATCTACTCTGACTACTATCAGGTGACTATTACTAAGGATAATCTCTTCGCGACAACCAACCATATGGGATTGTCCTATGTACTGGCCAACTCCCCCCCCCTAATCATGGACAGTCATGATATTTCCCAACAACCTAATGATCAAAGCTACTCAAGCATATTTTTCTCTTCCTTGAATGCTCTTGGTGGTATGTGTTACTCATAGTTGGACCATCTCCCCCATGGAAAAATTATTGATGAGTGGGAATGGAAATACTAGGTATGAATAAGTAGTCTAGAATTTAATGATGATATATACATCATTAATATTTATTAACCCATGTGGATATCTCATTTCATCATCAAGATCTAGCCTATCCTCCGTTAAGAAAATATCTATCACTGGTGCCCTAGGACCAACACATTCCACCATCCCCATGATTGGTCGGTGTCACCCTATGAGATATCTATCAATTGTTTGGCATCAATCCACTAGGAGAGATTATTGATGAGTTTCTCCCATCTAATTTTTCAGGATGATCCTATCCAGAATCTGATTTTAGGTTAAGATAGTCTTTTCGTTGTATGAAAGAAACTATGGCAAGATCTAACAATGTGATCGCTTGTTTACATTAAAAACTAGATCAAAATTTCCCTTCATTGTAGTGGGGTAAAAACATCCATATTTCCCCTTCGTCTGTCACAACCCGTCCTCGGGGCCCGTGTTGTGACTACCCCAAGCCCGCCTTCCATAGGCCAGGGGCTGGCGACTAGCACCAAAGTCCTAAATCCCAATAACTGGGAAAGAATTTCCTTTATAAAAGTAACAAAACACCACAGAGTACAAGTGGAAGTAAAACACTATGTACAAAAAAAGAGGTGCTGAAATGTAAATGGGGCAGAATACAAACCCAATCAAATGTACAGCTAAAACTGAAAGAATGTACAACAAGGACAAGCAGCTGGAAGAAGATAGAAGCAGCTTTTGGTTCATCCTCCTCGGATCCTACCTGAAGGGTAGGTACAGATAGCAAAACTCCTGAATCGTCCACCACAGATCCTACCTGAAGGGTAGGTACAGATATCCTCCACAACGCTCTCACCCGTCAACCCCCTCTGAGTGTCACCTCGTCGTGAAGTCCACAACTGGATACTGTCTCATCGTGAGGTCCACCTCCGTGTACTGTCTAGTCCTTGAACACTCGGCCTTTGTCTGCGCTGCCCGTCATCTGCAACCAACATAACGAGTTGCGGGCATAGCCCGTGTAGGGTTGAGTATAACGATACTCAATAGGGACCCAGAGACCCTCAAGGTCTCACTAAATCCAAAAAGGATAACCATAATGTAGATATCAACAGAAAACCTCTACTTAGGTACATGCCCATACATATACCCATGTTATCAAGTAACCCATCTTAGTCATGAGGAATCACAAGGATTATGTTATCAACAGATAACCTCTAACCAGATATATGCCCATACATATACCTAAGTTATCAACTAACCCATCTCAATCACGAGGAAACACAAAGATTACAGACTCATCCCAACCAGGATTTTAGTCATGATGTCGAAACCATGGCTACTGGTGAACTCCTTCTCTGTCGTGTATAGTGGGCATGCCGCTTCAACCAAGTGCGTCAAACTCCTCCTCTGTCGAGTACTGAGGGACTGCCGCTACAACCAAGTGCTCCGGACTCCTTGGACTGCTGTAGTACTCCACCTGTCGAGTAATGTGGGCCTGCTGCTACAACCAAGCACTTCCCACCACGGTTATGCTGCTACAACCAAGCGCCTCCCTCATAGGTTCCATAGGTACTCCTTATATTGAGTAACGTGGGTCTGCCCCTACAACCAAGCTCTCCTCCGCTGTGGTTCTGCCGCTACAACCAAGTGCTCCCCCTCATAGCCTCCATTGGTACTTATTCTACTGAGTATTGCGGCTCTGCCGCTACTACAAAGCGCTCCTCCACTGTGGGTCTTCTACTACAACCAAGCACTCCCCACTGGGTTATCCGAAACACAATGAGTCGATAAATTAGCAGTCGCCATGTCTCAACCAGTTACTAGGTCTCTGCACTCTGCTAGCTCGCCACCGGGATGGTCCGCTCCATGAGCTACTGGTCGATACAACAATTATCAAAAAGTTCCACGAAGAATTATCTCAATGTACCGCCTTGTCATGGGGGTCTCAACGGAACCGGCGACGTGTAACTCGGACGCCCGGTATTTGAGTTACTAGTCTTTTTATCCTCGGGGAACAGTTGGTTTCGTGCGCGAACCAACCTGGCCATATGTAGACTATACCCCTATCTCTCAAAGGGTATGCTCATAGTGTCTGTTTATTAATGTGATCACCAAAACCGCTGACGGTTTGCGAAACGGACGTCCGGTCTGAAAGTTATCAGCCTTTCCGTCCCAGAGGGCCCAGTTGGATTTAGGGTACAATCAAACCCAGCCATTATACAACTGCATCCAAACATCAGGAGAATCATTCCAAAAGTTCCGTCTCATCCTGAGGAAACCAAAAATGTTGACGGCATGTCAATCGGATGTCCGGAGCTCGAGATATAAGTGTTTCTGCTCCGAGGGCCCGGTAGGTTTCGTATCTAAACCAACCCATCCATACTCAAGGATCTCCGAAACTTTGAGTGTAAGATACCGACATGACCGTCTCGATCCAAGGATCTCTATGCAACTGTCGGTGTGTTGATCGGAGGTCCGTAGCCCATGTTATTGCAAACAGAATTAAAACAAATCCGGTATTAGGGGGTTCGGGTCCTGTCCGACTCGGCCCAATACCCCCAGGGTCGGCCCAAACCAGGTCGACCTGAACCGGGTCCCGGTCCGGGCCGCTTGGGTGCGGCCGAGCGGTGAAGTGCGAGGCGCGATGCCGCCCTCGTTTTGAACCCGCGACCCCCATGTTGGGGGCCGCACCTACTAGCCGACCGGGGGTTACGAACCCCCGGTTTTCCCCTGACCGGACGGCCCGCTCTGGCTGGCCGGCTATTGACGCCATAGGACCGTCACTGGACGGTCCCCCTGCTCCGACGCCGGCGGCCCGGAACCGGCCGCCGGTCTCCCCGCTCCGCCGCGGCCTCAGCTGCGACCTTGGTTCATCCGGCGCAGCGCGACGATGTCACGGCTCTCCTCCGCAACCCCACTTCAACTGCGGAACTTTTTTAGTTCACCTGCGTCTCGCGATCGTGCCGCGTCTTTGGTTCATCATCAACGGCGTGGCACAATGGCGCCACTTCTCCTCCTTTATTTAATATTTCTTCACGGTGCTTTGACACCGCGTTTCCTTGTTCGTCTGCTGGTAATCTGTATGGCGGGTCGGACAGTCACACGCCATGTGACCAACCCCGCCGTAGGAGTACCACTGTCCGCACATGGTATGTCGTTCTCAACCCCGAGTGCCTCAAAAAAACGATCATCTGTCATGCGGTCGACCACCTGTAGGTCTAGTAATCTTGGACATCTACGTCATCTGTCAACTTCATGCTGTAGAAGACTCTGCCGCATGCCGACTAGTGGTGGGTCCTGCTGCTAGAGACTTCTCAGTAAGGAAACTCTCCACTAATAGGGCTCGCTCCAACACCCCTATCTGTTCTTGAATTATTTGAGATATAACTGAAGCTATAATCTCTCACCTGAGCCCCTGCTCGATCGTTCAGGCCCTGATGAATGGGTCTCGTACCATGTTCGTGGAATAGTGCAAGAGATCGGTAAACCTCGCCACATACTGGGCTACTGTCATGCTGCCCTGCCATAACTGTAGTAGCTCCTGGATGGGCACCGCACGGAGGATGGCTGAGACGAACTCTGAGCTGAAAAGGCTCTCAAAGTCCGTCCAAAGGAGAGATGACACATCGTGCACCTGGAGCATCAAGCTCTACCATCTGCATGTTGCGGCGTGCATGAGGCTCGCTACAAGGACCACCATAAGGTCAGCTGGTGTCCCTACCAAATAGGAAACTTGTACAATAGCCTCCATCCAATCATCGTCTTTCTGAGGGTCCGTCTCCCCATTGAACCTGGGCGGTCGCTAACACTAAAACTCGTGCAGTGCACTAAGGCGATGTGCACCGTAAGCGGCTGGGGCTGGTAGCATCGGTGGCTCGGCGGGAAGAGGTACCACTATTGCCTCTGCAGTCAAAGGGCCCTGTACTGAGGCCTCGTCGCTCGGTGGGCTGTCTTCACCCACAGCGCTCAGAACCCTAGCTGGCTGCCGTCGTGGGGCCATCCTGAAAAGAAACACGTGCGCCATGGTCAAACAGTATACCTGCTGAGCTGACACAATGTAATCACATAGAAAACCTGAAACAAACATGCAATCATTGTTCTCATGAATTATGACGGAAATCCGATGTCAGGGTTCTGGTGTATGGATACGTCGGCCGCCGCACCAGCACTGGACTCCCTAGACTGATAACCACACTCAATACTCTCAACACTATTGCTTCACATAGAAAATGATCAGTGTCCTGAGTTCTACGATAGAAACGAACTCCTCTGATACTAATTTTTCACGACATGTCCTCAGGGCCCGTGTCGTGACTACCCCAAGCCCGCCTTTTATAGGGCAGGGGCCAGTGACTAGCAACAAATGCCTAAATCCTGATAACTAGGAAGTCATTGCCTTTATAAAAGTAACAAAACACCACAGAGTACAAGTGGAAGTAATATACTAAGTACAAAAAAAAGAGGTGGTGAAAAGTAAATGGGCCAGAATAAAAACACAATCGATGGTAAAACTACAACTAAAAGAAAGTACAACAAGGAAAAGCAGCTGGAAGAAGATAGAAGCAGCTCTTGGGTCATCCTCCCCAGATCCTACCTGAATGGTAGGTACAGAGAGTGCAGCTCCTGAATCGTCCACCACGGATCCTACCTGAAGGGTAGGTACAGATAGCCTCCACAACGCTCTCGCCCGTCAACCACCTCCGAGTGTCGCCTTGTCGTGAAGCCCACCACTGGATACTATCTCATCGTGAGGTCCACCTCCGGGTACTGTCCAGTCCTCAAACACTCAGCATCTGTCTGCGCTGCCCGTCATCTGCAACCAACACAATGAGGTGCGGGCATAGCCTGTGTAGGGGTGAGTATAACGATACTCAGTAGGGACCCTGAGACCCCCAAGGTCTCACTAAATCCAACAAGTATAACCTCAATGAAGATCTAAACATATAACCTTTACTTAGGTACTTTCCCATACATATACCCAAGTTATCAAGTAACCCATCTCAATCATGATTAAACACAAGGATTAAGAAATCAACGGATAACCTCTACCTAGGAATATGCCCATACATATACCTAATTTATCATGTAACCCATCTCAATAATGATGAAACTCAAAGATTATAGACTCAGCTCAACCATGATTTTATTCATGACGTCAAAACCATGGATGCTGGAGAAATCCTCCTCCGTCGAGAACAGTGGGTCTGCCACTACAACCAAGCACGCCGAACTCCTCCTCTTTCGAGTACTGAGGGCCTGCCGCTACAACCAAGTGCGCTGGACTCCTTGGACTACTATAGTACTCCACCTGTCGAGTACTGTGGGCCTGCTAATTCAACCAAGTGCTTCCCACCATGGGTCTTCTGCTACAACCAAGTTCTCCCCCTCATAGGTTCTAGAGGTACTCTTTCTGTTGAGTACCGCAGGTCAGCCACTACAACCAAGCGCTCCTCCATCGTGGGTCTGCCGCTACAACAAAGCGCTCCACCTCATAGCCTCCATAGGTACTCCTTCTGTTGAGTACCGCGGGTCTTCCACTACTCCCATGTTCTCCTCCGCCGTGGGTCTGCTTCTATAACCAAACACTCCCCACTGGGCTATCTGAAACACACCGAGTCGATAGATCAGCAGTCGACAAGTCTCAGCCAGCTACTAGGTCTCTGCACTCTGGTGGCTCGTCACCGGGAGGGTCCGCTCCACGGGCTACTGGTCGATACTCCATGTATCACAAAGTTCCATCACAAAGTATCTCAAAGTACCGCCTCGTCATGGGGATCTCAACGCAACAGACGGTGTGTCAGTCGGACGCCCAGTCTGTGAGTTACTGGCCTTTTCGTCCGAGGGGCCCGGTTGGTTTTGTGCGCGAAGCAACCCGGCCGTATCTCGACTATACCCCGAACTCTCATAGGGTATGCTCATAGGGTCATTTTCTCAACATGATCACCAACACTGCTGATGGTTCGTCAAACAGACGTTCAATCTGAAAGTTATCAGCCTTTCCGTCCTAGGGGTCCGGTTGGATTTCGGGTACAATCAAACCCAGAAATTATCCAACTGCATCCAAAACTCAGGCAAAGCATGCCAAAAGTTCTGTCTCATCAAGAGGAAACCAACAAAGTCGACATCACATCAATCGGACATCCGGAGCTCGAGATATAAGCGTTTCCGCTCCGAGGGCCCGGTTGGTTTCGAATCCGAAACAACCCGGCCGTACTAAAGGTTCTCTGAAATATTTTGTGTAAGATACCGAAACAACCATCATGATCCAAGGATCACTATGCAACTGATGATGCGTCGATTGGAAGTCCATAACCCAAGTTATGGGGAAACAGACCGAAAAAAATCTCGTATTAGGTGGTTCAGGCCCGGTCCGACCCAGCCCGATACCCCCAGGGTCGGCCTGAACCGAGTCGACCCGAACCGGGTCCGGGTCCAGCCCAATTGGGCGTGGCCCGACCCGGCTGGTGCAGCCCGGCCCGGCGCAGCCCAGCGGCTCGGGCGTAACAGCCGAGCGGTGAAGGGGGGGAGGCGTGTTGCCCCCCCCCCCCCCCCCCCGTGTTGAGAACCTGTGGCCCCCATGTGGGGGGCCGCACCTACTGGCCGACCGGGGGTTACGAACCCCCGGTTTTCCCCTGACCGTCCAGCCCGCTCTGGGCAGCCGGCTTCTGCCACCACGAGGCCAGTGCTGGCCGGTCCACCTGCTCCGACGCCAGAGGCCCTGAACCGGCCGCCGGTCTCCCCGCTCTTCCGTGGCCTATTCCGCGGCCTTGGTCTGCCCGGTGCGGTGCGACGGCGTCGTGCCCCTCCACCGCGGCCCCGCACCGGCCAAGTCACTTTTGTAGTTCTCCGACATGATGTGACCGTGCCACGTCTTTGGTTCGTCGTCAATGGCGCGGCGCGACGACACTACTTCTCCTCCTTTCTTTAATATTTCTGTGCGGTGCTTCGGCACCGCGTTTCCTTGATCGTGCCGCAAACAACATCAAAAAACCAAAGGGGAGAGGAGGGTAAGCTGTGTTCGTGCGGTCCGACCCGCTCCCGTTATTGTGGTATCAGGCGGCTCCAATAGAAATGAAGAAAAGAAACAGAAGAATTCACAAACAAAAATTAAAATAAATCCCTACCTAGAGCGTCGTCGAGCTAGGGTTCGTCGTGGAAAAAGGCGTCGCAGAAGGGGGATCATCGCGTCGTGGAGAAAGGATTCGCCGGCATCGCATCGTTGATCTCCGAGGATCCAGCGTTCTTGTCAACCTTCGTCGGAGGTCGGCGTTCTTCACGTTCTTCGTGTTTTTCACGTTCTTCGTCAAGGAGTAAGAACATCAAGAACCTGGGCGAATCCCTCGCCTCTCAACACAACAAGACTGAAATAATATAAGAGGTGTCTTATTTTATTTACACAGAAAGCAACATTTGATATTCAAAAAGAAAGAAACAATCAATTAAGGAATTAATTGAGGCCTTTAAAACTGCCCAATTAATGAGGCATTTATTATCCAGAATAAACCCAAGAGTTGACTTCATTAAAAAGGGGGGGGGGGTGGCTACGTTACATAATTAAAGGAGTTGGGTTAAAAATGTGAAAGAAACGGTGGGGCTCATGTGGGCCCCACATTAAAAATATCCTACCAAATGGTAGGATATTGTGGGTCACACATCATCCATTTATCTTAAGTTAAGGAAAATAAAATAATTGGTCGCACCATTTTATTTTATTCAACTACATAACCCGAAAATTTTAAAACCACACCCGAGAAAACGCAACCCCGAAAAAGGTGTTTCTATGCAATTACTGGTGCTGCGATTCCATCGGTTCCCTCAGAATTTGATTCCGAGCACTGGTTCAAAAGTTAGAAAAACCCGCTCATTCGTTCACTGAACGTACCCGAGTTATACTTCGGAAAAAGATTCCGGGCACACCGGGCCTCAGAATTAGGTGCCGTTAGAAATTGCGTTCTTGTAAAATCCCAATGAAAATTAAGAAAAAATTTCTCATGAATAATTACGGGTCTTTACATCATCGATTTCCCTCCTAGAAACATCTAGATGATTTTTGAACATGTTGGGGAATTATGAAAGCTCAGGATCATTATTCATGGGGAAATCAATTTTTCTTAGATGTTTCTTCAGACCTTAGGATATTGGTTTTTCATTATATGTTTCTAAATAGGTAACTCTATCTAGAATGTGATTCACACTATGGAATCCACATATGCAACCTAATAATGGTTTCATTCCTCACAGAGGGGTGACGTCTCAAATTTTATGTAACAATACATGCTCACCATTAATAGATGATGGGCCAAATATTTCAAGGCAACAATCCATACCAAATTGTTGGCCATTTCAATTCCTTCATTGTTTGATTGGGGATCACATTAGTGTCAACGATTAATACCAAAATTATCGAATTTCAGAAAATGAATCCTAAAAAATATTGTTATATGTCTCTATAGTTAGTCCTATATTTTGAATCCATTTAGAAGTCAAAGGATTGTTATATGGGTGTGACATTTTTGACTTCTCTATCCAACATATATCAGTTTGGTATGTCTCTAATGATGGAAGAAACTCTCTCAAAGATAGATATTATATTGTTTCCCTTCAAGATGGGGTCCTTGAAGACATGAAATATGATCTTATTATCTATGAACTGCACTTGCCACGTTGGTTCCCTTGACAAATTGGTTGTGTAAAAAAGGTTTCTCCCATTTCATTGTCTAGTTTCCATAGGAAATTTCATCCTGGAATAATATGATATTTTTGTTAAATGAAATATCATGGAGACACCTGGATGTGATTTTATTGATTCTTTTTAATACCCCTTATTTCCTTACTAAGGATTATTCATAGGCTTGGATGACGGTTTAACCCAATGGTGTATTGGTACAGTCAACCCTTTATGTGTACAAGCATCTAGCATTATCACCTACTCTATATGTGGAATCAATGTATCTGTTTACATGTTTTAGAGAATCAAATATGTGACCTTTCATAGATGATAGATGTTTAGACATATGATCAGATTCATGTTGAGGAAATTAGTTATCCCCTAGAGGCTACGAATGATTTTCCTACTAAATTTTGGGAATAAATGGCCTCCTACCCTGTTTTTCATTTATTCAACTGGTTAGAAAACCTTTTATCATAAATACATCATAAAATTTTTAGGCTCTCTCATGCGTTAGGTAGGTTGGTGATCATTTCCTGGATTTGATTACCGAGACCCCTATTGAGACATTCTATCATCAAGGGGAGTAGCTTCCCCAACTATTACATGATCTGGGGGAATATAGATTTAATCAGTAGGATCTTTTCAAAATTATAAATCAATTCATTCTATCCAAGTGGAACCTGTCAATACAGGAGAAGAGCTTCCATGGTTTTACGAATGATGCCCCCTCTACACACAATTTAATGAGAAGATGGAGGCACTACAGGTGTGTCGTCAGCTATCATCTGATTTATAATCCTATATTGATTCTTAGACGGTGATGATTTGGAGGCATGAAAATATGAGTTCTCAATTGATGTCTAATCATTTAGCTTCATCAGTTTCCTTGTCCACTGGTCGATGGAGGGTTATAAATCTAATAACTCTAGTCAAATTTCACAATCCTATGGAATATCTGGGGGAAATTGGAAGGGAGACTCCTCAATTCACAATTGATTCATCCATATAAACACATACCAATCTTATTGGTTTTATTGATCATATTTTTATGTAATTAAGTTTCCCTTAACCAAAAAACTTAATTTTTCACTACTCCCTATTTTTTTGACGTTTTTTGAGATACTCTAAAATATAGTGATTCCTCCTTCCATTTAATAATATGATTTTATGTTTTTATCTTACTTTACAATCATATTCTTCATGTTATACATTACAATTAAGTTTCATTAGGAATTGTTGTGAGGGATCATCAGTTAAATTTCGATATATGATCATTAATGTTTTATATGAAGGGAAATCAATGGGAAATGAGATATGTATTGAAGGATGGGTTCATTTCATATCGGTGGAGTGAAAATTGATTGTGAAATAGCCATATATAGGCCCTCAAAATAGAATTCACAAGCATTAGTTTGGGGTTTGTGGATTAAACCAGCGATTTCATTTTCATAGGATCACATAGTTCAATGATTTTTTTGCATTATTGTATAGTATAATAGAATAGACCTTCTATTGATATAGTTTAAGATTTTTTAGCGTAGACCTTTTGTTTCATTATTTTAGTGTCTTTTATCACGTAATTTATATTAACTATGTTTTGGGACTTTGTGCTCATACATTATATTGCTTTGGTTTATAGACTTCAATCTCGGGCATTGTCTTTCTTCAGTATAGGTTTTTTATCTCAGTCCTTCTATTTCATTATATTATGGTATTTTAGTTCAGGGATTTTGTTTATTTATTTTAGGGCCTTTTATTTCATACCTTTTTTTAATTTAGTCTAGGTTATTTTAGCTCATACATTCTGTTCCTTTAGTTTAGGGTAGTTGGGATCAAACATTATATTGCTACAGTTTTGGGTCTTTTAGCTCAGACCACTGTATAATATTTGAATAGCATGATAAAAATTATTCAAAACACTATGGGTTTCTGAGTTCGACCATGTTACTTATTGGGATCATGAGGATCAGAGATCCTTTTATGTAAGGGGTTACTCTTTTGGTTTGTGGGTTAAGTCCCTTTTGAGTTGGTAGCATTGACAAGAAAAGATATTCCCCACTCTTTACCAAGGGATAAAAAAGATTCATGGGGATAATATGATATTTGGTGAAATACTAGGGAATCATGTCCATACTAGAAGTTGGGGTGTGGATAATGAAAATTATAATGCAAAAGAATCATCTGAATCGTACGGAATGGGGTAGGTTTTTTAGGAATGTCTTATGACACTATGGGGTTTTCAGGTTCATCAACGCTATCATTGAGGATCACAAGGATTATAAGGATATTTATAATAGTCCAAGATGCATCAATTTGATGGACCTGTTCTCTTAAATCAATAACATAACCTAGGAAAGATATTTTTTTCTTTTCTAGGGGCTATGAATTATTTATGAAGGCTCTAACATCATGATGATGGTGTTTGGTATGAATGGAAAGCTATCCACGAATGGTTTCATCTCCATAAGGAAACATAGATCATAATTTGAATTCTTTATCCCTATTCCATGTGGTTTTGAATAATGAGGCTGATCCCTCAATAGATTCTAGAACGAAGGATTTCATTCTGGCATTGATAATGGGAACAAATTATTGTTATGAAATGTCAAGGGTATAAGATCCGCTTGGATGGCCAAATATGGAGACTATAAATTATATTCCAGATATCTATGGAAATGAATAAGGTAATGGAATGTCACCATAGGGGAAACTATTACACAATCGGTTGTTATGTTCCACCACAATGATGTTAGGCTCGCAAGAATCATAAATCCCTATACATCAAGCAAGGATGTCGCTGACTGGATGGTCATATCCTTCACATCAAAAGCATGACCATGAAGAGATATCTATTTTCCACTTTGTGGGTAATGAAATATTTGTGATGTCATGAGATTTTCCTAATCATTAAAGTGAGATATTTGGAAAAAGAACAATCGATGGAGGGTTCGAGCACCATAATATTGGTTCCACCCCCTGTCGAACTTATTCATATGGTGAAGAGATGTGATAAACCATTCTTCAAAAATTTACCTAGATCAGGGGGTCTATAGAGCATAAATTGGAATTTAATATGGCTAAAAAGTAAACAATATAACCTTTATGTGTTATTTAAGTGTACCCAATTTTTTCCAATGCTCTGTAGATGAAGAGTTTATCAGGTTATTAGTCATCTTTTTTGAAAATGTCCCATTCTGAGTTTTCAGCCTGACGTGTTTTTTATCACATTCATTAGAATATTAAATTATTATTATTTGGACTATAATTTGATTTATTTTATGGTCATAGAGATTAATCCAATGTTTGATCAGTTTATGATCATGTCACTTGGTCTTGGAATGAGGGTGTTTCCCAAGATGTTCATTAGTTTAGCTAGGTTCAAGAGTACTCCTACAGACCTTTGAACAAGAAATTAAAAATCATAAATAATGGATCAATGTTTATAGGTCATGAGTAATGATATGTGACAATCATTAACGGGATGACCAAAAACACAGTGTGGTGCTGCGTTCCACTTAGTGAAGTACGGTTCACACGAATAATAAATACTTTTTTACACGGTCATGATGTCTCTAGTTGGTGGGTCTTAGCACCCGTATCAGTAGCCTGGCCAATAAGAGATATATATTTTACAATTCAAGTGAGGTTAAATGATTTATATTAACTATGTTGCTTCAGATCGGAATTGTGGGACACTAATTGATGAACTTAATAAGATGATGTAAGCCATTTTTTCTCTGGCTCTCTAGGGTGAGGCTCTCGGGGTCCTCAGATAACGTGGGATGATGATGTTGGTCTACATAGTTTATTATAATGTAGTGGGTGCAATCATCTCTATGGAGTTTAACATCATGTGTTATGTAAATGAGAAATGACATGAAATGTGGTAATGTTGTAGCTGTGATTATGTGTGAGAACATGGGTGTCATTTCGTGACTCGTTGGAGTGAGAATGAAGTGACATGTAGTTCATAAAGGACCATGTAGTTTAACATCATGCGGCAATGAAATACTTCTATGAAGTTTAATGTCATGTAGTAATAATGATGTGGCATATCTTAATATTGTGTTGTTGGGACATATGTGGATAGTTTTGGGTCATGTGATTTAGACAATAATATAGAGTCCATAATCGATATGCGCAATGTGGTTCCATAAATAAACCAGACATTAATAATGACGAAATATGATTCAGTGAAAACATGAATCTTTCTGAGATTAATCAAGGATATGGATCCAAATGAGGTTATACCCATTCTTGGGGTCAAAGACAATATGTTTGGGTGTTACTATGTATCTCATGAGGATGATAATAAAGCCACATTTAGTATTGAGCGTTTAATGTAGTTTAATGTCATGTGGGTAGGACGTGATGTATAACCATATTTAATGGTTATTAATGTAATCTCCTACCATAATTCATAATCCCATGTGATCTATGGTCAATGTGAGAAATATATAGCACTCTGTGTTTCCTTATAGTGAAGAGAAAAAAAGTGTGGTTATAATTAGGGAGTTTGTTATGATGAAGTTTCTGGAAAATATATAGTATAATAGAATCCATATGTATCTTTTTGGTAATAATAAAAAAACCATACGTAGTTCTAGAAGGACCATTTAGTTTAACATTATGCAGAATAGACTAATTTCCATGTAGTATAATGTCATGCAGATGAACATTGGCCCTGATGTTTCATGTCTTTTGGTATGGACATTGGATCACACATTGTGAAAGGAAGATAATGCTATGGTTTGTCCTTGAATTATGGCTACATGAATCACTATGTATCCTTTTATGACAGTAATAATTCCGTACGTATTTCTATAAATAATGTGTAGTTTAACATCATGAATTAGTGATGATAATATTAAACATAGTTTAAAATCATAGAATGAGTAATATTGTGAACCAACGAAAAGTATATTTAATAGATTAGGTCTATGAAACATCAGGCATCAACAAAAGATGGTTTCCAATATATCCCAACAGGTTAGGAATCTAAGACCATGTAGTTTTCGAAAAGGAGAAACTATACGTATGATTGTAAAATACAAATATGTGGGAATTATATCATGTTTATGGTTTCAACTAGTACTAGAATTATAGATAAATTCATCACTACATATCATATACAGATCAGATTCAAGCCACACATAGTTCCTATAATTCTGTGTAGTTTAACGTCATGCAGTAAGGACATGGGTGGTTGGATAAGGTCCCAAAGAGGATGTACATGGTGGGATAATGCAAAATCCATTGTGAATGGGGACCAAATCGAACCACACCACGCAATATATACTTAGAATGGGTTCAAGTTATGTGTCTATTATGACGGTAGGATTTTTGGTACCTTGGGATGGCCATGAAGACAAGATGTTTGGTCATTCCTACATATCCCATTACAATTGGAAAAAATCCACACGATTAATAGAAGGACTATGACTTTTAACATCATGTGGACTGGAATAATTTCCTTGCAGTTTAAAATCATGTGTAAGGATGAGTTTCCATGTTGTTTAATGTCATGAAGTAAAGAAGAGTTTCAATGTATTTTAACATCATGAAAATACTAACTTCTTTACTGACACAAAGCATGAACCCCTTCTCGGTATACATGGTGTTGTGTGGTTCGCTTGGGTCCCCATTCCCATCAAGGTTTTTTTTATCACACCATGTACATCGCCTTTGGTACATCATCCTACCACTAACATTCTTACAGCATGACGTTAAACTACACAGGATTCTTTGAACTATGTGTGTCTTGTTTCCTATCGGCATAGGATATGTAGTGAATCATGTATCTATAATCCTAGGCACATGCATAACTATCTAAATGAGATAATTCCCACATATATTTATGGTACAATCCTACATATAATGTCTCATTTTTCATAACTAAAAGTTCTTTAATTCCAAACCATTTGGGATATGTTTGAAAGCACATTTGGTTGAAGCTTGATGTTTCATGGACCTTATATATTTCATCATCTTCATGTTGGTTCACCATATTCCTCACCACATTATTTTAAACAACATATAATATACTCATCCTGATTTCATGATGTTAAACTACATAGAATTATGAGAACTACGTATGGAATTTTTAATGTCATAACAGGATGCAGAGTGATTCCTGTTGCCATAATTCTTGGCCAAACCATACGATTTTCTTGCTTTCACAATGTGTGATCAAATTTCCATACCAAATAAAAAGAAACTACATTTTCAATGTTCATACCACGTGAAATTATACTGCATGAAAATTAGTCTTTACCACAAGACGTTATACTGATCGGTCCATCTAGAACTATGTATTGTTTTATTAACATTCCAAAATATACACATTGGGATGCCCTGATCCTGTATATTGGACAGCCACATCATCATACCAAACTCCCTTATTATAACCCCGCTTTTGACTCATCTCTATAATGAAATCCACACTGCTCTTTATTTGTCACACTAACCATAGATCATATGGGATTATGAATTTTGGTAGGATAATATTTTAATAACCTTGACATAGGGGTATACATCACGTATTTTCCACATGACATTAAACTTCATGTAAATCTCAAAACTAAATGTGGAATGATTCTCATCCTCTTGAAATATATAGAAACACTGAAACATTTTTTCCCCAGGCCTAGAAATATTTATACCCTCATTTGGCCACATTTCCATGAGTTATTGCTGAATGATTCATGTTGTCACTGAAACTTATTTTGACTTCATTACTGTTGGGATTCTTTATGGAACCACATTGGACATCTCCATTAGGGAATCCATCTTACGGCTTAAATCCCAAGACCCAAAACAATCCACATATTTTCCTACAACACAATATTAAACTACTCCACTTATTTCTTACTGCATGACATTAAACCGCATGGAAGTATTTTATTTTCCACATGATGTTAAACTACATGGTCCTTCATGAACATCATGTGGCTTCATTATAACTCCAATGAGTCACAGAGTGAAACAAATGTTCTCACCCATATGCCTTGCTACAAAATTACCACATTCCATGATAGTTTTCATTCCTTTAACGCATGATGTTAAATTTTATAGAGAGAATGACCCCAATACATGACAATAAACTATGCAGACCAACTCCATCATCCCACCTTATCAGAGGACATTGAGAACCTGACCCTATCCTTCTAGAGACAAATGTTCTTCCATAATATTATTAAGCACCTCAATCAATGTCCCAAACATCCGATCTGAATCATCACATTTCATCTCAAGCCTTTCACCGCCCTTGAAGTTGAAAATGCATCTCTCTTCATGGTCATGCTACTAATACAATGGCTCAGACCCACCAAATGGAGACATCTTAGCCAGGTGGAAATGTTTTTATGATTCGTTTGAATCATACATCACAAAGGTGGACCCAACCCCACATTGTATTATACGTCATCCATATATTTATTTCCCCATATCATTACTCACGACCTAAGAACCTTGATCCATGATTTTGGATATCTCCATTGCCTATTCAAAGGGAGGTATGAGTACACTTGAATCAAGATAACATAATGAACCTCTAGGGAAACACCCCTATACCAAGACCGAGTGAAATGATCTAAAACTGATCACAAAATTGAAAAATCTCTACGACCTTAAACAAATACACATTATAGTCTAAATCATAATACCTGAAACTGATAATGGAAGAGAAAAAAACTCATCAGGCAGAAAACGAACTATGGGAGAGTTGATAAAACGTCATCTAATATACTGATAAACTCTTCATCTTCAGAAATTAGGAAAAAATGGGGTACATGTAAATAAAACATAATGATCCTATGGTTTACTAATTAGCTATATAAAATTCCAATATAAGAACTATGGACCCTCAAATCTAGGAAAAAATTTGAGGATTGGTTTGTAACATCTCTTATCTATATGAATATATTTAAGAGTTTGTGGAACAAATATTATAGTTCTTGAAACCTTCATGGATCATACATTTTACAAATATCACACTTCATGCTTTGTATAATCTCAAGCAATCCCAAATATTTCATTACCCATGAAGTGGAAGATTGATCTGTCTTCTTGGTCATGCTACTAATGGGAGGGATCAGACCCAAAAAATAGTGACATGCTAGCTCGATTTAAAGGGATTCACAATTCTTGGGAGCTTGACATCATCGTGGTTGAACCTAACACACCATTGTGTTATAAGTTACACCGATGATAATTTCTTATACCTATCTCATGGAATGAGAGATTCGGAATATGATTTATAGTCTCCATATTTGACATTGAAATCAGATCTGATATCCTCGACATTTCATCACAATATTTTGTTCTAATTCTCAAAGCCAGAATGTGATCCTTCATTCTATAAAAGTTTTATGGCTCAAACTCATGATTCTAAACCACATGGAATAGGGATAGAGTATTCCAATTAAGATATATGTTTCCCTATGGTGTTAGAACACATTTTGGATACCCATCCATTCATACCAAACACCATCATCATTAATGTTTGAGCCTTCAAAAATATTTCATAGCTCCTAGAAAGGAAAAAAAAAATCTCTTCACTGGGCTATGCAATTGATGCAAGGGATAAGAACCCACGAATGGAATCATCGTTGCATTGTAAAAATATCCCCATAATACTTGTGATCCTCAAAGACACCATGGAGGAACCTAACCCCCCCCCCCCCCTTGTATCATGGGACATACCAAATAAGCCAACCCCATTCGGTATCATTCAGATGAATCTTCTACTTTTTAATTTTTCTTAACCACACCCAAAATATATATGTTGGCCTAGTTTTCATAGTATTTACCCCACAACCATATTCTCCCTGTGAATCTTGTATGTCCCATGGAGAAGAGTGTGGGATATCTTTTAATGGACATGCTACCAAATCACAAGGGACATAACCCACCAACCAAAAAAGTCACCCCTTACATAAAAGGAACGCCAATCCATGTGATCCCAATAAGTACAATGTTATAACACAGGAACCGAAAGTGTTTTGAGTAATTTTTGGCATGCTATCCCTATATTATACAATGTAATGTGCTAAAAGACCCAAAACTGAATCAAGATATGGTTTGATCAAAACGAACCTAAATTAAAGCATCAAAATGTAGGAGCATAAAAAAACTAAAAAAAGAAACAAAAGGTATGTGCTAAAAGACCCTAAACTAAATCAAGAATAGGTATGAACTAAAAGACCCTAAAATAAAGCTATAGAAGGTCATAGAAAAAATCATATACATAAGAATGATATTACTGAGATAAAAGAACCTAAAATAATGCAATAGAATGTATGAGCATAATGTCCCTAAAAATAGATAATAGAATGTATATAATAAAAGTCACTAAAATAATGAAACAAATGGTCTGAGCTAAAAGACCCTAAACTAAAGTAATATGATGTCTAATCTGAAATACCATATACTAAAGCAGAAAAAGGTTTGAACTATGTGACCCTATTCTAATGAAATAACTATTTTAATCCACATACACACTAATAAAGCTTGTGAATGTTATTTTGGGGGCCTATATATGGTGGTTTCACATTTGATATTCTCTCTATGGATATGCAATGAACCTATACTTCAACTCATATCTCCTTCCCCAATTATTTCCCCAGAAAAGATAAAATTCATGCTCATATATAATAATTAATGTGATGATCCCTCACAACAATTCTTAATAAAACATTATTTTCATTTATCACATTAAGAATAATATTGGATAGTAAGATAAACTCATTAATTAATATTATTGAATGGAGGGAGGAATCTCCAAATTTTCAAGTTTCTCCAAAAACATCATCAAAAAAATTAAGAGTAGTTAAATTTTATGGTTTTCTATTATGTAAATTACAATTACATTTAAAGAAGACCAATATAACCAATAATATTGTTATGGGTTTAGATGGATGAATCAATTGAGAATTGATGTGTCTCCCTTCCAATTTCCTCCACCTATTCCATAGGATGAAGAAATTCGACTAGAGTTTTTTTATCTTTAAACCTCTATCCCCAAGTTGTCAAGAAAACTGATGATGTTGAATGTTTAGACATTAATTGAGAAATCACCTTTTCATGCCTCCATATATTCACCATCTAAGCATCCATATGGGATTTCAAATCAGATTATAGCTGACGAGCCTTTTCTATATCCTCCATCATCTCATTCAATTGTAGGTAGAGGGGGGACTCATTCGTAAAATAATTCAATCTCCTCTCCAATATAGACAAATATCTCTATGAGATAATGAATTTCATTATAATTTTTTATAGATCCTACTGATCAAAACCATCTTCCCCAAGATCATCAAATGGTTGGTGAAGCCTCTCCAGCTGATGATAGAATGTCTCCATTGGGGTCTTAGTAATCATGCCATGGATATGATAACAGATCAAACTAAGACATTATTGAGCCTCAGAATATGATGAAGTAGTTATGATATAAGTTTAATTAACTAGTAGAATAAATGATAAAATAGGACAAGAGGACCCTTATTCCAAAAATTTTGTTGGAAAATTATTCATAGCCTACACAGTAGAACAAATTTCCCCAATAGAATCTGGTCTGCTGTCTGAACATCTATCGTATGAGTGAGGTCACATGTCGGATGCCTCTCCCAAATATGCCATCAAATACATTTATTCCACATATTGAGTTGTTGGCAATGCCAGAGGCTTGAACACATGAAGGGGATATTGTACCAATACACCATTGGATTAAAACATCATCCAAAAATTAGAATAATCCTTGGTGAGGCAATCAAGGGTATCAACAAGCATCAATATAATCACATACAATGTTTTTTCATGAGTTATAATTTAAAAAAAACTATCATATGCTTCCATGATTCAATTCCCCTTGGAATCCAGGAAATGGAATGGGAGAAACACTTTTTACACCACCAATTTGTCGAGAGTACCAATGTGGTTAGTATAGTTAATTGATAATAATATCATATAACATGGCTTCAAGTAACCCAACCCAATGGAAATCTATATAAGATCTCTAATTGAAAGTGTTACATCTATCATCAATAGAATAACTATCTGGTATACAGGAGATAGAGAAGTGTAAATTATAACTGCCACATAACACACCTTTGAATTCTAAAGTGTATCTGGATATATGACTAACTATCAAGGCATACAACAATATTTTTTATGATACAAGGTATGGAATTATAGAAATGATGTATTACTCGTAGAAACGAATGTGATACCCAATCAAATCAAGAAGGAATTGAAGTGGCCATGAATTTGGAATGGAGTTTTTACATGCTATATATGGCCTAACATCTGGTAAAGGTGAGCATGTAATGTTACATAAATGGTAAGACATTGCCCCTCCAAGAGGCATGCCACCATTATAAGGGTGATAATGTGGATTCCATAGTGTGCGTCCCATGCTGGGTAGAGATACTTGTTTAGAAACATAGAAATAAAAACCACTACCCTAATGTCTAGATAAAAATATATGAACACTTTATTTTCACATGAAGAATGATCCCAATATTCCTGAATTCCCCAACATGTTCCAAAATAATCAAAATGTTTCTGTAAGTGTCACCAACAAATAATAATTATGCATGATTTAACCCCATTGATACGTTGTAAAATATTGATCTAGTTTGTGAAGGAAAAAAGAAAGCACATTGTCAAATCATTCCCCAGTTTCTTCCACACAAGGAAAACAATATCTAACACTAAATCTAGATTCAACATAAGATCATCCAAATAAATTTTGGGATAAACTCATAAAAAATCTCTCCATGTGGAATGATTCCCACCAGTTGATAGATATATAATATGATTATACCCACCCCACCATGGGAATGGTGGAATGTGATGGTCCTAGGGAGCATCGATAGATCATATCTCGAAGGAGGTTAGGATAGAGGTAGATGATGAATTGAGATATCCACATGGGTTTATAAATATTAACGATGTACATGTCATAAAAAAATTCTAGACTGCTTTTTCATACCTAGAATTTCAATTCTCACTCATCAAAGATATTTCCATGGGGGAGAAGGTCTCACATTGAGTGCCACCTAACACCCTAAGCGTTCAGGGTTGAGAAAAATATGCTTCAATAGCTCTGAGAAAAAGATTTTTTGGAAATATCATGAACATATTGTATTATGGGGTAGTTGGACCGCACATAGGACAATCCCCGATGTTTGGTTGTTGCCAACATACCATCCTTAGTAATCATGAACCGATTGCAGTCAAAGTTGCTAAAAAACAGACAAGACTATAGATTATGGTCTGAGAGGGAATAGTTATGTAATCCACCAGAAAAAGAATATAATTATGTATTTTAGTTAGATAAGTGATACTGTAATATTTTAGCTTAATGGAACATCCATAAAATATTGATATCAGTACGCACACGAGAGGTGGGATCATCATTTTGATTCCTAGTTATCATGGCCTTCTGTTTATCTACAACCGAGGAACCATGATGGGATTGATAATTCATTTGAATAATAATTATGTGGGACATGTAAAATGGAAAATATTAAGCCTTGACCATACTATAGTCCTGTAAATTCCTCATTGGATCATGCTCATCACATGACCCAACCATGAGTCCACGAGCCACATCAAGGAGGTCACGAACCACCAGGTCTCTAGAAGGCTCATGAATCACATAACACCTATATGTCCCCAATAACATCACATGACCTTCTTGGATGCTCTAGATCACATGGCCCGAACATGGTCACTTGAATTGATCAAGAGGGTGAGAAAACAAAAACCCCAAATTCCTCATGATATCTTCCTATGTATAAGGAATTAATGAAGCAATGTTTGTGTTCAATACAGTTGAGTTTCTGAGCATAAATCTGAATTTCACAATTGTGGGGATTGCAATGGGGACCCACATCACAACCTCATGGGAATGACACATGATTACGGTCCATGACAAGGTCTTGAGTGAAGGCTAGAACATGAGAGCTCTTGAGAAGGTGGTAGCCTATGGATTTCATCCACACCACTTCTTCACATGACTGAAAAATTGTGCTTTTTATTGATAAAAACACATTATCTACACATAAGAATCACTGATAATTGAGTAACTATTAAAAGGTGGTCCCTTTTATCAATGCTAAAAAGTACTGCTAGAGGCCCCTTTTTTATCACTTTCATGAAAGCATTGATCGAAGACTATTTAAAATCATATCATCAAATCGAAGGAAACCACTTTTCACAGTGCTTGACCCCCTCCCCTCACAGCATTCAACTTCCCCTGAAAGCCCCATACGTGTATGCACCTTCCACCCCATTGATAGTGTTAGGTGCCCTCCCACACATATATCGTGTTATCCCCCCTGCAGCCTCTTGCACACCCCAACCTCCACATTGATTCAAACAAGAAACCTTTCCCTTATATGCCTACACATCAATCCCCCATTCAACACGATTTGTTATCCATTTTATGTTAATATTGCTTTATTTATATATATTTAGTAATATTTATTTAAAAATGAATATATATTTATAATAATATATATATATTTAAATTAATATACAAATTTATTCATATATTAATATATATATATATATATATATTTTTTATCATTATATTTATTAATATATTATATATATTTAAAACATTAGTTCTAAATAAATTTATAAAATATTTTATTTTGTGTTTTATTATTAAAAAATTTATATAAAAAAATACATATCTACAACATAAATTAAAAAAATATATATATTTTATTATTTGTATCTAAATATATAATTATATATATTGATATATATTGATAAATATTAAAATTTATTATATATTTATATTTATATTTATATTTCAGAATATAAAGATAATTTATATTAGGTTGTTAATACACACACACACTAACACAAAGAAACACATAGTCATTATATATGTATATGAATATTCATAAATTTATATTTTTAAAAAATGGGAACTAGTTTTTATATATATTGGGCTCATATTTTTGGAAATATTATATATATATATATATATATATATTAGATTTATTATATGTCTATAAATTTAAAATTTTATGTTAGAATAAATAAAATAATATATATATTTTGTTATATGTTTGATTATAAATAATATCACGCTGTGAAAGAATATAGAATTTTAAATCCATAATATCAGTATGAATATAAGACCATAGAACAAATTTAGTTTTCACTGAAAAGGAAAATTACTCCCTTAAAGAACACTAGAAATTCAATGAATTATTAAAAATAGGGATACCCCAAAAAAATATATTGTATTGGATGAATTTTTGGAATATTTTAGCATAATGGTTTTTCAGTGATTTACTTGTGAAACTATGTGCATAAACATGTAGTAGTCTTTTACTTTATTTGTTATAGAGCTGGAATGGACTCTCGGATCCAATGATATAGTCATATGATGTTTGAGTATATTTTTTATCATATTTTAGATATTTTATAAAACATTTTTATAGTTTGATTATTAAAATTGTTATTTAGTGATTATTACTCTATAATAATTAGTGAATTATTAATCAATAATTTATTTAAAATATTTTATATTTATTATTCACAAAATATTTCATATATTAAGAGTAAATGATTATTTATAATAATCTAAAACATATTTAAAATATATATATTATAATTATATCAAAATAAATATGACTTTTATATTAATCTGTTATTTTTTATGTTTTATTGAAATATATCTTTTATCTGCACTAGTAAAAAAAGTTTTGATAAAGACCCAAAATTATAATGGATGAAATAAAAAGAACTAAATAGGGAGTCTCGTTTACAGCGCTAAGAAAGATTTGATAATGTGGGTATCAATAGGAGTGCTAAAAATTGTTCATAATTGTGTACTTTTAACAATTCTTTTTATAAAAAAGTTTAATATATGCTTTATTATTTGTTTTTTAGTGATGAAAAATTTACTTCTTTTATCCTGAATTTTTTCGCGCTCTTAATGGGTGGAGCTGCGAAAACCATTTTTGTGGAACAAATGTTGATTTTAGGGAATCCTACACTAAAAACAATCATTCCCTATCGTTTAATCACCCTTCCAACTATCTAGTGGTTGTTTCTAGTACCATTGTTGGTAGAATTTCAAAAAATGTCCAATAGAGGGAATGTGGCATTGTCACCCCCATAAAGTATCAAGACACGTTTTGATTTTTCATAGAATTTTCATTAGGGGAGGCCCGTGAAGGGATCTCCAATATAAAAAAAAGTAATATAGGGTCACTATTTATGTAGTAGCTCATCTATTTCACATCATAAAATTACTGTTGGAAGTGAAGAAACATGGTATGGGTATTCTACCATGTCGTCCAACTCAGGGGAATCACCGGAGAGGATGATTACCCATACCCGGCCACAAGAAAAACACCTATAACTAGCAACATGGTTTTCTTGTGACTACCAACAGTGGGTTGTAGTCCATGAAGACAAAAAACATGGCATCCCTAAAGGATGTTTTATCCTGACATCATGTTTCTATGAAGATAGATTTGAGTGTGTTGAAATTCCGGTACTACAATTTCGGTACCTTAAACAGAAACTACTCCACCAATCATACCCACATGGTGACGATGCTCAGGTATAGTAAGACGATAAATATTGGTTAATAACAGACTATAAATATAAGAGATAGGGGGTTGGCTGATACATGAAGCTTCTACATGATGGGGATGAACCACATGGGCTCCATACAAGGACAATACACCCAACCTTTGTGGGAGGTCCACTTCCCTCCGCAACATCATGTATCAATTATCACACCATATATACCGCATGACTTCATTATCGGCCAATTTTTCCCAGTGTCCTCCACTATCTCATACCTAACCATCATCACCACAAGGTTCAGATTTATAGAGTAGTTATCATCAATGGTTTTTCCAATGTATTACTAGAAATAATTCCTGCTCACATCTATCACCATTAACACTGGTTACCGAGCAACAACATCCATCAAGGATGGCTCATCATTGGCCGACATGGACTACATGCTGCCGATGGGGTCTGCAGAGGACTCTTAGAGATTTTATATGTTTTTCCTTGGCTTGGTATGGGTTATCATCATAAATGATGATTCTATGGTGTTCGAAGAAATTTTCCAAATCCATCACCATGATTCCTCTTTCTCAACCGTCATTTTCAGATGTGCAGTTGATGAGATGATGTTCTTATAGTGACCTTATCTCATAGGTTTTGAATTTGGTGATCCCTCCAACGACCACCATAATAGAAAATGCGTAGAAAAATACATTAGGGTTTTGATCCTTTATTTGTGTGACAATGCAATGTTCCTCCCAATTGATATTTGTTGGTATGTAATCATTTCATGTACTATCATCCACCTCTGGATAATGGGAAGGGTGACATTGAGATAATGATAGAACACAACAAAGATCAGGGGCCCCAAACTCTTCATTTTTGAGGTCAGTGAAGAGGTTGGTATCCACACGGTATGAGTGGTCACCGACACAGTTGAATTCATTGAATAACTCCATTTTTCTTTTGAAAATATTCATGAAAACCACTTTCTCATCATCCAATAGGCATCTCTAATTGTGTATCACTATCCATCTTTAATGCTTCACATGCATTGATACATGATCAGGAAATATGAAACTTCTGGACACGACCACTTGGTTGGATTGGATAGGCATCCCTAGGATGAGTTCCAGGATAATTAAGTTTTGAAAGAGGGATCAGGAGATCCATGTCATGCAATCATAATGGTCTTGTGAGAATCTAATAGTAGATCATACACTCTTTAAATAATTATCACCCAAGCCTGCCTTTTATATCTTCACTCTAATAAAAGGAAAATATGTGAAAATTTAATATGTTAATTAATGTCTGACTAATAAATTCATTATAATAATTTCATAATAAGAAATTCTTGATAATAATTTTATTAATTATTTTTATATGAATTATTTTTATTAATAATCATAAAAACGGAATACCCAAAATTATTTTTATGTATTACATTATTTAATAATTTATTTATGGTTTTTTTAAAATTTAATGATATTATTTAATTATTAATATAAACAAAATTAATACAAAATTTTATTTTGAAAAAACCAGGATATATTATTGATCAATCAATCCAGACATACAAATCCAATTCAGAAAACTATCCCGCCAGTAATGGTTACCCCACAACATACAATAACTCACTAGCTGATGGGATTCAATAATACACAAATGCATGATGAAGGTATATGTTTTCCAGGAGAAGGAACAAGTGGATATAAAAAATATTCCTCAAAACAATCCTTTACAACTATGTATTCTCTACTTTTTTAAAATAACATTAATTAAATCAAGGGAATCTGAATCCATAATGACTTGATTAGGTCCATTTTCATGGGAATATAATATCCCTTGAATAATTACTAATGATTTAACAACAATCGAGATTAAAATTCCATGAATACACATGTACTGAACATCAACCACTTGGTCAGTGCACTGTCGTTCAATGACCCTCAAAACAATATAATACCATGGCAAGAAAACATATTCCTTTTTTATTTTAATGAAACATTTAAGAGTAGGGATGTATCAAGGTGGATCTCATCACAGTCGAACCACTGTTGGGAACACCCCGTTCGACGACCACACATTCATCGATTCAGAGGCCTTATCCAACCAAATCTATAGAATTGTAGACAAATTCTAAAAAACCCTATAGTTTTAATGAGGAAAAAAAGAAAATAAATAGTGACCCACATCACCACATCAAATGGATTCAATGAGGAAACCCAATGGTTGAAAACATTGGCCCGTCTATATATATTGACATAGGAAGTACTTAAAACTTAGGGACCATTCCTTCCAGACTCCCTCCACTTCCGAAAAACGATGAATGTCATGAATATGAGTTTTTGAATGATGGAATCACAATGGAAAAACATCGTACCCCACCATATGTCATATTGTCAGAAGGTCACATGTCCAGAAGGTACCCAATAAACCCTATCTCCAGTAAATTATTACATCTAGAGGTAGGGGTGACAAGAGTTTAGAAAGGAAGGAAAGCGTAGAACATGTAAACAATTTAAAAGAGAATATGCTACATAAATGTAATCAATCTCACCAAATAAAATGGATACTCATTGACCCAAAATAAAATTTCCATATTATAAGGTTGGAACTAACAATTTTTACGTGGGAATCCCAAAAGGGAAAAACAACCAGACCTGGTACAGAAAGAGGGATCCACAAATAACAGAAGACACATGCTAAAGACTACACATAATTGGAAGGGATATCAAATTTAATACTCCATAAAAAAATAATTTACTCAATAATGGAGAGAAATAAATATGATCATCATAAAAAAGGGAGCAGTAAATAGGATGTGCTCTCGGTGTTGTTGGTGTCAGTGTGTTGAAATTCTTTGATGTTGTATTATTATGTATGAAAAGGAATCAGCATCAAATAATTTATTCATGTCAAAAGCATTTCACCACATTATTTAATTCACACGGTCTTGTACCTCTTTATAAACACCTCCTTAACCGAAAACCAGGTGGTTCTCCAATAGAGTAGTCATTACATAGTGCACCAATTAAGAGTGATCCCATAAAACTCTCCCTCCAACTTAATTGAGGATCACCACCATCCATGCAATCAGTCGAAAAGTATCAATTTATCCTATGGGTAACTTCTTGGTCAACATGTCTATCCCGTATTCATCAGTTTGTATCTCTTCAGGTTCTATGTGTATTGAATCAAGGACATTGTAGATCCAATGTTATCGAACAATGATATGTTATGACCTACCATGAAAATTTGAAATCCTTACCAAAAATATCACTCTGAATAACAATAAATAAAACATACTATTAGTGATTTAAACTGAGCTCTTGAATAAATGTTGTCATCCATAATAATTCTTTTCATGAATCATTAGCTAAAACAAACTATGAAATTGTCGTAGATAAAGAAACACATCTCTACAATCTAGAATGACAATATATATCCACCTTAAAAATGTGATCAAACAGCTTGTAGTAGAATTCATCAAAGAGATATCTCCTGTCATGTTTGAATAAGTAAAGCCTCAAATAAAAGTTTAACCTATTCCAAAACACAATCTCCGATCATATGTACCACGAAGATAAAGAAAAATGTACTTCACTGCATTACAATTCTCTCAACAGGGGTTTGATAGGAAATGACTGACCACACCAACTGCATGATCTATATCATATAGTGTAGATTCCATTAAATACATCAAACATTCTATGACAGAAGAATAATTTATTTCCTCCATCATCTCTCTATCTTCATCAATATACTGTGACTGAATGGAACTAAGAATATATTGTAATGAAAGATATGTACAAACCACTTTCCCTCTATCCATATAAAATCTCTAAATAACCTTCTTTATTGTGTCTCTAATCATATAACCACAATTTCATGGCCTTTGTTTCACAGTAAATCATCATTCCAAGAATTTGTTGTGCTAGCAACCAGTCATTCATTTTAAAAGACACAGAAAGATCATTATTCAATATATATATTATAGATGTATCATTGCCTACAGTGATCATATCTTCAACAAAAAGATATAGTATAATAAAATCATCATCATTAAATCTATGAACAAAAACACCATGATCAGAAGATAGAATCCTGATACCCTATTGAAAAATAAAATATTCAAATTTATTATATCACTACCATGGAGCTTTCTTCAAACCATACAAAATATTATTCTACTAGTAGACATGATTTTTATATTTGTTTCAACAAAACCCTCTTGCATATCCATACAAATCACATACTCTAATTCTCCATGGTTTAATGAGGTCTTCACATCCTTCTGCTCAATCAGAAGATACAAATTTGCAGCCAAACCATGAACAACTCGAATGGAAAACATTTTGGCAATAGGTGATAAAATATCAAAAAAAATTAGTACCTTTCTTCTTGATGGAAGTATTTGACGACTATACATTCCTAGTTTCTTGGAATAGAACTGGATTATATATTTTTATTGTGATAAATACACTAATTTAGCAAATCCCTTTTACTCGTCGTAAACTTCACCATTTCAAAAGTTTGGTTGTCATTAAATGAGTGCATTTCATCATCCATTTCCCCTACCTATCATTTATTTTGTTCACATTCCAGTGCCTCCTCAAAATATTCATGTTTTCCCCATTTATCTTGTATAAAATACTTATTAAGTGAATATCATGTAGAAATGGTGTGATGTTGAGATAAACTCCGTAGTGGAACTACGGGTTCCTTAATAACCTTTTGAACCGAATAATTTTAAACAAATGGTGCCTCAAGAAAATGAACTCCAACATGTTCATTGAAAGCATCCTTCTGTACATCAAAAGTATCATCAGAATCAACAATGTTTGGTATATCTGAATTAGAACCTAGATCAAGACTGGTGAAACCAATAGAAGATAGAGAAGTAGATTTGTCTCCCTTATCAATGTATGTAATAGTCTGATCCTACATAAACCGATCATCACATATTCTGACATGTTTCATCAATGAAGGATCATAGAACCTAAACCCAAACTCATCGTGTCCATAGAAAAAAAATACAATGGTTTTGTTACCATCCCTCATTGATCTCACATCTCTAGGCTCTTGAACAAAGCCTTGCAAAAAAACAAAAAACTGATCACACCTGATCCCATTTCCATGACAAACCATGTCGTGAGTATGAGTCTGCAAATATACCATAGGTGATATATTGAATATATAAGAAATTTTAATAAGAACTCTCCCCAAAATATTCTAGGTAAATTTTCATCTGATATCAAACAAAGAACACTTTCCAGTGAAGACCTTTTCATTGGATAAGATACACTATTTAGGTGAGGTGTCATGGGAGGTGCCTTCTAATGCCGAATACTATCCTTCATACAACACTGATCAAACTGAACAAAATATTACCCCTCCCATTGTTAGTGAGAATACATTTGAATTTTTGGCCTACTCATTCTTAGTAGAAATAATAAATTGCATACAAACACTGATGACCTTACTTTTTTGAATTCAAAACACAACCCCAGTAATTTCATGAGTAGTCATCAACAAATGTAACTAAATAAAGTCCGCCACTAATGGACTTAGATTTTAAAGGACCGAAAATATCATAATGTATTAATTCAAGTACATGTGACTTCCTGTGTGGAGGATGACGGCTGAAACTCACTGAGCTCTATTTCCCAGCCATGTAATGATCACACATGTACATTTCGATACTATTATAATCTAGGAGAATATTCCACTTTTCCAAAATACCAAGACCTTTCTCATTTATGTGACTGAGACTCTTATGCCAAAACATGTACAAAAGACAACACTCAACAACTCACGAATTATCATTTGATATTGAAGCTATAGTCCTATAGAAACCAGATAACATCTTCCAGTAAGGCAAAATTAAAGATCCCATGGAAATATCACATTTTAAATCACCAAAAGTATTGACTAGATGATTGTCATCAACAATGCTGGTAAAAATAATATTGAATAGAATCTCAAAAACATGTTATTCATTCTTCAAAAAACAATACTTCTTGTACTGGTCTCTAATAATACAATCCTGATGTCTACAACATCATCACTACCATAACATTCCATCATCAAAATACCAAAATTACATGTGATTTTAGATGTAATGAACTCTTTCATTGATGTCACATGAGATCATGTAACATTGTAAACAACAAATCATGATTCATCAGAAGAAATATTAATGGATCCATAAACAATAATAGGATGACCCCTATAGCCATGGAAAAATGATTATCTCCAACACCATTTTTAATTTATGGATTTTTATTCATTCTATCATCACTCTTTGGCTGATAAAATAACATCTTAATATTCTCCTTCTAACCACAATGATGACATTTAAAATATCTCTACATCGTTCTAGATTTTATTTATCCTCTAACCTTACCTCGTCAGTTTTTTCCGTCGTTCTGGCTTCTCCCCTCATATCCGTGACTAAAAGCTCTGAAGAAGATTTCTCCTCAGTGCATATCCTGGTCTCTTCATTTAAAACATTAGTGTTGACAAAATTAAATTTCACAGCACCAAATGAAATATAACATGTTTTAGGAACATGTAAATTTTCCCATCAATAAGGAAAAGTGTTAAGCAGAAAAAGAGCTAAAACCTCATCATAATAATTGATACCCCTGTCATAAAACTGATCAAAAAAATCATTGATATTCACATAAGACATAATAAATTGGCATAAATTCTATGTACCTCAAATTCATCATTTGTTTTAAAAGACACAACTTATTATTATCGGTCTTGGAAGCATAAGTCGTCTAAAACTTCTCCCATAATGTTCTAGTGGGAGAGATGTCGAAAATGTGGTTCATCCCGTTGTCTTCAACGTACTGGTGAATGAATCCAAAAACCATGTCATGCTCTAATAACCATTATTGATCTGAAATCATTTCATGATTCTATGTACTAAACCCTGGAAGATGAATTCACTTGACAAAATGTATATCCTTCATTTTATTACACCACATATGGTAGTTGGTATCATTCAAAAAATTCATCTGACCATAATTGGACTCCAAAATAAATATGAAATAAAAACCAAACGTCCTTAGATATATGATGTTATGAATGATGGGAAAGTGATGATCCTGCAAACCATCTAAAAGAAAATTCATAATGGAACTAAAATCAATCCCACCAAATAAAATGGATGTGCATCGACATTAAAATAATTTTTCAAAAAATAATGTTTACATTATAAATTTTTATGTGTAAAACCCAAAAGGGAAATACAACAAGTCCTAGTCCATAAAGTGGGATCCATTAAAATCAAGTGTTTCATGGTAAAGACTCCCCAAAATATGATGGTATATCAAAATTATTACTCAATAATAAATGAATTGTATCAAATACGGAGATTAAGAAAGTTGATCGTCAAAGAAAAGAGATTACCAAATGGGACTCTCTATCATTGTTGTTAGTGCAGGTGTGATGAAAAAACATATCATTCATTCATTATATATGAAAAAAATCGTTTCCAAAAAATGTACCCATGTCAGAACCATGTCACATCATGAATTTATTCATTAGGACTTGGCACACATTAAAAACACCTCATTAAAAGAGTAACTTCATGGTCCTCCAATTTAAGAGGCATTACGCAGTGCACCAACAAGGAAGGATCCCTAAAAAAAGTGCACAAATATTGTTCCATTGGTTTTATAGATTAGCTCGACCAAAACTGTGAACCATCATGATGAACCCCAACCTATCAATGTACATCCCAGAAACATTGTCAGACAAAAAATTCAGTCACACCTTCTCTATTCATAAGTGGAATGGTATAGATGATATGAAAATATATTGTAATGATGCATCCAAAAACTGTATAATAACACCACTCCTCTAATGACTCAACAATGAGACAAATTATAATTAAACCTTTTTCAAGGTTGGATAACACCCCATAAGATTCTCCACATAAATATGGGATTTAGCCCAAGAGATTCATGCATTAATTAAGAAATTGGGATATACATGTCAAAAATTACCATAGAGAAGAGGGTATCGTTACAAGACATAAGGATCCACCAATGTTTTTCCATATGTGCATCAATAAAACTTTTAAGGTTCTTCAACCAGAGGCCAAAAAAGTACATTGAATCACAAAACATATCCCATGCCACATTGTGGATGTGGTATTTTCCATTATCATATCCCCAACAAATATTTTCCCACTTATAATGAATAAGATCACCAATGTTAATTGGGAATTTTAAAAATGACATGGTGTACTAGGGGATATCATGGTCCATTTATTTAAATATAACTTTCTTCTCTACTATGACAATTTTCCTGCTACACAATAGTCTGATCAAATTAGTAACATTATCTTTTATTGATGTGAATGGATTTTTATTTGATATTCTACTAGATGTTTGGAGCCCCATGTATTTTTTATACATATTAACAGTAGAAACCCACCATATTCTCTGAATATTTTTCAGCCACATTAGTGGTTCAAATTCATTGATGGATTCATCATATTTCATGGAATTTATGTCATTCCCAAAATCCTTTTCATAATATATTATAATCATCACGATTGAGTGACACTCATGTGTATAAGCCCTAGAGAAAAAGAGGAAATCTTCTACAAAGAAGATATGGAAAATATGATGTCCATTGAAACATACCTATGCCCATTGGATAGTACCATTAACCACCACATTGTAAAGGAGTGTATAGAATACATTCTTTAAAAGAAATAAATGGTAAGGAGAGATCACGTCCTAGTGTTGTAACACTCTCGAGGGTATGAAACTAAAAAATTGTACCCCATTATTTTTGAATAAAATTATATTTGGTATTATCTATATTATTGTATGTTTATAATTTTGATGAAATTATTATTTTTTGGAAACTTTAATATTGGTTGAGTAATCTTTTTAATTTCTTTTAAATTGTACATATAGTTCATTTTTATATGTTTTAAAAGTTTCTCCATTGAAACACAACATTCATATTAGGTTTCATGTAGGAAATTTTGGAACATTACAACATGTAAATTATATGTACAATATAAATGAAACATAATTCATAGACTGAAAATATAAAAATTGTTGAAAATAAAAATAATTTCATAAATTAAATAACAAAATAAATTTATATGGCACAAAAAATATAGATTAATATCATAAAATTTTCCCTCAAGAAAATTACACACATAAAATAGAATATAATTAATATATAAATAAAATTTTAATAAAATATTGTGCAAAAAAATTAATATAAAAGATAAATAATTCCAAATATTAATAAAAAAATATTATTTATTTATAAAATAATTGAATTTTATGATGTAATTTATGTGTAAAAAGTTATCACAAAATCAAAATTGGACTTTTAAATGGTTTTCCTATAATAGTGCTAGAAAAAAGGGCTGATAAAGGTGTAGTTATTCAGCACTAAAACAACAACTGATAAAGGGAAACTTTTATTAGTGACTATTTACATATTATAAATGGTACTATTTATCAACTCATTTTTAGAACCCCTATATACATCCTTTATCAGATATTTTTTAAGACATCTAGTGGTCTATATGAAATTATTAAATTAAACAAATTGAATATAAAATTTAGTTTATTAAATAAATCTTATGAAATACTTGTTTAAATAATTATTGATAAAAAAATTAATAACATTATTCTACTATATATAAATATTAAATACTAATAAATAGTACGATTATGAATGGATTGTGCGAGATACTGTTGAGTAACATCGATGTTTCCTAGGGTATGTTGTCCACGGAGGCTCTTAATTGGGGATTTCATGATTCTAAAGATCTCACTCAAGTATGATTTGACTCTCATAAGGGAATAACAGCTATTATGCCCCTCCTTGGTATTTTCCCTAGGAATCCAGATGAATGTTGTTTGATTTCAAATATCACACCCTCATACTTGACCGCCTAGTATATTTTTTAATGTGAAATTCCTATATTTCAATTAATTAAATTTATTTCATATTTTGTTATTAATGGGGGATGTTTTTTAAATCCCATTACATTTAATATTTATAGAGAATAATCATTTCAAAAAAAAACATTTCTAGATCGATTATGAATTTTTTAATATATAATTATTTAACACTATATGAATAAGAATTAAAATATAAACTTATAACGAAAAAAATAATACAATAATTTTTTAAAAAAATGTTATATTGCAATGGTACATGATGTTGGTGGTCGCTGCTACCACTGACTAGAAGTGATAAATGCCTCAATCAAAACATATATTTTTAAACAATGAAAATAATAAAAATCAACAGGATATAGATGCGCAGATTTTTTTGGATAGAAAATTATGATATTAAGAGCATAGATACTTGAGAAATGGATATGTCATTTGATTGAAGATGTTCATGATTGTATCTCCACTTTATTAGTGGAAAATCAATGTGACCAAGTCCTCATATACTATTTTTTAGATGAATAACATGATTCAATGATTTATGTTGTTTCTCAGATCCCACCATCTCATCCTCATCTACATCATAGTAGCTCTAATCCTTAAGAGTCATCTTCAGAATCCTCTTGAATGCTACTCTATATCATTATTTGGTTTTCTTATGATCCAACAACATCCACCATATCTTCATAAGGTGGTTCAATAGCATCAATGCATCCAAATACATTCTCTACTACTAATTATCAAAATCAATAACATCTTATGAATTTGTTGTAATAATCTTTCCATCTATTAGTTGATCCACTAAAACATTGGGTGGTGAAATCTTCAGAAATTTAAAAAATGTGATCTAAATTGATGGATATTATTTTTCAATTAAATCTTTTCAAGTGTAGATGATCAATTCTACTTCATTGATGTAGGAACATTAATATCCAATGACCCCATAATAGGATTACTTTAAAATATATGTTCTTTATCTGTTTTTAGTATACAAAGGAATGAACATTCCATAATCATCTATTCATGATCAACTAATTGATCAACTGATTGATGCACATCATCTTCTTCAATGGTTTCAGTATCAATTTATGCATCGTTATTATCATTGATTTACCTTGATATATGGAACATGAGATTAGTTTTTTTAGTTGGGACTATATACATAGTGGATTCTGCCATAAGATCTCTCACTACAATAGATTGTGTGCTACTTCCATTCAAGTTTCCTCCCAATGAATTAACACCAGTACTTTATTTGTGGATCCATTATATCCCAATGAATCATCACCAAATTTACCATCTAAATTAATGATTTTATAGGTATCCCTATGTGGTTAAAAGTACGTCCCTATATGATTAATATTCCAATGTGGTAAACAATGTGGTTATGTGAGATAGATCATAGGAATCAACATATATATAATCTTCTTCAGTAAGATCATCACATGTGAAACTATTCATAGAAACGGACTAAGAATTCCAAAAATTAACTAATTCCCTATTTTTAATATCATTTTGTCACAACAATCTATTGTAGCATCAACAACAGTGCACACAATAGGACTACCCGCATCATTTATAGATCATAATGTCCTATATCTAAATAATTCCACTACATGAAATCATATATTACTGGTAGAAAAAGATATATCTATTCATAAATTATTATTGACATCCCCAATGGACTGAAAACTACTATCGAAAAGGGTGGATTTTCTTTCGTTATAGTTAATGTAAAATCGAATTCTAAAGTTGACGCAGTGAAAATTTATTTTAGCATCTATATGAGATCCACCTCTATCAGGATGTACCAAAAAAACCCAAAACATGACACATTGTTATCTCAATCAAGTTTTATCAGAGTAACAATTGATGTATAAATGTAAAAAAAACATCTACAGATGCCATAAATCCTATAAAAATAGTAAATTATAACCCAAACCACATAAATGTATTTTATCCAAACAATGGATTGAAACATGGGTCCCAATAATGGGTGAAAAAGGTCCATAGCTTGAGGGAGATCATTTTAAACACTCATTCCTTGTGTTGGAGCTTGTTAGTGGCCAAATGGTTGTGGAAATGGCCCATTTCAATGAGAATACATTTCTAGTCATGAAAAACCCAAACAACAACAAGCCTCTGTTCCATATCCTCTACACTATATGGTTTTTGACCAATTGGAAGGACCATTATTTCAATAATTGAGTATTTGTAGATTTTAAACCTATCAAAAAGAAAAATCATGACCAAACCGATTGAGGGCCTAATTAACTCATGGAATAATATGTTCGTTCACACCATCCTTGATCTAGAAAAATCTCATATTTTCATCCCGATATCTGACTTCATGGATGTTATAGTTGAGTACATGTGTGTCATTTGAGTCCATCTTCAAAAAATGAACAATAAAAATTCACCACCAGTCCCAAGAGGATTGGGGAATTCCTAGGGATCAAACAACCTCTCATCCCAAATCCTCAATAGAAGACCAACGAGGGAGTGGGGGTGGGGGTGGGGGTAGTATTAGTGATGCCCCAATGTGACTAAAATTATCCTTGAGTGAGAAATAATGTAACAAGAACAACCCAATTAGGAACTGCCATGTGCAACAAACACTAAGCACCATTAGTGGAACTCTTGAGAATCTCCTAAAAACCCTTTATCCAAAAACTATTTGTTAGTAGTCATAATTTCTATATTCTATTGTCAATTTATATATTTTTTCAATAATAATTTAATTAATATATTTTTTTAAATTTTTTAAAATAATATCATTTTTATTATTTATACATTTAAATATTTAATTCTTATCACACTGTTATTCGTGCTAAAAATGAATTGATAACGGATTCCAATATGGACTTAAAAATGTATAGGGTACCATTTATAAGTGATCAAAAACATTAATAAATTGTACCAATTATTGGTGGTTTTTTTAACACTGATAAAGTAGTACTTTATTACTTCATTTATCTGGGACATTTAAAGACATGTTATGTAGTAGTGATTACTTTTGTACGTTAATTTTTCTTGCAGATAAATATTTTTTTTAAAAAAATTACTTCATTATTATTATTTAAATTAATTTTATTTAAATTTTTGTATTATTTTTATAATAATTATTTATTATATTATTTACATTTTATTTGTAATATAATTTATTCATATATTTTTCAACTAAAAATGCAATGTTTTAATTCATTAATTTATTTTCCATGTAAATTATTTTTGTTTTATAATATTTATGAAATTATATTTATTTTAAAATATTTTATATATTTTTACTCTATTTATTGGGTTTCATTTATATTTTAAATATAGTTTATATTTTGTAAGAATCCAGAATTGCCTAATTGAAACATAATAAGTATGTAGTGTTTCAGGAGACTGACATTTATAACTTATAAAAAATAACTCTATGTACTATTAGAAAAGCTTTAAAAAGTTTTCATAAACACTAAATAATTGTAAAAAAATATTATCATCAACATAATTGTAATGACCCTAAAATCCATAAATTTTTTTTTATTTATATGGAATCATTCTGAGTCTGCGGGTTCTGATGGCACGTAATTCCGAGTGCCAGAGTGACCGGAATGTTATCCCAAAGTATCATAGTACGTTTAGTGAACTTAAGAGAGGTTATTGGTAACATTAGAAATGGTGCACATAATTGAAATCTGAGGGCACCATGGAACTTGCAACGCCGATGATTTCTTAGGAGGACATTAAAATCACCTCAGTTTGGCCGTGAACGAATGTTGTTTTTCCATCCTTTTGATGAGGATAATGAAAATGTGGAATAAAAAATTGGTTAAACATAAATTTTATTTTATTAAATTTTTTTTGAAATAAATTGGGGTCCACCCAAACTAAACCCCCAATTTATTTCATGAAAACCCCCATCCTTCATTAAATGAAGAGATTAGTGGGAGGCTCCACAAATTCAACTGTTTGTTCTCCCCTTTTGGAATTTTTTGAAATTGGTGCTTTGTCTGGAGAAAAGTTTTTGATGGAGGAAATACACAGAGGATGAACTCTCCTTCTGCCAATGATGAACTTCCTCTTCAACGATCTCCTTTCACAGTAAGGGAGGAAGCAACGTCCTTAATGAACCCCGATGACATCATCCTCGACGTCATCATTTTTTTTCTCGAAGTCAATGATTATGAGGTAGGGGTTCGAGCTTTTTCAAATGTTTCTCATTCTCATTTTCCATTGTGGATGAAAATTCGAAGTTGCAAGCTATCATTATAACACTGAGGGTGCAAGCCGAAAAAACACGACCCAACCCCTCGACATTGCATTGTTGATTTTGATGCTAATCGCGACAAGAGTCCATGCTGAGTTAATTTCATCAATTATATTCTTGGATCAAAGGTGACATCGGGTGGAGTGTGCTACTAGTTATTGAATGAGAATCAGGCCATTGAATCTCGTCCAGTGACCCGCAGATGGTTCGTCAACATTCGGAGCTTGAAAACGTCACAGGTATAATGAAAGGAAGTTATGTCAAAACTATGACCGACCATGTGGAAGGAGGAGACACAAAAGCGCCGCTGGATGAGTGGGCCACAACCAACGAGCCGTGATGGTGCATTTGTGGCCACTGCATGGCCGGACGCAAAGATAACTCGCTACTCGGGTCGTCAGGTCACTGGGGAAGGCACAACAAAGCGCGCACAACACAAATGAGAAAGGTTCTCTGCCTTGGAAATGACGATGGAGGATGGGAGGCTGGCAGGGCCAACCACCGGAGGAGGCGTAGCCCAATTGAGTCATGCGGGAGGAGGCTGGCTGCTCGACCCGTCTGGAAAAGTGGGACCTGTTTTGGGGGTCCCGCTATACACGGACTGGTGCCACATGGAGCCAAATACATACCTCCCCAACGAATATGTCGTTCGGGACATAGGGGGTGCGGCCTACCCTTGTATGCGGCTAGGAAGGACCCCACAGGGACCGTCAGCTGCGGGCCTCATGCGAGCCGAGCCCATCGCGTGCTAGACCCCGCGCGGGCCAGGCGGCCCTCTCCAGCCGCGTCGTACCCTCATACGGGGTCTAACCCCAGTCTGGAACTGTGTCGGTCCGGGTCGAACCGAAGTAGGTCGGGTCTGCCCAAGCTGGGTCAGTAAGGGTACGTCTAAGTGGGCCAGACCGGACCCGGACCCAATTTCACCTATTTACACTCTTTTTCCCGTAACATGAGCTAAATGAATCTGATTTATGAACCTTCTACGGTGATGGAAATCATGGAGTGATAATTTTCTTTTGGTACACCCCACATGTGGATTGGGTGTAGTTAGGGTATGTCCATGGTGAATTGAACCTAAATTCAATAGGTCCCTCAAAATGTAAATGCCAATAAATCTCAGACTGGACATCTAATTGAAATGTTGCCTATCGCGTTGTGTTCCTTATGAAAATATATATCTTATGGGTACATAAAATTGGGACATCGTGGTAGTTGGTTTATAAAAACATTTCTTGAATAGAGGATCCTCCTAGAATCAAGCGTTCTTTGTGTGGGAACCTTGTATATGGGTGCATTGTGAAAAATGTATCCAAAAGAACGGACTAATATTCCATGATCCTACATGGGTATGAAAGCTCTTACTATAATTCCGGGATCCTACATGGTTTTGATGCCTTTGAAAACTCTTCCAAGATCCTACGTGGCTTCAACAGCTCAGATTACTGTACCAGGATCCTACATGTGTTCGAAATAATGAATGATTTTGTGGCTACATTTAGTCATCTCTATATCTCTTCAAATGTTGTACACATGAGTGAGATAAGTCTTGACATCATGTTTTTATCAACGAGTTATCTTTTTTCATTTGTGGAACAGGTTCTTCTTGGGCTCATGAGTTGGATCCAGATTGTATTTGATTACTTTGGTATATGTGTCGGCATATACCTTTGTAGGGTTAGATGATACTTTGTGATTATATCCTTACTAATGTTGTTTATCCTTAGTTGATTATGGGATAACATCGGGGGTATCAGGGTCTTTAATGATTATCCTTATACTCACCCATGCTCGGGATTCACCCGCACCTTGTTGTGTCTTATGCAGACGATGGACAACAATGATCGAGTATGAGAGAGACATATTTGAGGATACTCAGATCTAGACTTAAACCAGATGTACCTCAAGGTGGACATGATCGATATATGTACCAACCATTCATGTAGGTTTCCCGGTGGACAATCCAAGAGTTGTTTTCCCTTTTCTTGAACTTCAACTTCTGTTGGGATTGTATACTAGCCCATTTACATTCAAAAATATTATATATTATTAGTAATTTTTGATATTTTATGCTTATGTATAGTATGTGTGAGTAGTTTGTTTAAAGACCATGCCTTCCCTTTTCTCTATGATAGGCCTTTTGGAAGGTGGGTTTCAGGTAATCCCGGCACGGGCCTCGAGGAAGGGTTGTGACAAATTGGTATCATAGGAGTTGTTTCTAGCTTAGAAGATTTTACTATAATTTTTTTACGGAAATAGCGTTTAGTGTTTTGGGTGTGGTTATCTGTTTAGGGAAACCAGTGTTGGTACAACAGCCTATGTATCCATACACAAGGTCTTTGACTTCAGATTTCTGACTTAGTGCACGGAAACAATTATTGCGTGAGTGTTTCATTTGAAAATATTTCTTTGTGAAATATTTTAGTAAGCTCACCATGTGTATCATATTGACTATGGTGCATATTTTTATTTTCAGGATGGATCCTCATAGACAACCTTCAAAGGATATAGGATTTGTATGAGATGGTATCCCACAGAGACGCCTCGGTGTAGGGCCCCATCACAATAGAGGCACCTGCGATACCACTCCCCATTGGGCCACCAATGCCACCAACCCCAGTAGTAGAGAGTGGACGCAGCTTGAGTGCGTTGCATGAATTCCAGTGCCAATGGCCGCCCAGGTTCAAGGGTTATACGGACCCACATGTAGCTGAGGAGTAGCTAGAGGATGTGGTGAGAGTCTTTAGACTGGTAGGGACACCAGCCGACCTTATGGTGATCCTTGCCGTGAGTCTCATTCAGAAATGAATATGCAGATGGTAGAGCCTGATACTCTGGTTGCATGACGAGGTGACACTTATCTGGGAAGACTTTGAGATCCTGTTTTGGTGGGAGTTTGTCCCGTCCACCCTACATGTATTGGAGATACATGAGCTACATCATTAGTAGTTGGGAAGCATGAAAGTGTCACATTACTCAGTAAGGTCGACTAACATGTTGCTCTACTCCATAAATATGGTGTGAGACCCATTTTTTAGGGCCCGGACATTCGAGCAGGGGCTCAGGTGAGTGATCTTGGCTTCAATGATCTTGTTACGCTACCCGACGTAGGCGGAGGTGTTGGAGAGAGAACTCTTAGTGAATAGTTTCCTTACATAACAGTCACTAGTAACGAGACCAATGGTTGGGCATCACATAGTGGAGTATTATGCAGATGGAAGTACATATATGTCGGTGAGATCCTAGAAGACTAGGCCTTCCGATGCATGACCTCAGGATACAGGTTCGGTTGTGTCGGGATCACGAGAGAGATCCAGTCCTATGAGGAGCAGGTAGTTCTACACATGCGACGGGCATGGTCACATGGCTCGTGAACATCCGACCCCCCCATAAAGATGATCAGTAGACACATTATGGACCTCCTAAAGATAGGATGAGGTTCGGCCTTATTGGTCTGCATGGAGCATGCAGACGTGGAGGAAGAGTTGGCTGAGCAGTAGGTGGTGGAAGACGATTCGTGGTCCAACCCCAACCACAACTATGTTTTCCGCATGGACAACAGGGAGTAAAAATTCTGGGACGAGCTACGCTCCACGCAACTGAGACCTACGACCAAGGTGCTCTTGAGATGATTTGAGGTATGATCTATGTCTACTCTACCCTAGCTTCATTACTTATATACACAGTTGCAAGTCATTCTTTTATTCTCACTGCCCTCTTGCGGATCTCAGATATTCTAGAGGAGAAGTTTTCCCGATCCTTATGGCTAGAGTATACTACGATAGAGGATTCGATGATTAAACATTATTTTAGTATTGTGAACTCAACCTAGGAGGTGAGATATTCTATACGTATCTTCTAGTAGTGGTGTCGAGGCCTCACAATGTCATCTTGGGATGGACTGGTTATCCAGATTTCATACTCAGATCGGCTTCATTTAGCGGAATGTGCAGCGTGTCGATGGGGATGGTACTAGGTTTACCATCACAGGCAATAAGGGAGCCTTTGGAGCCTAGGATGGACAAACCCAGTGGAGGGGGAAACCAATCACACATCATTTGGCTAGCCTTATCCTCAGAGTAGCTGATGTGAAGAGTCTGAGAGATCCTGTTGTGGTGGATCAGTATTGCTGATGCTATTTTTGATGAGGTTCCATGACTACATCCTTGCAGAGAGTTATACTTTTACATCGACTTGTAGCCCGAGACGACAGTGATATCTATAACTGTGTATCAGATGGCTCTCGTGGGGCTTCGTGAGCTGCGAGTATAGCTGGATGACATGCAGCGAATGGGATTCATCATACCCAGTATTTCTCCATTAGAAACCCTAATTTTGTTTTCCAGGAAGGAATACATGAGTTTGAGGCACTATGTGGATTACTGTTTCCTGATGTAGGCGACCGTGAAGAACAAGTATCCACTTCAAAGGATTTATTTCCTCACCGATCAGCTGATGGGAGAACACTAGTTCTCGAAGATAGACCTATGATCGGGCAACCACCAGATCATATTACGAGATGAGGATGTGTAGAAGACGACTTTGAGATGTCGGTATGGCCACTATGAGTTCTTGGTTATTCCATTATGCATAACCAACACACCAACTATGTTCATGGGACTCATGAATAGGATCTTCCAGCCATACCTTGATCGCTTTGTGGCAGACAGTGTCGAAGACATTCTTATCTACTCAACTACTGAGGAGGATAATTCATATCATTTTCATATAGTACTGGACACAATACGATAGAACCACCAATATGGTAATCTCCTGAAGTTCCAGTTTTGTGGATCCAGGGAAGATTAAGGTTGTGATACCTTTGTAGCCTCCTTGGAGTGTGACTGAGGGATGAAGTTTCAGGGGTTTAGCCGATAATTATCATGTATTTATTCCAGAAATCTCCAGAGTTGCATCACCATTATCTGCATTGATGAAGAAGTGGGAACACTTCGTGTGGTCAAAGAGGTGCCAGTGGAGTTTTCAGGAGCTGAGGTAGAAGAAAACATGTGTAGACATAGTGAGGCTACCAGAGGAGGGAATTGGGTACGTGGTCAACTGTGATGCATCATGGACTGAGATCGGATGTGTCCCGATGCATGAGAGAGCAGTGATAGCTTATGGCTTTCATCAGGTGAGATAGAATGAGCAGAATTACACTACCCATGATCATGAGTTAGTAGTAGTGATCTAATCATTAAAGATGTGGACACACTATATGATGGGTGAGCATCTCACTGTCTACTATGACCACCACAGTCTCAGGTCTGTATTCTCACAAATGGACAAGAATCTCAGACAATGGAATTGTCTTGAGTTCGTCCATAACATTGATTTAGATATAGTCTATACTCCTAGAAAGGGGAACATTATAGCATATTATCTCAGTAGGAGATCAGGTTTTTAGCTACTAGGAGAGGCGACTGAGAAGTTGGCCACATTCTAGATTACTTATATGGACCGAGATGGAGCAACTGGCTGCTTCCTAGATTTCTTATGTGGACTGAGATGGAGATGTTTCCTTTAGTCTCATACAATCACACAACCACTACATCTGAGAGATAAGGAGGTGCATCCTAGGGATGCTGACTATGAGGCTCGACATGCATAGATATCCTGAGGGTAGACACCTGATGATTTTTTTGGTGTACTATACATAATCCTTTTCAGATTACATACCCCAGTACCAGTGTCACTTTAGGAGGAAGTGATGAGGGAGTTCCACACCTCACCTCTTGCAATACATCCATCTATGGGGAAGATGTAACATGACCTTCAACGATAGAACTGGTGGACATGTATGAAGAAGGCAATAGTAGTGTTTGTCTCTCGATGCCTCACTAGTCAGCACATTAAGGGAGAGCAGTAGGTAACATCAGGCTTGGTTCAACATTTAGAGGTCCCAGAGTGGAAGTGGGATGGGATATCCATGGATTTCTTGACAAGACTTCCATGTACATCATGGGGTCATAATTCCATCTGGGTGATTGTTGAATAACTCACCAAGTCAGCCCACTTCATATTGTTCAGAGTGAAGGGTTCTGTGGAGATCATGTAATTCCTCTACGTGATGGATATTGTATGGAATCATGGAGTGAATTTGAGTATTTCTCTTATCAAGATACATATTTCACTTCCCAGCTATGGAATGTGTTGCAGGAGTATTTTAGGATGCAGCTTCCTATGAGCACCACCTTCCATCCTCATACGGATGGCCAGACTGAGAGTACCATTTAGACTCTCAAGTACATGATTTGTTCATGTGTCCTTGACTTTGGTCGTATCTTAGAGGACCACATTACATTGGTGGTGATTGAATACAACATCAACTATCACACCACCGTGAGGATGGAACCTTTTGAAGCCTTGTATGGTCGACTAGGAAGATTTCAACTATGTTGGACAGACCTACGGTAGTCAGCACTCATGGGACTAGAGATGGTATGAGCTACCATTGAGAAGGTGGAGATCATCCAGGAGCGGAAGAAGACTACAAAGAGTAGGAAAACGTCCTATTCTGATTGGAGACAGAGACATCTAGAATTTGAGGATGGTGAGAACGTCTTCTAAATGGTCTTACCTCAATACTGTTTTTAGATATTTGGTCTGAGCAACATGTTATCTATGAGGTTCATCAGACCATTCTAGGTCCTCAACAGAGCAGGCGAGGTGACTTAACACCTAGAATGTCCGCTTTATTTGTGTCGGGTGCACAACGTTTTTCATGAATACCAGATGAGGAGATACATGCATGATCCTACTCTGATCATACAGCAGGGAGAGCTTGGCATTGACGATGGGGAAAAATTTACAGACATTCTAGTGGAGATCGAGGATCGACAAGAGAGGGTCCTTCATCGGGGATCGATACCTATGGTGCGTGTGGTATGGAATCACGGTAACCTCCAGGAGAGCACATGTGAGCGGGATGCTCAGATTCATGCTCAGTACACCAACTTGTTTTTCATGTTTTTGAGCACTGTCCTTCAGGGATGAAAAGAGCTGAGGTTGGGAGAATGTAATGACCTGAAAATCCATGTAATCTATTTTTATTTACATGGAAGTATTCAGATTCAGTGGTTTCAGATAGTGCTTAATTACAAGGACTAATGTTCCCGGAATGTTTTTTTGATGTTTTTGTGTACGTTCAGTGAACATATGAGTGGGTTTTGGTATCAATAGAACTGGTGCTCAGAATTGAAATATGAGGGTACTATCGAACTCATAGCATAAATGATTTCTTAAGAGGACCATCATCATAGCTATGTTTGGTCATGAACGGACATTGGTTTTCGAACCATTCGTAGAGGATAAAGTAAAAGTGGAATAAAATAAAAATTTGTTAAAAATAACTTTTATTTCATTCAAACCATTTTGAATTAATGTTGGATCCACCCGAACTAAAACCCCACTTTATTTCTTTATAACCCCCTCCTTCATTAAATGTAGTGTATAGGGGGAGGCTCCACATATTTATGTGTTTGTTCCCCTCCATTGGATGTTTTTGGTATAGGATCATTGGCTGGAGAAAACTTCTTGTTGGAGGAAATACATGGAGGAAGAAATCTCCTTCTGCCAACAATGAAATTCATCAACATAGATTTCCTTATGTTATAAGGGGAGAAGCACCATCCTCACAGAGCACAAACGGCGTCGTCCTTGACTTATTTATCATTCTCCCCGACATCTACGAATCTAAGGTAGGGGATCAATCATTATCAATTGTTTGTTGTTCATCGTTTTCCTTCATTGATTAAAATTCATAACCACATGCTATCATAGTGACACAATGGATTGGGGTGACGGAGGAGGGCGACGTGTAGGTCGGGTTGCCGTTGTAGGCACGACGTAGCTGCCCCTTGTGGGGGATGTCATCCGCGGGTCTCTCATGGGCCGAGCGCCGCGTGGGCCAGACCTAGCGATGGCCGAGTCTCCCAAACAGGCCGGTTCAGACCAATGGACTAGGTAAAACCATGGTCCGGACCTGGGCCTAGCTGGGTCGACCCTCACCTGGTCACGTAGTACCACACTTGGTCGGGTCGGGTCGGTCCATCTTGGCCAGACCGAACCCAATCCCAATTTGACTAGTTTCCACTATTATTCCCATAACGCGAGCTATAGTCATACGATTGAAATTATGTCTATGGAGACAAAAATCTTGGAGCGATATGGTTCTTTTGGTATACACCACGTGTGGTTTGGATTTAGTTTGGGTATGGCCGGGTTGGATCAAACTTAAATCCGACTGGGACCTCGTAACGGAAATGCCAATAACTCTCTGATTGGGTGTCTGATTGATGCGTCGTCTGTCATGTTGGGTTCCTTATGTCAAGACGGGTAAACTGGATACATCAAATTGATACACCATGCTAGTTGATGTATTGATTCTTGGCTTGAAGAGAAGACCCTATTAGAATCATGCATGCTTGGTGCGTGAACCAGGTGGCTGGCAGCATCATAATAAAGGGATCTTATGTGGGCAGACTACTGTTCTAGGATCCTACGTGTGTAAGACAGCCCAGACTACTGTTCTGGGATCCTACGTGTGTTTGAAAACACTGACTACTGTTCTCATATCCTACATGGGATCAATAGATCAGAATATTGTACAAGGATCCTACATGTGTTCAACAAAGTAGATGATTCAATGGCTACATTTAATCATCTCTATCTCTCTTCATCATTTGTATACATCTGTGAGTTGAGTCATGAAATTGTGTTGTTATCAATGAGTTATCTTTCTTCTTTCTTGGAATGGGTTCTGTTTGGTCTCAAGAGTTAGATCCATTTTTTATTGGATTAATTAGGAATATGTATCGTAATACTCATCTGTAGGGTTCGATGAGACTTTGTAATTTTATCCTTTATACCATGGTTAATCATTAGTGTATTCAAGGAGACCATCAGGGTTCTCCGGTTCCGGACTGAGTATCAATATACTCACCCATGCACGGGCTTCTCCCGCATCATGTTGTGTCCCATGTAGACGAAAGAATGTAGTTATTGAGGATGTGGGAGATGGATGGGAGGCTGCTAAGAGCTGGACATAAACAGGACATACCTCAAGGATGGCTTGATCAAGAAAAGTACCAACCATTCAAGTAGGATTCCCTGGTGGATGAACCAAGAGATGTTTTCCATTTTCCTATACATGATCTTTAGTTGGGTTTTTATACTGTCCCATTTACTTTTAGAACTGTTTTACATTATAAGTAATTTTTAGATATCTCTGGTTGTTTACTGTTTGTTTGAGTAGCCTGTTTAAAAGAAATTCCTTCCCTTTTCTCTCGAATATTCCTTTTGTTGCAAGTCGCCATCCCCTGTCATATAGAAGACAGGCTTGGGGTAGTCATGGCCTGGGCCCTGTGGACGGGTCGTGACATTAATATTGAGACTGTAATACAGATGATACAAAACAGTGTTGTTTCAATACATAATATTTATACTTTTAAATAAATCTGTTACGCCAAATGAATATTAAGAATAAATTATAATTATATTATAAATGAAATTTATGAAATTAACATAAAACATATTAATTGACTAAATATAAAAATTAATTCATAAAAATAATAAATATATAATAATAAATATTATTACAATATATGAATTTCTCATAATATTAATAATATAATAATTAATAATTACTACTATTTTTTAATTATAAACCTATATTGATCATTATAAATAATAATAATAATAATCATCATCATCATCATAAATAATCACACTATTATTATTTTCATCCCATTGTTATCATGAATTTATTAAAATATCATTTTCATAATGACTTCATTATAATGAGTTAATTGTCATTAAAATTTTATTATACTGGAAATATTATAACAGAATTATTATACATTTTCATATTCCCTTATGGATGGAAAATATTTGTATTTATGTGGGTATGTAACAATATTTATTTAAAAAATATTATCCTATTGTAATTCATATATATAATAAAGAAATTATTTTATGTGACAATGTCATTACTGATTATTTAATTAATAATAATTTTCGATTTTATATAATAAAAGATGAATAATATTTTGAAATTCTAATGAAATACAACCATGAGGAAATCAATAATGTGATACATAATATTAATACTGAGAATAAATTTTTATGATTTATAGAAAAATAATAAGTCATTTACTAATAATTAAGAATATTTATTCTAAAATTTACTATAAAGACTTTATTATCTTGATTTTATTTTCCTAATTCAATTATTCACATTCAAGATGCATGTATTTTTTTATATACTGTTATCATATAGAAAAGGAAATCATTAGTGACACTTTTTTATGAAGGGTGTGAACAACTGTTCGCTCCATTGAAGCCCCATTAGATTGATATCCATGGGTCTCTGGATCCCCTTGACAAACATTATTTTCCTGGTGCTCTCCTAGGTTTTGGCTAGCCTATCCTTATTGGTGGATGTGTCTTCCAGTTGTAACATGCCCGATCGTGCATCAACAATGGTGATTAATGACAATTGTATGGTGGTAAACATTCAGAACTCCCATGATTCCAATGAGAAGTTGTTTTTGTTTAAATTTTTCAAATGCAACATAGTTTTCAATGAGGCTTTCAACTGCAGCGAAAACCACTCCAACCACATGGCAGCCAACCATGATACAGAACACACAGAAATACAAAACATAGTTATATATGTGATAAAAAATATTTTATCAACACTAAAAAGTCATTGATAATCGAGGTTCTATTAAAAGGGGGTCCATTTTATCAGTGATAGAAAAATTTCTAAAAGAGGCCCCTTTTATCTACAATTTTATGAATGCATTCATAAAAGCTGATTGTTTTTAACGTTTTTTTCTATGTTAAAGGGACCCAATTCTGAAAGTGTGTGACACCATGTTCGATAGCACTATGATTCCCCATCCACACAGGTGCCCACCACCACTTTAGATGTTCTAGGATCTCCCCCTCCCCACCAATTAATTGTGTTAGTCCCCCCTACACCTACCCAAGTACCCACGTCACCCGCTAATCCATCCACAGGGTCTCTCATCCAAAGATTGATCTAGTGTAGACTTATCTTGAATGCACAATCTTTACAACATGGACAATCAGGCCACATAAATGTTCACAATATCCCACATCCCACTGATCTAGAATGAAAATCCAATCATTAAAATCATGGCCCAACTCCATATATGGACACATATTGTCCATAAGCCCCAGGGACCATTGACTCAGAACACCCCTCACTCCCAGACAAATATTAATATCCTACAACATTGTTATGGTCATTTCAAAAAACGAAGGGAACACATAATCCTCGACTATAAGTCGTCTCCTGAGAATTTTGATAGTCGACAGGACAACCAATGGAACTTTCTACTAGATAAGGGTGGATTCTCTTTCCTTATAGTTAAAGTAAAACTGAATTCTATAGTTGACATAGTGAAAATTTATATTAACATCGATATGAGATCCACCTCTATCGGGGTGTACAGAAAAAACCCAAAACATGACTCTGCGTTATCTCAATCGAGATTTATCAGAGTACCAATTGATGTAGAAATGTAAAAAAACATCTACAGATTCCATAAATCCTATAAAAACAGTAAATTCTAACCCAAACCACATAAATTTGTTTTATCCATACAATGGATTTAAACGTGGGTCCCAATAATGGGTCCAAAAGGTTCATTGCTTGAGGGAGATCATTTCAGTCACTCATTCCTTGTGTTAGAGCTCGTTAGTGGCCAAATGGTTGTGGAAATGACCCATTTCAATGGGAATACATTTCTAGTCATGAAAAACCCAAACAAAAACAAGCCTTTGTTCCTTATCCTCTACCCTCTATGGTTATTGACAAATTGGAAAGACCATTATTTCAATAATTGAGTTTTTTTAGATTTTAAACCTATCACGAAGAAAAATCATGACCAAAATGATTGAGGGCCTAATTAACTCTTTGAATAATATGTTCATTCTCACCATCCATGATCTAGAAAATTCTCAGATTTTCATCCCGATATCTAACTTCATGACTGTTATAGTTGAGTAGATGTGTGTCATTTGAGGCCATCTTCAAAAAATGAACAAAAAAATTCCCCACCTGTCCAAAGAGGATTGGGGAATGCATAGGTATCAAACAACCTCTCATCCAAAATCCTCAATAGAAGACCAATGATGGGGTGGGGGTGGGGGTGGGGGTAGTATTAGTGATGCCCCAATGTGACTAAAATTATCCTTGAGTGAGAAATAATGTAACATGGAAAACCCAATTAGGAAATTCCATGGGCAACAAACACTAAGCACCATTAGTCGAACTCTTGAGAATATACAAAAAACCCTTTATCCAAAAACTATTTGTTAGTAGTCATAATTTCTATATTTTATTGTCAATTTATATATTTTTTCAATAATAATTTAATTAATATTTTTTTAAATTTTTTTTAAAATAAAATCATTTTTATTTTTTATATATTTAAATATTTATTTCTCATCACAATATTATTAGTGCTAAAAATGAATTGATAACAGATCCCAATATGGACTTAAAAAAAGGTATATGGTAACGTTTATAAGTGAACTAAAACATTAATAAATTGTACCAATTATTGGTGGTTGTTTTAACACTAATAAAGGAGTACATTATTACTTCATTTATCTAGGACATTTAAAGACAAGTTTTGTAGTAGTGATTACTTTTGTATGTTAAATTTTCATGCAGATAACTATTTTTAAAAAAATTTATATTATAATTATTATTTACATTAATTTTATTCTCATTTTATTATTATTTGTATAATAATTTCTTATTATTTTATTTACATTTTATTTGTAATATAATTTATTCATATATTTTTCAACTAAAAATGCAATGTTTTAATTCATTAACTTTATTACATGTAAATTAATTTTGTTTTATAATATTTATGAAATTATATTTATTTTAAAATATTTTATATATTTTTACTCTATTTATTGGGTTTCATTTATATTTTACATATAGTTTATATTTTTGTATGAATCCAGAATTACCTAATTCAAACATAATAAGTTTGTAATGTTTCAGGAGACTGACATTTAAAACTTATAAAAAAATAACTCTATCTACTATTAGAAAATAATTAATAAGATTTCATAAAAACTAAATAATTGTATAAAAAATATTATCATCAACATAATTGTAACGACCCGAAAATACATAAATATTTTTTTTATTTATATGTAATTATTCCAGTCTGCGGGTTCTGATGGCACGTAATTCCGAGGGTCGGGGTGATCAGAATGTTATCCCAATGTTTCTTAGTACGTTTAGTGAACTTAAGAGTGGGTATTGGTAAAATTAGAAATGGTGCACATAATTGAAATCTGAGTGCACCATTGAACCTGCAACGCCAGTGATTTCTTAGGGGGACGTTAACCTCACATGTGTTTGGCCATGAAAGAATGTTTTTTCCATCCTTTTGTTGAGGATAAAGAAAATGTGGAATAAATGACTTGTTAAACATAAATTTTATTTTATTAAAACAATTTTGAAATAAACTGGGGTCCACCCGAACTAAACCCCCACTTTAATTCATGAAAACCCCCTCCTTCATTAACTGAAGTGATTAGTGGGAGGATCCACAAATTCAAGTGTTTGTTCTCCACCTTTGGATGTTGTTCAAATTGGTTCTTTGTCTAGAGAAAACTTATTGATGGAGGAAATACATGGAGGATGAACTCTCCTTCTGCCAATGATGAACTTCCTCTTCTTCGATCTCCTTCCACAATAAGGGAGGAAGCGACGTCCTTAAAGAACCCTGATGACGTCATCCTCGACTTCTTCATCTTCTTTCTCGAAGCCAAAGATTACGAGGTAGGGGTTCGAGCTTTTTCAAATGTTTCTCGTTCATCATTTTCCTTTGTGGATGAAAATTCGAAGCTGCAAGCTATCATTATAACACTGTGGGTGCATGCTGAACAAACACGACCCAACCCCGTGACATTGCTTGGTTTATTTTGATAATAATAATGAAAAGAGTCCAAGATGAGTTCATTTCATCAATGATGGTCGTGTATCAAAGGTGGCATCGCGTGGAGTGTGATGCTAGTTCTTGAACGAGAATCAGGCCACTGAATCTCGTCTGGTGACTCGCAGATTGTTCGATAGTTGTCGGAGCTGGAAAACATCACAGGTATAATGAAAGAAACGGTTTTCGGGACTACAACCGACCATGTGGAATACAGCGACACAACAGCGCCGCTGGAGGAGTGGGCCACGACCAACGAGCCGTGATAGTTCATTTGTGGCCGCTGAAAGGCCGGATGCAAAGAGAACTCACTACTCGGGCCATCGGGTCACTGGGGAAGACACAACAAATCGCGCACCACAAAATGGTGAAATGGTCGCTGCCTTGGAAATGAAGATGGAGGACGGGCGGCTGGCAGGGCCGACCACCAGAGGAGGCATATCCCAACTGTGTCATGTGGGAGGAGGCTGGCCGCTCGACCTGTCTGGATAAGAGGGACTCGCCGTGGGGGTCCTTCTATACACGGACTGACTCCAGAAGGCACCAAATACATACCTCCCCAACTAATATATCGTTCGAGACATAGGGGTGCGGCCTACCCCTTTACGCGACTAGGGAGGACCCCACGGGGGCCGTCAGCTGTGGGCCTCATATTGGCCGAGCCCAGCGCGTGCTAGACCCCACGCGGGCCAGGCCGCCATCGCGGGCCGCGTCGTACCCGCATACGGGGTCTGACCCCAGTCTGGAACTGTGTCGTTTAGGGTCGACCCGAAGTGGGTCAGGTCTTTGAAAGCTAGGTCAGTAAGGGTATGTCTAATGGGGCCAGATCGGACCCGGACCCAATTTCACCTATTTACACACTTTTTTCCCGTAACATGAGCTACGTGAATCCGATTGATGAACCGTCTATGGTGATGGAAACCATGGAGTGAGAATCTTCTTTTGGTACACCCCACATGTGGTTTGGGTGTAGTTAGGGTATGTCCAGGGTGGATTTAACCTAAATTCAACAGGTCCCTCAGAATGTAAATGCCAATAAATCTCAGACCGGACATCTGATTGACACGTTGTCTATCGCATTGTGTTCCTTATGACAAGATATATCTTATGGGTACATAAAATTGGGGACATAGTGGTAGTTGATTTATCGAAACATGGATTGAATAGAGGATCCTCCTAGAATCAAGCATTCTTTGTGTGGGAACCCTGTATATGGGTGCATTGTGATAAAGGTATCCAAAAGAACAGACTAATATTCCATGATCCTACATGGTTACGACATCTCTTACTATAATTCCTGGATCCTACATGGTTTCGATATTCCGAATAATCTTCCAGGATCATACATGGCTTCAACAGCTCAGATTACTGTACCAGGATCCTACATGGGATCGAATGAATAGATGATTTTGTGGTTACATTTAATCATCTCTATATCTCTTCAAATGTTTTATACCCGTGTGAGATAAGTATTGACTTCATGTTTTTATCAACGAGTTATCTTTCTTCATTGGTGGAATGGGTTCTTCTTTGGATCATGAGTTGGATCCATATTGTATTTGATTACTTAGGTATATGTCTTGGAATATACCTTTGTAGGGTTGGATGATACTTTGTTATTATATCCTTACTAATTCTGTTTATCCTTAGTGGATTCTAGGATAACTTCGGGGGTATCAGGGTCCTTAATGATTATCGTTATACTCACCCATGTTCGGGATTCACCTGCACCTTGTTGTGTCTTATGCAGACGACGAACAGTAGTGATTGAGTATGAGAGAGACATATTGGAGGATACTCAGATCTAGACTTAAACTGGATGTACCTCAGGGTGGACATGATAGATATATGTACTGACCATTCATGTAGGTTTCCCCAGTGGATGATCCAGGAGTTGTTTTCCATTTTGATGAACTTTAAAATCGGTTAGGTTTGTATACTGGCCCACTTACTTTCAAAAATATTATACAATATTAGTAATTTTATGGTTTTTATGCTTATGTACATTATGTGTGAGTAGTTGGTTTAAAGACCATGCATTCCATTTTCTCTCGGAAAGGCCTTTTGGTGGTACTCACCAGCCCCTGGCCTATGGAATGTGGATTTCGGGTAATCACGGCACGACACTTGAGGAAGGGGTGTGACAAATTGGTATCATAGGAGTTGTTTCTTCCATAGATCATTGGACTCCAATCTTCTAACAGAAATAGTGTTAAGTGTTTTGGGTGTGGTTATCTGTTTATGGAAACCGGTGTTGGTACAACAGCCGATGTATCCATACACAAGGACTTTGACTTAGGATTTCTGACTTAGTGAACGAAAACTATGATTGCATGAGTGTTTCATTTGAAAAGTTTTCTTCGTGATATCTTTCAGTCAGCTCACCAATTATATCTTATTGAATGTGGTGCACATGTTTCGTTTCATGATGGCTCCACATAGACAACCTTCCAATGTTATAGGATTTGTATGAGATGGAATCCCACAGAGCGATGAGGCCTCGGTGCAGGGCCATATCACAATAGAGGCACATGCGATACCACTCCCCATTAGGCCACCAATTCCACCCACCCAAGCAGTAGAGAGTTGATGCATCTTGAGTGTGGTGCATGAATTCATGTGCCAAAGGCTGCCCAGTTTCATGTGTTAGACAGACCCACATTTAGCTGAGGAATAGCTAGAGGATGTGGTGAGAGTCTTTAGAATGGTAGGGACACCAGTCAACCTTATGTTGATCTTTGCCGTGAGTCTCATTCAGGAAATAATAGGCAGATGGTAGAGCCTGATTCTCCGGGTGCATGACGGGGAAACACTTATCTGGGAAGACTTCGAGAGCCCGTTCCGGGTGGAGTTTGTCCCATCCACCCTACGTGCAGTGGAGATACGAGATCTACTTCATTATTAGTAGGGCAACATGAAGGTGGAACATTACTCAGCTAGGTCCACTAACATGTTTCTCTACACAATCAATATGGTGAGAGACCCATTTTTCAGGGCCCGGACATTCGAGCAGGGGCTCAGGTGAGTGATCATGGCTTCTATGATCTTTCTACGCTTCCCAACGCAGGCGGAGTTGTTGGAGAGAGAACTCTTAGTGAAGAGATTCTTTAATGAACAATCACCAGTAACGAGACAAACGAATGGGCATCCCGTAGTGGAGTATTATCTAGTTGGCAGTACATATATGTCGGTTAGATCAAAGAAGACCAGGCCTTTCGATGAATGACCTCAGGATACAGGTTCGGTTGTGCGGGGCTCACGAGACAGATCCAGTCCTACGAGGAGCAGGTAGTTCTAAACATGCGGTGGGCATGGTCACATGGTTCCTGACTGTCCGACCCACCATACAAATGATCAGTAGAAACTTGAGGGACCTCCTAAAGAGAGGCCTAGTTTCGGCTGTGTTGGTCTTCAGGGAGCATGCAGACGTGGCAGAGGAGTTGGCTAAGCAGTAGGTGGTGGAAGACGTTTCGTTGTCCAACCCCAACCACCACCATGTTTTCCTCACGGACAACAGGGAGTAGGCATTCTGGGATGATCTAATCTCCACGCAATTGAGACCTACAACCAAGGTTCTCTTGAAATGATTCGAGGAATGATCTGTGTGTACTCTACCCTAGTTTCATTACTTATATACATAGGTGGAAGTCATTATTTTATTCTCACTTCTCTCTTGCGAAGCTCCGATATTCCGGAGGAGCAGTTTTCCCGATCCTTATGGATAGAGTCTACTAAGAGAGAGTATTCGACGAGTAAACATTATTTTTGTAGTGTGAACTAAACCTAGGAGGTGAGAGATTCGGTTGGTATCTTCTAGTAGTGGTGTCGAGGCCTTACAATGTCATCTTGGGATGGACTGGTTGTCCACAGTTCATACTCATATCGACTTCATTTAGCGGAATGTGCAGCGTTTCAGTGAGGATGGTACTAGGTTTACCTTCACATGCGTGAAGGGAGTCTTTTGAGCATATAATGGACATACCTAGTGGAGCTGGAAACCGATCACACATCATTTGGCTAGCCTTATCCTCAGAGTAGTTGATGTGAAGAGTCTGAGCGATCTTGTTGTGGTGGATCAGTATTGTTGATTCTTTTTTTAATGAGGTTCCATGACAACATCCTTGGAGAGAGTTATACTTTTACATCGAATTGTATCCCGAGACGATAGTGATATCTATAAATGTGTATCGGATGGCTCCCGTGGGGCTTCGTGAGATTCTAGTATAGCTGGATGACATGCAGCAAATGAGATTCATCATACACAGTATTTCTCCATGGGCAACCCTGATTTTGTTTTCCATGAATGCAAATAGGAGTTTGAGGCACTGTGTGGATTACCGTTTCCTGAAGTAGGTGACTGTGAAGAACAAGTATCCACGCGAAAGGATTGATGTCCTCATCGATCAGCTGATGGGAGAACACTGGTTCTCGAAGATAGACCTATGATCAGGCAACCACCGGCTCATAGTACGAGATGAGGATGTATAGAAGACGACTTTGAGATGTCGGTATGTACACTGCGAGTTCTTGGTTATGCCATTATGCATAACCAACACACCAACTATGTTCATGGGACTCATGAATAGGATATTCCATCCATACCTTGATCGCTTTGTGGTAGACTTCATCGAAGACATTCTGATCTACTCAACTACTGAGGAGGATCATTCATATCATTTTCAGATAGTACTGGACACAATATGAGAGCACCAAGAATATGGTAAGCTCCTGAAGTTCCAGTTCTATGGATCCAACAATGATTGAGGTTGTGCTACCATTGGAGCCTCCTAAGAGTTTGACTGAGGTACAAAGTATCCTGGGTCTAGCCGGTTATTATCGTGTATTTGTTCGAGACAGCTCCAGAGATTCATCACCCTTATCTGCACTGATGAAGAAGGGGGAAGACTTCGTGTGGTCAAAGAGGTACCAATGGTGTTTTCAAGAGATGAGGTAGAGGAAAACATGTGTAGACATAGTGAGGCTACCAGAGGAGGTCATTGGGTATGTGGTCAACTGTGACGCATCAGGGGATGAGATCGGATGTGTCCTGATGCATGAGAGAGCAGTGATAGCTTATGGTTTTCATCAGCTGAGATAGAATGAGAAAAATTACACTACCCATGACCACAAGTTAGTAGCAGTGATCTAATCCTTAAAGATGTGGACGCACTATCTGATGGGTGAGTGTATCACTATCTACTATGACCACCACATTCTCAGGTATGTCTTCTCACAGACAGACATAAAACTGAGACAATGGAATTGGATTGAGTTCCTCCATAACATTGATTTAGATATAGTCTATACTCTTAGAAAGGGGAACATTGTAGCATATTATATCAGTAGGAGATCAGGATTTTAGCTACTAGGAGAGGAGACTGAGCAGTTGGCTGCTTTCTAGATTACTTATGTGGACCGAGATGGTGCTACTAGCTGCTTCCTAGATATCTTATATGGACCGAGATGGAGAACTTTCCTTTAGTCTCATACAGTCACACCAACAATACATCTGAGAGATAAGGAGGTGCATCCTATGGATGCTAACTACGAGGCTCGACATGCATAGATATCCCCAGGGAAGACACCTGATGAATTTTTTATAGGTGTACTATACATAATCCTTTTCAGATTACATATCCCAGTACCAGCGTCGCATTAGGAGGAAGTGTTGAGGGAGTTACACACATCACCTCTAGCAGTACATCAATCTGTGGGGATGATATAACATGACCTCCAATTATATAACTGGTGGCCATGTATGAAGAACGAAACTGTAGTGTTTGACTCTCGATGCCTCACTAGTAAGCATGTTAAGGCAGAGCAGTAGGTAACTGCAGGCTTGGTTCAACATTTAGAGGTCCCAGAGTGGAAGTGGGATGGGATATCCATTTATTTCACGACAATATATCCATGTACATCCTGGGGTCATAATTCCATTTGGGTGATTGTTGAAGAACTCACCAAGTCGCCCCACTTCCTACTGATCAGAGTGAAGGGTTCAATGGAGATCATGGAATTCCTCTAAGTGATGGTTGTTGTACGGCTTCAGTTAGTGCATTTGAGGATTTCTCTAATCGAGATACATATTTCACTTCCCAGCTATGGAATGTGTTGTAGGAGTATTTTAGGATGCAACATAATTTGAGGACCACCTTCCATCCTCAGACAGATGGCCAGACTGAGAGTACCATTCAGACTCTCAAGGGCATGATTTGTTCATGCGTCCTTGTCTTTGGTCGTATCATGGAGGACAACATTCCATTGGTTGTTATTGAATGCAACATCAACTATCACACCACCATGAGGATGAAACCTTTTGAAGCCCTGTATGGTCGACTAGGAATATTTCCACATTGTTGGACAGACATATGGGAGTCATCACTCATGGGACTAGAGATGGTACGGGCTACCAAGAGAATATTGAGATCATCCAGGAGTGGATGAATACTGCACCTGGTAGGTAGAAGTTCTGTTCTGATTGGAGAGAGAGACATCTAGAATTTGAGGATGGTGAGAACGACTTCCAATAGGTCTCACCTAAACAGGGTTTGCAGAGATTTGGCCTGAGCGACATGTTATCTATGAGGTTCATCAGAACATTCTAGGTCCTCAAAAGAGTAGGCTAGGTGACTTAACACCTAGAATGTACCATTCAGTAGCGTTGGGTGCACGACGTTTTTCACGAATCCCAGCTGAGGAGATACATGCATGATCCTACTCTGATCATATAGTAGGGATAGCGTGACATTGACGATGAGGAAAAATTTACAGATGTTCCAGTGGAGATCGAGGATCGACAAGAGAGGGTCCTTCAACAGTGATCGATACCTATGGTGCGTGTGGGATGGCAGCACGGGAACCTCCAGGAGAGCACATGTGAGCGGGAAGCTCAGATTCATGCTTAGTACACCATCTATTTTTTCAACTTTTTGATCTTTGTCTTTCGGGGATGCAAAGACCTGAGGTGGGGAGAATGTAATGACCTAAAAATCCATGTAAACTATTTTTATTTACAGGGAATTATTCAGAGTCGGGGGTTTCTGACAGTTCTTAATTCCAAGGCCTAATATTTCCAGAATGTTTTTATGAAGTTTTTGTGTACGTTCAGTGAACATAAGAGTGGGGTTTGGTAACAATAGAACTGGTTCTCGGAATTGAAATATGAGGGTACTGTCGAACTTGTAGCACAAATGATTTCTTAGGAGGACCATCATCATAGCTACGTTTGTTCATGAATGGAATTTGGTTTTCCAACCATTCGTAGAGGATAAAGAAAAGGTGGAATAAAATAAAAATTCGTTAAACATTACTTTTATTTCATTCAAAAAATTTTGAATTAATGTTGGTTCCACCCGAAATAGAACCCCACTTTATTTCTTTCTGACCCCTCCTTCATTAAATGTAGTGATTAGGGGGAGGCTCCTCAAATTTATGTGTTTCTTCCCCTCCATTGGATGTTTCTGGTATAGGATCATTAGCTGGAGAAAACATCTTGATGGAGGAAATACATGGAGGAAGAAATATCCTTCCTCCAACGATGAAATTCTTCTTGCATAGATTTCCTTATGGAGTAAGGGAAGAAGCACCATCCTCAAATAGCACTGATGGCGTCATCCTTGACTTATTCATCATTCTCCTCGATGTCTACGAATCTAAGGTAGGGGTTCGATCTTTGTCAATTGTATGTTGTTCTTCATTTTCCATCATGGATTAAAATTCAAAACCACATGCTATCATAGTAACACAATAGATTGCGGTGACGGAGGAGGGCGGCTTGCAGGGCGGGATGTCGTAGTAGGCGAGACACAGTAGCCCCTTGTGGGGGACGTCATCTGCATGCCTCGCATGGGCCGAGCGCCGCGTGGGCCAGACCCAGAGCTAGTCGAGTCGCCCAAACAGGTCGGTTTGGACCCACGGACTGGGTCGAACCATGGTCTAGACCTGGGCCTGGCTGGTTCGACCCTCACCTGGTCACGTAGTACCAGACTTGGTCGGGCCGGGTTTTTCCATCTTGGCCGGACCGAACCCAGTCCCGATTTGACTAGTTTCCACTATTATTCCCATAACGTGATCTATATTCATACGATTGAAATTAAGTCTATGGAGACAAAAATCTAGGAGAGAGACGGTTCATTGGGTATACACCAAATGTGGTTTGGATTTAGTTTGGGTATGTCCACGTTGGATCGATCATAAATCCAACAGGGACCTCGTAACGGAAATGCCAATAACTATATTATTGGGTGTCCGATTGATGCATCGTCTGTCATGTTTGTATCCTTATATCAAGACAGGTCAAGTGGATACATAAAATTGAGACATTGTGGTAGTTGATGTATTGACACTTGGCTTGAATATAAGATCTGATTAGAATCATGCATGCTTGGTGCGTGAACCATGTGGCTGGCAGCATTATTATAAAGGTATCTTATTTGGACAGACTATTGTTATAGGATCATATGTGTGTAAGACCGCTCTGAATACTGTTTTTGGATCCTACATGTGTTTGAAATCACCGACTACTGTTCTCGGATCCTAAGTTGGATCGATAACTCTGAATATTGTACTAGGATCCTACGTGTGTTCGATAAAGTAGTTGATTCAATGGATACATTTAATCATCTATATCTCTCTTCATAATTTTTATACATGTTTGAGTTGTGTCATGAAATTGTTTTGTTATCAATGAGTTATCCTTATTCCTTCGTGGAATGGGTTGTGTTTGGTCTCAAGAGTTAGAGCCAGTTTTTATTGGATTAATTAGGAATATGTATGGGAATATTCATATGTAGTGTTCGATGAGGCTAAGTAATTGTATCATTAATACCGAGGTTAATCATTAGTGTATTCAAGGAGACCATCAGGGGTCTCAGGTTCCCTAATAACTATCATTATACTCACCCCTGCACGGGCTTTCCCCAGATCGTGTTGTGTCCCATGTAAATGAAAGATAGTAGTGATCGAGGATGAGAGAGACAGATGGGAGGCAGCTCGGAGCTGGACATAGACGGGACATACCTCAGGGATGGCTTGATGAAGATTTGTACCAACCATTTAGGTAGGATTCTCTGGTGGATGATCCAAGAGATGTTTTCCATTTTCCTATACTTGATCTTTAGATGGGTTTTTATACTGGCCCATTTACTTTTAGAACTCTTTTACATTATTAGTAATTTTTAGATATCTCTGGTTGTTTACTGTTTGTTTGAGTAGTAGGTTTAGAATGAATTCCTTCCCTTTTCTCTGGAATATTCCTTTTGTTGCAAGTCTCCAGCCCCTGTCCTATGGAAGGTGGGATTGGGGTAGTCATTGCCTGTGCCCTGAGGATGGGTCGTGACATTAATATTGAGATTGTAATACAGATGATACAAAACAGTGTTGTTTCAATACATAATATTTAGACTTTTAATGAAATAGGTTACCACAAAAGATTATTAAGAATAAATTATAATTATATTATAAATGATATTTATGACATTAACATAAAACATATTAATTGACTAAATATAAAAATTTATTCATAAAAATAATAAATATATAACAATAAGTGTTATTACAATATATGAATTTATCATAATAATAATACTATAATTATTAATAATTACTGTTATTTTTTAATTATACAACTATATTTATCATTATAAATAATAATAATAATAATAATAATATTCATAAATAATTACACTATTATTATTTTCATCCCATTGTTATCATGAATTTAATAAAATATCACCAGTATAATGACTTCATTATAATGAGTTAATTGTCATTAAATTATTATTATAACAGAATTATTATACATTTTCATGATCCCTTATGGATGGAAAATATTTGTATTTGTGTGGGTATGTAACAATATTTATTTAACAAATATTATCCTATTTTAATTCATATATATAATAAAAAAATTATTTTATGTAACAATGTCATTACTGATTATTTAATTAATAATAATTTTATATTTTATATAATAAAAGATGAATAATATTTTGAAATTATAATGAAATAAAACCATGATGAAATCAATAATGTGATACATAATTTTAATATTGAGAATAAAGTTTTATGAATTATAAAAAAATAATAAGTCATTTACTAATAATTAATAATAATTTTTTTCTAAAATTTACTATAAAGACTTTATTATCTTGATTTTATTTGCCGAATTCAATTATTCATAGTCAAGATGAATGTATTTTCTTTGATACTTTTATCATAGAGAAAAGGAAATCATTAGTGAATCTTTTTTTTGGAGGGAGTGAACAACCATTCGCTTCATTGAAGCCCCATAAGATTGATATCCATGGATCTCTGGATCCCCTTGATAAACATTATTGTCTTGTTGATCTCCTAGGTGTTGGATAGCCTATACTTATTGGTGGGCGTGTCTTCCAGTTGTAGCATGCCCGATCATGCATCAACAATGGTGATTAATGACATGTGTATGGTTGTAAACATTCAGAACTCCCAGGATTCCAATGAGAAGTAATTTTTGTTTAAATTTTTCAAATGGAACATAGTTTTCAATGAGGCTTTCAACTGCAGCGGAAACCACTCCAACCACATGGCAGCCAACCATGATACAGAACACACAGAACCACAAAACAAAGTTATATATGTGATAAAAAATATTTTATCAACACTAAAAAATAATTGATAATCAAGGTGAAATTAAAAGTGGGTCCATTTTATCAGTGATAAAAAAATGCTAATAGAGTCCCCTTTTATCTGCTATTTTATGAAAGAATTAATAAAAGTGGATTGTTTTTTAAGTTTTTTTCTATATTAAAGGGACCCAATTCTGAAATTTTGTGACACCATGTTCCATAGCACTATGATTCCCCATCCACATGGGTTCCAACCACCACTTTAGATGTTCTAGGTTCTCCCCTTCCCCACCAATTAATTGTGTTAGTCCCCCCTGCACCTACCCACATACCTATGTCACCCGCTAATCCATCTAGAGGGACTATCCAACAATGATTGATCTTGTGTAGACTTATCTTGAATGCACAATCATTACAACATGAACAATCAAGCCACATAAATGTTCACAATATCCCACATCCCACAGATCTAGAATGAAAATCCAATCATTAAAATCATTGGCCAACTCTATATATGGACACATGGCGTCCATAAGCCCCAGGTACCATTCAATCAAAACTCCCCTCACTCCCAGACAAATATTAATATCCTACAATGTAGATATGGTCATTTCAAAAAACAAAGGGAACACATAATCCTCCACTATATGTCGTCTCTTGAGAATTTTGATTGTCGGCAGGACAACCAAGAGAACCTTATACCACAAAAAATTTACTTTGGGGATGGAAACAAGCACCAATGGATTCCAATCCCAGTCCTCTATCTAATCATGAGGAAAACAAAAAACAATATTGATGTTCCATGACCTATGAGTGTAATTCATTAAAGATTCCCCATAACTCATTGAACCATCTGCAAACTCTATCAATATCCCACTCATACAATGAATCATCAATGAGATCGTGAACTCTATCATCGTAAAAACCCGTAAAAAAATTCGATTAAGTTCACATATAGGCCCTTTTTTCCAACCACTGATCATTCCCAACATTAACCTTTTTCTCATACACAATATTATATACACTCTCTCGTATAGTAATTAGGATATCACCCCATATGCTTCTCCACATAAATATAGGACATGGTCCATGTTATTCATGTAGGAAGTATGGAATATGGAATTACATTCCAAAAAATAACTTTGAATATATTGGATTGGTATTTGACATAAGGTTCCACCATTTTTCTCTAAAAGAGTATAATTACAAAAGTTATAATTCTTAAACTCGAGGCCACAATAACAAATAAGAAAACCTAACTTATCCCATGGGACCCTGTGTGTAGTCTTTTCAATTAGCAGAACCTCTCCAAAGTATTCCAATATAGAATGAATTTGTTCATCAAGGGTAAACAGGAAATTGATCGATGACATTGAATATGCCTGGATAGATTGAGCCAAAGATTTAACCATCACATCATTTTTAGCTCTAGTGATTTTTTTGTTAGACCATAGAGACATCTAATAATCAACATTTTCTATTATTGACATGAAGACGTGTTTCTTTTATCTTATGAAAGGATTTGGGATCCCAACATATGTCTGATGCTTTTTAACCATTGGAACCCAGAATATTCTCTCATGCTCCATCAACCTCATTAATAGAACATCATTATTAAAGGATTGATTAAATTTCAAGTAATTAATACGACTCAAACTAGGCTTCAATACAAAAGGATAATAATCACCATTGAGTGACACTCAAGTGTTGTATCCTAAATGAAAAGAAGGAAATCATCGTTCAAGTAACAATAAGAATCATGAGGGCCATTGAGATATATTATGTCTCCGAGGATGGCACCGGGATCCACTACATTTGAATGTTGGTGAGAGAAAACATACTACAAGAGAATTAATATGTAAGGAGAAATAGGGTCTACTTGTCGTGAACCTCTTGTGAATATGAAACTACCCAATATGTACCCCATAAATTGGAAACAAATTTTATTTATATCATCTATATTATTGTACCTTTATTATTTTTTATGATCTTTTTTATTATTAATACTTTTTATTGGGTTATTCACCATTTTTAATAAATTTTTTCTTGTATATATGTTCATTTGTTATTATTTTTCATTATCGTTCACTTGAAACACAATAATCTTATTGTGTTTCATGTATGTCAGTTTAGATTCATATATAATATATAAAATATGTACAATATTATGGACTCCTAAATCATAGATTGAAAATATATAAAAACATGAAAATAATAATAATTTTATAAATATAATAAACCAAAATTATTTGACATGGATCAAACAATAGGTATTAAAAAAATGACATTTTATCTTCAAAAAAAATTATACGCATAAAATATAAAATAAATTTAATATAAATAAATTTTAAATTTTTTTTGGAAAAAATAAAAATTAATAGAACATTAATTAATTAAAAAAATACATAATAATGTAAATATCAATGAAAATTTCATGTCCATTTGTTAGAAGTACACCATAGTTGGTCTTTAACACCATTTTCCGTTATCAGCACTATAAAAAAGAACATATAAAGTGATTATGTATTAGTGCTAATAGAAGCACTAATAGATGATACCTTTAATCAGTGATTTTTTTTCTTATATATTGTACCCTTTATCATCTCTTTTTTATTGCCCATAATGGGATCATTTAAAAACATTTTTTAGTAGAGATAAAGCACCAAACAAAATTATGTTATTATATAAATAGGTAATAAATATGATTATATTAGATAATATTTACAAATACTAGTTAAATATTTATTTATAAAAATTTAATAAATTTATTATAGTCTATTTGAACTATAAATACTTATAAATATTATTTGAATGAATGGTTGGTGGGAAATGCTCTCGAGTTTCACCGATGGTGCTTGAGGGTTTTCATCTATGGAGGTTCCAAATCAGTCTATGCTTGTTTCTTCCTTTCTCGCTAATGGAATATCTAACTCACGTGACATAATTTACAATACTAAGCCATACCTTTCTATTCTATCATGAATTCATGATGTATGGTTTTTCAATTTACATGCTTTTAACCCTCCATTTACCTGTAAATATCACTATGAATGTATTATTAATTTTTTATTAATAAAATTTATATCATTTTGGGTATTTTAATGATTTTTCATTAATTGAAATCCTCATCCATTAAAAATTTATGCATAAGAAAATTTTCCAGAAAACATGACTAGAAAAATTTTAACATTTTTAGAATATTATTTTTTATCATTGTATTCCTAAAAAAATTATAAAAACATATACCGAAAATAAAATAAGACCTATTTTTACATAAAATTTTATATTGAAACAGCGATGGAATATTTTTTTCACCATTGTCACTGACCAGGGGTTTTGGTTTCATAATTCAAAACATACCATTATGAACATTGTAGAATCCAAAAAATATAGATATTTACACCCAATATGTTTTTGGATTGGTAATTATGAACAACATACACAATTTACTATAGAAATAGATGTTCCATCTGAGTAAATATCTTCTAATTATGTCTCCTCCTTCTTAGCAGTCAATTAGTATGGTCTTGTCCCCATACACAATATTTTAGATGACCACCTTATTTCTACGATTTACCGGCTTTCCATGTTCTCTCTAGATCTCCCTCTTTTTTCCAGAGTTTTTCTTATACATTTGATTCATCTCCTAATTAACTGAACCCTCTTGAATGATAGTATGTTTGATTGGTAGTTATTCAAATGAGGTATCAACATCCACCATAGCCCCCATGATTGTTCAAAATCATCATATTCTCCAATATTGTTCCAAAAATTCTCATTGGGAAGATAATTAAATTAAAAATAATTTTATTTAATCATCTTACCTTAATTTAGATGATCAAATAAAAACATTGGTGATGAATTATTCTTGGCTTTTAAAATCACTCTTGAATGATGACGGTCATTTTCTGTAAATTCAATAATGAAAAGTTTAGATGAACATTCTAACTTCATTAATGTCTTATCTTCGATAGGAAAAGACCCCATAATAGGATTTTCCTTCAAAATATGGGCGTCAAAAAATTTTAATTTTCCATGGCATCAAATATCCATAATCTACTGTTCATGATCGACTTTTGGAACATCAATGTGTTGCACTTCATCATCATCAATTTGTTGAGTATTTGTTGCCTCATCATTTTTATCAATGTTTTACCCTGACATTGTGGTCATGTGTTTAGTTTAATTAGTTGATCCTTGATGCATTTTTGAGTGTACCAAAAGATCATTCATAGAATACACCGCTACATATGGTGTGCAAATGGCATTTAAATTTTATCTAAAAGGTGGAACACACTTAATTTCTTTAGTAGTACCATTATATGGAAAATAATCATCATCAACATTACCATATCCCATTGTGACTATGTAGAATTCTCCATGAGGTTTAATAACATCTCCATATGGATAAAGTGATAAAATGTTAAAGGAATGTGTAAATTGAGAAATCTCATGGGTATCAACATCCATAGATCCTTCCTCAGCAATATCATCCTCGAGATCTTCTGTTTTAGAATTCAATTGGATTAAAACAAGGTTACCAATATGGGATGTACAATGCCACTAGCTTTAGGGAAATCGTCCAAAACCCCGATTCCATACAATAGAGCTCTTCAGAGGGGAAAAATGGAAATGAATAGTTCTAATGGGGTTAAATTTATAGTCCCAAAATTCTGAAACTACAATTTGCATTTATTCCAAGTCGTCTTCCCTCTACGTTTTTGACCAAATGGAATTATAATTATTCCATTAATCAAGAATTATCTAATTATAAACTGATATAGAAAAAATCAATGACTAAACAAAGTGTTACGAATTAGATCATATAATTATTTGCTCATATGTACGATGATATATCTTTGTATTTTTTGGATTTTCATCCCCAGTTCTGACATCATGATAGTGATATTCATGAACCAATGGAAAATATTTGGTCGGCCTTGTCAAATGGTCAAAAACATTTTCTCTAGTCCGTGAGGAGGGGATGTATAATTATATGGATTCAATGGACAACCAATCAGGAATCATTTAGTGGACACCAATAAGTGGATTACTACGAGAAATGGACTTTTGTGTGTTGAATCTGCCTTGTGTGAGAAAGGAAGTAGAAAGAACTGACCGATTTTTTTCCACCATGGACGAAAAAACCTAGGAACCATTAGTGGAACTCAAGAGCATTTCCCACAAACCCTTCATCCATGTACTATTTAATAGTATTTCTAATTTATATATAGTATAATATATTTATTCGTTTTTATCAACAATTATATAAATAAAATAATTTAAATATTCATATAATGATGTCATTATTATTTTTATCTATTTATTTATCTCATTTTATTCGGATGTATATCAGCTCTAAAAAAGTGTATATAATGGATCCCATTATGGGAACTAAAAAAACATTGGAAAAGGGTAACATTTATAAGTGATAAAAAAGTCTTAAAAGGTATACTTTATCAGTTCTTTTTTTAGTGCAGATAAATTGAACCCTTACCAGCACTATTCTCTAGTGATGTTAAAGAAAAGTTTTGTTGTAATCAAAACATTTATACTCATAATTTTTCTTAAAGATAACATTTTTCTATTAATAAATTATTTTGATTACTATTTTCACATTAATTTTGTTATCAATATTTTTTTATTTGCATGATCATTTTTTAATATATTTTTTAGATTTTATTGATTTTATATTTTATTTATATAATTATTTAGATGTTAATATGTTATATTTTTATTTATTAATTTTTGTTCCACGTAAATTAATGTATTATTATATTAATGAAATTATTTTTATTTTCAACTATTTTTTATATTTTCAATATCAATGTTATATATGATTTAGATTGTACAAGTAGTTTATATTTAATAGTCCTAAAATGATAAAAATTTGAATTATTATATATTTTTTTGTTTCAAGTGAGAGACTTTGGGAAGTTAAAAAAAATTCAATATAATTAAAATTAAAAATAAATGGTAAACATTGTAAAAATAAATAAAAAACTATGAAAATTAAAATATTTATGTCAAAATAATAAATATAGATTAATATATTTTATAGAAAATATTTTTGATTCAAAACATTATAAATATACAATAATAGACCTAGGTAATTCAATATTCATAGAAAATATAAATTATATTTAGATTTTAGAAGAAATTTCTGAGTTGAACATAAACCATAAGAATTAAAAGAATATTAATAGTATTATGAAAATATAAAAAATTACGACAATAATGAAATCAATAAGGTGATATTTAATAATAATTCTGCTCAAAAATTATTATGAACAACAATAACTCTAAAAAATTATAATAATTCACTTACAAGCAATTAATAATATTAATTTCATGACATTATTATAATTAAATTATTGTCCTGAATTTATTAGTTTGAATCAATTAATAGTAGTCATGATGCATGTATATTCATTATACCCAAATGATGATATAAACGGAAAGAATGGAAGAGACTTATTTCAGGTGTGTTTGAACAAATGAACCCACCATAGAATCCCATTATTATTACATGTCATGGATCTCTGTATCCCAAACATTATTGTCTTCGATCTCTCCCTCATACTACCTAGCATTACTTTCACGGCGCCCGTTTCGTACAGCCGCAGATTTCCCGATCAAGTCTCTATAAAGGTTATGAAATAGAGATGGATGGTGTTGAATGATAAGAGAATCCTAGATGAGAATGAGAATGTGAGATTGAAATTTTTCAAAAGGATCATGGAGTTCCTTGTTGCCTTAGATCATGGTGGGGAAAGATCCTATCACATGGCACCCAACAACTTCATTGACCTCAAACAACTACAATACAATGATTTATCATTGATTAATGAATCAATTATTATTACTAGAAAATCAGTGATAATCCAAGCACAATTAAAAGGTGGTACCTTTTATCATCCCTTTTTTAATAAACAGATAAAAGAAAAATAATAAAAAAATAAAAACTTTTCTATAATTAGAGGGACCCCATTTAACAATTTTTGAACCCCTTTCAATTATTGTAGCATTCCCCACCCACAGACACACTGGAAACCCCATTAAATGTATGATGCACACACCCACCGTTTTACCATGCCAGAAACCATGAAAAGGCCTGCACAGCCATGCCTCCACATTGATTCAAACCCAATACCTCTCTTTTTCCCTCCTTGTACCATTACCACTCACCCATCTTATTTAATTCCCCATTTAAAGATATATATAGTTATATAGTTATATATATTTGTATGTTAAAATATAATTATGTATATATATATATTTACATGAATATATATATATATATATATAATTATATTCATATATATATTATATATATATATTCTTATATATATATATATATATGTATATTAAGGTGTTCTAATATATAGACAATATATATCAATTTGTTTTCATAGACACAATAATACATAGACACAGATACATTGTATTAGTATATAAATATTCACCTAATGGTTATTTAAATAAAATTGAAATTAGTTTTTTAATAAAAGTATTATATATTGATAAATATTATATATATATATATATGATTGATTAGTTATATAAAAAATTAAATTTTATTGTGTGAATATATAAAAAAATATATATAGATTCACATATATTCAATTATATATAATAGTACATTTGGAAAATGATAAAATTTTAAAACCAAAATTTCATTATGGATGTAATACTTGTGAATAAATTTAGTCCCCACTAAAAATTTATTAAATATCCCCTTAAAAAGGACGAAAAGTCCATCGAATGTAATCAAAATGTGGTTCCCCAACAAAAAAATTAAATATTCAAGGAATTTAGTGAATTTTATTACTTATTATAATAATGATAATGAATTACATATGTCCCCTAGGGCATAAAGCTCATTTAAGAAATCGATTTGATATGTGGTATAACTCGAATTGACACCCAGATCAAATGATATGATTATTTGAAGTTTGAATTCATTTTTCTTCTTATTTTATATATTTTATTAATTTTTTATGCTTTGTGCCTTCAAAATGTTATTAAGTAATTATTAATCAATAATAATTTGAAAATTGAAAATTAATATTAATTTTTAATAATATTTTAGTATCCATTTTCACTAAATATTGTATATATTATGTGTAAATGTTTATCTATATTTGTGTAAAACATAATCCAAAAATATATATTATATTTATTTAAATATTTATATTTATATATTAATATATTTCTATATTAATTTTTAAGATTTTATTTGTTATATACCTTTTAAAAATGTATTTATTATGACTTGAATTAATCAGCGATAATAATAATCAACAATAAAGGTGGTACAATTATCAGCCCTAAAACCCATCTAAAAATGGTACCCATTTGTCATTGTTTATATAGAACACTTAATTGGTGGAATTATGAAAAAACAATTTTTTAATAAATATGATCATGTGGCCTCATACCTGGTCTATGTACCGTCATCGCATCTTTGTCACACTGCTCAATATCTAGGGGTGTCTTATAATATCGGCGATGACAGTACGCCGACAAATGTCGATTGGAGCGAACATGTTTCTTTAAAACCTATAAAGGATCAAAACAACTTGAGTTGTTGCTAAGAATTATCTATAGTGGTGACCCTGTAAGGGATCACTATAATCATAACTGGGGCTATGTACCATCATCGCCTCTTTTCCGCACCTTGGTACTAGATTTGGACTATGTCCTCCAACCCCGGGGCATCACAAAAGTGTATGATTACCCATACACAGCCATGGAAGACACCTTCTTACCATTACACGTGTTATCCATGGCCTTGTATGGGTAATCATACTATTTAGTGATGACCTGGTGTTGGAAATCATAGTCCATATCCCGTACCAGGGTGTCGCAATTATAGACATCGTTTTTTGATGTGAAATCTACAACCTACTACTCCGACAATAACTCTATCAGACCAATTTTGATTATAGTGACCCCTTCCTGGGGATCCACTAAAAAAAATTACTAGCCACATCCATATGAGTGATGAAACTTAATGGGTGTTAATGAAATATGTTCCCTTGAATGAATATCTTTCTGCATGCTGTAGTCGTTGGTACTATCAGACACCTCTAAAATATTGAGCCGGGGGACAATGAGATGACGACAAGACATAGCTCGACTAGGATTTCCTAAACTGTTTTTAATGCCAAAAAATGTTTTCCACAATGCCACCTTTTATCAACGATAAAAAAAATTATAATAAAGTGGTACCTTTTTTAGTTGTTTTTTATGGACGATAAATGTACACAACTTTATCTTTGAAATTTTAATCGAACTGATAAATTGGGGTCATAATCATTGCATTTTTAAAGTTCATATTTAAATAAATAATAAAAAATAATTTATAATTATATATATTTTTTTAAATATAAATTTAAATAAAGATATAGATTTAATATTTATTGTTTATTTTTATTTTAGATATATATTAATATACATTTACGAATAATATATTTGATATTTTGTGAAAATAAATTATAAAATATTTTAAAAACATATATATTAATTAATATCTTCCAAATTATTATCAATTAATTATTCATTAAAAAATTGATGGGACAATGCATAATAAAATAAGAAAATATATAAAATATGATGAAAATGGAAATCTGTCTTTAAATTGTAATACCTTTTGAATCGGGTGTCTATTCGAGCTATACCACATATCAAATCGATTCCTTAGAGGATATTTATGCACTCAATGACAGTATTAAATTCCCAACAACATTTGTAGCTGTGTTGATCCTTTATTGTGTTACATCACTATGATGCCTTCAATCGACATTTGACAACACATTGTTATCATTTGTACATTCCTCCGCCTCTAGATAGGGAGAAAGGGGATAGAGAAATGACAATGGGATATACCCTGGGTAAGAGACCTCAAACTCTTTGTCTGTGATGTCAGAGAAGTGGTTGGTATCCACGAGGTATGATTGGTCGCCACTACGGTTGAAAGCCATGACGAACTCCAAAATTCGTTTGAAAATATTCTACCATGCCACATTCTCGTCGTCAACCTGGTAGATATGACCATGAACCACCATAATGATATCAAGATATACATGTGTGGATACATTTTCAGGAAACATATTTCTACCAAACATTATTTCAAGGAAGGTTGGGCTAGCCATCAGTAGTTTGAGTTATAGAACAATGAAATTTTTCACGGGGTTACAGAGATTCATGGTCTGCAATCTAATGTAGATTCTTAGAAGAGATTATTTGTTCCCAACCACCTAAAATATGTCTCACCCAAGCCTGTATTTTATATCTACACTTGGATACAAAAAAATACACACATATTATCTATGAATATTAGAGTCCAACTAATAATTTAATGATAATTATATTATTAATTATTAGTATGTTAAATAATAAAAATAATAATATTATTATTCATAAAAATAAAAATGCACAAAATTGTTATTATGTTTCAAAATTTAAATATCGTTATTATTTTATATGATTATAATTTTATAATATTATATAATATTTTTATATAATAAATAAATAAATTAATTTATAAAAAATTATTTATGTTTATGTTAGGTCATTTAATGTGTATTTTTAATATTAATGAATATTATTATTATTATTATTATTAATTAATAGTATTACATACCCTAACATATATGATGATAATACATTAATCCAAGAACAAGGCTACTGATAATAATTTTAGGATAATAATATTTGGATATTATGAATTTAATGACAAACAACTCATTATAATGAAGTCATTATTATGAACTCATTATAATGATTCCATTACAATGAAGTAATTAAAATGAATTCATGATAATAATGTAATGTACATAATAATAATTTTATTATCTATGAATCATTATAATTACAATATAATTATTAATAATAATCTATATAATCGTATTACTATTAAATATTATAAATTATTAACAATTTTGTAATTATTATTATTATTATTATTATTATTTAGTCACATATTATAATTAATACTTATTATTTTCTATATAATAATTTCATAAAATCATTTCTATATTAATTTAATAGATATTTTTTATGTTCATAAATTAAATTTCATTTAAAATCAAAACGAAATAGATACATTATAAGATTTTTTGTTACGTTGTTCATTTAGAGTCTAAATATAATATTTTGAAACTTTAATGTTTTGTAGCATCTATATTGTTGTATGTTTATTATTTTGATTAAAATATTTATAATTTTAATCTTTTTTATTCATTTATTTAATATTTTTAATTTATTATTTATTTTACACATACTTCATTTTTCAAATGTTATCACTGCTGGTACATGAAACACTAAAATCATATTTTTATTCAAGTAGTTAGAATTAGAAGCATTTAAAATATTATCAATAAAATCAATATAAATTAAATACAAATCATTGATTGAATATGTAAACAATAGTTGAAAATACAAAAAAAAATTATTTATTTTAATATTTTTTATAGAAAAATGTAATTTGAAAAAAATAAAAATTACAAATGTTATCAATATAAAAATTCATGACTTTTGCAACACTTCCCTTTATCAGGACCATCGAAAATCACTGATAATGGTAAAATTTATCAGTGTTTACCCAATAGATAATAAAGGTTACCTTATATCAATGCTTTTATAATGGTTATTGATACTACCCTTTATCAGAACTTTTTTAGCACCCTCAAAAGTAACATTTATCATCACATTTTTAGCACCGATAGAGGTCCAAATATAATGAAATAATTAAATAAATATAATAGAAAAATGAGTTTACTTAAAAAAATTAATATAATATTAATGAAGACATTATTTCCAAAAATGAAAAAAAGTATTCATTATATATATTTCAATTACAAATAAATATTTTTGGTATAGATAATTGGCCAAATATTCTATGTAGATTCACTAGTGGTGTATTGGGTCTGTCGTTCATAGAGGCTCTTAATAGGGCTTCTCATGCTTCTTTCAGTATCAGTCATGTCATATTTGTCTTTCTTGAGGGAATCATTGATATAATTTCCCTCCTTTGTCTTCACTAATGGGATCAGGATGAGATGTTATTTGATTCCAAATCTATTTCCCTCACCTTGACCTACGAATATCATTATAAATGTGAAATTCATATTTTTTTAATATAATTTTATTTATTTATATGTTATTTATGTTGTGTGGTTTAGTTGAAATACCAGACCATGAATAATTTATACTTATTATTATTTTATAGAATAAAAGTATAGACTGATTTTGACATATTTAGAATATACTTTGTTGAAACTGTATGCATAAAAAATAAAAAAATAAACATATGAAGTAAAAATTTTATAACAATATTGACAAAATGTATTTTATTAAAATGGTGGAGTAAGATGGTGGTTTCCTCTATCTCCGACTGACAGTGATGGATGACTCAATCCAATAAACTATAAATTAAATGGTTATGGAGGTCCAAACAGTGCTGGGATGGAAATTATAATCAACATATCCAAGAGAAATTAGAAATGGAATTTGAGAACATAGGTGTGGTGGATTCTAATGGGATGAAAGCCTTCATGATGATTAGTATTTCGCCATGGGTCCCTTAAACAGTCGAAGAGTCATCTATCATACATATCAACTCTTAGAAAACATACATAGTATACAGTGCTGTTTTGGATGTTGTCTTGCCAAATCTTGTAGTTTATTAGTATTTTTCAAATATTAAAAAATGAAATTCTTTTTTAAAAAATAAATATTTTGAGAAATTAATTCTCATACAACTTATGTAATTGAATAGAGTTTTTCTCAATGAATGGACTCCCTCTCATAGAGTGGCTTGTTTAGAAATTTTTTGATGAAGGACCTATGGGAGATAGAGTATTCTTAATAAAATAACCCTATTGTAAAAATCATCCTTTAAATTATTTTCTATTTAGGATGTTATTCCAGAGAGAACCCTTATTTATTTCTTTTTTTAAAATTATATTAATTTAATTTGTTTTATATGTGTTTGGGTGTGTGATTAATCCTTTTATATTTAATTGTTAATAACATTATTATTAATAAATAAATTATTTAAATTGATAATTTAATTTATATTTATTTCCATTTATATTATTATAAACATTTTTTTAAGACAGGGATGGACAAATATATATTACTGAATAAATTATCTGTCACATTAGTAATAATATTATTTATAGCATTATTCATATTTATTAAGGAAATTAATGTAAATATTTAATAATATATTTATTTTTTATTAAAAAAGTTGTTTGGAATTCTTAGTAACAACATAATAACTAATAAATAAAAATAATTTATTTACTAATATAATTCATAATAAAAACTATAACATTCATTTATTGAAGTGTAAATGTTATAAATCAAAAAAATGAATTTTTTTTTTCATAATTTGTTTTTTAATTTATTTCTGAAAATATTTTTACATTAAATCTATCTTTATATTTTTTGTTTTTTTGTGAAATTTAAATTGGATTGTAGTATTTATTTATAATTTATACGATTTTGAAATCAGTAACTTGTAAATATGACAACTCTTATTGTAGGAGACTTTTGAAGGTTATAAATTTGGATGTATAAATAAAATATAAAATAAATTTTTAAATTGTCAAAATATATAGAAAATATTTTAATATTGGAAAATTATTAACAAAATTAATGATAAGTAATTTCAGTGAAAATAAATATTATTGTTTAAAAACATAGCATATAATAATTTTTTCTCAAATAACATTTTGTTTTGTATATTATGTATTTTTATTATTTTGTTGACAATTATATTTTTAAAATTAATATTTATATTTTTGGTCATGTTTTAAATTTCATTTTGTTTTTATTTATACAACAAATTATCAGCATAAATTTTATAATGTGTAAATGTTAGGTTTGATGGCTGGAGTGGACAACTCATCAGGGTTGAATTGGGTTTCAAATAAAAATTTCTTTTATAAATAATAATAATAACATGAATCACCCAATTTTGGAAAACACGCATATAATCAAAATTATAGAAATAGATAATCTAATTTTTTATATATCATCATAATGTGGGGTCTTGGATAAGGTTAAATATTTTTCTTGGATATATAATCATTAAAATAATAATTTTTGTAACCATACAACATATATAAATAAATTAAAAATGTGAGTCACCAAGAAACAGAAAATTAAATTCCCTCAAATTATTGTGAAGTAATATAAAGAAAAACCTATATTTATATCTGGAATATATGAGTGTATTTCACATCAAATAGAATTGTGTTTTGGAAGATACATATGAAAAACAAGTTTTTAGTAATTCAAATATCAATATCATGTCATTAACAGTTAAAAACATTGAAAAAAATCTCTAATTGAAGTGAACTATGATTATAGTTGTATTAGAATTTATTTTGAAATTTATTTGTTTATGAAATATCAATAAATTATGCGATGTTCTTGAACTGACAAAATTAAAAGTTATTATAAAACGAAAAATGTTAAAATGTGCTTTACAAAGTGAAAAAAAATCAAAATAATACCATTTCGATATGAAATCATTGAAAAAAAACCATATATTAATTTTTTAAATAAAAAAATTAATGGAACATTAAATTGGGGTTTTTTTATCGAGATGATCAAAAACAATTTTTTATTGTAATTTATGACACTAAATATTGTGTTTGATAATTAAAAAAATATAAAATGATCTCCAAATGATGTGAAATATTTAGAAAAAATATGATATAATTATTTTTTACATGTGTGAGAAGAAAACAAATTAATCTGACATGAAATTTTATTTAATTAGGAAAATAAGTAGTTCTTAGAAAATGATGATATTCAAAAACATGTTAAATATAGTGAAAACTGACATAATAAGATCTATGTTGAGAACCTCCTCAAATGGATGACATATAGTTCACAAAAATGATTATAAAAATTGGCAAGTTTTGGGTTCCATGTTTTATATCATCAAATGAATACAAATTTTACATCAAGACACTTTTTAAAGCAGACATTCTATTTATATAAGGAGGCATGATAAACAATTTAGAAACACCATCTATATAGAGATAAATTCCCATTTTTTATAGCCTATGTTCGATGATCATTTCTCCTACACATCATGTTTTTTTTACTAATTCTATTCATGTTTATTATTTTTTAAGTCCCTTACATTTTTGTGGAGTCTCTACCATGTACCACCTGATTTTATTTGATCCCATTTTTTGGACAAGGTCTCTTGGTTTTCCCGGTTTTTGGTTGTCCAAGAAAACAATTTTGTTCTGAACATTTATTATGCATCAAATTTATTTTTGGTTAACTGCGCATAATCATTTTTTTCAAAGGAAAGAATATTAGTTTTCCTTCACGTTCACTATGAATTTGTTTGTTCATTTATCACGTTACTGCATTCATAATAATTTTATCATAGAAATTGGTTTTTTATTCAAATTTATTACGGAAGAAAATTACAACTTGATGATTATGATTAATGGTACCAACTACCAAATGTGGTTACTAAAAATGAGAGATCTACTTTTTTTTAGATATAATGCATCTTATGGTGTTTAGAACCCAGAATCTAGAAAATAATTCAGATGAAAAATGGGTGTTCATGTATGAGATGGTTTATGGTTTCATTCAGTAATGGGTCAAAGATAACATGATGAACCACATTGTCAAGATCTATGAAGGACTGGATTTGGGGGTGATGGCCGAGACTATCTATGTTTCCATGACATGATACAATAAATAGTTTCTTATAAAAATTTGATAAATTAAGGTACAAAATAGATACATATATTTCTGAAAATTTGAGTGAATATAATTTTTGTTTTGATTTGATTAATTCCATGGTTACCAATTTTAATGATGATGTTTCATCTCTTTTGTTAAATAAATCATCACCCATTTCTTGGGAGAATTTATGTGTTACTCTATTAAATTTTCATCTAATGGTGCTCTGAAATTCTATATTCAAGTCAGTTTTTTGAATATATATGTCTGGAGACACACCCAGGGGAATTATTCTTCTGATATTTCCAACATAGATAATAGGGGGATAATTTTGGTCAAAGGGAAAGGGATTTGAGGAAAGGGAAAAAGAAAAAATAATCTCAAGGATGATGTAGAGATATTTTTAATCAAATCATTATGGTATGTAATATAATGGTAGTATATTTTTCTATAATTTTAAATGATTGAGTAGAATGAATGAAAATAAACAAATTAAAAAGGGCAAGGTATATGAACATATCATCACATATACATTGGGTGATCTTGTTATTGTATATGACCCTGTTAATATTGCTTCTGGTGATTCTTTATGGGTTGTTATATGTGGTTGCAATTTTCATCTGACATAAAAAAAATTGATTTACATCATACATCCTAGGTAACATTGGTATTTATAAGACACATAATGGTGGTTATAATGATTTTGTAAGAATGTGGAGGTCTATTTAGATAGCAGTATAGGAAGTAAACTGATTATGAAGAAATATCAACATGCGACAGATGTTTTTTTGAATCTTATTTATACTAGATTTCACGATGACTAATAGTTAATTAGTACTTATGGTGATATCAATTGGAATATTTCATATTCCTCCTTGATTATGGATCAGGGTAAGAAGAAGTTATGGTTTTACTATACTAGAGATTCTATTTGTTATTATACTACATTCATTAATGAGGGTAGTATTTTTTCCATTATATGGAATAATATGATTAATAACGTTATTGAGAAAGGGATTGGTTGTTTGGCAAAGAAATATCTTATTAGAGATTATAATACTATCAAATTGAACTCGTGTGGTCAATTTATGGATAGAAATTATAGTAGAGAAAGTTTTAGTAGTCATCATTTTCCTAGAAAGACATTTGTACTTTAATTAGTACATTATTATGATTTTGGGTCGTTGAAATCTAATAATATTAGAGTCAGTAATTATTTTGGGACATTTATTGTTGACTACACATGTAATCATTGGGTTTATGTTTTTCTTTAAAAAATCAGGTGCATAGTTTTTTTATGAAATTTCATGTTTCCCTTGGGAGAAAATTTGGAATTAAATTGAAATTTAATTTTCACAAAAAATGAGGGAGAGTATTGGGCAACATTTGATCATTATTTTAGGAATCAGATTATTAGATCATAGAAGGCACCTGCATCGAAACCTCACCTGAATTATGTAGTTGAGTGGATGAAAAAGTCATTGTTGGAATGAGTTCACTGTTTTATTTTGGAACAAAAGATTCCTAAACATTTTTTTTGTTGAGGCTTGACATTATTCTACTTATATTATAGAGTTTTCAAATGTAGTTCCCTTGTAGATAAACACTCTTGATAATTTTTGGTTTGGAAAAGAGATCAGGTAAGATCAATTATGTGTTTTGGGTTGCATGTCTTTTGTTTATTTGTCTACAGTATAATGTTTCAAGATGGATGATAATACATTAAATTGTATTTAAATTACCTGTTGAATTGATTAGATTGGATAAAGGTTCTATGATCCTACTTTGAAATTTTTTTAGATGTTCTGGTGATGTTTTCAATGATAATCAGACTATTTCATAAATTGATTAGGGAGAAAAATATAATTCTTCAACGAATGACGGCTTTTTCAGTCATGTGCCTGGTTATGATTCACATTTACATTATATTGAATATTTTGATGATAATATAGATGTAGAAAATGATTGTAATGGTGAATTGGTTGATGATATTGATTCTGATGCACCATTTGTTTCTGATTATTTGGATTGAGGGGTTATCAATGATTATACCCTTCCACTCTGTAGGTCATCTCAGCAATGTGCATCTCTACTCATTTTTCTTCTTTTTTGTTTGTGATCCCTGTTGAAGGGGGATAACTAGAATATTTTTAAGATGTGGTGGAATTTGATCAGTTGGATAGATGGGTTGTAGAAATAAATGAAAAAATGAATGAATTGTCTGTCATCCATAATTTTTATTCGGAGATGATACCGATAGGTTTGTGAGATTTGAAAAAACATTTCATTTATCAGATTAAAATAGAATAATCTAGTTATGTTACACGATACTAGTCAAGGATTGTTGTTAAGGGAAAATGTTTTATGGAAGGTATAGATTTTGATGTGATTTTCTCACCAACATTCAAAATTTATTCACGTTAAGTTGTTCATCATTTCGATACTACATTGGATCTACATATTTAGCATATGAATGTGAATTTATCTTTCCTCCATTGGGATTTAGGGGTGGATATTTATATGGAGAAACCAGTTGGGGTTTTTTTAAACATGTTTAGGGAATCATGTTTGTAGGTTTAAGAATAGTTTTTATGCTCTGAAGAAATCTCTAAGGAAGTGGAATATGAATTTTTAATATTATATATTTCAATAGGGTTTCAAGAAGACATCTTCTAATCATTGTTTTTTTTCAAATATTCATTGATGAGGATTTCATTATATTGATGCCTTATGTTACTAATATTATCCTTATTGGTTGTGATGTATTTATAACTGAACAATTGAATAAGGATCATAAATAGACATTAAAAATGAATGACTATGGGAAAAAATCATAAATAATGGGAATGTATATCTCTTTATAGGGGACGACTATGAAACTTCGGTTATCCTATCAAAAATACATTGAGAATGTTCATCAGATTATTTCTATGGATTGACTGAATGTGGTCAGTACTCAACTTGGTTTACATTATAAAAAATATACCAGATAGTCACCTTCTACTGCTGAAGAGAGATAGGATATGGAATACATTCCTTATTCGTATGTTGTTATTTGTTTTATGAATGTGATAATACATACAATACATGATTTAACTCATGTTTTTTTTTCATTTCTTCGTTTATTACAACTAAAATGGCATGAATAGAATTATTGTTTATGAAAAATATTATCCAAGGTAAAAAAATTTATCTGTAAAAGAATGTATTATGTATTGATAGTCATAGTTCTATTTGTTTGTAGATCAATTCATATTTTATAGAAGATAGAAACATATTGATGTGGGGTATCACTAGATCATCATAATCCGTGATTCGAGACAATGAAAGCTTTAGAAGATCATCAATAAAGAAATATTATCATATATTTTGAGAAAGAGTTTACCCAAATGAATATTTGTGACATTCAAATTGATTTAAGGGTTAGTTGTGAGCCCCATGTGAGGTAGATGGGGAATTTGTTGTGAACCTTCTCAAATGGAGGGCGTGCAGGTGAAAGACACAGTTTTCATAAAATGGAATGATTTGGATAAAAAAATTTTCATATTCACATGTAGAAAATTTTTAATGAAGACTAATTCCTTATATGGATGAAAAAACATGTTATTTCAACACACCAACAATTACAACATAAAATCACCTTTGGTGAATCCCTTTTCCCAATAATCATTATTCCTATTGTCCATCATTGATTCATTGTTTTTATTATGTAGTATAACATTCGATATCCCTTCCTCACTTAGGGAGTCTCTATCATGTACTTCTTCATTTTATTGGAACACTATTTTTTGGAATAGGTCCACTGATTTTTATCTTTGTGGGTTTTCGTGAAATTTATCTTTGTTTCATTATTTCTTATTCTACAAATTTATATTTGGGTTTCTTTGAACTTGGATTAGTTTAAAGGTAACATATTTTATTTACATAACATATTCTCTTTGATTTTGTATGTATGTTCATCAATTCCCTCATTTCCCATCAATCATATTTCAGTGATGTAACTGAAAAAACCCATGTATTTATATTTTAATTATAGTAAATAACATCATGGAAATCTGAGGTCTATGTTTTCGAGATGAATGAAAATTAATTTTTATTAATTTACAATAATAAATCATATGTTCAAAAGGAAAAAACCATATAAAACAATATTCAATTCAAATTAAATATTATGATAACAATCTTACATTTATTTCTAAATTGTGCGAGTAGATAAGATATCAATCTAACATGAATTTTAATGATACATACTAAATAAGGATATCATAGAAAATGATGATATATCAAAACATGAAACAGAGACTGAAAACCAACCAATGATATTTTAATAAATTAAAATAAAATGAAAATAAACATGTATTGATTTTTAAAATATAGGTATTGAAAAAATGTCAAACAATGATTTTGTTTTCCTGATATGAAATAAAATAAATTAATAGTAAATTAAAACAGTTAATTATTCCATAAACTATTAAAAAAATAAAATGATATCCAATTGATTTGAAATATTTTTAAATCTCTATTTTAAATATTTTTTATCAGTGTGAGAAGATGACTTATAATCTGACATTAAATTTTCTCAGACATTGTAAGGAGTTATTAGAAAATTTACATATTTACAAACATGATAAAATGAAATAAAACATACACAATGAGCTCAGTTTCATATGTAACTGTTGGAAGACAAGAATATATTTATTTTTGAAAAATATGAACATACAGAGTGTCAAACCAATTTCTCATTTCTTTGAGATGACAAAAATTACATTATTTTAATTTAAAACATGATAATGTGTCTTTTGTAATTAAATTCATATAAAATGATCTCCAATTCACTTGAAAACGTATAAAATCTATCTTAGAATTAATTTTGGTTGTACTCATGGGAAACATGTCAATATGTCATGAAATTTTGTCAATCTGACTAAATAAAAATTTTATAGAAAATTATGGTATTTAAAAAATATCACTACAGAGTAAAAACGATTAAATGATAATTGATTTCTATAAAATCATATTTATGTTTGTAATATAGAATCTTCATATTTTTAAAATTGTGGAGTTGTTTACCGGACATGACAGAAACAGTTTTTAATATTTTAAAATAGTTAAACAACCATTTGATAGTTAAAAACATACAAAATCATATATAAATGATGTAACATCGAATGAATATATCGTAAAAATATTTTTCTTCTTATAAGAGTAGATGACATGGAAATATATTATGTCATGTGCATGAATAGATTGAATAAAGAGTTATTAAAAAATAGTTTTCTTTAGAACAGTCCACCACAGTGTAAAATTGGATGAAAGGAGCTCTATTTATTGTAATATTATTATACTAAAAAAATATTTATTTTCAAAATACATGAAATGAAGATGTGTCAAACGGAGTTTTCGTCATCTATAGATTACTAAAAACCATTTCTATCAATTAAAAACTCTAATATATGTTATTACATTTAAAACAATATAAAATAATCTATAATTGACATTAAAAATTATAACATATAGCTTGAATAGTATTTCACACGTATAAGGAGAAAACACATCAATCTGATGTGCGATGTCCTCAAACTGAATAAATAATGTGTTTCTATAAAATAACTATCACAAACAATTTAACCATTAAGTAAAAAATTACCAAATGAATTCATATTTATATGAACACAATGGAAAATAATCAAATTTGTATATTTTTTATTATAATGGAATTGATGATGCATCATAATGAGGTCTAATTTTGTTATATAACATCAATTTTTTAATAATTTAATAGACTAATACAATTGTAAGAGAGTTAAAAACCATATAAATTTATTTATAAATGATGATAAATCATATAAAAATAGTTATAGAAGTATTATTGAAATGTTCAAGTTGATGTCATGTCAATGCGACATTTTATGAGATCAAACACAATAAATAACAAGTTGAAAAAATCATGACATCTAAAAACCTGTGAGATAGAGTGAATAAAATTATCTTGGATTCCATTGAATTCACAGGACAATAACCATATATTTATTTTGGAAATTTAGAAATATAACGCATTTCAAAATGATGCATTTTTCCCTTGATATGACCAAAAAAGAATTATTAGAAATGAATAAACTATCCTTTTGTTTTGATTGTTAATTCCTTGATATAAATTATATAATTGATGTGAAATGTTATTAAATATTAATAATATTAATTTGTGACTAGCGAATTTTTATAGTACATCAGTACAACTTGTGATGTGCTCGAACTGACTAAATAACCAGTTCATAGATAATGAATGTGTATAAAACATGTGCTACAGTGTAAAAACACCAAATGAACTCAAATATCATGAAACCCCATGTAAAAACACTATATTTATTTTTGAATTATAGGAACCAATAGCAGGTGAATTTGAGGTATCCTAATCCCGAGATGACCGAATATGCATATTTAGTTATTTAAAAGACTAAAAAATATGGATTAGTTTGAAAACGATATAAATATAACTCTAATTTATGTGAAATATTGATACGACTGTATTATTAATATTTTATACATGTAAGATAATATGGTGAATCAGTCCAACATGTGATCTTCCTGAAAGGACAAAATAAAGAGTTCTTATAAAATGGGAGTCAAGAGTTATTTTTTGTAATTAAGAAATTAAACCAATAAATATTTTAAAAATATATATTATTTTAAATAATATAAATTTTAATGGAATTAAAATGTAAACATAAAACATCATTAATATCACTATGTATTTAGGTGTCATCCAATCCCACACATTAACTCTCTAATAGTATGCTCATATAGACTCGCTTGTTTGAATGGATCTAAATTGTATTTAGGTAAATTTCATTGTTTGATTGTGTAAACTATAAGTTCATATGATATGTCCTTAGTAGTAGCTACAACCACAGAACTGGAAATGATTTCCCTATCCACATTATTGTTTTACAAGAAACTAGTATCCAGAAGTACCATGTCATGTAAAATAACGATGTTGATCCCACAACAGCTTCAATAATATGATGATTGAGGCAATTCATGAGCTACATGAGGAACATGGGTTTCAATATCAAACATAGTTCCATAATTGGAGCACCAATACCGAGAATGTTATCTTTTTAATATCTTAGATTCCACCATGTATGATGAGGAAGGTCCAGTTGATGGAAATGTACCGGTACCCAACACCAATGATGGATTCATTGTTGTTGCATATTTTTTGGTCATGTAAGATGAAGATGTTCTATTTGGTGGGTTTTTAGTGGTTCCCCATTCCAAATAATTTTGTGTGGGTAATGTCACAGATGGCCCCATGTATGAAGGGGGTGGTGAATTTGGTGGTTGTACAATTGTATATGTATTCATCTAAGAAGTGGAACAATGTGAAATGTGACAATGAGATGGTTAGTCTTCTTCTATGTATTTTATATTGTGTGTGGACTATGATTGTTTTTAATAATTTTAAGGAGAGCAAAATTACAATATAGATATTGCCTTGCCACAAATTAATAAAAACTAAACAAGATCTTTAATTGCATACTTTTACCACTAAAAAATTGAACCCTCCAGGTGGAGTGATAAATTTCATGGTCACATGCACATAGCAGAGCTCATACTCAGTATGGGAGAGATAATGAGGATGAAATCAAACATATATGGTGACATAATAATTCTCACAAGAATCCTACATGTATATGATAGGATTCTGTATAATATTACAATTTATATCTTTTTTTTCAAATAAGTATAAATTTGTGCGCCCTTACAACCTAACTTAGTGGCCACAAAATCAGTTGTCAATATCTAGACTCTGTCATAACCCTATAGGGTTGTTCCAATCAGAAATATGAAAATTTTCCATCATATCCACAACATTAAAATCCTGTATCCTTATCATAATTTTTTTTAAGATGCCCCTGAATATCATCTATATATGGAGTCCAATAAATCTACACAGAGGGAATTAAAATTTATCATTCATTAATCGAAGAACACAGAATTATATAAATAGATATTTTTTATTACATTTTCATTGTAATGATGTTCAAACAACAAAATGTAATATGAAATTGAATGTGCAGGGCCATATAAATATTTTTTTGAGTGGATCCACCTCTAAATGGGAAATTATAAGATTAAAAAAATTATAATTAATATATGATATTGGAATAATAGTGTGTATTAATATTTTATATTACTGGAAAAAAAAATACCAATACATAAAACATCAAACAGTAAATGAAATATTAACAAAGGTTAAATATTATGAAACTGTATCCATTCCCACAACAGTTATAATATTCAAAAACTACCAACCCCCTATTCCTTAATGTATAATACCCTGCACAAGTATCTACACAAATGTACAGGACTTGATGAACACCAATAATACCTACCACAACATTAAAAAACTCTATGAAACGGTAGGTACATCAGGGGAAAATATGATACATAGTTATCAAAAAATAAATCATTCACAAAAAATATTCTCATACATTCTGCTACAATTTCACTTAATTTTCAACAAGATAAATGCAGCCAAAATGGGTGTCCATCAAGGGAATCCATAAATTACCACCTCTAAGGGTCCCCAATATGACTAGTTATAGTAAATCAAAATATCTTTATAAAATTTAATCACAGTTGAATATAATTATTACAATAAAAAGATTATATTGTTAGTATGACCCAATGCTGACGAGTCATATATTAATATAATCATCGTCTCCAACTGAGATAAATTTTGGTTATGTATCTTGGTTCTCATATTCTCAACCAAAGAAGAAATAAGTAAACTATAAATTGGTATATATCCACACATGCTCTACCCATATCACCCAAAATGATGAAACTATGAGATGATATGCTCTAGTGGTATATCATGGTTGATGTGATGGGCCCTATGGACATTCCAGATTCACTCTTCATCACTATCATATAAATAATACGATATGTTTTCAATCATTATAGTAATATGGGATATATCCTCATTGAATAAATTTACGCATTTGAGTGGTGTTTTCTAGTCCGATGATAAGGAGGATTCTGTTAGTGAGGGGAAACTTCAACCTTTGGATGATTCATCCCCCATCACTATTTTACCTGTTGTTCTAGCTAATACATCCACAAAACATATTAAGGGGAAGAATAAGAAGGATTAGATGAAGGTTAAATAAGTTCAATTACGACGGGATGGTGGTCCTATATCCAAGTCCAAAAAATATCCTCCATGATGATTCTCTTCTAGAATTTCCAAATATTTGGGAATTCTCCCACGGTCCCAAACCGTAGGCATTTCCATGTGGCGAATAAGCATATTATCATTGGAATTGTTGGGCATCGTATGTCATTCTATAAATGGAAAGCCTTCAAATGCTCAACCATTGGATATTAATTGGATTCCCATAATGTTGGTCAGAACTAATAAGAGTCCCTCTGGGTTTTGAAACATGATAGTGTCTATTTGGATTCTAAATTTTTTATCAACAGTCGATCACTCTCTCTGTTGATATAAGTGGGTATGGTATGTCCTTTACCTTTGTTTATTATTTAAATCAGTATATTCAGAGACGTAAACTATGTTCTTCTCTGGAATGCATTGCTATTTGAATGAGGGAAATTTGGGTTATTATTGGCGACTTTAACTCGATTCTTCGGCCTGAGGACAAGAAAATAAGTTTCTTTAATAGGCTGGATGCTTCTGAATTCTCTACCTGTATTGATGCATGTAATCTGATTGAGATTCATGTCATGGGGGCTGATTTTACCTGGCGATGATATACCTTAAATGGGCTTTATTCCAGTAATATTGATAGGTTCTTTTGTAATGTGAATGGGGGAACTAGTGAAATTTCTCCATCTGGTATAATTATTCAAAGGGATAACTCTATTCACAATACTCTTTTAATGTATTTGAGTCTCCATAACTTGAGATCCTCACCTTTTCCTTTTAGGTTTAATAATGACTGGTTATCTATTTAGGATTGTTGGAAGGTTGTCATTGAGGCTTGGGCAACCACCTTTACTGGAAGTCCCTTTTATATAATGGTTATGATGCTGAAGGCTATGAAGGTAAAGATCAAAGAGTGGAGTAAGAAATCATTTCCATGTCTTGATCATGATATTAAAAGTTTAGAGGATAACATCTTACATTTTAAAAGTCTTAATGAGGGACATGATGTGATATTTAGAGATGAGATGCTTGCTTTGTGGAAAAATAATGAGATTATGGCCTTAATGGAAAGTATTTATCAGTCTCAATATAATGTCATGTTGTTGAAATATGGGGATCAAAATAAACAACTATTTCATTGCATAGACAAAGAAAAAAAAGATGAATCATGGAATGAATTATATCATGGTGGATGGGGTTATTTTCAATTCTGAAAATGATATTTTTTTGATTCTTGTAGTTATTTTGAAAATTATTACACTGAATCAGGGCATGATAATTCTCATAGAATGTTCAGAAATATTTCTTCTTTGGTTGAGCCATCTCAAAATGATTTGAAAACTAATATTCCATCAGAAGAGGAAATCATGAGGGCGGTGTATTCTATGAATGTTGATAGTGTGGCAGGGCCAGATGGTTTTTCAAATAGGGTTTTCAATGATTATTAGGATATTATTAGCATGGAGTTTGTCAATGCGGTTAGGGATTTCTTTTACTATTCTTAATTCCATTCTGGTGCCAATGCTAGCTTTACTGCTCTAATTCCAAAAATGATAATGCTCTTGATATTCGAGATTTCAGGCATGTGGCCATTGGAAACACTGTTCCAAATGTTATCAGCAATTTCTTTACAAATAGATTGGGATTTATTGCTAATGAATTTATTTCTAAAAATCAAATTGGGTTTGTGCCTCGAAGAAACATTCAAAATTGTTTACATACGACATCTGAATTTGTTAATCTTATGTGGAAAAAGGTTATGTATGCGAATATGTATCTGAAGGTAGATATTATGAGAAATTAATTCACAAACTAATTATGGAATCGAATGTAGTTTTTCTAGAACAATGGGGCCCCTCTCATAGACTGACCTGTCTACAAAATTCATGTAGATGATTCTATGTTAGAGAGAGCCTTCAAAACAAAATAACCCTTTAATGAAAATCCTATTTTTATAAATTTTCTAATGAATTTTTTTTTCTGGATATAAGCCTTATTTCACTCATTTTTTAAATTAAATTTATTGTTTTGGTAATATAAGTGTTTGTGTGTGTGATTATTACTTTCATAATTAATTGTTAATAATTTTATTATTAATAAATATATTTAAGATATTAAAATTTTAATTATATATATTATCAATTATATATTGGTATAAATTTTTGAAGACATGGATGTATCAAAAATTCCAAGCGAAAATCAGATTTGGTGAAAGACTTTTCTCGATTATCATTACTTCTACTCTCCATCTGTGAATCATTTTTTTTATTATTGGGTAATAAATTTGAGATACATTCAAATTTTAGGGAGTCTTTATCACGTACCTCTTGATTTAATTTTATTTCCCTTTGTGGAATATGTCCCTTGGCTTTCCTTTTATTTGGTTTTATTTGAAATTATTATTTATTTCAACCTTTATTATTTTGCACAATTATTTTTAGGTCATTTCACATCATCAATTATTTAGAGGGAATATATTTCATTTCTGTAGCACATCCTCATTGATTTTTATTGTGTGTTCGTCGCTTTCCTCCTTTCCCAAAACTCATATTTTAATGATATAATGGGACACATCCTGCTATTTATTTTTAAATTATAGTAATAAAATCCTGGAAAATTGAGGTCCTGTTTAATCGAGATGATTGAAAATCAATTTTTATTAATTTACAATAATAAAACATATTTTTCATTATTAAAACAATATAAAAATTACCAATTCACATTAAATAATATGAAAACTATCTTAAAATTATTTATTACTTTTTCACATAATGAACACAACAATCTGAGATGTGCTATACCCAGACTTACTAAATATGGAGTTCATAGAAAATAATGGTCATAAAAAACCCGCAATAGTTAGTGAAAACCAAAGCATGATCTTTTATTACATTGAAATAAAATAAAAATGCCCATATATTGATTTTCAAAATATAAGAATTGAAAACATGTAAACCTACGGTTTTGTTTTCTTGATATGATGGAAAATATTTTTTTATTAATTTAAAACACTAAACCATGCCATCAAACATGAAAATAATGAAAATGATCACCAATTGAAGTGAAATAATATGAAATTTGTATTTTAATTATTTATTATGGGTGTGAGAATAGGACTTGTAATTTTCCATTCAATTTTCTCAATATTATTAAATATGTAGTTATTAGAAAATGTTCATCTTAAAAAACATGATACAATGTGTTAAAACATAAAAAATGTGCTCAATAGTGTCTTTTATATTTAAAATAATATAAAATTATCCCAAATTCACTTGGAAACGTATAAAATATATCTTATAATTTTTTTGTACGTTTAGAAAACATGTCAATCCAGTAAGAAATTTTCTCAATTTAACTAAATAAATATTTCAAAGAAAATGATGGTATATAATTACATTCACTACATAGTAAAAAACTAAATGATTTTCGATTTCTATGAAATCATATTTATGTTAGAAATATAGAAACCGAATGTGTGTGAAACTGTGGGGTTGTTTTATCAGAATGGAATAAAATACATTTTTAATATTTTAATATATTAAAACATGAATTTGATTGTTTAAACTGTAGAAAATATTTTCCAATTGATGTAAAATCATTTGAAAATTTCATAAAAATATTGATTGCAAGTAAGAGTAGACACAATAGAAATATAATATTAGATGTGCGTGAACATATTGTATAATGACTTCCTATAAAATGGAGGTCATCAAAGAAGTCCACCATAGTGTATAAAATAACCATATCAGATTATAAAGATTTAATATTATTATACATGAACCATATATTGATTTTCAAAATATAGTAATTGAATACGTGTCAAGTTGTAGTGTTTTTTCAATAGATTATTGAAAACCATTTCTAACATTTTAAAACTATAAAATGTATGTTTTACTGTTAAACCAATATTAAGAGATCTCTAATTGGAATTTAATATTTTGACATATAGCATGAATATATTTTCACAAATAATAGATGAAAACACAACAATCTGACATGTGATGTTCTAAAACTATCAAAATAAGGAGTTTGTAGAAAATAATGGTAATTAAAAATTTGTTCCACTATGTCAAAAATAATCCAATGAGCGTGGATTACAATGAAATCACAATCCATTAACCATTTTTATATATTTTTAATAATATTGGAACTGACAATGAATCCAATCTCGATGTCGTTTTCCTTACATAAAATCGAATTTTTTAAGAATTTAAAGAACTAAAACATGATTTGGATAGTTAAAACCATATAATATCAATTATAATAGATGTAAAATGATATAAAAACATCATAATTATTATTAAAATTTTCATGTATATGGCATTTCAATGCGACATGCTATGTGATCAAACTGAATAAATAATAAGTTCTAAATAATAATGGCCTTTTGAAACCTGTGACATAGAGTGAATTAAATCAATTATCATATATTCTTGTGAAATCATAGGAAAATAATCATATATTTATTCTTGAAATATCAGAATATAATGCCTGTCAAAATGATGTGTTTTTAAGAGATAAAAATAAAAGAATTATTTGGAATTAAAAACAGTAATACATGCTTTTTATTTTCAATACATTAAATAAATTTTATATTTTATGTGAAATATTATTTAATATTCATTATATTATGTATTTACATGTTCATGATTATGATGCCTCAATACGACAAGTGATGTTCTTAAAATGTCTAAATAAGAAAATCATAGAAAATGAATGTGTATAAAACATTTTATATAAATTGAAAAACCACAAAATGGGGTCATATATCTATGAAAACCATATAAAGAACCATATCAATATTTTTGAAATATATTAATCGACATCGTGGTAAACTGAGGTTTCATAATCGTTATATGGAAAGAAATTCATTTTTTGTTATTTAAAACACAGAAAAATATGAATTATGGTTAAAACCATATACACATATCTTCAATTTATTTGTAACATTTAAAATGCTATGTTATTAATAATTTTTACATGTAAAAGTAGAAGATTTGTCAATCTGACAGGTGATCAACATGAAATGACTAAATAAAGAGTTATTAATGAATGATAGTCAATGGGTACTTTTTTTAATGAGTAAATTAAACAAATGAATATTTAAAAATATATAATATGATAAATTATCTAAAATATCATGGAAATTAAATGTAAATTTAATTCATCTTCAATTTCAATTTGTATGTAGGTTTCATCCAGTCCTAGACATTAGTTGTCTGATAGTTTTCCCATATATACTAGTCTGTATGGATGGATCTGAAGTGGACCTAGGTAAAATTAAAGGAATGATTCTCTCAATTATAGTCCAGACGATATATACTCAATAGTGGAAAAATTAACATAAATAAAAACAATTTCCCATCTAGTTGATTATTTTAATTTAAACTAGTATGCATATGTATCAGGTCATGTGAAATCAATGCAGGGAACCCCCAACCGCTTCCCTAATATGAGTAATGATGCAATTGTGGAGATACATAAGGATCATGGTTTGAAATATAAAAAATAGATCTGTAGTAAGAACACTGTTATGTTGAAGGGTGTGTGTGAAATATCTTAGATGAAACCACATATGATAAGGAAGGAGAAGTTGATGACAATGTAGTGGGACCCAACTAAAAATAATGATTTTTTATCGTTGTATTATTTCAGTCCATGTATGGTGAGGGAGTTTTAATCAGTGGGTGTGTACCGGTTCCCCAAACCAAATATATTTCTGATATTAATGTCACAGATGACACCATGTATATATTTGAAGGTGAATTTGGTGGTGGTACAATGATATATGATGTCATCTAATAAGTGGAATGATGTGAATAGTGACATTGATCTAAACCAATCTCATCAAGAATAGATGTATTTCATGTCTCAGATGTCATCATATCATAAATCTGATCAATCAAATCACTCTAAAAACAATAACTAATTAATTAAGAAATTAATAAATAATAATAATTATGTTTGATAATATTTATTTACCTTTATAAATAATGACCATCCATGTGGATTGAAAAATATAATGGTCACTTGCATATTCAAGAGCACGTACTCTTTATGGGAGAGATGATGAGGATGTCTTAAAACATTTATGGTGACATAATAACACTCACATTAATCGTACATGGATATGATTGGATAGTGTATAATATGCCAATATAAATCATGTTTCTATATAAATCAAATACATTACTCCTTTAGAACCAATCTCTGTGCCACAAATTAGGATGCAAATAACAAAAATCCCTCAAAAGCCGATAAGGATGAACCAATCAACAAATTAAAAATTGAAAATCATAACCAAAACATTAAAATGGTATTTCCAAATATTAAAAAAGTTTTGAATATGTTCCAGATTATCATCTATATATGAATTCTAATAAATCTACACTGTAAGAAATAAAATTGATCATTCATTAAACAAAGAACACAAAATTATATCAATATATATTTTTTCATACATTGTGAATGGAAATATTATCAAACAAAAGACTATAATATGAAATGGAATGCACATGTATACATAAATTGGTATTTTAGTGTATCCACCTCTAACTTGAAAATATGATAATTTTAAATATTTTTTATTAGCATATGATATTGGAATAATATTTTGTATAATAATGTTAATCTACTTCTGAGAAATATGGCCCATACATAGTGCATCAAATAGTAAATCAAAGACTAACCAAGGTGAATGTGTATGTTATCATATACATTCCCACAAAATTAATAATAATCAACATCAATCAACCCTATATTCCATCATGGACAATAACCTACACAAAAATCAACAAATATGTACATGACATGTTGAACCCCAATAATAACGTGCAACATAGTCAATATATATAAACAATGGTAGGTTCATCAGATGAACATATGATACATCATGATCCAAAAATATATCAATACGAAAATATATTCTCATACAAATATATTTAATGTCATTTCAATTTCAACATGATCAATGGAGCCCAAATGGTTGTCCATCTAGGGCTTCCGTAACGTACCACCTCTAAGGGTCCCCAATGCATATAGAAATAGTAAATCTAAATATTTGTATAAAATTTATTCACAATTGTATATAATTACTAAAATAATTACATCCCATTGATTAGAAGACCCAAAAATAAAGATTCATATAGTAATATAATCAACATGTCCCCATGATGTGTATTTTATATTTGTATCGTGGGTCTCCAATGCTCAACCAAAGTAGAAATGAGATAATTTGTAGTGGGTTTATATCGAATCATGCTCAAACCAAATCCCTCATACTTATGAAATTAATTTATCATATTATTTGGTGGGATATCATGGTTAATTTAATGGGCCCTATGGACATTCAAAATTTACTCTTCATCAGTATCCCATTTATACTGTGATATGTTCTCAATAATTGTAGTAATAAGGGATGGATATTTGGGGGTAGATCTATATTTGATGATTCATTCAATATAAATGTATAAGTAAATTGTAATCATATAAGAAATTTAAATAATAAATCTATTGAGTGGAATATAAATTGAGATAATTAAATCCTTGATTTGATAAACATTTATAGATTGAAAGTTAAACAATTTAAATATTCAACCCATAGTAAAAAATATCATAAAAGAAGTATGGATGAACAATTATTTTTATCATTCTAAGTCATTATTTGTGACTATGGACCTCTTCCCACACCATCCACTTCATTTTCGCATTCCTTTTTCATAAGTACAATCTATTTTTTTATCATATATGTAAATTTCAGATGAACTTATCCATGAAAGAATAATGGTTTCGGACCAACAATAAGAATATAAAGATGGTTATTTAATATATATACATATACAATTGTGATACACTATTTATTGTAGCAATTTCACAACTCATCGAGTCTATAAAATGTATACACCTAGCTCTCCAATGATTGGTGAAGATGAGAACATGATACAAATACATGTGATAAGTGAATCTTATAGACATGGATTTGGACACATTCCCTAGTGAATATCTCTTAAAGAATAGTCATAAACTAACTAGAATCATTGGTCAGTAGATCATGACCCTCATCATCACCATCCTGAATTACCATCCAATGAATATTGTGTACCTGCTATGATGTGGCTTGAGTTTTATTAACCACAATCTTCTTTCTGAAAAAATTGGATTATCAATGGTCATTCATTATTCCTTTCTCTACATCATCAGATAATTCAACAATTAATTTGGGCCTTGTATGAAATGTTTGAGAAAAAATTATCCGGATTGGTAATTTTCTAAACCCACTAAAGACACAATTAATGTATTAATTGTTTTATAAATGTTCCCGTATCCCTTACCTTTATAATAATACATTTGATATTTCTGATTTGTGATACACATAACGTACTTTTTTACATCCTGATTATTTTGACATATTTATTGTAGTCATTGAAGGAATTCATATTTTCTTGGTTCGTATCATATTATTTAATTTATGAAAAATTGTAAAAGGTGTCCATTTATATAAAACATGAATATTTATAAAATTTGTAGAAAATTTCATCTAATGACCAATTTGATGATTTATTGTGTTCATATTGTCTTCATGAAATTTGTTCTATATATTGTTGATAAGAGGTATCAGAAAATAAAGATTCCAGGAAGGTGGGTAGCCAACCAAGAAAATTTTTATTCATTAATTAATTGATATAATGATGGGGGTATTAAATATGGAATATCACATTCCAATCAGTGATAGGAACATGGAAAAAATCAATAAACCAACTCCACGAGTCATGTTTCTCCATCCATACTATAGAAAATTATAGTGTCATGGTACATCTATTTACATCGTATGTGGCTAAAATTTAGGTAGATTCATTATAAATTCAATATATAAACGATATATAAAATTTTAATAACTTTTATTATCGATTGATTAGTGTACATCCTAGAAGAACTGATGACATTAGAATTTTTCTACATAAGCCTGAATTTTCACAACATTCTCAACTTTTTAAAATTGATAATAAAATTGAATAATTTGAACCAATAAATCAATTAAATAATAAAACATCATAAATTATGATTCAAATATTTATATAATCCTTATGAAAATATTTCTTTTTTGCAGGACATGGCTTATTGTATAATATTTTATATTCATTCCCACACTCCTTGAATTCCCCGATTAACTTGAACCAAATAGCCTGATTAACACTCATCACAGAAATAATAAAATATTATAATAATTTTGATTAGACTTTCACATGATCTTGAGTCATCCATGGATTCAAAGAAGTATGTGGTCTTGGAATTTTTATTTCAAACATGATGAATTTCTAACTGGGGAATCTCGAAATAACATCTTGCATGTGTCACAAAACTATTAAAAATTAATAAAAAATGTTGATATCATATAATCATCAACATGATAAAAATAATGACCCTTTACATGGTAATGTTTTTAATTGTTTTTAATTCCATTTTTCTGTAAAATTATTTTCTAATAGAAAATTAATCATAAATCAATTTAAAATTTCACTGTTGGAAAATACAAGCAAACTCTGTTATTGTTGTCACTACATCTAAAACATACTCAAGAACCACTGGTGTAATATCATGTAATGTTATCACATTCCATGCATACTATATTTTTTTTCTACTATCTTCTCAAATTCTCTATTGGATACATCTTCTTCCCCAAAATGAACTTCTTAAGCATTATCAATCGCAACCATATGTGGATCAACAACATCAAAAGATGTTTCTAGAACAACTACATGTAATTAATTATGAAATAATGTCTCTAATATGAATGTATTATCTTCACCAATTCCAACGTGAAAACCCATATCAGATGTTAACATTTACCCTTCATAATATACATTATCATCATGTTTGGTTTGTTCGATTTGGGTTGTATCATAAATTTTACTAGCTTTAACATATATTTCCAGGGAACAAAGCATTCAATTCCAATTATATTTATCATATGAAAGAATTAAATAATTATAATCCTTCAACTAATGAATAATATTATATATAATATATAATTAATAGAGATATCTTTAAATGAAAGGTGATATACACTGATTCCCAATAAGATTTAACTGATCATAAATTTTACAATTAATTGTGTTCATCATTTCACATCCACATTGATTTACAAATATTACTCGACCAAAAATATATGATATCTCTTACTAATCATCTTATATTTAATCACTCTGATTTACAAACCCACAAACATGATTGACCATGTTTTTCAAAATGTTAATCGAATTAAATTACAGGTTAATGATATACATTGATAGTTCATTAAATAAATTTTAAAGCACAAGATTATATTGATTATTATTTCCATTATAATTAATATACCTAGTAGAGAATAATGGAAACTAATAGAAATGATGGGCTTTTATAATGCAACAATGAATTATAAATTAATATATTAAATACAATGTACTAATATTTTATTTCGAATGTAAAATTAGATTAATCTATATACATATGGTTATCTTTTGAAATTCTATAATATAAATATATTCAAACAATAAAATTAAATTTTTTATGCAAAAAGTAATTTTTTCTTTCAAAAAATATTAAAATGAAATTAAATAGCCATCTAATATATATATATGAAATGAAAAAATATATTAACTACAAAATGTATAATTAATTAAAAAAATAAATTTTTTTAAATAAATAAATATTATCATAAAATGAAATATTAATAATATATTTTTCAATTATGGTAATAATATATTAATATATTTTAATATATTCATTACAATGTAATATTTTATTATCAAATTATAATATATTTTGTAATAATTTATTAATTACAAAATCTCTAATTGAATTTCCATAATATTTTATAAAATTATATAATTTATATTTAATGACACAATATAGAATGAAATAAAATGTTTGAAACTATCCATTTAATTAGATTAACTTAAAAAATTACTATCTAAACTATAAAACAGTATTAATTAATCAACTATAATGATAATAGAATACCAATTTTCACAATTATATACCCTAAAATATAAAGTAACAAATGAAAATTTCTAAATTATTATACAATATTAATCTACCCAAAATAAATTCTCAAATAAATTTAAAAACATACATCAAAATTATAAAAAATATTAACTTTACAAAATAAAACTATCGTTAAATTTATAAACAAAAATTTCTTCAAATAAATATCAACCCTCCAAACTTTGAATATCATTATGTCGATATTAATTCAACAAACTAGAATGGAATGGAGAAATATAACATTGACAATGGAAATTTGTGATGCATCGCAAAAAATTATATTATATATTAAATACAAAGTTATAATACTTTATTTAAAATGTTATATTACATTAATATATGTACAGAAGATTATTATACAATGAGAATATATATTCTTTCAATATACTACACAATAATGAACATGTTGAAGTTTATAAAAAAATTACTAATTAATATTTCTATTAAATATAAATTGCTTAATTTTTTTTAAAAAATATCTTCTATATAAATATCAAATTATATTTTTTTATTTAATGTTCTTATACAAATAAACTATTTACAAAATAGTTAGTTCAGAAAAATTAAAACATTAACCTAATTTTAACATACTATTTTATATATATTTTAACAATGAAATAATATATTAAATATAAAATTACAAATAAATTAAAAATTAGTACATTTAATAAAATACAATAATATAAATAAATATATATTAATTATAACACATTAATATATAAATAATATAGTAGTAAATTATTTTATCAATTATATTTCATACTAAATTACAATGAAATAAATATATTTAAATAATTAGTAATTAATTTAGTAATATTTTTTATACAATAAAATAATATATATATTTATATATATATATATATAAACATATATATATAGAAAATATTATGCAACATAAAAAATTTAAATTACCAAATTAAAAAAATTCAAACCATAAAACAAAACTAATAATTGAACTAATATAATTTAGATTACAAAATTTAAAAAATTTAAACCATAAAACAAAAAATAATAATCAATGTTGTCAAAAAATATTATACAATTTTAAATAAAATAATAAAAAACATAATTTTTTTAAAAAAATATCTTCATTATAATACATATTATTTCAATTATGTAAACTAATAATTCAATTAAATTAAAAAAATGTTCTGGGAGGACACATGGAATGGTTTAAAAAATTTAGATTTACTGATGGAGATTTGTCAATGGGGATATATGATTGAAGTATTTAGGTGTGTTTTTGATGGGGTAACCTTTGTGCTAGAAGCTGTCTTGAATGAATTATATATTCTAACTAGTAACCATAGGGGAATGGGGTGTCATGTATGATTGAGAGTTGTATGATCTTCCTAATCTTCAAGGGTTCCATAAATTGGATTCACAAAAATAAACATGTTCCTTATTGGGATGTTGGATCCTAATTTGTAGATAGTAGACTAGAACGCTGATTTACCAATATATGAAGAATGGATTAGATCATGGAAATGAGGAATATGATGGGAAAATAGTAGATCCCTGAATTCAGTGGGGATTTATGGATGAGTTAATAGAGTTGTCTAATAGAGAACCTAAATTGTTTGATTTTCAAAGAAGAAACTATCTTTAAAATAACCTTCTTTTGAAATATTTATATGAATTAAATTACATGATAACTGCCTCCTTTGAGATGTTTGCATATGGTGAACTTTTAAAAATAGAAATATCAACGATATAATTCATTGTGATGTTCTTTCCAAAAAGAATTCTTCTCAAAATAATTTTCTATGAAGGATCTTAAAGGTAATGTGATTTAAATCTTCCATTGACAATAAAACAACACATAAGTCAGGAATTTGATTCCTTTATAGACCATTTAATGAATATGTTTTCCTATAATTATCATATATGGACGAAATTCTATTTTTTGTGGTTGATAATAAATAAATATTCCTTGAATTTATGTCAATTAATTGTTTCAGATATCCCACCACAAAATAAAATCAAATTGGATACTAAATATTTTTAATCCATTTCAATATAAATGAAATAAAAACCCATAGAAGAATAGAATTAGAAAAATGTATACAAAAACCTAGTAAGAATGGTAAAAAAATTAAATAATTGAGAACATTTGAATTAAATATATGGTTCAGACCGTTTATTCATATTCCATAATAAGAACACCAATCTCATCCCATTTTTATAAAGTAATGATAAAAAATGGAATCATAGGATAGAATATTGTGGAATAATATTACTCAAATAGATTAAATCAGAGGAGGTATAACCATTTCCTGTGTTTAAAATGAACATGAAATAACAAAAAAAGTACCAATGATACCATCATTAGGAACACAAGAAACCTAGTATAAAAACCATTTCTACAGATATAATAACATGTAAAAGAGCCCTTAAAAATCATTGTAGACAATTAATCCATCACAAGAACCTGAAATTCATTGTGTTATCTATTGGGTCTGTACTCCCATAAAAAGCAGTAATTGATGTTTCCTATTTGATCCACCAACCATCTCCCCTACTAAGGATCATCTCATAACCATTTTCTCATCATCTATATCAGATTAACATTATACAATACATATATTTTTTCACTCTTAGAACGAGTGGGGAATTATGGAAGTTAATCCTAAATCAACAAAACACTTAAAAGAATTAAACTCCATTAATATATGTGGTTGGTCATGGATATTTGGAAACAATTCATTAAAAAATAACAAATGGTGAAAATATCTTAACAGTCTTAACATATTGTTCCATAAAATCTTCACCATTATATGATACATATATTTATTAAATCACTATGTAAGTGTAAAATTAAGTAATATAGGGGTCAGTTCCCACTACATTGTGGGAAAGACATGCTAAGTATGGGTTGGTGAACTGAAACCATAATACATCATGACTAGCCTAGATATATTTAAATGTATCAATTTTACAACCAACATTATGTAAGGGTTACTCACTATTATGTTAGAGTATCCTAGTCCTCATGTAAAGGTATCCACACAACACCAGACATAAGTAAATGTAAAAATCACATACATAAGTGTTATCCATGAAAAAAATTCCACGTACGGGTAATGACCCGCAAACATAAGGTTAACGGATACCACAAGTAATGGTAAAAACACATCATGCATAGGTAACCTAAACTCAAGATATATTAAAACAAACTTTATGTGAAGGTAGAAATACATTTCGAAATCATAAAAATTTAACTCTATGGAAAATTAAAAAAAAATATAAAGGGTAAATTATATGGTAATAGGTGAATATTTTTTGAATATATAAATAAAAAAAATAACATAATTTTCACATAAAAATGTTTCGTCACAGAATTCTATGAGTGGAATCCCCCCAATGGTTGGTTCTGGTTCTCTTTTTTCCACATTTTCAACATCCTCTTCAAAAAAAACAAAAAACCCCGAATATTCAAATATATTGTCCCTATTTAAAAAAACTAATGAAATCCCCCTATTATGGGTTGCATATGTATGTTCAATGGAAAACACCTTTGGAATGCTTGAGAATGACTATGTTTCACAACCTTATCACCTAGCTCCAAAACCCATTCAACATAATTTTTGGACATGTCTTATAAACTAGCACATTAGAAATCACTCTCATACCCATCCATAATAAGATCTATTGAGAACTGAGCATCCATTGGATTCAAATTTGGAATAATAAAATGATGTTCCTCTTATTGATATCCTTCCTTATTAACAAGGCTTGAACTCAGAACTATAATTACCCCTTTGAGACATTCTAAACTAGATCAAATTTTTTCCTGCACCTATGTACTATTAATATAATCCATAACAGCCTCACCATATCTGACCATTTTATATTTGTTCCCTATATTTAATATGGTGTCTTTGAACCAAAAATTATTACATTGATTATATATATGATGGATGTATTTAATATGAATAAATGTTCTCATTTAATATAGTTTATTGGGCTACATGAATATAATGTAGTGATATCCAAGAGTATACTTGATATTATTAATTTCGCAACATATCATTGCAATGATTATAACCATTATGTAATTTGAAAATATTCATAAATAATGTTATATAGTAGGATAATTAACTGTAATTGGACACATAGTACATAGAATATTATGTTTGAGTACTCATAATAAGTGATGATTCTTCTCGAGAAGTTCACAATTAGTAATCAACAAGATGGGATATTATGAGAACATACCAACCAGTATAAATTTTTAATGTTTCTGCATCATTAGATATTATTTTTTATTATCATGTTTAGTGTCCCTTATACTTTAATATTATCATTAATGCATTCCATGAATCTAGAATGTATATTTTTTAATGAAATTCATGATGGCATGTAATTTATTAAAGGTAGGTTATGTATGGTTGTCTTAATTGATATATCATTAATGTATATTTCAAGGAAGGAATGATACCATCCATATATATAAAATCAGATATTTTAAAAATTTGTTTCGAATAAATCATTATCCCATTGAAGTCAACATTCACTTTTCATTAATGAAATGAATGTTGGTGATTTGTGGTTTCTTTTGATGCCTTAGTATAGTGAAAAAGAGATAATTTTGTCATCTGTGATTGAATATTTTTAATTCTCGAAGAGATCATGGTATCTGTGTGAATTTGAGTTCTTTTCCATTTGTGGGATAAATATTGATACTTGAGATGTAATAATGAATAGTATACGCGCGAACATTATATCTATTTATTTTAATTTTACAAAATTAACATTACAATGAAAATTCATTTTTACATCCCTTAATGTGATAATTATACTACCCATATAATTTTACTATTAGTGATTTCATTTTAAATATATTTTAAATATCTGCATCTAATTTTCAATTTTTTTTGACATAATTTTATATTGATTTTGAGAATAGATATTTTGACATTGTATGATTAAATGATAGAACATATGAAGAATTTTTGTTGGCTACAGTCAAATAAGGGAATGAATTCATAAGTAAAAAATCATTGGGAAATTAACAATATCTACTTCCTCAACCATCACCCATCACAACAATGGAATTACAAATATTGTCATGAGTTTAAAATAATAAAATCGATTTCCATTATTATTTTTATAATTAAATGATTTGTTTTATTTTATTTATATATTCTATTATATTTATATTTTAATATTTTTTTACAAACATATTAATGATTATAGCTTAAATTTTGGCAATTACTTCATATAATTATCATATTTCAAAATAAATATTTGGGAGAATTATTTAGAGTTCTATTAGAATAGAGTATAACATAACCATCAATCTAGAAAATGTAACACCAATATATATGTTTTTTAATAATTTCTATATTATATTATATTATATTATTTATTTATTTATTCATTAATTGTGTCTACACAATTGTAAATATTTATTTATCTAAGGAAAATTTGAATATATATATATATATATATATTTTTAAAAATAATTATTATTATAAATATGTATACGGTCGTAAAAATTTACAATGGATGAAATTATATCCAATATATATTATTTGATTAAAATATCATTACTGAATAAACAATTTTTTTTATTTCTTGTAACTTTATTATAAAAATTAATGCATCTTTTTGGATATGAAACTACCACTAATAAATCATTGATACCATAGGTATTATAGATGTTGTTAAATCCTCAACTTGGATTTCTATATCAATTATCTCCACATCTTTATTCCTCAAACATATTCTCTTATTATTAATTTACTTTAACCATTTTTCAAATTTGTATTTTAGCTTGAATGTGTTTTCTACATTAAAAAGGTTACCATATTTCATTTTCGTCATTGAATTATTCCAAATTATGTGTTAAAATTGTTTTTGAATTGTTTTTTATATTTATTAATTTTTACATAATGTCTTTTTCGAGGTTTTCGTCAACCAAATTTGATATTTTAAGAAAATTTCACATTTCACTAATGTCCTGCTACAATTTCTGAACTATTGAATAAAATGACATTTTCATATAAATATTTATATCAACAATTTCTGGTGTTTAGTGAAATATTTCTTGTTATTTTGAATCATAATTTTGTAGAAATGATTATAAAAAAATCATATAACTAATGTTCTATGATTATATGTTAGTAGTTCTTGAAATAATTTGGTTTTCGAGATTCATGATTACAAAAAATTTCATGATTTTATTTTAATCACCACATAGTTTTTATCTATTGATTTAACTACATGTGATTTTATATTTACAAAATAATAGAGATATACCATTATTGTATTTTTATTTCACTTTATTATATAAAATATTTAATATGTTTCACGTTAATATTAATTATCGTTTATTTATTTTATTTTATTATTTTTCAAATAAGGAAATTAAAATTTTTAGTCTTTTATTAATAGTATAAATTTAACATATAAATATATATAGTTCTATTAGTGAAAAATTTAATTTATTTTACTATGATATATGATACATTATTGATTTTTTATTGGAGAAACATTTATATATTATGAAAATGAAATAATGAATATTAGAAAAGGAGAGTTATATAATCCAATTATCTATTTATTAAACCATGTTCGTATATTTTATAATAATAAACATATACATAATAAATATATCAATTACTCATAAATAATATATTAGGATGTACTATAAAAATAAATATATTGACACAATTATATTTTCAAAAAGTATAACGCCTATATATATATATATATATATATATATATATATATATTCTGAGGAAATTTAGAAACCAAATCTCTATGTGCTCAATAAATTTATAGTTAAATGATTTATATTTTATATATATATACATTGCTCGGGAATTTTACAACATGCATTATAGAGATATGATGGTTTCGTGGTGCTGGTAAATCCTAGAGAAAAATCTTTTATCCCTAAATTTGGATTTATCAAAGGCCATTCGCCTAATGTTGTATTCTATTTCAGGTGGAGTCACTCAGTTTTCATAGATGTATCCTATAATCTTCTTACATTTTTTCTTCCCATCTGGGTTACCATGCCATCATTTCCATAACGAATAATAGCACCACCTCCACTTGAAGTTGTCCCTATCACCTCTCAGGATTAACAATAATTTCATTAATATTGTTTAAAAAATAATTAACAAAAAAAATTCCTAAATGATATGATTAATTATCTAATTAATAATTAAAATATAAATATGAATGATTTACAATATAAAATGTAAAAAAAGAAATAAAAAAAATTAATATGATATTTAGAAATAATTCATAATAAATCGTAATCTAATAAAATTTAGTTATATTATTATTAGATTATTCAACAATATTAATAATTATAAAATACCTAGGAATGTTTCATAACCATTCATACTCAGTCAAATTTTTTTAATGCCAATAAATAAACAATAAGCACAAATCATGTGTCACACAAGATGCCACCCAAACATAAATGTGGCTAGATCAATATCCAAGGCAAGATTAATCATAAAATTCCCAAAATTAAAATATCGATCAGCGCCATGAATGGTTACCATCACACACCATATCCATAATTTTCGATAAAAAAATAATGGGAATCCTATGCATTCACCATCTAATATATACATGTCTCAACCCACATCCAAGGGTCTTCACAAACAAACATCTATTGGTCTTCATAAACCCAGGGTCACTGCCATCCCATTGTTGATGAGTAAAACAGTTGTCATTCAACCCAATAATCAATACGTCATTTTAACTACCAAAGGCATCTCAGTCCTCAAAACATCAACATTCTTGAGATTGACACAATAAACACCCAAAAACATACTTCCATACACCTCTTCACAATCCCCAAGCCGAAATGCAAGGCAGTTGAAAAATGATATGGTCTCTACAGGAGGTCGGCTAGATCCCAACACATAAAAACTATTCCAGACTCAAGTAGAGCAGAACACATCCTAGACGAGATCACAAAAACCTAAATTAGATCCCAACAACCATCATCGTCAGATTTTCCTGCCAACTCCCCCAAATTATTACCATAGATATGTGGCCTCTTGAACTTTTAAAGAACACCACCACATGGATCCTATGTCCACCATTCTATAGAATGTCTCCATCAGCAGCCTACATTAATTTTCAACATCCCTTTCTGGAATTTATTGACAGATATAAGAGCTTTGTCAATAGTCATCACCAACATACCTCTAGTTAAAAAAACACATCGACGATTCATGGTCGTAGGTCCACTCCATTCCATTTCTACATTGAATTTGTCCCCCAACACATACATGGAACATGATTTAGCAGCCCACACATGTCATCTACACCATTGATAGTCCTTAATCCCTCATCACACCATATATCTGAAAAAATGATCAGTTTGGAATTCATGTCATTCCTCCCCAAAACCACAACTAATGTGGTAAAAGTAGACGATTTTCAAAATGCAAACATTTGAAAATGGCTTAAAATCTCATAATATCCACATTGTGTAATCGTTTTCCAGATATGTGCATAATCATTTAGTGAGAGAGACTCTCCATTCGTAAGAGAGTATCTCTCCATTTGTCGATAATAATAATAAAATAATTATCATTATTTCCGTGTAAATTATTTTCACTTTATTATTTCTAAACCTAATAATAAAATTGATAACAGTAATAAACATGATGAAAATAATATTTTTTTTATTAATAATTATTTAAAATATTATTTATATAATTATAAGGTATTATTAAATACATAAAATAATTTGATTATATAACACATTTATAATAAACAATTATTTATTTCGTATTAAAATAATAATTATATTATTATTATGATTCTTATAACAGATTATTGATTTTATAATTCATTTTAAAAATAAAAAATATTATTAGTAATTAGATTTTATATATTAAAAATTTTATTAATATTTATTTTCTATCATTTTTTCTATTTTTTACTAGTTAAATTAATAATTATCTTATTTTAATCATTGTTCATAAGTATTATTGTAATATTTTATATAATAAATAATATAATTTATATTTATTAAAAGTGTAATTCATAATAATTAAAAATAATAACATAATTAATAATCAATATTAAAAATTTAATTCATAATATATTATCCAAATGGTTTATTTTGGGATTTCAATACCAAATCCATAACTTCAAATTTATTAATAAATAAATTTCTACAATGAGGAGCAAAGGTAAACCAAGGAATAATGTCAGTATATAGATCATTGAGAGTACATATATTCCTTATATCGAAATTCTCAGCACTCTTATAATGTAATGATGGTAGTTCAGTAGCAATTATGCTCGTGAATGGTCTAACCACTGGATAATCTTGGGCCAACTCCATGATTCTTCATTTCATTGGCATTATTGATGATACGGTTTCATGAACTTTCCTCTTCCCTGTATGATCCCCAACAGTTAATAATATCCATTTTTTCATTAACTGGTAATAAATTTAGACATGTACATTACAATCATTTTCAAAGACATCTCCTATAATAAAATGATCAAATGTTTTAGCATCTTTAGGAATCTATTCTATAATCTGTCCGCTATAACTTCAACACCACAAATCACATGGTCACCATCTCTGAAACCATCAAAATTTTAAGCTGGTCCAACCCGAAATGCATATGCACAACAGTGAAATTTCTACATGAGGATCTATGCCCATTGAAATAAGAACCATAACCCCAATCTAGGACAGAAAAAAATTGATGATATAAAATCATGAGCATTAATAGGTTCCACTACATCTTTGGAATTATTCTTGAAAATAGTTTTTCTTCTGTTCATGGAATTATACACAGCACCCTATTCTCATTCTCTTCTATATTGAGATTATGTTGATCCGTTGGGTGTCCTGATTTATTATATGAAGAACAAAGTAGATTCAGAAGACATTCTATCAATGAGTGGCAAATGATAGAAAAGATACCAAAAAAATTCATGTAACCACTAATAATAAATTGAGAGATAAATATTGATGTTAACTTCAATTAAAATGTAGTTTCAATAAGATCATGGATCAAATAAATCTCTAACCAAAATTACAGAAAGTGACCATATAATTCATGCTCAATCCCATTAATAATATTAATAAGAGTCCTGACTATATAGCTGGAAACCCAGAGTATTATTGAGTACCAAATAAACCATCTCTTGCACCTAACCTGGATCCTAACATCAATGACTGATCATATAGGATAAAAATGATCAAATTAGTTTATCCCATTATTTAATGATGTGGGAACCCATATTGAGTAATAACATGACATAGCTCCTGGAAAATAATTTGTGAATCTTCAAAAGAAAAATAATTGAATTAATCCATTACTAACTGAAATAATTAATAAATCATTAAATACCCAACAAAGATGAATCAGTATCCTCAGATCATCTTGATTCACCTAATTATTGTTTATAGACACTAATGGATTAGCATGAGGATAGAAATTTCTTTCCTCAATAAGGTTATCAAGAAATTTACAATTCTCCTCTACATTGGAAATGTGTACATTCTTTGTAATGATATTAGAAAAATCACTATGAGGCTCCCAAAAAAACCTATTATTTATACAAATTAAATTCACCTACATGAATTATAATAATTATTACTTATATTCACAATAAATTCCTATAAATTATAGATTATAAATAAAAACTAAATGAAACATGACACATTGACTAAACATATACAAAATAATTAAAAATAATAATAATTTAATAAATAATAATGGGTAATATATTCAATGGACTAAAATATTATTGGTTCAAAACATGAACTACTATGAAATAGTCCTTTAATAGTGATAAAATTAACTTTATACATGCTAAATAAGAGATAACTACCAGAGATAGATAAAAATACAATGACTTTTATCATCTATAAAAAACTGCTACTAATGGGGTCCATTATCATAACTAATACAATAACTGAAAAATTATCCTTTAACAATTGTTTTGGAGGCATATATGAAATAAAACATTTACTAGTCCTCCTAGAAGAACCAAAAAATGTAACCTCTAATAAAGCATAATGTATAACATATAATGGACCCATTTATTAGATTTTTTACATTAACTGGTAAGGACCCCATTATTAGTTCTCCAAAATGTGGTGTCAAAGGATCCCTTTATCAACACTTATATATGTGATGATACAGTGCCATGCTATAGTGTGTTGTAAAAGCACAATTCTTCACGAAAAACACCATAATATTAAAAAAATCAAGAAAGTATACAAGAATTTAAATGGAATACTATTTACAACACAAATACACAAAAACAAATATTTTTTACATTTCAAATAATGGTTTAAACTTTTTAATCAGTTCTAATTGTTTCATTCATTAGGAAACATAAATTTTACATTTTATTTTGGTAATAATAAATTTTCCAGAAAAAAACACACCTTTCGTAAAATATAATTCTTATCATATTAATAATATAAATAAATTAATTGATATAATTTTAAATTTAAAACTATAATTTGAGTAAAATGAGGAACACTGTGTATCAGATTGAGTGTCCTTTCAGTCTCGCATATAACATCGTATCATTTTTCTCTTAATGTATTATGGGTATCAAAATAAATTAAATAATTATAAGATAATAATGATTAGAAAAATAATTTTGTAATAAAAGATACAATGACGTGAAACCAATATACACTCATTTTCTCAGTTTGTACAATGTGATGTGTGTTATAAATTGGAATGGAAAGTATATATTGATAAGATGAAACTATAGTAATAGAAGTAACACCATGCTTTCTATTGTGGTGTGGATGATTCATAAAAATATCAAATGACTGATGGATATTTTTCATAATGTATCAAAACAATCTAGATGGTTTTTATTGGTTTTGAGTATGTCACATTCAATTTTATTGAAATGTCAATTTAATTTGGAAACACATACTTTTACCCACACTGATCACATAGTGTATCAGTTTTAGGTCAAACCAATAACTAAAAGTAAAAAATATGTACGAATCACGTTACTAAATTATTAAGACAATCCAATAACATTTTCTAAATTTTCATAGGGTGACTTTTTTGGAACTATTATATCTTTTTAAACTGATTAGAGACACAATGAGACATACTAGGAACATCGTGAACTAGACTGAGTTATAGATGATTTTTCATGTCACTAATGAATTGTGGAATTTTCACTTAATAATAAATTCTATCTGAACTTAGTTTCATAGTTTTGAGTATGGTATTTTCCATTTTTTCCACATATTGAAGTCAATTTTCAATAAAAAGATTTAAATTGAGTAATACTAGACACATTGTGCATTGGATTGAGGTTTACGTAATTCATAAAACTCTAAAATGACTTATGGATACATTTTATAATGTTTTGAACCAATTTGATTGTGTTTTATCTACTTTGATGGTCCATACGAAAAGGTATCCCTACAACACCATAGATAAATAAATGTAATAATCACCTATATAACAATTATCCATGAAAAAAATTCCACATAAGTGTAATTACCCAAAAACAAAAGGATAATTGATACCACATGTAATGGTAAACACAGCTCATGCAAAGGTAACCTACATTCAAGAAATATTAGAACAAACATAATGTTAAGGTATAAAAACAATCCAAAATCATGAAAATTTTAATCTATTGAATATATAACAAATATAATGGGTAAATTATCTTTTATTGGTTAATTATTTATTGAATGAATAAATGAAAAACATAACAAAGTATTCAAATGAAAATTTTTCCTACACCTATGTAATATTAACATAATCCCTAACAACCTCACAATATCAACCCAATATTTATTTATTCTCTAAGTTTAATAGGTTTTCCTTCCACCAACAATTTTTACATTGATTATATATATGATGGATGTATTGAATATGAATAAAAAATATCATTGAAAATAGATTGTTGTGCTACATGAAAATAATGAAATAATGTCTAAGAGTATACATGATATTATTAAGGTCGCAACATATCATTGAAATTATTATAACCATGATGTAATATGAAAATATTCATTAATAATGTTATATAGTTGGATAATGATTTTTAATGGGACACATAGTACATAGAATATAATGATTGAGTACTCTTAATAGGGTGATGTTTCTTCTCAGGTAGTTCACAATTTTTAATCAACATGATGGAATCATATAGCACCTGGAATTTAATTTTGGATACAAGAATGGTTTATTATATATGAAAATGAGAGAAAGGTGGGTATGTTAATGAATTATTTTAATTAGTTAAAGAAGTCATAGAGAACATTTAATTTAATGTTCGATCAATAACAATGAAATATATTTTTAAGAAGGCTGAGGTACAAAGGCCCCCATTATTAAAATAAAAATTCATTCATGGAGTAAAGACATAGGAGTAAAACCTTAAAGCAATCCCATAAAAAAGTCATCAGTGCACTTGTGAGAGAGTGTTCATAATCTGAAGTGATGTTTGGTCACCCATTCCTCTTGGTTGTCTCCCCCGTCTCCCGAAATATTCCTACGTCCAGGGACCTGCACCATTATCCGAGATCTCTGAAATTACATCAATGTTCACACACTTAACTTAACCATGATCTTCCATTGGTTTCCTATCTTCATCACTACTAGCAGATTCAAGTAATTCAAACTAATTATAGGTACTCACATATTTTATAACTTTCTAAATTAGATATTGACAGGTGAGACAAATCGGTGAAGGTTTGGAAGACCATGACACTTTGTCAATCCCCCCCAAATTGGGAAGTTCTGCATGCACTTCATAGACATATACGTTCTGGGGACCGGTCTATTTATTCTTCCCATTTGGAGTGGGATTATGGTACATGCTATGGGTATTCATAGCATCCTGAGAATTAGTCTTTTTAAGAGATACAATGACTGGAACATAAATTGTATCCCACCTTCATTAACAGGCAATGGTGAAGAATCACCAGCACTAGGCATTTTTTTTAAAACCATGAAATAAAGTGGACTTAACATGTTCTCTATAAGTACCTTTCAGAGGGGCTACTTCTATATCAGTCACCTCTTTCCTTTATTTATATTTCCTTGATTTAGGAAGATCCATTTTTTCCTTGCCTCTTCTGCTTTTGGCATTGACAAAAATTTATTATTGTCTTAGTCAGGAATCTTCATCTTCTTGGGAAATATTTTCCAAAGCATCAATGTTATCGATTTATTTGTCATCTTCAACATCATTGAGACATCTTGTCAATATTTATTATAATGAGGCTCCATTCATATGAAATATATGTTTTTAGAGAGGTATAGCTAATATTACCCTTTAAATCAAGATGGAGATTGATCAATGGAATTTGGTACTCATATATTATGAAGACATAATAGTTGAGGTTTAGAAAATTCATTGCGTTATTTTTTTAGATCATATGATGTACGATATCGAGATGTATATGATTGTTGAGTTGAACATTTTTATTTGTTTATAGATGAATAATGGAAATCATAGAAAATTAATTTCCCAATTAATATATGAAAAAGTGTTTCCTAAGTGATTTATAATGGAATATTCAAATACAAAGAAAATACCGACTACTATTTGGTTGATTCTCTCAAAAGGTGATGATTACAATGAGGAAGATGGGAATTAATATTCGCGATGGAAGCATATAATACCTAAAAGGAACATGATCCAATATTTGGTTTGATATATTTAATGTCAAATTATACATGTGTCATCCCAGGGAGATCCACGAGCTATAGTTGAACAAGATACATCCATATTTCTAAAGAAAGTGAATTTTGGGTTGTTTGATTATAGGGTAGTGCAACTAGAGTTTATGGGATTCATGGATGAGGGTTTGGAATGATAAGGGGATAACTAATTTGAAATTATATTTAACTAAAAAATTAATTACATTGGTACCTTGGTTTTTTTCCACCCATGAATCATTAGAGCCTTATAAAGTAGCCATTGAATACATGAAGACTTTATTCTTTCCTTAATTCATGAAAGGATTGGACAACAAGGAGTGATGGTTGTAAGTGGGTACCACAAAGTGATTCAGATGTCAAGAACTAGTACGTGATAGATAGTGTTCTTAAAAATGATTGGGACACTTTTATCAGCACTTCCAAAAAAATATTGATAAATATTACTTATATTAGTGATATATTATTATGTGTTGATAAAAGGTATCATTATCAATGCTTTTTTAGAATGGATAAATCTATATCGTTATTAACTATAAAAAGTGGCTGATAAAGATTACATGTATCATCTCTTATTAAATAAACATAGATAAAGGATTTATGAATATTATTATAAATAAAATATCATCTAAATATATTTATATAATTAGATATATATATTTATATTATAAATTTATATAAATTTATATATTATAATTATATTATTTATTTAACTATAATTTTTATGTTTTTATAATTATTTAAATATATATTTATATATTTATATTTATATAAATGAATTATATATGAAATAAAATTTATATCATTATATATATATAATTGTATATATATATATGTTAAAAAAATATATATTAATATAAAAACAGTAAATATATACATTATTTAAAAATATAAATTATAATTTTATAATTATATAGATAAATATTATTATATATTTATAGTTATATAAATATTCTTTCAAAAATAACATTTATTTATAATTAATAATATATGAATTAATAAATATTGTAAATGTAGATTTATAAAAAAATAATTTTTAAATAATTTCTTTCAAATTTTTTTACCATTTATAAGGTACGTATAATCTCATGTACAAGGATGTTATATATATTTGAAATTGAATAATGAAAGATGAGTACAATTCAATAAAAATTGAAAAAATAAGAAAAGTTTTATGGATTAAATATAAGTTATTAAAAATAATGTTCTTTATTGAAATAATGATATATACGTATTGAAAATATTAAAACATAAGAACAAAATATACATATTATAAATTATAAACATTGACTAAATTTCCAAATGAATAAAAGATAAAAAATTTAAATAAATTAAAAAAATGATTTTATACATTACATTAATAATATAAATAAATAAATTATTTACAATTTTCATATTTAATTTAATTCTATATTAAATATATCATTTTATAAGGAAATTATAAAATTAATACATTCATTTAAATAAATTACATAAATATTAGGTGTATGTGTTTTTATATAATATTTCATTCGTACCTATTGTATTTTTATTTATGCATTGTTTATAAAAATGATTTAGTTATGTATATTTTAAATTAATATATAACACGTTTGATATATGTTAAATTGAAATTTCAAATGAAATTCAATTACTTTCACTACCTGATGTTATTAGTCTTCATTTCAATGTCAAGTGATTTTTCCTAATCTTATATCTATTCAATATTTATTATTCTTATAAGGCACTCCAATCAAAACCATGATTGTGCTTTCATATAAAAACTCAAGTGTGATTATCTCCAAATAGATCTACTTGTAGAAGTAGTCTTTTCATTGAAAGCGTTTCCTGAGTTAAGATATTCTAATCATGTCTCCTATTGCTAGATTGTATCATTGATAGATTTTATGGTGAGGTTACATCTTCGAACATAGCACCCTTAGGCAGTTCAAATGCATCACAGTAACCAACTATAATCTCTAAATTAACATTTTTATAATAATACACATTAAATTTATATGATTTTATCAATTTCTCTCCATTTAATTGATGCACTAAAATCATCAATTAATAATTCATCAGGCCTTTTGACATCTGTGTTTCAGGTTGATGGAAATGTTTTTCAAATTAAATTTGGATGGGTGGAGATGAACTCTTTTATTTCATTGACATCTTAACCATTATAGCCAATTTTCCTTTAATATAATATATCTGCAAAATATTTCTTCCATCCATTTTTTATTTAACCTTGAATGAACATGATATACATAGATGTTAATGATCATGATGCTGATAAAAAAATTTCTGCGCTGTAACTTCATCAATACATTTAGTATCTATTATGACATTATTATTATTAGTAATTTCCCATGACATAGTGGATATGAGTTTACTTTTCGTAGCTGATACTGTCAAATATTTGGTCTCTACCAAGAGATCCCCAATAGTATAATCCATTATAGATGTTGTGTATATTGTATTCATGTTCTCTCACAATGATGTAACACCAGCAATTTATTTGGTAATTCAATTATAGATGAAATCATTATACTAACATTACTATTTCCCTTAAAAATATTAGTTAAATTGTAAAGAGGTGAAACACATTATATATATGAATGTAGTTCAAAATTGTTAATGGAAGGGTTCATGTTAGAAGTATCTTGGTAGTCATCATCTACTGGGACATATTCATCAAGATCATCTGATGTCATACTCTTCCGAGAAACTACCATTAATGGCCCTTCATTAACTTCATCAATATTTTTATTAACTAGTTTTCCAAAACCATTAGTCGCATCATCATCAATATTGTTTGACATGCTAGAGTTGGGGTCCAAGAAAGAACTATTTTTACATTGATTTCAAGAATATATGAGGTATTAAATATTAAATTAATCATCATATTACATATTTTTCATTGTTCTTCATGACCATAATGTTATATTTTTCTAGATTATTTTTTCCATTAATAATGTCGTGGTTGTTCCACGCTATGATGATAACCTTGATGTTCAATGAGAGTATTTATAATATAATACAACAGTTGGATAACATACTTGATGGGACAGGTAGTATATATACCACAATGTGTGAGTACTCATAAACATGTTAGACTTATTCTCAAGAAGCTCACCATTGGTAATCTATATGATGTGTGATTATGAGAACAAACCCTCCAATAGTAATTATTCATGTTTTTTTTCATTATATATTCCTATCTATGAGTCTGTTTAATGGTCCTTAGACATTGTGATTATCATTAATGCATCACACAACTCACACACATAGACTTGCGTATGAAAACCACCAAACCATATGTTGTAAATAATTAGGTTATGATGGTTGTGTTGCCAACGGCATGCTATTAATTGATACGCCTATAAATAATATTCCACTTCCATATTTATTTACGTTGATATTTGGCACCTTTTACTGAAATTGAATTATCACTCAAAATATCATGGCCATGGTGTAATGAAAAGATTATTTTAGGTTGTCAATGTATGAATTATCAAGCATATATTTTGGTGACATCGTCATGAAACCATTTTGATGAGATTATGTGACAATGGTATTATATTACACTATGTTTGTTCTTATGTATTTGAAATTATTGACAAATTATTCTCTTTATCTTGGGTTCCTTGACCTTTTTCTAATTATTAATCTTTGTCTTTATACAAGACCATGTAATGACAACAAGAATGATTAATTGAGGGTCATGTAATATGTGTTTTTGGAGATATTGATCAATTTATTTTTTAATTTAATCAATGAAATTAATAATATTTTCAAGACCCAGGAATAATATTATTTATGATATATTGATCACTTAAATTGCATAAATAATTATTCAGACGACTTTTAACAACACACATATATATATATTATTTAATATTAAATAATTATTGAATTACTATTTTTGGAAAAAACATTTACATAAGGGAATAAAATATTTTGTTGGAGTATAATATATTCATGAACAATTAGAATGGACCAGGACAATTTCTGGTGATAAAATAATTATTTACGAGACAGTAAATATTATTTATTCATTTTGAGCATGTTAGCACACCACAAAATAATTGTACTAATTTTTTCGGCTTTTCATTTAATTAATGGTTATAATTATATTAAATGTCTATTATGTAATTAAATTTTGGAAGATAAAATCCACCTCTAGAAATATATAGCTGTGTTTATTGTGTAATTTATTCAAAATCAATTCCATGATTGAGAATATATAATTATTATGTACAGTGATTTCTCTGTCAACTCCTCCACTTCTCTTCATATAAAGAATGTGAACCAAAAGGGATAATTTCTTCAATATTAAAGAACCAGTGAACAAGAATGAACAATGAAATACATTTGATTCGCATTGCTTTCACCTGCATAATGATTGAAGTTTTTTGAAGAACATTGAAGCACATGTGGGACACAACTAGAAGTATTCCACCCTTGGATCCGAAAAAATGAAATGACATCAATCAAAAAGTGCCATTTTGGACAATCAATAGTTATTACTATAAATATTCCTAAGCCTATGTATTTATATATTCCGATGTCAAATAAAATAATTATTAATTTTTCCTGCAAGATCCTTGTTGTTGGTTTTGAGAAATGTTTACTATATGAAATTATACTATATCACCAAAAAATTCAAGCTTCCATTATGCCAATAACAAAAAAGTTGTATGAGATTGGGATAATTAATATTTATAATTATTTTTTTATTGTTTATTTTAACCCAACTGTGGTTAGATTTTATTTAATTTTTTTTCATTAATCCTATTTAAATTAACTTTTAATTTACAAAATAATAAAGTTTGTTTAGTGTTTCATTTTCTTAATTGGGTAAGAAAAAATGGATAATGATCGATGATGGTATCGAGATGTTCCATATCAATGTTCGGTAAAACTAGGTTACACTACATGAAGACGAAGCATCCTCAATATTCTCATGTGAAATGTATCAAGATTTTTCAAGTCACTAAAAAATGTGGTGATTTAATTGCACATCATGTGTTGATTTGTACATCCTGGTACATTGATATCCAGGTACATGATGTGTAATTGGCATTTACACTCCATGTAGACTGGACGAGTCAACACACTGAAACCCCGATCAAGTGACATGGTTATACGTTAACCGGGGTAAATAGTGTGCATCTATGTGTACACGTTTTACATCCTTCCAATAATCGAAAAAATTAAAAAGATTTTAATTTTAAAATATTTCCTTAAAAAATATTTTCTTTACTAGCTTCTGTTTATGTGTTTTAAAATTTAATAATGCAATTATGGATATTTAAAATGATCATTTATTTTATTGTAATTAATATTTCCTTATTTTTTCTACTATTTATTTACCTTAAATTACATTAATTATGGGTATCAACCAATAATATTGTATTATTATTAATACATAAGGTAATTTATTAATTTTTTTAATTAATTAAATAATGGACGCAAGTTTATCTTATCTAATTAGAGAAATAAAAAATTAATGACAATAATTTACTTTGGTGTATTAATTGATTGGTTGACCATTCATAATCTTGGTCAATACCTATGTATGGGTTGGAATTTTTTTATCTATATTTATTACATTGGTTGGACATTCAATAATATGAAATTTAAATATGTCAAGTGAATCATCCCACTCTACATTATTATGTTGGTCCTATGTGTCTAATGATATTTTATTGATTCCATTCAACCAATGTTTTAGTTCCCCTCACCTGAATGAGAGTAATTAATAATTGTAATTAATGGATCAATCCATGTTATTTTTGGAATGTTCAAGATGGAACAAAAATGATTTGAAATCCATGATACCTAGGTCGACATGTGGAAGGATGTAACAAATTCCAAATCTAGAATATGGAGTTATTTCTCTATGTTTATATGTTGATTTTATGTTCTCTCATTATATCTACCATTAGATAAATTCAAGATACCATAATTTCATTAATTTTTTAATTTTTTTATTGTAATTATAAAAATATTTAATGATGCGATACCTTGACCACTTAAATGAATGAATGAATATTATATATAAAAAATTATATAAAATATATTATGCATAAATTTTTTACCCAAACGTGGTTAATTAATTAATTATTTGTCCACTATTATATTAACTAGAAAAGATAAGGATAAAACATGATAAAAATGTATTCATAATAAAATATAATCACTCTTTCTAATATTATGTCAGTCTAAGTCTTCTATTGCTTGATTAGGAACAAAATTCAATAGATCTATGTGTTTGAAATCCCACTATATGGAATCATACATTTTAAGGGTTGTTTTTATTAATGTTTCAAATTGATGTAACAATTTTACCTATATAGGGGTAGCCATTTCATGTCATGGTGTATTTTGTATTCATGTGTTATGAAAATCCAAGACAATATTTCTAGATTGCGATGTCCACACAAAAAATTAAGGAGAAGCTATCCCACAGTTTTCATTGAGTATCCGACCCAAATACCTTCAAAAAAGCTTGAAGAACCCTTGTTGTGGATTTTTAAGGTGAATATGGATCATTTACACCAGAATATCATAGAAACAATAGATTAATTGTACAATAATGAGTGATTTTAATAAATGATATAATAGTGGGAGATTTAATAAAATTAATTAATTATTTCTCATAATATATGTAATCATGTAGTTTTCTAATAATCACCTCATTTATTTTTAGAATAAAATTTAAATCTCACAATCCCTATTATCAATATTGGATAATGTAAATATCATTACTATAACTAATAAAAATGAGTTTTAATGATGCCTTTGTGTTTTGTGTAATATCTGAAAAAAATATAATGTGCTAGAATCCTAAATGCCTAATCTGTAATCTAAAGTGGTGAGTGAGGAAGAGTTCAATGTCTATGAAAATCATATAAACAATGAGGTTTATTCTCAATTTTTTATTCTTTAATATATTTATAATCAATTCTTGAAATCTCACAAAAACTTGTTTTTTATAAAATGATTAATCACCTCTGTGGTCTTTACCTGGACATAGGTAGAAATTAATAGTTTGAGATTTCCAAATCACTCATTTGGTTTATGCGTGGAGATTTTTTCCTAGGTTATAATAACAATGTTTAAATCCATAGATACATAGTACACATAGTGGTTCTAGGATTTATACTCCCCAAATAACTATGCATTGATCTCATTATGGAATACCTCCCTCAAAGCGTCTCCAGTTTTATTGTGAATTTTAATATGAAAAAATTTCGAAGTCTCAACTAGTTAATCATATCCTATTTCTCTATGTATATATAGATATGAAGAGTGAGTATCTGTAAGTCAATATTATGTACCAATTGAAATATAACAAAAATAGATTTAAGGACAACTATTCAACATGGTCATCCCCAAAGAAGAACATCAAAGCATAAAATATGTTATAGGATGGTTTATGTTTCTCATATAGAAAAAATAGAAACTGGAATAAAAAGTACACTGAGCTAAAGAATCAAGGGGAATCTATAGGTGTGTTTGTTTATAATTTCAATTTATCTATTTCTAAAAACTATGTATTAACATTTGGTTCTAAAATTTTTATTCAATTATTGGATAAAGAATTATAAAAAAATTAACTGAGGGGAGTTTGATCTATGATCATCAAATTGAGATAAACATGTTGTTTAGCTATTGGGGCTACAACCTCACATTGACAACTGAAATGATATGATTCTGAAATTGTAATAATAATGTTTCTTCATTTCCCAAAAACAATATTTATGTATCTTGATAAGATAAATATGGATTCATTATAAAATTTTGAAATAAGTATTTCTTATTTTAATTATGAGATTTTTTATGGTTAGGTACATTTACAGAAAGTACATTATTTATTGGACCTCATGGACTAAGTGATGGAAAGTCAATATTTTTTTTCATCTCATGACCCATACCACACCCAACATTGGAATCGCAAGCTGGGTCATGTAAATGAAAACATCATGGAAAAATTACGTCATGTTTGATCATTATATTCATCCGAATTAAAACCACATGGTGTATTTCATTCATGTTTACATGGGAAAAGGACCAAATCCCCATTTAGTGTGAATGGTTAATCATCTAAAGTACTTATTTAATTAGATTATACAAATTTTGTTGAAAATTTCCTATAGATGTTAGCAGTGGGTACTCATAATTGTTAACTTTTACTAATGATTTCAGTAAATCTGGGTATATTTATTGAATGACATATACAGTTGGATTCATTTGATAAATTACATGAATACAAAAATGATATTGAAAACTATAATGGAACGATGATTAAGAAACATTCCTCAAGACAATGTGGATAATATCGTATCCAATACATCATTTATTACTTATAAGATTTTAGAATCATATCCCAAATTACTCCTCTATTTATGCCTAAGAAAAATAGGGTAAGTGAAACGATGAACCATAACATGTTGGACAATGTGAGATCAATGTTGACTCTTGAAATTCATCCATTCTCCCTTTTGGGATCTGTGATACAAATAGTGTCACACATACAATACCAAGTACAAAATAAACTGATAAATTAAATTCCAAATAGATTTTGGAGGGAAGGAAAACCAAATAATATTTACATTACATGCATGGGGCGTTGAATAATTTATGATGGACTCTTCATGCAACAAACATTCTCCATACAGAACATAGTGTACATTTATAGGATAACCATGTGAGTCAAGGGGATATTAAATATGAAAACTCTAGGAAAAAAGGATTATTGTATTAAGACATTAAAAATTCTATGAGAGATATCAGATAATCATAAAATCTTGTGGGAGTAAGAAAAATTATGTTGAATTAGATGAACAAGGAAATATATAGTTGAAATGGGATCAAATTCTACAAATCCCCATGGATTAAGAAACTTTTCCAAATAAAAAAGAAATACATTGTAGTAAAAGATAGGTCAAATATCCATTAAGGCATGTTTATTTTGTTATTGAGTATGGTGAATCATTATTCACTTAAAATAATGATCCATTATCCTATAAGGAAGTGGTAAGTGGCATATATATTACCATGGGGCACTAATCTATGAAATTGAAAATGAATTCCATATACCATAATAATGTATGTATTTTGGTTGAACATCCAGTGGTTGAAAAGACAACATGTTGAAAATAGGTATTCAAGTATAAAATAGTCATGGATGGTCAATTTAGTACCAATATTGCGTGACTTGTTGAAGAAGGATTTCTACAGCAATAAGGTATTGACTATGATGAAACAATTTACTAGTTTCAATGATAAAATCCATCTTAATTCTACATTTCATTACATCTTACTATGACTATGAGAATTGGAGTACGAGTTTCAAAATATCATTCTGTAACTAGATCCTTTAGGAAGATGTGTAAATGACACAACCTAAACTATTTTGGACTCCAAAGGATCCAATATGATATTAGTGATGAAAAAATATATTTATAGATTAATGAAATCATCCATTCATGGAAAATTCATTTTGATTAATCAATAATGGAATTTTTTTTCAAACAATTAATGTAAGCCATGTTTCTACAAAATGATTTGTGGGAGTGAGGTGAATATTTTAAAAGTATATGTATATGATAATGGTATATTGGAAATGAAATAAAAGCATTAAAATCTATTAAATAATGGTTTAATAAATTATTTTCAATGAAACTAATGGTTGAGTCAACATTGATTCTTGGGATCAATATCCGTCATGATAGATCCACGATGTTTCTTGGCCAATGTCTAAGTACATACCTTGAAAAGATATTGAAGATATTAAATATAGAACAATTTTTGATAGGATTTTTTCATGCATCACATGGCATTCCTTATTCCATGAAAATGATTCCTCAGACATTTTAAGGAAGAAATATAATGTATAGGATTCCATATGAAATATTTTTTGGTTCAATCATGTATATTATTTTATTTAATTGGTTATATATCGCCTATGAATTAAGTACATTAGGAAGATATCAATATAATACATGTTACCTCTATTTGATGGAACTCATGACTATGATTAATTATCTAAGGAATACTAAGGATATGATAGTTGTTTATGGATATTATGAGGAAATGTTAATCATAGTATATGTAGATGCATGTTTTGAAACTGATAAATATGACATGATGTCACACAGGGGATAAATCAATATAGTAAATAGAGTTGTTGTGAGCTCTAAGAGCTCAAAAAAGGTTTCTTATTTAAATGTAGATTTCCAGTATATAGAAGCTTCCGGGGAAATAATGAATAAGATTGGATTCCCAATTTCATCCAAAATCTTGATGTCGTACCTAGAATTAAAGATCCTACCAATCTCAATTGAGAAAATAATGGAGCGGTAGATCTTACAAAAGAGTGAAGGTCATATATACATATGAAGAACATTCATCAATATTATTATATCATTAAGGGTTTTTATCATAGAGGTCATGTTTTAGTGAATTTTAATTCCATTGAAGTCAACATGGTGGTCACCTTGACTCAGCAATATCATGGTTATCAGGTGATGTCTAGCAAACTAAAAGTCATAAGATGTTGGCTCTAGTCTATGCGGGAGTTTTTTTTTGAATTAATATACTATAACAAATTGTATTTATGTTGTTCAAATGGATATTTGATTTATTAAATATGAAATTAAACATCTTATTATAAATTGGTCAATGATCTTCATAACTGAAATGTAATAATGTCCTATATAATTTCATACATTATTACAGTCATTGTATTTATGTACTATGATGAGAACCTTGATGGTCTATGAAAATATTTATAATATAGATATGTAGTATTATATAATACTATAATAGGACACATTATATATATATATTGTCTAGTGAGATTACTCATAATTAGATGATACTTCTTTTCTTGATGTTTACACTAGGTAATATCTAAGACGAGAGATTATGAGAACAATCTCGCTTGTTGAAATTATCCATTTTTTTGTCATCAGATATTTTTATATGTGATAATGTGTAAGGTTACTTATACATTATTATTATCATTTATGCATTTCATGACATCTGCAATTGGATTTTTTGACAAAAACTTCCACGCCATATAATGGTGGGAAGTCGGAAATGTTTGGTGTTTCACGAATTACATGTTATTAATGGATAAGTGATTAATGTTTTTTTCATAAATATTTTTGGAATATGATATATAGGACCATTAATTGAAATAAATATATTTCATTACATACCCTGGCCATCTTATAATGATCATTTTATTTCAGAGAGTCAAAGAACGATGCATCAAGCATATCTATTAATGACACCATCATCCATTCTGCATGATGATATTTTGTGAAAAATAGATTATATTGCATAGTCAATGTACATATGTAGTTGTAGTCATTTTTACATAATGATCATTATAATAGGGGTGCCTTGACCTGTTAGTAGACATTCATCTTGGACATCAGATAAGACAACCAATTTCCGGAGAGAAAAATCATAGAGGTTCACACAGATTTTGTTTATGGTGGTCATGATTATATTATATTTGAATCTAATTAATGGAATAAATATTCATGTGAAGGATGAAGAGTAATTTTAATTATGAGAGATATATTTCATAAATTAAATAAAAAATTAATCACTGGACTGGGATGAAAATATATTTATTTATTTTTATAAATATTTAATAAATAATTATTTAAAATTTTGTGAATAAATTATTTATTTAACTGTTTAAACATAACATGGGTTTTCAATATATAGATTTTTTAGAATGTAGAAGGACATTATAAAATGATAAGATAATTATTTAGGAATATTTACATATTATTTATCAATTTAACTCAAGTTGTAACACCAAAAATTAATAATACATTTTTATTATTATGTTTCATGTGATTTTATAAATGGCTATAATTATATTATACGGCTGTTATTAAATTAATTTTCTGTAACTAAAATCTAATATATATAAATATATTACCACATCTATTGATTATTTCAATTGAAACTAATTCAACATTTGAGAATATAGAATTATTTGGCATAACAAATTCCCTCTCTACTCTTCCTCCTCTCTCCCTCATATGAACGTGAAACCCATTAGAGAATTTCATCAAGCCCGATGAATGAGAGATCAATAACTAATAAAAAAAGACATTCCATTTGTCACACTAGCACCCAGATAATGAGTAGAGTTGTTTGGAGACAATTGAAGCATGTTTTGGTCTCCACTAGATGGATTATACCATTGGATCCTCATAAGAAGAATGATGGAAATCTTGAAGGGCCTTTTCAAATGATAAAAAATCTTCAATAAAGAGTTGTCCTATGATAAGGTATGTATTTCATCAATTATAAAATAAATTAAATATATAATTGATGTACAAGAGAACCTTTCATTGTTTCAAGTAATGATTATTAAAAGATATTTTAAAATATCTCCAACCACAATACGCTTCGTCTCCCCCAGAAGAAACAACCAGCTAAATCAACCACAACATTTTTGAACCATGAGTCCTCTATCCACATCAAACATCATAATGAACAATCATATCAAAGATACAAAAATATAAATCTCTATGTAAATTATCTATTACATTCCTAATGGGTTGTCAATGACTATAGAAGAAGGGTTATTTTTTATACCATATTGTTATATCAAATTTGAATTCCATAGTAGTCGTATTCAAATATTCTATGGGCATCGAGCTGAGATACAATTCAACCATGAAAAACATAACAAATCCAACATATGCCTCTTAAGTAGCTCAATCTAGTTTTATCGGAGTAACAATTGGTGATGCAATGTGGAAAAATATGTACATATGCCATGTGATCCAATTCGTACCATATATTCTGACCATGACATGAGTTCATATGTTTTAATAGGAAAATGGATTGAAATGAGTATCCCAATAATTGATGCATGTGGTCTCTTACATGAGGGTGATACAACCAGACCCCCATGCCTTGTGTTGGAATTGTTTAAAGTTGAAAAGGTTGTTGAAATGTCCCCTAGAAATGGGGTTGTGTTTCATATCATGAAATCCCAAAACAACAGCAAGACTCATTTCTAAGTCCTATTCGGACAATGAATTTTTTACCAATTTGAATCCCCACTCTTACAATAACAGGGGATTTTTTAATTAAATAACTATCCGGAAGAAAATCTTGACTGACTCAAATGTGCCCTGAATTCCCACATCAAATGTAATGTTCCGTTATTCCATGTTATTGTTTTAATATATATGGGATTATTTCGAGACTATACACTTACATGACCTATGAAACTGATCTAGGATGTTCATAGAATGGTTGATCAAAAAATTAATTGTTATAAATAGACCACATGATCCGTTTTACTAAAAAAGTAAAAAATCATAAGAAGTTTCCCTAATCAGAAATTGGCACACAATGTTGTGTTCTGTATAGTAGGTTTACTATAGGTACAAATTTGGTTTAGTCAGTGCGGGCCACTGGTAATAAATCCTGAAAATTGAATAATTTTTAGTTAACTGATTAATTTTTTTTTCAAATACTTATAACACAGGACATGTGACTCAGAATGATAATCAAAGACCACCATTGAGATCATGAGAATGTTCTTTATTTATGATAATTATAACACTGGCCGGAGCGGGCCAATAGTTGAAGTATTTTTTCCCATAAATTAAATAATTTAACAGATATTAACTTATTTTCAAATCCTTATACCTCATAATCTGTATATTTTATTTGAAATCCGAGATCATTGTTGAACTTATGAGGGTGTTCTTCCCTTATGTTGAGACTAACATCGTCCAGTGTAGGCTGAATGTGAATGTTATTTTTTGAGACATAACTGTAAATAAAATAATTTAAATATAAATTATTTTATGTTCGAATCCTCTTATCTCACCAACCGTAACTCAGATTAATAATATCGCACCAATGTTAATTTCTAATAATATGTTCTCCTTTAGCGGGGCCTAACCACGAGCAGCGTGGGTCTAAGGAGAATGTTAAATTTTGGACATTTTAAATGAAAATAAAATAAACATATTAATGTTTTATTTTAATTGTTTTATTTTTTTATTGACATGAAATAACTACAATGTGGTGACATGAAGATGCATATTTCTACAATTAAATACATTAATGAATCAAGTTGCAATATAGTTATAAAATGAAATATAAATTCTGACAAAAATTTATCATTGAAAAGTTTATCAATTATTTTGGGTTCTAGGAAGAGGATGATTTTTCTGAGATATTTAAATGAGAAGTGAATGGTGGTGAAATAAATTCTCATGGTGAGCAATGAACGATGAATAATACAGAATTGAAAATGATTTCTGATTGAGAAACGGTGAATATTGAATGTCGGTGGTGTGAAACTATTATCCGTCATCAAATGATCCAACCTCAGGATATGTTGTGTCTTTTATTAATTATATTTACCAGTTTATAAATCGAATGGATGATCCTGAATGATTAAATAAAATGAATGATTCCTGGATCATGTTTGATAAATGCGGGATGAGATTGATTTTGGGATAATCAGAGAGATAGTGTATCCATTTTGAACATATGAATGTTTTCAGGCATGTTTAGTAATTCTAATAATTTAACGTGGATGGAGCAAGGCCAACACAAAAAATGAATGATACATTCAACATAGTTGTTCAGGTGAAACTATTTCTAAAGCCTTCTTTATTACCATAATTTATTTCACAACAAAAACATGTAATAGAGTCAATGATCACAAAATGGATGAACGACATCGATGGCTGGTGACGACACCCGTAAGTGGCACACAATGAATAGTGGGACGTAGTGGTGCGGGAGTCGGCACATAGGGGGTCATGGAGTAACAGTCATAGTAGCATTGCGAAATTGTTGTGCAAGTAGGGTGTCACATTAGGATTTAAGGTCATGGATAACAGACTACAATGGTGTGTGATAGTAGACAACGGGGCACAAGATGGTGCGAGAACATAGTATACATGAGTATTTAAGGGGGAGAGTTGGTGGGCCACGTGACATAGGGTTGAAACGTCTCCTGCCATGATTTGGATAGGCTAAACATGCACTCATGATCAGGCCAGTCTAGGTGAATACTAGGTCATTGGGTTACCCAGTTTGGTAAAAGTCAGCCTGCTGGTGCGGGCATGGACAGTGAAAATAAATTCGGTTATTGGTCTTCCCATAGGATAGGACCCATACAAGAATTAGCCTAGCCCTCCAGCTAGGATGGACATGGTCGTGTCTGAAAAATTGTGATGGTGTTGTTTGGACCAAATAGGTCAGACCAGGTGCATACCCAACCGAGCACTTTTTTGTAAAATGTTTATAACATGGAATTCATCTATCTAGTTTGTGATTTGTTTGTGGTGTTGGGAAACTCAAAACGAGACAACTACTTATGAAAACTTGATGTGTGTTTCTTTAGAAGTAGATATATAACCAATGTCTTCAGGAGTAAATTCTATTGTAATCATGATTTCTATGGGCGGAAATCTTGCAACTGGTTGTGAGAAGAAGGAATACATAGGAAATAGTCGAGAGAACCTATGTGTCCTATTAGATGGGATGTCATGCATCCCTGTGTGGCCCAGTAGATGTGTAGCCTATCATAACCATGTTTACTGATAGATGGGTAATCGTGCAGACCTATGTGTCCTAACAGATGAGTAGTCGTGCAGACATGTTGGGACCTAAAATTGATTAGTCGTACGGACCTATGTGGCATGATAGACGATGAGCCTTACATAATTGTGTGGCCTAGAAGAAGAGGAGCTTAGCAGACCTTAGTGTCATGGAAAACATATAGTAGTCGAGTGGACATCAGTGTCCTGAAAAACATTCATAACATTGTAACTCATCGAGGCTGTGTTTCTCAACATTACAAGATGTTCAATGTTACAACAGAAGCGGTGTACATCTGTAGTTCATAGTATGTTCTCTTCCAGCAATTCCTAGAAATTTGGAACCATGTTGTCATGGTATCTGATTAATTAATGGCTTAAGGGTCGAGTTCTATCGAAACGAGCGTGGCTTGAGATGAATTCTATGATGAACGATTGGTAATGATGTCATCTTATATTTGTGATACTAAGAATTTAAAGGAACACATTGTGATTTATCAAGACAATATAATATCTCAGAAAAAATTAGTATAAATACTCTACCTTTTTAAAATCAGATATCTCATTGAGTGGGATCTCTGTAAATTTAGTGTGCTACGCACAGAACCACATTTTTGTCTTTGTGTGAGAAATTGCATCTTGGAATCGTTTACGATTATACCTCGATCTTCCTTTTAATTTTGTTTAAGACATATAAATGTGTTGATATTACTATACCTTCATGGTGGTACTTTCCAATGTGGTGTTTTAATTTGTGGTTTTTTGGGAAACCTATTGTGTATTGTTTTACTAACTCCAACACGAGATTTTCCAATACATGGTGTGTCTGTGCATATGATAGACGCCTTGGTGGTGTCATTGATGGAACAGGAAAAGGAACAGTAACATGTGATTCATTGTGATATCGGATGATCCAAGATGTTTCCAGAATCTTTATATAGTTGGTTATGCACTCTTGTATGCTGGTTACACCATGTTGTTCTCTTTATTCTAGTGGGCTTGTATTGTAGTCTGATTATACGTTACATATTTAATTTATATCATACTTTGTTGTTGGGTTATTGTAGTATGGATGCATTTTATTTACATGTGCTTTCACTCTCATACCATATGGATTTATGTTGTGTCCGTGTCTACATGTACGAAGGAAAATTCCACCTTTTGTGGTATATGCTTACTAGGAGCTAGTCCCCAGCACCTAGCCTATCAGAGCCGAGCATGGGGTAGTCAGTTCATGGGACATGTGGGATGGGATGTTACATTAAAATAAATCCTCGCTATTTTCATACATGCATTAAAAAAATCATGGTTTTGGATCCTTATATCTGAATTAATGATTTTTAATGTCTTGTAAATGGGATTCATTTCAGGTCAGCTTCATCTAATTATCATCAACTATCATCAGTAGTCCATGATGTTGACGGTGAAAACTCTAGAATCGGAAAACCCGTCATCCTGAATCCTTGAGGGTGAAAACTATTCATTGAGTTAGAAAGGAAGTAGAAATCATACACGATTATGATCTAGCATGGGCGAAAAACCAAAGGCACCATCAGTGGAAACTAAGAGCATCTCCCAGAAACCCCTAATCCCTATTATTGTTTTTATTTTTTATAATTTATATATATTACAATAATTTTATTCATTTTTATCAATTATTAATTTATTACTATTTTTTTTAATAAAAGCATTTTTTTAAAATTTAATTTTATAGTTCATTTTATTAAGACCATTATGAGAACTAAATAGTATTTGATTAGGGATTTATTTATTAGCACAAAATATGAACTGGTAAATGGTACTGTTTATTAGCGTTAAAAAAACAGATAAAAGGTACACTTTATCTATGTCTGTTTTAGCACTGATAAATGGAACTGTTATCTACAGTTTTTTCTTGTACTGATAATGGTCAGTTCTATTGAACACTCATTTTGTAATAGTGATAACAATTATACTTATAATTATATTTTTGATAACATTTTTTGTATATTATTTATTTTTTTCAATTAATTTTTTTTTATATTATTTTTTATTTGAATATATATTTATTAAAATTTTATTAATATTATATATATATATATATATTTATGCATATTAATTTTTTGAGGTGAAATTGTTATGATTTTAGGAATTAATTTTTTTTCCATGTAAATTAATTTTGGTTGATTATATTTATGAAATTATATTTATTTACAACTCTTTCATATATTTTCAATATATATTTTATGTTTCATTTAGATTTTAGTTATAGATTATATTTTATAGGGTTATCAAGTTACATACTTGGAATATAATATATTTTTTTTGAATTTCATGTTAGTGCCTTTGAAAACATATAAAAAATGAATTTAATGTTAAATAGAAAAGAAACTAAAAACATTGGAAAACCCATGAATGATTTTAAAAATAAAAATATTTTCAACAATATATTTAATAGACAAATATATATATGATTAAAAAAGTACTGTTGGAAAACATAATATATAGACATTCAAAGAGAAATGTATCTCCAAAATATTATAAAATATAAATTATATTTCTATATAAAATGAAATTTTTGGATTTAACATAAAACATATTAATTTGCTGCATATAAAATTTATTAAATATAAATAATAAATACATAATAAGATGTATTAAAAATAATATAAGACATAATAATCCTAATAGAACAATTATTAATATTTAAGAATAGTTAATAATATATTTATTGTATAGATCATTGTCAATAATTATATTATTATTATTATTATTCCTAAATTATTACATTATTATTATTTTATTTAGTCTTTTAGCATTAATTTATAATAATCACTTCATTATAATGACTTTGTTTTAATTTGTAAATTATCGATGAATTCTAATTTTTCAGGCTTTGTTATCCTATCTTTATTATAATTTGTCATTTTTTTAGATGAAAGTATTTTCTTTGTAATTATGTGGGTATGTTTCCCTATTTAATTAATAAAAATAATTATTTTTTTATTCAAGAATAAAATATTAAATAATTATTTACATTACACAATCATTATTGAATAGTTAATTAATAAATGATTTAAATTTTTTTATTTAAAAATAAATAATATTATAAAATTAGAAAAATGATCAATAATAATGAAATCAATAATGTGACACTTAGTAATAAATTATCTCATAAATTTTGATGACTATTATTAATAATAACAATAAAAATTCCCTTACTGACTATTAATAAAATTAATTTGATGACCTTAATATAATTACATATTTATCATGAATTTATTTGTCTTGTTATATTATTCATAGTCAAGATTCATTTATTTCCTTTGAATCTTCATGAAGATATAAAAAGGGGCATGGGTAATTCTTATTTATTCAGGTTATGGACCATAGATAACTTCTTGGATGTCCCTCGTGATAACATGCATTGGCTCTCCAGATCCCCGAGAGATACATCAATGTCCAAGAACTCCCCTAAGTGTTGGCTAGACCGACCTTTCATATGGCTATTTTAGGTTGTCGTAGCATTCCTGATCAAATCTCCATGTAGATAAATCATGTTAGGTGGATAACAATGGACAATACAATAACCCTAGACAATGAAAAAAAGCATGTGCAGTTGTGAATTTTCAAAATGAATCATGGAGTTCATCAAGTATATTTACCGCGTCAGTGACTGCTCTAACAATATGGCCACCGACCACTTCTATGACCTCACACGATTTCAAAACATGATCTTATTAGAAATAAAAAAATCCCTTCTCAGCGCTAAAATAACTTTGATATTCGAGGCGATGTTAAAAGTTGGTTCATGTTTATCAATGCTAAAAAAGAACTACTAGAGACCAATTTTATCTGTTGTTTTATAAATGTGTAGATAAAAGGAAATAAATAAAAATAAAATTAAAAAAATAAATTACATCAGTGTCACCCCCTTTTAACATTGCTTGACACCCTTTCAACAGTTCAGTAAATCCCTACTATTGAACACACCTTCCACCCCTTTAATAGTGTTTGGCATCCCCCACCCATTAACAACACTTTCCCCCTTGTAGTGAGTCGTGCACCCCTTTAACAACATGGAATCGAACTCAATACATCTCCCATGCGCGCCTGCACTATTACCACTCCCATATCATGTTTTATCTCCATTGATGATATCTAAATTTATTTTCATATATATTTTGTTATATTTTATTTTATATTACTATTTAATTATTTTAAAATATATAGTTATATTAATATTTATATTTTTATTTGAATATTAATATATATATTTATATATATACTTATATTTTTTATCCAAATACTTATTTTTATATTTATATATATTTATAACATTAGATTTAATAACATTTATAAAATATATATTTGTGACTATGTTTATAAATAATAAAAATATAGACCCATATATAAAACATACATATGAATGTATATTATATATATATATATATATATCTATGAGTGTAATTATACATATATATATATTCTTATTTATGGTTACATATATTATATATAATATGTATATTTATTTGCTAGATTATATAAATAATCTATACAAAATTTGTAATACTCACACACTATTAAAAAAACGCATTATATAGTTATATAAACATTTATATTTTATTATTTTAAATAACATGGATATTAATTTCTATTTGGGTAAGGATTATATGTAAATAAAATTATATATATATATATATATATATATTAATTTTTAATTAATAAGATTAAATTTGTATGTTGGAAAATAGAAAAATATATATATATAGTTATATTTTTTTTAGGAATAATAGCTTATTGTGAAAAAAACAATTCTAATCCATAATATCAATATTAAAGTAATAAATAAGAATACATATATTCCTCGTAGAAAAAGTGAAAAAATGAACTCTTAAACATGTATACAAATATATAAAATGTTAAATATTTATGGTATCTCAAAAAACATTCTTTTTTAGGCCAATTGTCCTTTTTTGCATAAAAAATGTTAGAATGGTTTACCAATTTAATTGAGTTCATGGAGACTATCACATTATCCGATTTTATATGTTGTAGAGCTAAAAAAGACACTTGTAACCAATGTTATGAACATTTGAGGCTTGAGTAACATTTTCAACTTATTTTTGACCTTTATTAATTATTAAATTGTTTTCTACCATTAGATTGTTATTAAAATATTATTAATCAGCATTAATTATCAAATTATTAATTAAAATAATTTTCTAAAATCGTTTTATGAAATTTTAAAAAAATATGTAATATATTATATTAAATTGTCTATTTATACTTATCTAAAACAAATTTTAAAAAATATATATATTGTATTTAAATCCATATAAATATGTTAATATATTTACATTTTAATATATTATGTTTTATTTTATTTTTGAAATATAGTTATTATCTATGCTTGTAAATAAACACGGACAAAGGGGGTCCCATTATCAAGTCTACAAAGTACTGATAAAGTGGATACGTTTATAAGAACTAAAAAATCAATGATAAAGGGGTACATTTATCAAAAAAATTTAGCACATTAAAAAGAACCCATTATCAAATTTTTGAACTGATAAATGTACCACATTAATAATCGCATTTTTTAGTGTGTTAAAATGTATAATAATAGAAACATGTTTTTTTGGAAACATGATGAGTTCAGGGAATCATATTTGGGAGACATCCAATCGCAATCTCGTTGTCACCATATCTACTATCTAGTTGGGTCGGAGAGTACTATTGTCAAAAATGTTTTAGATAATTTTCATTGGATGGAGGATGGAGATTTCTGCCTCATAAAGGATGAATGCACTTGGGGGTTTTCCTGGGAATTTCCGATAGTGGTGGCCCAAGAATGGATCACCAAAATCGAAAACCGGTTAGATTGGGTCACTCTCGAAGCATCAGCATGTCGACTGCATGAAAAAAAAATAATTAATGATATGGAGAATCCTTGGTACATGATTTCTATTACTTTTTCTAACAGCGGGTCATTGCTGCAGAGGATAATTACCCATACAATGCCATGGATAACACCTATAACGATGGCTCCCCTACATCCACTATGTGCAGCTTCCGGTCTGTGTTGGACAATAACAAAGAATTATTGTAGGAATCCATGTCATGTCATCCAGTGTCTATGGATATAGACATGTGAAGGTATGAATCCATGCACTATAGTGGTGTAACCTTCAACAGTGGCTTATCCACCAACATTAATCATGTAGTGATGATGGTCGAGTATGTCAGGGTAGAGGATAGTGTGAAATATTGTGTGATAATAACTTTTTGGAGGAAATATGGGGTATGTATGAACCAAGAAGATATAGTTGGTTTTGGATGACCCATGTGGTCTACGAACATGGCCACACCACACAACCACATGTTGTCATCCAAGTCCCATTGCAGGTTCATGTATATGTCATCACCCCATCTCTCACCGATGAGTTCTTTTTCGGCCAAAATTTCCCAATTTCCTATATCATCCCATACCCGACTGTCATCCCCATGTGGTTTAGATTATTGGAGTGATCATCCTCAAATGTGTTACATCTGTAGTGTTGGGGATCATGCCCAACTTTACAGTAGAAGATGTCACAAAATAGACAATATTCAGCTGAAGTCTATTTTATCAATGGAATGAATTTTATCACCAGAAGGAATATTACTCATCACATGCATGAATGTACCATTTTTGATATACAAATTATAATCAAAATCAGGTAACATGGTATTCATCATTCCATGAAAATGTGTCCTAAGACCCATGAGGAATGAAATTTAATGGAAAGGATTACATACACAAGAATGATTGGGTAATTCATTTATGATATGATATGTACTAATCTAAGTTCTAGCACTAGGGAAATCCCCACGAGAACCTGAGGTAGGGAAAAAGGTAAGGAAGGGAAAAAAATACACAGGCAAGGGAAAAAAATTCACAATTTCACTGTAGATATTAAGGCATTTAAGGGAAAAAATTATGTGGTATTGGGCAACGAAATTTAACGTGCCGCTCCTGACTAAACTAGATGTCCCATATTCATTATGTATGTAGGAATATATCAAGATGGTCTAGGAAACCACAATTGGATGACTGTCAAGTCTATCTTTATGTATCTAGGGAATATTGAGGATATGTTCCTGGTTTGTGGACGAGATGACGAACTATTCATCAATGGATTTAAATATTCTAGTTTCCAGATTTAGCAAGATGACATTAGGTCACTATAAGGCCCCAGCCTTAAACCGTACTTAATCTTGAGTTATTACAAGATTACACATTGAGGATCTTTTCGGGTCTAGAGTTTTAGAGAATTAGATCATAAAACTTGCATTACATTCCACATATAAACAAAGTGGTTACATAAAGATAGTATTCTTCATTCCCATCAATGGAAACACATTTAAAATAAAACATTGATTATTTCTTGACACTTCTTTGACACTATCATCATATCATGTACCTTTCCCTTGACCTGTGAAAATCATTTCAAAAAAACATGGGATGAGCATAAAAAGCTCAGTATGGGTTATAAAAACATGGAAAGGAAACATGAGTTCATATATACATAAGACTGAAATCATACTTTACCCATAAAACATAGGCACTTTAACATAACTCATAAAATCATGAATAAATCATAGAAATCATAAGACATAAAGGTAACTTGAGGCATTCATAACATTCTTATGTAGGCAGTAACCCTCTTGGTTACGTTTGGAATACCCATCACAGTATATTCCCTAAAATCTCTTCAGAGAAACCTTAAAGTTTCACTCTTTCGCGTTACCCAATGCATTGGAGAGCTATAACGGGCTCACCCTCCATTAGTTTATCACGGAACCACCCGTCTTCATAATAATGCCCAAGAACCATAACATAATCATATCACATAAAACATGCATAAAGGAAACATAACATTTCCACATTTCAATCACGAGATATCAATACAACACATTGATATAATAAAAACATTATGAAAGCCATTTTCAATACCAAAGTAAAAGAAAAGTAAAATATGGTATTTATCTTTCTTTTAAAAAGAAGGTCTGGCTTGTAGAGGAAGCCGACACTCAAATAACGGTCACGACGGCGGAGAAGTCGTTGTCGCCGCATACGTACGACAAAAACATTCCCTTTTGTCGTTTAGTAAATTTTTCGTATAAAAAAGATTCCTTTTGAATAAACTTAAAAGTCAAAGGGGTTTATACACCGTATAAAAGAAAGTTGTGTATAAAATAAAATATGCCTCAATGATAGGAGATTGAGACGAAGTCCCATACCTCGTATCTGACTTGACCCGACCGTTCTTTAATCTCTTGAATAATAAACTTGAGTTAATCTATACTTTCTTATGAATCTTTTTCAAGTTCATTATTCCTTTTATACCATGTTATGAACATCATGTAATCAGTTAAGTTAATAATGTTCATTTTGTTGGTATTTGATTCTTAAGTCAAAAATAGACTTCTTACACTTACATGTTGTTAATTTGGTCATAGGTTCGTTATATCCAGAATGATATTAATGATTTGGAATACATCTATATCATATATATTCATCATATACATGTATTTATAATATTACATCACATTTAGAGGTAAGAAATGAAATGCACCGTTCATGGAGACGTTAAGCCGTACGTACGCATGAACGCTACTTCCATTTCTATTTCATATTTTCTGGAATGGAATCATAATGATATAAGAGTATATTATAATTACAGTATAATAACATATATAATATCATTAACTTTATCCTTTACACATCCCACATATGGTATTAACGAATCAAATCACTTTCAGGGGGCGGTAGTTCGCACTTCCTAAAATGAAGATATCGTGTTTACCCATAATGGAAACCATAAAAGTATGCCAAAAATGAAAAAAAACAGAAGCTTAAGAAATAAATAAACATATTATATATCATATATAAAAATAGTGACATCATAATGGCCACCTTTGAAGGTGTTAAATGAGTATTGAACAATCATCGTTTCGGGAGGCAGAATTTCGCCATCCACAGAAACCGTATGTTCATTAACCATTTGATGTAGTTGTGTGAGAGTGTAGCTCAAATAAATATTATAAAAAAATCCTTTTATATTGAAGATACTGGTGTTGTTACAAAATAAGTAAATAAAATAAGTTTAGGGGGTTGGAGAAGCAAAATAAAACAAATGAACATGAGAGAATGAATTACCTTAAAAAGTGTAACTCCTTTTGATTTGAGCCTAAAGGCTTCCTTTGAAAGGATTCTGCCCAAAGTGAATCGTCTAGGATGAGGAGAGGGATGTGGAGAGAGCAAATGGGCAGGGGTTGGCCGATCAAAAGGCTTGAGAAGTGTGTGAAATGAGGTAAAGGTGGGGTCATTTTATAAGAGGAGAGGAGGGGCACTTTTGGAAAGTAAAGAAATATTACTTTATTTGAAAATGTGTTTCGGTTTTAAAAGGTCCGAAATTGATATACTTCGTGGATAAGGTGATAAGGGTCCGAAATCCACTCATCCAATTGGTTTTGGACATGTGTAGATCATAGATTTTATATTATCTTTCCATTCTATTTAAATCGTCAAATAATGATGTCATCACTGCATCATTATTATGTCATAAATAACTTAATTTATATAATTTCTAAAAATCATAAAAAAAATACTATGATGTAGGAAATCTTTTTATCTTTCCAATGACTATTTATAATCAAATATCTGATCTTTATAACCCCATGAAAAAATTGTTTTCGTAAAACATCTCTTGTTTGTGTCATTTTTACTTTAACATTTAATAAAAAGTTATTTATGTCATTTCCAAACCAAAGTGTCTCCATGGGGTCCCCAAGTTGACCCATGGCTTGTCTTGGTCGGCCATGACACAAAAAATAAGGTTGGGACATGTTTCTAGGTCATTTCCTATTATTAAAGCATTATTTATACCTTAAACTACACTAATTACCACTAATCGCGATTAAAAACTTAATAAGTTACTATTCACCAAAAAATTATTTTAATCTCATTGAACCACATTTTATTTCTTAATGACAACCATGTATGTCGGATTTTCAAAATTCAATACACATTAGTGGTAAACTTTCATTTAACCGAAAAATCAGTTTGCTTGATTACCACTTAGTGGTTTCACTATTCATCAAAAATTGAAGTTTTTCAGAAAATTACCAAAAATTCACCCTAAGCTATATTTAATATTCCGAATTCAAAAATGAAGTCTATTTTAAAAAATTCAAATCATATAAGTCACATTAATTAATTTAATAATTAATTCCCGCTGCCAGAGCAAATAGCGTGTTTTTACAAAACAATAAGTATCAAAAGATTGACACTAGTTTAAGTCTAATTTCAAAGTGAAATTGATTCCAATGACCACCATTGGATAAAATGGTAAAAATATATTCTAATTCAACTTCAAAACCAATTCAAAACATAATCTAATCATATAAATAAATTAGATTAAAAAACAGTTTTGATGTAAAATGCAGTATTTTTCACTATTCATTAAAAAAATGAACATTGTCAGAAAAATACCAAAAATTCACACAAGGTAAATTTTGATGTCCCAATCATAAAGGATAAGTTTATTTTGACAAACATAGTTTATAAATTTGTCAAAATATAGATTCAAAAATGGTTATCCATCAAAAGGGAGTAAAACAATCTTTTAAGAATATTAGTGTATTCCATGCATAAGATTGTATTTATTTTCATTTTAAGCCTCTATAACACTATCTTAATCATTAAAAGACATAGATAAAAAATATCTATTATTCATTACTTACTTGGGATGTTACATCCTTCCCCCCTTTAGAAAATTGCGTCCCCACAATTTATTTACTTATCGAATAAATGGGGGTACTTATCCCTCATTGCATTTTCAGATTCCCATGTTGCCTCTTCAATCATGTGGTTTTTCCACAAAACCTTTACCTGGTGAATCACTTTATTCGGTAACACTTGCTCCCTATGGTCAAGAATCTGGACCGGTTTTTCCTCGTAAGATAGGTTCTCTTCCAACTGAACTACCTCTGGACTCAAAACATGGGATGGATCTGGCATATACTTTCTCAACATCGAAATGTGAATAACATTGTGTACCTGAGATAAACTCGGAGGTAAATCCACTCGGTATGAAACTGATCCAACTCTCTCAAGAATTTTGTATGGTCCAAGGAACCTTGGACTCGCCTTTCCTTTCCTACCAAATCTCATCACACTTTTCCAAGGACAAACCTTGAGAAAAACATGATCACCTACCTCGAAAGATAGATCCTTCCTCCGGTTATCCGCATAACTCTTCTGCCTACTTTGAGCTGTTCTCATGTGTTTCTGAATCAGCTGAACTTTTTCTGCCATATCTTCTACCAATTCTGGTCCCATCAACTTCCTTTCACCCACATCATCCCAGAAAGCTGGAGTTCGACACCGCTTCCCATATAATGCCTGAAATGGTGCCATCTGTATACTGGAATGGAAACCGTTATTATATGAAAATTCAACCAAAGAAAGATGTTGGTCCCAACCTCCCTGATAATCCATAGAACAAGCTCGTAGCATATCCTCCAAGGTCTGAATTGTTCGTTCTGACTGCCCATCTGATTGAGGATGAAAAGCTGTACTAAAATTTAATTCAGTACCCAACGACTTCTGAAGGACTTTCCAAAAGTTAGAAGTAAACCTAGGATCACGATCCAATACAATGGAGAGAGGAACTCCATGTAACCTGACTATCTCTTTAAGATAAAAACGGGAAAGTTGATCAAGAGAGAAAGTATCTCGTATAGCAAGGAAATGAGCAGATTTGGTCAAGCGATCAACAATAACCCAGATTGCATTATTACCTCGAGATGTCCTCAGTAATCCCACAACAATGTCCATGGATATGTTTTCCCATTTCCACTCTGGAACTGGTAAAGGCTGAATCATCCCTTTAGGTAACTGCCGCTCTGCTTTAACCTGTTGACATGTCAAACACTTCACAGTAAAATCAGCAATATCTCTTTTCATTCCATCCCACCAGTAATACTCCCGCAGATCTCAATACATCTTAGTACTGCCCGGATGAACTGAAAACGGAGAACTATGAGCTTCACATAACAAATCTCTCTTCAACTGTGAATCACAAGGCACACACAATCTCTTCCCAAATCTCAAAATGCAATCATTATCAATGTTGAATTCAGGCAACTTACCTTTCTGAACCAGCTCTACCCTTTTCTACAACTCACTGTCTTGCTTCTGTGCTTGCTTGATTCTATCTGATAGTGAAGATCTCACTGTTACCTGAAACAAAACAGAAGGACTTCCTGCACCAACAACTTCTATTCCAAAGTTCATCAAATCCTTAACCAAAGGATCACGTTCCAAACACAACATTGTTAATGAAGCATTACTTTTTCGACTCAAAGCATCAGCCACTTTATTTGCTTTTCCCGGATGGTAATGAATTGTATAATCATAATCCTTGATTAATTCCAGCCATCTCCATTGTCTCATGTTTAACTCTTTTTGAGTGAATATATACTTTAAACTTTTGTGATCGGTATATATTTCACACTTTACTCCATACAAATGATTCCTCCAAATTTTTAAAGCAAAAAAAACAGCAACTAGTTCCAAATCATGTGTAGGGTAATTTACCTCATGAGTTTTCAACTGTCATGAAGCATATGAAATTACCTGATCATTCTGCGTTAGGATGCAACCAAGTCCTTTCAATGATGCATCATTGTATATAACAAACTCACCATTCCTGGAAGGTAGTTCCAAAACTGGAGCATTCACCAATCTTCTTTTCAATTCCTGAAAACAATCATCACATTCTATTGTCTAGATAAACTTAACACCCATCCGAGTTAGCTTAGTCATTGGACTAGATAACCATGAAAAATTTCTAACAAACCTTCGTTAATAGCCTGCCAAACCAAGGAAGCTACGAATCTCAGTTACATTTGTGGGTCTTGGCCATTCTTCCACAACTTTTGTTTTTACAGGATCAATAGTTATTCCATCTTTAGAAACAATGTGACCAAGGAAAGAAATTTGTTGCAACCAAAACTCACACTTGCTGAATTTCCCATACAGTTTCTTTTCTTTTAAGGTTTGAAAGATAACCCTTAAATGTTTTTCATGATCCTCTTTACTTTTAGAAAACACCAAAATATCATCAATTAAAACCACCACAAACTTATCCAAGAACTCATGGAAAATTCTATTCATTAAGTCCATGAATACAACAGGTGCATTGGTTAGCCCAAAAGGCATTACTACAAATTCATAATGGCCATATCTCGTACGGAACACGGTCTTCCGAATATCTGCATCTTTTACCTTCAGCTGATGGTACCCTGATCTCAAGTCAATCATTGAAAAAAACTGAGCTCCCGGGAGCTGATCAAACAAATCATCGATATGAGGCAAAGGATATGTGTTCTTAACAGTGACATTATTCAAGTCTCTATAATCAATGCAAAGTCTCATAGAACCATCTTTCTTTTTAACAAATAAAACAGGAGCACCCCATGGTGATGTGCTAGGTCTAATAAAACCTTTCTCTAATAAATCTTGCAATTGCTCCTTCAACTCTAAAAGTTCAATTTGTTCCATTCGATAAGGGGGTTCTGAAATTGGCTTAGCATCAGGAACTAAGTCAACAGTAAACTCAACTTCCCGATATGGTATTATTCCAGGAAACTCATCAGGAAAAACATCAGGATACTCATTTACCACTGGCACATCATTAATCTAAACAGTTACTTTATTTTCAACGACGTGTGTAAGGTAAAATTCATTTCCATCTTTCACAAGTTTCTCGGCCTCTTGATATGTTATCAAAAGTAAGGGTTCATTCTTGTAAACAAACTGAAAGTCTTTCTGAAAAGAAACTTCTTTAGCTCTACAGTCAATCATAGCATGGTAAATAGAGATCCAATCCATTCCCAGGATAACATCAAACTCTACTAGAGGTAGAACAATAAGGTTTGCAAGTAGGTTCATTCCACAGATAAGGATAGGAAGATTCTTATAAATTCTTTTTTCCTCGACACTTCCCCCAGGTGTTTTTACCAAAAGTTCAGGAGTCATTTCTTGAGATGGTATTCCCATTTTACTAGAAAAGGTTTCAGAGATGAAAGAATGTGTAGAACCCGAATCAAACAACACACTGGAATAATCCGAAAAAACAAACAATGTACCTGATAAAACATCATTTGATGGCCCGACATCTGCTGAAGTAGTTGCAAAGGATTTCACCACCCCTTTCTGCTTGTAGTCTAACTGCTTCCCATCACTCAAGCTCTTTGTCAGACACTCGTTTTCATAGTGACCCATCTAATTTCACTTATAACATTTCACTATCTGTAAATCAAATTTTTTCTTACCTTCACCTTGATCCTTTTCAGTGCAATCACGAGCCTTATGTCCCATCTTACCACATCGGTAGCACTTTACAGAATTCAGAAGACATTCCCCAGCATGCCTTTTTCCACATTTATCACAAACTGGAAACTTAGTTCTCTTACCATCAGACTTTTTTGAAGAATTCTTACCATTCTCCTGCCACCTCGGTCTCTTCTTCTGCTGGTTGTTATAGAAAACTTGGTCATCGGCAAACTCCATTTCCACCTTCTCAGCACATCGAACAAGCTTTTCATAACTTTTAAACTCACGAGAAGCTGATGCCCTTCGATATTTTGGCTTTAATCTTGAGTAAAAACGATTTATTTTACTATCAAGGTCCCGGATAAAATTTGGAGCGTACCTTGCCAATCGAGTGAACCTTTCTTCATAGGCAGCCACTGAGTCTTCCTCTTGCCTCAATTACAAGAATTGCTTTTCAATCCTAAGTCGAACAGCCTTAGGAAAATACTTCTCATGAAACATACCTTTGAATTCATCCCAGTCAGGAGCATCAATCTCATCAGCATCCCTAATATTTTTATCCATAGACCACCTCTGATCTGCTTCACCCTCCAAATGATAAATAGCAAGACTAACCTTTTGATTGTCTGAACACTCCATGACATAAAAAATCTTCTCCAATGCTTTAATCCACCCTTCAGCTAGCACGGGGTCAGATGATCCTCTGAATGATGGTGGATGTTGCCTCATTAAATGTTCCACCACTGACATGTTCCTCTGCGGTTGATCTGGCTGATCTCGTGCATGGATACCACTGCCATTTATCGCTTGAGTCAACTGCGCCATTACTGCAAAAAACTGTTCAGTTCCAATTCCGACCATTTCAGGATGCTGATTCGGAAGGTTATTTCCTTCTGTATGCCTTCCTAGCACTGCTTCCCTGCTTCCTCTGCGGAAAACCTTTCTAAACAAACTTGTATTAGATGATGCAACATGGTAATCTTTAAATGCTATATCATTTAGAAAAAAAATTATTTTTGGATAATCATTTAATAGAATTATAACTCATAAAGTTATCTAAACCTCCCTCTAATACCAACTATAAGGCCCCAGCCTTAAACCTTCCTTAATCTTGAGTTATTACAAGATTACACATTGAGGATCTTTTCGGGTTTAGAGTTTTAGAGAATTAGATCATAAAACTTGCATTACATTCCACATATAAACAAAGTGGTTATATAAAGATAGTATTCTTCATTCCCATCAATGGAAACATATTTAAAATAAATCATTGCTTATTTCTTGACACTTCCTTGACATTATCATCATATCATGTACCTTTGCCTTGACCTGTGAAAAACATTTCAAAAAAACTTGGGATGAGCATAAAAAGCTCAGTATGGGTTATAAAAACATGGAAAGGAAACATGAGTTCATATATACATAAGACTGAAATCATACATTACCCATAAAACATAGGCACTTTAACATACCTCATAAAATCATGAATAAATCATAGAAATCATAAGACATAAATGTAACTTGAGGCATTCATAACATTCTTACGTAGGGAGTAACCCTCTTGGTTACGTTTCGAATACCCATCACAGTATATTCCCTAAAATCTCTTCGGAGAAACCTTAACATTTAACTCCTTCGCGTTACCCAATGCATTGGAGAGCTATAACGGGCTCACCCGCCCTTAGTTTATCACGGAACCATCCGTCTTCATAATAATGCCCAAGAACCATAACATAATCATATCACATAAAACATGCATAAAGGAAACAAAACATTTCCACATTTCAATCACGATATATCAATACAACACATTGATATAATAAAAACATTATGAAATCCATTTTCAATACCAAATTAAAAGAAAAGTAAAATATGGTATTTATCTATCTTTTAAAAAGAAGGTATGGCTTGTAGAGGAAGCTGAAACTCAAATAACAGTCACGACGGCGGAGAAGTCGTTGTCACCGCATACGTACGACAAAAACATTCCCTTTTGTCGTTTAGTAAATGCTTCGTATAAAAAAGATTCCATTTGAATAAACGTAAAAGTCAAAGGGGTTTATCCACCGTATAAAAGAAAGTTGTGTATAAAATAAAATATGCCTCAATGAAAGGAGATTGAGAGGAAGTCCCATACCTCGTATCTGACTTGACCCGACCGTTCTTTAATCTCCTGAATAATAAACATGAGTTAATCTCTACTTTCTTATGAATATTTTTTAAGTTCATTATTCCTAATATACCATTTTATGAACATCATGTAATCAGTTAAGTTAATAATGTTCATTTTGTCGGTATTTGGTTCTTAAGTCAAAAATAGACTTCTTACACTTACATGTTGTTAATTTGGTCATAGGTTCGTTATATCCAGAATGATATTAATGATTTGGATAACATATATATCATATATATTCATCATATACATGTATTTATAATATTAAATCACATTTAGAGGTATGAAATGAAATGCACCGTTCATGGAGACGGTAATCCGTACATACGCATGAACGCTACTTCCATTTCTATTTCATATTTTATGGAATGGAATCATAATGATATAAGAGTATATTATAATTCCAGTATAATAAAATATATAATATCATTAACTTTATCCTTTACACAGCCCACATATGGTATTAACGAATCAAATCACTTTCAGGGGGCGGTAGTCCGCACTTCCTAAAATGAAGATATCGTGTTTATCCATAATGGAAACCATAAAGGTATGCCAAAAATGAAAAAAAAACAGAAGCTTAAGGAAAACATAAACATATTATATATCATATATAAAAATAGTTACATCATAATGTCCACCTTTGATGGTGTTAAATGAGTATTGAACAATCATCGTTTCGGGAGGCAGAATTTCGCCATCCACGGAAACCGTATGTTCTTTAACCATTTGATGTAGTTGTGTGAGAGTGTAGCTCAAATAAATATTATAACAACATCCTTGTATATTTAAGATACTGGTTTTGTTACAAAATAAGTAAATAAAAAGAGTTTAGGGGGTTGGAGAAGCAAAATAAAACAAATGAACATGAGAGAATGAATTACCTTAAAAAGTGTAACTCCTTTTGATTTGAGCCTAAAGGCTTCCTTTGAAAGGATTCTGCCCAACGGGAATCCTCTAGGATGAGTATAGGGATGTGGAGAGAGAAAATGGGTAGGGTTTGGACGAGCCAAAGTCTTGAGAAGTGTGTGAAATGAGGTAGAGGTGGGGGCCTTTTATAAGAAGAGAGGAGGGGCACTTTTGGAAAGTAAAGAAATATTACTTTATTTGAAAATGTGTTTCGGTTTTAAAAGGTCAAAAATTGATATAATTCATGTATAATGTGATAAGGGTTTGAATTCCACTCATCCAATTGGTTTTGCACATGTGCAGTTCATATATTTTATATTATCTTTCCATTTTATTTAAATCGTCAAATAATGATGTCATCACTGCATCATTATTATGACATAAATAATTTAATTTATTTAATGTCTAAAAATCATAAAAAAAATAAAATGATGTAGGAAATCTTTTTAGCTTTCCAATGACTATTTATAATCAAATATCTGATCTTTATAACACCATGAAAAAATTGTTTTCGTAAAACATCTCTTGTTTGTGTCATTTTTACTTTAACATTTAATAAAAAGTTATTTATGTCATTTCCAAACCAAAGTGTCTCCATGGGGTTCCCAAGTTGACCCATGGATTGTCTTGGTCGGCCATGACACAACCAATAAATTTGGGACATGTGTCTAGGTCATTTCCTATTATTAAAGCAATATTTATACCTTAAACTACACTAATTACCACTAATCGCGATAAAAAACTTAATAAGTTACTATTCACCAAAAAATTATTTTAATCTCATTGAACCACATTTTACTTCTTAATGACAACCATGTATGTAGGATTTTCAAAATTCAATACACATTGGTGGTAAACTTTAATTTAACTGAAAAATCAGTTTCCTTGATTACCACTTAGTGGTTTCACTATTCATAAAAAATTGAAGTTTTTCAGAAAATTACCAAAAATTCACCCTAAGCTATATTTGATATTCATAATTAAAAAATTAAGAATATTTTACAAAATTCAAATCATATAAGTCACATTAATTAATTTAATAATTAATTCCCGCTGCCAGAGCAAATAGCGTGTTTTTACAAAACAATAAGTATCAAAAGATTGACACCAGTTTAAGTCTAATTTCAAAGTAAAATTGATTCCAATGACCACCATTGGATAAAATGGTAAAAATATATTATAATTAAACTTCAAAACAAATTCAAAACATAATCAAATCATATAAATAAATTATATTAAAAAACAGTTTTGATGTAAAATGCAGTATTTTTCACTATTCATTAAAAAAATGAACATTGTCAGAAAAATACCAAAAATTCACACAAGGTAAATTTTGATGTCCCAATCATAAAGGATAAGTTTATTTTGACAAACATATTTTATAAAATTTTCAAAATATAGATTCAAAAATGGTTTTCCATCAAAAGTTAGTAAATCAATCTTTTAAGAATATTAGTGTATTCCATTCATAAGATTGTATTTATTTTCATTTTAAGCCTTTATAACACTATCTTAATCATTAAAAGACATAGATAAAAAATATCTATTATTCATTACTTACTTGGAATGTTACAGCAACAAATGAGATACATCTTCACTTAAAATGTATGTGTTCTGAGCTAGAAGAACTAAAATCTTGTTGTATTCATAGATTCTATAGAAGTGTATGTGTATATGGAAGATTAATAAGAAATAAAAGAATTATATTGGATGAAAAATATCATCTAAGATATTTATTTATTTACTATTAGTAATAATCTCCCCACACTCTATTCTGATAATACTTCATCGATGTAACCTGAAAAAGAAAAAAGGCCACATCAATGGGAAAATCACAATATTAGTTGTATAATAACTTGAGTGATTTTTCATAGTGAGGTGAAGGTGAAGTTGGTAGTATTTATATAGAAGGAAACATTGTGGACACCTTTACTAAAGCCTTGTCTCAATAGAAACAACATTATCATGTGAGGTCTCTTGGATTGAATGTTGTATGAAGCTACCTCTTGTAAAAGTGGGCGTTTTTTATAGTTTGTGCAAATAAACCAACTATTCTTACATTAACTACATGAATATTTGTTGTGTTAAAAATTAAAATAATAATCATATAAAATATTGTTTATTTTTCAGCATTACCATATATTTGTAATGTCATATAGTATTTGTCTCAATGATAAGATCATTGTAGTTCCCCCCAAATATAGGAACCTTGAGGTTATTTGGAAATATTATAAATATTTTTTTGAGGATATATAACATATTATGATGGTTTAAATTTAATATAGACCATCATGTCAGAGTACTCGTAATTAGATTAAACCACTTCTCATGAAGTTTGCACAAGGTAATATCTATAATTTGAGATTACGAGAACATACCTACCAGTATGAATTCTTTATGTTTTGGTGTAATCATATATTCCTATATTCAATAATGTTTATTTTTTCATATAATTTAATATTATAAACAACTTATATCAATAATAGTACACTATGATTTGCAGATGAAAATTACTACACCATATATATGTTGGAAGTAGGGTATGTTGGGTGTATCACAAATGATAGGTTATTAAAGGATATATCCAGATAGGATTTTTACCATTCATATATATGTAATCTGATATCATGGACCATTTTTGGAAATATAACTATCACCCGAAATTTCATGTCCATGGTGAAACTATGAATATACACCAGATTGTCAAATAATGATGCATCAATCATAAAGGTTGATGAAACTTTCATGCAACATGAATGATGAGATAATGTGACAAAGGGATTATACTACAATATGATCATTCTTATGTCATTTTCATCAATTTGAATTTAAATTCATCCTCTCAGGTGGCATAACCTGTTGATAAACAATAAAATTGGACATTAGGGGGGTCCACCTAATGCCAACAAGAAAAATCCAAGAGGGTTACACATTATGTGTTTCTAGTGGTCTGGATTAAATTCTATTTGAACATAAATAATTTAATATATATTATTATCAATAGTTGTGAATAATTTTATGTATGATATATATATTCTAGAAATTAAATTAATATTTTTTCAGTAGACTATGAATAAAATATATTTATTTATTTTCATAAAAATGTAATAAATATTTATTTAATAGTTTGTGAAAAATATAAATTTATTTAATAGAATAGAATAATTTTGTGGGAAATAAATAATTACAGGAGGAGTTGAAATGGACCATGAACTTGTATGGTGATTAAATAATTATTTAGGAATCTGTAAATAATATTTATCCATGATGCCCATGTTGGTACACAACAAAATACTAATATTGTTATCATTATTATATTTCATGGGATTTCATTAATGGTTGTCATGAAAATAAATTTTTTACCCAAAATACCATCCTTATAAATAATCCAATTTTTATTTTGTTTAATTTATTTGAATCCCATTCCGTGTTTGATAATATATAATTATTGGGTACCGTGTTATCTTTCACGACTCCTCATCCATTATCCCTCTGAATAATGAGAAACCCAATATAGAATTTCTTCAATACCAAAGAACGGTCGAACCTAAATGAAAGGTTATATTCATATGGATAACCATGATAGAAAATATATAATGAGTGTCCTTGTTTGGAGAAAATTGAAGAACTTGTGGAACATTTCTAGAGGAATTCTACCCATAGATCCTCACAAGTGCAATAAGGCAATATGAGATGGCCTTTTTGAAAGGAAAAAATCATTACTGTAGAATGATCCTATACACAAGTAGTTATTTTATCTGATATTATTTTAAGAAATTATATATTTCATGTCAAAAATCATCAATCATGGATTCATGATATGATTATTATAATAAATTTAATTATATCACCCACCACTTCACACTTCTGTATTGCACGAAAAATACAAGCATTTGGAGAACCCATACCATTTCTGGACAATTAATTCTCCTACCAACATTAAAAAACATCTTCAAAATTCTTATTATATATAGATAAATATAAAACTCATCTTAAATTCACTATGATGTGACCAATGTAAAGAATACCACTATCGAACAAGTTTATTTTTTCATAGATTACTGTTAGATAAAAAATGATTTCAATTTAAGAAAAAGTCACATAATCTTTGTGAATAAAGCTAATATCCACCACTATGTGGAAGTAAATTAAAAAATAATAATCCTCCTCAGTACCTCAATCATGTTTTATCAGTGTACCAATTACCCAAGAAATGTGAAACAATATCTACAGATTCCATAAAATAAAATTCAAAACATAAATTTGGACCAAAACCGGAGTTCTTCTGTTGTAGATAGAAAATGGATTGAAACGAGGGAAAAAATATAGGATTCACAAGGTCCCTTGAATGAGGGATCCTTCAAAATCCCTCATACCATTAACTGGAGCTCCGTAGAGGGGAAGTAGATGTGGAAATGTCCCCCCATAATGGGGTTCATTTTTTTCATTAAATCCCCAAATAGCAACAGACCTCCATTGATATCATCTTCATCATCACTAAATTGTTTATTAGTATTTATAATATATATATATATATATATATATATATTATAATCAATCTCTTAATTTTTTAAATAAATATTTCATTAATAATTTTGTTAATAATGTTTATGATAAATACATTTTTTTATTTATTAAATAAATTCAATTTATCTAGACATTTATAAGCCCTAAAAATGAATGGTTATTGGATCCCATTATGGGCACTAAAAAATAGCTTGTAAATGGTACCATTTATAAGAGGTAAAAAATAATTATAATAGGTATCCTTTATCAGAGTTTGTTTTATCACTAATAAATTGAACCCTTATCAGTAGTTTTTCCTAGAATTGATAATTGGCAGTGGTTTTAAATACAGGTTTTGTATTATTGATAACCTTTTTACTTGTAATTTTTTTTTCAGATAACATTTTTCTATGAATTATGTTTTTTAAATAATTCATATTCATGAATTTTTTGTTATATTAATTTTTATTGAATATTCATTATTTAATATATTTTTTAGATTTTATATATTCTATATTTTATGCATATAGTTATTTTAATTGTTAATGTCTTGTTTTTAATCATTAATGTTTATGCCCTATTAATTAATATTTATATATTATATTTATGAAATTATTTTCATTATTTAATCATTTATATCTTATCAATATATTTATTATCTTCCTATTTTATTGTAAAAATAATATAAATTTAATAGGCTTCCAATGTTACCTATTTGAAATATAACATGTTTTTTGTATGTCATGTGGGAGACTTTGAAAACATAATAAATTATCTATATTTATATTAGAAAACCGACAAAAAACATTGACTAAACCATAAAAAATTAAAAATAAAAAAAACCATCAAACTAATAAATAGTAAATAATAAATATGATAAAAATGATTTTTGTTAAAATTCATAATATTTAGAATTTAAAAGAATTAGGTATCTCCAAAAACATATAATATATATAATAATTTTAAAATTAAATTTTAATTTACGACATTAACATACATCATATTAATTATCTAAATATAAAAATGGATTCATAAAAATAGTAAATATAAAATAACAAATATTAATATCAATATAATACTTTATAATAATAGAAATGATAAATTATTTATATTTAATAACATTGAATAATAATTTAATAATATAGATCATTATTAATTATTATATTATAATTATTAGTATTTCTGAATAATATCATTTTTATTTTCATCAAATTATTAAAATGAATTTATTATAATGTCTCTATGATAATGACCTTATTATAATTAGTTAATTATCATAAAATTTTTATTATCCTACCATTATTATCATAGCATTATTATTCGTTTTGATGTTCGAACATGCTTGTATTTTCATTTTATCTGTGATGGAATGAAACCTTCATTAATTAATAAAAATATTTACATTTTTATTCTTTAATGTAATAAAAAAATTAGTTTACATAGCACAACCAATATAGATTAGTTATTTATTAATATATTTATTTTTTTATATATAAATATGTAATTAGTATTTTCATATTCTAAACAAATAAAACAATAATGAAACCAATAATGTGAAACATTTGAATAATTTTTTGCACAATTTTTTATGAATAAGAATAAAAATAAAAACAATAACAATTCACACTAAAATAATTAATAATAAAAATTTGATGGAATTAATATAATGAATTTATAATAATGAATTAATTAGTCTCAGTCTATTATTCATTGTCAAGATGCATGTATTTTCTGAATATCCAAGTGAAGATATAAAAATAGGTTTTGGGTGATACATATTTAATGAGGGTGTGTGGAACTTATCGCTCCTCAGAATCCCCTTACGATTACAAGCCATGAAACTCTCGATCCATCTAAAAAACATTATTTTCTAGAAAATATTCCTAGTACTGGCCAGTCCGACCATATCGTCATAACAATTGGGGAGCCACAAAAATCCTGATCATGTATCCATGTTGTTGATGCATGAGACTTGGTTGAAGGTGCATGGTCAGAGCATATTGTACAATGATGATAAGGAGGAACAATTCCAGTTTTTCAAAAGCAATAAGTACTTCAACTTGGATTTCAACCTCGATGGTGACCATTCTTATCGCATGCTATCCATCCATTTCACATACCTCATACGACCACAATATATGGTTTTATCAGTTCTAAAAAGTCCTTTATTATCTCCAAAAAATAATTATAATCCAGGTGTTATTTAAATGTGGGTCTCTATTATCTATGTTAAAAGACGATAATATTGCACCCTTTTTCAATTTTTTTTATATTCTAAAAAAAGAATGAAATTTTTTTTAAAAAAAATTAATCTGAGGGACCCCCTTTTAATAGTGCATGAACACCTTTAAAATCCCTAGGAAGAACCACCTTTTAATTTACCCACAATCCCTTTAATATATCTAGTCACACCCCCATCCAACGCGAGTTCTTTCCCCACATGCACCCGCTCGTGCACCCCTATCTTCTATTAGATTCGATCCTGATACCACTCCCTTCCGCGTCTGCAACATTACTAATCACCCATCTAGTATTGTTGTCCATTTTATTATATATATATTCATTCATATATATATATATCTATTATATTTATTTCTAAAGGAATATATATTATTATTAATATATATAGTTAAATTTAAATATATTAAAATATATTTGTATATTAATATATATTTATAAAATTAAATTTCAATACAATTATATAATAATAATTTTTTCTTCTTATAAATATTCAAATAAATAAATATAAATATACAATGTACATACACAAGTATAATTATACATATTTATATATATTATATATATTTATATGTATATATATATTTTAGAATATATAGATAATATATATCAGTTTGTTAATAGACACAGTAATACACACACAGACACACATTATATAAGTATATAAATATTCTTATATATATATACATATATATATATATTTAAAAATGAATACTAGTTAATATTTTTATATGAATTATATATTGTGAATATATATATATATATATATATATATATTTCATTATTTATTAATAAATTTAAATTTTTATTTGTGAATATATAAAAATAACTCTATATATTGTTATATATTTGATTATAAATATAAGTATATGGTGAAAAAAATTATATTCCATATTATAAATATGAAATGTAGAAATGAAAAAAATTCATTCCCCACTGAAAAATGGAAAGAAATGACCCCTTAAACAATGATGAAAATCCATCAAATGTTACAAAATAGCGGTTCCACAAAAAAATTCAGGTTTAGTGGCCTTTTGGGCCATTTATGGCCTCAAAGAATTTCATAATGGTTTACTTGTGTAATTGAGGGAATATATATCATCACAAGATTTGATTTGATTTGGTGTAGAGCTTTAACTAACACACCGATCAAAAGTTAAGGTTGTTGGAATTTTGAGTTATGTTTTAAACTAGTTTCTGATCATTTATTAGTTTTTTTATTTTTTATGTCTTTAAATGGTTATTAATTTAATATTAATCGACAATAATTATCATATTATTAATAAAAAAATTTATTATATTTTAAAATCCATTTTCTCTAAATATATTACATATTAATTGTAACTAGATATTAATAAAAATTAATAACATATTTAATATATATACATTATATTTCTATGAATATAAATATTTTTATATATCATATATTAATAAATAATTTGGATGATTTTATTTATGTAAATACATTGTTAACTCTTAAAAAAATGTGTTTTTTAGACCCCCATTTAACAGCGATATTACAAAAATACAAATAAAGGGGTACTTTTAATAAAACATTTCTAGCAGTCCAAAATGTACATTTTTCAGTTATTTTCATAGAAACACGAATGAACACCCTTTATCATCTATTTCATAGAACTCTTAATTGACTTCACTATGAAAACCCCTTTTTGGGCTAAAAATAATGATTTTTGAGCCTCTAAAATAGGCTACATCCATTGGCCATCTCTCGGTCACCCTACCCACCCTCGAGAGGTGGTTCGCAGTACCATCAACGATACCATGCTGAAAGCTGTCTATTGGAGGGGACATGGGGTTCGCATCCCCATGAATGATCAACCGACATATGTATGTTCATAGGAATTTTCTATAGTGGCATCTCGTGAAGAATCACAAAAATTAATAATGGTTAGAGAGGGTCACTCTTGGAGGAGCATTTCATCGACAACTCATTCAAAAAAGATGGTTGAATATGCGGAGACAAGGTATGGACATTCATCAATGTCATCCGACATTGGTGAATCACCGTTGAAAATTATTACTCATACCCAGCCATGGAAAACACTTGTAATGATGAGTAGCGGTCTACTATGTCCAACAATGATAGTTTCTAGTCTGTGTCAACCAACAAAGTGGCATCCTGATGGGATGTAGTGTCTCATAAGAAGATATTTAAGGTGATAGACGTGAGTGAGTGGGGATTCTGGTTCTACTATTTTAGAACAATTGAAGATGACTACTCAACCAATATGACCCACATTGGGATGATGGTCTGGTACTGGACGACATATGGGGGGATGGCTGGAACATGATGTTGTGTACAGGCGTAGATGACGAACAAGGGATATGTAAATGTCAAGACCACATATCCTTTTTGGGACTTCCAGGTAACACATCCACTTCATGTATCGTTTGAAACCCCATCTCTCCCCCCAATACATCATTATCGACAAATATTGTTTTCCGTCCACTGCCATCTCGTATTCTACTATCATAAAAATATTGGTTAGATTTCATGAGTAGTCTTCGTCGAATGTGTCGCCACTGAAGTACCAGAATTCCTAACTGCTAATTTTTATTTCAACAGACACAAGTTGTTGGAAAATGACGGCCAATTGGGATGGGTAATGTTCCTCTCCGTTGATGCCCTAGTGATGGATGATATAATCCAAATCCCTTACCATGGTTCAACATTTCCACCAATCTTTTTTGGAAATTTAGTAGATGAGATACTTGTAGGAGACTGACAATATCTGTTTATTTTTAATTTTTTTATCCCTTCTTGTGTCGCCAATACAGAAAATTCCTAGTGACATTCATAGGTTTTTTGTTATTTTAAGGGGGTGACAACACAACATTACTTCCAATTGGAAATTTTGAGAAATTTTTTGTTACTGGTACTATTAGGCACCTTAAAAAAGTGAACAAGGAGAGGGAAAGACGACAACGATCCATAACCCAAGTAGTGAAGGTTCTTGGTATAGTGGAAATGTGGTTTGGATGACACCAAAATATTATTTATAATAATATTAATGGATATTCGGTGATAAATGAAATGATAAACACCAGTCTCCATGTAATGGAATCAAAGAATTAAGAGGCCTGAAAAATTTAGGTAGGATCATGAACATCAACATTATAATTAATTTTATTCGTATTATAATGAAAATAATACCTACATCTTCTGTATTTTCATCTTTGACGTTGTTAATCATCAGGAATGACCCATCCTGATTATCTCATTGGGTTTGCAAGGATGAAAACTAGAATCCCTCTAGTGGTCATCCACAAAATCTCTGAATGCATCCAATCGACACAACTCAATAGTTCTCAATTCACTAGTTGTGTGGTTTGGGAAATGGTATGATATACATAAGTTTCTATTTATAGACATGTGGTTAAAATTATAATATTTAATTACATAGAAGAAATTAAATACATTAATAACCATAGAGAAAACCCAATCAATTAATAACTAATCCTCAACATTTTTTACGGTGTGACATTGTTTGAAAAATGAAATAATAAATAATTTTTTGTCAAAAAATAATAGCAACGTCCTTTTAATTTATTCCAACTAGTTAAATTACTGTTTATCATCATGAAAATAATTATTTTACTACCAGGCCAGCTTTGGTCCTCTCAAAACACTTATTGTGTTTCCCAATATGACTTTTTCTCATTTGAAAAGTGTCTTTCCTAAAGTCCACGTGTATTATCTAGAAACTGGTCAAGGTGCTCAAGAAAAATAACATAAAGTCGCAATGAAGACATCATCATATGAATTCTCAATATGTAATATAATCCCATTCTTCAATATCTAATCAAGCAGGTTACATGATAGTGTCATCAAACATTGTTCTTGATATATCATTCTTTGACTACCTGAAATAAATCGTTGTTACACCATGGCAATGGAATTTCGCACGATTGGAATATTTCAATCGATCGTCCGACACATCATATTCCATAAATTGAACGGAAAAATTCTTCCTCGAATTATATATTTATAACATGCCACTTGTGACTCACCAAACGTACCCTACTTTCCACCGATATTATATATGATAGTTTTCTTCAGTAAATCAATGTGTGTGAGTCATGACATGTATTAATGATAATAAAAAATTCTACATTTCTTTAAACACGCTCTCATATAGGAATATCCTACGACAACAATATATGTGTAATATCTAATGGCAGTTTTTTTTCTCATAACCTCTTATCATAGAGATTACCAAGTGATAACACAATGATAAGATGACTCATATGCATACGAATACTTAGACATGATGGTTTTTATGCTATGTGTCCCTTAATAGTATTTCATCAAATGCATAACAATATTTATGAATATTTTTATATAATTTCAATTTTCTCATCATTGCGGGGTAAAACCCTGACATTATCACTGCAAAAAATGAAAATGACTTTCATTCCACTAGAGTTCACTTAATGATCCTATTTTTGTTGAGTCGAAACATTAGTCAAGGGATCCTATTCATTATCTTCCTAGAAAATACTACTGGCTTCACATTCTCTTTTCTAAGATAAATAAATAAAGAGATGATAATTATGAAGTATGTTCATCATACTAGGTTGTGATCATATTTTTTTAGGGCCACCACTACAATATTACAACATTATAGTGTCATGGGATCTTTACTTCTATGTCTCGCATCTAGCTCCTCGATGATGCTTCACATCCAAACTGTATCTTTAGTTGCCTCAGAAGATGTGCTATTCTTAGACTCTGCCTATAATTTACGACCACAATCTGTATTGAGCTCTTATATCTCACTACACCTCCATTCAAAATGAAGATGTATCGTGTTTGCGACTTCATCTCATCATGATCAGTCGAGAAACTAGAATCGACATATCCATTGATAAGTTGTAAATAATCACTTCCATAAAATAAGAACATATCCTTTATACACCACATATAAATTAGGATAATCTTTACTGCCATCTAATGGTGGTCACCTGGGTCATCTTGATATCTTTTTACCACAGTAAATGCGTAGGAGACATCAAGCCTAGCCCATAGAATGACATATTTGATCGAACGTATCTTTTATGTGTACATAATCCATTCAGTTTTAATTCATTCCTCGTATGTTGGAGGAGACATTTTCTTGGGATGGTGATTTCCATGTAATGCTACAAAAAATAACCTCTTGGATTGTTCTATATTGAATATATATAGTATCATATCAATTTAATTACATGGAAATGGCCTAGAAATATCTTGGATGCATCAAGATGAAACATGATTCCATGAATATATGCCACCATGGACATGTCCTTCAGGGAGATGTATAGACTCCACCATTCCTTAACATACTCTAAAAGTAGAATCATGTTTCCAAAAAGTAATATGTCATTAATATATAATATTAAAAAAATGATTGCATCCCCACTAAACTATTTGTAATCACAAGGCTCATATTCAGTATTAATAAAACCACATTCTATAATTGATTCATGAAAATGAATATCCCATGGCATAGATGTTTTTAATAATACATAAATGGTTTTCTGCAACTCACATAATATTTTGGAACTATTTTGAGTCATATACCCTTCAGGTTATATCATGTAGACATCATCTTGATGTGTGCCTATAAGGAATGTGATTTTGAAATCCATTTTCCATATATCATAGTCATCGTATGATGTATTGTAATGTATAATTATAATGGATTTAACATTGAATCTGGTCAAAAGGTTTTTTCGTAGTCAATTTCATAATGTGGTTGGAATCCTTTTGAAACCAGTTGTGCCTTATAGTTACTAACATGTCATTATTTGTCCAGATTCTACATGAATATCCATTTTCAACCAAAATGAATTATATCAACTTGAGGATCTACCAAAATCTAGACAATATTTTGGTACATGGTATCCATTTCAGAATTCATGGCTTTATTCCACTTTGAAATTTTTGTTACACTTACTTGTTTTTTATATGTTAGAGGATCATTATTATTAACTAATAATGGTTCACAATTCTTGGTAACTAGAAAATAATGCCTTTATAATTATATAACCTCTATTGTACTCCCACAATGTAATTGTATCTCTGGAATAGTTTCTTCTTCCACAAGGCTTTGTGAAATCTGTTCCAGTACCAACTCTTGTGTACCATGATTCATCGAAGTATATCTTTTTCCCACTATCTCTTTTGGATATGTTCTCCCACTTTAAGAATATAGCATTTCATTCCACAATATTAGTTTTTACTGAGGGGTTGTATAATAAATATCCCATTGTTTCCTTGGGTTATCCTATAAAGTTACACTTTGTGCATCATGGTGCATGTTTTGGTTACCGAAAAGTCCTTGACAAATACTTTTATACCACAAATATGTAAAATTTATAACATAACTTATCGTCCTCTCCAAATATCATTTGAAATAACATTTATTTATTTATTTGGTACATGTTAGTGTTTTTGGGCCTCTATTTGTAATGAATATCCCCTAATGAATAGTAAAATACATGCATGAATCAACATTAATTTCACCATGCCCAACATGTTGCAGTTCCTCATTTCACATAAACCATTCCATTGAGGTGTGTTAAAAGGAGTGAGTTGTGATAGGATCTGAAATTCCCATATGTAATCAATTATGTCATGATTAATATATTACTTATACCAGTCTGAGAAGAGTTCCCTAATAATCATACCAAGCTGGTTATAAACATCATTCTTATATTCTATGAAGTTGTAAAAGTAATATGACTTATAAAACATTAAGTAAATATATCCATACCTACTATAATCATAATTAAATGATAGAAAATATGAGTACCCACCCCTTTATTCTACTGGAAATAGCCCACACACAATGTTATAAAACAGTTCTTGATTCTCTTTACCACGTTTATCTTTCCTGCAACATTGGGCTTTGGTCATTTTTTCATGTAAACATACATGTCATAATCCATGTCATTTTATTTCAAAATAATCTAAAAATCCATCTTGATATAACATTGTCAAGTGTTTCTCATTTAAATGACATATCTATTGATGCCAGAGGTGGGTGTGGTAAGAGTCATTATATGTATATTTGATATCGATTTCCCTTACAAGGTTTGTGTAATTCAACACAAAAAGAACATTGTATAAATGTGGCCTACCAAAAAATGTTATCTTTATAAAATAAGAATCATTAATTTAAAATTAATAAAAAAACATATGTATCTAGTCTAGATACAATAATTATTTTTTGTGTTACATAAGGGACATAAAAAACGGTTAACACCAATATCATCTGAGTTGGTAATGTGAGGTGCTACTCCTTGATTAAAACATCCGCAATTTTGGCTCTTTTGGGAGGTTGTAGATATAACAACCCTCTCACAATCATACTAAATCTACGTTGTTCCTATACATGGATACATATGTGAATACCACAAGTTTTATATAATATCAAATTTATAGAATCAAATAGATTGAACCTGATTACAAACGCACCTGAATCATCCATTTGTTTCTTTGGATGGGTGGAGTTCTTCTTCTAGTGGCCCTTCTTTCCACATGAAAAACAAACTGCCTAATGTTCCCTTGCCTCCCCTTAAATCTTCCATTTCATGGAATGTCCTGAAGATGATGTTGGCTTAAATATCTTCACCGTTCCTTTCCTATTATTCACCATAATTAAATAATGATTTTTGGGATTTATATATTTTTCCACATGCCGAATGAGGATTGGAAGATCAGCTTGACACATCTCAAATTCATTCATGATGAAGTTAATAACAATGATAGAGAAGCCTTAAGGGAGTGATTCATGAATGATATCAGTGCCCATTTCACTGGTGATTTTAAACACTAGAACCTCTAGGATATCAATGTAGACCATGAGTTTGACTACATGATCCCCATATGGGAAATAATCTCCAAGACTACACTAAAATAATTCTTTGTGAATATCAAACCATTCTTATCTTGATCTATCTCAGTGATGAAATGGATGTTCTCGAACATGCTATATGAAACCATGTTTTCATGAGATTTCATGTTCACACTAGACATTGATGATAGCATCTAACATTGAACATCGACCGTGTAGTTCATTTTTTTCTTGTAAAACATGTGGAAGGCAGAGTAGGTAATGTTAAATATAATACGTAAGACTTTTGTTCAGGGCGTAGGATAACATGAAGTAATAAAAACCATTCATGGATGTTACTAGCAGTGAGTATGATGTCTTAATACAGAATTGATGATTGGGATAGTGTGGTTGGCATGCATGTTGTTTTTATTTTACAATTAAAATACCTTATCATTTTTACATTCTTGATTACATTTTAATGGTAAATAATAAATTATAATATCCCCAAATATTTTATCAAGTACCTATAGTACCCACTATTGAACTCATAATGTCTAGTTTCCATGAAATTCTACTGGAAATGATTCTTATTCCACATCCCATAAACCCTTTAAGAGTTAGTCTTGATATTTGAAGGTATTTAGGTAGGCATGTCTTTGACAACTATGGGTTTGTAGCTCCATGATATGTTGAGTGGACTCCCCAATCCTGAAATCCTGACATTAGATTTTCTCAACTATTTCCTCCAATATTTCACCATGTCTAGAAATGGCTTCTTCAAATGATGTAATGTGGTTATGTAAACCTGAAATCTTTCATAAGGACTTCTGGTATTAAACTACGTATCCCAAGAAGGGTTGGACAAACACATATTTTTGTTGATTATTTCATTTTATCAAGTAAAATAATCCAGAGAATGAATTAATATTATTTTTGTGGTATTTTTATCTCTTATATGAGAATTTATTATTAAAATTTTCACAATCTTGTTAATATTCAGTGGAACCTACGTACGCGATTATCATTTTCTTGATAATATTTACGCATAATCTTGTCTTATTTAAGTAAAATATTACATTATTGTTTAATTAATGAATAATTTGACTATGACAACAAATCCATAATGACAAACCATGCATCTGAAAGAAAAAAATAATGAAAATGGAATGATCATGGGGATTTCTAATGGGTTTTCATATAGTATTTGATAAACTAACCATGGCCTAGGAGAAAAACACCTTGATCATTTTGGCTTTGTGTTTACATCTTTACACTTTTACACCTCTGGGTCTCATGGATTTGATTTCATCCTGGGTATAGCTGGAACTGCCTCCACTAGCATAGGAGTACCATCCATTACATATGCATTTTCTTACTCACATGGAGTTATGGGGAACAAAGGGGTTTTACATATAATAAAAATTGTTCAGGCATGCCCTATATATTAATGAGGAGAAGGATATATACCATGAAATTTCATTTAAATAATCAAATTCAATGAAACCATCCAAACACAATGGTATTGGCCTATCTCATTTTCATCCATACATGCAACGATATTTAAAAATAAATAATAGTAGAATTCAATTCATTAATAGATATTCATTATGATAATTCATGCTCGAATCAATTATTTATGAACATTAATTAATGAATCCTTTTATCAAAAACCCTTTTCTGAATTTCATATATATTCACATACAACATAATTTTAAACAAAAAATTTTATGTAAAATAATCTTTGAACATAACATGTACCTTGGAGGCAACCTGATGAATTTCTATTCATAACTACCCTATGAGTTAAAACTCGCATCACAATATTTTTAAATTTAAAAGACATATATAAAACACCCATAACATGTTGTTCCTCATATTTACGATTGCATGACGGTTCACATATAAAGGGTTTGTATAATATAATAATAAATTTTAACAAATCTTTATAATATGGATAAGTACATGGAATGATGATACAACTACATTCTGTGTACTATTTTTCACTGTCTATACGATGTACACTTCTAGGGAAACAACATGTGAGTGTTCTTCAGAATTATTCGGAGTACATGGCATGTTCAGTGGACCACACACAGTGTAGTTCCTTATTACAAGGTTAGTAGCCATAGAAGTTGTGTATGGGGTACACAGTCCAACCCAGTGCATTGAACCTTTATGACATGGTGTGTAATATTTAATACACGTCTTGTGTTATGGTGTTGTACGACCAAGAATCCTTGCACCACCGAATTAGATCCTCAGTTTTATTTCAATAAAAATGAAAAGAAAATATCGTTTCTGTATCGTGAACGGGAAATTAAAGGGGAGGAACAGATATTGAGAATCATATTTTGTAGAATGATTAACATGAATATAAATAGATAAATTATTAAATGATAATGTCATAAATTTAAAAAAATAAATAAATAAAAATTACTATATAACCAATATGATACATCATTACGGTTTATGGTGCAGAGAAATAGTGGTTGGGATGACACCCAACATTGATTTTTACCATGATCAATAATTATTCCAGGATCAATATGATGATGAACGTAAGTCTCCATGGAATGGAATAAATGATTTAGGTAAATAAGGAAGAGAAAAATACGCTTTAGGGAGGATAGTTCACATCATGTTTATAATTAATTTTATTATTTTCACATAGAAAATAATACATGTATCCTCAATATATTCTTTGTTGATAATGGTGTTCATCTGAAATGACCCTTCTAGTTTATCATGTTTCACTTTTAAGGATACAAATTAGAATACTTCTAGTGGTGATCCACACATTCATTGATGACCTATTATCAACATCACTCTTTCTACTAGTCCCAATGTGTTGAAATGAAGGTCTTCTGTCAGCCGTTCTTGGTCGCTTGTTCTTAAGCCTTGATGAATTTATACCATTATTGAGAGGGCGGGAAGAAAATTCGAGAGATAAATTGTTCATCTCAACAATTCTAAATTCACCGGGTGTGTGGTTCAGTCCATGTAATAGTTGAAATATATTTTTTATTTATTAACATTGGGTTTTATTTACATTTTTTTTATTTAGTAATATAAATTAAATAAATTCTTAACCATATATAAAACCCATGCTATTAATAGTCATACATCATCATTATTTATAATGTTCCAAATTGCGGAAAAACTAATTATAAATAATGTCACACTTCATAAACTAATAGTATCATTATTTTAATTTTTTCCAACTAGTAAAATAATTATTTATCATCTTAAAAATAATTATATTACAACCAGAATTTTCTTGGACCTCTCGAAAATGACTTCCAATTTTTTAACCATAGAATAAATAAATAAATAATTTATTCAGTAAAAAAATATTTTATTTACAAACTAGTAAATATATGTTAATTAAATTTTCAACAAATTAAATAAATAAAATTTACACACAATCCAATGAATAAATATTTATTTAATTTATGTAATATCATTAAGACGAATAAAGTTATTCCACTCTCTTGAGAGTAATATTTATTAATTAAATTCAAAATGAATTTAATTGATACAACTAGAAACACATAATGTGTGACCCTATAAGATTATTTCTCATTGGAATTAAGCGGTATTGAAAAAATACTAATATAAATATCTGGAAACGGGTAAAGACACCCAAGAGAAATCACGTAATGTTGCAACAATTATGTTTTGATGTGGGTCTCGATTGAAATCCCAACTATTGAGCAATTAATATTTCTTATCAGAAACTCAAATGTATCTTACACAAAATATGATTCATTAATTCGTTATACATAGTAAGATATCATTAGGACATTGAGAGTATTTATTTCGAACAATCATGATCAATTAATGTGACCATGTCTAGGATTTATGATCCAGAGCTTCCAAGTAGCTCATCTGATGTGATTGGGGACTCCTAGTGGTTATATGCTTTGTGAGTCTTCTGCAGACTAGGTGGTTCGTGAACTCCTTGATTTGTCTAACTGACACTTGGATGGTTCATGTGATGTGCATGATGCCAATGAGGAATTTTCATGGATTTAGATTTGTCAAGGATTTATATTTTTCATTTTAAAATTGCCACATTATTACTGTTAAAATGAATTATGGATCCCTTCAAGGTTCATTGGCTATAGATAACCAAATGTCCATCATTAATAAGAATCATAATTTTGATCACTACACACATGTGAGTACTAGTTTCATGATTTTATGGATGTTCCATTAACATATAATCCAACATTATCACCTATCAAGCTAACTTATTATATGAATTTGGTCTGCTGGGTGATGTATAGATTCCCTCCACATACCTTAATCTATTGTCTCATTTGGTGTTTAGGTACTCGGACTACTATCGGGTGATGATTATTGAGGTTGGTCTATTGGCAACAACCAATCATCAGGGATTGTACTCTATGCTAGCCAACTCCACCCTAATAATGGATGGTCATGATCTTTCCCAATAGCCAATAGTTTAGAGCTACTGAAGCATATTTTTCTCTTCCCTGAATGCTCTTAGTGATAGGTGGTTCTCAAAGTTGGACCTTCACCCCCATGGAATAATATTTGTTGAGTGTGAATGGAAATAATAGGTATGATAGAGAATAATAAAATTTGATAATGATATGTACATCGTTAATATTTATGAACCCAAGTGGATATCTCAGTTCATAATTAATATCTAGACTAACCTCTATCGAGATAAGATCTATTCGATGGTGCCCCGGGATCAACACGTTCCACCATAAACATAATGAAATTGTATAATAAAATAATCATCATTAAATAACTGAACTAAAACATAATGATCAGAAGATAGCATCCGAAACCCTATCGAGAATTAAAATATTCAAATTTCTTATACCACTACCATGGAGCTTTCTTCAAACCATAAAACTCTTCTTTAACCAGTAGAAATTTTTTTACATGTTTAAACAAAAGCCTCGGGTATCTCCACACAAATGACATACTCTATATCTCAATGGTGGAAAGAAGTCTTCACATCCATCTGCTCAATCAGCATATCCAAACGTGCAGCCAAACCATGAATAACCGGAATGGAAATTTTTTTGAAAATAGGTGTGAAAATCTCATCAAAATCAATACCTTTCTTCTAATTGAAGGACTTAATTACTATACATTCATAGTATCTTGGAATAGAGCATGATTCTACATTTTTAATATGATAAATCCACTGATTAACGAAGATCCCTTACGCATTATTAACTTCAACATTTCAAAAGTGTGGTTGTCATACAACTATATCGTTGCTTCATCCATTTCCCCTACCTATCATTTCTTATGTTCAAATTCCAATGACTCATAATTTTTTTTTTCTCACCAGTTATCGAGTATAATATATTTATTAGGTTACTATCATGTAGAAATGGTGTGATGCTGACATGAACTCCGTAGTGGAACAGCGTGTTCATCAATAACCAGTAGAATTGAATAATTAGAAAATAACGGTGCCTCAGAAACATCCACTCAAACCTGTTCATCCAAGGAATCATTCTATACATCAACATTATCATCATAATCAAAAATTTGAGGTAAATTTGAATCACAACCTGGCTCATGACTGACGAAACCATCCGAAGTTAGAGAAGAAGATTTTTCTCCCTTATCAATGTATGTAATAGTATGATCATCCATAAACACATCATCATAGATTGTGACATGTTTCTTTAAATAAGGATCATACAACCTATATCCAATATCATCATGTCCCTAGAAAATAAAAATGTTGTTTTTCCATCAATCTTGGATCTCTCATCTATAGGAACATGAACAAAAGCCTTGCAATAAAAACAGGTAAGTGATCCTACTTGATATAATTTCCACACCAAACCATTTCAGGAGTTTCAGTATACAAAGCAACCATAAGTTATATATTGATAATATAAGCAATAATAAATAAATTGTTTCCCCAAAATAGTCTAGGTAACTATTCATCTGATTTCACGAAATGAACACATTCCAACAAATACCTTTTCATTGGATCAACTACACTATTTAGCTGAGGTTTTATGGGCATTATTTTCTAATGCCTAATACATTCCATCCTGCAATACTGATCAATCTAACAACAATATTCCCCCCATTGTCAATGAGAATACAATTCGATTTTTTCACCAATTATATCTTTGTAGAAACATGAAATTGCTTAAAAACACTGATTACCTTACTTTTTTACATTCAAAACATAAAGCCAGTTATTTTTTGAGTTTTCATCAATAAATGTCAATAAATAAATACTGCCACTAGTGGGATTAGATTATAAAGTACCCAAAATTTAATAATATACTAATTCAAGTACATGTGACTTCCTATGTGGAGGATGGCGATTGAAAATCACTCTGCTCTATTTCCATGCAATGGAATGATCACACATCTCCAATTCGGCATATCTCAAAATCTGTGAGAATATTTGTCTTGGAAAAAATACCCATCCCTTTCTCAGTTATGTGACTCAGTATCTTATGTCGAAATGTGGATGAAACACTTCACTCAACAACTCAAGTAATATCATTAGAAATTGACGCTCTAGTATTGTAGAAACCTGATTACTTATTCCATCGAGCCACAATTAAATATCCCATGGAAATGCCGCATTTTTTAATCACTAAAAATATTGATAAAACCTTCGTCATCAACAATGCTGGTAGAAATAATATTCAGGAGAACCTCTGAATCATGTCAAACATTCTTCCAAAAAAGAAAACTTCATGTACTGGTTTCTAAACAAAATGTCCCGATGAAAAAAAGTTCAGAATGACAATCATATCCCATTATCAAAATACAAAAAATACAAGTGATGTTAGATGTAAAAAAATCTTTCTCCGAGGTCATTTGAAAGAACACACCATTATCAACAACACAACATGATTCATCAGAAGCAATGTTAATGGAGTCATAACCAATAAAAATGTCCCCTATATCCATGAAAAAATAATCATCTCCAACAACGTTTTTCTTCTATGGATATTTCTTCATTCTATTGTAATTTTTCAGCTGATAAAAATAATCTTAATATTCCCCTTCTTACCACAATGATGACATTTCAAATCTCTCTGCATCGATCTGGATTTGATTTATCCTCTACTCTTACCTCATCTATTTTGTACATCATTCTAGCTTCTCCCCTCGTCTCTGTGACTAAATGCTCTGAAGAAGAATTCACCTCATCACGTCCCCTGACCTCTTCATTTAAAACATCATTGTTGAAAAAAATAAATGTTATAGCACCATTAGAAATATAATCGGTTACAATAACATGTAAATTCTCCCATGAATCAGGTAAAGTGTTAAGAAATAAAAGAGCGAAAAACTCATCATCATAATTGATACCCATGTCATACAACTGATCAAAACATCCATGTAATTCGTATAAGTAGAAAAAAATAAGCATAACTTATTTGTACCTCAAATTCATCATTTCATTGAATAGAAACAACTTAGTATTTTCTGTCATGGAAGAATAGGTCATCTCAAGCTTCTCCCACAATGTTCTGGAAGGAGGGATGTTAGAATTTTGGTTCATCATGTTGTGTTCAACCAATTGGTGAATGAATCAAGAAAAAATCAAAAGCTCAAATTCCCATTCATTATTATACATCCTTTTTGGCATCTGTTTACTAAATACTAGAAGATGAATTCACATAAAAAATGTAGATCCTTCATTTTATAACATCACATATTGTAGTTGGTAAAATTCAACAATATCATCTTACTAAAATTTCACTCCTTAATAAATATGAAATAAAAACCAAACGCCCAAAAATAAATGATATTGGGAAATATGGGAAATTGATAAACCTACAAACAATAGAAAGGAAAATTCATAGTAGAAATAAAATCAATCCTACCAAATTAAACGGATGTGCATCAACACATAAATAAATTTTCTAAAAAAATGTTTACATTAGAAATTTTTATGCGGAAAACCCAAAACTGAAAAACCACGAAACCTTGTCCAGACAGATGGATCCACTAAAATCAAATGTTACATGCTAGAGACTCACCAAAATTCGATTGTATATCAAAATTATTATTCAATAAATGGGACTGTCTCTAGGGGTTGTTAGTGGAAGTGTGTTGAAAATTCATATTGCAGCCTCTTTATATAAGAAAAAAATTTGATTCAAATAATGTATCCATGTCAATACCATGTCACTGTATGAATTTATTCATGTGGCCTTATCACACATTAAAAACACCTCATTGATAGAGAAATTGCACGGACCTCCAATTTAAGATGCATTACACGGTGCACCAACAAGGAATGATCCCTACAAAAAGTGAACAAATATTGTTCCACCAGATGTATAGAAGAGACTGAAAAAAATCATGAACCTTCATGATGTACCTCGACCTATCAATGTACATCCCAGAAACATCGATAGAAAAACATATTCGGTAAACCCTTCCCTATTCATAAGCAGAATGGTAAAGTTGATATGTTGATCTAACACGATGATGCATAAAAAACATGTATCTTGACTCCACTCCTATAATGATTCAACCATGAGATCAATTTTTATTAAACATTTTAAGACGTGGGATATCACCCCATAGGTTTCTCCACTTAAATATGGGCTTCATTCCAAGAGATGCATGCAGTAATTAAGTCATTGGGATTAACTTTTAAAAAATTTCCTTATCAAATAGGATATCAGAACAAGACATAAGGACCCACATATGTTTTTTCAAATGTGATTCATTATACCATTACGGTTCTTAATCCTAATACCACCACAATACATATAATCACACAACATATCCCATTCCACATAGTGGGAGATGTTTCTTCCATTATCATATCCCAAAAAAAACGTTTCTAGCCAATAATTAATAAGATCAGGAATGTTAATTGGGGATTTTCCTAATGACATTGTGTACAAGGGTATATCATGGGCCATTGATTTAACTAGCACTTTCTTCCCAGCTCTGGATATTTTCATGTTGGACAATACTCTAATGAAATTAGGAACTTTATCTTTTATTGATGTGAAAAAATTTGAATTTGATATTATACTAAATGTTTGGAGCCCCATGTATTTTTTATACATATCAACCATAAGAACCCAAAATATTCTCTGACTATTTTACAGCCTAGTTAGTGGAACAAATTCATTGATGGATTCATTAGATTTCATGGAATTTATTTCATTGTGATAATCCTTTTCATAATAGATTATAATCTTCAAGATTGAGTGACAGTCATGTATTGATGCCCAAGAGAAAAAGTGGAAATATTCTATAGAAAAGATATGAAAAACATGAGGTCCATTGAAACATACCCATGGCCCTTCGATTGTACCATGAACCACCACATTTTAAAGGAGTTGTTATAAAGCATTCCTCAAAAGAAATAAATGGTATGGAGCGAGCATGTCCCAATGTCGTAACACTCTCGAGGGTATGAAACTAGAAAATCTTACCCCATTACTGTTCAAAAAACTCTTTTTTTATCATATATATTATTTTAAATTTATAATTATTATGAATGTATTTTTATTTTTTATAATATAAAATTGGTATAGTAATTTTTTTAATTTATTTTTAATTTTACATATAGATCATCTTTATATGTTTTATAAGATTATCCCTTGAAACACAACAATCTATTAGGTTGCATGTAGGTAATTTTGGAACTTTATAAAATATAAATTATATGTAAAATATATATAAAACAAAAATCATAGACTGAAAATAAAATAAATGTTGAAAATAAAATTAATTTCATAAATATAATAAAAAAATAAATTTATATGACACAAAAAATATAGATTAATATAATAACATTTTCAATTAAAAAAATTATTCACATAAAATATAATATAATTAAAATATAAATAATATATTAATAATAAATTGTACAAAAAAATTAATTGAAACGATAAATAATTCCAAAAAATAATAAACAAATATTAATAATTTATAGAATAATGTTATTTTAAAATCAAATTTATGTGTACAAATGTTTTCTGTACAACAAAAATGGTCTTTAAAAATGATGTCCATTAATAGTACTAGAAAAAAGTTTAGATAAATGATTTGTTTCTCATCACTAAAACAACTATTGATAAATATTACTTTTATTAGTGATTATTTTAATCTTTTAAATGGTACCCATTATCAACTATTTTTTATAACTCCTATATAGATCCTTTATCAGACATTTTTAACATTTATAAAGGTCTATAAAATATTAATTAATTAAATAAATTGAAAATAAAATTTAGTTTATTATAAAATCATATGAAATACTTATTTAGATAATTATTGATTCAAATATTATTAATTTTATTAAACATTATTTAAATTAATAAAACTAATAAATAGTACAGGGATGAATGGATTTAGTGAGATACTCTGGGGTTTCATCGATGTTACCTAGTGATTGTTATCCATGGAGAATCCTAATCGAGGATTTCATGCTTCTTAACATCATAATCATGGATGATTTCACTCTCACAAGGGCATCACCGATATTACTCCCCTCCTTGGTCTTTTCTCTAGGAATCCAGATGCATGATTTTTTGATTTCAATTATTTCACCCACAACCTTGACCTCATAATATATTTTTGAATGTGAAATTTCTATATTTATATTTAATAAATTTATTTCATATTGTGTTATTTAAGGAGGGTATATTTTTTTTGAAATCCTCATCCATTAAATATCTATATAGAAGAATCTATTCAAAAAAACATTTCTTTGTCAATTTTGAATTTTACAAAATATAATTATTTAACAATATATGAAAAAAAATCAAATATATACTTATAAGGACCAAATATAAAAATAATTGTTTTTTAAAATATTAAACTTCAATGGTAGAGGATGATGGTGGTTGCTTCTTCCACTGACTAGCAGCGATAGATGCCTTAATCCAAAAAAATTGTGCAAAGAAATGAAAAAACTGAAAACCAAATGAATATTGATTCCCATAGAGTGTTGAATATAAAATTAGGACAAAAAATACCTTAGAGACTTATGAAATGGAAGTTTCATCTGATTGAAGATGTTCTGAATTTTATCTCCTCTTTATTATTGGCCAAATCAATACGATCGTGTTCTCATCTACATGTTTTTAGATGAAAACCCCGATTCCATGATTTATGTTGTTTCTTTGATCCTCCTATCTCATCCTGATATGCTTCATAGTTTTTTAATCAATTAGAGTCATATTCAGGATCATCTTGAATGCTTCTCTATATCATTGATGGTTTTTCTTGTGAGCCAACAACATCCACCTTATCTCCGTAAGGTGTTTCAAAATCATCAATGTATCCAACTACCTTTGGTACATTCTCATTTTTAAAACAAATAAAATCCAATGATTTTGTTATAATATTCTTCCCTTAAATTAGTTAATCCACTACAACATAGAGTGTCGAAATCTTCATGACTTTTAATACATGTCTTCAAAATTGAAGGATATTTTCTGTCAATTAAATCATGTTGACTGTAAATGAATTGTTCTATTTCTTTGATGTATGAACATTGATAGAAAAAGACCCCATAATAGGATTAATTTTCAAAATATGTGCTTCAAAAAATTTTATGATACAAAGGCATAAAATTTCCATAATCATCTATTCAAGATCAACTAATTGACCTTCTGATCGATACATATCATCTTCTTCAATGGATTGAGTATCCATTTCCTCATCATTAATATCCTTGATGTACCTTGAAATATGGATCATGAGATTTGTTTTCTTTAGTTGGGCCTAGATACACAATGGATTGTACCACAAGATCCCACACAAGATACACTACAATAGATTGTTTGATACATCCATTCAAGCTATCTCCCAAAGAATTAACACCAGAAATTTCTTTTGTGATTCAGCTATATCCCAATGAATAATCACCAAATTTACCATCTCTCTTAATGAGTATATATAAATCCCCAAGAGGTTAAATATCATCTCTATATGATTAAAATACCATTGTGATAAACAATGTGGTTATGTGAGATTTCTCATGGGCATTAACATACATATAATCATCTTTGGTAAGATCATCCCATGTACAAATCTTCATAGAAAATTCCTAAGAATTCCAAAATATTAATTAATTATCAATTATTAATAATGAGTTTGTCCCAAAAATATGTTGTAGCATCATCAGTAGTGTGCACAACAGGACTACCCGCACCATTTCATGATCATAATGTCTTATATATAAACCAATAAACTACCTCAAATCACAGATTACTGGTAGAAAAACATATATCTCTTCAAAATTATTTTTGACAACCCCAACTGAATGAAAAATACTACCAAACATGATTGGATTTTACTACCTTGTAGTTCGAGAAAACCTGAATTCCATTATAGACATAGTCAAAAAATTATATTGGAATCGATATGAGATCTGCCTCAACTCGGTAGGATATAAAAAACCCAAAACATGCCACTTCGTTATCTCAATCAAGTTTTATCAGAGTACCAATTGTGAAAAAATGTAAAAAAGCATATATAGATGCAATAAATCCTATACAAAATGCAAATTCTAACCCAAACCATAGTAAATATGTTTTTTCCAAAATATTGATTGAATCGAGGTTCCGAATCTTGGATGTACAGGGTCATTAGCTTGAGGGAGATAATTCTAAACCCTCGCTCTTTTTGTTGGAGCTCGTTAGAGGAAAAATCGATATGGAAATGACCCTTTTCAATTGGAATACATTTCTAGTCATGAAATTCCCACACATCAACATGCCTATCTTCCATATCCTCTACCATATATGGTTTTTTTACCATATGGAAACTACACAATTTAATGAATATAGAATTTGTAGATTTTAATCAAATCCAGAAGACAAATCCTGACCGAACCGAAGGAGGGCCAAATTACATCATTGAATGATACGACCGTTAGCACCATCCATGCTCTAAGAAAATCAAAAATTATTATCCCCATATCTATCTTCAAGATTGTTATATTTGAGTACATGTGATTCATTTGAGGCCATCTTCAAAAATTGATCAAAAAAATTCACCACCAGTCTCGAGAGGAGGGGGAATGTTTAGGGATCTAACGACATTTCATCCAAAATCCTCATGTGAAGACCCATGAGGGGGTGGGGTTGGGGGTTGTGTTATTGATGCCACAGTGTGACTAAAACTATCAGTGTGTGAGAAATAATCTAACAAGCACAACCCAATTAGGAACCACCAGGGACAATAAACACTAGGCACCATTTGTAGAACTCAAGAGAATATCCTAAAAACCCTTTATCCGAAAACTATTTGTTTGTAGTCATAATTTGTATATAGTATAGTAAATTTATATATTATTTTAAATAATAATTTAATTAATATATATTTTAATTTTATTAGAATAAACTCATTTTTATTATTTATATATTTTAATATTTAATTTTATTAAGAACATTATTAGTACAAAAAAATCATTTATAATGTATACAAATATGGAGATAAAAACATGTATAGGGTATCATTTATAAGAGATAAAAAAAAATAATAAATTTTACCAATAATCTATGGTTGTTTTAACACTGATAAAGGAGTAATTTATTAGTTCATGTATCTAGGATATATAAAGACTAGTTTTGTAGTAGTTATTACATTTGTACTTTTCTTCTTCCAGATATCAATTTTTTTATTTTATTAATGTTTTTAATATTATTTATATTTATTTTATTTTCATTTTATTATTACTTGTATAATAATTTTTCATTATTTTATATATATTTTATTTGTAATATTATTTATTCAAATATTTTTCAACTTAAAATGAAAATTTTTATTTCATTAATGTTTCTGCCATGTAAATTAATTTTTTTATTATATATTTGATTTTTTTTAAATTTAATCAATTTTCTATATTTTTAGTCCATGTTTTGGGTTTCATTTATATTTTACATAAAGTTTATATTTTATAAGATTCCAGAATTACCTAATTAAAACATAATATTTTTGTAGTGATTTAGGTGACTGACATTGAAAACATATACAAAATGAACTATATATACTATGAAAAAGGAATTAAAAATATTTCACATAGACTAAATAAATGAAAAAAAATATTATCATCAACATAATTTTAAATAACTAGAATCCATATATTTTTTTATATATATGGAATTATTTTGAGTTTGTGGTTTCTGACGTGACGTAATTTCGAGGCCTGGAGTGCCCAGAATGTTATCATGATGTTTCTTAGTATGATTAGTGAACATAATAGTGGATATTATTAACATTATAACTAGTGCATAGAATTGAAATTCAAAGGCAGCGTTGAACTTTCAGCCCTAGTGAATGATTAGGGGGACCATAAACTCATCAATGTTTGGTCATGAATGGAATTTGGTTTTCCAACATTTAGTTGAGGATAAAGAAATAGTGGAATAAAAAATTTTTTAAACATAAATTTTATATTATTGAAACATTTTTTAATTAATGTGGGGACCATCCAAACTAAACCACCACATTATTTCTTGAAAACTCCCATTCTTCATTAAATGTAGTGATTATTGGGAGGCTCCACGAATTCATGTTTTTGTTCTCCTCCTTTGGATGTTGTTCAAAGTGGTGCTTTGTCTATAGAAAAAATTTTGTTGGATGAAATACATGGAGGAAGAAACACCTTCGTCTAATGAAAAACATATTCGTCTTCGATCTCCTTCCATAATAAGGGAGGAAGTGTCCTCCTTAACAAACCCCAATGAAATCATCCTAGACTTCTTCATCTTCATCCCTGATGAGAACAAATCCAAGGAAGGGGTTCTAGCTTTGTAAAATGTTTCTCATTCGTTGTTTTCCATTATGGATTATGATTCGATGATTCATGCTATCACTATAAAATGGAGGGTGCAGGACGAAAAAACATATCATGACACCTCTGCCTTACTTTGTTGATTTTGATGCTAATCACGACACGAGTCCTTGTTGAGATAATTTCATCAATTATGGTCGTAGATCGATGGGGACGTGGTGATGAGTGTAATGCTACATCCAAAATGAGAATCGGTCCACAAGAACTCGTTTGTTCACCTGCTGACGGTTTGTCGGTGGTCGGAACAGGAAAATGTCTCCGATAGAACAAACATAAGGGCGGTTGGCACTCCAGCCGACCGTGTGGATGGCATCGGCTCAATCGTGCCACCATAGGAGTGGGCCTCGACCAACAGGCTGCGACAGTGCAGTTATTACCAGTGCAAGGCTGAAAGCAAATAGAACTAGAGGCTCGGGTAGCCGGGTTGCGTTGGAAGGAGAGATTCAGCACCCGCCATGCAGAGGAGAAGGGTCGAAGCCTTGTACGAGGCAATGGATGGCGGTCGGTTGGCAGGGCCGACCGACGGAGGAGGCGCAACCCAACAGCGCTGCACAAGAAGAGGCTGGTAGCTCGGCTATCCGGGAAAAGCGGGACTTGCCTTGGGGGTTCGGCATTACACGGATCGGTGTCACATGGCACTAGATCCGTACAACTTGAACGACTATGTCATTCGGGACAAAGGGGGTTTGGCCACCCCCGTGCATGTGGTTAGGGTGAAAATGTGAATAACTCTGAGACCGAGCATTCTATTGACGTGTTGTCGGTCGCATTGGGTTCTTTATGAAAAGATAGATCTAAATGGTACATAAACATTGGACTTTGATGTAGTTGATATACCGAAACATGGATTGAGGAGCAGACCCTCCTGTAATCAAGCGTTCTTTGTGCGGGATCCCAGTGGATGGCTGCATTGTGATAAAGGGATCCAACGTGGACTGAATACTATTCCATGATCCTACATGGGTACAATATCTCTTTCTAATATTCTGGGATACAGTGTGGGTTCGATAGCTCCAGATACTCTTCCAATATCCCACCTTGGTTCGATAGCTCAGATTTATGTATAAGGATCCTACATGGGTTGGATAGAATAAATTATTTTCTGGCTACATTTAATCATCTCTAACTCTCTACAAACATTTTATACATGTGTGAGCTGAGTCATTGATTCATGTTGTTATCAACGAGTTATCTTTCTTCATTTGTGCAACGCGTTCTGCTTGTGCTCAAGAGTTGGAGACATATTTTATTTGATTACATAGGTTTATTTATTGGCATATACATATGTAGGGTTGGATGATACATTGTAATTGTATCCTTAACACTAATTTTTATCCATAGTGGATTCTTGGCAGAGCATCAGGGGTCTCGGGGTACTTATGGATTAATGTTATACTCACCCATGGACGGGCTTCGCCCGCACCTTGTTGTGTCTTGTCCAGACGAAGGACTTCATGGATTGATATAGAGAGAAAAGGATTGGAGGATGCTCGGAGCTGGACATAATGGGGATGTACCTCAGGGGGGGACTTGATCGAGATATGTTCCTACCCTTCAGTTAGGATCCCCCAGTGGACGATGCATGAGTTATTTTCTCTTTTCTTGCACTTGTACATCAGTTGAGTTTGTATACTGGACCTTTTACATTCATCACTCTTATACTATGTTAGTTATTTTTTGTAATATATGGTTGTGTACAGTCTATGTGAGTTGTAGGTTTAATGGAAATTCCTCCACTTTTCTATGGGATATTCCTTTGGTTCTAGTCGCCATTCCCTGGCCTAAGGAAGGTGGACTTAGGGTAGTAACGACATCAGCCTCGAGGAAGGGTCGTGAAAAATTGGGATCATAAGTGTTGGTTATACCATACAACATTGGATTCTCATCTTTTAATGTAAATATAGTTATGTGTTTTGGGTGTGGCTATCAGTTTAGGGAAACTGGTGTTGGTGTAGTGGTCGACATTGTTGTACACTTGGACTTTGAATTATAATTTTTGACTCAATGTAAAAAAACACTGATTCCACGTGTGTTTCATTAGAAAAGTTTTCATTGTAATATAATTGTGTTAGCTCACTAGGTATAACTTATTGCCTATGGCTCACCTGTTTCTTTTCAGGATGGATCCACATAGACAACCATCTAGGGTTTCAGGCATTGTACGTGATGGAATCCCACCGAGTGATGAGGCCTCGGGCAGGTCCCTATCACAGAAGAGGCACCAGCGATACCACTACCCATTGGGCCACCGATTCTACCAACCCCATCAGTAGAGAGTGCGCACCACCAGAGCGTGTTGCATGAGTTCCAGTGCAAAAGGTTCCCAAGTTCAGGGGTGATACAGACCCACAAACAGTTGAGGATTGGTGAGAGGTTGTTGTGAGAGTCTCTATACTGGTAGAGACACTAGTCGACCATATGGTGATCCTTACCGTGCGTCTCCTTCATGAAACCACATGAAGATGGTAGAGCCCGATGCTCCAGGTGCATGACTAGGTGACACTTCCCTAGGTAGATTTCGAGAGCCTGTTTCGGGCGGAGTTTTTCCTAGACACACTATGTGTAGTGCAGATACAGGAGCTAAATCATATGGATCAAGGTAGCATGATGGTGGCACATTACTCAGTGTGGTCCACATAAATCTTTCTATACTCCACTGATATGGTGCAGGACCCGTTCTGTAGGGCCCGGACCTTCGAGCAGGGGCTGAGGTGAGAGATCAGGGATTCAATGATCTCCCTCCGCATCCCGATGCAGGAGAAGTTGTTGGATAACGAACAATTTGTGGGGAGTTTCCTTGCTGAGAAGTCACCAATTGCGAGACCCACCATCGGGCATCACATAGCATAGTATTATGGAGTTGGAAGTAGATAGATGTCGTAGAGGTCCAAGTGGACGAGGCCTTCCGGTGGATGACCTCAGTAAACAGGATTAGTTGTGCGGGGATCACGAGACAGAGCCATTAATATGATGAGAAGGTTGTGCTACGCATACAGTAGGCATGGTCACATGGATCGTGACCATCCAACCCATCGTACAGATGATCATAAGGGAGTTGAGGGACCTTCTAGGCCGAGGAAGAGGTTCAACCGTGGGGGTCCGCATGGAGCAGGATGATGTGTCAGAGGAGCTGACCGAGTAGAATGTGGTGGACAATGTTTCAAGGCCCCACCTACACCACCACAAATGGGTCCACCCTGACCATAGAGAGCAGGAATTCATGGACTAGCTCAGCTCAAGGCAGCTGAGGCCTACAACCACGATGCTCCTGAGATGATTCAAGTTATGATCTGTTTCTACTCCACCAAAGATGTAGTACTTACAGACACATGTTTGAGACATTCATTTATTGACAATGCCCTATTGTGGAGCTCATATATTCTGTTGGAGCCATTTGTTCAATCATTATGTCTAGACACTACTACAGGAGAGGATTCGATGATTACACATTGTTGTCACAGTTTGACCTCATTATAGGATGTGAGAGAATAGGTTGGGATATTCTATTAGCGGTGTCTATGACTTACAATGTCATCTTGTGTACGGACTAGTTATCCATAGTTAATACTCAGATCGACTTCATTAGGCATATATTGTGTTGTGTCTGTGAGGATGGTACAAGGTTTACCTTCACCAGAGATAAGGGATCCTTTGCAACATAGGATGGACTTGCCTGGAGGATGGGGAAACCGATCAATATTCATTTGGAAATCTTTATCCTCAGATTGGTTCATGTGCAGAGTGTGAGCTATCCTGTTGGGGTGGATCAATATGTGGATGCTTTTCTTGATGAGGTGGCAGGACTACCACTTTGCAGATATTTTGACTTTTACACCGACTTGTAACCCGGGACAACACCGATATCTACGCCAGCGTATCGAATGGAACCCGTAGAGCTTCATGAGTAGTGAGTATATTTGGAGGTCTTGCTGAGAATGTGATTCATCAGAACCAGTGTTTCATCATGGGCAGCCCTGATTTTGTTCTCCAAGCAGGTGGATGAGAGTTTTTGGTACTGTGTGGATTACTGTTGCCTGAATCAGGTGACAATGGAGAACATGTATCCACTACCAAGGATTTATTACCTCTTCGATCCGATAAAGGGATAGCCTTGGTTATAAAGGATACACCTCAGATCAGGATACCACCAGCTGAGAGTACAAGATGAGGATGTGCAGAAGATGACTTTCTGTTGTCGGTATGGCCAGTACGAGTTCATTGATATGCCATTCGGCATAACCAATGCACGAGCTATTCTCAAGGGACTCATGAACATGATCTTCTAGCCATACCTTGATTTTTTTGTGGTATACATCATCTATAACATTCGAATTTACTCAAATACCGAGGAGGATCATGCCTATCCTTTGCAGATAGTACTAGACATAATACAAGATCACCATAATTATAATAAGCTCTCAAAGTGAGAGTTATGGATAATAGAGGTTCACTTTCTGGGACACGTCATCTCATAGTTAGGAGATTTTGTGAATCCAGTTATGATTGAATATGTTCTAGCTTGGGAGCCACCTAGGACTGCGACTGATGTATGAAGCTCCCTGGGTCATGTCATTTATTAAAGGTGACTTGTGCCAGACTTCTCCTGAGCTGGATAAACCTTATCTGTGTTGAAGAAGAATGGTTAACACTTTGTGTGGTCAGAGAGGTTCTAGTGGAGTTTTGATGAGGTGGGGAAGAGGATGACTAGTGCTTCCATCTTGAGGATACCAAATGAGGGTGTTGGGTAAGTGGACAACAATGATGCATTAGGGACCAATATCAGATGTGTCTTGATGTAGGAGTGAGCAATTATATCTTATAGTTTTCATTATATATGATATCATGAGAAAAACTACACTACCCATGACCTGGAGTTAGCAGCAGTGGACTTCTCCTTGATGTTTTGGAGACACTATCTGATGGGTGATCATTTCATAGTCTACTATGACCACCTGAGACTCAGGTATATCTTCTTGATTAAGTACATGAAACAGAGATAGTGGGGTTGGCTTGAGTTCCTCCAGGACTATGATTTCAAGATAATCTATACTCCTAGGACGGGGAACGTTGTAGAATATGCTCACAGTAAGAGATCAGGTATTTAGCTACTAGGAGAGGTGACAGAGGAGCTGGCCACTTCCCATATTTCTTATGTGGACCTAGATGGAACATCTTTCCACTTTCCTGATTTCTTATGTTGACCGAGAAGGAGTAGCATTCATGCCGTCTCTTATAGTCCCACAACCACTCCTTTTGAGTGGAAAGGAGGAACAACATGGATATGCTGACTACGAGGCTCAACATGCATAGATATCCCCAGGGTAGGCACCAAAAGGATTTTCTATAAGTGGGGAGCACATCATCCTTTTTAGGGGATGTACCCTGGTACCAGTGTCTCATTTAGATGGAAGTGTTGTGGGAGTTCCACAAATCACCTCTATATGTACATCAAGCTATGGTGAAGTTGTACCAGGAACATCGAAGAAAACACTGGCGGTAGGTATGATGACGTCATTAGTAGATTTTGTCTCTCAATGCCTCATTTTTCAGCAATTGAAGGCATAGCAGTAGGTACCAGCAGACATGGTTCATCTTTTAGACGACCCAGAGTGGAAGTGGGATGGGATATCCATGGATTTCGTTACAATATATCCATGTACATATAGGGGTCATGATTTAATCAGGATTATTCTTGGATGACTCACCATGTAGACACACATCTACAAATCGGAGATTAGGGTTCAGTGGAGATCTTGGGATGCATCTATGTGTTGGATATTGTACCGCTTCATGGAGTGCCATTGAAGATTGTCTCTGATCTAGATATATGTTTCACATCTTGACTATGGAAGGGGTTGTATGAGAATTTTAGGATGCATCATCATTTGAGAACCAACTTCCATTCTCAGATGGATGGCCAAACTGATAGGACCATTCAGTCTCTCGAGGACATGCTATGTGCATGCATCCTCGAATTTGGTCACAGCTTAGAGACTACCTTATTTTGGTTGAGTTTTCATACAACAACAGCTATCACTCCTCCATTGGAATGGCACCTTTTTAGGCATTTTATGGTCGACCATGCCAACCGCCACTGTGCTGGACAGACATTGGGGAGTCATCACTCATGGGACTAGAGATAGTAAATGCTACCATGAAGAAGGTTCATATAATCTAGGATTAGTCTTAGACTTCATAGAGCATGCATAAGCCCTTTGATGACAAGAGACAGAGACCTATAGTGTTCTAGGATGGTGAGAATTTATTCCTACATGTCTCTCCTTGAAAGGGTTTGTAGAGATTTGGTTGGGGTGGCATGTTATCTATGAGGTTCATCAGATCATTTTAGGTCCTCGACAGAGTAGGCGAGGTGGATTACTGCAGGAAACTTCTACATCAGTTTCCCCAAGTGCACTACATTTTTCACATATCCCTACCGAGGATATACGTGCATTATCCTACTCACATCATAGACTGGTGTGTGCTTGACATCGATGACTTGGTTACATTTTCAGAGGATCCATTGGAGACCGAGGATTGACAACATAGAGTCCTTCCTGGTCGACTGATAACTCTGGTGCATGCGGGATCGCATCATTGAAACGTCCATGAGAGCACATGGGAGAGGGATGATTAGATTCATGCTATGTGCACCCACTTTTTTCCCATTTTTTGAGTTTTGGCTTTTGGTGATGCAAATAACTGAGTTGGGGAGAATGTAATGACCCTTAAATCCATGTAATATTTTTATATTTACATGGAATTATTCTGAGTCTGTGGTTTCATGCGGTGCGTAAATCTGAGTCCTGGAGTGCATGGAATGTATTTTAGATGATATTGAGTACGTTCAGTGAACATAAGAGCAGGTTTTGGTAATAATAGAACCAATGCACAAAATTGAAATCTCAGGACACCGTTGAACTCGAAGCCCCAATGATTTCTTAGCAGGACCATCACCTCATCTTACTATGGTCCTGAATAGAAGTCTGTATTCCAACCATTCATAGAGGATAATGAATAATTGTAATAAAATAAAAATTTGTTAAACAGAAATTTTATTTCATTCAATACTTTTTGATTTATTGTGTGTTCCACCAGAACTAAACCCCCACAATAATTATATCCAACCCCCTAATTCATTAAATGCAGTGATTAGGGGGAGGCACCTCAAATTCAAGTCTTTGTTCCCCACCTTTGGATGTTATTGGAAATGGTGTTGTGGGTGGAGAAAGATTCTTTTTGGAAGAAATACTAGGAGGAATAACTCTACATCTCCCAACGATGAACATTTTCTTCATCTATATCCTTCTGCATCAAGGGAGGAATCACCATCCTTGAAGAGCGCTGATGACGTCATCATAGACATCTTTATCTTCTTTCCTAGAATCAATGAATACAAGTTAGGGGTTCATGCTTTGTAAATTGTTTGTTGTTCTTTGTTTTCATCCATGGATTGATATTTAAAACGGCTTGAAATCAATCTAACGTAGAGATTGCGAGAGGAACGAACATGGTCGGACCCCTCCACCTTTCTTTGTGGATTTTGACTCTAATCATGTAATGAGTCAAGGATGAGAAAATTTCATCAACATTGGTTGTGGATAGAATGCGGCTTCCTATGAAATGAACGACTAATTATGGAATGAGATTCATGCCACTGGAACTTTTCCGGTGACCTGCCGAAGGTTTTTCGAAAGTAGAAACCGGTGAACATCACCCGTAGGATGAAGGGAAGGGAGGTCGACAGTAGGTCCAACCACGTGGACTTCAATGGTTCAACCATGACACAGGAGGGGTGGGCTACAACCGACATGTCGTAGCAGTCCTACGACAGCCGGCACAAGGCCGGGCACGAAGAAAACTGGCAGCTGGGGCCGATGGGTTGTTGGGAACAACAGGACCCACCACGATGGTCTTGCATGACACAGAATGGCACCACATGGATCTGAATCCATACCGTCTGAACAATACAGAGGGGGTTCATCCTTCCCCCTAGACGGGGCTATGGAGGACACAATAGGGGTCATCAGTCGCGAGTCTTGCATGGGCCGAGCCCAGCGTGTACCGGACCTAGAGCAGGCCGGGCTGCCCTCGTAGGCCAGGTCGGACCCACGGACCTAGACGGACCTGGGTCTGGATCCGAGTCAGGCCAGGTCAAGCCTAACCGGGTCCGTCCTACAAGGCCGGACAGAACCTTGACCAACATTGACTTGTTTCCACTATTTTTCCCATAACATGATCGGTGGTCGTCTGATTGACGTTCCATCTACGAAGAAGAAAATCATGGAGCGAGGAAGTTCTTTTGGTATAACACACGTGTGGTTTGGACACAGTTGGGGTAAAACTGAGTTGGATCGAACTTAAATCCAACCGGGCACATGGAACAAAAATGCTAATAACTCTATGATCAGACGTCCAATTGACACATCTTCTATTACGTTGGATTTCTTATGTCAAGACAGATCTTCTGGATACATCAACATGGGAATTTTTGGTAGTTTATGTATCCACACATGTCTCGAGGAGCAGACCCTCTTGGAATCAAACGTGCTTTGTGGGTGAACCATGTGGCTGGAGACATTGTGATAAAGGGATCCTATGTGGAGTGACTTCTTTTCCATGATGCTTTTTGGGTACGACAGCTCTGATAACTATTTCTGGATCCAAAGTGTGTTCGACAGCTCTAACTACTGATTTAGGATCCTAAGTGGGTTCGATAGCTCTAATTTGTGTACTAGGATCCTACAAGGGTTCGACTGAGTAGGTGATTCAATGGCTACATTAATTCATCTCTATCTATATACATATGTTGAATATCTTTTTGAGATGAGTCTTGGATTTCTGTTGTTATCATCGAGTTATCTTTAATCATTCGTGGAATGAGTTGTGCTTGGGCTCAAGAGATGGAACCATATTGTATTTGATTAATTATGTATATGTATGGGAGTATTCCTAGAAATGGTTGGATGATACTTTGTGATTGTATCCTTACTACTGTGGTTTATCCTTAGTGGATTCTGGAAGGCCTTAGGGGGTCTCAGGTTCCCTACTGAGTATCAATATACTCATCCCTACATGTTATATGCCTACAACTTGTTGTGTCATGTGCAGAAGATAGACAATAGTGATTGATGATGAGAGAGTCGTATGGGAGGCTTCTCATAGCTGGACATAGATGTGACATATTTGGGATGACGTGATCAAGATCTCTACCTTCCAATCAGGTAGGATTCCCCAGTGGACGATCCAGGAGATGTTTATTATTGTTCTATACCTGCACTTCGTTTGGGTTAGTATACTGACACATTTAAAATCAACACTCTTTTACAATATTAGTACATTTTGGATCTCTCTTATTGTGTATGGTCTGTGTGAGTAGCAGTTTTAAAAGCAATGCCTTGCCTTTTCTATTGGATATTCCTTTTGGTTCTAGTGGCCATCCCCTGGCCTATGGAAGGAGGGCTTGGGGTAGTAATGTTACGGGACCCGAGGACGGGTCGTGATAATAATATAGAGACAATAATATAGATGATAAAAAACAGTGTGGTTTTAAAACATAATATTTTGACTTTTAAAGAAATAGGTTACTCCAGAAGATTATTAATAATAATTTAAAATAAGATTATAAACGAAATTTTTTATATTATAATAAAACATATTAATTGACAAAATATAAAATTGATTTCATAAAAATAATAAATAAATACTAATAAGTATTAAAAAAAATATATGACCTTCTCATAATAATAATAATAATAATAGAATTACAAATAATTTATAAATATTAGTAATTCTACAATTATATTGATCATTATAAATAATAATATTATTACTATTAATATTCACAAATAATTACACTATTATTATTTTCATCCCTTTTTTATCATTAATTTATTATAAATCATCATTATAATGACTTCATTATAACGAGTTAGCTATAATTAAATTATTATTATACATGCATTATAATAAAATAATTATTATACATTTTCATGTTCCCATATGCATGGAAAATATTTGTATTTGTGTGGGTATGTAACAATACTTATTTAAAAAAATTATCATATTTTAATTCATAAATATAATAAAAAATTTAATTTATGTAACAATAAAATTAATCATTATTTAATTATTAAAAATGATCCTTTATATATAACAATTGAAGAATAATATATTGAAATTATAATGAAATACACCCATAATGAAATAAATAATGTGATCCATAATATTAATTTTGACGATAAATTTTTATGAATTATAAATAAATAATAAGTCATTTACTAATAATTAATAATATTAATTTATTAAATTTACTATACAGACATTATTATCATGATTTTATTTGACTAAATCAATTATTCACAGCCAAAATGCATGTATTATCATAGATATTGTTTTATTATACAAAAGGAATGCATCAGTGAAACTTTTTTAAGGAGGGATTGAATGACTATTCGTTCCTTATAATCCCCATAATATTGATATCTATGGCTCTCTAGATCCCCTTGAGAGACATTATTGTCTTGCACTCTCCCAGGTGTTGGCTAGCCTAACCTTCCTGGTGGTCATGTCTGCTAGTTGTAGCATGCCCGATCATGTGTTGACGTTGGTGAGAATGAAAAGTTGATGGTGGAAAATGGTTGGAACTTCCAGGATTCCGATGAGAAGGAATTATTGTTTCATGTTTTCAAAACGCAACATGGTGTTCAATGCGGCTTTCATCCGCACCGACAAATGCTCTATCCACTTGGTAGCCAACCACGTTACAGAACACCCGTAACTACAAAACATGTTTTTATGTTATAAAACATAATTTATCAACACTAAAAAATCATTGATTTTCAAAGTGCTATTAAAGGTGGTTGATTTTATCCGTGCTAAATTAATTGCTGATAAAGGCCCATTTTTCCAGCAATTGTATGAAAGCATTCATAATAGGAGACTGTTTTTAAATTTTTTTTTCTTTGTTAAATTGACCCTACTCTGACAGTGTGTGGACCCATCTTCCATAGGGCTATGATTCCCCATCCTCACAGGTGCCCACCATAACTTTATATCTTCTAGGTTCTCCCCTCCCCACCAATTAATTGTGTTAGAACCTCCGGCACCTGACTATATACCACTATCACCCACCTATCTATTTAGAGAGATGATTAGTCACTGAAAGTGGCTAATATTAATTGTTAATATCTTTATATTCATTGTTCCAAAGTCCATAAACATTGTTTTTAGTGAATTACATAAATATAACTTCATTTCTCATCAAAAATGCAATTCATGTTTAAAATGCAAATTTAGGCCCAATCATTCATTTGTTTGTTGACAATATTATATTCATTTTCAGAATTTGAAATTTTGGGATATGATTTTCCACTTTGTTTGGAACATTTTACCTTTTAGGTCCGCTGGATGAATCTAAAAGGAAGTTGGAGAATTTTGCGCCTGGAGGCTGAAACTTGCTGGAAAAAGCATAATGGGCCTAAGGCCCATCAAACAAATGTGACTCCCAGAAACCAAGCCCAATGAAGCTCTAATTTATACAGTAGAAAGATAAAAATATGAGGATCATTTTATTCAAATGTGGCCGGAGCTAATTCTGATGTTTACATGATGACAAAGGGATCTGATGTTGAGATTTAAATGGTGGACTCGTCATTAATGCACAGAAATCCGTCCCACCATTTTGACCATAACATTCAAATGGATGATCCGAATTTCCTGAAATTTTTAGAGCCTCTATAAGACACATGTACGAAACTATTTCTCTTCTACAACTCCTCCGGATTCGGCTTTCTTCAATTTCTAATTCACACGTCAATATGGTGGACGAATCTGGACAGTTTTCCGGGTCAAATTCAAAACATCAATTTCCTTGTGATTATTCACCCTCCATTTGTCTCTATTAATTGTTGGGGGATGGACCTAAGGCTCCTAATATTCCTATATAAGGAGATATTGGTTAATGGAATATGGTGGATATTTTTTCATATCATCTTTTGTTGCTTGTTTCATTGTAAGGTTATGCTTCCAAATTTCCTTTATAATGTTTTCCATTTCCATGTAAGTTTCTTTTTTGTATCTTTATGTTCTTAATCAACTTCATTCACTTCTATATTTTCCATTTCTTTTATTAAAACTTTATTATCACAAAGAACAGTGATATCTCTATGTTGTTGTGAATTAGTTCACACATAGGTGTGAATTTCATTCACACACACGGAGGAGTGCTCGTTATTTCCGCGGTTTTAATTTCTTCAATCCAAATCTTGTTAGCCATCATCCGCCAACCATTGAGAGTATACCATCAATGGAGGGATAAACCCTTAATGGGATGATCTTATGAGGATGAAAAGGCTGGATTGAATGTTCTTTTATGAACGAATTTTTGTTAATTGGATAATTAATTTAAGACATCCATTCTTCAATTATTTATACTATTCATCTTTACTGTGTTTGAGAAAACTAAATTCAATTACTAAACGTCCATATACCTCGGGGAGATCATGAATTTGGTTCTCTATGTGTATACGGGATTAGTAATTGTGTTTAGTAAGTACCAAACCAGAAAATGATGAATGTAACATTATTTTTGAAAAATGGATTCATCAAAAATTAATAAAATCAAAATTGTCTAATGAAGTAAAATTCATTCAATCCACCCCGAGCATAATCCTAAGATCAACCCATTTCCATTTAATTGAATTCACATAGGTTTATTAGTTTTCTTTAAAAACCATCCAAAATCAAATCCAAATTCGGCTACTTCATAGCCCATCCTTCACACAATCATAGCGTCTCAAGGTTACTTCTTCGGTCCTAGTGGATTCGACCCCTACATGTACTACATCGAACGCTTTTACCAGTAGGGTAAATTTGGGCGCAACCAAGGGACTCTCCACCCATGATTGATTAGGTGTACACATCTATTGAATAGAAAATTATTACAATGTGTCCAATCATGACACATAAATGTGCACAATATCCCACATCTCATTGATCTAGAATGAAAAACCAATCATTAAAATCATGGGCCAACTCCATAGATAGACACATGGAGTCCATAAGCCAAAGAGTCCATTCACTCAAAAGTCCTCTCGATCCTGGACAAAGATGAATATCCTACTAAGTTGTTATGGTCATTTGGATGAACAAAATAAACACATAATCATACATTATACGTTGTCTCGTGTGATTTTTGAGTGTCGACGAGACACCCAAGAAAACCTTCTACTATAAAAACATATTTTTTGTGCGGGAAACAAGCACCAAAGGATTCCTACCATAGTCATCTATCTGATCAGGAAGAAAACCACAAACCATAGTGATGTGTCCTGACTATGAGTGTAATTCATAAAAGCATCCCCATACCATATATTTTTTTCACCCCTAATCCAGTTGTAAGTGGAACAATAATGATGAGATGTCGATCTAACTCATTGAACCATCTGCAAACTCTATCATGATCCCACTAATCAAATGAATAATTAACAAGATCGCGAACTCTAGCATCTTAAAAACCCATAAAAACATTTGAACAAATTTCTATATCGGCCCCATTTTCCAACCACTAATCATTCCCATCATTAACCTTGTTCTCATCCACAATCTTCCATACAATCTCTAATATAGGAAGAGGGATATCACCCCAGAAGCTTATCTACATAAATCTTGGAAAAATTCCTTCTTATTCATGTAATATGCCTGACATATAGAATTACATTACACAAAATAACTTCTAATAGATGGGATTATTATTAGACATAACATGCCTCCATTGTTTCTCCAAAAGAGTACAATTTCACAAATTATGCTTCTTAAACCTGAGGCCACCACAGGAAATAAGAACACCTAATTTATCCCATGAGACCCTGTGTGTGTAGTTTTTTCCATTAGCAGATCCCCAGCAAATGTATTGCAGTGTAGAATGAATCTGTTCAACAATGGTAAATGGAAATTGATCAATGACATGGAATATGTAGTGAAAGATTGAGCCACAAAATTAACCATAACATCATTTTTAGCTCTAGAGATTTTTTTGTTAGACCATAGAGATATCTAATCATCAACCTTCTATATTATTGACATGAAAACATGTTTCTTTTATCTAATGAAGTATTTGGGAGCCCAACATATGTATGATGCTTCTTAACCATTGGAACCAAGCATATTATCTCATGCTCCATGGATCCCATTAGTGGAACACCATTATTAAATAGTTGTTTAAATTTCATGTAATTAATATGATGCAAACAAACCTTATCATAAAAGGGATAATAATCCACATTGATTGAAATCCAATTATTGTATCCCTGGTGAAAATAATTAAATAATCGTCCAAGGAAAAATGAGAAACATGAGCTCCATTGCGATATACCAAGTCTCCATGGATAGCACCATGCTCCACCACATTTGAATGTTGGTGAGAGAGAACATACTACAAGAGAATTAATATGTAAGGAGAAATCTGGATCACTTTTCGTGACATTCTTGAGTATATAAACTACCAAATTTTTACCTAATTAATGTTGAAACAAAATTTATTTATATCATCTATATTATTATAATGTTATTATTGTTGATGAAATTTTTTTATTAATACATTTTAAGTGGTTATTCATCATTTTTATTATATTTTTTATTGTACATAATTTGATTTTTACTTGTTTTCAAAGTCGGTCACTTGAAACTCAATAGTCTTATTGTGTTTCAAGTATGTTAGTTTAGTTTACTATAAAATATAAATAATATGTACAATATTAATGACTCCTAAATGATAGACTGAAAATATAAAAAAAATGAAAATAATAATAATTTTATAAATATAATAATCCAAAATTAATTAACATGGATCAATCATTAAGGATTAAAAAATAGATATTTTATCTTCAAAAAAATTATAACATAAATTAAAATATTAATAAAATATAAATAATTTCTTTTACAAAAATGGTAAAAATAAAAATTAATAGAAAATTAATTAATTAAAAAAATTTACATAATAATGTTATTTCAAATGAAATTTGCAGGTACAAATGTTAGAAGTACTACAAAGTTGTTCATTAACTCCGTTTTCCATTACCACCGCTTGAAAAAAGAACTCATAAATGCTTGATTTATCAGCGCTAATAGAACCAGTAATAGATGATATCTTTATTCAGTGATTTTTCATCTTATAAATTGTACCTTTGATCATCTCTTTTTCTAATGCCCCTAATGTGATCCTTTATCAACCCTGTTTACCACCTATATAGTTCCAAATAAATTGATGAAATTATATAAATAGAAAATGAATATGATTTTATTAAAAATTATATAAAAAAATTAGTTAAATATTTATTGATAAAAAATAAATAAATTTATTATATTGTATGTGAACTATAAATACTAATAAATAGTATGAGGATGAATGGCTGGTGGGAGATGCTCTCTAGTTCCATTGATGGTGCCTGGGGTTTTCATCCAAGGAGGTTCCAAATCAGGCTATTCTTGTTGCTTCCTTTCTCAGTCATGGAATACCTAACTCACATGAAGGAATTTATGACACTAAGCCCCTATTTTGAATTCTCTCATGAATTCAAGATGTATGGTTTTTCAATTTCAAACCATTTAACCCCCCCCCCCATTTAACAATAAATATCCCTATGAATGTATTTCTGATATTTTTTTGGTAATAAAATTTATTTCTTTTTATTTTTTTAGGATTTCTCATCAGTTGAAATCCTCATCCATTAAAAAGTTTATACAGAAGAAACTTTTCCAGAAAAAATTTCTAGAACGATTTAATCATTTTAATAATTTTATTTTTTATCATTGTGTGCCTAAAATATTTAAAAAAATCGTATACATAAAATAAAATAAAACCAATTTTTACAGAGAAATTTATATTGAAACGGTGGTGGAATATTGATTTTCCCAATGTCACCGACTAGTGATGTTGGTTTCTTAAATCATAACATAACATTATGAACATTGTAGATACCACAAATCAATTGGATATTTACACCCAATAAGTGTTGGATTGGTAATTATGAACAACCTAAAAACAATACTTTATAAATAGATGTATCATCATTGTCAATCTATTTTGATTATGTATCCTCCTTATGTGTATCCCTTCAGCATGTCCATATCCCCAACCACATCATTTTAGATGACCACATTAATTCTATGATTTATCTAGTTTCAATGTCCGCTGTTGATCTCCATCTTTTTTCCTGAGTTTTTCTTATCCATTGGATTCATCTCCCAAAAAACTGAACCCTCTTGGATGATAGTTTGTGTGATTACTATTTATTTGGGTGAGGTATCAACATCTACCATATCCCCCCGCCCCATTTTGGTTCAACATCATCATTTTCTCCAATTTTGTTCCCTAAATTCTCAATGGTAAGATAATGAAATTAAAAATAATTTGATGTAACCATCTTCCCATCATTTAGATGATCATCTAAAAACATTGGCGATGAAATATTCAGGACTTTTAAAATCTCTCTTCAATTATGATGGTTATTTTCTGTAAATTAAATCATGCCAAGTGTAGATAAACATTCCAATTTAATTAATTTATGATCATAGATATCCTAATGAAACATAATATTCTACGTCATCATAATATGTACGTCAATCATTTTTAATTTACCTTAGCATGAAAATTCCATAATCTATTGTTCATGATTGACTTTTTTATCATCAATGTTTTGCAATTCATCATCATCAACTGATTGATTAATTTTTCCCTCACCATTATTTTACATGATTTCCCATGACATTGGGGAAATGAGTATAATTTTGTTTGTTAATCATAGATGCATTGTTGAGTATACCAAAAGATCTTTCATAGAATACATCACTACATATGTTGTGCTACTAGCATTAAAATTGTATCTAAATGGTGTAAAATACATAATTTATTTGGTAATAAAATTATCGGAAAATCAATTATCACCAACTTTACCATATCCATTGATGATGATTGATAATTCACAATGAGTTTCAATAACATCTAAATATGGAAGATGTGACAGAATGTTAAAGGAATGCGTAAATTGAGAAATCTAAAGGGTATTTACATCCGTAGATCCTTCTTCAGAAACATCATCGCTAATACCACTCTTTTTAGAATCCTCCACCGAAATAACAACATTAATAGTGTCCCAGTTTTCAGTAATTATTTTTTCACTAAAATTTTACATAGCATAATCAACAGTGTGAGAGAAGGATCACCCCCTCTTTTGTCTGGATTGTGATGTCCTCTATCTACATCAATAAACATCAAACCTATTATATGTCATAAATAATTACAAAAATCACATCATAAAATCACAATGAACATTCCCAAGTGATTGAAAACCACTACATGACATGGATACTTTTTAATTCCCTATAGATCAATAAATATTGATGTCCTCTTTAGAAAGAGTCAGAAATTCAATGGGAATCAAGCTGATATGAACCGCTACACAGAGGAACATAAAAAATCCAAAACATTCCTTATATGTATCTCGAATATGTATTTTCAGGGTTAAAATTAATGATATTGTGACTAAAAAATTTAATAGATTCCATAAAATTCAATTCAAACCTTAAATCTAGACCCATACCCGAGTTCTTGTGTTGTTGAAAACAAATGGGCTAAACAAGGTTCCTAATGTGGGGTGTAGAATTCCAATATCTTTAGGGAAACCTACAAAATCCCCATTCCATACACTATAGGTCTTCATTGATGATAAATGTTAAAATGAATAGTTCTAATGGGGTTACATTTCGGGTCACATTATTCCCAAACAACAATTAGCCTTTGTTCCAAGTTGTCTGCCCTCCATGTGTTTGACCAATTGGACACACCACTCTTCCATTAATCAAGAATGATCTAATTAGAAACCAGTCAAGATTAAAAACATGACTAATGCAAATTTGTGCTGAATTACCTCTTCTAATTATATGCTCGTCAGTACCCTCATATATCTATGTATTGCTTGGATTTTCTTCCCTAGATCTGACATAATGATAGTGATATCCATGAACCATTGGGACATTTGTGGCTGACCTTGTCAAATGATCAAAAACATTTTCACGTGTCCATGATGAGGGGAAGTATAAATATTTGGAATAATGTGGCCACCTATAAATAATCTTACAGTGGACACGAAGAAGGGGATTACTCCCGGAAATGGACTTGTGTGAGTCAAATCTGCCTTATGTGAGAATGGATGTAGTAAGAACTACCCAATTATTTTCCACCATTAATGAAAAACCATAGGCACCATTTGTGAAACTCAAGAGAATCTCCCACAACCCCTTCATCAATGTACTATTTAACAAAATTTATAATTTATATATAGTATACTAAATATATTAATTTTAATCAATAATTATATAAATTAATATTTTTAAATATTTTTATAATGATGTCATTATTATTTTTATCTATTAATTTATCTCATTTTATTCAGAAACTTATCAACACTAAAAAGGGGCATATAATGTATCCCATTATGTGAACTAAAAAGCATTGGTAAAGGTTAACATTTATATGTGATAATAAATGGCGATAAAAGGAATTCTTTATTAGTGCTTGTTTTAGGGCAGATAAATATAACATTTACCAGCACTATTTTCTAGTGATTTTAAAGACAAGTTTGTTTATTGAAAACATTTTTAATTCTAATTATTTAGAATCATAACATTTTTCAATGAATAATTTAACTTGAAATTTATTTTTTTCATTAATTTTGTTATCAATCAATTTTTTTTGTATAATCATTTTTTAATATTGTAATTAGATTTTCTGGATACTATATTTTATGCATATAAATGTTTTTGATGTAAATATTTTATATTTTTTTCATTAAATATTGTTTCATGTAAATTACTTTTTTATTATATTTATGAAATTACATTTATTTTCAACTATTTTTTATATTTTAAATCTCAATGTTATATTTGATTTAGATTGTAGAATTAGATTATATTTAATAGTCTCGGAATGGTAAATATTTTGAAATATAATATTTTTTTTGTTTAAAGTGAGTGACATTGAGAACTTATAAAAAATTAACTATATATATATATTAAAAAGAAATTGAAAACATTGTCAGAGTCCATAAAACCCATTGAAAATCAAAATATTTTTATCAACATAATAAATAGATAATAATATATATGATATAAACAAATTTTGATTCAAGACAAAATAAACATACAATAATTTAACTATATAATTCAAAAATACTATAAAATATAAATTATATTTATATGTCAAACGACATTGCGACATGAACATAAAACATATTAATTTACAAAATAGAGAAATGATTTCATAAAATAATAAATAGAAAATAATGAGTATTAATATCAATATATGACATTATAATAATAAAACAACTATTAATAGTTAATAGTATTTATTAATAATACGATTATAGAGTTCACTATTAATATGTATTTTATTATTGTTAATATTCATAAATAATAACATTATTATTATTTACATCAATTTATTATTCATAATTTCTTATAATGGCATCATTATAATGAGTTCATTGTTGTTAAATTTTTATTATCCGGACTTTATTATCCAATATTTACGATCCTTTTTTTAGTTCCCAGATGCATGTATTTGTTTTGTATCTTTGTGGGTATGTAACAATATTAAATTACTAAAAAACTATAATATAATTATTCATAAATATAATAATTAAAAATAATTTACATAATATAGTCATTATTGACATATTAATTATACATTTATCTAAATTTTTATATAAAAATAAATAAATATTATTATGAAAATATAACAAAATTGACAATAATGAAATCAACAATGTGATATTTAATAATAATTTTTCAAAAAATTGGTTATGAACAATAATAAAAATAATGAAAATAATAACATTTCATATAATAATAATGAAAAATAATAATTTACCCAAATTATAATAATAACATTATTGTCATAAAATTATTAGTTTGACACAATTAATATTAGTCATAATTCATGTATATACATTTTACCCAAATGCAGATATAAAAGGAGAGAATGGATGAGACTTATTTAAGGTTGGTGTGAACAATTGACCCCTCCTCAGAATCCCATTAATATAACATTCATCGACAATTTGTACGAAAACATTATTGTCCTGGAACTCAGCCTCGTTCTACCTAGCATGACATTCACGACACCCGTATCTGGTAGCCGAAGATTGCCCGATTAAGTCTATATGTAGGTGATGGAAGAAAGTTTAATGTTGTTTCATGATCAGAGCTTCCAAGATGAGAACAAAGATGTGTGATTGAAATTTTTCAAAAGGATCATGCAGTTCCTCGATTCCTTGAACTGTGGCAGTGATAGATCATATCACAAGGCCACCAACAACATCATCGACCTCAAACCACTACAATACAAAGATCTATCATTGCTAAAAGAATCCATTTTCAGTACTAGATGATCCATGATAATCCAGACAAAATTAAATTGTGGTCCCTTTTATCATCACTTTTTTTAATGCACAAATAAAAGAAAAAATAATTAAAAAATAAAAAGTTTTTGTAATTATATGGACCCCATTTAAATGCATTTGGCCCCCATTCAATTATGGTAGCCTGCCACACCCACACACGCACCGACTACCCCATCAAATGTATGAGGCGCACCCCCACCGTCTTACAAAGCTAGAAACATTGGATCGGCCACACACCCACGCCTCTACATAGGTTCAAACAAGAGACCTCTCTCTTTTATGCCCTATACCTTTACCACTCACTCATCTTGGTTAATTCCCCATTTAATGATATATATATATAGTTATATATAATTTTATGTTAACATATATTTATATTTATGTATATATATTTAGATGCATGAATATATATACATACATATTCTTATATATATATTATATGTAGATATATTCTTATATATATATATATATAGCGTTATAATCTTTTATATTTATATTCAATTGTATATTAAGATATATTTATTAGACTTGTTTTAAATAATCTTGTAATTTTATTTTAGTGTTTATTAAAAAATAAATAAATACATACATATATATATCATACTTGCATGTTAATATATATTATATGTTTGTGTGTTTAAGGATAATTATACATATAAATATACATATACTTATATTATATATTAGAATTTATATTTATATGCTCGAATATATATATATATTATATATAAATTTGTTAATACACAGACATTATACACAGTCAGACACACATTTTATAGGTATATAAATATTCACATATTAGTAATTTAAATAAAATTGTTTTTATTTTTTTATAATAGGATTATATATTGATAAAAATTATATATATATATATATATATACGATTGATTATTTATATATAAAATTAAATTTTTATGTGTGAATATATAATAAAATATGTATATATACATATATATTCCATTATAGATGATAGTACATTGTGAAAATGATAAAATTTTAAACCCATAATATCAATATGGACTTAATAAGTTTGATTAAATTAAGTCCCCATTGTAAAATAAATAGAATACCCCCCTAAAAAAGTCTACAAGTCCTTAGAACGGGATCAAATTGTGGTTCCAAAAAAAAAACGAAATTGCCAAGGACATTTGAGAATTTCGTGGCTTATTAAATTATGGAAGTGGATTACATATGTCACCTAAGGCATAAATATCATATAAATATTATATTTGATATGTGGAATAACTCGAATTGGCACCTTGATCAAATGATATGACTATCCGAAGTTTGAATTCCATTTTCAACTTATATGAGATATTTTATTAAATTCTTTATGATTTGTTCCTTGCGAATGTTATTAACTATTTATTAATCGATAATAATTTGATAAATAAAAAATAATAATAATTTATTATAATATTTTACTAGCCATCATCATTAAATATCTTACATATTTTGTGTAAATGTTTAATTATATTTATCTAAAACATTATCCAAAAATTAATATTACATTTATATGAGTATTTAAAATTAAATATTCATATATTAATATATTAATTTTTATGATTTTATTTGAAATATAAAATTAAAAAATGTATTTATTAAGACCAAAATGTATCAGCAACAATAAAAAATAAATAATAAATGTGGTACAATTATCATCTCTAAAAACCAGCAAAAAAAGATACCCATTTTTCATTATTTATTTAGAACTGTTAGTTGGTGGAATTTTGAAAACCCATATTTGTATGAAATATGAGCATGGGTCCTCCTACCTAGGATATGTCCCGTCATCACCTCTTTGGGAACCTGCTCACTATCTAGGGGAGATTGATAACAACGGCGAAGACATCTCGCTGGAAAATGGCGATTAGAGAAAACTTTTTTGCTTTAAAACATATAAAGGGTCAACAATCCAATAGTTGTTGTTATGAATTTTCTATAGTTGTGACCCTTTAAGGGATCACCATTATCCTAACCGATCAGATAGAGTCTCTCTCAGAGTATCAGCTCGAAGCTTGCACCTCAACAATTTATAGCTATAATGGTTGCACCTTGGTACTGGATTTGGACTATGTCCTCCAACCACATGGCATCAAAGAAGAGTATGGTTACCCATATCCAGTCAGGTAAGACACCATATGGCCATTACATGTGTAATCCATGGCCATGTATGGGTTATCATCCTTTTTAGTGATTATCTGGTGTTGGACGACATAGTGCAAATCTCGTACCAGGGTGCTGCCATTATAACCATCGTATTTTGATGTGCAATCTACACGCTACTACTCCGACAATAACTCTATCAGAACGGTTTTGATTATGGTGATCCATTCTTGGGCTGCCACTATAAAAAATTACAAGCCACATCCGTAGGAGTGATGATACTTTATGGGTGTTAATTAAATGTGTTCCCTTTAATCGACTTTTTTTGGCATTCTGTCGTTGTCGGCACTATCAGACACCTCTATATATCGATTAGGGGGATAAAGAGATGATGAAGAGACATAGCCCATGATGGATCCCTTAAAATCATTTTTATGCCTTAAATGGGTTTTCACAATGCAATCTTTTATCAATAAAAAAAATTATTATAAAGTAGTCCCTTTATGAGCAGTAGTTTATAGCGGATAAATGTACCCCCCTTTATTTATGATTTTTTAATAGCACTGATAAATTTGGGCCTTTATCACTATATTTTTAATGTTTTTATTTTATATAAATCATAAAAAATAATTTATAAATATATAAATTTATAAATATAAAAATATATAAATATAAATATTGATATTGATTAAATATTTATAACTTAATTATATTTAGGTAAATATAAATATACAATTACAATTAATATATATTATAGTTGGTGAAAACATATTTTAAAATATTTTTCAAAAATATATATTTATTAATATTTTTCAAATTACTATCAATTAATAATTAATTAATAACATTTTGATTGTACAAATCATTTTGAATTAATAAAATATTTAAAATATGGACAAAATGGAACTCTAACTTTAATCGGTTATAATATTTGAATCAGGTGTCTATTCAAGCTATACCACATATCAAATCGATTCAATCAATGATCTTTATGCCCTCAATGACATAAGTAATTCATTGTCTTAATTTTATATGGAAAAAATTCCACTGTTTTTATTTTGGTGACCCCTTCCAACAATGTCAATGTAATAAATGCACAACAATATTTTAAGGTGTGTTGATCCTTCATTGTGTAACATCACCATGATTCCTCCAATCGAAATTTTCTAGCCCACTGTTATCATTCGTACATTCATCCAATTCTAGATAGTGAGAAGGGGTACATAGAGATGGAAATGGGACATAGCCTAGGTACGAAGCATCAAACACATTGTCTGTGAGGTCAATGAAGGGGTTTGCATCCATGAGGAAAGAGTGGTCCCCATTGTTGTTGAAAGCCTCCATGAACTCCGAAATGCTTTTGAAAATATTCTACCACACCACCTTTTCATCGTTGTCCCGGTACCTCCGACCATGTACCACCATAAAGATATCAAAATATACATGTGTGGATACATTATCAGGAATCATATGTCTACTTGACTCGACTTCGAGGAAGGTTGGACTGGCCATCAGCTGTTTGAGTACTAGAAGAATAAAATTTTTCACAGGGTTACTCAGAGTCATGGCCTACAATCTTATAGGGATTCTGAGAAGATATTATTTGTTCACACCCACATTAAATAAGTCTCATCCAGGTCGTTATTTTATATCAGCACAAGGATACAAATAAAATACATACATCCTATCTATGAATGAAATATTCTTACTGATAATTTCATGATAACAATATTATTAATTATCAGTAAGTGAAATATAATTATTATTATTGTTATTATTATTATTTATAAAAATAAATGAACAAAATTATTATTATGTTTAACATTATTAATATCATTATTATTTTATTTGATTATTAATTTATAATATTATATACTTATTATTATATAATAGAATAAATAAATAAATACTTAAATAATTATTTATGCTTTTGTTAGGTAATATATATATATATTTTTAATATTTATGAATACCAATATTATTTTTTATTAATTAAATATGGTTACATACCCTCACATATATTATGGAAATACATGTATCCCGGAAGATGGAAACTGATAATAGTTTTAGGATAATAATATTTGGAAATTATGAATTTTTTGACAAACACATCATTATAATGAAGTCATTATTAAGAACTCATTATAATGATTCCATTATAGTGAAGTCATTAAAATGAATTCCTGATAATAAATTTATGTACATTATAATAATTTTATTATTAAAGAGTATTTGTAATTACAATGTAATTACTAATAATAATCAATATAATCGTATTACTATTAAAATTGTTAATTATTAATTATCTTGTAATTATTATTATTATTATTTTTATTAGTATGTAGTCACATATTATTATTAATACTTATTTTTTATAATAATTAATTTTAGAAAATCATTTTTATAGTTACTTGATAGATATTTTTATTTTCAGAAATTAAATATCATTTCAAATCTAAATGTAATATATACTTTATGAGTTCTTGTTGTTACACAGTTCTTTTAATGTCTAAATGTACTATTTTGAGTCAAAAATGTTATGTATCATCTATATTTTTGTATGTTTATTATTTGGATTTAAAATATTTGGATTTTTTATTTTTTTATTTTTTTAGTCAATATTTAAATTAATTATTTTATTTGTACAAATAGTTCATTTTTCAAATGTTATCAACGTTGTTCACATGAAACACAACAAAAAAGTTTTGTTTCAAGTAGTTAAAATTGGTAGCCTATTAGGAATAATCAATAAAGAATATATAAATGAAAAATAATACATTGATTGAATATCAAATTAACAGTTGAAAATAAAAATAATTTCATAAATATAATAATTTTTTTTGAAAAATGATATATGAAAAAAATAAAAAGTAAAAATGTTTTCAATATAATAAAAAATTTCTTTTACAACATGTCCCTTTATCAGAACCATCTAAAATAACTAATAAACGAAAAATTTATTTGTGCTAACACAAGCACTGATAAAGGGTACCATTAATCAGTGATTTTTTAATGGTTATGGATAGTACCCTTTATCAGCACTTTTTAGCACCCAAAAAAGTATCCTCTATCATCAATTTTTTATCACTGATAAATTTCCAAAATAAATTTAATAATTAAATAAGTATAAAAAAAATTTGTTTACATAAACAAATTAAAATAATATTACTGAATTTTTTTATATAAAAATGAAAAAAAATTATTCTATATATATATTTCATATAATAAGAAATAGTTTTGGTATAGATAATTGGAAAAAGATTCTATGGAGTTGCACTAAAGGTGTCTAGGGTTTTTCGTTCATGGAGGCTACTAATAGGGATTTTTATGCTTATATCAATTTTAGTCATGTCATATTTTACTCACTCGATGGTGTCACTTATACTATTTCCCTCATATTTCTTCACTCAAGGGCTCGTGATGAGAGGTCATTTGATTCCAAATCTATTTCCCACACCTAGAACTACAAATATCACTATGAATATGATATTCATATTTTTTAATTTAAATTTATTTTTTATTATTTAATATATATAGTGTGGTTTTGTGGAAATACCCATCAATTAATAATTTATACTGAATCTTCATTTCTAGAATAAAAATCTAGATTGATTTTGAAATTTTTAGAATATTTTTTTTTAAACTGTAAGCATAAAAAAATTAAAAATTGGAATATAAAATAATAATATTATAAAAATATTGAAAATAATGTATTTTATTACAATGGTGGAGTAAGATGGTGGTCACCTCAATCAATGACTGACATTGAAGGATGCCTTAATCTAGGAAACTACAAATGAAATGGATATGGAGGCCCAAACAATGCTGGGATGGAAAATATAATCAACATACACTATAGAATTTAGAAATGTAATTCGAGAACATATGTGTGGTGAATAATTATGGGAAGGAATCCTTCTAAATGACCGGTATTTCACAATGGGTCCCTCAACCATTCAATGCATCATCTATCATACATACTAACCCTGAGAATAATTTCATAGTAGACAGTGGTGTTGTGGAGATTATCATGGGACATCATGTAGTTTATTTGTATTTTTCTCATGTAAAAAATTTAATTCTTTTTTCAAAAATAAATATTTTTAGAAATTAATTCCCATACTACTTATGGAGTAGAATAGTGTTTTTCTTGAATAATGGAATCCCTCTCATTGAGTGATTTGTTTAGAAAATTCTCGAAGAATTCCATATGTTAGATAGAGAACACTTCTTTATTTCATTTTTTAAATTAATTTAATTTTTTTGTTATATATGTGTTCAGGTGTGTGGTTATTCCATTTATAAATAATTGTTTATAAGATTATTATTATTAAATACATTATTTAAATAGATAATTTAATTAATATTTATTTTCAATTATATTATTAGATACATTTTTTAAGATAGGTATAGATCAACTGATATTACTGAATACATTATCTATAATAGAAGTAATTATATTATTTACAACGTTATTCATAATTATTTTATAAATCAATGTAATTATTTATTAATATATATAATTTTTATTAATAATTATTTTTAGAAAATTTAGTAACAACATAATTAATAATACATAAAAAGTGTAATTTATTATATTATTCTTAATGAAAACCATGACATTCTTTTTTTGAAGTTTAAATTTTATAATTAAAATATGAATTTTTTTATTTATTTTGTTTTTTAATTTATTTATGAATATATTTTTATATTAAATAAAATATTTTTTTAATTCTTCTGTGAAATTTCAATTGGATTGTATTTATAATTTATAATTTATACCATTAAAAATTCAGTTAGTTTTAAATAAAATAATGCTTCATGTAGGAGACTTTTGAAGGGAATAAATTCGGATGCATAAATAATGAATAAAATAAATATTTAAAAGTTTTAAACAAATAGAAAATTGTTGAATGTTAAAAAAATATTAAAAAAATGAATGACATGTATTTTCAATGACACTAAATATTATTGTTTAAAAACAAATCATATAAAAAAAATTCATATAAGATTTTGTTTTGTAAATTTGGGTTTTTTATTATTCTTTGGACAATTATTTTTTAAAAATTGATTGTTATATTTTTGGTAATGTTTTAAATTTCATTTTGTATTTATTTATATAATAAATTATAATAATAAATTTTATGATGTGTAAATGTTATGTTTGTTGGCTATAGTGGAAATCTCATCATAGTGGAATTAGGTTTCAAATAAAAATTACTTTTAAAAATAATAATAATAACATGAATCCCACAATTTTGTAAAATGAACAGATAATCAAAATTATAGAAATAAATAATCTAATTTTTTATACATCATCATAATGAGGGATCATGGATAAGGATAAATATTCTCTTGTGGATACATTAACATTAAAATAATAATTTGTCTAACCATACACAATATATTTTTTTAAAATGTTTGTCATAGAGTAAATGAAAATTAAATTCCCTCATATAGTTGTGAAATCATATAAAAAACCCAATATTTATTTCTGGAATATATGAGAGGATTTCTCGTCAAATAGAATTGCTTTTTGGATGATACATCTGAAAACACATTTTTAGTAAATCAAATATCTAAATAATGTATTAGAAAATAAAAAACATTGAAAATTTTCTCTAATTGACATGAAATATGGTTATAGTTTTATTATAATTAATTTAGACATGTATGAGTGGAAGAAATATCTACTAATTATGGAATGTGCTTGAATTGACTAAATTCAAAGTTCTTATAAAATGAAAGATGTTAAGAACATGCCTCAAAATTTGGAAACCTACCAAATAATCTCATATTGAATTTAAATAATTGGAAAAACTCATATATTCATTATTGAAATATAAGAATTTATGGAACATCAAATTTGGTTTTTGTTTTATCGAGGTGATCAGAATCCATTTTTTACTAATTTATGAAAATAAATCTAGTGTTTTAGGATTGAGAACATATATAATGATCTCCAACTGATGTGAAATATTTCTAAAACTATGATATAATTATTTTTTACATGTGTGAGATGAATAAAAATGAATCTTACATGCTATTTTCATGAATTAACAAAATAATGTGTTCATTGAAAATTATGATATTCAAAAACATGTTACATATAGTGAAAACTTACAAAATAAGCTATATGCTGGGAACCACCTTAAATGGATGACATGTAATTCAATGAAATGATTATAAAAATTGTATATCTTTGGGTCACCTGTTCTCTACATTTACATGAAAATTTTTTTTACGTGAAGATACATTTTAATGCATACATTTTCATTATATAAGGAGGCATAATAAGGAATTAAAAAACACCAACAATATAGAGAGAAAATTACAATTTTTTATAGCCTAAGTTAGATGATCACTTTTCCTACACTCCGTATTTTATTTACTATTTTTTTTCTTGTTTATTATTTCTGAGATTGCTTATATTTTTGCGGATTCTCTACCATGTACCACTTTATTTTAGTGGATCCATTTTTCTTGTAAAAAGTCTAATGGTAATGCATTTTTTGGGTTTTCCATGTGTTGGTCGGTGTGGACACACAAGAAGGGGTTGAATTGAGTTCCAATTAAAATTTCTGTTAAAATATTGTCTAGTTAAAATACCCTATTTATAAAATAAGATAATCTGTAGTGAATTTATACAGATTATAAATGATCACTTAGCTTCTAAATATTTATTTGGTCTCAGTTAATTTAACAACAAGGTCAAAATAACTTTCGAAGTTAGCATTTTGATTTAAAATAAGTGTAAACACTTTCTAATTTAACTATCAAAGTAGCTTCAAAATTGTTTTCCATTTCAAAGTAATAGCAGTGGAATAAATAAGATATAGGTATTATACATTAAACTTAAATAACAGATGCACATCAGATATAAAAAGAGGATCGGTCTCAAGAAGAGACTTAGTGCTCTCAAATATATATATATATATATATATTTGATCCACATCCTTGATCGAAGTTAATAGAAGTTTTACAAAACTGCCCAGGCCACGCAGGGACCTCTACCACAATTATTCATGGGAAACAAAACAAATACCAAGTCACACAAGAACCTCTTCCACAGTTGACGTGGGTAAACAGAAGTTAAGAGAATTTTATTGAGGATTTTGATATCCTCCAGTTCAGTGCAGGATAATGTGTGTGTAATGATATACAGAGTAAACCACACTACTCGAAAGTTATAAAATAAATCACGTAGATAATATAGATGAATGTTTAAAAAGATCTAGTGATTATCAATGTAGCTATGGAATCATTGGATTCAGAAGGAATGAATCTGAGTTCTTCTCTGGTTTTTCTGTTGAAAAACAGAGTGTCATATTTCATCTTGTCTTCTTCAGGAGTGAGAAAGATCTCTTGATTCATCGTGTGTTCTTCAGCAGTATTGGAATGCACTCATGAGAGTTATTTTAAGGTCTTGCAGTCTCCTTCGTGTTCAGGATTTTTCATCTTGTTCAGCACAGTGAACTTGGGTGTATGTATGTTCTTCGTGATGTATATTCACACTTGGAAACTGTTTCTCTTCTTGTTTTGTTGTTTCTTGTTTCGTTACACGTGTACTACATCTCAGTCTTTCTTATATTCCACGAGTTCTGGATGTAGAAATGATTCCCTTTTAATAGGTTCGAGATATGGTTTCTGTACATGCCAACAACTATCATTAGAAAACATTAATTGCATTAAACACAAAAAATATGTTCGTTAGAATTATTTAAAATAATATCGACAAAAGCTTAAGAAACGGTGTCACCGTGATTTTGGAAACAGTGTCTTCTTCACGGTATCTAGTCATGGTGAGTGGTCACGGTGTCTGGGTGACGGTGTCTGGGTCATAGTGTCTAGTCAGGGTGAGTGGTCACGGTGTCTGGGTCTCGGTGTCTGGGTCACGATGTCGAGTCACGGTGAGTGGTAACGGTGTCTGGGCCACGGTGTCTGGGTCACGGTGTCTGGGTCACGGTGTCTGATCACGGTGTGTCCTTCACGGTGTCTCCATACTTAGAGAAATATCTGTATTTAGACTAGAACAGTGATATACAGAATATGGATTATGTTTAATCATTATAGAGAAAGTGAATGTGAATCATAAATATAAAGGTGTGATAAAATATGTGATAATTTTCATCATGCATGAGACTTGTAAATAATGAAGAGAGTAATTAACATCATAATATTTGTTATCATAAAAAAATGATGTGTACCTATTATTGAGATTGAAGAGAATTAGAAAGATGTGAAATAAAGATCGAGATTAATTAATAGTAATGAGATTTGTGATCATTAAAACATGATTAACACATGAGGAGTCCAACAATATCCCCCTTTTTGATGATCACATATCATATATAGGCAGAATATAAATGAAATGTAATATTAAAGATACTAGAATAGAAAAAACATTATAGAAATGATACTTGTAGTTTGTCTCCCATATTTATATTATTATAGAACAGACACTTGTAGTTTTTCTTCCCCTTTTGGGATTATAAAAAAGTAGAGAGAAGGAAATGAAACACTGCATTTGGCATTAAAAAAAGTGTTCAGAATACAATAAAACATGAAACAACAAAAGACGTCCCATCAAAAATAAAAATAGTGCATAGACTATTCAGGGATCTACCTTGACTTTTCCTTTATTAGCAGCAGGAGATGGTGCTTAAGTAGAAGAAGGCATAGATGCTGTAGAAAACAAGGGTAAGGGTAGACCTTCAAAAACAAATGGATTCAATGTAGGAGCAGTATAAGATCTAGGCAATGGTTGGTCAAGAATGACTGACTGGATCTGAGAAAGAGCTTGGCTACCTGCCATGGCATTTGAGGCTAAGGCAGGGAGTCCAAGTCTAAGGGGTGCATCAGCTGGAGTAACTATAGCAGTACTCTACACATGAATATATGACTTTAAAAGATTGATGAAATCAGTAATGATTTCACCACCATACTACATAGACTTTTCAAAATCATCCTTATTCTCCAGAAATCTGTCCAACACTCTGGTAAACTCAGAATGTTTCTGAACTTGAGCTATAAAAGCATGAGTCACGTTGGGATTCTCGTATTTTCCACAAGATATCTAAAGTGATCTTTCATATCACTTTTATAGAAAGTACAGGAAATATACAAATCTATTTTCTTGGATATCTCTTGTTGAGCATCATTGGCTATCTTAGAATGAATTCTAACCAAGTCTAATGCTCTATCACTATTCTTAACCTCTGCTAACAAAGAAGATAGATCCAATCCACTGAAGGCATTATGAAATTCTTCTTTAATTATGGAACTTAGCATAGAATCATCCAAATAATGTGTGGAGGTCTGACCAGAAACAGGTGAAGCCTTGACAGCTTCAGTTAGAACATTGAGCTGTTTCATATCTTTTTCAGACATCCAATGTATTCATTTGGAAGCTTATTCAGATTTTCCACATGCTCTCTCATGTGTTCCAACATCTTTTTGTTCCTTTTTCCAATCATTTCATCAAAAGATAGTAGGTATAGATGAACTTGATACACAATCTCCCTATAAAGGTGGGAATTATAAGACTCAAGAGAAACATCAACAGGTGATGGGGAAGAAACAGGAGCAGGCTCTGATCTCAAAGATAACTCATTCTGCAGACTTTCTACCATACTTCTCAGATTTGCAACATCAGCACTCATTATCTTATTCTCTACTCTGAAATTTTGAATTTCTCCGCTCATACTTGGTTGAATATGCAAGATAATATTTTCCAAGAGAATTGATGCATCTTCTTGACTTAACTGAGTCACTGGGAGAGGTTGAGTGGAGACAATTTTCACAACTGCAGCTAAAAAAATCTCTCCAAAAACTTTCAGATCATCATTGGTCACAACGGAGTGAAGATCAGGTAATGATGCATGTAAAGGTAGACATTCCGATTCTGGTTTAGGTTCAGAGTCATCTTTAGACTCAGATTCTGATTCAGATTGAGGTTGGGGCTCTATTCTGGTTCCGAATGAGCTAAGGACTTCATTTGAAATAGAGAAGAATGATCCATTCCAGTTACAATCACTTACTGTGACTCATTCACATCATAAAATCTTAGGAACACATACCGGGAGTGCACAATGTAAGTGATAGAAGGTTGAGAAGCTTTAGAAGATCCATCTTCCACAATATCATGGTTTTGAGGTTCCTCCCCCTCAACTTGTTCTTCACTTTAAGATTCATGAGGTTCAGGAACATGGACAAGATCCACAGGATCATCCCTAACCTCTTCAGCAAACACTTTCCTTGCTAGCAGAAAGGATATTTCCATTATTTCTTCAGCAGATGGAATAATATCAGGAACTGATTGATCTACTGGATAAGCTTAGAGACATGCTTCTTTCTCTACAGAACGAGTCTCTTCAAAATGATCTACCTCTAAGGGTGCTTGCTATTCTGAAACAGGAAAAACCAATTTCCTTGCAGCATTGGGACGAGATTCTTCCTCATGAAGAACAACTGAAGGATCCTTAGTCCTTTTCTTTTCAACAACAACTTCCTCTCCTTGAGGTATTTCAGTAGAGATAACATCAGGGATAATATCCATTTCCTCTTCAACCAGAACTGTTTCCATTAGAGGCATTACATGTTCTTCTCTTGGTGGTACTTCAGCTGTTACTTCTACTTGTTCTTCTTCTTATGAATACTCAGCCACATCATCTAGTTCCAAACCAGGATCAACTATGTTCATAGGCCTTTTGGATAGTCAACAGGATTAAAATTTTTATATAGTTGATCACTATCCTCAACCCAGTACATTTTCCAGGGATTCCAGCTTATCTTCATCCTTCTGATCATTGGCATGGATAGGCATAAATCAAGGTCCTCTAAATTTTATTCATTAGGTCCAACCATCCCTTTTGCAACTAACATAGATGATATCATCCTTTAATAAAACAGGGAGATGTATTTTGAAGTTACTTTGAGTAGATCCCAGATATGGTAAATAACATACTTACACAAATTGATCTTTTGGCCATTCTTCAACAGGTGAATCATGAACACATCTTGAAACCTAATCACAACAAAATCCGCTTTTTCTTGGACTAACCAAATTCTGAACAACATTGAACAGAAGTCTTGTCTCCCCATCTAGTTCAGCAGCTATGGCCCTTCTCACGGATCCATTTACAGTTAAACATTCCAAAGCAGTCTCCAGGTCAAATATATCGGTTGTTGGAGGAGGGTCTCTCTGGAAATCGTCACAAACTCCTTCATGTGGAATTATTAGGCATGCGGCCTACAACCTTGAAGACAAAGAGTACTTCTGACCATCGATCCAGCTGGTCACCATAATTCTTTCTCCAAACTCAAAAGCAAACTTCACATACTGATAGAATTGACATACCAGTCTCCGGTAAATCGGTCTATTCTGCCCAGTGAACCATTCAATCCATCCTTGTTCTCTTAAAACATTAAAAACTAACGATCTGCAAGACAATAACCATTCAGGGCAAACCTCTTTTTCATGTACAACGGTACAACTTACCAGGTTTTAGTTTAGAGGTCCCTCAAGAGCTATCCTCGGTATCCTCTTTTGTTTCAGAGAGCGGCGCTTCTCAGACAAGAGTGAATATGGGCGCTTCATCCTTGGCATTCACTAAAGGTTTGGGCGAGAGGAAAGAGAAGGTTCAGGAGAGAGTTCGGGTAAGGAATTCAATGAAACCCATATGTTTTATCATTTGAGAATGACAAACGTCATTAAAACAAAAACGCAGGTAATCTAATAGCGGTGAAATAAAAATTACCGTGATATGGGATAAAAATAAGAATAATAAAAAATAGTTTTCATGGTGATACCGTGAGTAGAGATTTCGGTGAGACAGAAATCTAATCATCATGGTGAGACAGCGAGTTGTCAGACTGTGAGCATAAAACAGTATCTTAGAAATAGTAAGAATGAAACCGTAAAGTAAAGTACAGTAAAGTATTAAACCTTAAGACCAGTATGATATTAATTTATTATTAATCATACCAAGATCATGTATGATGTAGTCTAATCTTTCATAATTTAATGGTTTAGTGAATATGTCAGCAAGTTGATATTCAGTACAAATGAATTCCAAAGTGATATCACCTTTTTGATAATGATCCCTCAAAAAGTGATTTCTTACATCAATATGTTTTATCCTAGAATGAGAAACATGATTATTAGAAATATTAATAGAACTTGTGTTATCAAAATTTATTTAGACATGTATGAATTGATATCCATAGTCTAGTAATGTGTGTTTCATCCACAAAATTTGTGCACAACAGATGCCAGCATCTATGTATTCAGCTTCTGCCGTAGATAATGAAACCGAATTTTGTTTTTTTACTACACCATGATACTAGTGACTTTCCTAAAAGGTGACATGTTTTAGAGGGGATTTTTCTATCTAGCTTACATCCAGCAAAGTCATCCTCAGAATAAATAACTAATTCAAATGGTTGTCCTTTGGGATAGAACAGTACAAAATTGGGAGTATGCTTGAGGTATTTAAAAATTCTCTTTACAGCATTTAAATGTGACTCTTTAGGGTTTGATTGAAAACGAGCACACATACACACACTAGACATAATATTAGGACGACTAAGAGTCAGGTAGAGTAGGCATCCAATCATTCCTCTATAAGTGGTTTGATCAACAGATTTAGCATCTTCATCAAGATCCATCATACAGGTGGTACTCATGGGAGTGTCACTACTTTTTGTGATATCCAATCCAAAACGTTTTAAAAGATCTCAAGTATATTTACGTTGAGTTAAAATAATTCCATCATTATTTTGAATGATTTTAAAACCATTAAAGAATTTATGTTCACCCATTAAACTCATTTCAAATTCAATTTTCATCATATTAGAAAAATCAGTACATAATATAGTTTTTGAAGATCCAAAAATAATATCGTCTACATAAATTTGCACAACTAAAACATCTATAAAAATTTGTTTTATAAACTGAGTAGGATCATCTATTCATTTTGTAAAACCTATAGAAATTAGAAAAGTACTTAATCTATCATACCAAGCTCTTAGAGCATTCGTTAAACCATATAATGCTTTTGATAGTTTGAAAATATGATTTGGAAAATGAGGGTTTGAATATCCAGGTGGTTGTTCATCAAAAACAACCTCAGCAACATATCCATTTAAGAATAAACTCTTGACATCCATTTGATATAGTTTGAAATTTAGATGTGCAGCATAATCATTTAAATCCTAATAGCTTCTAATCTGTCTACTAGAGAAAAAGTCTCCACATAGTCAATACCTTCTTCTTGACTATAGCCTTGTGCAACTACTATAGCTTTATTTATAACTATGTTTCCAGATTTATCTACTTTATTTCTAAACGCCCATTTTGTGCCAATTGTGATAGTGTCCATAGTTCTTTCAACAATATTCCAAACATTATTTCTTTCAAACTTATTGAGTTCTTGTATCATAAAAATTACACAAATTTCATTATTAATAGCATCATCAATGCATTTAGGTTCAAGCTGTGACATGAAGGCTTGATGTTCAACCTGATTTCTAAGAGATGCTCTAGTCTGTGTCGCTCTATCAAGATATTATACAACAGTATCTAAAGGACGATTCTTTAGAATTCTAGTTGATATAGTAATGTTATAACTAGAAATTTCATGTTCATCAACTGGTTGGGAATCAATAGAAGAAGGTTATGGAAAATTTCCAGAACTGGTTGTCTTTATAGCTGTTTCATTTGATTTGTCATTAAGGTCCAGGATAGATAAGTCTTCTTCACGATTTTCAAGAGAGGTTTTAGGCTCATGTGGACCAGTTTAATCAAACTTGATGTGAACATATTCTTTCACACATTTGGTTCTTTTATTGAAAACTCTATAGGATTTACTAGAAATAGTGTAACCTAAGAAAATTCTTTCATCACTCTTGGATGAAAACTTGTGAAGATTATCTTTGGTATTGAGAATAAAGGCATTGCGGCCAAAGAATCTGAAGTAGTTAAACATAGGTTTCCTATGGTTCCACAACTCATAAGGGGTCCTCTTAAGAACATGTCTGATCAAGACTCTATTGATAATATTACCAGCTGTATTGACAGCTTCAGCCCAAAAAATAAACAGGTAGGTCATAATCATTGATCATGGACTTGGCAATTTTTTTAAGGGATTTATTTCTTCTTTCTACTACACCATTTTGTTGAGGTGTCCTGGGGGCAGAGAAATTGTGACTATAGCCATTGTGTGAGCAGTAGGATTCAAACTCATGATTTTCAAACTCATGACCATGATCACTTCTCAAGGTTTTAATCATAAGTCCACTAAGGTTCTCTACAGACTTGGAATATTTAACAAAGTAAGAACAAGATTCACTTTTGTGAGCTAGAATATATAACCAAGTATACCTAGAATAGTCATCTACTAAATCATAGACATAGTGCTTCCCATTTATGCTAGAAACTAAGGATGGTCCAATCAAATCCATGTGAACCAACTTGAGAGGTTGAGATGTTGAAACTTATTTCTTTTTTTTGAAAGAGATTTTGTGTTGCTTTCTCTTTTTACAGGGATTAAAAACTTTGTCATTTGGAAACTCAAGTTTGGGTAGGTCTCTAATTATGTTCTTCCTAGTGAGTTTTCTATGTGAGTGTATATTGAAGTGTCCTAATCTTCTATTGCAAATCCAAGACTCTTTATGAAAATCATTTAAACAAGAAATATTTTGCATGGATAATGAATTTAAATCAACAACATAAACATTTTCATTTCGCAGTGCAGAAAATACCAAATAATTTTTAGAATTAAAAACATTGCAAGAATCATTTTCAAATTTAACATTAAAACCATCATCACATAACTGAGAAATACATAACAGATTATATTTAATTCCATCAACGAATATAACTTTAAGAATTAATACTGAGTCAGTGATACCAATCTGGCCTATGCCGATGATTTTCCCTTTATAATTATCACCAAAGGTGACAAATCCTCCATCCATTCTGACTATGTTTTTAAAGCATGAGAAGTCTCCTTACACATTTCTTGAACATCCATTGTCCATGTACCATGTCTTCCTACAGGAGCTCTTCAAGCATGTTTCCTACAAAATAGATTTAGATAGGAAATGATTTTGGTACACAGATCTTCTTGGGTCCATAAAGGTTAGAAATCAAATCTTTTAGTAACCAAATTTGTCTTATGGGTCTCATAAAATTTGTAGAATCAACTGACATTGAAAAAGAAACCTTATTAGATCTGTAACTATGAATATAACTAGTTGAAGAATATAAATGTGCAGAACTAGAACTAGTAGTATTCTGTCCAGATTTAGGAATAAATCTATTCTTAGTAAACTGTCTCTGTCCAGGCTTGTAGCCTATTCCAGTAGTGTATTTTGGTGCAACATTCTTTCCTAGAATTTGATTTAGTGTATCATTTCCATTTGTGAATTTCTCTAAATACCTTCTGAGTTTCTCATTAGACATTTTCATTTCAGTGTTCCTATTTAATAGTTGAGCATTTTTCTCTTTTTCAATAGTAAGTTCAGTTGTAAAAGTAGTGGTGAGAGTATGTCGTTTCATTAATGATTTGTATTTATCCTTATGTTCATTGCATGTCTCTTCTAGTATTTTACAATATTCAAACAATTACTCACTAGTCAAGTTTTTTGAATCAGAATCAGATTCTTCACTATATTCAAAATAATAAGAATTAAAATCAGGAGTATCTTGGGTTACCTTAGATGTGTTTGTCAGAAAACACATGTTTTCCTTATTTCTGGTTTCAGTCTCAGAAGCTTCAGATTCACTGGAGATATCCTCAGAAGCGCTCCAAGTAGCCTTCATTGCCTTTATGTACTTACTGTCCTTGTAATCATATTTCTTCTTGAATTTGAGCTTTGGTAAGTCTGCTTTAATATGTCCTTTTCTTTTGAACTCATAATAGACAAATTCATCACCTTTATCTAACATTTTCCAATCCTTCTTCCAATATCCCTTTTTGTCATACTTTCCATTGTAATTTGATTTTATGAAGTATTTCTTCTTGCTATAAAATTTCGTAAACCTTATGGCTATCTGAGCCATTTTAGCATCACTATCAGAATCTGAATATTCACTGGTTGAACTGTCAGTAGGTAGTTGAGCTTTATAATTTTCCTTTATCATTGGAGAAGTAGTCTTCAAAGCCATTGATTTCCTCTTTGGTTTACAATCTTACTCTTTATTCACCTTGAGTTCTTCCTCATACATCATAAGCTTAATAATGAGTTCTTTGATAGGTAGGGAAGCAATGTCACATGACAGTCTGATTGAGACAGAGGTGCTTCTCCCTCATTCTGGTAAACATATCATGATTCTCATAATTTGTTCCTTTGCTGGAACAACCTTTCCAAGTGAATTCATTGTATTGAATATCTCAATAAACCTGAGATACATTTCAGAAATAGGTTCATCAGTTTTCATTTTAAAATTATCAACTTTAATTATATAAGTATTTAATCTCATTTTGTTAACATTGGTTGTTCCTTCATGAGAAACACCCAAAGTATCCCAAATTTCAAAAGCAGTTTTACAAGCTAAAAATCTGTTAAACTCTTCCTCTCATAAATCACAGTATATGGAATTCATGGATTTATAATTATTATTGTAATCAGTCGTTGTAGGTTTATCCCAAGTGGATCTAGCAGTAGTGGGAAGTTTATATTCTGATTCTATGGTAGTCCAAATATCAAAACCTATGCTTTCTAAATGAATTTTCATTTTATGTTTCCACTGATCATAGTATGTACCATTGATGAAAGGTGGAATGTTAGTTGCAACACCCTATAGTCTATTATCAAAAACTAGATTTTAGAACAATAATTTAAATAGATAAACTTTTAGAACTAACAGAAATTTACGATCTTTAATGATGCAACTAAAAACACATTTGAAAAACAGAGTATTTCAAAAAACTTTGAACAAAAGCTAAACCTCTGATACCAAATGTTGGTCGGAGTGGACACTCAAGAGTGGGGTGAATTGAGTTCCAAGTAAAATTTCTGTTAAAATATTTTCTAGTTAAAATCCTTCGATTTATAAAATAAGATAAATTGTAGTGAATTTATAAAGGTTGTAAATGTTCACTTAGCTTCTCAAAGATTGATTAGGTCTCAGTTAATTTAACCACAAGGTCAAATTGACTTTTGAAGCTAACCTATTGATTGAAAATATGTGTAAACACTTGTTAATTTAACTATCAAATTAGCTTCAAAATAGTTTTTTATTTAAAAGTAATAGCGTCCAAATAAATAAGATAAATGTAGTATACTTTAAACATAAATAAAAGATGCACAACAGATATAACAAGAGGTTCAGTCTCAAGACGAGACTTAGTCCTCTCAAATATATATATAAATTTGATCGACACCCTGGATCGGGGATAACAACAGTTTTACAAAACTATCCAGGCCACACAAGGACCTCTACCACTGTTCTTAGTGGGAAACAAAAAAAGACCAAGTCACACAAGGACCTCTTCCGTAGTTGACGTGGGTAAACAGAAGTTAAGATAATTTGAGTGAGGATTTTGATATCCTACAGTTCAGTGCTGGAGAATGTGTGTGTAATGATATACAAAGTACACCACACTGCTTGAAAGTTAATAAATAAATCACGTAGAGAAGATAGATGAGATTTTAGAAAGCTCTAGTGATTATCAATGTCGGTCTGGACTCATTGGATTCAACATGTATTCTTCTAGGTTCTTCTCAGGTTTTTCTGTTGAAAAACATATTATCGTAGTTTTTCTTGTCTTTTTCAGGAGTGAGAAAGATCTCTTGATTCTTCGTGTGTTCTTCAGTAGTATTGGATTCAACTCATGAGAGTTCTTTGAAGGTCTTTAAATATTCTTCTTGTTCAGGATTGTTCTTCTTGTTCAGCACAATGCACTCAGGTGTATATAAGTTCTTCGTTTTGTATATTCACACTTTTACACTGCTTCTCTTCTTGTTTCATTGTTTCTTGTTTCGTTACACGTGTAATGCATCTTAGTATTTCTTATATTCCATGAGTTCTAGTAGTAGGAATTATTCCCTTTTCATAGATTCGATATACGGTTTCCTGACATGCCAACAACTATCATTAAATAACATTAATTGCATTAAAAACAACAAATACGACCATTAGCATTATTTAAAATAATAGTGAAAAAAGCCTAAGAAACAGTGTCACAGTGTTTAAGGAAACTATGTCTTCTTCATGGTATCTGGTCACGGTGAGTGGTCACATTGTCTGGATCACGGAGTCTGGGTCACGGTGTATGGTAACGGGGAGTGGTCACAGTGTCTAGGTTACAGTGTCTGGGTCATGGTTTCTGGTCATGGTGAGTGGTCACGGTGTCTGGGTCACGGTGTCTGGGTCACGGTGTCTGATCACGGTGAGTCCTTCACAGTGTCTCCATAATTAGACAAATATATGTATTTGGACTAAGATGGTGATATGTAGAATATGGATTATGGTTAATCATTATAGAGTATGATAATGTGAATCATAAATATAAAAGTGTGATAAGACATGTGAGAACTGTGATCATGCATGAGACATGTAAATAATAAAGAGAGTAATTAACATCATAATATTTGTTATCATAAAAACCTGATGTGTCACTGTTATTGATATTGAAGAGCATTAGTAAGATGTGCAATGAAGATCGAGATTAATAAAAAATAATGATATTTGCGATCATTAAAACATGATTAACACTTGAGGAGTACAACACCATGTAAAAAATTCTATTCTCAACCTTTATTATGCATCACATTTCTTTTTGGATAACAGTTCATAATCATTTGTTTTGAGGAAATGAATATTATTTCAACCTCATGTTCACTATGAATTTTTTTTCATTCATCACATTACTCCATTCCCAATATTTTGTATCATCGAGATCAGTTTTTTTATTCATTTGTATTTCTTCAGAAAATTACAAAAGTATGATTATGATTTATGGTACTAAATACCAAATGTGGTTACTAAAATTGAAGGATATAAATTTTTTAATAGAATGAATCATCTGGTATTTAGAACCCAGAATCTACATAATATATAAGATGAATAATTAGTGTTCATCTATGAGATGGTTTATGGTTTAATTCAACAATGGGTAAATGATAACATGATGAACCACATTGTAAACATATCTGACGACATAGCTATGTGGGAGAAGATCAAGAATACATATGTTTCCATTTTAATAAATAATAAATTATTTCTTTTAAAGAGATTTATAATTTTAGGTATAAAAATATACATATATTTCTGATAATTTTATTGAATAAAATTTCTGTTTTGATTAGTTTTATGGAATGTTTATCAATTATAAAGATAATGCGTCATCTCATTTTTTCATAAAAAATTACCAATTTCTTGGTAGAATTTATGAGTTACTCTAAATAGTTTTCATCTAATGGTGATATGAAATTAATATTTTTATGACTACTTTTCTTAATAAATAGGTATTGAGATACACTTGGGGGAATTCGTCTTCCGATATTTTAGTCATAGATCATAGTGGGAAAATTTCGGTCTAAAGTCAAGGGATTCTAGGTAAGAGAGAAGGAAAAAAGAATCTATCTGATGATGTAGAGATATTTTAATGAAATCATTATGGTATGTAATATAATTTTAATTTTTTTCTATAATTTAGTAGAATGAATGAACATCCACAAATGAAAATGGCGAAGTATATGATCATGTCATCGTGAATACAATGGGTGATCTTGTTATTGTATATCACTCTATTAATATTTCTTCTAGTGATTTTGAAGAATTATCAATATGCGACAGATGATATGTTTAATAATATTTATACTAGAGTTCTTGATGATTAATGGTTAATTAGTACTTATGCTAATATCAATTAGAATCTTTCCTATGCCTCATTGACTATGGATCATGGTAAGAAAATGTTATGACTTTACTAGACTAGAGCTTCTATTTATTGTTATAGTACATTCATTTATGAGTGTAGTATTTTTTCCATTTTTTGGAATAATATGATTAATCAAAATAATGAGAAATATATTAGTTTTTTGGAAAAGATATATATTATTATAGAATTTAATATTATCTAATTAAACTCATGTGGTCATTGCATGGATAGAAAATAGAGTATAGAATGTTTCAGTAGTCATCCACTACATAAAAAGTCATAGGTACATGAATTAGTACATTATTATGATTTTGGGACATTGAAATCTAATAATATTAGAGGTGGTAATTATTTTGGGTCATTTATTGTTGAAAACTCATGTAATCATTGGGTAGATGTTTTTAATTAAAAAACCAGGTGCATAGTTTTTTTTTTGAAATTTGATGTTTCACTTAGGAGAGAACATGGAAATAAATTGATATTTATTTTCACAAAACATGGGGGGGAGTATTGGGAAACATTTTATCATTATTTTAGGATGAATGTATTTGACCATAGTACATGCCTCCAACGACTTGTCACCTAAATGGTGTAGCCGAGAAGATGAAAAAGAATTTATTGAAAAGAGTTCATTGTTTAATTTTGGAAGAATGGATTTATAATCATTTTTTGGGTGAGGATTTACATTCTTCTACTTATGTTTTAGATTTATCACATATAGTTCCCCTATTTTTAAACAATATTGAAATTTTTTGTAGGGAAACGATATCAGGTAAGATCAATTACGTGTTTTTTGTTGCGATTCATTTGTTCATTTTTCTACAGTAGAACATTTCCAGATGGATTGTAAGACATTAAATTGTATTTTTATTACCTATTGACTTGATGAGATTGGTTAAAGTTTCTATGATCCTAATATGATTTTTTTTAAGATGTTATGATGATGTTTTCAAAAATATCAGACTATTTCATACATTGATTAGAGAAAAATATACTTCTCCAACGTATGATGGATTTTTCATTCATGTTCATGGATACAACCCACATTTACCACATATTGATGATTGTGATGATAATCATGATGTACACAAAGATACTAATGCCTAATTGGATGATGTTATCGTTTCTGACGCACCTTTTGTTTCTGATGATCTGGATTTAGGGGTTATTAATGAATATGCACTTCCAATATATAGATCATCTTAACATCGTGCGTATCTACTAAGTTTTCTTCTAATTAGTATGTGATTCTTGTTGAAGTGGGAGAACTATAATATTTTGAATATGTGGTGGAATGTGAACAGAAGGATAGATGGGTTGCAAAAATGAATGAAAAGATTAAATTATTTTCTGAAATCCATAATTTTTATTTTGTTATATTACAGACAGGTATGTGATATTTATAGAATAATTTTATTTATCATATTAAAATTGAATAATCTACATATATTCCACAATACTAGTAATGAATCGCAGTTAAGGGGTTGCTTTCTAACGTAAGGTATAGATTTTGATTAGATTTTCTCACCAACATTCAAAATTCCTTGTGGTTTGGTTGTTCATCAATTGGATACTATATTCGATATACATATTGAGTATATGGATGTGAATTTATCTTTCATCCATGGGGAGTTAGTCGAGGATATTTATATGGATTAACCAGTGGGGTGTTTTTTAGTCATGTTAAGGGAATCATGTCTGTAGGTTAAAAAAGTGTTTGTATGGTCTGAAGAATGATCTGAGGAAGTGGTATATGATATAAAAATATTTTATTATTCATTAGGGTTTCAAGACGACTTCTTCTAATCAATGAGTTTTTTTTCAAATATTAATTTATTAGGATTTCATTATATTGATGCCATATGTTGATAATATTTTCATTATTGGTTGTGATGAATTTATAACTAATAGGTTGAATAAGGTTCATTTCTAGTCATTAAAAAATGAATAACTATGGGAAAATATTACAAATTATGGGAATGGATATCTCATGTGAGAGGAAGGATTTTAAATTTTGGTTATCACAACAATGATATATTGATAATGTTCTTCCGATAATTTATATGGATTGACTAAATGTGGTCAGTACTTCACTTGGGTTACATTTGGAACTATATACCAGTTAGTCACCTTCTAAATATGAAGAGAGAAAGGAGATGGTGTACATTCTTGATTCGTATGTTGTTGGTTGTTTGATTAATGTGATAATATTTACTATCTATGATCAAAATTGTGCGGTTTTTTGGTCTGTCGTTTATTGCATCTACAATGGCATGCATATAATTAATGTGTATGAATAATTTTATTTGAGAGAACAATTTTACTTTAGAAATTAATGTATTGTGTTTTGATAGTCAGAGTTCTATTTGTTTACAGATCAATTATTATTTTCATGGGTGTTAGAAACATATTGATGTGGGATATCACTTAATCTTTAACATCATGAATCTACATAGTTAAATTGTGATAGGATCATCAATAATGAAAAAAGATCACATATTTTGAGAATGTTTGTACCCGTATGAAAATTTGTGACATGACAATTGATTTAAGGGTTAGCGGTGAGCCCCATGTGAGGTAGAGGGTGATTTATTTGGGATCCTCTTCAAATGGAGGACATGCAGGTGAAAGACATGGTTTTAAAAAATTAGCATGCTTTGTCTTAGAAATTGTTCATATTCACTTCTAGACAGTTGTTAAAAAAAATTCATCCTTATATGGATGAAGCAACATGTTATTTCAACACACCAACAATTACAAGAGAAAATCCCCTTTTTTGAATGCCTTTTCCCAATAAATATTATTCATATTCACCATCATTTATTCGGGGTTATTATTTTGTAGTATTACATTTGATATTTCTTCCACATTTTGGGTGTATATTTCATGTACTTCATGATTTTATTAGATCCATATTTTAGGAATAGGTCCATCGATTTTTATCTTTTTGTGTTTTCCATGAAATTTATCTTTATTTCAACCATTAATATTCTACCAATTTGTTTTTGGGTTTCTGTGCACTTAAATTTGTTTGGAGGGGATTTATTTTATTTCCATACCTCATTATCTTTGATTTTGTCTATCTGTTAATTGATTTCATCATTTTCCAACAATCAAAATAAAATTTTATAACTAGAAAATACCATGTGTTTATTTTTTTAATTATAATAAATAACATCATGGAATTATGAGGTTTATTTTCTTATGAAGAATGAAAATTAATTTTTATTAATTAATAATAATAAAACATATGTCCAATATGTCAAACCATAGAATAAAATTTACAATTTACATTAAATTTACTGAAAACAGTCTTAGATTTATTTATAACTTGTGTGAGTGGAGAATAAATCAATATTACATGCATTGTATTGATATAAACTAAATATGCATTTCATGGAAAATGATGAGCTATAAAAACATGAATCAATGATTGAAAACTGACCAATGATATTATATTTAAATGAAATGAAATAAAAATACACATATATTGATTATTAAAATATAGGTTTTGAAAAAACTTCTAACTGGTGTTTCATTTTCATGATATGATGGAAATTAATTTTTTTAGTAATTTTAAAATAGTTAATCATTCCATCATCTATTATAAACATTAAAAAAATATCCAATTGATGTGAAGTGTTATGAATTATCTATTTTAATTATTATTTATGGGAGTGAGAAGTCGACTTGTAATTCGGCATTCCATTTTCTCATATTTTTTAAGAGTTATTCGAAATTGTACATCTTCAAAAACCCGATACAATGAGTTAAAACATACCCAATGACCTCATTTTGATTGTAATTATAGGAAGAAAACCATATATTTGTTTTTTAAATATATAAAGAGTCAGAGTTTCAATAAAATTTTTCAATTTATTGAGTTGACTAGAAACACTTTTTTCAATATAAAACACTAAAATGCGTGTTATATAATTATTTTCAAATAAAATTATCTCTAATTCACTTGAAAACGTATAAAATGAATCTTAGAAATATTTTTTGTTGTACATGCGGGGAAAAAGACAATCTGACATGAAAGTTTGTCAATCTAACTAAATAAATATTTCATAGAAAATTATGGTATATAAAATCATTAAATAGAGAGTGAAAACAATTAAATAAAAATTGATTTCTATGAAATCATATTTATGTTTGTATTATGGATACTGAAAATGTCTCAATCTGTGGAGTTGTTTACCCAAGATGACAAAAAAACATTTTTAATATTTTAAAATAGTTAAACATTCATTTTATAGTAATAATAATATAAAATAATATCAAATTGATGTAAAATCCAATGAATATATCTTACAATTATTTTTTTCAGGTAAGAGTTGATGCAATGGAAATATAATATCTGATGTGTGTGAATAGATTTAATAAATTGTTGCCAAAAAATATAGGTCATTAGAATAGTCTACCAGAGTGTAATAATGGGCCGAATGAGCTCTGATTTGTCGTATGATATTTAGAATAAACCCTTATATTTATTTTCAAAATACATTAATTGATGATCTTTCAAACTAAGGGTTTAACCTCCATAGATGACTGAAAACCATTTTTATCAATATAAAACTATAAAATGTTTTTCTGACAGTTCAAACAATATAAAAATATATCTAATTGACATGCAATAATATAACATATACCTTGAATAGTATTTCACATCTATGAGAAGAAAACACATCAATCTGATATGAGATGCTATAAAAGTAACTAAATAAAGAGTTTCTAGAAAATAATTGTTATTAAAAAATTTATCCATTGAGTAAAAATTTACCAAATGAAATCCGATCACTATTAAATCATAGGAAAATAACCACATGTATATATTTATTATAATATAGGAACTGACGATGCATCAAAATTACGTGTCATATTACTTATTTAACATCAATTTTTTTAGTAATTTAATGTACTAAAACAAGTTTTAGATAGTTAAAACAATAGAAAATTATTTATAATTGATGCTAAATCATAAAATTTATTCATAAAATTACTATTGAAATTTTCAAGTATATGGCATGTCAATGCGACATTTGATGTGATCAAAATAAATAATGAATATGTTGTTAAAAAATCATGGCCTTTAAAAAACTGTTAGATAGAATGAAAAAATTAAATCATCTTGGAATCAAGTGAAATCAGAGGAAAATAACCATATTTTTTTTTTGAAATATAGAAATATAATGCATTTGAAAATGAAGAATTTTTCCATGATATGACACAAAAAATAATAATTATTTATTAAAATATATAATATTTTCTTTTTATTGTTAAATCCCAGAAATAAATTATATAATAGTTATGAAATGTTATTAAATCATAAAAATATTAATTTGTGACTGGTGCATCAATCTTACTTGTGATGTGCTCAAATTGACCTAATAAAGAGTTATAAGATAATAAATTTTTTAAACATGTTATACAGTTTAAAAAACATCCAAATGAGCTCAAATATCTATGAAACCCCTTGTAAAAAACATATATTTATTTTTGAAATATAGGAACTGATAGTGGGTGAATATGAGGTTTCGTAATCCCGTGATGACCAGAAATGAATTTTAAGTTATTTAAAACACAAAAACATATCTATTACTATTAATATCATATAAATATATCTCCTATTTATTTGATATAGTGAAATAGATGTATTATTATTATGTTTTACATGTAAGAGAATATGTTGTGTCAATCCAACATGTGATCTTCTTGAAAGGACTAAATAAGGAGTTCTTATAAAATGACAGTCAAGAGGTATTTTTTTAATTATGAAATTAAACTAATTATTATTTTAAAAATATATATTATTATAAATATTATCTATTTTAATGGAATTTAAAAGTAAATTTTAAACATCATGAATATCTCTATGTATGTAAGTGTCCTCCAGTCTGATAGATTAGATCTCTAATAATATGGTCATAAAGACTACTTTATTTGAAGGGATCTAAATTGTAATATGGTAAAATACAATGTGTGATTATCTGAACTATAAGTCCATATTTTATGTCCTCAGTATTAGCGACAACCACATAACTCTAAACGATCTCCCATACACATTGTTGTTTTATAGGAAACTAGTATTCAGAAGTATCAGGTCTTGTAAAATCACTAAGTGGAACCCACATCTACTTCTCTAATATGATGATTTAATCCATTCAAGAGCTACATATGGAACAAGGGTCTCAATATCAAACATAGTTCCATAATTGGTGCACCACTTTAAAGAACGTATAATGGGTAATATCTTGGATTAAACCATATATGATGATGAAGGTCAAGTTGATCGCAGTGTAGTGGTACACAACACCAAAGAAGGATTCAGGGTTGTTTCCATGATTGTGGCCATGTATGATGAGAATGTTCTATTTTGTGGGTTTTAGTGGTTACCAAATCCAAATAAGTTTGTGTGGCTAATTTCATGGATGGAACCATTTATGAATGGTTTGGTGAATTTGGTGGTTGTATAGTTGTATATGGAGTCATCTAAGATGTTGAACGATGTGAAATTTGACAATGTGAAGGTTAGTCCTCATATATTTATATTATATTGAGTGTGGCCTATGGTTGATTGTACTAATGGGGAGGAGCACACTATTAAAGTAGAGATATTCCGTTTCCATTATGTCACACACTTATCATCGGTTGATGGTCTAAACAATACTCATAAAAAATAAATGTATATCTTGTCTCATGTACTATCATATATCAATTATGATTCATTCAATAAACCTAAAAAACAATAATTATTATATTAAAAATTTTATATTTAATAAACAATATGGTTGAATGAATTATTTTACCACTATAAAATAGAACCCTCCATGTGGAGTGATAAATTTCATGGTCACATGCACATACCAGAGCACATACTCAGTATGAGATAGATAATGAGGATGACATCTAACATATATAGTGAAAAAATAATGCTCACATGAATAATACTTGGATATGTTTGAATTGTATATAATATGCCAATATGTATCACATTTTATAATATTTCCAATACTGTGCACCACCACAACCTAACTTAGTGGCCATAGAAATGGTTTTCAACATCTGGAATCCCTCATATACCAATACGGTTGTCCCAATCAGCAATATGAAAATTGACCATCATAACCATAACATTAAAATGATATATCCTTTTCATAGAAAATGTTGGAAGATGTCCTTGATGATCATCTATATATGGAGTCCAATAAAACTACATAAAGAGAATTAAAAGTGATCATTCATTAAACAAACAACACAATATTATATAAAGATTTTTTTTTACATTGTCTATGTAATGATGATGAAAGAAAGAACTGTAATGTGAAACTGAATGTTCAAGGACATATAAATATGTATTTGAGTGGATCCCCCTCTAAATGGAAAATAATAAGATTTAAAAAGAAATTATAATTAGAATATGATATTGGAATAATAGTGTCTATTAATCTTTTAAACTAATAGTGAGAAAAAAGACCCCTACATAACACATAAAATATTAATTTAATGATTAACCAAGGTTAAAGTGTTCGAAATTATATCCATTCCTACAACTGTAATAATAATCATGAACTACCAACCCCATATTCCATAATACATAATACCCTGCAAAAATATATACACATATGTATAATACTTGCTGAACCCAAATAATACCACCCAGCACAGTCAAATCCTCTAAGAAATAGTATGTACATCCGATAAAAATATGATACTTAGTGATCAAAAAATAAATCATTCACAAAAAATATTCTCATACCTACAGCTTCAATTTCACCTAATTTTCTACAAGATCAACGGAGCCAAAATGGGTGTCCATCCATGTCATATGTAAATTACCACCACTACGGGTCCCCAATGTGTCTAGTTATAGTAAATCAAAATATTTGTATCAAATTTAATCATATATGTATATCATTATATGAATAAAACCATAAAATTGATAAAAATACCTAATAATAATGAGTCACATAGTAATATAATCATTGTCTCCAATTGAGGTGTATAATATTTTTGTATGTTGTGTCTCCAATTCTCAACCAATGAAGAAATGATTAATCTATCAATTGGTATATATCAACACATGATTCACCCATATCACCAATACTGATGATACCATGTGATGATATGATCTAGTGGTATATCATGGTGGATGTGATGGGAACTATTCACTTTTCACATTTACTCTTCATCAGTATCCCATAAATACTACAATATGTTTTTAGTCATTATAGTTATAAGGCACAGATCCATAGTGGATGGATATATATATGTTGATTCAATAGATTTAAATCGATAAGGTAATGGTAATGAAATATAGAATTTAAATAATATATCTATTGTGTGGAATGAAAATTGAGATAATGAAATCCATGATTTCAAAAAGCTTTATTAATCGGAAGTAAAACAATTACAATATTCAACCCATAGTAAAAAATAACATGCATGGGGTCATTATTATCCTTCAATGATGTCATTATGAGACATTATTTGTTACCATGGTTGTAGTCCCATACCTTCCACATCATTGTCTCTTCCCTTTCTCGTATAAAAATCTATTTTGATTCTCAGGATTGTAAATTTAAGATCACCTTCACTATGAAAACTTGATGGTTTAAAAAAACTATTATAATACTAATATGGGAATTAAATTTTGATTCATATCTAATAGGGATCTCATTTTTATTGTTTTCATTCAAAAAATGTTGAGTCATCCAAAAAATTTTCAGTGGATCTTGACCCTCATCTACATCATCACAACATACCATCAAATGAAAATTATGTTCCTAGTATGATGTGGCTGGAGTTTTATTATCCATAATCTTCATTCCCAGAAAATTGGAGTATAAATAACCCTACATTAGTTCATTATACACATCTTAAAATCATTCAATGCGCCTATGATCTTAAGTCATCCACAAATTTTTAATGTTCCTGGTCCAAGAAATTTTTTTTATTTTTCACACATGTGGAATTTCATACAAGGTTATCTTGAAATTACATCATACATGTGTCGCCAATCTAATATCATTTAATAGAAAATGGTGATATCATAAGAATCAATTAGAAGATAACTATAATGATCCTTTACATGGTAATTTTTTTAATTTTTTTAATGCGTCTTTATATAAAAATTATATTCCAGTAGAAAATTAATCATAAATCCTTCCATCATTTCTTTGATGGAAAATACCTGAAAACTCGATTATTAGTGGCACTACATCCCATAAAATCTCATGAACCAGTGGTGTAATATGTTGTAATTTTTTCACAATACATACATACTGAATTTGTGATTCATTTTCTACTGTCATTTCATATTCTCTTTCTGATACTTCCTCGTCAAAAAATTATCGCCATAAGAAAAAATAATCTCAACCATTTATGGAACAACTACCACAACATCTATTTTTGGAACTACAATTGGTAATGGAATATGAAATAATATCCCTACATTGTATGTATTATCTTCAATTATTCCACCATTAACACACATCTCAAATATAAACATATACCCCTCAAAAAATCAATTATCATGAGGTTTGTTTTGTTCGATTTGGGTTGTATCTTCATTTTTACTAATATTAACATACATTTCCTCGGATACTTGGCTCCAATCTTAATTATATGTTTTATATGAAGGCATTAAATATTTATCATACTCTAAATGATGAATACTGTAATATATATTATCTCAATATTGATGAAATATGTAAATCAAAGGTGATATACACTAATTCTCGATGAAATTTAACTGATCATTATTTTTACTATTAATTGTGTTCATCATTTCACATGTAGTAAGATTTACTGATCTTACAGGACCACCAATACAAGATATACCATTATCAACCTCTACTATTTATCCACTATCATATACAAACCCACACAAGTGTTTCACCATGTATTTCATAAAATTTATTGAATAAAATTACAAGTTAAATATATACACGGGAAGTTCATCAAATATATCCGACTCCTCCAGATTATATTAATTATTATTTTCATTATAATTGTTATAACTAGTATAGAAGATAAGAAACTTATAAAAATTATGGGTTCTCATAATAATGGATAAAACGATATATTAATATGATAAATACTATGTAATAATATTATATTTACAATGTATTATTATATTAATCTATATACCAAAGATTATATTAATAAATGCTACAATATAATTATATAGATACTATAAAATTGAAATTATATGTAAGATAAGTAACTTTTTCTATCATAAAATATTAACATGTAATTAAATTAATAATTGTTATGTATTTTTGAAATGGCTAAACATATTAACTATAAAATTTATAATTAATAAATAAATGATATATTTTATAAAATAAAATAATATATATATATATATATTGAAAATTGATAAAATGATATATTAATAATATAATATTCAATTATTGTAATAATATATTAATATATATTACTATATTTACTACAATTCAATATTTTATAAACATGTATATAATACAATTTAATAATTTATTAATTAAAATATCACTAATTTATTTACTAATATATTTTATAACTGTATATAGTATATATTTATAGATAAATAATAGAATAAAATACCTTGTTTAAAAATATACATTTATATAAAATAATATAAAAAAATAACAACAAAACAAGGAAACAATATTCATTATTCAACCATAAAGATAATAAAAAAAATTCGCAAATATAATCCCTAAAATAAAAGAAATTAATTTTAATAAATTATTATACAATATTAAACTTCCAAAAATAAATTCTCAAATAAATAAAAATACTAATATTAATATTGAAATAAATATTAAATTTACACAATGCAACTATTGCTAAATATATACATTGACATTTCATGAAAAAAATCTAAAACAACCGAATTTTGAATAACATTATTTTGATTATAATTCAGCATGTCAGTAGATAATGGAGGAATATAACAATGACGTTTGAAATTTCTAACACATCACGAAAAATAATATTAATATGTTATATACAATGTGAAAATACTTTATTTACAATGTTATATTCCATTAATATTTGTAGTCAAGTTGATTATATTATGAAAATTTACATACTTACAATATACAACATTATAATGAACAAATAGAATTTAATGAAAAAAATTACAAATCAATATTAAAATTAAATATTAATCATAACATTCATTTGAAAAAAAATGAAAAATAAGTATCAAGTTTAATTTCTTGACATAATGCTTTTATCGATTGAAACTAATTACAAAATAGTCATTTTAGAAAAATTAAAATATTAAGATGCTATTAACTTTCTATTTTATGTATGTTTTGTCAATGAAATAATATAATAATTATAAAATTAATAATAAATTAATAATTAATATACTTAATAAAATCGAATAATATATATATATATAATATCACATCTTATATATTAATAATATATTTGTAGAATATTTTTTTCGAATTGTTCACTTGTTAAATTATAATGAAATAAATATATTATTAAATAATCACCAATTAATTTTGTAATATACATTATATGAAAATATAATTAATATATATATATTAATCTTGATATATATATCTATAGAATTCAAAACTCTTATGAAATAATATAGCCTAATAAATATAAAAACTAAACACTATACCAATTATAATCATTGAAATTTAATAATTTAGATAAACAAATATCCAAAATGTAAACCATAAAAAAATTTAAAACACAGTTTTCTATAAAATATTATAATGTTTTCATCTAAATAAAAAATAACATAAAATAAAATTATTAAAACACTAAATTCATAATTACAATAATTAATATATAATTAATTTTATCCAATCATTAAATTAAATTGAATGAAAATGTTGTGAGAAGTATCAAAGATTTGTTTCACAAATGTAGACTCACTGATGGGGGTTAGCGAATAGGGATAAATTTATAGAAAATTTAGGGGGTATTGTGATGGGGATAAAATTGAGCCAGATGCCGTTATGAAAAAAGAAGAGATTCACACCAGTAACCTTAATTGAATGGGGTGTCATGCATGATTGAATTTTGTATGAACATCCCCATCTTCAATGGTTCCATAAAATGGACTAAAAAAACTAGTTATTTTCATTCTACATAAGTGGTATATTGATTCATAGATAGAGAAATAGAAATCTGATTTACCAATAGAAGAATAATTTATTATTTCACGGAATATAGGATGATGATGGGGAAAGTAGATCAAGGTATGAATTTCTTTTTTATGGATGAGTTAATGCAGTTTTCTAACTGAGCACCATATTCTTCTGATTTTCAAGGAAGGCACAATTTTGGAAAGAAACTCCTTTTAAATTATTTCTATGTTGGAGATTTTTTATATGTTTTTCCATTTAAATGTTTATGAAGGGTAAATTTTTTAAAATAGAAACATCAATGATGTTATTCATTGTGAGATTCATTCCAAATATTTACATCAAATATAAAATTTCAAAGAAGGTTATTAAAGGGAATGTGATTTACATCATCCAGTGACAAAAAAAGCGCCAATAGATCAAGAATTCGGTTACCTTATACACCATTTAAGGAATATTTTTTTCTATTATTATCATATATTGATGGAATTCAATTATTTATGATAGATAAGAATAAAAAATTCTACCAAATTATTTCTATTAAGTGTGTCACATATCCCACAAAACAACCGATACAAATATAATAATAACCATAGGTAACACATTGAAAAAGAAAAGAAATTAAAAACCACATAAGAAAAACAATCAGGAAAAGTATACAAAAAAACCCAACAAGAATGGTAAAATATTTTAAATATAAGGGAACATGTGATGTACGTATACGGTTCAGACCATTTATTCCCACTCCACAATAAGTACACCACCCACATACCTTTTTTATTACGCAATGATACAAAAAATGGAATCATAGAATAGAAAATTGTGGAATACGAAACTATAAAATAGATTAAATAGGAAATGTAAGTAACTGTTCCAGCGCTAAAAAATAAAAATTAATAATAACAAAGGAACTAGTGAAACCATCAAAAGGAACACAATAAACCTAGTATGAAAGCCCTTTCTATTGATATAATCACATGTAAAATCACATAATAAGAATCATTGTAGGAAATTCATCTACCAAAAGAACATAACATTCCTTGTGTTCTCTACATGATCTGCACTCCTAGAACATGTTGTGTACTGTGCTTCCAATTAGATCCACAAACGAGGTCTCCCATTATAGATCATATCAATCCCCTTTTCTGAAAATATACCATAGATTAAAATTATATAAGATTCTGTTTTCTCTCTCTTGGAACATGTGGGGACCTCTAGTACATAAAACAGAAGAAAAAAACCTAAAAACATTTAATTCCATTAATATATGTGGTTTTTCAATGAGATTTAGAAATAATTCATTAAAAATAGAAAATGAAAAAAAAAATTCTAAAGGGTCGTCAGATGTTGTTCCATGTAATGGTAACCATGATGTTCTACATAAATGACATAAACTACAATGAATGTTTAAAATGATGCTATATAGGTATTAGTTCTCACTGCATAGGGGTCAACACACACTATGCAAGGGTTGGTGAACTGAAACCATAACATGATAAGTGTATTGTAGTACTCACATAAGTGTACAAATCTATCACCCCACTCACATAATGTTAAATATTTTGATTGTTAAATTTAATATTCTTATACCCACTAATAAATTATGACAATACTGGGTTTGTGTAAATGTATTAATTTCACTACCCACATTACGTTATGGTAGTCTAATTTTTATGTAAGGGTATCCTAGTTCCCGCGTAATGGTAACCCTACAACAGCAAACATAAATAAAGGTAAAAAACATGTACATAAGTTTTATACATGAAAACAAATCCACATAAGGTTAATGACTCACTGAAGTAAGTGAAATGGCTACCACATGTAATTTTAAACAAACCACATTTAAAAATAACAAACACTCATGATATGGTTTATCAAATATTTTTTAATGGTAATCAAAATAAGCCAAACTAATGAATATTTAATTCTATTGTAAATAAGAAATATATATATCCTAAATTATCATGGAATAGGTAATTATATATTGAATAAATAAATAAATAACATAAAAAAAATATCCACATCATACTATTACCTCTAAGAATTCCTTTGGTGGAATCCCCCCAATGGCGGGTGCTTGTTTTTAATTTTCAATAGAATCAAAATTCTATTCAGAAAATTCATTAGACAAATAATTGATATATATATATATATATATAAAATTTCTATTTAAAAATACTAGTAAATCCCCCAACAATCTTGTACCCTAGTGGTACAGGCTCCTGCTTAGCATCCAAAAAACTCGGGATCAAATCCGGGCAAGGGTGATTTTCTGGGTTACTGTAGCAGGTAATGTAGCGGCGGCGATTACTATAGAAGGTACTATAGCAGCACGGGTGCTGTAGTAGTACTGTTCACCGAGGGGGTCCTTTGGGCCAAAAATGGGCTTTCAAGCCTTGTATTCAGGCCACTTGGCCTTGGGCCTTCGGGCTATGTAATGGGTCACCATATACCCAGTCTAAAGAGGTCTTTTCATTAAATAATAATTTGAGCCCTCGACCCCAACCTTTAAAAAACAAATCCCCCAATTTTATATTAATAGTATACAAGTTCAATGGAAATGGACATTGGAATGCTTGAGCAGGACTATGTTTCACAACATTCTCAACTAAATCCAAAACACATTCTACAATATTGTTGGACATGTCGTAAAAACTAGCACATTGGAAATCACCCCCAATACCCACCATACTATGATATATTGATAATTGAGAATCTATTGGTTTCAAATGTGGAATAATAAATATATGATCATCCTTTTGATACATTTCATGCATTACAATGCTTGAACTCAGAAAAAAAATTTATCATTTTATACATTCTGGACATGATCCAGTATTCATCATCCACCTATGTACAATTAATATAATAAATAGAAGCTTCACCCTATCTTCATATTTCATAATTGTTATATACATTGAATATGTTTTCTTAGAACCAAATATTTTTACAATGAATATATATATATTGGACGTATTGAATATTAATAAAACATCTCATATTATATAGATTATTGTTCTACATGAATATAATTTAATATTGTCCTAGAGTATAAATGATAATAGTAAGGTGATGACATATCTCTTCAATTATGAGAACCGTGAAGTGATATTAAAATATTATTAAATAATGTTATACAGTAATATAATGTACTTTAATGGGAAACATGGTACATGCAGTATAATATGTGAGTACTCCTAATAGGGTGTTGTTTCATCACATGAAGTTTAAAATTTCTAATCTACATGATGTGATATTATGAGAACATACCGACTAGTAGAAATTCTAATTTTTTTTGGGTTGTTAGATATTCAAATCTGTTATCATGGGTAATGGACCATATACACTAATATTACCATTAATAAATTCCATAAATAATGAACATAAATTTTCTAATTGAAAACATGATGGAATATATTTATTGTGATGTATGGTATGATTGGTTGTCTTAATTGAAAATCATTGATGTATATATGAAGGAAGGATTGATGACCTTCAATATATATATAAGATCATATTTTTACCCTTTGATTGGAATAAAACATTATCCCAATGAAATAAAATACCAAATTTCATTTTGGACATTAAGGTCGATGATTTGTAGTTTTTTTTGATTAATTAGTATGGTGAAAAGAAGATAATTCAACTTAAGGTGGTGGAATAATTTATATTCTTTATGAAATAATTGAATCTATGTGAATTGAGGATCTTTTTCATGTGTGGGATAAATTTTGATACATGTGATGGAATAATGAATAGTAAATGAGTGAAAATTATAACTATTTATTTAAATATTACTACCTTCACATTACTATGAAAATGCAGTTTTACTTATCTTAATGTGTTATTTATAAAACCTATAAAATTTTACTATGAGGGTATGTATGTTGGTTATATTTGAAATATCTGAATCATGTTATCAATTAATATTTCCCCATTATTTTCTATTGATTTTGAGAATTGATGTAGTGGCATTGTATGATTAAATGATGGAGTATGTAAAGAATTTTGGATGGATATAATAAAATAATGGAAATAATTTATAAGGAAAAAATCATTGGGAAATTAAATCTCACTACTTCCTCAACCCTAACCATTCACACATAGGCACACAAACCTATTGAATTGTATATATTTGCACGAGTTTAAAATAATAAATCCGATTTTCATTATTATATTTATCAATACACGATTGATTTTATTTTATATATATATTGTTTTAGATTTATATTTGTATATATTTTTAAAAAATCATATTAATGATAATCCATTAAATCTATGTTTTTACTTCATAAAATTGTCCAATATAATACTACAAGATTCGAAGAATTATTAAGAGTTCTATTGAAATAGTGAATAAAATTACCATCATTGTTGAAACTGTTACACTAAAATATATGTATCTTAATAATTTCTATATTATATTTTTAATGTATTTATTTATTTTTGATTTCATTGTTTCTATAAAATTTTTAAAATTTATTTTTCGAATAAAATTTGAATATGTATATCATTTTTTATTATTAATTTTAATTCTAAATATGTATACTATTGTAAAAATTTACAATTTATGAAATTATATCAACAATATATTATTTCATTAAAATAAATTTGATAAATAAAAAAAATTCCATGATTTATTTTACATTTATTATAAAAAATAATTATATTTTTGTATATGATACATCTATAAATAAATTATTGTTCCCCCAAATATAATAGAATTTCTAATAGCCTCAACATGGATCCCTATATCAGTTATCTCCACATCTATACTACCCATACAGGTTCCCACATTATTAAATTACATTAATTAGAATTCAAATATGTGTTTTAGGTTGAATTTTTTGTCTACCTTAAATAGATAAAATATTTCATCTTCTTCGATGATTTTTTCACAATTATGAGTTAACATGTGTTTTGAATTTGTTTTTATATGCATTAATTAATTATTCCTTTGGGTTTTTTGAGTTATTCCTCCACCTTGAGTGAGGATTTAATAAAATTTCCCTTTTCACTTATGTCCTGTAAAAATTTTTCACCTATTAAAAAAAATGACATTGTCATTGAAATATTTATATAAACTATTTCCGTGGTTCTGTGAAATATCATTATATATTTTCAATCTTAATTTGGTTGTTCTGTTTTTTTAATAAAATTAGATAAATCTTGTTCTATGATTTTATTTTTGAAATTCATGAAATAAATTGTATTTAGAGTTTCATGTTTACAACTTTTCTCATCTGTTTATTTTAATCTACACAAAGATTTTTATATATAGATTTACCTACATGGGATGTTATGTTTTTAATAAAAAGATCTAGACACTTATTGTATTTTTATTCTTCTATATTATATATATTATATGACTTTCTTTTCGTTTATATTAATTTTCATAACTATGTTTTATAATATTAATTTACTTATATATAAAATATAATTTATATTCTGATATTTTTAGTAATTAAATTTAGATATAAATGTATTTATTTATTTATTTTTAATACAATTAAATTTTTTTACTATGATGGTTGAATCATTATTGATTTCTTATTAGAGAAACATTAAAAACTAAAAATAAGAAATCATAAAAATTATAAAAAGAGAGTTGTATAGTCATAATATCTATTTATTCAACAATAATCATATATGTTATAAAATATACATATAATGAAATAATATATTAATTACTTATAAATAAAATGTTATGCTATAATATAAAATTAAATTAATAGATAATAATAAATTTTAAAAATTTATATTGCATTTATTAATATATATATATATATATAACAGTTGATGAGGAAATTCAAAAACCAAATCTCAATTTGTTTAGGATATTTGAAGAAAAAAGTATTTATTTTTGATATATGTAAACATAGCCAATGCTTCAAACAGAAAAAATTATAGAGAGAAGATGGTTTGGTGGTGCTGGTTATGCCAGAAGAAAAACCAAATGTCCCAAAAAAATTGATTTATCAATGGCCAATAGACCACTGTTATATTACATATCACGTGGTTTTCTTTTAGTAGCCATAGATGGAACCTCTAATATTATTCCCTTATGTCTTCCCATGTGGGTTACCTTGCCATCATTTCCATCACATACAACAGTTCCACATCCACTCAATGATGTCCTTATCACTGCTCATTATATTTATTAATGTCATTAATATTGTTAAAAAATTATTAATAAAAAATTACATAAAATATATGATTAATTATCTAATTAATTATTAAATTATAATTATTAATATTTTAAAAAATTAAATCAATGTAATGAAATAAATAATAAATTTAAACTGATATTTATATATAATTATTAAATATTTGTAATGAAATTAAGTATAGATATATTATTATTAGTACATTTAATAATAATAGTAATAAAATATTGGGAATGTTATGAAACCATCCTACCTCATTCATAATTTTTTTTTGATAATAAAAAAACAATAAAAAAAACATGCGGCACAAAGGACGCCACAAAAACATAAATGTGTAAAGCTCAATATAACCCAAAAGTACAATTAGAAATTCCCCAAAATTCAAATCCAAATCACTGACATGAATTTTTTCAATTCCACACTGTATTCTGATGGTTCTAGAAAATAATTATGCCCAACCTATGCATCCACCATCTGATGTATACATGTTATAACCCACATCACAAGGTCTTTGCAAACCAACATCTCGAGGAGTTCATAAAGTCGGGTTCACAACATTGTCATTGTTGCAGAAGAAAATATTTTTTAATTAAATCCGGAATAAATAGGTCTTTGACAGCCTCCCTAAGGAATCTCCATCCTAGGAACATCGCCATGATTCTGATTTACACAGTACACACTGGAAAAAAACTCGCATGCCCCTCTTTTCACTCCCAAACTAGAATTGCAAGGTGATTGTCCAATGACATAAATTCTACCAGTGCTCTGTTAGAGCTCTTCCTGCAAAAACCAATGCCAGAATCACATGGAGAAAAGCACAACCCCACTGAGATCACAATAACCAGAATGAGTTCCCAATACGAATCATCGTCAAATTCTCTTAAATGCTCACCACTGAATATTACAATATATTTTCGGTCTCCAGAACCAATAAATCACATACACATATGGATCCCAAGTCTTCCATATTATAGAATGTATCCATCGTCATCCTCCATTACTATCTTACATACCTTGATTTTCTTCATCAACAAATTCATGATCCTCATCATCTGTGATCACCCGCAAAACCTATAGTTTAAAAACCATCACTAATTCATGTTATTTGATCATCTTCATCTCATTTTAACCAAGAATGCATCCCTTGACACATTCGTGGAACATATTTTTGCATACCATCCATGTCTTCGCTACCATCGACAAACCTCAAGCCATTATCAGAACTTATATCTAAAAATAGATCGGTGGGGAATTCATCTCATTCCACCCGAAACCCACATATAAATATGGTATGAGTTGATGATTTTCATGATCAAAACATTTTAAAATAGAGAACAATATGATCATCTTCACATTGAGTGATCAATGCCCAGATATGGGAAAAAATATTTAGTGAGAGTGACTCTCTAATCTGGAAAGAGAAGCCCTCCATTCGTCAATAATAATAATAACATATTTATCACTTCCTTCAGGTAAATTATATTCTACATATTATATTTATTTCTAATAATAATATTATGAATAATAATCACGATGATGAAAATAATATTTTTATTATTAATATTTTTTTACATTATTAGTTATATTCTTATAAAGTATAGTATATAAGAAAATTCATTATATATTATATTTTTAATAATTATTTAATTATTCAATATTAATATATTAATTATATTATTATAATTATTATTATAATTTAATATTTATTTTACAATAAATTTTTTATATTAATAATAATATTATTAATTGTATTTTATATTTTTAAAATTTAATTAATATTTAATTTTTGGAATGTTATTAATTTCTTTTCTAGTTTTTTTGATAATTATATTATTTACATAATTGATAATATTTATTAGAGTATTTATTATTTTTATTCAATAATATTATTAATATTTTTAAATAGTGTAATTCTTAGTATTAAATAAGAATAACAAAAATAATAATCCATCATAATAATTTAATTCATAATATATAAACCAAATGGATTAGTCAGGGATTTCACGAAAAAATCCATGACTCAAATTTTATTTATAGAAAAAGAAATCTACAATGAGGAGAACAGGTCTACCAAGGCATAACCTTCCTAGACCAAAAACAAGAAGTAACTTTCTTCAATTCCCACCAATGACCAAATTCAAAGGATATATTCATTTTCTCATTGGATATCATCATATCCAACATGTATTTGTGTATTGTCGGCACATGATCATCATCATGTGATTATTTATATGATTCATCCATAGTGGGAAAAATCCCGAACATCCATGAGAGATACTGAAATTCTCACTCAATGTTAGATCGAAATCAATACTCTAAATTAATTTACAATGTGTTAATTGAAACCAAACACTTCTAGTTCTATATTGTAGTGGATGGAGTAAATTTTCAAGGTACTCCAACATACCACCTCATAACCTAGTTCATTAATAGGCCATTCCAATTCAATATCATTTGGAGGAATAATATAAATTTTTCTGTCTCATGCAGTGACTCATTATTCATTATAATCCCCACCAAAAATGTTGAATGCATTTATCTTAAGAACAAATAAATTGGATGGGTTACTCCAATCCAGATTCTTATTTCCCACTAAGAGACAACTAGATGGAAATTCCATGATTAGTGGATGTTCCAATATAGGATATGTCAATAACAGTTCAGGTGGAGACACGCATGAATTAGATTTATGGGGGGACTAGTGGGGATCCATATTCATTCTCCAATATTTTCTAATCCTTAATCATAGATACTTATTATACACATGTATATGACCAATATATTACTAAGTAGATTGATCTATAATACCCAAATACCTTGTATTTATTTCTATTACAAGCATGATGTCAGTATATTGCTTATTGATAGTACAGAAATGCTTAACAACAAAATACCATGAACCCTCTTGCAGGAATACTGGTATTTCAGCAGCAACTATGATCGTAAATGTTATGACCACCAGATAATTTTGGGATGCTTCCAGGATTCTTTATTTCATAGGAATTAAAGATGGTATAGGTCTGTGAACTTTCTTTTCCCTAAAATATCCCAAAAAATATTTAATTTCCATTATTTCAGAAACAATGATTAAATTATGATTTGTACATGACCATCAAAGGAAAGTGTATCTCCAAAAATGAAGTGATCAAATGTTTCAAAAAATTTAAGATTATTTTCTAAAATTCAACACCATATGACTTCAACCCCACCAATCATCTGAACATCATATCCCACACCCTCAAAATTTCTACCTGCTCCACCCTTCATGCATCTGCAGAGCGGCGACATTTCCTCCATGATGCTCCATTCCCATTAAAATAGGAACCATAACCCCATGTCATGCCACATAAACAAAAGAATATCTAACTACACGAGAATTATCATGTTCCACTACATCTATGGAATCATTCTGGAAAATATTTTTTCCTATGATGATGGAATTATACACCAACAAACTATCCACATTATCCTCCATATTGTTCATACATTGGTCAATTGGGTGTCCATATTTATTAATGATGAACAATGTAGATTTGAGAGAAATCAGAATTAATAGTGGAAACTGTGTGTGTAGCTACCAAAAAATTCATGTAGACACTAAAAATTAATTGAGAGTTAATTCTTGAAGTAAAATACAATAAAAAATAGTTTCAATAAGATCATGGAATAGTTAAATCTAAAAAAATATTTAGTCATAGTAAACATATCTTGAATTCTCAGTTCAATTAAAAATATTAATAAGAGTACCGAATATATAGATAAATCCCAGAGTATTTTTTTGTAACAAAAATCATTCTTAAGCCCCTAACTCGGATCATGGCTTCAGTGAGTTATCTTCTAGGAACAAATAGATCAAATTGTTGGTCCCATTCTTGAATTATGTGGTAACCACGATTTGGTGATACCAGGACATAGCTCTTGGAATATATCATCATCTCATTCGAATGAAAAATAAATGAAAGAATCCCTTGCCTATTGAAATAATTCTGAAATCATCAAATCCCAAAAAACATTGAATCCGGATCCTCAGATCATCCAGTTTCCTTTAATTACCATTACATGATATTTAAGGATGAGCATGGAGAGTGATTTTTTATTCTTCAATACAATCATCAAAAAATTAGTGTTCGCCTCTACATAGGAAATGGGTCCATTATTTGTAATAATTTTTGCCAAATAACTATGAAGATCATAAAAATTATTACTATTTATTTATAATCGTATTCACCTACATTAAATAGATTAATATTTCCATAATGTAATGTGTAATTACTATAAATTATATAGTGTTAATATAACTGACATAAAACATGAAACACTGACAAAACATACAAAAAAAATTGAAAAAAATACTTTATTAAAATAAATTGAAAATATTATCAATGGACCAAAATATTATTGTTTAAAAACATACACTATTAAAAAATAGTCCATTAATAGTCCTAAAAATTACATTAATTAGTGTTAAAGAAGAGATGTCTACCAGAGTTAGATAAAAATACCAAGTTTTTTATCATCACTAAAGAGTGCTTATTACGGGGCCCATTATCAAATGTCTAACAAGAACTACTAATGGGTACTATATCAATTTTTTGGGAAGCACAGATAAAAAAAACATTTATTTGTTCTTTATAGATGCTCTGATAAAGGATAATATTACTAGAGCATAAAATATAACAGATAATGGACCCATTTATCATATTTTCTACCATAACAGATAAAGGACCACTTTATTAGTGCTTCAAAAAGTGTTAATAAATTACCCCTTTAACAGAACATATATATTTGATGATAATATTTCATGATAATGTGTGTTATAATAGACCAATTCATCACCAAAAAACAATAAAATTAGAAAATTTAAGAAAAAATGCAATAATTTAAATGAAATAAAAATTTACAACACAATCAATCAATTTACACTATATTTTAAACGTTTAATATAATGGTTTCTACAATTACAAATGATCTAATTGTAACATTAATTAAAAACACGAATTTTACGTTCTATTTGGGTCATAATACATTCCCTAGAAAAAACACAATTGTCAATGTAAACCATTTATATCATATTAATCAAATAAATAAATATAATTTTTAATTTTAAACTAATCAATGATTAAAACCTGGAATATAATAAATCAAATTGATTAACCTTTGATTCTCACACATCACACTATTTCATTTTCTTCTTCAACTATAACCTATTTTAAATTTAACTAAGTAATTATAACATAAAAATTATAAGTAAATATATTATGTAATATTAGATAAATGGATTTGGAATAAATATTTCTTCATTTTTCTCAATTTTGGATATGTCAAGCATGTTATAAACTAAAATGGGAATTATATATTGATAATATGCACCTAGAGTCATATCGGTAACACCATGATTTGGATTTGGGTGTGGATGATTCATACACATATCAAATGCTATGTGTATCGTTTTCTTAATGTATCAAAAAATAATATGAAATATTTTTCATTGTTTGGAGTGTGTCACATTCCTTTTTAATAAAATTTCATTCTTATCCGAAAACACGAACTTTTATACACACCGATTACATAGTGTATTTATTTGATGTGTTACTAATAACTAAAAAAATTATTTATTAATCACAATACTAAATTATTAATTCAAAACCATTATTTTTTATAAATATTTACTGACTAATATATTTTGAACTAAAATATTGATTAAAATTGATAACATATTCATTGAATCATAATGGAATCATTATGTACTAGATTGAGTTTTAGAAGATTCTTAAATGTCCCAAATAACCAAGAGATTTTCCCCTAAATTTTCAAAATAATCATAACATATTTTCATTGTTTTGAGTAGGTCATTTATCATTTTTACCAAAATTAAGGTCATCTTTAAAAAAACGATGCACTGAGAGTTATATTATTCATATTGTGATTTGGATTGAGGATAGGATAATTCCTATAACTCTAAATTGATGTATGATTATTATTTTTAATGTATCAAGACCATCTGTTTGTGTTTTCACATTTTTGATTGTAAAAATTATCTCTTTTAATAAAATATAATTTTAAATTGAAAACATGCACTTTGACTCATTCTACTCGCATCGCCTGTTAGTAAGACAAGGGAGTAATTCCTAAACATCACAATTGACTTATGAATCAATTTATAAAATTACCATGAAAATATGATTTTATTTTCTTGGTTTTCAGTGAGTTACACTTTTTAAACAAAAATATTGATTTAGTACTAATAATAAATGATTTGAGTCATACTAGGAATATTGTGTAATAGAAAAAGGTTAAAATGATTTATAATCATCACGCATGAAATGTATATCATTTCTATAAATTATCAAAAAAAATTGAATGCATTTTGAATTTTTTTTCATAGGTCAATTATCCTTTTTACAAAAATTGTTGTAAATTATAAATAGAAAGCCACACATTGAGTCATTCTAGTCACATTTTAAGTTAGATTGAGGTGAGTCTCGTTCCATAATTTCTCAAATGACATATGGATATTTATCCTAATGTATGAAAACAATAATAATTTTTTTCTTGGTTTTTATTATGTCACTTTCTTTTATACTAAAATGTAATTTTAAATAGGAAACACGCACATTGACTCATACTGATCACATTGTTTATCGGTTTGTTGTGAGACCGATTCCAATATATAAAAAATTACTTATGAATCATTTTCATAAATTATCATGACAATCTATGTATAACTGCTCTATTTTCGGTTTGTGAAACATCATGACCTAAAATGTATATTTTAAACTAAAAATCACATTGAGTTATATCGGGAACATGAAGTATCTTATTGAGGTGAAACTATTTCCTACATATCACAATTGACATATAGATAATTTACGTAATGTGTAAAAATTATTTAAATTAGATTTATAGGTTTTGTAATGGTCAATTGACCTTTTTACTAAACTTTATGTCAATTTTATATAAATATATGTTATCATAGTAATAACAGTCACCTCGTGTGTCAAAATGTGGTGATGAAAATTTATAAATGTAAAAATGACTTATGAATCTTTTTTACCTAATTATACAAATAAATATGAATGTGATTTTATAATTTTTTATTATGTAGTTTTGTTTTCTAAATTTCCATTTTAAAATTTAAACACATACAATGAAACATAATTATTGCATAGTTTTTCATATAGATGTTAGACCAATTAAAGAACATTAAAAATAACTTATTAATATTTTTTATAAATTATCATGAATATCCAAGCATGTTTGTTCAGTTTTTTGTGAGTGACACTTATAGAATTAAATAGTTCATTTTAAACTGATAATAGATGATTTGTGTCATATTGAAAACATTGTGTATTTGATTGAGGTGAGACTGATAAATCTATTTCATTAATTAATTATGGATCGTTACCCTAATGTATTAACCCAATATGAATGTGTTCACTCTATTTTGAGTAGGACAATGTTCATTTTTACTTAAATTTATGTCAATTTTATATAAAAATATGCACATGTAGTCATACCAGTCAGACAATTATTCAATTTGAGTTTAGGATAAATCATAAATATCTCAAATGAATTATGGATCTTTTTCATTAAATATCAAAACAATCCAGTTTTTTTTATTTTTTGAGGAAATTACTTGTTTTTTTCTAAAATATTATTTTTATTTGAAAAAAAACTCTTTAACCCATACCAGTCACCTCATGTATCAGTTTGATGTCGGATCGATTCAAAAAGATAAAAAATAACTTATGAATCATTCTGCAAAACTATCATGAAAATCCATGTGCATTTAATGATTTTCAATGAGTGCCACTTTTTCAAAAAAATGAATATTTTAACATTATAACAGAGTCTTCATATCATATCGGAACATTGTGTAGCATATTTGGAGGAGGGTGATTACTTCACATTACAAAGGACATATGGATCATTTTCATAATGTATCAAAACTTTCAGAATATGATTTCATTGTATTGAGTATATTTGTTGTCTTTTTTAATAAAAATAATGTCAATTGTAAATAAAAAGTAGCACTTTGAGTAATATCGGTCAAATTGTTAGTCAAGTTAAGGTGAGGAACATTATAACTATCTCAAAGTGTTAATGAAAATACAAGGTGAAAATGTTACCATGATTTTCATTGCATGAATTTTTTGAATTAAATATTTTTTATTGACTCAATGTTCACTGTTGAAAAACGTTTCTCATTGTTGAAATCATAACGGGATGAGTAAGCTATTGTTACCATTATATCATGAGAATTCAAAAAAATGAACACATGATCATAAAATAACCTTATATATTTCATCAATTCAAATGGATTATGGTTACTAACATTGACTAGATGTGAAGTATATGACATTATAATTTTAAAAGCAATAGAAATCATGGAAACATTGGATGAAAGATAAATTTTGTCGATTTTGAGGATTGTTTTGGATATCTGAAAGCATAATATGAATTCCAAAAATACCATTGAAATTAAAAAGTTTGTATTACATTATAATTTTATAGAAATTAACATATGAATAGTAGATAGAATAATGAAAAAATAAATTAAATAATTAATAGTAATTCTTATTTGTAGGATAGTAGTTTTTTTTCTTGAAACATATATAATTTTATTAACATAGTAGTATAATCTTAGGCAAATATCTCATGAACATGAGAAGTATTGAAAAAACCACCTCTAGTCAATTATATTAATACACTTATAAAAGAAAAAAAAATTATACGTGTAAAAAAAATAAACATATTAAACATAAATATCAAATAATAAATTTAATCAATGTAAAATGATTTTACAATGATAACATTTGAATTACCAATATTATTGATTATTTGAGGAAAATAATGGAATGTGATAAATTATGAAACTACATGTGTGAGATGGTTTTGAGAAGAAGATGTTTGTGGATTTTATTGTGAATAATGGCATGATTGATGGACACACCACCCCAAGTCGAACAAAATAATACAAATGTACATGAAAATAATTCTTATGTGACTAATAATCAATATAACTAAACTAATATAAATATGAAAATATTAATTTACTATATAGAATAATATTTTACTTTGACAATATAAAATTTATTTTTGATTGACCAGTGGTAGCATTGATTCTCTTTCTGAAAAGGTTGTACGAGAAGGAGAAATAAGAGGGCCTTTGATGCTTATTCTCGTAATCTTAGATTAGATCATTTTGGGCATATAGAATGGTCCCAAACATTACCTACTATTTATTATATTCAAGAGGGTAATGTGATGATCTATCCAATATTAACTGATCATTCTTTCAATGGAAAAGATTAGTAGGGTAAACTGAAGTATTTTGATTAGGCTATGCTTACTGATTCTACTTGTTATGAGGGTATTGTCCTATTTCATCCTGGTATTGTTAATGATGATACATTAATTGAAAAAAGTGAGTATAATTGTATAGTGTTTAATATAAAGACACTGAAACCTTATAGGACTTATTTTGATATGAAAAAATCTGTCTTTGTTAAGGAAAATATATTTTTCTCATTCTGGGGAAAGTCTGAGAGAGATTGGTCACTCTACCTTGCACTCAGATGCTGTTGTGATTTTTGAGATATTTAAATATGAGAACGTATTGGAGTTTAATAATGATGTTCCTTGGACTTCTGTTTTGGATGTTTTATGGAATGTTCTTTTTATATCTTTTTAAGGTCAACAAATCATTACAACATATTCTTATCATCATGCTCTTATTGAGCATATTACTCTTCAGATGGTCTCATTTAGTTTTGGTAATGATGATGATAAATTCCTACAAGTAACATCTTATAATTAATTTATGAAAATAAGAATTTTCCAATTATATATATATATTATTAAATAATTGAATAAATTCATCCCATTGAATTGAGTTTTTAAGTGTGATTACACTGAAGGTATTTATAATGAGGAAGTAACTCTTTCTGGTTGTAACATAACCATTTTTCAAACCCATCTATTGAAGTATCCACTATATCAACATTTTAACTAGATGTCCCTGGTCATGATACAAAAAAAATTAGGCATGTTAAAGAAAAAAATGTAGTAAGATAAATAAGAATGGAAAGAATCAACAACAAGAAGGACCCTGGACAAGGCTCGATGTCTGTTCACCAATGGATACTTTTATATTGGAATTGCCAATTGATTGGGAATTCTCCCCTTGTCATGGTTGTTAGGCAATTAAAATTTTTAAATAAACATATTCATTATAGAATTATAGAACCAAAAATTACATTTGATAATTGGAAGTCCTTTATGTTGTCTGAGCATTTTTGTGAATTTTTTCTCCCAACAATAATCAGTATGGCGAGGAATAAATTTGGGTGCTAAATATGTATAGTACATCACAAATATTTTATTGTCATGATCAATAGTAATTAACTCTCTATATGGGGATTAATTTCTTTTAATTTTCAGGTACCTTGTCTTTTATTTTAATTAATATATAAGATGAAAGTATAATTGGATTGGTCTAGAAAATTTATCTTGAAATATGGGACATATTTTGATTATTATTGGTGATATTAATATGTATTATGAATAGTGGTAAAGACTATATAGAACTTCAATAGGATGGGTTTTCAATCATTTTCTACACGAATAAAAAAATATGGACTTGTTGAGATTCCTATATTATTAGTATATTTTACATGGTGTAGACACACTCTTAATTTTAGACAAGAATGAAAATTTGTTAGATTATTTATTCAAGTGGAATAAAGAATTGTCGCAATAAATTGATAAAGTATAACCGTTCTTATGTATTATACAGATAATACTTTTATTTTTATGGATATATCAATATATAATTTACATTCCACACCATAACATTTTAAATTAAAAAATTCATCGATTATGAAAGCTATATATATGGATATATTCATGGATGCATGAAAGGTTATTATTAGTGGTATACCACTCTATATTATTTCAATGAAACTAAATAATGAAACGGGAAGATGTAAAGAACGTAGAGAAGATTATTTTTCTAATACTAATTTTGATATAAAAATGATAAAAATCATCAACTTCAATGTTAATTGTATAATTAGAATAAAAATGATCATTATAGGGACGAAATGAGTCCTATTTACAAATAAAATGATCAACTATATATATAGGGAAATCATTCTAGATCCCTAAAAATATCATGTAGTTGATGGAGGGTGAGGAAAAATTAATGTTTTTTCAGTCCTTCTATAGAGAGAAGAAGGTAAAAAGATGAATCAATACCCTATAAATTAAAGGGGAATGATTTATTTCTGAGAAAAAAATATCTAATGTGGTTTTAAAATATTTTGAGTATCCGTATACAAATAATGGTGTTTATAATACACCAAATTGGTTAAAAATTTCAATCCTACAAATAATGAAGTTTAGAAAAAAAAAATCTCATGTACCTAGTGAGAAGGAAATTAATGTGGCTCTATTTCATTTGATTATAGATAGTTTTTCTGATCTAGATGGTTTCAATAATAATTTTATTATTTTATTTGGTGAATTTATATATAGTGAGATTTTTTATTTGGTTCGATAAATTTTTAACCAAGAATCAAGCCCATATTGTTCGAATGCTTATTTTATTTATCTGATTCTAAAAATAATAATTCTCTACATATGAACGTTTTTAGGCATGTGTTGATTGGGAACACTGTTGAAATGATAATTAATAAGATCAATGCTTCAATAATGGAATTAATTTTCATGGGTATCATTACAAACAATCTGTTTGGTATTTTACATGGATTAAATAATAAGAATTTCTTTATAATACATCAGAGTGTATCAGTATTTTGAAAAATAGAGTGAATTATTTGAATTTGGATCTTATGATTGACATTTCAAAGGTATGGGAATCAATAAATTGGTGTTTTAACTCTTTCACTGTTATTATTCGTGGGTTTTCCCGAGATTTTAGAATGTTGATCAAATTCATCATAAAATGTTCAAGGCTCTTTGTGTTGGTCAATTTGTCACATAGAGGTTTTTTTGCATTCTAGTGAAGTTAGATTTGGGGGACCATAATTCGTTTTCTCTATTTTATTATCCAATAAATCTTGAGTAATTTCCAAAATAATCAAGTGAATTGTGGATTATATCATCAAATCAAGGTCGGAAGATATCTCTTTACACCTTTACATGTTTTATATAATGATAATATAGTGTTATTTGGAAAACATTTTAAACTAATCTATCTTACATTAATGAAATTTTATGGTTCTATGAAGAATTTTTTGTTCATGTGATTAATTGTAATAAATGTTCTATGATATTTTTTGAAGGGGATCCCATTTATTCGAAAAATATGGTATCTTGAAAATTTTGAGTAATATAAGGGAATATTCCCATTAAATATCATGGTGCGCCTCTTTTTGTGGTATTGTTTAATGTTGTCACATATTGAATATCTGATTTTAGATTATAGATAAAATGAAAACATGTAATGTAATAAAACAGGTCCCAAGCACTTAGGGTATTCTTTATTAATTATGTAATAAATTCAATGATTCTTTATTATTTCCCTCATATATATGGCCTAGAATCATTTTTATAGAGATGTGGTTTTTGATTCGGAACATTTTATGGAATGGTTCTATTCATTAGGGGAATCTTATAATAATTTTGTGGAAGGATTTTTTTGAACATGTGGATATTGGAGGAATAGGAATAAGAGATCACAAGTGTTTTAAATAAGAAAATCACAAAAATATCCCCTAGATTATTCATACATCCAATGAATCTTCTATGGAATTTTTTTTGGATCGTTTTATTAATAAAAATTATAATGGATACTCATTGTATATCCCAACATCATCATGACCTACTATTATGAATTCATATTCTACGATCATTCCATGTTCTAAATAAGAAGTATCCAAGCTCTATTCTCAAAATATTTGGACATATACATGGATTTCATGGATTATAGAATTCGAAGGGGAATTCTCTAATTATTTACAAATGAAATCAATTTAATGTTGTTTTATATGACCTATGACTAGATTTTCTTAGGCTACAGTATAATAGATAGAAATACAATGATATGGACACTATTATTTTGAAACCAAATTTAAATGGAACTTTTATTTCAGGTAATTATAATAGGCTTAATGGTGATGTTTATTTTTTTATCCCCTCTTGGTTTTTTGCTGATAAAATTCCCGTCATTTCCCCTACTATATTTTTTTTGATTTATGTTATTTTGAGAAGGACCCTTCAACTGTAGTGGTTTATGCAACATATAGGAATTATCATTGTGATGGTCTTCTTTATCTGCATGAATTCATATGAATCCCTTGATCATTTTTTTGTTTTTTTTCTATTTTACATGAAGTTTATGGAGATATGTTGAAGATAAGATTTGTTTTAAACATACATCTCCCATATCTAATCATCATAGGTAGGAAGTCATCCAAACATGATGTCGTGACTAGGTGTAGGTAGTATTTTTATCTAATAAAACATCTATTATTTCCTTTCCAATGAGAGTGAAAAATTGAAGTGATTTTGATGATCAATTCCTAAAATTTCATGATTCAATTAGTGAAATACATATAGATGTTATGATTTATTCAAAGTGATAAATTGTAAATATTATGAATGATCATTATGACCATAATATTCTATGATCTTTAGCTGCTATTGGTAGGATTAAAAAGTCATTGCTTACTGAAAATTTCAGGTGGATTCCCCCCATCGAAGAACATATAATTTTCATTGTGGATGGTCAGCATCATGTGAACCTTGTCCATCTAATGTTGTTGAATTTTTAACAACTATATATTCTTTAACAAATTTTGTTAATAACACATAATTGGAGGAATTATAGTCATTGAAATAGAGTTGTGGTCCATGATTAAAGATATCATGTATGGTGTCCATTTCATTTGTATGAATTGTGTGTTGAATCGGATTTAGGCGTCAATGTTTGTAGTCATATAATTCAATCTCAGATGGATCCATGTAATATATTTCCTTCGTTTATTTATTTTATTAGTCTTATGAGTAATCTTGAAATTGGTTTCATAGGTGTCTATATAGAAGAAAATCTAATTTTAGATGCCCTTTCTAAGGGATGAATTTCAAGGGAACAATTATATCTGGTTCATTGTAGAACATGTTTCTTTTGTCAGGAATTACTTCAAATAGATTCACATAGAGATATGTATACCTCATGTTATAAAACATCATTTTAATGATTACTTGTGGCTTTATGAGTTTTGATATTTTTTTTCAGGGGTCGGTGTTCTTGAATCCTTAACATTTGGATTAACTCTCATTAATTAATTAATGATTTTATGTATCTGGATCCTCTATCAAGAGTGAAAAGCTTCACTTTATGGTCCCATCTAATTTACAATTCATTGTATACATTGTAATTTAAATGGACTGGTATGGATCTATCAATTAAAGGGTCATATTCAATAGAAATCTCATATTACTGGACATTTTTTTTATAATCTAGAAAGAAAATTGACCAATTATTATTTTTGTGAATATAAGTCATAAAATAATATCACTACATGTGATTGCATTATGAATGAAACATCTTTTTACCCTTCAGAATAAAAATAATCTCTTTGAATCCCATTTTATCAACATTCCATATACTAATATTTTCATCGCATTTGTGATGAAAAAAAGAACATGAAATGTTGTATAATACAACTCTTATATCTTTTTGATAACGCAAAAACATTCCATATTTTCATTAATTGGATTTCAATCCATGGAACTAGTTATGTGCAACTTTTCACGGCTAATTTTCATCAAACATCAATAATAATTATCAATTTTTTTATAATATATAACCATTTATTAAAAAACTTCTGTATGATATGACATTTTCATTTGTTCCCTTTGAAATACATTAGAATCCTTCAACAATTTAGTTTTTTTAGAAATACCATTCTATATTTCATCTCATAACCCTCCTACAAACTACACATTAATTTTATTTTATATCTATCATTCATCCCTTGATGGATTAAAATATCTAATAATTTCATTTTGTGATTCAATGTATGTATAAAAAACATCAGAATAATGAAGAATTGTAATATGTAATTTCTCCCACTCGATACTAGTTATTGTAAAAAATATTTTATTGTAATATATTCTCCCGTAATGAATCTTATATGATGAGACTTTGGATGATTGATGTTTTCCATATATAAATGTTAATAAGTACATAATTCAATATATTCTTCAATAATATATTTATATTCAACAGAACTTTTTTTTCTACGATTGATGACATTCCATGTAAAAATTCTCATAAATTTTGATATCTGTAATTCTATATGTTATGTAAAGGACCACATAGTTGAACCTCTTTGACCTATTGACCGATCTGGTGGATCATTACATCTATGATTAATGTTGGTAATAAAATATATAATTATAATAAAATTATTGCAACCTCCTTATTCATGATTGGAATGTTAATATGGTCTATAACATTAATACATATGGATTTAACAATGATGATGTTTCTTGTAAATATATGTCATTTATTCTGATCCAGAATAGAATGGAATGATACATGAAACAAATCATCCTTCAAACCATTATTTCCATGTTATTTTGTCCCTTGTAAAATTAAATTATTCTTTGATATGATATTCTTGTTATTTTAATTTAAACCCTCAAGAACATTTATAAAATTACAAAATGTAAAATTTGTAATTATTTCTTTAATGATAGTGCATAATCTGTTGATTATGAAAATGTATTAACTTTACCCTTGACAGAACACAACAATTCTATTGATCCGAATTTATTCATTTTTAATCTATAATTGAAACCATCAATCAGTTTTTAGGAACATTTAGTAACATGCCAATGAAACTATAAAATAAATTTTTTTATATATGTATGTAATCCAAAAATTTGTATCATATGAAATACTCCAATACATTAATTCAATGAAAAAAATATCTTCTTCCAAAATGATTTCGTAATGTTTTTATAAAATGGAGTATTAAAAATACATTCAATATATTTTAAAGTATATAATATTTAATCGCATGTTATTGGAGATGGTTTTGTATCGTGATCAAAAATCCCATTGAATTCAATCGTCTGGGATCAGTATGTATGACATTGAAGTTAAAAATTATGATAACCTAAAACCACAATATTTGCGTAATGTTTAAAATGAATTGGGTCTATTTGTTTTCCGAAATGGGTCACCGAATCATTTCATTAATGTTTTTTCTTGATAGATTTCTACAACGATGGATGTAATTTATCATCCCATACAACGTATCCATCAATTAGAAACATTCACTACCACAATCCCAATACCTTCTATCCAATTTATACAAAACTGATTTTCTATATTAAATACAAAGAGAAATTTCAACATCTATATCATTACCATGATTATTTAGATATGATATAAATAGTGGAGAGAAAATGTATTTACCCATCATGAATAACCATTGATGAAAATTATAATTCTACAACATTATGGGTCATGTATTTTGAGACAACGATGTATAGAAAAATGATGTATTCCATTTGAAGATAATGTGATATGAATATTTTAATAGATCATTTTTTAATTCATGATACTCATAATAAATTTTATTCAACAAAGAAGAATCATTTTGATTATGTAGGATTCAATATTTATTTCTTGTATCTGCATTCCAAGACAATTATCTAAAAATTTACTAATATGAATAGTGTATTTTAAATAATATAATGATAGGAATTTACTATACAGTTCTCTATGGAGTAGATTAATTTTTCATTTATTGATTTTCAACACAAATATTTCATTTTATGAGTTATTTATGGCCCTTAAGAAATAATATGAAATAATTGTGAAAAGAATCAACATTTATAGTTATCATTACTATTGAAGGTATAATTAGTCCAGTACCAAATGTTAAACAAGGTAGTTCAATTTTTTTCTGGTATAATATCCTTTAGGAAACTGTATATTTATGTAAATTATATGTCACTCTATCCACTAAAATCATTATAAATATATATCACCAATAGAGCTGAGAATTTTCATTATTTATTTCAATTGGTACACAATGGTATCATATAATAGTTATTTTACTTCTAAAATTACATTTAATAATCATGATGAACATATTTAATTTCCATTTTCATTTCTTCCATTATATCTCCATAATCATTAACACTGGTATTCATATCAAATTATCCCTAACCCAATTTATCATCCAAATCAGTTTGAAAATTATAATTTTCTCCACATTGAGTAAAAAATTTGTTCATATGATGTATTCCAAGACAAATAAACTATTATTACCACTCTTTTGGTGTAATTTTTCATTAATAAAAACAACAAAAACATGGAAAAATGATTTGATAATGGTTTTATGAGTGCTCTATTTCAAACTTGTTGAACTCTATAACTCCATATTCAAACTCTTTTAGGAAGTGATTTGCATGCATCTATATTTTATACATATCGATTTTTTGAGGTTATTTAAATATTCAGCTGATAAAATATTTAAATAAATAAATATAATAAATCCATTAAAAATGGTGAATGTTATTGATAATTCTATCTAGGAAAACCGACATTTGATTGTTTCAAATAATTTTATCATTCATTAAAGAAAATGGATAAAAGAATTCCTGAAAATAAATATTAAAATATGGTAAGTTTTATCCTATAAATTAATCCAATGGAAGATGTTATAGTCAATACAAATCCTCATCATCTCATCTAATGAGTCGTTATCCTTTAATTTTGATCATATAAAATCTTTCTCCATCACTTATGGGAGTGCACCTATGTTGAAAGAAATAATCTATGAAGCTTTCAACCATGGGATGACTACTAGTTAGATTATTATAAACAAAATAAATGATATGAAACATGAATATATTGAAATAAATCATAATAATAACAATTTGGGGGTTGATTTTGATACATATGACAATTGTACTCTATTGTGTTCCGTAAATGGGGTAATGCCACCAATTTTTGGGAATTGCATGGATGGTAATTATAGATTTCTGTGGGTGGAAAGAAAAAGCATTGTTAAATAGTGATGTATTTCTAGATGGAATAATTTAAAGTAAATATAGTTTTATATCTATGTGATTAATAGAATGATATTGATTCTAATAATAATTAATGATTGGTTTTTGATTTCAAATACTGTAGTATTTTTTACAATGGTATAGTAAACTAGCTGAACAATTTTGTGATTTGGGGGATGTAAATTTTTTTGGTAGTTAATAATAAATTAAGATATTTATTTTAATTTGTAAAAATTTTATTATATTAGATAATGTACCATTTAAATATTGACTACTAAAGGGTGTATTGAGAATGTTTTATGATGACAATATAAAATTGTTTGGTATTTTTTACAATATAGAATGGGGAGATTGTTAATAACAAAAATATTTAAGATACAACAAAATAAAATTAATGTTGAATTGAGTATCATAGTGGATAGCACACGAGGATGATGAAGACACAATATAAGATAATTATGGTGAGGAAAATCAAGATGGATTGACTTATTCAAGAAATACATGAAATTATAACTTCAATGGATAAAATATCAGTGGTAAATTTCCTCCCATTGACTTCTATGATTTTATTTTATTTTTTTTCGAAATTATAGTTCCAATGTATTTAAATGTATACGAAATGGATGTCAAATCATTGTTCCTCAAGGGAGTTCATTGTGGGGGTTTACATTGAGAAAAATGATGGTTTTATTATGGATGAAAATGATAGAATGTTGTGTCTGCTATGAAATTCTTTTAATTAGATAAATAAATCACAGAGTTAATGTTATTCAAGGTTGGATCAATATAAATGAAATATATTATTTAGTGAGGTAGAGTTTATTAAATCCTTTACCTCAAGAAGGAAAATCATTAAATGATTTTGGTACTAATATATGATTAGGTCATGATATTAGAGAATTGGAAAATGTATAATGTTATTTTTTAGATCATATGTGGTATGATATCGAGTTGTATATGATCAGTTAGTTAATCAATTTTCATTGTTTATAGGCGAATCCATGAAATCATACCAAATAAATTTCCCAATCAAATTACGAATAAGTGTTTCCGATGTGATTTGAAATGGAATATACCAATCCATAGAAAATACCCACTAATATTTGGTTAATTTTCTCAAAAGATGATGACTTCCATGTGGTAGATAGTATATAATATTTGTATTGGGATAATATTATACCTCACCAAAAAAATGATCCAATATTTTCTATGATATATTAATTGTTACATTGTAAATTATTTTTCCACGGAGAGCCACAAGTTACTGGGCATGATGATACATAAATATTTCTAAAAAATTGAATGTGGGGTTTTTTTATTATAGGGTATTTCAACTGGACTTTTTGGGATTCATGGATGTGGTTTAGGAAGGGTTAGTGGATAAATAATGGGAAACTGTATTTATAAAAAAACGGATTTCATTAGATACATGTTTTTTTTGACCCTTGAATTGTTCAAGCCCTGGAATTAAACCTTTTATTATGTTGAGTTTGAATTCTAGACTACAGTCAAGCATGTATTAGAAAATGAGGAGTGCTGAAAGTAGGTGGATACCACGGATAGCTTCAGATATCCTGGACTAGTATTTCACGGATAATGTTCTTAAATTTATCTTAGACACTTTTCTCATCACTTCCAATTTTTTTTATAAATATACCTTTTATTAGCGCTTTTTTGATATGTGTGGTAAAAGGAATCATTATCAAACATTTTTTAGAATGGATAAATCATTATCTTAATGAGCTTTAAAAAAGTGTTCATAAAGATTCCTTTTATCATTGCATATTACTTAAGCACTGATAAAGGAATTATAAATATTATTATAAATAAAATGTTATGGAAATATATTTATATAATTATATATATATATAATAAATATACATAAATTTAAATATATTAATTCAATTTTTTATTCATATATATTTAATATGTTTTTACATTAACATAAATATATAAATATATATAAATATTTATATAAATTAATTTTTTTAAAAATAATATTTATATCATTTTATATATTTAAATAATTCTCCCTCTATATATATATAATAAATATATAATAATATAAATAAAGTAAATATATTCAATATATATGAATTATTTATTATAATCATCATAATATTTAGATATATATTATTAATTATTTATATTTAGTGGTAAGGACCCTATAATTCTCCATGGAAAATGGGGGTTCAAAACCCATTGGGCGCAGGTTATTGTAGCAGCACTGTAGTGCTAATGTAGCAGCCGAGTTACTGTTGCAACGACGGCACTATAGCGGCGGTAGGGGTACTGTAGCGGTGGTAGGGGCACTGTATCAACGATGGGTACTGTAGTAGTGCGAGTAATGTATCAGTGCTATTCACAGAATGGGCTTTGGGCCAAAAAATTGGGCATGTGGGCTATGTAATGGTTGAAATGCCCACTGGGCCTTCGAGCTATGTAATGGGTCTCCCTATACCCAGTTAAAGAGGTTTTTGCTTTGTTTCAATAATAAAAATGAGGCTCCGGCCCCATCCTTTTAAGAAAATAAATTTATAAATATAATTATTTATAATGAGTTTTTTACAAATATATTATTATCATTTTTAATGAATATTTAATATTAAGTACATGAATGTTAAATATAATTTGTTGTAATCATTTCCCCATCATTTAATTTACACACTAAAACATTTTCGGAATGATTCTTCATGTCTTTTGACATATGGGTTTCATGTGGACTGACATTTGTTTTGTATTAAATCATCGATTGAGTAGATGAAATCTAATATTTCATTGATGTCTTAAAATGTATCTTCAATGTACCTGTAATAATATAAGACCTCAAAATATGTGTTTCATCCATTTTTTTAACATGGCGGGAACATTACGTAATCAGATGTTCATGATCAGCTTTTTTGTCAACCAATTAATGCATTGCATCTTTATATGAGGATTGTGTATCTATTGTACATAATAATTAATTGTGATTTTCCTTGACATAGTGTACATGAGTTTAGATTCCTTGATTGATACGGGTTAATATGTTGAGTTTACCACAAGATCCCTCATAGGATAAATCGCTTGAGATGGTGTGCTTTTCGCATTCACGTTTTCTCCCAAAAAAGCAACACTAGTAATTTCATTGGTAATTGAATTATATACCAAGTAATCATCACCAACATTATCATTTACAATAATGAGTTAAATTATTTTTTCAAGAGGTGAAACAAAATATCTATATAAATGTCGATCCCAAGTGTTAAAAGAAGGGTTCATGTGAGAAAGATCTTGGGAATCAACATCCAGACTGCCTTTTTATCAGGATCATCCAAAGTTCTACTCATCCAAAAAACCACCCATAAGTCTCATAATTAACTAAATCCTATTTTCAGTAATCATTTTTCAAGAAACATTAGCTGTATCCTCATCAATATTGTTTTTAGTGTTACAAATTTTGTCCTGGAACCATCTATTTCTAGATTTATTTCATGAATATTTGATTTATTATATTTTAAATTAAACATCATATTATATATTGTTCATTATTCTGCACGACCATAATGATATAATTTCCTAATGTAATTTTCCATTAAAAAGGATGCGGTAATTCTCACTGTTAAGAGATCATTGATGATATATGAGAGTATTTTTAACATAATTCTATAGTTGGATAACATATTATGATGGGACACATAGTATATAGACGATGATGTGTGAGTACCCGTAAGCATATTAGTCTTCTTCTCATGAAGTTCTCCCATAGTAATCTATAAGATACATGATTATTAGAAAAGACCTACCAATAAAAATGATTAATGTTTTTATTTCGTCAAATATTTTTATCCAAGAGTGTGTTTAATGGTCCTTATACAATGTCCTTATCATAAATTAATGTCACAAGTTGCGCACATAGATTTGCTAATGAAAACAAGAAAATCATATTTTGGAAAGAAGTAGGGTATGTTTGTTTCGTTGTGAATGACATGTTTTATGGATAAGTCATGAAATTATTTGACCCTCCCATATTTATGGATGTTGGTATTAGGAACCATTAATTGAAATAGTATTTTCAACAGAAATTCCATGTCCATTGTGTAATGACTAAATTATTTCTGGTCATCATAGAATGATTTATCAAGCATATTTATTGATGACACCATCTTGAAACCTACTTGATGAGTTTCTGTGTCAATTTTATTATTATACAACAGGATCATTCTTATGTATATGAAAATATCATGACATTGTGTTCTTTCTCTAGAGATCATTATCTTTTTGCTAATATGTAATCAAGGACATTAGGACAGTCTTTCTAATTCAAACAATAACGAATCCTAGATGGTCACACAGTATGTGTATTTAGAGGTATTGATTTAATTATATTTTTATTAGTGTAGTGAAATTAATAATATTTTAAGGACTGGAGAATAATTTTATTTATGTAATATTGATAACATAAAATAGATAAATAATTATCCACATGACTGTGAATACAATACATATATTTATGTTATTTAATATTTAATAAATATATAGTTACTATTATTTAGAGTCAATTGAATCATGTGTGGGTCACCATTGGAGGGATTACACACATGGGTCCTCACAATAAGAATGAAAAAAAATCCTGAAGGGAATTTTTGGATGAATAAAAATCATCCATAAAGTGTGTTCCTAATACTAGGTATTTATTTTATCAAATTTGAAATAAATTATTTATAGATTTGATTTCCAAGAGAACCTTTCATATTTTTAAGTAGTTATTATTAAAATATATTTTCAAATATCTCCAACCACAATACGCTTCTAATGCCCTATAACCAACAAGCGGTAGGATCACCCACACCCTTTTTAAACTAGCAGTCCTCTATCCTCATCAATAATCATCATGACCAATCATATTAATGATATAATAACATAAATCTCTTACTAAATTATATGTGACATGCCTAATGTAATGATAACGACTATAGAAGAAGGGTATTTTTTGATACATTATATTTATATAAAGTTTGAGGTCCATAGTAGACAGATTCCGATATTGTTTTTGCATTAAGCAGATATCCAAATCCAACATGAAGGATACAAAAACTCCAACATACACCTCGTCAGTAGCCCGATCCAATTTTATCAGAGTAAAAATTGATGAAGCAATGTTAAAAAATAATTATATATGCCATAAAATCCAATAGATACCATAAATTCAGACCCTGAAATGAGTTCTTTTGTTTTAAAAAGAAAATGGATTGAAATGAGTATCCTAGTCATTGATGAATGAGGTCTCTTCAATGTGGGAGATATAACCAAACCCCCATGAATTATGTTGGAACTCATCAATAGAGAAAAGGGTGTGGAAATTTCCCCACCCAATGGGGTTTCCTTTCATATCATGAAACCCAAAAACTAAAATAGGCCTCATTTTCAAGTCCCCTACCCACCAAGATTTTTTACCAATTTTAATCACCACTCTTTCAATAATAGGGAATTTTTTAATTTAAAAACTATCCAGAAGAAAATCATAACTGAGTCAAATTTTCCTTGAATTACCACATCAAATGTAATGTCTAATAATTACATTTAATTGTTTTATTTTATATTAGATTATTCCGAGACAAGACACATACATGACCAGTGAAACTGATCCCCCATGATCTCTAAATGGTCGATCAGAAAAAATTTAAATAGAATGCATGGGTCATTTTACAAAAAAAGAAATAAATAATAAGCAGTTTCCCAGATCACAAATTGGCACACTCTGTTGTGTTCCAGATAGCAGGATTACCCTAGGCACTACATACATTTAGTCGGTTCGAGATTCCAGTTAAAAAACTGAAAGTGGTATAATTCAAAATAATCCGATTAATTTTTATTATTTTATTCAAATCTGTATAACTCAAAAAAGATGACTTAGAATGATAATCATAGACCACCATTGAGCTCGTGAGATGGTTCTTTCATTATGAAAATTCTTACAATGGCCGGTGCGGGCCAATAATGAATATAGTTTTTTATCATAAATAAAATGATTGAATAAATATTTTTTTAAATGATTATAACTCACAAACAATAACATGGATTGGAAATCCGAGTCAATATTTCATCTAATGAGGGTTCTCTTCCCTTATTTTTATCCATACATCGAACAACACATGCAGACTGTGAATGTTATTTGGATATGTAACTCTAAATAAAATAATTTAAATATAAATTATTTTACATTCGAATATGAATATATCATCAAAGGTTACTCATATTAAAAATAAAAGACCACTTTTAATTTTTATTAAGATGTTCTTCTTTAGCAGGGCGTAACCATGACCGGCACGGGCCGAATGCGAATGTCTAATTTTGGACATTTAAAATGAAAATAAAATAATCATAGAAATAGTTTAATTTAATTATTTTATCATTTTTCATTTAAAATACATCTGTACAATGCCCTGACATGACGATGAAAAAATCATTAATTGAATACATTAATGAATCAAGGTGCAATGAGGTTTTAAAATGAATTAGAATGTCTGATATAAATTGACAGTGGAAATGTATCGTAAATATTTGGTTTTCAACGAGAGGATGATTTTTCGCGAGAGATCTATATGAGAAGAGAATTCTAGTGAATTAGATTAGGTCGGCGAGTGATGAATGATGATGACCATTGAATTGACCAAGTCATCCGGTTGAAGATCGTTGAATAGTGAATGTCGGTGGTGTGACATTGGTCTTCGTCAACGAATGATCCAATCTCATGATAGGTTGTATTTGTAATTTATTATATTTACAAGTTTCTAAATACCAAGGATGAGGTTGAATTGTTAAATAAAAACAATGATTCATGGATCATGCGTGCTAAATGTAGGAGGGTATTGATTTTGTGATATGCATAGGTAAAGTGGATCAATTTTGATATTATGAATGGTTCTAGGAATTTTTAGTCATTCTAATAATTTATTGTGTACATATCAAGGCCAACCCAAAAAATGCATGATCCTTTCAATTTAGGTGATCATGTTAAACTCTTCCCCAACACATGTTCTTTCTTCCCATAAATTTTTTTTCACAGAAAAAACATGGAAAGGAGTTGATGATAACAACCTGGATGAATGAAAGTGATGGCCTGATATGACACCAGTCTGTGGCACACAATGAATAGGGTCTTGTTGTTTTCTGGGAGTTGGAGCCTACTGGGTGGTGGATTCATAGTTTCAATAGCATTTCAAAACTATTGTGCTAGTAGGGTATCGCGTCAGGCTTAGAGGATATGGACAACAGGCCACAGTGTTGTGGGCCCGTAGCCGATTGGGCATTGGATGGTTTGGTAAAACATTACATGAGATCGTTTGCAGGGGAGAGGCAGATGGCTTCGTGACATTAGGTAGACATGTGTCCTTACACAATTGGGGTAGTCCAAACATGCGCTCATTATGAAGACTTATAAGGGGGGATCTCTCTCTAGAAATTACATGATCATTTAATATCTATAGTTCTAAAAAAATCATCAAAAGTTTTGATCTCGTTCAATTGAGCTCATATCTGTAGGCGCATCTCCAACAGTCGACTCCCTCCTCCAATGGTCATATTTTTCATTGAATTTCATAGGGACCTGTACACATGTCACTAAATCAATGGATGGTTAGAAACATAATGAAGGACATCATTTTATACCTCAAAAAGGGTAATTAATAATATGGTTTCTCAACAAAATTCAATTTTTCAGAGTGTAAGGAAAAAATAAAACATCAATGTCTATCCAAAAAACCATTCGGTGTCTATAATACATGAATATTCAGATTCTGTATTCAAAATAGTTCGGAATCTGAATTCTATAGAATTTCTGAATCTAAATTTCATGTAAATTCAGTGTGAAAATCCATAAGAATGTCGAATTTGAATTTATAGAATATAAAGTCTGATTTCAGAATAATTCGAAGTCGGAATTTTTAAGAATTTGGAGTCTCAATTCATAAGAATTCGGAGTTTGAATTCCTATGAATTCAGAGTTTTAATTCATATGAATTCAGAGTCTATATTCAAAGAATTCAGAATCTGTATTCATAATAATTCGGAGTCCTTATTTATAAGAATTCATAGTCCAGATTCATAAGAATTCAGTGTCTAAATTCATAATAATTAGGAGTCTGAATTTATAATAATTTGGTGCAAGAATTCTCAAAGATCGGGGTCTGAATTCAGTGAATTCGGAGCATGAATTCTTAAGAATTCGGAGTCTAAATTCAAATCCTAAAAACATAATTCCATATATCTACGAATTAATATTATTCTGAAGATTTAGATACGAAACCGAATAATATATTTATAAAGAAAAAGTGATAGGATTAAATAAATTATTACATGAACAATGAAAACATAATAATGATAAATTTTAATGGGGATGGACAAATTTTCATATGATAATAATTTAAAGGGTAAAATAAAATTGCCTTAATATAGAGTGATTATGATTTTAAAAAATAGAAGGAATGGAAAATTCATAGGGAAACCTTATTGAATGAACAATCTCCCCCTTTTTGGAAAGCAGAATCATCCTTACAAAAAAGAATATAAGGAATTCGAAAATATTTATCTTGAATTTGAAACTAAAACATATCTCCCAGAACACATTGACAATAATGCATACAAATAAATCCCCATTAGGCTTTGTAATTACAATGGATCATATTCTTGATTTTTGGATTGAGACATATAAATTTATGGCATTCGAAAGTATTTTTTTATAAGAACTCCCACTTAAATGAACAACTCCTTACATCGTGAAATTTCTTCTTTTACAGTGTATTCTTTTTTAAAATTATTTTCTACCCATTTGTGATTTAATAAAATGAATAATGGAAATAGAAAATAAATCATTGTACCTGACATATTAGTACTAAACGACCAAAAGACGATAAACCAAAAATTTCATTAGGATTGGAAAAATTTATAACAGGAAGAAATACAATAGAAGATTAGAATTGAACCAGATTATCATTCCTTTTCTTTAGGAATCAACTTAATCACTATGGTTTTCAGATTCATGAGTTCCTTGTGATCCTCATCTACTCGTTTGAGAAGCTCATATTGATCTTCTCTTTTCTTCTCTAAGGCTTTGATTTTTTCGTCCTGAGCTGTAAGAAATTCTGTCTGACCCTTTAGAACTTCTTATTTCATAGAAATTTTTTCTTCAAGTTCAATTCAATGTTCACATTCCCTCGTCCATGTCTGAGTAACTGAATTGAATTTACCATTCAGATCATTCACTTTGGGCATTTGAGAATTCTGTTCCACATTTATATTTTTCATAAAACTATTTGTTAGATCTTTGATCATCACATATTTTGTGACAAATTCATCCTTGACACATTATTGAATCTCCTCATGAATTCTCATGTATTATAAAGTAATAATTGACCATCTTGTAATATTTTTCTATGATCTATTTTGGGCTTCGTATTTTATGAAAATGTTATTGAAATCATCCTCATGTTTGATGCACTTTTCCATCACCAAGGATACTGAATCTGATTTTTGATTGAGAGAATGATGAAGAAACTGGATTCTTGAGTCTATGAAAGGAATGTGAGGGATAGTTCCAAAAAAGTTTTTTCAAAGATTGGATAACAAAATCATTCGACCGGAGGACAACTACAAATCAAATATTGATATTGGGGAGGATTATTTTTCAATATATGTTTCTTTCCTATTTTGATGAATCTCCTACTTCATTATTTTTCACCATTTCTCTACTAGGTGTATCAACAAACACCTTTTATCCCTTAGCATCTTTTAGAATTACTTTTTCTCGATTGTGTGATTATTGTTCACTATTAGATATTTACAAAAAATTATCTTCATATACCTATTACATCAATGCTCTTGCCTCAGCATCCTCTTTATGAATAAAACAATGGTTACTAGTATTCTATTCAGACAACATGTTCACTTCTTTAACACATTTATCATCTATTCTTGGTGTGTGAAGTTTTGAATACATGACATCAGAGGTTTGGAATGATAATTTTTCATAAGGTCATTCCATTTCTTGAAAATCCACTACATTCATAATCAAATCTTTAGTATCACTACTGGCTTCTTCTTCTTCTTCTACTTCTTCTTTTACTTCGTTTTCATGGACATTTCCCAGAGTCACAAACATTTTTCCTAGAGTCTCTGATAATTATTCTTCTAGAAAGGATTATGGTACTTGAATATTCTCAGATGCTTTTTCAGTTTCCATTAGATTTTATTGGAAATTCTCCGCCTCAGAAAAATGAATATTTTGATTATTTTCATTCTCTTTCAGCTCATGATCTTGAAATGACTTTTACATCAATGATTTTTCCATAGAATGTTCCAAGAAAATCATTTTGTCACATTATTTTTATTTCTTCATGTCATCCCTCCACATAGCCACAATAATTAGACCCTTCAAATTTCCAATAGTTATTATCTCAATCGCAAAAATGATATTATTAACCAAGTTTATCTTTATTACATTTGCCAAGAAATATAGAATGTAGATGTCACCCTTGTTTAATGTTTCCTTTTTACCATTTCTCAGAATGATGATTCCTTGATCCCACAATACAATAATATGAAAATTTGTATACATGTGATGAATATTTAGAGTCTTTAACTCTGAAATACAAATACAATCCATGTATTTTTTATAATAAAACTTACATGATCATAGGGAAGCATATTTATGAAGAACTATGCTTTCCCCATCCTAAGTAATTCCAATCAAACTAGCAGCCTTACTATATGCAAGAGAACATGTCTTCCCATAACACATGAAATAAAAATTCCTCATGACTGCTTCCATGAATAATTTTAATGTATCTTACAATTCAATTATCATCTCTAGATATAAAGGATCACGTGTTTTCAGTTTTGAGATGCAAACACTCTCTGACCCATTCAGAATTATATTCATAGAAATTATAGAATCATACTTAGTGAAAAAATTTGGATGAACCAACCATTCATTGTAAATCATCCATTCAAATATTTCTTTTAAGGATGTCATTTCTTTTTGAGATGAAGCTTCAACAGACATTCAAAAGTAAGGAAACCTTGATGATCCAAAATGAGATTATGTGGGTGGGTCAATGCTTTATCACACGAAGGCTTTAGTTTCAATCTAGGAATATAATGGGGGACCATTATGTATGAGTTTGGATTGAAATTTTAGCTTCGATACTCAATAAAAAGGTTGAAAAACATTCGGATCAGATCATACGACTTATATAAAATGACTGAATAATAATTTTGATGGATTCAAATCATTTGAGTTCTTCAATAAAAAACAATTGGATTCACGGAAAAGAGAATAAAAAAATTATATAAATATATGAATATAAACAAAATTAAAATATGATTAACAATATTTATGAAATGAAACATAAATATCAGATTGATAGGAAATTATTTATAATGACGATAATTTTCAAAAATAACAATAGTTTCTGAAAATGTTAATTACAAAAATTAAAAATATGAAAATCTCAATTACAAAAATATTAGGTACAAAAATATTCATTACAAAAAAAATTATGTATGAAAATCTTCCTTACAAATATTTAAGTACAAAACTCTTTACTACAAAAATTTTTAGTCTATGAAATATTTTTATACTACGAAAAATTCTTAGACAAAAGATATTTAGACTGCCAAAAAAATTTAGACTACAAAAATTTTATAGGCTATGAAAAATTATTAAAAAAATGATGAATTCTCATTATGAAAATTTTAAACTACATAAATCTTAATTACAAGAAATTATGAACTTCAAAAAATGGAAATGCACTCTACCTATCAAAATGATTTTGTTACTGTATGGAGATAAGTTTCCAAAAAAGATAATAAGGATGATTAAATTATTTTTCTCATTCATAAAATTTATTTAATGTTTAATAATCTATTGGAGAGATAGGATTTAGTGAAAATATTAACAAGTTGATCATGGGTTCTTATAAATTGAAGAATGATATATTTTTTTGTGATCCCAAAGAATGTGATGCATAATATCTATGTGTTTTGCATGACTGTGACGCGCAGGGTTTTTACCGATGGAAATGGAACTAGTATTATCACACAATATTTCTATTTTGGTAAAACTCATACCATAGTCTGTGAGTCTGTGTTTCATCCACAATACTTGAGCACAAAAACTTCCTGCTCCTACATATTCAGCTTCAGTAGTGGAAAGTGCTACTGAGTGTTTATTTTTGCGTGACAAAGATTCTAATTAAATTCATATGAAATGTCATGTTCCGGATGTAATTTTACTGTCCCTTCTACAACCACCAATTTCAGCATCGGAATTTTTTTAAAAAACTATCATTTCCACATGTGTAAAAGTGTCATAGATCCATGGTTCCCCTTATGTAGCCAAAAAATTATTTCACTACCTTTAAGTGTGATTTCATAAGACTGGATTGATGTATTGAACATAATCATACTAAAATCATTACGTCTAGGTGACCAGATGTCATGTAAAGTATAATTCATTTCATACCTCTTAATGATGTTTGATCTACTTATTTCCTGGCTTCATCAAGATCATGTGAATTTAAAGTACCAATGGGAGTACTTATACTTATTGTGTTTCCATATCCATGCTTTTTTATGAATATAAATAATATAAATATCTTTGGATATTTATATTTTTTCATGTTTTTGATAAATTTTAAAACCGAGGAAGAATGTTAACTCACCCATCATTCACATTTCAAACCCAGATTTCATTAGATCTGCAAAAGAATCAGTTAAGGATTACTAAGTTGAACCAAATATAATTTCATCAATATAAATTTGGACAATCAAAACATTTTTCTTATCATTAATTATAAAAAGGGATAGATTATAATTTCCCTTGACATAATTATTTTGAAACAAATATCATTTATGTATATCATACCAAGCTCTATGGACATGCATGAGTCTATACAAATATTTGGTATGTTTGTAAACAGGTTTGGGATGTTTTGAATCTTCAAAACAAGGAGTTTGTTTTCAAAGAATGTCCTCTTGAACAAAATCATTAAGGAAAGCACACTTAACATCCATTTGAAAAAGTTTGCAATTGAAAAATGATGCAAAGTCAAGTTGAATACGAATAGATTCAAGTCTAGATACTGGAGCATTGGATATTTCATAGTCTATTCCATCTTGTTGATTATAGCCTTTAGAAACCAATCTTGATTTATTTCCTACTAATATTCTATTTTCATTACATTTATTTATGATGATCAATTTCAATACAATAACAAAAGTTTTATTAGGTCTTTCAACCATGTTGCACACTTTATTCCTTTTGAAATCATTAATCCCATCTTATATATCTTTTATCCAATCATAATCACCTAATTCTTCATCAGTGATTTTTGGTTCTAATTGGGAATTTAAGGATAGTTATTCAAATAAATTTAATAAGGAACTTATAGTCCTTACATGCAAATTTACATCACCAATGATACTATCATTGGGATGATTTTTTAGAAACTACTAATTTTTTTGTAATACCTAATCAACGACATAGGGTAAGAAATATTCTGGGGTAAATGCTTCAGAAATAACATCATGAAAAAATTTCTTATCAAAAAGATCTTCTAACAAAGGTTGATAATCTGTTTATGGAAACACATCCCAAGATATTGGTTCAGGTTGTTTAAAAAAAGGACCAGTTCCATCAAATTTGACAAGTATTGTTTCTTCAATAGTATAAGTATTTTTATTGAAAAATCTATAGGCCATAGAAGTTGTGCAGAATACTAAGAAAATCGCTTCATCATATTTTGGAGTGAATTTGTGTAGATTATATTTAGTATTCAGAATAAATACCTTGTAACCAAAATCCTTGATATAGGAAAGTCTTGGTTTACTACCAATCCATAACTTAGAAGGATTTTTATTACGAAATGCATAATCAATACAAGATTTCATGTATAACAAGAAGTATATACAGCGTTAGACCAAAAATGTTTGGAAACCAAATATTCACTCAACATGGTCTTTGTTATCTCATGAAGAATTCTATTTCTTCATAAAAAAAATATTGTTTAGGTGTTCTGTGTGCTGAGATTTTATGTGTGATGCCTTTTCTACTACAAAATTTTTCAAAAATAGAATTTTAAATTCACCTCCATGATCACTATGAATAGTTATTAAAGAATGGGTTTTCCCATTTTAAACATTGGCTATAAAATATTTTCAATATGAAAAGGATTTATATTCCATAGCTAGAAAATATACCCATGTAAATCTAGTGTAATCATCAAAAAAGTCCAATACATAATATTTTCTTCCAATGCTTCCAGTTTTCGTTGAACCAAAAAGATACATATGCACTAACTGTGATGAATCAGTAGTTGAGACATCACTGGCTAATTTAAAACATGATTTATGTTATTTTCCTTATTGAAATGGATTAAGAACTATTGAAGAATCAAATCTATGTTCTTGTATATCCATAATTAGTGTTTTCATAGAGTGTTTTCATAGGTTCATTAGGTTACACATTCCTAACATTCTATTCCATAACGAATAATGATCTTCCATTGAACTATGTAATGGTAGATCTTGCCATTTATGTTCTACTATGCTTATTGTTTTCACATTTCTTGCCCATGGGCAGAAAGAATAAACTCATCCTTGAATTGTTTATTAAAAAATTGACATTATGGAAATTCACTAGGCAAACTTCATCACATAATTGAAAAATTATAATGTGGTTGTGTTTATGACCCATAAATAATAAAACATTTGAAATATGGGGTTTTCCAAGAAGAAAAATGTTACCTATTACAATAATTTCTCCCATAGAATTATCTTGTAAAGTTGGTTTTCCTCCATTTGTCGTGAACCTGGCCTAGCTCCAGTGTTGGAAATGGACATTTCAATGGAAAGCATAGAGATCATCTCAAACTGCATACGGGATCGAATCGATATTGTAGTGGAATGCATGCTATTGGTTGAATGGGAGTTACTACTCTGGGTGTGCATGAACCACCATATCAACTCCAATTGTGTGGGAACAAAAAGCCCATATGCTTTCATCGTAGCTAAAGCTGTCACTCGAGCATCACTTTTGATGATCCCATCAATGCAACCCAGGGTTCAGCATACATAGAAATGGTATAGAACTACATGGAAATGGATATGGTTCATGAAAGTAATGTTCAATGCATTGGCCGAGTTGTTTTTATGTAACAATTGACGACGAGAATCGAGAAGCTACCGAGCATCCTAAAAGTTAGATTGCACTACTGGAGATCGTTTTGGAACTACTAGAATATTTGGCTCTTGTTTTATGATACCATATTTACTATTTCTATACTGGACTCGGTCAAGCTCCAATCAGTGTATCATAGTGTAAAATTCATCCCTCAAGATGTCTCCCTTCTCCCACGACAGCAAAAATGACCCATTCATTCTATCACTACTAGTATCTATCATTCTCTCTTTAGAAGGAGTGCACTATAGTGGATCAAGTGGATCCATATTTGGTGTGCTGGTCGACATCACAGGGATTCCATATCTTGAAATGAAGTCTTCAAGGTGAAAGAAAACCAAAAGGTTTGATCGAGTCCAATGTCGATTATTCTGCGGTTGGTGTAGCGACTTAATACAGCATGCTTGTGGGGAAATTGTGGATTTCAATCAACCAGCATCCACCTAGGTCATAGTCACGACCAACCATGTGTCCATCCCAACAACTATTAGTATATATTAACAATTATATATATCCATGTATAAGTCATGCATCTGACAATGAACACTACTTGCTTATGGAATATATGATACTACCACAACTGGTTTTTCTGTGTAATCATTTCCATCATTTGAAGCAGCTATAGGATTGATCATCAATTATTTCCCAAAGCCGATGAGATGGTCTCAATTGTGATCTGAGGTTCCATTTACCCAAATACTCCAAGACATATGCACGTGCAGAGAAAAAGTGGTGCTGCAGGGAGCGTTGCCAATTGTCTCCCCATGACAACTCAGGTTTGAAATGGAAAGTCGGTTGAAAATTTATATTCGAGCTGCTAACATATCATCCCAGAAACAATGTTCGAAAACTCGGGTGGTTATTCAGTCAATGTGATTCCATGAATAGATGATGTGGTTCAATGCTCGGGGCCCTTCTCCGCCTGTTGCTCCCATTCGACCTGCACGCCATCCTTCTCTGTTCACCCCGATGATGTTCCTGACACTACTCCAATAACGTAGTCCCATGTCTTTGATTCCACACATACCATTTCACCCACATGTCCCCCATTCCTACTACTCATATGATGCTTGAACAAATCTCTTGTACTTGCTTGACTCTGTTGACCCGTGTTCCCTGGCGGAACTTCAACCTACGGTCCCCCCCCCCCCCGCTTCCAGGATTCCCCCTCTGATCCCCAATAGTACCTGATAAGCTCTTCTATAAAACAGCTACTATTGTGTCTATTACGTGACCATTCCCAAACAGTAAAGCCATCAGAGCCAAAGGGTATCACAGGTGTTGGGATAGCGCATCAGGCAATGGGCATTGTTTTAAGCTGAGCCAGTCGATAGGGGTCCGATATCTATAATATACTATATATAAGAGTATATGTATAGAATAACTAATGATTATTTAACTCAAACTACCCCCCTTGACTTCAAAATGATGACTTTTTATGATGCCTAGGTCAGTGAAAATCATCCTATCTTATCGACAAGTACCTCTATTTGGGACCCCAGGTCAACATATTTGATCATTTAAAGTTGTATGTCAACTCCATCATGTAATGATATACCCATATGCCACTCATACTGGCCCTTCATTGTTAGTGGTGAAAATTTGTACATCAATCAGTACTCTACTCTAATATATATAGGAAAGGTACTGGTCCTGAGCGGTGATGTGGGCATCTCATGATCAATGCAACTGTGGTATAATGACATCTTCTTTCATCCTATCATTCTTCTTTCAAGTCTCTTTTGGAAAAAGTTTTGAATTTTTGGGTCCTACTAGTATGACATAAATATTGCTGATGTTTTTGAAATACTAAAAGGGATCATTGTCACACTCATTATAAATCAGTTAAGCACTTTTTGTGTGACTGAACATTGACACCTAAAAACACTTATTTCAAGACAATTTCAGTAGAAACAAAATAGGGTGAAGATTACATGTTTTAATCACTTATAAATTCAATAGCAAAAAATACCAAATAGGGTGATGTAGCCGAGTTCTAAACCATTATATATAATATTAATATATAAGTATTTTATAATTATATATAAGGTTATAAAGGGTACGTATATGAACAAGTAATTTTCTTCTATTCCCTACACAACCATGAACCAATTCTCCATGTTATTAGAATAAATAAAAACATATCAATGAATGAACATGAGCCAATAGGATCGTGCATATAGTGTCCCAAAATCATTCCAGGCCTTAGGTTAATACTATATATATTATACCAAAAGGCTAAGACATCACACCACACATTTCTGAACATTGTGAACTATGGATTCTCGACCTCGTCTCATTCCAACTTTATTGACTATTTTGGCTAATTGGATTAATACCGATGAGGTATTTTCATTGATATTGCCAAAATCAACGTATTAAAGTCGATTACAGATCGTTCTCCAATACTATATGTTGTAACATGAGGTTATGTTCATATATGCCCAATGAAAAGAAAGACCCACAACTTCAGTACTATACTCTAATACATGTTAAATTCGATATACAATTGTTTGGCAAGTAAAACAAAAAGGTTTGTGAAGGGTTTAATTTCATTTACTTCTATTTATTGTAGGGATAACTCACTATTAAAAATACTAATACCGCCTCTCTTTCATAAACATAGGAAAAACATAAAATTTCAATGAACGTCGTGCTTTTTCAGGTGGCTCCAGTATTTTCATTAAATAATAACGACTATATAGAAGAGTACCTAATTTATTCTCATAGGAACTAACAAATAATTCAGAAGCTGGTCTGATATATAAGGGAGAACATGTGTTGCGTACAACTATCAAGTAGACATCATGCATGAAATAATCATTTAGTATAAAATCTCACAATAGGAAGAGGCTATTAGTCAGTCCCCTTAAGAATATAATGTATATGAATCATTCTATTATATTGATCTGAAATTGGGCTAATATGATTGATAGGTAGACACTTTTTTAGGTAATATTATTGACAAATTTCTATGTACACATAAGGTCTAGACCGTTAGTACTCTTTTTATAGTGTGATTGGATGGCCGAGAAAGGAAAAATGACTGGTATTACTCTCGTAGAAGAATTTACATGTATAAGAATCTCGATTCGATTATAATTCTAAATGAAAATGATTTTTGATGCTATTTTTGTGCACAAGAAGTCGAATCTAGAAATTGTTGATTTTTCTAATTAGGACCTGGTACATCTATTGGATGATCATAGGACCACAGATACTGATTGTATCAGTTCATGATGACATGAAGTCATAGTGTAGATGATGATGGGGCATACAAGCTTGTATTAATCTATTTGGAGGAGTGAACTAGCTCATGTGGAATATATTACTATTTAGAAATGAAGAAAGTGCTCATATCAGAGTCAACTACTAAGAAGCGATGGCTAGATGTGTAAATCATGAGTTTGCAAGCCTCCCAACAATGGATTCTACTGTGGAGATTAGGTCCTTATATTATGAAGAATATTCCTAAAAGAAAGACTATACAAACTTGAATATGGTTTGTTTACAATTTAATTTATACGGCGGGAAGAGAAGATACATGAATAAATATGGAATTCGGGCATAGACTATTATTTTTCTAGGGTACACTTATATATATTTATATAAGAGTACCTGATCTAATACATCAAAAAATGAAATGTGTGCCCCATCACTATCTGGGAGGTTATGTTCGTCAAGCCCTCTCTGTTATAACTAATTCATCTATACGTTTACTAGGATATGGTCTTTTACTGTAATTGTGAGAGAATATATAGTGGCTAAAAAAACTATTATTTTGTATTTCTAGTTAGCATATTCGGACCCGTGATGTTATGAGAAGACCTAGAATGGCTTATGACCTCTATTTCTAGAAATCATCTCTACACGTGGTCGGGGTGTATCGACATAATAATTGGATGCCCTTTTTAGCATGTTTTTGCATCCAACATTGGAAGAGCATCCGACCCCCATATAGAGTGAATTAGACATCATTGGATAGTTTTATTTTGTACTTTTAAGTGATCATTTCCTCTTTACTTGTAGTTTTTGAATGAATCTGATGATTTCAATGTAGCCTCATTTATATCCTTTCACGATTTTGGGCTGTCTCTTAAGGAAGCATTGAAAGCATTCAATATAAAGTCCTCTTTTATAATTGATATGATTCCGGGTCAGTAGAATTAATGGAAGTAGTAATCACATTTCTATTCTCTTTCTGTTTATGGTAATTATATCAATCTATGCACATATGCTAAGGTGACAGAGAGTGTGACAGCTGACCTTTGGATTCACGTTACTGTGTAGATTCACAACATTATATATATAGAGAAAAAAAGTGATCCGTATATGGTTTATATTTTGCATCTGGTAGTCCGGGACAACCTAGCTAACTGATCTAATTGATGAACTCCTTGGGGAAAGCCTTATCCTACCAATAATGGGAGGTTCACGAGTAATGTACCTATTCATTATTCCCTCTTTATATTTCGAATGTCTATGCCCAATGAGATCTATGTTATGATAACTCATATCCAATTAAATTTGTTTCGTTTCGGGCAGCCATATATTGTATTTCGTTATCATCGTTGTATACATGAAATAAATTTTTTTCCTATATGATGAAAATAGAAGTAGATCACATGCTTCTGTGAAGTTTTTTTATCTATTGCATCTTATACAAGACCCGATGCTTCGACTATTGTAGCTTTTTTGTTGGATACACTTTATCTAGGAACTTGTTTATCTTATTAAGTAACAACTGACAGGGTATCCATGTGCATCAGATAGAGACAATGCTCAAAACTCCCCAGAGAATGAGGTAATTACAGAATGAATAGATGTGCAGGCATTTGAAGTAGGTCAACTTAAATGAAGGTGTATAGATGGTCGATCATGTATCCAGAACAAAGAAAAAAATAGGAGAACAAAGTGAATCCATTGAATGGATTGAACATGCACAAACATGATAGGCATGAGACATTTTTTCATATTCTTGTTTGAGTGGGCATGTGTAATATGGTGAGATGAGAGCAGATAGGCAAAACCTCTTCCAAAAACGAAGGTATCTAAGATATATCGTTTATCTCTTTAATTGGTTGGTTCCGTCCCAATAAGTTCTTCTAAAAGTGCGTGAAGAGATCATTCATCATGTCCCTTTGTAAACAGGTTTATGGATGGCCATTATGAAATAGGGTACATCAGGAAGTGAGATGAGACGATTCAAAGGGGATGAAATCCGAGGAATAAAGCCCCTTTTATGCATCAAATCAGACAAAATTCTATGATTCATAGATAATAATATTTAGTCTTTCTTTTCTGGATTGATATGTAATAGACTAGGAAAGATGTTGATGTAAACTAAACTGATTATTAATAACTAAGAAGATCATTGTTGGCTTTCATTGATGTTGTTGATACTTCCATTATTTATGTCATTGCTCAAGATTTTTATGTTTAAACATTATGTTCATGTTTTTATGTTCAAATGTATATGATTTGTTTTATTTTATCCATTCATACCTTTACTGAGCATTTGAGCTCACCCTTTATATGTTTTAGTTTCCCCAGGATATAAACAAAGGTTTTAGGTATGAAAACAAAAGGGGAAGATCTTTATGAGAGATGTTGAATATCTTCCACCACGATTAGAAGATTACGTTCCATGTTTCCAAAGACACTAAACTATTATGGTCCTTGTGTGTCTGTTTTTGTTATGTATTAAGTATTCCGCAAAAGTAATGTAATATCCATGTACGTCAAGCTTCGGTTCTCTACAATTGGTATCAGAGAAAAGGTTTAGTCAACCTTTGGAAACTATGATGTGAAAACGTTAGTGAGATCCCTAGAGATATTTATAAGGTATGTCTAGGGATGTATCTAAGGATAAGTATACGTATAGTATATAGTCCTAGAACTACGGTAAAGATCTTATAATTTAACCTAAGATGTTAGATATTGAGGGTTCTCCCCCTTTACTATGTTGTTTTCCCTAGAATGATTTTTTACCCTCACACTATTTTTTTTGGGTTTTAGAAAATGGCTGGAAACATGAAGATTCGTGATAATTGAAGATATGACGGACAATGGATTGATATTCTTCATGAGAACCCAAATGAAACGGGATTTGGAAGTCTAAAAATTGTTGTTATTCCTAATCAGAAATCTCATAATATGATCAATAATCTCAACTTTGGAAAGTTTCCCGACTCAGATAATAAGAGAAAGATGTAGTTACATGATGATCATTGAGGAAATAAAGTTCAATTTCTGTCATGTAAATCATGTGGGAAGAGGCATCGGGGAGATTGTTTCAAAGGATTTAGAAGATGCTTTGGGTGTAGAAAAGAAGGACACAATGCCAGTAAGTGCAAAGGAAAAGGTTCAGTTAACACCATGGATGTGGATAATGGCATTGCTACGACATCAACAATGGTTAAATGTTTTAAATGTGGAATGCACAGGCATTATGAAAACCAATGCCCTATGGGATAGTCTCATGAAGAAAATCAGTACGTTCGTATGGGTAGTATTTATGTTGATGATGATGAATAGACTACAAATGATATGTGAGATGAATGAATTTTTGACGCTCGGTCAATGGTTTAAGAATGTAGTGGAATGATTACATGTTTATCATGTGTAATGTTTTATAAGTAATCTCATGGTACTATGGGATAAAGAGACATCTAAGGATTGTTACACTATTGTCTTTCCATAAGTTTTGAATGTCTATGATTAATGGTACCAGTAACCATGAACGATTATTCAAATATTTTTGGAAAATAGTTGATATGCGCATACTGAAGGGATAAGGAGAAAATTAAATGTTTGATAGTATTCATGAGCTCATGACTGATATTAGGAGAATGTTATATCATGGTTTGAATATATAAAATTTTTGGATTTTGGTACGTGGAAAGAGTTAACTTTTGACAGCATTCATGTTTTCACTAAGGTTTAATGGGTATTCATTTTTCAAGAGAATAAATGATTAAGGTATTCACATGATTGGAATGTGACCATCAATATATATGGGTGATAATTTATGGTATTCACATGCTTGGTTGTTGACATTTCAAATAATCATTTTCTTTATACTATGAGCTTGGACCGATGTATTTTAGATAATGATTGGAATGGATTATGTTGTACATAAGTTAGTATTGTTTAAGGATATAACTTTTTTCGATATTATTGATGGGATGTTATAGTAATGTAGTTTATAAAAAGGACAACCTGAAGGACGGGCGACAACCCATCGCGTCGGACAAGGCTGTGGGAATCAAACAGAAAATTGAAGTACAACTGGCCATTATCGCCTAACACTGTCCTACAAGAATTCCATGTTTTGTAGAAACTTGTTTTATTATATTAATCAGTATAATATATGAATTATAACTCCATTTTTGGAACTATATATGATTAATCTCACTATAGATGGACTTGTGTATTTTTTTTATAACTTTTATAACCTTATGATTGAGATAGCTGGAATGACCCATCATTCTATCACATGATCTGCTAACACTTCACGGATGACAAATTCAACATCATTTGTTTAAGAGATGAAGTGGAAATTGTCAAAAGAACGACCAACGGTGTGACTGTACCAAAATCATGAAAGTATTTCTTCTAATTCTAATTTCATCAAAGTTAGGGAAATGATCTTGAAAACCAAAAATGTTGTCCTAGTGACCTTATATCCGATGAACCAGATGGTACCCTAGATCATCACAAATTTTTGGATTTGTGATTTTTGGCTTTTTCATAGCCATGTTCTCTACCACTTTCAATCAGAACATGATGGTTAGATTTTTCTTCCCTATCCATATTTTCAACTATGTTCTCCTACATGGAAACGCAATGATGAGTTAATTTGGGAAACCGTTACATTTCATACTTTATTTTTTTAATCCAAGTGTTGTTATTCCCTTTTACGATGTGGGTTTCTATTAAAGAAACTTTCGATTTGTAAACCATTTATAACCCCGAAGAATATCAATGGAGAAATTCATTTAAAAGTGGGTAGAATGTAACACCCCGAGATTTTATGAAAAATATTCTTTTTAATTTCAATAATGTCTTTTTTTATATACTACACCAAAAGGAGCTTGCACAACACGCATCCCAGACTTGTCTTTCATTAAACGCAATAAATACCTTCCTTGATAGCATGTGTCGCACGCAATGCCGAGTTTCACTAAGCAACAATATATTATAATATTAGCCGTTATGAATAGTATTAAATTAATTTTTAATTTTATAAAATTTTAATTCATCTTATACATTTTCTAGGTTGAGGTATGAAAACAAAATCCCTTTTTTGGATAAAATAAATATTTTTTAAAAAATGCAGTTTTACCGCCTTTTGATGGCGCAACCACAATAAATCTAGTTTCTGACAAGTTTATAAGTTCAATTTCAAAAAATAAAATTCTTATTTTGAATCAGGATATAAAAATTTACTTTCGATAAACTTTTCATATTATTCTGATAATGTTCATTTTTTAATGAATAGTAAAAACACGATATATTTTAATTAAAAAACACTTTTTTCATCACAATACTTTATATGATTAAATTATAATATTGAATGTTTTAAAAGTATAAATAGAATATATTTTTACCATTTAATATAATTTATGTCATTATCATTAATTTTACATCGAATTCATAGGTAAAAACATTTCAATCTTTGGCAATATTTTAACTTTTAAAACAAGTTTGCTTAACAATGGGATTAATTTTAAATTAATTACTGCAACATCTGTTTTTTGATTTTTGAAAAATGGATTCCATATTTTGAATAATTGGGTCCAGATTATGTTAATAGGTTACTTTTAATTTTTTTTATGAATACTAACTACGATAATTTTTTTATTTACTATGGTTAAAGGTAAAAAGGGTAATTCAAGGTTAAAAGAATATTATAATAAATAAAAATTACCTTGACACTTGTACTAACCTTATTGGATGAGTAGTGACCGACCATGGGAATCCTTGGGTCTATTGTGGGACCCAATTGAGCCACTTGGTAGTGACAATGACAATTTGGAATAATTAATGTAATGTAAAGACAAAATTGACATTAACAATAATCTTTTTGTAATTAATTTTTATAAGGGGTTATATAAATTATATTTTCGACTATAAATATTAATTATAAATCTAAATATATTTCCTACATAATGATATTTTTTTCTATAATTATCAGACAACAATAAATTAAATTATTTATGACACAATAATGATGAAGTATTTACCTCATTAATAAATGATTTAAATAAATTAGATTATAATGATTAAAATATTTTCCAAAACATGTCCAATTCTGATTGGATGATTTTATTTCTACCATGATTCATCTTATCTTCATATTTAATGATTTATGGACCTTTTAAAACCGATGATAAGTTTATAATAAAATAATATTTCCACACTTTCCAAAGGTGCCCCTCTCCTCCCTTATAAAAGGGAACCTCCTCCCTCTCTTCCTCACACAAATTTCAGTCTTCATGCTCCTCCAAACCCTGCAAAATTCTCTTCTCCAGTTTCCTAGAAACATATTAGATGTCTTGTTCTTCTTAAAAGACCAATTTTAGTGCCCTAAGTGGAGGTCTCAATGAGGTTCTTCAAAGAAGAGGTAATGTCTGTTACCGATTATTTCAACTTTTTTTCTTCTTCCACTTCTTCTTCTTTGGCTGTTTCATTATGAAATAATAACATCAGTATCACTCATATACTGATATGTTATTATAATTATGAAACAACCCTATTTCACTATTTATTCATCCTACGGAAAATGAAATCACTGTGCATGCGTATGAATGGAATAACGTCTCCACGACGTGGTGTAATCTATTTTCCACCACCACATTACATGGATGGGTATAATGGTGTAAATAATAACTATATATGATTATTGTAAATTGATATTGATTATGTAATAGTATACATACACTCCAATAAAATTCCACAATCATGGGAACGATATCATCGCTCATGCATACATATGGAATACTGTCTCCACGACGAGATGAGATTCATTCTCAATGATTTATCATTCATGAATGATTATAATGAATATATAATAAGTAATAATGAAATATATGACATAATAATGATACTGGATTTATGTATATATATATATATATGTATGTCATCCAATTAATTCCATTCAACTCAATGAGGAAACAAAAATAACATCCATCCGTACGTATGACCTACCGTCTCCATGAATGGTGTATTTCTTTCCATTTTTCGATCTATTATATATATGTATACTCTGAATATATATTATATATAAATAATGATTTATATTCTGTAATTAATTAATCATGATCTATGTAATCATATATATAATTACAAGTCAAAACACAGATGAAAAATGAAACGATTTTACCCAAAACGCTTTTTTAACATGGAATTTACAAAAGAACAGGTAATATAAAGTCATAAGTGAACCATATATGATATCATAACAATGAATATGATTATTTAATAAGCCAATTATATTATTTAAATCATTATACAATAGGTTCGGATACGTATGAAGCATATCAGACCTAAGGTAAGGGATAATTTTTCAAATCTCATTTTTATCCGAGATTGCTTATTTGTAAGTATTTACTGGGGTTATTGATATCATCCATGTCCATGTTTTATAAAAGTGTATTCATGTATGTTGAATTTACTTTTTACCCATTTTACTTTTACCCCATGGTATGGAAGGAATCGTTCTTTTATTTACCCAACACGCTAATTTTTGGACTTTTCTGGAAAAAGTATGAGAATAATGGTTTTTAACTTATACGGCACGAAATTTTTTTTACGGTTTTATAAAGCCTTATTTTCATGAAGATTACACCAAAATATTTCATGTCTATTTACAAAAAAATATCTTTCATTTAAAATTGAATGGCATTTTATGAAAAGAAAATGATTTTCAAGAAGAAAGGATATTTTCCTCAAGAATTCATTTCATGTGCTTTATCAAAACCATTTTCCATATAAGATGACATTAATAATGTCTCTATGATTTACATGGTTTCACTTTTATTATTATGAAATTATATCCATTTATTTTATATAGATTATGTAATGATGGGATGATGTTTATGAAACCCATTTTATTCTTTGGGTTATGATGAATGATTTATGTTTATGTTGTGGCGCAAGTAAGAATGATTTCATTATGAGATGGGTGGGACATATATCTCCCTCTAATTCATTGGATAATGATTTATATCTCATGAGATAGACATGGATAGAATGGTAAGTTAATCCAGTTCAGTGTTACGGGACTGAAACGAGGAGTGAACTCGATTCCGAAAGGAACTGTGTCCACTAAGATGGCCTTGGCATCCATGCCTTGGCTACTATGGAAATCATGACATGTGTTGAATGGTTTCCACAATTACATGTTTTACCCCCATGCTATTTTATCATGCATAATGTTTCTTTATGATCTATGCCTTACAAAAATCCATGTTTTATGTCATTGCTCATGCTTTTGATGTTTAAACATTATGTTCATGTTTTTAAGTTCAAATGTATATGAGTTTTTTTATTTTATCCATGCATACCCTTACTGAGCATTTTAGCTCACCCATTATATGTTTTCTTTCCCCAGGATATAATGAAAGGTTTTAGGTACGAAATCAAAATGGGAAGATCTTTATGGGAGATGTTGACGATGTTTCACCACGATTAGAAGATTACGTTCCAAGTTTCCAAAGACACTAAACTACAACGGTCCTTGTGTGTTTGTTTTTGTTATGTATTAATTATTTCACAAATGTAATGTAATTTCCATGTACGTCATGCTTCGGGTCTATAAAATACCATTATTCAAGGGTTTCATAAAATGGATTCACAAAAACATATCTTTCCATTACTAGGATGTGTGATCCTTATTCATAGACAACAAACTAAAACATTGATTTACCAATAGAAGATGAATAGATTAGTTTAGATAAATGATTATGATAATGGGAAATGAGTATATCCATGTATTGAGTGGGGTTTTAAGGATGAGTGAATGGAGTTATCTAATAGAGTTCCCTTTTCGTCTGATTTTCCACGAAGACAATAACATAGAATAGACCTTGATTTGAATTATTTCTATGATGCTAATTTCCTGGTATGTTACTCCTTTGTAATTTTTGTGACGGGTGAATTTTTAAAAATATAAAAATCAAAGATATTATTCATTTCTTGGTTTTTCAATAATATTTCCATTTGAAAATAAATTTCATTTAATATTATTAAAGGGACTTTGATTTACATCGCTCGCCATCAAAAAACCACCAATAGATCAAAATTTGTTTCACATATAAAATAATTATGGAATATGTTTTTCTATTATTATCATATAGGAAATAAATTCATTTTCTATGGTTGATTAAATAAATTACATGATTTTATATAAATTAAATGGGTCGGATTTTCCACCACACAATAGAAGAATATAAGGTCCAAACCATAGGTATAACTTTTCCAATGAAATGAAATATAAAACCATAGATGCAATGAAATGTGAAAAAAGTCTAAAAAAACACCCGCATTAATGTTAAAATTTTGTAAATAAAAGATAAAAGGAGAAATATGTATACGATTCTAACCGTTAATTCCTACTCAATAATAAGAAAACCACCAACATACCTTTTTTAAAGAATGTTTAAAAAAATAGAAGAATATAATAAAAAATTCTAGAATAAGGGTAGTCAAAGTGATTAAACAAGATGTTCTATGTCCCTTTCCAACATTAAGAATGAACATGAAATAATAACAACGAAACCAGTGAAACAATCATCTTAAACACATGGAACATAGTATAAAACCCCTTTTTATTGATATATTCACATATAATAGTACTCTTCAAGAATCTCTGTAGTTATTTAATCTATCCCAAGAACTTTGAATTCCATGACATCTCAACTATGTCTGTTGTCCTAGAAAAAGACAAGTATAGTGATTCCAATTAGATCCAATAATCATATCTCCTACCATGGATCATATCCTTCCCCTTTTCTTGACATTATTCTCAGATTGACATTATATAAGACAACCATTTTTTCAATCATGGATGATGTGGGGACCTAGGGATATAAAACCTAGAGCAAAAAAACCCTAATAAATATTCAACTCCATTAATAGATGTTGTCAGTAAATGGGATTTGGAAAAAATAAAATAAAATATTCCAAATGGCCAATATTTCATAGGGGTCTTCATATGTTGTTCCATGTAATGGTCACCATGATGTGCTACATAAATTTCAAAAACCACAATTCAAGGATAAAATGATTTATATATTGGGTTACATGGCCGCAACATAGTGGAAAAACATGCTAACTATGAGTTGGTGAACCAAAAACCATAACTTCATAATGCTATCGTAGTCCAAATATATGAGTTTCATTCTAACACTCCACCCACAGAAGGGTAAATCAATAAATTTGTATAGTTAATCTTCTCCTACACACTGACACATTATGAAAATCACCTGTCGATGTAAATGTATAAATTTTACTACCCAATTAATGTAAGGTTTATGTCAATGTTATTTAAGAGTATCCCAGTCCCTGCTTAATGGTAACCATAAAAAACCAGAAATAAGTAAATTTAAAAATCACCAACATAAGGGTTGTCCAAGAGAAAAAATTCATGTAAGGGTAAGGACCAACAATCATAAGGGTAATGGAAACCACGTCTAAGGGTAAACACACCTCATGTAAAGGGAACCTACACTCATGACACAGTAAAATAACATAATGTAAATGTAAAAATAATCCAAATTCTTAAATATTTTCCCTATTAAAAATGAAATACAACGGGTAATTTATCATGTAATTGGTGATTAATTATTGAATAAATCAATGAAAATCATAACAAAAGTTTCACATAAAATGGTTACCTCATAGCATTCCAGGGGTTAAATCCCTCTAATGGCAGTAGCATGTTCTTCAATTTAAATAGAATCTATATCATCTTCAAAAAATTCATGAGACACTAAATTGGTATATAAAATATCACAATTTAAAAAATAAACTAAATTACCCCCTCTAATATAGGCTTCATTTTCATGTAAAATATGAAATCCCTATGGGATTCTTGAGCTAGACTATGTTCCACAACTATCTCACCTAAATCCAAAACACATTCTCTATCATTGTGGGACTTGTATTATAAACTATCACATTGAAAATCACTTCCTTATCCATCAAAAACATGATCTATTTAAAACTAAGCATCCAATGGTTAAAAATGATGAATCATAAAAATATTTTCCTCCTATTTATATCGTTCAATCTTAAAAAGGTGACATCTCAGAACTATAATTTCCCCTTTTAGACATTCTATACTACTTCCAAATTATTCCTCCACCAATGTACTATTAATATAATACATATAATCATCAACTTATCTTCCCATTTAATATTTTTTATTTATTTTGGAAATGGGTTAATATAAAAAATTATTTTTAAATTTATTATATATGTGTTGGATGTATTTAATATTAATAAAACATCTAATTTCATATAGTTTATTTTTCTACATTAAAATAATTTAGTAATGTTCTATTGTATAAATATTATTAGATTGGTCAAACAAATCTCTGCAATGATTATAACCATTAATTAATATGGAAACATTCTTAAATAATGTTCTACAGTTGGATAACGTACGATAATGGGACACATAGTACATATAATATAATGTATAAGTACTCCTAATATGGTGATGTTTCTTCTCATGAGGTTCACAATTTTTAATCTACATGATTTGATATTATGATAACAGACTAACCGGTATGAATTCTATATGTTTTTTGTCGTTATATATACTTATCTTAAATCTTGTGTAATGTACATTATACATTAATATTATCATTAATGAAATCCATGAATCATGAATTTATATTGTTTAATTAAAATCATGAGGGAATATAATTTTTTTGAGGTAGGGTATGTTGGGTTTCCTTAATTGATATATAATTAATGTATAAGTCAATGAAGGATTGTTACCTTCCTTCTTTATAGAAACTGATATTTTTCCCATTTATTTGAATAACACATTACCCAAATGAAATAAACATTTACTTTTCATTACTGACATGGAGGACTATGATAATTGGTTCTATTCGATTCCTCAGTCTGGTGAAAAGAAGATAATTTTTCAGCACGTGATGGAATAATTCTTATTCCTGAAGAGATCCTGTGAACTATATGAGTTATGTTTCTTTTCCATGTGTTGATAAATTTGGTAAAATTTTTTTAATATTGAATAGGATATGAGTGAACATTATATATAGTTATTTTCATTTTACCAAAAAAATCATTACAATAAAATTTTGTTTTACTTCTCTTATTTTTTTAATTATACTACCTATAAAATTTTACTATGAGGGAATTCATTTTAATTATAATTGAAATATCATCATCTAATTTTCGATTATTATTTCCCCATAATTTTTTATTGATTTTCATAATTGATATTTTAATATTTTATGTTTATATTATAGAATACATGATGAATTTCTTTTGGCAACAATCAAATTAGGGAATGAACTTATAAGAAAAAAATCATTCTGAAATAAAGTCTGCCTACTTCAAAAATCATCTACCTTCTCCCATTGGTATAAACACATGTTGATTTTCATATAGGGACAAGATATTACTATAATAAAAGGAATATCTGTTGTTATATTTATCATTACACGCATATTTTCATTTTATTTATATAATATGCTATATTTATATTTTTTGTATATATTTTCATAGACATATTAATGATAATCTATTCAATCTGTTCTATTACTTTATACAATTATCAAATTTCAAATAACAATACTGGGATAAATATTAAGGGGTATATTTGAATATTGAATAACATCACCATCATGGAAGAAAATATTACACCAGTCTATATGTATCAGAATAATTTATGTATTTTATTATTTATGAATTTATTTGTTTTAAATTCATTGTGTCTACAAAATTGTAAATATTTATTTATCTAATGAAAATATGAATATATATATCATTTAATATTTAATATAATTCTAAATATGTATACAGTTGTAAAATTTACAATGGATGAAATTATATCAACTATATATTATCTCTCTAAAATAATATGGAATAACAATCTATTATTTTTTAGTTATCATCTTCATTTATTATGAAAAATAATATAATTTTTTGGATATGAAACTACTATTAATAAATCATTGTTCCCCAACTTATAATAGATTTGGTCAGAGCCTCATGTTGGATCCCTATATCAATTATCTCCATATCTATATTCCTAAAACATGTGCTCAAATCAATAATTAACTTTAACAATTATTTAAATTTGTGTTTATAAAGAATTTATTGTCTAAATTAAATAGATATAATATTTCATTTTCATAGATGAAAAATCTAAAATTATGTGTTCACATTGGATTTGAATTTGTTTTTATATTCATTAATGTTTCCTTCATGTCTTTTTGAGGTTTTCCTCCACCACAAATGAGGTTTTATGAAAATTTCCATTTTTACCAATGTCCTGCTAGAATTTATCACCTATTGAATAACATGATATTTTAATTGAAATATTTATATCAAAAATTTCTGGTGTTCTGTTAAATATTCGTAGATATGGTGAATATTAATTTTGTAGTTAGGCTTATGAATAAAATGTATATAATAGATGCTCTGTGATTTTATGTAAGCAGTTTGGGAAATTAATTGTATTTACAGTTTTATCATTACAAATTTCTTCATATTTTTATTTTAATCATCACATTGTTTTTTATCTATAGATTAACCAAAATGGGATTTGATATTTCCATGAAACAGATCCAGACCCTTATTGGACATTTATTTTTCTTGATTATATGTATTATATGATATGTTTCTCGTTAATATTATTTTTCAGTTATAAATTTTTTTATTAATATTGATCTTATATGAAAATTAATATTTATAGTATTTAATTTTTAGTCTAGAAAACAATATATAAATATATATATTTTTATTAGTGAAACAAATAATTTTTTTATATGTTGGTTAAAACATTAAAGAATCTTCATTAGAGAAACTTTTTTAAATAACAAAATGGATTAATGAATATTTGAAAAAGATTTTTTTATAATCATAATCACTATTTAATCATTCATATTCTTATATTTTATAAAAATAAACATATACCTAAAATATATATATATATATATATTTCCCTTATATAAAATATTATGCTGAAATATATAAATAAATTAATAGACAAGATTATGTTTTAAAAATTTATAACGTATTCATTAATAATTATATATATATATATATATATTAATAATTATATATATTAATAATTATTTGTGAGGAAATTCAGAAACAATATCTCTTTGTGTTTAGGATATTTATGGAGGAATGATTTATTCTTGAATTATATAAACATAGTTTGGGTTTCATAAAACCAAAATTATAGAGAGAAGATGGTTTGGTGGTGATGGTTAGGCCTGATGAAAAAACTATTTCCCCCCAAAAATTAATTGATCAAAGGCCATTAGAACATTGTTCTATTCCATAACATGTGGTGTCGCATAGTAGCCATAGACAAATCCTCTAAGCTTCTTCAATTCTGTCTTCCCTTGTGGGTTACCGAACCATCATATCAATCACCTAAAGCAATACAACCTCCACTCTACCTATTCATTATAAACGCTCATTAATAATAATAAATATTCAATAATATTGTTAAGAAAATTAATAAAAAATTATTAAAAGATATTACTAGTTATAAAATTAATAATTAATATATAATTATTAATAATTTCAAATTTCAAATTTAAATAATGAAATTATAAAAAAAACGATATTTATATACAATTAGTAATAATTATTAATCAATTCGTTTTTTTGTAATATTATTATAAGTTTATTTTAAATAAATAATATTTATAAAATATCTGGAATGTTCAGTTACCACGCGTAATTAGTTAGAAATGTTTTTAAGGTAAATAAAAATACAATGAGAACAAAAAATGTGGAACATAGGATGCCACCCAACCAAAATTGTGACAGGATAAATATCCCCCAAAACAACAATTGGATAATCCCCAAAATTAAAATCATAACCACTATCGTGGATTGTTTCAATTCAACACCATATCTGGAAATTTATAGAAAAAATTAATGTCCAAACAATGTATTCACCATCTCATGTTTAAATCTCTCAACCCACATCCCAAGGTCATTGTAATCCAACAACTCAATGTCTTTATAAACCCTGGGTCACCGCAATCCCTTTGTTTCTGACTACAAAATTTTTCAGTCAGCCCTGAAAATCAATAAGTCTTTTCCAACAACCCCAAAGCATCTCGAACCTTTGAACATCACCATGAATATGATTGACATAATACACACTGAAAAAGATACTTCCATGCCCCACTTCACACTCCCCGAATTGTATTGCAGGGCGGTAGACCAATGACATAGACTCTACCAGTTCTCTACTAGAGATCTTCCCATAAAATATATCCAAGACTCACATGGGGCAGATCAGATACCCATAAATACCACAAACACCTAAATGATAGCCCAACATGAATCTTTCTTAGATTATCCTACTAGCTCCCCAGCAAATATTAAAGTAGAATCGCGGTCACCAAAACCAGTCAAGCACACCACCATGAATAATTGAACTTTTAATTTCAGTGAAGACCACTCCTACCACAAGGATGTCATCCACATCACTTCTTCACATGAAAAATAAATAGTGTTTTTATCATGATAGAAAATCCATTATCTAAATTAAAAATACACTAATAATCGAGCCTCTACTAAAATGTGGAAACATTTATCAATGATAAAATGTATTGATAGTGGACCCATTTTTTAGTGCTTTCTTAAAATCATTGATAGAAGATTTTATTTTTTAATCATTAAATCGAAGGGACACTATTTTCACACCACTTGACTCCCTACCCTTTACTAATTAATATTTTTTAGGAATCCCCACATGTGAGTGCACCTTCAACCCCATTGATAGTTCAAGGTGCACCCCCACCCATATATAGTGATAGCCCCCATCAACCATCCTGCAAACCCCTACATTCTCCTTGATTCGAACTGGAATCCTCTCCCTTATATTCCTACACCTATACAACCAACCCATATTGTTTTCTTCTCCAATTAAGGTTATGTCTATTTATAAATATATATATAGATATATTTATTTTCATATCAACTTATATTTATAAATAAATATATAGTTATTTAGTAATATTTGTATATATATTTATTTATATATTATTATACGTTTACATATATTTATTTATATATATTGTTATATTTTATTCCCGTATATTTATTTGTATATTATATATATTTATAAGATTGGTTCTAAATAAATGTATAAAATATGTCATTTTGTGATTGTTTAAAAATATAAATATATAAATAAATACATATATACAACATAGATTCAAATGTATATATATTAGTTTGTTAATACATAAACAAACTAATACACAAACATAAACACATTATATATGTATATAAATATTTCTAAATTTCAATTTAAAGAAAAATGGGTACTCATTTTTATTGTCATCGTGAATACATTTCAATTTCATGCATGATTCCCTCTCAGCATAAACATGAAATTGCATAAAAACACAGAGCTCCTAGAATTTGGAATTAAAAACATAATTTTATAGATTTCATGACTGTTCATCAATAAATGTCTCAAAATAATTATTTTCAATAATGTTCTTAGATTTCAATGGACAACAAATATATGAATGCACCAGTTCATGTACATGTGAGAACATGTGTGTTGGATGAATGAAAAAACTCACTCTGCTCTATTTCACAGCAATATAATGATCACAATTGTGGAATTTGACATTCTTAAAATCATGAATAATATTTCCCATGGCCAAACTGCAGAGCCCTTTCTCAATGATGTGATTTTTCCTCTAATGCGACAACATTGACAAAACTCTACACTCAAATACACAAGTAATATAATAAGAAATAGAATCTATAGTCTATTAGAAATCTGATTACATCTTCCCTCACACCAAAATCTAAGTTACTTCGGAAAAAATCTTTTTTAAATCCCCAAATGTATTGATAAACCCTTCATCATCCAGAAGACTATTTGAAATAAGATTCTTGTGAATCTCAGAAGAATATCGAACAGTACTCAAAATCATCTTACATAATTTAATGTTATCTCAACAAATAGTCTTGATGGCTACAATGTCAGCATGACCATCGTTTCCCATCATCAAAATACCAAAATTAACTGGGTTGTAATATGTACAGAACTCATTCTTTAATTTCACATGAAAAAATCAATCAATGTCAACAACCCAATAAGAATCATCATATTCAATATTAATGGAATCTTAAATAATAAAAAGATCATCCCCTACAACATCAACAATATGATCATATCTATCCCCATTTATATTCGTTGGGTTTTCCTTCATTTTATTCTCTACTTTCATCTAATAAAAAACATCATAACATGCTCCATCTTAGGACAATGATGACATTCAAAATCTCTCTACATCGATCTGGATTTACTTATACCTCTACTCATAAATCGATTATTTTATCCATCGTCATAGGTTCTCCCCCTCATATCAAGGACTAATTGATCTGAAGAATATTTCTCATGAATGTGTCCCTTGAAATATTCATTTAAAACAACATTCATGAGATAAAAAGATTAAAAGAACCATTAGGAGAAGAACTGATAATAGTAACTCTTAAATTCTCCAATTAATTGAGTAAAGTGTTATGTATCAAAAGAGATAAAACTTCATCATCAAAATTTACAGCCATGTAAGACTAATGAACAAAACATCCCTGATATTCAAATAAGTAATCATAAATATATTTTCCTTATTTTTACTTCATATTCACAATTTTTTGTGAAACAACAAGTTATTATTTCTTGTTATAGTAGCATATGTCATCTCAAGCTTCCCCCAAAAGGTTATAGAATGAGAGATATTGATACTGTGTTCCATCATGTTGCCTTCAACCCATTAGATAATGAATCCAAAAAACATCTCATGGTTGAATTCCCATTCTTCATCGGACAACCTTTCTAGCATTTGGGTATATAACATTTGAATATTAATTCACATGAAAAAAATTAGATCGTTCATTTAAAGTCACCACATATTGTAGTTGGTACCATTAAAAAAATCAACTGATTTTAATTGGAATCCATAATAAATTTTAAATTAATATTAAACCGCTTGTGATACTTGATTTTGATAATGATGAGAAGGCAACTAATGCTCAAAAAAATTGAAAAGCGATTGTGCTATAGAAATAAAGGTATTCCCTCCATATAAAATAAATGTGAAGTGGCCTGAAATTAAATGTTCGGCAAATAATGTTTACAGTGGAAATTTTTACGTGGAAAACCCAAAAGGGAAAAATGACGGGAACGAGTACCGAATGTGGTATCCACTAAAATGAAGAGGTACATGGTTGGGACATCCAAAAATAAGAAGGGATATCTAAAGTAATACTCAATATTAAATGAATTGAATCAAATACCAAGATTATTAATAATGATAATCAAAGAAATGTGATCAACCAATTGGATTTTCTATCAATTATGTTTCTGTCGGGGTGTTCAAGTTACATGTTTATGCCTCCTTATATAAAGGTAACAATAAGCGTCAAATAATGTCTCTGCATTAGAAGGATGTAACCACGTGAATTAATTCACATGGTGTATCCCATATTCAATACACATAATTAATAGAGAAACCATGTTGTGCTCTAATTGAGGAGGAGTTTCTTGGTTTTCCTACAAGGAATGAACCCAACAAAATAATCACAAATATTCATCCACCAGTTTTTTGAAATGGACTGAAAAAAACCATGAACAATCTTGATGTACCCCCAACCTAACAATGTACTTCATAAATACTTCATTAGAACAATCGATTTGGTCACCACCACTATCGTCCTAAGAAGAATGGTATAGATGAGATGTCGATTTATCTCGATGATGCATCCAAAAACAGTATCATGACACCACTCCACTAATGATTGATAAATGAGATTAATAATTATTACATATTAGAATCCATGGAAGAACTTGTGAAGTGATTATCATATTTTCCCACTTTTCCAACAACTGGTTGTTCCTAACATTCCCCAATTGATGATGAAATATCAAAAAATATATAAATATTATGTAAATCCAATAGAAACTGTAAATTCAGACCAAAACCAATGTACATTTTTATAGCCAACAAATGGATTGAAACAAGGTTTCCAATCATGGATGGATAAGGTCCCTGTAATTAAAGAGATCATTCCAAACACCCATTCCTTGTGTTGGGTCTCTTTAGCGTGGACAAGGATGTGGAAATGACGTCTACCAATGGGGATACATTTCCTATCAAGAAATCTCCAAACAACAATAAGATTCTTTTCCATATTCTATACACTCTATGACTTTTGACCAATTGGAAACACCAATCATTCAATAATTGTGATTTTTTAGATTTGAACCATATCTAGATGCAAATCATGACCAACATGAATGTTCAATGAATTACCTCATTTAATGACATGCTCGTTAGTTCCATCCTTTATCTATGATAATCACAAATGTTCATCCCCATATCTGATTTCATGGTATTTATAACCGAGTACATGTGAGTCATTTGAGTCCAACTTCATCGAATGATCAACAACATTCACAACTAATCCAGTGAAGAGGGGGAGATGCTTGGGGATCGAAAGACCTGTCATCCAAAATCCACATGTGATGAACATGGAGGGGATGGGGGTTGTATCAGTGTTTCCCTAGTTTGACAAAAATTATCCTACAATGAGAAATGATGTAACAAGAAGAACCCAATTAGAATCTACAATTGACAAAAACCATAGCCACCATTCGGGGAACTCAAGGACATCAATTGAAAAACACATCATCCATATACTATTTTTTGGTATTCATAATTTATATATAGTATAGTCAATTTAATATTTTTTATCAATAATAATTTAATTAATTATTTCTTTTTAATATCATTAAAATAAAAATATCTTTATTATTCATTTATTTAATTAATTAGTTTTATTCGGAACATTATTAAAATAAAAAAATTTAATAGATCCCATTATGGTGCAAAAAAACATTTATAGGGTACTTTTGTAGGAGGTAATAACTGTAAAAAATTATACCATTTATTAGTGGTTATGTTAGCATTGATAAAGGAGAACATTATCTAGCTAGCACTGTTATAGAATAGTTTTGTAGTAATGATAACATTTTAACACTATATTATGTTGAATATAACGTTTTTTTTATATTATTAAAAAAATATTTTTTTTCCCTTAAATATATTTTCATTTTATTTTAATTGGTTTCATAATTTCTTAAAATAATACATGTATTTTATTTGTACTATAATTTATTCAGATATTGTTTCTACTAAAAATGTTATGCTTTTATTCATTATTGTTTGTTCCATGTAAATGATTTTTGTTTTATTATATTTATGAAATTATTTGTATTTCCAACTATTATTTATATTTGTAATCTGGTTTTGGGATTCATTTAGATTGTACATATAGTTTGTATTTTATAAGATTCAAAAAATACCAAATTAAAAAATAATATGTTTGCAGTGTTTCAGGTAACTGACATTGAAAACTAATAAAATATGAAATATATGTACTATGAATACGAAATAAAAAATATTTCACAAAAAATAAATAACTGTAAAACTAAAAATAATATCATAAACATAATAAAGTGACAATAATATAGATAATAAAAATCTATTTTTCTTCAAAACACAAAATTTAGACTTCAAAAGAACTAGTTTACTCCAAAAGATTTTAAAATATAAAATATAATTAGATATTGAAGGAAATTTGTGATATTAACAAAAAACATATTAATTAACTAAATATAAATATGATTTCGCAAACAAAATTGAAACTAATATTTATTATAAAATATATGGCTTTCTTATAATAATAATAAGCATAAAATTATTAATAATTAATAATATTTAAATATAATATGATTATATAGATCATTGTTATAAATTATACTATTATTATTATTATTCATAAATAATATGAATATTTTTATTTTCATCCCATTATTTTCATGAGCTTATTATAATGTATTCATTATAATTAATTATTTATAATGAGAATAGTATCAATAAATTATTATAATTCTATATTTATTATCCTAGAATTATTATACATTGTCAATTTCCCAGATGAATGGTTTTTCTATGTATCCGTGTGGGTATGTATCAATCATTAGTTAATAAAAATAATCATATTTTTCTTCCTAAATATAATAAAAAATTAAATTTCTATAACATCATCATTACTGATTATTTAAGTATTAATATATTTAGTTTATTATATTATAATAAATTAATAATATATAAAAATTCTAAAGAAATACATCCATAATGAAATCAATAATGTGATTCTTAATATTAATTTTTCGAAATTATTTTAGGAATTTTAAAAATTAATATAATTAATATAATAATTAATTTACTAATAATTAATAATATTATTTTCATGAATTTGTTATAAGGAAATTATTATAAAGAATTTATTTTCCTGAATCTATTAATCACAGTCATGATGCATGTATTTTAATTATATTAGATTGCAGATATAAAAAGAATGAATTAGTGACACATATTTATGGATGGCGTGAACATCATATCGCACATCAGAAGCCCCTTAAGATTGGTAGCCATGGCTCTTTGGACCCTACTGACAAACATCATTGTTCTAGCACTCGTCCTGGTGCTTGCTAGCCTAACCTTCCAGGTTTCCATGTCATCTAGTCATTTCATGCCTGATAATGTTTACACATATGGGAATAATGATACGTGCATGGTGGAACATGGTCATAACATTCTAGATGCCAATGAGGAGGATGTGGTGTTTCACATTTTCAAAAGGAAACATGGTGTTCATTGTGGAAATCAATCGTAATGAAAGCCACTCCAACCACATGGAATATATCCATGATCTCGACGTTAAAGGAATATAAAAAATTCATATATAAGTGATAAAAATTCCCTTATCAGCACAAAAAAGGAATTGATAATCGAGGTTCTGTTATAAATTTGTTCCTTTTATCAGAACTAAATAAACCATAGAAAAAGGCACAATTAATCCACCATTTTCTGAAAGAATTCCTAAAAATAGATTGTTTTTTAATTTTTTTTCTAAATTGAAGTGACCCAATTTTTATAATGGTTGACCAACTGTTCAACAACGATATCATGTCACTCCCACTTGGGTTTCAATCACCCCTTTAGCAGTGCTGGGTGCACCCCTCCCCGCCCATTTACGGTGCTAACCCACCTGCACCTTCCCAGAAACCCTTGCCACCCGTTCATCCATTCAGAGGGCCTCTCTACAAAAAATAGATCATGTGTAGACATATCAAGAATATATAATCATTATATAACTACCAAAAATTCCTTGTAAAATTGCCAAATATCTGACAACACATTATTATTGAGAGGACACACAATTGATGAAAACATTTGCCTACTCCATAGATGGACACGAGGTTTCCATAAGCCCCTTCGACCATTCATACCAAACTCCCTCCACTCCCGGACAGAGAAGAATATCCAGCAGAGGTGTTATGGACATTTGGATGAACAAAGTGCATACATCATCCTCCACTATATATCATCTGGTGATAATTTCAATTGTTGAAATGAAACCCAAGAAAACATTCTAATAGAATAACATTACTTTTGGGGGGGAATAAGCTCACAATGATTCATACACCAGTCCTCTATTTGATCTTGTAAAAAACTGAAAACCATTGTGATATACCATAACCTAAGAGTGTATTTCCAAGAGTTTCTCTTGACCAACAAATTGTGTCACCCCCACCCTAGTAATAAGTGGAACAATAAATATGTGATTTTGATCTATCTTATTGAACCATATACAAAATCTATCCTGATCCCACTCCTCCAATGAATAATCAATTAGATCATGAAATATATCATTGTAACACCCCGTAACAACATGGAAATAGTTTCCTATATTTGACCCATTTTCAAACCACTAATCATTACAAACATTATCCCCATTCCCATCCAAAATCATCAATACACTTCCTCTTCTAGGTAGAGGGATATCACACAAGAAGATTATCCACATAAATCTAGGCTACAGTCCAAGTGATTCATGTATGAATATGACCACAGGGATGTACATTACAAATAACTGCTTAGAATATATGGGATTAGTAATGAACATAATTTTCCACCCTTGTATTTCCAAACGATTATAATTAAACAATTTATGGGTCTTAATCCTGAGGCCACCAAAAGAAATAAAATCACCCAATTTATCCCTGCGACCCAGTGTGTGAAGTGCTTTCCATTAGAAAATCCCCTCAATATGTTTTCCACTATGGAATGAATCTATTTGACAAGGGTAATATGATGATTTATCATTGATTAACGTGAATGATTAAATTTTCCAATGATTAACGTGAAAAATTGATTCTTTGATATTCCTAAAAGATTTTTGGTGCCCCACCTATTTCTGTTGCTTCTCAACCATAATAACCATGTTATACACTTAAACTCTTTTTACCTTCTTATAGGAACAACATTATAAATGGAATGTTTATATTTCATTTATTTAATATAATTATGATAATCTTTAAAAAAAGATAGATAATCATCAAAATTGAGTGACACTCAAGTGATGAATCCCAAGCAAAAATAAGGAAATCGTTTGCAAATGGATGTTGATAAACAAGGAAATTGCGACACATCATGGCTCAAATAATAGTTCCATTCACCACCACAATTGAATGGATGTGAGAGAACACATCCTCCATTTGAATAAATAGGTATGTAGATTGTAGGTCCACATGTCCCAACCCTCTCAAGCATATGAAACTATCCAATTTGTACCCCACTAATGTGGAAAAAAATTTAGTTATATCAGCTATATTAAGGTATTATTTAAATTTGTGGTGACTTTTTTATTTTTATTAACATTTTATACGTTTAGTCAATGTCTTTAATTTATTTTAGATTGTTCATATTAATCATTAAATATCTTTTTTTAAAGTAAGTAACTTGTAACACAACAATCTTATTATGTTTGAAGTAGGTTATTATGGATTCCAGTAAAATACAAACAATAAGTACAATATTAATGAATCATAAATCATATACTAAAAACATAAAAAAAATATTCAAATAGTTATAATTTGATAAATATTATAAACCATAATTCATTTATATAGAAAAAACATTGATGAATAAAGAATGACATTTTATCTTCAAAAAAATTTCCACATAAAATAAAATATAAATATAAGATTATTTTTTAAACTATAAATATGGTTAAAATAAATATTAATAGAACATTAATTAATGAGAGTGAATAATTATATAATAATGTTATTTGAAATGAAAATTACAATTACAAATATCAATTTTACTACAATGATGGTCATTAACATCTATGTCCTTTATCCGCACTAGAAAAAAGAACTGATATGGGTTCAATTTTTCAGTTCTAATATAAGTAATGATAAATGGAACAATTAATCAAGGATTTTTTTCTATTAATTGGTACTATTTATAATCACTTTTTTATCACCCACAAAGGGATACGTTATCAGCCCATTTTAAGCACTTATAATGGTCTAAATAAAATTAAATATTTATAAAAATTGAAAATAAAAATATGTTTATTAAAAAATATTAAAAATATTAGTTATGTATTGACTGGTAAAAAGTTAATAAATATATTATAACCTATATATATTTTTAATTCTAATAAATAGTATTGAGATGAACATTTGGTGGGAGATTCTTGGGAGTCCACTAATAATGAGGGGGTTTGACATCTATGGAGTTTATTAATCAGGCTATGCTTGATTTTTCCTTTCTCAATCGAGGAATATCTGACTAATGAGAGGGGATATCTATTACTAATCCCCTCCATGGTATTTGTTCAAGAATTCAGGATTCATGGTTTTACGATACCAAATTTTTCAACCCCCTCATTTACCTCCAATTATCTCTATGAATGAATAGTTTATATTTTATTTTTAATTAATATGATATTATTTTATGTTATTTTAATATAGCTCTTTAGTTGACAACCAGCTCCATTAAAAATTTACATAGAAGAATCAAATCCAAAAAGCGTGCCTACACCAATTTTATCAATTTGAGAATTTAATTTTTATTCATTTTATAAATAAATTTTTTAATGAAAACTGTTACATAAAATAAAATAATACAAAAGTTTATATAAATTATAATGGTGGTGGAAGATGGTTTTCACCATTGCCACCGACGAGCGGTGTTGGATACTAGACCCATGTATACCATTCAAAACTATGTATAAACTAAAAAATATCTAATGGATATTTAAACAAAGATGTGTTTTGTTGGTAATTATGAACCACATACCCAAGATACTTGAGAAATGGAAGTTTCATATGAGTCAAGATCATGTGATTATGTCTGATCCTTTATAAAATCCCATCATAATGGCCACAACCCCATCCAAAACATTTTAGATGATAACCCTATTTCCATTTTTTATCAAGTTGGAAATTTCTCTCTATATCGCCCTATTTTTTTCAGATTTGATATTATACACTGTATTAATTTCCAAATAAATTGAACCCCCTTTAATTCTAGTTTATATGATTGCTGGTTATTTTGGTAGGGAAAAAACATCCACCAAATCCCCCCATGATTGTTCAACAACATCATAGTCTCCAATTGCTTTCCCTAAATTCACATTTTGAAAATAATTCAATTCAAAACAATTTGATGTAATCATCTTCCCTTTATTTAGTTGATCAACTAAAAACATTGGTGATGAAATATTCATGAATTTTAACATCTATATTGCATGATGCTGTATATTTTTTGTGAATTAAATCATGTTGAGTATAGATGAACATTCCTATTTCGTTAATGGATGATCATTAATAGCCAAAGACATCATAATAGGCTTTTTATTCACAATATGTGCTTCAAACATTTATTATTTACCTTAGAATGAAAATTACACAATAAAATACTCCTTATATTCTTATTAATCAACATTGTGTTCCACAACATCATCATAAAATTATTGAGTATATGTTTTCTCATAATTATTATAAGTGTTTTTCCTTTAATTGGGGACAAGAGTTTACATTCCATATATGATGTTGGCTACAATGTGGAGTCTACCAAAAGATACTGCATAGAATACACCGCTAAAGATGGTGTGCTAGATGCATTAAAAATGTATCCCACAGATGAAACAACAGTAATATATTTTTTGATACCTTTATAGTGAAATGAATCATCCCCAACTTTACAAATTCCATTAATGAGTTTTGGGAAATCCCAATGAGTTGAAATAACATCTCTACATGGAGGTTGTTCCAGACTCTTAATGGAATTGGTAAATTGAGAAATCTCATGGGTATCAACATCCATATATCTTTCTTCAGTAAGATCATCCCATGTCCCACTCTTCTTAGAAACCACCACAGACGAAACATCATTAATTGTATCCATGTTTTTAGTAATTAGTTTGTCACAACCATTATCCCTAACACAATCAACAATTTGATAGCAGGATCACCCCACCCTTTCTCAAATGTGATGTCCCCTATCTACAACAATAAAAATTATGAACTATTAGATTACATATGGAAATCCATATATCTCTTCGTTCCTTCTCTCTTTACATTCCCAGTGGATTGAAATCCACTACATAACATGGGTTTATTATACCTTATAGTAAGATCAAATTTTATGTCCACTATACAATGGGTAAAAAATTCATTGGGAATCGATATGAGATGAACCACAACTATGAGGGACATAAAAATGGCACAACATGAATCTTTAGTAGCTAAAATGTGTTATCGGGGAACAAATTAATGAAACAATGTCATAAAAATATCTACAGATTCCATAAAATTAAATTCAAACATAAAATTTGGACACAAACATGACTTCTTCTTTTATAGAATAAAATATTAAATCGAGGTTCCCAATATGGCATACACAATGCCACTAGCATGAGGGTGAACTAACCTAACCCCCATCCCGTGAACTAGATCTCTTAAAAGGGGAAATAGGTGTTGAAATGAAAAATTCTAATGGGGTTATATATCGGGTCATAGAATCCTCAAACAAAATTTATCCTTTTTTCCAAGTTGTATTCCCTCCGTGTTTTTTGACCAATTGGAAGAATCACTTATCCAATAATCACGAATTACGTAATTTGAAATAGATCCAAAATAAAATCACGACTGATCCGAATGTGTGACGAATTATCTCCTCGAATTAATTTCCCGTCAACACCATCCTATATCTAGGAAATGTTTGGCTTTTCGTCCCCATATCTGACATCATGATAGTGATAGCCTAGTACGTTTGAGACATTTGGGGAAAACCTCATAAATTGATCATCAGAAAATTCCACTCATCCATTATGTGGGGTAGTAGAATTATTTGGAATCAAGTGAATTCCCATCCCGAATCATCCAGCAGAGACGAAGGAGGGGATTTGTATCAGTGATACCCTTGTGAGAGTTGAATTATCCTTGTGTGAGAAAGGCAGTTGAAAGCCCAAACCTATTAGGATCCACATTAATCCAAAATAAACTATGAAATATGGGTAGAACACATAGTAATATCAAGAATAAGCTATATCCCATTACTATTTATTAGAAATTCAAATTTATATACAGTATAATAATTATTTTAATATTTTTCAATAATTAGAAAATTTTTAAAAATTTAATATATTTATAATTAAATGAATTTTTAAAACATTTTATTAGGTTTTTTATCAGTGATATGAATGTACTGATATGGATCTCTTTATGTGCACTTATAAACATTGGTAATGTTACCATTTATAAGCGATAAAAAATCTGAATATTGGTAATCATTATATGAGCTTATTTTTGTGAAGATAAATACAATTGTTACTAGCACTATTTTTGTGCGTTTTTTAAGACCATTTTTGATGAATATAATTTTATATGAATTAATTTTATTTCATTAATATTTTTTTCATTAATTTTGTAATCAGTTAATTTTTTTGTATAATATTTTTTTATTATTTTTTTATACTTTATTTATACTATATATTTTGCATATACTTTTTCATGTAAATATGTAATACTTTTATTCTTTTTTTCCACGAAATATATTTAATTGTTATTTTTATGAAATTATTTATATTTTCAACTATTTACAATATTTTCATTCTAAGTGTTATATTACATATAAATTTTAAATTTTAGTTTATATTTATTTGGATTTCAAAGTTACATACATGAAATTTAAAATGTATATTGAGTTTCTAGTTAAATAATTTGAAAACATATTAAAACAAACTATATATTCAATAAAAAAGTAATTGAAAGTATTGACTAAATCCATAATAATTTTTAAAAATCCAAATTTTCATAACAAAAGAATAAATATAGATTAATCTATATGATATAAAATAATGTTAATTAAAAAGATAATACATATTCATTAAAATATGTATGTAATTCAAAAATCTCATAATATTTAAATTATATTAATATTTTAACTGCAATTAATGACATTAACAGAAGACATTTAATTAACAGAATAGAAAAATGACTTCATAAAAATAATACTTATAAAATAATAATTATTAATTACAATATAGTATTTAAAATCATTTTAATCAAAAAATTAATAATTAGTATATTAATAAATAATATGAGTGTATAATCTATTGTTGATATTTAAATTATTATTGTTTGTATTAATAAATAATAACATAATTATTATCTTCATCACATTATTATCATGAATTTCTTATAATGAAAACATTATAAATAGTTCATTATCATTAAATTATTATTATCTAGACATTATAATCCATGATTTATGATCTATTGTCATGTTTGTAGATTCATGTATTTTTTTGTATCTGTGACCATATGTAACCTTATTCAATTACTAAAAAATAATCATATTGTTATTTATAAATAAAACATCTAAATATAATATATATAATATAAACATTCTTGACATGTTAATTATAAATATATTTATTTTTTATAAAATAATAAATAATATTATTATGAATGTTTAAACTAGTACAATAATAATGAAATCAATAATGTGATTTTTAATAATAATTTTTCACACAAATGTTTTGGATGGTGTTGCACGATCAGAGATTTTTAGATCACGGCGAGGAGTGATTAAAAATTTTCAAACAGATCTTCGAGTTCCTCAATGCCCTGAACCATATTGGTGATAGTTCATAAAATATTTTCCCTTTTAACATCCCTCTTTCTAAAGCGTAGATAAAAGATAAAATATTTAAAAAATAAAACCAAACAATTTTGAGGGAACCATTTTAATTACGCTCGACCCCCTTTTAGTAGCGGTAGCAAGCCCCACCCATGCACGCTACCCCCACTCCATTATAATTACTAGGCACACCAATACCATTTTACAATTCTAGCCCCCCACCCACACTGCACAGGACTACACACCCATGCCTCCACATAGATTCAAACACGAGACGTATCTCATTCCTACCTTCCACATTACCACTCACACATCTTGTTTAATTCCACATTAATGATATATATTGTTATATTTATTTGGTATTTACATATATTTTTTCTAATATATATATATATATAATGATTTGAATATATATATATATATATATTCTTATATATATATATATATATATATCTTTATATTCATTTATTTCAATACTTAACAGTATATTAAATTATATTTATTAGATTATTTTGAAATAAACTCATAATTTTTTTTGTTTTTATAAATATATAAAAATATAACTAAATATATAGATCACACATTCATGTTTATATATATTATATCGATGAGTATCTATAAGTATATTTTACAAATTAATATATATTTACATATGTTATATATAAATATTAATATTTATATATTTGAATATATTGTTAATATATATCAGTTTTTTAATACACACACAATAATACAAAAAGACACAGACACATTATATAGTTATATAAATATTAACATACTTGTATTTTAAATAAAATGTATGTTAGTTTTTTTATTATGGATTATATATTAATAACATTATTATACATATATATATATATTAGATTATTTATTTATAAAATATAATTTTTATCTATGAATATATAAATTATTATGTGTGCATATATATATATAAATATATATATTTCATTAAATATAACAGTAAATTTTTAAAAATGATAAAATCATAAACCCATAATATCAATATTAATGTAATACAAGAAAATAAATTCAGTCCCCACTGAAAAGGGGAAAAATACCCCCTTAAACATGTCTAAAAGTCCACAAACATGTTAACAAATTGTTGTACACTGACTAAATACTAAATTTTCATGGACTTTTGTAAATTTTATGCCCTATAATATTATAACAATTTACTACATATGTCAATGATGGTGTAAAGATCATTTACATGTTGGATTTGATATGTGGTATAGCTTGAATGGACATCCAGATCAAAAGTTTTAAGAGTTGGATGTTTGAGTTCAATTTTAATCATATTTTAGATATTTTATTAACTTTTTGACGCTTTTTCCATATAAATGTTAATAAATAATTATAAATCAATAATAATTTGAAAAATATTAATTTATAGTATTTTATATAATCATTTTAAAAACAATTTTCAATTATTATCTTATATATTATGTGTAAATGTATATTTTTATTTAACATAAACATAATCAAGAAACAAATATTTCAATTATATCAATATTTATAACTATATATATATACATTATTTTTTATGATTTTTTTGAAAAATACCCTTTAAAAATGTATTTATATAGACAACACGTTATTAGCGCTAATATAAAGAACAAATAGAGGGGATACATATATCCTTCCTAAATAACTACACATAATGGTACCCCTTTATCATAAAATTTTAGCACTATTAAATAGTAAAATTGTGGAATACTTTTTTTGGAACAGAAGAAGAGCATGGGGTATCCTACAAGGGCTATGTCTTGTCATCATCTCCCAGTCACCCTCGTCACGCTCTAGAGGTGTTTGATTGTACCGTCAACCACTATGTGCTGACAAATGTCGATTGGAGGGAACATTGTGCTTTAACACCCGGAAAGGATCAACACACCTATAGTTCTGGCTAGGAAATTTCTATAGTGGTTGCCCAGGAAGGGATCCCCATAATCCAAAGTGGTCAGCAAGAGTCACTCTCTTAGTAACATCTCATCTATTACACGTCCGAAAATGATGGCTATAAGGGTAGCACCATGGTAATGGATATGGAATGTGTCAGAAAACCCTAGGGCATCACTGAAGGGGATGATTACCCAAACATATCAACGGAGGACACCAGCTAGTTGTTACACATGTTGTCCAAGGCCGAGTATGGATAATATGAATTTTCATTGATGCCCTGGGGTTGGACATCATAGTCCAAATCTCAAACTAGGGTGCCTCCATTATATTTATCTTTTTGGACATGTTGTTGACGAGCTACTACTATGATACAGACTCTATCTGAATATTTTTGATTGATGGGATCCCTTCGTATGCCTCCACTAGAAAAAATTACTTGCAACATCCATAGGTGTGTTGAATCTTTATAGGCATTAAAGCACCATGTTCCCAACAATCGGCATTTTTCGGCATGGTGTCATCTCTGGTACAATCAGACACCTCTAAATAAAGAGTAGGGTGATAAAGAAAGAATGACTAGACATCACCCAGGTAGGAGGCCCCGAACTCATTTTTTGTTCCAAAAAATGGTTTTTCACAATGCCACCATATAACATCACTAAAAACATTGACAAAGGGTTCCTTTATGGGCGGTTTTTATGGCTGCTAAATGTACAACTTTTATCTACACTTTTATATATGTGCTGACATATCATGGTCTTTTTCAATGCATTTTCTAATCAGTTTATCGAAAAAACAATGAAAATTAATGTAAAAATATATAATTATAAATATTTATATAGATTTTATATTCATTTTTTAATTATGTTATAGATATTTATAAATATACATTTCCACTTAATATATATGATATTTAATGAACAAAGAATATAATACATTTTAAAAAAATAATATTCAATAATATTTTACAAATTATAATCAATTAATATATATTTAATATTAATTTTATTTTATAATTAATAAAAACGTATATGTAACATAAGTTTAAAATGGAACTCAAACTTTAAATGGTAATAATTTTTTATTCAGTTGTACATTTTAGCTATATAACATATCTAATAGAGTTCATTGATGAGCATTACACCCTTGATGACATATGTAATCCATTTTCATAATTTTATTTTGAAAAATTTTACCATTTTTGATTTTGGTGATCACTTCCAATGGTGATACTATAAAAAATGCCAAGAAACATTTGTATGTGTGTTGATCATTTATGGAGATATATCACCATGTTACCTCCAATCATCTTTTGATGTCACATTGTTGTCATCATTACTTTCATCCACCTCGGGATAGTGAGAAGGCTGACCAAGAGACTTCAAAGGGACACAAACTTGGTAGGAGGCCTCAAACTCATTGTATGTGAGGTCAGTGATGTGGTCGGTATCCATGTTGTAAGATATGTGGCTGTTGTAGTTAAAAAAATTGCTGGAATCCATGATGCATTTGAAAATATGTTATCACGACTCTTTCTTGTCATTGTCATGTTATCTCAGACCATGCACCACCATCAACCTATCAGGTGTTACCTTCATGGATATATGACCATTAAAACAATGTCTACCAAACTCTATTTCCTAGAAGGTCAAACTAGCCATTATGATTGTGAGTTCTAGGACAATGATATTTTTCAGGGGGATCCAACGTGTCATGGCCTCCAATCTTATGTGGACTCTTAAAAGAGATTACTAGTTCACACCCACCTTTAATAGGTCTCACCCATGCCCGTATTTCATATCTTCACATGAATAAAAGGAAAACACATGCATCATGACGATGAGTAATATACCAAGACTAATAATTTCTTGGTAATAATATTTTTAATTATTAGTAAGTGAATAATTATAATAATAATAATTATTATATTTATTCATAAAATCATTGTTCAAAATTATTAATAAGTATCACATTTTTAATATCATTATTATTATACATGATTATAATTTGTTAATATTATTAATTTATGATTATATAAAAAATTAAATTAATTAATTATTAAATAATCAATAATTTTTGTGTTATTTAATTTAAAATAATAATTTTTATATTCATGAATTTCAATATGATTGTATTTATTAATTAAATTGGGTCACATACACTCACATATATAATGAAAATACATGCATCCAAGAACATGACAACTAATAACAATTCTAGGATAATAATGTTCAGATATTATGAATTTAATGACAAACAACTCATTATAATGAAGCCAATATTAAGAAGACATTATAATGATTTGATTATAATGAATTAATTAGAATTAATTGATGATAATATAGATATTTAAATAATAATATTGTCAATATGTATGAATATTTCTAATAATAATACATTTATTAATAATGATCTATATAATTGAATTACTACTAAATATTATTAATTATTAATATTTTTATTAATAATATATTTATTACTATTACTTTTAATGTTATAATAATTATTATGTTACATATTATTATTAATTTTTATTAATTTCTATTTAATAATATTATGAAATAATTTATATATTTACTTAATTATTTTATTTATTTGCATAAATTCAATTTCATTTACTCTCCAAATGTAAAATATATTGTATGAGTGTTTGGTGTTTCATCGTTCTATTAATGTCTAAAAATAATCTTTAAAAAAATGATTTGTATCATCTATATTATTTATTATTATTATTTGGATGAAAATATTTTTAATTTTTATAATTTTTTACTTATTTAGTCGGTATTTATAATTTCTTTTTATTGTACATGTAGTTAATTTTGTATTGGGTTTCTATTATTATCACATAAAACCGAACCATCTTATTATGGTCCAATTAGGTAAATATTGGTAGCCTATAAAATATAATCTATAAGAATAATATAATTGAATCACAAAAAAATAAAGAAAATGTAATCATCAGTTGAAAAAGAAAATAATTTCATAAATAAAATAATAAAAAATAATATTAAAAATTGAAATTTTAAAAAAATGCAAGTACAAATGTTATTAATACTAAAAAACTGGTCTTTTACAACCCTTTCCTTTATCAGAACTATCAAAAATCACTGATAATTATGGAATTTATCAATGCTAAAACAATAACTGATAAAGAGTACCTTTTATGAGTTCTTTTTTACTACTTATAAGTGGTACCCTTTGCTAGCACATGTTTTAACACCCAGAATGGTATCCATTATCAGAACTTTTTTAGTAGTGATAAATTTTTGAATAAAATAAATTAATTAAATAATTAAAACACAATAATGAGTCTACTAAAAAATTTATAATAATATATGTTAAATACTTTTTGATTAAAAATTAAAAAATTGATTACACATTACATATATTTTAAAAACTAAGAAGTATTATGGGTATAATGGGTTTTCCATTGATGGTTTCTACGGTTTTATAACAACATATGCATTTATTCAATCTATTAATGCTTCATTCATTCTCTATAATATCAAATTTGACTCACTCAGGGGAATCACAGATAATATTCCCCTTCTTTGCCTTCACTCAAGGGCTCAGTATGAGAGGTTATTCGATTCAAAAGATTTTGTCCCATCATTGACCATTGAATATCAGTGTGACTGTGAAATTCATAATTTTAAATTTTAAAATATTTATTATTATGTTATTTATGTGGGGTGATTTTGAGGAAATCCTAATATAATAATAGTTTGTAAAGAAACTGTTTTGCTAGATAACAAGTTAAGACTATTTTTGACATTTTCAAAATATGATTTCGGGAAACTTTATAAATAAAAAATTAGGAATTAGACATAAAAATAAAGAATATTATAACAATATTCAAATAATTTATTAAATTGAAATGGTGTAGGATGATGGGTTTTAACGGTATCACCGACTAGTGGTGATGGATGCCTCAATACAGAAACTATAAATGAAGTGGAAATGGAGGACCAAGAATTTTTGGGATGGAAATTATAAACTACATACCCTATAGAATTTTGAAATGGCATTCGATAACATAGTTGCAGAGGAAACTAATGAGAAGGAAGGATTCATGATTACTGGTATTTCAGGATCAGTCCCACAAATATTCGGAGCATCATCTCTCATACATACAAAATCTGAGAAATATTGAATATGTACATTGGTGTTGGGGATCCTATTTTAGGAAATATTTTAGATTATTGGTATTCTTGTCATATAATGGAAATTAATTCTTTTTCTATAAAATAGATATTTTGAGAAATGAATTCACAAACTACTTGTGGAATTGAATGGTGTTTTTCTAGAACAACGAGCTCCCTCTCAGAGAGTGACTTGATTAGAAAATTCAAGAAGAAGGTTCTCTATAAGTGAGTGCCTTGATAATTAAATTACCCATTAATGAAAATAATATTTTTATAAATTTTCTAAAGATAATTTAATTCTAGATATAACCATTATTTCATTCTTTTTTATATTAAATTACTTTTTTTGGTAATATATGTGTTTGTGTGTGTGATTATTACTTGTATAATTAATTGTTTATAATATTATTATTAATAAATATATTTAGATTATTACAAATTTAATTAATATTTATTTTCAATTATTTTATTGGATAATTTTTTAAAGACATGTATGTATCAATAATTCTGAAAGAATATCACATTTGGTGAACTCCTTTTATCGATAATCATTACTTCTACTCTCCATATGTGATAAAGTATTTTTATTATTGGGTATTACATTAAAGATTCCTTAAAATCTTGGGGTGTATCTATCATGTACCTATTTATTTTTTCAATCCCCCTATTTGGAATAGGTCCCTTTTTTTATTATTGGGTTTTCTATGAATTTTTTTATTTCAACCTTTATTATTCTGTACATTTATTTTTATGTCACTGCACATCATCAATTGTTTTGAGGGAATGAATTTCTTTTTTTTTATCACGTCCTCTTTGATTTTTATTGTGTGTTCATTGCTTTCCTCCATTCCCAAAACTCAGATATCAGTGATAGAAAAGGACACAACCATGTATTTATTTTTAAATTATAGTAAATAACATGATGGAAATTCATGGTCGAATATTCTCGATATGATTGAAAGGAATATTTATTTATTTAAAATAATAAAACATATGTTCCTTTTCTAAAAACGTAGTAAAAAATTTCCAATTGTCATTAAATAATATGAAAACTATATTAGAATTATTTTTGACTATTCCACATAAAGAACACATCAATATGATATACTCTATACAAAAACATAATAAATATGGATTTAATATAAAATAGTGGGGATTAAAAACATGCTAAAGTGAATGAAAACCAAACCATGATATTTTATTACATTTACGAAAAATAAAAATTCAAATATATTGATTTTTAAAATATATGAATTGAAAAAATGTCAAACTGAGGTGTCATTTTCAAGATATGAATGAAAATACTTTTTTAGTTATTTTATATACTAAACTATGTCATCATTCATTAAAATAATTAAATTGATCTCCAATTGAAATGAAATATTTTGAATTTTGTTTTTTAATTATTTTTATGTCTGTGGGAAGTGGCTATGTAATTCGATATTCAATTTTATCAAACTAACTAAAAAAGTATTTATTAGAAAATGTAAATCTTAAAAAACATAATACAATGAATTAAAACATATCAAATGAGCTCAGATTGATATATAATCATAGGAAGACATCCATATATTTATTTTTGAAATATATTAATAGAAAGACTGTCAAACCAATATTTCATTTTCCTAAGATGAATAAATAAACTTTTTTATTAATTTAAAACAATAAAAAGTGACTTTTTTGATTAAAATTATATAAAATGATCTCAAAAAAATGTTGAAACGTAAAAAATATATCTTTGAATTATTTTGGATTTCTGCGAATAAGAAACATTTTAATCCAACATGAAATTTTCCCAAACTAACTAAATAAATATTTAATAGAAAATCATCATATTTAATAACATGCACTACATAGTAAAAACGAAATGATATTTTATTTATATGAAATCATATTTATGTTCAAAATATAGATTCTGGATGTGTGTGAAACTGTGGGGTTGTTTTATCAAGATGCAAAAAAACACATTTTTAATATTTTAATATTGTAAAACATGCATTTTGTAGATTAAACCATAGAAAATAATATCCAATTGATGTAAAATATTTTGGAAATGTCATAAAAATATTTTTTACAACGTAAGAGTAGATGTAATAGAAATACAAAATGTGATGTGCAAGAAAATATTCAATAATGAGTTCGTTGAAAATGGATGTCATCAAAACAGTCCACCATAGTTTAAAAAATAACTATATGACTTATAATGATTTAAGATTATTAGACAAAAACCATATATCAATTTTCCAAATATAGTAATTTAATTTGTGTCAAACTGAGGGTTCTTTCAATAGATGACTGAAAACAATTTCTTACAATTGAAAACTCTAAAATGTGTGTTTGACTGTTAAATAAATATTAAACGATCTCCAATTGTCCTGAAATATTATGATATATACCGTGAATATTTTTTCACACATATTAGAGTAAAACACATCTATCTGACATGTGATGTGCTTGAACTAAATATATAATTTGTTTGTAGAAAATAATTGTAATTACAAATTTGTTCCACTACTTCTAAAATCACCAGATGATCTTGGATTACAATAAAATAATAGGCCAATAACCATATGAATATATATTTTTATAATATTGTAACTCAAAATGAATCAAATATAGTTTCCATTTTCATTATATAATATCGAATTTTTTACGAAATTAACGCACTAAAACATGTGTTGGATAGTTAAAACCATATAAAATGATTTAAAATAGATTTACAATGATATAAAAATGAATTAGAATTATTATTGATATGTTCATGAAGATGGTGTGTGAATGTGACAAGCTATGTGATCAAACTGAATAAATAACTAGTTATAAAAAATAATGGCATTTAAAAACATGTAAAATATAATGGAAAAAATTAATTATCTTGGATTCTTGTGAAAACATATGGAAATTACCATATATTTATTTTTAATAGATTATAATATAATTCATGTCAAAATGATGTGTTTTTTTGGATATGATCCCAAAAGAATTATTAATAATTAAAAACAGTAATACATGTTTTTTATTTTCAATCCCTTGAATAAAATTTATATATGACGTGAAATATTATTAAATTTTCATTATATTAAGTTTTGACATGTTCAAGTTTATGGTGCATTAATAAGACATGTGAAGTGCTTAATCTGACTAAATTAGTAGATCATAGAAAATGAATATTTATAAAACATTTTATACAAAGTGAAAAACAAAAAAATGTGAACATATATCTATGAGAATACCAAATAAATCACCATATCTTGATTTTTGAAATATCGGAACCTAAGGAATGGGAAACAGAGGTTTCGTAATCCTCAGATGACCAGAAATGCATTTTTAGTTATTTAAAACACTAAAAAATATGTATTCTGGTTAAAACCATTTAAAAACGTCTCAAATTGATGTGGAAAATTTCAAATGCTATGTTATTAATATTTTTGACATAGAGAAGACGATTTGTCAGTGTGACAAGTGATCTACCAGAAATGACTAAATAAAGAGTTCAAAAAGAATGATAGTCAATAGCTAATGTTTTTAATGAAGAAATTATAGAAATGAATATTTAAAAATATATATTATTATAAATAATATATCATTTAATAGAAATTAAAGTTAAATTTAATACATAATCAATATCAATGTGTATGTAGGTATCGTCTTGTCCTAGCCATTAGTAGTCTGATAGTATGCACATATAGACTAGTCTGTTTGAATGGATATGAAGAGTACCCAAGTACAATTCAAGGTATTATTCTCTCAACTATATGCCTAGACGATATTTACTCAACAATGGAAAAAGTAACATATGTAGAAACAATCTCCCACCAACATGACTTTATTACATTAATCTAGTATGAAGATGTATCATGTCATGTAAAATCAATGTATGGAACCCCCAACTCCTTCCCAATTATGAGTAATGGGGAAATTAATAAGATATATAAGGAAAAAGGGTCAATATATAAAAAATAATTGCATATTCAGTGCACCACTATGTGGAAGGGTGTCTGTGCAATAACTCAGATGCCTCTTATATGATAAAGAAGGTTAAGTTGATGTCAATGTAGTGGGACCCAACTCAAATTAAGGATTTTTTATTGATGAATTGTTCCATTCCATGAATGATGAGGACATTCTATTTAGTGGGTGTGTACTGGTTCCCCACTCCAAATATATTTGTGATGGGAATGTCACGAATGGCACCATGTATGTATGGGAAGGTGAATTTGGTGGTGGTATAATGATATATGATGTCATCTAAGATGTGGAATGATGTGAAAAGTTACATTGAGAAGTGTAGTTCTCATCTATGCCAGATGGATGGAGTATGGCCTATGGTTGATTGTACTAATGGTGAGGTGCACACTCTTACTATTGGGATATATCCCTAATTACACTGTAACAGACATAACATCGGTTGATTATCTAACCTAAACTCATCAAAAAGAAATGTATATCGAGTCCCTGATGTGCTCATATCTTAACTATAATCAATCCAATCACTCTAAGAAAAAATTACTAATTATTTTACAAATTAATAACTAATAATCATGTTTTTTGATATTATTAATTTACCACTATACAATATGACCGTCTATTTAGAGTTATAAATTGAATCGTCACTTGCATATTCCAGAGCACATACTCTGTATGAGAGAGATGATGAAGATGTCTTCAAACATTTATGGTGACATAATAACACCCACATGAATCTTACATGTATATGTTTGGATAGTGTATAATATTCCAATAAGTATCCTTTTTTTATAAATTGAATACATTACATGTTTATAACCTATCTCGGTATCCACATAATATTTTGATAATAACAAAAGTCACTCATAACCCGATAAGGTTGTTCCAATGAAAAATTTAAAAATTGACAATCATAACCATAACATTAAAATGGTGTAGCTTAATCACACAAAAGGGTTTAATATGATCCAGATGATCATATATATATGACATCTAATAAATCTACACAGGGAGAAATAAAATTTATCATTCATTAATCAAAGAACACACAATTATATAAATAGATATTTTTTCATACATTTCTGATGGAAATATTATCAAACAACAGATTGTAATATATAATAGAATGCTCCTGTCTACATAAATTGTTCATTGGGTGTATCAACCTCTAAATTGAAAATATGATAATTTTAAATATTTCTAATTGGCATATGAGAATGGAATAATATTGTGTATACAACTTTTTAATTACTTGTGAGAAATATGACACATATATAATGAATCTAATAATAAATAAAATATTAACCAAGGTTAATTTGTATGGAATCATATACATTACCCCAACAGTTATAATAATCAACAACAATCATCTCTATATGCCATCATGCATAATAACCTACACAAAAATACAAAAATATGTACATGCCATGTTAAACCCCAATAATACTTTGCAACATATTTAAAATAAATAAGGAATGGTAGGTGCATCAAATGAACATATGATACACAGTGATACCAAAATATATCAATAAAAAATATATTATTATACAAATATCTCCAATCTCACCTCAATTTTAACACAATCAATGGATCCCAAATGGGTGATCGTCCTGGGCATCCATAATGTAACTCCTATATGTATCCGAAATGCATTTAGAAATAGTAAATCTAAATATTTGTATAAAATTTATTCACTGTTGTATATAATTATTAAAAAAATAACATACCATTTATTGGAAGTCCCGAAAAAAGACACATATAGTAATATAATCATCGTGTCTAACATATGTGTATTTTATGTTTGTATCTTGGGTCTCCAACGCTCAACCAAAGTATATATGAGATAATTAGTAGTCGGTATATATCGAAACATGCTCAAACCAAATAACCCATAATTATGAAATTAAGAGATGATATTCATTGGTGGGATATCATTGTTGATATGATGGGCCTTATGGACATTCAAAATTTACTATTAATATGTATCCCATTTATACTAGGATATGTTCTCAATAATTGTAGTAATAAACGATGGATATGTGGGGGTAGATTTATATTTGTGGATTCATTCAATATAAATTTATAAAGAAATTGAAAATACATAATACATTTAAATAATAAATCTATTGAGTGAAATATAAATTGAGATAATGAAATCCTTGATTTTCTAATATTTTATAGATTGAAAGTTAAAAAATTACAATAATCAACCCACAGTGAAATATATCTTATAGGGAGTAATGATTAACCTTCATTGTTATCATTCTGAGTCATTATTTGTGACTATGGACCTCTTCCCACATGTTGAACATCATTTTTTCATACCTTTTTTATAAGTACAATCTATTTTTTTATCATGCATGTAAATTTCATATGACCATTTCCATGAAAACATGATTGTTTGGGAACAACAATTACAATATGAAGATGGGTATTTAATATTGATACATATACAATCAGGATACACTATTTATTATTTCAATTTTACAAGTCTTCGAGTGTATAAAATGGATCAAGATAACTCTCCCATGATTATTGAAGATAAGAACCTGATAAAAATATATGTGATAAATGAATCTTAAAGACATTGAATTATCCATACTCATTGGTGAATATCTCAAGAAGGATAGTCATCAACTAACTCGAATCATTGGTTAGTAGATGTTGACCCTCTTCAAAATCACCCCGAATTACGAACCAATGAATACTGTGTTCATGTTGTGTTGTGGTTGGATTTTGATTAACCATAATATCCTTTACGCAAAAAATTAGAGTATCAATGCCCCTTCATTAGTCCATTCTCCACAACATCAAATCATTAAATAATTAATTTTGTGATTCTATGAAATGTTTGAGAATAAATTATAAGGATTGGTAATTTTCTAACCCCACTAAAAACACCATTAATGTATTAAAAAATATTTTTATTCGTGTTCCCATATCTCTTACCTTGATAAAAATACAATGAATATTTCTGATTTTTGATGCACATCATGTACTTATATACATTTTGATTAGTTCAACTTATTCATTGTAGTCTATGAAGGAATTAATGTTTTCTTGGTTCGTATCATTTAATTTAATGTATGAAAACATATAACATGTGGTAATTTATATAAAACATGAATATTTATAAAATTTGTAGAAAATTTGGTCTAATACAGAATTTGAGGAATTATTGTTTTAATGTTGTCTTCATAAAATTTATTCCATACATTGTGGATAATTGGAATCAAAAAATAAAGAAGCCAGGTAAGGGGGTTTCCAACCAACACAATTGATATTAAATACTTCATTTATAGAATTATGGGGGTATTAAATATGACATATCTAATGTCAATCATTGATTGGAACATGCAAAAAAGAAATGAGCCAACTCTATTAGTCCAGGTTCAAAATCCATACTATTGAAAAAGACAGTTTCATGGTCCATCTATTTACATCATATGTTGCTAAATTTATGATTAATCAATTATAAATTCTATATATGAATGATATATAAAATTTTAATAATTTTTTAGTGAGGTATTGGTGTAATTCCTAGAATAACTGATGATATTAGAATTTTTCTACATAGACCTGAATATTCACAACATGCTCCACTTTATCAAATTGTTAATAAAATTGAAAAATTGCAACAAATACCTCAATTAAATAATAAAAACCCTTAAAATATTATTAAATATTTATATAATCCTTTTCAATATATTCTTTTTACAGGGCTTCACTTATTGTATATGATTTTATATTCATTCCCACACTCCATGAATTACTCTATTTACATTAAACAAATAGTCTTATTAACTATAATCAAAGAAATAATATCATATTATAATAATGTTGATTCAAAATTTTTATGATCTCGAGTCATACATGGATTCAATTAAGAGTGTGGTCTAGGATTTTTTTTTTCAAACATGGAGAATTTCTTACTAGGGTATCTTGAAATAACATCATGCACATTTCACTAAACTATTATCAATTAATAAAAAATGCAGTTATCATATAATCATCTACATGATAACTATAATTACCCTTTACATGGTAATGTTTTTAATTGATTTTAATGCCATTTTTCAATAAATTATATTCCAATAGAATATTAATCATAAATCCTTGTAAAATTCACTGTTGCAAAATACCTGCAAACTCTGTTATTGGTGTCACTACATCTGAAAAAACTCGAGAACCACTACTGTAATATCATGTATGTTTTTCATTATCCATGAATACTATATTTGTGTTTCATTTTCTACAATCATATCATATTCCATTTTGGATATTTATTCTTCCCAAAATGATCTTTTTTAGCAATACAAATCACCAACATTTGTGGATCAACTACAACAACAAATGTTGTTAGAACAACAACATGTAATGAAATATGAAATAATGTATCTAATATAATTGTATTCTCTTCAACAATTCCAATTTTAACACCCATTTTAGATGTAAACATTTACCCATTAAAAAATACATTATCATCATGTTTGTTTTGTTCAATTTAGGTTGTATCCTCAATTATACTAACATTATCATACATTTCCTTGTAACAAAGCCTTAAATTCGCATTATATGTATCATATGAAAGCATTAAATATTTATTATCCTCCAAATGATGACTAATTTTATTTATATTATCTAAATAATAGAGATATTTATAAATGAATGGCGATATACACTTATTCTCAATAACATTTAACTGATAATAAATTTTACTATTAATTGTGTTCATCAATTCACATCTAGTATGATTTACTAGTCTTACCGGACCAAAAATATATGATATCACTAACTCGTCGTCTACTATTTTACCCCAGGGATTTATAAACCCATAAACAAGATTGACCATGTTTTTCAAAATGTTAATTGAATTAAATTACATGTTAAATATATACACCTATATTTCATAAAGTAAATTTTATTCCACAAGATTATATATATTATTTTTTCCAATATAATTAATATACCCACTAGATAATAAAGGAAACCAATATGAATGATGGTCTTTTATAATGCAGTATAAAATTAAATATTAATATATTAAATACAATGTAATAATATTTTATAAAAATTGCAAGATTATATTTATCTATATAAATATGGTTATCTTGTGAAATATTATATTGAAACTATAAAATTAAAATTTTCTATATGAAAAGTATTTGTTTCTATCAGAAAATTTTAACATTCAATTTAATAAACAATTAATATAAATTTTTTGAAATGAAAAATATATATTAACTACAAAATGTATAATCAAGTAAAAAAGTAATATTTTTTAAAATAAATTAATATATATAATTATTATCATAAAATGAAATCTTAATAATATATTTTTCAATTATTGTAATAATAAATTAATATATTTTATTATATTCATTACAATGTAATATTTAATTAACAATGTATATTATACACTAATAATTTATTAATTAAAAAATCACTATTTTATTTTCAATAATATTTTATAGAATTATATAATATATATTTTATGATACGTAACTGAATGAAATATCATATTTGAAAATTTCTATTTAATTAGAATAACATAAAAAATTACAATATAAAACATAAAATAGAATTAATTAATCGACAATAATTATAATAAAAAAACAATTTTCACAAGTATAAACCCTAAAATAAAAAATAAAAAATGAAATTCAAGAAATTATTATACAATATTAAAATACACAAAATAAATTCTCAAAAAAATTTAAAAAATAATATCAAAATGGAAATAAATATTATTATTACAAAATTTAACTATCATTAAATTTATAAATTAAAATTTCGTCAAATAAATATCAAGCCCCCAAATTTTGAATATCATTATTTCGATTATAATTGAACAACATAGTAGGGAATTGAGAAATATTCCAATGAATATGATTATTTGTGATGCATCACAAAACATTATATTAATATATTAAAATAAAAGTTATAATATTTGATTTAAAATGTTGTATTACATTAATATATGTACACACAATTTTTATACAACGAGAATATATATATTCTTTAAATATACTACACAATAATGAACAAATATTTTTTATAAAAAATTTATTAATTAATTTTTTAATTAAATATAAATTACATCTTTTATTTTCGAAAAACAATTTCTTATAAATATATATAAAATTAAATTATTTGATTTAATGTTTTTATTCAATAAAAATAATTACAAAATAGTAACATTAGAAAAATTAAAACATTTACATAAAGCTAACATACTATTTTATATATATTTTTACAACGAAATAATATATTAATTATAAAATTACTAATAAATTTAACAATAGTATATTTAATAAAATCCAATAATATATATAAATATATATTATTTATAACACATTAATATATATATATTATTAGTAAATTATTTTATCAATTAGTTTTCTTATTACATTTCAATGAAATAAATATATTAAAAATCAATAATTAATTTAGTAATATATCTTATACAATAAAATAATATATATATATATATATATTAGATATATATCAAATATTATTTAACAACTCTTATGCAATAATATAGCTGAATAAATAGAAAAACCTAACCATAAAACAATACTAATCAATGAACTGAAATAATGTAAACAACTAAATTTAAAAAATATAAACCATAATACAAAAAATAATAAACAATGTTGTCAAAAAATAGTATAAAATTTTAAATAAAATAATAAAAAATATCCAAAAATTATTAGAAAACTGAAATCTTAATGACAATAAATATTATTTCAATAATGTAATCCAATAATATAAAAAAAAATGTTGTGCGTGGTGACATGGAATGGTTTTAAGAATGTATATTTATAAATACGGCTTTGCAAATGGAGATATATGAATACAGTATTTAGGGGGTTTTTTGGTGGGGTAACCTTTGCGCCAGAAGCTATCAGGAATGAATAATAGATCCACACTAGTAAAGTTAGTGTAATGAGTTGTCATGTAAGATTGAGAGTTGTATGTTCATCCCAATCATCAATGGTTCCAAAAAATGGATTAAAAAAACTATATATTTTAATTACTGGGAAGTGGGGTCCTGATTCATAGATAGCGAACTAGAACTATGATTTACCAATATACGAAGAATGGAATAGATTATGGAAAAGATGAAGATCATGGGAAAATAGTAGATCCATGCATCGAGTGGGGTTTTATGGATGAATAAATAGATTTGTCCAATCAAGAACCCGTATTGTCTAATTTACAATGAAGACATTATCATGAAAATAACCTTCTATTGAGTTATTTCTATACAATAAATATATTGATAGGTTCCTCCATTGAGAAGTTTGCAAAGGGTTAACATTTAAAAATAGAAAAATCAATGATATAATTCATTGTGAGGTGCTTTCTAAAAAACATCCATCTAGAAATAAATTTCAAAAAAACATCTTAAAGGTAATGTGATTTAAATCATCCACTAACAAGAAAACTGCACATAGATCATGAATTTTATTACCTTATAAAGTTTTTAATGAATATGTTTTTCTATAATTATCATATGTGGATGAAATTCAATTTTTTATGGTTGATAATAAATAAAAAATCCATGAATTTATATACATTAATTGTTTCAGATATCCCACCGTAAAACTGAAACAAATTGGATACAAAGCATAGGAGAAAAATTTCAAAATAAATGAAATATAAAACCACAAAAGAATTTAAATAAAAAATATAACACAAAATCCCTAGAAAAAATGTTAAAAAAATTAAAATAATAGAACAAGTGAATTAAATATACGGTTCATACCATTTATTCATACTCCAAAATAATAACACAAATCACATCGAATTTTTATAAATCAATTATAAAAAATGGAATCATAAGATAGAAAATTTTGGAATAAGAGAAGTCAATTAGATCAAATAAGAAGAGTTATAATACATTCCAGTGTAAAAAATGGATAAGAAATAATGAAAAAGGAATCAGGGAAACCATCACGAGGAACACAAGAAACCTAGTATAAAATCCATTTATATGGATATAATAACTTGTAAAAGAACCCTTAATTAATCTTTGTATACAATTCATCAATCACAATAACATGAAATTCATTGTGTTCTCTACTAGGTGCATACTCACAGAACTAACTACAAATGATGTTTCCAATTACATCCACCAACCATCTCACTTACTATAGATCATCTCATACACATTATCTCATCATCTATCTCAAATTCACATTATATAAGATGTCTATTTATTCTCTCATAGAACAAGTGGGGACTTTTGGCAGTTAATCCTAAATCAACAAAACCCTTAAAACGCATTAAACTCCATTAATATTTGTGGTTGGTAATGGATATTTGGAAAGAATTCATTAAAAAATATTAAATGGCCAAAATATATTAAGGGTCTAAACATGTTGTTCCATTAAATGGTCACCATGATGTGCTACAAATATTTATAAAATCACTATGTAAGGGTAAAATAATGCAATATAGGGTTCAGTTCCCACTACATAGTGGTCAACACACGCTTTGTATGGGTTGTTGAACTGAAACCATAATAAATTATGACAATCCCATGTCTATGTAAATGTATCAATTTACTACCCACATTATGTACGCGTTACTCACTGTTGTGTAAGATTATCCTAGTCAACACATAAAGGTATCCCAACAACAAAACTCATAAATAAATGTAAAAATAACATACAGAAGAGTTATCCAAGAAAACAAAATCCTCATAACTTTAATGACCCTAAAAAATAAGGGTAATGGTTACCACATGTAATGGTAAACACACCTCATGAAATGTTAATATACACTCAATATAGATTAAAACAATCTTTATGTAATGGTATAAAAAAAACCAAAATCATGAAAATTTAAATCTATAGAAAATATAACAAAAATAAAGGATCAATTATCTTGTATTAGATGATTATTTATTAAATAAATAATTGAGAAACATAAAAAAAATTTAACATCAAACCGTTATCACATTGCATTCTATGATTCGAATCCCCCCAATGGTTGGTTCTAGTTCTTCTTTTTCAATAGAATCAACATCCTCTTCAAAAAAATCATCAAACCCCAAATATTCAAATAAACTGTTCCTATTTAAAAAAAACTAATGAACCCCCACTAGTATATGTTTCATATTCATGTTCAATGGAAAATTACATGGTAATTATTGAGCATGACTATGTTGCACAAGCTTCTCAACTAGCTCCAAAACCCATTCAACATCATTGCTGGACATTTATTATAAACTAGCACATTAAAAATCACTCTCATATCCTACCATACTATGATATATTGAGAAATGAGAATCCATTGTATTCAAATTTGGAATATTAAAAAGATGTTCCACTTATATATATATTTCTTACTTAACAAGGCTTGAACCCAGTCCTATTATTTCCCCTTTGAGACATTCTACACTATATCAAAAAATTTCTTGAACATAAGTACTATTAATATAATCCATAGCAGCCTCACCATATCTATCAATTTTAAATTTGTTCTCTGTGTTTAATATGTTTTCCCTGACCCAAAAAATTTGAAATTGATTATATGTATGATGGATGTATTGAATATGAATAAAACATCTCCTTTAATATAGTTTATTGTGTTACACGAATATAATGTAATAATTTCCATGAATATACATGATATTATTACGGTCGCAACATATCTTGTCAAGGATTATAACCATGCTGTGATATGAAAATATTCATAAAAAAATTTATATATTAGGATAATTAACTGCAATAGCATACACAGTACATAGAATATAATGTTTGAGTACTCTTAATAGGGTGATGTTTATTCTCAAGATGATCACAATTTGTAATCAACAAGAAGATAAATTATGAAAACATAACAACTAGTATGAATTTTTCATATATATACGTCATTAAATATTCTTATCTATTCTCATGTGTACTGGACCATATACTTTAATATTATCTGTAATGTATTACATGAATCAAGAATGTACATTTTGTATTGAAAATCATTATGGCATATAATTTATGTGAGGTAGGGTATGTAGGGTTGTCTTAATTGATATATCATTAATGTATAAGTAAAGGAAGCAATGGTACCATCCATCTATATAGAATCAGATATGTTGACATTTTATTGTAATACAACATTATCCCAACGAAATCAACTTCCACTTTTTATTAATGACTTGAAGGTTAGTGATTTGTGGTTCCTTTTGATGCATTAGTATGGTGAAAAGAAGATAATTTTGTTATCGGTGATGGAATAATTTTAATTCTTGAAGAGATCATGGGATCTGTGTGAATTGTAGTTATTTTCCATCTGTTGGATAAGTATTGATACATGTGATGTAACAATGACTAGGATACGACTGAAAATTATATCTATTTATTTTAATTTTACAAAAAACACATTACAATGAAAATTAATTTTTACATCCCTTAATGTTTTAATTATACTACCTATACAATTTTACTTTGAGGGATTGGAATCTAATTATATTTTAAATTACTCTGTCTAATTTTCAATTCTTATTTCCCCATAATTTTCAATTGATTTTGAGAATAGATATTGTTACATTTTATTTTTAAATGATAGAATATATGATGATTTTTGTAGGCTATTATCAAATAATAGAATGAATTTATATGAAAATAATTGTTGGGAAATTATTTATATCTACATCCTCAACCATCACCCTTCACACCTATGGAATTACAGATAATGTCAGGATTTTACAATAATAAAAACTATTTCCATTATAATATTTATAATTACATGATATGTCTAATTTTATTTATTTATTCTATTACATTTATATTTTAATATATATATCCTATAAACATATTAATGATAATTCTTTCAAATTTGGCTATAACATTATACAATTATCAAATTTCAAACTATAAGAATGGTGGAATTATTAAGAGTTATTTTAGAATAGTGAATGAAATTACCATTGCTAGAGAAGATGCATAAAAAACAATATGTATGTTAATAATGTCTATATTATATTATTTATTTATTTATTTATTTTTTATTTCATTATGTCTAATAAATTGTAAATGTTTATTTATCTAAGGAAAATCTGAATATTTATATAATTTTTTATAATTAATTAAAATTCTAAATATGTATACAGTTGTATAAATTTACAATGGATGAAATTATACCCACTATATATTATTTCATTAAAATAATATTAATGAATAAATTATTTTTTTTATTTCTTCTAAATTTTTTATAACAAATAATGTATCTTTTGGGATATGAAACTACCACTACTAAATTATTTTTCCCCAAAGTATTGTAGATTTTTTCATAGCCTCAACGTGGATTTCTATATCAATTATATCCAAATCTATATTCCTCAAAAATGTTACCATATCATTTATTAAAATTAAACATTTTTCAAATTTCTATTTTAGCTTGAATTTATTATCTACATTAAAAGGATACTATATTTCAATTTCATCATTAAATTTTTCGAATTAATGTGTTGACATTGGTTTTTAATTTATTATTTTATTCATTAATTTTTACTTCATTTCTTTTTTTAGGTTTTCATCCAAAAAATTTATGGTTTTATGAAAATAACCCATTTTAGTAATGACCTGCTACAATTTCTCAACTATTAAAAAACATGAAATTTTCATATAAATATTTATATAAAAAATTTATAGTTTTCTTTGAAATAATTTCTGTAATTTTGATTCATAAATTTGTAGTTATCATTATAAAAATTTTAGATAACACATGTTCTATGATTTTTTCTTAGAAGTTTTTGAAATAATTATGTTTTAGAGTTTCATGATTACAAATTTTTCCATGTTTTTATTTTAATCACCACCTAGTATATTATCTATAGGCATACCTACAAGGGATTTGATGATTACCTGAAATAGAGATAAACCCTAATTAGATTTTTATTTTTATCTATTATATCCTTTATTTTATATGTTCCACATTAATATTAATTTTCATGTATTGATTTTATTTTATTATTTTTCAAATAAGGAATTTACAATATTTAGCCTTTAATTTTTAGTATATAAATTTACATATAAATATATATATTTCTATTAGTGAGAAATTTATTTCCTTTTCCTATGATGTTTGAATCATTATTTATTTTTTATTGGAGAATAATTTATATATAAAAAAATTGAAATATGAATATTAGAAAAATAGTGTTATAGAATCCTAATTTCTATTTATTAAACCATATTAATATATTGTTATAATAATAAACATTTTAAAAATAAATTTTTCAATTTCTATTAAATAACATACTAGGAACTAATATAAAAATAAATAGATAGAAATGATAACATTTTAAATAAATTAAATACCTTTATAAATTAATATATATATATATATAGATTTGTGAGGAAATTACCAAACCAAATCATTATGTGATCAAGATATTTATTGTGAAAAGATTTATTTTATATATATTTAAACATAGATCGGGAATTTGAAAAAAAATTATAGAGATATGATGGTTTGGTGGTTCCGGTTAATCCTGAAGAAAAATGTATTATCCTTAAAATTTCATTTATCACAGGACATTAACCTGGTGTTCTATTCTATTTTATGTGGTGTCACTCAGTTGCCATAGATGTATTCAATAATCTGCTTCCATTTTTCCTTCCCTTGCGGTTAACCTCACCACCATTTCCATAACCTATAACAGTACCACCTCCCCTTGATGTATTCCTTATCCCCACTCAGGATTAATAATAATGTCATTAATATTGTTAAAAAAATAATTAACAAAAAAAATACTAAATGATATGATTGATGGTCTAATTAATAATTATAATATAATTATGAATGATTTCAAATATAAAATGTAAATAATGAAATTAATAATAAATTTAATATGATATTTATAAATAATTAGATATAATTAGAAATCTAATCAAATATAGTTATATTATTATTATATTATTTGACAATAAAAATAATTATAAAATAACGGTATTGTTTCGTAAGCATGCATACACTGTCCAATTTTTAAAATGAAAATGAAAAAAAAATAAGCGCAAACCATGTGTCACACAAGACGCCACCCAAACATAAATGTGGCAAGACCAATATCACCCAAAAGAGAAATCATAAAAAACCCAATATTAAAATCTCGATCACGGCCTTGAATTGATTCCATTACACACCATATCCTGATGGTTCTAGAAAAAAATATTGGGAGTCCTATGCCTTCACCATAAGATATATACTTGTCTCAACCCACCTCTCAAGGTCTTAACAAACAAACATCTCAAGTCTTCACAAACCCAAGGTCACCACCATCCCATTGTTGCTGAGTAAAATGGTTTTCAATCAACCCGATAATCAATATGTCTTTTCTAGCTACCCCATGGCATCTCGGACCTCAAAACATCACCCTTATTGTAATTGACACAATACACACCCAAAAACATACTTCCATTCCCTCTTCACACACCCCAAGTTGAATGGTAAGGCGGTTGATCAATTATGTGGACTCTACCAGCGCTCGGCTATATCTCTACACATAAAAACTATTACAGACTCACATGGAGCAGATCACATCCCAGTCGAGATCAGAAAAACCCGAATCAGATCCCAACATTCATCATCGTAAGATTCTTCTTCCAACTCCCCATAATTATTACAATAGATATGCGGTCTCCTGAACTCATCATTCACACAACCACATGGATCCTAACATCCCATGCATGCCTTTATTGACAGATATAAGAGCTTCACCATCTGTCATCACCAACATACATCTAGTTTAAAAAAAAATACATCGGCGATTTGAGGTCATCGATTAACTTCATCCCATTCCTAAAATGAATTTTCCCCCAAAACATACATCGAACGTGATTTATCAGCCCACACATGTCATCGCCACCATTAATAGCCCTTTATCCCTCATCACACCTTATATATGAAAAAAACTATGGGGAATCAATCTCATTCCTCCACAAAACCACCACTAAAAGTGGTACAAGTAGACGCTTTTCAAGATGAAAACATTTGACAATGTCTCAAAATCTCATAATATCCACATTGTGTAATCGAAGTCCGGATATGGCCACATACATTTAGTGAGAGATACTCTCCATTATAAGGAGAGACGCTATATATTTGTCGATAATAATAAAAAAATATTTCCCATTATTTCCAGGTAAATTATATTCTCTTTAATATTTTTAAGACTAATAATAATATTAATAATAGAAATGATGATGATGAAATTAATATTTGTATTATTAATAATTATTTACATTATTAGTTATATAATTATATTTTATTATTAAATAAAAAAAATAATTTGATTATATAACACATTTTAAAAAAATAATTATTTAGTTATTTTTTAAATATTGATTTGATTATTATTATGATTATCATAAAAAATTATTCATTTTATAATTAAATTTGTATATAAAAAATATTATTATTAAATATTTTTAATATATTAAAATTTAATTAATATTTATTTTTTCATGCTTTTAATTTTTTTACTTGTTACATTAATAATTATATTATTTACATCATTGTTCATAGGTATTACTGTAATATATTATATATTATATAATATAATTGATATTTATTAAAAGTGTAATAAATAATATTTAATAATAATACCATAATTAATAATCCATCATAATAATTCAATTTATAATATATTATCCAAATGGATTATTTTGGAATTTATAGACTGAATCCATAAATCCAAATTTGTTAATAGAAAATGAAATCATCAATAAAAAGAAAAGGTCTACTAAGGCATAATCTTCCAACACAAAAAACAAGAAGTTACTTCTTTTAATTCCCAATAGTGACCAAATTCATATGATATATTCTATTTCCCATTGGGTATGATACTCTACAAACATGTCTTTTTGTATTGTGGGAACATGGTCCTCATCATTTTATGTTTTAGAGGTTTCATCAATGCTGGAAAAAATCCTGAACTTCCAAGAGTGATCATGAAATTTTATCTCTACGTTAGATTGAAATAAATACTCTAAATTAATTTACAACTACATTATTCACAATTATTTGTTCATTGTCACCAAAAAATTCTAATTCTATATTGTAGTAGATGGATTAATGTCACAAGAAAATATGATCAAACACCCCCTTACCAAGACCTTAAATAGTCCTTTCCCATTCAATATAAATTGGAGGAATGAAAAAAATTCTCCTGTTGTGACACATTCCACATTCTAAGCCCAACCAAAAATGTTCTATGAATTTATCTTATGAACATAATAATTGGATGGGTGACTCTATTATGGATTCTTATTTCCCACTAATCGATTTATAGATGTAAATTACAAGTACAATGTATGCTCTTATGTAGGATATGTCCAAACCAATTCCGGTGCAGACACACATGCCATATATTTCATGGGGGACTTGTTGGAAGCCCTCTTCATCAACCAATATTTTTAAATATTTAAGCATTCAACCCTATTATAAAAATGTACATGACCAAGGTATTACAATGATGATTGATCACTAATACTATGATACCATATATATATTTCACTTCAATGCTTAATGTCGGTACATAGATCATTGACTGTACATCTTTTCTTAAATTCAAAATTTCCAACACTCTTTTAATGTTTTGTCGGTAGTTCATAAACAACTATGCTCTTTAATGGAATCACCAATAGATAATATTGGGCTAACTCCAAGATTCTTCATGTCATAGGAATTAATGATGACACAGGTTCATAAACATTCCTTTTCCCTGTATGATCCCCAATAGTATGTTATATTCACTTTTTCATAAACTGGGAACAAATCTAGCCATGTACATTACCATAAAATTTAGACATGTAAATTACCATCATTATCAAATGAATCTCCTACAATAAAATGATCAAATGATTCAACATCTTTAGTAATATATTCTATATTTTTACCCATACCACTTCAACCCCACCAATCAATTGGACATCATGTCCAACACCATCAAAATGATTAGCTGGACCACCCCAAAATGCATCTGCACCGTATTGACATTTCCACATGAGGATCCATGTCACTAAAAATAGGTACCATAATCCAATTCAAGGACATGTCAACGAAAGAGGATATAGTAGCATGATCAATAATAGGTTAAACTACATCTTTGGAATAATATTGAAATATTTTTCTCTTCTGTTCATGGAATTATAACTAGCATCATATCCTCATTCTCCTCCATATTGAGATTACAATGATCTGTTGTGTGTCCAGATTTAATATACGAAGGAAACAATATATTTGTATGACACCATATAAATAGGTGTCCAATGTGAGAGAAGCTGTCAAAATATTCATATAGCCACTAAAAATCACTTTACGGATAAATATTGAAGTTAACTACAATCAAAATATAGTTTTAATAAAATCATGGAACAAATAAATATCAACCATATTTATGGAATAGTGACCCTTTCATGCATTCTCAATAAAATTAATAATATTAATATGAGTCCCAACTATATAACTGATATCCCAGAGTATTATTGAGTACCAGAAAAAACATCTCTGGCCCATAACCCAGATCATAACATCATGGACTAATATTATAGGATCAAATTGATCAATTAGTTTATCCCAATCTTTAATTATGTGGAACCTCATATTGAGTGATACCATTCTATATCTCCAGGAAAATAATTTTCACAATTTCAAAGGGAAAATAATTAAATTAATCCATTATGTTTAGATATAGTAATAAAATTATTAAATCCACAATAATGATGAATCAAAATCCTTAGATCATCTAGTTTCACATAATAACTCTTACAAGATACTAATGGATGAGCCTGAAGATATAAATTTTGTTCCTCAATATGGTTGTAAATTTTTTTAATGTTCTCCTCTACATTGGCAATGGGTCTAGTCTTTGTAATAATTTCATCAAAATCAATATGAGGGTCGTAACAAACCTATTATTTATACACATTAAAAAACACATACATGAAATATAATAATGTTTACTTATATTCACATCAAATTATTTTAAATTATAGAGTATAATTAAAACATAAATGGAACATAAAACACTGACAAAACATATACAAAATAATTGAAAATAATAATAATATAATAAAAAATAATGTATAATATATTCAATGGTGTAAAATATTCTTGTTTAAAAAAATAAAGTACATTGAAATAGTCCTTTAATAATGCTAAAATTTCCTTTATCTTTCCTAAATAAAATATTATTACCAGATTTAGATAACAATCCTTAAAATTTTATAATCTCTAAAAAATATCTTCTAAAGTGTTAAATTATCAGATAAAAAAAATTGATAAATGGGCATTTATCAATTATTTAGGAATCATAGATAAAATAAAACTTTTATTAGTTTTTCTAAGAGCACCAATAATGGTTACCTCTTCTAAAGCATAAATTATAACAGATAATTTACCCATTTATCGTATTTTTTACATGAACTGATACATGAACCCATTATTAGTTCTTATAAAAGTGGTGAAAAAGGACCCCTTTTTCATCACTTCTAGAGGGGATGGTATAGTGGCACATTATAGTGTACAATAACATAAAATTTCTTCAAAAGAAACACAATAAAATTATATAAATCAAGAAACAATACATGAATTTAATTGAAATACTATTGAAATCACAAAAAAATTAGAGAGTTTTCACTAAATTATCAAATAAATTTGAAATAAGTTTTATTTTTTTTAGTAGGGCATTTTTCATTTGTAGCAAAATTGATGTAAATTATAGATAAAAAGATGCACATGGAGTCATACTAGTAACATTATACATTGGATTGAGGTTTAGATATTTCATAAGACTCTAGAATGACTTATGTATCAATTTTATAAGGTATCAAAACATTCTGATTGTGTTTTTTCTATATTCATGTGGAAATATATATTTTTTAATATAAATAATTTTAAACTGGAAACATGATCATTGAGTCATTCCAATCGAATCACGTGTTAGTTAGAAAAAGGACTAGTTCATAACCTTCAAAATTGAATTATGAATAAACTTATGAAATTATCCCGATAATATGACTATGTTTCCTTGTTTTATAGTGAGTGACACTTTTAATCAAAAATATAAATTTAAAACTGATAATAAATGATTTGAGTCATACTGTGTATATTGTGTACTATAATTAGGTTTGGATGATTTATAACCATCATGAATGACATTTCTATCATTTTTATAAAATATCAAAAAAAATTAAATGAATTTTCATAGTTTATAAGTATTTCTGTTTTCCTATTTAACATAAATGGTTGTCAATTTTAAATAAAATGTCTCACATGGAGTCATTCTTGTCAAATAATTAGTTGGATTGATGTGAGGCTAATTCCTACAAATCTCAAATGACATATGGATAATTATACAAACGTATAAAAACAATAATACTGTGTTTTATTTTTTCTAATAAAACCACATTCATTTATACTAAAATTTCATTTTAAATAAAAAACTTGCACATTTACTCATACAGATCACAACTTTTATCGGTTTATTATGAGATAGATTCCCATGTGTAAAAAATTACATAAGTATCATTTTATAAAATTATCAAGACAATCTATGCATACATGATCTCTTTTTTTATGTGATAATTCATTAAATAAAATCTATATTTTAAACTGATAACAAACTCTATGAGTCATATTGGGAACATAGTTTATCCGATTGATGTGAAACTATTTTCTACAAGTCACAACTGACATATAGAAAATTTAAAAAAAGATTCAAATTGAATTGAATTTTTTTTATAGCTTTTGAATATGTCAATTGACCATATCAATAATATTGAGGTAAATTTTTTATAAAAATATTTGATCAGTGTCATAGTAGTCACAATGACTGTCAAATTGTGGTGAGTAAAATTTATATATCTTAAAAAAGACTTTTGGATCATTGTCCTAATAAATCAATGTAATATTAATGTATTTTATCATTTTTTTATATGTTACATTTTTTTAAATTAAATTTTAAACTAGAAACATGCACAATGTATCATAATGATCACATAGTTATTCAGATTGATTCTTGAACAATTACAAAACATTAAAATTGACTTATTAATAATTTTTTATAAATTATCATGAAATTCTGAACATGTAATCTCATTTTTAAGTGAGTGAAACTTTTAGAATTAAAATTTATATTTTGAACTAATAATAGACACATTGATTAATATCAGGAAAGTATTTTATTATGTTGTGGTGAGACTGATAACTATGTTTCAATAAATAATAATGATCCATTAGCATGAAATATAAACTGAATATGAATGTGTTTGATCTATTTTTAATTAGGGGTGTTGACAATTTTAATAAAATTGAAGGGAAATTTAAATTAAAATATGCACGTTGAGTCACACTGGTCACACCCTTCATCATATTGATGTTAGGATAACTCTTAAATTTTTCAAATGATTTACAGAACTTTTTCATGAAATTTGAAAACAATATGGCTTTGATTTCGTTGTTTTGAGGACATTACATGTCTTTTATACTAAAATATCATTTTTAATTTGAAACTCACACACTGAATCATACCAATAACATCATGTATCATATTTATGTGAGGATTATTCATAAAATTAAAATATAACATCAGAATAATTCTACAAAATTATCAACAAAACCCATGTCAATTAATTTATTTTCAATCAGTGGAAAATTTTCAACTAAAATTCCAATTTTAACCATATAACATACTCCTCGAGTCAAATTGGGAACATCATCTATCAGATTGAGATGAGGGTTACTCCTACACATCCCAAATGACATATGGATCATTTTCATAATGTATAAAAACATTCAGAATATGATTTCATGGTATTGAGTATATCATTTGTCTGTTTTAATAAATTTAATTTCAATTGTAAAAAAAAATAAGCACATTTAGTTTTATTGGTCAAACCATGAGTCAAATAGAGGTGATGAAAATTTATAACTGACTCAATGACTCAAAGAATATACTAACATTAAATTTCACCATTATTTTTATTACCTTTATCTTTTTGTATTACAAAAAATTCATATTTACTTGATAATCATAGTCTAAAAAATTTTATCATTATTGAAATACTATAGAGAAGAGGAATCTCATGTTCCCATTATATAACAAGAAGTCACCATAATAGGCATATTATCTTCATATACTCTTATATACTTCAAAAATGAGAATTTTTTATGGTTCATAACTTTTACTCTATGCGATGTGTTTTAATTTTGACAGTGAAAGGAAATGGAAATCATTGAAATATTGACAGAATATAACATTTAATGTTTATTTGGTATTGTTCTAGATAATTTAAATCATAATTTGAATTCCAAAAAGATCATCGAAAAACACTAATCATGTATTAGATAATAATTTTATGGAAATTATCTTATGAATAATTGATAATTTGATGTAAAAATAAATTAAATAATTAATAGTAATTTAGATTTCCATGATGGTTGTATATATTCTTGACACATTTATGTTTTCATTAACTTTGTTGTAGGCTCTTACTCTACTCTCTCATGATTATGGGAAGTTTTGAAAACACCACCCCCACTCAATTAAAAGAATCCACTTGTATATTAAAAAAATTACTATATTAGTAATAATTTAAATAAAAAAATTTATAATAAATACGAATCAATAAATTAATTTTATGGACAATGATTTTACAATAAAAACATTAAGAATACCTTAATGATTGAGTAAGAATGGGTACTTGAAAGAATGTGAAAAAATTCTATAAATACATGATTGAAAAGATTTTTAGCTAGATGAAGTCTATGATTTTTTTGTGCATAAACTCATGATTGATGCATATTCAACCGCAAATTGAACCAAAGAATACAGATTCATAGGAAAACAATCCTTATGAGAATAATATTCAATCGAAATAAACTGATATGAATAAGAATATATAAATTTACTATATATAATATTTTTTTACATTGAAAACATCAAAATTAACTCTATGACTGATCAGATGTTGCATTGATGCTCATTCTAAAAAGGCAGTAGTATAAGGAGAAAGGAGAGAGCATTTGATTGTCATGCTCATAATACTGAAATATAACTTATTTGGCCTATTGAACATCCCCAAACTATACTTTATCCTTCATCTAGTCAAGATGGTACTTTCATGATCCAACTAATATAAATTTATCATTTAGTCAATGGAAAAACAGAGCGGGATAAACATATGTCTTATAAACAAGTTATACTTTCTACATATACTTGTTATGAGAGTATTGTTTTATTTCTTCCATGTTTAGTTAATAACGATTCATTCACTGAACAATCTATTCGGAATTATATGGTGTTGAATGACATGACCATAAAAACTTCTAGGCCTAATTTTGATACGCAACAATCTCACTCTTTTAAGGAAAAGTATTTTTCTCAAACTAGGTGTGGTATGAGAGAGATTGATCATTATACATTTCCATCAAATTCTGATAGATTTTATTAGTTGTCATAATGAGAGTTGTTTTGATTTCTGAAAAATATGTTCTTAGGACATCTGTTTTGGATGTTGTATGGAATGTTATTTTTATACCTTGTTCTGGTTAATAGAAAAATACACAGTATTTAGGTCATCATGATCTAATGGAGCATATTACTCATGGGATGGTCTCACCTAGTTGTGGTAACAATTATAGTCAATTCGGACATCTATCTTATTATAATTAATTTAGGAAATTTAACATTTTCCCTGTCAGTGTGGTGTATATTAAATCATTTAAAAAATTCATCCATTTGAATGGTGTTTTAGGTCTGATTACACTGAAAACCTTTATAATGAGGATTTCACTCTTTCTGAATGTAAGCAACCCATTTGTATAACCCTTCTAGTGAGATAACCACTATCTCAATATCTCAATTGTATATTATTGGTCATGATACAAAAACTGTATGCATGGGAATGAATAAAAAGGATGTATGAAGAAAAGTAATGGAAAGAATCATCAATAAGATGGGCCATGTACAAGGCTCGGGTATCTTCACCAATGGAGATTTTATATTGGAATAGCCATGGGATTTGGAAATCTCTCTCAGCCATGGTCATTATGAACATAAACATGACCAATAAACCAATTCATCTTAGAATTTCAGAAAAATAAATTACTTTTTTTAATTGGATTTCCTCCAATTGGTTTTAAAATAGTTATTTGTTTTTCAAACAACCCAAATCTTGATGGTGTGGAATTAATTTGGGTGCTAAAGCATTATTGTACATCCAAAATATTTTATATTCATGATAAGTAGTAAACCAATATCTCTATGAGGATTAATGGAATTGAAATTTTGGTCACCTTTGTATCTGATTTTGGACAATATATAATATTAATGGATCACTGGATAAGTTTGGAAAATTTATATGGAAGTATTGGATAGTGTAGGATTATCCAGAGTGATTTAAATATGTGTTAATTCCAATGATGAATACTATAGATAAATACAGCAGGATTGTTGCTCAATTTTTTCCTTCCTATATTGAGAAATGTGGCGTTGTTGAGGTCCCTATTGTTTTAATAGATTTTACCTTGGTTAGACACACTCATAATTTTAAATGAAAAAGAAAATTCGATCTATTCATTGTTCAAGTGGATTAAGTAAATGTGTCTATTAATGTATCTAGTTTGACCCTTCATACGTCTCATTTAGATAAAAATATTATTCTTATATATATATATAAATATATAATATACGGTCAATCCCATAACCGTTTAAATTAAAAAAATAATATCTTAGAATAAAAATATATACGGAGATAATCATGGATGCATAGAAAGTTACTTTTACTGGTATCCCTCTTAATATTCTTTCAATGAATCTAAATAATGTAAATAGAATACATCATGAATGGAGAAATGCTATTCTTCTAGCATTGATCTTTATGTTTAAAATGATGACAATCATCTACTTCAATGTAAATGGTACAATTAGAATAAAAAATCTCAATTTAAGGAAGAGATGGATTATATATAAAAATACAATGGTGTACTATCTCTTAAAGTAAATCATTCTAGATGTTAATACAATATCAATTAGTTGATGGAGGGGGATAAAAACTGATAGGTATTTCAATGCTAGTATAGAGAGAAGAGGGAAACCATAGGAATCAAAACCCTATAAATTAATGGGGAAAAATAAATTTATGATATTGAAATATCCAATGAAACTATAAAATATTATGTGGATCCATATACAGATAATGGTAATGATAAGCCAGAAAAATTGTTAACAATATCACTCCTACTGTTAATGATGTAAAAAATATATTTCATACTCAAGTACATAGTTATAAGGAAATTAATGTGGATCTATTTTATTTGAATATTAATAGTGGTGCTGGTCCTGATGGTATCAATAATAAATTTTTTATGTTATTTAGGGAAATTTATTATATTGAGATATATGATTTTGTTAGATAAATTGTTAACCATGAATCCAAGACTTATTGTGTGAATGCTAATTTCATTTCTCTGATTCCAAAAAATTATAATGCTCATGATATGAATGATGTTATTCTTGTAGTGACTGGGAACAATACAGAAATGATAATTAATAAGGTAAGAGATTTTATAATGGGATTTTTTCCACGTGGTTCATTACCAAAAACACATTTGGATTTTTAAGTGTGGGAGTAATATTCACAATTTCCATATACTACATCTGAGTGTGGCGATATTTAAAAAAATTTATTGATGAATGGGAATATGGATCTTAAGATTGACATTTATAATGATTTTGGAATGATGAAGTGTTTTTTCTTATTTGTCGGTAAGGGAATTAATAGGATTTCCACAGATTGTAGAATGTTGATCAAATTCATCTAAAATTTTTTTTGGCTCTTTATCGTGGCCAATGTGTCACCTGGAGGGTTTTTTAGCATTATAGTGGAGTGAAATGTTAGTATCCATTATTAATTATTATCTTTTCAATTATTTAAGACTACTACAGTAATTTCCTATATAATCTTGTGATTTGTGGATTATTTCATCAAATAATGGTGGGAATATCTATCATTGAACTTTAACATATTTTATATGTTGATGAAATAGTATTATTTGCAAAAACTTATTGAATTACTCGATCTCACATTAATGATATTTTTGGGAAAGATGAGGAATTTTTTTCATGAAATTAATTATAATAAATCAAATATAATATATTTTTAAGGGGATCCCATTGTTAAGAAAAATTTTTTAGCTAGAATTTTTGGGGTAATGAGAGGGTTTGTTCCCTTTATATATCATGGGGAACCTTCCTTTTGGGTTAGTGTTAAAAGATGTCAAATGTAGAATATTTGATTCTATATTACTAATCAAATGGAATCATGGAAAGGAAAAAAAACTTGTCTCAAGAAGAGAAGGTATTCCATATTAATTTGGTAATTAGTTCTATGTTTTTTTATGCTTTATCTTTATATATATGGCCTAAATTACTTCGTATATAGATGAGGATTTTGATTCGAATGATTGTATGGACTGGTTATATTCCTGAGGGGAAACATAAAACATCTTCTTGGAATGATTTTGATTATCATATTGATATTGGTGTAATGGGAATAAAATATCCCAAATGTGTTAATAAAACACATCATAAAAATTTCACCTAGAATATTCATAAATCCATTGATTCTTCTTATGGAGTTTGTTGTGGATAATTTTTTTAATTAACATTATAATGGATAATCTCTGTATATACCATCATTGGCATGTCCGTATTTTAATCATGCATATGCTATGATCTATCAATGTTTAAAATGGGAAGTTTCAGAGAACTATTCTCAAAATATTTTGACATATAATTCACTATCACTAATTTTAGAATACAATGTGGAAATCTGCTAACATTTTAAAACACATTCAATTTAATGTTATTTAATATGAAATTTCAAAAGATTATCTCAATCTAGAATATGATAAATAAAAATATACCAATATAGAAAATATAATTTGGAAACTGATTTTAAATGGAACGATCATTTACAGTAATTTTAATTGGCTAAAATGTGATGGCGATTTTTTTTAAATCCATTTTGGTTTTCCGCAGATAAAATGCCTTTCATTTCACCTAATTCATTTTTTATCATTTTTGGTGTTTGGAGAAGGATAATTCAATTATAACAGCTTATGAAACGTGTAATAAGAAACAATTTTCTAGTCTTCTTTCTCTACTTGAATGCATACGGGTCCCATGATCATATTTTTTTATAATTCCCTTTTACATGACGGCTATGGAGATATGATGAAGAAATGTTTTTTTGTAAACATACCTCCTCCATCTTTGAACATCTATGGTTTCCAATCATCCAAATAGGATGTAGTGACAAGGTTCTTGTAGTATTATTATCTGATACAATAACAATTATTTTATTAAAATGGAGACAGAGGAATACTTGTGATTTTACGATCAATTTCTACTATTACTTGAGTCAATTAGTGAAATAAATAGTGGTGTTATGATCGATTCAATGTGAAAAATTAGAAATATTTGGAATGATCTTTTTGAAATTAAATTTTGTAATCTTTTTGTGTTTCTAGTAGTATTAATAATTTTATTGATTCTAAATATATTTGGTCGAATACCCCAATCCTAAAATGGATAATTATCAACATTGATTGGGAAACATCGAGTGCAAGAGGTCCTTCTATTTGTGGTTTGATATTTAACATATATATATTCTTTGATAAATGTTCTTAATATCACATCATTGGGGGGATCCAAGTCATTAGAAATGATATGTGGTCAATGACAAAAGAGGTCACGTATTGTGTACATTTTTTGGCATGAATTGGGGATTGAATCAAATTTATTTGTCAAATTTTAAATTCTTAATGTCACTCTCAGAAGGATGCATGGAATATGTTTCCCTCTTGGATTGATTGTATCTGTCATGTGAATAATCCTGAAATTGTTTTAACACATGTCTATAGATAAAAAAATCATGTTGTAGATGTACATTCAAAGAGATCTATTATAGGAGACAATTCTAGTTGTTCATGTGTGTAAGATGGTTTTTTGAAATGAATTGCTTCAAACAGATGCACGTTGTGATATGTATATGCCACTTTGTAAACCCCCATTTGTAATTCTACTTTTCATCATTATTTTTTATTAATTTTGTTAGAAGTAGTTTTCGTGCATCTTTATCCTTTTTATTAACACTCTTTCATTCATTAATGGTTTTATATAATTAGACCCTCTAACGAGAATCAATACCTTTTCATTATGGTCACATCAAATGTACAATACATTCAACACATTGGGATCAACCTGATCTTTTTTTCTCCCAATAAAAGGTTCATTATCAATTAAATTTTCATTTAAATAGACATTTCCTTAATTATATAGTATGAAATTGGACCAATTATTGTGTGGTTGATCTAAGACATAAGATACTCTCACTACTTGTGATACCAATATGAATGAATCATATTTTTACCCTTCCTTAATAAAAATAATCATTATGAATCCCATTTTCCAAATATTCATTACACTCATATTTTCATCCCATTTGTGATAGAAAATTGGAAAATGAAATGTTGTATAACACAACTCGTACATCTCTCTGCTAATAAAAAAATTTCCATGTTTTCATTAATTGGATTTCAATTAGTGGAAAAATATATGTGAATCTCTTCACAAATAAGTTTCATCATAATTCACTAATAATTTTTATTTTTATGGAACATATAAACATTTATATCATAATAATTGTGATATATAAAATTCTAATTTGGTCTCTTAGAAATACATTGGATTCATTATGCAATTGAATTAATATTTTTGACAACTCCTTAAATATTTAATTTCATTACATTCTTTTTGAATATTGATTTCGTGTATTTGAAATCTATCCTTAATCCCTAGATGGGTTAAAATATCAATGAATTTCAATGTGTGATCCAAATTATGGATTAAAGACATCTCTATTTTTTAATTTATTAATTTGTGATTTCACACACTCGTTCAAGGTAATTGTAAAAAAAATTATTGAAAACTACTTTCCAAGAAGTAATATTCTATGACGAGACATTGGAAGATTGATGTTTTCAAAATATGATAGGTAATCAGTACATAATTCAATTAATTCTTCTAACATATATTAATCATCATAAAACCTTATTTATGACTTCAATTCATGACATACCTTTTAAAAAGTTTCAGAAACTGTTCCAAGGTGTAATTCTATCTGTAATGGAAAGCACCACATAGTTGGACCACACAGACCAAGTGACCCATTATCAAGAACATTATATCAACTATTTAAGGTTTTATGAAAAAATATAATTCACATAATATGGTTACAACCTATTTTTTTTGTGATTGGAAAATTAATCTATTCAATATAATTTCTACATATATATTTAACAATGTTTTAGAGTCTTGTTACTTTTTTTCAATAATTTTGAGACAGAATATGGAAGAATGGTTCATGAATTAAATTATTCTTCAAAACATGATTGTCATTTGATTTTTTTCCTTGTAAAACTAAAAAAATCATTGATACAACATTCATGTTATTTTATGTATATTACTTAGGAATAATTACATTATTAAGAAGAGAAAAAAATTGACCTTTTTCCTTTATAGTTAGAGGGTAATCTGTTGGATTAAGAAACATATTACCTTTACCATTCACATCATTCCACTATTATTTGGTTCCCAATACATTCATTTACATTCTATCCGTGATGAAATAATTCTTATTTTTAGGAACATTTAGTAACGCAACAATGACACTATCAAATAAATTTATTTCAATCTTCCCAGAATCAAAAAAATTTCTATTATATAAAATATACTAATTCATTATTTCAAAGAAAACGAATCCATTATTCCAACATGATTTCATAAGGTATTTTGAAATTGGTGTATCAAAAATAGTTCTAATATATTTTACAATATTAAATAGTTAATCATCACTTATTGGTGATGGTTTTTTACCGTGTTTGATATTCTAATCGAATTCTATCATCTTTAATATGTATTTATTACATCGAAGTAAATAAAATTGATGACCTAAAATCCGAATCTTTGAGAAATGTATCAAATGGATCGATTGTGTGCGTTTTTCATAAATGGGACACTCAAACATTTCATAAATGTTTTATGCTGATAAATATCCCCAATTAGTGAATAAATTTATCATCCATTACAACATAGACCTAAATAAGAATTATTCACTTCTACAATAACAATATATTCAAACAACAATTGACATGAATTTTATATCCTTAATCAGAATGGTAAAAATGAAATCATTATCATTACTAGGATAATTGTTTTTGATATATGTTGAGATGACATAATGGATTTTCAATTCAAGCATAACCTTGGTTGAATGTTATAATTCTCAAATATAATAGACCATGTACTATGAGACTACACTATATAGAAAACTGATTTATTCAATCTGTAGATAATTTTATATGAATATTTCATGGACCATTTTCAAATTTAGGATACTCATAATAAATTTTATTCCATTGAAGAGAATCTGGTGAGTGATTTAGGATCCCACATTTAATTCATGTATGTGCATTCCAGGTCAATTATATCATGGTTTCCTACTATAAATATTGTATTTTAAAAAATATACTGATTGGAATGTACGATAATGATTTTAGAGGACCTGATTTATTTTTCTTTTATCGATTATCAACATTCTTATTGCATTTTATGTGTGATTTGAGGCCCATATGAAACAATATGAAATATTTTTCACAAGCATGTTCTTTTTTAGAGATGATTCCAATTGAATGTTGTAGTAGTTTAGTATCATATGTTTGATAAGATAGTTCAATTTATTCTAGTAGAATATATTTTTAGTGAACACATATTTATGTAGAGATGGAATCACTCTATCAATGGTAATCATTTTAATTATATTACTTCAATAAATATAACAATTATTTCTTAAATTAAAATTGGTATACAATGGTATCTTAGTGTATCTATTTTACATGTCAATAAAAATGGTATATTCATGATGAACATCTTTAATTACTATTTTCATATCGTCCATGACATCTCCATAATAATTTACACTTGTAATCATATGAAATGATCTATAAACCAATGAATCATCCCAATAAGTTTGTGCATTCAGTTTTAACCAAATTTAGAAAAAAAATCCTGAAATTATCTATTCTGTGATATCAAAACAATTCTTCCAACTCTTTTGGACTAATTAGTCATTAATAAAAAAAACATAAACAATGAAAAAGTTTTCACAAGGGTTGTATAAGTGAACTATTGCAATATTATTTGAACTCATTAACTCCATATTCATACTCTTTTATGGAAGAATTAGCATGCATCAATTTTTTATACATATCCATTCAACTGGGTTCATTAAAAATTCTTCTGATACAATAAAAAATTAAATAAATATAAAATATTTATTATCAAGGGGGAATGTAATAGGAAATTCAAGAAAGGGAAACCCAACTTTTGATTGTTTCAATTAATGTTATCATGCTTTTAAGAAAATGGTTAATTTAATTAAATAAAAAAAATACACTATGGTAGGTTTTATCCTATAAATTCATCTAATGGAGAAATTATAGACAACTGTCATTCTAAACATCTCATCTCAGGATTAGTTATCATATAAATTTTCTCTTTGAAAATAATTCTCCATCACATCTGGAAATGCACCTATGTTTCATGAAATACTATATGATGAATTCATCCATGAGACGAATACCGATTAGAGTATTATGTCCAAAAGAAATAAGATGAAGGATAAATCGCAAGCTAAAAAGGTAATTCTAACTATTTGGGGTATGGGGATGATGTGGATGAATGTTTTTCATCATTGTGTTACCTAAAAGGTGTAATGAATCCAATTATTTAGAATTCAATGGATGGTAATTAGAAATTTATATGGGTGGAAACCAAAGGTATTATGAAACAATGATCTAGTTATAAATGGTTTAATGTAAAATATATATAGTGTTTTTATACTTCATGTAAAAATTGATATGATTTATAATAATAATTTATGAGTGGGTTATGATTTCAAATATAGATATATTTGTACAATAGTATAGAAAATGTACTGAACAATTTTGAGATTTAGGGGCAGTCAAAAAATATGAATTTAATTTTAAAAGAGGAAATTTATTTTGGGTAGTAAATATATGATCCTATTAGATAATCAGATATTTAAATAATCGATATAATTCGGTGGATTGAAATTTTTTTATGATGAAATGATAAAATTGATATGTATTTTTTCAACATTGAATGGTGGGATTGTTAATAATTAAAATTTTGATTAAACATGGAAAGAAATTAATGTTTAATTGAGTAGCATTGGGGAGAGCACATGAGGATGAGGAGAATCAAAATTATACATTTATGGTGAGGAAACTGATGGTGGATTATATTATTCATGAAATACAGGAAATTATAACATCATTGAATAAATTATTTTTGGAAAATTTACACCCCTATACCGGTATGATACTATTTTAAATTTCATTAAACTAATTGTTTCAATGTACTTCAATGTACACTGAATGGATGTCTAATCATTGTTTCTCAAAGAGTTCATATAGGGGGTATACATTTGGAAACGTGATGGGTTTAGTATTGATTAATATAATTGAAAGGTGGGTTTGTAATGTAATTATTTGAATTAGATAAAGAAATCACTGAGGAAATTGAATTTAATGTAGGATTAATAAAAAAGAAATATATTTTTTATTGAGGTAGAGTTGATTAAACCTTATACATCACGAAGAAGAATCATAAAATTATGTTGTTACTCATATATTAGGAAGACATAATATTTCAGGATTAGAAAAAACAGGACGCTATTTGTTAAGATCATATGAGTTACGATATCTAGATGTATATGATTGGTGAGTTAATAATTTATATTTTTTTATTGATGAATAATGGAAATCATACCTAATTAATTTCCCAATAAATATATGAACATTATTTGTTCATGTGATTTATAATGGAATATTAAAATCCAAAGACAATACCAACTACTATTTGGATGATTTTCTCAAAAGATGATGATTGCAAAGATGTAGATGGGATTTAATTTTGGTATTGGAACCATATAATACCTCACTTAAACCTGATCCAATATTTGGTTTGATATATTTAATGTCTCATTATAAAAGTGTCTACCCATGTAGATCCAAAAGCTATTGTTGAATAAGATACATCTGTACTTCTAAAAAAAAGTTAATTTTGGCTTTTTTTATTATAGGGTAGTGCAACTAGAGTTTTTGGGATTCATGGATGAGGGTTGGGAAGGAAAAAGGGGATAACTAATGGGAAATAATCTTTATCTAAAAAATGGATTTCCTTGGTAACTTGGATTTTTTCGACCCTTGAATCATTCGAGCATTAGAATGAATCCATTGAATACATGGAGTCTTTATTAATGCCTAAATTCGAGAATGGATTGGACAACGAGGAGCGATGATTGTAATTGGATACCGTAGAGAGATTTAGATATCATGAACTAGTATGTGATGGATACCGTTAATATATAAGATTGAGAAACTTTTATCAGCACCTCTAAAAAATGTTGAAAAATATAAGGTTTATTAGAGCTATATTATTATGTGTCGACAAAAAGTATCATTATTAATGCTTTTTTAGAATGGATAATTCAATATCATTATTTTCTATAATAAAGTGATGATAAAGATTACTTGTATCATATATTATTACTTTAGCGTAGATAAATTATTTATAAATAAAAAAACATCAAAAAAATTATTTAATTAGATATATATATATATATTATAAATATTTATAAAAGAAAATATTTTAATTATATTCGTTATTTAAATATACAATTTATATTTTTATAGTTATTTAAATATATAATTATATATTTATATTTATATAAATGAATTATTTAGAAAATAATATTTATATCATTGTATATATATATATATATTGAATAAATATATATTAACATCAATACATTAAATATATACATTATTATCATATATATATTATAATTTTATAATTATTTAGATAAATATTATTATTTATTTATAGTTATATAAATACGTTTTCAAAAATAAAAATTATTTATAAATACAAATATATGAATTTATAAATATAGCAAATATAAATTTACAAGTAAAATAATTTTTAAATAATTTCTTAGAACTATTTTTTAACATTTTTAATGTATATTTAATATTATTTACAAGAATGTTAAATATATGTGAAATTGAATAATTAAAATTCATAACACTATAAATATATTGAAAAAATTTGATTAGTTTTATTGATAAAATATAAATTATTAAAAATAACGATCATTATTGAAATAATCAAGAATACATATTGAAATTATTAAAATATAATAACTAAATATACATATTATAAATAATAACCATTTACTAAATTACCAAATGATTAAAAAATAATAATTAATAATTAATAAAATCTGATTTTATACATTACATTAATAACATAAATAAAAAAATAAATTATGTTTTTCTAATTTAATTAAATAAAATATTAAATATATAATGGTATAATGAAATTCAAAAATTTATACAACCTTTCGAATAAATTAAATAATTATTAGGTGTTTATGTTATTATATAATATTTCATTCAATACCAGTGTGTTTATATTTATGCATTGTGTGTAAAACTAAATTATTTATGTATATTGTAAATCAATATATCACATGTTTGATCTATGTAATATTGAAATATCAAATTATATTAAATTATTTTCACTACATGATGTAATTAGTTTGCATTTAACTTTTATATGTTTTTTCCTGATTTAATATCTAATCAATATTTATTATTCTTATAAGGCTCTCCAATGAAAACCACTATCGGGTTTTCATATACAACCTCGAGTGTAATTCTCTCCAAATATATCTACATGTAGAAGTAGAATTTTTTGTCAGCATTGCCCGAGTCAGGATATTCTAATAGTGTATCCTCTTTCATTGTAGCCCAATCAGTATAGATGTGTTCTCCTCCACAATGATTTTGTGAATGACCAATTTGACATTATTTAGCTTGTTTACAATTTCCCTCCAACTTGTTGTCTTCCACATCCGAGTTCTTTTTATTCATTAGAGTCAACTCCTTATATTAGATATCCTCATGAATTCTATTTTGATTCATTGATGGATTTTCTAGTGAGGTATCCACTTCCATCCTAGTGTCCTGATGTAGTTCAACAACATCATATTCACCAAATACAAGAACCAAATTTAAATTTTAAAAATAATTCACATTAAATGAATTTTATGGAATCAATTTCTCTCCATTTAATTGATTCAATAAAACCGTTAAATGATATTTCTTCAAGAATTTTGACATCTGTGTGGCATGTAGATAGAAATTTTTTATCAATTAAATCGTGTTGACTATTGATGAAGTCTCATATTTCATTGATGTCTTAAAATTTATATCCAATTTCCCTATAATAGGATAAGTCTGCAAAATATTTTCTCCTTCCATTTTTTATTTATCCTTGAATGGACATGTAATAAAAAGATGATCATGATGATGTTATTGATCAAAAAAATTTTCCATTGTAACCTCATCAACACACTGAGGTAACTCAGATTAATAATATGAGACCGCTGTTAATTGGTAATAATATGTTCCCCTTTAGTGGGGCCAAAGGATGACCGACACACGTCGATGGAAAATGTTAAATATTGGACATTTCAAATGAAAATAAAATAAACATAAAAATGTTTTATATTAATAATTTTATCTTTTTTTCATTGATAATAAATCTCTTCAATTCGGTGACATGATGATTTGAAACCCTTAAATTCAATAAATTTAATGAATCTATGTGCAATGACGTTTTAAAATGAAATAGAAATTCTGATAAACATTTATCTTTGAAAAGCATCTTAAATATTTGCGTTTCAGGAAGAGGATAATTTTTCTTGAGTGCTATATGGGAGATGATAATGCTGGTGAAATACATCCTGTTGGAGTGTGATAAACGATGATGAACATAGAATTGACAATGATGTCTGATTGATGAATGGTGATTATTGAACATTGGTGTTGTGACACATGTCTTTGTTATAGAATGTTCTAACCTCATGATAGGGTATATCATTAATAAATATATTTACCAGTTTCCAAATCACATTGATGAACCTGAATCATTAAATAAAAATAATGATTCAAGGATCATGCATGCTAAATGTGGGAGGGGATTGATTTTTGAGATAATCATCGATAAAGTGGATACATATTAATCCTAAGAAAGGTTTTAGTATTCTTCAGTCATTCATATAATTTAACGTGGATGGATCAAGGCCAAAAAAAATGACTGATCCTTTCATCATAGGTGTTCATGTGAATGTATTCCTCCCATATTATTTCTTTCCCTAATTTTTTTTCACAGAAAAAATATGGAATGAAGTCAATGATCAAAAAATGAATGAATGACAGCGATGGCCGGTAACGACACCCATCTATGGCGCTAATAAATATTGGGATGCAGTGGTGAGGGAGACAGAGCATAGGGGGTCATGGAGTTATAGTCGTACCAGCGTTGCGAAACCGTGGTGCTAGTAGGGTGTTTAGTCAGGCTTGGAGGTCGTGGAGAACATGCCAGAATGGTGTGCGACAGTAGCCAACATGGCATGGGATGGTGTAGTCACATAGTACATGGGACCATTTTTGGGGGAGAGGAGATCGACAATGTGACTTAGGGTTGACATGTCTCCTGTCGCGATTGGGATGAGCCAAACATGTGCTAATGCTTAGGCCAGTCTAGTGGAATATCAGGTCATTGGGTAACCAGGTCTGGTAGAGGTCAGCATGCTAGTGCATGTTGGGACATTGAGAGCCTTTTTCGCTCAGAGTTCGTCCCAACCACCCTCCGAGCGGTGCACATCCAGGAGCTGCTACAGTTGCGGCATGGCGGCATGACAGTAGCCTAGTACGCGGTAAGGTTTACCGAACTATGGCATTATTCAACGGACATGGTACGAGACCCATTCTTCAGGGCCCGAACCATCGAGCATGGGCTCAAGACAGAGATCATAGCTTCAGTTGTTTCTCACAGCATTCTGAAACAGACTGGGGTGTTGGAGCGAGCCCTGTTAGTGGAGAGTTTCCTTGCTGAGCAGTCTCCATCAGTAGGACCCACCACTAGCCGGCTTGCGGAAGAGTCTTCTACAGTAGAAAGTAGACATATGACGCTGAGGTCCAAGAGGACTAGACCTATAGGTCGTCGACCGCATGAAACATGATCATTTGTGTGAGGAACCTGGGGTGGAGAATGACTTACCATGCGGGGGCATTGTTACTCCTGCGGCGGGGTTGGTCACATGGCTTGTGACTGTCCGACCCTCCATACAGATGACCAGGATATGAACTAAGGACCTCCCAGGTAGAGGCAGAGGTTCGATCATGGCAGACCGCATAGAACAGGTGGATGTGGGAGAGCTCAGCTGCAGGTAGCTGAGGCCTACGATCATAGAGCTCTCAGAGCAGATGGACAGGAGCGGGACTAGCTCCAGAACTGGAGACTTTTTTTCATGTTGCTTCCAGCTCGGCCGATTTTTTTTGTTGTTGCTTTGTGTCTTTTTACATTGATCTGTATTAATAAAAAGACACTTTTTTTGGCGTTTACCTTCATGTCCTCTCTTTATGTAGTTACTAAGAGGTTCCAGATTAAAAACCGTTGACTTGAACCTCACTTTGAGATACCTACTGGAGGAGACCCAGTGACCACACACTGATGCCGAAAGTGTGACTCAATCGTTGGAGGTGAGAGTAACAGTTGGATCTCTTGGTAGTTGCATCGAGGCCTTATGACATCATCCTTGGTATGGGATAGTATCATCCATGACGAGATTGACTGTATTAGTAGAAGAACATGGTTCATCGAGGGGATGAGACCGGATTTATCTTCTTGGAAAAGATGAAATCTCAGCATCTCTTGTAGGACCAGAAAGGTACAAGTCATCCAAGAGCGGATGAGGACAGCTCAGAGCTGGAAAATGTCTTGTGCTGACAGGAGGCAGAGACCACTAGAGTTCGAGGTTGGTGACCATGTTTCCCTACGGGTCTCACCTCGATGTGAGTTACAGATATGTGGTTGAGGCGACATGTTATCTCTGAGGTTCAACGAACCTTTTCTAGGTCCTCAGCATGGTAGATGAGGTGGTTTACCGCTTGAACCACCCACCTCAGTTGCACCAGGTGCACGACGACTTCTTTGTATCTCAACAGGGGAGATACGAGAACGACCCGACACATATCATTGACCATGGGGAGCTGGACGTTGATGGTGGGGAAACTTTTACGGAGGTCCCGGTGGAGATTGAGGATTGATAGGAGCGGGTCCTACGTGGATGGTCGATTCCTCTAGTGCGCATCAGATGGCTGCATGGTAACCACCATGAGAGAACTTGGGAGCGGGAGGCTCAGATGCGTGCTCAGTACCCACATTTGTTTCCCTAGTCTATGATGTATCTTTACGGGGATGTAATGTCCTGAGGTGGGAGTGATATTAATAACCATAAAATTAAAGGAAATGTTTTTCATAAATTTATATGGAATTTTACAAGAACACCGTTTCTGACGGCACCTAATTCCGAGGCCCGGTGTGCCCAGAATCATTTTCCGAAGTTTGGCTCGGGTACGTTCAGTGAATGAACGAGCGGGTTTTCCTAACTCTTGATCCGTTGGTCGGAATCGAATTCTGAGGGAACCGATAGAATCGCATCACCGGTATTTTCTTAGAAACACCTTTTACGGGGTTTCATTTTCTCTAGTGTGGTTTTTAGTTTTTGTGGTTATGTTAAGAAATAAAATAAAGTGGTGTTACAACTTTATTTTTATTTTACTTAAAGCCACGTAAAGCCACTTAAGCTATGATAAGAGGATTGGGTGGAACCCAAAATATCCTACCCACTTTGTAGGATATTTGTGTGGTGGGGCCCGCATGAGCCCCACCATTTCTTTTCCTCTAAGTAACGCACCCGTGAAAACCCTTTTTAAATGAAAGTCAACCGGTGTGTTTTTGTAAATTCATAACGCCCCTATTAATTGGGCAGTTAAGTCGTTACCATTAATTCGCCGAATTAATGGTTCGTTTCTTAACATTGTTTTTCGTTTGTTGGCATACGAATAAAATAAGACCAACACATGTGGGTGTCTTGTTGAGAGGATTTGGAGAAACTCTATGTTCTTCATCCTCCTTCACGAAGAACGCGATGAACGCAAAGAATGTTGAACCCTCGGAGATCGACGACACGACGTTGTGTACCGCGAAGCCGACGATCCTCCTTCCGCGACGTTTCTTCTGCGACGATCCTTCCCTGTGAAATTCTTCGATCATCAACCGATTGAGGTAGGGGATTACACATATTTTAATTTCCTTGTTCGATTTTATACTCAGCATGGGATTTAACCCTCAGAGATTTTCTATGCAATGCCATGTACCGTGACGATGTGACGCCCTTTCCTCGACACGAAGATCCCCTTCATCCGCGATGGTCAATTCCGCGAAGAACTCACGTTCAACGACTATGATGAGGTAGGGGTTTGTTTCATTTAAATCATTGTGATTTATACCTGCGGCGTATGATTAAATTTTTTTTGTGAAATATTTAAAACCGCTAACGCGGTGGGTGCAGACCAACGAACAAGTCTGAACCCACCGCCCCTTTCGTTCAAAGTGTGCGAAATGGCGGACGTCGACAAAAATAGCCGAACGGGTGATGTGAGGTCCTCACAGTGAAAGACGGACCCTGGGAGGGCCTTTGGCGAATACAACGTGAATATCCGACCACCAGAACTCGTCCGGTGGTATGCGAAGCAACCCGCGAGTGCGCCGCGTCGGCGCGGCGGCGCCGGCGGCAGAAGGCCGCGGCGCCCGGCACGCCGCCGGGGAGAACCGCCGCGGCTGAAGTCGTGGAGGCGGGATGGTCGTCCCACAACCGCGCGGGACCGGCGAAAGACAGACATGGCATCCAGCCGCATCCGCTGGCAAGGGTGGCCCCATGCTGGGTTGCGACTCCATCACACGGGGGCAGCACGCCCCCCGCTCCGCTCGATCGTAACCGGCAAAACTGACCCGCCTGACGACCGGGCCGCACTCGCACCGATCGGGCCAGGTCGCGCCCAGGCTGGGCCAGGTCACCCAGGCCGAGTCGCGCGCAGGTCGGGACGGGCCACCCAGGCTGGGCCGGGCCGCGCCGTCCGGGTTGGGTCGGGTCGGTTTGGGCCCAGACCCCCCGTTTTCGGACATTTTCGGTATTTTTCTCATAACTTGAGCTAGGGGATTCCGATCGATGCACCAACAACAGAGATGTGATCCTTGGATCGAGACTGTCGTTTTGGTATATCACACTCAAGGTTTCGGAGTACATTGGGTTTGGCAGGGTTGGTTTGTACACGAAACCAACTGGGCCCTCGGAGCGGAAACACTTATATCACGAGCTATGGACATCTGATTGACGTGACTTTGACTTTGTTGGATTACTCTAAGTGAGAAGGATCTTTTGGATTACTCCTACAAAGGTATGGACTCAGGTGGAGTATGGTCTGGGTGGTTTTGCCTTAAAAAAACCAGTTGAGCCCCTGGAACGAAAAAGCCAATAACTCTCAGACCGAGCGTCTGATTGACGCGCCGTCTACGACGTTGAGTTCCTTTTGATGATACAAAACATTTTGATACATCAACTCTGGAATATGTGTCGGTTGATGTATCAGCCTCACGGCTCATGGAGCGGACCCTCCCGAGCGAGCTTGCTGTGTGCGAGAACCCTAGAGTTGGCTGCGTCTACGACAACATTGAAGACTGTACGGGAATCCTCCATGGGTTGTTAGTGACCTCTATGATAATTTTTGGGATACATAAACTCTGGGTTGCATGTCAGTTGATGCATCGACCTCTTGGCTCGTGGAATGGAACCTCTCAGAACGAGCTTGCTATGTGCGGAAACCATAGAGTCGGTTGACACTTGATGCCTACTAATCGAATGACTCGGTGTGTTATGGATAGCCTAGTGGGAAGTTCTTGGTTGTAGCAGCAGACCCACGGCAGATTAGTGCTTGGTTGTAGCGGCAGACCCACGGTACTCAACAGAAAGAGTTCCTCTGGAGGCTATGAGGGGGAGCGCTTGGTTGTAGTGGCAGGCCCACGACGGAGGAGTGCTTGGTTGTAGAGGCAGACCTACGACCGAGGAGTGCTTGGTTGTAGAAGCATGGGGGAGTGCATGGTTGTAGAAGCACGGGGGAGTGCATGGTTGTAGCAGCAGACACATAGTAGGGGAGCGCTTGGTTGTAGCGGCAGACCCGTGGTACTCAACAGAAAGAGTACATATGGAGGCTATGAGGAGGAGCGCTTGGTTGTAGCGGCAGACCCATGGTGGGAAGCACTTGGTTGTAGCAGTAGGCCCACAGTACTCGATAGGTGGAGTACTACAGTAGTCCATGGTTAGAGGGAAGCACTTGGTTGTAGCGGCATACCCACTGTACTTGATAGAGAAAGAGTTTCCCAATAGCTATGGTTTCAACATCATGATCGATCCAGTGTGGGTCATTGCGCGGGTTAGTATCTACCGATCCTTTTTGAGATTGACGGCTTAGATGAATCAATGGCTACATATGATCATCTTTATCGTCTTACGAAGCAGTATACATGTGTGAGCTGAATCCTGTTTTGCTTTCCTATGTGAATTGTGTTGTGCTATCCTATGTGGATTTACGTTTTTTTTCCTGTGTGGACTGGGTTGTACTTGAGATCGGATGTTAGAGCGTACTGGAATTGATGACTTAGGTATATGTATGGGCATATACCTAAGCAGTGTCAGATGTTACTTCGTGATTGTATATTTCATTTGCGTTGTATCCTTTGTGCGTTCTGGGAGACCTTCAAGGGTCTTTGGATCCCTACTGAGTATCTTATAGTCACCCCTGCAGGGGCTATGCCCGCACTATGTTGTGTTGGTTGCAGATGACGGACAATGCTGATCGTGGTTGTGGCATGCGGAACAAGACGGTACCTAGAGGTGGACCACTGGGCGAGACGTACTCGGAGCGGTCGGTTGGACCGAAGGAGCAGTGGAGGCTATCTGTACCCACCGTTCTGGTGGGACTTCCAGTGGATGACTCGATGCTGTGACTCTACATTACAGTTGTTTTTTTCCCTTCCAGTTGCACTTTACTTTCTGTTTGGGTTTGTATACTGTCCCACTTACATTACCACACTAACAGTTGTTCTCAGTTTCTACATAGTGTTTAATTCTACTGCATTCTTTCTCTGTGGTGTATGTTTACTTTACAAAGGAAATGCCTTCCCTTTTTACAGGGAATTATGCTTTACTGCTAGTCGCCAACCCCTGGCCTATGGAAGGCGAGAATGGGGTAGCCACGACACGAGCCCCGAGGATGGGCCGTGACATGTCGGGCTTCCCATAGGACAGGACACATACACCAATGTGCATATCCCTATGGCCAGGATGGATAGGGTCATTTCAGACAAATCATGATGGTGTCATTCGGACCAACTGGGTCAGACCAGGTGCAGACACAACTGACCCCTTTTTGTAAAATTGTTATAACTTGAAAATCATCTAACAAGTTGGTGATCTGTTTGTGGTTCTGGAACCCTTGAAAGGATAATATTCATTATAAATACTCTAAGTGAGATTCTATAAATGTATATTTATAACCAATGACTTCAAGAGTATATTCTCTTGAAATCAAGCATGCTATGGGTGGAAATCCTGAAACTGGTTGTGATAAGAAGGATTCATACATAAATAGATTATACGACATATGTGGCCTAGATGATGATAACTCATATATCCCAATGTGGTTCAGTAGATGAGTATCCAAGCATACTTCTGTTTCCTGATAGATGAGTAGTCATGCAGACCTGTCTTTCCTGACAGATGAGTAGTCATGCAGACATGTTTGGACCCAAAGTTAATTAGTCGTACGGACCTGTGTTTCATGATAGACGAGTATCCTTGGATACCTGTGTGGCCTAGCAGACGAGGAGATGAGTATACCCTAGTGTCCTGGTAGAAATATAGTATTTGAGTTGAAATCAGTGTCCCGAAAAACGATCACACCATTACAACACATCAGGTACGTGTAGCTCAGTATTACTAGATGATCAACGTTACGACTAAAGATGTGTACTTATACAGTTCTTAGTATTTTCTCTTCTGGCAATTCCCAAAAATGTGGGACCTTGTTGTGAAGGTCCATAATGAATTTATGGCTCAAGGGTCAAGTAATCTCGGGATGTGCGTTCCTTGGAATGAATCCTATGACTAAATATTGGTCATGATATCATATTAACTCAGTGAAACTAGAAATATCAAGGAAAACAGTGGGATGTATCAAGACAAGATATTATCTCAGAAACCATTTGTAGACCTACTATACCTTGTTACAATAATATATCTCGAGGACTGTCATCACTTTATATTGAGTGTGCTATGCATGGAACCCCATGGATTGCCGTGTGTGAGAAATTGCATCTTCAAATCTTTTATGAGTATATCTATATTTTCGCGTTATTTTTTTCTATTACATATACATGTGTTGAGATTATTATACCTTCATGGTTTAATTTTACATTGTGGTGTTTTAATTTATGGTTTCTTGGAAATCCTACTATGTATTCTTTTACACACCCAAGATGGGGCTTTACCCACACGTGTTGTGTCATGTGCATATGATCGACGCCTTGGTGGTGTCTTTGATGGAGTAGGAAAAGGAACAGGACCAGGTGATTCATGGTGATATCGGACATCGATGATGTTTCTAGAATCTTTATATGACAGCTTCAACACTCTTGTATGCTGTTCAAACCATGTCATTGTCTTTATTTTAGTGGGCTTGTATTGTAGCCCGATTGAAATTTATTTATTTATTTTATATCATACTTTGTTGTTGGGTTTTTTATTATGCGTGAATTTTATTTACATAGTGTTTTCACTATCCAACCATATGGATTTATGTTGGGTCTGTGTGTACAGGTCCGAAGGAAAATTTCCCCTTTAGTGGGATATGTTTACTAGGAACTAGTCGCCAACCCCTTGCCTATCAGAGCCGAGCAAGGGGTAGTCAAAACATGGGACTTGTGGGATGGGATGTGACATTAATATATTAGCACGTTATTTTCCATAATTGCATTAAAAACATGGTTTTAGATCCCCATATCTAAATTAATCATTATGAACCTTTTGTACATGTGATTCATTTCAGGTCAACTTTGTCATATTATCAACAATAGTCATTAATAGTCATGGATGTTGAGGGTGAATACACTAGAATCAGATAACCTCTCATCCAAAATCCTTGAGCAAAGGCCATGGAGGGGCGTAGAATTAGTGATTCCAATTTGTGAGTTGAATGTTCCTTTAGATAGGAAGGTAGTAGCAATCATACACTATTATGATCTAGCATCGGCGAAAAAGAATTGGCACCATCAGTGGAACCTAAGAGCATCTCCAGAAAACCCATAATCCCCATTATTTTTTTATTATTTATCATTTATATATATTACAATAATATTATTAATTTTTAACCATAATTATTTAATTAGTAATAATATTTATATTTTATTAATAAAATCATCTTATTTTAAACATAATTTAATAGTTTATTTTATTAGGACCATTATCTACACTAAAAAGTATTTGATTAGGGATCTATTTATTAGCACTAAAATAGAACTGGTAAATGGTACTATTTATAATCATTAAAAAACTGATAAATGGTACACTTTATCTATGTTTGTATTACCAATGATAAATGGTAATGTTATCAGCAGTATATTCTTGTGCAGATAGTGGTAAGTTCTGTTGAAGACTCATTTTGTATTAGTGATAACAATTTTACTTATAATTTTTTTAGAAAAGATTTTTTTGTATATTCATTATTTTTTCCATTAATATTATTTTTAAATATTTTTTATTTGTATATTCATTTTTAAAAATTTTATGAAAAATTAATTTATACAATGTTTTATTCATATAATTCTTTTGAGGTGAAGATGTTATGATTTTAGGAATTACTTTTTGTACCATGTAAATTAATTTTCGATTATCGTATTTATGAAATTATATTTATTTTAATCTATTTTTTATATTTTCAATATATTTTTTATGTTTCATTTTGATTTTAGTTTTACATTATATTTTATAGCCTTCTAAAGTTACATACTTGGAATATAATACATCTTTTGAATTACAATTTAGTTCCTTGGAAAACAAATAAAAAATGAAAAAAATGTAAAATCGAAAAGAAATTGAAAACATTGGAAAACCCGATGAATGATTTTAAAAATAAAAATATTTTCATCAATATAACTAATAGACAATAATATAGATTATTGAAAAATTATTATTTCATAACATAATATATACACATTAAAATAACAATGAATCTCCAAAATACGAAAAAAATATAAGTTATATTTCTATATAAAATGATATTTCTGGAATGAAAAAAAACATATTAATTAGCTGCATAAAAAATTTATTTCATAAAAATATTAAATACATAATAATATTTATTAATGATTACATATGAGAAAATAATAGTAATAGAAAAATTATTAAAATTTAATAATAGTTAATAATAATATTATTATATAGATCATTTTCAATAATTATATTATTTTTACTATTATTCATAAATTATAACATTATTATTTTCGTCATCAGTTTTTTAAAATGAATTTTTAATATTCACTTCATTAAAATGACATAATTGTAATTTCAAAATTATCATTGAATTCAAATTTTCAGAGCTTTGTTATCCAATCTTTATTATCCTTTTTCAGGTTTATAGTTGGATGTATTTTCTTTGTATCTGTGTGGGTATGTTTCCGTATTTAATTAATAAAAATAAATATATTTTTACACAATAATATAATAAATAATAATTAATATAAAAAATTGAAACATTTTTTATTAGTTAATTATTAATATATTTAATTTATTATGTATATAAAAATAATTAATATTATAAAAATATAAAAAAGTACAATAATGAAGAAATCAATAATGTGAAACTTAATAATACATTTTCTCAAAAAAAATTATGAATAATATTAATAATAACAATAACAATTCACATAATGAATATTAATAAAATTAATTTCATGGCCTTAATATAATTATATAATTATCATGAATTTATTTGACCTACTATATTATTCATAGTCAAGATGCATTTAGTTCCATTGATTTTTTGTGAATATATAAAGTGGGTCATGGATAATACTTATTTACCGAGGGTATGACCGTAGATAACTCATTGGAAGCCCCATCAGATTTCATTCCTTGGATCTCCAGATTCCCTAGTGAAACATCATTGTCCAAGAACTCGCCCAAGTGCTAGCTAGCCTAACCATTCGGAGAGTTGTTCTAGGTTTCTGTAGCTTTCCCGATCAAGCCTCTATGTAGTTGATTCATGTTAGGTGGATGACCATGGACAATCCAAGAATCCTAGACAATGACGAGATACATGTGCAGTTGCAAATTATCAAAATGAATCTTGGAGGTCATCGAGGATTTCACCTATGGTAGTAACTTCTCTGACCATATTTTCACAAACCACTTCTATGACATCACACGATTATAAAACATGTTATTATTATAACAAAAAAATCCTTTATCAGTGATAGAATAATTTTGATAATAGAGGAAATGTTAAAAGGTGGCTCATGTTTATCAATGCTAAAAAAGAACTTCTAAAGGACAATTTTATCAGCACTTTTTTAAATGTTCAGATAAAAGGAAAAAAATGAAAAAAAATATCGAAATTAAATAAATCATAGGGACCCCCATTTAACTTTTCATTATTCCCTTTCAACTATGCTCGAAATTCCTACTAGTGAACCCTCATGCCACCCCTTTAATAGTGCTTGACATCCCCCCACCCATTAACAACATTGGACCCACTAAACTCATTTGTGCACAGCTTCATCAACATGGAATCAAACCAAAGACCTCTTCCTTGTGCACTTGAACCATTACCACTCTCATATCTTGTTGTTTTCTCCATTTATGATATATAAATATATATTCAAATGTATTTTGTTATATTTAATTATATATTACTATTTAATTATATTAATATATATAGTTATATTAAAATATATATTTTTATTCATATATTAATATATATACATATATATATGTTTTTTATACTAATATTTATTTGTATAATAATATATATTTATAAGATTGGATTTAATTACATTTATAGTGTATTAGTTCTTGACTGTGATTATAAATAATAATTAAATAGACCCATATATAAAACAGACATATAAATCTATATATTATATATATCTCTCTATCAATGAGTATAATTATACATATTTATATGTATTCTTATATATAGTAACATATATTATATATAATATGTATATATATTTGTTAGATTATATAAATAATCTATTCCAATTTGATAATACTCACACACAAATACACAGACACACTACATAGTTATATAAATATTCATATATTTGTATTTTAATTAACAAAGATATTAGTTTTTATTTAGGTAAGGCTTATATGTAAAGGAAACTATTATATATATATATATATATATATATATATATTTATTTTTAATTTATAAGAATATTTTTTTGGGGGGAAATAGAGAAAAATTAATATATTGTTATATTTTTTATTAGGGATAATATATCATTATGAAAAATACAATTCTAAGACATAATATCAATATTAATCTAATAACTAAGAATATATATATTCACCATTGAAAAAGGGAAAAAAACCACTTAAACACGACTACATATCTATAAAAATTTAATTAATTATGGTTCCTAAAAAACTTTTTTTAGGAAAATTTCTCCATTTTTCCTTAAAAATGTGACAAAGCTTTACATAGTTCATTGAGTGAATGGAGACCATCACATGGTAAGATTTGATTTGATGTAGAGCTCAAAATGAAACTCAGATCCTATGTTATGGCCATTTTATTTTTCAGTAACATTTTCAACATATTTTTTATCTGTATTAATTATTTTATTATTTGTGCCATCAAATTTTTTATTAAAATATTATTAATCAACAACAATTATCAAATAATTAATTGAAATAATTTTTTAAAATATTTTTAATCAATGATCAAAAAATTAGTAATATATTATATGTAATTGTGGATTTATACATATATAAAACATATTTTAAAAAATATATATATTATATTTATATCCATATAAATATGTTAATATATTTACATATTAAAATATTATGTTTTATTTTATTTTTTAAATATATGATTTATCGGTTCTAGTAACACAATGAAGATAAAGGGGGTCCCATTATTAGGGATACAAAGCAGTAATAAAGTGGACATGTTTATAAGAACTAAAAAAGAAATGATAAATGGGTACTGTTAACAGATTTTTTTAGCGCTTTAAGAAGAAAAATTTATCATTTTTTAGAATTGATAAAGGTACCACATTTAACATCACATTTTTTAGTGTGATAAAATGTTGCATAATAGAATCATGTTTTTTGTGGGAAACATGATGAGTTCAAGGAATCATACGTGGGCTACAACTACTCTACATCCCTCTGTCACGCTATCTACTATGTATTTGTGGTGGCGAGTACCGTTGATAACAGGTTTCTAGAAAAATTTAGATGGAGGGAGCACGGATAATTCAGCCTCATAATGGATGAATGGACTTGTGGATTTTCATTGGAATTTTCAATAGTTGTGACCCATGAATGGATCACCAAAATCAAAAACTGATTAGATTGGGTCACTCTCGAAGAATCATCATGTCAACTGCATGAAAAATAATAATTCTTGATATGGAGGAGCCTTTGTACAAGCTATCCATTATGTCATCTAAAAGTGGGTAATCGCTGTAGTGGAAAATTACCCATACTAAGCCATGGATAACACCTATAACGATTGCTCCCCTACAACCACCATGGGAGACTTCCATTATGTGTTGGAAAAAACATGAAAATATTGTAGGAAGCCCTCTTCTGACATTATGTGTCTATGGATATAAACATGAGAATGTAGGAATCCCTGTTCTATAGAAGTGGCACCTTCAACAGTGGCTGCTCCACCAATATGACTCATGTTGTGACGATGTTCCGGTATGGGATGATAGAGAATAGTGGGATATATTGGGTGATAAATAATTTTTGAGGGATATATGGGGTGATGGATGACACAAGATGATGTAGTGGGATGTGGATGACCCGTTGGGGATACGTACATGGCCACAACACAAAACCTCATGTGGTCGTCCAAGTCCCGCTGCAGGTTCATGTATATGTCATCACTGTTTGAATCGGTGGCCTAGAAACAACTGATTTGTACTTTATTCATTAATAAAAACATTATTACATCTTGATTGTTCTTCCGCATGACAAACATGTGATAATGTCCTAAGGAAAACTGTTTCATTAAAGGGTCAAATCGGATCCATGCTATGATGAGAACCCCGAAGTGCCATAACACTGTTCTTGAATATATGTTCTATAGCCGGAATATAATATTTGAGGGACACAAATAATACAAGCCATTATGGGTGAGGAATCATAAAACTTTTAGGCATCATCTCATGGTGTGTGCCCTTGGTAATATCCAAGAGGATATAATGAGAACGTGACCTGCAAGTAGAAAATCCACATTTCATAGTGTCATTAGATGTTTCTATCATCGGACGTGTGTACTAATCTTTAAACTTTAAGATTATTATTAATGGGTATTACAACTCCCTCACTTAGATGTATTGACAAATACTATGATGACACACAGTTCGAAGAGAGGTAGGATACGTTCGGTGCATCACGAGTAAGACTGCATTAATAGATAATGCGAGAAAGGATATGTCACTTCTATTCCATAACAGAAGTAGATATCTCGGGCCCTTTTATGGAATTTATATAGACTAAATAAATCCATGTCCATGGTAAGGTATGGGAGAGTTCGATTCCATAATGTGAAATAATGAATAATCGAGGACATGGTTTGATGAAACTAGCATGCAACCCGATTTATTAGAGATATCGTGACAAAGGGATTATATTACACAATAAGTGTTCGTATGAGGTGACACGTAATTGCGGCGTTAAATTCTTTCTCTATGGGTGCCTTGGCATGTCTCTAGATGCTAAACATGGTCTTTAGGTAGGCTCCGACTAATTCCACTGAGAATGTAGCCTAGAGGGTCACACACAAAGTGAGTCCATGTATCACAGTTAAATATAAATTTAACAATTTAAATAAAGATTATTTTCTACTGTGGTTTAATAATTAATCAACGATGATTGATTTCATTTATTTGGACACTAGTTAATCGAGATAAAATTTTGTGGACGAAATAATATTTATTAGCGAGTGATGTAGTTATATTTATTTAAGAAAAATGTATCCATTAATAAAGGTCTAATAAATGTGGTGGAGGAAATAATGGAAAGTGGAAAATAAAAGTACACGCTATGCATATTAAATATATACGCCATGAAGTTTTATGGAAAATGAGTACACTCCGTGTATCAGTTATTTCACGCCATGTAGTTTTCCCAGTTATGATTTTGAGGTTATAATATTGTTTTATTAAATGATTTTTATTATAATCAATGTGGGATAATTTCAAGGTATTAATTATTCGACATGAGGGTTCTCAATAAGATTTAATGAAATTAATAAAACGGATAACACATTTATTTATTATCATAACTCTATATCCTCAAACCGGATATTAAATATCCTCACAACTCCAAAACTTTTTTGTAAGAGAAATATTATGCACAAAAACTCTGGAGAATTTTTTCAAGGCCGAAAGAAATCATTCCTCCATGAACACTCTTATGATCGAGAGACAGAGGCGATCAAAGGCGGACATCACAAGCGAAGGTTATTCCACGCTAGCACCTGAAAATCCCTTGGGCAACATTCAGAGAGACATGGCACATGTTTGGATCTCCTCAAGAGTAATCCTACACTTGTATTCAACGACACAACGATAGATCATAGGATCATGACCTTAGACATCAACGAACATACAATTCCACCAAGGTAATTCATGTGAGTTAATAAAAATAATTATAACAAACATATGATGATCCTATCTATATGGTTCCTGGATTCCCTATTAATTTTTTCATTCCTCATTCTATTACAAGGATTTGGAATTTTACATCATGAAAGATCTCGGATTGAACGTTGTTTAACATTAAAATTAATGTTGGGTAAACACACCAACATGCTTCTATTGCTCCCGACACCTACAAGTGGTATCAGAGTGGTCATATCATTGATTATAATTATTTTGTTTTTCATTGATGATTTATGCATTTAATAATTTAGTTGTTTCAATTAACGTATAAATGTTCTGGAAATATGAATCTCGAGATCTATTCCTCCTCCCTCGTTTCTCATTCACCTCACAGAAACGATTTTTTTTTAAAATAAAATAGAGGAACTCATCTGGAGGAGCCAATTGATTCTGGTCGTACAACACAAGAATACACATCATGTATTCATAAGTACACGACGTGTAGTCTGGTTTCAATACATTGACTGATCATCCAAATCAGGACGTGTATTGGAGTTTATATTTGTCATTTATGACACCGTGTGTTGACCAGGAACAAGTGGAACACAGTTTCCAGATTACATGCTTTGTGGTCCAACTAAACATGGCGTGTAGTCCCTTATGGTTCGAGTTGGACCGTGTACACCATACATGGCTTGCACAGCTGGAAACCTTGTAATGTGGAAACTCCAAGGCATGTGTCCCACAGAACACGCCGTGTACTTCGAAAATTTCTGTAGTTAATTAACATGCCCCGTCCCCGGGCGTGTACTTCAGATGGACTGTGAAGAAAATTTCACATCTTGTATTCGGAACTACACACCGTTTACTCAACAAAATTAAGAAGAATTTTTAGAATTTATTAGTATATTATACTAACACATGAGATGTGTGTGATATAAATGCATATGCAATGGATGGATCTCCCAAGCTAGTTGAGTTTGGTCAAGTCAGGAGCCAAGGTGAATCCAATCCAAGGAGATACAATGGTGGATAGGTGGAAAGCAGTAAACATGAACCTGAAAGGGTCAATTTGTTTGTGTCATAGTTATTGGGATAGTTTATCAACCTCTAGAAAAACTAACCAATTGAAAAGATCATGATCATGAAATTTATTTTATTCCTCTCAGTTGCATGGTTAATTTATTATGGGTGTGTTGTCGAGATCACACAATTAAGGAATTAAATGACCCTTCAAGATGGAAATAAAATAAAACCATCTTATAAGTAAATATTTTCATAGACATGTTTAATCACATATGTATATCCCACATAATATTAAAAAATATGAAATCAAAGATATTAAAATTTCAATTTATGTATAAGGATAAAATCCATCAAAAGAAATATTAAGTCATTATAGCCTTCCGTAAATATTATCTTAGACATGGTCAACCCTTCAAGTTGTGTGACGAACCCTAGTTGGTGTAATGCGAAGGGCAATATGGATCGTTTCCACTTGAATATTCAGGGAACAGAATATTCGAAAGTCAATGGTGGGGGATAATGGATTTCTATAAAATAGTGGTTGACTAATAAGTATTAATTCATTTATTTTTCTCAGATTTTTAATAAAGTACTAAACCTTTTATCATATTAATTTTTAGAAACGACAAAAAAAATGACTTCAAAAATATCATTGAGAACCATACATGAGAAGGAAAACCATCTCATCAGCACCAATTTCCATGAATGGCAGTGACCATTACGTATCATCCTTCACCACGAAAGGAAATTGTTTTTGCTGGAAGAACCTATTCTAGTTGTGCCTGGGAAAGAGGTCAGCGATGAGGAATTATCTCTCTATATGAAACACATGGATGAGGCCACAGATGTCTAGTGTTTCATGCTTTTAACCATTTACAACGAGCTCTTGAAGCAACATGAAAATGTGGATGTGTATAGAATGATGTCTCACCTTAAGGATGTTTACCAAGACAAAGCGATATTGGAGTGGTATATGATCTCCAATGCATTGTTTACAACTATTATTGGAGGGTCTGCTCCAGCTGGGCTTCATGTAGTCAATCTTATTGGCTACATTGAACGCCTGGAAAACATAGGGATTAAATTACCGGATGAGTTGCGTACAGATATCATCCTATCATCACTGCCCAAGACCTTCTCTAGCTTCATTGTCAATTATAACATGAGCGGAAATGTGAAGAGTCTATCGAAGCTTATGACCTTGATTCTCCAGGTAGACAAGGAATTGGGGCATGACAAACCTGCAGTCCTTATGGTGAACAAGAAAAAGAAGGACAAGGTGAAGGGGCCAACGACTTATAAATGGTTTGAATCCCCCGAGAACCGTCCCTCCAAGAAGGGGAAGATCCAGAGGAAGGGAAAGGAACGAGAGTCAATGATTTATTCATGTGTCAAGCATGTCCACTAAAGAGGAACTCCACCCAGAAGCATGTGGAAGCTAAAGGTGTGTTCGTTATTGTGTATAATCTTTCCATTTATACTCATTGTGTATTAGATACAACATGTGGGGCCCACATCTGTATTCAAATGCAAGAACCAAGGAGATTTAAAAAGATTGTCAGAGGAGAGGTGGATCTTAGATCTACCAATGGTGCAAGGCTGGCTGTGTTGGCTCTTGGGGACTACCACCTCTCATTTTCCACTAGAATGATTTTGGTTTTACATAACTATTATTAATATCCTAGTGTTACCACGAACATAATTTATGTGTCTTGTTTGGATATGGATGGATTTATTTTCTTTTTTGGAATCAAGGATTGTCTCTTTTATAATAAAAATGTATGTTATGGTATGGAACATTTACATAATGGTTTGTATGTATTAAATTACGAAAACCAAGTGTTGGAAATCGATAACGAAAGAAAATCACATGACTCATACATCACCCAGTTGTGGAATCACCGTCTCCGTCATGTAAATAAGAAGCACTTCACAAACCTCTTCCAGGATGGATATTTAGAATCTACTGAGCAAAAACCACATGATATATGTCACACTTGTATACAAGGAAAATTTCCAAGCCGCTTTTTTGAGGACATGGTGAAAGGGATACAGAACTTCAAGGATTGGTAAACACAGATGTGTGTGGACCATTTCCATTAGAAGATAGAGGTGGATATTCTTACTTAATTACTTTTACTGATGATTTTGAGTAGATATGTATATGTCTACTTAATGAGAAAAAATTGAGAGGCCTTATATAAATTTATGGAATTAAAGATTGAATTAGAGAATCATCTTTGTAGTAAGATAAAGAAGTTTCGATCGGATCAAGTTGGAGAATATTTGAACCGGGATTTCATCGATCTTCTATGAGAGTCTGGGATTATATCTCAGCCCACTCTTCCTTATACACCACAATGGAATGTTGTTAGTGAAAGGAGGAACCAAGCCTTTTAGTACATGACGAGGATGGTGATGAGTCATGAGGATCTTTCATTGTCCGTTTTGGGGATATGCATTACAATCAGTAGCATACACAATAAACTGAGTACCAACTAAGGAGGAAAATAGAATTCCCTCCAACCTATGGAATGGAAAGAAACCCAATTTATCGCACACATGTGTATGGGGATGCGAGGTGTTTTTTAAGGCCTCCTCAAGAAACAAACTAGCACCCCGGGGCATGAGGTATATCTTTATATGATATCCCAAGGAAACAAAAGGATATTACCTATATAACCCTTTAGAAAAGAAGTTGATTATCCCAAGACAAGTCGTTTTTTCTTGAGAGGGAGCACATCCTCAAGAAGGATAGTGGGAGCAAGATTGACTTCAATGAATTTGATGCTCAAGATACATAGGAGTTGATACAGGAACAAGTTCCATAGGTCCCCGTGGAAGAGGTTCCAGAGACACATGTACTGCGTAGGAGATCAAGAGAGGTAAGGGAACCAGATAGATTTGGTTTCCTAGTCACCGAGGATGGTGAGACATTATTATTTGGACAATGATGAACCTATCTAATAGAAGGAAGTTTAAGAAATCTCAAAAGTTGACAATTGGCTAGAAGCCATGAATTATGAGATGGATTTCATGTATCAGAAGGGTTTGTGACACCTGGTGAAGCCAAACTGGTATGCAAGTTGCATAAATTATTTTATATATTAAAGAAAGCATCTAGGTCATGGAACATTCGATTTTATGGATCCATAATGTAATTTGGGGTCATTAAGAATGAATTTGTGCCATGTGTTTATAAGAGGTTTAATTGGAATGCGATCGTTGTCCTTGTAGTATATGTTGATGACATATTGCATATTGGAAACGATATACCAGTCTTAATGTTAGTTAATTACTGTTTGAACAAGTGTTTCTCCATGAAATACTTGGGTGATGCACCCTACATTCTAGGGATCACGATCATTTGTGATAGATCCAAGAGGCTGCTTGGGCTATGTCAGGGTACATACATTAACCAGATACCAATGATATTTAGTATGGGACAATCCAGAGGTTATTAGTTCCAGTGTCACATGTCCTACATCTTTCTAAGAAAATGTGTACTCATACACAACAAGAGAAATATAGAACGAGTAAGGTATCATACGCTTTGACTATAGGATTCTTGATGTATGCCATGTCATTTACTAGGATTTATGTTGCCTATGCACTGAGCACAGTAGGCACATATTAAGAACATCTAAGAGAACAACATTTTTCTGATGTTAAGACTATCCTTAATTATCTGACAAGAAATAAAGATATACTCTTGGTATATGTAGGAAACGAATAGCTTGTCATCAGAGGTTATGCTGATGCTAGTTTTTATATAGATTAGAATGATCTGAAGTCGCAATCTAGATATGTTTATTGTATTAATGGAGAAGTTGTGAACTAGAGGAGTTCAAAGCAGCCAGTTGTCACCAAATATATATAGGAGTCCGAATATATAGTAGCTTATGATGTATCCAAGGAATCCGTCTAGATTCAGAACTTTGTCCAGGATTTTGATGTGGTTCTTAGTAGTAAAGATCCCATTACATTGTATTGTGATAATACTACAGTGGTGGATCTTGTGAATGATCCATGGTCACATCAACATACATAGCATATACTCCAAATGTATCATCTCTTGAGGGATTTCTATCAATGTGGTAAAGTTGTACTGAGCATAGTGTTCACAGAAGAGAACGTGGTGAACCCCATGACTAATGGCTTATCTCAGCATAAGCTTGAATATCATGTGATATCATGTGGTATAATGGTTGTTAGATGTTGGATGTAGTTCAAGTGGGAGTTTCTTGGGTTTGGTGGCCTAGAACCAATTACTTTGTACATTATTCCTTAATAAAAGCCTTATCTCATATTGATTGTTTTTCTATGTGACAATGAATGTGATAATGTCCTAAGCATAACTGTTTCATTAAAGGTTCATAGCATATCTGTGCTATGATGAGAACCTGGAAGAGCCATATCACTGTAATTGAATATATGTTCTATGGCCGGATGATATTATTTGTGGGACACAAATAATACATGCCATTAGGGGTGAGTTCTCATAAATCTTTTAGGAATATTCTCATGGTTTTCTCCCATGGTAATATCTAGTAAGATATTATCAAAACGAGACCCTCCAGTTGAAAATCAACATTTCATTGTTTCATTGGATGTTCCTATCGAAGGAAATGTGTATTGATCCTTAGACATTATGATTATTATTATTGGGTATTGAAACTCATGCACTTAGGTGTATTGAAGAAAACTGTGATGACACACTATTCGCAGCGAGGTAGGATACATTGGGTGTCTGATGAGTAATACTGCATTAATAGATAATGCGAGGAAGGATTTGCCCCTTCTGTTCCATAAGAGAAGTAGATATCTGAGGCCCTTTTATGAAATTGATATAACCTAAATTTATCCATGGACATCGTATGGTATGGGCGTGTTCGAATCTGGAAAATCAATGAAAGAATAATCGATCACGCGTGTTGATGAAATTAGCATGAAACCCGCTTGATTAGAGATATCATGGAAAAGGGATTATATTACACGATATGCGTTTGTATGAGGTGATAGGTCATTACAGCATTAACATCATTCTCTATGGGTTCCTTGGCATGTTTCTAGATGATAACCTTGGACATTAGGAAGGATCTACTTAATGTCACTATGAAAGAGGAATAGAAGGTCACACACTAAGTGTTTCCATGTATCTCAATTAAATATTAATTTAACTAGTTAAATAAGGATTATTCCCGACTATGGTTTAATAATTATTTAAGGATTCCTGATCACATTTATTTCGACACAAGTTATTCGAGAGAATATATTGTGGAAGAAATAATATGTATTAGCGAGTGATGTAGTTATATTTATTAATGAAATAAATATCAATTACTCACGGTCTAATAAATGTTGTGGAGGATATAAGGGAAAGTGGAAAACAAAATTACACGTCATGTATATTATATATACACGCCGTGTAGTTTAATGTAAAACGAGTACACGCTGTGTATTAATAATTACACGCAGTGCAGTTTTTATAGTCATGATTTAATGGATATTATATTGTTTTATTAAATGATATTTATTATAATCTGCGTGGGTGAATGTCAAGGAATTAATAATTCGACATGGGGTTTTTCAATAAGAGTTAATGAAATAAATAAAATTCGTAAGACATTTATTTTTTTCATAACTCTATAACCTCAAACCCAATTATAAATATCCTCACAACCCCAACACTTTTTCACAAGAGAATCATTTTGCACAACAAATCTGGAGAATTCTTTAATGGCCGAATTAAATCCTTCCTCCAAGAATGCTCTCATGACCGAGAGACCAAGGCGATCGAAGGCAGACATCACAAGCGAAGGATCTTTCGCGCTAGCACCCGGAGATCCCTTTGGCGACGTCCGGAGATATGTGGCACATGTGTGGATCACCACTAAAGGAATCTTATACTTGGGTTCTACGACACAACGACGGATCACATGATCATGACCGGAGACATCAATGAAGAAAGAATTCTACCAAGGAAATTCTTGTGAATTAATTAAATTAATTATAACCAACATATGATGATATTATATCTATGGTTCTGGGATTCCCTCTTATGTTTTTCATTCCCCATTCTATTCTAAAGATTCCACATTTTACATTGTGACAGATCTCTGATTGAACATTATTTAACATTAAAATTAATGTTGGGAAAACACACCAACGTGCTTCCACTGCTCCCGGAACCTACAATCACCCCATCGGTCACCAAACAGTTCATTATCATCCAATATTTCCCATTGTCCTCTGTCATCCCATAAGCGACCATTGTCCCCGTGTGGGTTCGATTATTGCAGTGGTCATCCTCAAATGTGTTACAACTATAGTGTAGAGGATCATGCCCAACATTACAGTGTAAGATGTATCTAACACACAAGATTCAGTTAAAGGCCTTTTATCAGTGGAATGTATTTTATCACTAGAAGGAATTTTACTCCTCACTCCCATGATTGTACCATTTTTGAAAAACAACTCTTAATCACAATCGAGCTACATGGTATTCATTATTCTATGAAACTGAGTCCTCCGACCCATGAGGAATGAAATATAATTAAAAGGATTATATACAATAGAATTATTATGTAATTCATTTTCAAAATGTTATCTACTAATGCAGAGTTTTGTATTCATTATGTATGGTAGGAATATATCACGCTAATCTAGGGGACCACCATTGGAAGGTAGTCACGTCTTTGTTTATGTATCTGAGGGATACTGAGGATATGTTCCTATATTATGGACGACAATAGGAAATATTCATAAAAGGATTTGATGATTAAAGTTTCCAAAATGAAAAGATGACATGAAGTCACAAATGAGATACATCTTCCCTTATAATGGATGTGTTGTGAGCTAGAGGAGATCAAATCAGGTTGTGGTCATATATTCTCTAGTATTTTCCACATATATTGCAGCTTCCAAAGTATTAAAAGAATTAGTTTGGACGAAAAATATAATCTAAGAGATTTATTTAGTGACTATTATAAATGATCTCACTACACATTATTAAGATAATACTTCATAGATTTGTCCTGAAGAAGAACCAAGGTCACATCAATGGGAAAATCACATAATTCAGTAGTATAATCTCTGGAGATATTTTTCATATTGAGTCAAAGGTGAATTGATTAGTATTTATATAGAAGGAAACATGGTGGACACCTTTACTAACACCTTGACTTGGCCGAAACAAGGTTATCATTTGAGGTCTCTCATACTGATTTTTGTATGTACTTATCTCTAGTAGAAGTGGGATTTTAATATAGTTTGTCAAAATAAACCAACTATTCATACATTTATTACATGAATATTTTTTGCGTTAAATATAAAATTAAAAATCATATTATATATTATTATTTTCAGCATGACCATATTTTAATAATGTCCTAGAATATTTGTCACAATGATATGTTTTTGTAGTTCCCCCATAATATGCGATCCTCGATGTTATTTGAAAATATTTTAAATATAGTTTTGAGGTAATATATCATATTATGTTGGTTGAAATTGTATATAGTCCGTCATGTGAGAGTACTTATAATAAGATTAATCTACTTATCATGAAGTTCGCACAAGGTAATATCCATGATTGGAGATTATGTGATCATACCCGCCAGTATAAATTCCATATGTTTTGGTGCAATAATATATTCATATCTACAATCATGTGTAATTGTCCATATATTTTAATATTATAACTAATTTATGTCACTAATCAGACAGTGTGATTTTCAGATGAAAATTTTCACACCATATATATGTTTGATGTTGGGTGCGTCACAAATGACATGTTATTAAAGGATATGCTAGGATATGATTTTTACCATCCATATTTATAAGTTATGATATCAAGGATAATTGATGTAAATATAACTATCACCCTAAATTTAATGTCCATGGTGAAAATGATGAGAATATATTGGATTGAAAAAATATGACATATCAAGCATATAGGTTGATGAAAACGTCATGCAACCTGCATGATGAGATAATGTGATAAAGGGATTATATTATAGAATGATCATTCTTATGTCGTTATCATCATTGTGACTTTAATTTCTTCCTTGCAGGTTCCTTGACCTGTTTCTAAACAATAATATTCGACATTTCAAGGATCCACCTAACTTCAAGAAACAAAATACTAGAGGGTTGCACATTAGGTGTTTCTAGTGGTTTGAATAAATTATATTTTAATAGAAATAATTGAATATATATTATTATTAATTATTATGAATAATTTTATTTATGTTATTTAGATTGGTAAAATTAAATAAATATTTATTCACTAGACTCTGAATAAAATATATTTCATTAATTTCTTAAAAATTTAATAAATTATTATTTTCTTGTTTGTGAAAAAAATTATTTAATAGAATAAAATATTTATTTGGGTATTAAATAAAAACAAGAGTTGTTTAAATGGACCAAGACAATGTCTAGGGATTAGATAATTATTTAGGAAACGATAAATAATATTTATCCATGTTGCGCTTGTCGGTGCACCACAAAATACAAATATTTTTATTTTTATTTTTATTTATGTGATTTCATTAATGGATGACATGATAATAAATTTTGTACCTGAAATCCCATAAATATAAATAAATGACTCTGTACTTTTTTATATTTATTCGAAACCAATTCAATGTTTGATAATATGTATTTATTGTGAACAAATATATCTCTCTTGACTCCTCCTCCACTCTCCCTCTGAATAATGAGAACCCCAATATATAATTTCATTAATAACAATGAACAACCTAACCTGATTGAACAATTATATATATTTGGTGAACAATTCTAGAACATAAGGAATGAGTGTCCTTGTCTGTAGACCATTGAAGAACATATGGATCATTTCTAGAGGAATTCCACCTGTGGATCCTCACAAGTGCAATAAGGAAATATGATAGGGCCTTTTTGAATGATCAGCAATCATAAATATAGAATGACCCTAAACCCAAGTAGTTTTTTTATTTGACACTATATTAATTAATTATATATATCATGTCTAAAATCATCACTCTTGGATTCATGATATGATTATTAAATAAATTTTATTATATCACCCACCATTGCATGCTTCTGTAGTGCATGAAACATACAAGATTTTGGAGCACCCGCACCATTTCTAGAAAATTAATTCTCCTATCTACATTAATCAACATAAAAAACACTGATTATAGATAGAAAAACATAAAAATCATCTTCAATTATATATGATGTGACCAATGTACAGAAAACGACTACAGAACGATGATATTTTTTTATAGGTTACAGTTAGATAAAAAATGACGTCCTTTTAATACAAAGTCACATAATCTATGTAAATCAAGATAATATCCTCATCTATTAGGAAGTAAATTTATAGAAAAATAATAATTCTCTTATATTGCTCGATCATGTTTTATTAGAGTACCAATTGACCATGAAATATGTGACAATATCTAAGGATTCCAAAAAATATAATTCAAAACATAAATTCGGACCAAAACCTGAGTTCCTGTGTTGAGGATAGAAAATGGATTGAAATGAGGGGCCCAATGTAGGATTCACAAGGTCCCTAGCATGCGAGAGCCTTCACAATCCCTCATACCATTAACTGGAGCACTATAGAGGAGAAAATGATGTGGAAATGGCCCCTCCTAACGGGGATACATTTTTTGACATGAAATCACCAAATATGAAAGAACCTCTATTGAAATTCCTATTCACGCCATTATTTTGGAAGAATTAGCAACACCACACTCACAATAGTCAAGAATTATAAAATTTTAAACCATTATATAATTAAATCATTACTGGACCGATCATGAGTCAAGTTACTTCATCAAAAGGTATGCTCATCGGTGCCATCATTGCTCTATGAGGTGAACGACTATTCATACCCATACCTTACTTCATCCTCAGTCCTTGAACGTAGACCAAGTAGGCTTGTAGTATCGATGACGCCCTTGTGTTTGTAGAATCTTAGTTGGGGGAGAAATTAAGTTGTAAGGAAAACTCGATTAGGATCTGCCACAGATGAAAACCAATAAGCACCATCAGTGGAACACATGAGAATATCCTACAAACTCATCATCCACACATAGTTTATTTGTATTTATAATTTTTATATATATTATAATCAATATATTCATTTAAATAAAAAATTATTTCATTTATAAATTTTTTAGTTTTTTTTTAAATACATTTTTTATGATTTATTAAATAAAATCAATTTATCTAGACATTTATAAGACCTAAACAATCATCTTTATTGGATCCCATTATGGGCACCAAAAAATATAATTTAAAGGGTACCATTTATAAGAGGTAAAAACAATGATAAACAGTAGCCTTTGTATGTGATTTTTTTATCACGAAAAAATGGAACCTTTATCAGTGGTTCTTCATAGCACTGATAATTGCCAATGATTTTAAAAATAATTTTTGTAGTACTGATAGATTTTTTTACTTGTAATTATTTTTTCATATAACATTTTTCTAGAAATTAATTTTTTTCAATAATTTTTATTCATTAATTTTATTTTCAATTTTTTTTATTTAATATAAATTATTTAAAATATTATTAAGATTTTAAATATACTATATTTTATGCATATGGTTTATTTAATTTATAATTTCATGTTTTTAATCATTAATGTATGTTCCCTGTAAATTAATATTTATTTATTATATTTATAAAATTATTTTCATTTTTAAATCATTTTTATCTTATCAATATATTTTTTATATTTCCATTTGATTGTAGTAAGAGTTTAAATTTAATAGCATTACAATGTTACCTATTTTAAATATACCAAGTTTGTTGTATGTCAATTGAGTGACATAGAAAACATAAAAAAATAAAATATAGTTATAATGGAAAACCAAGTAAAAACACTGCATAAACCCTAATAAATTATAATAAATAATTCATCAAACAAATAAACAGAAAAAAATATATATTACAAAAATATGTTGTTAAAAATAATAATATTTATAATTTAAAAGATTTAGGTAACTCCAAAATCATATAAAATATAAATTTATTTTAAAATGTAATGGTAATTTAAGACATTAATATAAAACATATTAATTAAGTTAATATAAAAATGGTTTCGTAAATATAATAAATATAAAATAACAAGTATTAACAAAAATACATGACTTCATAATAATAATAATAATTATTTAATTATATTTACTAATTGATAATAATAATTTGACTATATTGGTCACAGCTAATTATTTTATTATGATTATTGGTATTCCTATATAATAACATCATTATTAATTTCATCACATTATTTTCATGATTTTATTATAATGTCTCCATGTTAATGACTTTATTATAATGAGTTAATTATCATTACATTTTTATTATCCTACAATTAATATCATATCATATTATTTGTTTTCAACTTCCAGTATTCATGTATTGTCATCATATATGTGATGAAATGTAACATTCTTTAATTAATAAAAATAATTAAATTGTTATTCTTAAATATTATAACTAAAAATGAGTTTACATAACATAAAAATTATTTATAATTTAATTATAAATATATTTAATTTAATATATAATAAAAAATAAAATATATTTTCATATACCAATAAAATAAAACAATAATCAAACCAATAATGTGAAACATAAGAATAATTTTTTGCATTGATTTTTATGAATAATTATAAAAATAATAACTATAATAATTCAAATTAAAATAATTACTAATATTAAATTGATGACATTAATATAATGAATTTATAATAATGAATTTATATGACTCACTCTATTATTCATTGTCATGATGCATGTATTTTCTGTATATCTAAGTGCAGATATAAATCCTGGGTGTTGGTGAAAATAATTTTAGGAGGGTGTGAATAACTGATAGCTCCTCAGAATCCCCTTATGATTACAAGACATGTCACTCCTGATCCCCCTAAAAACATTATTGTCCAGGCATTCTCCCTAGTACTGGCGAGTCCGACCATACCGACATAACTATCCGAGAGCTTCAACATTCCCAATAATGTATACATGCATGGGATGCATGAGATCTGGTGGAAGGTGCATTTTCAGAGCATCTTGCACAATTATAAAGAAGGAGGCACAATTCAAAATTTTCAAAATAAGAATGGAATTCAACTAGTTTTTCCACCTCGTTAGTGACCGCTCCAACCGCATTCTATCCAACCACATAACTGACTTAATATGACCACAAAATATGGTTTTATCAGTACTAAAAAAATCCTTCATTAGATCCAAAAAACACTTATAATTCAGGTTCTAGTAAAAGGTGTGTACTTATTATCTTTTCTAAAAGGCGATAATAATGCATTATTTTTTTAATGCATTGGAATTTCTAAAAAAACTTTGAAAATTGGAATGAAAATCTGTAAATCAGAGGGACCCCCATTAAATAGTTCTTGAACCCCTTTGAATAGCCTTAGGAAGCACCACCATTTCATGTACTCACATCCCCTTTAATAATTCTAGGTACACTCCCCATCCAACCCGAGTGCATTCCATCCATGCAGCCGCTCGTGCACCCGTACCACCTCTTAGATTCGAACCTGATACCACAACCTTGCGCGTCTGCAACATTACTAATAGCCCATCTAGTATTTTTCTCCATTTAATAATATATCTATTTATTTTTAGGTATATATGTATAATATTTATTTTTATTTTTATATTAATATATATTTATATTAATAAATATGTAGATAAATATATATATTTATATATTTGTAAGTTAGTATATATTTAAATCTATTTATTTATATATATTTATATATTTATACTTTTTGTTATATTTTTTATCTGTATATTTTTTTATAAATTAATATATATTTATAAAATTAAATTTCAATACAATTAGAAAATAATAAATTTTTTAGTTTATAAATTATGAAATAAATAAATACATATATACAAAAAACATAAATATGTATAATTATTCATATTTATATATATTATATATATTTATATGTTTGACTACATAAATAATATATATCAGTTTGTTAACACACAAACTAATACACACACACACATTATATAGGTATATAAATATTCATATATTTATATTTTTTAAAAAATATTAGTTATTATTTTTAGAGGACTTATATATTGTGAAATATTATATATATATATATATATTGTGTCTCTGTGTGTGTTTTTAATTATTTATTTATAAAATTAAATATTTTATGTGTGAATATATAATGATATATGAATATATTATTATATGATTGATTATAAATAAAAGTATATTGTGAAAAAAAAATTCCAAATTATAAATATGAATGTATGAAATGAAAAAAAATCATTCCACACTAAAAAATGGAATGAATGGCACCATTAGACAATGAGTAAAATCCATCAAATGTTATGAAATAGGGGTTCCCTGAAAAAAATTTAGTATTGTGGCCTTTTGGGCCATTTATGGCCTTGAAGAATGTCACAATGGTTTACTTGTGTAATTGAGGGCATATAGTTCATCACAGTATTTGATTTGATATGGTGTAGAGCATTAATGAACTCAATGATCAAATGTTATGGCCATTTCAATTTTGAGTAATGTTTTCAACTTATTTTTAATGTTTTATTAATTTTTTGATTTTGTGTCCCTTAAAATGGTTATTAATTGACTATTAATTGATAATAATTATCAAATTATTAATAAAAAAATTTATTTAATATATTTTATAATCCATCTTCAATAAATATCGTATAAATTAATTGTAACTGACTATTAATACAAATCTATAACATATTTAAAATATATACATTATATTTATATAAATATAAATATTTTCATATATCATATATTAGTATAGTATTTTGGATGATTTTTTATGTATATAATTTATTATCACTAGTAAATAATTTTTTTTAGACGCCAATTTACCTGCGATATTAAAAAAAGTGCAGATAAAGGCTTATTTTAATAACACTTCTCTTATCTCTCCAAAATGTACAATTTTTCAGTTCATTTCATTGAACCACTAATGGAAGACCCTTTATCATCTATTTTTTAGCAGTCAAAAATGGTTGCACTGTGAAAACCTATTTTTGGGCCTAAACGACGATTTTTTAGCCTCCAACTAGGGCTACGTCTATTGGTCATCTTTCATTCACCCTTCCCAGTCTCTAGAGGTGGTTCCCAGTACCATCGATGACAACATGTTGAAAACAGTCTATTGGAGGGAACATGGGTTTAGCATCCCCATAATTGATCAACAGTCCTATGTATGTTTCTGGGAATTTTTTATAGTGACGGATCGAGAAGAATGAACAAAATTATTAATTGCTAGATAGGGACACTCTCAAAGGAGCAGTTCATCGACTACTCATCCAGAAAAGTTGGTTGCAAATGTGGAGACTTGAACCATACATTCAACTCTGTCATCCAACACTGGGGAATTACCATAGTGAATTTTTACCCGTACAATGACATGCACAACACTTGTAATGAAGTGTAGCAGTCCACTATGGCAAACACTGATATGTTTCAGTCTGTGTCAAACAACAAGGTGGCATCCTGATGGGATAGTGTGTCTCGTAAGCATATTTTTAAGGTGATAGATTTGAGAGAGTGGGAATTCTAGTTCTACTATTGTTGAACCATTGATGATGGCTACACAACCAATCTGAGCCACACCTTGATGATGGTATGGTAGTATACGGTATATGGGGGGATGGCTGAAACATGAAGTTGTGGCCGGACACGGATGACCAACAAGGGATATGTAAATTGCCACACCACATATACATTGTGGGTCTTCTATTTCACACATCCACTTCATGTTTCATCCAACACCCCATCTCTCTCCCATGACGTCATTATCACCAAATATTTTCTTCCGTCCACTTCCATCTCGTATTCGACTATCATCACAACATTTGACAGATTGCAGGAGTCGAGGTTGTCGAATGTGTCGCCACTGTAGTACCAGAAATCCTACACACTAATATTTGTCACAACAGACTCTAGTTGTAGGAAAATGACGGCCAATTGGGATGGGTTATGTTCCTCTTTGGTGATTCCCTAGTGATGGGTGATATAGTAAAAATACCATACCATGGTTCCGTCTTTTCACCCATCATTTTCGGATATGAAGCTGATGCGCTACTTGTATGAGACTTACCCAATCTGTTTAGTTATAATTTTTGTTATTCCTTCATATGCTACCACTACAGAAAATGACCAGTAACATTCTTTGAATTTTTCTCCATTATGGGGGTGACATCATGACATTACATCCAATTGAATATTTTCGACACATTATTGTTGCCGGTACTATCATCCTCATCAGAAAAGTTTACATTGTGAGGGAAAGGTGACAACAAGCCATAACCTACGAAGTAAAGGTTCCAGGCATAGTGGAAACGTGGTTGGGACGTCACACAACTCTTATTAATAACAATATCATTGATTATACATGGATCAATACGATGATTAACACCATTATTCATTTAATGGAATCAAATAAATAGAGAAAGAAGGAATAGGCCTAAACATTTAGATAGGATCATGCACATCAAATTTATAATTAATTTTATCTATTTCATAATTAAAATAATACCCAGATCTTCTGTATTTTTTACCTTGAGGATTTTGATAATCATGAAGGACCCATCCTGATTATCTCATGGAGATATCAAGGATCCAAACTAGAATCCCTCTAGTGCTGATACACACATGCTTTTATTGCATCCAATCGACACTTCTCATTATCCGGGTGTTAGCATGTCGAAGTGAGTGTATTGATTCAGTCATTATATATGGATTGTTCTTCATCCTTCAAAAAAACACTCATTCAAGTGAGTGTTTGGAGGTGGATCTGAGGGATAAATAGTTCATCTCAATAATTCTCAATTAACCAATTTTGTGGTTCGTTCAATGGTATGATTGATGTAATTGTCAATTTATAAAAATGGGGTTACACTTACAATATTAAATTTCATAACATTATTTAAATACATTTATAACCATAGATATAACCCAATCTATAAATAACAAATCCTCATCATTATTTACGGTTCATCGACTTGGGAAAAATAGAATTATAAATAAAACAATGCTTCACAAAATAATATCAATGTCGTATTAATTTATTCCAAGTAGTTAAATAATAAATTTTTATCTTGAAAATAATAATTTAATACAATAGAAGATTTGGTCCTCTCGAACCACAATTCCAATTAATTAACACCTGAATAAATAAATAAAAAATTTATTCAATAAAATAAATATTTTATTTACAAATTAGTAAATAAATATTTATTTAATGTTCAATAAAATCAATAAATATAATTTACCCACAATCTAGAGGATTAGTATTTATTTTAATTTTGAAAGAATTATATCTTTGATAAAAATATTCCTATATTTTGAGTTTAATATTTATAACATAAATTCAAAAAGAATTTAACTTAACCCCCCAGAAACACTTAGTGTGTGACCCACTAGCACTAATAAAAAATAATTTATAGCCACAGATCTATATCCACACTTTATATGATCCCTATATATAGCTATTATATAGAAACACCCATATATCTGGTCGTGGAAATATCTTATGAGAAAATTATTTTGATCGGGCTGCATCGTGAATCTCATCCCTCGCCGTCCTCACCCTTCCTCCCGCATCGCAATTCCTCCTCACTCTTCGTCCACATTGTCCCTCTTCCCCTCCTCCAATCGGGATTCATCCTCCCTCACCATTTCTCCTCCCCTCATCCATCGTTATTCCTCCTCCTCTCACAATTCCTCTTCCCCCATCGCCACCGACGCAGCCAGCAAACCATTCTGTCGGCTCCAAAACGGCTCCAACACCACCCTACCAATGCGGCTCCAGCACTGCCAGCCTACCTCCTCGTCGACACGACCTCCCCACCTCCCTGTGGTCACCTAACCTCCCTGCCGATGCTGCTCTAAGGCTTCATTCCCATCTCTTCCACTGGCTCACCACCAATGCGGTGATTTGAGATAGAAATCTTCATCTATTACTTTCGTTATTGGTTTAGTAGTTCATTATTATTGATGTGGAATCATTGTAGGAGATAAATTATCATGTTACTAGGAGTTACACTCTTTTGGTATATTAACAATGATTAATTATGAATAGAGTAACCTTTTCTTCTACAACTCTCCTTCACACTGGGTAATCATAAACTTACTATAAAAGGGATCAATTTTTTCAGTTAAAAAGAATGATATAGATGATGCTACACATTCCCCATTATACTAAGTTGAATTTTATTGAGTTCGAGACAATGGTGTTAAATTTTTTCTTCTCAATTTAATTATTCACTTTCAATCATTTTCTTCCAATACTATTGTCTATGTTCATTTGTAGTGGTTTGTACATTATAGTGTGGTGATATAGGTGCATTGTTTTTTATGTTATTTACTGAAAATCATGAGCTAAACTATTTGTACATTGATTACCCATAACTTATTTTTCAAGGATATATTTAAGGGGTATTCTGGAAGACATCTATTCACCCAAAAAAACCACTCACAAATAGTCATTCCTTGTAAATCTATATAACATTTTCTACCTACTCTTGCAGATACATACATTTATTCTAAATAAATTTATTCATATCAGGCCTCTCAATTTTATCACATGTCTCATATAGATAAAGGTTATCCTTATCATTCATCATGTATAACTCCCACTAATTAAAATCATTCAAATATCATTCCACTTTTATGCTACTGGGTATTCCATCATCTATTAGATATAGCTAACACAATTTAATTTCATACCTTTGTACTTGGAACCAAGGAAACATAATTGGATGTTTAATAACTTCATGGAGACGTTTATGTTCATCTTGAGAAATAACAATCTTTTTTTTTATTTCTGGGTGTTTGATGATTGGAGATACATCATCCCTCTTTGCAATGCTCATAATATTCTAATATCCAATCTAGTAAAGGAATGGGTCAATGTGATGAAGATTGAATTGTCTAGTTTTCTATGAGATGATAAACACTAGTTTGAATAAATGGAACTTTAAGATAAGTATTTTGAGGGACTTATGTTTCTGTACTATGTACCTAAATTATTTGGATTACTTCTACAAATCGGTGGATCACATCATAAAGGGCGAGGTGAAACCAATGACCACACCCCTAGTGGATCATTTCAAATTAAGAAAGGAGAAGAAACACATAGAATACCATAAGATAATTTTGTGTTTGTGTGAAGTGGATTTTATAGAAATTAAAGGGTTCTAGAAGAATGGAAATTTCCTTCAAAATAGATGATTCATTTACTAGTTTTTCTAATTCGTACTTTGAAAGATATTCTTACACACGAAAGAGAACCACTGTATATGTGTTCAATTTTAGAGGAAATTATTAGTGTAAAATTTCAAAGATTTCATTAATATTTTCACTGTCAATAATAAAAATAGATTATATTAATTTAATAGATTTTGGAAAAGAGTTATTTGGGTTGATGGGGACATTGAAAGGTCTCAGAAAGAGGAAATATGATTAGTTGTTGTTTCTTGAATCATAGATTGGGATTCAATTAGTAAAAAATATGATGTTTTAAACTAGTATGATGAATATTTTGAAGAATTATCTCATTATATATATTTTTTTGTTGGATAGAGTACTGGATATTTGGAAATATAGAAGGGACTCAAAATATGGTAGATATACTAAAAAAGCTCATTTCAAGAATGTTTGGACGTGATATTCACCTCAGTTGAGCTAGGATAAATTATATAATCATGGGGGAACCATAAATCTGTTAAGGAAGTTTGTGGAGTAGAAATAGGTTTAAAGAAGTTGATGGGGGGCTCAATAGTGAATCTCAAAAAATATTCCAAATTTTGATGATTTTTAGGGTTCATCTATATGTGTGAAAACCATTTTTCGGTTCCAAAACATAGTAAAATAGAAGGATAAATTCTAAAATTGTAATTTATGGACCATTGATTGAAATAATAGAGTAGTAGCTAAAACTTATAGAAGAATTGAAGTTACTTTAACTAGATGGTTAAGTCAGAAAATAAAAATCATATATTACCCAACAAACATATTATAATGGATGTTGTGTGTAAAATGAAAAGGAATTTTATATATTTAACCTGATTGAAGAGTATGTAAGTTTATACTCTTGGAATATTTTAGAAATGATAATATACTAGTTTATTAATGAATCAAACATAAATTTTTCTCATGATATTTTTATAATGTGCATAATGTACTAGGATAATGATTTTAGGTGGTGGGATCCATTGATGGAATTGAGAGATATGTGTGATGCTATGAGATATATAGAATCACTCCTAATAGAGATTAAAAGACATGGAATCTAGTTTCACTAGATGGCTTCTACTATATTTATTAACATGGATTATTTAATTAGTATTAGTAAATTGTAATAATATTTCATTCTATGAATAAAAATAAAATAGTATTCTCCTTGCGGAGTAAGAATCATATTTTGACAATGTATAAATATTTATATATATTTCAATATTTCATTTTGATAATTTTATTTTGATAGTCTTTTATGTGTCCCATTTTAGTTGTTTTTTAATTTTAGTGTGATGATTTATGTCTACATCCATTTAAGCCATGGAAATCATAGTGTGGGATTGAATATTGATTCATTTTTTCTGCCTAAGTAATTTTTAGAAGATATATTATAGTGGGCTTCCAAAATGTATCCATGATCCCAGAAAAAGCCTTTTACAGCTAGCTATATCTTATACCTCAATATACCATCCACTTCCTCCATCATATTATAAACATATATTTTTTAGAAATATTCTTTTTAAAAGTCCACTCTTTTATCACTTATTTTATAAACACATAGAGGCAATCAATATCAAACCGTGTTTCCAACTCCCATTAATTTGAGTCTTTCATATTTATGGACTTCATCGTCCACTCTGGTTTCCTTTCATTCAAGAGAAACACATAGTGAAATTTTCTTTTGTACTATTTCTCTCGGGAAACAAGGATGCAGAATTAAAAGATTAATTACTTCACAATGAAACTAAATTTCATCTAAAACAATAAAAATCATTAATATTTCATGAAATTTTTATAAGATTGGATCTTCATCAGCCAATTTATCCATGTTGATGATATTATGATTTGTATTCCTATAAATTATATATTTGATGAGATAAAGTAAAAATATTATGGATTATTCAAGATGAAGAATAATGTTCAAGAAAAATAGAACCTAAGGATGAAGATTTTGAGGAACATAATTTGTGATAAAATATATCCGACCAAACCTGATTACGTCTGGATGGTGGGGATGTGATTTAGAATGAGTGAGGAAAAAATTGGGACTTGTGTAGCCTTTCTATTTTTTTTGTTTACGTCCTACTAATTTCATTCATCCAGGAAGTTATAAAGTTGAGACCTACATTTCCTGATTCCTACCTAAACATTAGAAATTTTTATAAGGTATGATGTGGTTAATGTTTGTTGCTGCAAGTTCTTGATCTTTTACTTGTGTTGGCAATGTTTTATCCTTTTACAGGTTCTAGAAATGCCATATGAGGCTATTTTGTGCTTCAAGTGTTCTATTCAAACACAAGAAAAACACGACCTGAAATGTGTATGATAGTCTACTGATAATAGGTCTGTGAATTGTATCATATCGTTATAATATTTATATTCCTCATTATATGTTAATGTTTTATGTTTTTTTTTATTTCAATTACTCAATGAAATAATAGTGCATGGCAAAAAATACAAATAACCTCCCCAAGAGACGAGTTAGGAAGCCTTAGTTAGTGTCATCTTTTCAAACAGCTTCATCTTTTATTCCAGAATTTAACATGTTAAAATTTTTGTTCTAATTTGATCATATTTTTTTTTCAAACAGGTCCATCTGTTATTCCATTCAAGTATGCGGATTCTATAGTTCCCTAGGTTTTCTCAGGTGGAGGGAATTATCCATGCCTTTGTATCATCAACCCGTTTTGATGGAAACTTCCTCTAGGTATATGGCCAAATTGGTGATATGGTGGTGTCGAGCGAAAGGGTATTTATTCTAGGTTATAGAATCATAAAACGTATTATTCATGAGGAATTATCGCCAACAGGGGGATCTATGTGAGTTCCCATTAATGATTATATATATGTCAATGTATTAACTTACATGATTACCATTTCTTCCTTTCCTATTTATTTCTCATGTAGAATGGATTCCCCAAGACTTTGTGTCTTCAAACTGCATTGATTGATACATCCTCTTAGAATCAGGCCTGCTTGAAGCTATGATTGCACTATGGGAAAGGTTTTTTACTACAGGAAATGGAAACATGAAATGTATTATTCTTGATGAATTATCATATTTTTATATTTGATAACAATTTTCATTGTTTATCTCCACACAACAAAATATGGATTCCTAAAATTCAACTCTTTCAACTGCTCCTCTGTGGGATTTCAACATGGGCCTATTTTTGGGAAAAATATATTCTCTACAATTTATCTTAATTTCAAGAGAGGTACGTCTCTACACATATATAATAACATATTTACCATTTCTGTCTCTTTTTTATGTTTATGACTTGTTGAATGGTGGTGCAAAATATCTATATTAAAAACATTATTACTATTCCAATATTGTATCTGCTAATAGGTTGTTCCAAATTGATTTCTCATAGATATTTTTTTTCTTACAATAGAATATTTTGTTTACAACACAATACAATAATAATAGTGGATTTGTCTTAATACTTAGTACTACAATGTATCATATTGTTTCTACTCCAATTCCCATTGTGAAAAGTATATTGGGTTTTATCCCCAGTACCATAAACATAGTGATATCATTATATGTAATAATAATTATGTAATTTAAGATGGCAAATTATCCAAGTGGTAGGGATGGTGGGATTCGTGTTAGGTCTAATCACTTTTTAACGATGAAAAAAAGAAACAGATGATGACTACAACTGCCTTAATCGATCTTATCTATGAACATTCATGTGACCAATAAAATCATTCACATGAATTATTGTTTTCTATTAGAACACACATGAGTATTACTTAGAGGCCATGAAACAAGATTTGATACCTTTTTAGTTTTTCCCTTATCCATTTTCATGTTGCTGGTGCTCATGATCCATTGTCTTCATCTAGCCTAGTGGTAATGTTTCCATTATTGAAATAGGACACTAATTATGTTTCATAAGTGTTACCTGTTAATCCTTTATTCAATCATTCATTTAAATTTAGTTTATAGGACTACTAGTGTAATTTTAACTCACAATTATCGTGCATGGTTATTTACAGTCACCCTCCGAATCCTTTCCTCCAAAAGAACATGAAAAAATGATTAATTTGATAGCTGATATTTTCCATCAGATTTGTATATAGTACAAATCTATTTTCTTCTAGAATCTTCCGCATGGATAGAGGTTAATGTTAACTTGATTAACACATTTAATCAGTAGGGACATAAAAACTACTACTTACTATATTGGAATAGTGATTCATCCGAAGAAGTCATCAAATACACCCACTGTGATACTTGCACAGTTTTCAGAACCTGATATTTCAGTAACTGACATTTCTTGAACTGAAATATGTAGAGCATTAGGATTTAAGGGAGATCCATTACCATTTTCTAAATATAGGGTTGTAAAAGGGAACTGAGAGTTTGTTTATGAGTTGTCAGATTCGATGAATGCATTGATGGATATGTATAAAAACATGATGGCCCTCAAAAAAAAATTCTTCGTATGATATTTATTCATAAGTAACACTAGTGATTGATCCTGTGAATGCGTTTAATATCTTTTGTGGGTAGATTTAATCAGCGAATGATTCTTTTTTTATTTTTTATATGTTTTTTTTATATCTTCACTTACAGAGAGCTTGGATTCTATACTTATGACTATTAGTAATTCTTTTGTAAAAATAGATTTTTTTTTAAATGATATTATGAATTTCATCTTCATTAAATAAATTCTAAAAAAGGGATGTTCAATATCCAATTGATACATACATTAACAATAATGGAAGGGGAAGGTAACCTCATTAGAAGAAAATATATTAGAAGAAACCAATGAAATAAAAACAACATGTGTGGATTCAAATTCATTTGGCTGGTCAATGTACCATATTTTTTAAATAAGGATGGAATGGAAATATATAGATGTAATTTAGGAATCAGAAGGTTTACACCACAAATGTGTCAATTTCAAATAGTTTAGATTCTATTTAAATAACGGAAGTTACACGGTTCTATTTTCTGAGTGTGAATACTTTAGTATAATCTTGGGTGTCTGATTCTAGATATTCTTATTAATTCATTGGTGTTCAAATATAAATGGTTAATTTTTTGTCAAGGATGTTTTTAAGAGACCATCTAGTGAATGGTTAATCCCAAGAAGTTATTGGAAATGGGTATCTGAGAATATAAATAAATAAGGGATTATTATTTATGTTAATGGAAATTTTAAACATCCATGATTTGTGAATAAATCTAATTTTAATTTGGAAACATAATTATTTAGCCATTAGGACTAGTTTTGAAAATATTGTAATGAAATTTACTGATATATTAATGATAGTTGCACAATGAGTAAATGATGGAACTCTCTACTTCATTAGAAATTAAATTGGAAGGGAAAATTTTAATATTATTACTTTAATGATCTAAATATTTTTTACTATTTGTTTCATCACCTTAGTTAAAAAAATTAAATGGTTCTATAGGATAACATAATAACAAATCATGATCATAAAAAAATTGGAATGTGTGAATGTTCTGTGTTAGGAATGAAGAATATTTTTTTGTCAACATAGATTTTCATAATCATAGAACCCAAAATTTGGAGTTTGTCAATGAGGATGTTTGGGGACCTACCCCTATAAAATACTATGGTGTTTGAATTTAATTAATTAATTTCATTGATGATGCTACAAGAAAGGTAATTATTTTTTTGGAATAAAAAAATTTATGTATTTGTGTTTACTTTATGGAATGCTTTTCCATAATGAGAGTACTATCAAAAGATGAATTGTTTAATAATAGACAATGTAGGTGGGTACAGTGGACTCAATGCCTTTAAAATCAATAACAATAAAGGAATAATACATGAGAATTTTTTCCATATGAGGATTTACTTAATAATTACTATGGTGATTTTGGAAGAGGATCTCAACACAATGGTATATCTCACCAATAAACGTCTACCATTGGAAGAAGGGAAATAAAATCTGAAGCATCCATGGTCTGTAAGGAGAACTAGAGTTATATATATAAAATTTAAATATAATTTACTATATATACATTTAAATTATAATGAATGAGACAATCATGGAACAAAATATAAAATGTGTTTCTTCCTTGGATATGATTATAATGATTTTGGATATCATTTGTTGGATGATGAATAAAAAAATCCTCAAAAGGGGAGATATTTTCTAAAACGAAATAGTTTTTTTAATGATTAGAACTTGACTGGGAATTATATTAATGAAAAACCCATAGTTAAATCCCATGTTGATCATAGTAATGTTACTAGAAGATAATAAATTCTATATAACTCAAATTCCAGTGGTTAAATATTTATGTTTGAATATAAAAAAACGTATATATGAAAATATATTGCATTATAAATAATAATACATTATGAAGATGATAAAATATTAATCCCATAATATCAATATGGATTTAATAAAACCGAATTAAATTAGTCCCCACTGAAAAATGAAGAAATACACCATAAAAAAGTCTAAAAGTCCTTCGAATGTTATCAAATTGTGTTTTCCCAACTAAAAACGAAATTTTCAATGAAATTCTTTAATTTAATGATTTATTAAATTATGAAAATGGATTACATATGTCACATAGGGAATAAAGATAATCTATGGATTTAGTTTGATATGTGGTATAAGTCGATTTGACCCCAGATCAAATTGCATGACTAATTGAAGTTTGAATTCAATTTTTAACTTATTTTATATATTTTATTTATTTATTTATTCTTTTTCCCTTCAAAATGTAATTATGTAATTATTAATCGATAATATCATGAAAAATAAATAATAATTTTAAATTTTTTTAATATTTTACTTTCCATTTTCACTAAATATGTTATCTAATATTGGTAAAGGTATATTTATATTTGTATTAATCATAATCAAAAAATAATTATTATATTATTATAAATATTTATATATTATTTTTTAAGACTTTATTTGAAATATACCATTTAAAAATGTATTTATTAAGTCCCAAATTTATCTGCGATAATAAAAAATCGACGATAATGGTGGTACAATTATCAACCCTCAAAACCAGCTAAAAAAGGTATCCATTTGTCATTATTTATATAGCATTGCTATGTGGAGGAATTTTTAAAAACCTTATTTGTAGGAAATATGATCTTGGGGCCTCCTACAATGTTTATGTCCCGTCATCACCTCTTTGTCACCTTGCTAAAGGTGTTTGATAACATCGATGATGACAACACACTGACAAATGTCGATAGGAGCAAACATGTTGCTTTAAAATCTATAATGAAGTCATTATTAAGAACTCATTACAATGATGCCATTATAGAGAATTAATTAAAATTAATTCATGATAATAAATTTATGTACATAACAGTAATGTTATTATTTGGGAATATTTTTAATTACAATATAATTATTAATAATAATCTATATAATTGTATTACTATTTAATATTATTAATTATTATTAATTTATTTAATATTAGTATTATTTTTATTTAGTCACATATTATTATTAATAATTATTAAATTCTATTTAATATTTTTATAAAATAATTTATATATTTAATTAAAAGATATTTTTTTTATAAATTTAATTTCATTTAAAATTTAAATGTAATATATACCTTATGAGATTTTTTTGTTACCTTGGTGTTTTAAAGTCTAAATGTAATCTTATGAAATTATAATGTTCCATTGCAGCTATATTTTTGTAGGATTATTATTTTGATTAAAACTTTTTTTTAATATTTTTTATTGTGTTAGTCAATATTTTTAATTTTTTTTATTGTACATATAGATCATTTTTCAAATGTAATATTTGATGGTCACGTGAAGAACAACAAACATATTTTGTTTCAAGTAGTTAAAATAGGTAGCATGTAAAATATAATCAATAAAAAAATTATAATTAAAACATAAAACATTGATTGAAAATGTAATTATCTGTTGAAAATACAAAAAATTTCATAAGTATAATAAATTTTTTTCTAATTTTTATTTTGAAAAAAATCACAAGTACAAATGATATCAATATAACAAAACAAATATTTTTCAACACTTCCCTTTATCAGAACCATCTAAAATCACGGATAAATGTAAAAGTTATTAGTGCTAACACAATCACTGATAAAGGGTACCTTTTATCAGTGTTTTTTTAATAGTTATTGATAGTACCCTTTATCCGAACTTTTATAGTGCCCACAAAAGTTACCATTATCATAACATTTCTAAAACTAATTAATGTACCAATAAAATGAAATTATAAAACAAATATAATAGAAAAATTAGTTTACATAGAAAAGTAAATAAAATATTAATGAAAATTTTATTGCTAAAATGAATAATATTTATTAATTATATATATTTCAAATACTTAAAAATAGTTTTGGTATAGATAATTGATAAATAATTCTCTGATGTTGAAATAATGGTGTCTATGGTTCGTCGTTCGTGGAGGCTCCTAATAGGGATTTACATGATTCTTTCAATATAATTCAAGTCATATTTGACTCTCTCGAGGGCGTCACTGATACTATTTCCCTCTTATGGCATCACTCAAGGGATCGTAATGATAGGTTATTCGATTCCAAATCTATTTTCCCTACCATAACCTACGAATATCTGTGTATATTTTAATTTCATATTTTATAATTTAAATTTAATTATTATTATATTATTTATGTAGTGTTATTTTGTTGAAATACTCATCCATTAATAATTTATACTTACTATTATTTTATAGAATAAATGTCTAGACTGATTTTGAAATTTTTAGAATATAATTTTTTAAACTGTATTGATAAAAAATTAAAAAAATTACATATAAAGTTAACATATTATATCAATATTGAAAATATTTTATTTTATTATAATGGTGGAGTAAGATGGTGGTTGACACTATCACCGACTCACAATGATGGATGCCTCAATCCAAGAAAATATAAATGAAATGGATATGGATTTCCAAATATTGCTGTGATGTATATTATAATCAACATAGCCTAGAGATATTATAAATATAACTAGAGAACATAGGTGTGGTGGATACTAATGGGAAGGAAGCCTTCTTAATGAATGGTATTTCATGATGGATACCTCAAACAGTCGAAGCATCATCTATCATACATATAAACTTTTAAAAAAAAACCTAGTGTACAATGGTGTTGTGGGAGTTGTCTTGGGACATCTGGTAGTATAATAATATTTTTCTCACATAAAAAAATTTAAATATTTTTTTTAAAAAAATATTATGAGAAATTATATCCCATACTACTAATGGGATTTAATAGAGTTTATCTTGAAGAATGGACTCCCTCTAATAGAGTTACTTGTTTAGAAAATTCTCCAAGAAGGCCATATGTTATAGAGATACTTCTTAATGAAGTAACCCTATTATAAAAATCATCATTCTGATTATTTTCAAATGAGGATGTTATTCCAGGGAGAACACTTCACTATTGATTTCTTTAAATTAAATTAATTTCATTGTTTTATATGTGTTTGGGTGTGTGGTTATTCCTTTTATAAATAAGTTTTAATAACATTATTATTAATAAATAAATTAATTAAATTGATAATTTAATTAATATTAACATTTAATTATATTATTATACACATTTTTTAAGACATGGATGGATCCACAAATTTTACTGAATACATTATTTGTAACAATATAATGTATATTATATAAAACATTATTCATAATTATTATGGAAATTATAGTAAATATTAAACAATATAATTAATTTTTATTAGTAATGTTTCTTGGAATATTTATTAACAACGTAATTAATAATACCTAACATTAATGTAATTAATTATACAATTATTAATAAAAACTATAACATTGATTTTTTGAATTGTAAATTTTATGATTCAAAAAAAATATTTTATTATCATAATTTTTTTAATTTATATATGAAATTATTTTTTCATTGAATCAATTTTTATATTATTAGTTTATGTGTGAAATTTCAATTGGATTTTATTTAAAATTTTAAATTTATACTATTTCAATATCATTTCCTTGTAAATATAATAATGATTCATGTATGAGACTATTGAAGTCTATAAAATAGGATGTATAAATAAAATACAATTGAAATATTTAAAAGTGTCAAACCATATAGAAATTTTTTTTATTTAAAAATTAATTAAAAAAAATAATGTCAAGTATTTTCAATGGCACAAAATATTATTTCTTAAAAACATAACATATAATACTTTTTTTCAAATAATATTTTTTTAAATTATGCATTTTTAATAATTTATTGACAATTATTCTTTTTTAAAAATAATTTTTATACTTTTGGTCAGGTTTTAAATGTAATTTTTTTATTTATACAACAACTAATAAGACGGAATTTTATGATGTGTAAATTTTAGGTTTGATTGTTGTATTAGACAACTCATTAAGGGTGAATTGGGTTTCGAATTAAAATTTTGTTTAAAATGAAGAATAATATCATGAATCCCACAATTATAGAAAATGAACAGATAACCCAAATTATAGAAATAGATAATCTAATTTTTTTTAAAATTATCATAATGTGGGATCATGGATAAGGATAAATATTCTTCTATGGATACATTAACATTAAAATAATAATTTCTTTAACCATATAAAATATAGTAAACAAAAATTTAAAAATGTTTGTCACATAGTAAAATAAAATTAAATTTCCTCATATTGTTGTGAAAAAATATAAAGATAGCCCTATATTTATTTTTGGAATATATGAGTTTATTTTGCATCCAATAGTAGTTTTTTTGGATGATATGTCCAAAAACAAATTTTTTGTAATTCGAATATCAAAATCATGTATTTGACAGCCATAAATGTTGAAAATGATTTCTAATTGATGTGTAATATGATTATAGTTGTATTAGAAATAATTTTGACATTTATGAGTTGAAAAAATATATACTAATTATGTGATGTCCTAGAACTGACTAAATTCAATGTTCTTAAAAAATGAATGATGTTCAAAATGTGCGTAAAAAAGTGGAAACCAACCAAATAATCTCATATTGATGTGATATCATTCGAAAAAACCATATATTCAAATTTGAATCATATTAATTTATCGAATATAAAATTGGGTATTTTTTTTATTGAGATGATTAGAAATAATTCTTTAGAAATTCAAGACACTAAATCTAGTGTTTGATGATTTAAAAAATATAAAATGATTTCCAACTAATGTGAAATATTTTGAAAATTATGATATAATAATTTTTTACATGTCTGAGAAGAATAAAAATTAATCTGACATGCAATTTTCATAAATTACGAAAAGTAAAGAGTTCTGATAAAATGATTATTTTAAAAAACATGTAACATATAGTGATAACTAACTAAATAAGCTCTATGTTGGGAACCTCTTAAAATGGATGAGATATAGGTCAAAGAAATGATTTTAAAAACTGTATTTTTTTGGGTGACATGTTTTCTATCATCACATGACTAAAATTTTTACGTGAAGAAACTTTTTAACGTAGACATTTTCCATATATGTTGAGGCATGATAAGGAATTTAAAAATACCAACAATACAGAGTGAAAATACCATCAGGTTATAGCCTATGTTCGATTATCTTTTCTACCACACTTTTTATTTTATTTACTATTTTTATTCTTGTTTATTATTTCTATGATCCATTACATTTATGTTGAGTCTCTACCATGTACCAATTGATTTTATTGGATCCCTTTTTTTGGACAAGGTCTAATGGTTTTCCCGTTTTGGGTTTTCCATTTAAAATATTTGATTCTCATCCATTACTATGCATCACATTTCTTTTTGGTTAACTGCAAATATTCTTTAGTTTTGATGGAATGAATATTTTTTACACTTAACGTTCACTATGATTTTGTTTGTGCATTCATCACAATAATCCATTACCAATATTTTTTTATCATAATAATTGTTTTTTTATTCCTATTTTTTACGGAACCCAATTACAACTTGATGGTTATGTTGAATGGTACCAACAACAAATTGTGGTTACTAAAAATGAAGGATCTACATTTTTTAAATAGAATGCATCTTATGGTGTTTAGAACCCAGAATCTAGAAAGTATTTTAGATGAATAATGAGTGATCAAGTATGAGATGGATTATGGTTTCATTGAATAATGTGTCAAAGATAACATGATGAACCACAATGTAACAATCTCTGACAACATATCTTTGGGGATAAGATCGAGACTGCCTATGTTTCTATGACCTAAAATAATAAATTGTTTCTTCAAAAAAAATATAATTTTAGGTACAAAAAGGATACATATATTTCTGATAATTTGTGTTTATATAATTGTTTTTTTGATTTGTTTTATGGAATTTTTAACAATTTTAATGATGATGTTCATCTCTTTTGATTCATAAAACTTCACCCATTTCATGGGAGAATTTACATGTTACTCTAAGAGGATTTTATCTAATGGTGATCTGAAATTCAAATTTTCAAGTCATTTTTTTTGAATAAATAGTTCCGGAGACACACTCAGGTGAATTCTACTTCTGATATTTTCTTCACAGATAATATTGGTATAATTTAGGTCAATGGGAAAGGGATTCAAGGTAAGAGAAAATGAAAAAATAATCTAAAGAATGATGTTGATAGATTTTTAATAAAATCATTATGGTATGTCCTATAATGTTAATTTGTTTTTATATAATTTTAAATGATTTAGTATTATCTATGAAAATACACAAAAACAATTGAGATGCATATGACCATGTCATCATGAATACATTGGGTGATCTTGTTATTGTTTATGAATCTATTAATATTACTTCCTCTGATTCTTGATGGGATGTTTAATGTGGTTTATATTTGCATGTGACTTCAAAAAAAATTATTTTCATCATACATCCAGGTAACATTGGTATTTTGAAGATTATTAATGGTGGTCATAATGATGTTGTAGGTAAGTGGACTGTATATTCAGATAGCAGTATAAGGCGTAATCTGATTATGAATAAATATCTACATGTGACAGATGTTATATTGAATCTTATTTATATTAGAATTATTGATGATTAATGGTTAATTAATACTTACAGCGATATCAATTGGAATCATTCTAATTACGCCTTGATTATGGATCATTGTAATAAGAAGTGGTGAATTTACAAAAACATAGATTCTGTTTATTATTATTTTACATTCATTATTGAGTGTAGTATTTTGTCAATTTTATGGAATAATATTATTAATCAGATTAGTGAGAAAGGGATTGGTTGTTTTTCTGATAGATTTATTATTCTAGATTTTAATACAATCATACTGAACTCGTGTGGTCTTTTTATGGCTAGAAAATAGAGTAGAGAATGTTTCGGTAGTCATCTTCTGCACAAGAAGTCATAAGAACTTGAATTAGTACATTATTATGATTTTGGGACATTGAAATATAATAATATTAGAGGAGGTAATTATTTTGGAACATTTATTGATGAATACTCATGCAATCTTTGGGTTTATGTTTTTCATTAAAAAATTAGGTGCATTGTTTTTTTATGAAATTTAATGTTTCTATTGATAGATGATTTCGAATAAAATTGAAATTAAATTTCAAAAAAATGGGGAAGAGTATTGGGAAACATTTGATCATTATTTTAGTAATGAATGTATTAGACCAAAGAATACGGCTCTATTGACACCTCACCTAAATGATGTAGCTGAGTGGATGTAAAAGACTTTGTGGGAAATAGTTCATTGGTTTATTTCGGAACAAATGATGACTACAATTTTTTTGGGTGTGGATTTACATTCTAGAACTTATATTTTATATTTATCAAATGTACATACCTAGTATGTAAACACTGTTGATACGTTTTGGTACAAAAAATAGATCAGGTACGATCAATTACATGTTTTGGGTTGCAAGTATTTTCTTTATTTTTTGAGATTAGAACGTTTCATGATGGATGGTAAGACATTCCATTGTATTTTTATTACCTATTGAGTTGATAAAATTTTCTAATGGTTCTATGATCCTAATATGATTTTTTTAGATTTTCTGATGATGTTTTCAAAAAGGGTTAGAGTATTTCAGGCATTGATTAGGGATAAAAAATATTCTTCTCTAATGAATGATGAATTTTTCAGTCATGTGCCTGGTCATGATTCACATTTACCTTATATTGAAGATTCAGATTATCATAATGATGTACACAATGATACAAATGGTGAATTGGTTGAAGTTATTGTTTTTGATGCACCATTTGTTTCTGATTACCGGGTTTGAGGGGTTATTAATTATTATGTAGGTCCACTATGTAGGTCATCTCAGCATCGTGCATCTCTAATCAGTTTTCTTCTTATTAGTATGTGATCCCTGTTGAAGGGGGATAATTGGAATATTTTGAACATGTGGTGGAATGTGATCAGAAGAATATATGGGTATGAGAAATGAATGAAAATATGAAATAATAGTCTAAGAACCAAAATTTTTATTTCGAGATGTTTCTGACAGGTATATGAGATTTGAAAAATAAATTGATTTATTATATTTAAATAGAAGAATGTAGTTTTGTTCAACGATACTAGGAAAGGATTGATGTTAAGGGCTTCCGACTGATAGATGGTATAGATTTTGATGATATTTTCTACAACTACAGTCAAAATTTCTTCCAGTCAGGTTGTTCATCATTTGGATACTAGATTGGATCTATATATTGAGCATATGAATGAAAATATATATTTCCTCCATGGGGATTTAGTGGAGGATATTTATATAGAGTAACCAATGGGGTTTTTTGAAACATATTAAGGGAATCATGTCTGTAGGTTAATGAAGAGTTTGTATGCTCTGAAGAATGCTCTGAGGAAGTGGTATATGATGTTTGAATATTTAATTTTTCATTTGGGTTTCATGAAGACATCTTCTGATCATTTTGCTTTTGTTCAAATATTCATTGATGAGGATTTCATTATATTGATGCCTTATGTTGTTAATATTTTCATAATTGGATGTGATGCGTTTATAACTGATAGATCGAATAAGGATCATTGCTAGTCAATGGGAAAACATCACAAATCATGGGAATGTATATCTCATGTGAGGGGAAGGCTATAAAAATTTGGTTATCTCATCATATATACATTATAATAGTTCTTTCTATAATATCTCGGGTCTGACTGAATGTGGTCATTACTCTAGTTGATTTACATTTTAGACAATATACAAGTTTGTCACCTTCTACTTATGAAAATAGATAGGAGATGGCGTACATTCATTATTTGTATTTTGTTGGTTGTTTGATGAAAGTTATAATATTTACTACACAATATATTACTCATGCTATCTTTTCAGTCATCCATTTATTAAAACTAAAAAGGAATTCATATAATTATTGTGTATGAAAAAATTTATTCAAGAGAACAATTTTAATCTGGAAAAGAACGTTTTATGTTTTGATAGTTAGAGTTCTATTATTTTGTAAATCAATTCTTAATTTCACAGAAGTTAGAATCACGATGATGTGGGATATCACTGGATCATCAACATTTACGATTCAAGATATTTAAAGCTACAGAAGATCGAGAATAATTAAAACAGATCATGTATTTTGTGAATGAGTTTATCCTTATGAAACTTTTAGACATGCCAATTGATTTAAGGGTTAGTGGTGAGCCCCATGTGAGGTAGTGGGGGAATTCGTTAGGAACCTCCTAAAATGGAATACATGTAGGTGAAAGACATCGTATTAAAAAAATCATATGATTTGGCCTTACAAATTGTTCAAATTCAAATGTAGACACTTTTTAATGAAGATTTCCTCCTTATATGGATGTGCCGACATGTTATTTAAACACATCAACAATTCGATGTGAAAATCCCTATCGGTGAATCCCTTTTCCCAATTATAATTATACATATTCTCCATAATTGAGTCATGGTTTTTATTATGTAGTATAACATTTAATATTCCTTCCACATTTAGGGAGCCTTTATCATGTAATTCTGGATTTTATTGGAACATTATTTTTTGAATATGTCAATTTATTTTTATCTTTTTGGGTTTTCCATGAAATTTCTCTTTCTTTCATCATTTATTATTCTACAAATTTATTTTCTGGTTTCTATGCACATGCATTATTTTGAGGGAACATATTTTATTTTCGTACCACATTCTATTTAATTTTTTTGTCTATTCATCGATTTCTTCAGTTTACAACACTCATATTTCAGTGATATAACTAAAAAACCAAGTATTTATTTTTTATTTATAGAAAATAACACCATGACAATCTGAGGTCTATTTTCTCGAGATGAATAAAAATAAATTTTAATTATTTTACAATAATAAATCACATGTCCCTTAGGTAAAACCATAGAAAACAATATACAATTGACATTAAATATTATGATAACAACATTATATTTATTTCAAACTTGTGGTAGTATAGAAGACATCAATCTAACATGAAATGTACTGATACATACTAAATAAGCATTTCATAGAAAATGATGTTCTATAAAAACATGAAACATAGAGTGAAAACCACCCAATGATCTTTTATTTAATTTAAATAAAATAAAAATACCCATGTATTGATTTTTAAATTATAGGTATTGAAAAAATGTCAAATTGAGATTTCATTTTCATGAAATGAAGGAAATTAATTTTTTAATAATTTAAAATTGTTAATCATACCATCAACTATTAAAAACATGAAAATGATGTCCAATTGATCTGAAATGTAATGAAATATCTATTTTAGTTATTTTTTATGGGTGTGAGATGATGACTTGTAATTTGGAATTAAATTTTCTCAATCATTCTATGGATTTATAAGAAAATATACATCATTGAAAACATGATACAATAAGTTAAAACATACCCAATGTGCCCAGTTTGATATGTAATTGTATAGAGACAACCATATATTTATTTTTCAAAATATATGCATAGAGAGTGTGTCAAACTAATTTTTCAATTTCTTTAGATGACTAAATACGCTTTCATTAATTTAAAACACTAAAATGTGTCTTGTATAATTAAAATCATATTAAATGATCTATAATTCACATGAAAACGTATAAAATCTATCGTAGAATTATTTTTGGTTGTACATGTGGAAAACATGTCAATCTGATATGAAATTTTGTCAATATGACTAAATAATCAATTCATATAAAAATATGTTATTTAAAAACGTGCACTATAGAGTAAAAAAAATTTAAATGATCATTTATTTCTATGAAATCATATTTATGTTTGTAATATAGAAACTGGAAATGTGACAAACTGTGGAGTTGTTTACCCGAGATGAAAAAAACACTTTTTCAATATTTTTAAATAGTTAAACATGCATTTTTTAGTTAAAAACATATAAATAAATTTCTAATTGATGTAAAATCCATAGAATATATCTTAAAAATATTTTTCTTATTATAAGAGTAAATGAAATGGAAATATAATATGTGATGTGCATGAATTAATTGAATAAATAATTCCCAAAAAAATAAAGGTATTCAGAACAGTTCACAACAGGCTAAAAACGAACCAAATGAGCTCTGATTGTTGTATTATTATTAGGCATGAACCAGATATTGATTTTTAAAATTCATTAATTGATGATGTTTCAAACTGAGGTTTTGTCTTCCATAGATGATTGAAAACCATTTCTATCAATTAAAAACTCGAAAATATGTTTATGGTAGTTATTAAAATATAAAACAACATCTAATTGACATGAAAACATATAACATATTTCTTGAATAGTATTTCTTATGTATGAGGAGAAAACACATCAATATGATATGTGATGTTTTCAAACTTATTAAATAACAAATTTATAGAAAATAATTATCATTAAAGAGTTATCCAATAAGTAAAAAATTTTCAAATGTGCTCGGATTTCTATGAAATCATATAAAAATGACAACATATACATATACTTTTATAACATAGGACCTAACGATGTGTCTAAATGAGGTTCCATTTTACTTATATAACATCAATTTTTTAGTAATTTAATACGATAAAACTAGTGTAATATAATTAAAACCATAGAAAATTATTTATAATTAATGTTAAATCATATAATAATAATCATAGATTTAATATTGAAATTTTCAAATAGATGGTATTTCAATGAGAAATTTTATGTGATCAAACATAATAAATAATAATTTTTCAAAAAAACATGGCCTTTAAATACCTGTGAGATACAATGAAAAAAATAAATTATCTTGGATTCTACTGAAATATGAGGACAATAACCATATATTTATTTTGGAAATATATAAATATAATGCATTTCAAAATGAATTATTTTTCCCTAAGATGACACAAAAATTTATTATTAGTAATAAAAGACACTAATATTTTATTTATATTAATAAAACCTTGAATTAAATTTTATAATTGATGTGAAATGTTATTAAATATTAATAATATTATTATGTGACTAGTACAATTTTATGGTTCATCAATCTGACTTGTGATGTGCTCGAACTGACTAAATAATGAGTTTGTAGAAAAGGAATGTGTATAATACATGTGCTACAGTGTAAAAAATAACAAATGAGCTCAAATATCTATGAAACCCCACATAAAAAGCCATATTATTATTTTTCAAATATAGGAACAGACAGTTGGTGAATCTAAGGTTTCCTAATCCGGAGATGATCAGAAATGCATTTAAAGTTATTTAAAACACTAAAACATATGTATTAGTGTTTAAAACATATAAATATAACTCCAATTTATGTGAAATATTGAAACTATTGTATTATTAATATTTTTTACATGTAAGAGAGGACGGTGTGTCAATCCAACAAGTGAACTTCCTAAAAGTACTAAATAAATAGTTCTTATAAAATGATAGGCAAGGGGTATTTTTTGTAATTATGAAATTAAACTAATGAATATTTATAAAATATTTTATATTATAAATAAAATAAAATTAAATGGAATTGAAATGTAATAGTAAATCATCATCAATATCTCTGTGTATATAGGTGTCGTTCAGTCCCACACATTAGCCCTCAAATAGTATGCTCATATAGACTATTTTGTTTGAATGGATCTAAATTGTACTCGGGTAAAATTCAAGGTGTGATTCTCTAAACTATAAGTACAGATGATATTTCCTCATTATTAGCTATAATATATTAACTAGAAACGATCTCCCATCCACTTTATATATTTATAAGAAACTAGTATCTAGAAGTTATGGTCATGTAAAATCACTATTTGGAACCCACAACTGCTTCACTTATATGATGATTGAGGCAATTAATGAGATACATAAGGAACCTGGGTCTCAATGTTAAAAATGATTCAAAAATTCGTGCTCCACTATGGAGAACTTTGTCTGTGTAATATCTCAGATACCGCCATGTATAATGAGGAAGGTCATGTTGATGGCCATGTAGTGGTACCCAACACCAATGAAGGTTAATTGTCATTGCCTTGTTTGTGGTAACGTAAGATGATGGTGTTCTATTTAGTGTGTTTTTACTGGTTCCACAATCCATATAAGTGTGTGTGAGTAAGGTCATGGATGGCACCATGTATGAAGGGGATGGTGAAATATTTGGTTGTACAGTTGTATATAGAATCATCTAATAAGTGGAATGATGTGAAATGTGAAAATGAGAAGGGTAGTACTCATCTATGTATTTTATATTGAGTGTGTCCTATGGTTGATTTTACTAATGGTAAGGATCACACTATTACAATAGAGATATTACCTTGTCACTATGGTACACACCTATCATCGACTGATTGTCTAAACAAAACTCATCAAAAATAAATGAATATCCTTTCTCAGGTGTGATCATATATCAAATATGATTGATTCAATAACTCTAGAAAACAATAATTAATATATTAACAAATTAATAATAAATAAAAATAATGTCTGATAGTATTATTTTACCACTATAAAACATAACCCTCCATGTGGATTGATAAATTGCATGGTCAGTAGCACATACCAGAGCACATACTATGTATGGGAGAGATATTGAGGATGCCATCAAACAAATATGGTTACATCATAATGATAACATAAATCCTACATGGATATGTTTCGATTGTGTATAATATGCCAATATTTATCTTTTTTCGAATAATTAGAATATTGTGCACCTCTACAACCTAACTCAAAGGCCACAGAATGGGTTGTCAATATCTGGACACCATCATAACCCTATAAGGTTGTTTCAATTAGAGTAATGAAAATAGCCCATTATAACCACAACATTAAAATTATGTGTCCTTATCATACAAAATGATTGAAAATGTCCATGAAGAGCATCTACATATGGAGTCAAATAAATCATCACAGAGAGAATTAAAATTGATCATTCGGTAAATAAAGAACACACAATTATAGAAATAGATATATTTTTCATACATTGTCAATGGAATGATGAACAAACAATAATATTTAATATGAAATTGAATATGTAGAGCCATGTAAATATGTATTTGAGTGGATCCACATATAATTGGAAAATACGAATATTAAAAAAATTTATAATTAGCATATGAAATTGGAATAATAGTGTGTATTAATCCTTTAAAATATCAGTGAGATAAAAGTCCCATATATAACACATCCAATAGTAAATCAATGATTATCCAAGGATAATGTTTATAGAATCATATCCATTCCCACAAATGTAATAAAAATAAACAACTACCAACCCCCTATTCTTTAATGCATAATACCCTTCACAAATATCTAAACAGTTTTATAGGACATCAGGAACCCCAATAATACCTCCTAGCAGAGTCAAAACCTCTACGAAATTGTAATTAAATAAAATGAAAATATGATACATATTGATCCAAAAATAAATCATTCACAAAAAAAATATTATCATACATACTACTTCAATTTCATATAATTTTCAACAAGATCAATGGAGCCAAAATGTGTGCTCAACAAGGTCATTCTTAAATTACAACCTCTAAGGGTCCCTAATGTGTCTAGTTATAGTAAATCAAAATATATGTATAAATTTAAATAAATTTTTTTATCATTATAACAATAATAAAATCCAATTTATAGTACAACCCAACAATGAAGAGTCATATAGTAATATAATCATCGTCTCCAACTGAGGTGTATTATAGTTTAGTATCATGGGTCTCTAATTATCAACAAAGTTAGAAATGATTACACTATCAAGGGGTATATATAGACACATTATCTACCAATATCACCCATACTGATGAAACATAGAGATTCTAATCTATAGATGTATATCATGGTTGATGTGATGGGCCATATGGACATTCCACATTTATTCTTCATCAGTATCCCATAAATATTATGATTTTTTTCAATCATTATATTAATAATGGACATATCCTTGGTGGATGGATATATAATTATAGATTCAAAAATATAGATTGATAAAGAAATGGTAATGACATAATGAATTTAAATAATATCTCTACTGTGTGGAATGAAAATTGACATAATGAAATCCAAGATTTGATAATCATTTATAAATCAAAAGTAAAATAATTTCAATAATAAACAAATAGTAAAAAATAACATCCATGGAGTAATGATGATCATTCAATGATATCATTCGAATACATTATTTGTTACTATGGTTGTCTTCCCGCACCATCCACTTCATTTTCTCTTCCATTTCTCGTATGGAAATACATTTTGATTCTCATGCATGTAAATTTACTATCACCTTCTACATGAAAATAAGATGGTTTAAGAACAACAGTTATAATTCTAATATGGGTATTTAATATTGATAAATATCTAATTGGGCAACCATTTTTATAGTAGCACATTAAAAACACATCGGGTCTAAACATTGGATCAACATAACATTCTCAAAATAGGTGAATATGAGAAAATGATACAAGTACATGTGATAAAATAATCTTTTAAACATGGAAATAGCCAAATTAATTGGTGAATATCACAAGAGGAATATTCATCAACTGATAAGAAAAATTTTTCAGTGGATCATGACCCTATTCAACATTATACCAACTTACCATCAAATGAAAATCATATTCCTATTATGATGTGGCTTGATTTTTATTATCCAAACTATCCATTCCAAATACATTAGGAGTATAAATAACCCTACATAAGTTATTTCTTTACATCCTCAAATTATTCAACAATTAATTTGGTGCTTCTATGAAATGTGTGGGGGAAAATTACTATTATTGGTAATTTTCTGACCACACTGAAGACCCCATTGATGCATTAAAAAATGTTTATAATAGTGTCACCATGTATCTTCCCATGATATTAATACTATGAACATTTTTAATTTGTGAAACACATCATGTACTTATATATATCTACATTTGTTCAATATATTTATTGTAATAATTGAAGGAAATCATGTTTTCATGGGTCATATCATATAAGTGAATGTATGAAAAATTATAAAAAATTACCATTTATATAAAACATTAATATTTAAAAAAATTATATAAAATGCGTTCATAAGACCAATTTGATGATTTTTTTTCATGTTTTCTTAATAAAATATTTTACATACATTTATGAATATATGCATCAAAAAATATTGATGCTAGTAAAGGATGTATCAAACCAACACACTTGATATTCTCTATATAATTGATAGAATTTTGAGGATATTAAATATGGAATATCCCTTGACAATCATCGGTAGTTGATGGAAAAAAGAAAGAAACCAATTCAACGATCCTGGGATCTCCATGAATAATATTGAAAAGTAAAGTTACATGGTACATCTATTTCCATCAAATGTGGATAATATTTAAATAAATCCATTATAAATTTTATATTGAAAATGCACATACACTTTTAGAATTTTATTGTAATGAGGGAATGGTGTAATCACAATAATAACTGATGAAATTAGAGTTTTTCAATTGATACCTGATTGTTCACCACATGCTCTACTATTTCAAAATGAAAAACTACTAGAAAACTTAAAACCAATACCTCAATTCAAGAAGAAAACACCTGAAATTATGTTTCAATATTTATATAATCCTTTTTATAATATTTCATCATTTTAGGACATTCTTTATTGTATAAGATTTTTTATCCATTCTCATTCTCCTTGTATTTTATTATTAACATGAAACAAACAGCCTGATTAACATCAATTACACAAATAATAACATATTATATGAATGTTGAGTCAACGTGCCAATGATCTTATGTCATCCACATATTTATAGAGGTGCGTGATCCTAGATTTTTTTTTAATTTTCATACAAGTGGAATTTCATTTATGGTTATCATGCAACAACATCAAGCATGTGTCACCAAAATATTTTCATTTAATAGAAAATGTCGATATCATAAGAATTTACTAGAACATAACTATAATGATCCTTTAAAAGGTAATATTTTTTATTTTCTAATGCATCTTTTTATAAAATTATATTCCAGTTGAAAATTATTCATAAATCCTTCCAACTTTTCTTTTTTGGAAAATACCTTCAAACTCGATTATTAGTGTCAATACATCTGATACAATCTCATGAACCAGTTGTTTAATATCATGTAAATTTTTCACAAGACATGTATACTCAATTTGTGGTTCATTTTCTACCAACATCTCATATTCTCTTTTTGATACATCCTCATCAAAAAAATTCTCCCCATAAGCATCATTAATCGCAACCATCTAGTGATCAACTACAATAGCATATGTTTTTGGAACAAATATAGGTCATGGAATATGAAATAACATCTCTACTCTGTAGGTATTATCATCACTTATTCCACCATTAACACACATATCTTTTGTAAACATGAATCCCTCAGAAAATCAGTTATCACGAGGTTTTTTTGTTCGATTTCGGTTGTATCTTCAGTTTTTGTAAAATTAATATACATTTATAGGGAACTAAGCATTAAATTCTAAATATATTTATAATTTTAAGGAATTAAATAATTCTCGCCCTCCATATGATGAGCACAGTAATATATATTATATCAAGATTGATGAAATATATAATTCAAAGGTGATATACACTGATTCCCGATGAGATTTTTCTGATCATGAATTTTACTATTAATTGTGTTCATCATTTCACATTCACTATGATTTACTGATCATTCAAGACCACCAATATATTATATTCCTTTATCATCCTCTACTATTTATCCACAATGATATACAAAACCACACAAGTGTTTGACCATGTTTTTCAAACAATTAATTGAATAAAATTACATGTTATGTATATACACAGGAATTTCATCAAATAAATTTGAAACCCCTAGAAAATATTAATTATTATTTCCATTATAATTATTATAACCACTATAGAAATTTGGAAACTGATAGAAATTATTAATTTTTATAATGGAGGATAATATGATATATTAATATGAAAAATATTAAGTAATAATATTTTATTTTCAATGTTATATTATATTAATATATATACATTAGATTATCTTATGTAATGCTACAATATAATAATATACATACTATAAAATTGGAATTATTTGTAAGATAAGTAAATTTTTTTGTCATAAAATATTTACATGTAACTAAATTATTAATTAATATGTTTTTTTAAAATTTATAATCATATTAATAAAAAAATTAATAATCAATCAAAATAATAATATATTTTATTAAATAATATAATATATATATACTGTAATTACGATGAAATGATATATTAATAATATATTTTCTAATTTTTGTAATAATATATTAATATATATTACTATATTTACTATAATGAAATATGATATAAAAATGTATTTAATACACATTAATAATTTATTAATTACAATATCACTAATTTATTTACTAATATATTTTATAAAATTATAAAATATATATTTATAGTTAAAAAATAAAATGAAAAAACATGTGTGAAAATATACATTTACATAAAATAACAGAAAAAAATTACAAACAAAACAAGAAAATAATATTCGTTTTTCAACCATAAAGATAATAAAAACCAATTTTCAAAAAAATAAACCCTAAAATAAAAAATAAAAAATTAAATTTATGAAATTTTTATACAATATTAATCAAACCAAAATAAATTTTCATATAAATAAAAATACTAATATCAATATTGAAATAAATATAAACATTAATAAATAATCTATCGTTAAATATATAAAATGACATTTCATGAAAAAAATTACAAACCACCAAATTTTGAATATCATTGTTTTAATTATAATTCAACAGGTCAGTAGATAATGGATTAATATAACAATGATTATGGAAATTTGTGACACATCACAATTATATTAATATGATATATATAACGTAACAATATTCATTTTACAATGTTATATTACATTAATGTTATAAGGACGCAGCCTTAAAACATTTCAAAATCCTGAATTAAATGAATAATTCACATTGAGGATCTTTTCAGGTTTAGAGTTTTAATGATTTATGGAATATCAATTACATCTCAATTATTACAAGGTAGAAAAATCTAGTCAATTTACATTTTATTCACAAAATTAAAACTCTTGGTCAAAAGATTCATGTCTAGTATCATGTTTTAGATATCATGACATTTTCTTGATCCAATCCTTGACCCAATTCCACATTATTTCCTGTGAAAAACAATTAAAAAACATGGGATGAGCATAAAAAGCTCAGTAAGTGTAAAGACCCGAAGCCTGACGTACATAGACTTTACATTACTTTTGCGGAATACTTAGTACATAACCAAAACACACACACAAGGATCGTAATAGTTTAGTGTCTTTGGAAACTCGGAATAGAATCTTCTAATCGTGGTGAAAGTTCTTCAATATCTCCCATAAAGGTCATCCCTTTCTTTTCTACCTAAAACCTTTCTTTATATCCTGGGGAAAAGAAAACATAAAAGGGTGAGCTCAAATGCTCAGTAAGGGTAAACAAAAGAAAAATCAATCACATCATATACATAGCTTTTGGAAATCTTAACCTGCAAAAGAGCTCATAATATCATAACATGGGATATATCATAGAAGTGAAATGTAATCCCAATAATCATAACTTAAAACATGAAACTTTGTGGCATACACACATAATCATAGAAAATCATTTCTTGTTAGTCAAGACTCATTGCCAAGACTATCTTAGTGGACAAAGTCCCTTTCTGAATCGAGTAACCCTCGTTTCAGTCCTGTTTCACTGAACCGGTATAACCTACCATTTCAGCCATGTCTATCTCATGAGATATAAAATCTTTACCCAATGCATTGGAGGGAGATATAGGTCCCACCCATCTCATAATGATACCATTCTTATGTGTGCCACAAAATCATAAATCATACATCATTTCATAACCCATGTAATAAAAATGGGATTCTTAAAACAACATGACATCATAAAACCATTCATATAAGATAAAGAAATTCATAAACATAATTCCATCACAACATAGTCAAATCAATGTAAAAATATGGATAGAAACAGAACCCTTTATTATCTTAGATGGAAAATAATTTTGATAAAACACTTGAAATGAATTCTTGAGGAAAATATCCTTTCTTCTTCAAAATCAATTTCTTTTCACAAAACATCATGCAATTTTAAAAGAAAGATATTTTATTAAAAATAGTCATGAAATCTTTTGGAGGAATCTTCATGAAAATAAGGCTTTATAAAACCATAAAAATCCGTTCATGCCGTTTAAGTTAAAAAAACATTCTTCGTACTTTTGTCGGAAAAGTCAAAAAGTACCTCGTATGAAAAAGCGACAAAAGATTCCTTTCATATTCTTTACTAAAAACTCACCGAAGAGTAAAATTGGATTTAAACTATTGTAAGTGGATGGAAACAATATTACATATTGAAGGAACATGGATGTGGATGATAAAATACACCCCAGTAAATACTTACGAATAAACAATCTCGGATAAAAATGAGATTGTGATATTTCCCTTACCTTAGGTCCAATTTGCTTCGTATGTGTCCGAACCTCCTGTATAATGATTTAAATAATGTCATTGACTTATTACAGAATCATATTCATTGTTATGATATCATATATGGTTCACTTATGACATTATATTACCCATTCTATTGTAAATTCAATGTTAAAGAAGCGTTTTGGGTAAAATCGTTTCATTTATCGTAGGTGTTTTGACTTGTTGTTCTTGACATCATTATTACTTATATCATGATTTACTTACTTCCAGAATATAAAATATGATTTATATATCATATATATTCAGTATATATATATATAATAGATAGATAAATAAAATTAAAAACACCGTTCATGGAGACGGTAGTCCGTACGTACGCATGAACACTGTTTTTCTTTCCTTATTGTCTTGAAATGGAAGTAAGTAGATGACATACATATGTATATATATACATAAATCCAGTAGATTTATAATGTCATATATTTCATTATTATTTCTTATATATACATTATAATCATTCTTAAATGGTTAACATGGAGAATGAATCTCATCGCGTCGTGGAGATGGTAGTCCGTACGTACGCACCAGCGATGATATCATTTCTATAAATATTGAATTGAATTGGAGTGGATTATAAAATATATCAGAATCAATATGATGTTGTAATAACTATGTATAGTTATTCTTTACACCATTATACCCATCCATGTAAGGTGGTGGTGGAAAATAGATTACACCACGGCGTGGAGACGGTATTCCGTACGTACGCACGCGCGGTGATTTCTTTTTCCGTAGGATGGATAGATGGTGAAATAGGTTTTTTTCATACTTATAATAACATATCAGTATATGAGTTATACTGATGTTATTACTTCATAATGAAACAACCTAAGAAGAAGAAGTGGAAGAAGAAATAAAGATGAAAGAATTTGTAACGGTAATTACCTCTTCTTTGAAGTGCCTCTTTGAGACCTCCTCTTAGAGCACTAGAATTGGTCATTGAGGAAGACCAGAACCTCTAGGATGTTGCTAGGGAAGTGGAGAAGAGATTTTGGCAGGGTTTGGCCGAGCTTGAGTGCTCAAATTGGTGTGAGGAGGAGGGGGAGGAGGTGTCCTTTTATAGGGGAGGAGATGGGCACCTTAGGAATATCTCAAAATATTATTTTATATTAAAGTCAAAATCGGTTTATAATGGTTCCAAAGGGACTTATTTCGAAGCTAAAGTGGGGATGGGTCGAAATACTATCAACCAATAGAATTTAGACAAGTTTAGGATATTATTTTAACCTTATCAATTAAATTTAACTCTAAGTTAAATAATTTAACTTTTACCATGTCTTTTTGTTTTCTTTCACTATATGGTTAATAAACTTACTATAACATGCCAAACGAACCCCAAATTGTTTATTATTAATATATATATCCTTATCTAAGTCATTTGGCCGAACCTTAGATTTTTAGGAATACAATAACAATTAATAATATAATATTTGATTTAAAAACTATTTTGTGTCAATTTTGACACTATTTGATATATGATTTTTGTAAAAGTCATAACAGAATTAAATGTTCGAGACAAGTTGATTAAATCAACATTAATATATCATAGTAACCTAGAAAATTAGTGTAATTCATAAAAAATCTCAAATTACATTTATTTTGGTGTTTATAACATCAATTATGTCAATATTTCATTAATAAGCTAATTACTGCATCATCGTTGTGTCATAAATAAATTAAATTATTTTATGTCTAAAAATTACAAATAAAATACCATCATGTAGGAAATCTTTTTAGATTTCTAATGAATATTTACAATCGAATTTATCTTATGTATAACCCCATATTAAAAATGATTTACTTATTAAACTTTGATTTTAACTATTTTAACCTTTCTTTAAATAAATTATTAATAAATGTCCTAATCTAATCCAAGTGGGCCTAAATGGTCATATTTTATTCCTAAGTTTGTTTTTGGTCGAATTACACTTGTCCAATAGAATTAGGACATGTGTTAGGGTAATAGTAATATCATATTTACCCTTAGTTGCCCAATTTACTATTAACCGCGGTAAAAAAGTAAAAAGTTACTATTCACCAAAAAATTATTTTCATCTCATTGAACCACATTTTAGTCCTTGATATTAACCGTGTCTCTCGGATTTTCGAAATTCCATTCACAGAAGCGGCAAAATTAAGTTTTATGAAAAATTCATTTTTTTTAACTACCACTTAGTAGTTTCACTATTCATCAAAAATTGATGTTTTTCAGAACAATGCCAAAATTTCATCCTAAGCTATATTTCATATTCCGAATTCAAAAATGAAATCTATTTTACCAAATTCATAACATATAAGTTGAATTAATTAATTTTATAATTAAATCCCGCTGTTAAAATAAATAGCGTGTTTTTAGGAAACAATATATATCAAAAGATTGACACTTGATTATGTCTGGTTTAAATGTGAAATTACATCCAATGACCAACATTGTATTAAATTGTAAAAATATATTCTAAATATACTTTAAAACCACTCAAATTAATAATTTATCACTATTAATTATTTCGATTAAAAAAGTTGTTTTTAATTATAATTTAGTAATTTTTCGCTATTCATCAGAATATGAAAGTTATCCGAAAAGTACCAAAATTTCACCTTATGCTAAATTCGATACTCCGAATCCAAGAATGAAGTTCATTTTGAAAAATAAGATTTACAGAATTTTAAAAAGTGGTTATTACTATTCATAACGGCTAGTTTTAATAATATTTTAATAGCACATCGTTATTTAGTGAAACTCGGTATTGCGTATTACACACTCTATCGAGGAAGGTCACAATTGCGTGTAATGCAAGGCAAGACAAGGATACATGTTGTGAAAGCTCCTTTTGGTGTAGCGTACAACACAAGACATTAATAAAATTAAAAAGAATATTTCTTTATAAAATCTTGGGCTGTAACATTCTACCCCCCTTAAAATGAATTTCGCCCTCGAAATTCGTCGGGGTTATAAGTGGTTTACTATTCGAAAGTTTCTTTAATAGAAACCCACATCATAAAAAGGAATATCAAAACCAATCTTTATAAACAAAAGTATGAAACGTAACGGTTACCCAAATAAACTAATCATTGGGTTGTCCACATAGGTGAAAATATGGATATGGAAGAGAAATCTAACCATCATGTTCTGATGGAGAGTGGTAGAGAACATGGCTATGGAAAAGCCAGTAATCACAAATCCATAGATTTGTGATGATATAAGGTACCATCTGATTCATCAGGTATAAGATCACTAGGACAACATTTTTGGTTTTCAAGATCATTTCCCCTAAAGTTGAAAATTTGAATTAGAATAAATACTTACTTTATTTTGGTACAATCTCACTGTTGTTCGTGCTTTGAACAATTTCCACTTCATCTCTTAAATAAATGAAGTTGAATTTGTTATTCGTGAAGTGTTAGCAGATCTTGTGATAGAATGACGGGTCATTCCATCTGTCTCAAACAAAAGGTTAGCAAAAAGATTATATACATAAGTCGATCTATAGTGAGATTAATCATATATGGTTCCTAAAATGGACTTATACATCATATGTCATATAGCTTAATATAAAAAAACTATTTTCTACTAAACAGGGACTTCCTGTAGGCCAGTGGTAGGCGATAAAGGCCAGTCGCACTTCGGTTGTGGGTTCGATTCCCACAGCCTTGTCCGAAGCGATGGGCTGTCGCCCGTCCTGCAGGTTGTCCTTTTTCCAAAACTATATTACTATAACATCCCAAAAAAAAATTTCTATCCTTAAACAATACTAACTTACGTCCAACACAATCCATTCCAATCTTTAGGCTTATCCATAATACTGCAGTCCACTCTCATAACATAGTGAAAACAATTACCAGAGATTTAATATCATCGTTGATCCCCATATATCATAAGATATGTTTTGTTGGTCACATTCCAAACATTCAAAGTCCTTAATCATGTATACTATTGAATACCCATTGAACCTTAGTGAAAACTTGAATGCAGTTAAAAGTTAACACTTTACACATACCAAAATCCTCAAAATTATTTATACTCAAACCATGATATCACTTAGTCCTTATATCAATCATGAGCTCATGAATACTGTTAAACATTTCATTTTCTCGTTTTCCCTTCATTATGCGCATAATATCTCAATCACTTTGAATACCACATTAGACCAATACATAAATATTCCAATATTCCAAGATACAACATTATTTTGGAATCCCATTACATAAACACTTAATCATTCTACCACATCGTTGTCATATTCAACATTGCCAATAGTGATCGCATGTGACTTCCCTTTGTCCTTTGCCTTAAGCGGTTTCTCATGTCGATCATCACTAACCCTTGGATTAGGGAATTTATTAGCATAATGCCCCATTTCCTTGCACTTGAAGCATTGAAGTGTTGGTTGTACGTTCTCTGCAGTGTTTGCTTTATTCACTTCATTATAATCCCATTTTCCATTACTTCGACACTCAGCTGCTCGATGACCTTCTTTTCCACACTTAAAACATTTTCTAGTCCCTTTATGACAATCTCCACCATGCTTCTTTCCACACTTTGTGCATAAGGAAATATTCATCTTCTTTTCACCATTATTCTGAGTTTTCTCCTTGAACTCCATCTTTCGTTTCTTGTCAAACCCATGAGATGGATATGTAACACCAACTTCCATTTCTACCTTGATAGCACAACGCACAATTTCTTCATAGCTACTGAAGTCTCTTATAGCTAATGCCCTTCGAAGACTTGGTTTTAAGCCACTGAAAAATCGATCAACTTTACTTTCATGTTGGATGATAATACCAGAAGCGTACCTTGCAAGTCTTGTAAAATTCTCTTCATAGGTACCAACAGATTCATTATCCCTTTGCTTCAGTTCAAGAAACTCTTTCTCTATCTTTGTTCGGAGAATACGAGGGAAGTACTTATTGAAAAATAAGTTCTTGAACTCGTCCCATTCCATAGACTCAATTTCATCCCTTTGCCTCGTATTCTTAATAAGATTCCACCATTGATCAGCATCTCCTTCCAAACGATACACTGCTAGGATGACTTTATCATGTTCAGAACATTGAAGAACTGAAAATATCTTTTCATTAGTTCTAATCCATTGTTCAGCAACTAATGGATCAGTAGACCCACTGAAAGAAGGTGGACGCTGCCTCATGAAGGATTCAACAGAATGTTGCTCCTTCCTTTGCTCGTTTGGAAGTCCTGCATGATTCATAGCTTGAGAAAGTTGTGTGAGCATGGCTACAAGATTTTGCATTCCAGCTCCCATATCGTTTGGTTGCTCAGGTGGACAATCATTGCATTGCCCATCACATTCCGCATTAACACGGTTCCTTCGGGTTCCAGCCATCGTCTAAAACCCCAAAAGAATAGTATGAGAGGCAAAAATCATGCTAGGGAAAACAACATAATAAAGGGGTAGTACCCTCAATATCTAACATCTTAGGTTAAATTCGAAGATCGTTAGCGCAATTCTAGGACTATAACCTATACGTATACTTAACCTTAGAGACATCCCTAGACATACCTTAGAAATATCTCTAGGGATCTCACTAACGTTTTCGCATCCTAGTTTCCAAAGGTTGACTAAACCTTTCCTCTGATACCAACTGTAAAGACCCGAAGCCTGACGTACATAGACTTTACATTACTTTTGCGGAATACTTAGTACATAACCAAAACACACACACAAGGATCGTAATAGTTTAGTGTCTTTGGAAACTCGGAATAAAATCTTCTAATCGTGGTGAAAGTTCTTCAATATCTCCCATAAAGGTCATCCTTTTTTTTTCTACCTAAAACCTTTCTTTATATCCTGGGGAAAAGAAAACATAAAAGGGTGAGCTCAAATGCTCAGTAAGGGTAAACAAAAGAAAAATCAATCACATCATATACATAGCTTTTGGAAATCTTAACCTGCAAAAGAGCTCATAATATCATAACATGGGATATATCATAGAAGTGAAATGTAATCCCAATAATCATAACTTAAAACATGAAACTTTGTGGCATACACACATAATCATAGAAAATCATTTCTTGTTAGTCAAGACTCATTGCCAAGACTATCTTAGTGGACAAAGTCCCTTTCTGAATCGAGTAACCCTCGTTTCAGTCCTGTTTCACTGAACCGGTATAACCTACCATTTCAGCCATGTCTATCTCATGAGATATAAAATCTTTACCCAATGCATTGGAGGGAGATATAGGTCCCACCCATCTCATAATGATACCATTCTTATGTGTGCCACAAAATCATAAATCATACATCATTTCATAACCCATGTAATAAAAATGGGATTCTTAAAACAACATGACATCATAAAACCATTCATATAAGATAAAGGAATTCATAAACATAATTCCATCACAACATAGTCAAATCAATGTAAAAATATGGATAGAAACAGAACCCTTTATTATCTTAGATGGAAAATAATTTTGATAAAACACTTGAAATGAATTCTTGAGGAAAATATCCTTTCTTCTTCAAAATCAATTTCTTTTCACAAAACATCATGCAATTTTAAAAGAAAGAGATTTTATTAAAAATAGTCATGAAATCTTTTGGAGGAATCTTCATGAAAATAAGGCTTTATAAAACCATAAAAATCCGTTCATTCCGTTTAAGTTAAAAAAAACATTCTTCGTACTTTTGTCGGAAAAGTCAAAAAGTACCTCGTATGAAAAAGCGACAAAAAATTCCTTTCATATTCTTTACTAAAAACTCACCGAAGAGTAAAATTGGATTTAAAATATTGTAAGTGGATGGAAACAATATTACATATTGAAGGAACATGGATGTGGATGATAAAATACACCCCAGTAAATACTTACGAATAAACAATCTCGGATAAAAATGAGATTGTGATATTTCCCTTACCTTAGGTCCAATTTGCTTCGTATGTGTCCGAACCTCCTGTATAATGAATTAAATAATGTCATTGACTTATTACAGAATCATATTCATTGTTATGATATCATATATGGTTCACTTATGACATTATATTACCCATTCATTTGTAAATTCAATGTTAAAGAAGCGTTTTGGGTAAAATCATTTCATTTATCGTAGGTGTTTTGACTTGTTGTTCTTGACATCATTATTACTTATATCATGATTTACTTACTTCCAGAATATAAAATATGATTTATATATCATATATATTCAGTATATATATATATATAATAGATAGATAAATAAAATAAAAAACACCGTTCATGGAGACGGTAGTCCGTACGTACGCATGAACACTGTTTTTCTTTCCTTATTGTCTTGAAATGGAAGTAAGTAGATGACATACATATGTATATATATACATAAATCCAGTAGATTTATAATGTCATATATTTCATTATTATTTCTTATATATACATTATAATCATTCTTAAATGGTTAACATGGAGAATGAATCGCATCGCGTCGTGGAGACGGTAGTCCGTACGTACGCACGAGCGATGATATCATTTCTATAAATATTGAATTGAATTGGAGTGGATTATACAATATATCAGAATCAATATGATGTTGTAATAACTATGTATAGTTATTATTTACACCATTATACCCATCCATGTAAGGTGGTGGTGGAAAATAGATTACACCACGGCGTGGAGACGGTATTCCGTACGTACGCACGCGCGGTGATTTCTTTTTCCGTAGGATGGATAGATGGTGAAATAGGTTTGTTTCATACTTATAATAACATATCAGTATATGAGTTATACTGATGTTATTACTTCATAATGAAACAACCTAAGAAGAAGAAGTGGAAGAAGAAATAAAGATGAAAGAATTTGTAACGGTAATTACCTCTTCTTTGAAGTGCCTCTTTGAGACCTCCTCTTAGGGCACTAGAATTGGTCTTTGAGGAAGACCAGAACCTCTAGGATGTTGCTAGGGAAGTGGAGAAGAGATTTTGTCAGGGTTTGGCCGAGCTTGAGTGCTCAAATTGGTGTGAGGAGGAGGGGGAGGAGGTGTCCTTTTATAGGGGAGGAGAGGGGCACCTTAGGAATATCTCAAAATATTATTTTATATTAAAGTCAAAATCGGTTTATAATGGTTCCAAAGGGTCTTATTTCGAAGCTAAAGTTGGGATGGGTCGAAATCCTATCAACCAATATAATTTAGACAAGTTTAGGATATTATTTTAACCTTATCAATTAAATTTAACTCTAAGTTAAATAATTTAACTTTTACCATGTCTTTTTGTTTTCTTTCACTATATGGTTAATAAACTTACTATAACATGCCAAACGAACCCCAAATTGTTTATTATTAATATATATATCCTTATCTAAGTCATTTGGCCGATCCTTAGATTTTTAAGAATACAATAACAATTAATAATATAATATTTGATTTAAAAACTATTTTGTGTCAATTTTGACACTATTTGATATATGATTTTTGTAAAAGTCATAACAGAATTAAATGTTCGAACCAAGTTGATTAAATCAACATTAATATATCATAGTAACCTAGAAAATTAGTGTAATTCATAAACAATCTCAAATTACATTTATTTTGGTGTTTATTACATCAATTATGTCAATATTTCATTAATAAGCTAATTACTGCATCATCGTTGTGTCATAAATAAATTAAATTATTTTATGTCTAAAAATTTCAAATAAAATACCATCATGTAGGAAATCTTTTTAGCTTTCTAATGAATATTTACAATCGAATTTATCTTATGTATAACCCCATATTAAAAATGATTTACTTATTAAACATTGATTTTAACTATTTTAACCTTTCTTTAAATAAATTATTAATAAATGTTCTGATCTAATCCAAGTGGGCCTAAATGGTCATATTTTATTCCTAAGTTTGTTTTTGGTCGAATTACACTTGTCCAATAGAATTAGGACATGTGTTAGGGTAATAGTAATATCATATTTACCCTTAGTTACCCTATTAACTATTAACCGCGGTAAAAAAGTAAAAAGTTACTATTCACCAAAAAATTATTTTCATCTCATTGAACCACATTTTAGTCCTTGATATTAACCGTGTCTCTCGGATTTTCGAAATTCCATTCACAGAAGCGGCAAAATTAAGTTTTATGAAAAATTCATTTTTTTTAACTACCACTTAGTAGTTTCACTATTCATCAAAAATTGATGTTTTTCAGAACAATGCCAAAATTTCATCCTAAGCTATATTTCATATTCCGAATTCAAAAATGAAATCTATTTTACCAAATTCATAACATATAAGTTGCATTAATTAATTTTATAATTAAATCCCGCTGTTAAAATAAATAGCGTGTTTTTAGGAAACAATATATATCAAAAGATTGACACTTGATTATGTCTGGTTTAAATGTGAAATTACATCCAATAACCAACATTGTATTAAATTGTAAAAATATATTCTAAATATACTTTAAAACCACTCAAATTAATAATTTATCACTATTAATTATTTCGATTAAAAAAGTTGTTTTTAATTATAATTTAGTAATTTTTCACTATTCATCAGAATATGAAAGTTATCCGAAAAGTACCAAAATTTCATCTTAGGCTAAATTCGATACTCCGAATCCAAGAATGAAGTTCATTTTGAAAAATAAGATTTACAGAATTTTAAAAAGTGGTTATTACTATTCATAACGGCTAGTTTTAATAATATTTTAATAGCACATCGTTATTTAGTGAAACTCGGTATTGCGTATTACACACTCTATCGAGGAAGGTCACGATTGCGTGTAATGCAAGGCAAGACAAGGATGCGTGTTGTGCAAGCTCCTTTTGGTGTAGCGTACAACACAAGACATTAATAAAATTAAAAAGAATATTTCTTTATAAAATCTTGGGCTGTTACAGTAAGGGTTATAAAACATGGAATGAAAACATTAGATAATCAATATATACATAAAATAAGATTTTTAACATACCTCATGAAATCATAAGATTTGTGAAATACACATAGAAATCATATGACAGAAATGATACATGAGGCATTCATAACATTCGTACGTAGGGAGTAACCCTCATGGTTACATTTGGCATACCCATCATAGTATATTCCCTTAATATCATATGAGAAACCATACTGCTAAACTTCATCGGGTTACCAAAAGATTTGGACAGCTATTTCGGGCTTACCCAACCAATTTTTATCACGTAACCACCCGACATCATAAACAATGCCCAAGAACGATAACATAATTTTATCACATAAAACATGCATAAAGGAAACATAAAATTTCCACATTTCAAACACAAGATATCTATACAACACATTGATATAATAAAAAAACTATCAAAACTATATTCAATTCAAAAATAAACTAATTGTAAAACATGTTATTTATTTTCCATTTTAAATTATTTATTGCTTTTGGAGGAAGCCGAAAATCAAATAATGATCATGGCGACGGAGAATTCATTGTCACCACATACGAAAGACGAAAAAACATTCCTTTTGTCTTTTAGTAAAAAGCTTCTTGTAAAAATATTCCTTTTGAATGAAAATAAATTTAATAACGTTTTATTATTCAACTAATAAAATAAGGTCATATATACATAGAAGAATTCCTCAATGAAACAAGATTGAGTCGAAGTCCCAAAAAAATACGATATCCTTAGATTAATGATAAATCAATTACATAATTATGTGTGAAAAATATGATTACACTTAATATAGGTGGATATTAAGTGTAAAACAATCATAGGTCATCCCCACATATTCATAGTATGACATAATCAAGAAGTAAAGGTTTAACCCAATGAATTTAAATTGGGTTAAGAAGTTCCCTTATAGAAATTCGACAGCATAATGGAGTCAATTTAAAATGCAGAAAATTTTCTGATATGAGAAAAAAGGGTATCTCATCAATTAGACATAAAATTTTAAGAAAATAATGAAATATAAGAACATATACTGATATTAATAATATGTAAATTAAAAGACCGAACAAAAATAAATCCTTAAAAAAAGGATGGTGAATGGTTCCCTTACCTGTTTGGGTAACATTCAAAAAGTAACCCCATGAATGAAGAACTATAAAATGTTGATGTAAATACCCATATATGAAAATATATTACTGAAAGAGTAGTATAATTGGAAGTACATACACCACATAAAGGTGATAGTGACAAATATATCCTGAATCACACAGGAATAAATTGTGAGATAAAAACCCCTTAACTCGTTGTAATAAATTGAGTCACATGACCAAAACATAATAAGAACCATATTAATCCCATAATACCATTAATATGAAATGAATAAATATAATATATATCATATGGATGTACACAATTCACCGCATGAAATAAATAATTGGCGAAAAATGAAAATCTCACAAAATTAAAAGTTAGATAAGAAATCCCCTTACCTCAAGTTCGACATTTCATGTTCATTTATTTATATTCCTGAATAACAATCATTTTTGAATTTTTAATATCATAAGTACTTCCTTTTATGTTTATTATTAAATTCACATCACATATTATCATGTCATAATAATTAGTTATTTATATGTGTTCACATCATACGTTTTGTCGATGCTCGGTACATGTGTCAACAATGAAATTGTTTGATGAAAATTGTCCATGTAGTTATAAGTTCATCACCTACGGAATGGTTTTATGAATTTAAATATCATATATATATTTATTATATATTTATTTAATACAATTCCATAATGTTTGGAGATTAGAAATGAAATGTACTTTTCATGGAGACGGTAAATCGTACGTACGCATGAACGCTACTTTCATTTTTTGTCTTATTAATGGACATTAAAACGAAATTAGACATAGATATATTATCATTTCATTATAATATATATTTTATATAGGTAACATATGTTCATTAATTACATTATTTAAAATTTCATGTTTGTCATGAATGAGTCCCTTCACATGAAGGGGAGGTTGTCCACACATCCTCATATGAAATTATAGCATTTTCACAACATGCAAAGTATAAAGGAATGTTTTATATATAGAAATACAAGATAATTGAGTGGAAATAAATATAATATTTATCATTTTTTAATATAGTTCCTTCATAATGGTCTCCATGAGAGGTGATTAAAAAATATTGAACAATCATCGTTTTGTGAGGTAGTAATTCACCACCCACAGAAACAATATGTTCTTTAACCATTAGACATGGGTTTGTGTATGTGTAGGTATACTCTAGATGATAAAAAATTTCTGATATATTGAGGATATTTTTGTAATTATGGGATCAATTTAAAATAATATAGTGGTGAGTGAAAAAGGAAAATAAATGAATGCAACTCGAGAGAAGAAATTACCTCTAAATCAGGTATCTCATTTTGATTGGATCCAAAGGCTTTTTTGGAAATACTTCTTCCCAATGTGAAGCTTCTTTGAGTAAGAGAGGGATCTAGAGAGATAACATGAGAATTTTGTGGACGATCCAAGGGATTGGGAGGTGTGTATAAGGGGGTAGAGGTTGGGGCCTTTTATAAGAGGGAGGATGGTCACTTTTGGAAAGTCTTGAAATGTTACATTAATATAAAATGATTTTTGGAATTTAAAGGTCCAAAAATGATATATTTCTATGATAAGGTGATAAGGTCTCTAAATCCACCAATAAAATATGTTTTAGACATGTGTATCTTTTAAATTTTATATTATCTTTTCATTTTATTTAAATTGTTCATTAATGAGGTCATAAATGCATCATCATGGTGACATAAATAATTTATTTATTTAATGTATAAAAATTATTTAAAAAATTCCATGATGTAGGATGTATTTTTAGATTTACAATAACTATTTATAGTCTAAGATTCAATTTATGTAAACAAAATTAAAATCGTTTTACTTAGGATATACAAACCTTTGTTATATTTCTCTGCTTTTTTAAAAATAATGTCATAAATGTCACTATCAAACCCATGTGACTCCATGGGACCTCAAAATTGGTAAAAATCATCACACGGTAGGTCGTTACTCAAAAAAGAGGATTCAGACACATGTTGGGGTAATTTTATGATATTATTTTATAACCGTTAACTAATCGATTACTAACTAGTCACGATAATTAGATATAATTACCGTCGTTAATATTAAAAATGTCCAAAAAAAGAGTCTTAATTACACAATTTGAACCTTTTGATTCACAATATGGAATCAATTTTACCAAATTACAAAAAAATAAATTGCAGTAATTAATTTAAAAATAATTCTCGTTGTCACAACCAAAGACGGGTTTTTAAGAAATAATTTTTTTCAAAAGATCAACTTGTTTTAACATCCAATATAAAATTGAAATTACATCTAATGAAAAACATTGTATTAATTGATAAAAAATTATAAAATTACACTTTAAACCCAATTAAAAGAACAATCTAACTATAAATTAAAATTAGATGAAAAATAAATTTTGACGTAAAATGCAGTATTTTTCACTATTCATTAAAAATGAAAATTATTCAAAAAAATACCAAAAATTTGTCCTATGTAATGTTGATATTCTAAATGCATAAATGATTTCAATTTTACCAAATTCAAAAAATATACGTTTCATTAATTAATTTTATAATTTATCCCCGGTGTCAAAACAAATAGTGTGTATTTAAGAAACAATATCTATCAAAAGATTGACACATGTTTATGTCCAATTTAAAATTGAAATTAATTACAATTATCACCATTGGATTAAATGGTTAAAATATATTTTAACTACACATTAAACCAAAATAAAAAGATAATATAACCATATCAATAAATTAGATTAAAATGAGGTTTTGAATTAAAATACGACATTTTCACTATTCGCTAAAAAACGAACTTTATCGGAAAAATTAAAAAAATTACACAAAGTAAATTATGATGTCATAATTCTAAAGAATGATTTTAATTTGTCAAATATAACATATTAAATGGAAAAAAATTAGTTTTTTTAAAAAGGGTTCTCCATCAAAAGGCGGTTAATCGACCTTTAAAAAAAATATTACAATATTTATGCTTAAAATTGGATGAATTTTCATTTTAAGAATCTGTCTTTTATAAGGAAATTGTTAAAATATTTAAAAAATATATATAATCATTTTGTATATAGTTTTTTTCATTTTCTCCATTACAACGGCTAGGCGTTAACTATCATTTAAAATAATATTATTATATTATTAGAATGCAACGTGTGATTTCAAAGAAAATCGTTGTTGCGTATTGGGTACACCATCGAACATAGCATTCCAATTAAAGTAATATTAAAATTTTATTCTCTAATATAAATAAATATTAAAAGAACATATTCATTATTTACATAGAATTTTTCAAAGATATGTAGGCTGGTATATTATATTATGAGAATATATATACATATAATATACAACATTATAATGAACAAATTGAAATAAATAAAAATTACTATTACTATTTAATATTAAAAAAATATCAATCATAACATTCATTTGAAAATAAAAATTGATAAACATGTATCAAATTAAATTACATGATTTAATGCATTTATCAATTGAATAAAATTATAGATTAGTGATTTTAGAAAAATTAAAAAAATTAACATACTATTCACTTACTAGTTGACGTATATTTTGACCATGAAATAATATATTAATTATAAAATTACTAATAAATTAATTATTACTATATATAATAAAATCCTACAATATATATATATATATATATCAATTATAGAAAATTTATATATTAATAATATATTAGTAGAATAATATTTCGAATAGTTCTATTATAAAATTAAAATGAAATAAATATATTATTAAAAAATAACTAATTAATTTTGTAATATACATTATACAATAAAATAATTTATATATATATATATACATATTGACATATATCTAAATAGAATGCATCAACTCTTATGAAATAATATAGCACAATAAATCTATAACCGAACTTTAAAAAACTATTAATCATTGAATCGTAATAATTCAGACAAAAAAATATCAAAAATAAAAACCATAAAAAAATATAAAAAATAGTTCTCTATAAAATATTATACCATTCTCATCTAAATAATAAATAGGGTCAAATAAAATTTTTAAAAACTGAATTCATAATTACAATAATCATTATTTAATTAATGTTATCCAATCATTAAAATAAATTAAAAAAATGTATGTGGGAGGTTGCATAGATTGGATTAACGAATGTAGACTTACTTATGGGGTTTTCCGAATGGAGATAAATGAATAAAAAATTACAGGGTTTTGTGATGGGGATAAATTTGCGCCAGCTGTTATCATGGAATAATAAGAGATTCACACCAGTAACCTTAGTTGAATGAGGTGTAGTGCATGATTGAGAGTTGTATGAACATCCCAATCTTCAAGGGTTCCATAAATTGGACATAAAAAACTAGATATTTTCATTATAGATAAGTGGGATCTTGATTCATAGATAGAGAACAAGAAATTTGATTTACTAATAGAAGAGGAATGGATTATTTCACAGAAAAGAGGATGATGATGGGGAAAGAGTAGATCACGACATAAATTTTGGTTTTATGGATGAGTTAACATAGTTTTCTAATCGAGAACCCTATTTGTCTGATTTTCAAGGATTGTGTTATTTTAAAAAGATAATTCTTCTGAATTATATCAATGATGGAAATTTTTTGTAAGTGCCTCCTTTGAAATGTTTATGAAGGGTGAACATTTTAAAATAGAATCATCAATGATGTTATTCATTGGGAGATTAATTCAAAATATTTATATCTGAATTTAAATTTCAAAGATGGTTGTTAAAGTGAATGTTAATTACATATTCCGTTGACAAACAATCCACCCATAGATCATGAATTTGGTTACCTTATACACCATTTAAGGAATATATTGTTTTATTTTTATCATATATTGAATGAATTCATTTTTTTAAGTTTGATAATAAAAAAAATTAGACTAAATTATTTCCATTAAATATGTCACATATTCCACAAAAAAACTAATACCAATAGAATCCAAATCATAGATAACACTTTGAAAATGAAATGAAATACAAAACCAAAGAGAAAAAAATGGAATAAGTATACAAAAAACCCCAGCAATAATGGTAAAATATTGTAAATAAAATATAACATGTGATTTACATATACAGTTCAGACCGTTTATTCCAACTCCATAATAAGTACACCACCCATATACATTTTTTATTACACAACGATAAAAAAATGGAAGTATAGAATATAAAATTTTGGAATAATAAACTATCAAATAGATTAAATAAGAATTCCAACAAACTATTCTACTGTTAACAAGGAACTATATATAATAACAACGGAACCAGTGAAACCATCGAGATGAACACAAGAATCCTAGTACACAACCCCTTTCTATGGATATAATCACATGTAAAAGCACACGTCAGTAATCACTGTAGGCAAATAATCCACCAAGAGAACATAAAATTCCTTGTGTTCTTTACTAGGTCTGTACTCCCAGAACTAGCTGTGTTTGGTGTTTCCAATTATATCCACCAACCAGCTCTCCCATTACGGATCATCTCCATACCTTTTTTGAACATTTATCTTTGATTTAAATTATATAAGATTATATTTTGTCTCTCTTGTATCATGTGGGGACCTCTAGTAATTAAATATGAAGGAAGAAAACCCTAAGAACATTCAATTCTATTAATAGATGTGGTTGGTCAATGATATTTTTTGATAATTCATTAAGAAATACAAGATGTAAAAAATTTCTAAAGGGTCTTCAAATTTTTTTCCATGTAATGGTCACCATAATGTGCTACATAAATTTAATAAAAAACAATGTAATGGTAAAATTATGAAATATAGGGATCAGTGCTCACTGCATAGCGGTCAACACATGCTATGTAAGTGTTGGTGAACAGAAAGCATAACTTGATAAGGGTATTGATGTACTCACATAAGAGTACAAATAAATCACCCCACTCACATAAGGTTAAATATTTTGATTTTTAAAAATAATCTTCTCCTACCCACTAATACATTACGACAATCATAGTTTTATGTACATGTATTAATTTTACTACCCACTTAACGATAGGGTAATCTCATTATTATGTAAGAGTATCCATGTTCCCGTGTAAAGGTATCCTCGCAACAAAAAACATAAAAAAACAAAAAAATCCATTACATATGTCTTATACCTGAAAACAAATCCACGTTAGGGTAATGGCCCTCTCACATAAAGGAAATGTCTTTCACTCATAAGGTTTAACACACCACATGTAAATGTAACATAGCCTCATGATATGGTAAAAATAATAATATTAAAAGGTAAACAAAATATGGAAAAACATGTAATATTTAAATCTATTTAATATAACACAAATATAATGGGTATATTATCACCTAATAGGTTATTAAATATTGGAAAAATAAATAAATAACTTAACAAATGTTTCACATCAAACTGTTACCTCTTATCATTCCTTGGGTGGAATCCCCCCAATGGATGGTGCTTTTTTTTTTATTCAACAGAATCAACATCCTCTTCAGATAATTCATCAGACCCCGAAATGGTAAATAAACTATTCATATTAAAAAAAATAACGAAAAACCTCTTTTATATGAATTTCATTCATGTTCAATGGAAATGGCCATTTGTATGCTTGAGTAGAACTATGTTTCACAACATTGTGAACTAAATCAAAATAAAATTCCACATTATTGCTGGACTTGTCTTAAAAACTGACACATTGTAAGTCACCCCGAACACCCACCATACTATGATCTATTGAGAATTGATCATCTATTATATTCAAATGTTTAATAATAAATATATGATTCTCTTTCTCATACATTTCCTTAATTACATGGATTGAACTCAGAACAATAATTACCCCTTTTAGACGTTCTAGACAAGATCCAGTATTTTACCTCCACTTATGTACACATAATATAATAAATAGAAGCCCCACCATATCTACCCATTTTATAATTTTTATCTATATTGTATATGCTTTCTTGGACCGAACTATTTTTACAATGATTTTATATATGTTGTATGTATTTAATATTAATAAAACATCTCATTTCATATAGTTTATTGTTCTACATGAACATAATGTAATAAATTCCTAGAGTATACATGATATTAGTAAGGTGAAAACATATCTCCACAATGATTAAAACAATGATGTGATAGGAAAATATTCTTAAATAATGTTATACAGTAATTTAATGTACTATAATGGGAAACATGGTACATAGAATATTATCTGTGAGTAATCCTAATAGGGTGATGTTTCATCTCAGGAAGTTCAAAATTTGTAATATAAACGATGGAATATTATGATAATAGACAAACAAGTATTAATTATATATATATTATCGTCATTAGATATTCTAATATGTTATCATATGTAATGGACTTTATACATTAATATTTTCATTAACGCATTCCATAAATAAAGAACATATATTTCATAATTAAAATCACGATTGAATATATTTATTGTGATGTATGGTATGTTTTTTTATTAATTGAAAAATCATTAATGTATATGTCATGAAAACACGTGTACCTTCCATCTATATATAATCTCATATTATAACCCTTTGATTGGAATATAAAATTATCCCAAAGAAATCAACATTCACTTTTCATTAATGAAATTAAGGTTGATTTGTTGTTCGTTTTGTTTAATTAGTATGGGGAAAAGAATATAATTCAACTGTAAGGTAGTGTAGTAATTTTTATTCCCTATGAAATAATCGGATCTTTGTGAAATGTGGTTATTTTTCATGTTTTGGATAAATTTTGATAGATGTGGTGGAATAATGAATAATATATGAGTTATCATTATAATTATTTATTTTAATTTTACAAACATCACATATCTATGAATATTATGTTTTACTTATCATAATGTTTTATTTATAATACCTATAAAATATTACTATGAAGGCATCCATGTTAGTTGTATTTGAAATATCTGAATCTAGTTTTCAATTAATATTTCCCCATAATTTTATATTGATTTTGATAATTCATATAGTGGAATTTTATGATTAAATAAAGGAATATGTAATGAATTTTGGATGGCTACAATAAAATAAGGTAATTAATATGTAGGGAAAAAATCCATGGGAAATTAAATCTCACTTTTCATCAACCCTAACCATTCACACATAGGCACACAGTCCTATTTAATTGTATATATTGAAATGAGTTTACAATAACAAAACTGATTCTCATTATTATATTTATCATTACAATATTGGTTTTATTATATAAATATATATTCTTTTATATTTATATGTTATTTTTTTTTCTAAAAACATAGTAATGATAATCAATTCAATCTATGAAATTACAACATACAATTGTCAAATATAATACTAGAATACTCATAGAATTATAAAGAGTTCTATTTGTATAGTGAATAATATTACCATCATGGTAGAAAACATTACACCAAAATGTAGGTATCTTAACAATTTCTATAATATATTTTAATTTATATATTTATTTTTTGTTTTTTTTTTGTCTATAAAATTTTAAATATTTATTTGTATAATAAGAATTTTACTATGTGTATAATTATTTTATTAATTATAATTCTAAATAAGTATATTGTTTTAAAAATTTACAACTGATGAAGAAAATATCAACTATATATTATTTCATAAAAATAAATTTGGTGAATAAAAAATTATTTTCAATGATTTATTCCACATTTATTATAACAATTAATGTATATTTTAGAATATGATACATCTATTAATAAATTATTGTTCCGCCAAATATAATAGAATTTTTCATAGCCTCAACATGGATGCCTATATCAATTATCTACACATATATACTACTCATACATGTTCCCACATTATTAATTTACATTCACCGGTATTCAAATTTTTGTTTTATCTTGAATTTGTTGTCTACGTTAAATAGATACCATAGTTCATCTTCATCAAAAAAATTCATAATTATGAGTTAACATATATTTTGAATTTGTTTTTATAATCATTAATGCTTCCTTTCTGTAATTTTTGAGTTATTCTTCCACCTCAAATGACGTTTTAATAAAATTTTCACTTTTAACTTCTGTCCTACTAGAATTTGAAACCTTATAAACAATAGGACATTGTCATTGAAATATTTATCTAAACAATTTCTTATATTCTGTGATATATCGTTATATATTTCCAGTCTTAATTTTGTTGTTATGATTGGTAAAAAAATTATATAAAACATGTTCTATGATTTTATTTTTAAAATTTTTTGAAATAATTTGGTTTTAGAGTTTCATGTTTACAAAATTTTTCATCAATTTTTTTAACCAACCCTTAGTTTTTTTATTTACGTACATGAAATTTTATGTCTCTATTAAAAAGAGATAGACCATTATTTGATTTTTCTTTTTCTATATTATATCCATTATCTGACTTGTCTATCGTTTATAATAATATTCATAACAACATTTTATAATATTAATTTTCATATATGATAAATAAAATTTATATTCTATAATTTTTAGTAATGAAATTTAGATATAAATATAAATATAAATATATTTATTTATTTATTTGTGAAACATTTAGTTTTTTTACTATATTGGGTAATAGATTATAGTTTTTTTATTGGGGAAACATTGAAAAAAAATGAATTCATGAAAATTAGAAAAAGAGAGTTATGTATTCATAATCTCTATTTATTCAACCATATTGATACATTTTATAAAATAGACATGTAATTAAATAAATTTATTAATAACACTTAAATAAAATATTATGTTGTAATATAAAATTAAAAAAATAGAGGAGAATAAATTTTAAAATTATATAATGACTTTATTAATATATATATATATATATATATATATACATTTGTGAAGAAATTCAAAACCCAAATCTCAATGTGATTAGGATATTTTTTGAAAATGGATTTTTTTTTGATATATATATACATATCTCAGGTTTCAAACAGAAAACATTATTGAGAGAGGATAGTTTGGTGGTGCTGGTTATGCTTGAAGAAAAACCAATTATCACATAATATTGATTTATCAAAAGCAATTAAACCACTGTTATATTTCATATCATGTGTTGTCTCTAAGTATCCAAAGAAGGATCCTCTAATATTTTCCATTGTGTATTCCCTTACGAGTTACATTGCCATCATTTCCATCACCTACAACATTGCCACATCTATTTGAAGATGTCCTTATCACTGCTCATTATTATTAATAATGTAAATAATATTTTTAAAAAAATAATTAAAATAATAATTTAAAAAATTATATAATTAATTATTACAATATAATTATTAATTATATCAAAAATTAAATAAATGTAATGAAATAAAAAATAACATTAAACTAATATTTATAAATATTTAGTATTAATTAGTAATCTAATTAAATTTAATTATATTATTTTTATTACATTTAAGAATCATAGTAATAAAATCCTAGTAATGTTCAAGAACTATCAATAATTTTTCAGAAATTATAATTGTAAATAAAAATAAAATAATAAACAAACATGTGTCACATGGGATGCCACTAAAACATATATGTGGCAATATCAATATCACCCAATAGAACAATTGGAAATTCTCCAAAATTAAAATCCTTATAACTGATGTTAATTGTTTTAATTCCACACTGTATTTTGATGGATCAAGAAAAATATTATGCCCAACCGATGAATTCACCATATATTGAAAACATGTTATTACCCGAGTCACAAGGTCTTTGAAAAGAAACATCTTGAGTTCTTCGTAAACCTGAGGTCAATTCCATCCCGTTGTTGCAGACTAAAATATTTTTTAATTACCTCTGCAATTAATAGGTCTCCGCCAGCCTGCCCAAGGTATCTCAATCCTCTGAACATCACCATGCTTGTTATTGACATAATACACACTAGAAAAATACTCAAATACCCATCTTCTCACACCCAATGTAGAATTTCAAGGTGAATGACCAATGCCATAGACTCTAACAGCACTATGTTCGAGTTCTTCCTACCAAAAAACTACGCCAGACTCACATGTAGAAGATCAAATCCCCACCGAGATCACAAAAACCATAACAAAATCCCAACATGCATCATCGTCAAATTCTCTTAAAAGCTCACAACTGAATATTACTATAGACTTGCGGTATCCAGAATCCATCAGGAAAATAAACACCCCGATCCCATGTCTTCTATTCCATAAAATGTATCCATCTTTAGCATTCATTACTTCTTTACAACCCTTGTTGCCTCCATAAACCCATTCAAGATCCTCATCGTCAGTTATCACTAGCAAACCACGAGTTTAAAAAACAAAACATCACTGATTCATGGTCTTTGATCCACTTCATCCCATTCCAAACAAGAATGTGTCCCTTAACACATCTGTGGAACATGTTTTAGTAGTCCACACATGTCGTCTCTACCATCGACGACCGTCATGCCATAATCACACCATATATCTAAAAACAGATCTGTGGGAAATTCATGTCATTCCACCCAAAACCCAAAGCTAAAAGTGGTTCAAGTAGAATATTTTCAAGATTCAATCATTTTAAAATGGCTAAAAATATTATCATCCTTACATTGAGTGATCAATGTCCGGATATGGGCATAAATATTTAGTGGGATGGACTCTCCATTAAGGAAGGAGAAGCTCTCCATTCGTCAATAATAATAAAAAATTATTTATCACATCTTTCATGTAAATTATTTTCTATTTATTATATTTATGTCTAATATTAATATTATGATTAATAATCATGATGATGAAAATAATATTTTTATTATTAATAATTATTTACTATATTATTTATATTCATATAAAGTATTAGTATATAAAAAAATAATTTGATTATATAAAACAATTTTAATATTTATTTACTTAATCATTACTAAATTATTAATTTTATTAATATTAGGATTATTATAATTGGTTATTAATTTTGTAATATATTATATATATAAGTAATATTATTATTAATTATATTTTTACTTTTGAAAATTTAATTAATATTTATTATTTTTCTTTTTATTAATTTCTTTTCTAGTTATGTTAATAATTATATTATTTACATAATTGATCATATGTATTATAGTAATTATTTTATATGTTCAATAATATTATTAATATATATTAATAGTGTAATTCATAATATTAAATAATAATAAACATTTATAATCCATCATAATAATATAATTCATAATATATTAACCAATTTGATCAGTCAGGGAATTCAAGACAAAATCCAAGACTCCTAATTTATTAATAGAAAAAGAAATCTACAATGTGGAGAATTGGTCTAACATGGAAAAATCTCCCCAGACCATAAACAAGAAGTAACTTGTTTCAATTCCCATTGGTGACCAAATTCAAAGGATATATTCATTTTCCCTTTGGATATCATCATATCCAACATGTCTTGGTGTATTTTGGGCACAAGATCCCCATCATGTGATTATTTATTGGATTCATCAATGGTGGGACTAATCCTGAACATCCAAGAAAGATACTGAAATTCCCTCTCTTAGTTAGATTGAAATCAATACTCTTAATTAATTTACAATGTGTTCATTGTAACAAAACACTTCTAGTTCCATATTGTAGTAGATGGAATAAATTTTCATGGAAATATGATATACTGACTCCTTACATAGGACATTAATAAGCCTTACTGATTCAATATCATTAGGAGGAATGATATGAATTTTTTTGTCTCATGCGATGACACATACTTAATTCTATGTCCTACCAAAAAATTTGAATTCATTTATCATAAGAACAGAGAAATTGGATGGGTTACTCCAATCTGGATTCTTATTCCCCACTAAGAAACCGCTAGATATAAATTCCAATATTAGTTGATATTATTATATAAGAGATGTCTATAACTATTCAGGTGGGGAAACACATGCCTTAGATTTATGGGGGGATGTGGGAAGCCCTCTTCATTCACCAATATTTTCACAACATTAAGCATAAAAAATTATTATACACTTGTACATGACCAATGTATTCGTATTTTGATTGATCAATAATAACCATATACCTTGTATCTATTTCTATTATATGCATAATGTCAATATATAGTTCCTTTATAGTACATACATGATTAATAACAAAATGAACAATACCCTTTTGCAGGTATGCAAGTAGTTCATCAGCAACAATGATCATAAATTTTCTGACCACCAAATAATATTGGGATGCATCTATGATTCTTCCTTTTATTCGAATTAAAGATGATACTGGTCCGTGCACATTATTTTTCCCTATAATATCTTCAAAATTATTTTATTTCCATTATTTCATAAACTGGCATTAAATTATGATTTTTACATGACCATCAAAATCAAATGCATCACCTATAAGGAAATGGCCAAATGTTTCAACATCATTAGGAATATATTCTGTAATTCAACCACTTACAAATTCAACCCCACCAATCATTTGAACAACATATCCCATACCATCATATTTTTTAGATGGTCCACCCCTACATGCATCTGCACAACAATGAAATTTATTCCATTATGCTCCATGCCCATTAAAACAACAACAATAGCCACATGACCGGCCACATCATCAAAATAATATCTAACCACAAGGTCAATAGAAAGTTCCACTACATCATTGGAATCATTCATGAAAATATTTTTTCCTATGTTGATGGAATTATACCCCACCAACCTATCCACATTATCCTCCATATTGAGCATACATTGGTCTATTTCATGAGAAGATTTATTATATGAAGGCCAATGTGGCTTCAAGAGACATCATAATGAAGAGTGGCCAAAGTGGGATAAGCAACCAAAAAATTCATGTAGACTATAAAAAAAATTGGGAGTTATTCCTTGATGTTAAACACAATCAACAAAATGTTTCAATAAGATCATGTCGTAAATAAATAGAAATAAAAATTCTATCATAGTAAACATATCTTGCATGCTCTGTGCCTTTAAAAATATTAATTAGAGTCCTGAATATATTTGAAAAGTCCCAGAGTATTTTTGAGTACCAAAAAACCTTCTCAGTTCTCTAACTCAGATCCTAGCTTCTGTGAGTGATCATGTAGTATCAAATAGATCATATTGTTCATACCATTCATGAATGATGTGGATACCAGGATTGGGTGATACCAGGTCATAGCTCATTGAATATAACATGAGCACCTTTGAATTAAAAATAATTGAAAGAAACCCGTCACATAAGATACATATTTTAAAGGTATTTTTCATTTAATTTACATCATTACTTTGTTTTGGGGGTTTCCATAGGTTTTAGGGAGGAATGGATGAGTATTCATGAAATGGGGCAAACCATGATCCCAATTTCAGATTAAAAATTAATCTTTTTATATTTTATAACATTTTCATTTTTAAACATTTTAATCCAATAAAATTCCTATAAGACCTCCCCTGACCTATTAACACCACCAAGGTAATTTGGAGATTTTAGAAATCCATAACCAGGGTTTATTTGAGTTTTTATCTAAGGGGTTGTGCCTTCCCGAAAGCCTAATTACTGTTTTAAAAATAAATTTTGATTTTGTTATAACATATTCAATATTTGGGGTTTTTCGGTGATTCCACGCCTCACCCAAGACAATGTAACCCAGCCGCGCATATGAGATCTCTCCCCCTTCTTTGGATCTCTTGTTAATTGATATTTTGTGCCAAGCTTCATAGGCCTCCTCAAATCGCCCATATTTGAAGAGGTAAAGTCTTTATTTCATAACTCTCTCAATTTTCATGATTTTTCCACCATTCCAGTTCCTTATTGACCTAATATATCTTTTTCGAACGAAACCTAAATTTTGGCTCTTTTAAATTTCATCTAGTGGTGTTTTGGAGTGATTACTTCATGAAAATTCATGTAAATGAGTCTTTTTCATTCCTATTCCAAACTACATTGGCTTTCATTCTTTGTTCCTAGGGTTTCTTTGGTTATAATTGAGTTTCATAATGTACAGAAACTAGGTTTTCGAACCTAGGGTTTAACATTGTGTTTTATTTGCCAATTGTTCTGGTTTTATGTTTGTTTACCTTCCTTGAGATGCGGCGGTGGTGCGTTTGAGTTTTCTCAAACAGGATTCAAGGGTTTCCTTGGTTTGGTAGGAGATTCCATTGTGTGTGAAATTTTTGTGAATTAGGTTGCAGTTTTCATGGTACCTTAAATTTTATTTCACTTTAATGTTTCTGTAAAAATTGGTTTTAGATGCATTTATAATTCAAATGAATTTTAAGTTCCAATTTTTGGTGAAATTGGGATTTTTTCATTCTAATATTTAATTGATTCATTTTGGGCCGACATATAAGTAATATGTTGATTTTAAGGAACTTTTATAGGACTGAAAATACTGTTTTGATGATTTTCCCATCTTTTTGTTATTGTGAATGTTGGTTTTAATGGTTTTTGGGAAACACATGAATTTCTAAGAGCCATGTTGTGTAAAAATGGAGGTTTTACAATGATGTCACTTCTTGAACCATATGAGGGTTCATTAAAAATGCTTTTTTGTTTTAAATTAAATGTATTGGGATGTACATTATGATTCAGTAATTAATAAATGTGCACATGGTGTGCAATTGGTGTTCTCAAGGTGTTTTTTGTTCAAAACACTACGTGATTTTGAGGAATTGTTTTATTAAAAATCAAAGTGTTTTATTGTGTGTTTTAAGTGGTATAAAAATTTGATAGATACTGTATTGATTTTATGTGACCAATAGTGGTGTTTTAATTGAAAATGAATTTATGTTGCATGCTGAAATTGTTTGAGCACAAAGGGGGAAGCCCGAGTACTTAGGTGGGCAGATATGTACTAGTACGACTAGTGGACCAGATGGGTGTTGTAACAGTTTCACCTAGAATTGGGATAACGACAACTCTAACAAAACTATGTGGATTATTATTGTAAAAAACTATTTTTTGGATATGTTCCCTACTATTCTATCATGCACGAGAGTGGATTTTACTATGGTTTCTTTACAACGAGGTACGAGGTACATAGGGCCTGAGATAACCTAGTGCTTAGGGGTGTTCCTTGTTTGTATCTCAATGGATTTTTAGTATTTACCCTTTTAATTGGGTGTTTTTTCAGTACCTTACAGAATCTATCATTTCCATTTATATATGTTAACATTCTGGAATTTATAGTTTGAAAACGTTTTTTTAAATGAAAGTTTCATTTCTTGGAATTTCATCGTCGTTTCTCTTTACGAATAAAAACAGTTTGCTTCATCACCTTATATTGCATGAATTTTGGAATCATTGGGTGGTAACTTATTGGTATTAGGATCACACCATACATACACCCCTTGGGTGTATGTAGACTATGTTATGCCTGACTCAGGTAAAGGGAAGGCTAAGGGTGATGGCAGTTCAGGGTGTTAGTCCCCATCGTTGGGGAAGAGTTGTAAAGAAGGATTGCGGGTGATGACCCCCTTGTCATGTGGAGTCCATGGGGATGTCATTATGTTGTAATTATTTGTTATTAGTCCACATTTAGTGACTTTAAACATGTGTATTATGTTCTGTTTCTTGTGTAAACATTGTTTGGTTTACGTTTTTCTGAATATGTTTATTGATTATTTTTAATGTTTTATGCCCTCATATTCTGGAAAATCATTCCCAAACAAAAATAAATGATACCCGGGCACTTTTGGCAGACCGTGGGGATAGGGAACACCCTTCAGGTCAAGTCACAGGCTGGGTTTGGTGCCAGTTTTGGCGGTGACCAGATTCGGTTCGTGAATGTAACTCAACGATTGAAATCATTCTATAATCATAAATTACCAAACAACGATGAATCTGGATCCTCATATCATTTTTTTTCCTTGAATTACCATTCCTAGATAGTGAAGGATGAGCATGGAGGGTATATTTTTATTCTTCAATACAGTCATCAGGAAATTTATGTTTTTCCTCTACATTGGAAATGGGTTTATTATTTGTAATAATTTTATGAAAATCACTATGAGGATCGTACAATTTTTTATTCTTTATACAAAATAAAATTATCCTACATGAAATTGATTAATGATTCAGTCATGTAAAATTGAATGCCTATAAATTATAGAGTATAAATATAACTCACATGAAACAAGAAACACTGACTAAACATATAAAAAATTTTAAAATAAATATATAGTATTTAAAAAAGTGTAAATATTATCAATTGACCGAAATATTATTTTTTCAAAACATAAACTACTACAAAATTTGTCTTAAATAGAAATAAAAATGTCCTTAATTAGTTATAAATAAGAGATGACTACTAGATTTAGATAAAAATCCCATTTGACTTATCATCAATATATAGTGATTCTAAAGGGGCCCATTATCAAAAGTATGACATGAACAAATATGGGGTACTTTATCAATTATTTTGGAATCACATATTAAATAAAACATTTATTTGTTTATATAGATGCTCTGATAAATGCTACCATTATTATAGAATAAAATATAATTAATAATGGACCCTTTTATTAGATTTTCTAATATAACAGATAATGTGCCCCTTTATTAGTTCTTCTAATAGTGTCACAAAATGACCCCTTTTTCAGCACTTCTACAGTCGATGATAAAGTTCCATTCTATAGTGTGTTTTAATAGAACAATTCTTCACCAAAAAACAATAAAATTATAAAATTTAAGAAATAATACAATAACATAAATGAAATAAAATTTACAACACAAATAAACATAAAACACAATATTTTTAATTTTCAATATAATTGTTTTTACCATTATAAAATTTGAAATTGTTACATTCATTAAAAACACCAATTTGTCATTGTATCGGGGTCATAATACATTCTCTAGAAAAAAAATCTTGTCAAATTAATCCATTTATATCATATTAATAAAATAAATAAATAAATAAATATATATATATTATAATTTTAAAATAATCTATGTGTAAAACCTAGAATACAATGTATGAAATTTTGTAACCTTTGAGTCTCACATGTCACACTATTTCTTTTTCTTCTTCTACTTTTACCTCTTTCAAATTTAACTAAATAATTATAAGATAAAAATGATAAGTAAATTAATTATTTAATACTAGATAAATGTATTTGAAATGAATCTAGCCCCATTTTTCTCAGTTTTCACTATGAGATTCATGCTATTCACTAAAATAGATATTATATATTGAAAAGACGCACCTATAGTCATATCGGTAACGCCATGCATTTTATTTTGGTGTGGATGATTCATAAACATATCAAATGAAATGTGTATAGTTTTCCTAATGTATCAAAATAATCTGAAATATTTTGCTTGGTTTTGGGTACGCCACATTTTTTATTGAAATTTCATTTTTATCCAGAATCATGTACTTTGATACACACTGATAACAATGTGTATCTGTTTGATGTAATACCAATAGCTAAAAATAAAAAATTATTTATTAATGAAATAACAAATTATCAAGACAATACTATAATGTTTTCTTAATATTTAATGAAAAACATATTTTGAACTAAAATATCGATTTAAATTGATATTAGATTCTTTGAATTATACTGGCAATATCATTTACTGGATTGAGTATTAGATGATTCTTACATGTAAGAAAGGAAATAGGTATTTCTCAGTAAATTATAAAACTAATAATAACACATTTTAATTTTTTTGAGTAGGCCATTTTTCAATTATACAAAAAATCATGTCAATTTTCAAAAAAAAGATGCATTTAGAGTTATGTTTTTTACATTGTGCATTGGATTGAGGTAAGGAAAATTCCTAAAACACTTAAATGATGTCTGGATAATATTTTTAATGTATATATACAATAATATTTTTTCCACTATTTTGTGTTTGAAACATATCTTATTCAATAATAAATAATTTTAAACATAAAACATGCACTTTGATTAATTCTACTCACATCGCTCGTTAGTCAGACAAGGGAGAAATTCCTAAACATCAAAATTGAACTATAAAACAATTTATAATATTAAAAATAAAATACTAATTTTTTTCCTTGTATTTTATTGAGATACACTTTTTGAACAAAAATATCGATTTTTTACTGATAACAAATGATTTCAGTAATACTATAATTATCGTGTATTAGAACGAGGTTGGAATGATTTTTAATCTTCACAAATGACATTTATATCATTTCTGTAGATTATAAATACAATTTTAAATGTTATTATTTCTTTTTGCATAAGTCAATTGTTATTTTTAGAAAAATAGTATTCAATTTTAAATAAAAAGTCTCACATTGAGTCATTGTAGTAACATTTTAAGTCGGATTGAGGTGAGTCTCAATCCAAAAAATCTGAAATTACATATGTATAATTATCCTAATGTATAAAGACAATAATAAAGATTTTCTTGGTTATGATTATGTCACATTCTTTTATACTAAAATGTAATTTTAAATAGGAAACACACACATTTACTCATACCGACCACGTTGTTTATCGGTTTGTTGTGAGACAGATTCCCATATCTAAAAAATGATTTATTATTCATTTTCTAAAATTATCAAGATAATATATCTAGAGCTGGTATATTTTCGGTAAGTGAAATATCATGATCTAAAATTTATATTTTAAAATAATGACAATCACATTACGTCATATCAGGTACAAGATGTATCATATTGAGGTGAAATTTTTTCTTACATATCCTAATTGACATGTTGATAATTTACGTAAAGTTTCTAAATGTTTTGAATGTGGTTTATAGGGTTTGGAAAGATCAATTGACTTTTTTACTAAAATTGTTGTCAATTTTATATAAAAATTTGTGATCATAGTCATACCAGTCACACTGTGTGTCAAATTGAGGTGAAGAAAATTTTTAACTGTCACAAATGACATATGGGTTTTTTTATTAAGTATTAATTACAATATAATTTCCCTTATATTTTTTTACTATGTAGAAATTTATTTTCTAAAATACTATTTTAAACTTAAAACACAAACATTGAAAATTAATGATTGCATAGTTTTTCCGATTGATGTTAGACAAATTACAGAACATTAAAAATGACTTACTAATAATTGTTATAAGTTATCAAGAAAATCAGAGCATGTTTGTTCAGTTTTTTTTGAGTGACACATATAGAATAAAAAAGATGATTTTAAACTGATAAGAGACACTTTGTGTAATATTGAGAAAATTGTGTATTATATTTAGGTGAGACTGATAACTACTTTATAATAATTAATTATGGATTAGTACCCTAATGTTTTAACCCAATAGGAATGTGTTCACTCTATTTTGAGTAGGGCAATAGTCCTTTTTAATAAAATTAAATTCAATTTTATTAAAAAATATAAACATGTAGTCATACCAATAAGACCATTCATCATGTTGGTGTTAGGATAAATCTTACATATGTGAAATAAATTATCGATATTTTTCATGAAATATTAAAACAATCCAATTTTTTTTTCTTTTCTAGGACATTACATGTATTTTTTACTAAAATATCATTTTTAATTGAAAAAACACACCATGACCCATACTAAAAACATCATGTATCCGTTTGTTATGAGATTGATTCATAATGATAAAAAATAAATTATGAATCATTCTACAAAACTGTCATGTTAATCCATATGAATTTAATGATTTTCAATGTGTGGGACATTTTCAAGAAAAATACATATTTTCACCATATAACATACTATTCATGTCATATCATGATCGTCATGTATCATATTTGGATGAGGGTGATAATTACACATCACAAATGACATATGGATCATTTTCATAATGCTCAAATCATTCAGAATATGATTTCATTTTTTTGAGTATATCTATTGTCTTTTTTATTAAAATTAATGTCAATTGTAAATAAAAAGAAGCACTATGGGTAATATCAATCAAATTGTGAGTCATATTGAGGTGAGGTAAATTATAACTATCCCAAAGTCTCAATAAAAACACTAAGTGAAAATGTTACAATTATTTTCATTGAATACAATTTTTGAGTTAAAACAAATTCTTATTGACTCGATATACATTATTGAAAAACATTTCTCATTATATAAATCATAAAGGGAAGTGGAAGCACATGTTCCCATTATATCATGATAAGTCAAAATAATGGTCTCATGATATTACTATACTCATATATATTCCATCAATTCCAATGGTTTAATGTTACTAACATTGACTCGATGTGAAGTGTTGGATGTTCCACTATGAAATGCAATGGAAATCATGGAAACATTGGACGAAAGAAAAATTATATGTCGTTTGAGGATTGTTTTAGATAGTTGAAATCATAATATTAATTCCAAAAATACTATTGGAAAACATTAATTATGTATTATATAATAATGTTATGTAAATTAACATATGAATAGTATATATAATAATGAAAAAATAAATTAAATAATTAATAGAAAATCACATTTTTAGGATGGTAGTATGCATTCCTGACACTTTTATTTTTTTCATAACATAGTTGTAGGCTCATAGTCTAATATCTCATGAGCATGATAATTTTGGAAAAAACAACCCCTACTCAATTATATGAACCCCCCAATGAATGAAAAAAATTATTATATGTGTTATACAATAAATAAACAAATTAGTCATAAATATTATACAATAATTTAATTCTATGTACAATGATTTTACAATGAAAACATCAGGATAACTGATATTATTTAGTAGTTGAGGGAACATGAATGAATGTGATAAATTCACACACTGCTTGTGGGAAATGGTATCAAGGGAGAAGATGAATGTTGATTGTTTTTTGCATAATGGCATGATATACGGAAAAACCACCCCAAATAAAACAAAAAAATACACATGTACATGAAAACAATTTTTTTGTGACTAATACTAAATATAAACAAACTGATATAAATATGAAAATATAAAATTACTATATTGAAAAATATTTTAATTTCAAAATATCATAATTAACTATATGATTGAGAAGAGGTAGCATTAATTCTTATTCAAAATAGGTACTAGGAAAAGGATAAATAGGATATCTCTTGATGGTTATGCACATGATCCTAGAGTAGATCTTTTTGGGAATATAAAATAATCTCAAACTCTACATACTCATTATTCTAATCAATAGGTTAATGTGATGATATATCCAATATTAACTTTTAAGTCTGTCAATGTAAAATGAGAGCAAGATAAACTGAAGTCTTGTGAATAGGCTATTCCTACTGGTGCTACTTGTTATGAGTGTATTGTCCTATTTCATCCAGATTTAGTTATTGATCATTCCTTAATTGGAAAAAATGAGTAGAATTTTATTGTGTTGAATTTAATGAAACTAAAACCTTATAAGACTAATTTTTATATAAAAAATCTCTCCCTTTTCTTGAAAAAAAATATTTCTATAATTTTGGGGAAGGTTTGAGAGAGATTAGTCACTGGATCTTGCACTCAAATGCTATTATGATTTCTGCGTTGGCTAAATATAAGAAGGTTTAAGAGTCTAAAAATTATGTTCCTTGGAATTTTGTATTGGATGATTTATGGAATGTTACTTTTATACCATTTCTTGGTCAATAAATCATTACAAAATCTTCTCATCATCATTCTCTTATAGAGCATATTACTCTTGTGCTGGTGTCTTTTAGTTGTGGTAACGATGATGGTTAGTACCCTCAAGTACCTTATTATTATAAATTTATAAAAATGACAATTTTCAATGTATATATGTAGATTTTTAAACGATGGAACATATTCAACACATTTAATGGAGTTTTGTTGTTTGATTACACTAAAGGTATACAAAATGAGGAAGCCACTATTTCTGAACGTAACAAACCCATTTCTCAACCCCAACTAGTTAGGTAGCCAATATATCAACATTTGAACTAGATTTCCATGGTCATGATACAAAAATAGTAGGAATGGTAAATAAAAAAATGTAGTAAGATAAATAATAATGGATAGAATCAACAACAAGAAGGATCCTGGACAAGGATCGGCGTATCTTCACCACTGGAGATTTTTATATTGCAATTGCCAATTTTGTGGGAATTCTCCCCTTGTCATGGTCTTAAGGCTATTTAATATTTCAAATAAACTTATTCATCAATGAATTTTATAACCAATAATTACAATTGATAATTGGAAGTCCATCATGCGGTCTAAACATAGTAATTCATTAGTTACTCCCAATAATAATCAAGATGGTGAGGAATATATTTTGGCGCTAAAGAATTATAATATTTCTATTATATTTTACATTCATGATCAATAGTAAATATGAACAGGATTGGTCAGGATAAAATATCAGGAAATATGGGACATATTTCAATTATTCATGGTGATATTAATATATGTTAAGAACATTGGAGAAGACTAAATATAACTTATATATTATTATTTTTCAATAATTTTCTATATGTATTGAAAAATATAGAATTGTTGAGGTCCATATTGTATTAGTATATTTTACCTGGTAGAGACACACTCTTAAATTTATACAAGAATGAAAATTTGATCGATTATTTATTCACTTGGAATAATGAAATGATGATATTAATCAATATAGTATAACCATTCTTATGTATCATATTGATAATACTTCTATTCTTATGGATATATCAATATATATTTTACAGACAGCACCTAACCATTTAAATTAAAAAATTCATTGATTATGAAACATATATATAGGGATACAATCATGGATGCATAAAAGGTTACTTTTAGTGTTATACCTATCCATATTCATTCAATGAAACTAAATAATGTAAAGGGAATACATAAAAAATATAGAAAATATTCTTTTTCCAACATTGACATTGATATTAAAAATGATGAAAATCATCAATATCAATGTCAATTGTATAATTAGAATAAAAACGATCATTCAAGGGAAGAGATGAGTGAACATTACAAATTCAATGTTCATCTATCTATTTAGGGAAATCATTCTATATGTTAATAAATTATATTGTAGTTGATGGAGAGGGAGAAAAAATAAATATTTTTCATTCCTTGTATAAAGATAAAAAAGTAAAATAGGGGACTCACTACCCTATAAATTAATGGGGAATGATTTATTTATGAAAAAAAATTCTAAGGTGGCTATAAAATATTTTTAGGATCCATATACATATAATGGTGTTGATAATACCCCAAAATTTATAACAATTTCACTCTTACAAATAATCATTTTCAAAAATATTTCTTACAAAAGTACCTAGTAAGATGTAAATTAAGGTGGCTATTTTTTATTTTATTATCGATAGTCTTGATGATCAAGATGGTTTCATTAATAATTTTATTATGTTATATGGGGAATTTATATACATTGATATATATTATTTGGTGGGTTAATTTTTTAACCATGACTCAAGGCCATTTTGTTTGAATGCTTAATTCATTTCTCTGATTCTATAAAAATATAATTCTAAAGAATGAATGATTTTATGACTATGATGATTGGGAGAATTATTTACTTGATACTTAATAAAATCAAGGCTTCAATAATGGGAATGATTTCCCTGGTTTTCATTACAAACAACTTCTTTAGTATTTTACCTTGAATTAATAATAATATTTTTTTTATACTAAATTAGAGTGTGTCAATATTATGAAAAATAGAGTGAATAATTGGAAAGTGGATCTTTTGATTGACATTTCGATAGTTTTGGAAATAATAAAGTGGTAATTCATCTTGTATACTTAGATAATTCATGGGTTTTCCAAAATTTTAGAATGTTGATCAAATTCATCTTAAAAATTTATAAGCTCATTGTGATGGTCAATGTGTCACCTAGAGGTTTTTTTAGAGTTCTAGTGGAGTGAGATGTGGGGATCCATAATTAATTCTTCTCTGTTCTATTATTAAATACTACATGAGTAATTTTGTAAATAATCATGTGAATTTTGGATTATATCATCAAATGAAGGATGTAATATCTATCATTACACCTTCATACCTTTTATATGATGATGATATAGTATTATTTGGAAAACTTATTAAATAAATCTAGCTATCATTAATGATATTTTTTGGATCTATGATGAATTTTATTTTCATGTGATTAATTGTAACAAATCTTCTATGATATTTTTTGAAGGGGTGCCCATTTTTATGAAAAATACGATAGCTTGAATTTTTTTTTGTAATATAAGGTTATGTTCCCAGTAAATATCATGGTGCACATTATTTTGTGGTAGTGGTAAATATGTCAAATGAAGAATATCTGATTTTGGATTTCAAGTCAAACTAAATCAGGGAATGTAATAAAACATGTCTTAAGCCATGGGGGTATTCCTTGTTAATTATATAATCACTTCAATATTTCTTTATGATTTTCCTTATATATAAGTCCAAGAATATTTTTTATAGATATGGGGTTATTGATTCAGAACATTATATGGATTCGTTCTATTCATGAATGGAGACTTATAATAATGGTTTTGAAGGATATTTTTAAAAATTTTGATATGGGAGGAATGTGAATAAAATATCACAAGTGTTTTAAATAAGAATATCATAAAAATATATCCATGAATTTCCTTACATCCAATGAATCTTATATGGAATTTTTTGTTGATCATTTTAATAATAAACATTAAAATGGATAATCCTTGAATATCCCAACATTCTCCTCAGCTAATATTAACCATTCATATTCTATGATACTTCCATGTTCTAAATGGGAAGTATCCAAGAGCTATTCTAAAAATATTTGGACATATACATGGATATCATTGATTATAGCATTCAAATTGGATATCTCTAATCATTTAAAAATTATATCAATTTAATGATGTTGTATATGACCTATGACCAGATTATCTTAGGCTTGAGTATGATATATACATATATAATGATATGGGCACTATCATTTTGAATCCAAATTTAAATGGAACATTCATTTCCAGTAATTTTAAAATGCTTAATGGTGATGTTTTTTTCTCTTCTCATGTTTTTCTACTGATAAAATGTGTGCCATCAATATTGTTTTTAGTGTTAGAAATGATTCCCTAGAACCAACTATTTTTAAATTAATTTCATGAATAGTTTATGTATTATATTTTAAATGAAACATCAAATTATATATTGTTAATTGTTCAACATGACTATAATGATGCAATTTCTTACAGTATTTTTTCATTAAAAACTATTTGGAACTTCCCCGCTATGATGATAACATTAATGTTATTTGAGTGTATTCATTATATAATTCTATAGTTTGATAACATACTACGATGGGACACATTGTATATAGAAGATCATGTGTCTGTACCAATAAGCATATTAGTCTTCTTCTCATGAAGTTATCCCTTAGTAATCTCTATGATACATGATTCTGAGAACAGACCTACCAATAAATGTGATTAATGTTTTGATGTCATCTAATATTTATATCTATGAGTTTTTTTATTGGTCCTTAGACAATTTTATTATAATAAATGAATTTCACAAGTTGCACACATAGATTTTCTAATGAAAACCAACAAAAAATATGTTTGCAAGAAGTAAGGTGTTTTTGTTGTGTTGTTAATGACATGTTTTTATGGATAAGTCATGAAATTATATGTCCCTCCCAAATATATGGAAGTTGGTAATTGGAACTATTATTTGAAATATAATTATCACCCTAAATTACATGTCTGTTGTGTAATGACTATTTTATTTCATGTGGTCTAAGAATGATGTATCAAGCATATTGAATGTTGAGACTGTAATGAAACATGCTTGATGAGATTATTTTACAATGGTATTATATAACACTATTTTCATTCTTATGTATTTCATAATATCATGATATTATGTTCATTATCTTGGGTTCCTTAACATATTTCTAATCAGTAAACATGGTCTTTAGGATAGACTTCCTAATTCAAACAAGAACAAATACTAGAGTGTCATACACTATGTGTTTTTGTGGTATTGATTTAATTATATTTTAATTATATTAGTGTAATTAATATTCATCTCAAGACTAGAGAATAATTTTATATATGTAATATTTATAATATATAATAGATAAATAATTATCCACAGTACTCTGAATAAAATATATATATTTATGTTATTTAATATTAAATAAATATATAGTTAATGTTTTTTGTAGACAATTGAATCATGTGTAGACCGATTTTACTCCAATAACAGATGTTTCCTTAGGTCTATAAACTGTGTTCCGGAATTTATTCCTTTCTAATTCATTTATCTAATATTTTATATCTTTTATCCAATCATCATCACCTAAAGATTCCTCAATGATTTTTGGTTCAAATTGGGAATGGAATGAACGATATTCATCTTCATTGAATGAGTAAATTCTAGTACTTAAAGTTTGATTTATATCACCAATGATACTACCAATGATATGATTTTTTAAAAACAACTGATTTGGGTTTTGTAAAACCTGATAATAAATATATGGTAGGAAATATTCATGGGTAAATTCTTTAGAAATACCTTCTTAAAAAATTTCATTATCTAAAATATCTTCTAACAAAGGTTAGTAATCAGTTTTTTCGAAACACCTCCAATGTTGTAGGTTGAGGTTGAATAAAAAAAGAATCAGTTTCATCGAATTTGACATATACTGTTTCTTCAATAGTACATGTATTATTATTGAAAACTCTATAAGTCGTAGAAGATGTTGAGTATCGTATGAAAATCCATTCATCATATTTTGGTGTGAATTATTTTAGATTATATTTAGTATTCAGAGTGAATACCTAGAAACCAAAAACCCTGATGTACAAAAGTATATATTTTATACTAATCCATAACTCATAAAGAGTTTTATTAAGATATGGTCTAATCAAAACATGATTTCTTGTATAACAGGAAATATATACAACTTTATCCCAAATACCTTTGGCTAAAAAATAGTCTCTCATCATGGTTCTTGTTATCTCATGAAGAATTATATTTCTTCTTTCAACAACATCATTTTTTTGAGGTGTTCGTGATGGTGAGATGTTATGAGTAATGCCTTTTCTACTAGAAAATTTTAAAACTCATAATTTTGAATTTTACTTCCATGATCACTATGAATAGTTATAAAATAAATGTTTTTCTCATTTTTTACTTGGGATCTAAAATATTTTCAATAATAAAAACCTTCAGATTTCATTGATAGTAAATAGACCCACGTAATTCTAGTGTAATCATCAACTAAGACCAATACATAATATTTACCACCATTGCTTCCACTATGTGTTGGTCCAAAATGATCCATATGCACTAACTATAATGCATCTATAGTTGATACATCACCGAATGATTTAATACATTATTTATGTTGCATTCCATATTGACTAGGATTACAAACATTTGATGAATCAAATCTAAGATCTTGTAGATCTATAACTATTATATTCATGGATATTTTTCATAGGTTCCTTAGGTTAAAATGTACTAACATTATATTAAATAACCAATAATGAAATTCCATTGCACTAAGGAAAGGTATATTTTGTCTCCTAAGGTCTTCTATGTTTACTGTGTAGACATTCTCTTGCCTATTGGTAGAAGGAATAAACACTTCCTTGTAATTGTTTACAATGTACCTGTCATTCATGAAATTCACTAGGTAACCTTCAAAACATAATTGACTAATGCTTATGAGGATTTTTTTATGATCCTTAACAAGTAAAACATTTGAAACCAATGTTTTTCCAGGAAGAACAATTTTACATATACCAATAATTTCTCCCATTGCATTATCTCCAAATGTTACTTTTCATACCTTCGTCTTGAACCTGGCGTAGCTGCAGTGTTGGAAATGACCATTTCACTAGAAATCAGATAGGAAATCTCAAAGCGCATAAGAGATAGAATCGATACTGTAGTAAAAATCATGCTATCAGATGAATGGGAGACACTACTCTTGGTGAGGAAGAACCTCCAAATAAACTATAAGTGAGTGGGAATAAAAATACCACATGCTTTCGTTAGAGCTCAAGCGGCCACTCGAGCAACAATCCTGGAAGATCCCATAACTATAGCCGGAGGTTAAGCATACAAATTTTTTTTATATAACCACATTGTAAAGGATATGGTTCATGAATGGATATTTCAATGCATTGGATGAGTTGGTTTGATGGAAAGATTTTTAAAAGGAATCGAGCAGCTATTTAGCATCCTAATGGTATGATTTCACTAATGGATATTGTTTTTGAACTAATAGAATATGAGTCTCTTTGTGTACAGAAACTTATCTACTATTTCACTAATAGAGTCAGTTATGATCCAATCGGCGTATCAAAGTGTAGCATTCATCTCTCATGATGTCTCCCTTCTCCCACGACAGAAAAAATGACGCATTTGTTCTATCACTATTAGCGTCTATCGTTCTCTATTGAGTAGGAATGCACCATAATAGGATCAAGTGGCCCCGTATTTGGTGTGATGGTCAACTTAACTAGGATTATATATCTCTAAAGGAAGACATAATGGTGGGAAAACAAATAAAGAGGGTTTATTGAGTCCATTGTCGATTATGTTGCGGGTGGTGTAGCGACTCGATACAGCATGCATGGGCTGAAAGTGTGGATTTCATTCAACCAGCATCAACCCATGTCATAGTCAAAACCATCCACGTGACCATCCCAAAAACAATGACTATATATTAGCAATTCTATACACCCAAGAACAAGGAAATCATCCACAAAGGAACACGACATTCTTATGGTTGATATGGCACTACTACTTATGGTTTTTCACGGTAATCATTTCGATCGCTGGTATCAACTATTTGTTCGATAATCCAGTATTTCCAAAAGGTGATGAGATGTTCTCGAGTGCGAGTAGTGGTTACATTAGCCCAAAAACCCCAAATTGTATGCATGGGTAGATGAAAATGGGTACCGAAGGGAGTGATGACTATTGTCTCCCCATGACAACTACTATTTGAATTGGAAGGTTGGTTGTCAAATGATATTCGAGCTATTAGTATATCGACAGAGAAAATATGTTCGCGAACTCATATGGTTCAGTGGTCAAAGGGATTCCTTAAATAGATCATGTGGATCCATGCTCGGAGCCCTTCTAGGCCCGTTTATCCCATTCGACCTGCACACCATCCTTCTCTGATCACTGAGATGACGTTCATGCCACAACTCCAACAAACATAGTCCCAACTCTCTACTACCATGCATACCATTTCACCCACATGGCCACCATTGTTTATTCTCTCAATGACGATTGAAAAATGTTCTCTTACTGGCTTGACTCGGCTGACCCATGTTCTGTGGCGGTACTTCAACCTATGGTGCTCCCCCCACTTCATGGCTTCCCCCTATGATCCCTAATAGTAACTGATAACTTCTTGTCTTGAACAACTGCTACTGTGTCTATTACGTGACAATTCCCAAACTGTTAAGCCATTGGAGCCATAGGGTACCATAGTTGTTGGGATAGTGCATCAGGAAATGAGCACTAGTACAAGCCGAGCCAGTCGATAGTGGCCAATTATTCTATAATAGAATATATATAAGAGTAAATTTATGGAATATCTGATGATTATTTAACTCAGAATAGCTTATTGTCTTCAAAATTATGATTTGTCATGATTCCTAGGTCAGCAACAATCAACCTATGTTATCGACGACTACTTATATTTGGGACCTCGAGTAAACATCTTCGATATTTGAAAGTGGAAAGTAAACTTCATCATGTACTGATATACCCAAATTCCACTAATACAGGTCCTTCTTTGTGAGTATTGAAAATATGTACATCAATCAGCACTATACTCTAATATATATTGGAAAAGTACATCTCTTGAACAGTGATGTGGGAATCTACTAACCAATGCACCCTTTTTAGTACATCATTTTCCTTCAGCAATTCTTTTTTCTTCTAGGTCTCTTTGTTCATAACGTTTTGGTTTGTAGGGTCTTACTAGTCTGGCGTAAATATTGGTGAAGGATTTGAAATAAAAAAAGGTAACATTGTGACCCTCAGTATAAATCAGTTAATAACTTTTTTAATGTACAAATGGTGTCATATGAAAACACTTCTTTCATGACGATTTCATTAGAAACCGAATAGGGTGAAGTAGCCATGTTCTAAAAAATTATATATTCAGTAGAACCTAATACCAAATAGGGTGAAGTAGCATTGATCAAAATCCTTATTTATAATGTTAATATATAAGTAGCTTCTAATTATATCTAAGGGTCCTAAAGGGTAAGGATATGAACATGTTCCTTTACTTGAATCCTTGCACCACCATGAAACAATTCTAAATAATATTAAAATAATTAGAAAAAATTAAAATAAAGTACATGATACAATAGGGTCAAGAATCTAATGTCCACAAATCATTCAATGCCTTAGGTTACTACTACATATATTATACTGAAAGGCTACGACATCGCACCACACCTCGGTGACCTATATTAACTATGGATTCTCAAAATTTTACCATTCTATCTTCTTTGACTATTTTTTCTATTGGATCAATAATGATGAGTGATTGTCTTTAATATTCCCACAAATATCCTATTAGAGTCGAGTAATGATCTTTCTCCAAGAAAATATACTTTAAAAGGAGGATATTTTCTCAGATGCCAAAAGATAATTTGTCCCACACCTTCAATACTCTACTCTAATAGGAATGAAATTCGAGATTCGATAGAATGGTCAGTAAAAAAAATGGTTTAGCGAAGGGTTCAGTCTCATTAACTTATGTGGATAAGAGGGATAACTCACTATTCCTAATTCTACGACAGTGTCTCATGCATAAACATACTAAAATACATATATTCAAGAGTGACAGTTAGGCATTTTCTGGCGGCGCCAATATTATCATTAAATAGTAAATACTATTTAGAATATTACATAATTTCTACTCATATGCACTAAAAAATAAGTCAGAATCATGTCTAATATAGAAGGGAGAACACATGTTGGGTAAAACTCTAATGTGGATTTCATGCTTGATATAAGCATTCAGTAGAAAATCAAACAATAGGAAGAAGCTATATGTCAATACCCTTAGTAATTTAAAGAATATGATTAATTTTTTTCTATTTATCTAGAATTGGTCTAGTACGATTGTTAGGTAGCCACTTTTTAGGTAATACACTAGTCAAATTCCTTTGTACACGCATGGACTAGACTGTTAGTACTCTTCGTAAATTGTGATTGGATGGTCGGGTAAAGAAAAAAACCAGTATTGCTCTCCTAGAATAATGTATGTGTATAGGAATCTCCATTAGATAATACATGTAAAGGAAAAATATTTTTTATGCTATTTTTGTACACAAAAAGTAGAATATAGCAGCTGTGAATTTTTTTTATTAGGACCTGGTACTTTTATTGGATGATCATAGGCCCTAAAATAATGATTGTGTCTGTGCATCATGTCCTGATGTCATAGTGTAGATGAAAATGGGGTATACAAGATGGTTTTACTCTCTTATAGGAGTTGAACTAGCTCTCATGGAAAAGGAAACTATTTATTAATGAAGAAAGTGATAATCTAACAGTCAACTACTAAAAATCAGTGAGTATATGTGTAAATCAATAGTCATCAATCCTTCCAACCATGGATTTTTTCATGGAGACTTGGTCCTTATATTATGAACGAATATGCATAAAAGAATGTATATACCAACTTGAAGAGTTTTTTGTTACATTAAATGTATATGGCGGGAAATTAAGATACATGCATAAATATGGAATTCAGGTGTAGACTATTAATTTTCTACGGTACTCTTATATATATTTTTAGAAGGGAACCTAATTTGATACACCAAAAAGGATGTTTATTCCCCATCAATAACCAAGAGGTGTTGTTCATCAAGCCCTATCTATAATAATAGAGGCTACTATATGCTGGATAGGATATAGTCCTGTACAGTAATCCGGTGAGATGATATAGTGACTAAAGCTCCATCGTTTGGTATTTCAAGGTAGCATTTTCAGAATTGTGATGTTATGAATAAACCAATAATGTATTATGGCCTTTATTTCCTAAAATCCTCCCTACACGTGTTTGGGGTGTATCAACCTATTAATTGGATGCCCTTTTGATCCTATTTAATCATCCTACATTTGAAGAGCATCCGACCCCCATATAGATTGGATTAGAAATCATTTAACAATTTAATTACTATTTTTAGTGCTCACTTCCCCTTTCCTTGGAGTTTTTTGTGTGAAACTGATGATTTGAATGTACACTTGTCTATATACGTTCATGTATTATAGGTGTCTCATATAGAATCACTGAAAGAATCCTCTATAAAGTCTCCGTTTCTAATTGAGAATATTTTGGGACGGTAGTCTTTATAGCTGTAGTAGTTACATTGATCTTCTCTTTCTATTTTTGGTAATAAGATCAATCTACGCGTTTACACTAAGTTGACTGAGAGTGGGACCACTAACCCATGGATTCACTTTACAATGTAGATTCATTACATTATATATATAGAGCTAGTGGGTGCTCCTTATATGGTTGTCCTTTTCCTTCTGGTAGTTCGGTCGAACCTAGTTAACTGAACTGATTTCTTCTCTCTTTGGGAAGAGCCCTATCCAACTAATAAAGGGAGGTTCACGAGTAATGTACCCATTTTTTATTCCCCCGTTATCTTTATAATGTCAATGGAAAACGTGAGAGAAGTCATGCTAACTAAGAAGAAAGAACATTTGTTTTTTTTCCGGCTCACCTATGTTGTATTGCTTTCTCATCACGGAATACGTGAAATCAATTTTCGCCTATATGATGGAATTGGAAGTAGCTTGAATGCTTGTTTCTAGTGTTTTTCTCTACTGCATCTTATCCATGACCAAATTCTTTGCATCTTGTTACTATTTCGGAGGATACACTTTTTCTAGGAGCCTATTTATCTTATTATTAATCAACTAACGGGGTATCCTTCGACATCATATAGGGATATGGCTTGATTATCCCCATCAAATGTGGTATTGAAAGAATGAATAGTTGGTTAGTCGGTTGAAAAAGATCCACTTAAAGGAAGGTGTTGATATGGTTAGGCATGTTTGCAGAACAATGAATGAATGAGGGGAGTGAAGAGAAGCTATCGAATGGCTCGAACGTGCACAAACCAGATAGGAAAAGGTAATTTTTCATGTTTCTTGTTTGAGTGAGCGAGTGTAATAGAGTAAGATGAGAGCGGATAAGAAAAATCACATTCATAAATGATGGGATCTAAGACTTATATATTGCCTTCTTCAGTTGGTTGGTTTGGTCCTAATAAGGTCTTCTGAAAGCGCTGGAAGAGCTCATTCACCAGGTCCCTTTATAAAAATGTTTAGGGAAGGCTATTATGTAATATGGGACACCGAGAAGCATGTTGAGGGGATTCATATGGGTATATATCTGAGGAATAAATCACTATTTTAGGCCAAAAATTAGACAAGGTATGTGTTTCATATATAATAAATTTAAGTCTTTCTTTCCGGGATCGATGTGTCAGAGCCGAGGAAAGATGGTAATGTGAACTAAAATGATTATTCTTAACTAAGGGGATCATTGCAATCATTAATTGAGGTTATATGTGTGAATCTAATCCATGAGACTGCTTGGGAAAAGTGGAAGGACACTTATAGGATTTTCGAAATAGATTATGAAATACACATTATTCTATTTTAAATTACCAACCACGAAAGAAGAAGTTTTTATCCCTGATGAGGGAGGAATAAACACCATTCCTTCAAAATTAGGTGTGGACTAAGATGTGCAGCTGCCCTTTATCTTGTTAATTCACTCAGAGATAGAAACAATTATTTTAATAATATAAGAACCACCTATTTTCATACCCAAGCATTTTTGTACTTAAGAGGTCATTTAGAAATAGCACTTTCTCTTAAATCTATTAATGGGTACCATTATTCGACTAGGGATGCCACTATGCTTGATCTAATCTTTCTCTAGGAATAGGATTTTTAAACCATTGAGACCTTAGACTGTACTGGGAACATAATCAATACCTAGACTTGAAAGGATAGGTATGAAGGAAGATAAATACTTTAATCTCCTCATCTCTTCTCATATTGGACACATTTAATCTTTATAATCTTTTTAATGAGAGTTGTATGAACATCCCAATATTCCAGTGTTTCACAAAATGGATTCACAAAACTATAATAATCTTTTACTAGGACGTATGATCTTTATTCGTAGATAGAAAACTAGAACATTGATTTAACAATAGAAGATGAATCTATTAGTTCAGGTGAATGATTATGATGATGGGAAAATAATATATCCATGCATCACGAGGGGTTTTAAGGATGAGTGAACAGTGATGTCCAATCAAGTGCCCTTTTCGTCATATTTTAAAGGAAGACACTATCATAGAAAGAACCTTCTTTTGAATTATTTTTAATGATGATAATTTATTTATAAGTTCTTCCTTTATAATGTTTGGGAAGGGTGAATTTTTATAAATATAAACATCATAGATATTATACAGTATCATGTTTTTTCCATAAAATGTCCATCTGAAAAAAAATTCAAATATGATTTTTAAAGGGACTATGATTTACATCTCTTGTCAACAAAAAAATACCGAATTTTTCAAGAATTTGTTTCCCTTATAAAATATTTATGTTATATGTTTTTCCATTATTATTATATATGCAATAAATATATTTTCTATGGTTGATAATAAATAAAAATTACACGAATTTATATACATTAAATTGGTCGGATTTCCCACAACACAACCGAATAAAATAGAATCCTAACCATAGGTAAACCTTTTACAAATAAACGAAATATAATACCACAGATGCATAGAAATTTGAAAAAAGTATACATAAAACCCTTGCAATAATGGTAATATTTTGGAAATAATAGATAACAAGTGAGTTACTAGTATGGTTCAGACCGTAAATTCATACCCAACAACAAGAAAACCACCAAAATCCATTTTTTATGAGAAAACATAATAATTGAAATAATAGAATATAAAATTGTGGAATAAGTGCAGTCAAATAGATTAAATATGAAGTTCTATATCAATTTCCAACATTAAGAAAGAACAAGGAAAAATAACAAAGAAACTAGTGAAACCATCAACATAAACAGATGAAACATATTTAAAAACCCCATTTATGGAAATAATAACATATAAAAGTACACTTCAAGAATCACTATAGGTATGTCTTATATCACAAGAACATGAAATTCGATGAGTTCCCTACTACGTCTGATTTACTTGAACAAGACATCTATGGCAATTCCAATTAGTTCCACAAACCATCTCTCCCACCATGGCTCATATCCTTCCCCTTTTTTCGACATCTGTCTCAGATTCACACTATATAAGACATCAATTTTTTCTATCGTGGAACATATGGAGACCATGTCCTGTTATACTTGAAGCAAAAATAAACCCAAAAAAACATTCAATGCCATTAATAGACGTGGTCGGTCAATGTGATTAGGAAAAAATAAAATAAAATATACAAAAATGGCCAATATTTCATAGGATTTTTCATATTTTGTTCCATGTAATAGTCACCATGATGCACTATAAAAATGTTTTAAACAACTATTCAATGATAAAATGATGCTATATAGGGTTACATGGGTGCATCATAGTGGAAAAACATTCTATGTATGGGTTGGTGAACCAAAAACCATATCTTCCTAATGGTATCATAGTCCACACATATGAGTACATATTACACACTCCACTCATTTAAGGGTAAATCAGTATATTTTTAATTTTAATCATCTCCTACCCACTTGCATATTATTGAAATCCCTTGTCGATGTAAATGTATAAATTTTTCTAATCATGTAATGTAAGGGTTATCTCATTATTATTTAAGAGTATCGTAGTCCTTGCTTAATGGTACCCCTTCAACACCATACATAAATTAATTTTAACATCTCCAAAATAAGGGTTATCCATGAAAAAAAATCATGTAAGGGTAATGACCCACTATTATAAGGTTAATGGAAATCACGTCTATGTGTAAAAACACCTCATGTAAAGGTAACCTACCATCATGACATGGTAAATCAATCATAATATAAAGGTTAAAAAACATGCCTAATTCGTTAATCAGACCCCTATTGAAAAAAATATAAAGGCTAATTTATCATGTAATTGGTGATTAATTATTGATTAAATCAATGAAAAATATAACAAATGTTTCACATCAAAATTTTACCTCATAGAATTCCATGGGTGGAATACATCCAATGGCTAATCCATGTCATTAATTATCAATAGAATCAACATTATCTTAAAAAAATCATCAGACCCTTAATCGGTATATAAACAATCCCTATTTAAAAAAAAATGATCCCCCTTTAGTATAGGTTGAATTTAAATGTTCAATAGAAAAGGCTTGTGGGGTTATTGAGTTGGAAAATGAGGCACAACCTTCTCAACTAACACCAAACCACATTCTCAATCATTGTGGGACTTGTATTCTAAACTAGCACATTGAAAATCCATCCCATATCAATCCCAAATAAGATATATTGAGAACTGAGAATCCAGTGGTTTCAACGGAAGAATATTAAAATGATGTTCCTCTTATTTATATCATTCCTGCTTGACAAGGATGGATCTATGAACTATAATTACCCCTATTATACATTCTCGACTAGTTCCTAATTTTTCCTCCACATATGTACTATTAATATAATCCATATAATTCTCACACTATCTACCGATTTTAGATTTGTTATCTATTTTGGATATGGTGTCATAAAACAAACTATTTTAAAATTTAATATATAAATGTTGGATGTATTTAATATTAATAAATGATCTCATATCATATAGTCTAGTATGGTATATTAATATAATTTAGAAACGTCCTAGAGTTGAAATGTTATTAGATTGGTCAAAAATATATCTCCAATGATTATAATCATTAATTGATATGGAAATATTCTAAAATAATCTTATATAGTAGGATAACATACTATTATGGGACACATAGTAAATATAATATAATGTCTGATTACTCCTAATATGGTGAGGTTTATTCTCATGATGTTCACAATTTGTAATCTGAAAGATTTGATATTATGATAACTGAACAACTGGTAGGAATTCTGTATGTTTTTTTGTCATTAGATATTCTTATATTATATCATTTGTAATGTCCCATATACATTAATATTATTATTAAGGCATTCTATGAATCATTAATTTATATTTTCTAATGAAAATCATGATGGAATATATTTTTGGTGAGGTAGGGTATGTTGGGTTGTCTTAATTGATATATCATTAATGTATACGCCACGAATGGATTGGCACCTTCCATCTTTATGGAATCTAATATTCTGACCTATTGATTGGAATAAAACATTGTAGTAATGAAATAAACATTCACTTTTAATTAATAAAATGAAATTCTATGAATTTTTGTTCTATTCGATGCATCAGTATGGTTAAAAGAAGTTAATTTTTCAACAGGTGCTGGAATAATTCTCATTCCCAATGAGATCAGGGGAACAATGTGAGTAATGTTTCTCTTCCATGTGTGGGATAAAATTTGATACAATAGATGTAATTATTAATTAGATACAAGTGAACATTATATCAATTTATTTTCATTTAACAAACAACACATTACAATAAAATGTTGATCAACTTATCTTAATGTTATAATTATACTACCTATACAATTTAAAGATGAGTGTATTCATTTAAATTATATTTGATATACATGAATCTAATTTTCAATTCTTATTTCCCCATAATTTTCTATTGATATTGAAAATTAATATTGTGAAATTTTATTTTTAATCGATAGAATATACGATGAGTATTTGTTTTATACAATCTAATAAGGGAATGAACTTATATGAAAATAATAATTAGGAAATAAAGTCCGCCTACTTCCAAATCCATCAACCTTCTCACATTGGTAGACAAACCTATTGAATTGCATATAGGGATAGGAGATTAAAATAATAAAATCATTTTCTATTATTATATTTATCATTACATGATTTTTTTATTTTATTTATATAATATGATATTATTTATATTTTTATATATTTTTTCATAGACAAATTAATGATAATCTATTCAATATGGGCTATTACTTTATAAAATTATAAAATTTCAAACCACAAGACTGGGATAATTAGTAAGGGTTCTATTTGAATAAAGAATAACATTACCATCATGCATGAAAATATTACACCAATCTATACGTATCATAATAATTTTAATATTATTTATTTATTTATTTATTTATTTTTGAATTCATTTTTTCAACTAAATAGAAAATATTTTTTTTCTAAGAAAATTACAAATGTGTATATCATTTTTATAATTAATTATAATTCTAAATATTCATAATATTTTAAAAATTTATAATTGATGAAATTATATCAACTATATATTGTATCTATAAAATTAATTTGAATAATAAACTAATACTTTTTTTTATTCTAATTTTTTTTTTAAAAATAATATATATTTTGGGATATGAAAAAAAAATTAATAAATCATTGTTCCCCCAAATATAATTAATGTTGTCAGAGCCTCAACTTGGATCCCTATATCAATTATCTCCACATCAATATTCATCAATTTTGTGCTAATATCGTTAATTAACTTTAACAATTATTCAAATTTTAGTTTATATAGAATTTAGTGTCTACATTAAATAGATTACATATTTCATGTTCATAAATAGAAGTTATAAAATAATGTGTTATCTTTTGTTTTAAATTTGTTTTTATATTCATTAATTATTAGTTAATGTGTTATTTGATGCTATTCTTGTACACAAAAAGTCGAATATAGCAAGTGTGAATTTTTTTTATTAGGACCTGGTACTTCTATTGGATGATCATATGACCTCAAATAATGATTGTGTCTGTGCATGATGACATGATGTCTTAGTTTAGATGAAAATGGGGCATACAACCTGGTTTTACTCTCTTATAGGAGTTGAACTAGCTCTCATGAAAAAGATAACTAGTTATTAAAGATGAAAGTGATAATCGAATATTCAACTGCTAAAAAGTAGAGAAGAGATGTGTAAATCATGAGTCAGCAATAATTCCATCCATGGATTTTTCTGTGGAGATTTTGTCCTGATATTGTGAATGAATATGCATAAAAGAATGTCCATACAAACTTGAAGAGGTTTTGGTTACATTAAATGTATTTGGTGGGAAGTGACGTTACATGCATAAATATGGAATACAGGTGTAGACTATTAATTTCTTATGTTACACATACATATATTAATAGAAGGGTACCAAATTTTATACGCCAAAAAGGAAGCGTGTGCCCCATCACTAACGACGATGCTGGTGTTCATCATGCCTTATCTGTCATAACAGAGGCCACTATATTATGGCTAGGATATAGTCTTATACAGTAATCAGGTGAGATGATAGAGTGGCTAAAGCACCATTGTTTGGTATTTCAAGGTAGCATTTTCAGGCCTGTGATGTTATGAATAAACCTATAATGGATTATGGCCCCTATTTCCTAAAATCCTCCCTACACGTGTTTGGGGTGTATCAACATATTAATTGGATGCCTTATAATCCTATTTTGTCATCCAAAATTGTAAGAGCATCCAAACCCCATATAGAGTGGATTAGCAATCATTAAACAATTTCAGTTACTATTTTTAGTGCTCACTGCCCCTTTACTTGTGGTTTTTGTGTGAAACTGGTGATTTGAATCTAGACTTTTCTATATCCTTTCACGTATTCTGAGTGTCTCATATGGCATCATTGAAAGCACTCTTTGTAAAGTCTCCTATTATAATTGTGATTATTCATGGATTGTAGGCTTTGTATCATTAGTAGTTACATTGATAATATCTTTCTGTTTATGGTAATGAGATCAATCTATGCATTTAAACTAAGGCGACTGAGAGTGGGCCGCTGACCTTGGGATTTACTTTACCACGTAGATTCATTACTTTATATATATAGAGCTAGTTAGGTCTTCTAATATGGTTGACCATTTCCTTTTGGTAGTCCTGGCCAATCTAGCTAACTGAACTGATTTCTTCTCTCTTAGGGAAGATCCCAATCCTAGTAATAAAGGGAGGTTCACGAGTATTGTACCCATTTTTTATTCCCCCTTTATCTTTATAACGTCAATGGAAAACGTGAGCGAAGTCATTCTAACTCAGAAGAAACAACATTTTTTTTGTTTTTGAATCATCTATGTTGTATTGCTTTCTCATCATGGTATACATGAAATCAATTTTTGCCTATCTGATAGAAATGGAAGTAGCTTGCGTGCTTGTTTCCAGTGTTGTTCTCTATTTCATCTTATCCAAGACCATTTGTTTGCCTCTTGTTACTATTTTGGAGGATAGACATTGTCAAGGAACCTATTTATCTTATTAAAAATCAACTGACTAGGTATCCTTCGGCATCAGATAGGGATATGGGTTGATGCTCCCCAGCGAGTGTGGTAATGACATAATGAATAGTTGGTCAGTCGGTTGAAAAAGATCAAATTAAAGGAAGGTGTTGAGACGGTTGGGCATGTTCGTAGAACAAGGAATGAATGAGGTGAGTGAAGGGAAGATATTGAATGGCTCGAACGTGCACAAAACATATAGGAAAAAGGCATTTTCATGCTTCTTGTTTGAGTGAGTGAGTGTAATAGAGTAATATGAGAGAGGATAAGAAAAACCACTTTAATAAATGAAGGGATCTAAGCCTTATAGACTTTCTCCTTCAGTTGGTTGGTTTAGTCCAAATAAGTTCATCTGAAAGCGCTGGAAGAGCTTGTTTACTAGGTCCCTTTCTAAAAAAGTTTAGGGAAGGCCATTACGTAATATGGGACACCGAGAAGCGTGTTGAGGGGATTCAAAGGTGTAGAGATCTGAGAAAGAAATTTCTCATTTATGCCAAAAAAATCGACAAGGTATGTGTTTCATATATAATAAATTTAAGTCTTTCTTTCCGGGATCGATGTGTTAGAGCTGAGGAAAGATGGTAATGTGAACTAAACTGATTATTCCTAACTTAGTAGATCATTTCAATATTTCATTGAGGTTATAGGTGTGAATCTAATCCATGATACTGTTTGGGAAAAGTGGAAGGATAATTATAGGATTTCTGAAATATAATGTGAAATAAACGTTATTCTATTTTAAATTACATACCACACAATAAGAGGTTTTTATCCCCGATGAGGGAGGAATAAACACCATTCCTTCAAAATTTGGTGTGGACTAAGATGTGCAGCTTCTCTTTATCTTGTTAATGCACTCAGGGATAGAAGCCATTATTTTACTAATATAACAACCACCAATTTTCTTAAAAAAGCATTTTTGTAATAAATATGTTATTTAAAAATAGTGCTTTCTCTTAAATCTATTAAGAGGTACCACTATTCGACTAGGGATGCTACTATTATTGATCTGATCTTTCTCTAGGAATAGGATTTTTAAACCAGTAAGACCTTAGCCCGTGATGGGAAAAAAATCAATACCTGGACTTGAAAGGATAGGTATTAAGGATGATAAATACTTTAAGCTCTTCATCTCTTCCCCTATTGGACACATTTCGTCTTGATTATCATTTAAATGAGAGTTGTATGAACATCCCAATATTCCAGGGTTTCATAAAATAGATTCAAAAAACTATAACAATCATTTACTAGGACTTGGGATCTTTATTCGTCGATAGAAAAATAGAACATTGATTTAACAATAGAAGATGAATTGATATTTCAGGTGAATGATAATGATGATGGGAAAATAATATATCCATGCATCGCGAGGGGTTTTAAGGATGAGTGAACAGAGTTGTCTAATCAAGCGCCCTTTTCGTCTGATTTTCAAGGAAGACACTATCATAGAAATAACCTTCTTTTGAATTATTTTTTATGATGGTAATTTCCTTATAAGATCCTCCTTTTTAATTTTTTCTAAGGGTGAATTTTTATAAATATAAACATCATATATATTAAACATTTTTAGTTTTTTTCCATAATATATCCATCTGAAAAAAAATCATATAATATTTTGAAATGGAATATGATTGACATCTCTTGTCAACAAAAAACCCCCAATTGATCATTAATTTGTTTCCTTTATAAACTATTTATGTAATATATTTTTTTATTATTATTATATGTGTAATAAATAAATTTTCTATGGTTGATAATAAATAAGAATTACACAAATTTATATACATTAAATTGGTCAGATTTCCCACAACACAACCGAAGAAAATAGAATCCTAACCATTGGGAAAACTTTTCCAATGTGATGAAATATATTACCACAGATGCATAGATTTCTTAAAAAAGTATACAAAAAACCCTTGTAATAATGGTAGTATTTTTTAAATAATAGATAACAGGTGAATTACTAATATGGTTCAGACCGTTAATTAATACCCAACAACAAGAAAACCACCAAAATCCATTTTTTAAGGGAAAATATAAATAATTGAAAGAATAGAATAGAAAATTTTGGAATAAGTGTATTCTAATAGATTAAATAAAAAGTTGTATATCACTTTCTAACATTAAGAAAGAACAAAAAAAATAACAACGAAACCAGTGAAACCATCAACATAAAAATATCAAACATATTATAAAACCCCATTTTATGGATATAATAACATATAAAATTACTCTTCAAGAATCATTATAGCTATGTCTTATATCACAAGAACATGAAATTCCAGGAGTTCTCTACTACATCTGTAGTACCAAACAAGACTTTTATGGAGATTCCAATTAGATCCACAAACCATATCTCCCACCATGCCTCATATCCGTCCCCTTTTTTTGACATCTGTCTCAGATTCACACTATATAAGACATCAATTATTTCTATCATGGAACATGTGGAGACCTTGGGCTGTTAAACTTCAAGCAAATAAAACCCAAACAAAACATTCAACGCCATTAATATATGTGCTCGGTCAATGTGATTTGGAAAAAATAAAAAAATATATACAAAAATGGCCAATATTTCATAGGAGTCATCATATTTTGTTCCATGTAATGGTCACCATGATGCACTATATAAATGTTTTAAACCACTATTCAATGATAAAATGATGCTATATAAGGGTTCGTGGGCGCATCATAGTGGAAAAACATGCTATGTATGGGTTGGTGAACCAAAAACCATAATATCATAAGGGTATCATAGTCCTCACATATGAGTACAAATATAACACTCCACTCATGTAAGGGTAAATCAATATATTTTTAATTTTAATATTCTACTACCCACTGGCATATTATTGAAATCTTGTGTCGATGTAAATGTATAAATTTTTGTAACCAAGTTCTCTAAGGGTTATCTCATTATTATTTAAGAGTATCATAGTCCCTGCTTAATGGTAACCCTTCAACCCCAGACATAAATTAATTTAAAAATCACCAAAATAGGTGTTATACAAGAAAACAAAATCATGTAAGGGAAACGACCCACTATCATAAGTTTAATGGAAATCATGTCTATGTGTAAAAACACCTCATGTAAAGGTAACCTACCATCATGACAGGGTAAATCAATCATACTGTAAGGGTTAAAAAACATGCCAAATCCGTTAATCATTTCCCTATTGAAAAAACTATAATGGGTAATCTAACATGTAATTGGTGATTAATTATTGAATAAATAAATGAAAAATATAACAAAAGTTTCACATAAAAATGTTACCTCATAGAATTCAATGGGTGGAATCCATCCAATGGCTACTCCATGTCATTCATTATCAATAGAATCTAAATTATATTTAAAAAAATTCATCAGACCCTAAATTGGCATATAAACTATCCCAATTTTGAAAAAACTAATGATCCCCCTCTACTATAGGTTTCATTTTAATGATCAATAGAAAAGACTTGTGGGATGCTTGAGTTGGACATTATGGCACAACCTTCTCAACTAACTCCAAACCACATTCTCAATCATTGTGGGACATTTATTCTAAACTAGCACATTAAAAATCACTCCCATCTCAATCCCAAATAAGATATATTGAGAACTGAGCATCTAGTGGTTTCAAAGGAAGAATATTAAAATGATGTTCCTCTTATTCACATCGTTCCAGATTAATAAGGATGGAACTCAAAACTATAATTACCTCTATTATACATTCTAGAATAGATCTAATTTTCCCACCACATATGTACTATTAATATAATCCATATAATCATTACACTATTTAACAATTTTATATTTGTTATCTATTTTGGATATGGTTCCATAGAACCAAAATTTTTAAAAATTATTATATTAAAGATGGATGTATTGAATATTAATAAAATATCGCATTACATATAGTTTATTCTGCTACATTAATATAATTTAGTAACATACTAGAGTTGAAATGTTATTATATTGGTCAATAATATCTCTCCAATGATTATAACTATTAATTGATATGGAAATATTCTTAAATAATCTTATACAGTAGGATAACGTACTATAATGGGACATATATTAAATAGAATATAAGGTCTGATTACTCTTAATATGGTAATGTTTATTATCATGATGTTCACAATTTGAAATCTGAAGGATTTGATATTATGATAACTGAACAACCGGTAGGAATTATGTATGTTTTTGTGTCATTAGATATTATTATATTATATCATTAGTAATGTACCATATACATTAATATTATCATTATTTCATTCCATGAGTTAGGAATTTATATTTTCTAATGAAAATCATGATGGAATATATTTTTTGTGAGGTTGGGTATGTTGGGTTGTCTTAATTTATATTTCATTAACGTATACATCACGAAAGGATTGGTAACTTCCATCTTTATAGAAGCTAATAATATGACCCATTGATTGGAATAAAACATTATAGTAATGAAATAAACACTCATTTTTAATTAATGACATGAAAGTCTATGAATTTCGGTTCAATTCGAAGCATCAGTATGGTGAAAAGTATATAATTTTTCAACATGTGATGGAATAATTCTTATTCCCAAAGAGATCAGGGGAACAATGTGAGTAATGTTTCTATTCAATGTGTTGGATAAATTTTGATACATTATATGCAATAATTAAATGGATATGAGTGAACATTATATCTATTTATTTTCATTTCACAAACAACACATTACAATAAAATGTTGATCAACGTCTCTTAATGTTTTAATTATACTACCTATACAATTTAAAGATGAGTGTATTCATTTTAATTATATTTGAAAACTATGAATCAGATTTTCAATTCTTATTTCCCCATAATTTTCTATTGATATTGGCAATTTATATTGTGAAATTTTATTTTTAATTGATAGAATATATGATGAGTATTTGATTTCTACAATCTAACAAGGGAATGAAATTATATGAATAAAATAATTAGGAAATCATGTCTGCCTACTTCCAAAATGATCAACCCTCTCACATTGGTAGACACACCTGTTGAATTGCATATAGGGATACAAGATTACAATAATAAAATCAATTTCTATTATTATATTTATCATTACATGATTTGTTTTATTTCATTTATATAATATTATAATATTTATATTTTTATATATTTTTTCATAGATATATTAATGATAATCTATTCAATATTGGCTATTACATTATACAATTATAAAATTTCAAAAAACAATACTGGGATAATTATTAAGGGTTATATTTGAATAAAGAATAACATTACCATTGTGCATGAAAATATTTCACCAATCTATATGTATCATAATAGTTTTTATATTATATTATATTATTTATTTATTTAATTTTTAATTCATTGTGTCTACTAAATAGAAAATATTTTTTTTTCTAAGGAAATTTTCAATGTGTATATCATTATTATAATTAATTATAATTCTATATAGGCATACTATTGTAAAAATTTATAATGGATAAAATTATATCAATTATATATTGTATCATTAAAATTAATTTTAATAATAAACTAATATTTTTTATTTATTTATTCTAATTTTTTTTAAAATAATATATATTTTAGGATATGAAACAAAAATTAATAAATCATTGTTCCCCCAAATATAATAAATGTTGTCAGAGCCTCAACTTGGAGCCCAGTATCAATTATCTCCACATAAATATTCCACAATCATGTGCTAATATGATTAATTAACTTTAAAAAATATTCAAATTTGAGTTTATATAGAATTTATTGTTTAAATTAAATAGATAGCATATTTCATGTTTATATATGAAAATTATAAAATTATGTGTTATCATTTGTTTTAAATATTATTTTATATTCATTACTGATACTTCATGTGTTTTTTGATGTTTTCCTACACCAAAATTGATGTTTTATGAAAATTTTTATTTTTACCTATGTCCTGCTACAATTTCTCAACTATTGAATAACATGATACTTTTATTGAAATATTTAAATCAACAATTTATGGTGTTCTGTGAAATATTTGTAGATATATAGAATTTTAATTTTTTTTCATACTTACAAATAAAAATAATATAATATATTTTCTGTGATTTTTTGTTAGCAGTTCTTGAAATAATTTGTATGTAATGTTTCATCATTACAAATTTCTTCACATTTTTTTAATCATGACATTGTTTTTTATCTATTGATTAACAAACATCGGATTTGATATTTACATGAAACTGAGGAAGACCCTTATGGGATTTTTATTTTTCTTGATTATATCTATTATATGATATGATTCTCGTTAATATTAATATTTAGTTATTGGTTTTTTATTAATACGGTTCTTATATGAAAATTAAAATTTATAGTCTATTATTTTTATTCTTGAAATTAATTTGTATATATATATATTTATTATTGAAATAAATATATTTTTTTGTCTATGTTGGTTGAAACATTATAGATTTTTTATTAGAGAAACTTTTTTAAATAAAAAAATGAATTAATGAAAATTATAAAAACTGTGTTATAGAATCATAATATCTATTTATTGAACAATATACATATATTTTGTAAATATAAACAAATACCAAAAAAATATATGAATTACACTTATATAAATTATTTTGTTGTAATATAAAAATAAAAAAAATACATGATTAAATTTTAAAAATATATAACGTATTGATTAATATATATATATATATATATATACTTGTGAGGAAATTCAGAAACAAAATCTCTTTGTGTTCAATATATTTATTGAGGAAATATTTATTATTGAATTATATGAAAATAGTTCAGGTTTCATAAAACAATCATTATATAGAGAAGATGATTTTTTGGTGTTGGTTAAGCCTGAAGAAAAAGCTATTTTTCTCTAGAAAATTATTTGATCAAATGCCATTAGACCACTGTAATATTCCATATCATATGGGGTTCCTCAGTAGCCATAGATAAATCCTCTAATCTTCTTCCATTCTGTCTTCCCTTGTGGGTTACCTCGCCATCATTTCCATCACCTAAAGCAACACCACATCCAGTCTACATTTTCATTTTCAAAGCTCATGATTAATTATAATTTCATTAATATTGTTATGAAAATAATAAAAAAATTCATAAATGATATAAATAATTATCAAATTTATAATGAAAATATAATTATTATAAATTTCAAATTTCAAATTTAAATAATGATATTATCAATAAATATAATATGATATTTATATATAATTAGTAATAATTAGTAATCTATTCATATTTTCTTATATTAATAATTTTTTATTTAATAAAAATAAAAATAATAAATTTATATGGAATGTTAAGTGACCACGAGTACTCAGTCAAAAATATTTTTAATATAAATAAAAATACAATAATCACAAAACATGTGGCACATAGGTTCCCACCAAACCATAATTGTGTCAATATCAATATCCTGAAAAGGAGAAATTAGAAAAACCCAAAAATTAAAGTCCTAACCACCACCATGAATTTTTTCAATTTCACACCATATCCTGAAGGTTATAGCAAAAAGTAATGTTCAACCAATATTTTCACCATCCGATGTATACATGTCTCGACCTACATTCCAAGATCATTTCCATCCAACATCTCAATGTCCTCGTAAATCCAGGGTCATCACCATACAATTGGTTCAGAATACATCATTTTTCTATTAGCCCCTAAAATCAATACATCTATAACAACTACCCCAAGTAATATCAATCCTTTGAACATAATCATGCATTGGATTGACAAAATACAAACTGAAAAACAAAATTTCATACCCCTCTTCACAATCCCCAATTTTTATTGCAACTCGGTTGACCCTTGAAATGGACTCTAAAAGTGATCTTCTAGAGCTCTACCAATAAAATAAATGTTAAAATAAAATGGAGAATTTCCATCCCCGTCAAGATCACAATCAACCAAATGAGATTCCAATATGCATTGTTCTCAGATTCTCCTACTAGATCCCCAACGAATATTACCGTAGAACTGCGGTCTCCAAAACCAGTCAAGCACACCCCCACTAATATCCTTGGACATTAATTCCATTGAATGTCACCATCACCAGTCTCCATTACATTCCAACATCCCTTTTTGGCCTCCATCGACTGATAAAGGATCCTCATCATCATTCATCACCTGCAAACAACTACATTAAAAAACAGCACATCACCGATTCGAGGTTGGCGTTCCTCTTCAGCCCATTCCAACATTGATTTTCCACCCAACACATCCACAAAACATGTTGTAGTATCCCAAACATGTTATCAAAAATGTTGACAACCATTAAACCATTATCACACCTTATATCTGAAAACTGGTCGTTGGGGAATCCATCTCATTCCACCCCAAACGCACAGCTAAATGTGGTACGAGTAGAAGATTATCAAGATGAAAACATTTGAAAATGGCTAACAATATCATCATATGTACATTAAGAGATCGTTGTCAGAATAAGGTGCCAAACATTTATTAAGAGTGAATCTCAATTAATTTAAGAGAAGATCTCCATTCGTCGATAATAATAATAATGTATTTTTAATTAATTCCATGTTAATTATTTCCTAATTATTATTTTTATGTCTAATAATAATATTAATAATTTTAATGATGATGGTGAAAATAATAATATTATTATTAATAATTATTTGTATTATTAGTTATATTATTATTATGTATAATCAAATACAAAATGAATATAATTATAAAACACATTTATAATTAATTTTTTGTTATTATTACAATATTATTTATATTATTATTATGATTATTATAACTGATTATAAATTTTACTAAATTTGGTTTTATAATCAATATTTTTATTAATTATATTTAATAATATGAAAATTTAATTAATTTTTTTTATCATGTAATTAATTACATTACCAGTAACATTAATAATAATAATAATAATAATATTTACCTCATTGTTCCTATTTATTAGTGTAATTATTCGATATATTAAATAATATAATTGGTATATAATAATAGTGTAATTCATAAAATTTAATAATAATAACATAAATAATAATCTATCATAATAATGAAATCGATAATATATTATCCATATGGATAAGTTAGGTATTTTAAGGCCACATCTAGGAAAAAAAATTTATTAATAGAAAAAAAATCTACAATGAGGTGAACCGGTCTACCATGACATAATCGTCACACACCAGAAAACAGAATTCAAATATTTAAATTCCAATTAGGGACCAAATTAATAGAATATATTTCTTTTCTCTTTGGGTATCATCTTCTCCAAAATGTCTTTGTGTATTATGGGAACATGATCCTCATCATGTGATGATTTAGTCGATTCCCCAAAGGTGAAAAAAATATATAAATTCTAAGAGAGATCCTGAAATTCTATCGCTTAGTTAAATTGAAATAGATACACAAAATTAATATAGATAAACAATTCAATAAGTATGTTTTCATTGAAACCAAACTCTTGTACTTTTATCTTATAGATGATGGATTAATGTTGTATGAAAATTAGATCAAACACCTCCTTACCAAGACCCCCAATAGGTCATTCCCATTCAATATCGTTGGGAGAAATGAGAAAAACAATTATGTCAAGTGTATTGACACATTCTTCATTCTTTTCCCAAACAAAAATGGTGTATGATTTTCTCATAAGAACATAATAATTGGATGGGTTACTTTAATATTCATTCTTAATTATCATTATGAGACTACTAGATGAAAATTCCATCTACAGTGGAAGTTACTATGTAGGATATGTCCATAAAAATATAGCTTCATAAACACATGCCTTAGATTTCTTGGGGGGACCACATGGAAGCCCTATTGATCCACCAATATTTTCTAATATTTAGGTATATAAACAAACTATACATATGTACATGACCCTGATATTCCTATAATGATTGATCACTAATACCCAAATACACTGTATTTATTTCCCTTATATGCATAAGGTCTGTATATAGATCATTGAAAGTGCATACATGTCTAACATCAAAATTCACAACACCCTATTGGAGGTATTCTGGTAATTAATCTACAACAATGCTTTTAAAAGGTCGGACCACCAGATAATCTTGGGTTGCATCCAGGATTCCTCATTTCATAGGAATTAATGATTATATAGGTTCGTTCACTTTATTTCTTCATATACTATCCCCAACAGTATGTAATTTCCATTATTTAATAAACTAGGAATAAATTTATTCATTTACATGTCCACCAAAATTAAATGCATATTTCTCAAGGAATCAATCAAATGCATCCACATCTTTATGAATTTATTTAGTAATTCGATCCCATACAACATCAACCCCGCCAGTAATCTGGACAGCATCTCCCACACCCTCAAAATGTTTAGTTGGTCCACCCTTTCATGCTTCTTCTCAACAGTTACATTTCCTCCATGATGCTCCTGAACATTGAAGTAGGAACGATAGTCCCATGACATTCCACATCAACAAAAGAAGATGTAACAACATGAGCATTATCAGGTTCCACCACATCTTTGGAATCCTTCTTGAGTTTTGTTTTCCTATGTTGATGGAATTATACCCCACCAACCTATCCACATTTTCCCCTATATTGAGATTACATTGGTCCATTGGGTGCACTGATTTATTATACGAAGAACAATGTAGATTAGCGATACATCATATATAATAGTGTCCAATGAGGTATATGCTAAAAAATTTCACGTAAACACTAAAAATCAATTGAGTGTTAATGCCTGTAGTAAAATATAATAAAAAAACATTCAATAAGATCATGTCATAGAAAAATGTCATCCAAAAATCTGTCATTGTGATAATATCTTGCATTACCTCTCCCATTAAAAATATTAATAAGATTTCTGACTATATAAGACCCACCCAAGATTACGTTTGAGTTCCGAAAAAACATTATCAGGATCATTACTCGGTTCTTGGATTTAGTGAGTGATATACTAGTTTATAATATATCAAATAGCTGCTTCTATTGTTGAATGATTTGGAAAACCTAATTCTGTGATGCCAGGACAAATCTCCAGCAAATTTATTTGCATTCATTCGATGGGAAAATAATTTAAATAATTCATTTTCTATTGAAATAATTCTAAAATCAAAAAATCCTCAAAAATGATGAATCATGATCCTTAGATCATCTTGTTTCCGAGAATTACCATTCATAGATAATAAATCAAGAGCATGAATATTCAATTTTCATTCCTTGTATTTTTCCTCATAAAATTTACAGTTTTCCTCTATGAAGGAAATGGATCAATTCTTTGTATAAATTTTTTGAAAATTACTTTGAGGGTCATAAAAAACCTATTATTTATACACATCAAAATATACCTACATTAAATGTAATAATTTTTCTAAGTAGTCTCTTTAAATTCCTATAAATTATATTGTATAATTAAAACCTAAATTAAACCTGACACACTGACTGAACATATACAAATTAATTGAAAATAAAAAATAATTATTAAGAAATTATGGAAAATATATTCAATAGAAAAAAATATTATTATATAAAAACATATAATACTACAAAATTGGAAATTAATATTTCTAAAAATGGCCTTTATCCTTGCTAAATAATAGATGACTAGCAGAGTTAGATAAAAATCACTAGATTTTTATCATCGCAAAAAAAAGTGCAGCTAAAGGGGGAAATTATCGGATCTATAACATGAACTGATAATGGGGTCTTTAACATTATTTTGGAAGCACATATAAAATATAACATTTTTATGTTCTTCTAGATGTGCTAATAAAGGTAATATTTACTAGGGTAGAAAATATAACTGATAATGGACCCATTTATTAGATTATTTACAAGAACTGATAATGAACACCATTTTTAGTACCTCTTATAGTGTTGACAATGTACCAATTTATCACCAATTATATAGGAGATGTAAAATTTTCATGAAATAGTTTGTTGTAACATCACAATGATTTACCAAAAATAACCATAAAATTATAAAAATACAGAGACCATACAAGAATTTAAATGAAATACAATTATCAACACAGATACAAAAAATCAAAATATTTTTACATTTAAAATAATTGATTATACCATTACATCAGTTCAAATTGATATATTAATTAAAAAACATCAATTTTACTTATTATTTTCACCATAAACAATCTCTAGAATGAAATACACTTGTCAATGAAAAAAATTCTTATCATATTCACAATATAAATAGATATGTTAATATAATTATTACTTTTAAAATAAACATTGATTAAAAATAGGAACATTGCCTATCAGATTGTGTGGCCTCTGTGTCTTGCATGTGACACCATTTATTTTTTATATTCAAGTAATATATTTATAACAATAAAATAAATATTTATAAAATAAAAATGACAAACATATTAGTTATGTAATATAAGATAAAAGGATGGAAAAAATATAGCCTCATTTTCGCAGTTTTGGAGATGTGATACATGTTATAATGTAAAATAGAAACTATATATTGAAAAGATGCACCTAGATACATACCGGTAACACCATGCTTTGGATTCTATGGTGGATGATTAATACACATCTCAAATTTCATGTACATTTTTTTCCAAATCTATCAAATAAATCTTATTCATTTTTCTTGGTTTCGAGTATGTCACATTCCTTTTCATTGAAATGTAATTTTAATTTGGTAACACATAATTTTACCCACACCTTTGAGATAGTGTATTTGATTGACGATATACTAATACCTAATAATCACAAATAATTTATGAATCACATTACTAAATTATCATGGAATCCCAATAATTTTTTCTAAATTTTTAATGACTTCCATATTTTGAACTATGATTTTGATGTAAACTGATAAGAGAGACTTTTTGTTATACTAGAAACATCATGTACAATATTGAGTTTTAGTTTATTCATACATGAATCTGGTGCCTTCAGGATTTATGATGAAATATTAAAATCAATATGAACATGTTTTCGTAGTTTTTAGTATCCCACATGTTGTTTTTATCAAAATTAAAGTCAATTTTTAATAAAAAGATTCAATTGGAGTCAGACTAGTAACGTTGTGAATTGTATTGAGGTATTAATAATTCATAAAACTTTAAAGTGACATATAGATTATTTTTCTAATGTATCGAAACTAACCTATTGTGTTTTACCTACTTTGAGTATGCAACTTATCTTTTTTAAAAAAAGGTAATTCTTAACAAGAAACATTCACATTGATTCATACAAATCGCATCGTGTGTTAGTTAGATAAGGGAATAAATCTTAAACATCAAAATTGACTTATGGATAAACATAAAAAATTATCAAGAAAATATTTGTGTGTTTCCTTGGTGTTCAATGAATTACACTTTTTAAACAAAATATCAATTCAAAACTAATAATATATGATTTGATCCATACAATGAATATCATGAATTAGAATAAGGTTTGGATGATTTCTAAACATCAAGAATAACATGCCTTTCACTTCCATAAATTAAGAATAGAATTTTAATGGATTTTCATAGTTTTTGAGTAGGTCGATAGTCCTTTTTAAAAAAACATTATGAAATTAAAAGGCGAACATGGAGTCATTCATGTCACATCGTAAGTCATATTTTGGTGAGTCTAATTCCAATACATCTCAAATTACATAACGAAAGTTATCATAATATATAAAAATAATAATAATGTGTTTTATATGTTTTGATTATGTCACATTCATTTATACTAAAAATTCATCATAAATAGGAAACACACACATTGACTTGTATTGATCACATCATTTATCGGTTTGTAATGAGACAGATTCCCAAAAGTCAACAAAAAAATCTAATTTTTTCTTATTTTATAAACATAATCTATGATGACTTGATCCATTTTTGGTAAGTGAAACTTCATGAACTGAAATGTATATTTTAAAATGATATAAAACACTTTATGACATATTTGGAACATCATGTATCACATTGATGTGAAATTACTTCCGATATATCACATGTGACATATATATAATTTATAGAAAGTTTGAAAATGTTTTGAATGTGTTTTATAGGTTTTGAAAATGTCAATTGACCTTTTACTACAATTAATGTCAATTATATATAAAAATATGTGATCCGAGTCCAGAGGTCACACTGTGTGTCTAAATGAGGTGATGATAATTTATAAATGTCAAAAATGACATATAGATCCTTTTCTTGATGTATAAATAAAATATGAATGCATTTTACCATTTCTGAGTATATTACACTTTTTTGTAAAAAAATCATTATTAACAAGAAACACACACATTAAATCATAATAATAACATACTGATTCAAATTTATGTTAGCCCAATTAATAAACATGAAAATTAGTTATTAATAATTGATATATATTATCATGAAATTCCGAGCATGTTTGCACATTTTTCAGTGTGTGATACTTTTAGAATAAAAATATCGATTTTAAACTTATAACAGAGACATAGATTCATATCATGATCCCTGTGTATTAGATTGAGGTGAGACTGATAACTTCATTTCAAGAATTAATAATGGATCACTACCCAAAATTATAAACCAAATATGAACGTGTTTGATCTATTATGAGTAAGGAAGTTCTCTTTTTTACTAAAATTGAAGTCCATTTTTAATAAAAAGATCCATGTGGTGTTATAACAGTCCCACTATGCATTATATTTAGGTTAGGAGATATCTTACATATATCAAATGAATTAGGGATCATTTTCATAAAATATCAAAACAATCCTACTATGTTTCAATTTTTTTAGTTCTTTAGTTATATTTTGTCAAAAAATTAGATTTTTAATTGGAAACACACACATTGAATCATACCCATCTCAAAATGTATCATTTAGATATGAGAATGATTCGTATACATAATAATAATATAGCATTAATTCTAATTAATTATAAAGATAATCCATGTGCAGTTATTGATTTTCAATGAGTTGTACATTTTCAACTAAAATGCATATTTGAACCATATAGCATACTCTTAGAGTCATACTAGGAACATCGTGTATCATATTTAGTCGAGGGAGATTCATACACATAAAAATAGACTTATAGATTATTTTCATAATTTTTCAAAACATTCGGAATATTATTTCATAGTTTTGATTATATAATTTTTCTATTTTATTAAAAATAATTTTAATAGTAAATAAATATAATAACATTGAGTTTTATCAGTCATTCCATGAGTCAAATTTTGGTAAAGAAAATTCATAACTATCTCAACGTGTCAAATAAAATAATATGTTCAAATGTTGCCATGATTTAAATTTTCATTATTATTTTTAATTACCAAAAATTCATACTAACTCGAAGTTTATTGTCGAAAAAATGTTTCTCATTGTTGATGTCCTAATGAGAAGAGGATGCTCATGTTCCCATTATATCACAAGAAGTCACAATAATGGAAACCAAATCTTCTTGTACTCTTATATATTTCACAATGAGAATGGTAAAATATTTAAAAAATTTACTCAATATGATGTGTTGGATGTACGACATTGAAAATAAATGTAAATAATAGAAACATTGGTAGAAAAGATACATTTTATGTCTTTTGGGGCTTGTTATAGATAGTTTATCGCATATTATTAGATCCCAAAACGTTCAGGGAAAATATTAAATATGTATTAGATGTTAATGTTATTGAATTTATCTTATTAATAGTATATAATATGATGAATAAATAAATTAAATAATTAATATTATTTCACATTTACTTGATGTTTGTATGTGTTCTTGAAACATTTATTTTCTTCCGTAATATATTTGAAGGATCCTAGTCTAGTCTCCCATGAGTATGAGATGTTTTGAAACGATCACCACTATTCAAGTATAATAATACACCTTTATAAAATATTATTAGTATATGACTAATACTAAAAAGAAACAAATTAAACATATATATGAAACAATATATTAATTATATGGATAATGATTTTTCTATGAAAACATTATAATTAAAAATATGATTGTGTAGTTAAGGGGATATGAAAGAATGTGATAAATTCCAACACGACATTAGTGATATGAATTTGTGGGAGATGAAGGATATGGTTTTTTATGAATAAATTCGTCATTGATGGAAGGAAAATCCCAATTCGAACAAAATAATACATATGTATAAGAAAAAAATTATTATGTGACTAATTATAAATATAAATAAACTGATATAAATATGAATATATAAATTTACTATATTGAAAATGATTTTTCTTTGAAAAAATCAAAATTTACTCTGTGATTAAACATTGGTAACATTGACTCTCACTCTAAAAATACTATAGTATAAGGATAAATGAGAGAGCTGATGGTGCTCATGATTCTGATCATATAATAGATCATGTGGGGCCTATTGAATTGGCCTATACTCTACATAATCCTCCACCCTATCAAGAGGGTAATGTGATGAACCAGTCAATATTAGTTGATCATTCCTTCATTGAAAAATTTGAGATGGATAAACTGAAGTTCTTTGAATAATAACTGTTTTCTACTTTTATTTGTAATGAGGGTATTGTTTTATTTCATTCTAGTTTAGATTATAATGATTCATTCACTGAACAAAACAAGATGATTTGTATGGTGTTGAATTAAAAGAAACTAAATCATTCCAGGCCTAATTTTGATACGCATTAATGTCATTCTATTAATGAATATTAATTTTCTCACACTAGGTATGGTCTGAGAGAAATTGAACTCTATACTTTTCCATCAGTTGATGTTAGTATTTATGAGTTTCCTATATATGAGATCTTTTGGGAGTCTAATAAATACATTCATGGGACTTTTTTTAGATGTTGTTGGGAATGTTGTCTTTATATATTCTCATAGTCAACATATCATTACAACATCATCTAATCATAAGGGTCTAATAAAGCATATTACTCTTAGGATGTTCTAATATAGTTGTGGTAACGACAATGATCAATTATCATAAGTACATTCTTCTAAGCCATTTATGAACATGTCCATTGTCCATGCCTATGAGAAAAAGATTAAATGATTTAATAAATTCATCCTATTGAATGTTGTTTTGGGTCTGATTACACCGAAGACATTCAGAATAAGGATGTCACTCTTTCTGAATGAATCATTCCCATTTTTATACCCCTTCTATTGTGATAGACACTATCTCAATATATTAACTGGATGTTCTTATTCATGATACAAATATTGTAGGTAAGGGAAAGAATAAAAAATTTTGTTTGAAGAATAAAAAAAGGGAAGAATCAAGAACAAGATGGGCCCCATAAAAGGCACTAGGTATCATCACTAATGGATATATAATATTGGAATTTCCAAGGGATTACAAAATCCCCGATGTTCATGGTCATTGTGATCTTAAATTCTTCTAATAAGCCTATTATTAATAGCCTTGTAGAACGACAAATTAACTTTGATGAAAGGATTTCCTTCAAGTAATATAAACATTTTCATTTTTGTGATTCACACAACAATAATCATGATGGTGAGGAATCAATTAGCGTGCTAAATCATTATAGTGATTCCCAAATATTTTATTTTCATGGTGAGTATTCAATCGGTATTTCGATGGGGATGAATGGAACTGGAATTTTAGAAAAATTTATATATGATTTTAGTTAGTATATAAAAATATGTTATATTTAGATTGGTATGGAATGTTAAACTCTCAATATTGGAGAAATATGGATTATTCATGGTGATTTTAATATATGAAATCCATAGTGGTGAAGACACGAGATAACTTCTACAGGATGGATGATCAAGCGATTTATGCCTTTTTTAAAAAATGGAGCCTTGGTGAGGCCCCTTTTTTATAGTTTATTTTACTTGGTCTAGACACACTTTTGGTTGTAGACAAGAATGAAAATTTGATCGATTCGTTATTAAAGAGGATGAAAGAAATTTGAATTTCAAAATATATAGAATTTCTCTTCCAATGTCTCATATATATAATAAGCATATTCATATAGATATTACAATATAAAATTTACTGTCACCCCCAATCCTTATAAATTCAATATTCATAGCATATAATACCTATATATAAGGAGATAATCATGGAAGCTCAGTAGGTTACGTTTAGTGGTATTATTCTTCATATTCATTCAATGAAAATAAAAAATGTAAAGAGAATACATATGGATTGGAGTAAATCTTCTTTTTACAACATTGATCATCATATTAAAAATGATGAAAATCATCTACTTCAAAGACAATGAAATAATTAGAATCAAAAGGATATTTTTAGGGACAAGATGAATGCTCATTAAAAATTCAATGATCTACTATATCTTTTGGAAAATTATTATAGACAATAAAACAATATCATGTAGTTGATGGAGTTATATAAAAACATAATGTATTTTCATTTATTTTGTAGACATAATAGGGAAAAAAGAGGTCACAATACCCTATAAATTAATTGGTAAAAATTTATTTATGATAATGAAATATCTAATGTGGTTATCTAGTATTTTGAAAATCTATATAATGATAATGGTAATGATAATAGCCCACAAATGGTTAACAATATCTCCCCGAATATTAATTCATTTCAATATAGATTTCTTACTCTAGTATATAGTGAGAAAGAAATTAAAGTCGCTTTATTTTATAAAGAGTATTAATTTTGTTTCTAGTATGGATGGATTCGCTATTAATTTTATTACATTATATGGATAAATTATTTATATTTAGATATATTATTTTGATAGATAATATTTTAACCATGAAGAAAGACCATACTATGTGAATGTAAATTTCATTTCTCTGATTCTAGAAAACATGAAATCTCTATATATGAATGATTTTTGGCTTGTATATATTATAATAACTATTTAAATTATAATTAAAAATATCATGTATTCTATAATGACTGTTATTTAATTGATATTCATTACCAATCACTTGTTTTTCTTTTTACGAAGATTTAATATTCATAATTTCGTTTTTCCGCATCAGATTGTATCAATATTTTGGAAAATTGATTTGTGAAAGGGAATATGGATATAAAGATTTACATTTCAATTTATTTATATGATAAAGTGGTGTTTCATCATTGTCACTATAACAATTCTGGGTTTTTTTCATAGATTGTAGAATTTTTATAAAATTCATCTTTATAATTTCGAGGCTCTTTTTAATGGTAATTGTGTCACCTTAATAGTTTTTTAGCATTCTAGTGTAGTGAGATGCGGGGATCCATAATTAATTAGTCTCTTTAATATTGATAATGACTTCTTGTTTAATTTCCTAAATAATCTTGTGATGTGAGGATTATATAATCAAATAATGGTTGGCATATCTCTCTTTGATCCCACACATCTTTTGAATACTAATGATATAGTTTTATTTGAAAAAATTGTTTAATTATTATATCTCACATTAATATTATTTTTGGAATCTATGAGGATTTTTTTTGTCATGTTATTAATCATAATAATTCTTATATGATATGTGGTGAAGGGGTGACCATAGATATGTTAAATAGGGTTGCTATAATTTTTTGAGTAAAGAGAGGGTATGTTCCCTTTACATAACTTGGGGCACCTATCTTTTGGGGTAGTGTTAATTCGGTAATCACTTATAAGTTTTTTATGCTTTATCCTTGTCTATATGTCTTACAAACCCTCATATAGAGATGCGGATTTTGATTTAGGGAATTGTATTGACTGATTCGATTCATGAGGGGAAACATAAAATAGTTTCATTGAACGATTGTGTCAAACTTGTGGATATGGGATGAATTGGAATAAATGAGGACAATTGTCGTAATGAAATACATCATAATATTTTCACATAGATTCTTCTTACATACAAGTAATCTTCTATGGAATTTGTTGTGGATAGTTTTTTTAATTAACATTATTATGGATACTCATTGTATATACGATCATCAACCTAGCCAGCTATTAAACATGCATATGATATGATATTTCAATTTTCTAAATGGGACATTTCAAAGAACTATTCTCAAAATATTTGGATATATATATGGGTATCATGTATTATACAATACAATATGAAAATATCTCACAATTTAAAAAAAATCAATTTAATGTTATTAAATGTGACCTATGACCAGATTATCTCATGATGCATTATGAAATAAAAAAGATATAGACAATATCATTTGATAGGAAATAGGAAAAGGAACATTTATTCCCAGTAATTTCGATATTTGAAAATGAGATGTATATTTTTTCATCCATCTCGGTTTTTAAGGATAAAATACCCTTCATTTCATCTAATAAATATTTTTTCATTAGATGTATTTGGAGAAAGACACTTCCACAGTAGCGGATTACGCAACATGCATGAATCAAAATTGTGATGGTCATCTTCCACTTAATGAATTAATATGAGTCCCTTGATCATTTTTTGTGTCATGCTCTTTTAAATTAAGATTATGGAGAAATGTTCAACGTAAATTTGGTTGTAAAAATACCTCCTCCATAATTGAAGATATTTGGTTTCCAATCATCCAAATTGGATGAAGATACTAGGTGCATGCAATATTATTATATCATACGACCATTATTATTTCCTTTACATGAGAGATAATAATTCATGGAATTTTTACGCTCAATACCTTCCATTCCAGGGTTCAATTAGTGAAATACATATAGATGTTATGAATGATTCTATGTAACAAATTGGAAATATGATGAATAAGAATTTTGGCCATTTATTCTATGTTATTTTTTTATTTCTGGTAGTATTAAAAAGTCTATGGTTTCTATATATATCTACTGGATCCCCCCCCCATCCCTTAACAGATAATTTTCAATGTAGATGGGGCAACATCGGGTGCACTGGTTTATTCTAGTTGTTGTGTAATAATTCACACATATAGATTCATTGATACATTTTGTTAATATCACATCATTGGGGGGAATAAATGTCATTGAAACTGATTAGTGTTCTATAACAAAAGAGGTCACGCAGGGTGTACATTTTTTCGGCATGCATTATGGATTGAGACATATTTAAGTGTCAATTTTTACATTCATTGATATCACCCTCCGAAGGATCCATGAAATATGTTTTATTCTTGGATTGATTGTATTATTCTTATTGAAAATACTGAAATTGTTTTTACACATATCTATAGAGAAGAAAATAAGGTGGTCGATTTCCTTTCTTTGAGAACAAATGTATGGGAAAATTTTAGCTGGTACTATGTGGCCCTTGGTTTTTTTGATGAATTGCTTCAAATAGAAGCACATGGTGATGTTATCATGCTTTGAAGAAAAAGGATAATTGAATTTAATAAAATAAATATTACAGTACAATAGGAATTGTCCTCTAAATTCATACAATGGATGATGTTTTAGACAAATTACATCCTCATCATCTCATCTCATTAGTAGTTCTCATATGATTTTCATGTCTACCAATATTTATCTATCACTTTTGTACATCTGCCAATGTTGAAATAAATAATCTACGAAGCATTAATCAATGGGATGTGTACTGGTCTGATAATTTTGACCACATAAAAAGAGATGAAGGATGATTCACAAGAAAAAATGGTAATAATAATTATTTGGGGGATAATGTTGATGAGGATGACAATTTTACTCCATTTTGTTCCCTAAAAATGGTAATGATACATACTTTTGAGAATTTTATGGATTGTAATTATAGATTTCTATTGGTGTAAAAAAATTCATTGATAAACCATGATCATGTTCTAGAAGGATTAATGTAGAATATATATTTTTTTAGAAATGTGTTGAATGAAATGATATAATAAATTATAAGAATTATTGAGTGGGTTAATATTTTATATAGGAATGTATTTTTAAAATTGTATAGAATACTAGCTGAACAATTTACTGATATGGGGGAGAAAATGATTTTGTTAATTAATTTTAAAAGAGGAAATTCATTTAGGGTAGTAATTTTTTTATCATATTATTGAGTGTATTGAATATTTTTTATGATGAAAATATAAAATTGATATATATATTTTTCAAATAATAATTAGAAGATTAATAATCATTAATATATTGATAAAATATCAAAGAAAAATAATGATGAATTAATTATCCTATTTGAGAGAACACGAGGATGGGGAAGAATCACAATAGGAAATTGGTGGGGAGGAAAATGAAGAAGGATTATCTTATTTCAGAATACATGAAATTATAAAATCAATTAATAAAATTTCACTAGAAAATTTACTCACATAGATTGGTAGGATACTATATGAATTTTTTGGGAAATATTAGTTCTAATGTACATCAATGTATTCAAATAGATGTAAAATATTGGTTCCTCAAGAGAGTTCATATGGTGGGGTTTACATTTTAAACATGTCAGGTTTATTATGTATGAAAATGATAAACAATTATGTCTGTTAAAGAAATATTTGAATTAGATAAAGAAATCACAGAGGGACAACTTTTTATGGTAGGATCAATACCAAAGAAATATGTGTTTTTAGTGAGTAATAGTTGATTAAATCCTATACATCAGAAATCAGAATCATCAAATGAAATTTGGTACTCATATATTAAGAAGACATTCTATTTTATGATTTGAAAAAGAAAAATTTTATTTTTTAGATCATATGAGGTACAATATCAAGATTTATATGATTAATGAGTTATAAATTTTTCATGGTTTATAGGTAAATCATGTAAATGAAACTAAATAAATTTTCCAATCAATATGTGAAAAAGTGTTTCCCATGTGATTTGAAATGGAATATTGCAATGAAAACACAATACCGACTACTATATGGAAGATTTCATCAAAAGATGATGATTCCAAAGAGGTAGATGTAATGGAAAATAAGTATTTGGAGCCCATTTTACCTCACTAAAACATTATCTTATATTTTTTTGTTATATATAATGACACATTATACAAATGTTTTCCTAAGGAGAGCCACATGCTATTCAGTAAGTTGATATATCAATATGTCCAAAAATGTAAATTTTGTTTTGTTTGATTAAAGGGTCATGACACTCGAGTTTTCAAGATTAATAGATGTGGGTTGGGAAGGTTAGGTGGGTAACTAAATAGAATATATATTTATCAAAAAAATGGATTTCATTGTTTCCTTAGTTATCTTTGACCCTTGAATCATTTGAGCCTTGGAATGAAGCCTTTGAATATGCGGAGTCTTGACTGTAGCCTTGATTAGAGCATGGATTAGACAATGAGGAGCGCTTGAAGTCCATTGATACCACATAGTGCTCTATATATCATGAACTTGTTCGTGATGGATAGTGTTCTAAATGTAGACTGGCACATATTTATCAACAATCCCAAAAAATGTTAATAAATACACCATTTATCAGTGCTATATTATTATGTTTTGATAAAATGTATCATTATCATTACTTTTATAGAACATATAAATCATTATATTTATTTTCTATAAAAATTTGTTGATAAATATTCCTTTTATCTTCTATTATTACTAAAATTCTGACAAAGGATTTAAAAATACTATTAGAAATAAAATATTTTGGAAGTATATATATATATATATATTAAATATTTATAAAAATAAATATTGTAATTATATTCTTTATTTGAATATATTTATTATATTTTTATAATTATTTAAAAATATATAATTATGTATTTATATTTATATATATTCATTATTTAAAAAATAATATTTGTATCATTATATATAAGTATATATATATATATATATTATAAATATATATTAATATAAATGTAGTAAATATATTCATTATTTAATATATTTATAAAAATTATATAATTATTTGAATATATATTATTTTCTAGTTATAGATATATAATTAATTTTTAAGAAATAATATTTATTTATAATTATTAATATATGAATTTATAAATATAGTAAACATAAATTTATAGATAAATTTTCTTATAAATAATTTTTTATAAATATATTAATATCATTTATAATGTATATTTAATCTTAAGTGCAAGCATGTTAAATATAAATTAAATTGAATAATTAAAAATGATTACACATTTAAAATGTTGAAAAAATATAAATGTATTATTGATTAAATATAATTTATAAAAAATCTCGATATTTACTGAAATAATGATGAATACATATTGAAAATATTAAAAAGATAGTAATAAATTCACCTAATAAATAATTGACATTGAATAATTTAAGAAATGAATAAAAAATAAAAATAAAATATTATTTTCTACATATCATTAAAAAAAATTAATTAATAAATTAAATTTATCATGATTAAATAAATTATTTATTCAATATATCAAGTTATAATGATATTTTACAAATAATTCTACGTTTTGAATAAATTACCTAAATATTAAGTTTATGTGTTTATATATAATAATTCTTTCATTAATAAAATATTTTTATTGATTAATTATATATAAAACTAAATTAATTATGTATAAGGGAAATCATGATATCACACATTTGATCAACATTAAATTGAAATATTAAATGAAATTCAATTATTTCAAATAATCGATGTAATTAGTCATCCTTTTAAATTCAGGTGAATATTCATGATCTTATTTCTAATCGGTCATTATTATTCTAATATGGATCTCCAATCAAAACTACAACCATGTTGGCATGTATGACCTCTAGTGCAATTATTTCCAAATATCACAACTTGTAGATGTACACATTCAATGTCAGCATCATCCGAGTCACAATCATCAAATGGTGTCTCCTCTTTCTTAGTAGCCCAATCATCATAGATGTGTTCCAATCCATGTTTTTTTAGAGAACTACCGTGTTTCCGCAACTTACATTGTTTCCAAATTCCTTCCAACTCATCATCTTTTTCTTCAGACATGTTTTTATTCATTGGAGTCTACTCACTATTTTCTTAATCCTTATGAACATAGATTGTATCATTGCTAGGTTTTCTAGAGAGGTAACAGATTCCAACATAGCACCTTTTTATGTTTCAACATAATCATAGTCTCCAACTTCTTGACCTAAATTATCATCTGGAAAATAGTTCACTTTAAAATAATTTGATGTCATAATTTCCTCTTCGTTTAATTGACCCTCTAAAACATTGAAGATAAATTCTTTATGAATTTTGACATCGTTTTTTCGTGTGGATGTACATTTGATGCAATTTAAATCACGTTGAGTGTAGATGAACTCTTTTATTTCATTTAAGTCTAAAAAATTATTGCCAATGTCCCTATAATAGGATTGGTCAGCAAAATATGGGCTTCATCCAATTTTTATTTAACATGGCAAGAACATGCCATACTAATATGTCCATTATCAGCTTGTTGTTCCAACAATTGATGCACTATATCATCATCAATGAATTGTGTTTCTGTTTCCACATAATTATTATTAGTTATTTCTTTTGTCATAGGGGACATGATTTTATTTTCCATAGATGATAGTAGGTGATATCTGGAATCTACTGCGAGATCCCTTATAGGATAACTACAATAGATGGTGTGATCTGTGCATTCACGTTCTATCCCAAATAAGTAACACCAATAATTTATTTGGTAATTCAATTGTAGCCCATATAATCATCAGAAATGTTACCATATCCCTTATTGAGTTTAGAGTTATTTTCAAGATGTGAAACACAATATCTATACGAATGTATTGCCAGAGTGTTAAAAGAAGCGTTCATATGAGAAGGATCATGGGAATCAACATCCATATATCCTTATTCATCATGAAAATCGCATGTCCTACTCCAAAAAACCACTACAAAATGCCAATCATTAACGACATCCCTATTTCTAGTAACCCGTTTTCCAAAACCATGGTTGTATGATCTTCAATATATTTTGTTGTGCGATAGTTGTTTTCCTTGAACTAACTATTTGAACATTGATTTCATGAATATTATATGTATTTATTATTAAATTGATCATCTTATTACATAATCATCATAGTTCTGCATGACAATAATGTTATAGATTCAGTGATTATATTTTTTATTAATAAGGTTGTGTTAGTACATGGATCTGATGAGAACCTTGATGTTCAATGAGATTATTCATAATATAATTCTATTATTAGATATCATACTATGATGGGACATGTAGTTTATGGACCATAATGTGTGAGTACTCATAAAAATATTAGGATTCTTCTCATGAAGTACTCATTTGATTATACTTATGTAGTGAGATTAAGATAATATACCCACCAATTGGAATTATGAATGTTTTGGTGTCATTAGATTGTCCTATCTATGAGTGTGTTTAATGCACCATAGACATTGTGTTTATCATTAATGCATCACAAAACTCGAGCACTTAGATTTGATGAGTAAAACCATCAAACAATATATTGGAAATAATTATTGTATGTTGGTTATGTCACAAATGACATTTTTTTATTGTAGAAGTCATCTAAATATTATTCCCTTCCATATTTATAGAAATTGATATTTGGAACCATTGATTGAAATAGAATTGTCACCCTAAATTCTATGTCCATGGTGTAACGACTAGTTTATTAAGTGTATTCAATGAATGATGTATGAAACATATATGTTGATAACACATTCAAGAAACCCACTTGATGATAATATGTGACAATGATATTTTATTACAGTGTGATAATTCTTATGTATTTGTGATTGTTGTGACATTATGTTCTTTTTTCTTTTATTACATGAACTATTTATAATCTATAATATTTGACTTTAGGTGAGGCCGCCTAATGCCAATAAGATAGAATCCTAGAGTTTCCCACACTATGAGTTTCTTGAGGACTTGATTAATTTCTATTTTAATTTAATTAATGGAATAAATATTATATTGAAGACTGTGGAATAATTTTATTTCTGATATATTGATCAAATAAATTAAATAACTAATTATTCACAAGACTGGGAATAAAATATATATATTTCTATTATTGTATATTTAATAAATATTTATTTACAATATTCTGAATAATATAATTATTTAATATAATAAAATAAATTATCTTGTGTTTAATAAATACAATGGAAGGTTGAATGGATCACGACCATGTCTGGGGATAAAATAATTGTTTACGAGTCTGTAGGTATTATTAATTAATTTTTCACAATTTGGCACACCCCAAAATAATTTTTCTGTTATTATTTTTTGTGTCATTGGATTTCATTAATGGTTATAAATATATTTAATGGACATTATGTAATTAAATATTGTATCTGAAATCCCTTCTCTATAAATATACAGATGTGTTTTTTGTGTAATTTTACATGATACTAATTCCATGATTGGGAATAGATAATTAATGAAAACAATGAATACATTTTCGACTCCTCCACCTCTATCCATATCAATAATTTGATTCTCAGTAGATAATTTATTCAATACTAAATAATAAGTGATCAAGAATGAATAATGAAATATATTAGATTCTTTTTTCTATAACTCAGAGAATGAGTGGAGGTGTTCAATGTGCATTGAAGAAGATGTTGGTCACTACATGAGGGAATCCACCCCTGAAACCTCAACAGAGGAATGAATGGAAACCAAACAGGCCATTTTGGGAAATCAACAATGATAATAATATAAAATTAATAATCCTAGCTTTTTATTTCATATGATGCCAAATAAAATAATAATTATTTTTTCCTAAAACATCATTGTCCATGGTTTTGATGGAAGATTATTAAACGAAATTATTCTATACCTCCCATCGATGCATTCTTCTTCTATTCCTAGAACCAAGAAGTGGTATCAAATATGTAATTTTAAAATATAATATTATTTATTTGATTTTTATTTTGTACACAATTATGGTCTGATTATATTACATGTTATGAAATCCTTAATCCTAATTAAATTAACATTATATTGACCTATTAATAATGTTTTATATTTTTTTTCCATTTTTCTAATGGGGTAATAAATATTGAAGAAATCTTTATTATGGCATCAAGATGTTCTAAATCGTTGGCTGGAAAAACTTGGTTACACTGCATGCCGCCAGAGCAGCCACAATATTTTCATGTGAAATGTTTCTAGATTTTATGAGTAATTAAAAAATGTGACACTTTTATTGAAAATCATGTGTTGATTGGTCCAACCTGAAACATTGAATGATACATACATATTCTGTAATTGGCATGTACACACCATGTAGTTTGATTAGTCAACACACCGAATCCCCAGTCATGCAACTTGGATGTATGTCAACTAGGGTACATGGTGTGTAGTTGTATGTACAAACTGTAATGTCTCCCTTTAATGGGAAAAAATAATATGACATTAAATTTGAAATTTTTTCACAAAACAATCTTTTAATAATTATCAAACAATAGTGTGTTTTACAAATTAATAATGATCTTAATGAATTTTATAATGATCAATAAATTTATTTTAATTAATATTTTATTATTTTTTTCGTTGTTTATTTTCCCTGAATTACATTAATTATGAGAATCACCCAATAATACTGTATTATCTTTAATATGAATGATAATTAATTAATTAATTTAATTAATTAAATAAACCATGCAAAATTATCTTATATTATATGATAAAGAACAAATGAAAGACAACTACCTACTTTGGCATATTCATTGAATGTGTGACCATTCATGAGATCGGTCAATAAATATGTATTTTATGGCATTTTATTACCTAAATATATTATATTTTTTTTCAATGAATTAATTTTATATTAAAATATGATATTTTATTCTTTCCACTCTCCATTATAATGTAGGTCATGCTTGTCTAATGATATTTTTATAATTCCCTTTAACCAATGTTTTAGTTCCACTCACCTTCATGTGAGTAATTAATATTTTTAATTAATGTATCAACCCAAGAAGATTCAATAATGATCATAATGGAACCATAATGATTCCAATTCAGTGATACCTATGTGGGCATGTTAAAGGTTGTAGAAGATTCCAAATTTGAAATAAAGAGTTATTTAATATTAATTCAGAATTATAATTTTGTTGCTTTATTAGGAATAAAAATCAATATAACTATGTGTTTGAGAACCCTTTTTTGAGACATACATTGATTAGCGATGTTCTTATGAATGTTTGAAATTGACATAACTATTTTACATTATTCGGAGAATACCTTTCTCTACATGGTGAAAATTGTATTCATGTTATTTGAAAATCCATGACTTGATTTATAGACTGGGGTGTCCATTCAACAGATTAATGAGAATCAAGCCCACAATTGGAAAAGTGTTGCATACCCAAATACCTTTGAAAAACAAGATGAACCCTTATTGTGGTTATGAAAAGGATAATATATATCATTTACACTTTAATATTCTAGAAACTGGACATTACGTATTCAGTAATGAGAGAGATTATGAAATGATAAAATAGTTTGAGATTAAAAAAACAATTTCATATTTCTCACAAAATATGTAATCAAGAAAATCACTAAAAATCCACTAGTTTATTTTTAGAATATAATTTCAATCTCAATATCCCTATGATCAAAATTTTATAATAGAAATATCATCATGGTATGTATCATTTATGAGTGGTAATGATTCCTTTTAGTTTTTTTAATCAATGAACATAAATATTTATTGATAGAATCTAAAAAGCCAAATATGTCAACTCAAGCAGCGAGTGATGATGTGCTCCAAGCCTATGAAAAATATATGTACAATTCAGTCATTGTTAAATGTTTTTTTCTTTTATATATGTCTAGTGAAATCATGATCCCTTACAAAACATGGATATTTGTAACATGATTGATCACCTTTGTGGTATTTAAAATGATAGAGGTAGAAATTAATTGTTTGATATTTCCAAAGAACTCTTTAAGATTATTCATGGATATTTTTCAAAAGTTTTGAATCACATAGACAAACTTATTTGATATATCATGCACATAGTGGTTCTATGATTTAATCTCACCAAGGAACTAGGAACCCGTATCATTATGGAATACCTCCCTCAACGTGTATCTAGTTTTTTTTGGAATGTTAATATGGAAAAAAGTATAGAAGAATCCACCACTCCTTCTTATCCACTTTTTCTAAATAGATATAGATATGAATCGTGAAAATCCATCTTTCCATATGATGTGCCAATGTAAATAAAATTGAAATATATTTAAGGCCAATGATTATACATGCTAATCCACAAACAGAAAAATCAGTTGAGAATAAATGTAGTTGGATGACTTATGTTTGTCATATGGAATAAATAGTATCATTAAGAAAAAGTTCTCAGATCTAAATAATCAAGGAGAAGCTACAAGTGTATTTGTTATTGAGTTCAATTTATCAATTTCTAAAATGGTTTATTAGATAAAAATTTTGGTTCTCATATATGTATTAAATTATAGGAACAAAGTGTATCAATAAAATTAACTGAGAGGAGGTTGATCTATGAGCATACAATAAAGATAAACTTCTTGATGTTTCTATTTGGACTACCACCTCAAATTACTGACTGAAATGTTCATGGTCTCAAATTTTTATTATTACGTTTCTTTATTTACCTAAAACATAATTTAATTATCAATACTAGATAAATATTTATTTATTATATTATCATGAAATAAGTATTTCTTATTTTAATGATGACATTTGTTATGGTATGTCACATTTACATAACATACATTATGTATGTGATTACACAAAATTAGTGATGGAAAATCGATAAAGATGTTTATTCACATGACTCATACCACACACATCATTGGAATCATAAGATATGCCTTATAAATGAATAAATATTGAATTTTTTTTAGCAAGATTGATTATTAAATTCATTTGAATTAAAACCACATGTTGTATGGAAAGAATTTTTACAAGGGAAAATGAGGAAATCCCTATTTAGTGGGAAAGGTCAAAGTTCTAAATAACTTCTTCAATTTGTCTATATGGATTTTTTCTGACCATTTACTATTGATGTTAGGGGTGGGTTCTCAAAATTGATAACTTTTACTAATGATTTTAGTAAATAAAGGTATATTTACTTAATGATATATTTGTTGGATTGTTTTGATAAATTCAAAAAACACAATAAAGAACATGAAAGGCATCATGGTAGGATGATTAAGAAATATTGCTCAGGCCATGGTGGAGAATATCAAATCTGATACATAATTGATTACTTTAAGGAGGCTTGGTTGCTATACCAAATTACTCCTCCATAAATGCCTATGTAAAATAGTGTATGTCAAAGGAGGAAGCATACCTTGTTGGACAAGGTGATATCAATGTTGACTCATGAAATTCATCTATTCTCCTTTTGGGGATATGTGTTACAAATAGTGGGACACATATTAAATTAACTAATAATTAAATTAATAAATGGAATTCAAAATGAATTTTGGTGGAAAATAAAACTAATGTTATTGATTTAACATCTATGGGTCATTGAATTTTTTTTAAAGAATCTTTGGGTAATAAACATTCACCATAAGGTACAAATTGTACATTTATAGGATAACCCAAGGAATAAAGGAGATATTAAATATAATAACCCATGGTAAAAATGGATATTGTGTAATGATGTTACATATTCAATGAGGGGGACTACATATCCAAAATAGATAGTGGGAGTAAGATAAAATATGTTGAATTTTATTTTCTAAGAACAATACTATTGGAACATGATCAAATTCCTAAATTTCCCAGGGATGAAGAAACTATTGAAAATTAATAGGAAATTGATAGTAGTAAAAGATATTTCATAGATCCATTATGGTATGGTTTTCTATTTATCTAGTATGGTGATGCATTATTCGCGGATAATAGTGACCATTTATCTAACAAAAATGAGTATGTTGCACAAATATACCCATTTGGCAAGAATCCATGAATATAGAAATGTATTCCATGTACCATAATAATGTATGGATTTTGGTAGAATATCTAGTGGATGGAAATACAATAGGATAAAAATAGGTATTAAAGAATAAAATATACCTGGAAAATTTTTTTACACCTATAAGGTGTGACTAGTTGGAAAAGGATTACAACAACGTCAAGATATTGACTATGATGAAATCATTTACCAGTTTCAATGATAAAATCCATCAAAATTCAACATTCCATTGTATCTTAAAATTACTATGAGATTTGGAGAATGGATTTTAAAATATCCTTCCCTAATAGGAAACATTAAGTATATGTGTACATGAAACAACCAAAACTATTTTGGACTCCAAAGTATTTCAATAAGATATTAGTGATTGAAAAATATATTTATATATTTGTGAAATCATCTAGTCAAGAAAAATTTATTTGGATGAAGCCATAAAGGAATTTATTTACAAAAATTGATAGCAGGCCACATGAGAAAAAAACGATTAGTGGTAGTGTAATGTTTTTTTGAATAGTCTATGTTGATGAAATAATATATATTGGAAATGAAATACTATAAGTACAATCTATTATTTCCTGGATGAAAACATCATTTTACCTTAAACACATGGCGAGGAAACTTTTACACTTGGGATAAATATCCATCATGATAGATCCAAGTCATTTCTTGGACATTTTCAAAGTACATACATTGAAAAAATTTTAGGAAATTCAATATTTAACAATCCATGATGTGATTGTTTCAAGATATAGATGGCATTAATCATTCGATGAAAATGTTTCCTTAGGAACATGTGGATAAAAAATATAATAGGAAGGATTCCATATGTAATTGTTTTTGGGATACTCATTAAAGTTATGTTATGTATTAGTTTAGATGTCGCCTATGCATTAAGTGTATTTTATAGATATCAATCGGATCCTGCTGACCGCCATTGGGTGGCAGTCAAGACTATTCTTAATTATCTAATTCATATTAATATATGATACTGGTTTATTGAAAGGATAATGAATTTTTAATCATAGGATATGTAGATTCTAGTTTCCAAACTGATCAATATGACTAGATGTCACAAAAGAGATACATCTTCACATTAATTGGAGGAGTTGGGAGCTGTAATGTCACAATGATGGTTGTGGCCAGAGATTCAACAGTAGATTTCTAGTATAGTGCAATATCTGAGGAAGCTGAAGAATAAGTTTTTATGCGTAATTACATACAAAATCATGATGTGGTACCATGCAGTAAAGATCCCACAACACACTACCGAGACAATACTACAGTGGTTTCTCTCACAAAAGAGTGAATGTATTATCTACAAATGATGCAAATACATAAAATATATTATATCATGAATTTTTTTTATCAAAGATATGATGTTTTAGTGAGTAATCTTTCCATAGAAGACAAAATGGATAACACATTGACTAATTCCATGACAAAAAAATGATTTTCAGTTGAGGTCTAGAAGACTAAATGTAGAATGATGTGGGATCTAGCCAATGTGAGCGTTTTTTGGATTTTTTTTTCTGTAAAAATTTGTTTTTACATTGATTTCATGAATTTTTGATGTATTAAATAATAAATCGAACATATTATTATATATTGGTCATTGTTCATCATGACCACAATTTAATAATGTCCATGATAATTTCATACATTATTAAGGTCATAATAGTTCTCTTCTATGATGAGAACCATGATTCCCTATGAAATTATTCTTAATATAGTATTGTGGTTTTATATCGTACTATAATAAGAGATAAAAAATATATATTGTTAGGTGAGAGTACTCATAACTAGAATATACCTCTTCTTTGGATGTTCACACTAGGTAATCTCCAAGATGGGAGATTATGAGAACATACACGCATATGGAAATTATTCATGTTTTGGTGTCATCTGATATTTCTATCTATGATAATGTGTAATGGTTTTTATCCATTATTATTATCATTTATTCATTTCATGACATCTGCACTAGGATTTTGTGACAAAAACCACCCAACCATATGTTGGAGGGATTTATGGAATGTTTCTTGCTTTAAAAATTACATGTTATTAATGTATAAGTGAGGAATGTATTTTTCCCATGCATGTTTATGGAATATGATATCGCCGGTCATTGATTTAATAGAAATATTTCACATAAATCCATGTCCATATTATAATGGTCACCTTATTTCATATTATCAAAGAAGGATTATCGCGATATTGATTGACGACACCATCATCCATTCCGCTTGGTGAGATTTTGTGAAAAATAAATAATATTACATTCCGACTATAATTATGATTTTTATGAATTTTGACATTATTATCACTATCTTGGTTACCTTTACTGGTTACTAGATTGTAATATTGGACATCAGACAATCCAACCTAATGCCCGCGAGAATCAATCATAGCGGGACACACACTATGTGTTCATGGTGATTCCTATTAAATTATTTTGGAAATTAATTAATTAAATAAATAATATTTTCAAGGATGAGGAATAATTTTATTTAATTATTTTTGATTAAATAAATTACAAAAATTATTATTCACTAGAATATAAAAAAATAATTTATTTTGATGATTATTTAATATATATATATTTACAATTTTGTGAATAAAATATTTATTTTATAGTGTAATTAAAATTGGGTGTATAATAAATATATGAGTTCTGGTAGAGAAATATAGTTTCATGGTATATAATAAATATTTAGAAGTTCGTATATATTATTTATCCATTTAGCACAAGTTGGCGTAACCCAAATGAACTGAAAAATGTACCCCCTTTTTCTTATATTTATTTAGTGTTGTTAAAATTTTGCAAGACAGAATCATGTTTTTGTGGCATACAAGACCAGTTCAAGGAATCATACTTGGTCTAAATCTAGTCCTCATCTCTTTGTCACCCTATCTACTACCTGAAGTTGGTAGTGAGTACCATTGACAACAACGTTCTAAATTTTATTGGATGGATGGAACAGGAGGTTTTACCCCGATAAAGGAGAAACAAACTTGTGGATTTTGTTTGGAATTTTCTATAGTGGTATCCCAAGTATAGAACACCAAAATCAAAACACGATTAGATAGGGTCACACTCGGACCATCAATACGTAAAATGAATGAAACAAATGATGGTTGATAAGGATGATCCATGGTACAAGCTTTCCATGATGTCTTACAACACCTGGGAATCGCTGCAGAGGATGATTACCAATAATAACCCATCCATAACACATGTAACGATGGCTACACTATAGCAACTTTCGGTGGGTTTTAGTCTTTGTGGGCCAACAACAAAGCATTACTGTAGGAAACCTTGTCCTAACAACCATTGTCTATGGGAATAGACATGAGCGAGTATGAATTCATCTATAATAGTGGTGGCACCTTCAACAATGACAGATCCTCAAATCTGAACCATGCAGTAACGAGGGTCAGGTATGTTATGGTAAATGATAAGTGTAAATATTAGGTGATATATAATTTGGGGTGGATATATGGTGGATTTCCAACACATGATGGTGGGGTTGTATGTGGATGACCAGTGGGGTCTTCGTACATGGCTAGACCACATTGCCTCTTGTGGTCATCCATGTCCCACTAAAACATCAATTATATGTCATCACCCCATATCTCCCCCAAGATCTTTATTATCCATTATTTCACATTGTCCTATATTGTTCTATACCCTACCATCATCCCCACATGGGTAATATTACTATATTTGTCCTCCTCGAAGGTGTTACCAATGTAGTGTTGGGGATCAAGCCCAACAACACTATGTAAGATGTCACAAAACAAACAATATCCACATGAAGGTATTTTATCACTGGAATGTATTTTATCACCTGAAATAATTTTACTCTTTACTCCAATGAATATCAAATTTTTGATGTAGAACTAATAATCACAATCAGGATAAAAGGTATTCATAATTCCACGGAAATGAGTCTGCTGACCCATGAGGAATGAAATATAATGGAACATAGTACATACACATGAATGATGGGGAGATATATGAATGGAGTTTTTTTGGGGGGGGGGGGGTTTCATGGGGTAACCTTTGGGCCAGAATATGTCATGAATGCATAATAGATTCAAACAAGAATCCTTGGTTGAATGGGGTGTCATGTAAGATTGAGATTTGTATGAACATCCCAATAATTAAGGGTTCCATAAAATGGATTCACCAAACTATATATTTTCTTTTCTGGGAAGTGGGATCATGATTACTATATAACTAACTGGAACTCTGATTTACCAATATAAAAAGAATGTATTAGGTCAGGGAAAAGAGGAAGATTATGGGAAAAGTGTAGATGCATGCATCGACTGGGATTTTGTGGATGATTGAATGGAGTTGTCTAATTGAGAACCCTAATCATTTGATTTTCAAGGAAGACACTATCATGAAAATAATATTTTATTGAATTATTTCTATGAAGGAAATTTCTTGATAAGTGCCTCCATTGAGATGTTTGCAAATTGTTATCTTTTAAAAATAGTAACATCAATTATATATTTCACTGTGAGGTGATTTCCAAAAAACATACTTCTAGAAATAAATTTCAAAGAAGGATCTTAAATGAAATGTGATTTAAATATTCCATTGACAAAAATACCAGTCATAGATCAAAAATTTTATTCCCTTATACACTATTTAAGGAATATGTTTTTCGATATTTATCATATATGGAAGAAATTATATTTTTTATTGTTGATAATAAATAAAAATTCCCTAAATTTATATCCATTAATTGTTTCACATATCCCACTATAAAACCGAAACAAATTGGATACTAAAAAAAGGTAAACCATTTAAAATAAATGAAACACATAACCACTGAAACATATAAATGAAAAAAATGTATACAAAATCCCTAGCAAAAATGGTAATAAATTTAAATAAAATAGAACACATGAATTAAATATATGGTTCAGGACGTTTATTCATACTCTACAAAAATAACACCAATAAAATACTATTTCTATAAAGCAATGATAAAAATGGAATCATGGGATATAAAATTGTGGAATAATAGAAGTCAAATAGATTAAATTAAAAGCTGTTTAAACCTTTCATGCTTTATAAATGAACAAGATATAATAAAAATGAACTAGTGAAAACATCATGAGGAACACAAGAAACCTATTATAAAACTGCTTTCTATGGATATAATAACATGTAATAACACCCTTTATGAATCATTGTAGAAAATTCATCCATCATAAGAACATGAAAGTCATTGTGTTATCTACTAGGTTCATACTCCCATAACTAGCATCAAATGATTTTTCCAACTAGATCCACCAACCATCTCCCCTACTATGGATCATCTCATACCCATTTTCTCATCTTCTATCTCAAATTCAAATTATATAATAAATCTATTTTTTCTCTCTTAGAACAAGTGGGGACTTCTGGTAGTTAATCATAAACACTCAAAAACATTAATAAGAATTTAACTCCATTAATATATGTGGTTGGTCATGGAAATTTGAAACATATTCATCAAATAATAATAAAAGGCCATAATATATTAATGGTCTTAACATGTTGTTCCATGAAATGGTCACCATGATGTGCTACATATATTTATTAAATCACCATGTACGGGTAAAATTAAGCTATATATGGGTTGGTTCCCACTACATAGTTGTCAACACACGCTAATTATGGGTTGGTGAACTGAAACCACAATATATTATGGAAATCCCAAATCTATTTCAATGTATCATTTTTATAACCCACATTGTGTAAGGGTTACTCACAATTATGTAATATTATCCTAGTCCAAACATAAAGGTATCCCTACAAAACCAGACATTAATAAATGTAAAAATCACCTACATAAGTGTTATCCAAGAAAATAAATCCACGTAAGGTTAACGACATACAAACATAAGGGTAATGGATACCACATGTAATGGTAATAAAACCTCATGAATATGTAACATGCACTAAATATAGATTAAAACAAACATTATGTAAAGGTATAAAAATAATCCAAAATCATGAAAATTTAAATATATTGAAAATAAAAAAAATATAAAGGGTAAATTATCATGTAATAGGTTATTATTTATTGAATAAATAAATGAAAAACATAAAATACACATCCAAATATTACCTCAAAGCATTCCATGTGTGGAATCCCCGCAATGGTTGTTGTTAGTTCTTATTTTTCAACAGAATCAAAATCCTCCTAAAAAAATTCATCAGACCACAAATATTCATATTAACTGTCCCAATTTAAGAAAAACTAATGAAACCCTTATAGTATAGGCTGCATATACAAGTTCAATGGAAAATACATTAGGAATTCTTGAGCATGACTATATTGCACAACCTAATTACCTAGCTCCAAAACACATTCAACATCATTGTTGGATATGTCATATAAACTAGCACATTAGAAATCACTCTCATACCCCACCATATTATGATCTATTGAGAACTGAGCATCCATTAGATTCAATTTCGGAATAAAAAACGATTTTCCTCTCATTGATATCTTTCCTGCTTAACGATCATTGAATTCAAAATAATAATTACCCCTTTGAGACATTCTACACTAGATCAAAAATTTTCTTGCACCTATGTACTATTAAAATATTCCATATCAGGCTCACCATATCTACCCATTTTATATTTGTTCTATATGTTTAATATGGTGTCATAGAACCAACAATTTCTACATTGATTATATATACGATGGATTTATTAAATATGAATAAAACTTCTCATTTAATATATTTTATTTTTCTGCATGAATATAATATAATAATTTCCAAGAGAATACAAGATATTATTAAGGTCACAAAATATCATTGAAATGATTATAACCATTAAGTAATATGAAAATATTCATAAATAATATTATATAGTAGGATAATGAACAGTAATGGGATACATAGTACATAGATTATAATGATTGAGTACTCTTAATAAGTTATGTTTCATCTCAAGAAGTTCATTATTTGTAATAAAAAATATTGGATATTATGAGAACATGTTAGCCAGAATGAAATTTTTATGTTTCTGCGTCATTAGATTTTCTTATATATTATTAGGTGCAATGGATCTTATACATTAATATTTTCATTAATGCATTCCATGAATCATAAATGTATATATTGTAACGAAAATCATGATGGAATATAATTTATGTGAGTTAGGGTATGCGGGGTTGTCTTAATTGATATATAATTAATTTATAAGTCAAGGAAGGAACGCTACCATCAATTTATATAGAATCATATTTGTTGATATTTTCTTTGGAATAAAACATTATCTTAAGGAAATAATAATTCAGTTTTCATTAATTACATGAAGTTTATTTATTTCTGGTTCATATTGATGCTTTAGTATGGTGAAAATGAGTTAATATTGCTTTCTGTGATGGAATAATTTCAGTTCCCGAAGTGATCATGGAATTTGCGTGAATTGTGGTTCTTTTCCATCTGATGGATAAATATTGATACATGTGATGTAATAATGAATAGGATATGAGTGAACATTATTTATATTTACTTTAATTTTACAATATTCCCATTACTATGAAAATTTATTTTCACATCCCTTAATGTGATAATTATACTTCCTAGACAATTTTACTACGAGGGTTTTCATTTTAATTATATTTTTAATCTATGAATCTAATTTTCAAATCCTATTTACCTATAATTTACTATTGATTTTGAGAATAGATATTGTGACATTGTATGCCTAAATGATAGAATATATAAATAAATTATTTTTGGCTACAATCAAATAAGGGAATGAATTTATATGGGAAAAATCATTTGGAAAATAATTTTATCTACTTCCTCAACCATCACCCTTCACACCTACGGATATTGCAGATATTGTCATGAGATATCAATAATAAAATCGATTTCCATTATTATATATATAATTACATGATTTTTATTAATTTATTTATATATTATATTATATTTATATATTAATATATTTTTCTATAAACATATTAATGATAATTGATTCGATTTTTTTATTACTTTATATAATTATCAAATTTCAAACAATATGAATAGGAGAATTATTAAGAGTTCTTATAGAATAGTGAATAACATTACCATAGTTCTACAAAATGTAACACCAATCTATATGTATGTTAATAATTTCTATATTATATTATTTATCCATTTATTTATTTTTTAATTCATAGTGTCTACCAAATTGTAAATACTTATTTATATAAGTAAGAAATGTTTATATATAACATTTTTTATAATTATTTATAATTCTAAATGAGTATATAGTTTTAAAAATTAACAATGGAATAAAGAATATCCAATATATATTATTTCATTATATAACATTAATGAATAAACAATTTTTTTTCATTTCATCTACATTTATTTTAACAAATATTTTATCTTTTGGGATATAAAACTACCAATAATAAATCATTCTTCCCCCAAGAATTATATATTTTTTGATAGACTCATATTGGATTTTAATATCAATTTTCTTCACAACTATATTTCTCCAACATGTTCCCATATCATTAATTAACTTTAACCGTTTTTCATATTTGTATTTTAGCATTAATTTATTGTGTACATTAAAAGGATAACATATTTCATTTTATTTATTAAATTTTAAAAAATTATGTGTTAACATTGGTTATGAATTTGTTTTCATATTCATTAATTTTTACATAATTTTCTTTTTCTATGTCTTCATCCACCATATTTGAGGTTTTATGAAAATCACCCATTTCAATAATGTCATGCTACAATTTCTCAACTATTGAATAACATGAAATTTTCATTAAAATATATTAATCTATAATTTCTGGAGTTTTGTGAAATATTTTTTGTCACTTTGAATCTTAGTTTTGTAGTAATGATTATAAAAAAATCATACAACACATGTTATATGATTTTAGACTAGTAGTTCTTGAATTCATTTGGTTTTAGAGATTCATGCATACAAATTTTTTCATGTTTTTATTTTAATCACCTCATAGTTTTTTATCTATAGATTTACCTACATGGAATTTGATGTTTACATGAAATAGAGATAGACCATAATTGGATTTTAATTTTTTGATATTATATACAATATTTTATATGTTTCATTTTAATATTACTTTTCATGTATTGATTTTATATTATTGTTTTTATAGTAAGGAAATTAAAAAAATTAGTCTTTTATTTTTAGTATAGAAATTAACATATAAATATATATATTTCTATTAGTGAATAATAACATTTATTTTCCTATAATTTTTTAAACTACATAGATTTTTTTTCTAGAAACATTTATATATAATGATCATGAAATAATGAATATTAGAAAAATTGAGTTACAGAATCCTAATCTATATTTATTCATCCATGTTAAAATATTTTATAATAACAAACAAATAAATAATAAATATATTAAATACTATTTAAGAAAATATAAGGTTGTAATATAAAAATAAATAGATATACATGATTAAATTTTCTTAAAAAAACAGACGCCTTTATAAATTAATATATATATATATATATATATATATATATTGAAAAACCAAATCTGTGTGCGGTCAAGATTTTTATAGTGCAAATACTTATTTTATATATATATAAACATAGATCAGGATTTTGACAAAAACAATTATAGATATAAGTTGGTTTGGTGGTTCAGGTTAAGCATGAAGAAAAATCTATTGTCCCTAAAAATTGATTTATCAAAAGACATTCCCCTCGATGTTCTATTCTATTTCATGTGGTGTCACTCAGTTGCTATAGTTGTATTCAATAATATTCATCCATTATGTCTTCCCTTGTGAGTTACCTCACCATCATTCCCATAACCTACAACAAATGATCCTCCACTTGTTGTTTTCCTTATAACCACTCATGATTAAAAATAATGTCATTAATATTGTTTAAAAAAATTAATAACAAAAAAAATTCTAAAATAATACTATTATGTGTATTATTAATAATTAAAATATATTTATTAGTAATTTCAAATATAAAATGTAAATAATGAAATTAATAATAAATTTAATATTATATTTATAAATAATTAGTAATAATTCATAATCTAATCAAATTTTGTTGTATTATTATTATATAATTAAACAATTATTATTATTATAGAATACATGGAATGTTTCGTAACAATGCATACTCAGTTAAAATTGTTTTAATGAAAATAAAAATACAATAAGAAGAAAACATGTGTAACACAAGATGCCACCCAAACATAAATTTTTCATGATCAATATCACCCAATACAGAAATCATAAAATCACCAAAATTTAAATCTCAATCACAACTGTGTATTGTTTCCATTACACACCATATCTAGATGGTTCAAGAATAAATTACTTGGAATCCTATGCATTCACCATCTGATATATACTTGTCTCAACCCACATCCCATGTTATTCACAGACAAACATCTCATGGTCTTCATAAAACCAGGGTCACCGACATCTAATTGTTGATGAGTAAAATGATTTTCAGTCAACCCCATAATCAATACGTCTTTTCCAGCTGCCCTAATGCATCTCGGTCCTCAAAACATCACCCTTCTTGTGATTGACAGAATACATACCCCAAAACATACTTCCATGAACAACTTCACACTCACCAAGCCGAATTTCAAGGTGGTTGACCAAATATATGTACTCTAACATCTCTCGGCTAGATATCTACCCATAAAAACTATTCTAGACTTACATGGAGTAGATAACATCCCAGTCGAGATCACAAAAACCCAAAAGAGATCCCAACATCCATCATAGTGGGATTCTTCTGCCAATCCCCCCAATTATTACCATAGATACACGGTCTCCTGAACTTTTCACGCTCACCAACACATGGATCCTAGGTCTATCATTCTATAGAATTTCTCCATAAATAGCTTACATTACTTCCCTACACCACATGATATCCTTCATTGACAGATATAAGATCTTCATCATCAGTAATCCCCAACATACCTCTTGTTTAATAAAAACACATCAGTGATTCGAGGTTGTCGATCCACATCATCCCATTCTTACAATGAATTTGTACCCCAACACATAAATGGAACATGATTTTGCATCCCACACATGTCATCACCACCATCGATAGCCCTTAGTCCCTCATCACACCTTATATCTGAAAAACAGATCGGTGGGGAATTCATCTCATTCCTCCTCAAACCCACCGCTAAAAGTGGTCCAATTAGATGATTTTTAAGATGTAATCATTTGAAAATGGGTCACAATCTCATAATATCCACATTGTGTAATCGTTTTCTGGATATGGGAACAAACAGGTAGTGAGAGAGACACTCCATTCATAAGAGAGAAGCTCTCCATTCGTTGATAATAATAATTAAATATTTATCATTATTTCAATGGAAATTATTTTCTATTTATTATATTTATTCCTAGTAATAATATTTATAATAGTAATGACAATGATGAAAATAAAAATTTTGTTATTTATAATTATTTACATTATTAGTTATATTATTATAATGTATTATTAAATAATTTTTTTTGATTATATAACACATTTATAATAAATAATTATTTAGTTTTTATTAAAATATTAAATATATTATTATAATGATTATTATAACGAATTATTAATTTCATATTTTTTTTATATAAAAAAATTTATTATTAATTATAATGTATATATTGAAAATTTAATTAATATTTATTTTTTATCATGTTTTTAGTTTATTTACTAGTTACATTTATAATTATATTATTTATATCATTGTTCATCAGTATTATTATAAAATTATATATATTAAATAATATAATTGATACTTATTAAAAGTGTAATTCATAATATTTAATAATTATAACATAATTAATAATCTGTCTTAATAATGTGATTCATAATATATTATCCAAATGATTTATTTAGGGATTTCTAGACCAATACATAACTCTAAATTTATTAATATAAAAATAAATATACTATATGGAGAATAGTTCTACAAAGGTATAATCTTCCAAGACCAAAAAACAAGAAGTCACTTCTATTAATTCCTACTAGTGACCAAATTTATTGGTTATATTTTTTCTCCCTTTGGGTATCATACTCTCCCACATGTCTTGTTGTATTGTAGACACATGGTCCTCATCATGTTATGATTTAGAGGATTAATCAATGGTGGAACAAATCTTGAACCTCCAAGAGAGATCTTCAAATTCTATCTCTATGTTATATTGAAATCAATATGCTCAATTAATTTACAACAACTTCTTTCGCAAGTATGTGTTCATTGTAACAAATAAATTCTACATCTATCTTGTAGTAGATGGATTAATGTTGAGAGAAAATCTTATCAACCACCCCCTTACCAAGGGATTCAATAGGCCTTTCTCATTCAATGTCATTGGGAGGAATGATACCAATTTTTTTTCATGTAGGGACACATTTCACATTCTATGACCTACCAAAAATGATGTATGAATTTCACTTAAGAACATAAAAATCGGATGGGTTACTCCATTATGGATTCTTATTTCCCACTAAGAGTTGGATAGATGGAAATTCCATGTCAAATGTATGTTATTATATAGGATATGTCCATACCAAATTACGTGTCGACACACATGCCTTAGATTTCATGGGGGGTCATGTTGGAAGCCCTCTTCATCCACCATTGTTTTCAAATATTTCTTCCTTGAAACCTATTATAAAAATCTACATAACCATGATATTCCTATGATGATTGATCACTAATACTAAAATACTCTGTATATATTTCTCTTCAATGCATAATTTCAGTATATAGATCATTGACGGTACATATATTACTAACATCGAATTTTCCAGTACTCTTATAATGTTATGTTGGTATTTCAGCAGCAACTCTGTTCTTGAATGGTCTGACCACTGGATATTATTGGGATAACTCCATTATTCTTCCTTTCATATTCATTAATGATGATACATGTTCATGAACATTAATTTTCACCATATGATCCCCAATAATATGTAATATCAATTTTTTCATAAATTTGGAATATATTTAGACATGTAAATTACAGTCATTATCAAATTAATCTAATAATTTAAAATTATTAAATGTTCCAGCTTCTATAAGAATCTATTCTGTAAATTGACCCCTTCAACTTCAACCCCAACAATCACCTTGACATCATCTCCAACATCTTAAAAATGTTTAGTCGGTCCACCCTAACATACATTAGCATATCAGCGACATTTCCACACGAGGATCAATGCACCTTGAAATAGTAACCATAACCCCATTCTAGGACACAACCACAAAAGATGGTTTATAAGCATGTTCATTAATAGGTTCAACTACATCTTTGGAATCATTCTTGAAAATATTTTTTCTTATGTTCATGGAATTATAACCGGCACCCTATACTCATTATCCTCTATATTGAGATTACATTGATATGTTGGTTGTCCTGTTTATTATATGAAGAACACAATATATTCGTAATACATAGTAGTAATCACTGCCTAATGTGGGAGATGCTACCAAAAAATTTATGTAGCCACTAAAAATAAACTAAGAGATAAATATATAAGTTTAATACAATACAAATGATGTTTCAATAACATCATGGAATAAATAAATCCCAAGAAAAATTATAGCACAGTGAGCATATAATTCAAGCTCAATCCCATTAATAATATTAATATGACTCCCAACAATATAGACGACATCTCAGAGTATTTTTTCGTACCAGAAAAACCATATCTGGCCCCTAAACCAGATCCTGGAATTAGTGATTGATCTTAAAGGATCAAAATGATCAATTAACTTATCCCATTATTTAAAGATGTGGAAACCCATATTGAGTGATACCATCCCATAGCTCTAGGAAAATAATTTCTGCATCATCAAAGGGAATATAATAGAATGAATCCATTACATTTTGAAATCATTAAAAAACCATTAAATTCCCAACAATGATGAATCAATATCCTTTGATCATCTAGTTTCACCTAATAACTGTACCTAGACACCGATGTATGAGCATGAACATATAAATTTCATTCCTCAATATGGTTATCAACAAATATACAGTTCTCCTCATCATTGTCAATGGGTCAATTTTTTGTTATAATTTTAGGAAAATCACTATGAGGTTCATAACAAATATATTATTTATATACATTAAAATTCACCAACATGAAATATAATAATTTTTACTTATATTGACATTAAATGCCTATAAATTATAGATTATAAATAAAACCTAAATAAAACATTACACACTAAATAATCATGTACAAAATAATTGATAATAATAATAATTTAATAAAAAATAATTAATAATTTATTAAATGGACAAAATTATTATTGTTTCAAAACATACTCTACTACGATGAAATCATTCTACATATAAATATAGTATCTAGTTGTTGATGTAGGGTGATAAAAATTGAAAGGTATTTCCTTCCTTTTATAGATAGAAGAGGGAAATAATAGGAATCAATAATGTATAAATTAATGGGAAAAGATATATTTATGATAATGAAATATATAAGGCAACTATAAAATATTTTATTTATCCATATACAGATATTGGAAATGATAATACCCCAAAATTGTAAACAATATCACTACATCAGTTAACGAAGTACAAAATAGATTGCATACTCAAGTACCTAGTTATAAAGAAATTAATGTGGATCCTTTTTATTTGAATATTGATAGTGGGTCCTGTCAATATGGTTTCACTAATAATTTTTTTATGTTCTATAGGGAAATTATTAATATATAGAGATATGATTTTTCTCGATAAATTATTAACCATAAATCAAGGCCATATTATGTGAAGGTTAATTTCATTTCTCTGATTCCATAAAATGAAATTTCTAATGATATGAATGATTTTAGTCTTGTAGTGATTGGGAACACTATTGAAATGATGATTAATAAGGTTAGAGATTCTAAAATGGGATTTATTTCCACGAAGTTAACAACCAACAACCCATTTGGATTATTTAATTTGGAGTAATATTAATAATTTCTGTATACTACATCTGTGTGTTGCAATATTTTAAAAAAAATTGTGAATAATGGGAATATAGATCTTAAGATTGACATATCCAAGGATTTTGGAATGATAAAGTGATATATCATCTTTGTCATAGAGAGAATTCATGGGATTTCCACATATTGTATAATGTTGATCAAATTCATCGTAAACATTTTTTGGTTCTTTATGATTGCCAATGTCTCAACAAGAGGATTATTAGCATTCTGGTGGAGTGAGATGTGGGTATCCATAATTCATTTTTATTTTTTAAATTATTGTAGACTACATTATTAATTGACTATATAATATTGAAATTTGTAGATTATATCATCAAATAATGGTTGGAATATCTATCATTGAACCGTCACATATTTTATATGATGATGAAATAATATTAATTTAAAACTGATAAAATTACTATATCTCACATTAATGTTATTTATCAGAACTATGAAGAAGTTTTTGGTCATGTGATTAATTATAATAAATCATATATGATATTTGTTGAAGGGGTTCCCATTACTAAAAAAATTTGTGAAGCTAGAATTTTTTGGGTATCAGGAGGTTGTGTTCTCTTTACATGTCATGGGGTGCCACTCTTTTGGGTTAGTGTTAAATGATGTCACATATAGAATATCTGATTTCATATTATTAATCAAATGGAACCTTGGAATGTAAAAAAAATCATTTCTCAATAGAGAGGGTAATCCTTTTTTAATTCGGTAATTGGTTCTATGTTTGTTCATGATTTCTCATTATATATATGGCATATAATCCTTTTTATAGAGATGGGGATTTAGATTCAGATGATTGTATGGACTAGTTATATTCATGAGGGGAAATATATAATAGGGTCTAGGAATTACTGTGTTAAACTTGTGGATGTGGGTGGAATTGGAATAAAAGATCCAAATTGTATTAATGAAACTTATCATAAATATTTCAACTAGAATATTATTAAATCCATTGATTCTTCTTATGGAGTGTGTTTTGGATAAATTAAGTAATTTACATTATAATGTATAATCATTGTATATCCCATCATCGACCTATCATGCTATTAATCATTCATATACTATGATCATTCAATGATCTAAATGGGCAGTTTCCAACAAATATTCTAAAATATATTTTCACATATACTTCACTATCATGTATTATAGCATACAATTTATAAATCTCTAATAATTTAAAAACACTTTCAATTTAATGTTATTGAATATGACATGAGACCAGATTATCTCAGGATAGAGTATGATAAATAAAAATATACCAATATAGACACTATCATTTAAAATCCAATTTTAAATTGAATGAGAATTTCAAAAAATTTAAATAGGCTAATATGTGATTGCGATTTTTTTATTCAATGTTGGTTTTATGTTGATAAAATGACTTTCATTTCACATAAATAAATATTTCTCATTTGTGATATTTTGAGAAGGAGGCTTCAACTATAACATCTTATGAAACACACATGAATAAACAATGTGATAGTCTTCATTCTCTACACGAATTCATACGAGTCCCGTGATCATGTATTGTATAATTCTATTTTACATGATGGTTATGGAGATATGAGGAAGAGATGTTTTGTTGTAAACATCCCTCCTCCATATTTGAACATCTATGTTTGTCAATCATCCAAATAGTTGTGGTGTCTCGATTCTTTTAGTATTATTATATGATACAACCATAATTATTTTATTTACATTGATATAGGGGAATTATTGTTATTTTATGATCAATCCCAACCATTACTTGAGTCAATTATTGAAATACATGGAGGTTTTATGATTGATTCAATGTGAAAAATTTTAAATACGAAGAATGAACTTTATAAAATTATATTTTTGTAATCTTTTGGTGTTTTTATTAGGATTTTAAAGTGGTTAGATTCTAAATATATCTGGGGGATTTCCTCCCCCCCCCCAATCCCTAAATAGATAAATATCAATTTGTATGGGGAACCATCGATTGAACTTGGTCCTTCTATTTTTGGTGTGATATTACAAAAATATATATTATTTGATAAATTTTGATAATATCGCATCATTTGGGGAATCCAATTCATCGAAACTGAGATGTGGTCAATGTCAAACATGTTCATGTATTGGGTAAAATTCTTTTGGGATGCATTGGGGATTGAATCAGATTTAGGGGTTGAATTTTACCTTCATTGAAGACACTCTCAGAAGGATCCATGGAATATATTTCCTTCTTGGATTGATTGTATATTTCTTGTTGATAATCCTAACATTGTTTTTACACATGTCTATAGATAATAAAATCATGTTGTAGATATCCTTTCAAAGAGATCAATTTTTGGGGACAATTCTATCTGGTCCTGTGTGGAACATTGTTTTTTGTATTGAATTTCTTCAAACAGATGCACATGGTGATATGTATATGTCACTTTTTAAACAACCATTTGTAATTCTACTTTTCATCGTTATTTTTTATAATTATTTTGGAGTAGTTTTTTGTGCATCTTTATCGTTTTGAATAACTATCTTTCATTCATTAATGGTTATATATATATATCCTCTATTGAGAATCAAAATCATTCAATTATGATCCCATCTATGTACAATACATTTTTCACATTGGGATCATCCTGAACTTTTTGTTATCTCCAAATGAAAGGGTCATACGGAATTGAATTTTCATTTAACTCGACATTTGCCTTACGATATAGTATGAAACCAGACCAATTATTGTTTGATGGATATAAGACATAAAATTCTCTCACTACTTTTGATTCTAATATGAATGGATCATATTTTTACCATTGAATAATGAATATAATCTTAATGAATCCCATTAAACAAATTTTTACTGCACACATATTTTCAACCAATTTTTGATAGAAAATTGGAACATTAATTGATGTATAACAGAACTAGTATATATGTTCGATAATGCCAAAATATTCCATATTTTCATTAATTTTATTTCAATCATTGAAACATGATATGTGCATCTCTTCACAAATATGTTTTATCCTAACTCACTAATCATTTTCTTACAACTCCTTATATAACTATTCTCATTACAATAATATAAACTATTGATTATGTTTATTTGAAATCAATCCTTCATCCCTTTATGGATTAAAATAATTAATAATTTCTATTTGTGATACCAAGAATGGATTAAATACATCAATATTTTGTAAAATATAAATTTTTTATTTCACCCACTCGGTCAGTGTAATTATAAAAAAATTATGGAAAATGATTTTCCTATAAAGAATCTCCTATGATAATGCATTAGAACAATGTTGTTTTAGATATCTGTTAGGTAATCAGTAAATAATTAAATAGATTATTCAAGAATATATTAGTCATCAATAAAACCTTATTTCTGACGACAATTCCTGACATACCCTTTCAAAATATTCATAAATTGTTCCAATGGGTAATTCCACATGTAATGGAAAAGTCCACATAGTTGGACCAAATTGACCAATTGACCCATCATGAGGAACATTATATCAATGATTTATGGTTGTATGAAAATATATAATTCACATAATATGGTTATAAACTCCTAATTCATTATTGAAAAATTAATCAAGTTAATAACATTTCTACATATATATTTAGCAATGATGCAGAGTCCTGTTAATATTTTTCAATCATTTTGAGCAGAATATAGGGGAATGGTTCATGAATTTAATTATTCTTCAAAACATGATTTTAATGTGATTTTTTTCCTTGTAAAATATAAAAATTCACTGAATCAACATTCTTGTTATTTTATGTATATAACTTAGGAACATTTACATTACTAAAAAAAAAATTGACCTTTTTCCTATATGGATAGAGTGTAATCTGCTGGATTAAGATACATATTACCTTTACCCTTCACAGCTAAGAACTAGTATCTTGTTCCCAATTCATTCATTTTAAACATAGCCTTGACGACATAATTCATTTTTTAGGAACATTTAATAACACACTAATGAAACTATGAAATAACTTTTTTTCAATATTCCCATAATCAAAAAAATTATATTATATAAAAATTACTAATACATTATTTCAAATAAAAATAATCCCTTATTCCAACATGATTTATTAATGTATTTAGAAACTTGTGTATCAAAAATAGTGACAATATCTGTTACAATATTGAATAGTTAATCAGCTGTTTTTTTAGATGGATGTGTACCTTGTTTTATATTATCATCGAATGCTATCATCTTCAATCAGTATTTATGACATTGAATTAAATAAAATTGATCACCTGAAACTACAATCGTGGAGTAATGTTTCAAATTAACATAGTGTGTTCATTTTTCACAAATGGAAGATCCAAAAATTGCGTAAATGTTTAATTCTAATAAATATCTACATTTAACGAAGTAATTTATCATCCATTTAAACATATCCCTAAATAAGATTCATTCACTTCTTCATGTACTGTACATTCTAACACAATTATATGAAATGAATTTTATATCCATAATCAAAAAGAAAAATGAAATCTTAATCATTACCAGGATGATTTTTTTATGAAATATGTATAGGTGACCTAATGTATTTTCAGTTCATGAATAACCTTGGTTGAAAGTTATATTTCTCAAATATGATGGACGATTTACTGTGAGACTACACTATAGAGAAAAATGATTTATTCCATCTTTAGATAATGTAATATGAATATTTCATGGACCATTTTCAAATATTGGATACTCATAATAAATTTTATTCTACTAAGAAGAACATTTTGAATGATTTTGGATCCCATAATTAATTCATGTATATTCTTTCTAGGTCAACTATTTCATGGTTTCCAAATATATATAGTAAATTTTAAAAAATAGATTGATTGGAATGTAACAAAATGATTTTAGAGGACTTGATTTTGTTTTCATTTATCGATTCTCACCATTCATATAGCATTTCGTGTGTGATTTGTGGCCCCTATGAAACAATATTAAATCATTTTTACAAGCATGTACTTTTTTATAGATGATTCCAATTGAAGGTTGTATTAGTTTAGTATCATATGATTGAAAATATTGATCATTTTCTTCTAGTATAATATCTTTTAGGAGACCATATATTTATGTAAAGCTGGTTTCACTCTATCCACTATAATCATTATAATTATATAAGTTCAATAAAGCTACCAATGTTTTTTATAAATTTAAATTGGTATACAATGGTATCATAACGTATCTATTTTACATCTAAAAAAATTGTATAGTCATGATGAACATCTTTAATTTCCATATACATTTAGTCCAAGACATCTCCATCATAATTTACACTTGTAATCATATTAAATGTTCCTTCAACCAATGAATCATCCAGCTCGTTTTGTGCATTCATTTCATCTCCAAATTTAGAAACAAAATTATGGAAATGATCTATTATGTGACATCTATACAATTCGTCCAACTATTTTGAACTAATTTTTCTTTAATAAAAACTACACAAACAAGGAAAAAGTATTTCATAAGGGTTGTTTGAGTGCACTACTGCAAACGTGATAAACTATTCAACTCCATATTCATACCGTTTTATGGAATAATTAGAATGAATCTATTTATTATACATATCCATTCAATTGGGTTCAATAAATATTCATCTAATACAATAAATAAATAAATAAAAATAAGATATCCATTATCAAAGGCCAATGTAATAGTTAATTCAAGTAAGGGAAACCCAACATTTGATTGTTTCATATATTTTTAGCGTTCATTGAATAAAATTTGTAATAAAATTGAATAAAAAAAATATTCCACTATGGTAGGTTTTATCCTCTAAATTCATCCAATGGAAAAATTTATAGTCAACTCCCATTATCATCATATCATCTCTTGAGTAGTTATCATATAATTATGCTATTTGGAAATCATCCTACATCACTTATGTCCATTCACCTATGATTCATTAAATACTATATGAATAATTCATCAATGGGATGACTACTGGAAAGAGTATTATTGACAAAATAAATGAGATGAATGATAAATCACAAGTTAAAAGAGTCATTATAACAAATTTGGGGATGGTGTTGGTGTGAATGAATGTTTTACTCCATTGTATTACCTAAAAGGGGAAATGCTGCCAATTTTTGTGTATTCCATGGATGGTAATTAGATATTTTTATGGGTGGAAACAAATGGAATTGTTAAATAATGATCTAGTTCTAGATGGATTAATGTAAAATATGAATAGTGTTTTTATCTATATGGGAAATAAAGGACATGATTTCTAATAAGAATTTATGAGTGGGTTATGATTTCAAATATATATATATTTCTTAAATCATATAGAAATCATTCTGAACAATTTTGTGATTTAGGGGCAGTAAAAAAAATTGGAACTTATTTTTAAAAGATTAAATTTATTTTGTGGAGTAAAAATTTGATCAGATTAGATAATCAGATATTTATATACTTGATTTAATTTGGTGGAATGCGATTTTTTTATGATGAAATGATAAAATTGATTGGCATTTTTTTAACTTAGAATGGTGGGATTATAAATAATAATAATGTTGTTGAAACATTGAATAAAAACTAATGATGAATTGAGTAGAATAGTGGATAACACAAGGGGCTGACGAAGACTCAAAATTAGACATTAATGGTGTGTAAAATGAAGAAGGATTATATTATTCATGAAATACAATAAATTATAACATCATTGAATACTTTTTTAAAATTTTAATCCCCTAGACCATTATGATACTATTTGAATTTTAACATAAATAATTGTTTCAATGTACTTCAATGTACATGGAATGGAGGTCAAATCAGTTTTTCTCAAGATAGTTTATATGGGGGTTATGAATTTCGAAACATTATTATTATAGAATAGATGAAAATGATTTAATGGTGGGACTATTTATGAATTATTTCACTTTGATAAAGAAATCAAAGAGGATATTGGATTTAATGTTGGATCTATAACAATGAAATATATGTATTTAGTTAGGCAGAGTTTATTAAACCCTATACAACAAGAAAGACAATAATCAAATGAATTTTCTACTCATATATTATAAATACAAAATATTTGCGGAATAGAAAAAGCATAAGGTTGTTTTTCTAGATTATATGAGGTACAATAATGAGTTGTATATGATTGGTGAGTTATACATTTTTCTTGTATTTTAGGTTAATAAAAAAAATAATTCCAAATCAATTTCCCAAGAAATGTATGAAAATGAGATTCCCAAGTGATTTATAATAGAATATTCAAATCGAAAGACATTAACTACTACTATATGGATTATTTTCTAAAAATATTGAAATGCCTGGATCGGTTGTGATCACTGAGAGGGGGGGGGTGAATCAGTGATAACTTTTTCTTTTTATGAATTGTTCCCTTTGGATTATCAATTCAACCTCTGCAGCTGGTTAAATCCTAGATCTACTCTTTTAGTGGTGCAGTAATAATGAGAGCACAGAACACAGAGATTTACAAGGTTCGGTACAAAGACCTACTCCTTGCCGTGTTGGTTACACCCCCCAACACGGATTCTTCACTATGCCAAAAGATGATTACACAGTAATTGTTTATACCCCCCAATTACATGTTGGTTAAACCCCCCAACTCCACAGCATCATCTTCATCATGGCTCCACTTCACTTCTTCAAAGGTGCTGTTCAAAACATCAAGTAGCTTCAACAGTCTTCAAAAGATCTCGTTGGTCTTGCTCACCAAAAAACCAATCACTTAGAATGATCAGTTCTTTTGCATTCACACACTTAAGTGTGTACTACTCTTCTTCTCAAAGTTGGTCTTCATCACTTGTTCACACATACACAACTCATTTTGAATGTACTCAAATGGGTACAAGCCGAACCTCGGCCTCTTCCTTTCTTTGCACAGTCACAAGCCTCGGGCTCTTCACTTCACACACACTCAAGGTGTGTTCTTCACTTTGCACACAAGGTGCAAGCCTCCTCACTTGCTAAGGACACTAATTCAAGCCTACAGCCTTCTTCCTTCATTGCACACACAAAGGCTACGGCCTCCTCCTTTTCTTTTTGCACAAAAGGCACAAAATGCCACGGTGTTCACTTTCCTGCTTGCACACACTTGGCCTCGGCTTACTTCCTTCACATTAGCACACACACACAATGGTGTGGTCTCAGCCTTCTTTTTCTATTCCACCCGAACTCCAAAGGAGGCACGCAAGGGGTGTGGCCAACTTATCTTCTGTCACGCAAGCACAAGCACAAGGGCCGTTAAAGACCTCGGGTGCAACCGGTGCAAGGCACGCAAGGCCTCGGGTGGCCACTGCCGCGCAAGTGCTTACCACGAAGGGGGCCGCGGTGCACAGAGGGAGCGCGCAAGTTGGCGCAGCCCAACCTCTTCTTCTTGTCGCGCAAAGGAGCAGCGCGCAAGGGACTTCACCGCGCAAGTGTGCGCGGGGCTTCGTCTTCGCGAGGCAGAGGGCTCTCACGGGACTCCGGTTCTTCAACAAGAACTTCATCAAGAAAAAATGAGAGTTCAGCCTCTCTTTTTATAGGCAGTAGAAGCCTCTATCCTCCGCGTGAGATATCTTTCGAAACCCCGAAGATTTCGGTTCTTTAAAGATTTTTTCAAATCTTGTTTCTCATCTGTTTCATGCGGGTTCTCTCTTCTTTTTATTTTCCTCCTTTTCTTTCACCTATACGTGCATGGAACGTGTGCATGCCTCTGTTTAGGCCCATGCATGCAAATCACGAACACCACATGGCCTCGGCACCTTCGGTTTGCCTTCGGCCAAATCTCAAATTCTTCTTCTCATCGCATGTAGAGTCATTTTAATGCATGGACATGTTCGGTGTGGCCAGACGAGCTCATTGGTGTCTTCGACTTCTTCAAAGGTGGCCGGAATCTCGAAATCATCCCTCCGATGGCGCTTGGTTCGTCCGAGGCTCGCGGGTGGCTTCGGATGAGCTCGAGGAAGAGGACGGTCTCTTAGCCGTCGGATCAGATGTTTTAAATACATCGGACGACCACGATCAGAAGATCTCGCACGGGATCGATCGTGCGGTCGAGATCTGGCGCGCGATCGATCGGGCGGCCAGGATTCGTTCCCGGTGAAATTTCCGCATCCCACATCAAAACTCCGAGCGGTTTTGCTACGGTTTATCACCCTCGCGCTGCCATCTGCTCAGCAATTGAACTTCTCCCCTCTCGGTGCCGCCCCGCGCCGAGTTCTCCATGCGGGCGCGCTCTGCGCCCACTATGCTCCTTCGGGCGCGCCACTGGCGCCCACTATGCACACTCACGGGTGTGATCCTCGCGCTCACGCTGCCCGGGCTTCATCGCCGCGTGGCCTCGGGGCTTATACACGGCCCCGGCCTCTCCCGGGCTGGCCCCATGGGATCCCCTTGGGCGTGGTGACCTGGTCCCACATGTGCCTTGGGTTGAACCCTTAAGGCTGGCCCTTGAGGTTGGCATATATTTTGGCAAAGGAGAGAATAATACTTTGTTAAAAAAAAGTACTCCATATGAAAAATGCCAATTCTAAATTCCAAGCCATCTTCCTCTATGCCATTCTTCTTCTACATTTTTCTTCTTCTTCTTAAGAATTCCTCCATTCATCCTCAACCTTTATTTATCACATAGGAATGGAATTCTCGAAGGTTCTTCATCAACCGAGCTCCTGAATCACATAGATCTTCAATGTTCTTCATTGATCCAATCAGAGATCAAGTTGGATCAACTTCTAATTCACATGCACTAAGTGATAGTGCATGGACTTCATTAGCACCACTTCATCCACTTAGTCATTGTGGATGGATCACTTCATCTCATCGTGCATTGTCAATACAATGCATGGTCGTCAAACATTGTTGTGACATTGTATCCAGTTGATACAAGTTCTTGGAACTTTAAGATCAGCTCTACAATCGTCTGATTTAATGATGATGTTCCATCATCATCCATTCTTCAAGTGGTGTAACTTAGTATCATCTTGATACAAGTATTGAAACATTAAGATCAGTTCTACAATCGTCTGATATTATTCTTCCTCAATCATCAATCTTCAAGATGTACTTCATCAGATGGCACATGAAGACAAGTTATTGACAACAAATGCAATCACTTCACATGGGCACAACAATCTCCCCCTTTGTATTTGGTTTTCAATACTCCTAAGCACACTTAGAGAATGTCGTGTGCCTGATGATTTCTCCCCCTTATTGGCCAACAAATGCAAAGGGATAAATTGAAACCATACTCAGAATATAGAGCTTCTGGAACCTGCACATCTTTAACTACCAATGCTCCCCCTCAGGGGATGCACTCATCTCCTTCTATTCCCTGCATGTCAGTACAAGAATACAAAAAGTTAGGGAATAAGGAGGGACCTTCTTCTTCCTCAAGTTAGAGGAGAAGGCTGAAAATGAAGATTCAGCCTTAGCTCAACAACTTTTTCTGTAGGCATAGCTTGTATCCATTGTTCAACTGCTTCAGCCATTGTGTGAAGTTCAACTTGAGAAACCCATGCACTCTGATTTTCCAATCTCAACATTCTTCTAGTTCTTACTGAGGAGTGTGGTTCACCCAGGACATTTTCTGTGTCAGTATGTTTCTTCAATTGGTTGTATGTCCTTCCACTTTTATTACCTTCCTCTTCATCACTAGTGTATTCAGATTTGATCTCAATTTGAAATAAGTTTTCAGTCGTTCTTCTTCCTTGAGTGATGATCTGTCCATCCTTCGAGATCTTGATGATGCATGAATCTTTCTTGAACAGTAATTCATGACCATCATCACATAACTGACTTACACTCAGAAGGTTGTGTTTCAATCCTTCGACAAATAACACATCATTGGATTTTAGATTTTTTGTTTCAACCAGTGCCTTTCCAACTCCCTTTATTTTTAGAGAACAATTATTTCCAACCACCACAGTTCCTCCTTCATGACTTTCTATGTTGTTTAGAATTTTTATATCACCAGTCATGTGTGATGAGCATCCACTATCAAGAATCCATGACTTGGTTCTGCTGCTGGCTTTTGGAGAAACTTCAGCAAAGCATGTGATTTCTTTATTGGTTTCCTGAATGCCTTTCCCTTTCATGTCTTTGACTTTTTTTCGGGAAGAGTAGTCATACATTTATCAGCTCTATGACCTTGTTGGTCACATTTTCCACAAGCTTCACTTAGGCAGTCAAATGTGTTCTGAATTGGAGGTTTTGATACTTTCTGCACAACACTCTGGGTTTCAGTATGTCTCCCCCTTGACTCATGCCTCATTCTTGGAAGAGACATGTTATACCAGCATGCATAGGCCTTCTGACCAAACACACCACAACACCAGTAGTAGCCTTTAAACGTTGACCTTTTCCGCTGATAAGAGTCATGTCGTAATTTCCTGTCCAAGATTTGAGTAGTCCTTCCTGAGGATTCCCTTTCTTCCACTGAATATGATTTTGAACAGGTTTGTTTATGACATGTTTGTCTCAATTTTCTCTTTGAACCTACATAGTTAGAAATAACAGATGTAAATTGAGATTTACTGAGTGGTGAGTCGACCTGCCTCTGAGCACCAGTGTGAGATGATTCTGCCTTGACCTCAACAGCCTTGTTAAAGTCTTCTCTCATCTTTTTCAAGTTATTTTGTGCTTCAACCCACATGGACTGTGTTACTGATTGTTCTTCTTCTTTGAGGTGAAGTTTCTCCTCAAGATTTTTTGCTATCTTATCCAGCTCAGCTATCTTCAGTTTGTGTCTCTTGATTTCATCAATGTATATTGTCTCTTTCTTCATACATTCTTCCAACTCCTCAGTCATCCTTTTGGTTTCCTTTTGTAACAATCTCTTCTCTTTCTTGAGTTTAGTGTTCTGTTCAAGGCAAGCCACTAGTTCATCTTTCAACATTTGTTCGATCTCTGTTCGTTCATTTTCATCATCTTCACTGATGCATGTGTCAAACCCTTTTTCCACATGAGCCATAAAATTCGTTTCTTCTTCTGATTGACTGGCTGAAGTGAAGTCTGATTCTTCCTCTCTTCTAACATAGCTTCTTCTTTCACCTGGAACAAAAAATTTCTTTCTTGCAGCAGATCTGTTTCTTTCTCTTGGGTATCTACTCCATTTCTTATTTTGTGACTTATCTTCTTCAACTTCCGGAGAACTAGATCTTTTCTCCGGACAGTTAGCAGCAAAGTGTCCGATGTTATTGCAATTGAAACACCTCTATGGTAATTTCCCTTTTCCCCTGAATTTAGTTTTTCCAAACCATTTAGATAAAAGAGAAATAACCTTGTTGATATCTTCATCCTTTTCTTCATTGTCCGTCTCATTTGATCCTAAGACTTCGTCATCTCTTATCTTGAGTTGTCTCATGGCCTCGAAAGCCATCTCATCCTTGATCTTCTTTTTGAATACTGGAATCTTCCTCATTTCATATGTAATGAGAATGTTGTGAAGTTCATCAAGAGAGAGATCATCTCTGTCTTCTAGTGCGGAGACTTTGGGATCAAACCTGTCTGGAAAGTTTCTCATTAGTTTTTTAACAATAGTTGAGTCCTCCAACTTTTCTCCGAAGCCTCGAATGTTACTGACAATTTCATTGACTCTTGTAAAATAATCGTCAATACTTTCTTCTTCTCCCATCTTAATATCTTCAAACCTACTTCTCCAAATTGGTAATTTTGCTTCCTTGACATTCATGTTGCCTTCATAACTACTCTACAATTTGTCCCAAATTTCTTTGGCATTCTTGAGTCCCAAGACTTTTGTGTAAACCTTTTCTGAGAGAGACATAAGAATGAAATTTTGAGCTTTACCATCAACTTCCATATTTCTTTTCTCAGCAGGTGACATAGAAGCTTCATCAGCATGAGGAGGGAATCCAAATAAGGCTGCATTTCTAACTTCAAGGACGAGAGATAGAAGGTAGGGTAACATCCGATTCTTCCAGCTGTGGTAATTCTTTCCATCGAATGTAGGAACACCCCTACTATTTACAGAATTCAGATTGTCCATCTTCTCAGAAGTAGATCCTAACAGAGAAAACCTCCCTCTGGTACCACTTGAAATGCCTGGATCGGTTGTGATCACTGAGAGGGGGGGGGGTGAATCAGTGATAACTTTTTCTTTTTATGAATTGTTCCCTTTGGATTATCAATTCAACCTCTGCAGCTGGTTAAATCCTAGATCTACTCTTTTAGTGGTGCAGAAATAATGAGAGCACCAAACACAGAGATTTACAAGGTTCGGTACAAAGACCTACTCCTTGCTGTGTAGGTTACACCCCCCAACACGGATTCTTCACTATGCCAAAAGATGATTACACAGTAATTGGTTATACCCCCCAATTAAAAGTTGGTTAAACCCCCCAACTCCACAGCATCATCTTCATCAGGGCTCCACTTCACTTCTTCAAAGGTGTTGTTCAAAACATCAAGTAGCTTCAACAGTCTTCAAAAGATCTCGTTGGTCTTGCTCACTAAAAAACCAATCACTTAGAATGATCAGTTCTTTTGCATTCACACACTTAAGTGTGTACTCCTCTTCCTCTCAAAGTTGGTCTTCATCACTTGTGCACACATACACAACTAATTTTGAATGTACTCAAATGGGTACAAGCCGAACCTCGGCCTCTTCCTTTCTTTGCACAGTCACAAGCCTCGGGCTCTTCACTTCACACACACTCAAGGTGTGTTCTTCACTTTGCACACAAGGTGCAAGCCTCCTCACTTGCTAAGCACACTCATGCAAGCCTACGGACTTCTTCCTTCATTGCACACACAAAGGCTACGACCTCCTCCTTTTCTTTTTTCACAAAAGGCACAAAATGCCACGGCCTTCACTTTCCTGCTTGCACACACTTGGCCTCGGCTTACTTCCTTCACTTTAGCACACACACACAATGGTGTGGTCTCAGCCTTCTTTTGCTATTCCACTCGAACTCCAAAGGAGGCACGCAAGGGGTGTGGCCAACTTATCTTCTGTCGCGCAAGCACAAGCACAAGGGCCGTGAAAGACCTCGGGTGCAACCGGTGCAAGCCACGCAAGGCCTCGGGTGGCCACTGCCGCGCAAGTGCTTACCGCACAGGGGGCCACGGTTCACAGAGTGAGCGCGCAAGTTGGCGCAGCCCAATCTCTTCTTCTTGTCACGCAAAGGAGCAGCGCACAAGGGACTTCACCGCGCAAGTGTGCGGGGGCTTCGTCTTCGCGAGGCAGAGGGCTCTCACGGGACTCCGGATCTTCAACAAGAACTTCAGCAAGAAAAAACGAGAGTTCAACCTCTATTTTTATAGGCAGTAGAAGCCTCTGTCCTCCGCGTGAGATATCTTTCGAAACCCCGATGATTTCGGTTCTTTAAATATTTTTTCAAATCTCGTTTCTCATCTGTTTCACGCGGGTTCTCTCTTCTTTTAATTTTCCACATTATCTTTCACCTATACGTGCATGGAACGTGTGCATGCCTCGGTTTAGGCCCATGCATGCAAAGCACGAACACCACATGGCCTCGGCACCTTCGGTTTGCCTTCGGCCAAATCTCAAATTCTTCTTCTCATCGCATGCAGAGGCATTTTAATGCATGGACATGTTCGGTGTGGCCAGATGAGCTCATTGGTGTCTTCGGCTTCTTCAGAGGTGGCCGGAATCTCGAAATCATCCCACGGATGGCGCCTGGTTCGTCGGAGGCTCGCGGGTGGCTTCGGATGAGCTCGAGGAAGAGGACGGTCTCTTAGCCGTCGGATCAGATGTTTGAAATACATCGGACGACCACGATCACAAGATCTCGCGCGGGATCGATCGTGCGGTCGAGATCTGGCGCGCGATCGATCGGGCGGCCAGGATTCGTTCCCGGTGAAATTTCCGCATCCCACATCGAAACGCTGATTGGTTTTGCCGCGGTTTATCACCCTCGCGCTGCCATCAGCTCAGCAATTGAACTTCTCCCCTCTCGGTGCCGCCCCGCGCTGAGTTCTCCCTACGGGCGCGCTCTGCGCCCACTATGCTCCTTCGGGCGCGCCACTGGCGCCCACTATGCACACTCACGGGTGCGCTCCTCGTGCTCACGCTGAGCGGGCTTCATCACCGCGTGGCCTCGGGGCTTATACATGGCCCCGGCCTCTCCCGGGCTGGCCCCATGGGATCCCCTTGGGCGTGGTGATCTGGTCCCACATGTGCCTTGGGTTGAACCCTTAAGGCTGGCCCTTGAGGTTGGCATATTTTTTGGCAAAGGACAGAATAATACTTTGTTAAAAAACAAAGTACTCCATATGAAAAATGCCAATTGTAAATTCCAAGCCATCTTCCTCTAAGCCATTCTTCTTCTACATTTTTCTTCTTCTTCATAAGAATTCCTCCATTCATCCTCAACATTTATTTATCACTTTGGAATGGAATTCCCGTAGGTTCTTCATCAACTGAGCTCCTGAATCACATAGATCTTCAATGTTCTTCATTGATCCAATCAGAGATCAAGTTGGATCAACTTCTAATTCACATGCACTAAGTGATAGTGCATGGACTTCATTAGCACCACATCACCCACTTAGTCATTGTGGATGGATCACTTCATCTCATCATGCATTGTCAATACAATGCATGGTCGTCAAACATTGTTGTGACATTGTATCCAGTTGATACAAGTTCTTGGAACTTTAAGATCCGCTCTACAATCGTCTGATTTAATGATGATGTTCCATCATCATCCATTCTTCAAGTGGTGTAACTTAGTATCATCTTGATACAAGTATTGAAACATTAAGATCAGTTCTACAATCGTCTGATATTATGCTTCCTCAATCATCAATCTTCAAGATGTACTTCATCAGATGGCACACGAAGACAAGTTATTGACAACAAATGCAATCACTTCACTTGGGCACAACAAATATGATGACTGTAAAGTGGTATATGGGATGTAATATTGGTATTGGAAGCATATAATACATCCAAGAAACATTTTCCAATATTTGGTTTGATTTATATAATATCAAATTATAAATGTGTCTTCCCAAGGAGATCCATAGACTATTGTTGAACAAGATACATCTATATTTCAAAAAAAAAGTGAATTTTGGGTTGTTTGATTATAGGGTAGTACTAGTAGAGTTTTTTGGATTCATGAATGAGGTTTGGGAAGGATATACAGATAACTAATGGGAATTTATATTTATATTAAAAATGTATTTCATTGGTATATAGGTTTTTTTGACCCATGAATCATTAGAGCATAAGAATGAAGCCTTTGAATATGTGGAGTCTTTATTCTTGCCTTAATTTGTGCATGGATTAGACAATGAGGTGCGATGGTCGTAATTAGATACCATAGAGATATTCAGATATCATGTACTAGTACACGATGGATAGTGTTCTTAAAAAAGATTGGGTCACTTTTATCAGCACCTCCAAATAAAATTTGGATAAATATAACATTTATTAGTGCTATATTATTAAGTGTTTATAAAAGGTAACATTATCACTAATTTTTTAGAATGGATAAATATATATCGTTATTAACTATAAAAAAGTGCTGTTAAAGATTACTTGTATCATCTTTTTTACATAAGGGTATATAAAGGATTTATGAATATTATTATAAATAAAAAAAACTTCTAAATATATTTATATAAAGAGAGATATATATATATATAATTTATAAATATATATAAATGTACATATTTAAATTATATTATATATTCAAATATTCTTTTTATATTTTTATAATTAATTAAATATATAATTAAATATTTTATTTATATAAATTCATTATTTAGAAAACAATATTTATATAATTATATATATATAATTATATATATATATTGAATAAATATATATTAATATAAATACAGTAATTATATACATTATTTAAATATATCTAATATAATTTCATATTTATTTATATAAATATTATTATTTATTTATAGTTATATAAATACATTTTCAAAAATAATATTTATTTATAATTAATAATATATGAATGTATAAATATATTATATATATATATAAATTAATTTATTTTTATAAAATTTCATAAAAATATTTTTTTTATAATTTTTAATGTATATTTAATCTAAATTACAATCGTGTAAAATATAAATTAAATTGAATATTTAAAAATGAGTACACATTAAAAATATTGATAAAAATTGAAAAGTTTTATTGATTAAAAATAAATTATTAAAAATAACAATCTTTTTTTCAATAATGATGAATACATATTAAAAATATTTAAACATAAGTACTAAATATACATATTATAAATAATAAACGTTAACTAAACTACCAAATGAATTATAAATAAAAATAAATTGATTTTATATATAATTTTAATTAAATACCTATATAAATAAATTAAATTTTTTATATTAAATTAAATTCTATATTCAATATATCATGTTATAATGAAATTAAAAAATTAATACAACCTTTGGAATAAATTACAGAAATATTTGGTGTATATTTTTGTATATAAGATTTCATTCATTACAATGGTATTTTTATTTATGCTTTGTATATAAAAGTGAATTAATTATGTATATTTTAAATCAATATATCACACAATTAATATATGTTAAATTGATATATCAAATGACATTAAATTATTTTCACTACTCGATGTAATTAGTCAGCATTTCTATGTCACAATTTATTTCCTAATCTTATATTTAATCAATATTAATTATTCTTATCAGGCTCTAGAATCAAAACCACGACTGTTTTTTCATATACAACCTCGATGGTAGTTCTCTCCAAATATATCTACTTGTAGAAGTAGACTTTCATTATCAGTGTTACCCATGTTAAGATATTCTAACCGTGTCTCCACTTTCTTTGTACCCCAATCGGTATAGATGTGTCCTCGTCCATAATTTTTGGGAGAACGACCAATTTTCCATGATTTATCTTGTTTCCAATTTCCCTCCAACTTGTCATCTTCTAAATCAGAGTGTTTTTTATTCATTTAAGTCGACTCCATATATTTTTAATCCTCAAGAATTCTAGTTTGAATCACTGATGGATTTTCTATTGAGGTTACAACTTCAAAAATAACACCCTATGGTTGTTCAAAAACTTGTAGTCACCAACTACTAACACTAAATTAACATATTTAAAATAATTTACATTAAAATAATTTTATGTAATCAATTTCTATCCATTTAATTGACCCACTAAAAACATAAAATAATAATTCCTCATGTCTTTTAACATCTGTGTATCATGTAGATGGAAATATTTTTTCAATTAAATCATTTTTTTTGTAGATGAACTCTCCTATTTCCTAGATTCCTTAACATTTATAGCCAATTTCCCTATGATAGGTTAAGTTTTCAAAATATTTTCTTCGGTCATTTTTTATTGTACATGGAAGGAATATGCAGTACATAGATGATCATGATCATCTTATTGATCAAACAATTGTTGCGTTGTAACTTCATCAATATATTGAGTTTTTATTGCCACATAATTATAATTATTAATTTCCCATGCCATAGGGGACATGAGTTAACATTCCTTAGTTGAGAATGTCAGATATATGGACATTACGTTGAGATCCGTAATAGGATAACCCACTATAGATGGTGTGCACTTAACATTCATGTTCTTTAACAATTATTTAACAGCAATAATTTTTTTTAATTAAAATATAGCCTAAATCATCATACTAACATTACCATATCCCTTAATAAGATAAGATAAATTGTCAAGAGGTGAAGCAAAATATCCTTATGAATGTAGTTCAAAATTGTTAATTGAAGGGTTCATGTGATAGGTCTCATGGGAGTAATAATCTATAGAGAATCATTCATCAAGATCATTTTATGTCATTCACTTCTGAGCAGCAACCACAAAATTCCCATCTTTAACTGCATCATTATTTGCAGTTACTAGTTTTACAAAACAATTAGTCGTATCATCATCAATATTGTTTGCGGTTCTAGAGTTGGTGTTCTAGAAAGAACGATTTTTACATATATTTCATGAATATTTTATGTATTAAATATTAAATTAAACATCAAATTACATATTGTTCATTGTTCTCCATGACCTTAATGATATACTTTACTAGAGTATTTCTTCCATTAATAAGGTCATGGTAGTTCCTCTCTATGATGATAACCTCGATGTTAAATGAGAGTATTTATAAAATAATACTACAGATGGATAACATAATATGATGGGACATGTATTATATAAGACCCAATTTGTTAGTACACGTAATCATGTTATACTTATTCTCATGAATTTCGCCATTTGTAATCTCTATGATTTGTGATTATGAGAACACACACTCCAATAGGAATTGTGCTTGTTTTTGATTCATTATATATTTCTATCAATGAGTGTGATTAATGGTCCATTGAAATTGTGATTATCATTAATGAAAAATTATGTTCTTTATCTTGTGTTCTGGATTGATGAATCTCCTGTAATCAGAAACCTTTCACCACCCTTGATGATGAAAATGTATCTCTCTTCTTTGTCATGCTTCTTATATGGAATCTCAGACCCTCCAACCAGAGACATCATGTCCTGGTGAAAATGTATACATGGTTTGTGTGATTCTTTCATCACTAAAGTGGAACTCAACCCCACATTGTTCTATAGGTCATCCGAATATTGATTGTCCCATATCATCAATCAGGACCTAAGAACATTGATCTATGAAATTTGATATCTCTATTTCCCATTGAAAAGGATGTTGGAGTACTCTTGTACTAGGATAACCTAATGGAACTCTTGGTAAACACCCCCATACCAAGACCAAGTTACATGATATTAAATTGATCACATATTAGTAAAATTTCTACGACCCTAATCTAATACACATTATAGTCTAAATCACATTACCTAAAACTGCTAATGAAAGAGTCACAAAACTCATCAGGCTGAAAACTAACAATAGAAGAGTTGAGAAAAATCCTTCTAATAACTTGATAATATTTTCATATTCAGATCTTACGAAAAAATGGGGTACATGTAAATAAACATAATGCTCATAGGGTTTACTCTATTGCTATATTAAATTTCAATATATGCTCCCCGGACACCCTGATCAAGAATAAAATTTGATGAATGGTTTGTAACATGTCTTCGCCATATGAATAAGTTCTAGAGGTGGTGGAACATATATAAAGGTTCTTGAACGATTCATGGATCATAAATTTTCCAAACATCACACTTCATGATCTGGGTCATCTCAAGTCATCACAAATATTTCATTACCCATTAAGTTGAAAATATATCTCTCTTCATGGTCATGCTAGTGATTTGAGGGTTCAGACCCACCAATCAGTGACATCCTAGCTTGATGTAAATGGATTTATGATTCTTGTGAGCCTGGCATCATCGTGGTTGAACCTAACCCCCCATTGTGTTAAAGGTTCCCCCGAGGAGAATTTCCTATACATTACTCAAGGCCTGAGAGATGTGTAATATGATTTATAGTCCCCAATTTTTGACAATCAAAGTGAATCTGATATCCTCGACATTTCATCAAAATATTTTGTTCTAATTCTCAAAGATGGAATGTGATCCTTTATCCTAGAAACTTTTATGGCTCAAACTCATGATTCGAAACCACATGGAATAGTACTCGAGCATTCCAATTAAGATATATGTTTCCCTATGGTATTAGAATAAATCCTGGATATCCATCCATTCATACCCAACACCATCATCATGATGTTTGAGCCTTCAGAAATATTTTATATCCCCTAGAAAGTAAAAAAAATATCTTCTCTTCACCATTCTATTGATGAAAGGGATCATACCACCTAAATGGGGTCATCTTTTCCTTATATAAAGATCCTCATAATCCTTGTGATCATCAACGACACCATGGAGGAACCTAACACCCCAATTGTGTCATGGTATATACCCAATAACCCTACCAAATTATGTATCCATCATATGAAGCTTCTACATTTTAATTTTCATTACCCACACCCAAACTATCAATGTTGTCCTAGATTCTCATGTATTTCCCCCACAACCATATTATACCAATGAATATTCTGTATCCTATGGAGAAGAGTGGGGGATATCATTTCTAGCCACACTACCAACACACAATGAACCTAATCTTCCAACCAAAAGAGTCACCCCTTATATAAAAGGAACTCTAAGCCTCATGATCCCTATAAGTACAATTATAGAAATCAGAAACACATAGTGGTTTCAGTAATTTTGGGAATGAAAGCCCAATAGTATACAAAGGTATGTTCTATAAGACCCAAAAAATGAATCAAGATAAGGTTTGATCTAAATGACCCAAAAATAATGCAACAGAATGTATGAGATAAATGAACATAGACTAATTCAGAAGAATTTCTGAGATAAAAGACTCTAAAATAAATCAACAATAGGTCTCAACTAAAAGTCACTAAAATAAATAAATATAATTTCAGAGATAATAAACATTTATATAAGAAATTTAAGTCTTGAGATAAAATAATCTAAACTAATGTAATAGAATGTATGAGAATAATGTCCCTAAACAGAGATAATAGAATGTCTAAGCTAAATGACACTAAACTGATGAAACAAAATGTATAATATTAAAGACCCTAAAATAATGTAATATATGGTCTAACATAATATAACACACACTAATGAAAATAAAGGATTGATCTATGTGACCCTAAGATAATGAAATAGCTGGTTTAATCAGCAGAACCCAAACTAAAGAATGTGAATGTTATTTTAAGGGCCTATATATGACCATTTCACATTCGAGTTTCTCTTCGCGGATCTGCAATGTACCCATCCTTCAATACATATCTCCTTCCATAATGATTTCCCCACACAACAAACATTCATGCTCATATATCATAATGTTAGTGATGATCCCAAACAACAATTCCTAATAAAAGATAATTTCAATGAATCACATTAATAATTATATTGTATTTTAAGATAAACTAATTAATTCATATTATTTAATAGAGGGAGGAATCTCTACATATTGGAGTCTCTCCAAAAAACTACAAAAAAAACTGTGTGTAGTGGAATATTATGGTTTTTGATTAAGGAATATTGTATTTCATCAAAAGAATACAAATAGATCCAATATGATTTTCATGGGTTTAGATGGATGAATAAAATTATAATTGATGGGTATACCTTCCAATTTCCTCCACCTATTTCATATAATGAAGATATTTGACTAGATTTGTTTGGTCTTTAACCCTCCTTCTACTAGTGGACTTGGAAACCAATGATGTTGATTGTTTAGACTTCAACTGAGAAATCATATTTTCATGCCTCTATATCTTCATCGCCTAAGTATCCATATGTGATTTAAAATCCAAAGATATATGATGACCCTTTTCTAGTGCCTCCATCATCTCATTCAGTTTTACGTAAAGGGGGGCCTCATTCATAAAATCATGCATGCTCATCTTCTATATAGACAATTCACTGTAGGATAAAATGAATATATTTATAATTTTGAATATATCCTACCAATCAAAACCATATTCCCCAAGATCATGGAATGGTTGGAAAAGCTTCTCCCCCTGATGTCAAAATTTCTCCATAGGGGTCTCAGTAATCAAGCCATAGATATGATCACAGACCATCCTAAGACATGAATGATCCTCAGAATGTGATGAATTAGTTATGATATACGGTTAACTAACTAGTAGAATAAATGATTAAATATGGAAGGAGGTAAATTCATCCCAAAAGTTTGTAGGAAAATCATTCATTTCCTACACAAGAGAACAAATTTCCCCAAAAAAATCTGGTTTGTTGTCTAAACATCTATCATCTGGGAAAGATCACATGTCAGAGGCCTCTCCAAAATATTCCATAAGATATATTAATTCCACATTTAGACTAGTTGACATTGCAAGAGGCTTGTACACAAGAAGTTCCTACTTTACCAATACACCACTGAGTTAAACCATCATCGAAGCATAATAGTAATCCTTGGTGAGAAACGAAGGGGTATCAGCAAGTATCAATATAATCACATCAAATGTGTCTTCATGAGTAGTCATTTAACAAAACTATTAGATGATGTCAGGATGCCATTCCCCTTGGAATGAAGTCAATTGAATGGGAAAAATACATTTTAGGCATCCAATTAGTTTAGAGAAACGATATGGTGATTACATTTAATAGACAATAATCTCATATATTATGGCTTCAAGGACCCCATACCAAAGGGAAACTATATAAGATATCTAATTGAGAGAGTTACATCATCAATGACATAAACAATTAATATATGTGGGATGGAGAAGTCTAAATTATCACACCATCATATCAAACCTTTGACATAAAAAATGTTTCTAGACATATGACTAACTCTAGAGACATACAACAAAAAAATTTAGGATACAAGGACAAGAATTTGGGAATTTATGTATTACTCATAGAAACAAACATCATACCCAATAAAACCATGATGGAATTGAAGTGGCCACCAATTTGGAATGGGGTGTTTCCATGCTAGATATGGCCCAAGATCTTGTAACAATGAGCATTTATTGGTACATAAAATATTAGATGTCTCCCCAATATGAGGCTTCCCACCATTATTAGGGTGAAAATATTGATTCCATAGTGTTCATCCCATGATGGGTAGAGCTACCTGTTTAGAAACATATAAAAAACACTACACAAAAGGTCTAGAGAAACCTCTACGAACACTCGATTTACCCATGAATAATGATCCTCGACATCCATAATTCCCCAACATGTTCCAAAATCATCACAATGTTTCATTAAGGGACACCAAAATGGATAATTATGCACGATTTTATGCTACAGCTGCATAGAAAAATAATGATCTAATTTGTGAAGGAAACACGAAAGAACATTATCAGCACTTTCCTATGTTTCTTCCACATAAGAAAAATAATGTCTTAATGTAAAACATAATTCTCCATAAGATCATCCCAAAAACATTTTTGGGAGAAAATCATAAAAAATCAATCTATGTTGAGTGATTCCCACTAGTAGAGAGATATATCATAGGCTGATACCCACCCCACTCTGGGGATGGTGGAATGCGTTTGTCCTAGGGAAGAATCGATAGATTATATCTCCATGGAGGTTATGAGAGAGGTAGATGATGAACTATGAAATCCACATGGGTTAATAAATAATAACAATGTACATATCATCAAAAAAATGTAGACTTATTTTTAAAAAATAATATTTCCATTCAAAATCATCAATGATTTTTCCACAGGGTAGAAGGTCTCAAATTTAGTACCACCTACCACCAGGAGAATTCAAGGAAGTGATAAATATGGATCAGTAGCTATGATCGATAATTTATTGGGAATGATCATGACCATTCAGGATAAGGGGGTTGTTGGCCAGCACATAGGATAATCCCTGAAGTTTGGTGCTTCCAATTGACCGTCCTCAGCAATCATCACCTGATAGGATTCGAGTTACTAAACACAAGACAAGACTATAAATTAAGGTCTATGGAAGGAATAACTACACCATCCACCATAAAAATATCATATAATGTATGTTATTTAGATAGGTGATAATGCAAGATTTTAGGTTAATGGAACATCCATAAAATATTGATATCAGTACCCACATGAGTGTAGGTATCATCACTTTTATTCCTATTAATCATGGCCTTAGGGTTATCTACAGCCGATGAACCTTTATGGGATCCATAATTCATTTGGAAAATAATTATGTGGAACATGTCAAATGAAAAATATAATCCCTTGACAAAAAAAGGCATGAAAATTCATCATTGGTATCATTCCCATCACATGACCCATCCAAGTGTCTACGAGCCACATCAAGGAGTTCCAGAATAGCCTGGTCTATAGAATACTCTCGAATCACATAACCCCTACGTGTCCCAAATCACATCACATGTCAACCTTGGATGTTGTCGATCACATGGACCAAATATGGTTATATGAATTGATCGAGCAGGTGAGGAAAAAAACGCAATGTCCTCATGATATGTTTCTATTTATAAGGAATTAATAATGCTTAGTTTGTGTTTGAAAATTTTAATTTTCTGAGAAAAATTTGAATTGCTCGATATTAGGGATTGTAATCGGGACCCACATCGCATCCTCAGGGGAAGGGAATATGATTAGGGTTCTTGACAATGTCTTGAGTCAAGGAAAGAACATGAGTGCTCTAGAGAAGGTGTCCGCCTATGGATGTCAACCACATCACATCTTCACACGACTACAAAATAGTGTTTTTTATCGATAAAAAACCATTATCCACACCTAAAAACACTAATAATAGAGTAAATATTAAAAGGTGGTCCCTTTTATCAATGTTAAATAGTAATGATAGAGGCCCCATATTAATCACATTCTTCAAATCATTGATTAATGAATATTTAGAAAAACATCATCAAATCAAAGGGACCCACTTTTCATTGCGCATGACCCACCACCCCTACCCTCTTTCAATAGCTCTCGAAAACCCCATACGTCCATGAACCTACCACACCATTGACAGTGCTAGGAGAACCCCCACTCATATATCATGTTTTCCTCCTTGCAACCTCCTACACACCCCTTCCAGCACATTGATTCGAACAAGAAACCTTTCCCTTATGTGTCTGCACCTTAATCACTCACCCATCATGTTTTTTTGTCCATATAATGTTAATATCTATTTATTTATATATATTTATTAATATATATTTTAATATCAATATATATTTATAATAATATATATTGTTATATTATAATACATATTTATTTTATATATTGTTATATATTTATATATATTTATATATATATAGTCATATTTTTTATCATTATATATGTTAATATATTATATATATTTAAAATAGTATTTGTAAATACTTTTATAAAATATTTTATTTTCTGTTTGTTTATTAAAAAATTAATATTTAAATAAATACATATATACAACATAAATACAAATATATATATATATATAATAACATGTGTATCTAAATGTAAAATTATATATCATGATATATATTGAAATATGTTGAAATATATTATATACTAATATGTATAATAATATGTTAGAATATAAAGATAATATATATTAGATGGGTAAGACACACACACAAACACACTAATACACAGAAACACATAGTCATTATATATTTTTATTAGTATTATTAAATTTATATTTTAATAAAATGGGTACTAGTTTTTATATATATTAGGCTCATTTATTGGGAAAAAATATATATATATTTATATAAGATTAATAATATGTCTACAAAATTAAAATTTTATGTGTGAATAAATAAAATAATATTTATATATTGATATCTGTTTGATTATATAAAAAATTATGCTGTGAAAAAAAAGAAAAAATTTTAAATCCATAATATCAGTATGAATGTACAACCTGGGAATTAATTCAGTCCCCACTAAAAAGGAAAAAATAACCCCTTAATAAACACTGAAATAATATTTAATGTTAAAAAAATTTTATACCCCACAAAATATTTTTTTTTGGTTGAATTTTGGTAATTTTTTTTCCTAATATTTTTTTCTATGATTTACTTGTGCAGCCGAGTGAATAGATCTTTGATTAGGCTTTTATTTGATGTGCTATAGAGTTGTAATTGACTCCCAGATACAAGGATATGGTTGTTTTATGTTTGAGATAAATTTTTATCATATTTTAGATATTTCATAAAAGACTTATTTTTTTTAAAATATTATTTTATTATTATTACTCTATAATAGTTAATGAATTATTAATGAATAATTTTGTAAAATATTTTCTAATCCATTTTAACAAAATATTTCATATATTAAGAGTAACTGACTAATTATAATAATATAAAAAAAAATTGAAAATATATATATTATATATATATATCAAAATAAATATGATTTTTATATTAATCTATTATTTATTATCGTATTTTGAATTATACCTTTTATCTTCACATGTAAAAAATTTCTACATAATGGCCCCCGTTTCTAATGGATGCCTTAAAATGAAATAAAAACGGGGTCCCCTTTACAACGCTAAAAAAGCGCTGATAATGTGGCTATCATTAGGAGCACTAAAAAATTTGATCACAATTATTTACATTTAACAGTGTTGTTATTAAAATAGTTTAAAGTAACCTTTATCATTAATTTTTTTGTGATGATAAATGTACCACCTTTATCATGAATTTTTTAGCACTCTTAATGGTTGGAGGTGTGAAAACCAAATTTTGTGGCAAAAATAATGAGTTCGGGGAATCCTACATTAATAACTTCTAGTTTCAATCACTCCATAACCCTTCCAACTATATAGATGTTTTTTCTAGTACCATCGACGGTAGAATTTCTGAAAATATCAAATTGATGAAATGTGGCATCGTCACCCCCATAATGTAACAAGACACATTATGATTTTTCATAGAATATTATTTAGTGTCTGCCCTTGAAGGGATCTCCAATATTAAAATATGTCATATATGGTCACTATTTCTATAGTAGCTCACTGATTTCACATCCTAAAATGATAGTTTGAAAGGAAGAAACATGGTATGGTCATTACACCATGTCATCAAACCCCAGGGAATCACCGGAGAGGATGATTACCCAAACCATGCCTCATACAACACCTGTAACAGGAAGCATGGGTCCTCTACAACTGAAGTCGGTGGGTTCCAGTTCATGAAGATAAAAAACATGTAATCCCTAAAGATGTTTTATCCCGGAAGCATATTTCTTTGGTGATCGATGTGGTCATGTAGAAATTCACTTACTACAATGGTGGTACCTTAAATAGACACTACTCCACCAATCATACCCACATGGTGAAGATGGTCGGGGACATTATGATGATAAATAATTGTTAATAAATGACTATAAATAGGAGATATAGGGTGTTGGATGATACATGAAGCTTCTATGTGATGGGGATAACCACATGGCCACCATACAAGGCCACTCCACACAACCTTCATGGGAGGTCCACTTCCCTCTGTGACATCATGCATCCTGTATCACACCTTATATACCCCATTGGTTCTTTAATCACTAACATTTCTTAGTGTCCTCCACTATCTCATATCCAACCATCATCACCACAAGGGTCTGATTGCTCGAATTGTCTTCATTGATGGTTTTTTCAATGTAGTACCAGAAATACGTCCTGCTCACATATATCACCACAAACATAGGTTACCGGGACACAACATCCAGCAAGGATGCCTCACTTTGGCCGACACAGATTTCATGCTACTGATGGTGGCTGTAGAGGAATCCTACACTTTTTAATTGGTTTTTCAGGGGCTTGATATGGTTTATCATCATATTTGATGATGCCTTAGTGTTCGAAGACATTTTCCAAATCCATAACCATGATGCCTCTTTTGTTGGTTCCATTTTCAGATGTGTAGTCGATGAGCTGATGTTCCTACAGTGGCATTATCTCACTAGTTTTCATTTTAGGGATCCATCATACGGCCACCACTATATAAAATTCCTAGAAAAATAATTTCTTGTACTATCATAAACCTCTGGATAATGTGTAGGGTGAAATTCAGACAGTGATAGGTTATTACCTAGATAGGAGGCCCCAAACTCTTCATTTGTGAGGTAGGTGAAGAGGTCGGTATCCACACAGAATGAGGGGTCTCCACAACTGATGAATTCCCGGAAGAACTCAATTTTTCTTTTGAATATATTCAAGAAAAACTCATTCTCATCATCCACTAGGTAGCTCAAACTGTGCATCGCTATCCCCCTCCCATTCTTCACATGCATGTATATGTGATCTGGCAATCTGCAACTAATAGACACAACCACCTGGTTGGTTTTTCTAGACATCCCTAGGGTGAGTTCCAGGACAATTATGTATTGTAAGAGGGATCAGGAGATCCATGTCATTCAATCATAATGGGATTGTGATAAGCTAATATAAGATCATACCCTCCTCAAAGAAGTCTTTCCAAGGCCTTCCTATTATATCTTCATTCTCATACAAATAAAATACATGCATATTTACTACGATAAATAATTTCTAACTAATATATTCATTATAATAATGACATAATAATAAATTCATGATAGGAATTTTATTAATTATTATTTAGTGAATTATTATTATTAATATTCCTAAAAAATGTATTTCAAAAATAGTTATTATGTATTACATTATTTAATTTTTTTATTTATGTTATTTGTTTAAAATTTAATGATATTATTTAATTATTATTATAAACAATATGAAATACAAAATTTTATTTTGAAAAAATAAGGTTATATTATTGATCAATCAATCTCGATATACAAATCTAATTCAGAAATCAATCCACCTAGTAGTGTTTACCCCATGACATATAATAACTCAATATCTGATGAGATTCAAGATTACGTAAATTCATGATGAAGGGCTGGGTTCATGGGGAGAAAAAAATCAATGCATATAAGAAATATTCCTCAGAATAATCCTATACAACTATGAATCCTTCCTTTTTTTAAAATAACATTAATTTCCTCAAGTGAATGAGAATCCAAAATGAGTTGATTCGATCCATTTTCATGGGAATGGAGGATCAGTTGAATAATTTCAAATGATTCGTCATCAATCGTGCTCAAAATTCCATGACAACCCATTTACCAAACATCAACCACCTGGTCAGTGCACTGTCGGTCAATGACCCACTGCAGAAGCTAAGACCATATCGAGACAACATATTCTTGGTTGATTTGAATGAATCATTCAGGAGTAAGATTCTATCATGGTGGATCTCATAAAAGTCGAACCACTGTAGGCACCACCCTTTTTTACAGCCACCCATTCATCGATTATGTGGCCTTATCCAACCTAATCTGTTAAATTGTAGTCATATCCTAAAAAATCCAATCATTATATTGAGACAAAAAATGCCAATTAATAGTGCCCCACTTCCCCTGATCATCTTGTTTTATAGAGGAAAACCAATCGATGAAAAAAAGGTTCATCTCCATATATGGACATGTGTCCTTAAATCCCTAGGACCATTCATTCACGACTCCCTCTGACCCCAAACAATGATTAATAGCATGTATATGATGTTTGTTATGTTGGAAACACAAAGGAAACACATCTTTCCCAACCATATGTCATATTTACAGGAGGTTTTGCATCCTCAATGCACATAGGGAACCCTATCTCCAGAAAATTATTATATCCATAGGTAGGGGTGACAAGTGTTGGGAAAGACAGGAAAGTGTAGAACATGTAAAAAATATGAAAGCGAACGCGCTACATAAAAAAAATCATTCCTGCCAAATAAAACGGATACACAACCACCTAATATGAAATGTGCAGAAAATAAAGTTGAAACTAACATTTTTTATGTGGGAAACCCAAAAAGGAAAAACCATGAGACCTAGTACAAAAAGAGTGATCCACTAAAATCAATAGATACATGGTAGAGACTCCCCATAATTAGAAGGGATCAAAAATGTAATATTTAAGAAAAAAAATTAATTAATAATGGAGATCTATAAATATGATCGTCGTAAAAATGAAATCACTAAATGGTATTTGTTGTTGGTGTTGGTGGTATCATTGTGTTGAAATGCCTTACCACTGCCTCCTTATGTATGAAAATGATTCAGCGTCAAATAATTTCTTCTTTTCAAAGGCATTTAATATCATGAATTAATTCATGTGGTCATCACCCTCATTAAAAACACATATTTAACTGAGAAACCATGTGGTTCACACATTTAGTAGTTGTTACATAGTGTGCCAATTAGGAAGGTGACCAACAAACTCTCTCTATGACTCAATTGATGATCACTGCCAACCATGGAATCATTAAAAAAGTCTCTAATTCTCCAATGGGTAACTTCTTGTTCAACATGTCTCACCCATATTCATCAGTGTTTATCTCTTCATGCATTATGTTTCTTTAATAAAGGATGTTTCATATCGAATGTTATCGAACATCGATATGATATGACCAACCATGAAAAGTGGAAATCCTTCCCAACAATAGCACTCTAACTATCACAAAATAAAATAGTCATGTACAGGTTTAAACTGAGCTCTCGAGTAAAATCTTTCATCCACAAAAATTCTTTTCGTGCTTCAATAGCTAAAACAAACTATGAATTTGTGGTAGATAAGGAAACACATATCTGCAATCTAGAATTCTAAGATATACCCCTCTACAAAAGTGAAAAATTATTCAGATGTATAATTTCTCAAATTGATATCTCCTGTCAGGTACTGATATGTAAAGCCACAAAGAATTGTTTCCACTAATGAAAAACACAATCTTAGAATATATGTACCACGAAGATAACAAAAAATATACTTCACCCATCTCCAACTCTCTCTACAGGGGGTTTTTAGGAATCAACTAACCAAACCAATTGCATGATCTATATCATATCTCGTACATACCATTGAATAGATCAAACAACCAACGACAGATGAATATGTTATGTCCTATATATTATCTCTCACCTCATCAACAGATGGTGAATAACTTGTATTAAGCATAAAATTTAAAGCAAGAATAGTACAAATGACACTCCCTCTATCCATATAAAATCTATAAATAACCATTTTTAATGTATCTCCAGAGACATAACCACAATTTCATGGCCTTTCTGTCATGATAGATCATCTTCCAAAGAATCTGTTGTGCTGGAACCCAGTTATTCATTGAAAAAGACACACAAAGATCCTTCTTCAATCTATTTATTCTAGAAGTATCATGGAAAATAGTGAGCATATCATCTACATAATGAAATCATATAATAAAATCATCATTAGTAAATCTCTGAAAAAAAACCCAATGGTTGGACGATGGCATCTTGATATTGTAAGGAGAAATAAAATATTCAAATTTCATGTACCACTAACATGGAGTGGGTTCAAACCATAAAAACTCTTCTTCAACTAGTAGAAATGATTTTTCTTACATGATTCAACAAAAGCCTGTGGAATATCTGTAAAAATCACTTGCTCTAAATCTCCATGGTGTAATGTTGTCTTCACATTCATCTACTCAATCTACAGATCGAACATGCAGCAAATCCATGAACAACCCGAATGGAAAACATTTTGACAATAGGTGAGAAAATATCATCAAAATCAATACCGTTATTCTAATGCATGGATTTAATGACTATACATTCCAATAATCCTGGAATTGAACTGGATTCTACGTTTTTAATATTATAAAAACACAGATTTAGCGAAGCTCTCTTACCCGTCGTTAACTTCACAATTTCAAAATTGTGGTTGTCATGCAACTATACCATCTCGTCATCCATTTCCTCTACATGTCATTTATTATGTTCACATTCCATTTCCTCATCAAAATTTTTGTTTCTCAACATTTAGCGAGTAGTATATACTTATTAGGTGAATAACATATAGAAATAGTATGATGCCTAGATGAAATCCATAATAGAACTACAGGTTCATTAATAACCATTCTAACTGAATATTTAGAAACAAAAAGTGCCTCAGAATCATTAACTCCAAATTTTTCATCCAAATCATCATTCTGTACGTCAACATTATCATTAGAATCAACATTGTGAGGTAAATTTGAATCAGAACCTGGCTCAAGACTTATGGAACTATCAGAAGATAGAGAAGCTAAATTTTCTCCCTTATCGATGTATGTAATAGTCTGATTCTCCATAAACACATCATAACAACTTATGACATGTTTCTTTAAAGAAGGGTTATATAACATACACCCAAACTCATCGTTTCCACAGAAAATAATAATATAATGTTGTTTTTTACATCCATCATGGATCTCTCATCTCTAGGAACATGAACAAAAACCTTGCATCATAAACATGAAAGTGATCATACATGTTATCATTTCAACACCAAACCATTTAGTTATTTTATGTCTTCAAAGATACCATAGGTTATATATTGGTAATATAAGAAACAATAAATAAATTATCAACCCAAAATAGTCTTGGTAACTTTTCTTCTAATATCAAACAACAAACATTTTCCAATAATTATTGTTTCATCGGATCATCTACAAAATTTAGATGAGGTTTCATGGGTGGTGTCTTATAATGCCTAATACCTTCCCTCCTCAAATACTGATCAAAATGACCACAATACCCCCCCCCCCATTTTTAGTGAAAATACATTTCTTTTTTTTCCAAATTCTATCTCTGTAGAAACATGAAATTGCTTAAATACACTGATGGCCTTAATTTTTTCATTCACAACATAAGAATAGTCATTTCATGAGTTCTCATCAATAAATGTCACTAAATAATGACCGCTAATAATGGTCTTAGATTTTAAAGGACCCAAAATATCATAATGCACTAGTTTAAGTACATGTGACTTCGTTTGTGCAGGATGATTGCTGAAACTCGTTCATTTATGTTTCCCAACATTGAAATGATAACACATAATCAATTTGACACTCTTAAAAAATGGGAGAATATTTCTTTCGGCAAAAATACCAAGCCCTTTCTATGTTATGTGAGTGAGCCTCTTATACAGAAATAAGGAAGAAACACTACACTCAACAACTCAAACAGTATCATATGATGTTGAAGATATTGTCCAGTAGAAAACCAGATTACTTCTACCCTCGAACAACAATTAATTATCCCACGGAAATGTCCAATTTTAAATCACTAAAATTATTTATAAAACCTTCATCATCAATAACACTAGAAAAAATAAAAATCAAGAGAACCTCTAGCGCATGTTAAAAATCATCAATAAAAATACTTCTTCTACTGGTCTCTAAACAAATAGTCCTGATGAAAACATCTTCAGCAACACAATCATATCCCATCATTAAAATACCAAAATTACATGTGATGTCAGATGTAAATAACTCCTTATTCTATGGCACGTGAGAGCATGAACCACTGTCAAAAACACAACATGATTCACCATTAACAATATTAATAGAGTCATAAACAATAACAAAATGACCCCTATAGCCATGAAAAATAGATCATCTCCAACACCATTTTTCTTCTATAGATTTTTCATCAATATATTATCTGTCTTCAACAGATAAAAAACATCATAATATGCACCTTCCGACCACAATGATGAAATTTAAAATGTCTCTCCATTGATCTGGATTTGATTTATCCTCTACTATTACCTCGATTGTTTTGTCCATCATTCTGGCTTCTCCCCTCATCTTAGTGACTAAAAGATCTGAATAATATTTCTTCTTAGTATGTCTCTAGACATAATCATTTAAAACATCAGTGTTGAAAAATATAAATGTCACATAACCATTAGAAATAGAACCAGTTAGAGGATCATGTAAATTATCCCATGAATCAGCTAATGTGTTTAGTAGCAAAAGAGATAAAACACCATCGTCAAAAAGGATACCCATGTCATACAACTGGTAAAAAAATCCCTAATATTCACATAAGATGTAATAAATATGCATAACATCATTGTACCTCAAACTCATCATTTGTTTGAAAAGACAAAACTTATTATTTTCTACCATGGATGCATAGGTCGTCTCATGATTCTCCCACAATTTTCTGGTGGGAGAGTTGTTGAAAATGTGGTTCATCACACTGTCCTTAACCAATTTGGAAATGAATCCAAAAACCATATCATGCTCAAATTCTCATTCTTCATCTAACATCTTTTCTGGCTTTTATGTCCTAAAAACTGGAAGATGCATTCCCTTGGCAAAATGTAGATCCATGATTTTAAGAAACCACATGTGGTAGTTGGTACAATTCAACAAAATCATATGACTATAATTGGACTCCATAATAAATATGAAATAAAAACAAAAAATCCTCAGATACGTGATGTTGGAAATTATGTGAATGTGATGAACCTGAAAGAAATCAAAATGTAAATGCATAGTGGAAATAAAATCAATCCCACCAATTAAAGCAGATGTGCATCGACACAAAAATAAATGTTCCAAAAATTATTTTTTCATAAGAAAATTTTATTTGGAAAAACCATAAGTGAAAAGCACCATGACCAAATCCAGATAGATGGATCCACTAAAAACAACTGTTACATAGTTGTGACTCCCCAAAATTGGATGGTACCTAAAAAATGTCACTCAAATAATAAAATAAGTGAACCAAATATGAAGAGTAATAATATTGATCGTCGAAGAATGGAGATCAACAAATGTGATTGTCACTCAATGTTTTTAGGTCATGGGTGTTTAAAATCTATATTGATGCCCTATTATATATGGAATAAAATTTGTGTCAAAAAATGTATCCTTGTCAATACCATGTCACCGCAAGAATGTATTCATGAGGCCTTGTCACGAACTAAATGGACAATATTAATAGAGAAACATTGTGGTCCTCCAATTTAAGAGGCATTACATGGTTCATAAACAAGGAAAGAGCACTACAAAAAGTGCACAATGATTGTTCCACTGGTTGTATAGATGATCCAGACAAAAACCAAGAACCATAATGATGTACCCTGGCCGATCAATGTACTTCCCTGAAACTTCTGCAGACAAACAAATTTGGTCACCCATTATCTAGTTATAAGAGGAATGGTAAATATGATATTTCGATCTATCTCGATGATGCCTTCAAAAATTGTATCTCGACAGAACTCCTCTAGAGACTCAATAATGATATCAATTATTATTAATCCTTTTAAGATGTGGGGTTGCACCCCCTAAGATTATCCACTTTAATTTGGGATTCAGTCCAACAGATGCATGCCATAATTAATACATTGGGATGTACTTTTCACAAATTACCATAACTAATAGGGTATCAATAAAATACACAAGGAAAAACCCATGTCATTCCAAATGTGTATCATTAATCCTTTTAATGTTCCTCAACCTGAGACTACCACAACACATAAAATCACACAACATATCCTATGCCACATAGTGGTTCATGTTTTTTCCATTCTCATATCCCCAACAATACATTTCTAGACAATAATTAATAAGATCACAAATGTAAATTGGGAATTTGTAAAATGACATGGTGTACAAGGGGATATCATGGGACATTGATTTAACTAGCACATTAATTTCAGCTCTAGAGATTTTCCTTCTAGATAATTGTCTGATCAAATTATGAAAATTATCATTGGTTGATGTAAACATTATTTTATTTGATATTCTACTAGATTTTTAGATCCCCATGTATTTTTCATACTTCTCAACCATAAAAAACCAACATATTCCATTAATATTTGGTAGCCAAATTAGTTGAACAAATTCGTTGATGGATTCTTCAGGTTTCAAGGAATTTGTGTCATTCCCTGAATCTTTTTCATAATAGTTTATAATATTCAAGATTGTGTGACACTCATGTATTGTAGCCCAAGTGATAGAGAATAAATCTTCTACAAAAAAAGATAAGAAAAACCCAATGTCTATTGAAACATACCTATTCTCCTTCAATAGTACCATGAACCACCGCATTTTAATGTAGTTGATAGAATACAATCTTCAAAAGAGAAAAATTTTCAGGAGAGAGCCGGTCCCAATGTCATAACACTCTTGAGGGAATGACACTAGCAAATTGTACCCCATTATTGTTGATAAAAATATATTTTGTTTTTTCTATATTATTGTATGTTTAGAATTTTGATGAAAGTATTTTTATTTTGGATAATTTATAATTGGATTAGTAATTTTTTTAATTTATTTTAAATTTTTCATATAGTTCATCTTCATATGTTTTCAAAGTTTATCCATTGAACAAAATATTATTAGGTTGCATGTAGGTAATTTTAGAACCTTATAAAATCTAAAATATATGTACAATATAAATGAAACATAAATTATAGACTAGAAAAGATAATAAAATGTTGAAAATAAATAGAATTTCATAAATATAATAATAAAATAAATTTATATGGCACCAAAATTATAGATTAATATCATAACATTTCCACATAAAAAAATTATACACATAAAATATAATATAAATAATATATAAATAATATTTTAATAAAATATTGGAAACAAAAATTAATTGAAAAGATAAATAATTTGAAAAACTATTAAACAAATATTATTAATGTATAGAATAATGGTATTTTATAATCACTTTTATGTGGAAAAATGTTTTCAGTACAAAAAAAATGGTTTTCAAAAACATTGTCCCTTAATAGTGCAACAAAAAAGTGCTGATAAAGGTGTTAGTTTTCAACACTAAAATAAGAACTGATAAAGGGAAATTTTATTAGAGATTATTTACATCTTATAAATGGTACCCCTTATGAACACTTTTTAGCACCCCTGTATAAATCCTTTTTCAGATCTGTTTTAACACAACTAATGTTCTATATTTTATTAATTAATTAAATAAATTGTAAATAACATTTAGTTTATTAAAATCATAAGATATACGTCTTTATATAAAAAATTATAAAATAATTAATAAATTTTTTATACTATATATTAATTTAAAATAAAAATAAATAGTATGCGGATGAATGGATTGTGTGAGATACTATGGAGTTCCATCGATCATTCCTAGGGTCTATTATCCATTGAGGATCCTTATCAATGATTTCATGCTTGTTAAAATATCACTCAAATATTATTTGACTCTCACAAGGGAATAACTGATATTATTCCCCTCCTTGGTCATTGCTCTAGGAATCCAGATTTAAGGTTGTTTGATTTCAACGATTTCTCCCCCATTCATGACCTCCTAATATATTTATGGATGTTCAATTCCTATATTTCAATTATTTAAATTTATTTAATATTGTGTTATTTAGGGTGGGGTTTTTTTTGAAATCCCCATCAATTTTATATTTATACAAAATAATCATTTCAAAAATACATTTCTATATCGATTTTGAATTTTTCAAAATATAATTTATTAACACTATATGCATAGTAACTCAAATATAAACTTATAAGGACAAAAATATAAAAAAATTGGTTTATAAAATATAATATTTCAATAGTAGTGGATGGCAGTGGTTGCTACATCCACTAAATTATGGTGATAGATTCCTCAATCAAAACATATACATCAAACCAATGAAAAAACTGACCATCCAATGGATATATATTCCTAGAGTGTTTTGGATAGAATATTATGATAAAATTACAGTAGAGACTTGTGAAATGGAAGTGTAGTCTGATTGACGATGTTCTGGATTGTAGCACCGCTTTATTAGTGGAAAAATAAATATTATCATGTCACTATTTACTAGTTTTTTGATAAAGACCGTTATTCCATGATTTTTGTTGTTTCTATGATCCCACATCTCGTCCTCATCTGCTTCATATTTGTTCTAATCCTTTAAGGTCATCTTCAGAATCATCATAAATGCTACTCTATATCATTAATGGTTTTTCATATGAGCCAAAAACATCCACCTTATCCCTGTTAGGTGGTTCAATACCATCAATGTATCCAACTAATTTTGCTACATTCTAATTATTAAAATAAATTACATAATATGATTTTGTTGTAATAATCTTCCATTTAATTTATTGATCCACTGAACCATTGGGTGGTGATATATTCATGTCTTTTAATATATGGGTTATAAATTGATGGATATGTTTTATCAATTAAATCATGTAGTGTGTAGATGAACTCTTATATTTCTTTGATTTATGAACATTGATAGCCAAAGACTCCATAATATGAATATTTTTTTAAATTATTTGATTCATCCCTTTTTAAGATACAATGGCATGAACATGCCATAATAATCTATTCATGATCAACAAATTGATCATCTGATTGATGAATATATTATTATTCAATGGTTTGAGTATCAATTTCCACATCATTATTATCATTGATTTCCCATGATATATGGAACATGGGATTAGTTTTCTTTATTTGGGCCTAGATACACAATGGATTCTGCCACAATCTCCCACATAGGATACACTACAATAGATTTTGTGTGACATATATTCAAGTTGTCTCCCAAATAATTAACATGAGAAATTTATTTTGTGATTCCAGTATATCCAAATGAATCATAAAGAAATTAATCATCTCCCTTAATGGGTTTATATGAATCCCCGTGAGGTTAAATAACATCACTATATGATTAAAAATCAATGTGTTAGAAAATGGTTTTTTGAGATATATCTCATGGGCATCAACATATATATAATCTTCTTCAGTAAGATCATCCCATGTGATACTCTTCATAGAAACTAACTATGAATGCCTAACATTAACTAATTCCCAAATTTTAATAATCAATTTTTCACAACAATATTTTATAGCATCATCAACAGTGTCCACAACAGGATTAACCACACCATTTCTAGATCATAATGTCAAATATCTAAATCAATCCACTTCATGAAATCATAGATTGATAGTAGTAAAACTTATATCACTTTAGAAATTATTTTTTAGAATCCTGATGGACTTAAAACTACATCCAAACAATGGTGGATTATCTTAGCATATAGTTACAAGAAAAACCAAACTCCCTTCTAGACAAAGTCAAAAATTATATTGGCATCGATATGAGATCCACCTCTATCAGGATGATCATAAAAATAACCAAAAAATGAATCTTCACTATTTCAATCAAATTTTATCAGAGTACCAATTGATGAAACAATGTCAAACTACATCTACATATGCCATAGATCCTATAAAAACTATAAATTCTATCCCAAACCACAGTAAATTTGTTTAAGCCAAAAAATGGATTGAAACGAGGGTCCTAGTCTTGGATGCATAGGGTCCCTTTCTTAAGGGAGATCATTCCAAACCCCCATTCCTTATGTTGGAGCTTGGTAGAGGAAAAATTGATGTATAAATGACCCATTTCAATTGGAATACATTTCAAGCCATGAAATTCCCAAACAACAATAATCCTTTGTAACATATCCTCTACCATCTATGATTTTTTACCAATTGGAAACACCACTCTTTAATTAATTGATAATTAATAGATTTTAAACCTATCTGTATGAAAAATCATGATCAAACTGATTAAGGGAAATATTACCACATTGGATGATACAATCGTCAGCACCATCCTAACTCTTGGAAAATCTAATTTTATCATCACCATATATGACTTCATGATTTTAATAGCTGAGTACATGTGAGACATTTGTGGCCATCATCAAAAAATGAAAAAAACTCACCACCAGGACTGAGAGGAGGGGGTAATTCTTAGGGATCAAACGAACTCTCAACCACAATCCCCATGTGAAGTCCAATGAGGGGGTGGGGGTGGAGGTAGTATTAGTGATGCCCCAATGTGACTAAATTATCATTGAGTGTGAATGAATGTAACATTCACAACTTTATTAGTAACAACCATGGACAAGAAACACTTGGAAACTTTTTTGGAACTCAAGTGAATCTTCTAAAAACCCTTTATCCCAAAACTATTTGTTATTAGTAATAATTATATTGAGTATAGTCAATTTTAATATTTTTTTCAATAATAATTTAATAAATATATTTTTTAATTTTTTTAAAATAAACTCAGTTTTATTATTTATATATTTAAATATTTATTTTTATTCAAACCATATTAGTGTTAAAAAATATGTGATAACAGATACCAATATGGAGCTAAAAAAGTTCATAGGGTACTTTTTATAAGAGATTAAAAACAATAATAAATTTTTTCAATTATTGGTGGTTCTATTAACACTGATAAATGAGGACTTTATTAGTTCATTTATCTAGAAAAATTAAGGACTGATTTTGTAGTAGTGATAACATTTGTAATTTAATTTTTTATGAATAATTTTTTTTGAAATTATCAATTTTAATATTATTTACATTTTTTTCAATTTATTATTATTTGTATAATAATTTGTTTTTAATATAAATTTTTTAATTTTAATATAATTCATCAACATATTTTTCAACTAAAAATGCAATGTTATAATTCATTAATGTTTGTGCCATGTAAATTAATATCTTTTTTTATTTTTATGAAATTATTTTTATTTTCAACTATTTTCTTTATTTTTAGTCTATGTATTGGGTTTCATTTAGATTGTAGTTATAATTTATATTTTATAAGAATCCATAATTACCTAATTGAAACCTAATAAGTTTGTAGTGTTTCAGGTTACTGACATTGAAAACATATACAAAATGAACTATATGTACTATGAAAGGGAAATAAAAAATTGCTTAAATGCTAAATAATTGTAAAAAAATATTATCATCAACATAATTGTAATGACCCAGAAATCCATAAAATATTTTATTTTATATGGAATTATTTTGAGTATGCGGCTTTTGACGGCACAAAATTTCGTGGCCCGAAGTGCTCAGAATGTTATCCCAATGTTTCTTAGAACGTTCAATGAACAATAGAGTGGGAATTGGTAACCTTATAACTAGTGATCAGAATCAAATTTTGAGGGAATTGTTGAACTTGCAATGCCAATGATTGCTTAGGGGGACCTTAACCTCTGATGTGTATGGATGTGAACAGAAGATGGTTTTCAAACATTTCGTTGAGGATATAGAAAAAGTGGAATGAAAAAAATTTGTTACTCGTAAATTTAATTTTATCCAAACATTATTGAATTATAGTTGGGTCCACCAAAACTAAACCCCCACATTAATTCATGAAAACCCCCCTCCAACCACATGTTAGCCAACCACATTATAGAACACAATGAGCTACAAAACAAGATCATATATGTTAAAAAATTATTTATCAACAATAAAAAAGCATTGATAATCGAGGTTCTATTAAAATGGGGTCCATTTTATCTGTGATAAATAAATTGCTGATAGAGGACCATTTTATCAGTAATTTAATGTATGCATTCATAAAGATTATTATTTTTTAAAAAATGAAAGTTAAAGGGACCCAATTCTAACAGTGTGCGAACCCATGATCCATAGCGCTATGATACCCCATCTACACAGGTTCCCACCACCACTTTATAAGTTCATGGTTCTCCACTCCCCACTAATTAATTGTGTTAGCCCCCCCATGCACCTTCCAACATACCCCTACCACATGCTAATACATTTAGAGGGACTCTCCACCCATGTTTGATCAGGTGTAGAAATTTCTTGAATACACAATAATTACATCATGACCAATCAAGAAACATAAATGTGCACAATATCTTACATTCCATTGATATAGAAAGGAAAGACAATCCTCAAAAACATGGTCCAACTCCATTGATGGACACATGTAGTCTGTAAGACCATTGGACCATTCACTCAAATCTCCCCTCGCTCCTGGACAATGATGAATATCATACTATGTTGATATGGACATTTTTAAGAACAAAGGGAACACATAATCCTCCACTATATGTCATCCCATGGGAATTCTGAGTGTCAAAAGGACACCAAAGAAAACCTTGTACCAAATTAAAATTACATTTGGTAGGGAAACAATCACTAAACGATTCCTACCCAGTCCTCTATCTGATTCTGAGGAAAACCACAAACCACAGTGATGTTCCCTGACCCTGGACTGTACTTATTAAATTATTCCCCTTACCATCAAATATTTTTCACCCCAACTCCAGTCATAATTGGATGAAAGAATAATTAGATTTCGATCTATCTCATTGATCCATCTGCAAACTCTATCATGATCCCACTCATCCAATGAATCATCATTGAGATCACGATTTATATAATCTTAAATACTCATAAAAACATTCGAATAAATTTTAATATAGGCCAATTTTTCCATCCACTACTCATTCCCAACATTAACCATGTTCCCATCCACAATAATTTATACAATCTATCATAATAAAAGAGGGATATCACCCTAGAAGCTTCTTCAAATAAATCTAGGACATTGTACAAGTTATTAATGTAGGGAGTTTGACATAGGAAATTACATTCCAAAAAATAACATTGAATATATGGGATTAGTATTGGATATAAGGTGCCACCAATTTTTCTCCAAATGAGTATTATTACACAAGTTATGTTTCTTAATCCCGAGGCCATGACAAGAAATAGGAACACCTAATTTATCGCATGAGACCCTGTGTGGGTAGTGTTTTCCATTATCAGATCCCCTATAAATTTATTCCTGTGTAGAATGAATCTATTCGACAGGGGTAAAGACGAAATTGATCAATGACATGGAATATGCATGGATATATTGAGCCACAAATTTATCCATCATTTAATTTTTATCTCTAATGATTTATAATTAAGAACATATAGATATCTAATTATAGAAAATTTATATTACTGAGATGAAAACATGTTTATTTTATATTCTGAAAGGATTTGGGAGCACAAAATAGGTCTGATGCTTTTTAACCATATGAACCAAGCATATTCTATCATGCTCCATCAACCCCATTAGTGGAAAATTATTATTAAAGTATTTTTTAAATTTCATGTAATTAATACGATGAAAACAAGCCGTCTCATAAAAGGTATAATAATCAACATTGAGTGACACCCAAGTGTTGTATCCCAAGTGAAATGAATGAAATCATCTTCCAAGGAAATATGTGAAACATGAGGGCTATTGCGATATACCAAGTCTCCAAGGATAGTACCATACTCCACCATATTATAATGTTTAAGAGATAAAACAATCTACAAGAGAAATAATATGTAAAGTGAATGAAGGTCCACCTGCCTCGACCTTATTGAGAATATGAAAATACCTGGTTTTTAAGCCCTTAATGTGGAAAAAACATTTATTTATATCATTCATATTATAGTATGTTTATTATTTTTATGATTTTTTTAATATTATTACTTTTTATTGGTTTATTCATCATTTTTAATAAATGTATTAATATACATATGTTAATTTTTTATATGTTTTGAAAGTCGGTCACATGAGACACAATAATATTATTTTGTTTCAGGTATGTCAGTTTAGTTTCCTATAAAATATAAACAATAAGTTCAATTTTAATGACTCCTAAATCATAGATTGAAAATACAAAAAAACATGAAACTAATAATAATTTTATAAATATAAAAATCCAAAATTACTTTAAAGGGCTAAAACATTATGGATTAAAAATTTGACATTTTATCTTCAAAAAAATTATATGAATATAATATTATATAAGTGAAATATAATTTTTTTTAAAAAAATTATTGTAAAAATAAAAATCAATACGAACATTAATGAATTAAAAAAATTAATAAAATGTTACAGAATAATGTTAATTTCAATGAATATTACAGTTAAAAATGGTATAAGTACTACAAAGTTGGACATTATCACTGTTTTCCATTATCAACGTTAGAGAAAAGAACTTATAATGGTTTGGTTTATCACTGCTAATAAAATCACTTATAGATTATACCATTAATTAGTGATTTTTCTTCTTATAATTGGTACCCTTTATCAACTCTTTTTTTAGTGCCCATAATGGGATCCTTAATCAACGATGTTTATCACTGATAAAGGGACAAATAAAGTGTTGTAATTATATAAATAGAAAATAATTATTATTTTATTAAAAAATATTTAATTATATTAGCTAAATAATTATTGATAAAAAATTTATAAATTTATTATAGTCTATCTGAACTATAAATACTATTTCATAATATGAGGATGAATGGTTGGTGAGAGATGCTCTCAAGTTCCAATGATGGTGACTGGGGGTTTTCATCTATGGAGGCTCTAAATCAGGCTATTCATGTTTCATCCTTTATCACTCTTTGAATATCTAACTCGCACGAGGGAATTTACGATACAAATCCCCTCCTTGGTATTCTATCATGAATTCAAAATGTATGGTTTTTCAATTCCAATGATTTCAACCCCACCCCCCCCCCATTAACAACCAAATATCTCTATGAATGTATTATTCATATTTTTATTTGTTAATAAAATTTATTTCTTTTTAGTCTTTTCAATGATTATTCATTTGTTGAAATCGTCATCCAATAAAATATATGCAGAAGAAACTTTTCCAGAAATCAAGACAAGGCCAATTTTATCATTTTCAGAAGATTATTTTTTATAATTTTAAGCCTAATTTATTTTTAAAAACTAATACCGAAAATAAATTAAAAACAATTGTTACATATAATTTTATATTGAAACAGTGGTGGAATATTGATTTGGCCATTGTCACAAACTAGTGGTGTTGGTTTCTTTAATCTTAAAATACCATTATGAACTTTGTAGAAACCAAAAATTCAATGCTTATTTACACCCAATATGTTTGGTATTTTTAATTATGAAATACATATAGAGGTTACTTTGAAATAGATTTTTCATCTGAGTATGGATCTTATGTTTATGTCTCCACCTTCTTAGTATCCCATCAGCATGGCTATGTCTGCATCCAGAACATTTTATATGACTACCTTATTTCTAAAATTTATCTTGTTTCCATGTTCCCACTATATCTCTCTCTTTTTTAACAATGTATTTATTATCCATTGGACTTATCTCCCAATAAAGTTAACCCTCTTGAATGATAGATTGTGTGATTACTCATTTTTCGGGTGATGTATCTACATCCACCATAGCACCCCATGTAGGTTCAATAACATAAAATTCTCCAATTTCATTCCCTAAATACTCATTGGGATAATGAAATTAAAAAAAATAATGTAATCATATTCACTTCATTTAGATGATCAACCAAAAACATTGGTGATGAATTATTCATGACTTCTAAAATCTATCTTGAATGATGATGGTCATTTTCTGTCAATTCAATCATTACATGTGTAGATTATCATTCCAATTTAATTAATGTTTGATCATTGATATAAAAATACCCCATAATAGGCTATTACTTTAAAATATGTCCGTCAATCATTTTTAATTTACATTGGCATGAAAATTCTATAATTTACTGTTGATGATCAAATTTTTGATCTTTAATTTTTTTCACCACATCATCATCAACTAATTGAGTCTATGTTTCTTCATCATTATTTTTAGTGTTTTACCTTGAAATTGGGTACATGAGTTTAATTTTGTTAGTTTATCCTAGATGCGTTGTTGAGTCTTCCAAAAGATCATTCATAGAATACACATCTGCAGATGGTTTGATACTGGCATTCAAATTGTATCTGAAAGGTGTAACATGTTTAATTTCTTTTGTAATACCATTATAAGGAAAATAATCATCACCAAAATTACCATATATTTTAATGAATATAGAGAATTTTCCATGAGGTTCAATTACATCTCTATATGGAAGATGTGATTGAATGTTAAAGTAATTGGTAAATTGAAAAATCTCATGGGTTTCAACATCCATAGATCCTTCTTATGTAAGATAATCTTCAGCCCCATTCTTTTTAGAAACCTCCACAGAAATAACATCATTAATAGTATCCCAGTATTCAGTTGTTAATTTTTCAAAAAAATTAGACATAACATCGTCAACAGCATGAGAGAAGGATCACCCCACTTTTTTATAGATTATGAAGTCCACTGTCTATGTCAATAAACATAAAACCTATTAGATGTCATATTAAAAACAAAAATCTCATAATAAACTCACTATGGACATTACCAAGAGATTGAAAACCTCTACATGACATGGATAGTTTTTTATTCCCTATAGATCGATCAATATTTATATCCACTATAGAAAGATTCAAAAAAATCAATGGGAATCGAGATGATATGCACCGCTACATAGAGGCATAAAATATATTCCAAAAATTCCTCATATGTATCTCGATCATGAATCTTCCAGGTTCAAATTAATAGAATAATGAAAAAAAATATCAAACGGATTCCATAAAAATCAATTCAGACCTTAAATCGATACCCAAACTCAGCTTCTTGTGTAGTAGAAAAAGAATAAATTAAAACCAAGGTTCTCAATATGGGATGTACAATTACACAACCATGAGAGAAATCTACCCAAAAACCCATTCCTTATAATAGATCTATTCAAAGGGGATGAAATGTGGAAATGACTAGTTCTCATGGGGATACATTTCTGGTCACAGAATCCGAAAACAACAATTTTCCTTTGTTCCAAGTTGTCTGCCCTCCATGTGTCTGACCAATTGGACATACCAAACATTCATTAATCATGAATTATGTTATAAGAATCCGATCCAGAAGAAAACTGTGACTAAACAAAATGTGTCACGAATTACCTAATTTAATTATATGCTCGTCAGTACGATCATATATTTATGTAATGTTTGGATTTTCGTCCACAGATCTGACATCATGATAGTGATATCCATGAACCTTTGAGACATTTTTTGATAGCCTTGTCAAATGATCAAAAAACAATTTCACTGGTTTGTGAGGAGGTAATGTAGAATTATTTGGAATCAAGTGACCACCCATCAGTAATCCTTGAGTGGACACTATGAAGGGGATTACTATTAGAAATGGACTTCTGTGTGTTGAATCTACCTTGTGTGAGAGAGGAAATTGTAAGCACTACTTTATTATGTTCCATCATGGATGAAATACCCTAGGCACTATTGGTGGAACTCAAGAGAATCTTCCACAAACCCAACATCCTCGTACTATTTAATATTATTTATAATTTATATATAGTATAATCAATTTATTCATTTTAATAAATAATTATATAAGTAAAAAAAATTAAATATTTTTATAATGAAGTCATTATTATTTTTATCTATTTATTTATATCACTTTATTAATAAATTTATCATCTCTAAAAAAAGAATATAATCAATTCCATTATTTTCAGTAAAAAAAAACATTGCTGAAAGGTAACATTTATAAGCGATAAAAAATTCTGATAAAAGGAATACTTTATCAGTGCTTTTTTAGTGCAGATAAATATAAACATTACCAGAAGTATTTTCTTGTGATGTTAATGAAAAGTTTTGTTGTAATGAAAACATTTGTACTTATAATTTTTTTGGAAGATACATTTTTTCTTTGAATAAATTATTTTCATTGTTATTATTTTCATTAATTTTGTTATCAATCAATATTTATTTGTATAAATTTTTTTAATATGTTTCTTACATTTCATTGATACTATGTTTTATGCATATAATTTATTTGATAATAACATGTTATATTTTTATTCATTAATTATTTTTCTATGTAAATTAATTTTTTATCAAATATATGAAATTACTTTTATTATCTACTATTTTTTATATTTTCGATCAAATTGTTATATTTGATTTATATTGTACAATTAGATTATATTTAGTAGTATTAAAATGTTACATATTTGAAACATAATATGTTTTTTGTTTATATTGTGCGACTTTGAGATATTATAAAAAATTAACTATATATACAATGAAAAATTAATTGAATACATTGTGAAAATCGATAAAAAACTGTAACAATGAATATATTTTTATGAACATAATTAATAAAGATTAATATTTATGATAGAATTTGTTTTTGAATCAAAAAATAATATATATATAATAATAGAACTAGGTAATTCAATAATAATATTAAAAATAAATTATATTTAGATTTTAAATGAAATTTCGGACATGAACATATATCATATTAATTATCAAAATATAAAAATGATTTCAAAAAAGACATTTATATAAAATAATAAGTATTAATTACAATATATGACTTAATAATAATAATAAAACTACTATTAATAATTACTAGTATTTATTAATAGTAATATTTTATAGTTCATTACTAATAGGTATTTTATTATTGTCAGTATTCATAAATAATAACATTATTATTATTTACATAACTTTATTATGAAGAATTTTTTATAATGGAATCATTATAACTAGTTAATTAACGTTAAATTTTGATTATCCAGACTTTATTATCCAATATTTATGATCCTTTGTGTTGTTCATAGATGCATGTATTTGTTTTGTATCTTTGTGTCTGTGTAACAATATTCAATTACAAAAAAAATATAATTTCATTATTCATAAATATAGTAATTAAAAATAATTTATATAATATATTAATTTTTGACATATTAATTATAAATATATTTAAATCTTCATATAATAATAACAAAATAGTATTATGAAAATATAAAAAAATACAACAATAATGAAATCAGTAATGTGATATTTAATAATAATTTTTCACAAAAATGTTTTTGAACAATAAAATAATGATAATAATAATAGTAATTTAATTACTAATAAATAATAATATTAATTTCATTCCATTATTATAATTACATTATTATCATGAATTTATTAGTTTCAGTCAATTTATAGTATTCCTGATTAATGTATATTCATTTTAGCCAAATACGGATATAAAAGGCGAGAATAGTAGAGAATTATTTAAGGTGGGTGTGAATAAATGACCCTCCTCAGAATCCCCTTAATATTACATGCCATGGCTCTCTGTATCCAAAAAATTATTTTCCTGGAACTCAACCTCATGCTACCAAGAATGACTTTCACGGCGCCCGTGTCATGATGCCGATGATTTACCGATCAAGTCTCTATGCTGGTGATTCAAGAGAGTTGGATTGTGTTGCATGATCTGAGTTTCCTAGATGAGAACGAGGATGTGAGATTGAAATTTTTCAAAAGGATCATGGAGTTCATCGATGCCTTGAACTGTGTCGGTGATAGTTCATATAACATGGAACCCAATAACTTAATCGACCTCAAACAACTACAATACAATGATTTATAATTCCTAAAGGAATCCATTATCAGTAATAGAAAATCCCTCATAATCCAGGCACAATTAAAATGTGGTCTCTTTTATCATACATATTTCTAAGGCACAGATAAAATAAAAAATAATAAAATAATAAAATATTTCTATAATTAGAGGGACCCCATTTAAATGCGCCTGACCCCCATTATATTGTTGTATCATGCCCCACCCACACACACACCAACAACCACATAAAATGTATGAGGCACACAGAAACCATTTTCAGAGTTTTTCTTATCCATTTTATGAATCTCCAAAAAAATTGAACCCTCTTGAATGATAGTTTATGTGATATATAGTTATTCGAGTTAGGTATCTACAACGACCATAGGCCCCCATGTTGGTAAAATAACATCATATTCTCCAGTTTCATTCCCTAAATTCTAATTGGGATGATAATTAAATTAAAAATAATTTTATGTAATCATCTTCCCATCATTTATATGATCAACTAAAATCTTTGGTGATGAATTATTCATGAATTTTAAAATCTCTCAGGAATGATGATGGTCATTTTCTATCAATTCAATCATGCCAACAATAGTTGAAGATTCCAAATTATTTTATGGATGATCATTGATAGGAAAAGTCCCCAAAATAGGTTATGTCTTTAAAATATGTGCGTCAATCGGTTTTAATTTATCGTGGCATGAAAATTCCCTAATCTAGTGTCCATGATCGACTTTTTGATCATCAATGTTTTTTACTGCATCATCATCAACTAATGCAGTATTTTTTGCCTCAGCATTGTTATCATGGTTTTCCCATGACGTTGGGGACATGTGTTTAATTTTGTTAGTTGATTCTAGATGCATTGTTGTGTCTACCAAGATATCTTTCATATAATACACTGCTACAATTGGTGTGCTACTAGCAATAAAATTTTATCTGAAAGGTGTAACACGCATAATTTATTTAGTAATACCATTATAGAAAAAATATTTATCACCCACATTACCATATCCCTTAATGTCTGTAGAGTATTATCTATGTGGTTCAATAACATCTATATATGGAAGAAGTGAATGAATGATAAAGTAATGGGTAAATTGATAAATCTCATGGGTATCAACATCCATAGATCCTTCATCAGCAATATCATACCCATTCCCGCTCTTTTGAAAAACCTCCAAGAAAATATCAACATTAATTATATCCCAGTTTTCAGTAATTAATTTTTCAAAAAAATTAGCCACATCATAAACAACAGTGTGAGAGAAGGATCCCCCATCTTTTTTATGGATCATGCAATCCTCTATCTACATCAATAAACATAAAACCTATTAGATGTCATATATAAAAACAATATCTCTTCATCAACTCACTATGGACATTACCAAGTGATTTATAACCTCTACATGAAAAGGATAATTTTTTATTCCCTACATATCAATCAATATTGAATTCCACTTTAGAAAACGTTAAAAATTCAATGGGAATCGAGCCGAAATGCACCGCTACATAGAGGCTCATACAAAATCAAAAACATGCATCATATGTATCTTGATCATGTATTTTCGGAGTTCCAATTAATGGAATAATTTAAAAAAAATCATTGGATTCCCTAAAATTAAATTCAAACCATATATTCGGACCCAAACTCGAGTTCTTGTGTTTGTAGAAAACATATGTATTAAAACAAGGTTCCGAATATGTGATGTAAAATGCCAAAAGATTGAGTGAAATCTACCAAAACCCCAATTCCTTACACTAGTTCTCTTTATAGGGGAAAAAGTGTGGAAATCTCTAGTTCTAATGGGGTTACATTTCGGCTCATAAAATCCCCAAACAACAATTAGCATTTGTTCCAAGTCGCCTGCCCTCTATGTGTTTGACCAATCGGACATTCCAATCATCCATTATTAAATAATTATCTAATTAGAAACCGATTAAAAAGTAAACCATGACTAAACTAAATGTCTGCCTAATTACCTCATCTAATTATATGCTTGTCAGTACTGTCATATTTTTATGTAATGTTGGGACTCCATGAAGGGGTTTACTATCAGCAATGGACTTGTGTGAGTCGAATCTGCCTTGTGTAAGAAAGTAAGCAGTATGAACTACCTGATTATGTTCCACCATGGTCGAAAAACCCTAGAAACCATTGGTGGTACTCAAGAGCATCTCCCACTAATCCTTCATCCTGTTACTATTTAACAGAATTTATAATTAATATATAGTATAATAAAATTATATATTTTTATCAATAATTATATAAATTAAAAAAATTACATATTTCTATAATGAAGTAATTATAATTTTTAACTATTCATTTATCTCATTTTATTTGGAAATTTATGAACTCTAAAAAAGAGCATATAATGGATCCAATTATGTGCACTAAAAAACATTGGAAAATTGTAACATTTATAAGCGATAAAAAATGATGATAAAATTAATACTTTATCAGTTATTTTTTTGGTGCAGATTAATAGAACCTTTACCATCACTATTTTATAGTGATTTTAAAGACATGTTTTGTTTTAATGATAACATTTTTACTTCTAATTGTTCTTAAAGATATCAATTTTCTATGAATATATTATTTTGATTAATATTTTTTCATTAATTTTTTTATCAATCAATTTTTATTTGTATAATCATTTTTTAAAATTTTGTTTAGTTTTTATTGATACTATATTTTAAGCATATAATTTTTTTGTGTTAATATGTTATATATTTTTCATTAATTATTTCTCCATGTAAATTAATTATTTATTATAGTTATGAAATTATTTTTATTTTCTATTATTTTTAATATTTTCAATCTAAATATTATATAGGAATTAGATTGTACAAGTACATCATACTTAATAGTCTTAAAATGTTATATATTAGATACATAATATGCCTTATTATTTCATGTGAGTGACTTTGAGTACTTATTAAAAATTAACTATATATATAATTGAAAAGAAATTGAAAACATTGTAAAAATCCATAAAAAACATTGACAATTAAAATATTATTATCAACATAATAAATTTAGATTAATAGATATGATATAATAAAATTTTGATCATAACATAATAAATATTCAATAATAGAACTAGGTATTTTAAAAAATCATTAAAAATATAAATTATATTTAGATTTTAAATGAAATTTCTGACATGAACATAAAACATACTAATTAACAGAATAAAAAAATAATTTCATAAAAATAATAAATAGAAAATAATAAGTATTAATAACAATATATGACTTAAAAATAAAAAAACTATTAGTAGTTAATATTTTTTATTAATAATATGATTATATAGATCATTATTAATATGTATTATATTATTGATTGTATTCATAAATAAAAACATTATTATTATTTTCATCACTTTATTATCATGAATTTCTTATAATGGAATAATTATAATGAGTTCATTAACATTAAATTTTGATTATCGAGAAAATATTATCAAATATTTATGATCCTTTTTCGAGTTCCGAGATGCATGTATTAGTTTTGTATCGCTGTGGGTATGTAACAATATTCAATTACTAAAAAAATACAATCTCATTATTCATAAATATAATAATTAATAAAATTTACATTATATTTTCATTATTGACATATTAATTTTAATTATATTTAATTTTTTATATAATAATAAATAAATAGTACTATGAAATTCTAAAGAAAATTCAACAATAATGATATCAATAATTTGATATTTTATAATAATTTTGCACAAAACTGATTATGAACAACAACAACAATAATAATAATAATAATTCACTTACTAAAAATTAAAAATATTAATATCATAGAATTATTATAATTACATTATAGTCCTGAATTTATTAGTTTGTCTCAATTAATAGTAGTCAAGATTCATGTATATTCATTGTACCCAAATGCATATATAATATGCTAGAATGGATGAGACATATTTTAGGGGTGTGTGAAAAAATGACCCCTCTTTAGAATCCCATTAATATTACATGTCATGGATCTTTGTATCCAAAACATTATTGTCTTGGAACTCAACCTCATGCTACCTAGCATGACTTTCACAGAGCTCGTGTCTTCTAGCCGCAAAATGCCCAATCTAGTCTCTATGCAGGTGATGCAAGAGAGTTGGATGGTTTTGCTTGACTAGATATCCATAGATAATTATTAGGATTTTATATTGAATGTTTAAAAAGGATCATGGAGTTACTCGAAGCCTTGAACCATGGTAGTGATAGTTCCAATCACATGGCACCCAACAACATCATCGACCTCAAATAACTACAATAAAAAGATTTATCATTGGTAAAAGAATACATTATTAGTACTACAAAATCACTGATAATCCATGCACAATTAAAAGGTGGTACCTTTTATCATCCATTTTGTAATGAAGTGATAAAATAAAAATAATTAAAAAATACAAACATTCTATAATTAGAGTGACCCCATTAAAATCTCTTGACCCCTTTTCAATTGCGGTAGCATCCAACACCCACACAGACACTGTCAACCACATTAAATGTATGATGAACACACCCACCATTTTACCCTACTAGAAACCCTGAAATGGCTTGCACACCCATGCCTCCACAAAGATTTAAGCCCGATACCTCTTTCTTTCCCACCCTATACCTTTACCAATCACCCATCTTGTTTAATTCCCCATTTAATGATATATATATAGTTATATATATTTTTATGTTAATATATATTTTTATTTATATAAATATAGTTACATGAAAATATATATATATATATATATTCATTTATATATATATATATATATTCTTATATATCTAGATATATTCTTATATATATATATATCGTTATATTCATTTATATGTATATTCAAGCGTATATTAACATATATTCATTAGATTGCTTTTAAATAGTCTTTTAATTTTATTTTTGTGTATATAAATAAATAAATACATACCAACATATATACATCATACATACCGGTGAATATAATATATATATATGTGTGTGTGTGTCTGTGTGTGTGTCTATAAGTATAATTATACAATTTAATATATATTTTCATATATTATATATTAATATGTATATTTTTATGATCCAATATATAGATAATACAAATCAATTTGTTAATACGCACACAATAATACACAAACACATACACATTTTATAGGTATATAAATATCCACCTACTGGTAATTTAAATAAAATAGATTTTAAATTTTTTAGAAAAGTATTATATATTGATAAATATTATATATATTTATATATATTTCATTATTTATAAATAAAATTAAAATTTTATGTGTGAATATATAAAAATATATGTATATATAAAAATATATTCCATAATATATAATAGTAAATTGTGAAAATGAATTTTTTTTCCCATTATATCAATATGGAAGTAATACATGTGAATTAATTCAGTCGACACTGAAAAAATGCAAATATACACCCTTAAAAAACTCTAAAAGTCAATCGAATCCTATGAAATTGCGTTTCCCTATATAAAAAATAAAATTTCAATGACTTTTTTGAATTTCATGCCTTATTAAATTATGAAAATGGATTACATATGTCACCTAGGGAAAAAAGGGCATCTAAGGATTTGATTTGATATGTGGTATAACTCCAATTTACAACGAGATCATATGATATAACTATTTGATGTTTGAATTCAATTTTCAACTTATTTTCAATATTTTATAAATTTTTTTTGCATCGTTCTTTCATAATTTTATTAAGTAATTATTAATCGATAATAATATGAAAAATATAAATCCATATTAATTGTTTATAATATTTTACTTACCATTTTCACTAAATATCATATATATTATGTGTAAATGTATGTTTACATTTCTCTAAAACATTATACAAAAGTAAATATTATATTAATATCATTATTTATATTTATAAATTTATATATTTAAATATTAATTTTTAAAATTTTATTTGAAATATACCTTTTAAAAATGTATTTATTATGTCAAGAATTTATCAGCAGTTATAAAAAACTACGATAACGGTGGTACAATTATCTTTCATAAAACCCCCTTAAAAATGTTACCCATTTTTCATTATTTATATAGAAATGTTAATCGAAATAATTTTAAAAAACCATTTTGTATGAAATATGAGCATGGGGCCTCCTACCTCGGATATGTCCTGTCATCTCCTCTTTGTCACCCTGCTCACCATCTAGGGGTGTTTGATAACTTCGATGATGACAGCAAGCCGAAAAATTTTGATTGGGGAAAACATGTTTCTCTAAATCCTATAAAGGATCAACAAAATTATAGTTTTTTCTAAGAATTATCTATAGTGGTTACCCTAGAAGGGATCAACATAATCCTAGCCGGACAGATAGAGTCACTTTCAGTGTAGTATCTTGACGATTGCACATCTGAAGTAATGGTTATAATCGCCGCACCATGGTATTGGATTTGGACTATATCCTCCAACCTCGGGGAATCATAGAAGAGTATGATTACCGATTCACAGCAATGGAAGACACCTTCTTCCCATTACACCTATAATCCATGGACATTTCTGGGTAATCATCTTTTCTAGTGATGACCAGGTGTTGGACAACATACTCCAAATCCCATACCAGGGTGCCACCATTATATCCATAGTTTTTGGATGTGTAATCTAAAAACTAATACACTGACAATAACTATATTGGACTTGTTTTGATTATGGTGTTCCCTTTCCTGGGCCTCCACTAAAAAAATTACTTGCCACATCTGTAGGTGTGATGAATCATTATTGGAGTTAGTGAAATGTGTTCCCTTTAATCAAAATTTGTTCCATTATGAGTAGTTTTTTAGGGTGGATAAATGTACCCCCCCCCTTTATCTACGATTTTTAATAGCACTGATAAATTGGTGTCTCAATCAATGCATATTTAAAGTGTATATTTTAAAAAATTAATAAAAAATAATTTATAAATATATAAATATTTTAATCTTTAAATATAAATATTGATATATGTTTAAAATTATTTTTTTATTTATATTTTATATAAATACAAATATACATTGACAATTAATATATAATACATTGTGAAAATATATTTCAAAATATTTTTAAAAAAAATATATTAATTAATATTTTTCAAATTATTATCAACTAATAATTCATTAAAAACAATTTGAAGGTACAAATAATAAGAAATAAATAAAATGTCTAAAATATGATGAAAATGGAATGCGAACTGTAAATGGTAATAACTTTTTAATCGGGTCTCTATTAAAGCTATACCACATGTCAAATTGATTCCTTCGATGATCATTACACACTCAATGACATCAGTAATCCATTGTCATAATTTTAAATGGATAACTTTTCCCATTTTTGATTTTGTTGACACCTTCAAACAATTTCACTATAGTAAATTCCAGAAAATATTTGTAGGTGGGTTGATGCTTCATGGTGTTACATCACCATGATGCCTACAATCGTCATTTGGAAGCACGATGTTATCATTGGTACATTCATCCACCTCTAGATGGTGAGAAGGGGGACATTTAGCAGACAATGGGACATAGCCTAGGGAGGAGGCCTCAAACTCTTTGTCTGCGAGGTTAGTGAAGGGGTTGGTAGCCATGTGGTAACAGTGGTCGCCACTGCGGTTGAATGCCTTGATGAACTCTAAAATGCTTTTGAAAATATTCTATCACACCACCTTCTCGTCGTCGTCCAAGTATCTTCGATCTTACACCCCCAACACGATATTAAGATATTCCTATGTGGATACATTATCAGGAATCCAATGCATACCAAACTCGTCTTCGAGGAAGGTCGTGCTAGCCATCACCAGTTTGAGTTCTAGAACAATGAAATTTTTCATAGGGTTACTGAGAGTCATGGCCTATAATCTTATGGAGATTTTGAGAAAAGATTATTTGTTCACACCCACCTGAAATATGTCTCACCCAAGACTATATTTTATATATGCACTTTGATACAAATAAAATACACATCTTCAATCTACGAATAATAGATCCAGACAACTAATTTCTTGGTAATAATATTTTTAATTATTATTAAGTGGAATTTTATTATTAATATTTTTAATATTATTATTCATAAAAATAAATGCAAAATATTGTTATTATGTGTCACATTATTAATATCATTATTATTTTATTTGATTATAATTTTATCATATTATTTACTTACTATTATATAATAGACTATTTAATTTAATACTTCAATAATTATTTATGTTTTTGTTTGGAAATTTATTTTTTATTTTTAATATTTATGAATACAAATATTATTATAATTATTAAATAAATAGTGTTACATACACTGACATATATAATGAAAATATATACACCCCAGAACATGGCAACTGATAATAAATTTCAGATAATAATATTTGGATATTATGAATTTAATTACAAAAAACTCTTTATAATGATGTGATTATAAAAAACACATTATAATAATGTCATTATATTGATGCCTTTAAAATGTATTCATGATAAAAATGTTATGTACATAATAGTAATGTTATTATTTAGGAATATTGGTAATTATGATATAATTATTATTAATAATATATATTATTGTATTACTATCAAATATTATTAATTATTAATATTTTTGTTATTATTATTATTATTAGTATTTAGTGACATATTATTATTAATACTTATTATTTTATATTTAATATTTTTATTAAATCATTTCTATATTAATTTAATATTTTTTTTATGTTCATTAATTAAATATTATTTAAAATCAAAATAAAATATATACTTAATGATATTTTTTTGTTAACATGATCTTTTAAAAAATAAATATAATATTTAGAAATGTAAATGTTTTGTAGCATATATATTTGTGTATGTTTATTATTTTTATTAGAATATTTTTAATTTTAATATTTCTTATGGGTTTATTCAATACTTTTAATTTCTTTTTTATTGTACATATAGTTCATTTTTTAAATTTTATCATTGTTGGTCACATGAAACACAAAAAACATATTAATTTGAAGTAATTAGAATTTTTAGCCTATAAAATATAATCCATAAAAACAATAGAAATGAAACAAAAAACATTGATTAAAATTTTAAATAAAAAATGAAACAACATATAATTTCATAAATACTTTAATTTTTTTATTTCATAAAAATGTTATTTGAAAAAAATAACAACTACAAATGTTATCAATATTACAAAACAGATCTTTTGAAAATCATCCTTTTATCAGAACCATCTAAAATCACTGATAAATTTTAATGTTACCAGTGTAAACACAAGCACTGATAATGTGGACCATTTATTAGTTCTTTTTAATGGTTATTAATATTGCCCTTTATTCTCACTTTTTTAGCACCCACAAAAGTAACATTTATGATCAGTTTTTTTGAACTGATAAATATACAAATAAAATAAAATAATTAAATAAATATAATATTAAAATTAGTTTAATTAAAAAAATAATATTAGTGAAGAAATTATTTCAAAAAGAGTAAAAAATATACATTATCTATATTTAATATATAAGAAATAGTTTTGGTATAGATAATTTGAAAAAGATTATCTAGAGTTTCATTAATGGTGTCTATGGTTCTTCATTCATGGAGGCTCCTAATATGGTGTTTCACACATCTTTCAATATCATTCAAGTTATATTTGACTCTCTCGAGGGCGTCACTGATACTATTTCCCTTCTTTGTGTTCCCTCAAGGGCTCATGATGAGAGGTTACTCTATTCCATATCTATTTCCACCACCATGACCTATGAATATCAATATCAATGTGAAATTCATATTTTTTAATTTAAATTTATTTATTATTATGTTATTTATGTAGTGTGGTTTTGTTGAAATACCCATCCCTTAGTAATTTATTCTAAATATTCTTTTCTATAATAAATGTCTACAGTGATTTTCAAATTTTTAGAATTTACTTTTTTGAAAATGTATGCATAAAAAATTAAAAAATAGACATATAAATTAAAAATATTATAAAAATATTTAAAATAATTTATTATATTACAATGGGGAGTAAGATGCTGGTTGAGACTATCACCGACTGACAATGATGGATTCCTCAATCCCAAATCTAGAAATGGAATGGATATGGAGGTCTAAACATTGCTGGGATGGAAATTATAATCATCATACCCTAGTTAAATTAGAAATGGAATTCGATAACTTAGGTGTGGTGGATACTAATGGGAAGGAAGCCTTCCTGATGACTGGTATTTCTTGAAGGGTCCCTCAACCTATCGATTCATCATCTATCAGAAATACCTACTCTGAAAAAAAAATTACATATTAGACAGTGGTGTTGTGGAGGTTTTCTGGGGACATCTTGTAGTTTATTTGTATTTTTTCTCATATAAAAAAATTATTTCATTTTTTAAAAATTTATATCTTTCGAAATTAATTCATATACTACTTATAGAATTAAATAGAGTTTGTGTTGAAGAATGGACTCCCTCTCATTGAGTGACTTGATTGGAAAATTCTCGAAGAAGGCCCTATGTCAGAGAGAGCATTCTTAATGAAATTACCCTATTATAAATATCATTATTTTGATTATTTTCTAATGAGGATGTTATTCCACAGAGAAAAATTATTTATTAATTTTATAAAATTATATTTTTTTTGTTATATATGTTTTTGGGTGACTGATTATTCATTTTATAAATAATTGTTAAAAAATTATTATTAATAAATAAATTATTTAAATTGATAATTTAATTATTATTAATTATCAATTATATTATTAGATAAATTTTTTAAGATAGGGATGTATAAACAGATATTACAGAATAATTTATCTGTAAGATTAGTAATTATATTATTTACATCATTATTCATAATTATTATATAAAGTGTTGTAAATATTTAATAATATATTTAATTTTTATTCATAATGTTGTTCGGAATATTTAGATACATCAAAATTATTAATACTTAATAATAATATAATTAATAATATAATTATTAATAAAAACTATGAAATTCATTTTTTGAATTTTAAATGTTATGATTCAATAAAATGAAATTTTTTTTCATAATTTTTTAATTTAATTATGAAATTATTTTTACAATAAATCAATTATTATTGTTTTAGTTTATATGTGAAATTTCAATTGTATTGTATTTATAATATGTAATTTTTAATATTTCAAAATTGGTTACTTATAAATATAATAATTCTTCATGTAGGAGCCTTTTTAAGGCTATAAATTAGAATTTATAAATAAAATATAAAAGTAATATTTCACAATGTCAAAAAAAAAAGAAAATATTATGAAATTAATAAATTATTATAAAAATTAATGGGATGTATTTTCAATGACACAAAATATTATTATTTAGAAACATAACATATAATTGTTTTATTTGAAATTAAATTTTGTTTTGTAAATTATGTGTTTTTTTTAAAAAATTATTTTTTTATTATTAATTTTTATATTTTTGGTCATGTTTTAAATTTAATTTTGTTTTTATTTTTACAATAAATTATAAGCATAAATTTTATGATGTTTAAATGTTAGGTTTTTTGGCTGCTGTGGACAACTCATCAGGGGTGAATTGGGTTTCAAATAAAAATTTCTTCTAAAAATATGAATAATAACATAAATCCCCCAGTTTTAGAAAACACACGGATAATCAAAATTATAGAAATAGATAATAAATTTTTTTAAAATCATCATAATGTGGGATCATGGATAAGGGTAAATATCGTTTTGTGGATACATTAACATTAGAATAATAATTTGTGTAACGATACACAATATATAAAAAATATTTAAAAATGTGTGTCACAGAGTAAATGAAAATTAAAATCCCTCATATTGTAGTGAAACCATACAATCAAAAACCTATATTAATTACTGGAATATATGAGTGGACTGCGCGTCATGTAGAATTGTTGTTTGGATGATATATCTGGAAAAAATAATAATAAATTAAAATATCTAAATCATGTCATTGATAGTAAAAAACTTTGAATATGATCTCTAATCAATGTGAAATCTGATTATAGTTGTATTAGAATTAATTTTGACATGTATGAGTTTTCAAAATATCTACTATTTATGTGATGTGCTTGAAATAACTAAATTAAAAGTTCTTATAAAATTAAAGATGTCAAAAATGCACGTCAAAAAGTGGAAACCAACCAAATAATCTTATATCGATATGTACTCATTGTAAAAAACCATATATAAATATTTGAAACATAAAAATTGATGGAAAATAAAATTGGGTTTTTGTATAATTGAGATGATCAGAAAAACTTCTTTTACTAAATTAAGATAGTAAATATTTTGTTTAATGATTAGAAACATATAAAACAATATCCATCTGATGTGAAATATTTTGAAAACTATGATATAATTATTTTTCTCATGTGTGAGAAGAATAAAAATTAATCTGACATGCAATTTTCTAAAATTTTGAAAATAAATATTTCTTAGAAAATGACGATAATCAAAATCAAGTTACATATAGTGAAAACTAACTATTAATCTCTATTTTGAGAACCTCCTCAAATGGATGACATATAGGTCAAATAATTGATTTTAAAAATTTTCTTCTTTTGGGTTACATGTTTTTTATCATCACATTAATAAAATTTTAATGTGAAGACACATTTTAATGAAGAAATTTAACATATATAAGAGGCATGATATGGAATTTAAATACACCAACAATACCTTGAGAAAATCCCATTTGGTTATATCCTATGTTCGATGATCAATTATCCCACAGATCGTATTTGATTTACTATTTTTATTCTTTTTTATTATTTTCTTCACCATTTACATTTTTGATGAGTCTCTTCCATGTTCCACTTGATTTTAGTGGATCAATTTTTTTGGACAAGGTCTCATGGTTTTCCCGTTTTTGGGTTTTCCAAGTTAAAAATTATGTTCTCAACCTTTTTTATGCATCACATTTATTTTTGGTTAACTATGCATATTCTATTGTTTTGAGGGAATGAATATTATTTTCACTCCATGTTCACTATGATTTATTTGTGCATTCATCACATTAGTCCATTTCCAATATTTTTTATCATAGAGATTGGTTTTTTATTGATATTTATTACTGAATCCAATTATAACTGGATGATTATGTTGAATGGTACAAAAAAAAATGTGGTTACTAAAAATGAAGTATCTACCATTTTTAAATATAATTCATCATCTCGTGTTTAGAACCTAGAATCTAGAATGGATTTCTGATAAATAATTGGTGTTCACATATGAGATGGTTTATGGATTCATTTAGCAATGGGTCAGAGATAACAAGATGAACCACATTTTCAACATCACTGATGACATAACATTTGGTGGGAAGATAGAGACTACCTTTGTTTCCATGAAATGAAACAATTAAATCATTCTTATAAAAAAATTGATAATTTTAGGTAGAAAAAAGTTACATTTTTTCTGATATTTTGGGTTAATATAGTTGTTGTTTTGATTAGTTTTATGGAATGGTTATCGAAATTATTGATGATGATTCATCTCTATTTTTTCATAGTACTTCACCCATATCTTGGGAGAATTTATGTGTTACTCTAAACAGTTTTCATCTAATGGTTTTGTGAAATTCAATTTTTCAAGTCGGTTTTTTTTAAATAAATAGGTTTGGAGACTCACTCAAGGGAATTATTCTTCTTATATTTTAGTCATAGATAATAGGGGGATAGTTTAGGTCTATGTTCAAGGGATTCAAGGTAAGTTAAAAGGAAAATAGAATCTAAAGGATGCTATAGATATATTTTTAATGAAATCATTATAGTATGTAATATAATGTTAATATGATTTTCTATAATTTCAAATTATTTAGTATAATGAATGAAAATCCACAAATGTAAAAGGGTGAGGTATATGATCATGTCATCATTAATACAATGGGTGTTCTTGTTATTGTTTATGACTCTATAAATATTGAATCTGATGATTCTTGATGGGTTGTTATATGTCATTTCTATTTTCATGTGACTTCAAAAAACATTATTTACAACATACAACATATGTAACATTGGTATATTGAAGACATGTAATGGTGGTCATAATGATGTTTGTAGTTATGAGGACTTTCTGTTTAGATAGCAGTATAGGAAGTAAACAGATTATGAATAAATATCAACATGTGATAGATGTTCTGTTGAATATTATTAATATTAGTGTTATTGATTATTAATGGTTAATTAGTACTTATGGTGATAAAAATTGGAAGCTTTCTTATTCCTCCTTTATTTTGGATCATGGTAAGAAGAAGTTATGATTTCACTAGACTAGAGAATCTATTTATTGTTATACTACATTCATTATTGAGTCTAGTATTTTGTGAATTTTATTGAATAATATGATTAATCACATTAGTGAGAAAATTATTGGTTGTTTTTTCTAGAGATATATTGTTCTAGATTTTAATAATATCAAATTGAACTCGTGTAGTCATTGTATGGCTAGAAAATAGAGTAGAGAATGTTTTGGAATTCATCCCTTGTAGAAGAAGTCATAGGTACTTGAATCAGTACATTATTATGATTTTCGGCAGTTGTAATCTAATAATTTTAGAGGTGGTAATTATTTTGATACATTTATTGTATTCTACTCATGTAATATATGGGTTTATGTTTTTAATTAAAAAATCAACTGCATAGTTTTTTTTATAAAACATCATGTTTCTATTGGGAGAAAATTGGGGGTTGAATTTGAAATATATTTTCACAAATAATGGATGAGATTATTGGGAAAAATTTGATCATTATTTTAGGAATGAATGTATTCGATCATAGAAGTCACCTCCAACGACACCTCACCAGAATGATGTAGTTAAGTGGATAAAAAAGGCTTTGTTATAAAGAGTTCAATGTTTTATTTTAGAATAAAATTTTCCTAAACATTTTTTGGATGAGGAATTACACTATAAAAATTATATATTTAGATTTATCACATACTGTTCTCTTGTAGATAAACACTCTTGATAGTTTTCTTATGGAAAAGAGATCAGGTAAAATTAGTTACATGTTTTCGGTTGCAAGTATTTTGTTTATTTTTGTAGAGATGATTGATTCAAGATGGATGATAAGAAATTTCATTGTATTTTTATTACCTATTTACTTGATGATATTGGTTAAATTTTCTATGATCATACATTGAAATTTTATTTAGATGTTCTGATGATGTTTTCAAAGTGGATCAGAATATTTCAGACATTAGTTAGGGATAAAAATATACTTCTCCCACAAATAAGGTCTTTTTCAATCATGTGACTGGTTATGATTCACATTTACCTTATATTGAAAATATTTATCATCATCTTGATGAAAACAATGATACTAATGGTGAATAGGTTGAAGTTATTATTTCAAATGAAACTTCTGTTTCTAATGGTCTGGAATGAGGGGTTATTAATGATTATGTAGTTCCACTCTATAGGTCATATAAACATTGTTCATCTCTACTATGTTTTCTTCTTATTAGTATGTGATCCCTGTTGAAGGGGGATAACTGGAATATTTTGAACATGTGGTGGAATGTGATCAGAAGGATACATGTGTTACAAAAATGAATAAAAAAATAAAATAATTGTCTGACAACCATAACTTTGATTCAGAGATGTTACAGACAATTATGTGATATTTGAAAAATCATTTGATTTATCACATTAAAATAGAAGAATCTTGTTACGTTCCGTGATACTAGAAAAATATCGTTGTTAAGGGATATTGTCTGATAGAAGGTATAGATTTTGATTAGATCTTCTAACCTAATATCAAAATTTCTTCCAGGAAGGTTGTTTATCAATTGGATACTAGATTGGATCTACATACTGAATATATGGATGTGAATTTATCTTTCCTTCATGTGGATTTATTGGAGGATATTTATATGGAGTAACCTGTGAGGTTTTTTTAGAATCATGTTAAGGGAAAAATGATTGTATGTTAGGGAAGAGTTTGTACGCTCTGAAGAAATCTATGAGGAAGTGGAATATGATGTTTGAATATTTTACATTTCATTAGAGTTTTATGAAGACATATTCTGACCATTTTGTTTTTGTTCAAATATTCATTGATGAAGAATTCATTATATTGATGCCTTATATTGATAATATTTTCATTATTGGTTGTGATGCATTTATAACTGATATATTGAATAAGGATCATTGGTTGTTATTAAAAAGGAATGACTATGGGCAAACATGAAAGATTATGGGAATGAATATCTCATGTGAGAGGAAGGCTATGAAATTTTGGTCATCTCATCAATGATACATTGAGAAAGGTCTTTAGATAATTTTTATGGATTAACTGAATGTGTTCAGTACTCTACATGGTTTAGATTTTAAACAATATACCAGTTAGTAACCTTCTACTTATGAAGAGAGATATTTGATTGCATACATTCTTTATTAGTATGATTTTGGTTGTTTGATGAATGTGATAATATTTACTATACAAGATATAATTCATGCTATTTTGTAGTTAGTCATTTATTACAACTACAAAGGAATGGATATAATTATTGAGTATGAAAAATTTTATTCGAGAGAACAATTTTAATCTGGAAATGAATTTATTATATTTTGATAGTCTGAGTTCTATTTGTTTACTGATCAATTCATATTTTCATGGTATCCGGAAACATGATGATGTGGGATATCACTGGATCATATAAATACACGATTCTAGATAGTTAAATCTTGAGAAGATCAAGATTTTTTAAAACGGGTCATATATTTTGAGAACGAGTATACCGATATGAAATTTTGAGACATGAAAATTTATTTATGGGTTAGCGGTGAGGCCTATGTGAGGCCGAGGGGGAATTCGTGAAGAACATCCTAAAATAGAGGGAATGTGGGCGAAAGAATTTTTTAAAAAAAAATGGAATGATTTGGCATACAAATTGTTCATAATTACATGTTATCAAATATTTCTTCCTTATATGGAAGAACCAATAAGTTATTTAAACAAACCAACAATTCCAACAGAAAATCCATTTTGGTGAATCCCTTTGCCCAATAATAATTATTCTTATTCTACATCATTGATTCATGGTTTTTATTATGTAGTATAACATTTGTTATTCCTTCTACATTTAGGTAGTATCTATCATGTACGTCTTGATTTTATTGGAACACTGTTTTTGGAATACGTCCATTGATATTAATATTTTGGGGATTTCCATGAAATTTCTCTATGTTTTAACCTTTATTATTCTAAAAATTTATTTTTGGGTTTCTATGCACTTCCATTAGTTTGGAGGGAACATATTTTGTTTCCATATAACATTGTCTTTGATTTTATTTTTCTGACATCGATTCCTTCATTTCCCAACACTTATATTTCATTGATATAACTAAAAAACCATGTATTTATTTTTTAATTATAGTAAATAACATCATGAAAATATTAGTTCTATTTTCTTGAGATGAATGAAAGTTAATTTTTTTAAATTTACAATAATAAATCATATTTCAAATAGGTGAAACCATAGAAAAAAATATAAAATTGATATTATATATTATGAAATCAGTCATATATTTATTTAAAACATATGTGAGTATAGAAGACAACAATCTATCATGCATTGTACTGATGCATAATAAATAAGGATTTCATAGAAAATGATGATCTATAAAAACCTGAAACCGAGAGTGAAAATCAACCAATGATATTTTATATAATTTTAATCAAATAAAATAAACATGTATGGATTTTCAAAATATTGGTATTGAAAAAATGACAAACTCAGGTTTGGTTTTCATGATATGAATGAAAATTAATTTTTTAGTAATTTAAAATAGTTAATCATGCCATCAACTATTAGAAACATGTAAAAAATCTCTAATTGATGTGAAATGTAATGAAATATCTATTTTAAATATTTTTTATGGGTGTGAGAAGATTACTTGAAATCTGACATTAAATTTTCTCAAACATTGTAAGGTGTTATTAGAAAATGTACATCATTAAAAACATGATATAATGAGTTAAAACATACACAGTGAGCCCAGTTTGATATGTAATTGTAGGAAGACAACCATATATTTATTTTTGAAATATATGTATAGACATAGTGTCAAACCAAATTTTCAATTTCATGAGATGACTAATTTTTTTTTTAATTTTAAACAATAAAACGTGTCTTTTATAATTAAAATCATATAAATTTATCTCTAATTTAAATAAAAATTTATAAATTCTATAATAAAATTATTTTTGGTTGTACCCATGAGAAACATGTCAATCTGGATGAAATATTGTCAATCTAACTAAATAAATATGAAATAGAAAATTATTGTATTTAAAACCATTCAGTACAGAGTAAAAACAATTCAATGATCATATATTTCTATGAAATCATATTTAGGATTGAAATATTGAAACTAAATATTTTTCAAACTGTGGAGTCATTTACCCAAGATGACATTAATTTTTTTTAAATTTTTTTAAATTGTTAATCATGAATTTTATAGTTTAAAACATATAAAATAATATCTAATTGATGTAAAATCAAATGTATATTTCTTAAAAATATTTTTCTTCCTATAAGATTAAATGCAATGAAAATATAATATGTGATGTGCACGAATAGATTGATTAAAGAGTTCCTAAAAAAATAGAGGTCATCATAATAGTCCACCACAGTGTAAAAACGAACCAAATTAGCTCTGATTTTTTTATGATAGTTTACTAGAACCAAATATTTATTTTCAAAATACATGAATTGACGATGTGTCAAACTGAGGTGTTGTATATCATAGATGACGGAAAATAATTTTGATGAATTAAAAACTCTAAAATGTATTACTGATAGTTAAAACAATATAAAAAATAACTAATTGACATGGAAACATTTAACATATAACTTGACTGGTATTTCATACATACGAGGAGAAAACACATCAATCTAATATGTGATGTGCACAAACTGGATAAATAAAGAGTTTGTAGAAAATAATTGTCATAAATAATTTATGCAATGAGTAAAAAATTTCCAAATGAGCTCGGATGTCTATGAAATCATAGGAAAATAACCACATGTATATATTTTTTATAATATAGTAACTAATGATTCATCAAAATGATGTGTCGTTTTCCTTATATAAAATCGATTTTTTAATAATTTTATATACTAAAACCAGTGTAAGATATTTAAAACAGTAAAAAATTATTGATAATTGATGTTAAATCATATAAAAATAGTCATATAATTATTACTGAAATGTTTAGGTAATGTCATGTCAATGAGACATTTTATGTTATCACACTAAATAAAAAATAAGTTGTCAAAAAAGCATGGCCTTTCAAAACCTATGAGATAGTTTGAAAAAAATAAAATATCATGGATTCCAATGAAATTACAGGACAATAACCATATATTTGTTTTTAAAATATATAGATATAATGAATTTCAAAATAATGTATGTTTCTCTAACATGACTCAAGAAATAATTATTAGAAATTAAAAACAGTAATATTTTTTTATTGTTAAATCCTTGAAATGAATTTTATAATTGATATGAAATGTTATTAAATATTAATAATATTCATTTGTGACAGGTGCAATTTTATGGTGCATCAATCCAACTTGTGATGTGCTCAAACTGACTAAATATAGAGTTTGTAGATAATGAATGTGGATAAAACATGTTCTACAATGTAAAAAAAATGAGCTCAAATATCTATGAAACCACATGTAAAAAACCATATATTTATTTTTGAAATATAGGAATCGACAGCGGGTGAATCTGAGGTTTCCTAATCCTGAGATGACAATAAATGAATTTCCAATTATTCAAATCACTAAAACATATGTATTATTGTTTAAACCATATAAATATAATTCCAATTTATGTGAAATAATGAAACGATTGTATTATTAATATTTTATACAAGTAAGAGAAGATAGTGTGTCAATCCAACATGTGATCTTCCTAAAAAGACTAAACAATGATTTAATATAAAATGATAGTCAGTATTTATTTTTTGTAATTAAGAAAAGAAAATAATTAATATTTAAAAAATATATATTATTATAAATTTTAAAAATTATAATGGAATTGAAATATAAACGTAAAACATCATCAATATCCGTGTGTATTTTGGTGTCGTCCAGTCCCACACATTAGCTCTCTAATATTATGCTCATATAGACTAGTTTGTTTGAATGGATCTAAATTGTACTCAGGTAAAATTAAAGGTGTGATTCTCTAAAATATAAATCCAGATGATATGTCCTCAGTAGTAGCTACAACAACAGATCTAAAAATGATCTTCCATGAACTTAACTTATTTACAAGAAACTAGTATCCAGATGTATCAGGTCATGTAAAATCAGTAAGTGGAACCCACAACATCTTCTATAATATTATGATTGAGGAAATTCATGAGCTACATAAGGATCAAGGGTCTCAATATCAAACTTAGATCCCTAATTTGTGCACCACTATAGAGAAATTTGTTTGTGTAATATCTCAGAAACCACCATGTATGATGAAGAAGGTCAAGCTGATGGCAATGTAGTGGTACCCAACACCAAAGAAGGATTCAATGTTGTTTCCTTGTTTGTGTCCATATATCATGAGGGTGTTCTATTTAGTTGTTTTTTAGTGGTTCCCCAATCCAAATATGCGTATATGGGTAATGTCACTTATGGCACCATTTATGAAGGGTATGGTGAATTTGGTGGTTGTACAGTTCTATATGGAGTTATCTAAGAAGTTCAACAATGTGAAATCTGACTATGAGAAGGGTAGTACTCATCTATGTATATTATATTGAGTGTGTCCTATGGTTTACTGTACTAATGTTATGGATCACACAATTACAATAGAGAAATTTTCTTTCCACTATGTTACACACCTATCATCGGCTGATGATCTAAAAAAACTCTTCCAAAATAAAACAATATCTTGTCTCAGGTGCGATCATATATCATATATTATTGAATAAATGACTCTAAAACACAATAATTAATATATAAAAAATTTAATAATAAATAAAAAATATGTTTGATAGTATTATTTTTCCACTATAAAATAGAACCCTCCATGTGGAGTGATAAATTGCATGGTCACTAGCACATACCAGAGCACATACACAGTATGGGAGAGATAATGAGGATGACATCAAACATATATGGGGACATAATAATGCTGACTTTAATCATACATGGATATGGTTAGATTGTGTATAATATGACAATATGTATCTTTTTTTGAATAATATGAATATTGTGCACCTATACAACCTAACTCAGAGGCCACACAATGGGTTATCAATATCTGGGCTCGCTCAAAACCCTATAAGGTTGTTCCAATCATCAATATGAAAATAGACCATCATAACCAAAACATTAAAATTATGTATAATTATCATACAAAATGTTTTAATATGTCCATAAAGATAATCTATATATGGATTCCAATAAATCTACACAGAGATAATTAAAATTGATCATTCATTAAACAAAAACCACAAAAATATATAAATAGATATTTTTCTTAAATTGTCAATGGAATGATGATAAAACAACACAATTTAACATGAAATTGATTGTGCATGGCAATATAAATATTTATTTTTGTGTATCCACCTCTGTAAGAACCCAAACCATCTTTTCAGGTATGTATTCGTTTTCTGGATGTTTTTTGGAATAAGAGGAGAATATGGAAATTTTCTAAGTACACGTCGTGTACTTTATATGTACAAGGTGTGTACATTTATGCCACTAGAGGTAGTGTATTGTCCGTGTCATGACCGCACATAAGTCCAGGTAGGGGTGATCTGGAGGGCGCTTAATGCAGATTACGAAAAAGCATAGTACACGTCGTGTACTCCAACAGAACACTCCAGGTACATTCTTTTTTTTCATTAAACAGACCGAGGTCACGTGTTAACCACAAAACGTCTTCTTCTCCAGCTTCTTCTACCGAGAGCGAGGGTATGGATGTAGATATTCCTTGAGCCATCGATCTGTCACTGGTTATCTGAATCAAACATCGTCGGTTGTGATAAAATCGCATCAGTGAGTTCTTGGTTCTTCTATTTCAACGTTTCTTGGGTTTTTTTCATATGTGAGTTATTGTAGGTTGAACTTTGTAGAAGTTTTTTGATATCTTCTCCATTATAGGCCGATTCATAGGCCGTGATTCAAGTAAAATGATCTCCTAGGATCGATTTAGGCGCTTTGTTTCCTTACATTGAACGTCATTGAGTTTTTGTGCAAAAGTGATAGATTCCCATGTATCGAGTAACTCATGGTATGGTTTTTATCCTTTATTATCATATGACTTAGATTTCATATATGGATGAGTCTATTAGATGAATAATGATTTCTTGTTAGCATGTTTGGGAATCACCACCTTGGTGTTTCCCTTGTTTTGGTTGTTTATCACTGTTTGTCTTAGGTTTCCTGTGAGGCAGACCTTGTTGCACTAATTTCCTACCTTGATATAATTTATTTCATGTAATTTTTATTATTTATATGATTTTGATGCATTGTAGCTATTATCCAAGTAGTTGTGATCTTACTTAGGGCAGCTGACTGTCAATTACTGAAGACTGGACTGCTTACGGCCGTGTGATCCTGGTGTGGTAGAATAAAGAGGGAATTGACGATTAAGGGCTTCCCTAGATAGTCACTTAAAAATTATTATCATTCATAAGACCTACCAGAATTGGAGTTTTTGCTTCTCATAGTTTCCTTAGTTATGTATCGAGACCACATGGGGAATTAGATGTATGTACTTCCACAGAGTGTATATAGCTATCGTTACAAGGCTGCAGGGGAATTGACGGTGAGAGCTTCCCAGAGTGTCAGTTCCTTTGTATGATTACTTGACATGAGGGGTCTTCCTATTTGATCCACCTAACGAGTCATTTTGAATATTTTTTGGCAGGTTGTAGCGAGTCCCCCAAGCCAAATTACAAGCTTAGGTTCTGTACTTCTTGTTGTTTAGGTAGTCTGCTGAGATAATTGTTGTGTTACTTGTTATGAAAAGGGAACATTGATCGTTTTGCATGATTCCTAGGATGAAAATATAATGATTGAATAAAATTAATAAATTAATGTGAATGGATAATTGAAGGATAGTTTACTTTTGTGTACTTCTGTTCTCTACTGCATTTATTTCCATTAATTTTTTTTATATTTCTCCTCCTCCAAAATGAAATTTTTATTTTTCAATATAATTTTAAGGGGGAAAGTGAGAAAATTAAAATCAAAATATATAAACCACCAAAATTTAGTACATTTTTGTTGAAGGGTATCTTTAGACGATCAGAGTCAATTTTCCTGAACAATATCTGGGAATAGAATTTAACTGGGACTCTAGATCATCCTTTAGGATGACATCATAATGTTTAACCAAGATGTCCTAGGATTTATACATTCATCCATGTTTATCTTTACCATGTTGTATCCTCTATTCAAAACACAGTTCGGCTTATCAATCCATTTACCTTGCCCCTTGATGTTTCCACACGAAGTGATTTTCCCCACATTTGTTTGATCACTTCCTTCAGTGCGTTGATATCATGCACTTTCTCCACAATTTCTTCATCCGAGCGCAAAATAAGGTCCATGAGATGCAGCACCAATGTTATCTGACGTTGTGGGTCACCATGGAAGCCCACCACATGCTACTTCTCTAGAGGAAGTTCAGCCTCTACCTGAATCACTTCCTCAAAGTTATGAAACCCCTCCCCTTTCTGGTCATCAACCAAATATTCTGCCTCCCCTTGAAGAGATGATGCCTCTTCCAAATGTGGGAGTTCAACACCCCCAAAGGTTTCCAACTCCGGATCTCCACTAACATGAGATCTAGCCTCTTTAGACATGACAAACCCAATATTCATTTTCAGCTCCTTTGCACACCTTCGAGAGAAGATTGACATTACTAGAGGACCTGGTCAGAGGTAGGCTTAGTAAGATAGAGTTTTATTTCAGTTTTCGTGGCCTCCTGGTATGATTGATAATGTCTCCAGAATCTACAGTGTAATTATTTCCCTTCCATGAAGAGGCTCTGAAAAAATTCCCTTCAATTCACACTTCCATTGATTTCGTAGGGGAGTCTGAAGCTGAGTCTGAAACCACATCATTGGCCTCCTCTCTCGTACCAGTGTCACTACTAAGGACAACCTCCATCACATTTTCATTGACAATATCATATACATAAACCTCACCCAACACAGCAAACCTGTTATGAAAAGTGTTAAAACTCCCACCAGATTTAACCTTCTCCACAAAGGAAGGTTTGATCTACAAACCCAGCATAGGAAAAACTGATCCACTTGGTTATTCGAAGCCACTTCACATGTATTTAAAATGACGATATCCTGAGACCGGACTAATGGGTTGATCACACATGTCTATATCCACGCAATATTACTCATTCCCCCTCCCTACATTGAGTGAAACCGGCTGAATATCCTTATTAACCATTGTGCCAATTTCCAGGTGCTCCTCTATCTCCACTTGCCTAACGTCTTCCAGGACTATACCAGCATTCTTGCAGGTAACAATACCCACTTCAGAAAGAACAACTAAACATCATGGAACACCAAAATCCTTTTTCATGGGGCTAATGACCATTGAAACATTAGGGTTCAAATGAGTATCCTTTGAGGCTTTCTGGGGAGCTAGCGTTGCTCTAGGGGTCAATGAACACTGGGGAAGCCACATCTTCTATTCCTCCCATGAAACAACCTCAGCAAAATGAGAAATCTGGATCACCAGATCCTTCTCCCCTAGAACCTCCCCACGCGACCCCTCGTGCTCACCCAATGATTCACTATCATACGACTGATGATCCACCACTAGAACTCCCACCTCCTCTGATGAACTATCCCGGATCATGCGTCAACATCCTGAGGCCACATGGTCACACATACTGAATCCAGAACACAACGCGGGCCTAGAGTCAAACCCCACCCGCTGCTTCCACCTCAGCTCTTCTCCAACAGAAATCCACAGCCACTCGGTTAGAGGTTTTGGAACATCATCCCCAATACAAGCATTGGTCATGATGGGGTGAAAACTTGTAGAGTTTATATTATCGAATCATAGGTAATGTCCAACCAAATTACCGAGCAAAAAAATGATAGAAGTATTCTGTAAAGTTAGAGACAAATTAGGAAAACTAACCCAAACTGAATCTGAAGGCGGATCAAAATTCATGTTGAAATCAAACTACCAATGTAGGAGGAAAATACCGCACCCATGGAATACCCGAGGAGTGCTGGACAAGGAATTGACCAGATCCTCCTCCGATGCGAAGAAAACCATCAATAGACGCCATTCGAGAAAACCCACCACCGCTCAGTTTTGAAGACTCCAAGTATCGGAGACGAATCATTCAAAGGCATCGACCGAGGGACAATGACCTCTAAAGTGAGCCACCAGTCTTGATCTATGCAGGTCTGAAGCTACATAGAAATCCTTTAGGGAAATTGTGATTTAGGAGATCCTTCATGGATATGAGGAACCTTAGGGATAAGCGAAATCGACAGAAAGAGAGGAAGGTAGGCTGGGTTGGGGAAAGGGTTGAAATGTCGAGCTGCCGAGGAGAGGGTCCACCCTCCCCTGATGGGGAGGAGGCAGCCAGAGCCTCTGACATCTCTGATCTATGTCATCGTCGTAGGAGGAAGAGAGAGTCCCTTCAGTTGCCAAAGGGATCAATTTTTTTCTATATTACTCACTAACAGTAGGGCACACATCTTTTGGTGGTTGCCTACTAGGGTATGTTTCACACCATGTTTGGGTATTGCGTCTGCAATTGACTGTTATTTACTCTCACTTATATACTTCACCAAATGAGGGCATAGTTTTCCCAATGACTCACCAAGGCCCTCCCTACTAGTTGAGAGCCTCTGGCGATGGGGAAATGTATTTGAGGTCATGTGGCGAACCAGGTACGGATCAGCAGTTGAGTGGCTCCAGATTCGGATCGTTATAAAGTGGTATCAGAGGAGGTTCCTTTCATTTATGTTTCTTTAATGTTTAGTGACATTAGACATTGATTGGTGTGATTAGATAAATGTTAAATAGTTATGCCTGGGAGTTCTAGAACCCGTGTATAGGGAAAAAGATAGGTTACCTCGAATATTGCAATTTTCGAGTTTTGAAAATGTTACAGTTTAATTGATTTCACCATTGGTTGGTTCAATTATGTTGTGATGTTAATGTTTATATTATTGTGGTTATATTTTTTTCAACCCTATGATATGAGGTAATGCTAACTCATTCATCATATAGGAACTTGTTAGAAAATCTCATGTCAGGAATTTTTCCATGCCATCTAAATTGTATTAGAATATAAAGCTTGTTGTGATAGAATTTGGGATAGACTATGCATGATGTTGTTATAGCTGCTGTGATAGAATACCTTTTATTTTGATGGGGTATCGTTTTTTTAGAGCTTCATTATCATGGATGCCAAGCATTGGTCATTGAGGTGTTATGGTCCCTAGAAGATTGAAATTTGGTGGATCATGAGTTTGTAATAATGTTTATTTGTTATATGCATTTTATAAGATTCCAAGAATTGATTCTCGGGGATTATAGACCCACCGATCAAAATTTGGCTCATTAACGCTTTTTTTATGTGTTTTCTGGAATCTGGTGTTGTTCTATGGATACTGTCTGGAAAAACTCAGAATACACGGCATGTACTATATGAATACACGTCGTAAAATTTTTATCCATGTCACGGGTTGTGTTGGCAGGGACACTGGTTTGTGAATGTTCTTGTAGGAACATGCATTGTACTAGTTTATCACATCATGTAGTCTAAAATAGGTACCCCAGCTATGTCACAAACAACACTGGTCGTGTTATCCTTTCACATAAACACCATATCTGAATCTTTCATTCCATGTAATTTGATCAAGGTACCCGGACGTGTCACGACCAACACAGGTCGATGCTTCCCATCCTTGTACATTTCATGTCCGTTTGGAAAACGTCGTGTAGTGTCGGCCGTGTGTCAGGCCATGTATCTAACAACACGGGATAGGTAAGGCATTTCTAGTACACGATGTGTCATCGTTTAACACGGCGTGTAGTTTTGTCGTAGTGGAATCATTCGGCTAAACATTGTAGAATGACCCAGGAAGTGAAGGGGATTATAGTACACGCCGTATGTTATTACAACACACAGTGTATTTGGAGTGTTACACGACTAGTTTAGGTAGATGTACACGCCCATGTGAATGACCTATGGAAAAACACCATGTAGGGAAAGAACATGTTGTGTAGGCATGTTTTTCAGAACATGAATGCCTTATTTTCCCGGTTACTTGTTGGGAATTCCATTATTTTTTCTTTGTTAATCCTAAATCTTAGGTGTTCTTTTGAACATTCAGAGATATGGCAATGAGACATCCTTTGGTTGTTCGTCAGTTGTAAGGCAGTGATTGTATGCCTCATACAAAAGATTAGGGACTACCATTAGTTCCACATATCATTTAGGACATGCAAGCTATAGGGATTTCAGAAACTGGTGTTGAAGCTTAGTTCAGAGATGGTTTCATGAGATTCATGTAGTCCTTCTAGGGAGCTTAGCATCCTACCCCATCTATGGAATAGCTGATGCAGGGTTTTCAGCAGCAGCATCCTCCCATGTTCACTGGGGATGGAGGACCACATAATGTGGAGTCATAGATAGAATCCATGCTATCCAGATTAGAGCACCTAGAGACGCATCTAGAGAGGATAGTGAAGCTCAAAACTTAATTTCTATGAGATTCCTTCAAGAGATGATGGGATTTGGTTTCGCAGGTAGGGCACCAGCATGTTATGTCATGGGACAAATTTCAGTGCATGTTCTATGACTACTTCTATCCAGAAACACTAAGGGATAACAAATCTAGAGTGTTCAAGAACCTACAGCAGTGTAATCTCACAGTTGTTAAGTATTCCTCTCTCTTCACAGAGTTACAGTGTTTCACACTTGTTCTGGGGAGTGATGAGCTGTTTTTAGCAAAGAAGTTTGAGGAAGGCCTCAGAACGGATATCATATTGCAGTTGAACATCTTCCAGTTGAATTCTATTACTCTGATATTCAACCATGCACATATCAAAGAGAAATATCTGAGGGATACTAGAGTTGTGGACCAGGGTGATTCAACAACCATGGCTGATTCGTTTCAAATAGATATTAGGAAGCGCCGCCGAGAGTCTACATTATGTTTCTCGAGGAAGCGAGGTACATCTTCTGGTAGACGCGTTCTTCCCTATAGAAACCATGTTGTGTGCTATCAGTGTGGATAAATGGGGAATAAGAAGCCTCAGTGCCCAGCAGACCCACTGGAGTGCCAATCTTGTGGCTAGATGGGTCATATGCAACGTTTATGCAAGCATCTTCTTCCATATGCTAGTGAAGGATGATCAGTTTCAACTCCACACACCAGATCATGATTAACAGTTCCACATCAGACTATGGGATATATTTCTTCAGGTCGTTCAGGCCATGGTAGAGGCCATGGATGTAATGGTTAGGCTCATGTAGGGTCAACTCAGGGATCTCAAGCTGCTATACAGGTCGACGGTGTAGGCCAGACTTTTGTGGGAGTGCAGAATCATCAGGAGCAGGATCCTAGACCTTCTATAGTTCAAGGTACGATTCTGGTAACCTCAATTTTATCCTATGATCCTTTTGATATAGGATCTTCTCATTGATTTATTTTTGTGCATACTATGGAAATAATTAGACTTACTGTTTATACTTATGAGGATATGATGATGTTGAACACTCCCTTGGAAATTAGAACTATTAGTGTTCGCCAGTGCTTAGACTGCCCCCTTTTGGATTGTGGGTGTCATTTATCATGAGGACTCTATGTTTTTTAAATGATAGGTTCTCATGTCATTCTTGGGATGAACTTGTTAGTTCCCTTTTAGGCATTTTTCAATTGCTATCTCCATAGGGTGACTATCACATAACCGTAGGGCAGATCATTTATTAACAAGCGAAAATGGAATGTCCAGGCGAGAAGAGCTAGACAAGAGAATCATGCGTTGGGAAGTGTTAAGGGCCAGATTGCTAGCATATATACTGGTGACCAGGCGACTTCTTAGATAGATTTTCCTGCAGTGGTTAATCTCTTTCCAGATGTCTTTACAAAAGTCATTTCAGGTTTTCCTCCAGAGAGAGATGTAGGATTCTCTATTGATATTGTTTCAGGAGCGGCACCAGTGTCAATTCTCCCTTACATGATGGATACACCTGAGTTGGAGGTGCTGAAGATGCAGTTTGAGGAGATGTAGGAAAAGGGTTTTATCTGACCCAGTACTTCTTCTTGGGGTTCGCTCATTCTGTTTGCAAATATGTCAGATGGTACTTTACGGCTTTGTGTGGATTATCAGAATCTAAACCAGTTGGCGGTGAAGAATCAATATCCATTTCCATAGATATATGATGAATTATATCAGCTTCATGGAGCCAGAGTGTTCTCGACGATTGACTTGTGATCCGACTATCATCAGTTGTGTGTCAGACCATCTGATATACCTCTTACATCAATCCATAAAAGTTATGGTCAGTATGAGTATTTGTTTATGTTGTTTTTTCTCATGAATGCACCATCAGTTTTCATTGCGCTGATTAACAGAGTTTTCCATCCTTACATTGAATCTTTTGTGGTGGTGTTCGTGGATGATATCTTGGTGTACTATCCAACTCGACACGTCCATGCTACCCTTCAAGTGATCATTTTTAGTACACAGAGGGAGCATCAATTATAAGATAATATCTCAATGTGCCACTTTGGGATGGATGATATTCAATTCTTGGGCCATGTAATCTCATAGATAGGATTATGAGTAGACCCAAAAAAGATGAGAGTATTTCATACTTGGGAGTATCCGAATTATGTTTTCAAGGTAAAAAGAATCATTGGACTGGCTAGTTACTACAAACGGTTTATACAAGAATTCTCATGCTTATCAGTGTCATTGATGGGCTTGAGTAAGAAAGGGGTGAATTATGTTTGGTCTGAAGCCTGTGATTCATCTTTTAAAGAGATGAATAGGAGATTGACTTTACCACCGATTATAGTTTTTCCGGAGCCAGGAATAAGTTATAAAGGTTATTGTGATGCATTTGGCATCGGTCTTGAAGCAGTGCTTATGTCATAGGATCATGTTTTGTATATGGATCTTGGCAGTTGAGGCCACATGAGAGGAACTACCCTATGCATGACCTGGAGTTGGTTGCAGTTGTTCAAGCATTGCGTCGTTGGAGACATTATCTTCTGGGAGAGAATTTTAAGGTATATACTGACCACAAGAGCCTCATGTATATCTTCATGCAACATTAATTGAATATGAGACAACATAGGTGGGTTGAGTACCTATAGTATTTCTATTTTGAGTTTGCTTATACGGCTATTAAGGGAAATATTGTGGCTGACACACTAAGCATGAGGACACAAATACAGGCCGTTCATGAGGCCAGTATTGAGTGGTAGCTTATGAATCTGTTATCTGAATTGAATTAGGAGTTGCATGACTGACAAGGTCATGCCATTCTTTCATCTATAGTTATTACCTCTACACTTCTTGACCGAGTTCGAATGATCTAACTATCATATTCTGAAGTCCTAGTCTTATGGGAAAGAGTGTCAGGAGAGGACCCTCTTTCCAGATGGACCAAATGCGAGGGTGAGATCTTGCATTTCCGGGGACGTGTAAGGGTGCCAGCAAATATACATGATGAGATGATGCAAGACTTTCATTACTCAGTTTGGGAAGTTCATCCTGGCATCACCAAGGTGTATCGTGAACTACACCTCCGGTATTGTTGGCCAGATATGAAGAGAGATGTTGCTGGTTTTGTGATGAGATGTTCCACCTATCAGCTGGTGAAGGTGGAGCACCAGTGACCCGCATGGCATTTATAGCAGCTACCCATTCCATAGTGGAAGTGTAATGATGTGGTGATGGACTTTGTGACAGGTTTAACGAGATATCCTCAAGGGAATGACACAATATGGGTTTTCATTAACAGGCTCACGATGGGTTTTCACTTCATGCCAATTAAGGAGACATTTGGTGTTGATGAGCTTGGACGGATGTACGTCTGTGAGATTGTACGCTTTCCTGGGGTTACAAGTACAATCATTTATGGTAGGTATTCCCACTTTTCGTCACATTTCTGGAAAGGGTTACAAATTTTTTTGAGTGCACAGGTACTTCTGAGTACAAAATACCATTGCCAGACAGATGTCCAGTCAGAGCGCACGATTCAGGTGCAGGAAGACATGCTACGAGAATGTGTCCTTGATTTTGAATGTTATTGGGAGAGTCATATACTTCTAGTGTAGTTTTCCTACAATAATTTTTTTCAAGCAACTATTCATATTGAACCATACGACGCATTGTATGGTAGGCCGTGCTGATCACACTTGTGTTGTCTAGAGGCAGGAGAAGGAGCTATGCTGGGACCTCTTCATTTTTAGGAGACCAACGAACATGTAGAATTGATTTGAAAAATAATGGCTAATACATAGTATCATTATAAATATTATGCTGATCAGGGGAGACGACCATTGGAGTTCAAGGTCAGTGATCAGGCTTTCCTATGTATTACCTCAAGGTTGGGACACAAACGGATCAGGAGATAGAGCATGCTTTCAATGAGATATGTTGGGACGTTTTATGTTCTGGAGAGAGTCAGGAATGTTTCTTATAGGTTACAGTTATCTCATAGGTACCAGTCTATGCACAACATCTTCCATGTTTCTCAACTTCGATGTTATTTCCTAGACCCGTAAAATGTTTTTCTACATGAGGTGGTTGATCAAGATCACGATGCATCATTTGAGGATCATCCTATCAGGATTTTTTACTATAGTGGAATGGTAATTTGTGGCTAGCATGTTCCTCTGGTACAGGTGTTATGGAAGCATTGTCGTGTATAGAATGAGACCTGGGAGAGGGATGCCGATAGGCTATCACAGTGGCCAGAGTTGTTCGAGGTTTCTTCATCACCACCTTTCTTGGGATATTTGGGGATGAATTTCATTAAAGGGTGAATTTTATAAGAACCATGTCCTTCTTTTCAGTTAGGTTTTTCTTTCCCGTTCATTTTTGGGGAAAATAGGAGATTCTGGAAATTTTCTAAGTACACGTAGTGTACTTTATAAGTAAACGCCATTTACATTAGTGCCACTCGAGGCCGTGTGCTGGACCTATCATGCCCACACACACAACCATGTAGTGGTGATGTGGAGGATTCTTAATTAGAGTACGAGAAATACTAATACACGACGTGTACTTTATTTTTTTGATTATAAGGATCGGGGTTGCGTATTAACCCCAAAAATGTCTTCTTTTCCAGCTTCTTCGACCGAGTGCAAGGGTACAGTCGTGGATCTTCTCCGAGCCACCCATTCATCTACGGTTATCCGAATATAATGTATTCAGTTGCAAAAGAAACATAGTTGTGAGTTATTGGTTCTTCTCTGGCCATATTTCTTGATTCTTTATCTTATGTGAGTTATCATAGGTTGAATGTTTTAGATGTTTTGCAGATCATATCAATTATTAGCAGAATCATGGGCATATTTTCAAGTATATCGATATCCTAGGATCGAGGTAGGTGCTTTGTTTCCATACGTTGAATGTCTTTGAGTTTTCGTGCAAAATTGTCAGGTTCCAATGTATAGGGTATCCATGGTTAAGGTTTTAATCCTATTTTATTATATTCATGAGATTTATTTCATGCTTGATTCTATTGGATGAATAATGATTTATTTTTAGAATATTTCAGGATCACCCTATGGGTGTTTCCCTTATTTTGGGTGATTATCACCGTCTGGATTTGGTTTCCAGTGAGGTAGGCCTTGTTTCATTGATTTCCTGCCGTGATATAATTTATTGCATGTATTTCCTACTATTTATATGATTTTGATGCATTGTAGCAATTAGCCATGTAGTTGTGAACTTACATAAGGCAACTGACAGTTGATTACACATGACTGGACTGCTCAGGGCTTTGTGAACCTGGTGCGGTAGACTAAAGAGGGAATTGACGAGTAAGGCCTTCCCTAGAGAGTCAGTTATAAATTAGTATCATTCGCAAGACCTACGTGAATTGGAATTTTTGCATCCTATGAGTGTCCTTAGTTTCATACAGAGACCACATGGGGAAATAGACGTAAGTGCCTCCTCAGAGAGTCTGTAGCTATCGTTAGAAGACTACATTGGAATTGACTGTGAGTGCTTCCCAGAGTGTCTGCGCCTTTGTATAATTACTTTACTAGTGGGGTCTGCCAGTGTGAACCACCCAGAGAGTCAGTGTGAATATTTTTTGGTTGGTTGTGAAGAGTCCACCAAGCTAATGAATAAGCTTGGGTTTTTTTAATGCTTTTTGTTTAGGTAGTGTACTGAGATACATGTTGTCTTACATGATATGTCGTAAGAATATAGAGATGTTTTCTAGATTACTTGGTTGATAATTTAATGATAGAATCAAATTAATAAATGAATGTGAATGATGATTTGATGTATTTTTTTCTTTTGGGTACATCTGTTCTCTTCTGCATTTATTTCCATTACTTCTTCTATATTGCTCACTGACAGTAGGGACCAGATCATGTGGTGGTTGCCTACTGGGTTTAGTCTCACACCCTATTTGGGTCATTATTTTAGGCCCAAAATATTTATATTTTTGTAGGTGTTGATAGGGTTTGTGGCCCTTTTACTTCGTGTACATGAATGATGGTTGGAGCTGGAGAGCACAGGACTGACCATAGGCTTGCGATGCACTGGTGTTGTTGTTTAAATTTTATACTTTACTTCTCAATTGTATTTCAACATGTTGTTGTGTTTGGTGCATTACTGAGATACTTGTACATGCTTCATCATTATCATAATTACTATATATCCATTTCTTCCGCTATTTAGTTTCAGATATTGTATGTTTTTTACTTCTTCCGCTACTGACTGTTAGTTCCTATCCCTTGTATAATTTACGAAATGAGGGAAGAGTTTCCCCAATGACTCACTAAGGCCCTCAGTGCTAGTCGGCAACCTCTGCTATTTAGGGAAATGCGCTTGAGGTCATGTGGAAAACCAGGAACGGAGCACCAGTTGAGTGGCTCCAGATTCGGGTCGTTAGAACCTCTAAATGAAAAATACGAATATTTAAAAAATTAATAATTATCATGTGATATTGGAATAATAGTGTGTATTAATATTTTAAACTACTGGTGAGAAAAAAGTCACATACATAACACATCAAATAGTAAATCATAGATTATCCTAGGATAATGTGTATGGAATCATATCCATTCCCACAACTGTAATAATAATCAGCAACTACCAACCCCCTATTCCTTAATGCATAATAACCTTCAAAAATATCTACACAGATGTATAGGACTTGATAAACCCCAATAATACCTCCTAGAATAGGAACAACCTCTATGAAATGGTAGGTACATCAGATGAAAATATGATATATAGTGATCCAAAAATAAATCATTCACAAAAAATATACTCATACATACTTCTTCAATGTCACCTAGTTTTCAATAAGATTAATGGTGCCAATATGTGTTCTCATCCATGGTATCCGTAAAATACCACCTCTAAGGGTACCCAATGTGTCTTTTTAAAGTAATTCAACATATCTTTATAAAATTTAATCACAGTTGTATATCAATATTGCAATAAAAAAAATTAATAGTACGACCCAATAATGAAGAGTCATATAGTAATATAATCATCGTCTCCAACTGAGATGTATTATTGTTTTTTATATTTGGTCCCTAATTCCCTGCCAAAGAAAAAATGGGTAAACTATCAATGGGTATATATCGACACATGCTCTAACCATATCACCCATACTAATGAAACTAAGAGATGATATTATGTACTGGTATATCGGGGTTGATGTGATGGGCCCTATGGACATTCCACATTTACTCTTCATAAAAATCCCATAAAAATTGTGATATATTTTCAATCATTATTGTAATATTAAACATATCTTTGGTGGATGGATATATATTTGTAGATTAAACAAATATAAATCGATAAGGAAATGGTAATGACATAAATCATTTAAATAATATATCCATTATGTGGAATTAAAATTGCGAAAGTGAAATCCATGATTTGATAATCCTTTATAAATAGAAAGTAAAAAAATTACAATAATCAACCCATAGTAAAAAAACATGCATGGTGTAATGATGATCCTTAAATGATATCATTCTGAGACATTATTTTTTAATCTGGTTTCCTTCCCAAACCATTCACTTCAATGAATCTTCCCTTTCTTGTATGGAAATCTATTTTGATTCTCATGCTTGTGAATTTCAGATAACCTTCTACATGAAAACATTATGGTTTATGAACAACAATTACAATAGAAATATGGGTATTTAATATTGATACATATCTAATTGGGCTTCCATTATTATAGTAGCACATTCAAAACATGTAGAGTATATACATTGGATCAACATAACTATCTCATGATAGGTGAAGATGATAAAATGATACAAGTGCATGTGATAAATGAATCTTATAAACATGGAAATATCCAAATTAATTGGTGCATATCTCAAGAAGAATATTCATCAACTGACTAGAAACATTTTTCTGTGGATCTTGACCCTCTTCAACATTATCCCAACTTACCATCAAATGAAAATTGTGTTCTAACTACGACGTGGCTTGAGTTTTGTTATCCAAAATCTCCATTCCAAAAACATTATGAGTATAAATGACACTACATTAGTTCTTTATTAACATCTTCAAATTATTCAACAATTACTTTGGTGATTCTATGAAATGTATGAGAAAAAATTACCATGATTGGTAATTTTATAACCCCACTAAAGACTTCATTGATGCATTCAAAAATTTCTTTAGTTGTGTGCCCAAGTCTCTTCCACTGATAAAAATACTATGAACATTTACATTTGTTAAACATAATTATTGTATTCATTGCTGGAATTCATGTTTTCTTATGTCATATCATATAATGGAATGTATGAAATATTATAAAAATTTTCCATCTATATAAAACATTAATATTTATTATATTATTAGAAAATGTGATATAAATTCCAATTTGATGATTAATTTTTTTTCATGTTGTATTTTGGATATTTTTTACGTACATTTATAAATATATTCATCAAAAAATATTTATTCTAGTCCATTGTGTATCCATCCTACACCCTCGATATTCACTACATCATTGATACAATGATGGAGATTTTAAATATGACATATCCCTGGACAATCATAGATAGGAAGATGGAAAAAAGAAATAAACCAACTCCACGAGCCTGAGATCTTCATCCCTACTATTGAAAATGAAAGTGTCTTGGTACATACATTCACATAAAATGTGTATAATAATTAAATAAATCCATTATAAATTTCATTTATAATGAGTACATAAACTGTTAGGACTTTTTTGTAGTGAGGGAATGGTGTAATGCTGATAATAACTGATGAAATTAGAATTTTTCAATAGATACCTAATTTTTCACAACATGATCCAATATTTCAAAATTATAAACAACTAGAAAAATTATATCCAGTACCTCAATTCAATAAGAAAGAAACTAAATGTATCTTATAATATTTATATAATACTTTTTAAAATATATCATCTTGGTAGGACATTCATTATTCTATAAGATTTTTTTTCCATTCACACTCTCCATGAATCCCATTATTAACATTAAACAAATAGTCTAATTATCATTAATTACACATATAATAACATCTTATATGAATGTTGAGTAAACGTGCCTAAGAACTTGAGACAACCACCGATTTATAAAAGTGCATGGTCCTAGAATTTTTATTAATTTTCAAACATGTGTAATTTCATATAAGGTTATCATTCAATATCATTATACTTGTGTCACCAAACTACTATCATTTAATATGAAATTTTAAAATCATAAGAATCAACTATAAGATAACTATAATTATCCTTTACATGGTAATGTTTTTAAAAACATTAATGACTCTTTTTTTATAAATATCTTCCACTAGAATATTAATCATAAATCCTTCCAGCATTTCATTGTTGGAAAATACCGTCAAACTCGATTACTGGTGTCACAACATCCCAAAAAATCTCAAGAACCAATGGTTTAATATCATGTAATTTTTTCATTGGACATGCATACTGAATTTGTGGTTCATTTTCTACAGTCATCTCATATTCTTTTTTAGATACTTCCTAATCAAAAAAATATTCATCATAAGCATCATTAATCGCAACCATATAGGGATGTACTAAAAAAACATATGTTTTTGGAACAAATATAGTTAATGGAATATGAAATAACAACTTTACTATATATGTTTTATCTTCATGTATTCCACCATTAACACATATATCTATTGTAAAATTATACCGCTCTGAATATCAATTATCACGAGGTTTGTATTGTTCTATTTTTTATGTACCTTAAATTTTACTAACATTAATATACATTTTGAGGGAATTAATCCTTTGATTATTATTATATGTATAATTTGACGACATTAAATATTTATCATCCTGAAAATGATGACTGATGTAATATATAGTATCTCAAGATTGATGAAATATATAAATGAAAGGTGATATACACTGATTCCTGATGAGATTTAACTGATCATGAATTTTACTATTAATTGTGATCATCATTTCACATTGAGTAAGATTTACTAATCTTACAAGACTACCAATATATGATATCCCATTATCGACCTCTACTATTTGCCCACTATGATATAAAATCCCACACAAGTGTTTGACCATGTTTTTCAAACAATTATTTGAATAAAATTACATGTTATATATATATACATAGGAATTTCATCAAATATATTTTAAACCCCCATACTATATAAATTATTATTTCAATTATTATTATTATAACCAATATAGAAATTAGGAAACTGAAATAAATTATTGGCTGTCATATTCAAGGATAGAATGATATATTAATATTTTAAATACTAACTAATAATATTATATTTACAATTAAATATTATATTAATCTATATACCTAAGATTTTATTAAGAATTTATACAGTATAATTATATACATACAAAAAATTTAAAATTATTTGTAAGATTAGTAATTTTTTTCAAACCTAAAATATTAACATGTAATGAAAATAGTAATTAATATGTATTTTTGAAATGAATAATCATATTAACTATAAAATATATAATTAATAAAAAAATAATATATATATACTGTAATTATGATAAAATGATATATTAATAATATATTATTCAATTACTGTAATAATATAATACTATATATTACTATATATACTACATTGCAATATTATATAAACAATTATATAATACACTTTAATAATTTATTAATTAAAATATAACTAATTTATTTACTAACATATTTTATAAAAATATATAATATATATTTAATGTTATATAATATAATTAAATAATAGGTGTGAAAATATCTATTTAATGAAATTAAAAAAAATTACAAAAAAAACAAGAAAACAATATTCATTATTAAACCATAAATATAATAAAAAACCAATTTTCAAAAATATAAACCTTAAAATACATAATAAAATTGAAATTTAAGAAATTATGATACAGTATTATACTACCCAAAATATATTCTCCAATAAATTAAAATAATAATATCAATATTAAAATAAATATAAACATTACAAAAAAATTATCGTAAAATATATACATTGGCATTTATTGAAAAAAATTCTAAATCCAACAAATTCTGAATACCATTATTTTGATAATAATTCAAAAAGTCTGTAGATAACGGAGGAATCTAACAAGGACAATGGAAATTTGTGATGCATCACAAAACATTATATTAATATGTTATATACAAAGTAAAAATATTTTATTCAAATTGTTATATTACATTAATATATGTAGGAATGATTATTATATTATGATAATATATATACATATGATATACAACATAATAATGACAAAATAGAAAATAATATAAATAAAAATTACAAATTAATATTAACATTAAATATTAATAATAAAATTCAATTGAAAAAAATTGATATATAAGTATCAAATTAAATTACTTGATTTAATTCTTTTATTAATTGGAATTAATTACAAAATAGTCATTTTATAAAAATTAAAAAATTAACATACTATTAACTTACTAGTTGATGTATTTTTTGACAAATATATAATTTATTAATTATAAAATAACTAATTAACTAATAATTAAAATATTAAATAAAATACATATATATATATATCAATTATCGAACATTTAAATTTTAATAATATATTAGTAGAATATACATTCGAGTAGTTCTATTGTCAAATTTCAATGTAATAAATATTTTAAAAAAATCACCAATTAATTTTGTAATATACATTATACCATAAATTAATTTTATATATATATATATATACAAATTGATATATATATCTATAGAATGAAACCACTCTTATGAAATAATATAGCACAATAAATATACAATCCAAATGCTAAAACACTACTAATCATTGAACCGTAATAATTTAGATAAATTATTTTCATAAATATAAACCATAAATAAATATATAAAACTATAGTCTATAAAATATTATACAATTTTTATCTAAATAATAATTAACGTCAAATTAAATTTTAAAAGAACTGAATTCATAGTTATAATAAATATTATTTAATTAATGTTATCCAATTATTAAATTAAATTGAAAAAGGTTGTTGGAGGTGACATAGATTGGTTTAACGAATGTAGACTTACTAATGGGGGTTTGCGAATGGAGATAAATGAATAGTAAATTTATAGGGTTTTGTGATGGGGATAACATTTCATCAAATTCTGTCATGGAATAAGAAGAGATTCAAACCAGTAACCTTAGTGGAATGAGTTGTTGTGAATGATTGAGAGTTGTATGAACATCCCCATCATCAAGGGTGACACAAAATGGACGTACAAAACTAGATCCTTTCATTATAGGTAAGTGGGATCCGTGTTCATAGATAGAGAACTAGAAATTTGATTCACCAATAGATGTGGAATAGATTATTTAACGGAAATGTGGATGATTATTGGGAAAGAGTAGATCACGACATCAATTTGGGTCTTATGGATGAGTTAATGCAGTTTTCTAATTGAGAAACCTATTTGTCTGATTTTCAACGAAAGCACTATTTTAGAAAGACACTTCTTTTGAATTTTTTCTGTGATTGAGATTTTTTATATGTTCTTCCTTTGAATTTTTTTGAAGGGTGAACATTGAATAACAGAAACATCAAAGATGTTATTCACTGTGAGATTCCTTCCAAATATTTACATGGAAATGAAATTTCCAAGAAGGTTATTTGTAACACCCCAGGTAAATAAAGAATATGAAATTTTTATATTTATCCCTATTTTTGAATAAAATGTTAATATTAATTTTAAGGGAATGCTTTGTTCGATGGCTTACACAGTACGCAACATCGAGTTCTTTGAAATCGTGTGTTGCACTCTAAAAATAAAATAATTTTATATTAAATGGAAATTAACACCTAGCCATTGGAATGGCGGGAATGAACAGAACTTACTAAAAAACGATTATATATGTTTGTCAAATAATTTTATTTTTTCAATTAATGTTAGAGGATTAAAAACGAGAACGAATCAAATTTTAAGCTTAAACATTATAATATTCTTTAAAAGGTCGATTAACCGCCTTTTGATTGCGAAACTCTTTTAAATCCACATTTTGACAAATTTATTTGTTATATTTCACAAAATAAAATTCTTCTATAGAATTTGGACATCGAAATTTACTTTGTGTAATTTTTTGGTATTTTTCCGATAAAGTTCAATTTTTTATGAATAGTGAAAAATGTTGTACTTTAATTAAAAACCTCATTTTAATCTAATTTATTTATATGATTAGATTATATTTTGAATTGGTTTTAAAGTTAAATTAAAATATATTTTTACCATTTAATCCAATTATTGTCATTGGAATTAATTTCACATTGAAATTGGACTTAAACTAGTGTCAATATTTTAATACTTTTTGTTTCATAAAAACACGCTATTTGTTTTGACAGTGGAAATTAATTATTAAATTAATTACTGAAACTTATATGGTTTTAATTTTTTAAAATATACATCATTTTTTGATTCGGAATATCAAATATATCTTAGGGTGAATTTTTGGTATATTTCTGAAAAACATCAATTTTTGATGAATAGTGAAACCACTAAGTGGTACATAAAAACTGATTTTTTTTAAATGATATTTTACCACCTCTATGTTTTGAATTTAAAAAATCCGACCTACATGGTTGTCATTTGGAAGTAAAATGTGGTTCAATGGGATTAAAATAATTTTTTGGTGAATAGTAACTTTTATGTTTGTAATTTCAATTAGAGGTAATTAGTGTAATTTAAGGTAAAAATAATGTTTTAATAATATGAAATGACCTTGACACATGTCCTTACCTTATTGGATGTGTCATGGACGACCTATAAAATCCATGGGTCAACTTGGGGACCCCATGGATCCACATTGGTAGGAAAATTACATTAAGAACTTCTTATTTAAAGTTAAATTGAAAATGTCACAAACATGTGTTGTTTTAATAAAACAATTTTTACATGGTGTTATACAAGTCATATTTTTGACTATAAATATTAATTATAAAACTAGAAACATTTACTACATCATGATATTTTTTTTATAATTTTTATACATTAAATATATTATATTATTTATGACACCATGATGATGTAGTGATTACCTCATTATTTAACGATTTAAATAAAATGAAAAGATAATATAAAATCTAAGACCTAAACTTTTCAAAAACCTATTTGATTGGTTCATTTAGAAATATTATCACCTTATCCTCTAAATATAAAATTTTGAGACCTTTAAAATCTGAAAAGCATTTTATAATAATTTAAAAGTTTATAACTTTCCAAGAGTGCCCTTCCTCTCCTCTAATATAAGTCCCCCACCTCTAACAACTTACACACATCTCTCAAGCCATTGGCTCGGCCAACCCCTGACCATTTCATCTCTCCACATACCTATATTCATCATTTATTCTTCAAAATTTGGCAGAATTCTTTCCAAGGAAGCCTTTGATCTAAAATCAAAAAGAGTTACCCGATTTACAGGTATTGTCTTCCCTTGTGTTGTTTTGGATTATTTTGCTTCTCCAAACCTCAAAACGCTTTTTATTCCATTGTTTTGTAACAAAACCAGTATCTTCAATATAATATGACGTTGTTATGTTACAGAATCGATCTACACTTACACACACCTTCGTCTAATGGTTAAAGAACATACTGTTTCTATGGATGGCGAATTTCTGCCTCACGAAACGATGATTGTTCAATCATCTCTTAACAGCATTCATGGTGGCCATTATGATTTCACTATATTTTATATATTATATATATGGTATTTATGTTTTCTATATGATTCTGAATTTTATATTTAAATCATTCTTTTATGCTTTTCATGTTGTGAAAATGCGATAATTTCATACGAGGAAGTGTGGACTACCGCCCCCTCAAATGACGTGACTAGTTCATGCAATACATGTAATGTATAAAGAATGAAATTAATGAACAAATGTGACCTATATAACATATATATTATAATGGAATTAGAATATATATATCTCTCAATTATTTTTAGTTCCATTAAAATGACAATGAAATGAAAGTAGCGTTCATGCGTATGTACGGACTACCATCTCTATGAACGGTGTATTTCATTGCATTTTTATCTCCAAATGTTATGGAGTAGTATAAAATGAATATGAACTGGATATATATGATATTAAATCATAAATACTATTCTGTATATGATTTACTTATAACTACATGGGCAATAATTTTCAAACAAGTTCATCTTTGACTCACATACTAAACATCGAAAAAAACGTCTGATATGAACTAAAATTATTAAACAATTATTATAACATTATAATATGTGATATTAATGGAATAATAATATTTAAAAGTGGTCCTTATGAAATTATAAATTGGCCAGAATGTTTATTATTGAGGAATATAAAGAAAAGAACAAGACAAGTCAGACTTGAGGTAAGGGATCCAACCTCTCTCGTTCTTTTTATGTACTCTTTTTATGACTATTTTTATAAGCTCATCATTCTAATGTTTGGTAATGTTATTTTATATTCATAATACGGTAATTTTTTCATTATATTATGAGTGACCCTATTAGATCTCATAAATCCATTTTTTGAAGTTTTAATTGGCGTTGCTAGGCTGCCGAGTTTTCGTAAGGGATTTTTCATCTCACTTTTATTCATGTGAGTTTTATGCTATATTTTACACCATTTTACATTTATTGGTGTATGTAATTACCATTATTCTACTATTGGTGTAATATAATTTCATTTATGGCTATTTAAATTAATTTTGTATAGTCCTTCTTCCATGGGGTGTACGTTTCGGAAGTTACCCAATTCGGTAAGGGAACCTTTCACCCTCGCCATTTAAAACGACTTTTTTTAGGAATTTTAATCTTATTATGATGGGATATGTTCTTATATATATCTTTATTTATATAAATGTTATGTCCAAGTGATGTGATACCCCTTTTTATCTCACATCAAATCATTTTCATAATTTTGAAGTGACGACGTTAGGCTGTCAAATTTTTGCAAGGGAACTTCTTAACCCAATTTTGATTCATTGGGATAAACTTTTACTCCTTGAATATGACTTTATATGAATATGTTTGAATAACCTCTGGTTGTTTTACACATAATATTTACTTATATAGGGTGTATTTATATTCCTCACACATAATTATGTGATAGATTTATACTTAATTTAAGGATACCATATTTATAATGGAATTTATGTCAATTTAAATTTCCATTGAGACTTCATTGTTGTTATTAACCAATTCACTATTATATTATGTGTATACTGTCCTTTGACATACTATATCATGAATCCCTTTATTCTCATGATATTATAAAGTTCAGATTAAATTTTATTCCACAATTATTTTTATTCAAGAGTCTCTCATATTGTTAAAAACTCTTTAACAAAAATATCAATTTCAATTTTTTAATGACTTATTATTCAAAATCTTAATCTTTAAATTCCATGTTTTCAAAATGTTTTTCAGTATTTATTTATATGGAAATTAATGTTTTATAATTATAATTCCATTAAAAGCTTCAAAGTGGTATGGGACACTTTGATTCAAAAATATCTTTTTAATGGTTTTTGAAAATGGATTGATTAATTCAATATCTTGGAATTACTTTTTGTGATTTCAAATGAAATGTTGTTATTGAATTGTTTATATTTTCAATATTTTATGTGTAATGATGGTACGTGGACATTTTACGGGTGGTTAAATGATAAACCATATGGCGTGTGGTGCCGTAAATACCAGGACGGGTGGTTACGTTATAACCTCCAATGCATTGTGTATGGAAGTATGTCTTATGGTTATTCCATTAAGTGATAAGTGTGGAAGTCGACCGTATGGTTATTTCATTTAAGTATGTTTATTCCCCAAGTTACCTTTATATGTTATGTTTTCTTTATATGGTTTTTATGGTAATATTTTGGTTACAAAAGGGTAAGTAATGATCTTTTATTCAATGAATAGTATTTTACTTCTTCATAAAGGTGAAAAGTATTGCTTTGATAAATTATTCTTGGTTTACTGGTTGTTTTGAAAAACTAACAGTTTTCCTTATTTGTTTATCCCCTACTGATCTTTTTTATGCTCACTCCATGTTTTGTTTGAAATGTTTTTCATAGGACATAAAGTTGAATAGGCTCAAGGATGGGATCGAGAAAATGTCATTCTGTCTAGAACCTGGAACTAGAAATGTTTTTTTAAGAGTTTTTATTTTATGGAAACATAGTAGAAGTGTCAAATTTTTTATCTTTTGAGATGTAATAGTTATGTCCTAATTATCTAAAACTCTAAACCTGAAAATATACTCAATGTGAATTATTCATTTAATTTAATATTAAGTAAGGTTTAAGGTTGGGGACTTATAGTTGGTATCAAAGGTCTGTTTAGAAAACATTAGAGGTTAGGGTGTTATATGGGTGTAGGAAAAGGATCCCATATAACAAAGAGGGATATTAATATGTGGAAACATCCGGAGGGTTATGGTAAAATAAGTTTAATTGATAAAAAAACCCTGAACAATGGAGATGTACGGAGGATGATGGATTAGAGTAATGAAAAAAAATATGTTCTCTATAAATGAATTTTTTATTATTATAACATTTTTTTCGTATCATGTTTACATATTGATTATTTTTGACAGATTAAGTATCAATTGTAAAGATGGAAGGAAATATATCTTTCACAACCTTCTAATCCCTCCCTGATGATATGATCATCACCATTATGGGAAAAGACTATTTCAATGATTTTGATAGCTTCTTGAGTATTCAAATCACCTGGAATAAATTGTTTATGCTATCCAACACCTACTCCTTTCTAATAAAATATCACGGGTCAGGGTATCTTTTTCATATGAATTCATTTTCACAACATTTCCAATTCTATCGAAAAGTGAAATTACAGATGTGGAGTGAACGTTTACTTTTTGATAGTACGAAAACATGCCGAAAGAGAAAGAGAACATCCTAAAGATCATGGTATCTGGATTCAATGTATGATTTATTTTTCATATCCATAAATAAGGAAGAATCTTTGGATTGATATTTATAAATAATGATGATATTCTATCTACAAGAATTGGGTATTACGAAATAAGGTGGAAATGCATAGCTAACAGGTCAAGAAGAACGTTGAATGAGTCGAAAGTCTACATATAAGGGATTCAAGAGTTTTGGTAGATTTTAGGATGATGAAATGCATAAAAGTATTAAGTCTCTTTTGATGATGGGGTAACATTAGAAGACTTTTTATTGTATGTGTAACCTTGATGTTTGGTATATGAAAGTTTTATTCAAGGAATAATTATCCCTTCTTTGGTGGATATTGTTCTAAAGAACCATTTGGGTTTATATGATCCTCGAATTTGAGGCTATTACTGGATATTACATTTTAGGTTGCAAAACGAAATTTATTAGATTACCTTTGTGGTTAAAATATGTTATGGTTATTTTTGAAGATTTTATATCTTTTTGGAAAATGTTTTAAGAATTATATAGTTTTGGAAAAAGAACAACATGCAGACCATGTGACAACCCGTTGCGTCGGTCAAAGCTGTGTGAATCCAACCTGTAACCAAAGTGCGACTGGTATTTATCGCCTACCACTGGACTACATGAAGTCCCTAGTTAGTTTGACTAATTATTTTTAGTTAGATGATTTTATGAATTAAGAGTAAGTTGATTTTCGGTAATCTATGGAAGTTATTAACCTATCATGGAGGATATGTGATTAGGTTAATTACTTTTCAATACGAGACTTTAAGAAGAACTGATTTTGTTTGGAGATAAATGTTACGATTTAACTTGGAATAATATGTGATTAAATCCTTAAAATATTTGGGTTTCAATCATAGTTTGGTTTACTTTTGGTCTTCATTAAACATTGGGTCTTGTAGGACAAATTTTGCAGATTAAGAATAGATTTCCTTTTTATAAAGGATTATCCTTTTTGGGTATTATCTGATCTCATACTAACCTTTTTGGTTTTAGTTTTGGTTAATGACTAAAGACATGGAAAGTATACAATTTTCTTCTGTGGATTAGGTGATTCTCTAGAAGTTTATTATATCCCTCTTAATGTAAACAAGTCATCCTAAATACTCATCTTTTGGAGAAAATATGAGTTCGTGTAAGAAATCTAGTAAAAGTTGAAAGTGAAAATTACAAGTAAGTATATTTCCTTATGATTTAGTTAAGCTCAAAAATAAATTTCTCAATTAAAAGTAACTTGAAACAAAAAAAATTTCCTTACGTTTCCTATTGTGGAATCAAATATCGTATAACCCATCACAAGTTTGTGATTTTATTGTGGTTAACTTTCTCTTAAATATGTTTTCTGTCACTCTCCCTCAGAACATGACCCTTTTCTTTTTCTTCGATATCCATGATTTTATATATGGAATCCTAGTATGGGTTAACTCGAGTGACCTCTGTACTTCTCATTATTTCATTTAAATTGATTGTTTTACCGAATCTTGTTCTGATGTGGGACTTTAAATGATGTTTCCAAGCACAATTTTAAAATTGCGAGGACACAATTCCCAAAAGGGGGGAAGGATGTAACACCCCAGGTAAATAAAGAATATGACATTTTTATATTTATCCCTATTTGTGAATAATATGATAATATTAATTTAAATGGAACACTTTGCTTAATGGCTTACCCAATATGCAACAACGAGTTCCTTTGAAATCTTACGTTGCAATCTAATAATAAAATAATTTTATTTTAAATGGTAATTAACACCTAGCTTTTGTAATGGAAGGAATGAATAGAACTAACTACAAAATGATTATATATGTTTTTCAAAAAATTTTACATTTTACAATAACTGTTAGAGGATTAAAAATTCGAATGAATCCAATTTTAAGCGTAAACATTCTAATATTCTTTTAAAGGTCGATTAACCGCCTTTTGATGGAGAACCTCTTTTAAATCCGCTTTTTGAAAATTTTATGTCTTATATTTGATAAAATATAATTCTTCTTTATAATCAGGTCAAAAAAATTTACTTTGTGTATATTTTTTGTATTTTTTTGATAAAGATCAATTTTTAATGAATAGTGAAAAATTATGTATTTTAATTCAAAACTTTTTTTAATCTAATTTATTTATATTATTATATTAGATTTTGAATTTGTTTTCAAGTACAATTATAATATATTTTTACCATTTAATCCAATTTTTGTCATTGGTATTAATTTCACTTTGACTCGGAAAAACCATGACCATTTCATATCTACATATCCCTATATTCATCATTAAATCCTCACCATTGGGCATAATCCTTTCCAAGGAAGCCTTTGAGCTCATTTCAAAAAGAGTTACCTGATTTAAAGGTAATGTTTTCCCTTGTGTTCTTTTGTATTATTTTTCTTCTCAAACCCTCTAAACACTTTTTATTTCTTTATTTTGTAACAAAACCAGTATCTTAAATATACTAAGATGTTGTTATGTTTAGGATTATAGCTACACTTACACACACCTTCGTCTAATGGTTAAAGAACATATTGTTTCTGTGGATGGCAAGTTTCTGCCTCACGAAACGATGATTGTTCAATCTTCTCTTAACACCTTTCATGGTGGCCATTATGATGTCACTATATTTTATATATTATATATATGGTATTTATGTTTTCTATATGCTTCTGAATTTTATATTTAAAACTTGCCTCTATGCTTTTCATGTTGTGAAAATGCGATAATTTCATACGAGGAAGTGTGGACTACCGCCCCCTCAACTGATGTGACTCGTTCATGAAATACACAGAATGTATAAAGAATTAAATTATTGAACATATGTGACCTATATAACATATATATTATACTGTAATTATAATATATATATCTCTCAATTATATTTAATTCCATTAATATGATAAACAAATGAAAGTATTGTTCATGCGTACGTACGGCCTACCGTCTCCATGAACGGTGCATTTCATTATTTTTATATCCAAATGTTATGGAGTAGTTTAAAATGAATATGTACTGGATATATATGATATTTAAATCATTAATACTATTTTATAGAATATTTACTTATAACTACATGGGCAATCATTTTCAAACATGTTCATTTTTTACTCATATACCAAACATCGACAAAAACGTTTGATATGAACTAACATTATTAAACCATTATTATAACATTATAATATGTGATATGAAATGAATAATAATATTTAAAAGAGGTCCTTAATAAATTAGAAATTTACAAATGTTTATTATTAAGGAATATAATGAAACTAATAAGACAAGTCAGACTTGAGGTAAGGGATCCAACCTCTCTCGTTCTTTTTAATTACTCTCTTATATGTCATTTTTTTATTTGATCTTCATTATTATGTTTGGGGATGTTCTTTTATATTCATCATACTGAAATTTTTTTGTTCATATTATGAGAGACCCTATTTGATCTCATAAATCCATTTTTGGATGTTTTAAGTGGCGCCGTTAGGCTGCCGAGTTTTCGTAAGGTATTTTTCATCTCTATTTTATTCCGTTGAGATTTATGCTACATTTTCGACCATTTTTCATTGAGTGGTGTATGTACTTCCCATTATTATACTCTTGGTGTAATATAGTTTCGTTTATGGGTATTTACATCAATGTTGTATATTCCTTCTTTCATGGGGTGTACTTTTCCGAAGTTACCCAATTTGGTAAAGGAACCTTTCACCCTTCTCATTTTAAAAGTCTTCTTTGTTATGGCTTTTAATCTTATTATGATGGGATATGTTCTTATATATAATTATTGTTATAAATGATATTTCCAAGAAATGAGATAACCCTTTTTATCTCTCATCAAATCATTTTCTGAAATTTGAAGTGATGTCGTTAGACTGTCAAATTTTTGCAAGGGAACTTCTTAACCCAATTTTGATTATTTGGGACAAACTTGTACTCCATGAACATGTCGTTCTATGAATATGTGTGAATAACCTGTGATTTTTTTACACATAATATCCACTTATATTGGGTGTATTTATATTTCTCACACATAATTATATGATAGATTTATCCTTAATTTAAGGATACCATATTTATAATGGATTTTATCTCGATTTACATTTCCATTGAGACTTCGTTGTTGTTATGAACCAATTCACTCTTATATGGTGTGTATACTATCCTTTTACATAATATATCAGTAATCCCTTTATTCTCATGATATTATAATGTTCAGATTAAATGTTATTCCACACTTATTTGTATTCAAGAGTCTCTGATTTTGTTAAAAATTCTTTAACAAAAATATCATTTTAAATGATTTAATGATTTATTATTCTAAATAATTATCTTTAATGACCATGTTTTCAAAATGGGTTTCAGTATTTATTTATATTTACATTAATGTATTATAATTATAATTCCATTAAACGCTTCAAAGTGGTATGGGACACTTTGATTCAAAAATCTCTTTTAAATGGTTTTTAAAAATGGAATGATTAATTCAATACTTTGGAATTACTTTTTGTGATTACAAATGAAATTTTGTTATTGATATTTTTATATTTTCAATATTTTATGTGTAATGATGGTACTTGGACATTTTATGAGTGGTTATGTGATAAACCATATGACGGGTGCTGTCGTGAATACAAGGACAGGTGGTTACGTTATAACCTCCAATGCATTGGGTATGGAAGTCGTCTGTATAGCTATTCCATTAAGTGATATGTGTGGAATTCGACTTTATTGTTATTCTATTTAAGTATGTTTATGTCCCATGTTACCTCTATATGTAATGTGATCATTATATGGGTTTTATGGAAATATTTTGGTTACAAAAGGGTAAGTAATGATGTTTAATTCAATGAAGAGTATTTTACTTCTTCATAAAGGTGAAAAGTATTACTTTGATAATGTATTCTTGGTTTACTAGTTTTATAGAAAAAATAACATTTTTCCTTATTTGCGAATCCCTTACTGAGATTTTTTATGCTCACCCCTAGTTTTTATTGAAATTTTTTTCACAAGACATAATGTTTAACAGGGTCAAGGATGGGATCAAGGAAATGTTAGGGTATCTAAAACATGGAACTAGACATGTTTCTTTTTAAGTGTTTTTATTTTATGGAAACTTAGTAGAAATGTCTAATTTGTAATATTTTTTGATGTAATAGTTATGTGCTAATTCACTAAAACTATAAACCTGAAAAGATCCTCAATGTGAATTATTCATTTAATTCAATATTTAATAAGGATTAATCTCGGGGCCTTATATTATTAAAGTGAATGTGAATTATATATTCTATTTACAAAAATACCACCCATAGATAAAGAATTCAGTTATCTTATCCACAATTTATGGAATATATTTGTCTATTGTTATCATATATGGAAGGAATTCAACTTTTAATGTTTGATAATAAATAAAATTTACACCAAATTATTTCCATTGACTGTGTCACATATCTCAAAACACAACTGAAAAAAATATAATCCAAACCATAGAAAAAACATTGAAAAATATCTGAAAGACAAAACCACAAAAGAAAAACAATTGAAAAAATTATAAAAAAACCATATCAAGTATGGTAAAATATTGTAAATATAAGAGATCATGTGATTTACATATACAGTTCATACCGTTTATTCCGACTCCACAATAAGTACACCACCCAAATCCATTTATTATTATGCAATGATAAAAAATGGAAGCATTGATGAAAAATTTTTGGAATAAGAATCTATCAAATAGATTAAATAAGAAGTGGAAAAAACCATTCCAGAGTTAATAATGATCAATTGATAATAATAAAGGAACCAATCAAACCATCAAAATTAACACACGAAAACTAATACCAATCACCTTTCTATGGATATAATCACATGTAAAATCACACATCAGTAGTCACTGTTAGAAGTTCATCCACCAACAGAACATGAAATACTTTGTGTTCTCTACTAGGTATGTACTCCCAGAACAAGGTTCATATGTTGTTTCCAAGTAGATCTTACGAACATCTCTCCCATTACCGGTCATCTCATTCCCCTTTTCTAAACATATATCATAGATTAACATTATATAAGATTCTATTTTCTATCTCTTGGAACATTTGGGGACCTCTAGTACATAAAATAGAATCAAAAACCCCTAAAAAAGTTTAATTCCATTAATAGATGTGGTGGGTCAATAAGATTTGGAAATAATTCATTAATAAATACAAAATGGAAAAGATTTCTAAAGGTTCTTCAAATTTTGTTCCATGTAATGGTCACTATGATGTGATAAAAAATGTATTAAACAAAAATTTAATGGTAAAATGATTCTACATAGGTTTCAGTGCTACCTACATAGGTGTCAACACTCACTATGTATGTGTTGTTGAATAAAAACCATAACTTGATAAGTGTGTTGTATTACTCACATAAGCGTAAAAATCCAGCACCCCACTCACATAAGGTTAAATACTTTGATTTTAAATTTAATCTTCTCCTACACACTAATACATTATGAAAATATTAGTTCTATGTAAATGTATTAATTTCACCAACCACTTTATGTTAGGGTAAACTCATTATTATGTAAGAGTATCCTAGTTCCCGTGTAATGGTGTCCCTACAACACAAAACACAAATAAACATAAAAATACATTGCATAAGAGTTATACATGACAAAAATACACATAAGGGAAATTAGCCACTCACGTAAGGTCAATGGCTACCACATATAAGGTTACACAAACCACATGTAAACGTATACAACCCTAATGACATGGTAAAACAAATATTTTTTAAATATATAAAAAATAATCCAAAATAATGAATATTTAATTCTACTGAAAATGAAACATATATAAAGTGTTAATTATCATGTAATAGGTTAATATATATTGAATAAATAAATAAACAACATAACAAAAGTTTCAAATCATATTGTTACCTCTTAGCATTCCTTGGGTGGAATCCCCCCAATGGCTAGTGCTTGTTTTTATTTTTCAACAGAATCAACATCCTCTTCAGAAAATTCATTAGGCTCTCAATTGGCATATTAACTATTCCTATTTAAAAATACTAATGAAAACCCTCTTTTATATGATTCCTATGCTTTTTCAATGGAAATTTCCATTGGGATTCTTGAGAAGGACTATGATTCACGACATTCTCAGCAAAATCCAAAACACATTAAACATTATTGATTGACTTGTATTCCAAACTAGAAAATTTGATGTCACCCCCATCACCCACCATACTACGATCTATTGATAATTGAGAATATATTGGTTTCAAATGTTGAATAATAAATATATGATCCTCCTTTTGATACATTTCATTCATTACAAGGCTTGAACTCAGAACAATAATTGCCCCATATTGAGGTTTTGGACGAGATCCATTATTTTACCTACACCTATGTACAATAAATATAATAAATATAATCCCCATTCTATCTACCCATTTTTGAATTGATATCTATATTGAATATGGTTTCATAGACCCAACTATTTTTATAGTTATTATATATATGTATGATGTATTGAATATTAGTAAAACATCTCATTTCATATAGGATATTTTTATAAATGAAATCAAAGTAATAATGTCCTAGAGAATACATCATATTAGTATGTAACAACATATCTGTACAATGAAGAGAACCGTGATGTGATATGAAAATATTCATAAATAATGTTATACGGTTTGATAATGTACTATAATGGGAATCATGGTACATAGAATATAATCTGTGAGTACTTTCAATAGGATGATGTTTCACCTCATGAAATTCAAAATTTGTAATCTAAAAGATGGGATATTAGGAGAACAGTCCAACCAGTATGAATTCTATATTTTTTTCATTGTTATATATTCTAATCTGTTATCATGTGTAATAGACCTTATACTTTAATATTATTATTAACTCATTTTATAAATATAGAATGTACATTTCCTAATTAAAATCATGATGGAATATATTTATTGTGATGTATGGTATGATTGGTTTTATTAATTGAAAAATCATTAATGTATATTTCATGAAAACATTGGTACCTTCCATCTATATAGTAGATCATATTCGTACTGTTTAATTGGAATATACATTATCCCAAATAATACAACAATAAATGTTAATTAACGACATTAAGGTTGGTGATTTGTAGTTAGTTTTTATTAATTAGTATGGTGAAATGAAGATAATTAAACTGAAGGTGGTGGAATAATTTTTATTCCCTAAGAAATAATGGGATCTATGTGAATTGTGGTACTTTTTCATGTGTTGGTTAAATATTGATACATGTGCTAGAATAATTAATATAATATGTTTGATTATTATATCTATTTATTTTAATTTTACTATATTCACATTACTAGGAAAATGCAGTTTTACCTCTCATAATGTTTTATTTATAATATCTATAATATTATACTACGAAGGAAAGCATGTTAGTTATATTTGAAATATTTGAATCTATATTTCAATTACTATTTCAACATAATTTTATATTTTTATGAGAATTTATATAGTTAGATTTTATGGTTAAATGAAGGAGTATGTACAGAATATTGGATGGGTACAATATAATAAGGTAATAATTTGTAAGGAAAAACTCATTGCGAAATTAAATCTCACTATTTCCTCAACCCTAACTATTCACACATAGGAACATGAAACTATTTAATTGTATATATTGGAAAGAGTTTAATACAATAAAACCAATTTTCATTATTATATTTATAATTACATGATTGGTTTTATTTTATATATATATTATTTTATATTTTATATTTTATTTATTTTTCTAAATACATAGTAATAAAAATCCATTCAATCTATTCTATTACTACATACTATTGTCTAATATAATACTACAATACTCGGAGAATTATTATGAGTTGTGTTGGAATAGTGAATAACATTACTATCATGGTAGAAAATGGTACACCAAAATATATGTTTCTTAATAATTTCTATATTATATATTTAATGTATTTATTTATTTTTGTTTTATTTGTGTCTATAAAATTTTAAATATTTATTTGTCTAAAAAACATTTGAATATGTATAACATTTTTTATCATTAATTATAATTCTAAATATAAATATTGTTGTAAAAATTTAAAATTGATCAAATTATATCAAATATATATCATTTCCTCAAAATATATTTGATGAATAAAAAAATATTTTCCATTATTTCATCTACATTTTATATAAAAAATAATGTATAATATGGTATATGATACTCCTATTAATAAATTATTGTTCCCCCAAATATAATAGATTTTCTCATATCCTCAACATGGATCCCTATATCAATTTTCTCCACATCTATACTACTCATACATGTGCCCACATTATTTATATAAGTTTACCAGTATTATAATTTTAGTTTTAGCATGAATTTATTGTCTACATTAAATTGATACCATATTTCATCTTCATAAATGAATTATTCGTAATTATGAGTTATCATATCTTTTTAATTTGTTTTTATATTCATTAATCTTTATTTTTAGAATATATTGAGTTATTATTCCTCCTTAAATGAGGTTTTAATAAAATTTACCTTTTCACTTATGTACTGCTATAATTTTTCTCCTATTAAAAAATGACATTGTCAATAAAATATTTATATAATTTTTTTTTGCAATTTTGTGAAATATCTTTATATATTTTCAATCTTAATTATGTTTTTATTATTATTAATAAAATTAGATAAAACATGTTATATGATTTTATTTTAGATAGTCATGAAATAATTTGGTTTTAGAGATTCATGTTTACAAATATTGTCATCTATTTAGGTGAATCAACACATATTTTTTTATTTGTAGATTTACGTATATGGAAATTTATGTTTCTAATAAAAATATCTATACCCTTATTGAATATTTCGTTTTCTATATAATAACCATTATTTGACTCATTTATCATTTATATTAATATTCGTAATTATTTTTTATAATATTAATTTGCATATATGAAAAATAAAATTTATATTCTATTATTTTAAGTAATAAAATTTATATATATATATATATATTTGTGAATCATTTAATTTTTTTACTATGTTGGTTGAAACATTATTGTTTTTTTATTTGAGAATCATTAGAAAAAAATTGAATTCATGAAAATTAGAAAAAGAAATTTATATATTGATAATCTTCATTTATTCAACCATGTTCATATATTTTATAAAATAGACATATAATGAAAAAAATTATTAACAAATCTTAAGTAAAATATTACATTATAAAATAAATTTAATAAAATAGAGAAGAATTAATTTTAAAAATTTAAATTGCAATTTTTAATATATATATATATATATATATATATATATATATTTGTGAGGAAATTAAGATCCCAAATCCCAATGTGTATAGGACATTTGTACAAAAAAGTATTAAATTTTTAAATATATAAACATAACTCAGTTTTCAATAAAAAAACATTATAAAGAGAAGATGGTTTGGTGGTGCGGGTTATGCCTGAAGGAAAACCAATTGTCCCAGAAAATTGACTTTTCAAAGGCCATTAGACAACCATTTAATTAAATATCATTTGGTGTCACTCAATATCCATAAATGGATCCTCTAATTTTATTCCATTTTGCCTTCCCTTTAAGGTTACCCTGCCATCATTTCCTTCACTTACAAAAGTGCAACATTAACTCAAATATGTCCTTATCACTGCTCAATATTATTTATAATGTCATTAATATTGGTAAAAAAAATTATATAAAAATTTCAAAAATTATATGATTAGTTATCTAATTATATATTAAAAAATTATTATTAATAATTCCAAAAATTAAATCAAGTTATTGAAATTTACAATAATTTTAAATTGATATTTATAAATAATTAGTAACATTTAGTAATATAATCAAATTTAGTAATATTTTTTTTAGTACATTTAAGAGTAATAGTAATAAAATACTGGTAATGTTCAGGAACAATACGTACTTATAAAAAAATTATTGGAATGAAAAATACAATTAGAAAAAAAAAATTGGCCCATGGGATGCCCCCAAAACATACTTGTTGAAAGATCAATATCACCAAAAAGAACAATTGAAATTTCCAAAAAAAAATTAAAATCCTAACCACTAACATGAATTGTTTCTATTCCACACTGTCTTCTGATGGTTCTAGAAAAAAATTATGCCCAGCCTATTTATTCACCAACTGATTTATATATTTTATAACCCGCGTCACAAGGTCTTTGCAAACCAGCATCTCGAGTTCTTCATAAACACGATGTCAATGCCTTCCCGTTGTTGCAGTGTAAAATATTTTTTAATTACCTATGCAATCAATAGGTCTCTACCAGCCACCCCAAGGAATCTCAATCCTCAGAACATCACCATGCTTGTTATTGACACAATACACACTGAAAAACAGACTCCCATACCCCTCTTCTCACTCCCAATGTAGAATGTGTCCCTCGACACATTCGTGGATCATGTATTAGCAGTCCACGCACGTCGTCGCTACCATCTACTGCCCTCATTCCATAATCACAACTTATATCTAAAAACAGATCGGTGGGGAATTCATCTCATTCCACCCATAAAACATAGCTAAAAGTGGTACGAGTACAAGATTTTCAAGATGAAAACATTTGAAAATGGCTAACAATATCATCATCTTTACATTGAGTGATCGATGTCGACATATGGGAACAAACATTTAGTGAGAGAGACTCTTCATTTAGGAAGGAGTATCTCACCATTCATCAATAATAATAATAAAATCATTATCACATACTTCATGTAAATTATATTATATTTATTTCTATTAAATAATATTATGAATAATAAACATGATGATGAAAATAATGTTTTTATTATTAGGAATTACTTACTTTATTAGTTATATTATTATGATGTATTATTATATAAAAAAATAATTGGCTTATTTAAAACATTTTCAATAATTATTTACTTAGTCATTATTAAAAGATTAATTATATTATTTTTAAGATAAATATAATTCATTATTATTTTTATAATAAGTTTTTTATATAAATAAATATATTATTAATTAAATTATATCTTTTGAAAATTTAAATAATTTTTATTTTTTTTCATTTTATAAAATAATTTTCTAGTTATTTTAATAATTATATTATTTACATTATTGATATGTATTAGATTTATTATTTTAAATATTCAATAATATTATTGATATTAATTAATAGTGAAATTCATAAAATTAAATAATAATAACAAAATTGATAATCCATCATAATGATGTAAAACATAATATATTATCCAAATGGATCAGTCAGGGATTTTATGACAAAATCGAATACTGATAATTTATTAATATAAAAAAGAATATACAATTAGGTGAATACGTATAACAAATAATAATCATCCCAGGCTAAAAAAAAGAAGTAACCTATTTCAATTCCCACAAGTGACCAAATTCAAAGGATTCATTAAATTTCCCATTGGATATATTATTATCCAAAATGTCTTGGTGTATTTTGGACACAATATCCTCATCATGTAATTATTTGATGGATTCATCCATGGTGGGACTAATCCTGAACATCCAATAGATATAATGAAATTCTCTATCTTATTTAGATTGAAATCAATACTCTAAATACATTTAAATTGTGTTATTTGAATGAAAACACTTCTAGTTCAATATTGTAGTAGATGGATTAAAGTGGCATTAAAATCTGATATACCACCTTATTACGTAGGTCATTAATATTCCTTTTCGAATAAATATCATTAAAAGGAATGATATGAAAATTTTTGTATCATGCGTTGTAATATTCTTCATTTTATGCCCAACCAAAAAATTTGAATTCATTTCTCATAAGAAGTGAATAATAGGACGGGTTACTCCAATATGGGTTTTTATTTCCCACTATGTGACCGCTAGATGGAAATTCCATGATCTATGGATATTCATGTTAAGTAGAAATCTATAACAATTCAGGTTCAAACAAAAATGCATTATATTTAAGGGGGGACAACTGGGAAGCCCTCTTCAGTCACCAATATTTTCAAAACATTAAGCATATAAAATTATTATACACATGTACATGACTGATATATTCTTATGTTGATTGATCAATAATACAAAAATACCTTGTATTTATTTCTATTCCATCCACAATGTCTGTATATAGTTCATTTATAGTACATACATGCTTAATAATGAAATTCCCAACACCCTCTTGCAGGTATTCCAGTAGTTCAGCAAAAACTATGATCTCAAATGGTCTGGCCAATAGATAATATTGGGAGGCATCTAGGATTCTTCATTTCAAAGAAATTATAGATGATACAGGTCCGTGCACATTATTTTTCCCTATACAATCCACAACAATATTTAATTTCCATTATTTCATAAACTGATATTAAATGATGATTTGTATATGACCATCAAAATAAAAGGCATATCCTACAAGGAAATGATCAAATGTTTCAACATCTTTATGAATCTATTCTATAATTGAACCCCATACAAATTCAACCCCACCAATCATTTGAACATCTTCTCCCACACCTTTAAAATGTTTAGCTTGTCCACCCATGCATGCATCTACACAGAAGCGACATTTCCTCCATTAGGCTCCCTAACAATTAAAATAGGAACCATATCCCTATGACAGGCTAAATCAACAAAAGAAGATCTAACAACATAAGAAATGGAAAGATCCACTACATCTTTGGAATGACTCTTGAAAATATTTTTTCCAATGTTGATGGAATTATACCCCAATAACCTATCCACATTCTCCTCCAAATTGAGATTAAATATCTCCATTGGATGTCCATATTAATTATACAAAGAACAATGTAGATTCGAGAAACATCATAATGAATAGTGGTCAATGTGGGAGATGCTACCAAAAAATTCATTTAGACACTAAAAATCAATTGAGAGTTATTCCTTGAAGTTAACTACAATAAAAAAATACATTCAATAAGATCATGCCATAAATAAATATCAAGAAAAAAATTTTCATAGTAAACATATCTTTCATGTTCAGTAACATTAAAAACATTAATAAGTGTCCTGAATATATAGGAAATATCCCAGAATATTTATGAGTAAAAAAACACCTTCTCAGGGCCCTAACTCGGATCGTGGATTCAATGAGTGATATTATAGGAACAAATAGATCATATTTTTGATCCCATTATCGAACGATGTGGAAACCATGATTGGGTAAAACAAGGCCATAGCTCTTTGAATATAACATGATATATTTCGAATTAAAAATAATTGAAACAATACCCCACCTATTGAAATCACTCTAAAATCAAAAAATCACAAAAAATGATCAATCTAGATCCATAGATCATCTAGTTTACTTGAAATACAATTCCTAGATACAGAAGGATGATCATGGAGAGTGAATTTTTATTCTTCAATATAGTCATCAAGATATTTATGGTTAGCCTCTACATAGGCAATGGGTCCATTATTTGTAATTATTTTATCCAAATATCTATGAGGATCGTAAAAAATTTATTCTTAATACACAATCAAATTCTCCTACATAAAATAGATTAATGTTTCATACATGTGACATTGATTGAATATAAATTATAAGGTATAAATATAAAAAACATGAAACATGATATAATGACTAAACAAATAAGAAATACTTGAAAAAAATATACATTATTAATAAAATTGAAAATATTATCAATGGACAAAAATATTATTGTTTCAAAACATACACTACTACAAAATAGTCCTTTAATAGTGCAAAAAATGACCTTAATTAGTGTTAAAGAATAGATGAAAACCAGAGTTAGATAAAAATCGCAAGTGATTTATCATCACAAAATAGTGCTTCTAAAGGGGACCATTATCAAATGTATAACAATAATAGATAAAGGGGACGTTATCAATTCTTTTGGAATCACAGATATACTACCACATTTATTTTTTCTTATAGAAGCTCTGATAAAGGCTACAATTACAAGAGCCTAAAATATAACTAATAATGGACCAATATATCTGATTTTCTACTATTAGAGAAAAAGAACCCCTTTATTCATGATTCTAAAAGTTTTAAAAATGACCCCATTATTCTCACTTCTATAGTCGATGATAAAGTGTCAGGATATAGTTTGTTGTAATAGGGAAATTCTTCACCAAAAAACAATAAAATTAGAATATTTAAGAAAAAATACAATAATTTAAATGAAATAAAATTGACAACACAAATAAAAAAACACTATATTTTTAACGTTTAATATAAGGGGTTATACCATTACATTAGTTAAAATTGTTACATTTATTAAAAACAGAAATTTTTTGTTGTATTTGTTTCATAATAAATTCACTTGAAAAAATAACTCTTTGCAATGTAAACCATTTATATAATATTACAAAAAATACATTCATATAATTTCAAATTTTAAACTAATTTGTGATTAATACCTACAACAAAATGAATTAAATTGAGTAACCTTTGAGTCTTTCACGTCAAACTATTTTTTTTCTTCTTCCACTATTACCTCTTTCAAATTTTATTAAATAATTATAAGATCAAAATGATAAGGATGTTAATTATGGAATATTAGATTAATGGATGTCAAATCAATCTAGCCTCATTTTTCTCAGGTTTGGCTATGTGATGCACGTAATTAACTCAAATGGAAATTATATGCTGAAAAGAAATAGATAGAGTCATACTGGTAACACCATGGTCTCGATTTCAATGGGGATTATTAATAAAAATATAAAATTACATTTGTATAGATTTCCTAATGTATAAAAATATTCTGAATGGTTTTTTCTGTTTTGAGTACGTCACATTCCTTTTTATAGAAATGTCATTTTTATCCGGAAACACGTACTTTGAAACACACTAACAACATAGTGTATATTTTTAATATGATACAAATACCTAATAATCAAAAAATATTTATGAATCACATTACTAAATTATCAATAAAATATCATAATGTTTTCTAAATATTTATTTACATACTTATTTTGAACTAAAATATCAATTTAAATTGAAAAAAGGTTATTTGAATCATACTGGAATCATCAAGTTATAAATTGAGTTTTAGATGATTCTTTCCACATCAAAAGGACATAGGGATTTTCCCCAAAATTATAAAATTAATCATAACACGTTTTCATTTTTTTGAGTAGGCCATTTTTCTTTTTTACCAAAATTGATGTCAATTTTCAAAAATTGATGCATTTATAGTTATATGGTTTGCACTGTGCATTGGATTTAGGTTAGAATAATTCCTCGTACTAAAAAATGATGTATGGATAATATTTTTAATGTATCAAGACAATCTGATTGTATTTTCACTATTTTTATTTTGAAACTTATCTTTTTTAATAAAATATAATTAAAAAAACATGCACTTTGACTCATTCTACTCACATCGTCTGTTAGTCAGACAAGGGAGTAATTCCAAAACATCAAAATTGAAATATGAATCAATTTATAATATTAAAAATAAAATATTATTTTCTTTACTTGGATTTCAATGAGTTACACTTTTGAAACAAAAATATTGATTTAATACGGATAATTAATTATTTGAGTCATACAATGAATATCGTTTATTAAAATGAGGTTGGAGTGAATTTTAATCATCAATAATGACAGGTATATCATTTATATAAATTATCCATACATTTGTAATGCATATTATTCATGGTTGGGTAGGTCAATTATACTTTTTACAAAAAAATTGTCATTTTTAAATAAAAAGGGCCACATTGAGTCATTCTGGTCACATTTTTTGTCGGATTGAGGTGATGATCATTCCAACATATCTCAAATGACATATGGATAATTATCCTAATGTATCAAAATAATAATAATGTTTTATTGGTTTTGATTATGTCACATTCATTAATACTAAAATCTAATCTTAAATAGAAAACACACACATTGACTCATACTGATCACATTGTTTATCAGTTTATTGTGAGACAAATTACCAATATGTATAAAATGATTTATGATTCATTTTCATAATTTATCATGATAATCTATATAGACATGCTAGATTTTCGGTAAGATAAAAATCATGAACTAAAATGATTATTTTAAACTAATAACAAACACATTGAGTCATATCGGGAACATGGTGTATCATATTGAAGTGAAATTTTTTCTACATATCACAATTGAAAAATAGATAATTTATGTAAAGTATCAAAATTATGTGACTGTGTTTTATAGGTTCTGTAAAGTTCAATTGACCTTTTTACTAAAATTGATGTCATTTTTATATAAATATAGGTGATCGGAGTCATAGCAATCACATCATGTGTCAAATTGATGTGAATAAAATTTTTAAATGTCACATATGACTTATGGATCTTTTTCCTAGTGATTCAATAAAATATGAATGTTTATTTATCATTTTTTAGTATGTAACATTTTTTTTCTAATATTCAATTTTTAAAATTAAAACACTCACATTGAAACATAATGATGGAATAGTTTTTCCAATTGCTTTTAGAACAATTATAGATCATTAAAAATGACTTATTAATAATTGTTATAAATTATAATGAAAATCAGAGTATGTTTGTTCCATTTTTGGTGAGTGACAATTATAGAATAAAAATTTAGATTTTAAACTGATTAGAGACACATTGTGTCATATTTAAAACATTGTGTTTTAGATTGAGGTGAGACTGATAACTACATTTCAATAATTAATTATGGATCATTACCATAATGTGATAACCAAATATGAATGTGTTCACTCAATTTTGAGTAGGACAGTAGTCCATTTTAATAAAATTTAAGTCAATATTATATAAAAAGATTCACATGTAGTCATTCCATCATATCATGCATAAAGTTGAGGTTTGGACAAATCATACATATCTCAACTGAATTATGGATATTTTTCATGATATATCAAAACACTCTTGTTTTTTTAGGATATTACTTGTATTTTTTTACTAAAATATCATTTTTATTTGAAAAAACTCACCTTGATCCATACCAATAACATCATGTACTAGTTTGATCTGAGAATGTTTCATAAAGATAATAAATATCTTATGAATCATTCTGATATATTGCCATGAAAATATAAGTGCATTTAATGATTTTTAATTAGTGGCACTTTTTCAACAAAAATGCATATTTAAACCTTATGACGGAAGATTGAAGTCATATTAGGATCATCATGTATCATATTGAGAGGAGGGTGATACATACACATCGCAAATGATATATGGGTAATTTTAATAATGTATAAAATCATTAAGAATAGTATTTCATTGTTTTGAGTATACCTGTTGTCTTTTTTATTAAAATTAATGTTAATTGTAAATAAAAATAAGCACTTTGAGTAATATCGGTCAAATTGTTTTCAGATTGAGGTGAGGAAAATTATAACTATCTCCAAGTCTCAATGAAAATAATAAGTGACAATGTTACCATGATTTTCATTCCAATACTTTTGAATTTAAAAAAAATTATTGAGTCGATATTCGTTATTGGAAAACAGTTCTCATTATAGAAATTATAATGGGAAGAGGAGGCTCGTGTTCCCATTATATCATTAGAAGTCCACATAATGGCCACATGATGTTACAATACTTATATATATTTCATAAATTCTAATGGTTTAAGGTTACTAACATTTACTCGATGTGAAGTGTTCGATGTTCCACTATGAAAGGCAATGGAAATAATGGAAACATTGGAAGAACGAAAAATTCTATGTATTTTGAGGATTGTTTTATATAGTTGAAAGCATAATATGAATTACAAAATGACTAGTTTAAAGTACCAAATTATTTATTAGATAATAATGTTATGGAAATTAACATATGAATGGTTTATAGAATAATGAATAAATAAATAAAATATGTAATATTAATTCACATTTTGATGATGGTATTATGTATTCCTGACACATTAATTTTTTTCATTATCAATGTTGTAGGCTCATAGTATAATCTCTCTTGAGCATGAGATGTTTTTAAAAAACCTCCCCTACTCAATTATATGAATCCATCTATAAAAGCAAACAATTATTATATGTGTAAAAAAGCAACAAATTAATCATAAATAGTAAAAATTAAATTAATTCTTTATATAATGATTTTACAATGAAGACAAAATTATTACCTATATTATTTAGTAGTCTAGGGAACATAGAGCAATGTGAAAAAATCCAACACTTCATTGTGAAATGTTTTCAAGGGAGAATAAGTATTTTGATTTTTTAGTGCATAATGGCATGATTGATGGACAAACCACCCCAAATCGAACAAAAAATTATGCACGTGCATAAAAATAATTCCTAATGGACTAATAATAAATAGAAATAAAATGATATAAATATGAAAATTAAATTTACATTAGGTAAAAATATTTTACTTTCAAAATATCCGAATGAACTATATGATTGAGTTGAGGTAGCATTGATGATCATTCTGAAATGATAGTAAAATAAGGATAAATAGGACATCACTTGATGCTTATGCTCATGATCCTAGAATATAACTTTTGTGGCCTATAGAATAGTCCCAAAATCTACCTACTCTTTATTATATTAAATATGTTAATGTGATGATCTATCCAATATTATTTGATCATTCTATTAATGGAAAAGGTGATCAGGATAAAATGATGTCTTGTGAATTGGCTATTCTTACTGATTCTACTTGTTATGAGGGTATTGTCCTATTTAATCATGGATTAGTTAATTATGATCCCTTAATTTAGTAAACTGAGTATAATTTTACAGTTTTTACTGTAATGACACTAAAACCTTATAGAAATAATTTTGATATGAAAAAATCTCTATCTTTTAAGGAAATGTATTTTTCTTATTCTAGTGAAGGTTTCAGAGTGATTGGTCATTCGACCCTGAACAGAGATGTGGTTATGATTTCTATGTTTTCTAAATATGAGAAGGTTTCAGAGTCTAATAATGATTATCTTTGGACTTTTGTTTTGGATGTTTTATATAATGATATTTTTATACCTTTTATTGGTCAACAAATCATTACACCATCTCCTCATCATCATGATCCTATGGAGCATATTACTATTGGGTTGGTGTCATTTAGTTGTGGTATAGATGAATGTATGTTCCCTCAATTACCTTCTTATAATTAATTTAGTAAAATGAAAATTTTCAATGTATATATGGAGATGATTAAATCATTTAATAAATCCATCCCATTGAGAGGTGTTTTTTAGTCTGATTACACTAATGTTATTCAGAATGAGGAATTCACTCATTATGAATGTAACATACCCATTTCACAACCCCATCTAGTGAGGTAGCCACTATCTCATCATTTAAACTATATTTCTTTGTTCATGATACAATCATATTAGGAAAGGTAAATAAAAAATGTTGTAAGATAATTAAGCCGGAAAAAAATCAACAACAAGAAGTATCTTGGTCAAGGCTCAATGTCTCTTCACCAATGGAGATTTTTATATTGGAATTGCATATTGATTGGTAATTATCCTCTGGTTATGGTTATATGGAAATTAAAATTTTCAAAAAAACCTATTCGTCAAAAAATTGTAGAACCTAAAATTACATTTGATTATTGTCAGTCCTTCAGGTGGACTGAACATAGTTATTCATTAGTTACTCCCAATAATAATCAAGATGGTGATGAATAAATTTGGGTGCTAATGAATTATAGTACTTCATTGATATTTTACTGTCATGATCAATAGTCAATCACTATATCTACGGGGATGATTTTTTTCTAAATTTCAATTATATTGTCTACGATTTTAATTAGTAAATAGAAGTAGTTATGTTTGGATTGTTCTGGAAAATTTGCCTAGAAATATGGGACATATTTCGAGTATTCATGGTGTTATTAATATGTGTTGAGTACAATAGTGATGAGTATATATTAGTTCTATAGGACGGTTGTTCAATAATTTTCTGTATGTAATGAAAAATATGGCATTGTTGAGGTCCATATTGTATTAGTATATTTTACCTGATGGAGACACACTCTTAATTTTAGTCAAGAATGAAAATTTGATCGAATATTTATGCATGTGGAATAAATAAATGACTCTATTAATGGATATAATATAACCCCTATTATGTATCATATGGATAATACTTCTATTCTTATGGATGTATTGATATATAATTTACAGTCAGCACCCTATCCTTTTAAATTATAAAATTCATTGATTATGAAACCTATATAATATGATATAATCATTGATGCATGAAAGGTTAATGTTAGTGGTATACCTCTCCATTTTCATTCAATTGAACTAATGAATTTAAAGGGAATATGTAATGACCATAGAAAATATTCTTCTTCAAACTTTGATGTTGATATTAAAAATGACGAAAATCATTAACATCAAATTCAATTTTATAATTTGAATAAAATGATCTTTCTTGGGAAGAGATGAGTTCTCTATACAAATTCAATGTTCTGTTATCTATTTTATAAAATCATTCTATATGTTAATAAAATGTTATATTATTGATGGAGGGGGAGAAAAAATTAATGTTTTTTCATTTCTTGTATAGAGACAAGAAGGTAAAAAGGGGACATAATACCATATAAATTAAACGGGAATGGTTTATTTATATAAAATAAATATAATGTGGATATAAAATAATTTTAGGATCTGTATACAGATAATGGTGTTGATAATACCCCCAAATGGTTAACAATTTCACTGCTATAAGTAATAAATTCCAGAGAAGTTTTCTTATTCATGTACCAAGTGTGAAGGAAATTAAAGTGGCTCTATTTTATTTTATTATTGATAGTTTTGAAGGTCCAGGTGGTTTCAATACTAATTTTATTATGTTATTTGGAGAATTTATATACATGGAGATACATTATTTGGTTGGTTTATTTTTTTACCATGACTCACGTCCATATTGTATGAATGCTTAATTTATTTCTCTAATTCTAAACAAGCGAATGCTCTAGATATGAATGATTTTAAGCCTTTGGTGATTGGGAACACTATTTAAAGGATAATTACTAATATCAAGGCTTCAATAATGGGATTAATTTCCTTGGGTATCATTACAAACAATCAGTTTGGTATTTTAGCTTGAATTAATAATATGTATTTCTTTATACTACATTAGAGTGTATCAATATTTTGAAAAACTGCATTGAATAATTAGAATGTTGATCTTATGATAGATATTTTAAAAGTTTTGGAAAAAATAATGTGGTGTATCATCTTTGTCACTGTGATAATTTATGGGTTTTCAATATATTTTCGAATGTTGATCAAATTCATCTTAAACATTTCTATGCTCTTTGTGATGGTCAATGTGTCACCTTGTGTTTTATTAGTGTTCTAGTGGAGTGAGGTGTGGGTATCTATAAATCTTTCTTCTCTTTTCTAATATTGAAGTATACATGAATAATTTCCTAAATAATCATGTGAATTGTGGATTATGTCATCTAATGAAGGTTGTAAGATCTATCTTTACCCATTCACAAATATAATATGATGATGAAATAGTTTTATTTGGAGATCACATTAAACTAATCTTTCTGACATTAATGATATTTTGTGGAACTATGAGGAATTTTATGTTCATGTGATTAATTGTAATATATCTAAAATGATATTTGTTGAAGGGGTGAACATTACAATGAAAAAAGGGTATTTTGAAATTCCGTTGTAATATAAGGGTATGTTCACTTTAAATATCATGGTGCACCTCTTTTTTGGTAGTGTTAAAACATGTATCATATATAATAAATGATTTTGGATTACAAATCAATGAAAACATGGAATGCTATAAAACATGTCACAAGCACTGATGATATTCCTTGTTCATTATGTAATCACATTAATTTTTCTTTAGGATTTTCCTTATATATAAAGACTATATTTTTTTTAGAGATGATGATTTTGTTTCGGAACATTGTATGGACTTGTTCTATTCATGAGGGAAAAATTATATTATTGTATTGGAAGTTTTTTGTTAAACATGTAGATATGGGAGGAATGAGAATAAAATATCAGAAGTGTTTAAAATAAGAAAATATTAAAAATATCACTTAGAATATTCTTAAATCCAAATAATCATCTATGGAATTTTTTGTGGATGATTTTATTAATATACATTATAATGTATACTCTTTTTATTTCCCAACTTTTTCCTATCATTCTATTAATCATTCATATTCAATGATTTTTCTATGTTCTAAATGTAAAGTATCCAAGCACTATTCTCAAAATATTTGTACATATACTTGGATATCATGGATTATAGCATTATAAGTGGAAATATCTATTAATTTAAAAATTATATCAATTTAATGTTATTGCATATGACCTATGAACAGATTATTTCAGGCTATAGTATGATAGATATAAATATAATGATATGGATACTATCATTTTGAAACCAAATTTAAATGGACCATTCATTTGCAGAAATTTTAAAAGGATAAATGGTGTTTTTTATTTTTTTTCTCCCCTTTTCTTTTTTTACTGATAAAATTCCCATCATTTCACCTACTACATATTTTTATCATTTATGGTATTTATTAAAGGACCCATCAACTGTGGTGGTTTATGAAACATACATGAATTAGCATTGTGATGGTCTTCTTTCACTGAACGAATTCATATGAGTCCCTTGATCATGTTTTTATCTCATTCTATTTTACTTGAAGGCTGTGGAGATATGTTGAAGATATGTTTTGTTGTAAACATAAATCCATTATCTCTAAACATCTTAGGTAATCAGTAATTGAAACATGATGTCATTACTAGGTGTAGTTAGTAATATTATCTAATACAAACTCTATATTATTTCGTTTACATGGAGAGTGTGAAATTCTTCTAATTTTGATGACCAATTCCTACAATTTTGTGCTTCAATTAGTGAAATAAATATAAATCTTATGATTTATTCAATGTGATAAATTAAATATATGAAGAATGAACATTCTGACCTTATTATTTTGTGATCATTTTATGTTTTTGGAATGATTAAAAATACGTTAGTTTCTATATATTTCGAGTGGTTTCCCCCCAACAAGGAAGATATAATTTTCAATGTGGATTATCAACAACATTTGCACCAAGTTCACCTATTGTGGTGGAATATTCAACAAAAAATTATTATTTGATAAATTTTATTAATAACACCCAATTTGGAGAATCATAGTTAATGAAATTTAGTCATGGCCCATGAAAAAAGATGTCATGTAGGGTGAAAATTTCATTGACATGAATTGTGGATTGAATTAGATTCAGGCGTCAAAGTTTGCAATCATATAATTCACACTAAGAAGGATCCATGAAATATGATTACATCTTTTATTGATAGTATTAGTGTTATGATGAATCATTAAATTGGATCACTGGTGTCTATATAGAAGAAAATCAGGTTTTAGATGCCCTTTCTATGGGATGAAATTTAGGGAACAATTCTAGCTGGTTCATTGTGGCACCTGTTTTTTGTTAGAACATCATTAAACATATGCACATGGAGATATGTATACCTAATGTTTTAAAACTCCAATTAAATTATTCATTGTGGCATTATGAGTTATGCAATTATTTTCAGGATTCAGTTTTCTGTCATCCATAACATTTTGATTAACTCTCATTAATTCATTAATGGTTTTATGTATTCAGATCCTCTATCGAGAATTTAATGATTCTCTTTATGGTACAATATAATATACAATACATTGTATACATTGGTATTGACATGAACTCATTGGGATATCTCAATGAAAAGGTTATCTTCAATAGAATTATCATCTAACTCGAACTTATTTTTAGTATCTAGTAAGAAAATTGACCAGTTATTATTTCATGAATCTAAGACACAAAATAATATCACTACTTGTGATTACATTATAAATGACTCATAGATATGTGAATCTTTTCAGAACTAATTGTCCTAAAACTTCTCTAATAATTTATATTTGTATAGAATATATAACCAATGATTACAAAACTACTATATGATATGACATTTTCATTCAATCCCTTGGAAATCTAATAGAGTCCTTCATCAATTAATTCCTATTTTTAGACAACTCCTTCTATATTTCATCTCATAACCCTCATATAATCTATTGATTATTTTTATTTGATATGAACCATTCATCCCTTGATGGATAAAATTCTCTAAAAATTTCATTGTGTGATTCAATGTATATATCAAAAACTTGACTATAATGAAAAATTTTAATATGTAATTTCTCGCACTCAATCATGGAAATTGTAAAAAAAATATTTTATTGAAATATATTCTCCCATAAGGCATCTTCTATAATGATACTTTGGAAGATTTATGTTTTCCACATATGAATTTTTATAAGTACATAATTCAATATATTCTTCAACAATATATTTATATTCAATAAAACTTTATTTCGGACTTCTACTCATAACATACCATAAAAAATTCTCATAATATTTTCAAAACAGTAATTCCATATGTAGTGGAATGGACCACATAGTAGATCCTCTATGACTAAGTGACCCATCTGGTGGATCATAATATTTATGATTTATGTGGGTAATAAGATATATAATTCAAAAAATATAATAGCAACCACATTATTCATGATTAGAAAGCTAATTTGGTCTAAAACATTAAACCATATGGATTTAACATTGATTTATTGTCTTGTTAATATATGTCATATATTTTGAGGTAGAATAGAATGAAATGGTACATGAATCAAATAATCCATCAGAACAATATATCAATGTTTTTCCCTTGTAAAATTAAATTATTATTTGATACGACATTCTTGTTATTTTAATTATACCCCTCTGGAACATTTATAATATTACAAAAAGTAAACCTTGTAATTATTCCTGTATAAAAATAGGGTAACCTCCTAGATTATGAAAATGTATTACCTTTACCCTTGACATCATACAACAATTTTTTTGTTCCCAATTTAATCATTTTTATAATATCATTGAATTCATGAATCAATTTTTAAGAAAATTTAGTAACATTCCAAAGAAATTATAAAATACATTATTTTCTATATGCATGGAATCCTAAAAAGTACTATCATATGAACTATTATAATACATTAATTCAAAGAAAAACAATCTCTTCATGAAATATGATTTCGTATGGTTTTTATAATCTGGTTTATCAAAAATAATTCAAATATCTTTTACAGTATAGAATAGTTACCCACATGTTATGGTAGATAGTTTTGTACCGTGTTTGATATTCCCATAGAATTCTATCGTATGGGATCAATATTTATGACATCGATGAACAAATGTTGAGGACCTAAAACCACAATCATTGAGGAATGTATCAAATGAACTGACTGGGCATGTTTTCCCAAATGGGTCACCCAAAAATTTCATTAATGTTCTGTGCTGATAAATTTCGACAATCAGGGAAGTAATTTATCATCCCTAACAACATATCCCACAATTGGAAACATTTACTACCACAATCCAAATACCTTCTAACACATTTATCCAAATCCAATATTCTATATTCAATATAAAGAGAAAATTATACATCTAAATCATTACTATGATGATTTGGCTATGATATAAGTATAGGTGACATAATGTATTTTAACATCATGAATATACTTCATTGAAACGTATAATTTTCCAACATTATGTGTCATGTACAGAGATAAAACACTATATATACAAATAATGTATTCCATTTTTAGATAATTTGATATGAATATTTCATATATCATTTTCAAATTTTGGATACTCATAATCAATTTTTTTAAACTATGGATAATTGTTTTAATGATGTAGGTTTCAATATTTAATTCTTGTATCTTCATTCCAGGATAATTATCCTACAATTTCCTAATATCTGTATTGTCTTTTAAATAATATAATGATAAGAATGTACTATACATATTTCTGTGGATTTGATTTATTTATCTTTGATTGATTTTCACCACACATATGTCATTTTATGAGTGATTTATGGCCCCTAATAAATAAAATGAGATCCTTTTGAGAGGCACCGACATTTATAGATATCATTACTATTTAAGGTTTTATTAGATTAGTATAATATGTTAGACAAGGTAGATCAATTTTTTTCTAGAAGAATATCAATTAGGAGACTTTATATTTATGTGAATCTGGTGTCACTATATCCACTACAATCATTATAAATATATATCATCAATAATACTGACAATGTTCTTTATTTATTACAATTGGTATATAATAGTATCTTAGCATAGTTATATTACATCCAAAACCACTTTTAATAATCATGATGAACATATTTAATTTCCATTTTCATTCCTTCCCTTATATATCCATAATCATTAAGATTGGTATCCATATCCAATGATCTATAAACCACATTATCATCCAAATATGTTTGTGAATTCTGTTTTTATCCGCATTTAGTCAATCATTTTTTAATATGCTCTATTCCTGGACAAATAAACTATTGTTACATCTCTGTTTGAGTAATTTTACATTAATAATGAGCCATTACGCTAATTTATAAATTGAATATGAATTTTTTTTATCTAAATTTAGTAGGTATGTTTTCATTTTTACTAAAATTGAAGTCAATATTAATGAAAAAGATCCACTTTGAGTCACACTGGTAACACCATTCATCATATTGAGGTTATGATAACTCATAAATTTTTCATATGAATTATGGATCTTTTTTAGGAAATATCAAAACCATCCACCTTTGGTTTCTTTATTTTAAAACATTACATTCCTTTTATACTAAAATAAAATTTTTAATTTGAATCAAACACTATGAATCATACCAGTAACATCATGCATTATATTTATGTGAGGATTATTAATAAACCTAAAAAATAACGTCTGAATCTTTCTACAAAATTATCAACACAATCCATGTCCAATTTTTTTTTTTATTGAGGGGTACGTTTTCAACTAAAATGTAAATTTTTACCATATAACACACTCTTTGAGTCAAACTGGAAATATTGTCTATCATATTAAGATGTGTGTGACTCCTACACATCAAAAATGACTTATGGATCGTTTTCATAATGTATAAAAATATTAATAATATGACTTATTGGTTTTGAGTATATCAGTTGTATTGTTTACTCAAACTAATTTCAATTGTAAATAAAAACAAGAACATTGTGTTATATTGGTCAAACCGTGAGTCAAATTGAGGTGATGAAAATTCAAAACTGATTCAGAGACTCAATGAATATACAAACATCCAATGTTACCATTATTTTTATTGCCTTTATCATTTTTTATTAGAACAAATTCTAATTGACTTGATGTTAATAGTCTAAAAATAATGTTACCATCATTTTAATTTCCTTTATCATTTTGGAAATTATCTTATGAATAATAGGTGATTTTAGGACAAAATAAATTAAATAATTAAAAGTAATTTAGATTTTCATGAATGGTGTCTGTATTCCTAACACATTTATTTTTTCATTAACATAGTTGTAGGCTCTTAGTCTACTCTCTTATGACTTTGAGAGGTTTTGAAAAACTCTCCCCTACTAATGTTAATGAATCCACTTGTATAAGAAAACAATTATAATATTAGTAATACTATAAATAAACACATTTATAATAAGTATGCAAAAATGAATTAATACAATGAACAATGATTTTACTATGAAAACATTAGGATTACCTTTATGATTGAGTAATAAATGGACCTGAAAGAATGTAAAAAATTCCATCAATACATGGTTGAATACTATTTCAGGGACATGAAGTCTAGGAATTTATTGTGCATAAAGGCATGATTGATGGACATACCAATCAAAATCGAACCAAGGAATACTGATGCATAGGAAGAAAATTCTTATGTGAATAATAATAATCGAAATAAACTCATATAAATATTAATATATAAATATACTATATAGAAAATTATTTTACTTTGAAAACATCAAAATTAACTCAGTGATTGATCCTCTGAATCCTATAATAGAACATATTTCACCTATATAACATCCCCCGAATCTACCTTATCCACCATCTAGTAAAGAGGGTAATTTCATGATCCATCTAATATTAATTTAGCATTTAGTCAATGGAAAATCTGAGTGGGATAAACTTATGTCTTATAAACATGTTATGCTTACTACTTCTGTTTGTTATGAGTGTATTATTTTATTTCATCCTAGTTTAGTTAATGATGATTCATTCACTGAACAAACTATTCTTAATTTTATGGTGTTGAACGACAAGACCCAAAAAAATTCTAGGCCTAATTTTTATACACAAAAATCACACTCTTTAAAAGAAAAGTGTATTTTTCAAACTAGGTATGGCCTGAGAGTGATTGATCTCTATAAATTTCCATGTGATGCTGATAGGATTTCAGAGTTGTTTTTCTAGTATAATAAATATGTTCACGGGGCATCTGTTTTGGATGTTGTATGGAATGTTATTTTTATACCATGTTCTCGTCAATAGATCATTGCACCATATTTTCATCATAATGCTCTAATTGAGCATATTACTCATGGGATGGTCTCATCTAGTTGTGGTAACAACGATGGTCAATTCGCACATGTACCTTATTATAATGAGTTTAGGAAAATAACTATTGTCCATGTCTATGTGGATTATTTTAAATCATTGAAAAAATTCATCCATTTGAATGGTGTTTTTTTGGACTGATTACACTTAATACCTTTAGAAGGAGGAATTCACTCTTTCTGAAAGTAACCAAACTATTGGAATACCACCTCTAGTGAGATAACCACTACCCCAATATCTCAACTGTATATTATTGGTCATGATTCAAACACTATAGGAAAGGGAATGAATAAAAATGTTCTATGAAGCAAATTACAGGAATGAATCAACAATAAGATGGGCCATGTACAAGGCTCAGGTCTCTTCACGAATGGAGATTTTATATTGGAATTTCTATGGGATGTGGAAATCTCTCTTAGTCATGGTCAATATGAACTAAAACATGACCAATAAACCAATTCATCATAGCATTTTAGAACAAAATATTACCTTTGTTAATTTGATGTCCTTCAATTGATCTGTACATAGTTATTTTTTTTATCACAACACTAATCTTGATGGTGAGGAATCAATTTGTGTGCAAAATCAATATAGTACTTCCTTAATATTTTATTTTCATGGTCAATATTCAATCCCTGTCTCTTTGAGGATTAACGGAATTGAAATTTCAGTCAACTTTGTCTATGATTTTAGACATTATATAATATGAGAGGAGAAATTTGGGTGAAAAATCAATATATTACGTCCATAATATTTTATTTCCCAATCAATATATTAAAAGATTTTCCCAGGTGATTTATAATGGAATATTCAAATCCAAAGACAATACCTACTACTATTTGGATGATTTACAGAAAATACGATGATTGCAATGAGGAATATGAGATGTAATTTTGGTATTGGAAGCATATGATACCTCACAAGAAACATGATCCAATATATGGTTTGATTTATTTAATGTCACATTATAAAATTTTCTTCCAAAAGAGATCCACGAGCTATTGTGGAACAAGATACATCCGTATTTCAAAAAAAATGAATTTTCGATTGTTTGATTATAGGGTAGTGAAACTAGTTTTTTATGGGATTCATGGATGAGGGTTGGGAAGGATAAGGGGATAAATAATGGGAAAATATATTTATCATCAAAATGGAATTCATTGGTACCTTGGATTTTATCGACCCTTGAATCATTCGAGCCATAGAATGAAGCCTTTGAGTACATGGAGTCTTTATTCTTGCCATAATTTGGGCATGGATTGGACAAAGAGGAGCGATGTCCGTAAGTCCATACCACAGAGAGATGTAGATATCATGAAATAGTATGTGATTGATAGTATTCTTAAAAAAGATTGGTACACTTTTATCACAACCTCCAAAAAAATGTTGATAAATATAACAATTATTATTTCAATATTATTATGCGTTGATAAAAGGATTCATTATCAATGACTTTTTTATAATGGATAAATATATATCTTTATTAACTAAAAAAAGTGATGATAATGTTAATATGTATCATCTATTGTTATATATTTGTAGATAAATGATATCTGAATATTATTATAAATAAAACAACTTCCAAATATATTTATATAATTATATATATATACATATATATTATAAATATATATAAATGATAATATTTTAATAATAATCATTATTTAAATATACGTTTTATATTTTTATAATTATTTAAATATATAATTATATATTTATATTTATATAAATGCATTATTTAGAATATAATATTTATATCATTATATATATATATATATATATATGTATTGAAGAGATATATATTAATATAAATACAGTAATTATATAAATTATGTAAATATATATATTATAATTTTATAACCATTATATAAATGTTATTATTTATTTATAGTTATATAAATAGTTTTTCAAAAATAATTTTTATTTTTAATTACTTTTATATGAATATATAAATATAGTAAATATAAATTTAAAAAAAAATATTTTTAAATAATATATTACAAATATCTTTTTATCATTTTTAATGTATATTGATTCTTAAGTACAAGAATGTTTATTATAATTGAAATTGAATAATTAAAAATGAGTACAGTTTAAAAATAATGAAAAAAATGAAAAGTTTTCTTGAATAAATATTAATTATTAAAAATAAGGATCTTTACTGAAATAATGATGAATACAAATTGAAAATATTAAAACATAATTACTAAATACATATATTATAAATAATAAACATTGGCTATATTTCCAAATCAATGAAATTAAATTGATTTTATACATAACATTAACAAAATAAATATATAAAAAAATAATTATTTTGAAATTTAATTAAATTATATATTAAATTTATCATGTTATAATGAAATTCCAAAATTAATACATCCTTTGGAAAAAATTACATAAATATTAGGTGTATATGTTTTTATATAATATTTCATTCATTACTAGAGTATTTTTATTTATGATTTGTATATAGAAGTGAATTAATTATATATTTTGAAAATCAATACATCACACGTTTGATCTATGTTAAATTGAAATATCAAATGATATTCAATTATTTTCACTACTCGATGTAATTATTCAGCATTACAATGTTAGAATCTGTTTCCAAATCTTATATCTAATCAATATTTATTATTCATTTAAGGATCTCCAATCAAAACCACGAACGTGTTTTCATATACAACCTCGAGTGTAATTCTCTCCAAATATATCGGCTTGTAGATGTAGACTTTCATTGTTAGATTTTCCGTAGTCAATATATTTATCTGTATATCCTCTTTATTTTGTTTCCCAATCAATATAGATGTGTCATCGTCCACAGTGTTTGGGAGAACGACCAATTTTCCTTGATTTAGATTGTTTCAAATTTCCCTCCATCTCGTCATATTCTACTTCAGAGTTTTTTTATTCATTGGAGTCTAGTAAAAATATTGTTAATCCTCATGAATTTTAGTTTGTATCTTTGATAGATTTTCTGGTGTGGTAAGAACTTCAAACATAACACCCTGATGTAGTTCAACAGCATCGTAGTCACCAACTACTTGCACTAAATAAACATTTCTAAAATAATTCAGATTAAAACAAATTTATGTAATCAATTTATCTCCATTTAATTGAACAACTAAATCCATCATATAATAATTCATCATGTCTTTTGACATCTGTGAAGCATGTAGACATAAATATTTTGACAATTAAATCATTTTGAGTGTAGATGAACACTCATATTTCATTGATTTATTAACATTTATAGCGAATTTCCCTAAAATATGATGAGCCTGTAAAAATATTTTCACCATCCATTTTTATTTAACATGGAAAGAACATAAAATACATAGATGATCATGATCATCTTGTTGATCAAACAATTTTTTCATTGTAACTTCTTCAACATATATAGTGTCTATTGCCAAATAATTATTATTAGTAATTTTCCCTGACATTGGGGATACGAGTGTAATTTCATTAGTAGAAACAATTAGATATTTGGACTCTACCATGAGATCCATAATATAATAAACCACTATAGTTGGTGTGCTCTTCACATTCATGTTCTCTCGCAATGATGTAACAGTAGTATGTTATTTGGTAATTCAATTATACTCTAAATCATCATACTAAAATTACTATATTCATTAATAAGATTAGTTAAATGGTCAAGATGTGTAACAATATATATATATATGAATTTTGTTAAAAATTTCCAATGGAAGGGTTTATGTGAGAAGGCTCATGGAAATAAACATCTATAGAGCTGTATCATCAATATCATCAAATGGCGTACAATTCTAAGAAACTTCCACAAAAGGCCCATCATTAAATCCATCCCTATTTTCAGTAACTAGTTTTCCAAAACCATTTCTCATATCATCATTAATATTGTTTGTAGTTCTAGTGTTGGTGTCCCAGAACGAACTATTTTCACATTGATTTCATGAATATTTGATGTATTAAATATTGAATTAAACATCATATTAGATATTGTTCATTTTTCATTATGACTGTAATGTTATAATTTTCTAATGTATTTTTTCAATTAATATGGTCATAGTAGTTCTCCTCTATGATGATAACCTCGATGTTCAATGAGAGTATTCATAATATAATACTACAGTTGGATAGCATAATATGATTGGACATGTAGTATATAAACAACAATGTGTGATTATTCGTAAGCATATTAGACTTATTCTCATGATGTTCACCATTGGTAATCTCTATGATGTGCGATTATGAGAACAGACCCTCCAATAGGAATTATGCATGTTTTTGTTTCATTATACATTCCAATCTATGAGTGTGTATAATGGTCCATAGACATTGTGATTAACATTAATGCATCACACGACTCACACATTTTGATTTGTCACATGAAATTACATTTCCATGGTGTAATGAAAAGTTTATTTCAGGTAGTCAAATAATGATTTATCAAGCATATATTTTTTTGACACCATCATGAAATATTTTTCACGATATTATGTGAGAATAATATTCTATTACACTATGTTTGTTCTTATATAATTTTCAATATATTAACATTATTTTCTTTATCTTGGGTTTGTTGACCTGTTGCTAATCAGTATTCCTAGTCATTATACAAGATCATCTAATGACAATAAGAAATATTAATAGCGAGTCACATACTATGTGTTTTTGGAGGTCGTGATCAATTTATTTTTGAATTTAATTAATAAAATAAATATTATTTTCAAGAATGATGAATAATATTATTTATGTTATATTGATCACATTAATTAAATAAAAAAATTATTCACAAGACATTGAATAATATATATATATATATATATTTGAATATTTAATAAATATTTATTTTCTATTTTAAAAAAAATATTTAAGAGATTTAAATACTTTTTTAGGAGTTTAATAAATACAAGAATAGATTCAACACACCAAAATAGTGTCTGGTGATAAAATAATTATTTATGAGACGATAAATATTATTTATCAATTTTGTGCAAGATGGAACACCAAAAATTAAATGTTCTAATTTTCTGTGGCATTGGATTTAATTAATGGTTATAATTATATTAAATGTCTACTATGTAATTTAATTTTTCAACTGAAATTCCACCTATAGAAATCGACAACTGCATCTATTGTGTAATTTATTCAAAACCAATTCCATGATTTGGAATGTATAATTATTACGCACAATGAATTCTCTATCGACTCCTCCAACACTCTACATATTAATAATGTGAATCACATGTGATAATTTCTTCAATATTAAAGAACCAGTGATCAATAATGAACAATGCAAGACATTTGATTCACAACGCTTGCATGAAGAGAATGATTGGAGTATTTTAAGAACGTTGAAGCACATGTGGGCCACCACTAGAGGGATTCCACCCTTGGATCCTAAAAATTGAATGGGGGAAATCCAAAAGGGCCATTTTGGACAATCAACAGTCATTACTGTAAATGTTCTTAAGACAAGGTATTTATTTCTTCAGATGTCAAATAAAATAATTTTTTATTTTGATAACAAGATCTGTATTATTGTTTTAGATAATGGTTTACTATATGAAATTGTACTATATCACCGACTCATTCATTCTTCTGTTATTCCAAAACAAAAAAGTGTTATAAGATTGGTATCATTAAAATATATAATTAATTTTTTTATTTTTATTTTAACACAATTTTTGTTAGATTATATTTTAAATTATTTTTTCATTAATCCTATTTAAATTAACATTTTAGGTACATATTAATAATATTTGTTTCCTATTACATCTTGTTAATTGGGTAAGGAAAAATTTATAATGAGCGAAGGTGGTATCGAGTTGATCCAAATCATTGGATAGTAAAACTAGGTTACACTACATACAACCGAAGCATCAACTATATTCTCATGTGAAATGTATCAAGATTTTTCGAGTAATTAAAAACACAAAGGGATTTTATTGCATATCATGTGTTGATTGGTCCAACCTGGCACATTGATAAATGGATACATGATGTGTAATTGGCATGTACACTCCATGTTGTCTGGACGAGTCAACACACCGATGCCCCGATCAAGCGATATAGTTATAAGTCAACTGGGGTACATAGTGTGAAACTATATGTACACACTGTATATTCGTCCCATAATGTAAAATATTAAAAAGGCATTAAATTTAAAATAGTTCAATTAAAAAAATATTTTATTGACTAGAACACAATTATGTGTTTGAATATTTAATAATGGTTTTATGGAAATTTAAAACATTAATTTAATTTATTGAAATTATTATTTCATTATTTGTTCTAATATTTACTTTCCTTTGATTCCATTAATTATGGGTATCACCCAATATGTTTTTATTCTCATTAGTATGAATGATAATTTGTTAATTTTTTTAATTAATTAATTAATCCAATCATGTTTATCTTATCTTATAAGAGAAAGAAACAACTAATGACAACCGATTACTTTTGTGTATTTATTGATTAGTTGACAATTCACAATCTTGGTCAATACCTATTTATGTCTAGGAATTTTATTTTCAATATTTAATACATTGTTTTAAAATACATTAATATTAAATTAAAATACGTCATGTGATTCATCCCACTCTCCATTATTATGTAGGTCCTATGTCTATAATGATATTTTTGAAATTCCATTTAACCAATATTTTTGTTCCCCTCACCTACATGAGATTAATATATATTATTAATTACTAGATGAATAAATGTTATTTAATGAATTTTCACGATGGGTCCATAATGATTTGAAGTCCATGATACATACGTGGACATGTGGAAGGATGTACCTGATTCCAAATTTGTTATATGGAGTAATTTCCCTTAGGTCAAAGGTGGATTTTATGTTCTCTCATTAAATGTACCATTATATAATATCAAGATACCCCATTTTCAATAATATTTTATTTTTTGTATAATTATTTATAAATATATGTAATGATTCTATACCATGACAAAATAAATGAATGAATGAATTATGAATAGATAGAATTTTATAAAATAGATTATTCATTAATGTTTTTTAAAAACATGATTAATTAAATAATTAATTGTCCAATAAAATATTTATATGACATCTAAATTATAGAACATAATAAAATTGTATTCATAATAATATATAATCACTCATTCTAATATTATATCAGACTAAGTCTTATATTGTATGATTAGGAACAAAACTCAATAGATCTATGTGTTTGAAAACCCACTGTTTGGAAACATACATTTATATGTGTAGTTATTGTGATTGTTTAAAATTGACATAACAATTTTACTGCTATAGGGGTATCTATTTCTTGACATTGTGTATTTTGAATTCATGTGTTAGGAAAACCCAGGACAATATTTCTAGATTGTGGTGTCCACACAACATATTAAGGAGAAAAAGCCCACTGTTGTCAATGAGTTTCCCACCCAAATACCTTCAAAACAGATCGAAGAACCCTTGTTGTGGAATTTGAATGGGAATATAGATCATTTTAATTAGAATATCATAGAAACTAGATATTTCATGTTAAATAATGAGATATTATAAGAAATTATATAATAGTTGGAGATTTATTAAAATCAATTATTTATTTCTCACAATTTATTTAGTCAAGAAATGTTTTAATAATAACTTAATTTATTTTTAGAATAAAATGAAAAGATCAATATCCCTATGAAAATTTTTTGATAATGTATATCTCATCACTCTAACTAAATTCAATGATTTTAAATGATTCCTTTGGGTTTTTTTCTAATATATGAAGAACAATTTTATGTTCAAGAATCCTAAATGACTAATCTATAAACTAAAGTGGCGAGTGATGAATAGTTCAATGTATATGAAAAATATATGAACAATGCAGTTGATGATCAATGTTTTATGACTTAATATATGTCTAGTGAACTCATGAACTCTCACAAAAACATCCATGTTTATAAAATTCTTGATCACATATGTGGTCTTTACTCAGACAAAGGTAGACAATAATAATTTGTGATTTCCAAATCACTCATTAGGTTTATGCTTGGATTTTTTAACCTAGTTTAGAATCACATAGTAAACATAGTAGATACATTGTGTACATAGTGGTTCTTTGATTTATACTCTCCAATGAATTAGTAATTGATCTCATTATGGAATACCTCCCTCGAAGTGTCTCCAATTTTTTTGTGAATTTTAATATGAAAATTTTTTGAAGTCTTTACTAGTTAATCTTATCATCTTTCGCTATATAGATATAGATATGAAGTGTGATGAACTGTTAGTCCATATGATGTACCAATAGAAAGTGAATGAAATTAGATTTATAGACAATGATTTAAAATGGTAATCCTCAATGAAGAACTTCAAAGCATATAATATGTAATAGGATGATTTATGTTTCTCATATGAAAAAAACTGAAACTGGAAGAAAAAGTACACTGAGCTAAAGAATCAAGGGTAATAAATAGGTGTGTTTGTTACTGTGTTTAATTTAAATATTTCTAAAAATTGTGTGAATTTTTTTTTCTAACATATGCATTCAATTATCGGAAAAATCATATTAAAAAAATGATGAGAGTTTGATCTATGAGAATCCAATTGAGATAAAAATGTTGTTGTACTATTGGTGCTACCAATTTACATTGTCAAATACATTGAGCTGGGAGTAAACATTTTATGATTATGTTTCTTCTTTGTCCAAAAACATTATTTCTCTATTTAAATATGATAAAAATGGATAAATTATAAAATCTTGATATAGGTATTTCATATTTTAATGATGACACTAGTTATGGATAGTAATATTTACATAAAAAACATTATGTATTGGACTACATGGACTATGTGAGGTAAAATAATTAATGTTGTTCCTTTACATGACTGATACAAAACCCCATATTGGAATCACAATCTAGGCCATCTATATGAAAACATCTTTGAAAAACTACATCATGATTGATCATTATATTCTTTAAAATGAATAACACATGGTGTATGTCATGCATGTTTACATGGGAAAATGACCAAATCACCATTTAGTGGGAATGGATAACGGTCTGAAGTGCTTATTGAATTATTTTATATAGATTGTTTTTACCATTTGTTATTGATTATAGGGGCCATTACTCATAATGGATAACTTTTAGTACCGATTTCAGTTAATATGTGTATATTTACTAAATTTAAAATATTGTTGGATTCATTTGATAAATTTCATGAATATCTGAATTATGTTGAAAACCATCATATTAGGATGATTAGGAATCATAGCTTAAGTCTATGTTGATAATATCGTATCCAAAACTTCATTTATTTCATATATGTTTTTAGGATCCTTTCCCAAATTACGCATCTATTCATGCTGTTGAATAATAGGGTATGTTAAAGGATGATCCATTATTTTTTCAACATGGTGAGATAAATGTTGACTCCTGCAATTCATCCATTCTAATATTTGGGATATGAATTAAAAATAGTGTCACAAATAATATACAAATACCAAATAAATTGCTAAATGGAATTCCATATGAATTTTGGAAGGAATGAAACCAAATTTATTTTATTTATCATGTGTGGGGAATTGAACAATTTTATAAGGTCTCTACATGTAACAAACATTCACCATTAGGAACTTAGTGTACTTTTATAGGATAACCTAGTGAATCAAGGGGATATTAAATATGAAAACCCTATGAAAAAATGGTTATAGTATTACGACATTACAAAATCCATGACAGGGACCACATATCTATAAAATATAATGGGTGTAAGAAAATATATGATTAACTAGAGGATCATGGAAATATACAGTTGGAACATGATCAAATTATATAAATCCCTATGGATTAAGAAACTTCTGAAAGGAAAAAAGAAACGCTTAGGAGTAAAATAGAGGTCAGTGATCTATTAATGTATGGTTATCATTTTATTGAGTATGGTGACTAATTATTCACTGAAAATAATTATCCTTGATCCTATAAGAAAGTAGTTAGTGGCATATATATATCCATGGGGCATTAATCCATGAATATGAAAATAAATTCCATGTACCATAAAAATTTATGTATTTTGGTATATCATCCAGTGGATGAAAAACCTACAATTTGGAAATATGTATTCAAGAAGAAACTAGACAAGGATGGACTATTTAGTAACTATATGGCGTGACTTGTTGTAAAATGGTTTCACCAGTAGAAATCTATTGAATACAATGAAACAATAAATGAGTTTCAATGCTAAAATCCATCAGTATTATACATTTCATTTCATCTTACCATGACTTTGAGATTTCTAGAATGGATTTCAAAATATCATTCCTAAACGAAATTTGTTAGATTGAAGTGTAAATGACACAACCTAAACTATTATAAACTCAAAAGGATTGCAATATGATATTAGTGATGAAAACAATATAATTATATCTTAATTAAATCATCCATTCATTGAAAATTAATTTTGATTAATCAATAGTTGAATTCTTTTTTTCAAACAATTAATGTAAGCCATGTGTCTAAAAAATTATTAGTGGTAGTGAAGTGGGTATTTTAATAGTATATGTATATGTTATATTGTACATTGGAAATGAAATTAAAGATTTACAATCTATTAAATCAGTGTTGAATAAATTCGTTTCAATGAAACTCATGGGTTAGGAAACATTTATTCTTGGGATAAATATCCATCATGATAGATCCAATATGTTTCTTGGCCTATGTCAATGTACATTCCATGGAATGATATTGAAGAGATTCAATATGGAACAATCTATGAGTGGATTGTCTCAGGAATCAAAGGGCATTCATCATTCCATGAAAATTATTCCTCAGACACATGAAGAATGAAATATAATTTAAAGAATTCCATATGAAATAGTATTTTAGTCAATCATGAATATTAATATATTTACTTGGTTAGATGTCGCAGATGCATTAAGTGTGTTGGGAAGATATCAATCTGATACTGGTGACCACTATTTGATGGAACTCATGATTGTGCTTAATTATCTAAGGCATAATAACTATATGATACTTGTTTATGGATAGGATGAGGAGATTTTAATTAGTGGATATGTAGATGCATGTTTTCAAACTGATCAATATAACATGATGTCACAAATGGGATAAATAAGTACATTAAATGGAGGTGTTGTGAGCAATAAGAGCTCAACGAATTTTTTTGTTGCTTATTCAATTGTATATTTCAAGTATATAGAAGCATTCGAGGATGTAATGAACCATTTTGGATGCAATATTTCACCCATAATCGTGATTTCATATATATCAGTAATGATCCTACAAAACTTTATTGAGAAAATATTGTTGTGGTGGCTCTCACAAAAGTGTGAAGGTCATATCTACAAATGAAGAACATACATCAAAAGTTTTATATAATGAATGATTTTTCTCGGAGATTTGAAGTTAAAGTTATTATTAATTCCATTGAATAAAACATGGTGGTCACCTTGACTCAGCATAAACATGGTTATCAGGTGGGATCTAGGAGACTAAAAGACATAAGATGTGGGCTTTAGTCTATGTGGGAGGTTTTTTGAATTAATGTCCTATAACCGATTTTATTTACATTTCTTAAATGGATAATTTGATTTATTAAATATAAAATTAAAAATCTTATTATATATTGGTCAATATTATTTATAACTAAAATGTAATAATGTCCTATACAATTTCTTACATTATTAAGTTCATAGTAGTTCCCTCCTATGGTGAGAACCTTAATTTTCAATGAATATATTTGTAATATAGTTTTGTAGTAGTATATCAAACTATAATAAGTCTCATAGTATATAGATTGTCATGTGAGAGTACTCGTAATTATATGATACTTATTTTGTTGATGTTCACACTTGCTAATCTAAAAGATGTGAGATTATGAGAACAATCATTCCTGTTGAAATTATCCTTGTTTTTTTCATCAGTTATTTTTATATGTCAGAATGTGTAATTTTCATTATACATTAATATTATCATTAATTCATGTCATGACATCTGCAGTTGGATTTGCTGACATAAACCTCCATGCCATATATTGGTGGGAAGTGGATAATGTTTGGTTCTTATTGAATTAAATGTTATTAATATATTAGTGAAGAATGTTTTTTCCATACATATTTATGGAATATGATATCTCAGACCATTGAATGAAATTGAAATATTTCCCTAAATACCATGACCATATTATAATGATCATATTATTTCAAATAGTAAAAGAACGATGCTTCAAGCATATCGATTGATGACACCATCATCCATTCTGCTTGATGAGATTATGTGAAAAATAGATTATATTACATAGTTAATGTCCTTTTTTAGTCATCGTCATTTTCACATTATGATCATTATCTTGGGGTTCCTTGACATGTTACTGGTCATTAATTATGGACATTATACAATACAACCAAATGCCAGTGAGAAACAATCATAGAAGTTAAAAGAAATTGTGTTTATGTTTTTCATGATTATATTATATTTGAATTTAATTAATGGAAGAAATATTATTCTCAAGGATGAGGAATAATTTCATTTATTTGAGATTTATTTGAAAAATTAAACAAAAAAATAATCAATGGACTAGAATGAAAATATATTTATTTAGTTTTATGAATATTTAATAAATATATATTTACAATATTCTGAATAAAAAATTTATTTTACTATGTAATAATAACATGGTTGTTTAATATAGATAAGAGTTTGACTGGTGCAGGACAATTTCCAATGATAAAATAATTATTTGGGAATATATAAATATTATTTATCAATTTAATGCAAGTTAGAGCACCAAAAATTAATAATACAATTTTTATTATTATGTTTCATTGGATTTTATAAATTGTTAAAATTTTATTTTATTGTTGTTTTTCAATTAATGTTTTGTAACTAAAGTCCAATCTATATAAATATATAACTAAATATATTGTTTAATTCATTCGATACTAATTCCACATTTGGAAATATAGAATTTTTGCGCATAACAAATTCTCTCTCGACTCTGCCTCCTCTCTCCCTCCCAGGAACGAGATTCCCAAGATGGAATTTCATCATGCTTGAAGAATGAGAGATCAAGAACAAAAAACATAAGACATTACATTTATAGAACTAGAACCTAGATAATGAGTGGTGTTGTTTGGAGACAAATAAAGCCTATGTGGTCATCAATAGAGGGATTATTCCCTTGGATCCTCACAAGCAGAATGATGGAAATCATGAATGGCCTTTTCGAATGATAAAAAATCATCAGTAAAGAGTGGCCCTAATAACGTGTATTTTTTTCATCAAATACAAGATAAATTAAATATATATTTTATGTATAATATAACATTTCATAGTTTCATGTAATTATTATTTAAATATATTTTATAATATCTCCAACCACCATACGCTTCCCCTACTCCAGAACCAACAAGTGCAGGATCACCCACACCATTTTTGAACAATGAGTCCTCTATCCTCATAAAACATCATCATGAAAAATAATATTAATGATTTAAAAACATAAAACTCTTATTAAATTATCTATGTCATGCCTAATGGGCTGAAAAAGAATACATAATAAGGGTTGTTTTTTATACCTTATAGTTAGATCAAATTAGATGTCCACAATAGACAGATTCCAATATTCTATGGGCATTGAGTAGAGATTCAAATCATCCATGAAATATATAACAAATCCAACATATGCCTCTTCAATAACTCAATCCAGTTTTATTGGAGTAATAATTGAGGAAGAAATGTTGAAAAATATTTACATATACCATAAAATTCAGTTCATACGATAAATTCTACCCCTAACATGAGTTCTTATGTTTTATAAAAAAATGGATTGAAATGACTATCCCAATCATTGATGAATGAGGTCGTAGACATTAGGGAAAAATAACCAAACCACCATGAATTATGTTGTAACTCTTCAAAGGGGAATCATGTGTTGAAATTCCACTACAAATGGGGTTGCATTTCAGATCATGAAATCCCCAAACAACAGAAGACCTCATTTACAAGTCCACTAACCACCATCATTTTTTACAAATTTGAATTCCCACTCTTCCAATAATAGGGAATTTTAGAATTTAATAACTATCCAGAAAAAAATCTTGACTTACACAAATGTTCCATAAATTGCCTCATAAAATGTAATGTTCCATTATTCCATGTAATTGTTTTAATTTATATGGGATTATTTTGAGACTAGACACCTTCATGACGTATGAAACTGAGCCCTGATGTTCTTGGAATGGTCGATAAAAAAATAAAATGTTTTTAATAGAACATGGGAGTAATTTTAATAATAAAAGAATATATCAAAAGCAGTTTCCCTAATCAAAAATCGACAGTCTCTGTTGTGTTCTATATAGAAGGTTTACCATAGGCACAATATAGGTTTCATTGGTGTGGGCCTCCAGTAATAAAACTCAAAAGTGGAATAATTATAAGTAAACTAATTTATTTATTTTCAAATACTAATAACTCATGACGGGTGACTCCAAAAGATAATTAGAGACCACAATTGAGCTGATGTAAAGGTTCATTCATTATAAAAATTATAACACTGGACGGCATGGGACAATAGTGAAATTAATTTTTTCCCTTAAATTAAATAATTTCTTAAATATTATTTTATCTTCAAATCCTTATAAATCATTAACAGTAACTTGGATTGTAAATCTGAGACTACTATTGAGCTCATGAGTGTGTGCTTCCTTTATGATGTGCCTAACATCGTCCGGTGCGGGTCAACAATGAATGTTATTTTTTGAGACGTAAATATAAATAAAATAATATAAATATAAATTATTTTATGCTCAAATCATCATATCATGCCAATGGTAACTCAGATTAATAATATGTAACCATTGTTAATTTGTAATAAGATGTTCTCCTTTAGTGGGGTATAACCACGACCTGCATGGGTTGATGGAGAATGTTAAATTTTGGAAATTTTAAATGAAAATATAATAAAAATAGAAATTCTTTATTTTAATTATTTTTTCTTTTTTCATTAACAAGAAATATCTACAATGTGGTGACATGACGATGTTAAACTCTTTAATTAAAATCATTAATGAAATAAGGTGCAATGATGTTTTAAAATGAAATAGAATGTCTAATAAACATTTATCGTTGAAAAGAATCTTAAATATTTTGGTTTCAGGAAAAGGATGATTTTTCCTGAGTTATCTATAAGAGATGAGAATTCTGGTGAAATAATTTATGTTGGCGAGTGATGAATGATGACGAACATAGAATTGACAAAGACATCTGATTGATGATGGATGAATATTGAATGTCGGTGGTGTGACATTGGTCATCATCATTGAATGATCCAACCTCATTATTGGGTGTATCATTAATTAATTATATTTAACTGTTTCTAAATCACATTGATGAACTAGAATCATTAAATAAAAACAATGATTCAAGGGATCATTCATGCTAAAACCAAGAGGGGATTGATTTTGAGATAATAAAAAATAATGTGTAACCATTTTAAACCTATGAATGGTTTCAGGCATGTTTAGTCATTAATATAATTTAACATGGATGGATCAAGACTGGAACAAAAAATGAATGATCCTTTCACCTTAGGTGTTCGTGTGAAACTATTCCTCCCACATTCTTTCTTCCCTTAATTTTTGTCACAGAAAAAACATGTAAAGGAGTCAATGATCACAAAATAGATGAACGAAATTGATTGCCGGCGATGAAACCCATCTACGGAACATAATGAATAGGGGAACATAGTGGTGCGGGAGGCGGTGCATAGGGGTTCATGGATTGATAGTCGTAGCAGCGTTGTGAAACTGTGGTGCTAGAAGGGTGTCTCATCATGCTTGGAGGTCGTGGAAAATAGGACACAATAGTGTGGGATAGAATTCTATGTGGAATGGGATGGTGCATGCACATAGTACACGAGACAGTTTACAGGAGAGAGGAGGCTGGCCACATGACATAGGATTGACACATCTCCTACCACGATTGGGATGGGCCAAACATGTGCTAAAGCTCAGGCTAGTCTTGGGGAATATCGGTTCGCTGGGTAACCCAATTTGGTAGAAGTCATCCTGCTGGTGTGAGCAATGACAAAGAAGAGGAATCGGGTTGTTGGGCTTCCCACTGGGCAGGAAACATAGTACAATGAGCCTATCACTCAGGCCAGGATGGACAGGGTCGGGTCGGAAAAATCGGGATGGTGTCGTTCAGACCTTCCAGGTCGGACCAGGTGCCGACACAACTAACCCATTTTCTGTAAAATGGTTATAACATGAGAATCATATATCTATTCAGTAATAAATTTTTTGTGCTGGAACCCTTTAAAGGATACAGTTCATTATGAATACTCAAAGTGAGTTTCATTAAAGGAATATTTATAACCAAGGCCTTTAGGACGATATTTTCTTAAAATCGAGAGATCTATCGGCGGAAATCCTACAACTAGTTGTGAAAAGAAGGATGCATTGGGAAATAGTTTAGATGACCTATGGGGCCTTGAATATGAGAATTCATTCATCCATGTGTGGCCTAATAGATGAGTAGCCTGGTATAACACTATGTCCCAACAGGTGAGTGGTCGGGCAGACATGTGTGTCCAAACAGATGAGTAGTCATCCTGACATGTTTGGACCCAAAATGGATTAGTCATATGGACTTATGTGACATGATAGACGTGTAGCCTTGCTGAAATGTTTGTCCTAGGAGACGAGGAGCCGAGTAGACATCATCGGCCAGGAAGTCATATAGTTGTCGAGTGGACATTAGTGGCCCGACATAATTTCAGTCAATTGTTACTCATCTGGGATGCATTGATCAGCATTACTACATGTTCTATGTTACGAATAAAGTAGTGTACTTATTTAGTTCATGTTATGTTCTCATCCAGGAATCACTAGAAATGTGGGACCTTGTTTTGAAGGACTCTGAAGAATTAATGGCTCAAGGGTCGAGCCCTATCTAGATGTGCATTCCTTGAGAATAATCAAATGATGAAGGATTGGTGATGATATCATCCAATCCATGTGATAATAAGAATATAATGGAAATAATTGTGATGTATCAATACAAGATATTATCTCAGAACAATTGGTAGACATACTCTACCTTTTTTACAATCACATATCTCAAGGAGTGGGATCTCTGTAAATTGAATGTGCTACGTGCGGAACCTCATGGCCTGCTGCTTGTGAGAAATTGAGTACTGGAATCGTTTATGAGTATACCTATATTTTACTTTTATTTTTTTGATGAAATATACATGTGTTGAGATTAATATACCTTCATGGTGGTATTTTATGCTTTGGTGTTTTAATTTTTGGTTTTTTTGGAAACCTAAATTGTATTGTTTAACTCAACCCAGCACGGGATTTCCCCACAGGTGTTGTGTCTTGTGCATATGATCGATGCCCTGGTGGATTCGTTGATGGAGCATGAAAAGGAACATGACCAGGTGATTCCTTGTGATATCAGATGATCCAAGATGTTTCTTGAAGCATTATATAGCTTCTTCCGCACTATTTTATGCTGATAATACAATGTCATTCTATTTATATTATTGGGCATGTATTGTATCCAGATTGTGCTTTACTTATTTAATTTTTTTCATACATTATTGTTGGGTTTTTGTAGTATGCATTCATTTTATTTACATTGTGTTTTCACTCTCCACCATATGAATTTTTGATGGTTCTGTGTGTACAGGTCTGAAGGAAAATTTCCCCTTTTATGGGATATGCTTACTAGGAGCTAGTGGCCAGCTTCTATCCTATTAGAGCCAAGCATGGTGTATTCACATAATTGGACTTTTGGGGTGGGATGTGACAATAAAATATATGCTCGTTATCACCATCCTAGAATTAAAAAAATCATCATTTTGGATCCCCAGATTTAAATTCATGATTTTTAATGTCTTGTACATGTGATTCATTTCAGGCTGGCATTGTCAAATTATCAATAACAGTCATCGTTATTCTGTGATGTTGAGGGTGAAAAATCTATAATCGGATAACCTCTCATACTAAATCCTTGAGAGATTGCGATGGAGGGGCGTAATATTAGTTATTCCCATGTTTGAGTTGAATCATCCTTGAGTTAGAAAGGAAGAAGCAATCATACACAATTATGATCTAGCATGGGCGAAAAACTAAAGGAATCATCAGTGGAACCTAAGAGTGTCTCCTGGAAACCCATAATCCCAATTATTTTTATTATTATTTATCATTTATATATATTACAGCAATTTTATTAATTTTTATCTATAATTATTTAATTAGAAATAATTTTAATTTTTTAAAAAACTCATTTTATATTTATTTTAATTTGTTAGTTCATTTTATTAGGACCATTATCTGCACTAAAAATAATTTGATTAGGGATATATTTATTACCATTAAAAAGAAACTGGTAAATGGAACTGCTTATAAGCTTTAAAAAATTTGATAAATCGTACTCTTTATCTGTGATTGTTTTTGCACTGATTAATGGAAGTGTTATCTAAAATTTTTTCTTGTACTGATAATGGTCTGCTCTACTGAAGAATCATTTTATATTACTGAAATCAATTTGACTTATAATTTTATTTGAAGATAAATATTTTCTTTATATTATTTTTTTAACCATAATTTTTACATTCAATTATTTTTTATTTTGTATATTTATTTTTTAATATTTTATTAATGTTATATATATATATAGGTTTATGAATATCATTCTTTTTAGGTTAAAATGTAATGATATTATGCATTATTTTATTGCCTTGTTAATTAATTTTTGTTTATTATATTTATGAAATTATATTTATTTTCAACTATTTTTTATATTTTCAATATATATGCTTTATGGTTCGTTTTGATTATAGTTATAGATTATATTTTATAGGTTCTTGAAGTTACATAATTTGAATATAATTTTTTTTAAATTTCATGTTAGTGCCTTTGAAAACATATAAAAATGAAATAAATGTAAAATCGTAAAGATATTATAGACATTGTAAAAAATGAATGATTTTATAAATAAAAATATTTTTACCAATATAATTAATAGACAATTATATAGATGATTAAAACAGTATTGTTTCAAAACATAATATATAGACATTAAAAAAACTATGTATCTCTAAAATAATATAAATTATAAATTATATTTCTATATAAAATGAACTTTTTGAAATGAATATAAAACATATTAATTAGCTACATATAAAATTGATTTCATAAAAACAATAAATACCTAAAAATATTTATTAATAATAATATATGTCATAATAATCGTAATAGAAAAATTATTAAAATTTAATAATAGTCAATATTATTATTATTATTATATAGATCATTTTCAATAATAATAATAATATTATTATTATTTATAAATAATAACATTATTTTTATTTTCATAAGTTATTTAGAATGAATTTATAATAATCACTTCATTATAATGACATAATTGTAATTTGTATATTATCATTGAATTTTAATTTTCAGGGCTTTGTTATGCTATCTTTATTTTAGTTTTTCATGTTTGTAGATGCATGTATTTAATAGTATCTATGGGGTTATGTTTACCTATTAAATTAATAGAAATAATTATATTTTTATTCAAGAATATTATAATTAATATTTAATTTACATTAAAAACGATTATTGATTAGTTGATTATTAATATATTTAATTTTTTTAAATATAAAAAAATAAATAATATTATAAAAATATAAAAGAGTAAAATAATAATGAAACCAATAATGTGTCACTTAATAATAAATTTTCTCATTTATTTTTGTGACTAATATTAATAATAACAATATCAATTCACTTACTGACTATTAATAAAATGAATTACATGACCTTGATAAAATTACATTATTATCATGAATTTATTTGTCCTACTATAATATTCATAGTCATGATGCATTTATTTCCATTGAATCTTTGTGATGATATAAAAAGGGGCATGGGTAACACTTATTTATCAAGGGTATGGACCATAGATAACCCCTTGGACATCCGTTCATATTACATGCATTAGTTCTCCAAATCCCCCTGAGAAACATGATAGTCCAAGAAATCGCCCAAGTGATGGCTAGCCCGACCTTCCGAAAGGCTGTTTCAGGCAACCGTAGTGTTCTGGATCAAGTATCCATGTAAATGAATCATGTTAGGTGGATTCCAGTGAACAATCCATGAATCATAGGAAGTGACGAGACACACGTGTGGTTGCGAATTTTCAATATGAATCTTGGAGTTTATAAAGGATTTCAACCGCGACAGTGACTGCTCTGACCTTAGGGCCACCAACCAATTCTACGACCTCAAACGATTACTAAACATGTTCATATTAGAACTAAAAAAATCCCTTATGAGTGCTAAAATAATGTTGATAATAGAGCCAATGTTAGATGGTGGGTCATGTTTATTAATGCTAAAAAAGCACTACTAAAGGCCCATTTTATCAGTACTTTTTTCAATTTGCAGATAAAAGGAATAAATTGAAAAAAAAAATTAATTTTTTTTTAAATCAGAGGGACCCTGTTTAAATGATGGTTGATGCCCATTCAACAGTTCTAGAAATCCATACTAGTGAACTCGCCTTCCACCCCTTTCATTTTTCTTGGCATCCCCCCACCATTTAACAACACTAGCCTCCCCTGCACTCCCTTGTGTACCCCTTCATCACCATGGAATAGAACCCATGACCTCTCCCTTACACTCCTACACCATTACCACTCGCATATCTTGTTTGTTCTCTATTTATGATATATAAATTTATTTTCATATAAATTTTGTTAAATTTTATTTCATATTACTATGAAATTATTTTAATATATATAGTTTTATTAATACATATATTTTTATTCGTATTATAAAATATATATATATATATACTTATATTTTTTAGTCAAATATTTATTTGTATATTAATATATATTTATAAGATTGGATTTAAATACATTTATAAAATATTTGTTTGTGACTATTTTTATTAAAAATAAATAAATAGACCAATATATAAATCATACATATAAATGTATATATTATATATATATATATATATATATATATATCTCAGTATAATTATACAAATTTATATTTATTTATATATATAGTTACATATATTATAAATAATATGTATAGTTATTTGTTAGATTATAAAAATAATCAATACCAATTTGTTAATACTCACACACTAATACATATAGACATTATATAGTTATATAAATATTCATATATTTTTATTTTAAATAACATGAATATGAGTTTTTATTTAAGAAAGGATTTTATTTACATGAAAATATTATATATATATATATAATTATTAAGATTAAATTTTTATGTGGTAAAATGGAACAAAAATGTATATATTTGTATATTTTTTATTTGGAATAATAGCTTATTTGAAAAAAAAACAACTATATTCCAAAATATCTATTTTAAAGTATTAACTAAGAATAAATATATTCCCCATTGAAAAAGGGAAAAAAGAAACCCATAAACACAGCTACAAATATATAAAATGCTATATAATTATTGTAACTCAAGCAACATTGTTTTTTCAGGCAATTTCTCAAATTTTTCCTTAATAATTCTGACAAAGGATTACCTATTTAATTGAGTGCATGAAGACCATAACATTGTTCGATTTGATATGTTGTGGAGCTGAAAAAGACACTATAATCAAATGATATGGCCATTTGATGTTTGAGATACATTTTCAAATTATTTTTAATCTATATAAATTATTATAGTATTTGTGCCATCAAATTCTTATTAAAATATTTTTAATCAACAATATTTTTCAAATTATTATTTAAAATATTTATTACAAATATTTTTATGAAATTTTGACAAAATATGTAATATATTATATGTAATTGTATATTTATTCTTAACTAAAACATATTTTAAAAAATATGTATATTTTATTTATATCCATATAAATATGGTAATATATTTAAATATTAATATATATTTTTTGAAATATATGCTATATTTGTGCTATTAAAAAACCTGGATAAAGGGGGTGCCATTTTTAGTGCTACAAAGAAGTGATAATGTGGATATGTTTATAAGCACTAAACAATCAATGATCAAGGGGTAAATTTAAAATATTTTTTTACCGCTGTAAAAAAAATAATTTATCATTTTTTAGAACTGATAAATGTTAATCATTTATAATTGCATTTTTTAGTAGGTTATAATATGGCATATCCAGTCGCCATCTCTCTATCACCATATTTACTATCTAGTTGTGATGGCAAGTACGTTGAAAAAAATGTTCTAGACAATTTTAGTTGGAGGGAGTATGGAAAATTCAACCTCATAAAGGATGAATTTACTTGTGGATTTTCCTGGGCATTTTCTATAGTGGCGGCCCATTAATGGATCACCAAAATCAACAACCGATTAGAATGGGTCACTCTCGAAGAATGCGAATGTCGACTGCATGACAAAAAATAATGTCTGATATAGAGGTGACATGGTACATTCATTCCATTATATCATCTAACAGTAGGTAATTACTGTATAGGATAATTACACATCCCTTTCAATGGATGACACCTATAACAATGGCTCCCCTACAACAACCATGGGCGGTTTCCAGTCTGTGTCAGAAAACAACAAGGAATTCTTGTTGGAAGATATGTCCTAACATCTTGTGTATGTGTATATAGACATGAGAATGTTGGAATCCATGTACTATAGTAGTAGCAGCATCAACATTGGCTACTCCACCAATATTACTCAGGTAGTGACGATGCTCGGGTATGGGATAGTAGCAGATAAGGGAAAATATTGGGTGAAAATTAATTTTTGGGGGATATATAGGGTGATGTCTCACACATGATGGTGAGGTGAAATGTGGATGACCCATGGGGGTTACGTACATGGACAAACCACACAACCTTGTGTGGTAATCTATGTCCCACTGCTGGTTCATGTATATATCATCACCCCATATCTCACCCATGTGTTCTATATCAACCAATATTTCCCTATATCCTCTGTCGTCCCATACCTGACCATCGTCCCCATGTGGTTTAGATTATTAGAGTGATCATCCTAAAATGTGTTAAAATTGTAGTGTTGTTGATCATGCCCCACATTATAGTGGAAGATTTTACTAAACACACAATATTCACCTGAATGCCTTTTATCAGTGGAATGTATTTTATCACTAGAGGGAATTTTACTCATGACTCCCATGAATGTAAATTTTTTGACATACAACTGATAATCACAATCAGGTTTCATGGTATTCATCCTTACATGAATATGAGTCATCAGGACCATGAGAAATGAAATATAATGGAATGGATTGAATTCACAAGAATGATTTGGTAATTCATTTATTATATGATATGTAATAAGCTAGATGTTGCATATTCATTATGTATTGTAGGAGTATATCAAGTCGATCTAGGTAACCACAATTTAATGGTTGACAAGTCTATGTTTATGTATCTGATGGATACTAAGGATATGATCCTAGTTTATAGATGAGATGAAGAACTATTCATCAAAGGATTTGATGATTCTAGTTTCTGGACTGAGAAAGATGACATGAAGTCACAAATGGTACACATATTCACTTACAATGGATGTGTTGTGAGATAGAGGAGCTCAAATCATGTTATGGTGACAAATTCTAAAGTAGTGTCCAAGTATATTGCATCTTCTGAAGTAGTAAAAGTATTAGTAAGGAAAATATAATCTAAGAGCATTATGTTGTGACTATAAGTAATGATCTCATCACACTCTATTATGATAATACTTCATCGATGTATCCTGAAAAAGAGCCAAGGTCACCTCAATAAGAAAATCACATATTTCAGTAGTATAATATCATGATATATATTTCATAGCGAGGAAAAGGTGCAGTGATTGATATTTATATAGAAGGAAACATGGTGGACACCTTTACTAAAGCCTTGACTGAGCAGAAACAAGATTATCAAGTGAGGTCTCTTGGACTGAATGTTGTTTGTACTTATCTCTTGTGGAAGTGGGAGTTTTATATAGTTTATGAAAATGAACCAACTTTTTTTACATTAATTACTTTAATATTTGTTGTGTTTAATAGTCTATTAAAAATCTTATTCAATATTGGTCATTTTTTAACATGACTATATTTTAATAATGTACTAAAATATTTGTAACAATTATAAGGTCTTTGTAGGTCAACCCTAATATGATAACCTTGATTTTATTTCAAAATATTCACAATATAGTTTTTAGGTTATATAACATATTATGATTGTTGAAATTGTATATAGACCATCATCTGAGAGTACTCGTAATCAGATTAAACAACTTCTCATGATGTTCTCATAAGGTAATATCCACGATTGGAGATTATGAGAACATACCCGCCAATATGAATTCGGTATGTTTTGGTGTAATCATATTTTCCAATCTACAACCATGTGTAATTTTCCGTAGATTTTAATATTATAATTAATTTATGTCACTAATCGCACACTATGATTTGAAGATGAAAATTTTCACGTCATATATATGTGGTATGTAAGGTATATTGGATGCATCATAAATGACATGTTATTAAAGGATATGTCCGGATATGATTTTAACAATTAATATTTATAAAATATGATATCATGTCCCATTAATGGAAATAGAACTATCACCCTAAATTTCATGTCCATGGTGAAACGATCAGTATACATCTGATTGTCAAAGAATTGTGTATCAAGCATATAGGTTGATGACACTATCAAGCAACCTGCATGATGATATAATGTGACAAAGGGATTATATTACAGAATTGTCAATATTATGTTGTTTTCATCATTTTTTCGTTAATTTATTCTTCTCAGGTGCGTTGACATGTTGCTAAACAATAATATTGGACATTAAACGGGTATGTCTAATGCTAACAAGAAAAAATCCGGGAGGGTTGCAAATTATGTATGTCTACTGGTCTAGATTAAAATCTATTTGAATATAAATAATTGAATATATATTATTATAAATATTTATGAATAATTTTAAATAAGTTATATATATTTTATAAAATGAATGATTATTTATTCACTAGACTGTGAATAAAATATTTTTTTTAATATTTTAAATTATTTAATAAATATTTATTTAATAAAATAAAATATATATGTGGGTATTAAATAAATACAAGAGGAGTTGAAATGGAACAAGACCATGTCTGGTGATTAAATTATTATTTAGGAATCGATAAAAAATATTTTTCCATGATGCACATGTTGGTGGACCACAAAATAGGAATATTGTTATTATTATTATTGTCCATGGGATTTCGACAATGGTTGTCAGGAAAATAAGTTTTGTACATGAAATCACATCCTTATAAATAATTGAATCCATATTTAGTTTAATTTATTTGAAAACAATTCCATGTTTGATAATATATAATTATTTTGAACAAAGATATCTCATTCAACTACTCCTCCACCCTAGCTCTGAATAATTAGAATCCCAATATAGAATTTCTTCAATACCAAAGAAACAGTGAACCTGAATGAACAATTATAAACATTTGGTTTACCATCTTAGAACATAATGAATACATGTCCTTGTTTGGTGACTATTTAAGAAAATGTGGATCATTGCTAGAGGAATTATACCCATGGATCCTCACAAGTGCAATAAGGCAATATGAGAGGGACCTTCTGAAAGGTCATCAATCATAAATGAAGAACGATCCTATACCAAAGTAGTTATTTTATCTGATTTTAAATTAATTAGTAATATATTTAATTTCCAAAACCATCACTCTTGGATTCTTGATATGATTATTAAAATGAATTTTATTATATCACCCACCACTTAATGATTCATTAGTACAGGAAAAATACAAGCATTTGGAGCACCCACACCATTTCTATAAAATGAATTCTCCTATCTACATTATAAAAAATATTGAAAAATTGGATTATAGATAGAAAAACGTAAAACCCATCTTAAAATCTCTATAATGTGACCTATGTAATGAAAACCACTACATAACAGGGGTATTTCATCATAGATTACAGTTACATAAAAAATGATGTCCATTTATGACGAAGTCACATAATCTATTTGAATCAAGCATATAACCTCCTCTATGAGGAATTAAATAAAAAACAAAAAACAATCCACCTCAGTAACTCGATCTTGTATTACCAGAGTACCAACTGACCATGAAATGTGATAAAATATTTATGGATTCTATAAAATAAAATTAAACACATAAATTCAGACAAAAACATGAGTTCATGTGTTTCAGATAGAAATTAGATTGAAACTAGGGGACCAATATAGGAAGCACATGGTCAGTGGCATGAGGGAGCCTTCATAATCCCTAATATCATTAACTGGATCTCTTTAGATGGGAAAAGGATGTAAAAATTTCCCCTCCCAATGGGGATACATTTTTTGTCATGAAATCCCTAGATTTCAATGAACATCCATTGCATGTCCTCTTCCTGACATTTTTTACCAATTAGCAACACCACAGTCACAGTAGTCAATAAATTGTAAATTTGAAACACATCTAGAATTAAATCATTAATGGACTGATTTGCGTCAATTTACTTCCTCAAAATATACGCTCGTCAATGCCATCGTTTCCCTTTAAAATGAAAAACGTCTCCTCCCCATACATTACTTCAAAATAGTGATAGTCGAGTAATTGTGATTCGATTGAGGTCATATTCATCAAATATTCAACAACATATGTGACTAGTCTGTAATTTATGGGAGAAATGTATTGTAATCGAACATCCTTTCATCCTAAGTCCTTGAACGATGACCATGTAGGTGTTTAGTATCGATGATTCCCTCGTATGATTATAATATTACTTGAGGGAGAAATGATGTTGCAAGGAAAAGACGATTAGGAGCCGCCACAGATGACAAAACCTTAACACCATTAGTTGAACAGATGGAATATCCTAAAAACACATCATCCCTATATAGTTTATTAATATTTATAATTTTTTATATATATTATAATCAATATATTGATTTTTATAAATAATTATTACATTAATAATTTTATTAATTTTGTTTTTGATAAATACAATTTATTTTGGATTTATTAAATATGTTCAATTTATCTAGACATTTATATGACCTAAAAATCACGGTTATTAGATAACGTTATGGGAACTAAAAGATTGCTGGTAATGGGTACCATTTATAAGAAGTAAAAACAGTGATAAAAGGTAGCCTTTATCAGTTTTTTTATATCGAATACATTGAACATGTATTAGTGGTTTTTTCAAGAATTGATAATGGATAGCACATTTAAATACTAGTTTTGTAGTATTGATAATATTTTTAATTGTAATTTTTTTGGAAGATACAATTTAACTATAAATATATTTATTAAAATATTTTTTATTCATTAATTTTATTTTAAATTAATTTTTATTGAATACTAGTTATTTAAAATATTATTTAGATTTTAAATAAACTATATTTCATACATATTGATTTTTTAATTTATAATGTCACTTTTTTAGTCATTATTATATGTGCCCTGTAAATTAATAATTATTTATTATATTTATAAAATTATTTTCATTTTTAAATCATTTTTATCTTATCAATATATTTGTTATGTCTTCATTTGATTGTTCTAATAGTATAAATTTAATAGGCTTCCAATGATATGTATTTGAAATATAATAAGTTTGTTGTATGTCTAGTGAGAGACATTGAAAACATAAAAAAATGAACTATAGTTATAATAGAAAAACAATTAAATACATTGACTAAACCATAAAAAAATAAAAAATAAAAAAGTCATAAAACTAATAAATAATAAATAATAAATATGATAAAAATGTATGTTATTAAAAATCATAATATTTATAATTTAAAAGATTTAGGTAACTCCAAAAACATATAAAATATAAATTAATTTGAAATTTTAATTGTAAGTTATGACATTAACATAAAACATATTAACTAAATGAATATAAAAATGGTTTTGTAAAAATAATAAATATAAAATAACAAGTATTAAATTCATTATATGATTTCATAATAATAGTAATAAATTATGTATATTTAATTATATTTAATATTTATTTGATTATATAGATCACTATTAATTATTATATTATAATTATTAGTATTACTAAAATATAACAACATTATTATTTTCATCACATTTTTATCATGAATTTATTATAATGTATCCGTGATAATTATTTTATTATAATGACTTAATTATCATAACATTTTTTTATCCTACCATTATTATCATAGCATTATTAATCGATTTCAAGTTCCATGATGCATGTATTTTCATTGTATCTGTGATGACACGCAAACTTCTTTAATTAAAAATAATAATTAAATTTTTATTCTTAAATATAATATGTAAAAATGAGTTCACATAACAAAAACAATATTTATTAGTTAATTATTAAAATATATAATTTTTTATATAATAATAAATAAAGATTATTTTCATATTATAAACAAATAAAACAATAATGAAACAAATAATGTGAAACGTAATAATAATTATGTGCAAAAATTATTATGAATAATAATAATAATAATAACAATAATAATTCACATTAAAATAATTAATAATATTAATTTGATTAATTTAATATAATGAACCCATGTTGATATCTCAGTTCATTATCAAACTCTAGCATAACCTTCATCCAGAAATGATCTATTGTTGGTGCCATGGGACCAACACATTCTTCCATCCCCATCGTGGGTTGGTTTCATCCTATGAGATATCTATAAAATGGTTGAAATCACTCCACATGGAGATATTTTTGATGAGTTTCTCAAAATTAAATTATTTAGGATCATCCAATGCAGAATCCTATTTTAGTATAAGATATTCATTTCCATATGTGGACGAATGTATGGAAAGGGTTAACAATGTGCTGGATTCTTTTCATCAAAAACTAGATCAAAATATCCCTAAATTTTAGTGGGGTAAAACCATGAATATTTCCCATTTGTTGGTGTCCCTACCAGAACCATCTAGTTTATTTTGGAACATGTTGTGGCATTCTGGATGCTAGGGATCATTCTTCATGGGGAAATCATGTTTTGTTATATGTTTCTTCAGAACGTATTCTAGAGGTTTTTCTTACAATTTTTCTTAAAAGGTAGCTCTACCTAGCATGGGATGAACACTATGGAATTCAAATTAACACCGAGATAATGGTGGCATTCCCCATAGAGGGGTGACATCTCAACTTTTATGTAACAATACATGCTTACCTTTACCAGATTACGGGACATATCTAGAACGGAAACACTTCATACCAAATTGGTGGCCACATCAATTCCTTCTTGGTTTGATTGGGGATCACATTTGTTTCTACGAGTAATACAATAGTTATTGAATTCCAGACCTTGTATCCTAAAAAATATTGTTGTATGTCTATAGGGTTAGTCCTCTATTTTGAAACTCTTTAGAAGTCATAGTTGTGTTATGCTAGTTTGACAGTTCTGAATTCTCAATCCCACATATAGCAGTTAGTAATGTCATTAATTATGGAAGAAAATATCTCAATGAGAGATCGTATTTTGATTCTTTTAGGTATGGGGTCCTTGAAGCCATGGTATATGAGCCTATTTTATATGAATTGTACTCACTATATTGTTTCTCTTGAAAAATTGGTTGTGTAAAAATGGTTTCTCCCATTTCATTTTCTACATTCCAATGGGAATGGAATCCTGGAATATTCTGATAGTTTTGTTAAATGAAACCCCATGGTGATACATGGGATGTGATTATATTGATTCTTGTTAATACCCCTTATTGCCTCACCAATGGGTATTCTTATGCTTGGATGACGGTTTAACCCAGTGGTGTATTGGTATAGTCATCCCTTCATGGGTACAAGCCTCTTGAATTTGCAACTCCTCTATATGTGGAAGCAATGTATCCAATTGCATATTTGGGAGAGGCATCCCAAAGTGACCATTCTGAAATGATAGAAGTTTATATAGAATACTAGATTCTATTGAGGAAATTATTTCTCCCATGTAGGCAATGAATGATTTTCCTAATAAATTTTGTGAATATGGGGACTCCTACCATATTTTATCATTTATTCTACTGTTTATTAAACCTTCTATCATAACTACTACATCAAATTTTTAGGCTCTCTAATGTCGTAAGTAGGTTGGTGATCATGTCCATGACCAGATTATCGATACCCCTATGGAGATATTCTATCATCAAGGGGAGCAACTTCTCCAACCATTCCATGATCTAAGGGAAGATGGTTTTGATCAGTATAATCTATTCAAAAATATAAAGCAGTTCATTCTATCCAAGGGATACTTTTCTATATAGTAGAGGAGCTTCCATGATTATTTGATTGAGGCCCCCTCTTCCCACAATTGAATGAGATGATGGAGGCACTAGAGACGAGAAGTCACATATCATCTGATATGAATTCCCATATGGATTCTTATATGGTGAAGATTTGGGGGCATGGATCGATGATTTCTAAACTAAATTCTAAACATTTAACATCATCGGTTTCCATGTCCACTGGTCGAAGGAGGGATAAAGAAATAAAAAATCTAATCGAATTTCACTGTCATATTTAATAGGTGGGGGAAATCAGAAGGGAGAAACCTCAATTCCAAATTGATTAATTCATCTAAACCCATACCAATATTGTTTGTTGTATTGATCATCTTTTCATGTAATTTGGTTTTCCTTAATCAAAAACCATGATTTTTCACTACATCCAATTTTTGTTGTTGAGGTTTTTGGAGATACTCCAAAATGGAGAGATTCCTCATTCAATTAAATAAAACTAATTAAAGTGTTTATCATATATTAAAATAATTTTATTCATGTGATACATTATAATTATGTTTCATTAGGAATTTTTGTGAGGGATCATCACTTAAATTACTATATATTATCATGAATGTTTTATGTGTGGGTAAATCATTGGGAAATGAGATATGTATTGATGGATGGGTTCATTATAAATCCATTGAGAGAAAATAGAATGTGAAAGATCCATATATAGGCCCTCAAAATAACATTCACAAGCATTAGATTAGGGTCTGTAGATTAAACCAGATACTTCATTAGATTAGGGTCACACAGTTCAAATCTTTTTTTGATTTAGTATATGGTATTTTAGTATAAATCTTTTATTGCTTCAGTTTCAGGTCTTTTATCGTAGAACTTTCTTCTAATTAGTTTAGTGCTTTTATCTCAGACTTTATATTACCTATGTTTAGGGACATTATGTTCATATTATCTATTTCTTTAATTCGGGGTCTTCTATATCAGGCCTTTTCTTTCTTTAGTGTAGGTTTTTTTATCTCATACATTGTATTGTTTTATATTTGGGTCATTTAGATCATACCTTTTGTTTATTTTTAGGGTATTTTATCTCATAACTTATGTTAATTTAGTATAGTTTATTTTATTTCATAAATTATGTTGCTTTAGATTAGTGTCATTTAGATCAATCCTTCTCTTTCTTTAGTTTTTGGTATTTTAGCTCACAACTTTGTATAATATGGGGCTAGCATCAAATAAATTACTCAAAACAGTATGGGTTTCTAAGTTCGACTATGGTACTTATAGGGCGCCCAAGGATCAGAGTTCCTTTTATGTAAGGGTTGACTCTTTTTGTAGGCGACTTAAGACTATAGTGAGTTGGTAGCATTTCCAAGAAAACATATTCCCCACTCTTATCCAAGGGATACAGAATATTCATTGGGATAATATGGTAGTCTAGGAAATAATAGGGAGTCTAGGACAATATAAACAGATGGGGTTGGGTAATGAAAATTACAATGCAGAATATTCATCTAAATTATACGGAATGGGGTAGCCTTGTTCGGTATATCCCATGACACTATGGGGCTGCCAGGTTCATCCATGGTGTCATTGAGGATCACAAGGATTATGCGGATCATTTTACTAGGCCAAGATGTATCCATTTGGTGGGTCTGATAACTTTCTTCTATAAAATGGAATTGGGAAGACATTTTTTTCCTTTCTAGTGGATATTAAATATTTTTAAAGGCTCAAACATCATGATGATGTTATTGGGTATGAATGGAAGGTTAACCACGAAGGGTTCCGGCACCATAGGGACACTTATATCATAATTTTAATTCTCGAGACCTGTTCCATGAGGTTTTGATTCATGAGGTCAAGCCATAAATTATTCTAGAACGAAGGATTGCATTCTTTCATGGATTATGGGAACAAATTATTGTGATGAAATGTCAAGGGTATATCATTAGCTTAGATAGTCAAATATGGAGAATGTAAATCATATTCCAAATCTCTCTGGCCATGAGGAAGGTATGGGAATGTCACCTTGGGGAATCCTATAACTCAATGGGTTGTTAGGTTCGACCATGATGATTCCAGGCTCACAAGAATCATAAATCCATTTACATCGAGCTTGGATGTCACTAATTGGTGGGTCTAATCCATCACATCAGGAGCACGACCAAGCAGTGAGATCTATTTTCAACTTCATGGGTATGGAAATATTTGCGATGACTTGAGATTATCATGATCATGAAGTGAGATATTTGTAAAATTTAATATCCCAGAAGGGTTCGAGCAACATAATATTTGTTCCACTACCTATCTAACCTAATCATATGGAAAAGAGATGTGACAAACAATTCATAAATTTTTTTCCTAGAGCAGGAGGTCTAGTGAGTATAGATTGGAATTTAATACAACTACAATGTAAACCCTATGGACATTATGTGTTATTTACATGTACCCCATTTTTTCTAAATCTATGTAGATGAAGATTTTATCCTATTTTTAGTCAGATTATTCTCAACTGTCCCATTGTGAGTTTTCAGCCTGATGTTTTTAGTTTAACATTTATTAGATGTTTTAGGTATTGTGATTTGAACAATAATTTGTTTTAGTTTAAGGTCGTAGAGATTTGACCAATGTGTGATTAGTTTATGATCATGTCCCTTCGTCTTGAAATGGGGGTGTTTCCCAAGAGGTTCATTAGTTTATCCGAGTTCAAGAGTACTACTACATCCCATTGAATGAGCAATTGAGAAATCATAAATCATGGATCAGTGTTCTTAGGTAATGAGTGATGATATGAGACACTCATTAATGAAATGACCTATATCAGAATGCGGTATTGGGTTCCACCTTAGTGATGTAAGGTCCGTACGAATCAAAAATACATTTTACAAGGCCATGATGTCTCTAGTTGGTGTGTCTAGGACCCATACCAGTAGCCTGACCAAAATGAGATATATATCTTCCACTTCATGTGATGTGAAAGTTTTGTGATTACCTGAGTTTCATCATATTGGATTTCTGGGACACTAATTGAGGTTTTTAATAAGATGATGGAAGCCCTCTTTTCTCTGTCATTCCAGGGTGAGGCTCTCGAGGTCCTCAAATAATGTGGGATGATGTAGTTGGTCTTCATATTTTATTATCATGTAGTAGGGACATTCATCAATATGGATTTTAACATCATGTGTTTAGGAAATGTGAACTTTCATGAAATGCGGTAATGTTGTATGTAGTAATATGGGTGAGAACATTGGTGTCACTTCATGACTCGTGGGAGTGAGAATAAAACAACATGTATTTCATGAAGAACCGTTTAGTTTAACATCATGCAGAAAGGAAATACTACAATTAAGTTTAATGTCATATAGTAAGAAATATGTGTCGTAGTTTAATATTTTTTTAGGGAAATATATGGATAGTTTGGGGTTATGTGATTTAGACCATACGACAGAGTCCCTAATGGATATGCGCAATGTGGTTCCATATAGCAACCTGACATTAATGACAGACAAACATGATCTAGTGAAGCAAGAATCATTCTGATGTAAGTCAAGGATATGGGGCCAAAAGAAGTTACAAAATTTTCTTGGGGACGAATACAAAACGTTTGGGTGTTACTATGTATCTCATGAGGATGAGAATCAAGTAAAATTTAGTTTTGAGAGTAAAATGTAGTTTAATGTCATGTAGAAAGGACCAGATTTATACCCCTATTTCAAGGTTATTAATGTAATCTCCTACCAAAATTCATAATTCCACATGACCTATGGTCAGTGTGGGAAATAAATAGTATCGTGTGTTTCATTATAGTGAAGAGGAAAAACTGACGTTATAATTAGGGAGTTCGGTATGATTCAGTGGATTTCCAAAATATAGGATCAAGGAATCCCTATGTATCTTTTTGGGAATGATAATAAAACCATATGTGGATCTAGATGGATTGGTCAGTTTAACGTCATGCAGTAAAGACAAATTTCCCCAACGTATATTGTCATGTGGACGAACATTGTCCCTAGTATTTCATGTCGTTAGGTATAGACATTGGATCACACATAGTGATAGGAAGATAATCATATGGTTTGGCCAAGAATTATGTCTACATGAATCACTATGTATCCTATTATGACAGTAATCAATCCATACGTAGTTATCATAAATATGTGTAGTTTAACATCACGAATTAATGATCGTAATATTAAATGTAGTTTAAAATCATTGTACGAGGAAGATGGAGATCTGACGCAGATATTTTGAAATAGATAAGGTCCATGAAACATCAGGCTTCAACCAATAAAGGATTCCAACATATCCCAACAGGTTAGTAATCAATGAACATGTTTTTATAGAAAATGAGACACTATACATGTGATTGTAACATACATATATGTGGGAATTATCTCAAGTTGATTTTATCATCTAGTCCTAGGATTATAGATACAAGCATCACTACATATCCCATGCCTATAGGAATCATGCCACACATAGTTCATAGAGAAAAACAACATTCCATGTATACCTATAAGTGATTGAAGATAAGTGTCCATTACGAAGGAAGGATTTTTGGTACCTTGGGTTAGACATGAAGACTAAATGTTTGGTCATTCCTACAAATCTCATTACAATTTGTATCAATCCACACGATTAATAGAAGGACTATGTCATTTAACATCACGTGGACTAGAAGAATTTCCTTGCAGTTTAAAATCACGTGTAAGGATGAGTTTCCTTAATTTTCAATGTCTTGAATTAAATACATGTTTCAATGTAGTTTAACATCATAAAAATCATACCTTCTTTTCTGAAACATAGCGTGAACCCATTTTAGCTATACATGTCATTGTGTGGTTCTCTTTGGTCCCCATTAACATTAATTTTTTTTATCACACCATGTACATCCCCTTTGGAACCTCATCCCAACACCCACATCGTAACCATATGACATTAAACTACACAGAATTATATGAAATGTGTGTGTCTTGATTCCTATCAGAATATGACATGTAGTGATGAATGTATCTCTAATCCTAATCCTAGATATAACTATCAACATCATGAGATAATTCCCACATATATGTATGGTAGAATCCTACATATAGTTTATACTTTTTCATAACTACATGTTCTTTGATTTCTAACCAGTAGTGATACATTGGAAACCACCTTTGGTTGATGCTTGATGTTTCATGGACATTATCTATTTCATCATCATTGGGTTGGATCACCATATTCCTCAACACATTATTTTAAACAACATTTAATATTCTCATCCTTAGTTCATGATGTTAAAATACAAAAAATTATGAGAACTACGTATGGAATGATTAATGTCAAAACAGGACACATAGTGAATCATGTATCCATAATTATTGGCCAAACCATAAGATAATCTTCCATTAAAAATGTGTGATCCAATTTCATTACCAAAATAAATGAAAATGCATTGCCAATGTTCATAACACATGACATTATACCGCATGGAAATTAGTCTTTACCGCTTTCCTTAAATTGATCAGTCCATCTGGAACTATGTATAGTTGTATTATCATTCGAAAAAAGATACATTGGGACGCCATGATCCTATATATTGGCCAGCCACTACATCATACCAAACTCTATTATTATAACCCATCTTCTGTTTCTTATCTATAATGAAACCCACTCTACTCCTTATTTCTCACATTGACCATAGATCACATGGGCTTATGTATTGTGGTAGGAGATTAATTTAATAACCATGACAAAGGGGTATACATCATATTATTTCTAAAAGACATAAAACTGCATGTAACTCTCCAATATAAATTTGGGTTGATTATCATCCTCTTGAGATACATTGTAACACCCAAAAATTTTTTCCCCAAGCCCAAAAATGGTTATAACCACATTTAGCCCCATAGCCTTGAGTTACCACTGAACGATATATGTTTTCACTAAAAATTCTTAGGTCTTAATTAATGTAGGGTGCATTTATGGAACCACATTGCACATCTCCATTAGGGACTCCATCTTATGGTCTAAATCCCATGACTCAAAAAAATCAATATACGTCCATACAAAACAATATTAAACTACGCAACATCTATCTTATTTCATGACATTAAACTGCATGGAAGTATTTCCTTGCCAAATTATGTTAAACTTTATGTTCCTTCGAGAACTACATGTGGATTCATTATCACTCCAATGAGTCACAGAGTGTCACACATGTTCTAACGCATATTCCCAGCTACAACATTACTGCATATCAATTCAGTTATCATTTCCTTAACGCATGTTGATAAATTGTATTGAGATGAATATCCCCACTACATGAAAAAAAACTATGCAGATCAAATCCATCATCCAACCTTATTAGAGGACCCTAAGAGCCTCACCTTGTCCAGCCAGAGCAACAAGTGCTTCAATCATCTAATTATACACCACATTCAATGTCCCACACTTCCGGTCAAAAGATTCTCTTGTCGTCTAAATCCTTTCAGCACACATGATGTGAAAAATGTATCTCTCTACTTGGTCATGGTACTGATATGGCAGCTTAGACCCACCTACCAGAGACATTTTGGGTAGCAAAAAATGTATTTATGATTTGTATGAATCATACATCACTAATGTGGAAAGCAACCACACATTGTTTTATTGGTCATCCAAATATTGATTGTCCCAAATCATCTCTCATGACCTGAGAACATTGATCCCTGATTTTTGATATCTCCATTTCCCATTCAAAGGGATGTAGTAGTACTCTTGAACCAGGATAACCTAATGGACCTCTTGGAAAAAACCCCATACTAAGACCAAGTTACATGATCTTAAACTGATCACACATTGGTCAAATATCAACCACCTTATACTAATACACATTTTAGTCTAAGTTGCAATACCTAAAATTTATAATGGAAAAGTAACAAAAAACATCAGGATGAGATCTAACAATGTGGGTGTTGAGACAAATCAGTCAAAAAACATGATAATCACATCATCTTCAGATCTTAAGAAAAAATGGGGTACATGTAAAAAACACATAATGCTCATAGGGTTTACTATGTAGCTGTACTAAATTCCAATATATTCTCTCTAGCCTGCCAGATCTAGGAAAAAATTTGACAAGTAGTTTGTATCATCACTTCTCCATATGAATATGTTCGAGAGGTGGTCGAACAAATATAATGGTGGTTGAAATTTTTTTGGATCATACATTTTTTAAATATCTCACTTTGTGATATGGGTCATCTCAAGTCATCACAATTATTTCATTACCCATGAAGTGGAAAATAGATCTCTCTTCTTGGTCATGATACCGATGTGAGGGATCAGACCCACCAGTCAGCGAAATCCTAGATCAATGTAAAGGGATTTATGATTCTTGTGACCCTGACATCATCATGGTGGAACCTAACACCCCATTGTGTTATAGGTTCCCCTAAGGACAATATCCTATAAATTATTCATGTCTTAAGTGATTTGTAATATGATTTACAGTCTCCATATTTGACTATTAAAGAAGCTCTTATATCACCAAAATTTCATCACAATATTTTTTCCTGATTCTCATAGCCAGAATGTGATCCTTCATTCTAGAAAATTTAGATGGATCAAACTCAAAATTTGAAAACACATGGAATAGGGAATAAGAATTACAATTATGATCTATGTTTCCTTATGGTGGTGGAACCCATTGTGGAGAGCCATCCATTTTTTACCCAACACCATCATCATGATGTTTGAGCCTTAAAAAATATTTCATATCCCATAGAAATTAAAACAAATCTCTTCTCGTGGACATGCTATTGATGCAAGGGATCAGACCCCCCAAATGGAATCATCATTTCCTCGTATAAAGATCCTCATAATCCTTGTGATCCTCAATGACTCCATGGAGGAACCTAACACCCCAATTTTGTCGTGGGACATATCCAATAATCCAATTCTATTCTGTATCATTCTGATGAAGCTACTGCATTTTAATTTTCATTACCCACACCCAAATTATCTATGATGGGATAAATTCCCTAGTCTTTCCACCCCAACCAGATTCTCCCAGGAATCTTATGTATCCCATGAAGAAGAGTGGGGGATATCATTTCATGGCGATGCTACCTACTCACAATGGACCTAACCTGCCAACAAAAAGAGTCACCCCATACATCAATGAAAATATGGGCCTCAAGATCCCTATAAGAAGCATCGTAGAACTCAGCAACCCCTAGTGTTTTGAGAAAATTTTGACATGCTAGCCCCATGTTTTACAAAGGTATGTGCTAAAAGTCCCAAAACTAATGCAAGAGAAGGCTTGATATAAACGACCCTAAACTAAAGCATCAAAATTTATGAGCTAAATGAAAATAGACTAATGAAACAAAAGGTGTGAGAAAAAATAACCTAAACTAAATCAACATTAGTTCAGATCTAAAAGACCCTAAAATTAAATAATAGAAGGCCATAGATAAAAAACATATAAATAAGAAAGAAAAGGCCTGAGATAAAAGACCCTAAAGTAAAGCAATTGAATATATGAGCTTAAGGTCCCTAAACATAGATAATAGAATACTTAAGAAACATGACACAAAACTATTGCAACTGAAGGTCTGAGCTAAAAAACCCTAAACTAATGTAATAGAGTGTCTAAGATAAAATTCCATTCACTAATGAAAATAATGGTTTGAACTATGTGACCCTAATATAATGAAATAGCTAGTTTATTCCACATACCCCAAACTAAATCATGGGAATGTTATTTTTAGGGCCCATATATGACCCTTTCACATTCGAGTTTCTCTTCACAGATATGCAATGAACCCATCCTTCAATACATATCTCCTTCCCAAATGATTTCCCCACACAACAAACAGTCATTCTCATATATCATAATTTTAGTGATGTTCCCTCACATCAATTCCTAATAAAACATAATTTTAACATATCAAAATAATAATAATATTGTATAGTAAGATAAATTCATTAATTCATATTATTGAATGAAGGGAGGAATCTCTACATTTTGGAGTCTCTCCAAAAAACATCTACAAAAAAAATTGGATGTCGTGAAATATTACAGTTTTCAATTAAGGAAAACTGAATTACATTCAAAAATTACGAATAGAACCAATAATATTGTTATGGGTTTTTTATGGATTAATCAAATGATAATTTATGTGTCTCCCTTCCAATTTCCTCCACCTATTCCATATGATGAAGAAATTTGACTATAGTGGTTTGATCTTTAACCCTCATTCAACTACTGGACAAGGAAACTGATGATGTTGAATTTATAGAATTCAATTGAGAAATCACCTTTCCATGCCACCATATCTTCCCCGCTTAAGCATCCATATGAGATTTCAAATATGATGATATCTGACGACCCTTTTCTAGTGCCTCCATCATCTCATTCAATTGTAGGTAGAGGGTGGCATCACATGTAAAATCATGAAAGCAACTCTACTATGTTGACAAGTATCTCTAAGATAGAATGAATTGCTTTATAATTTTAAATTGAGCCTATCGATCAAAACCATCTTCCCCCAGATCATGGAATTGTTGGAAAAACATCTCCCCCTAATGATAGAATTTCTCCATAGGGGTCTCATTAATCAAGCCACTGATATGATCACATGCCAAGTAATGATACCACTGAGCCTCGGAATATGATGATGTAGTAATGATATATGGATAATTAACTAGTAGAATAAATGATAAAATAGTAGTGTCCAAGTATATTGCAGCTTCTGAAGTAGTAAAAGTATTACTAAGGAAAATATAATCTAAGAGCATTATGTTGTGACTATATGTAATGATCTCATCACACTTTATTATGATAATACTTCATCGATGTATCCTGAAAAAGGGCCAAGGTCACATCAATAAGAAAATCACATATTTCAGTAGTATAATATCATGATATATATTTCATAGCGAGGAAAAGGTGCAGTGATTGATATTTATATAGAAGGAAACATGGTGGACACCTTTACTAAAGCCTTGACTGAGCAGAAACAATATTATCAAGTGAGGTCTCTTGGACTGAATGTTGTTTGTACTTATCTCTAGTGGAAGTGGGAGTTTTATATAGTTTATGAAAATGAACCAAGTTTTTTTACATTAATTACTTTAATATTTGTTGTGTTTAATAGTCTATTAAAAATCTTATTCAATATTGGTCATTTTTTAACATGACTATATTTTAATAATGTACTAAAGTATTTGTAAAAATTATAAGGTCTTTGTAGGTCAACCCTAATATGATAACCTTGATGTTATTTCCAAATATTCACAATATAGTTTTTAGGTTATATAACATATTATGATTGTTGAAATTTTATATAGACCATCATCTGAGAGTACTCGTAATCAGATTAAACAACTTCTCATGATGTTCTCATAAGGTAATATCCACGATTGGAGATTATGAGAACATACCCGCCAATATGAATTCGGTATGTTTTGGTGTAATCATATTTTCCAATCTACAACCATGTGTAATTTTCCGTAGATTTTAATATTATAATTAATTTATGTCACTAATCGCACACTATGATTTGAAGATGAAAATTTTCACGTCATATATTTGTGGTAAGTAAGGTATATTGGATGCATCATAAATGACATGTTATGAAAGGATATGTCCGGATATGATTTTAACAATTAATATTTATAAAATATGATATCATTTCCCATTAATGGAAATAGAAATATCACCCTAAATTTCATGTCCATGGTGAAACGATGAGTATACATCTGATTGTCAAAGAATTGTGTATCAAGCATATAGGTTGATGACACTATCAAGCAACCTGCATGATGATATAATGTGACAAAGGGATTATATTACAGAATGGTCAATATTATTTTGTTTTCATCATTTTTTCGTTAATTTATTCTTCTCAGGTGCGTTGACATGTTGCTAAACAATAATATTGGACATTAAACGGGTATTTCTAATGCTAACAAGAAAAAATCCGGGAGGGTTGCAAATTATGTATGTCTACTGGTCTAGATTAAAATCTATTTGAATATAAATAATTGAATATATATTATTATAAATATTTATGAATAATTTTAAATAAGTTATATATATTTTATAAAATGAATGATTATTTATTCACTAGACTGTGAATAAAATATTTTTTTTAATATTTTAAATTATTTAATAAATATTTATTTAATAAAATAAAATATATATGTGGGTATTAAATAAATACAAGAGGAGTTGAAATGGAACAAGACCATGTCTGGTGATTAAATTATTATTTAGGAATCGATAAAAAATATTTTTCCATGTTGCACATGTTGGTGGACCACAAAATACGAATATTGTTATTATTATTATTGTCCACGGGATTTCGATAATGGTTGTCATGAAAATAAGTTTTGTACATGAAATCACATCCTTATAAATAATTGAATCCATATTTAGTTTAATTTATTCGAAAACAATTCCATGTTTGATAATATATAATTATTTTGAACAAAGATATCTCATTCAACTACTCCTCCACCCTAGCTCTGAATAATTAGAATCCCAATATAGAATTTCTTCAATACCAAAGAAACAGTGAACCTAAATGAACAATTATAAACATTTGGTTTACCATCTTAGAACATAATGAATACGTGTCCTTGTTTGGTGACTATTTAAGAAAATGTGGATCATTTCTAGAGGAATTATACCCATGGATCCTCACAAGTGCAATAAGGCAATATGAGAGGGACCTTCTGAAAGGTCATCAATCATAAATGAAGAATGATCTTATACCCATGTAGTTATTTTATCTGATATTAAATTAATTAGTAATATATTTAATTTCCAAAACCATCACTCTTGGATTCTTGATATGATTATTAAAATGAATTTTATTATATCACCCACCACTTAATGATTCATTAGTACAGGAAAAATACAAGCATTTGGAGCACCCACACCATTTCTATAAAATGAATTCTCCTATCTACATTATAAAAAATCTTGAAAAATTGGATTATAGATAGAAAAACGTAAAACCCATCTTAAAATCTCTATGATGTGACCTATGTAATGAAAACCACTACATAACAGGGGTATTTCATCATAGATTACAGTTACATAAAAAATGATGTCCATTTATGAAGAAGTCACATAATCTATTTGAATCAAGCATATAACCTCCTCTATGAGGAATTAAATAAAAAACAAAAAACAATCCACCTCAGTAACTCGATCTTATATTACCAGAGTACCAACTGACCATGAAATGTGATAAAATATTTATGGATTCTATAAAATAAAATTAAACACATAAATTCAGACAAAAACATGAGTTCATGTGTTTCAGATAGAAATTAGATTGAAACTTGGCGACCAATATAGGAAGCACATGGTCAGTGGCATGAGGGAGCCTTCATAATCCCTAATATCATTAACTGGATCTCTTTAGATGGGAAAAGGATGTAAAAATTTCGCCTCCCAATGGGGATACATTTTTTGTCATGAAATCCCTAAATTTCAATGAACATCCATTGCATGTCCTCTTCATGACATTTTTTTACCAATTAGCAACACCACAGTCACAGTAGTCAATAAATTGTAAATTTGAAACACATCTAGAATTAAATCATTAATGGACTGATTTGCGTCAATTTACTTCCTCAAAATATACGCTCGTCAATGCCATCGTTTCCCTTTAAAATGAAAAACGTTTCCTCCCCATACATTACTTCAAAATAGTGATAGTCGAGTAATTTTGATTCGATTGAGGTCATATTCATCAAATATTCAACAACATATGTTACGAGTCTGTAATTTATGGGAGAAATGTATTGTAATCGAACATCCTTTCATCCTAAGTCCTTGAACGATGACCATGTAGGTGTTTAGTATCGATGATTCCCTCGTATGATTATAATATTACTTGAGGGAGAAATGATGTTGCAAGGAAAAGCCGATTAGGAGCCGCCACAGATGACAAAACCTTAACACCATTAGTTGAACAGATGGAATATCCTAAAAACACATCATCCCTATATAGTTTATTAGTATTTATAATTTTTTATATATATTATAATCAATATATTGATTTTTATAAATAATTATTACATTAATAATTTTATTAATTTTGTTTTTGATAAATACAATTTATTTTGGATTTATTAAATATGTTCAATTTATCTAGACATTTATATGACCTAAAAATCGCGGTTATTAGATAACGTTATGGGAACTAAAAGATTGCTGGTAATGGGTACCATTTATAAGAGGTTAAAACAGTGATAAAAGGTAGCCTTTATCAGTTTTTTTATATCGAATACATTGAACCTGTATTAGTGGTTTTTTCAAGAATTGATAATGGATAGCGCATTTAAATACTAGTTTTGTAGTATTGGTAAAATTTTTAATTGTAATTTTTTTGGAAGATACAATTTAACTATAAATATATTTATTAAAATATTTTTTATTCATTAATTTTATTTTAAATTAATTTTTATTGAATACTAGTTATTTAAAATATTATTTAGATTTTATATAAACTATATTTCATACATATTGATTTTTTAATTTATAATGTCACTTTTTCAGTCATTATTATATGTGCCCTGTAAATTAATAATTATTTATTATATTTATAAAATTATTTTCATTTTTAAATCATTTTTATCTTATCAATATATTTGTTATGTCTTCATTTGATTGTTCTAATAGTATAAATTTAATAGGCTTCCAATGATATGTATTTGAAATATAATATGTTTGTTGTATGTCTAGTGAGAGACATTGAAAACATAAAAAAATGAACTATAGTTATAATAGAAAAACAATTAAATACATTGACTAAACCTTAAAAAAATAAAAAATAAAAAAGTCATAAAACTAATAAATAATAAATAATAAATATGATAAAAATGTATGTTATTAAAAATCATAATATTTATAATTTAAAAGATTTAGGTAACTCCAAAAACATATAAAATATAAATTAATTTGAAATTTTAATTGTAAGTTATGACATTAACATAAAACATATTAACTAAATGAATATAAAAATGGTTTTGTAAAAATAATAAATATAAAATAACAAGTATTAAATACATTATATGATTTCATAATAATAGTAATAAATTATGTATATTTAATTATATTTAATATTTATTTGATTATATAGATCACTATTAATTATTATATTATAATTATTAGTATTACTAAAATATAACAACATTATTATTTTCATCACATTTTTATCATGAATTTATTATAATGTATCCGTGATAATTATTTTATTATAATGACTTAATTATCATAACATTTTTTATCCTACCATTATTATCATAGCATTATTAATCGATTTCAAGTTCCATGATGCATGTATTTTCATTGTATCTGTGATGACACACAAACTTCTTTAATTAAAAATAATAATTAAATTTTTATTCTTAAATATAATATGTAAAAATGAGTTCACATAACAAAAACAATATTTATTAGTTAATTATTAACATATATAATTTTTTATATAATAATAAATAAAGATTATTTTCATATTATAAACAAATAAAACAATAATGAAACAAATAATGTGAAACGTAATAATAATTATGTGCATAAATTATTATGAATAATAATAATAATAATAACAATAATAATTCACATTAAAATAATTAATAATATTAATTTGATTAATTTAATATAATGAACCCATGTTGATATCTCAGTTCATTATCAAACTCTAGCATAACCTTCATCCAGAAATGATCTATTGTTGGTGCCATGGGACCAACACATTCTTCCATCCCCATCGTGGGTTGGTTTCATCCTATGAGATATCTATAAAATAGTTGAAATCACTCCACATGGAGATATTTTTGATGAGTTTCTCAAAATTAAATTATTTAGGATCATCCAATGCAGAATCCTATTTTAGTATAAGATATTCATTTCCATATGTGGACGAATGTATGGAAAGGGTTAACAATGTGCTGGATTCTTTTCATCAAAAACTAGATCAAAATATCCCTAAATTTTAGTGGGGTAAAACCATGAATATATCCCATTTGTTGGTGTCCCTACCAGAACCATCTAGTTTATTTTGGAACATGTTGTGGCATTCTGGATGCTAGGGATCATTCTTCATGGGGAAATCATGTGTTGTTATATGTTTCTTCAGAACGTATTCTAGAGGTTTTTCTTACAATTTTTCTTAAAAGGTAGCTCTACCTAGCATGGGATGAACACTATGGAATTCAAATTAACACCGAGATAATGGTGGCATTCCCCATAGAGGGGTGACATCTCAACTTTTATGTAACAATACATGCTCACCTTTACCAGATTACGGGACATATCTAGAACGGAAACACTTCATACCAAATTGGTGGCCACATCAATTCCTTCTTGGTTTGATTGGGGATCACATTTGTTTCTACGAGTAATACAATAGTTATTGAATTCCAGACCTTGTATCCTAAAAAATATTGTTGTATGTCTATAGGGTTAGTCCTCTATTTTGAAACTCTTTAGAAGTCATAGTTGTGTTATACTGGTTTGACAGTTCTGAATTCTCAATCCCACATATAGCAGTTAGTAATGTCATTAATTATGGAAGAAAATATCTCAATGAGAGATCTTATATTGTTTCTTTTAGGTATGGGGTCCTTGAAGCCATGGTATATGAGCCTATTTTATATGAATTGTACTCACTATATTGTTTCTCTTGAAAAATTGGTTGTGTAAAAATGGTTTCTCCCATTTCATTTTCTACATTCCAATGGGAATGGAATCCTGGAATATTCTGATAGTTTTGTTAAATGAAACCCCATGGTGATACATGGGATGTGATTATATTGATTCTTGTTAATACCCCTTATTGCCTCACCAATGGGTATTCTTATGCTTGGATGACGGTTTAACCCAGTGGTGTATTGGTATAGTCATCCCTTCATGGGTACAAGCCTCTTGAATTTGCAACTCCTCTATATGTGGAAGCAATGTATCCAATTGCATATTTGGGAGAGGCATCCCAAATGTGACCATTCTGAAATGATAGAAGTTTATATAGAAGACTAAATTCTATTGAGGAAATTATTTCTCCCATGTAGGCAATGAATGATTTTCCTACTAAATTTTGTGAATATGGGGACTCCTACCATATTTTATCATTTATTCTACTGTTTATTAAACCTTCTATCATAACTACTACATCAAATTTTGAGGCTCTCTAATGTCGTAAGTAGGTTGGTGATCATGTCCATGACCAGATTATCGATACCCCTATGGAGATATTCTATCATCAAGGGGAGCAGCTTCTCCAACCATTCCATGATCTAAGGGAAGATGGTTTTGATCAGTAGAATCTATTCAAAAATATAAAGCAGTTCATTCTATCCAAGGGAAACTTTTCTATATAGTAGAGGAGCTTCCATGATTATTTGATTGAGGCCCCCTCTTCCCAAAATTGAATGAGATGATGGAGGCACTGGAGACAGGAAGTCACATATCATCTGATATGAATTCCCATATGGATTCTTATATGGTGAAGATTTGGGGGCATGGATCGATGATTTCTAAACTAAATTCTAAACATTTAACATCATCGGTTTCCATGTCCACTGGTCGAAGGAGGGATAAAGAAATAAAAAATCTAATTGAATTTCACTGTCGTATTTAATAGGTGGGGGAAATCAGAAGGGAGAAACCTCAATTCCAAATTGATTAATTCATCTAAACCCATACCAATATTGTTTGTTGTATTGATCATCTTTTCATGTAATTTGGTTTTCCTTAATCAAAAACCATGATTTTTCACTACATCCAATTTTTGTTGTTGAGGTTTTTGGAGATACTCCAAAATGGAGAGATTCCTCATTCAATTAAATAAAACTAATGAAAGTGTTTATCATACATTAAAATAATTTTATTCATGTGATACATTATAATTATGTTTCATTAGGAATTTTTGTGAGGGATCATCACTTAAATTACTATATATTATCATGAATGTTTTATGTGTGGGTAAATCATTGGGAAATGAGATATGTATTGATGGATGGGTTCATTATAAATCCATTGAGAGAAAATAGAATGTGAAAGAGCCATATATAGGCCCTCAAAATAACATTCACAAGCATTAGATTGGGGTCTGTAGATTAAACCAGATACTTCATTAGATTAGGGTCACACAGTTCAAATCTTTTTTTGATTTAGTATATGGTATTTTAGTATAAATCTTTTATTGCTTCAGTTTCAGGTCTTTTATCGTAGAACTTTCTTCTAATTAGTTTAGTGCTTTTAGCTCAGACTTTATATTACCTATGTTTAGGGACATTATGTTCATATTTTCTATTTCTTTAATTCGGGGTCTTCTATATCAGGCCTTTTCTTTCTTTAGTGTAGGTTTTTTTATCTCATACATTGTATTGTTTTATATTTGGGTCATTTAGATCATACCTTTTGTTTATTTTTAGGGTATTTTATCTCATAACTTATGTTAATTTAGTATAGTTTATTTTATTTCATAAATTATGTTGCTTTAGATTAGTGTCATTTAGATCAAACCTTCTCTTTCTTCAGTTTTTGGTATTTTAGCTCACAACTTTGTATAATATGGGGCTAGCATCAAATAAATTACTCAAAACAGTATGGGTTGCTAAGTTCGACTATGGTACTTATAGGGCTCCCAAGGATCAGAGTTCCTTTTATGTAAGGGTTGACTCTTTTTGTAGGCGACTTAAGACTATAGTGAGTTGGTAGCATTTCCAAGAAAACATATTCCCCACTCTTATCCAAGGGATACAGAATATTCATTGGGATAATATGGTAGTCTAGGAAATAATAGGGAGTCTAGGCCAATCTAAACAGATGGGGTTGGGTAATGAAAATTACAATGCAGAATATTCATCTAAATTATACGGAATGGGGTAGCCTTGTTCGGTATATCCCATGACACTATGGGGCTGCCAGGTTCATCCATGGTGTCATTGAGGATCTCAAGGATTATGCGGATCATTTTACTAGGCCAAGATGTATCCATTTGGTGGGTCTGATAACTTTCTTCTATAAATGGGAATTGGGAAGACATTTTTTTCCTTTCTAGTGGATATTAAATATTTTTAAAGGCTCAAACATCATGATGATGTTATTGGGTATGAATGGAAGGTTAACCACGAAGGGTTCCGGCACCATAGGGACACTTATATCATAATTTTAATTCTCGAGACCTGTTCCATGAGGTTTTGATTCATGAGGTCAAGCCATAAATTATTCTAGAACGAAGGATTGCATTCTTTCATGGATTATGGGAACAAATTATTGTGATGAAATGTCAAGGGTATATGATTAGCTTAGATAGTAAAATATGGAGAATGTAAATCATATTCCAAATCTCTCTGGCCATGAGGAAGGTATGGGAATGTCACCTTGGGGAATCCTATAACTCAATGGGTTGTTAGGTTCGACCATGATGATTCCAGGCTCACAAGAATCATAAATCCATTTACATCGAGCTTTGATGTCGCTAATTGGTGGGTCTAATCCCTCACATCAGGAGCACGACCAAGCAGTGAGATCTATTTTCTACTAATGGGTATGGAAATATTTGCGATGACTTGAGATTATCATGATCATGAAGTGAGATATTTGTAAAATTTAATATCCCAGAAGGGTTCGAGCAACATAATATTTGTTCCACTACCTATCTAACCTAATCATATGGAAAAGAGATGTGACAAACAATTCATAAATTTTTTTCCTAGAGCAGGAGGTCTAGTGAGTATAGATTGGAATTTAATACAACTACAATGTAAACCCTATGGACATTATGTGTTATTTACATGTACCCCATTTTTCCAAATCTATGTAGATGAAGATTTAATCCTATTTTTAGTCAGATTATTCTCAACTGTCCCATTGTGAGTTTTCAGCCTGATGTTTTTAGTTTAACATTTATTAGATGTTTTAGGTATTGTGATTTGAACAATAATGTGTTTTAGTTTAAGGTCGTAGAGATTTGACCAATGTGTGATTAGTTTATGATCATGTCCCTTCGTCTTGAAATGGGGGTGTTTCCCAAGAGGTTCATTAGTTTAACCGAGTTCAAGAGTACTACTACATCCCATTGAATGAGCAATTGAGAAATCATAAATCATGGATCAGTGTTCTTAGGTAATGAGTGATGATATGAGACACTCATTAATGAAATGACCTATATCAGAATGCGGTATTGGGTTCCACCTTAGTGATGTAAGGTCCGTACGAATCAAAAATACATTTTACAAGGCCATGATGTCTCTAGTTGGTGTGTCTAGGTCCCATACCAGTAGCCTGACCAAGATGAGATATATATCTTCCACTTCATGTGATGTGAAAGGTTTGAGATTACCTGAGTTTCTTCATATTGGATTTTTGGGACACTAATTGAGGTTTTTAATAAGATGATGGAAGCCCTCTTTTCTCTGTCATTCCAGGGTGAGGCTCTCGAGGTCCTCAAATAATGTGGGATGATGTAGTTGGTCTTCATATTTTATTATCATGTAGTAGGGACATTCATCAATATGGATTTTAACATCATGTGTTTAGGAAATGTGAACTTTCATGAAATGCGGTAATGTTGTATGTAGTAATATGGGTGAGAACATTGGTGTCACTTCATGACTCGTGGGAGTGAGAATAAAACAACATGTATTTCATGAAGAACCGTTTAGTTTAACATCATGCAGAAAGGAAATACTACAATTAAGTTTAATGTCATATAGTAAGAAATATGTGTCATAGTTTAATATTTTTTTTAGGGAAATATATGGATAGTTTGGGGTTATGTGATTTAGACCATACGACAGAGTCCCTAATGGATATGCGCAATGTGGTTCCATATAGCAACCTGACATTAATGACAGACAAACATGATCTAGTGAAGCAAGAATCATTCTGATGTAACTCAAGGATATGGGGCCAAAAGAAGTTACAAAATTTTCTTGGGGACGAATACAAAACGTTTGGGTGTTACTATGTATCTCATGAGGATGAGAATCAAGTCAAATTTAGTTTTGAGAGTAAAATGTAGTTTAATGTCATGTAGAAAGGACCAGATTTATACCCCTATTTCAAGGTTATTAATGTAATCTCCTACCAAAATTCATAATTCCACATGACCTATGGTCAGTGTGGGAAATAAATAGTATCGTGTGTTTCATTATAGTGAAGAGGAAAAACTGACGTTATAATTAGGGAGTTCGGTATGATTCAGTGGATTTCCAAAATATAGGATCAAGGAATCCCTATGTATCTTTTTGGGAATGATAATAAAACCATAAGTGGATCTAGATGGATTGGTCAGTTTAACGTCATGCAGTAAAGTCAAATTTCCCCAACGTATATTGTCATGTGGATGAACATTGTCCGTAGTATTTCATGTCGTTAGGTATAGACATTGGATCACACATAGTGATAGGAAGATAATCATATGGTTTGGCCAAGAAATATGTCTACATGAATCACTATGTATCCTATTATGACAGTAATCAATCCATACGTAGTTATCATAAATATGTGTAGTTTAACATCACGAATTAATGATCATAATATTAAATGTAGTTTAAAATCATTGTACGAGGAAGATGGAGATCTGACGCAGATATTTTGAAATAGATAAGGTCCATGAAACATCAGGCTTCAACCAATAAAGGATTCCAACATATCCCAACAGGTTAGTAATCAATGAACATGTTGTTATAGAAAATGAGTCACTATACATGTGATTGTAACATACATATATGTGGGAATTATCTCAAGTTGATTTTATCATCTAGTCCTAGGATTATAGATACAAGCATCACTACATATCCCATGCCTATAGGAATCATGCCACACATAGTTCATAGAGAAAAACAACATGTCATGTATACCTATAAGTGATTGAAGATAAGTGTCCATTACGTAGGAAGGATTTTTGGTACCTTGGGTTAGACATGAAGACTAAATGTTTCGTCATTCCTACAAATCTCATTACAATTTGTATCAATCCACACGATTAATAGAAGGACTATGTCATTTAACATCACGTGGACTAGAAGAATTTCCTTGCAGTTTAAAATCATGTGTAAGGATGAGTTTCCTTAATTTTCAATGTCTTGAATTAAATACATGTTTCAATGTAGTTTAACATCATAAAAATCATACCTTCTTTTCTGAAACATAGCGTGAACCCATTCTAGCTATACATGTCATTGTGTGGTTCTCTTTGGTCCCCATTAACATTAATTTTTTTTATCACACCATGTACATCCCCTTTGGAACCTCATCCCAACACCCACATCGTAACCATATGACATTAAACTACACATAATTATATGAAATGTGTGTGTCTTGATTCCTATCAGAATATGACATGTAGTGATGAATGTATCTCTAATCCTAATCCTAGATATAACTATCAACATCATGAGATAATTCCCACATATATGTATGGTAGAATCCTACATATAGTTTATACTTTTTCATAACTACATGTTCTTTGATTTCTAACCAGTAGTGATACATTGGAAACCACCTTTGGTTGATGCTTGATGTTTCATGGACATTATCTATTTCATCATCATTGGGTTGGATCACCATATTCCTCAACACATTATTTTAAACAACATTTAATATTCTCATCCTTAGTTCATGATGTTAAAATACAAAAAATTATGAGAACTACGTATGGAATGATTAATGTCAAAACAGGACACATAGTGAATCATGTATCCATAATTATTGGCCAAACCATAAGATAATCTTCCATTAAAAATGTGTGATCCAATTTCATTACCAAAATAAATGAAAATGCATTGCCAATGTTCATAACACATGACATTATACCGCATGGAAATTAGTCTTTACCGCTTTCCTTAAATTGATCAGTCCATCTGGAACTATGTATAGTTGTATTATCATTCGAAAAAAGATACATTGGGACGCCATGATCCTATATATTGGCCAGCCACTACATCATACCAAACTCTATTATTATAACCCATCTTCTGTTTCTTATCTATAATGAAACCCACTCTACTCCTTATTTCTCACATTGACCATAGATCACATGGGCTTATGTATTGTGGTAGGAGATTAATTTAATAACCATGACAAAGGGGTATACATCATATTATTTCTAAAAGACATAAAACTGCATGTAACTCTCCAATATAAATTTGGGTTGATTATCATCCTCTTGAGATACATTGTAACACCCAAAATTTTTTTCCCCAAGCCCAAAAATGGTTATAACCACATTTAGCCCCATAGCCTTGAGTTACCACCGAACGATATATGTTTTCACTAAAAATTCTTAGGTCTTAATTAATGTAGGGTGCATTTATGGAACCACATTGCACATCTCCATTAGGGACTCCATCTTATGGTCTAAATCCCATGACTCAAAAAAATCAATATACGTCCATACAAAACAATATTAAACTACGCAACATCTATCTTATTTCATGACATTAAACTGCATGGAAGTATTTCCTTGCCAAATTATGTTAAACTTTATGTTCCTTCGAGAACTACATGTGGATTCATTATCACTCCAATGAGTCACAGAGTGACACACATGTTCTAACGCATATTCCCAGCTACAACATTACTGCATATCAATTCAGTTATCATTTCCTTAACGCATGTTGATAAATTGTATTGAGATGAATATCCCCACTACATGAAAAAAAACTATGCAGATCAAATCCATCATCCAACCTTATTAGAGGACCCTAAGAGCCTCACCTTGTCCAGCCAGAGCAACAAGTGCTTCAATCATCTAATTATACACCACATTCAATGTCCCACACTTCCGGTCAAAAGATTCTCTTGTCGTCTAAATCCTTTCAGCACACATGATGTGAAAAATGTATCTCTCTACTTGGTCATGGTACTGATATGGCGGCTTAGACCCACCTACCAGAGACATTTTGGGTAGCAAAAAATGTATTTATGATTTGTATGAATCATACATCACTAATGTGGAAACCAACCACACATTGTTTTATTGGTCATCCAAATATTGATTGTCCCAAATCATCTCTCATGACCTGAGAACATTGATCCCTGATTTTTGATATCTCCATTTCCCATTCAAAGGGATGTAGTAGTACTCTTGAACCAGGATAACCTAATGGACCTCTTGGGAAAAACCCCATACTAAGACCAAGTTACATGATCTTAAACTGATCACACATTGGTCAAATATCAACCACCTTATACTAATACACATTTTAGTCTAAGTTGCAATACCTAAAATTTATAATGGAAAAGTAACAAAAAACATCAGGATGAGATCTAACAATGTGGGTGTTGAGACAAATCAGTCAAAAAACATGATAATCACATCATCTTCAGATCTTAAGAAAAAATGGGGTACATGTAAAAAACACATAATGCTCATAGGGTTTACTATGTAGCTGTACTAAATTCCAATATATTCTCTCTAGCCTGCCAGATCTAGGAAAAAATTTGACAAGTAGTTTGTATCATCACTTCTCCATATGAATATGTTCGAGAGGTGGTCGAACAAATATAATGGTGGTTGAAAATTTTTTGGATCATACATTTTTTAAATATCTCACTTTGTGATATGGGTCATCTCAAGTCATCACAATTATTTCATTACCCATGAAGTGGAAAATAGATCTCTCTTCTTGGTCATGATACCGATGTGAGGGATCAGACCCACCAGTCAGCGAAATCCTAGATCAATGTAAAGGGATTTATGATTCTTGTGACCCTGACATCATCATGGTGGAACCTAACACCCCATTGTGTTATAGGTTCCCCTAAGGACAATATCCTATAAATTATTCATGTCTTAAGTGATTTGTAATATGATTTACAGTCTCCATATTTGACTATTAAAGAAGCTCTTATATCACCAAAATTTCATCACAATATTTTTTCCTGATTCTCATAGCCAGAATGTGATCCTTCATTCTAGAAAATTTAGATGGATCAAACTCAAAATTTGAAAACACATGGAATAGGGAATAAGAATTACAATTATGATCTATGTTTCCTTATGGTGGTGGAACCCATTGTGGAGAGCCATCCATTTTTTACCCAACACCATCATCATGATGTTTGAGCCTTAAAAAATATTTCATATCCCATAGAAATTAAAACAAATCTCTTCTCGTGGACATGCTATTGATGCAAGGGATCAGACCCCCCAAATGGAATCATTATTTCCTCGTATAAAGATCCTCATAATCCTTGTGATCCTCAATGACTCCATGGAGGAACCTAACACCCCAATTTTGTCGTGGGACATATCCAATAATCCAATTCTATTCTGTATCATTCTGATGAAGCTACTGCATTTTAATTTTCATTACCCACACCCAAATTATCTATGATGGGATAAATTCCCTAGTATTTCCACCCCAACCAGATTCTCCCCAGGAATCTTATGTATCCCATGAAGAAGTGTGGGGGATATCATTTCATGGCCATGCTACCTACTCACAATGGACCTAACCTGCCAACATAAAGAGTCACCCCATACATCAATGAAAATATGGGCCTCATGATCCCTATAAGAAGCATCGTAGAACTCAGCAACCCCTAGTGTTTTGAGAAAATTTTGACATGCTAGCCCCATGTTTTACAAAGGTATGTGCTAAAAGACCCAAATCTAATGCAAGAGAAGGTTTGATATAAACGACCCTAAACTAAAGCATCAAAATTTATGAGCTAAATGAAAATAGACTAATGAAACAAAAGGTGTGAGCAAAAATAACCTAAACTAAATCAACAATAGTTCATATCTAAAAGACCCTAAAATTATATAATAGAAGGCCATCGATAAAAAACATATACATAAGAAAGAAAATGCCTGAGATAAAAGACCCTAAAGTAAAGCAATTGAATATATGAGCTTATGGTCCCTAAACATAGATAATAGAATACTTAAGCAACATGACACAAAACTATTGCAACTGAAGGTCTGAGATAAAAAACCCTAAACTAATGTAATAGAGTGTCTAAGATAAAATTCCATACACTAATGAAAATAATGGTTTGAACTATGTGACCCTAATATAATGAAATAGCTAGTTTATTCCACATACCCCAAACTAAAGCATGGGAATGTTATTTTTAGGGCCCATATATGACCCTTTCACATTCGAGTTTCTCTTCACAGATATGCAATGAACCCATCCTTCAATACATATCGCCTTCCCAAATGATTTCCCCACACAACAAACAGTCATTCTCATATATCATAATTTTAGTGATGTTCCCTCACATCAATTCCTAATAAAACATAATTTTAACATATCAAATTAATAATAATATTGTATAGTAAGATAAATTCATTAATTCATATTATTGAATGAAGGGAGGAATCTCTACATTTTGGAGTCTCTCCAAAAAACATCTACAAAAAAATTGGATGTCGTGAAATATTACGGTTTTCAATTAAGGAAAACTGAATTACATTCAAAGATTACGAATAGAACCAATAATATTGTTATGGGTTTTTTATGGATTAATCAAATGATAATTGATGTGTCTCCCTTCCAATTTCCTCCACCTATTCCATATGATGAAGAAATTTGACTATAGTGGTTTGATCTTTAACCCTCATTCAACTACTGGACAAGGAAACCGATGATGTTGAATTTATAGAATTCAATTGAGAAATCACCTTTCCATGCCACCATATCTTCCCCGCTTAAGCATCCATATGAGATTTCAAATATGATGATATCTGACGACCCTTTTCTAGTGCCTCCATCATCTCATTCAATTGTAGGTAGAGGGTGGCATCACATGTAAAATCATGAAAGCAACTCTACTATGTTGACAAGTATCTCTAAGATAGAATGAATTTCTTTATAATTTTAAATTGAGCCTATCGATCAAAACCATCTTCCCCCAGATCATGGAATGGTTGGAAAAACATCTCCCCCTAATGATAGAATTTCTCCATAGGGGTCTCATTAATCAAGCCACTGATATGATCACATGCCAAGTAATGATACCACTGAGCCTCGGAATATGATGATGTAGTAATGATATATGGATAATTAACTAGTAGAATAAATGATAAAATAGGGAAGAGTCTACTTATTCCCAAAATTTTGTAGGAAAATAATTCATATCCTACACAGGAGAACAAATTTCCACAACAGAATCTGATATGTTGTCTTAACATCTATCATCTGAGCGAGGTCACATGTCAGATGCCACCCCCAAATATGCCATCAGATACATTGATGCCACATATGGAGGAGTTGACAATGCAAGAGGCTTGTAAACATGAAGGGCCTACTGTACCAATACACCTTTGGGTTAAACCATCATCCAAGACTAAGAATAATCCATGGTGTGGAATGTAGGGGTATCATCAAGAATCAATATAAAAACACCATATGTTTCTTCATGAGTTATCAGTTAAGAAAACTATTAGATGATGTCATGATTCCATTCCCCTTGGAAACTAGACATGGAATTGGAGAAAAACTTTTTACACTACCAATTTTTTGAGAGGACTGATGTGGTGAGTGATGTTCATAGATAATAAGCTCATATATCACGGGTTCAATGACCCCATCCCAATGGGAAACTATATAATATCTCTAATTTAGAGAGTTACTTCCATCATCAATGAAATAACTAACTGGTATACGTGGGATAGATAAGTCTAAATTATCACACCACCATATCACAACTTTGACAAAAAAATAGTTTCAGGATATATGAATATCTCTAGAGACATACAACATAATTTTTTAGGATTCATGGTATGGAATTCTAGAATTGGTGCACTACTCGTAGAAACAAACGTGATCCTCAATCAAACCAAGAAGTCGTTGATGTGGCCACCATGCTAGATATGGCCCCACATCAGGTAATAGTGATCATGTATTGTAACATTAAATATTAGACATCACCCTCTATGATGCATGCCACCATTATTTGGGTGATAATGTGGATTCCATAGCGGGCATCCTATGCTGGGTAGAGCTACCTGTTTCGAATCCTAGAATGAAAAACCACTACCCTACGGTCTATAGAAACCTCTAATAACACTTGACTTCCCCAAACAAATGATCCCCCAACATCTAGAATTACCCAAAATGTTCCAAAATCATCACAATCTATTGGAAGGGACACCTACAAGGGATAATTAAGCATGATTTTACCCTACTGCAATGTAGGAATATTTTTATCTAGTTTGTGATGGAAACAAGCAAGAACATTCACAGATCTTTCCCCATTTTCTTCAACACAAGGAAATGAATGTCTTACACTAAAACCAGATTCTACATAAGATCATCCAAAAAAATTGTTGTGAGAAACTCATTCAAAATCTCTCAAAGTGGAGTGATTACTACCAGTTGATGGATATATCATAGCCTGGTACCCACCCCACCATGAGGATGGCGGAATGTGTTGGTTTATAGGCATCATTGATAGATTATATCTAGATGTAGGATAGGATAGAGGTAGATGATGAACTGAGATATCCACATGGGTTTATAAATATTAATGATGTACATATCATCAATAACTTCTAGAATACTTTTTCATACCTAGTATTTCCATTCACAATCATAAAATATTTTTCCATGGAGGAGAAGGTATCACTTTTTGTACCACCTACCACCAGGAGCATTCAGGGTAGAGAAAAATATGCTTGAGTCACTCTGAGCGACATGTTTTTGTGAATGTACATGACCATCCATGATTACGGGGTATTTGGCCAGCACATATGACAGTCCCAGATGTTTGGTTGTTGCCAATTTACCATCCTTAGTAATCATCACCTGATAGCATTCGATGTATCTAAACACAAGTCAAGACTATATATTAAGGTATGGGGAGGGAATAGCTACATCATTAACTAGACCAAAATAATATAATCACTATTAGTTAGATATGTGATTATTTATGATTTTAGGTTAATGAAAATCCATAAAATCTTGATATCAGTACCCACCCGAGTGTAGGGATCATCATTTTGATTCCATGTAATCATGGCCTTTTTGTTATCTTTAGCTGAGGAACCATGATCAGATCCATAATTCATTTGAAAAATAATTATGTGGCACATGTCAAATGAAAAATATAAAGCCTTCACAAAACAAAAGGCTTGAAAATTCCTCATTTTTATCATGCCCATCACAAGACCCATCCAATTGTCTTCGAGCCACATCAAGGAGTTCACGAACCACCTAGTCTCTAGAAGACTCATGAATCACATAACCCCTATCTGTCCCCAATCACATCACATGACCTCTGTGGAAGTTGTCGATCACATTGCCTATATATAGTCAAATGAATTTATTGAGAGTGTGAGGAAACAAAAATCCCAAATTCCTCATCATATCATCCTATGTATACGGAATTAATGAATCTTTGTTGGTGTTCGATACATTTGAGTCTCTGAGTAGAAATCTATATTGCTCTATAGTAGGGATTGAAATAGGGACCCACGTCAAAACCTCATGGGAAGAGATTATGATTAGGGTTCATGAAAAGGTCATGAGATAAGGAATGAACATGAGAGCAATAGATACGGTGGAATCCTATGGATGTCAACCACATTACTTCTTCACATGACTATAAAATAGTGTTTTTCATTGATAAAAAAACTATTTTCCACAACTAAAATGCACTGATAATAGAGGAACAATTAAAAAGTTGTCCCTTTTATCAATGTTAAAAAGTAATGATAGAGGCCCCTTTTTCATCAATTTCATGAATGAATTGATTGATGACTATTTAGAATAACAACATCAAATCGAGGAGACCCGCTTTTCACAGCGCTTGACCCCCTCCCCTCACCACATTTCACTACTCTCAAATGCCCCGTACGTGCATGCACCTTCCACCCCATTTATAGTGCTTGGCGTACCCAAACACATATATTATGATATCCCCATTTCAGCCTCCTACACACCCCAGCCACCACAATGATTCGAACAAGAATTCTTTCCCTTTTGCTCTTGCACCTCAATCACTCAACCATCTTGTTTTGTTCCATATATAATGTTAATATCTATTTATTTATATATACCTAGTAATATATATTTTAATATCAATATATATAATAATATATATATGTAGTTATATTAATATACATATTTATTTATATATTATTATATATTTTTATCTATTTATAGATAAATAGTTATATTTTTTATCATTATATTTATTAATATATTATATTTATTTAAAAGAGTAGTTATAAATAAATTTATAAAGTATGTCCTATGTGTTTGTTTATTAAAAAATTAATATTAAAATAAATACATATATTCAATTGAAATACACAAAAAATATATTATATTATTTGTATATAAAATTATAATTATATATATTGATATATATTGATATATAAATAAATATTCTATATATGAATATGTATATTTATATGTCAAAATATAATGATAATATATATTAGTTTGTTAATACACACACCCACACTAGTAAACAGAAACACACAATCATTATATATGTTTATGATTATTCATAAATTTATATTTTAATAAATTGTGTACTATTTTTTATATATATTAGGCTAATATATTGGGAAACACTATCTATATATATATAAGATTAATTATATGTCAATAAAAATAATATTTTATGTGTGAATAAATAAAATAATATGTATATATTGTTATATGTTTGATTATAAATAATGTTACGCTGTGAAAAAAAATATAAAATTTTAAATCCATAATATTAGTATGAATGCAATACCATAGAATTAATTTAGTCCCTATTGAGAAGGAAAAAATACCCCATTAAACAACACTGAATATATATTTAATGTTAAAAAATTTGGATACATCACAAAATATTTTGTTTTGGAAGAATTTTTTGAATATTTTGGCCTAATTTTTTTTTATGTTTTACTTGTGCATCCATGAGCATAGATCTTCTATAATAATATTATTTGATGTGTTATTGAGCTGGAATAGACTCCCAGATCCAAGGATATGGTCGTTTGATGTTTGAGTTAATTTTTTATCAAATTTTAGATATTTCAGAAATCATTTTTAATGTTTGTTTATTAAAATTATTATCAATTGATTCATACTCTATATTAATTACTGAATTATTAATCAATTTTTTTAAAAAATATTTTATAATCAATTTAAACTAAATATTACATATATTAAGAGTAAATGACTATTTATAACAGTATAAAACATATTTAAAATATATATATTATATTTATATCAAAATAAATATGATTTTTATATTAATATAGTATTTTTAATATTTTTTTGAAATATATCTTTTATTTTCACTATTAAAAAATGTCATGATAAAGGCCCCATATATAATGGATAAATTCAAAATAATTAAATGGTGGTCTTCTTTACAGTGCTAAAATAGCGATGATGATGTGAGTATCTTTAAGAGTGCTAAGAAATTGTTCATAATTTTGTACTTTTAATAGTGATTCTTTTAAAACAGTTTAATGTACCCTTTATCAGTGATTTTTTAGTGACGACAAATGATCCATATTTCTCTTGATTTATTTAGTGTTCTTAATCGGTGTAGTTGCAAAAACCCATTTTTGTGGGAGAAATAATGAGTTCGGGGATTCCTCCATTAAAAAATTCCAGTCGCAATCTCTCAATCACCCTTCCAACTATCTAGAGGTTTTTTCTAGTACCATTGAAGGTATCATTTCATTAAATGTCGAATAGATTTAATGTGGCATCATCACCCCCATAAAGTGACAAGATACATTTTGATTTTTCATAGAATTTCCTTTAGTGGAGGCCCATGAAGGGATATCCAATATCAAAAAATGTCATATAGGGTCACTCCTTCTATAGTAGCTCATCGATTTCGCAGCTTAAAATTACTGTCGGAAAGGAAGAAACATGGTACATGCATTCCACAATGTCGTCCAACTTAGTGGAACCACCAGAGAGCATGATTAACCATACCAGGCCACATGAAACACCTGTAACTGGCAGTATGAGTCCTCTGTGACTACCATCACTGGGTTCCAGTCCATAAAGACCAAAAACATGGCATCCCTAAAGGATGTTTTATCCCAGAAGCATGTTTCTGTGGTTATAGATTTGAGCGTGTAAAATTACGATACTACAATAAAGGTACCTTAATCTGACAATACTCCACCATTCATAACCACATGGTGACGATGGCTGGGTACAATATAATGATAAATATTTTTTAATAAATGACTATAAAGAAGAGAGATAGGGGGTTGGCTAATTCATGAAGATTCTACGTGATGGGGATGAGCCACATGGGCTCCATACAAGGTGACTCCACACAATAATCTTGGGAGGTCCACTTCCCTCCACAACATCATGTATCCACTATCACACAATATATTCCCCAAGTGTTCTTTATTGGACAAAATTTCCCAGTGTTCTCCACTATCTAATAACAGAAAATCGTCACCACAACAGTCAGATTCCTGAAATAGTCTTCATCGAAGGTTTCTCCAATGTAGTACCATAAATACTTCCTGCTAACATCTATCGCCAAAAAAATAGGTTACCGGGACACAACATCCAGCAATGATGCCTCACTATTGGCCGACATAGATTGTATGATACCAATGGGGGCTGCAGAGGACTGCTACACTTATTTATTGTTGTTTCCATGGCTTGGTATAGGTTATCAACATATCTGATGATGCCTTGGTGTTCAATAAAATTTTCTCAAATCCATCACCATGATGCATCCTTCACAGGCGTCATTTTCAGACATGCAGTCGATGTGCTGATGTTTTTACATTGACCATATCTCACTTGTTTAGATTTCTCTGATTCCTCCTATGACCACCACTATAAAAAATGACTAGAAAAATCTATTTTTGTTTTGATCCTTTATTTGGGTGACAATTCTATGTTACTCCAAATCGATATTTGTTGGTACGTAATAATTTCATGTACTATCGTCTGCCTTTTGATATTGGGTAGGGTGACATTGAGACAGTGATAGGTCAAAACCTAGATAGGATGCCCCAAACTTTTCATCTGTGAGGTCAGTGAAATAGTTGGTCTCCACACAGTATGAGTGGTCACCGCCACAGTTGAATTCCTCAAAGAACTCCATTTTTCATTTGAAAATAATATTGAAACCCACATTATCATCATTAAATATGTATCTTTAACTGTGCATCCATATCCACCTGTCATGCTTCCCATGCATGGATACATGATCAGAAAATCTGCTACAACCAGACATGACCACTTGGATGGATTGGCTAGGAATCCCTAGGGTGACTTCCAGGACAATTATGTTTCGAAAGAGGGATCGGGAGATCCATGGAATGCAATCATAATGGGCTTCTGAGAAGCAGTTAGTAGATCATACCCTCCTTAAATATGTCTCACCCACGCCTTCCTTTTATATCCTCACTCTGATACAAAGAATATACATGAATATTTACTACGTTAAATAATGTTTGACTAATAAATTCATGATAATAATGTCATAATAATAAATTCATGATAATAATTTTATTAACTATTAGTAAGATAATTAATTATATTAATATTTAATAAAATGTATTCCAAATATAATTATTATGTATTACATTATTAATCTTTATGGTATTTATTTAAATTTTTGTGATATTATTAAATTATTATTATAAACAAAATTAAATACAAAATTTTATTTTGAAAAAATAAGGATATATTATTCATCAATAGATCTAGACATAAAAAATATAATTCAGAACACTATCCACATAGTAATGGTTACCCCATGATATACAATAACTCACTAGCTAGTGAGATTCAAGATTACCTGAATGCAATATGAAGGACTGGGTTCATGGGGAGAATAAATCTATGCATATAAATTATATTTCTTAGAAGAATCCTACACAACATTTAATACTCCACTTTTTTAAAATAACATTAATTACACCAAGGGAATTAGAATCTATAATGACATAATTTAATCATTTATCATGGGAATGGAGGATCCATTGAACAATTTCTATTGATTCGTCAACAATCAGGCTCCATATTCCATGAAAACCCATGTACCAAACTTTATCCACCTGGTCGGTGCAATTTCAGTCAATGACCCACTACCCAAACTACGACCATGTCGAGAAAAAATATTCCTTGTTTATTTTAATGAATCATTCAAGAGTAGGATTCTATCAAGGTGGAGCTCATCGTAGTAGAACCATTGTTGTCACCACCCTATTCGACAGCCACAAATTCATCTATTGAGAGGCCTGATCCACCCAAATATGATAAATTGTAGACACATCTTGAAAAATCCATTATTTATAATGAGAAAAAAAAATTCCAATAAATAGTGAACCACATCCCCACGTCAATTTGTTTTAGAGAGGAAAGTCAATCGTTGAAAACATGGTCCATCTCCAAATATCGACATGGGAAGTCCTTATAACCTAGGGACCATTCATTCATGACTCCATCCAACCCCGAACAAAGATGAATAGCATGTATATGAGTTTTGGTATGTTGGAATCACAAAGGAAACTAATATTCCCCAACCATATGTCATATTGTCAGAAGGTCACGCATCCACAATGCACACATGAAACCCTATCTCTAGAAAATTATTACTTCCAGAGGTAGGGGTGACATGTTTTGGTTAGATTGGAAAGCATAGAACATGTAAACAATATGAAAGAGAACACGATACATAAATAATATCATTCCCACCAAATGAAATAGATATGCATCAACCAAAAATGAAATGTGCAGAAAATAAAGTTAACTCTATCAATTTTTACGTGGGAAACCCAAAAAAAAACCATAGGACCTGGTCCAGAAAGAGGGATCCAATAAATTTAAGAGATACATTGTAGAGACTTCCCATAATTGGAAGGGATATCAAATTTAATACTATATAAAAAATGTAATTTAATCATTAATGTTGTGAAATTATTGTGATCATCGAAATAATGTGATCACTAAATGGGATTTTCTCTTGGTGTTGTTGGTGTTAGTGTGTTGAAATGCCTTGTTGATGCGTCCTTATGTATGAAAAAGAATCAGCTTCAAATAATTTATTCATTTCAAAATCCTGTCACAACATGAATTAATTCACGCAGTCATGGACCTCATTAAAAACACCTCATTAACCGAGAAAACAGGTGGTTCTCCAACATAGTTGGCATTACACAGTGCGCCAATTAGGAAGGTGCCCAACAAAATCTCCATCCGACTTAATTGAGGATCGCCACCAAACATGAAATCATTTAAAAATTCTATAATTTTCCTATGGGAAACTTATTGGTAATTATGTCTCACCCAGATTCATCAGTATGTATGACTTCATGCTCTAAGTGACTTGAATCAAGGATGTTGCAGATTTAATGTTATCGAACATCAATATGTAATGACCTAGCATGAAAAGTGGAAATCATCCCCAATAATAGAACATTGACTATCACAAAATAAAACATACATGTACTTTTTTAAACTCATCTCTTCAATAAAACATTTCATCCACAACAATTTTTTTCATGCCTCAGTAGCTACAAAAAACACTATCATTGTGTTAGAGAAAACAACACATCTCCGCAATCTAGAATTCCCTAATATACCCCCCTGCAAATGTGATCAAATTGCGTACAGTAGAATTCCAAAAATTGATATTTCCTTTAAGGTGTGGTTAATCATGCCACAAAGCATAGTTTCCCCTATTCCAAAACACAATCTCATATCAGATGTACCCCGAAGACAATGAAAAATGTACATCACCCCTCAACAATTCTCTCTATAGGGGTTTGATAGGCAATGACTGACCACACCAATTGCATGATCAATATCATATCTAGTACATAACATTTAATACATCAAACAACCAATGATAGATGAATTTGTTCTGTTCTCCATCCTCTCTCTATCTACATCACTATAAGGTGACGAACTGGTACTAATCATAAATTGTAAAGCATAAAAGGTACAAACAACATTCCCCCTATCCGTAGAAAATCTCCAAATAACCTTCTTTAATGTATCTTCAATGATATAACTACAATTTCATGGCCTTTCAGTCACGGTAGATCATCATGCCAGGAATCTGTTGTGCTGGAACATATACTTTCATTGCAAAGGACACCCAAATATACTTCTTTGATATATATATTCAGGAATTATCATGGCCAATAGTGATTATATCATCAACATAATTCAATAGTATAATAAAATCATCATGTGTAAATCTCTGAACAAAAACACAATTATTGGAAGATGGCATCCTAAAACACTAATGTGAAAAACAATATTCAAATTTCTTATACCAGTACCATAGAGCATTCCTGAAACCATAAAAACGCTTCTTCAACTAGTAGACATGAATTTTTTAACTGTTACAACAAAACCCTCTTGCATCTCCATACAAATCACTTCCTCAAAATATCCATGTTGGAAATCTGTCTTCACATCCATATACTCAATCTGCAGATCCAAACATGCATCCAATCCTTGAACGACCAGAATGGAAAACTTGTAGACAATATGTTAGAAAATCTCATCAAAATCAATACCTTTATTCGGATAGAAGTTTTTAATGACTATAATTTCCTATAATCATGGAATAGAACTGGATTATACATTTTTAATATGATAAATACACAGATTTAGCGAAGCACTCTCACCTGTCGATAACTTTACCTTTTCAAAAGTGTGTCTTTCATGAAATGATTTAATCTCATCATCCATTTTCCCTACCTATCATTTATTATGTTCAAATTCCATTTCCTCATCAAAATATTCTGTTTCACCCAATTTGCGAGTATCATATACTTATTAGGTGAATATCATGTAGAAATAGTGTTCTGCTGAGATGAACATCATAGTGGAACTGCAAGTTCATTAATAACATCTGGAACCGAATAATTAGAAATAAACTATGCCTCAGAAAAATCAACTCCAACCTGTTAATCCATAGAAACATTATTTACCTAAACATAATCATCATAATCAACAATTTGAGGTAAAATTGAATCAAAACCTAACTCAAGACTGACGAAAACCTCAAAAGATAGAGAAGCGGATTTTTCTACCTTAAAATGTATGTAATATTCTAATCCTCCATCAACACATCATCACAGCTTCTGAAATGTTTCTTCAAATAAGGATCAACGAACATATACCCAAAATCATCGTTTCCATAAAAAATAAAAGTAAAATGGTGGTTTTTACCTTCCATCTAGGATCTCTCATCTCTAGGCACATGAACAAAATTCATGCCACAAAAACATGAAAATGATCATAACTGATCTCATTTCCACACCAAACCATGTCGGTAGTGACAATATGCACATCTTAAATATCTATATATTGATAATATAAGCAAAAATAATTATTTTTTCTCCCAAAAATAGTCTAGGTAACATTTCGGCTGATATCAAACAAAGAACACTTTCCCGGAAAGACCGTTTCATTGGATCAGTTACACCATTTAGATGAGGTTTCATGGGTGGAGTCTTCAAATTCCTAATAGCTTCCTACTTGTAATACTGATCAAACTGATAAAAAATATCCCCCCCATTGTCATTGTGAATAAATTTGATTTCTTTCCCAATTCCATCTCAGTAGAAACTTGAAATTTCATAAAAACACTAATGACCTTACTTTTGGCATCGAAAACATAAATCTAGTTATTTCGTGAGTTGTAATCAATAAATGCCACTATATAACGACCACCACTACTAGTCATAGATTTTAAAGGACGTAAAATTTCATATTGTACTAATTCATGTACATGTGACTTCCTGTGTGGAGGATGACGACTGGAACTCACTTAGCTCTATTTTCCAGCCTTGCAATGACAACACATGTCCAATTCAATACTCTTAAAATATAGGAGAATATTTCAATTTTCTAAAACACCAATCCCTTTGTCATTTATGTGACTGAGCCTATTATTATGAAGTGAGGATGAAACCCTACACTCAACAACTCAAGTAGTATCATAATAAATTGAAGATATTTCTTAGTAGAAAACAAATTTTTTATTCCCTTAAGCCACAATTAAATATCCCATGGAAATGTCGCAATTTAAATCACTAAACGTATTGATAAAACCATCTTCATCAACAACATTTCTAAAAATAATATTCAATAGAACCTCCGAAGAATGTCAAACTTTCTTTAAAAAAATTAATACTTCATGTACTATTCTCTAAACAAACAGTCCTGATTGTAACAACTTCACCACGACCACCCTATCCCATCATCAAAATACCAAAATTACATGTGATGGTTGATGTAAATAACTTCTTCATCAATTTCACGTGATATCATGAACCATTGTCAACAATAAAACATGATTAATCAGAAGCAATAATAATAGAGTCAGGAACAATAACAAGATGTCCCCTATAGACATGGAAAAATGATCATCTCCACAAAAAATTATCTTCTATGGATATTTCATCATTATATTCTCTCTTTTCACCTGATAAAAAAAATCTTAATATTCCCCTTTTTACCAAAATATGGACACTTGAAATCTCTCTGCATTGATATTGATTTGATTTATCCTCTAGTCTTACCTCGACTATTTTCTCCATCGTTCTTTCTTCTCCCCTCGTCTCTTTGACTAAAATCTCTGAAGATGATTTATCCTCAGTACGTCCCATGGTATCTTCATTTGAAACATTAGTGTTGAGGAGAATAAATATCACAACACCATTAGATATAGAACCGGTTATAGGATCCTTTAAATTCTCCCATTAATCAGGTCAAGTGTTAAGTAGAAATAGAGCTAAAACATCAGCATCAAAATTGATTCCCAGGTCATAAAACTGATCAAAAAATCCTGGATATTAACATTAGTAGTCATAAATATGCATAACGTCTTTTGACCTAAAATTCATCATTTGTTTCGAAAGACAGAACTTATTATTTTCTGTCTTTGAAGAATAGGTCATCTCAAGATTCTCCCAAAATGTTCTGGTGGGAGTGATGTTGACAATGTGGTTCATCACATTGTCTTCAACCCATTGGTGAATGAATCCAAAAACCATCTCATGCTCGAAATCCCACTCTTCATTTAACATCCTTTCTGGCTTCTATGTACTACACATTGGAAGATTCATTTTCTTGACAAAATGTAGATCCTTATTTTTAAGACACCACATATGGTAGTTAGTACCATTCAACAAAATCATCTAACTATAATTGGACTCCATAATAAATATTAAATAAAACCCAAATGTCCACAGATACAAGATGATGGGAATGATAGGAAATTGATGAACCTACAAACAATAGAAAATAAAATGCAATGTGGAAATAAAATCAATACCCAAAATAAAACGGATGTGCATCAACATAAAAATAAATGTGATGAAAATAATGTTTAAATTAGGAATATTTATGTTGAAAACCCATAAGGTAAAAACCTAAAGAACTTGTCCAGAACGAAGGATCCACTAAAATCAAGTGTTACATAAAAGTGACTCCAAAAAATTAGATGTTATCTCAAAAATATAACTCAATAATAAAATAAGTGAATCAATGACATAAATTAATAAAGTTGATCGTCCAAGAAAAGAGATCACCAAATGTGACTGTCTCTCAGTGTTTTTACTGAATTTGTGTTGAAAATCAATATTACTGCCTCACTATATAAGAAATAAATCTTTTGTAATGTAATGTAACCATTTCAATACTATGTCACATTATAAATTTATTCCGGAGGCCTTTGACCGCATTAGAAACACCTCATTAGTAGATAAATTGCATGGTCTTCCAATTTAAGAAGCATTACACGGTTCACCAACAAGGAAAGAGCCCTAAAAAAAGCGAACAAATATTTGTTCCACTATTTGTATAGATGAGGCTGAAAAAAACCATGAACCATCATGATGTACCCCGACCTATCAATGTACTTCCCTGAAACATTGTTAGACAAACAAATTTGGTCACCCCATCTCTAGTCATAAGTGGAATTGTAAAGAGGATATGTCGATCTATCTCGATGATGCATGCAGAAACTATATATTGAAACCACTCCTCTAATGACCCAGCATTCAGATCAATTATTATTAATCCTTTTAAGAAGTTGGATAGCACCCCATATGATTCTCCACATAAATATGGGCTTATGTCCAAGAGATGCATTCAATAATTAAGACATTGGGATGTAATTTTCACAAATTACCATAGCGAGGAGGGTATCAGTACAAGACATACCTATCCATCCATGCTTTTCCAAATTTTCATCATTAAATATTTTAAGGTTCCTTAACCTAAGACCACCACAATACATAGAATCACAAACACATATCCCCTGCCACATAGTGGGTGTTTTTATTCCATTATCATATCATCAACAATACCTCTCCCGACGATAATGAATAAGATCACCAATGTTAATTGATAATTTGAACAATGAAATGGTGTACAAGGGGATATCATGGGCGATTGATTTACCTAGAACATTCATCCTATATCTGGCTATTTTCATGCTAGAAAATAATCTGAAAAAACAATGAACATTATCTTTGATTGATGTGAAAACATTTTAATTCGATATTCTACTAGATGTTTGGAGCCCCATATTTTTTTATACTTCTATAGTACAATGAACCACTGCATTTAAAAGCAGTTAATAGAACACATTCTTCTAAAGAAATAAATTGTAATGAGGGATCATGTCCCAATGTCGTAACACTATCGAGGGTATTAAACTAGATAATTGTACCCCAATATTGTTGAAAAAATCATTTTTGTATCAAATATTTATTTTTTATGTGTAGAATTTTGATGAAAGTATTATTATTTTGGATGATTTATAATTGGTTGAGTAATTTTTTTAATTTATTTTAAATTGTACATATAATTCATCCTTATATGTTTTCAAATTTTCTCCCATGAAACACAAAAATATTATTAGGTTACATGTATGTAATTTTATTACCATATACAATATAAATTATAAGTACAATATAAATGAATCATAAATTAAAGACTGAAAATATAATAAAGGTTTAAAAAAAATTATCAATATAATAAAAAAATTATATGGAACAAAAAAATAGATATTAATATAATAAAATTTTCACTTCAAAAAAATTATAATCATAAAATAAAATATAATTAATATATAAATAAAAATTTAATATAATATTGTACAAAAAAATTAATTGAAAATCTAAATAATTCCAAAAAATAGTAAACAAATATTATTAATTTATAGAATAATGGTATTTTATATTCAAATTTATGTGTAAAAATTTCATCACTACAACATACCTAGTCTTTAAAAACTATGTCCCTTAATAGTGCTAGAAAAAAGCGCAGATAATGTTTTAGTTTTTCAACACTAAAAGAAGCATTGATAAAGGGTAACTTTTATTTGTGATTATTTACATTTAAAAAATGGTACCCTTTATCAACTCTTTTTAGCACCCCTATATAGATCATTTATCAGAACCATTTTAACACTGCTAATGGTGTATATGAAATTAATTTATTCAATATATTGAAAATAAATTTTAGTTTATTACAAAAATATTAAGAAATACTTTATTAAAAAATTATTGATAAAAAATTAATAAATTTATTATACTATATATTAATAATAAATACTAATAAATAGTATGGGGATAAATGGATTGTGTGACATACTGTGGATTTCCATCAATGTTTCCTAGGGTCCATTGTCCATGGAGGCTCTTAATCAATGATTTCATTCTTCTTAACACCTCACTCAAGGATGATTTTACCCACATAAGGGCAAAACGGATATTATTCCCCGCCATGGTCTTTTCAATAGGAATACGGATACAAGGTTGTTTGATATCAAATATTTCACCTCAATCCTTTACCTCCTAATAAAATTTTGAAAGTGCAATCCCAATATTTCATTTAATTGACATTATTTCATATTGTTTTATTTTAGGAGGGTGTTTTTTGTTAAAATATCTGTCCATTTAATATTTATACAGAAGAATAATTTCAAAAAAACTATTTCTAGATCGAGTTAGTATTTTTCAAAATATAATTATTTAAAAATATATGCATAAAAATTCAAATAAAAAATTATAAGTACAAAAATCTAAAAGTAATTGCTTTATAAAATATTAGTTTTCAATTGTAGTGGTTGATGGTGGTCGCTTATGCCACTGACTAGCGGTGATTGATGCCTCAATCAAAAAATATAGTGAAAAACAATGAAAAAAAATGAAAATCAAATCGATATAGATCCATAGAGAGTGTTGGATAAAAAAATTATGATAAAAATACATTAGAGTCTTGAGAAATTGATGTGTCATATTATTGAAGATGTTATGGATTTTATCACCTCTTTATTTGTGGCCAAATAAATATTATCATGTCCCCATATACTAGTTTTTAGATGAGGACAATGATTACATGATTTATTTTGTTTCTATGATCCCCCCATGTCGTCCTCATTTTCTTCATAGTTGTTCTAATCCTTTAGAGACATCTTCAGAATCCTCATGAATGATACTCTATTTCATTGATGGTTTTCCTTGCGATCAAAAAACAATCACCTTATCCCTATTAGGTGGTTCAAATGCATCAATATATCAAAATAATTTTTCTATATTCTCATTATTAGATTCAATAACATCATATGATTTTTTGGTAATAATATTCCATTCAATTAGTTGATCAACTAAAACATTGGGTGGTGAAATCTTCATGTCTTTTAATATATGTGATCTATATTGTTGGATATTTTTATCAATTGAATCATGTAGAGTGTAGATAAACTCTTATATTTTTTTGATGTATGAACATTGATATCCATAGTCCCTATAATAGGATTATTTTTCAAAATATGTGCTTTCTCCGTTTTTCATTGGTTTCCCTTGATATATGGAGCATGAGATTATCTTTCTTTAGTTGGTCCTAGATACACAGTGGATTCTCCCACAATATCCAACTCAAGATACACTACAATAGATTCTGTGTTACATCCATTCATGTTGTCTCCCAAATAAGTAACACCAGCAATTTCGTTTGTGATTCTATTATATCCAAATGAATCATCACCAAATTAAACATATCCCTTAATCAGTTTATAGAAATCTCTATGAGGATAATGATAATATCTATATGATTAAAATAACAATGTGTTAAACAATATGGTTATGTGATATATGTCATGGGCATCAACATACATATAATATTCTAAACTAAGATCATACCATGTTCAACTCTTCATAAGAACAACCTAAGAATGCCCAAAATAAACTACTTCACTATTTTAAATAATTGGTTTGTCAGAACAATCTATTGTAGCATCATTAGTACTGTCCACAAAAATACTACCCACACCATTTAAATATCATGATGTCCTATTCATAAATCATTCCACATCATGAAATCAATGACTGCTGGAAGAAAACCATTTATCTATTCATAAATTTATTTTGAAAAGCCCAACGGACTGAAAACTACTACCGAACAAGGGTTTATTTTCATACCTTATTGATAGAGAAAAACCAAAATCATTGGTAGAAGTATTGAAAAATTATATTGGCATCAATATGAGATCCACCTCTATCGGTATGAACATTAAAAACCCCTAAACAAGCCTCTTCATTATCCCGATCATGCTTTATCAGAGTACCAATTGATGAAGCGAGGTCAAACAACATCTACAGATTCCATAAATCCTATAAAAATTATAAATTATATCCCAAAACACAGTAAATTTGTTTTTTCCAAAAAATGGGTTGAAACGAGGGTCCTAATCTTGGATGCACAGGGTCCCTATCTTGAGGGAGATCATTCAAAACCCTTATTCATTGTGTTGGAGCACATTATATAAAAATGTTTGTGGAAATGACCCCTTTCAATGGGAATAAATTTCTAGTAATTTAATATCCAAACAACAACAAGCCTCTTTTCCAAATCCTCTGCATCTAGGGTTTTTTACCAATTGGAAACACCTATATTTAATTAATCGAAAATTTGTAAATATTAAACCTTTCCAGAAAAAAAATTATGACTGAACTGAATGAGGGCCAAATTACCTCATTGATTGATATGGTCTTTAGCACCATCATTGCTCTAGGAAAATCACTAATTATCATCCCCATATCTAACATCACGATTGTTATAGCTGAGTACATGCGAGTCATTTAAGGCCATCTTCAAAAAATGATCAGACAAAATCACCACCAGTCTCGAGATGAGGGGGAATGCTTAGGGATCAAACGACCTCTCATCCAAAATCCTCAAGTGAAGACCAATGAGGTGGGTGGGGGTGGGGGTAGTATTAGTGATGCACAAATGTGACTAAAATTATCCTTGAGTGAGAATGAATGTAACAAGCACAACATAATTAGGAACTTCCATGGACAACAAACATTAGGCATCATTTGTGTAACTCAATTAAATCTATTAAGAACTCTATATTCCAATAATATTTGTTCATAGTAATAATTTATATATAGTATAGTCAAATAATATATTATTTTCAATAATAATTTAATTAATATATTTTTTAATTCTTTCACAATGATCACAGTCTTATTATTTATATATTTAAATATTTAATTTCATTCAGACCGATATTAGTTCTAAAAAAGCATTGAAATGGATCCCAATTCGGAGCTAAAAACTAGTATAGGGTCCCATTTACAAGAGATAAAATACAATAATAAATTGTACCAATTATCTGTGGTTGTTTTAACACTAATAAATGAGGATTTTATTATTTCATTTATCTAGGTCACTAAAATACTGGTTTGGTAGAAGTGATTAAATTTATACACTATTTTTTTGTGGAGATAACAATTTTTTTGAAATTAATTATTTTTAATATTGTTTACATTAATTTTATTTTAATTTTATTATTATTTTTATAGTATAATTTTATTATTTTATTTATATTTTATTTGTAATGTAATTTATTCATATATTTATCAACTAAAATTAAATGTTTTAATTCATTAATGTTTGTTCCACGAAAATTATTTTTGTTTTATTATATTTATGAATTTATTTTTTTTCAACTATTTTCTATATTTTTAGTCTATGTATTGGATTTCATTTAGATTGTACTTATTATTTATATCTTATAAGAATCAAGAATTACCTAATTGAAACATAATATGTTTGCAGTGTTTCAGGTGACTGAAATTGACAACATATACAAAATGAACTTCATGTACTATGAAAAAGGAATTAAAAATATAGACTAAACGCCAAATAATTGTAAAAATATATTATCATCAACGTAATTGTAATGTCCCAGAAATCCATATAAATTATTTATTTATATAGTATTATTCTAAGTGTGTGGTTTCAAAGGGCACGTAATTCCGAGTCCAAGAGTGTCTGTAATGTTATCCTGAAGATTCTTAGTATTGTTTAGTGAAAATAAGAGTGGGTATTGGTAACATTATAACTAGTGCTTGGAATCAAAATCTGAGGGAACTGTTGAACATTCTTTGCTAGTTATTTCTTAGGGGGACCTTATCCTCAACTGTGATTGGTCATGAATGAATGTTGGTTTTCCATCCTTTCAATGAGGATAATGAAAAAGTGGAATAAAAAATTGGTTAAACATATATTTTATTTTATTGAAACATTTTTGAATTAAATTGTGGTCCACCCAAACGAAACCCCCTAAAAAATTCTCTCAAATTCCCCTCCATCATTAAATGATGTTATTATTGGGAGGCTCTCAAAATTCATGTGTTTGTTCTTCTCTTTTGGATGTTGTTAGAATTGGTGCTTTTTCTGGAGAAAAATTATTGTTGGATGAAATACATAGAGGAAGAACTCTCCTTCTACCAATGATGAACATCCACTTATTCGATCTCTTTCTTGAATAAAGGAGGAATCATCGTCCTTGATGAACCCCAATGACATCATCCATTAATTCTTCATCTTCTACCCTGACATCAACGAATCAGAGGTAGGGGTTCAATCTTTGTCAAATGTTTCTCATTCTTCATTTTCCATTGTGGATTAAGATTCGAATTTTCAAGCTATCACTCTAACACAGAGGGTGCAGGATGAACAAACACGACCTAACACCTCCGTCTTGCATTGTTTATTTTGATGCCAATCTCGGCACGAGTCCAGGTTGAGAGAATTTCATTAACGATGGTTTCAGATTGATGGTGACATCACAGGGAGTGTGTAACTCCCTCTGGAAAGAGAATTGGTCCAATGAAACTCATCCAGTGACCAGCAAAAGGTTCTTCTTCGGTCAAAAGAGGCGAACATCGCCGGTAGAATGAATGGAATGGTGGATGAAATTCAGGTCGGCCACGTAGATGGTTGTGGAACAACCGCGCCATTCGAGGAGTGAGGCTCAACCAATGGTACATGGTGATGCAGTTTCGGCAGGTGCAAGGCCGTCCACGAAGAGAACTGGCGGCTCGAGCTGTCGAGTTGCTAGGGAGGGCGCGGTGCACCGCACGCTGTGTTGAGGAGGATGGGTCATGGACTTGGATGCGACGATGGATGACGGGTGGATAGAAGGGAAGAATGCTGGAGGAGGTGCGGCCCAACCACACCGTTCGAGAAGAGGAAGGACGCTCAGCAAGCCAGGAAATGCGGGACCTGCCTCTGGGATCCCGTGTTACGTAGATCAGTGCCACGTGGTGCCAGATCTATACTGCACGAATGAATATGTTGTTCGAGACACAAGGGTTATGGCCTCACCCATGGACGCGGCTCGGGACGAACCCATGGGGGGGCATCAGTTGCGGGCCTTGCGTGGGATGAGCCCAGCGCGGGCCTGTCCCAGCGCTGGTCGTGTCACCCTCGTGGGGCGGGTCGTACTTGCGGATGAGGTCGGACCCCGGTCCTGACCTTGTTCAGTATGAGTTGACATGAATCAGGTCAGGATTGCCCAAGCCTGGTTGGGACAGGTCCGTCCGACGACGCCAGACTTGACCCAGACCCGCTTTCACCTCTTTCCACACTATTACAGGTAACATGAGCTATGATAATTCGATTGATAAACCATATATGTACATGGAAACCATGGAGCGAGAAGGTTCTTCTGGTATACCCCGCATGAGGATTGGCTGTAGTTGGGGTATGGCCGGGATGGATTGAACATAAATTAAACAGGGCCCTCAGAACATATATCCCAATTACTATCTGACCGTGAATCTTATTGACGTGATGTCTATTTTGTTGGGTTTCTAATGACTATATGGATTCTTTAGGTACATCCACATGGGATTTCAGGGTAGTTTATGAACATAAACATCGGTTGATATTCACCCCCTCTTGAAAACAAGCGTTCTTTATGCGGGAACCCTATGGATGGGTTCATTGTGATAAAGGGATCCTAAATTGACCGATTACTATTAAAGGATAATACATGGGTACGAAAACTCTTACTACTATTCTGGGATCATACGTATGTTCGACAACGTTGTCTACTCTTACAGGATCCTAAGTAGGTACGTCAACTTGTATTACTGTACCAGGATCCTATGTGGGTTCGACATAATTGATGATTTTGTGGCTACATTTAATCATCTATATCACTTTGCAACATTAGAATAACAGTGTGAGTTGAGTCTTGACTTTAGGTTCTTATCAATGAGTTATATTTCTTCAATTCAGAAATGGGTTCTTCTTGGGTTCCAGAGTTGGAGTCAGATTGTATTTGATTACTTAGGTATATGTATTGGCATATACCTATGTAGGGTTGGATGATACATTGTGATTTCATCCTTACTAATGTTGTTTTTCTATAGTGGATTCATGGTAGGCCTTTGGGAGTCTCAGAGTCCTAACTGGTTATCATTATACTCACACATGAACGAGCTTCACCTACACCTTTTTGTGTCTTGTGAAGATGATGAAAAATAGAGATCAATCTGAGAGAGACATTTTGGAGACTTCTTGGAGCTGTATATAGACATTATGTACCTCAGGGGGGACTTGATCTAGATATGTACCTACACTTTAGGTAGGATTCCCCGGTGGACGATCCATGAGAAATTTTGAATTTTCTTGCACTTGTACTTCAGTTGGGTTTGTATATTGTCCCATTTACATTCACCACTCCAATAATATATTAGTTCATTTTGGTTATCTATGGTTTTGTACAAGTTGTGTGAGTTTCATGTTTTAAGGCAATGCCATAGTTTTTATTTGGGATATCTGTTTTGGTGCTAGTCACCATCCCTTGGCCTAAGGTGGGATTTGGTAGTCAGGCACGGGCCTCGAGGATGGGTTGTGATAAATTGGCATAATAGGAGTTGGTTCTACCGTAGAACATTAGATTATAATCATTTAATGGAAATAGTGTTAAGTGTTTTGGGTGTGGTTATTAGTGTAGGGAAACTGGTGTTGGTGTAGCTGGTGATGTATCCATACACTGGCACATTGACTTCTAATTTCCGACTCAGGGAAAGAAAACATTGATTGCATGTGTATTACATTTTATATGTTTTCATTGTGATCTTTATGATTCAGCTCCCCAGGTATAACTTATTGATGTGGGGAGCCTTTTTTTTCTGGATGGATCCACACAGAGAACAATCCTGGGTTCTTGGATGTTTACGATCTGGTAGCCCACCGAGAGACAATGCCTCGGTGTAGGGCTATATCACAACAGAGGCACCAATGGTACCACTCCGCATTAGGAAACCGATTCCACCAGCCCCAGCAGTAGAGAGTTCACGCCGCCTGAGTGTGTTTCATGATATCATGTGCCAAAGGAAACCTAGGTTCAGGTGTGAGACGAACCCGCAGGTATTTGAGGATTGGTTAGAGGCTACGGTGAGAGTATTCATACTGGTAGGGACACCAAACGACCTTACGGGGATCCCTTCCACGAGTCTCATTTAGGAAACAACAGGAAGATGGTTGAGCCTGATGCTCCAGGTGCATGACGAGGTTACACATCTCTGAGCAGTCTTTGGGAGCCTGTTTCGGGTGGAGTTTGTCATATCCACTATACGTGATGTGAAGATACAAAAGATACATCATCAATAATAGAAAAGGATGAAGGGTTCACATTACACAACGGTGTCCACATGCCACTTTCCCTACTCCAAAAATATGGCGTGGGACCCATTCTTCAGGGCCTTGACATTTGTGTAGGGGATCAGGTGAGAGATCAGGGCTTCGATGATCTCCCTCTGCATCATGATACATGAAGATTTGTGGGATCTAGTACTCTTAGTGGAGAGTTTCCTTGTTGATAAGTCACCAGTAATTAGACCTACCATCGGGAATCACGTAGTAGAGTCTTCTATAGTTGGAAGTCGATAGATGTCGCTGAGATCCAAGCACACCAAGCCATCCGGTGGATTACCTCAGGATACGGGTTCCATTTTTCGGGGATCAAAAGATAGAGCCAGTCACATGTGGAGCAGGTAGTGCAACACATGTGGTGGGCTAGGTCACATGGCTCGTTACATTACGACCCACCGTACGGATGATCAGTAGACAGTTGAGGGACCTCTTAGGCAGAGGAAATGGTTTGACTGTGGTGGTCTGCATGGAGCAGGAAGACGTGGCAGAGGAGTTGGCCGAATAGCAGGTGGTGGATGGCATTTTGAGATCCTACCACCACCACCACTAATAGGTATACCCTGACAACATGGAGCAGGCAGTCCGTGACGAGCTCAGATCCAGGCAGTTGAGGCCTATAACCACAGTTCTCTTGAGATGATTCGATGTATGATCTGTTTCTACTCCACCATAGATGCAGTACTTATAGACAAATGTGAGAGTGAATTATTTATTGTCACTACCCTCGTGCCGAGCTTAGATATTTTAGTGGAGCCTTTTTATCGATCTTTATGGCTAGTGACTACTACGGGAGGGGATTCGATAATTAAACATTGTTTTCACAGTTTGCGCTCACTGTAATATGTGGGAGCTTTGGTTGGGATCTTCTAGTAGTGGCATCAAGGAATTACAATTTCATCTTGGGTATGTACTGATTATCCACAATTCATGCTTAGATCCACTTCATTAGGCAGAAAGTGTGGTGTGTCAGCGAGGATTGAACTAGGTTTACCTTCACCGGATAGAAGGGAGCCTTTGATGTGTAGGATGGACGTACGTAGAGGAGGGGGAAACGGATCACTCATCATTTGGTTGGCGTTATCCTCAGTGTGGTTGATGTTCAGAGTCCGGGCTATGCTTTTGGGGTAGATCAATATCGAGATGTTTTTCCAGATGAGGTTCTAGGACTACCTTCATGTATAGAGTAAGACTTTTATGTTGAATTGTAACCCAATATCGTGCTGATATCAACGCCAACGTATCAGATGACTCCCAGAGATCTTCGTAAATTTCTTGTAAAGCTGGAGGACTTGCAGGTAATGAGATTAATCAGACCCGGTGTTTCAATATGGGCAGCCCCAATTTTGTTCACCAAAAAGGTGGACAACAGTTTAATGAGTTGTTTGGATTATCGGTGCCTAAAGCAGGTGAATATGAAGAAAAATTAACCAATTACAAGGATTGATGACCTATTCGATCAAATAATGGGAGAACATTGGTTCTCAAAGATATACTCTTGACTGGGAAACCACCAGCTCAATGTACGGGTTGGGGATGTGCAGAGGACGACTTTCAGATGTCAGTATGGCCAATACGATTTCATGATTATTCCATTTGAAGTAACCAACACACCAGCTATGTTCATGGGACCATGAACAGGATAATCCAGACATACCTTGATTGTTTTGTGGTATACTTCACTGATAAAATACTGATCTACTCATCTACCAAGGAGGATCATGCCTATCATTTGCAGAAAGTACTGGATGCAAAACGAGAGCACCATGAATTATGGTAAGCTCTCGATGTGCCTGTTCTAGATCTGAGAGGTTCCCTTTCTTTGACACGTCATATCAGAGGCTGGAGATGATGTGGTTCTAGGGAATATTGAGGTTGTGCTAGATTGGGAGTCACACAGGAGTGGGACTGAGGTAAAATGTTTTTGGGGTCTGGCAATTTACTATCTAGTATTTGTGCTAAACATCTCCAGAGTTGCATCACCTTTATCGGTGTTGAGGAATAAGGGGAAACACTTTATGTCATAATATAGGTGCTAGCGTAGGATTCAGATGATGATGCAGAGGCTAACTAGTGCGTCCATATTGAGGATACCAGAGGAGGGCATTGGGTACATGGACTACTGTGATGAATTAGGGAATGAGATCAGATGCGTCCTGATGCAGGAGCTACCAGTGATAGCTTATGGTTTTCATCAGCTGAGACAGAATAAGAAGAACTACACTACCCATGACCTAGAGTTATCTGTAGTGGTATTATCCATGATGATTTAGAGACACTATCTGATGGGTGAGTGTTTCACATTCTACTATGACCACCAGAGTCTCAGTTATATCTTCGTGAAGAATTAATTAAAACTAAGGCAATGGTTTTGGAATTAATTTCCCCAAGACTATGATTTCGAGGTAATCTATACTCCTGGGAATGGGAACGTTGTAGCATGTACTCTCAGAAAAAGATCAGGTATTCAGCTACTCGGAGAGGCGACTGAGAAACTGGTCTCTTCCCAGATATCGTATGTAGACCGAGATAGAGCAGCTAGTCGCGTTCCATATTTCTTATATGGACCGAGATAGAGCAGAATTCCTATCGCCTCTTACAGTCACACCATGAATCCTTTAGAGAGTTAGGGAGGTGATACTTGGGGATGATGACTACGAGGATTGACGTGGTGATATATACCCAGGGCAAGCACATGATGTATTTTTTGTAGGTGGGGAGCACATCATCTTATTCAGGGGATGTAAGATGGTACCAACGTCGCTTCCGGAGTAAGTGTTGAGGGAGTTCCACACATAACCTCTAGCAGTACATCCAGTTGTGGCGATGATATACCAGGACCATCGATGATAGAAATGCTGGCAATGTATAAAGAAGTCATTAGCAGTGTTTGTCTCTCGATGCCTCTATTTCCAAAAAGTGAAGGTAGATCAGTAGGTACCAGCATGCATGGTTCATCTTTTAGATGTCCCGTAGTGGATGTTGGATTGGATATCCATGAATTTCTTGACAGGACATCCATGTACATCCAGGGGTCACGATTCCATTTGGGTGGTTGTTGACCGACTCACCATGTCGGTGCACTTCCTTCTAATCAGTGAGAATGGTTCAAAGTAGAGCTTGTGATGCCTCTACATACTTGAGATTTTACAGCTTCAATGAGTACGTTTTACAATTATCTCTGATTGAGATAAATGTTTCACTTGTCGGAAATATATGGTGTTTTATGAGGATTTTAGGATGCAACATCATTTGACCACCACCTATCGTACTCTGTTAGATGGCCAGACTGAGAGGACCATTCAGACTCTTGAGGACATGCTCCTTGCATGAAAATTTGACATTGGTCGCTATTGGAAGGGCTACATTCCATTGGTGAGTATTCAAACAACAATAGTTATCAATACACCATTGGGATGGAACCTTTTAAGGTCATTTATGGTCAACTATATAGATCATCATTATTTTGGAAAGACCTACGAGAGTTGGCACTCTTGGGACTAGAGATGGAATGAGCTACCACAAATAAGGTGCATATAATCCAGGAGAGGATGAAGACTACACAGCATAGGAATAAGTCATATGATGATAAGAGACAGAGACCTCTAGAGTTCGAGGTTGGTGAGCATGTCTTCCTACAGGTTTCACCTCGTATGGGTTTTCAAATATTTGGTCAGGGCGGCATGTAATCTCTGGGTTCATCAGACCATTCTAGGTCCTTAGCAGTGAAGGCGAGGTGGCTCACCACCTGGAAACTCCACTTTAGTTGCACCATGTGCATGGAATTTTTCAGATATCCCAACTGAGGAGATACATGCATGATCCTACTCACACCATAGACTTGGTTGAGCTTGATATCGACGATGGGGCGACATTTTCTGTGGTTACAGTGGAGATCAAGGTTTGATAAGAGAGAGTCCTTCATGGAAGATCAATACAACTAGTGTGTGTGTAATGGAAGCACATGAACCTCTAGGAGAGAACATGGTAGAGGGAGGCTCATATTCATGCTCATTACACACATTGATTCATGCCAAGTACACCCACTTGTTTTCCTAGTTTTTGAGGATTGGATTTCGGTGATGCAAATACCTAAGGTTGGGAGAATGTAAGGACCCGGAAATACATGTAATTTTTTCTTTTAGATAGAATTAATCTGAGTCTGTGATTTATTACAGCACATATTATGAAGCCCGACATGCCCAAAATGATTTTCTAATGTTTCTATGTACATTAAGTAAGAAGAAGACCAGGTTTTGGTATCATTAGAACTGATGCTCAGAATTGAAATCTGAGGGTACCATTGAATTCTCAGCGCTAGTGATTTATTAGGGGGACCATCACTCTGGTTTCTTTTGGTCATGAACAGAAGTTGTTTTTCCATCCATTCTTATAGGATAAAGAAAAAGTGGAATAAAAAAAATTGGTTAAACATAAATTTTTTTTTTCATTGAAACTATTTTAAATTAATGTGGGTTTCACCTTAACAAAAGCCCCACATTAATTCTTTCCATCCCCATCCTTCATTAAATGTAGTAATTGAGCGGATGCTTCTCAAATTCAGGTGTATGTTCCCCTGCATTGGATGTGGTCGGAATTGGTTCATTTGTAGGAGACAACTTATTTTTGGAGGAAATACGTGGAGGAAGAACACTCCTTCCACCAACGATGAACATCTTCTTATTCTATCTCCATCCGGAATATAGAAGGAAGCATCGTCCTTGAAGAGCACCGATGACGTCGTCCTCAACTTCTACATCTTCTTCCACAATTACAATGAATTTGAGGTAAGGGTTGAATATTTTTTAAATGATTTTTTTCTTTATATTCCTTCAATGATTAATATTCGGATCCTCATGTTATCACTCTAATGTAGAGGGTGCGAGTAGAACATACATGGACATACCCCTCCTCCTTGTTTTGTGGTTTTTGACGCTAATCGCAACACGACTCTAGGATGAGATAATTTGGTCAATGATGGTCGTGAATCGAAGGTGACATCCCACAGAGTGCCAGAGTACTTCAGGAATGGGAATCATGCCAACAGAACTCGTCTGGTGACTTGTGGAAGGTCCATTAGGGGTAGAAATCGATGAACGTCACCTGTAAAATGATGGGAAGGGACGTCGGCACTCTGGACGGCCTCGTGCACTACGGTGGTACAACCACGCTGACAGAGGAGTGGGTTGCAGCCGACAGGCTACCGGGGTGCTGCGGTGGCTGGTGCAAGGCCGGTCGAGAGGGGAACTGGCGGCTGGGGTTGTCGGGTTGCTGGGGAAGGCGCGAGGCATCCCGCGCTGCACAGAGGAGCAAGGTCCGCTGCCTTAGAAATGACAATGGAGGATGGGCGGCCGGCTGGTCCGGCTACCGTAGGAGGCGCGTTGCATCCGCACTGCGCGGGAGGCGGCAGGCCGGTCGGCCAGTCGGGAACAGCGGGACCCACCGCAAGGGTCTTGTGTGACACAGACCGGCTCTACGTGGAGCCTGATCCATACATCCTGAATGGCTATAATGTTCGGGATAGTGGGGGTATGGCCTCAACCTAGAAGTAGCTTGGGTGGACCCCATGAGGGCAGTCAGCAACGGGTCTCGCATAGGCAGACCATAGCGTGGGCCGGACCCAGCGCGGGCCGAGCCAACCTCGTAGCCCGGGTCAGACCCACTTGTCAGGTCGGGTCCTATCCTGGACCCGGGTCAGCCCAGGTCATCTATCACCAGGTCTGGTAGGACTAGATGAGGTCGTGCCAGGTTTGTTCAACTAGGTCGGACCTTACCCGGATCCGCTTTCACTAGTTTCCACACTTATACCTGTAACACGATCTACGGGAGATCGATTGATATTCTGTCTACAGAGATGGAAATATTAGAGCTAGATAGTTCTTTTGTTATACCCCACATGAGGTTTGGACATAGTTGGGGTACGACTGGTTTGGATTGATGTTAAATCCAACCGGGCCCTCGGAACAAAAATGTCAATAACTCTTTGATCGGGCATTTGATTGACGTGTTGTCTGTGACATTGGGTTCCATATGTCAAAAGAGATCATTTGGATACATTAACATGGGTCTTCGTGGAATTTGATGTATCAAATCATGGTTTGAGGATAAGACCCTCTTAGAATCAAGCATGCTTTGTGCATGAACCATGTGGATGACTGCATTGTGATAAAGGGATCTAATGTTGACTGACTACTGCTCCAAGATCCTTCATGGGTACGACCGCTCTGACTTCTGTTTTTGGATTCTACATGTGTTCGACAGCTCCGACTACAGTTATAGGATCCTACATTGTTTCAACAGCTCTGATTAATGTACTAGGATCCTATGTGGGTTCGACAGAGTAGACGATTCAATTGCTACATTTAATCATCTCTATCTCTCTACAGAATTTGTATACATGTGTGAGATGAATCTTGAATTTGTGTTGTTATCTATGAGTTATATTTCTTTTTTTTTTTGAACGTTTTGTTCTTGGGCTCATGATTTGGAGTTGAATTGTATTTGATTAATTAGCTATATGTATGGGCACATTACTATGTACGGTTTTATGATACTTTGTGATTGTATTCTTACTAATTTGGTTTATCCTTTTTTAATTCTAGGAGACCTTAAAGGGTATCAGGTTCCCTACTGAATATCATTATACTCACCCATTCATGGGCATCACCTCCACCTTGTTGTATCATGTGAAGACGGTAGACAGTAGTGATTAAGGCTGAGAGAGACAGATGGGGAGCTGCATGGAGCTGAACATAGATGTGACGTACCTTAGGGATAATATGATCGAGATATGTATGAACCCTTCATGTAGGATAACTCGGTGGATGATCCATGAGATTTTTTCCATTTTCCTATACTTGTACTTCAGTTTGGTTTGTATATTGGCCCATGTACTTTCAGCACTCTTTTAAAATATTAGTACTTTTTGGATATCTCTTGTTGTGTACCTTCTGTGTGAGTAGAAGGTTTAAAAGTAATCCCTTCCATATTCTCTTGGATATGCCTTTTGGTGCTATTTGACAGCCCCTGGCCTAAGGAAGGTGGGCTTGGGGTAGTCACGACACGGGCCCTGAGGACGGGTTGTGACATAAATAGTGAGAAAATAAAATAGATGATACAAAACAGTGTTGTTTCAAAACATAATATTTAGAATTTTAATAAAATAGATTAACACAGAAAATTATTAAGAATAATTTATAATCATATAATAATGGAAATTTGTGACATTAAAATGAAACATATTATTTGACTAAATATAAAAATTATTTCACAAAAATATGAAATAGACACTAAAATTAATTATAACAACAGAAGACTTTCTCATCATAATAATAATCGAATTATTAATTATTTATAATATTTAAGAATTATACAATTATATTGATCATTATAAATAATAATATTATTATTATTAATATTCATAAATAATTACACAATTTATATTTTCATACATTTGTTTTCACGAATTTATTATAATATCATCATTATAATGACCTCATTATAAGGAGTTAATTATCATTAAATTACTATTATAATGGAATTATTAGAATAGAATTGTTACACATTTTCTTGTTCCCTTATGCATCGACAATATTTGTATTTGTGTGGGTATGTAATAATATTTATTTAATAAAAATTATTCTATTGTAATTCAGAAATATAATAAAAAAATAAACTTATGTAACACTATCGTTACTGATTATTTAATTTTTAATAATTTACATTTTTATATAATAATAGATGAATAATACATTGAAATTATAATGAAAGTCATCCATAATTAAATCAACAATGTGATACATAATGTTAATTTTGAGAATAAATTTTTTTGAATTATAAAAAAATAATAAGTCATTTACTAATAATTACTTATAATACTTTCTTAAATTTACTATAAAGACTTTATTATCATGAATTTATTTGTCTAACTCAATTATTCATAGTCATGATCCATGTATCTTTATTGATATAGATTTCATATACAAAAGGAAAGAATTGGTGGCACTTTTTTAAGGATGGATGGAACAATTGTTTGCTCCTTAGAAGCCCCATAAGATTGATATCCATGGCTCTCTCGATCCCCTTGACAAACATTATTGTCATGGAGAACTCCCAGGTGTTGGATAGACTAACCTTATTGGAGGTCGTGTCTGCTAGTTGTAGCATGCCCGATCATGTGTTGATGTTGGTGATGAATGCAAAGTTGATGGTGTCTAATAGTCGGAACATCCAAGATTCTGATGAGAAGGAAATGTTGTTTCATGTTTTCAAATGCAAAATGGTGTTCAATGAGTCTTTCAATCGCATCGGAAACCGCTCCAACCACATGGTGGCCAACCACGTTATAGAACACAAAGAACTACAAAACAAGGAAATATCTATTACAAAAAATCATTTATCAACACTAACAATGAATTTATAATTGAGGTGCTATTAAAAGGGGGTCCATTTTATCAGTGCTAAATAAATTTCTGATAGATGCCCCTTAAATCATCAATTTTATGATAGCATTCATAAAAGCATATTGTTTTGTAAATTTTTTTCTAAGTTAAATGGACCCAATTCTGACAGTGACTGACCCCATGTTCTATAGTGCCATGATGCCCCATCCACACGACTGCCCACCACCACATTACAAGTTTTATGTTCTCCCCTCCCCACAAATAAATTGTGTTATCCCCCTATAACCTACCCGTATACCACTGTCACCCTCTCATCGATTTAGAGGGACTCTCCAACCAAGTTTGATAAGGTGTAGACTTTTCTTGAATACACAATAATTAAAAAATTAACAATAAAGAAACATAAATTTTCACAATATCCCACATCCCATTGATCTAAAATGAAAGCCCAATCATTAAAATCATGGTCCAATTCTATTGATGGACACATGGAGTCCATAAGCCTAGGAGACCATTCACTCAAAACTCCCCTCACCCTAGTACAAATCTGAATATCCTACTAAGTTGTTATGGTCATTTGGGAGAATAATGGGAACACATAATCCTCCACTATATGTCATCTCGTGAGAATTATGAGTGTCGATCGGACACCCAAGAAAACCTCATACCAGAAAAACATTAATTTTTAGGGGGGAAAAAGAACCAAATGTTTCCTACCCCTTTCCACTATATGATCCTGAGGAAAACCACAAACCATAGTGATGTTCCCAGAACCTTGAGTGTACTTCATCAAATCATCCCCATACCATCAAATTTTTTTCACCCCTTACTACATTCTTAAGTGGAACAATAAAGATGAGATGTCGATCTATCTTGTTGAACCATATGCAAACTCTATCATCATCCCACTCATCCAATGAATCATCAATGAGATTGCGAATAGTAGATTCTTATAATCCCGTAAAAACAATCGAATAAATTCTCAAATAAGCCCCGTTTTCCTAGCACTGATCATTCCCCAAATTATCCTTGTTCCTATCCACAATCTTTTATACAATCTATCACATCAGATAAGGGATATAACCCCAGAAGCTTCTCCACATTAATCTAGGACACGGTCCAAGTTATTCATGTAGGAAGACTGGCATAGTGAATTACATTCCAAAAATTACCTTAGACTAGATGGGATTAGTACTGTACATATGGTGCCACCATTGTTTCCTAAAATAGTATAATTACACATGTTATGATTCTTAAACCTGAGGCCTCCACAAGAAATAGGAACTACTAATTTATCCCATGATACCCAATGTGTGTAGTTTTTTACATTAGCAGATCCTCTCGTAATTTATTCCAGTGTAGAATGAATCTGTTCGAGAAGGGTTATGAGAAAATTGCTCAATGACATGGAATATACAGGGATAGATTGATCCTCATATTTAACCATCACTTCATTTTTAGCTTTAAAGATTTATTTGTATGACTATAGAGATATGTAATTATCAAAATATTCTATTATTGTCCTGGAAACTCTATTCTTTAATCTTATGAAATGTTTTTGGAGCCCAACATATGACTGATGCTTCTTAAGCATAGGAACCAAGCATATTCTCTCATTCACCATCAACCCCATTAGTGGAACACCATTGCTAAATTATTTATTAAATTTAAAGTAATTAATACAATGCAAACAAGGCTTCTCATAAAAAGGATAATAATCAACATTGAGTGACAGACAACTGTTTTATCCCAAGCGAAAAGAAGGAAATCCTCTTCCGTGGAATGATGTGAAACATTGGGGCCATTTCAATATACCTAGTCTCTAAGGATAGATCCATGCTCCACCACATTTGAATGTTGGTGAGATACAAAACACTGTAAGAGAAATCATATGTAAGGAGAAAGTAGCTCCACTAGTTGCGTCCTTCTTGAGCATATGAAACAACCCAGTTTGTACCCCATTAATGTGGAAAGAGGATTTATTTATATAATCTATATTACTGTATGTTTAATATTTTTGATGAATTTTTTATATTATTAAAACATTTTACATGTTTATTGTTCATTCTTAATATATTTTTTATTGTACATATGTTCATGTTTTATTTGTTTTCAAAGACGATCATTTCAAACACAGTAATGTTTTTGTGTTTCAAATATGATAGTTTAGATTCATATAAAATATAAGTAATATGTTCAATATTTATGACTCCTAAATCATAGACTGAAAATACGAAAAAACATAAAAATAATAATAATTTTATAAATATAACAATCCAAAATTAATTTACATGGCTCAAACATTATGGATTAAAAAATTATTTTTTATCCTCAAAAAAAGTATATGGATTAAATATAATATAAATAATATGTAAATAGTTTCTTTAAAAAAAATAAGGTAAAAATCAAAATTAATAAAACATTAATTAGTTAAAAAAATTACAGAATAATGTTTATTTCAATGAAAATTATTGGTACAAAAGTTAGATGTACTACAAATTTGGTCTTTATCACCACTGTACATTCTCACCACATGAGAAAAGAACTAATAAATGTTTGATTTATGAGCGCTAATAGATGCACTAATAGATGATACCTTTAATTAGTGATTTTTTTTCTAATAAATGTTTGCCTTTAGAAACACTTTTTTTAGTGCCTATAATGGGATCCCTTGTCCACACATGTTAGGAATTATAAAGGACCAAATAAAATGACGTAATTATATAATTAGAAAATAAATATGATTTTGTAAAAAAATATTTACTAATATTTATTAAATATTAATTGAATAAAAATTAATAAATTTATTATACTCTATATGAAATATAAATGTTAATAAGTAGTATTATGATGAATGGTTGGTGGGAGATTCTATTGAGTTCCATCGATGGTTCCTGGGGGTTTTCATCTATATAGGCTTCAAATCAGGCTATGCTTGTTGCTTCCTTTCTCACTCATGGAATATCTAACCCAAGTGAGGGAATTTACGATGCTAATCCCCTCCATGGTATTATACAATGAATTGAAGAAGTATGGTTTTTCATTTACAAATCACTCAACCCCCCCCCATTTACCTCAAATTAACTCTATGAATGAATTATTTATATTTTTTTGTTAATAAAAGTTATTTCTTTTTAGGTTTTCTAATTATTATTTATTGATTTAAATCCTAATCCATTATAAATTTATGCATATTGAACTTTTCCAAAAAACTTTTCAAGACAGATTTTAACATTTTATGAATATTAATTTTTATCATTGTATGACTAAATGTTTTTAAAAAAACTCATACAGAAAATAAAATAAAACAAATTGTTACATAAAATTTTATATTGAAAAGGTGTTGGAAAATTGATTTCTCCATTGTCACCGACTAGTGGTGTGGGTTTCTGGAATCATAACATACCATTGTGAACATTGTATAAACCAAAAAACAAATGGATATTTACACCCATTAGGAGTTGGATTGGTAATTATGAACAACATAAACAAGATACATCAGATATAGAAGTTTGATCTGATTTATGATCTTCTGTTTATGTACCTTTTTTCTTATCATTTCATCATCATGGCCATGTACCCATCCACAACATTTTATATGACCACCTTATTTCTATAATTTTTCATGGTTCCATGTTCCCTCTTGATATCCATATTTTTTTGAGAGTTTTTCTTATACATTGAATTATTCTCCAAATAAAATGAACCCTATTGAATGATAGTTTGTGTGATTGCTGATTTTTTGTCTGAGGTATCAAAATTCACCATATCCCCCCATATTGGTTCAACAACATCATATTATCCAATTTCTTTCCCTAAATTATCATTGGGAACATAATTAAAATAAAAAGAATTTTATGAAATAATCTTCCCTTCATTTATATAATCAACCAAAATCATTGGTGTTGAATTATTCATGAAATTTAAAATCTATCTTGAATGATGATGGTCATTTTCTGTCAATTGAATCATGCGAAGTGTAGATGAACTTTCCCATTTCTTTTATGTTTGATCATTGAGGGTCAAAGACCCCATCATAGGGTATTTCTTCAAAATATGAGCGTAAATCATTTTTAATATACCTTTGCCTAAAAATTCCATAATCTTTTATTCATGATAGACTTTTTGATCATCAATGTTTTTCATTGCATCATCATCAAATGATTGAGTATCTGTTGCCTCATCATTATTATCAGTGTTTTCCCTTGACATTTGGGACAAGAGTTTAATACAGTTAGTTGATCCTAGATGAATTGTTGAGTCTACCAAAAGATATTTCATAGAATACACAGCTACAGATGGTGTGATAATATCATTCAAATTCTACCTGAATGGTGTAACATGCGTAATATATTTTTTAATACCATTTTAGGAAAAAGAATCGTCACCAACATTACCATATCCCATAATTACGATATAGATTTCTCTATAAGGTTCAATAACATCAATATATGGAAGAAGTGATAGAATTTTTAAGGAATGGGTAAATTGCGAAATCTCATGGGTATCAACATCTATAGATCCTTCTTCAGTAAGATCATACCTATTCCAACTCTTTTGAGAAACCTCCATATAAATAACAACATTAATAGTACCCCAGTTTTCAATAATTAATTTGTCACAAAAATTATCCATAGCATAATCAGCATCGTGAGAGAAGGATCACCCCCTCTTTTTTGGATTGTGAAGTACTCTATCTACATAAATAAACATCAATCCTATTAGATGTCATATATAAAAACACAAACCTATTCATAAAATCACTATGAAAATTCCCAATTGATTGAAAACCTCTACATGACATGGATTGTTTTTTATTCCCTATGGATTGATCAATATTGATGATCCCTGTAAAAATAGTCATAAGTTCAATTGGAATCGAGGTGATATGCACTGCTACATAGAGTCACATAAAAAATTCCAAACATGACTCCTATGTATCTCGATCATGTATTTTTAGTGTTCAAATAAAAATAATAATGTCAATAAAATATCAACATATTCCATAAAATTCAATTCAAAACATATATCTGGAGAAAAACAAGATTTCTTATGTTATAGAAAAAAAATGGATTAAAACAAGGTTCCCAATATGGGATGTAATATGACACTAGCTGGAGGGAAATATACCAAAACCCCCATTCTTTACACTAGAACTCTTCAAAGGGGATATTTTTTTAAATAAATTGTTCTAATGGGATTACATTTCTGGTTATAGAATCACCAAACAACAATTATCCTTTGTTCCATGTCGTCTTCCCTCCACGTGTTTAAACAATTGGAAATACCACTCTTCCATTAATTATGAATTATCTAATTAGAATCTGACCCATATAAAACCACGACTAAACTAATTGTGTCCTGAATTACCTCATCTAATTATATGCTCGTCAGTACCATCAGATATCTATTTAATGTAGGGATTTTTGTCCCCAGATCTGGTATAATGGTAGTAATATCCATGAAACTTTGAGACATTTGTTTCCAGCCATGTCAAATAATAAAAAACAATTTCCCTGGATTGTGAGGATGGGAAGTAGAATTCATTGGAATCAAGGGACCACCCATCAATAATCCTTGAGTGGACACCAAGAAGGGGATTACTATTGGAAATGGACTTGTGTGAGTCAAATCGTCCTTGTGTGAGAAAGGAAGTAGTAAAAAATACCCGATTATGTTCCACTAAGGTCGACAAACCCTAGGAAACATTGGTTGAACTCAAGAGCATCTCCCACAAACCCTTCATCCCATTACTATATTACAATATTTATAATTCATATATAGTATAATCAAATTATTCATTTTAATAAATAATTAAAAAAATAAATATTTTTTTAATTTTGTCAATATTATTTTTATCTATTTATTTATGTAATGTATTTCAGAAACATATCATCTCTAAAAAAGAGAAAATATTGGATCCCATTATGTTCACTAATAAAATATGGTAAAGGGTAACATTTATGAGCGATAAAAAACACTGATAAAAGGTATACATTATCATAAAAATTAGTGAAGATATATAGAAACATTACAAGCTTTATTTTCTAGTGATGTTAAAGAAATGTTTTGTTGTATTGAAAACATTTTTACTTCTATCTGTTTTGGAAGATAACAATTTTCTACGAATAACATATTTTCTTTATTATTTTTTTCATTAATTTTATTATCAATCAATTTTAATTTGTATAATCATTTTTTGATTTCATTTTTTGATTTTATTGATATGATATATTATGCATAAAATTTTGTTGATGTTAATATGTTATATATTTGTTCATTAATTATTGATTCATGTAAATTAATTTATTATTTTATTTATGATTTTTTTTTATTTTCAAATATTTTTTATATTTTCAATCTCAATGTTATATTTGATTTAGATAGTACAGTTATTATATATTTTATAGTTTTTAAATGATAAATATTTGAAACATAATATTTCTTTTGTTTCAGGTGAGTGACTTTGGGAACTTATAAATAATTAACCATATATACAATCAAAAATAAATTGAAAACATTGTATAAATCCATAAAAACTGCGAAAAATAAAATATTTCTATCAATATAATAAATAGAGATTAATATATATGATATAAAACAATTTTGATTCAAAACATAATAAATATACAATAATAGAACTTGAAAAATCAGTAATCATATAAATTATAAATTATATTTAGATTTTAAATGAAATTTCATTCATTAACTTAAAACATATTAATTAATAAAATTATAAAAATGATTTATTAAAAATAATATATAGAAAATAATAGGTATTAATAACAATATATGACATAATGATAATAATAAAACAACTATTAATAATTAATATTATTTATTAATAATATGATTTTATAGTTCATTATTAATATGTATTTTATTATTGTTAGTATTCATAAAAAATAAAATTATTATTATTTACATCACTTTATTATCATGAATTTCTTATAATGGAATCATTGTAATGAGTTCATTAACATTAAATTTATATTATCTATACTTTATTATCCAATATTTATGATCCTTTGTGTCGTTCCCATATGCATGTATTTGTTTTGTATCTGTGTGGGTATGTAACAATATCCAATTACTACAAAACTATAATATCATTATCCATAAATATAATAATTAAAAATAATTTACATAATATCATCATTATTGACATAATAATTATATATATATTCATTTATTTATATTATAATAAAGAAATAGTATGATGAAAATCGAAAAAAATCAACAATAATGAAATCAATAATGTGATAATTAATAATAATTTTGCACAAAAATGACTATGAACAACAATAAAAATAAACAAAATAATTATTATTCACTTACTAATAATTAATAATATTAATTTCATGAAATTATTAAAATTACATTATTGTCATGAATTTATTAGTTTGCCTCAGTTAATAGTATTCATGATGCTTGTATATTAATTATACAGAAATGTAGATAGAAAAGGCGAGAATGGAAGATACTTATTGAAGGTAGGTGTGAACAAATGACCCCACCTCAGAACCCCCTTAATATTACATGCAATTTCTCTTTGTATCCCTAGCATTGTTTTCCTAGAATTCATCCTCATGCTACCTAGCATGACTTTCACGGCACCCATGTCATGCAACCGATGATTTCCCGATCAAGTCTCTATGCAAGTGATGCAAGAGAGCTGGATGGTGATTCATGATCAGAGCATCCTAGTTGAGAAATAGGAGGCGTGATTGAAATTTTTAAAAAGGAACATGGATTCCACGATGCCTTGAACTGTGGTGGTGATAGTACCTATCACATGGAACCCAACAACATTATCAACCTCAAACTACTACAATAAAATAATTTATCATTGCTAAAAGAATCCATTATCAGTACTAGAAAATATCTCATAATCTGGGCACAATTAAATGGTGGTCCCTTTAATCATCCCTTTTTTTAATGAAGAGATAAAAGAAAAAATAATTAAAAAATAAAATCTTTATGTAATTAGTGGGACCTCATTTAAATGCGCCTAACCCACTTTCAATTGTGATAACATTCCCCCCCCCCCCCACACACACCAACAACCCCATTAAATGTATGAGGCACACACCCACCGTTTTACTATGTTAGAAACCCTGCATAGGCCCACAAACCGATGCCTCCACAAATATTCGAATCTGATACATCTCTCTTTCCTGCCATGTACCTATACCACTCACCCATCTTGTTTAATTACACATTTAATAATATATATATAGGTATATAAATTTTTACGTTAACATATATTTATATTTATATATATATATACTTACAAGAATATATATATATATTCATATATATATATATATATATTCTTATATATATAGTAATATTCATTTATATATAGCGTTATATTCTTTTATATGTATATTCAATCGTATTTTAATATACATTTATTAGATATGTTTTAAAAAATAATGTAATTTTTTTTATAAATAGATAAATACTTACGTACATATATACATCATACTTACAAGTGAATATTATATATATATATGTGTGTGTGTGTATGTCTATGTAAGTATAATTATACATATTAATATATATATATATATATATTATTAATATATATATTTATATGTTTGAATAGCTATATAATATATATCAATTTGTTAACACACACACAATATTACATAGACACATACACATTTTATAGGTATGTATATATTCAACTATTGGTAATTTAAATAAAATGGATTTAAGTTTTTTTAGAAAAGGATTATATATTGATAAATATTATATATATATGATTGACTATTTATATATAAAATTAAACTTTTATGTGTGAATATATAATAAAATATGTATATATACTTATATATTCCATTGTAGATAATAGTACATTGTAAAAATGATAAAATCTTAAACCCATAATATATATATGGATTTAATACATGTGAATAAATTCAGTCCCCACTAAAAAACGAAAAAATACCCCCTTAAAAAAGTCATCAAGTCTATCATAAGTTATCAAATTGTGGTTCCCCGATTAAAAACTAAACTTTCAAGAACTATTGTGAATTTTATGCCATATTAAATTATGAAAAAGAATTACATATGTCACTGAGGGCATAAAGCTCATCTATGGATTTGATTTGATATGTGGTATAACTCGAATTGACACCAAGATCAAATGAAACTACTATTTGATGATTGAATTCAAATTTCAACGTACTTTAGATATATTATTAATTTTTTTTGCTTTGTGATTTCATAATTTTAATAATTAATTATTAATTGATAAAAATTTGAAAAATAAAAATAAATATTAAAATTTTTATAATATTTTTATAGAAAATTTCACTAAAACCTAATCCCAAAATAAATATTATATTTATATCAATATTTATATTTAAATATTAATATGTAAATATATATTTATATTTATTGTTATGATTTTATTTGAATTATAACATTTATAAATTTATTTATTAAGACACAAATTTATTACTGATAATAAAAAATCATGGATAAAAGTTGTACATTTATCTGCCCAAAACCCCAGCTAAAAAAAGGTACCCATTTGTCATTATTTTTTAAGCACATATAATTGGTGGAATTGTGAAAAACGTTTTCTGTAAGAAATATGACCATGGGGCCTCCAACCTGGGCTATGTCCCGTCATTGCCTCTTTTTCACCCAGGTAACTATCTAGTGGTGTCTGATAACATCAGAGACGACAACACACCGTCAAATGTCGATTGGAGTGATCATGTTTCATTAAAACCTATAAAGGATCAACAAACCTATAATTGTTGGTAATAATTATCTATAATGGTGACCCTGGAATGGATCACCATAATTTTAATTAGCCAGAGAGAGTTACTCTCAGAGTAGCATCTCGACTATTGCACAACCAAAAATTATGGATATAAGGGTCGCACCTTGGTACTGGATTTGGACTATGTCCTCCAACCCCAGGGCATCATAGAAGAGTATTATTACCCATACCCTGTAATGGAAGACACTATCTGGGCATTACACGTGTCATCCATGGCTATGAATGGGTAATCATTCTTTTTACGAATGACTTGGTATTGGAAGATATAGTTCAAATCCCATACTAGGGTGCACCATTATAGAAATCGTTTTTTATGTGAAATCTATAAGCTACTACTCTGAAAATAAATCTATCAGATCGGTTTTGATTATGGTGATCCCTTCCTCGGACGCCAAAACAAAAAATTACTAGCAACATCTGTAGGTGTGATGAATCTTTATGTGTGCTAATGAAATTTGATCCTTTTAATCAAATTTTTTTGGCATGCTATCGTCGCCAATACTATTAGACACCTCTAGATATTGAGTAAGGGGACAAAGAGATGATGATGAGACATAGCCCAGGTATGAGGCACTAAACTCGTTTTTATGCAAAAAAAATGTTTTTCACAATGCCACATTTTATCAATGCTAAAAAAATGATGATAAATTGATACCTTTGTGCGCAGTTTTTTATGGCGGATAAATGTAACCCCCCATTATATATTATTTTATAATAGCACTGATAAATTGGGGTCTTTATCAATGAATTTTTAAGGTTTATATTTTCAAAAAATCATAAAAAATAATTTATAAATATATAAATATTTTAATATATAAATATAATTACTGATATAGATTTAATATTTTCTTTTCAATTATATTTTAGATAAAAATAAATATACATTTACAATTAGTATATATGATATTTTGTGAAACATATTTTAAAATATTTTTAAATAATATTTGCTAATAAATATTTTTCAAATTATTATCAATTAATAATTTATTAAAATAAATTTGGTGGTACAAATCATAATAAAATAATAAAGTATCTTACATATGATAAAAATTGAACTCTAACTTTATATGGTAATAACTTTTGAATCGGGTGTCTATACGAGCTATACCACATATCAAATCGATTCCATAGAAGATATATATGTAGTCAATGACATAAGTAATCCATTTTCATAATTTTATATGGAAAAAATTCACTACTTTTGATTTCGGTGACCCCATCCAACAATTTCATTGTATTAAATGCCCAACAACAATTGTTGGTGTGTTGATCCTTCATGGTGTTACATCACCATGATGCCTCCAATCGTCATTTTCCAGCACACTGTTATCATTAGTACTTTCATCTGCCTCTAGATAGTAAGAATGGGTATAGAGAGATCACAATGGGACATAGCCAAGGTAGGAGGCCTCAAACTAATTGTCTATGTGGTCAGTGAAGTGGTTCGTAGCCATGAGTATACATCGGATGCCACTATGGATGAAAGCCTTGATGACCTCGAAAATTCATTTGAAAATATTCAACCACTCTACCATCTTGTAGTCTTCCTAGTAGCTTCGACCAAGCACCACCATAAAGATATCAATATATACATGTGTTGATATTTATCAGGAAAACTATGTCTACCAAACTCATCTTCGAGGAAGGATGGGCCAGCCGTCATCTATTTCTGTTCTTGAACAATGAAATTTTTCATGGGGTTACTGATAGTCATGGACTGCAATCTTAAGGGGATTCTGAGAAGATATTATTTGTTCACACCCACCTTAAATACATCTCACCCAAGCCTGTATTTTATATTTTTACATGGATCCAAAAAAAATACACACATCCTATCTAGGAATAATAGAATTAGACTAATAAATTCATGATAATAATATTATTAATTATTAGTTACTGTAATATTATTATTATTATTATTATTATTATTAATCATAAAAATAAATTCACATAATTATTATTATGTGTCACATTATTAATATCATTATTATTTTATTTGATTATAATTTTATAATATTATTTACTTATTATTATATAATAGATTAAATAATTTAATACTTAAATAATTATTTATGTTTTTGTTTGGTAATTTAATTTTTTTTTTGTAATATTTATGAATAAAAATATGATTTTTTTTCCATTAAATAGTGTTAAATATCCATACATATATAATGAAAATACATACATCCAAGGACATGGAAACTGATAATAATTTTAGGATAATAATATTTTGATACTATGAATTTAATGAAAAAAACTAATTATAATGATATTATTATGTTGTAATCATTATAATGATTTAATTTATGTGAAGTCATTAAAAATGAATTCATGATAATAATGTTATGTACATAATAATTTTGTTACTATTTAGGACTATTTGTAATTACAATATAATTATTAATTATAATCAATATAATCTTATTTCTATTAAATATTGTTAATTATTATTACTTATGTTATTATTATTATTATTATTAGTATTTAGTCACATATAATTATTAGTACTTATTATTTTCTAATTAATATTTTTATAAAATCATTTCTATATTTATTTAATAGATATTACTTATGATCATAAATTAAATTTCATTTAATGGATAAATGTAATTTATACTTCATGAGCTTCTTTTGTTACCTTGTTATTTTAATGTCTAATTATAATCGTTTGAAACATAAATGTTTTGTAACATATATATTGTTGTATGTTTAATATTTTGATTAAAATATAATTAATTTTTATAATTTTTATTGGTTTATTCTATATTTTTAATTTGTTTTCTATTATACATATAGTTCATTTTTTATATTTTTTCAATGTTTTTAACATGAAACACAACAAAAATATTTTTTCCATGTAGTTAGAATTAGTATCCTAAAAATATAGTCAATAAAAACAATATAAATGAATCAAAAAACATCAAATGAAAATGTTAACAATAGTTTAAAATATAAATAATTTCATAAATAAAATAATTTTTTTCCAGAAAAATGTTATTTGAAAAAAATAACAATTACAAGTGTTATCAATATAACAAAACATGCCTTTTACAAAACTATAGTTCATCAGAACCATCTACAATCCATGATAATGTTAAAAGTTATCAGTGATAACCCAATCCCTAATAAAGGGTATCTTTTATCAGTTCTTTTTTAATGGTTATTGATCGTACCATTTATCAGAACTTTTTAGCACCCATGAAAGGGACCATTATCATCAGTTTTTAGCACCGATAAATGTACAAATATAATGAAATAATTAAATAAGTATAATAAATAAATGAGTGTACTTAAAAAAATTAAAATAATATTACTGAAAAAATTATTTCTAAAAATGAAAAAAAAATCAGTCATTATATATATTTCAAATACTAAAAAATAGTTTTGGTATAGATAATTGGATGAAGATTCTCTGTAGTTGCACTAATGGTGTCTAGCGTACTTCATTTGTGGAGGCTCCTAAAAATTATTTCCATGCTTATTTCAATCTTAGTCAATTCATATTTGAATCTAGCAAGGTTGTCACTAATACTATTTTCGTCCTTTATCTTCACTCAAGGGCTCGAGATGTGAGGTTATTCGATTCCACATCTATTTTCCCCACATTGACATACGAATATGACTATGAATATGAAAATCATATTTTTTAATTTAAATTTATTTATTATTACGTTATTTATGTAGTGTGGTTTTGTTGGAATACCCATTGATTAATATTATATACTGAATATTTTTGGGTTTGATTCCCACAGCCATGTCCGACGTGATGGGTTGTCGCCCATCCTGTAGGTTGTCCTTTTTCTAAAACTAAATTACTATAACATCCATTCAATAATATCGAAAAACCTTCTATCCTTAAACAATACTAACTTATGTCCTATATAATCCATTCTAATCTTTAGGATTATCAAAAATATTGTAGTCCACTCTCATATTATAATTAAAACAATTAATATAGATTTCATATAACAAGCATGTTAATACCATTGTTGATCCCTATATATCATAAGACATGTCTTGTTGGTCACATTTCAAACATTCGAAGGCCTTAATCATGTATTCTCTTGAAAAATGAATACCCATTTAATCATAGTGAAAACATGAGTTCTATCAAAAGTTAACTCTTTCCACATACCAAAACCCCAAAATTCTATATACTCAAACCATGACATAACTATTTCCTTATATCAGTCATGATCTCATGAATACTGTCAAACATTTCATCTTCTCCTTATCACTTCATTATGTGCATATCATCTTTTTTCCAAAAATATCTCAATCACATTACATGGTTACCGGTACCATAAAATTATTAAAAACCATAATAGACTAATACAAAAATATTATAATACACCATAAAAGTACCTCAACAATATTATTCTTGAATACCAATACATAAATACTTTAATCCATCCTCTTCAATTATATTCATGGAATAATTCCTTCCTTTATTTAGAAGTAACTTTTTAGTTCAGGGCATTGGGTTGGGTAATGCCCATGTTCTCCACAAATAACACATTGAACTCCATAACAGTCTGTCACTCTATGACCCTTTTCACCACACAGATAACATCTTCCCCTCCATTTGAGGTATTCCTCAAGGTAGTTGTTCCCTTCTTTATAAATCTCGATATTCCTTTCTTTATGATCCTCAACATGCGAACATGCATAAAAGTATACCTTACTTTTATCAGATGAATTAGGCCTACCACTAAATTTTACCTTGTAAATCATATATCGCGATGACTGATTCAGCATAATAACAATATCTTTATATCTAGTAATTACACAATTTTGTTGCTCATAGTCACCAATTTTTCCATTAGATTCAATGTTAACTGAATTCCTTCTGGTTCCCTCCATTGACTAAAACACAAAAATAATTCTGAGAGAGGCAAAAATAATGCTAGGGAAAACAACATTGTAAAGGGGGAGTACCATTAATATCTAACATCATAGGTTATATTATAAGATTTTTTACATTGTTATAGGACTATATCCTATACGTATACTTATCCTTAATGACATCCCTAGTCCTACAATAGAAATATCTATAGGGATCTCACTAATGCTCTCGCATCCTAGTTTCCAAAGGTTGACTAAACCTTTGCTCTAATACCAATTGTAGATACCCAAAGCTTGACGTACATGGACATTACATTACATTTGTGGAATAATTAATACATAACAAAAACAGACACACAAGGACCATAATAGATTAGTGTCTTTGGAAACTCTGAATATAATCTTCTAATCGTGGTGAAAGATCTTCAACATCTCCCAAAATGATTTTCCCCCTTTTTTCCTTACCTAAAACATTTCTTTATATCCTGGGGAAAAGAAAACATAAAAGTGGTGAGCACAAATTCTCATTAATGGTACGCATAGAGAACATAAAACAATCCTTAGACATTTGAATGTAAAAAAACATGAGCATAAAATCTAAACATCAAAATCTTGAGCAATGACATAAAACATGGAAGTATGTAAAGAATAGAACATGAAGAAACATTAATCATGATAAATTAGCATTGGAATAAAACATGTCAGTGTGGAAACCATTATGCACATGATATGATTTCCATAGTTGCCAGGGCATTGCTGCCAAGACCGTCTTAGTGGACAAAGTCCCTTTCTGAATCAAGTTCACTTCTCGTTCCAGTCCTGTATTAGTGAACCTGTTTAACTTGTCATTCCAGCCATGCCTATCTCATGAGATATTAATTTTTACCCAATTAATTGGAGGTAGTTATAGGTCCCACCCATATCATATTTAAATCATTCTTTCGTGTGCCACAATATAAACAAAATCATTCATCATAACCCAAGTATAAAATTGGATTCATAAACATCCTTCCATCATAACATAATCCATAAAAAAATTGGATATCATTTAATCATTAGAAAAGTGAAACCATTTAAATAATAGATACATGATACTTGAAACATACACATGTTAAATAATGTCATCTTATATGAAAATAGTTTTCAAAAAACACATGAAATGAATTCTTGAGGAAAATATCCTTTGTTCATCAAAATCAATTTCTTTTCAAAAAATGTCATGAAATTTTAAAAATAAATGATTTTTTTGAAAATCATCATGAAATATTGTTGAGTAAGCTTCATGAAAATAATGTGTTATGAAACAGTAAAAATCCGTTCAGGTCGTATAAGTTAAAAAAACATTTTCCTCGTACTTTTGTCGGAAAAGTCAAAAAGTACCTCATATCGTAAAAGAAATATTCCTTACATACCTTTTGGTAAAAGTCAAAAAATGGGTAAAAAGGACTTTAAACATACATGAAAAAATTTCTAGATAACATGGACATGGATGATTAAAATAACCCCAGTAAATACTTACTAATAAACAATCTCGGATAAAAATGAGATTGGAAAAGGTATCTCTTACCTTAGGTCTGATATGCTTCGTACATATCCGAACATCCTGTATAATGATTTATATAGTTTAATTGACTTATTAATGAATAATATTCATTATTATGATATCATATATGTTTTACATATGAATTTATATTACCTATTATTTTGCAAATTCCATGTTAAAGCAACAGTTTGCGTAAAATCATTTCATTTATCGTATGTGTTTCGACTAGTCGTTATTGATATTATTACTTATATCCTGATTTATATAATTCCAGAATGTAAAACATGATTTATATATAATATATATTCATCATAATCAAATATATATTATAGATCGAAAAAGGGAATGAAATACACCGTTCATGGAGACGGTAGGCTGTACGTACGCATGAACGCTATTTTTGTTTCCTTATTGAATTCAATGAAACTAAATAGATGAAATAAATAAATATATACATAAATCGATTATAATTATTATTTCATATATTTCATTACTATTCATTATATATAAACATTATGATCATTCATGAATGGTTAACATGGAGAATGAATCACATCGCGTCATGGAGACGGTAGTCCGTACGTATGCACGAGCGATGATATCGTTCCCATTATTATTGAATAGAATTGGAGTGGATGGTATAACATATCAGAATAATTATGATTTTATAATAAAAATATATATTTAGTCTTTACACCATTATACCCATCCATGTATGGTGTTGGTGGAAGAACGGATTTCACCACGACGTGGAGACAGTATTCCGTACTTACACACGCGTGGTGATTTCGTGTTTCGTAGGATGTATAGATGGTGAAATAAGTTTGTTTCTTACATATAATAACATATCAGTATATGAGTTATACAAATGTTATTACATCATAATGAAACAACTAATGAAGAAGAATTGGAAGAGGAAATAATGTTGAAGGAATCAATAACGGACATTACCTCTTCTTTGAAGCGCCTCTTTGAGACCTCCTCTTAGGGCAATAAAATTGGTCATTGAATAAGACCAGAACATATAGGATGTTTCTATGGAAGTGTATAAGAGAATTTGTCTGGGTTTGGCCGATATTGAAGGCTCAAAGTGGTGTGAGGAAGAGAGGGAGGAGATACCCTTTTATAAGGGAGGAGAGGGTCACCTTTGGAAAAACTAAACAAATTATTTTATTATAAAGACATATTCGGTTTTTAATAGCTCCAAAATTATTTATGTCGAATCTATGTGGGGATGGATCGAAATAATCTCATCTAATATAATTTAAAGAAGTATAGGTTTCTATTTTAACCTTATCATTTTGATTTAACCTTAAGTTAAATAATTTTACTTTTACAGTGTCTTCTTGTTTTCTTACACTATAAGGTTAATAAACATACAATAACAAGCCAAACGAACCCCAAGTTGTTTATTATTAATATATATAACCTTATAATTTTCATTTGGATGAACCTAATATTTTTATGAATAAAATAACAATTACTAATATTATATTTGATTTAAAATCTATTTTATGTCAATTTTGGCACTATTTGGTAATTGATATTTTTGAAACTTATATCAGAATGATTAGTTCGAAAAAAGTTAATTAAATCAATAATAAAATTTCATATTAACTTATAAAATTAGTGTAATTCATAAAAAGTCTCAAATTACATTTATTTGGGTATTTATAACATCAATTATGTCAATATTTCATTAATATGATAATTACTGCATCATCTTTTTGTCATAAATAAAATAAATTATTTAATATCTAAAAATTATAAATAAAATACCATTATGTAGGAAATATTTTTATATTTATAATTAATATTTATAGACGATTTTATCTACTGTATAACCCTATATTAAAAATGATTTACTTATTAAACATTTATATTAACTATTTTAACCCCTCTTTAAATAAATTAATATTAAATTTCCTAATCTAATCCAAGTGGGCCTGAATGGACATATTTTTTTTCCGAAGGTTGTTTCTGGTCAAATTACACTTATGAAATAGAATTAAGATATGTTTTGGGGTAATAATAATATCATTTATACACTTAATTATCCTATTTACTTTTAACCGTGGTAAATAAAAGAAAAAAGATACTATTCACCAAAAACTATTTTCATCTCATTGAACCAAATTTTAGTCCTTCATATTAACCGTGTCTATTGGATTTTAAAATTCAATTCACAGAAGTGAAATAATTTAGTTTAAATTAAAAAAGTCAGTTTTTTAAACTACCACTAAGTGGTTTCACTATTCATCGAACATTGATGTTTTTCAGAAAACTACCGAAAATTCAGCCTAAGAATTATTTGATATTCCGAAATCAAAATTGATATCTTTTTTTTCGTAATTCATAAGATATAAGTGTAATTATTTAATTTTAAATTTAAATCTCTGTTATCAAAAAAAATAGCGTGTTTTTAAGAAACAAAAACAATCAAAAGATTGATACTTGTTTATATCCAATTTCAAAGTAAAATTAATTCCAGTGAACAACAATGGAATAATGGTAAAAATACATTTTAATTACACTTTAAAACCAATTAAAAAGATAATCTTACCATATAAATTATTATGATGAAAAAAGTTGTTTTTAATAAAAATATAGCGTGTTTTATTATTCATTAAAATATGAATGTTATCAGAATAATATGAAAAATTTATCCAAAGTATATTATTATATAATTATTCCAAAGAAGAATTTTATTTTTTCAAATTGAACTTATAGACATGTCAAAAAAAGATTTAATGTGGTTGCACCATCAAAAGGCGACAAAACTACATTTTTTGAAAAATACTTATTTTACTCGAAAAATTGATTTTGTTCTCATACCATGTTCTAGAAAATGTTTAAGATGAATAATAATGTTATTAAATTCAAAATGTAATTGATACTATTCATAACAGCTAGTTCATAATAATATTATAACCATATATCGTTGTTTTGTGAAACCTGGTATTGCGTACAACACACGCTATCGAGGAAGGTCGTGATGGCGTGTGATGCAAGCCAAGTTAGGGTTGCGTGTAGTGCATGACTGCCTAGTTGTTGCGTATAACAAAATACAGTAAATATATATATATATATATACTCAATGTTTCATATAATAACTACTATCAAACAAACATGAAATTGTGTGTAACACGATCCAAGATTAGTGTTGTGTAAACTGCAATCTAATACGGTGTTGCGTACAGCATAAGATAATCATGGTGTAGAGTACAACAGAAGATATGAAATAAATTAAAAAGAATATATCATATAAAATCTTGGATTTTTACAAAATAAGGAGATGTATAACCCTTTCTTGCGTTAAAAATGAACAAGAAATAATAAAAAATGAACCAGTGAAACACATCATGAGGAACATCAGAAAATTAGTATAAAACCCCCTTTTAGGGATATTATATAATGTAAAATCACCCTTCAAGAATAATTTTAGAAAATTCATCCATCACTAGAACATGAAATTCATTGTGTTATCTACTGGGTCCATAATCCCAGAACAAGAAGCAAATGATGTTTCCAATTAGAACCACCAACCATCTCACCTAATATAGATCATATCATACCCATTTTCTCACAATTTATCTCAGATTCACATTACATATGACTTATATGGTTTCCCTCTTAGAACAAGTTGTGACTTCTGGCAGTTAGTCCTAAATCAACAAAAACCATAAAAAGAATTTAACTCGACTAATATATGTGGTTGGTCATGGATATTTCTTAACAATTCATTAAAAAATACCAAATGGCCAAAATATCTAAAGGGTAATAACATGATCTTACATTAAATGGTCACCATGATGTGCAACATATATTTATCAATTCACTTTGTAAGGGTAAAATTATGGTATATAGGCATATGTGACCACTACATAGAGGTCAACACACTCTATGTATGTGCCGGTGAACTGAAACAATAATACATTTTTGAAACCCCATGTCTATGTATATGTATCAATTTTACTACCCAAATTAGTAAGGTTTAATCACTATTATGTAAGAGTATCCTAGTCCACACGTAAAGGTATCCCTACAACACTAGGTATGAATAAATATAAAAATCTCTTGCATATGTGTTATCCTAGAAAAAAATGAACATAAGGGTAACAACCCACAAACATAAGGGTAATGGATACAACATGTAATGGTAAACACACATCTTTAAAAGGTAACCTAATCTCAGTATATATTAAAACAAACATTATGTAAAGGTAGAAAAATATCCAAAATCAGGAAAATTTAAATATATTATAAATAAAACAAATATAAAGGGTAAATTATATTGTAATTCGTGAATATTTATTGGATAAATAAATAAAAAACATAACAAAATTTTCTCATCAAACAGTATCCTCATTGCATTCCATGGGTGGAATCCCCTCAATGGTCGGTGCTGGTTCTTTTTTTCAATAGAATCACATCCACTTCAGAAAAATTCATCAGACCCCAAATATTCATATAAAAAGTCCCTATTTAAAAAAACTAATAAAACCCCTCTAGTATTTGTTTCATATTCATGATTAATGGAAAATAAATTTTGAATTATTGGGAATTACTATGTTTCAGAGCCTTATCACCTAGCTCCAAAACCCATTCAACATCATTACTGTATTTGTCTTTTAAACTAGCACATTATAAATCACTCTCATAAACCACCATGCTATGATATATTGAGAATTGTGCATCAATTGGATTCAAATTCAGAACAATAAAAACGTGTCCCTCTTATAGATATCTTTCCTTCTTAACAATGCATGAACTCATTACTATAATTTCCCCTTTGAGACATTCTACACTAGATCAACAATTTTCCTGCACCTATGTACTATTAATATAATCCATAGTATCCTCAGCATATCAACCCATTTTATATTTGTTCTCTATGTTTAATATGGATTCTATGAACCATCAATTTTTACATTGATTATATAGAATATGGATGTATTGAATATGAAAAAAACATCTCATTTAATATTTTTTATTATTAAATATGATTATATTATAATAATTCCAAGAGTATACCTGATAATATTAATGTCACAACATATCCTTGCAATGATTATAACCATTATGTAATATGAAAATATTCATAAATGATGTTATATAGTAAGATAATTATCTATAATGAGACACATAGTACATAGAATATAATGTTTGAGTACTCTTAATAGGGTGATGTGTCTTCCATGATGTTCACAATTTGTAATCAACTTGATGGGATATTTTGAAAACCTACCAACCAATATGATTTTTGTATGTTTCTACGTCATTATATATTCTTATATATTATCATGTGTAATGGACCTTATACTTTAATATTAGCATTAATGTATTCGATGAATCAGGAATGTATATTTTTTAATGAAAATCGTGATAGCATAAAATTTATATGAGTTAGGGTATGTAGTGTTGTGTTAATTTCTATATCATTAATGTATAAGTCACTGAAGGAAAGTTACAATCCATATATATGGAATTGTATATATTTACCTTTTGATTGGAATAAACCATTATCCCAAAAAAATCAACATTCAATTTTCATTAATGACTTGATGGTTGGTGCTTTGTGGTCCTTTTTAGGCATTAGTACGGTGAAAAGGAGATATTTTTTTTCCGGTGCTGGAATAATTTTATTTCCTAAAGAGATAATGTTATATGTGTGAATTTTGGTTCATTTCCATCTATTCAATAAATATTGATACATCTGATGTAAAAATGAATAGTATATGAGTGAACATTATATCTATTCATTTTAATTTTACAAAATTATCATTACTATGAAAATTCATTTTTACATCACTTAATGTGATAATTATACTACCTATACAACTTCACTAAGAGGGATTGAATTTTCATTATATGCTAAATCAATGCATCTAGTTTTCAATTCATATTTCCCCAAAATTCTCTATTGATTTTGAGAATAGATATTGTAACATTGTATGTTAAAATGATTTAATATATGAATATTTTTTGTTAGCTACAATAAAATAACAGAACAAATTTATAAGAAAAAAATAATATGGAAATTAATTATATAAATATCTATATCCATCGCCCTTTACACCAATGGAATTACAAATAGTGTCATGAGGTTACAATAATAAAATTAATTTCCATTATTATTTTTCTAATTAAATTATTAAATTATTTTATTCAAAAATTATCTAATATTTATATATTAGTATATTTTTCTACAAACATATTAATGATAATCCATTCAATTTTGGATATTAATTCATACAATTATCAAATTTCAAACTACAAGACAAAGAGAATTAATAATATTTTTTTAGGAATTTTGAATATAATTACAATCGTTCTAGAAAATGAAACACCAAACTATATGTATGTTAATAATATATATATTATATTAGTTATGTATTAATTTATTTTATAATTTATTGTTTCTAAAAAATTGTAAATATTTATTTATCTATGGAAAATATAAATATTTATATCAGTTTTTTATAATTAATTCTAATATCCAATAGAAATAGAGTTGTAAAAATTTAAAATGGATGAAATTATACCCACTATATATTATTTCATTAAAATAACATTAATGATTAATTTTTTTTATTTCTTCGACATTTATTATAACTAATATTGTATATTTTGGGATATGAAACTATCACTAACAAAACATTGTTCTCATAAGTATTATCGATTTTTTCATAGAGTAAAATGGATTTCTATATCAATTATCTCTACATCAATATTCCTTGAAGATGTTCCCATATCATATCATAACTTTAACAATTTTAAAATTATTATTTTAGCATGAATTTTTTGTCAACATTAAAAGGATACCATATTTCATTTTATTAATTTAATTTCTCAAAATTATGCGTTTACATTAGTTTTGAATTTTTTTATATGCATTAATTTTTAATTCTGTCTTTTTCGATGTGTTCATCCACTACATTTGAGTTTTTATGATAATTTCCCATTTCACTAATATCCTACCACACTTTTTCAACCATTGAAAATCATTAAATTTTAGTAGAAATATTTTAATCAATAATTTCTATTGTTCTGTGAAATATTTGTTTTTATTTTGAATATTAATTTTGTAGTTATCATTATAATAAAATAAAATAACACATTTTATATGATTTTATGTTAGTAGTTCTGGAAATAATTTGGTTTTAGAGTTTCATGATTACAAATTTTTTCATGTTTTTATTATAACCACCACATAGTTTTTTATCAATAGATTTACCTAAATGGTAGTTTATGTTTACCTGAAATTGGGATAGACCCTAATTAGATTTCTATTTTTCATTATTATTTCCAAAATTTTATATGTTTCACGTTAATGTTAATTTTCATTTATTGATTATATATTATTATTTTTCTAATAAAGTAACTAAAACTTTTAGTCTTTTATTTTAAGTTTAGAATTTAACAAATAAATTTAAATATTTCTATAAGTGAAAAATTTAATTTATTTTCCTATGATGTTTGAAAAATTATAGATTTTCTATTGGATAAACATATATATATAATGAAAATGAATTAATTAATATTAGAAAAAGAGTGTTATAGAATTCTAACTTCTATTTATTCAACAATATTTATATATTTTATAATAATAAACATATACATAAAAAATATATCAATTACTGTTAATTAACATATTAGGTGGTAATATAAAAAAAATATAGATATGATTAAATTTAAAAAAAATATGTCCCCTTGATAAATTAATATATATATATATATATATATATTTGTGAGGAAATTCAGAACACTAATCTCTGCCTTTTTATGATATTTATAGTGAAAAGTTTTATTTTTTATATATATAAAAATAGCTGAGGATTTTGAAAACCAACCTTATAGAGATATGATGGTTTGGTGGTTCTTGTTAAGCCTGAAGAAAAAGCTATTGTACCTAAAAATTGACGTATCACAGGCCATTCGATAGTTGTTCTATTCTATTTCATGTGGTGTCACTCAGTTTCCATAGATATATCCTATAATCTACTTCCATTATGTATTCCCTTATGGGTTACATTTCCATCATTTCCATAACCTAAAATAGCACCACCTCCACTTGAAATTGTCCTTATCACCTCTCACTATTAATAGTAGTGTCATTAAAATTGTTAAAAAAATATTTAACAAAAAAAATTCCTAAATGACATGATTAATTATCTAATTAATAATTAAAATATAATTATGAATCATTTCACATATAAAATTTAAATAATGAAATTAATAATAAATTTAATATGATATTTATAAATAATAATTAATAATTAGTAATCTACTCAAATTTAGTTATATCATTATTATATTATTTAACATTAATAAAAATTATAAAATCCAAAGAATGTTTCGTAACCTTGCACAATCAGTCCAATTTTTTTTAATGAAAATAATAAAACAATAATCACAAATCATGTGTCATACAAGACACCAACCAAACATATATGTGGCAAGATAAATATCACACAAAAGAGCAATCATAGAATCCCCAAAATTAAAATCTCGATCATCCCCATGAATTTTTTCCATTAAACAAAATATACTGATGGTTAGAGAAAAAAATAATGGGAATCCGATGCATTCACCATCTGATATTTACTTTTCTAAACCCACATCACAAGGTCTTCACAAACAAACATCTCATGGTCTTCAAAAACCTAGGGTCACTGTCATCCCATTGTTTTTGAGTAAAACAGTTGTCAATCAACCCCGTAATCAATACGTCTTTTCTAGCTACCTGAGGCATCTAGGTCCTCAATACACCACCCTTATGGAGATTGACACAATACACACCGAAAAACATAATTCCATACCCCTCTTCACACTACACAAGCTGAATTGCTAGGCGTTTGACGAATGTTATGGACACTACTAGCGCTCAGCTAGATATCTACCCATAAAAACTATTACAGACTCACATGGTGAATATTTCATCCCAGTGGAGATCACACAAACCAAAATGAGATCCCAATATCCATCATCGTCGGATTATCCTAAAAACTCCCCCCAATTATTACCATAGATATGTGGTCTCCAAAACTTGTCAAGCAAACCACCACATGGATCCTAGGTCTACCGTTCTATATAATGTCTCCATCAGTAGCCTACATTACTTCCCTATATCTCGTGCTGGCCATTATTGACAGATATAAATGATTCATCATTAGTCATCACCAACATACCTCTAGTTTAAAAAAAATCATATGAGATTCGAGGTCATCGATCCCCTTTATACAATTCCTAAAATGGATTTTTCCCACAACAAATATATGGAACATGATTTAGCAGCCCACACATGTCATCGCCACCACCAATAGCTCTTAATCTGTTATCACCCCTTCTATCTGAAAAACATATCAATGGGGAATTTATCTCATTCCTCCCCAAAACCAACAGTAAATGTTGTACAAGTAGACGATTTTCAAGAAGAAATTTTTTTTCAATTTCCCACAATCTCATAATCTCCAAATTGTGTAATTGATGTCAAAATATGGGAAAAATATTTAGTAAGAGAGACTCGCCATTATTAGGAGACAAGATCTCCATTCATTGATAATAATAATAAAATATTTTTCATTATTTCCATGTAAATTATTTTCACTTTATTATTTTAAAGCCTAAAAATAAGTTTAATAATAGTAATGATGATGATAAAATAATATTTTTATTTTTTAAAATTATTTACATTAATAGTTATACTATTATAAGGTATTATTAAATTAAAAAAATAATTTGGTTATATAACAAATTTATAATAAATAATTATTTAGTTATTAATAAAATATTAATAATATTATTATCATGATTATTATAAAGGATTATTAGTTTTAAAATTATTTTTTATATACATTTTTTATTATTAACTATTTTTCATATATTGAAAATTTAATTAATATTGATTTTTTATCATGTATTTAATTTATATAATAGTTACATTAATAATTATATTATTTAAATCATTATTCATTAGTATGTGTGTCATATTTTATATATTAAATAATATAATTGATATTTATTAAAAGTGTAATTCATAATTATGAATAATAATAATGTAATTAATATTCCATCATAATAATGTAATTCAAAATATATTATCCAAATGGTTAATTTTGGGATTTCCTGACCAAATCCATAACTCCAAATTTACTATTAGAAAAAGAAATCTATAATGAGCAGAATAGGTCTACCAAGGCATAATCTTATAACACCAAAAAGATGAAGTCACTTCTTTCTATTCCCACTAGTGACCAAATTCATATGATATATTCTATTTCTCTTTGGGTATCATAATCTCTAACATGTCTTGTTTTATTGTGGTCTCATGGTCCTCATCATGTTATGATTTAGAGGATTTATCAATGGTGGAACAAATCATGAACTTCCAAGTGTGATCATGAAATTCTATCTCTATGTTAGATAGAAATCGATACTCAAAATTAATTTACAACAACTTTTTTCACAATTATGAGTTAATTGTAACCAAAAAATTCTACTTCCACCTTGTAGTAGATGGATTAATGTAGCAAGAAAATCTTATCAGCCACCCCCTTACCAAGGCCATCAATAGGTCATTCCCATTCAATATCATTGGGAGGAATGATATGGATTTTTTCCTCGTGTAGTGACACATTACACTTCCATTCCCTACCAAAAATGATGTATGAATTTCTCATAAGATCATTAAAATTGGATGGGTTACTCCATTTTGGATTCTTATTTCCCACTAAGAGAATTTTAGATTGAAATTGCATTATCAATGGATTTTCTTTTGTATGATATGTCCATACTAATTCAGGTGCATACACAGAAGAGTTAGATTTCATGGGGGGACTAGTTGGAAGCCCACTACATCCCCCAATATTTTCTAATATTTATGCATTGAAACCTATTATAAAAATGTACATGACCATGATATTCATACAATGATTGATCCCTAATACTAAAATACCCAGTATATATTTCTCTTCAATGAATAATGTCTATATATATATATATCATTGACAGTACGTATATTCCTAACATTGAAATTCCCATCACTCTTTTAAAGTTATAATATAAGTTCACTAGAAACTATTCTCGTGAATGGTCTGACGACTGTATAATCTTGGTCTAACTCCATGATTCTTCCTTTTATAGGCATTAATGATGATACATGTTTTTGAACCTTCCTTTTCCTTATATGATCCACAACATTAAGTAATATTCATTTTTTCATAAACTGGGAATAAATTTAGACATATACATTACCATCATTATCAAATTCATCTCCTACAATAAAATGATAAAATTATTCATCATCTTTAGGAATCTATTATGAAATTTGACGCCTGCAACTTCATCCCCACCAATCTCCTGGACGTCATCTCCAACACCTACAAAATGTTTACCAGTCCACCCCGACATGCATATGCACAACAACGAAATTTCCGCATGAGGATCCATGCCCCTTGAAATCAGAACCATAACCCAATTCCAAGACACAACAACATTAGATGATATATAATCATGAGAATTAATATACATAGTTATATTATTATATATAATTTTAATCATATTTTAATCTATATATATATATATACTTATATTTTTTATCCTAATATTTATTTTTATATTAATGTATATTTTTTAGAATGTATTTAATTACCTTTATAAAATATTTGTTTGTGATTGTGTTTATAAATAATAAATAAATAAACCCATATATAAAACATGCATATAAATGTATAATATATATATATATATATCTGTGAGTATAATTACAAATATTTATATATATATTCATATATATAGTTGCATATATTTTATATAATATGTATATTTAATTGTAAGATTATATAAATAATGAATACAAATTTCATAATACTCACACACAAATACACAAACACATTATATAGTTATATATGTAATCATATATTTGTATTTTAAATAACATTTATATTAGTTTTTATTTAAGTATGTCATATATGTAAAGGAAAATATTATATATATATATATTAATTTTTAATTTATAAGATTATATTTGTATGTGGGAAAATAGAAAAAAATATATATAAATTGTTATATTTTTATTACGAATAATATCTCATTGTGAAAAAAAATTCTAATCCATAATATCAATATTAATTTAATAAATAAGAATAAATATATTCCCCGTTGAAAAAGGGAAAAAAGAAATCCTTAAACATGGCTACAAATCTATAAAATTTTAAATAATTATGGTAGCTCAGAAAAACATTGTTTTTGAGGCCAATTGCTCCATTTTTGCATAAAAAATGTGACAAAGGATTAAATATTTTATTGACTGCATGAAGACCATCACATGGATCGATTTGATATGTTTTAGAGCTCAAAAATACACTCGGATCCAATGTTATGGCCATTGGATGTTTCAGTAAAATTTTCAAATTATTTTTAATCTTTATTAATTATTATATTTTTTGTACCATCAGATTGTTATTAAAATAACATTAATAAACAAAAATCCTCAAATTATAAATTAAAATTATTTTTTAAAATATTTTTAAACAATTTTTACAAAATATGTAATATATTATATGTAATTTTCTATTTATACTTATCCTAATAATTTTTTTTAAAAAAATATATATTATTTTTATATCAATATAAATATGATAATATATTTACATATTAATATATTATGTTCTATTTTATTTTTGAAATATATTTTTTATTTGTGTTTGTAAAAAATGAAAATAAAGGGGGTCCCATTATCCGGGCTACAATGAAGTGACAAAGTAGGTATGTTTATATGAACAAAAAATGCAATGATAATGGGCTACTTTTAAAAGATTTATTTAGCACTGTTAAAAGAACCATTTATCATTTTTTAAAAACTGATCAATGTACCACATTTATCATTGCATTTTTTAGTGTGTTAAAATATGGAATAATATAAACATGTTTTTGTGGGAAACACGATGAGTTCAGGGAATCATACGTGGGATAAATATAGTCACCATCTCTTTGTCACCCTATCTACTGTCTAGTTGGGGTGGTGAGTACCATTGACAATAGTGTTATTAAAAATTTTAGATAGAGGGAGCATGGAGAATTCAGCCTCATAAATGTTGAATGCACTTGTGTATTTTCCTGGTCATTTTCTCTAGTGGCGACCCATAAATGGATCACTAATATCAAAACCCGATTAGATTGGGTCACTCTAGATGAATCAACATGTCGACTGCTTGAACAAAAATAATGCATGATATGGAGGAGCCTTGGTACATTCTTTCCATTATGTCATCTAATAGGTGGTCATTGCTGCAGAGGATAATTACCCCTTCTAATCCAAGGATAACTCCTATACCGATGGATCCCATACAGCAACCGTGGGTGGATTCCAGTATATGTTGGAAAACAACATGTAATTCTTGTAGAAAGCCCTATCCTGACATACTGTTTCTATGGATATACACATGATAAGGTAGTAATCCAAGTACTATAGCAGCAAAACCTTCAACAGTGGACGCTCCACCGATATGACTCATACAGTGACGATGGTAGGGTATGTGATGGTAGAGGATAGTGGGAAATATTGGGTGAAAATAAATTTCAGGGGTATATATGTGGTGATGGATGACACAAGATTATGCAGTGGGACGTGGATGACCCAGGGGGGCTATGTACATGGCCACACCACACAACCACATGTGGTCGTCCATGTCCCGCTGCAGGTTCATGTATATGTAATCACCACATATCTCACCCAAAAGTTCAATATCAGCCAATATTTCCCACTTTCCTCTGTCGTCCCATACTCAACCGTCGTCCCTATGTGGGCAAGATTATTAGAGTGGCCATCCTCAAATGTGTTACAGCTGTAGTGTTGGGGATCATGCCCAACATTACAGTTGAAGATGTCACCATACACCGAAGATTCACCTGAAGGGAATTTATTAATGGAATGTATTTTATCACCATATGGAATTTTACTCATCAATCCCATTATTGTAACGTTTATGAAATACAAGTTATAATCACAATCGTGTTACATGGAATTTATCATTCCATCAAAATGGGTCTGATGACCCATGAAGAATGAAATATAATGGAAAGGATTACATACATAAGAATGATTGGGTAATTAATTTATGATATTATATGTACTAAGCTAGATGTCTCATATTCAATAAGTATGGTAGGACTATATCAATCTGATATAGGTAACCACCATTGGACGACTTTTAAGTCCATGATTATGTATCTGAGGGATAATGAGGATATGTTCCTAGTATATGGATGATATGGGGAAATATTCATCAATGTATTTGAAGATTCTAGTTTCCAAACTGAGCAAGATGACATGAAGTCACAAATGGGATACATCTTCACATAGAATTGATGTGTTGTGAGCTAGAAAAGATCAAATCAATTTGTAGTCATAGATTCTATTATTGTGTCTGAGAATATTTGAACTTCATATATAGTAGAATAATTAGTTTGGATAAAAAATATCCTCTATGTGATTTATTTAGTGACTATAATTAATTATATCATCACACTCTATTATGATAATACTTCATAGATGTATCCTGAAAAAGAGCCAAGGTCACATAAACAAGAAAATCACATAATTTAGTTGTATAACCACTTGAGATATTTTTCATATTGAGGGGAAGGAGAACTGATTAGTATTTATTTAGAAGGAATCATGGTGGACACCTTTACTAAATTCATGAATCAGCAGAACCAATATTATCCTGTGAGGTATCTCGGATTAAATTTCGTATGTAGTTATCTCTAGTGGATATGGGAGTTTTATATAATTTGTGAAAATAATACAATTGTTCGTACATTAATTACATTAATATTTTTTTGTGTGTTTAATAATAAATTAAAAAACATATTAAATATTTGTCATTTTTTATCATGACCATATTTAAATAATGTCTTATATTATTTGCCTCAATGATAAGGTCTTTGTAGTTCTCCCCTAATATGAGAACCTTGAAGTCATTTGAAAATATTCTAAATTTATTTGTAGTGTTATATAACATATTATGATGGTTGAAATTGTATATAGACCATCATGTGAGAGTACTTATAATCAGATTAAGCTAATTCTAATGATTTTCATACATGGTAAGATCCAGGATTGTAGATTATGAGAACATACCCACCAGTATGAATTCTATGTGTTTTGTTGTAATCACATATTCCTATATACAAGAATGTGTAATTGACCATTGATTTTAATATTATTATTATTTAATGTCACTAATCAGACAATATTATTTTGAGACTAAAATTGTCACACCATATATATGATTTATGTAGGGTATGTTGGGTGCGTCAAAAATGACATGTTATTAATGGATATGTCCTCATACGATTTTTAAAATCCATATTTATAAATTCTGATATCATGGTCCATTGATGGAAATAAAACTGTAACCCTAAATTCCATGTCCATGGTGAAACGATGAGTATACATCATATTTTCAAAGAATGATGTATCAAGCATATAGGTCAATGACACCGTCATGCAACCTGCATGATGATATAATGTGACAAAGGGATTATATTACATAATGATCAGTCTTATGTCGTTTTCATCATTTTGACATTAATTTCATCCTCTCAGGTTCCTTGACCTATTGCTAAACAATAATATTGGACATTAGGATTGTCTCCCTAGTGCCAACATGAAAAAATCCTAGAGTGTTTCACATTATGTGTTTCAAGTGGTCTGCATGAAATTATATTTTAATAAAAATAATTTAATATATATTATTAGCAATAGTTATGAATAATTTTATTTGTGATATATAGATTGGATAAATTAAATAAATATTTATTAACTAGATTTTGAATAGAATATTTTTTTAATTTAATACTTATTTAATAAATTTATATTAACTAGTTTATGAAAATTTTAAATTTAATTAATAGAATAAAATATTTATGTGGGTATTAAATAAATACAATAGGATTTGAAATGAACCAAGACCATGTATGGTGGTTAAATAATTATTTAGGAATCGGTAAATAATATTTATCCATGTGAGAATGTTGGTGCACCACAAAATACTAATATTGATGTTATTATTGTAGTTCATGGGATTTCATTAATGGTTTTCATGAAAATAAATTTTGTACCATAAATCCCATCATTAAAATTAAATGAATCCGTATTTTGTTTAATATAATCGATACCAATTGCATGTTTCATAATATATAATTATTGTGTACAAATATATCTCTATCGACTCCTACTCCACTCTCCCTCTAAATAATGAGAACCCCAATATAGAATTTCATTAATCCAAATGAATGAGTAAACATGAATGAACAATTATATATATTTAGTTAACCATGCTAGAACATTAAGAATGAGTGTCCTTGTTTGGAGACCATTGAAGAATGTGTAGATCATTGCATGATGAATACTACCCATGGATCCTCACAAGTGAAAAAAGGAAATGCAAGAGGGCCTTTTTGAATGGCCAACAATCATAAATGTAGAATGATCTTATACCCATGTAGTTATTTTATCTGATATTAAATTAATTAATAATATATTTCATGTCCAAAATCTTCACTTTTGGATTAATGATATGATTATTAAAATAAATTTAATTATATCACCCACCATTTCCCTCTTCTGTAGTGCATGAATCATACACTCATTTGGAGAACCCACACCCTTTATGGACAATGAATTTTTCTATCTACATTAAAAAAAATCATTAAAACATAGATTATAGATAAAAAAACATAAAACTGATCCTAAATTCTCTATGATGTGACCAATGTAATGAAAACCACTAAAGAATGAGGAAATTTTTTATATAGATTACAGTTTGATAAATAATGATGTCCATTTAATACAAAGTAACATAATAAATGGGAATCAAGCTTATATCCTCTTTTATGAGGAAGTAAATTAAAAAACAAAAATTAAACCAACATAGTAGCTGAATCATGTTTTATCAGAGTCACAATTGACCACCAAAATTGAATCAATGTCTATAGATCCCATAATATAAAATTCAAAACATAAATTCAGACCAAAAACATTGTTCTTGTGTTGCATATTTAAATTGGATTGAATCGAGGGGCACAATATTGGATGCACAACGTCACTGACATGCAAGAGCCTTAATAATCACTCATACTATTAAATTGAGCTCTATACAGGGGAAACGATGTGGAAATGGCTCCTCCTTATGGGGATAAATTTTTTGTCATGAAATCCCCAAATAAAAACCAACATTCATTACATGTCCACTTCACAACATTTTTTTGACCAATTAGCAACACCACACTCACAATAGTCAAGAATTTGAAAATTTGAGACCATTCTATATTTAAATCATTACTGGCACGAATTTGCGTCAAATTACGTCATTAAATGATACGCTCATCCGTGCCATCATTGCTCATAGAATTTGGAAAATTTTCATCCACATACCTTACTTCATGATAGTGATAGTTGAGTAATTGTGATTATATTGAGGGAATATAAATCAAATATTCAACAACATATCTGACTGGTATGTGATTTCAGGGAAAAGTAATGGTAATCGAAAATCCATTCATCCTAATTCCTTGAACGAAGACCACATATGTGTGTAGAATTGATGATGCCCTCGGGTGAGTAGAATGATAGATGAGGGAGAAATGAAGTTGCAAGGAAAACCCGATTATGAGCCACCACAGATGACAAACACTAAGAACCATCAGTGGAACACAAGAGCATATCTATCAAAAAAATAACCCCAACATAGATTATTAGTATTTATAATTTTTATATATATTATAATCAATATATTCATTTTTGTAAATAATATTTTCATTAATATTTTTGTTAATAGTTTTTTGATATATAAATTTATTTATTTATTAAATAAATTCATTTTTTCTAGTCATTTATAAGCCCTAGAAAATCATGGTTTTTTGATCACATTATGGGCACTAAAAATAGATGATAAAGCGTACCATTTATAAGTGATAAAAAATTTATAAATGGTAGCTTTTATTAGTGTTTGTTTTATCACTGATAAATGGAAGCTTTATCAGTGGTTTTTCCTAACATTGATAATGAGAAAAGCTTTTAAAATCTAGTTATTTAGTATTGATAACATTTTTACGTGTAATTTTTTTAGAGAAAAAATTTTTCTATAAATTAATGATTTTAAATATTTTTTATTCATAAAATATTTTTAAAATTAGTTTTTGTTTAATATTCATTATTTAAAATATTTTTTAGATTTTATATATACTATATTTTTTGGATAAAGTTTTATAATTGAAAATGTCTTATTTTTAATCAATAATGTATGTGCCCTGTAAATTGAAATTTATTTAATATATTTATAAAATTATTTTTATTTTCAAATAATTTTTATATTATTAATCTATTTGACATGTTTTCATTTGACTGTATTAATAGTTTAAATTTAATAGTCTTATATTGTTACCTATTTGAAATATAAAAAGTTTTTTGTATGTCAAGTGAGCGACATTGAAATCTTATAAAAAAATGAACTGTAGTTATAATGGAAAACCAATTAAAAACATTGACTAAACCATAAAAAATTGAAAATAAAAAAAATGATTCTAATAAACAGTCAATAATAAATATTATAAAAAATAATGTTGCTAAAAATCATAATATTTAGAATTTAAATTATTTATCAAACTCCAAAAACAAATAAAATATAAATTTAATTTAAAATTTAATTTTAATTTAAGACAATAACATAAAACATATTAATTAAATGTATATTAAAATGGTATCTTAAAAATAATAAAAATAACATAACAAGTTTTAATAAAAATATATTACTTAATAATAATAATAATAAATTATTTGTATTTAATAATATTTAATAATTATTTGATTATATAGATCACTATTAATTATTATATTATAATTATTAGTATTCCTATATAATAACATCAAATTTATTTTCATCACATTATTATCATGAATTTATTATAATGCCTCCATGATAATGACATTATTATAATAATTTAAGTACAATTATATTTTTATTACCTTACCTCTAATATCATAGAATTATTATTCATTTTCATGTTCCATGATTCATGTATTTTCATTGTATCTGTAACACCATGTAACCTTCTTTAATTAATAAATATATTTAAATTTTTTTCTTAAATATAATAAATAAAAATGACTTTACATTACAGAAATAATATTTATTAGTTAATTATTAATATATCTAAATTTTTATATAATAATAATTAAATAATATTTTCTTATTTAAAACAAAAAAATAATAATGAAAAAATTAATGTGAAAAATAAGAATAATTTTGTTCATAAATTTTTATGAATTATAATAAAATTTAAAACACTAATAATTCACATTAAAATAAATAAATATATTAATTTGATGACATTACTATAATGAATTTATAATCATGAATTTATTAGTCTCACTCTATTATTAATAGTCAAGATGCATGTTTTTTTTGTATATCCAAGTGTAGATATAAAAGGAGGGTGTGGTGATACTTATTTAAGGAGGGTGTGAACAACTGATTACTCCTTCGAGTCAACTTAATATTACAAGCCTTGGGACTCTTGATCCCCCTAAAAACATTATTGTCCTGGAAATCACTCTAGTACTGGGCAGTTCGACCATATCAGCTTAACTGTCTAGGAGCCACAATGTTCCCAATCATTTATCCATGTTGGTGATGCATGAGATATGGTTGAAGGTCCACTTTCAAAGCATCTTTTACAATGATGAGAAGGAGACACAATTCCAATTTTTCAAAAGAAACATGGACTTTAACTAGTATATCAACCTCGGCGGTGACCGCTCCTACTGCATTATATCCAACCACTCCACTAACTTTATAATACCACAAAATATGTTTTTATCATTACTAAAAAATCATTTATTAACTATAAAACACTTATAATCCATTGATATTAAAAGTTGGGAACCTATTATCTTTGCTAAAAGGCGATAATAATGAACAATTTTTTCTATGTTTTTTATGTTCTAAAAAACTATGACAATTGGAAAAAAATTATGTAAATCAGAGGGACCACCTTAAAATAGTTCTTGAACCCCTTTTAAAACCCCAAGAAATCACAAACATTGCATGTACCCACCACCCCTTTAATATTTATTTGCACAGCCTCCATCCTTCCCTAGTGATTTCCCCCCATGAACCCGCTTGTTCACCCCTACCTCCTCTTAGATTCGAACCTGATACCACTCCCTTGTGCTTCTGCACCATTACCAATCGACCATCTAGTATTGTTCTCTATTTAATGATATATCAATTAAATTTTTATGTATATATATTTATATTAAATATTTTTTTATATTAATACATATTTATATTAATATATATATAGTTAAATAAATAAATAAATATTTATATATTTATATATATTTATATATTAATATATATTGAAGTATGTTTATTTATATATATATAGATATATTTATTATCTGTATATTTTATCATATATTAATAGAAATTTTTAAATTTAAATTTCAATACAATTATAAAATTAAAAAAATTTCTGTTTATAAATAATTAAATAAATACATACATATATACAATGTACATACACATGTATAATTATACATATTTATATGTATTATATATATTTATATTTATATTTATATGATAGAATATAAATATAATATATATCATTTTGTTAACACACACACTAATACACACACAAACACATTATATAGGTATATAAATATTCATATATTTAAAAAAAAATAAAAGGGATATTAGTTATTATTTTGATAAGACTTATATATTGTGAAATAATATATATATATATATATATATATATATGTTTTTAATTATTTATTTATATAATGAAATATATATTTGTGAATATATAAAAATATTGGTATATATTGCTATATATTTGATAATAAATAAATGTATATTGTGAAAAATAATAATTTCTATATTCTCAATATGATTGTAATAAGTGAAAAATTTTCATTGCTCACTAAAAAATGGAAATAATTGCCCCCTTAAAAAATTATCAAAATTCATCAAATGTTACGAAATAAGGGTTCCCAGAAAAAAAAATAGGTTTAGTGGCCTTTGGGTAATTTATGGCCTTGAAGAATGTCACAATTGTTTAAATGTATAATTGAGGGAATATAGTTTGTCATCGTATTAGATTTGATTTGGTGTAGAGCTTTAACGAACACAACGATCATATGTTATGGTTGTTTGATTTTTGAGTTATGTTTTCAATTATTTTTTATCTTTTATTAATTTTTTGTTTTTTGTGTCTTTAAATGGTTATTAATTGACTATTAATAGATAATAATTATAAAATTATTAAAACAAAAATATTATTAAATATATATTATAATCCATTTTCACTAAATATCTTATATATTTACTGTAACTGTCTATTAATACCAATTTAAAACATATTTAAAATATATACATTATATTTATATCAATATTAATATTTTTATATATCATATATTAATATATTATTTTGAATTACATTTTATGTATATCAAGTATTAGAACTAGTAAGAAATGTGTTCTTTAGACACCCATTTATCTGTGATATTAAAAAAAAGTTCAGATAAAGGGGTACTTTTAATAACACTTTTTTAGCACTACTAGATGTACCCTTTCCAGTTCTATTAATAGAACCACTAAGGGTAGACCAATTATCATCTATTTTTTAGCACTCTAAAATGATTGCACGGTGAAAACCGATTTTTGGGCATAATCGATGATTTTGGAGCCTCAAACCCGGGCAACAACCATTGTCCATCTCTCGGTCACCCTACCCACTCTCTAGAGGTGGTTCCTAGTACCATCGACGACAACAAGCTGAAATATATCTATTGGAGGGAACATGGGGTTGGAATCCCCATAAATGATCAAAAATCATATTGATGTAGCTAGGAATTTTCTATAGTGGTACCTCATGAAGAATCATCAAAATTAATATTGGCCAGACGAGGTCACTCTGGGAGGAGCAGTTCATCAACTACTCATCCAAAAATGATGGTTGCAAATGCGGAGCCAAGGTACGATCATTCAACTGTGTCATCCAACACTAGGGAATCACCGGAGAGAATTATTACCCATACCAAGATATGGAAAACAATTGTAATGACGAGTTTCCATCCACTATGGCAAACACTGACATGTTTTAGTCTGTGTCAAACAACAATGTGGCATCCTAATGGGAAGTATTGTCTCATAAGAATCTTTTTAAGGTGATATATGTGAGTGAGTGGGAAATATTTTTCTACTATAGTAGAACCATATACAATGACTACTCATCCAATATTACCCACACCGTGATGATGGTCTGGTACTGGATGTCAGATGGGTGGATGGGCGAAACATGAAGTTGTGGTCGTATACGGATGACCAACAAGGGATATCTAAATTTCCATAGCACATATCCTTTACGGGTCTTCAATGTCACACATTCACTTCATGTATCTTCTGACACCCCATCTCTCCCCCATAACCTCATTATTAACAAATATTTTCTTTCTTTCACTGCCATCTCGTATTCTAATGTCATCACAATGATGGATATATTGTAGGAGTAGTATTCATTGAATGTGTCGCCACTGTAGTGCCAGAATTTCTACGCGCTAATTTTTATGAAAACAGAAACAAGTTTTTGAAAATTCATGGCCAGTTGGGATCAGTTATGTTCCTCTCCTGTGATTCCCTAGTGATGGATGATATAGTAAAAATACCTTACCATGGTTCTGTCTTTGCATCGATATTTTTTGGCCATGCAGTAGATGCGATACTTGTAGGATACTGACCTTATTTGTTCATATTTAATTTTTTTCATCCCTTCTTGTACTGCCAGTACAGAAAACTCCTAGTAACAATATTAGGATTTTTATCCTTTTTTGGGGTGACAACAGAACATTACCTCTAATTGACTATTTTCAACAGATTTTTGTTATCATTTCTATCATCCACCTCAAAATAGTGAACATGGTGAGGGAAAGGCGACAATGAGCCGTAACACAAGTAGTGAAGGATCCAGGATCAATGGAAACGTGGTTGGGATGTAACCCAACTCTTATTTGTAACAATATCAATGATTATTCAGGGATCAACATGATGATAAACACCAGTCTCCATGGAATGGAAACAAATATTTTGATAAAGAGGGATGAGGCATGAAACCATTAGATAGGATCTTGCACATCAACTTTATAATTAATTTTATTCACTTAATAATGAAAATAATATCTAGATATTATATATTTTTATCATTGATGATGTTGATCATCAGGAATGACCCATCCTGATTATGTCATTGTGCTTGCAAGGGTCAAAAATAGAATCCCTCTAGTGGGGATCCACAAATGAACTGACTGCCTCCAATTGACACCGCTCATTCTCTAGGTGTTATCATGTCTAAGAGAGTGTGTTGTTTCTTTCATTATAGATGTATTATTCTTCATCCTTGAAAAAGCCTCTCATTCTTGTGAATTGCGAGAGGAGGATCCAAGAGATAAATTTTTCAGCTCTACAATTCTAAATTCACTAGTTGCATGGTTCGGTCAATGTTATGATTGAAATATGTTTCTATTTATAGACATGGGGTTAGAGTAACAATATTTAAAATCATAATAGAAATTAAAAAAATTCATAACCATAGAGAAAACAGAATCAATTAATAACAAATAATCATTATTATTTACGGTGTGCCAACTTCTAAAAAATGGAATTATAAATAAAATTCCGCTACATAAAATAATTTCAACATCATTTTAATTTCATCCAACTTGTTAAATAATTATTTATCACCTTAAAAATAATAATTTTACTACCAGGCCAGATTTTTTCCTCTCTAACTTCACTTCAATTTATTGAACACAAGAATAAATAATTAAAAAAAATTATTCTATTAAATAAATATATTATTTAAAAATAAGTAAATAAATATTTATTTAATGTTTAATAAAATAAATTAATATAATTTACCTACATTCAAGTGAATCCATATATATTTTATTTTTCTAATAATTATAAATTGAATAAAAATCTTCCACTATTTTCATTGTAATAATTATAAATTAAATTAAAATAGAATTTAAATGATCCCACCTAATACACATAGTGTGTGAACCACTAGGATTCATTCCCGTTTGAATTAAGAGGCTTTCCTGAAGTCCGTGTGTACTATGTTGCAATGGGTTAAGCTTCCCATGAAAAATAACATAATGTCGCAACAACGACATCCACATATGAATTCTCACTATGTAACATAATACCTTTGGTCAATATCTCATCAAGCAGGTTACATGATAGTGTCATCAAAAATTATTATTGATACATCGTTCATTAACTACCTAAAATAAATCGTTGTTGCACCATGCCCATGGAATTTCGCGTGATGCTTATATTTCAATCAATCGTCTAAGATATCAAATTCCAAAAATGCAAGGGACAAATTCATCCTTGAATTATCAATTCAGATCATGCCACTTGTAAGTCACCAAACGTACCCTACATTCCACAAACATTCTATGTGATAGTATTCGTAAATAAATCAAAGTGTGTGAATTGTGACATATATTAGCGATTATCATAAATTCTAAGGATGATAACACACACTCGCATATAGGAATATCTGATGACACCCAAACATGTTGAATATCTACTAGCGGGTTTGTTCTCATAACCTCTAATCTTGGAGATTTCCAAGTGTGAACATAATGAGAAGATGACCCATATGCTTACTATTAATCAGACATGATGGTTTGTATTCTATGAGTCCCATAATAGTATGTCATCCAATGATGAAAAATATTTATGAATATTTTTATATAATTTCAACATTATCATCATTGTGGGATATATCCTTGACCTTATTAGTGTAACAAAAGATGATGAATTTCAGTCCATAAGAGCTTTCATGGTGATCTTGTTTCTATTGAGTCAATGCATTAGTTAAGGGGTCCACCACATTGTCTTCCTTTAAAATACATCTCACATCAAATTCGCCTCTCTAATAAAAATCAATCAAGAGATAACACTTATGAATTATGTGATTCATCCACATTTGTAACCTTGGATTTTTTGTGAGGGGAACTGCTGCAGTATTATCACTGTATAGTGTGATGGGATCTTTACTTCTAGGTATCACATATACCTCCTCGACGATGCTTCACATCCTAACTGCATCTTTAGTTGACTAAGAAGCTCCTTTGTATATGGAATCATCCTATAATCTATGACCACACTCTGCTTTGATCTCCTCTATATCACTACACCTCCATTAATGTAACACCCCAGGATTTCATAGTGTGTTATTTCTTAAAAATAATTCAATAACTTGCACTACACGCAACACCGAGTTCAATCACACCATGACGTACAAAAAAAAATCCATTAAAAGAGGTCATGAATAGTATTAACAACATTTGGAACTTTATATAATCCTTATAATTTTAGAATCCCTATTATGAGTTTCTTAGTCATAATGCAAGAACAGATTCATTTTCAGTATTGCACTTTTATCAACTTTAATAGTGAAACCTTTTTAAATAAAATATTTTAAACTATCTGAATAAATTGGGACATCAAAAAAAAATTTAAATGAAACATCCCAAGCTTCCACGGTACGCTTTCCTTTGAATAAAATAGTAGCGTGTGTTGTACGCAACCTTGAGTTTTAACACACGCCACAACCAATCAAACTAGTCGTTATGAATAGTAATACCTAAATTTTGAAATTATATATATTTTATATTTTAAAATGTACTTAATTTTTGGATTCGGAATATCGAATTTAGCCTAAGGTGGAATTTTGGTACTTTTCGGATAACTTTCATATTTTGATGAATAGTGAACATTACTAAATTTTAATTAAAAACAACTTTTTTAATCAAAATAATTAATAGTGATAAATTATGAATTTTAGTAGTTTTAAAGTATATTTAGAATATATTTTTACCATTTAATTTAATGTTGGTCATTGTACATAATTTTACAATTAAACCGAACATAAACAAGTGTCAATCTTTTGATAGTTATTATCTCTTAAAAACACGCTTTTTGTTTTGACAGTGGGAATTAATTTTAAATTAATTTCTGCCACTTCTGTGTTTTGAATTTAGAAAAATGGATTCCATATTTGGAATCAGGATGTCCAAATTGTGTAAATAGGTAACTTTTATTTTTAGACATTTTGAATAATTAATGTGGTAAATATTTTATTTACCATGGTTACGGGTAAATCCGGTAAATAAGGGTTAAAAAATAATATTATAATAATACAAAATTACCCTAAAACGTGTCCTAACCTTATTGGTGGACACATACCCGACCATGAGCATCCTTGGGTCAATTTTGGGACCCCTTGGAGCAACTTGTATGTGGTAGGGACACTTTATATTAATAAAGTTAATATAAAAATAAAAATGGCATAAGCTTACATCTTTTAGAAGAACAATTTTTACATAGGGTTATACATGTTGGATTTTCGATTATAAATATTCATTAGAAAGCTAAAACGATTTCCTACATAATGATATTTTATTTATAATTTTTAGACATCAAATAAGTTAAATTATTAATGACACAATAGTGATGAAATGTTTACCTCATTAATAAATCATTTAAATAAATAATATTATAATGATTAATATATTATCTAAAACCTGTCCAATTCTTATTGGTTGATGTTATTTAGAATATGAGTCATCTTATCTTCGACATAAATGATTTTTGGTCCATTATAAACCGAATATAATTATATTATAAAGTAATACTTTCACTCTTTCCTAAAGAGCCCCTCCTCTCCCTTATAAAAGGAGACCACTTCTACTCATTCCACACACCTCTCAAGCCACTTGGATCGTCCAAACTCTGCCCAACTAAGCTCCCCACATCCCTCCCCTCCTCCTTGAAGCTTCCCCTTAGGCAGAAAGCATTTCAAGAAGTCCTTTGGTTCCAACCAAAGTGAGTTACCTAAATTAAAGGAGGTTAACCTACCCCAACCAAGGAAAAGTACAAGGTAAGGGATTTTCTTATCTCATTTTCAATTCCGTGAGATTTCCATTGTTCGCCACTAAATTATTGAAAGTGGTGTATTGTGTACTGCCATTTGATATATATTATCATGATTCTATTTATATTCATGTTATTCTGTAAATCATTTGGTGGTTATTAACTTTTGGCCATACGACTCAGTTGATTAACGTGGTAAGGGGTTTTCATCTCACTCCTTATTCTCATGAGATTCATGCCATATTGCCACCATTACCTTTTGTGTGGTGTATGTACTTCCCATAATTATATTATTTGTGTAATACACTCTAATTTATGTGTACTTACATATTCATTGTATGATACCTCTTTCATGGGTTGTATGTTTAATAAGTTACCAAACTGGTAAAGGTTATTTCACAATCTCTTCATTATCTGAGGTTGTTTATACGTAATAATCTACTGGGATCTCGTTATCATCCACATCCATGTTTCTTCAAAATGTATTTCAAAACATTTTTAATATTTAAAAGAATATGGGTTAAAGTCATTTATACCATTGTTTGACTTTTTATAAGAGGTTTATAAGGGAATATTTCCGTCGTTTTCCAAACAAGGTGCTTTTTTACCTTTTCGACAGAATTAAGATAAAAATGTTTTTTTTAACTTATACGGCGGGTGCGGTTATTTTCCGCCGTTATAAAATCGTCAAAGCTTCCCTTAAAAGCTTATAAGATTATTTTCAAAGAAAATGTTTGATTTTATATGGATCTTAAATGATTTCAAAATAAAAGGAGATATTTCTTTAAAAAGAATTTTGATTTCATCTATGTTAACATCCTTTTATGGGTTTTAAGATTATTTGAAGTTGATTTATTATGATACAAAACTTCTATATTGTTTTGAAGGTTTTGTGATATGTTTGACTGTGGATGTGCTATTTTTATACCATTCATAGTTTATGGTGAAAGTATTGACATTTCGTATGCTAGTTCCAATAAGAATGTTTATGTTATATTTCAATATTTACTTCATATGAATGTGTTGGACAAGTATGTTCCAGGTTGGGGACTGGTTAAAGTAAGCCCTCCAAGTTGGGGACTGGTAAAAGTAATCCCTCCAGGTTGGGGACTGGTAAAAGTAAGCCCTCCAGGTTAGGGACTGGTAAAAGTAAGCCCTCCGGGTTGGTGTCTGGTTTTTAGAGGCACTCCGGGTTGGTGTCCGGTTATTAGAGGCACTCCGGGTTGGTGTCCGGTTATTAGAGGCACTCCGGGTTGGGTTCCGGTTACAGTTAGCCCCAAGGTCTTTGGACGAGGCCTTGAAAAGTAATTAAAGTTTAGCATTATGCATTCCAACATTATGAAAGTGGTTATTGATTTTTCATGTGATTATTCGATTAGTAGAATATCCATGTGAACAAGTAAATGGAATTATTTCATTTTACTTTTGTCGTACTATGTTGAAGTTCAAGTTTAAAAGGCTTTTGTTTTAGTAATTCATTGCCTTAAATGTTTATGCTTATTTTTGAATGTTCCGCTATATTGTTATCCTTACTGGGCATTTGAGCTCACCCCTTTTCTATGTTTTATTTTTCCCAGGATGTGAAGATGTAAGTTATGAATGACCTGCAGGGATATTATGAGGGGATTATAGTGTGGACTGTGGAAACATTATGTTGTTGTAGTAGTTTTTCATTTTATGATATAATGTAAAACTTATGAATATATCTACTGTTTCCAAGGCTACTAAACCAATCGGTATTTCAATATTTGATCTTTCTTGTGATCATGCCAATGTTATGTAATAATGCACCGACTCTGGGTAACTGGGGTCGGGGCGTTACAGTAGGTATCAGAGGAAGTTTAGTACAAACCTTGGAAACTAGATTTAGATAAACTCTGATTAGAGCACGTAGACCTAAGATGAACTTTCAGGATTAGTATAGAATAACTTCCTAGAATTTTGGTATCGTAGAGATTTTGTGAGTTTTCCGAGCAATACATCCCTGTCTGGATACGAGCAGGTAGAGGCGGCTCTTGCACAGATGTACCTAGGGGTAAAACCCGAAAACACCGCTTTGAGCTATACTCGAACGGGAACTGGTGCACGACAATGGGCCTTGCTGCACTCTAGGTTACGACACTCCCGGGGGATATGCTTAGGATAACTCTCATTTTCTTACAAATCATTATGAAGGGTTTATGAGTATATACTTACTCAAAGAAAACATTTTTATGATTATGGATTATATCCATAAATAGTTCAATTTATGTTAAGTGTTTTATAAGTATGGGATTATGTATTTTGATTCATAAACTGATCTAGTTTATGCCATTGTTTAGAAATGGCGCCCAGTAGAAGGAATGAGAACTCCAGAAATGCACATGATCCAAAGAGAAGGAAGGATCATATCTTTAATGGTCTTAATCTAGAATTGATAAGAGACATAGTCTCCCATGTATTATCATCATATGAAGAAATAATATCATGTGTTGATAAGATAAGTAAAGAGTTTACTGAGTCCTATGGCTTTGAAGGGAAGCAAGAGAAGAAAAGGATGGAAGAGAGAAAAATGGATAAAGGGAAGAGGGAAAAGAAGAATTTTCCCATATGTGGTAACTGTGGGAAGAAACACCCTGGAACTTTCCTGAAAGGAATGGGAGTTTGTTATAAGTGTGGAAGAAAAGGGTACAAAGTACGTGACTGCAAGGGTGAGAAAATGGTTTCAAATGTACAATGCTTCATTTGCAAGGAGTTTGGACACTACGCGAACCTATGCCCCAGTCATCAGACTATGCCGCAAATGATGCTATTGGATAATAATCAAGTTATGATACTACCACAGATGAAGAGGAATGATTAGAGTTTTTATGTTGATTGTGTCAATTGAGTGTTGTATCAACAATGTACTTGTTATAATAATTATGGAGTATATAAGGATTGTACTACAGTACTATTTCATTAAGGACTTGAGATTGTGTGGAACAAAGAAAAGTGACTCAATAGCAGGATAAATTTTTGGAAAATATATGGTTGAGAGAAAGATAAACCATAATATGGTTCTGATACCGAGTTAGTGATTTTAGAATAATACGTGATTGATTTGGATAAATTATGTTGGATATTCTTGACTACCTTGAAACTGATTAATGATTTGTATATTCCATCATTTTTTTGGGGTTTAAAACATTTTTGGATTGATGAAGTATATCCAGCATTCTATATGGAATAGGGGAGCATGAATGTAATCAATAAGGAATATGGTAATTCAAGATGTTTCAGTTTATTAAAAGAATACAAGATGATGGCATTCATATGCTATTACGGGGTAAAAAGGATCTATATTATGTTTACCTTCCTTATAAATGTTGTACTGTGAGTTTGGACAGAAGTATTTTGGATAGTTCTAGTTTGGATTATTTTGGATTACCATAAAAGGACAACCCAGAGGTCGGGCGGCAACCCGTCGCGTCCGGCAAGGCTGCGAGACTTGAACCCGCAACCGAAGGGCGACAAGGGTGTATCACCTACCACTGGCCCACGAGATGTCCTGGATTAAACAATGTTGTTTTTTTTAAAGATCTGGTAGATGAATTATAAATTCATTTATTTTGGAACCCTGTACGAATAGTATAAATAAAAAAATTACATTCTATTATCTTTTAGAGTGAAAGATGAGTTTGTGGTAGAAATTTATTAATGGATAAAACTCTAATTATAAAGTAAGTATATCTCCTTATGATCTTAGCCAATCTCATAAATATATTCCTCAACATTAATAAAAGGAACTTAGAACAAAAATGTTGTCCTAGATGGTACCTTAAATCATCACTAATTCATGGCTTTGGGATTGTTGGCATTTTCATAGCCATGTTCTCTACCACTCTCCATCAAATAATTGATGGTTAGATTTCTCTTCCATATCCATATTTTCCTACATGGAACCCTAGTATGTGTTATTTTCGGTAATCTTCATACTTTCCACCCTTTATTTTAAATAGAGGCCTCGTTAATTCATTTTTTGATGTGGGATTTCAACTATGATATTTTGAAACGTCAAAAATGTGTTATCCTAATACCCTATGTTTTGTTGAACCGATGGTATTTCAAATCATCATAGATTGATGAATTTAAGGACCTCAATTATACACTTGTTTGTGATTGATGATCTCAATCACTACATATAAATATTTACGTTTTTCCTCCAATTATATGTCTCTAATTGCCACCAATGTTCTTCTAATCGAGATCATAATTTGGTGGTGACTCTTTCATTTCTCTTTTCCTCATATTAAGACTAAATTTTAGTAACCTAATTTCCGATGTGGGTTTTCCCACAAAGATATTTTCTATTTTCAACCTTTTATTTTCTAAGAACAATTTCAAATTGCGAGGACGCAATTTATTGAAGGAGGGGAGAATGTAACACCCCAGGATTTCATAGTGTGTTATTTCTTAAAAATAATTCAATAACTTGCACTACACGCAACACCGAGTTCAATCACACCATGACGTACAAAAAAAAGCCATTAAAAGAGGTCATGAATAGTATTAACAACATTTTGAACTTTATATAATCCTTATAATTTTAGAATCCCTATTATGAGTTTCTTAGTCATAATTCAAGAACAGATTCATTTTCAGTATTGCACTTTTATCAACTTTAATAGTGAAACCTTTTTAAATAAAATATTTTAAACTATCTGAATAAATTGGGACATCAAAAAAAAAATTTAAATGAAACATCCCAAGCTTCCACGGTACGCTTTCCTTTGAATAAAATAGTAGCGTTTGTTGTACGCAACCTTGAGTTTTAACACACGCCACAACCAATCAAACTAGTCGTTATGAATAGTAATACCTAAATTTTGAAATTATATATATTTTATATTTTAAAATGGACTTCATTTTTGGATTCGGAATATCGAATTTAGCCTAAGGTGAAATTTTGGTACTTTTCGGATAACTTTCATATTTTGATGAATAGTGAAAATTACTAAATTTTAATTAAAAACAACTTTTTTAATCAAAATAATTAATAGTGATAAATTATGAATTTTAGTAGTTTTAAAGTATATTTAGAATATATTTTTACCATTTAATATAATGTTGGTCATTGGACATAATTTTACAATTAAACCGAACATAAACAAGTGTCAATCTTTTGATAGTTATTATCTCTTAAAAACACGTTTTTTGTTTTGACAGTGGGAATTAATTTTAAATTAATTTCTGCCACTTCTGTGTTTTGTATTTAGAAAAATGGATTCCATATTTGGAATCAGGATGTCCAAATTGTGTAAATAGGTAACTTTTATTTTTAGACATTTTGAATAATTACTGTGGTAAATATTTTATTTACCATGGTTACGGGTAAATCCGGTAAATAAGGGTTAAAAAATAATATTATAATAATACAAAATTACCCTTAAACGTGTCCTAACCTTATTGGTGGACACATACCCGACCATGATCATCCTTGGGTCAATTTTGGTACCCCTTGGAGCAACTTGTATGTGGTAGGGACACTTTATATTAATAAAGTTAAAATAAAAATAAAAATGGCATAAGCTTACATCTTTTAGAAGAACAATTTTTACATAGGGTTATACATGTTGGATTTTCGATTATAAATATTCATTAGAAAGCTAAAACGATTTCCTACATAATGATATTTTATTTATAATTTTTAGACATCAAATAAGTTAAATTATTAATGACACAATAGTGATAAAATGTTTACCTCATTAATAAATCATTTAAATAAATAAGTTTATAATGATTAAAATATTATCTAAAACCTGTCCAATTCTTATTGGTTGATGTTATTTAGAATATGAGTCATCTTATCTTCGACATAAATGATTTTTGGTCCATTATAAACCGAATATAATTATATTATAAAGTAATACTTTCACTCTTTCCTAAAGAGCCCCTCCTCTCCCTTATAAAAGGAGACCACTTCTACTCATTCCACACACCTCTCAAGCCACTTGGCTCGCCCAAACTCTGCCCAACTAAGCTCCCCACATCCCTCCCCTCCTCCTTGAAGCATCCCCTTAGGCAGAAAGCATTTCAAGAAGTCCTTTGGTTCCAACCAAAGTGAGTTACCTAAATTAAAGGAGGTTAACCTACCCCAACCAAGGAAAAGTACAAGGTAAGTGATTTTCTTATCTCACTTTCAATTCCGTGAGATTTCCATTGTCCGCCAATAAATTATTGAAAGTGGTGTATTTTGTACTGCCATTTGATATATATTATCATGATTCTATTTATATTCATGTTATTCTGTAAATCATTTGGTGGTTATTAACTTTTGGCCATACGACTCAGTTGATTAACGTGGTAAGGGGTTTTCATCTCACTCCTTATTCTCATGAGATTCATGCCATATTGCCACCATTACCTTTTGTGTGGTGTATGTACTGCCCATAATTATATTCTTTGTGTAATACACTCTAATTTATGTGTACTTACATATTTATTGTATGATACCTCTTTCATGGGTTGTATGTTTCATAAGTTACCAAACTGGTAAGGGTTATTTCACAATCTCTTCATTATCTGAGGTTGTTTATACGTAATAATCTACTGGGATCTCGTTATCATCCACATCGATGTTTCTTAAAAATGTATTTCAAAACATTTTGAATATTTAAAAGAATATGGGTTAAAGTCATTTATACCCTTGTTTGACTTTTTATAAGAGGTTTATAATGGAATCTTTCCGTCGTTTTCCAAACAAGGTGCTTTTTAACCTTTTCGACAGAAATAAGATAAGAATGTTTTTTTAACTTATACGGCGGGTGCGGTTATTTTCCGCCGTTATAAAATCGTCAAAGCTTCCCTTAAAAGCTTATAAGATTATTTTCAAAAAAAATGTTTGAGTTTATATGGATCTTAAATGATTTGAAAATAAAAGGAGATATTTCTTTAAAAACAATTTTGATTTCATCTATGTCAACATCCTTTGATGGGTTTTAAGATTATTTGAAGTTGATTTATTATGATACAAAACTTCTATATTGTTTTGAAGGTTTTGTGATATGTTTGACTGTGGATGTGCTATTTTTATACCATTCATAGTTTATGGTGAAAGTATTGACATTTCGTATGCTAGTTCCAATAAGAATGATTATGTTATATTTCAATCTTTACTTCATATGAATGTGTTGGACAAGTATGTTCCTGGTTGGGGACTGGTTAAAGTAAGCCCTCCAGGTTGGGGACTGGTAAAAGTAAGCCCTCCAGGTTGGGGACTGGTAAAAGTAAGCCCTCCAGGATAGGGACTGGTAAAAGTAAGCCCTTCGGGTTGGTGTCCGGTTATTAGAGGCACTCCGGGTTGGTGTCCGGTTATTAGAGGCACTCCGGGTTGGTGTCCGGTTATTAGAGGCACTCCGGGTTGGGTTCCGGTTACAGTTAGCCCCAAGGTCTTGGGACGAGGCCTTGAAAAGTAATTAATGTTTAGCATTATGCATTCCAACATTATGAAAGTGGTTATTGATTTTGCATGTGATTATTCGATTAGTAGAATATCCATGTGAACATGTAAATGGAATTATTTCATTTTACTTTTGTCGTACTATGTTGAATTTCAAGTTTAAAAGGCTTTTGTTTTAGTAATTCATTGCCTTAAATGTTTATGCTTATTTTTGAATGTTCCGCTATATTGTTATCCTTACTGGGCATTTGAGCTCACCCCTTTTCTATGTTTTATTTTTCCCAGGATGTGAAGATGTAAGTTATGAATGACCTGCAGGGATATTATGAGGGGATTATAGTGTGGACTGTGGAAACATTATGTTGTTGTAGTAGTTTTTCATTTTATGATATAATGTAAAACTTATGAATATATCTAGTGTTTCCAAGGCTACTAAACCAATCGGTCTTTCGATATTTGATCTTTCTTGTGATCATGCCAATGTTATGTAATAATGCACCGACTCTGGGTAACTGGGGTCGGGGCGTTACAATTAAAAATGAAGATATATCCCATTTGAGACTTCATCTAATCGTGATCAGTTTAGAACTAGAATCGGCATATCCATTGATATTATTCTTCTAATATCTTCCAAAAAATATGAATATATACGTTATATGAGTCAGATACATTAAGATAATCGTTACTACCATCCAATGGTGGTCACCACGGTCAACATGATATCTTCTTACCATAGTAAATAAGTAGGAGACATCCATCCTAGCATATAAGATGACATATATGTCTAATCCAATCATTTATTCCTACATAATCCATTCCCTTTTCATTCATTCCTCATATTTCGGAGGACACGTTTTCTTGAAAGAAGAATGACATGTGATTATAGGAACAATAACCTCTTGTATTTTTCCATAATGAATCTCTATAGTATCATATCAATTTATATACGTGGACATGTCCCATAAGTATTGTCCCATATCATTACTTGTGAATTAAGAACCTTCATCTGTGATTTTTGATATCTCTATTTCCCAATCAAAGGGATGTAGGACTACTCTTGAATCATGATAACCTAATTAAACTCTAGGTAAAAAAACCCATACCAAGACCAAGTGACATGATCATAAACTGATCACACATTTATAAAATCTATACGACCTTAAACACATCCACATTATAGTCTAAATCACTATACTTGAAATTGCTAATGGAAGAGAGAAAAAATACATCAGGCTGAAAACTATCTTTTTGAGAGTTGAGAAAAAGTCGTATAATAAACTGATAAACTCCTCATTCTCATAGAATAAGAAAAAATAGGGTATATGTAAATAAAAGATAAATCTCATTGGGTTTACTCAGTAGCTATATTAAATTCTAATGTATGCTCCATGGAACCCCTAATCAAGAAAAAAATTTGAGGAATGATTTGTAACATCTCTTCACTATATGAATATATTTGAGAGGTGGTGGAACAAATATTATGGTTCTTGAACCCTTAATAGACCATATATTTTCCAAATATCACACTTCATGATCTGGAGAATCTCATGTAATCACATCTATTTCATTACTCATTATGTGGAAAATAGATCTCTCTTCTTGGTCATGCTACTAATGTGAGGGATCAGACCCACCTATCAGCAACATCCTAGCTCAATGTAAAGGGATTTATGATTCTTTTGAGCTTGACATCGTCGTGGTGGAACCTAACACCACATTGTGTTATAGGTTTCCCCAAGGAGAATTTTCTATACCTTGCTCATCGCCTGAGTGATTTGGAATATGATTTACAGTCTCAAAATTTGAATATCAATTTTGATATAATATCCTCGACATTCCATCACAATATTTTTTCCTATTCTTAAAGCCGGATTGTGTTACTTCATTCTAGAAAATTTTAATGGCTCAAACTCATGATTCGAAACCACATGGAATATGTATATATAATTCCAATTAATATATATGTTTCCATATGGTGTTTGAACTCATTGTGGATATCTATCCATTCATACCACACACTATCGTCATGATGTTTGAGCCTTCAAAAATATTTCATAGCCCCTATAAAGGAAAAATATTCACTTCCCTTGGCCATGATATTGATGGATGGGATTATAACCTCCCGAATATAACCATCATTTCAAAGTATAAATATCCTCACTATCCTTGTGATCCTCGACGACAACGTGGAGGAACCTCACATCCCCATTGTGTCATGGGACATACCGAATAATCCAACCCCATTATGTATCATTCAGATGATGATTCTGCATATTAATTTTTCTTACCCACACCCAAACTATCTATGTTGGACTATATTCCCTAGTAGTTCCCCCAAAACCTTATTATCCTCAGGAATCTTCTATATCCTGTGGATAAGAGTGGGGGATATCTTTTCTTGGAAATGCTACCGACTCACAAGGGACTTATCCCACCAATAAAAAAAGTCACCCCTTACATAAAAGGAACACTGATCCTTATCAATCCTATTAGTACTATGGTAGAACACAACAACCCATAGTGTTTTGAGTAATTTTTGGTATGATAGCCCCATATTATACAAATATATGTGCTAAAAAACCCAAAAATGAAGCAAGAGATGGTTTTAACGTAAAGAACCTAAAATATATCAACAGAATGTATGAGCTTAAAGAAAAATAATAAAGAAATAGAAGGTCTATTCTAAAAGACCCTAAACTGAATCTTCAATAGATCAGAAGTCAAATACCCTAAAATAAAGCAATAGAAGGTCAAAGATAAAACATATACAGAAGAAAGAGAAGGCATGAGATAAAAGGACCTAATCTAATGTACTAGAATGTATGATCTTAAAGTCCCTAAACATATATAATAGAATGTCTAAGATAAAAGACACTAAACTAATGAAACAGAAGGTCTGAGCGAAATGTCCCTTTAATAAAGTAATATAAGGACTATGATAAAATACCATACACTAATGAAAAAAAGTTTTGAACTATATGACCCTATGCTAGTTAAAGAGTATGTTTATTCCACAAGCCCCAAACTAAATCATGTGAATGTTATTTTGAGGGACTATATACGGTTGTTTCATATTAGAGTTTCTCTCCGCAGTTATTCAATGAAACAATAATTCAAAACATATCTCAATCCACAATGAATTCCCCACAAAACAAACATTAATTCTCATATATCATAATGTAAGTGATAATACCTCATAAAAATGCCTATTAAATTATAATTTCAATGTATCACAGTAATAATATGATTGGATAGTATAATAAACTCAATAATTCATATTATTAAATGGAGGGAGGAATATCTACATTTTGGAGTCTCTCAAAATCATCCACAAAAAAAATTGGTTGTAGTGAAATATTATGGTTTTTCATTAAGGAAACTAAATTACATTAAATTATTTCCAATAGAACCAATAAGATTGATATGAGTTTAGATGGATGAATCATCTGTGAATTGATGTGTCTCCCTTCCAATTTCCTCCACCTATTCCATAGGATGTTGAAATTCGTCTACAGTTGTTTGATATATAACCCTCCTTCTCGAAGTGGCCAAGGAAAAAAATGATGTTGAATATTTATACATAAATTGTTAAATAATATTTTCATGCCCCCATATCTTCACCATCTATGCATCCATATGGGATTTCAAATCAGATGATTGTTGACTACCCTTTTCTAGTGCCTCCATCATCTCATTCAATTGTATGTAGTGGGGGGAATCATTCGTGAAATAATGAATGATCCTCTCTTATGTAGGAAAGTATCTCTAAGATATAATGAATTGCTATATAATTATGAATAGAGCCTACTATTCAAAACCATATTCCCACAGATCATGGAATGATTGGTGAAACATCTCCACCTGATGACAAAATGTCTCTATAGGGGTCTCAGTAAATATGTCATGGAAATGATCACATACCAACCAAAGATATGAGTGACTCTCAGAATATGATGTATTAGTTGTGATAAAAGGTTAAATAAATAGTATAATAAATGATAAAATATAGTAGGATAACCCTTATTCACAAAATATTGAAGGACAATCACTCATAGATGAGACAATAGAACAAATTTCCCCAACAGAATCCGGTCTAATGTCTGAACATCTATAATCCGAGAGAGGTTACATGTCTGATGCCTTGCCCAAATTTCTATCAGATACATTGATGCCACATACAGAGGAGTTGACAATGCTAGATGTGTGTACTCATGTAGGGCCTACTGTACCAATACACCCTTGGATTAAACCATCATCCATGAATAATAATAATCCCTGATGAGGCATGTAGGGGTATCACCAAGCATCAATAAAAATACATCCAATGTGTCTTCATGAGTTATCATTTAAAAAAATATCAGATGATTCCAGGATGCCATTCCCCATGTAAACTAGTCAATGGAATGATAGAAACACTTTTTACACAACCTATTGAGCAAGAGAACCGTTGTAGATACAATAGTTCATATATAATAAGCTCATATATCATGTCTTCAAGGACCCATCCCAACAAAAAACTATATAAGATATCTAAATGATAGAGTTAAATCCATCATCAATTGCATAACTAACTAGTATATGTGAGATAGAGATGAATAAATTTTCACTACAACATAACACTCCTTTGACTTCTAAATTGTTTCAGAGATATATTTCTAAGTATCAAGGCAGACGACAGAATTTTTTAGTATATAAGGTCTAGAATTAGATAATATTTGTACTACTCGTAGAAACAAACGTGATCCCCAATGAATCCAAGAAGGAATTGAAGTGGCCACCAATTTGGTATAGAACTTTTCCTCACTAAATATGGCCCAACATCAGGTAAATGTGAGCATGTAGTGTTACATAATTGATTAGACGTCACCCCTCTATGAGCCATGCCACCAATAAAAGGGTGCTAATGTCGATTTCGTAGTGTGCATATCATGCTGGGTAGAGATACCTATTTAGAAACATACAATGAAAAACCAAAACCATATGGTCTATATAAACCTTTAAGAACACTTGATTTCCACATGAATAATGTCACGAACCAGCCCGAGTCGACCCTGAACCGGTCACCCAGGCCAGCCCGCGACAAGTCCCGAGATGCATTCCTGATCCTCCCGGGATGGTGAGAAGCACCAAGGGCATCAATAGAGTACACAAGGGAACGATTTCTCCCATATATAAACTATCTAACAAACAGAGGAAATAAACGGAAAGCCCAAAAAGAATTTATATAAAAATTGAACTAAATATTATTTGTACAAGAAAATAAAATTAGAACAAAACCAACAACTCAACTGAACAATTCCGATGAAAAAAAACTACATGTGACACATCTGGTCACTCTCCAACACAATGATAAAAAGTCGCCCAAGGTGATCGAACTAAAGATGAAACCTGCACATGGGAAAAAAATAATAAGACTATAGGCGTGAGTATTAAAACTCAGTAGGTTAGCCCGATATTGTATTCCAAATGCACATTACATTAAAATAAAAGAAACATCAATTTATCGTTTTAAATTCAAGATTTGAAAGTATTGTTTTCAAATGAGGTTCCATGATATAATAATTATCAGACAAAAACATGCATGTTTAATAAACAAAATTGCAAGTAACAATTATTTTCAAAGAGGTGAAACTTCAAAATGAAAATAGTTTTCAAGAGGGATGCTTTAAATAATTTTAACATTCAAATAAATAACACATACTACTGAATTTACAAACCAAGCACACCGTATGCCGACGGTGAGTACAAAATAGCCAATGAGCACTAGTCACAGGAATACCCCTACGCACTAGTTAGTTGTGAGCCCAAGGTACCTCGTATCTTGGTGAAAGTAACCATAATAAATATCTGTTCTCATGCACGAGCCACTAGTAGGGAACATACCCATAACCTAGTGGTCCCCAATCATCAACATCATCATATTTTAGATAATGTTGTCATCGTCAAACTTGCTACGTGAAACAGGGGCCAACCCCCACAGAATCACTAGCATACTAGTACACGTCCGCCCACCTAGATACCTGGGATTCCCTTTAGTGCTAAATCAAGTTACACATACTATAAAATACACATTTCATATCCCCATTCCATTCCAAAACCATAAAAACACAAACATCCCATAATAATTCTTCACATTTCTTACACTAATCAACAAACCGCTAAATATTCCGGTAAAACAATTTCATGAAGTGTATTGAGGCTTTGCACATAAAACTCTTTCAAAAACACTATTTAAATTATAAAAACATGTCATAACCAAACCAAATAATATTTGGAATCCCAATAAACATTTAATAAAATCATTTAATGGACCATGAAACAATCCCAATTGTACAAATTGTTATATACAAGTAAAACACTCCTTCATTTCTGGGAAATGCCAAACGGGCATTTATTTATTTTCTCAAAACAATCCTTTGATGAAGGTATGAATTTTAATTATATTAAGGATATGTATAAACACAATTTACAGCAGAAAACCACATTCATAAATCTCTTATAATACTCAGGTTACATATTCAAAACACGTCCATTTTCATAAAGATGTGAAACAGTCCATTTTTGGGCAACTCGGGCCAAAATATGTTGTAAATCAAAACACAATTGATTGTAAAAAAAAATACAAATATGAAATCCATATAAGTACCCAAAAATACCATTTATCATTATTCCAATTACTTTATAAATCCAAACAAATAACTTTTAAATCACACATCACACATAAAAGCCAACCGGGCAATTTACCGAACACATGACATGCCCTTTTAAAACAAAACAATTTATTTTAAGTACATGAAAAGGAATAAAACACCAATTGAAAGCCATATTTTCATTCAAGATACTGTAACATGTTAAAAATACCATATACCAGATTATAAACCTCACAAAATATTTGCAAAAGATAACGGAACATTTAAACAAACACTTGTTGAGATCTTTCATGACAAAACAACACTACCGTTCACAAACCAATGATTAAACAACCACTTTGAACACCAATAAAATTATCCAAAGGATGAAAAACAATAATAAAAATATATATCTGGTGTTAAATATAATAAAATGATGATACTTGAATAATAAAGTCATGTGAAAGGGGTATCCTACCTCAAATCATTGGCGTAATTGAAACGCACACCCGAAATCACCCGCCGCGGGTTTATAAACCATAAAACTGTAAATATAAGACCTAAACAAACAGAAACCCCATAAAAAACATGGTATAACAAAACACTAGGTCGATCAATACTAGGGGATAAAATAAATCCACGAAATAATGAAAGGAGGGGGAAGAGGAAGGAGAAAGGATAAGGAATCTCACCTTTCACCCTAGAAAACTCTTCGTATTCCAATAGATATTCAACCCTATAGAGAATGGAATGGCTTGAAATTTTTGGGAGAGACTCCTAAGGTCTTGAATAACCAGGTCCAGATAATTGGTGGCCAAAAGAATACGAATTGAATGAGTTATGGGTGAAACAATTTATCTTATCAATTCTGGACTTTTTGAGGAAACCAGAGAACAATCTCCCTAATACGCGACCAATATGAGCTCCAAATAGGTACAATTGATTATGATGGCTAATATAGGGTTATTTTCTTCGAGGGGTAGGTGGAATAACCGAAAAAAGTAAAAAATGAAAAAGATATAAATGAAACAAATTATTTGTTTTAAAACAGGAAATGGGCCCATGGGCTGGCCCAATACCTAAATAAGTAACCCAAATTCACCCAGCTTATGAATTTCTAATGGGTCCAAAAGTATAAATAAATTTTAATTTATCAGTATAGGACAAGTGGTAAGTTTAATGGGTGAAAAAAGATGAAAAACAAAAGATTTATAAAAGAAACAAATTCAGTTTTTAAAACTGGGAATGGGCTCACGGTTGGCCCAAATCATGAAGTAACCACCCTTTCTTCAAAAACTACTAAACAAACAATGGGGATCCCAAATTAGGGTGGTTAGACATATATGAAACTTAAAAACTCAGGATTAATCTCATCAAATACCTATGAAAAGGATCTGTATTTCTAATGGGTTGGATCAATACAAAGACATGAAAAAAAACCGTGTGTGACAATTCTCCCCACCATTAAAGCTTTCCGCCCCCAGAAAGCCATAACACTTTCCGGCTGAAAAAAAAAACAACACATATGGATTCCAGAATTTACTACACACCATTATGGATCAACTAGAACTAGAAATGTTCTTAGGATAAAAATCCAGGAGACCCGTGGTGGGTCTCCCCACCATTAGAAACCAACTAGCAATGAATAGACAAGAATTGAACATGAGATAGAGTTGGGACTCATTCACACAAGCCCAAAAAAACCCTCCTAAAAAAACTACTATACCATGTTAATAGGGTTTCAACATGAACATATAAACCACCCACTCTTGAATGGAGGGGACAATAACTTGGTCGACACATTCAGCACAATTCTGGACCCTCGTCACATGGGGATGGGATGGAAGGGGACCTAATAATTTGGCCACTGAAACAACAAAAGAAACAATGAAACTACCTAAAACTCTCCCCCTATGAATAGGTAACACCAAGACTACACCTGATTTTTATAAGCGGTACACACATGGACATTGATTGAAAACCCACATCCATGAAGGAATAACCATAGACATTGTGTGAGGGGTTAAGTCCACCACGCTTGTTGCGAAAAATAGAAATTCATATAAATGAGGAACCAAAACATTGACATAGTAACTAACTTACCAAAACAGAGGAGTAAGGATCTTTATCTAGCACTCCACACCTCTGTTGATTTTCTGACTGCGTGAAAAGCTTCACTCCGAGGCCTATGGCTGGAGCCCTGATTCTTGAAGCATTTGCTGCACCGCAGTCAGTTGACAAGGATCACACCACTCAAAAAAAACCACACTTTATCACCAAATAAAACCTTAATCTAAATAGGAACTCATAGATACATATCAAAATTCTATCTCACTCCAAACTAGGGGCATAATGGATAAGGAATATGATGAAACACATCAACATCACTGAACATAACTGCTCTGTCCAAAAGAATTATCATGACCTAGAAACACTTTTAATATATCCCAAACAGCTCTCTATTCCAAAAAACAAGTTGAGGCATCATAAAAATAGGTGGATTTAAAATTTTAAAGGAATCCTTAGGTTGATCAGCATGAAAGATTTCCAATGCAGAACTATCCATGGCCACATCACAACATCAAACACATTTTTAGAAACCCAGTGAAAATTACTCCAAAACCAAGACACCAACAAGATATCATCTCAAGATACAAAAAGAGTATGAATTGTAGATCACAAAGAAGCTTACTGAATAAAAAACTCTTCTACAACATAGAAAAATCAAGCCACATAACCATTGGTTTTAAAAAAACGCCAAAATTTTCAGCTCAAAACAATTTTGATAAATCAAACTAACTTGGTGGGTTTCCACATTCACCAATGGTGTTTCATCTAGTCTCACCCACATGCACATTTCCATGCCACCCCTGCCACCCAACCACCATACCATATAGGCCATACTTCCATATATAAATAAAACCATTCATGTGAGAACCCATGAAAACACCAAAGGCTAAAATTAAACATCATAATTAAAAAAAAAAATTTACCTTCAAAAGGAACACCAACCACCAAGTCAAAAAACATTTTCATATTAAAAAAAACCACAATTAATTAAGAACCATTTTCTTAAAAACCTACCCCCTTTTATTTTTAAAAACTTTTTAAATAACCAAGCCACTCCAAACAACCCCTTCCAATTTTTTTTTTAAAAAAATTCAGCAAGTTATATTTTCATAATACGAGGTCCATTGAGACCAATACCGTTTTTAGTAAAAAACCAACCGATCAAAACCAATTTCAAAAACTAATTTACCCAATTCTAAAACTTTTCAACATCCTAAAATACCCCATTTTAAAAAAAACATCCATAATCACTTTAAAATGATTCACAATTTCAAAACATTTTATTTAAACAAACCACGAGTTTAGATTATGGATAATCCAATCCCTATAAATCATTTCTACTTCCCTCCATTTTTTTTCACAAAAACAAAACCTTCCTAAACAATTATTATATTTAATTACTGAAACCCCCTTTTTTCACTTTTCAAAATCTAATTCTTACATTAAAACTCATTTCCACAATTCTAACACAAGGATTTTAAAAAAAAAATCAGAATTCAAGAATGGTTCAAGAGACCCAAGAAAAAGGGAACTAGTGTCGGTGGGTGACTTGACCATATTGTTGGCGGCCATATTCCAAACACAACACCAACACAGAGAGACTTATTAGGACCTTTCCCCAGCTCCACATGGCTTGCTAGGCCCTGTGAGCTCATGAAGGCCATTGGTCAGACTCCCCTTGTCATATCCCAATAACAAACAATCAACTAGAACAATGGACACTAATAAAACCGGACTTCCATGGAAACCTGAGGATTAGAACAAGAAAGAGTTCGCGACGATCTTGTTGCACTTACCCCTCATGTCCCAACAATCCTACTCCATCTACCTTGACATCCCCAAAATAACAAGGGCGCTCTAAAAAGAAAGGTCCGCTAATAGCCGACCTCCTCTGATACCATTTTGTCACGAACCAGCCCGAGTCGACCCTGAACCGGTCATCCAGGCCAGCCCGCGACAAGTCCCGAGAGGCGTTCCCGATCCTCCCGGGATGGGGAAAAGCACCAAGGGCATCAATAGAGTACAAAAGGGAACAATTTTTCCCATATATAAACAATAAAACAAACAGTGGAAATAAACGGACAGCCCAAAAAGAATTTATATAAAAATTGAACTAAATATTATTTGTACAAGAAACTAAAATTAGAACAAAACCAACAACTCAACTGAACAATTCCGATGAAAAAAAAAATCCATGTGACACTTCTGGTCACTCTCCAACACAATGATAAAAAGTCACCCAAGGTGATCGAACTAAAGATGAAACCTGCACAAGGGCTAAAAAAGAAGACTATAGGCGTGAGTATTAAAACTCAGTAGGTTAGCCCGGTATTCTATTCCCAATGCACATTACATTAAAATAAAAGAATCATCAATTTATATTTTTAAATTCAAGATTTGAAAGTATGGTTTTCAAATGAGGTTCCATTCTATAATAATTATCAGACAAAAACATGCATGTATAATAAACAAAAATGCAAGTAACAATTATTTTCAAAGAGGTGAAACTTCAAAATGAAAATAGTTTTCAAGAGGGATGCTTTAAATAATTTTAACATTCAAATAAATAACACATACTACTGAATTTTCCAACCAAACACACCGTATGCCGACGGTGAGTACAAAATACCAAATGAGCACTAGTCACAGTAATACCCCTATGCACTAGTTAGTTGTGAGCCCCAGGTACCTCGTATCTCGGTGAAAGTAACCATAATAAATATAAGTTCTCGTGCACGAGCCACTAGTAGGGAACATAACCATAACCTAGTGGTCCCCAATCATCAACATCATCGTATTTTAGTTAGTGTCTTCATCGTCAAACTTGCTACGTGAAACAGGGGCCAACCCCCACAGAATCACTAGCATACTAGTACACGTCCGCCCACCTAGATACCCGGGATTTCCTTTAGTGATCAATCAAGTTACACATATTATCAAATACAAATTTCACATCCCCATTCCATTAAAAAACCATAAAAACACAAACATACCATAATCATTCTTCACATTTCTTACACTAATCAACAAACCGCTAAATATTTCGGTAAAAAAATTTCATGAAGTGTATTGAGGCTTTGCACATAAAACTCTTTCAAAAACACTCTTTAAATTATAAAAACACAACATAACCAAACCAAATCATATTTTCCAGCCCAATAAACATTTAATAAAATCATTTAATGGACCATGAAACAATCCAAATTGCACAAATTGTTATATACAAGTAAAACACTCTTTCATTTCTAAGAAATGCCAAACGGGCCTTTAATTATTTTCTCAAAACTATCCTTTGACAAAGGTATGAATTTTCATTCTATTAAGGATATGTATAAACACAATTTACAGAAAAAAACCACATTCATAAATCTCTTATAATACTCAGGTTACATATTCAAAACACATCCATTTTCATAAAGATGCGAAACAGTCCATTTTTGGGCAACTCGGGCCAAAATATGTTGTAAATCAAAACACACATGATTGTAAAAACAAATACAAATAGGAAATACATATAAGTACCAAAAAATACCATTTATCATTATTCCAATTACTTTATAAATCCAAAAAAAATTACTTTTAAATCACACATCACACATAAAAGCCAACCGGGCAATTTACCGAACACCTGACATTCCCTTTTTAAACAAAACAATTTATTTTAAGTACATGAAAAGGAATAAAACACCAATTGAGAGCCATATTTTCATTCAAGATACTGTAACATGTTAAAAATACCATATACCAGATTTTAAACCTCACAAAATATTTGCAAAATATAACGGAACATTTAAACAAACACTTGTTGAGAACTTTAATGACAAAACAACACTACCGTTCACAAACCAATGATTAAACAACCACTTTGAACACCAATAAAATTATAAAAAGGATGAAAAACAATAATAAACATATATATCGGGTGTTAAATATAATAAAATGATGAAACTTGAATAATAAAGTCATGTGCAAGGGGTATCATACCTCAAATCTTTGGCGTAATTGAAACGCACACCCGAAATCACCCGACGCGGGTTTATAAACCATAAAAATATAAATATAAGACTTAAACAAACAGAAACCCCATCAAAAAACATGGTATAACAAATCCCTAGGTCGATCAATACTAGGGGATAAAATAAATCGACGAAATAATGAAAGGAGGGGGAAGAGGAAGGAGAAAGGAGAAGGAATCTCACCTTTCACCCTAGAAAACTCTTCGTCTTCCATTAGATCTGCAACCCTATAGAGAATTGAATGGCATGGAATTTTTTGGAGAGACTCCTAAGGTCTTGAAGAACCAGGGGAATAAAATTGGTGGCCAAAAGAATAATAATTTAATGAGTTATGGGTGAAACAATTTACCTTATCAATTCTGGACGTTTTGAGGAAACCAGAGAACAATATCCCTAATACGCGACCCATATGAGCTCCAAAGAGGTAAAATAGATTATTAGGGCTAAGATAGGGTAATTGGATTCTAGGGGGAGGTGGAATCACTGAAAAAGAGTAAATAATGAAAATGATATAAATGAAACAAATTATTTTTTTTAAAATAGGAAATGAGCCCATGGGCTGGCCCAATACCCAAATAAGTAACCCATATTCACCCAGCTTATGAATTTATAATGGGTCCAAAAGGATAAATAAATTTTAATTTATCAGTATAGGACATGGGTTAAGTTGAATGGGTGAAAAAAGATGAAAAACAATAGAGTTATAAAAGAAACAAATTCAGTTTTTAAAACTGGGAATAGGCTCACGGTTGGCCCAAATCATGAAGTAACCACCCTTTCTTCCAAAACTACTAAACAAACAATGGGGATCCCAAATTTGGGTGGTTAGACGTATATGAAACTTAAAAACTCAATATTAATCTCAAAAAATACCTATGAAAATGATATGGATTTCTAATGGGCCGGATCAATACAATGACAGGAAAAAAACCGTGTGTGACAATGAATGATCCCCAACATCCAGAATTCCCCAACATGTTCCAAAATCATCACAATATTTATATAAGGGACACCAACAAGGAAAAATTATGCATTATTTTACCCCAATTCTACATGGGAATATTTTGATATAGTTTTTGAAGGAAACAGGGAAGCACATTGTCAATTCATTCACCAGTTTTATCCACCGAAGGAAATAAATGTCTTACACTAAATCTAGATTCTGCAAAAGATCATCAGAAAAAAATGTTGGGTGAAAATCATAAAAAATAACTCCATGTTGTGTGATTCCCACCAGTTGAAAAATATATCATAGGATGATACCCACCCCACCAAGGGGATGGTGGAATGTGTTAGTCCCATGTGAGCATCTATAGATCATATCATGATGGAGGTTAGTCTAGAGATACATGATTAATTGAGATGTCCACATGCGTTTATAAATATTAACAATGTCCATATCATAAAAAAATTATAGACTGCCTTTTCATACCCAGTATTTTCATTCACACTCATCAATGATTTTTTAACGGGGGAGAAGGTCTCACTTTGAGTACAAGATACCACCAAAAGCATTCGGGGAAGAGAAAAATATGATTCAGTAGCTTTGAGAAATAGGTTGTTGGAAAATATCATGAACATACGGTATTAGGGGGTAGTTTTCCAGCACATATGACAATCCCCGATGTTTGGTTGTTTCCAACTGACTATCCTCAGTAATCATCACCTGATAGCAGTCTATTTTTCTAAACACCATTCCATACTTTAGATTAAGGTCTGGGGAGGGAATAGCTACATTATCCACTTGATCAAAATCAAATAATGTATGTCAGTTAGATAGCTGATAATGTAATATTTTAGGTAAATGGAACATCCATAAAATATTGATATCAGTATGCACACGAGTGTAAGGATCATCATTGTGATTCCTCGAAATCATGGCCTTTTGGTTATCTACCACCAAGGAACCTTGATGGGATCCATAATTCATTTGAAAAATAATTATGTTTCACATTTCAAATGAAAAATATAAATCCCTGATAAAACCAATTGAATGAAAATTATTGGTATTATTTCTTTCACCACCTCCTCAAATAATTCAACAATTAATTTGGTGCTTCTATGAAATGTATGAGAAATAATAACCATGATTGGTAATTCTCTGACCCCAATAAAGACCCCATTGATGATTTCAAAAATGATTGTAGTCATGTGCCCATGTCTCTTTCCTTGAAAAAAATATAATGAACTTTTCTGATTTGTGAAGAACATCATTTACATATATACATCTAGATTTGTTCAATATATTTATTGTATTCATGGTAGGAAATCATGTTTTCTTGGGTAATATATTATAATGGAATGTATGAAAAATTATAAAAAATTACAATTTATAGAAAACATTAATATTTATAAAAATTATTAAATTTAATATCTAATGTCCAATTTGGTGATTTATTTTTTTCATGTTGTCTTCATGCAAATTTTTACATTTAAGAATATAGCCAACAAAAAATATTGATGCTAGTAAAGGTTGTATCCAATTTACACAATCGATATTCACTACAACATTGATAGAACGATGGAGATATTAAATATGGAATACCCCATTCCAATCATTTATTGGAAGATGGGAAAAAGAAATAAGCGATCCACACAATCAAGGGTTGTCCATCCCTAACATTGAAAATGAAATTGTCATGGTGCATATGCTTCCATCAAGTGTGGAAAATATTTAATTAAATCCATTATAAATTTAATATAGAAAAAGTATATACAATTTTAGTAATTTTTTGTATTGAGGGAATGGTGTAATGCCTAGAATAAATGATGAAATTAGAATGTTTAAATAGATACCTGATTGTTCACCACATGGTCCACTATTTCAAAATGATAAAAAAAGAATAATTAGAACCAATAACTCAATTCAATATGAGATTACCAAAAATTATGTTTAAATATTTATATAATTATTTTTAAAATATTTCATCTTTTTAAGAAATTCATAATTGTATACGAGTTTATATAAATTCTCACTCTCCATGAATTCCATTATTAACATGAGACAAATTGTTTTATTAACATTAATTAACCATATAAAAACATATTATATGAATGTTAACTCAACGTGTCTATGATCTTGAGTCATCCATAGATTTATAGAAGTTCATGGTCCTATATTTTTTTTAATTTTCATACAAGTGGAATTTCTTCTAAAGTTATCTTGAAATAACATCATGCATGTGTCACGAAACTATTATCATTTAATAGAAAATGTCAATTTTAAATTTATAAACTAGAATATAACTATAATGATCCTTTATAAGGTTATGTTTTTATTTTTTTAATGCCTCTTTTTATAAAATAATATTCATGTTGAATATTAATCATAAATCCCTCCAGCATTTCTTTGTTGGAATGCACCAGCAAACTCGATTATTGGTGTCACTAAATCCCAAACAAACTCAAGAACCAGTGGTGTAATATCATGTAATTTTTTCACTTTACATGCATAATGAATTTGTGGTTCATTTTCTACCGTCATCTCATTTTATATTTTAGAAAAACCCTCATCAAAAAAATTATTATCATAAGCATCATTAATCACAACCATCCAGGGATCAACTACAAAAACATTTTTTTAACAACTATATGTAATGGAATATGAAAGAAATTTTTTACATGGTATGTATTATCTTCACTTATTCCGTCATTAAAACACATCTCTAAAGTAAGCTTATACTCCTCAGAAAATTAATTTTCACAAGGTTTGTTTTGTTCGATTTGGGTTGTATCTTCAATTTTACTAGCATGAACATACATTTCTAGGGAACTACGAATTTAATTATCATTATATTTATCATATGAAGGAATTAAATATTTATCATTTTCCAAATGATGACTTCTCTAATATATATTATCACAATATTGATTAAATATATAAATGAATCGTTATATAAACTAATTCTCGATGAGATTTTAGTGATCATGAATTTTACTATTAATTGTGTTCATCATTTAACATTCAGTATGATTTACTAATCTAACAAGATTACCAATATATTTTATCACATTATCATTATCAACTATTTATCCACTATAATATAAAAACCCACACAAGTGTTTGACGATGTTTTTCAAATAATTAATTGAATAAAAGTACATTTTAAATATATACATGGGCATTTCATCAAATAAATTTGAAACCCCTAGACTATATTTATTATTATTTCATTTATAATTATTATATCCAATATAGAAAATAGGAAACTTATAGAAATTTTGGGTTGTCATAATGAAGTATAGAAAGATATATTAATATGTTAAATACTAATAAAAAATATGATATTTACAATGTAATATTATATTAACCTATATTCTTAAGGTTATATTTAGATATTCTTCAATATAATTATATACAACTATAAAATTGAAATAATTTATAAGATAATAAAATTTTAATATCATAAAATAACAACATGTAATTATGATAGTAATTAATATGTATTTTTGAAATGAAAAAACATAATAACTATAAAATTTATAAATAATTTAAAAAATATATTTTATTAAATAAAATAATATATATATTGAAATTATTATACAATGATATATTAATAATATATTTTTCAATTATTGTAATAATTTATTTCTATATATTAATATATTAGGTACAACGTAATATTTATTAAACAAGAAGATAATACACTTTTATAATTTATTAATTCCAATATCACTAATTGGTATACTAATATATTTTATATAATTATATATTATATATTTAAAGTTAAATAATAGAATGAAATAACATTTGTGAAAATATCCATTTAATTAATATAACATAAAAAACTACAAACAAAACAAGGAAAATATATTCATTATTCAACCATAAAGATAATTAAAACCCAATTTTCAAAAATATAAACCCAACAATACAAAAAAAATATGATATTTTAGAAAATTTTATATAATATTAAACCACAAAAAATAAATTCCGAGATAAATATAAAAACTGATATCAATATTGAAATAAATATAAACATTACAAATACACTATCGTTAAATATATAAACTGACATTTCTGGAAAAAAAATAAAAAACAACCAAATGTTTAATATCTTTATATTGATTATAATACAACATGTCAATAGATAATGGAGGAATCTAGCAATGACGTTTGAAGTTTGTGACGCATCACAAAACATTATATTCATATGCTACATACAAAGAAACAATATTTTATTTACAATGTTATATTACATTAATATATATATGAAAGTTTATTATATTATGAGAATATATATACATTCAATATACAACATAATAATGAACAAATAGATCTTAATAAAAATCAAAATTACTAATTAATATTAAAATTAGTTGATTTAAAGCATTTATCAATTGAAATTAATAACAAAATAGTCATTTTTGAAAAATTAAAAAATTAACATACAAATAACATACTAGTTGTTGTATATTTTGACAATGAACTAATAAAATAATTAAAAAAATTATTAATTTAATAATTAATATAATTAATAAAATCAAATAATATATATATATACCAATTATAGAACATTTATATATTAATAATATATTAGTAGAATATTTTTTCGAATATTTCTCTTGTTAAATTACAATGCAATAAATATATTAATAAAAAATCACCAATTAATTTTTTAATATACATTATAAAAGAAAAGAATATATATATATATATATATATACATATTGATATAAATATCTATAGAATGTAACAACTCCTATGAAATAATATAGCACAATAAGAATAACAACCAAATAATAAAACACTGCTAAACATTTATCTGTAATAATTTATATAAACAAATTTCACAAATATAATCCATAAAAAAAATATAATAAACAATTGTCTATAATATATTGTACAATTTTCATCTAAATAATAAATAACATCAAATTAAAATTTAAAAAATTTGAATTCATAATTACAATAAATATTATTTAATTAGTGTAGATTAATCATTAAATGAAATATTGTAAAAAAATTTTGTGGGAGGTGGCACAGATTGGTTTCATGAATTTAGACTTACTGATGTGGGTTTACGAATGGAAATAAATGAATAGAAAATTTAGGGGGTTTTGTGATGGGGATAAATTTGCGCCATCTACTGTCATGAAATAAGAAGATATTCACACCTGTAACCTTAGTGGGATGAGGTGTCATGCATTACTGAGATTTTTATAAACATACCCATCTTCAATTGTTCCATAAAAAAGGAATACAAAACTATATCATTTCATTATAGGTCAGTGGGACCTTGATTCATAGATAGCGAAGTAGAAATCTGATTTACCAATAGAAGATGAATGGATCATTTCACATAAGATAGGATGATGTTGGGGAAAGAGTAGATAATGACATCAATTTTGGTTTTATGGAAGATTTAACACAGTTTTCTAATCGAGAACCCTATTCATATGATTTTCAAGGAAGGCACTATTTTGGAAAGAAACATCTTTTGAATTATATATATTATCGAAATTATTGATTAGTGCCTCCATCGAAATGTTTTTGAAGTGTGAACTTTTAAAATCTAAACATCAACGATGTTATTAATTGTGATATTCATTCCAAATATTTACATCAGAAATTAAATTTTGATGATGGTTATTAAAGATATTTTGAATCACATCTTCCGTTGACAAAAAAACCACATATATATCAAGAATTCAGTTACCTTATACACTATATAAGGAATATATTATTCTTTTATTATCATATATGGAAGGAATTCAAATTTTTATTTTTTAAAATAATTAATAAATCCAACAAATTATTTCCATTAAATGTGTCAGATATCCCATAACACAACTGAATCAAATAGAATCCAACCCATAGATAAAAATTTAAAAATAAAAAAATACAAAACCACAGATGAAAAATAATAGATGAAAGTATACAAAAAACCCCAGAATGAATGGTAAAATATTTTAAATAAAATAGAACATGTGATTTACATATACGGTTTAGACCGTTTATTCCCACTCCACAATAAGTGCACCACTGACATCCCATTTTTATTATGCAACGATAAAAAAATGGAAGCATAGAATTGAAAATTGTGTAATAATAATCTATCAAATAGATTAAATAAGAAATATAACAAAAATTTCCAGAGTAAATAAAGAACAAAAAAGAATAACAAAAAAACCAGTGAAACCATCAAAAGGAACACAAGAAACCTAGTACGATACACCTTTCTATGGATATAATCACATGTAAAACCACACACAATGAATCAATGTAGGCAATTAATCCCCCAAAATAACATGAAATTACTTATGTTATTTACTAGGTATGTACTCCCAGAACTAGTTGTATATGATATTTCCAATTAGATCCACCAATCAGCTCTCCCATTACGGATCATCCCCATCCCCTTTTCTGAACATCTATCTTAGATTAACATTATATAAGATTCTATTTTGTTTCTATTGAATCATTCAGGGACCTCTAGTACTTAAAACATAAGCAAAAAACCATAAAAACATTCAATTTCATTAGTTGATGTAGTTGGTCAATGATATTTGGAAATAAATCATTAAGAAATACCTAATGGAAATTATTTCTAAAGGGTCTTCACATGGTGTTCCATGTAATGGTCACCCTGATGTGCTACATAAATATATTAAACAATAGTTTAATGGTAAAATAATTCTATATATGGATCTTTGCTCACTGCATAGGTGTTAACACACACTATGTAAGGGTTGGTGAACAGAAACCATAACATGAAATGGGTATCGTAGTACTCGCATAAGAATACAAATCCATCACCCCACCCACATAAGGTTAAATATTTTGATTTTGAAATTTAATCTAATCCAAAAATAATAATAAATTATGATAATCCCAGGTCTATTTAAATGTACTAATTTCATTACCCACATTAAATTAGTGTAATATCATTATTATGTAAGAGTATTCTAGTTACCACATAATGGTTACCCTACAACAACAAACATAAATAAACATAAAAATACCTTACAAGAGAGTCATATACGAAAAACAAATACATGTAAGTGTACTAAACCACTCACATAAGGGAAGTGGATACCACATGTAAGGTCAAACACACCACATGTAAACATAACCAACCCTCATCATATGGTCAAACCAATATTTTTTTAAATGTACTCAACATATGCTAAAATAAATAATATTTAATTCTATTGAAAATAAAACTAATATAAATGGTAAATAATCATGTAATAGGTTATTTTATATTGAATAATTAAATAAATAACATAACAAAATTTTCCCATCATATGGTTACTTCTTAGCATATCATGGGTGGAATCCCCCCAAGGTCTGGTGGTTGTTTCTATTTTTCAACAGAATTAACATCCTCTTGTAAAAATTCATCAGACCCCAAATTGGAATATAATATATTCCTATTTAAAAAATAGAATGAAACCCCTCCTTTTTATTATTCATATTCATTTTCAATGGAAATGGCCATTGGGATGCTTGAGCAAGACTATGTTTCACAACATTCTCACCTAAATCCAAAAAAAAAATAACATTATTGTTGTACATTTTATTAATACTAGAACATTAATAGTCACCCCCGACACCCACCATATTGTGATCTATTAATAATTTAGCATCTATTTGTTTCAAATGTGGAATAATAAATATATGATCAACCTTTTGATACATTTCATGCATTACATGTCTTGAACTCAGAACAATAATTAACCTTTTAGACGTTCTGGACAAGATCCAATATTTTTCCTTCACCTATGTAGAATTATTATAAAAACTAGAAGACTCACCCTATATAAAAATTTTATAATTGTTATCTATATTGGAAATGGTGTCTTAGAACCCACTATTTTTACAATGATTATATATATGTTGGATGTATGGAATATTAATAAAACATTTCTTTTCATATTGTTTATTGTTCTACTTTAATACAATTTAATAATATCCTATAGTTTACATGATATTAGTACGGTGAAAACATATCTGTTGATTGATGTGAACAATGAAGTGATACGAAAATATTCTTGAATAATGTTATGCTGTAAGAAAATGTAATATAATGTGAATCATGGTACATAGAATATAATCTGTGGGTACTCTTAATAGGGTGATGCTTCAACCCATCAAGTTAATAAATTTTAATCTACAAGATGGGATATTATGAGAAAAGATTAACCATTAGTGTAAAGCCCTGACCCCAGTTATCCAGAGCCGGTGCATTATTTCATTACATTGGCATGATTACAAAGAATAAAGTCTTGAAGGACCAATCATTTTAGCAGTTTTGGAAAATAGATTACATACATGGAAGTTACAATACACTTTATAAAATAAAACACCTCATAATAGATCCTTTGAGAACTCCATTAATCCCCTAGATTAACCCTTCATATCAATCATAATACACTTCATGGGATACTGGGAATATAAAACATAAGAAATGGGTGAGATCAGATGCTCTGTAAGGGTAAATAATTTAGCGGAAGTATTAGAATATTAAGGCAATATGTGTAGTAATAAAAACCTTCTAAACATAAAATTGAACATAATATGGTAAAAATAAATGAATCATTACCATATAAACATTCACATGGATATTCTACTAGTCAAATAATCATATGCAATAACTAATTTCACAATGAGGTGATGCCTAATACTAGACATCATTACTACATAGTCAAGGCCTCATGCCAAGACTAGAAATTAAATTTTTGTCAAGGCCATGTGCCACGACACTAGTTTTTTCCATTTGACCTACTGATGCATCGAGCAGCTATAACAGGCTCGACCCCTCACTTAAAAATTCCATTTAATTCCACATATAAATAGATAAAACATAACATAAACATTCGTATTAAAACTAGAATACAAAATTTCAATACATTAATCATAAACAATTAATTGTATAAAAATAGAACATCCATAGTCAAACATATCATAACTCATTCGATACAATATAGAATATTGTATTATAATAAATCAACCTCAATTAAAAATAATACCCAGTAAAAGATGCTGACATAGTTGAAAATGATGAGTAAAGCTTTTTATGAGAAATATCATTTTTTGTAAAATCATTTAAAAGTCACACATTTATAAATGAAGTAATTTAAAAGTGATTTTAGAATCAAAGTGACCCATAACCCATTAAAACATTTGAAAATAATTATCATTTCAAAACATTCATTTCTATATAAGTAAATCCTTAAATTCATTTTGAAAACATGGACATAAATTAATAAGATTTAGAAAGATAAATCGTTAAAACATTTAAAATTATGATAATGATAATGAGAACCATTAAAAAAATTAAATCTTCATTTTGAAATAATTTTTATGGAAAATGGAGATGGATGATAAAAATGTCCCATTATATACTTACACATAAACAATCTCAGATAATAATGAGATTGATGAATTAACCCTTACCAATTTCGTAACATACGAAACATACAACCCATGAAAAAGGTACCATACAATAAATATGTAAATACACATAAATTAAATTATATTACAAAATGATTACAATTATGTGTAGTACATACACCACACAAAAGGTAATAGTGGAAATATGGTACGAATCTCACGGAAATAAGGAGTGGGTTGAAAACCCATTGCCTTGCAATACCCTTTAGTTTAGGGTATATTTAACCTCCTACATGTGGATTATATTATGTTAATAAGGTATAACAGAAAATTTTTAATATTTATGATATCATACATAATTCATTTATTACATTATACTACCCATATAATAATAATTTAAATGTTAAATTAATATTTCAGGTAATAATCAATTTCTTTATCATACATGTTTTAACTTGTTACTCTTGATTGTATCACTTAGATCACGATTTAAGTACTTCAAGAATATAAAAAGTGATTTTTATATCATATATATTTATAATAGAAATATTTATAATAGAAATATATATATGAAATAAAAAACACTGTTTATGGAGACAGTAGTTCGAATGTACACATAAACATTGTTTCTGTTTTCATATCGTATTGAACGGAACTAAGTGAATAAAATATATATATGTATATATATATATATATATATAGTTTCATTATTATGTAATATATTACATACATATTAGTAATATATATTTTCATAATCATCGATGAACGGTGAACGCGGAAATGAATCTCATCGCGTCGTGGAGACGGTAATCCATACGTACGCACGAGCGACAACAGCATTTCCTTAAAGGTATGGAATTTGATGTTATATTAATTTTACAGAGATATTATCATGTAATTTTTATTATTTATATACATATTACTCATCATTATATCCATCCAAATAGCATAGTGATGAATAACAAATTACACCACGCTGTGGAGACAGTAAGTCGTACGTACGCACACATGGTGACATTATCATTCATAAGATGGATAGGATAATTAATATAGTTGTTCCATATTTATAATAATATCATAATTTATATAAGATACTAAAGTTATTATTTTATAATTTAGACAACAAATAAATACTAAGTGGAAGAATAAGAAAACTTGAAATAGGGTGGTGAAATCATTATCTTTTCTTCGGGTTCTTCCTTTTGATTTGATCAAAAGAGATCCATAAGTTGTCTTTCTGACCAATGGAGGGACTATAGGAAGAAGTTAGGGAAGTTTAGAGGATATCTTGGTAGGGGTTGGCCGAGCCAAATAGCTTATAATGTGTGAAATAGAGTGAAGGGGGAGTTCCCTTTTATATGAGGGATGAGGGGCACCTTAGGAAAAGCTAGAAATATTATTTTATAACAAATTCATATTCAGTTTCTAATGGATCCAAAGTGTATTATTTAATTTTTAAGGTGTGTATGGGTTGAAAACCTTTCATCAAGTAGGTTTTATACAGGTTTGGGTAACTATATTAACCTTATCATTTATATTTAACATATAGTTAAATAGTTTGACATTTACCATGTCTCTTTGTAATTTTTTTTTATACGATTAATAAACTTATTATTAACTTCCAATCGACCCCCAAGTGGTCCAATAATGATAAAAATATCATGATATAAGTATTTTGAACAATCCTTAGACTTTTAGGAAGAGTGTATCAATTAATAATAAAATATTTTTTTTTAAAGCACTTTTATGCCAATTTTGACACTAATGGGTATTTTGTTTTTGATAAATTCATAACAGCATTATTACTTCAAAAAAAATTATAAAACCAATATTAATATGTCATGTAAGCCTAGAAAATTAATGAAAATCATAAAAAGATTCAATTTACATTTATTTGGGAATTTATAATATCAATTATCTTAATATTTCATTAATTAGGTAATTACTATATCTCCATTGTGTCATACATAATTTAAATTATATAATGTCTAAAAATTATAAATAAAATACAATTACGTAGGAATTCTTTTTAGATTTCAAATTAATATTTATAATCGAATTTATCTTATGTATAATCATATATTAATAATTTTTTAGTTATTGAACTTTGATTTTAAATCATTTAACTGGTCATTGAATTAATTAATAATAAATGTCATAATCTAATCCAATTAGACCTATATGATGATATTCTATATCTGCGGGTTTCTTTGGTCTAGATATTGTTGTTCAACAGAATTAGGACATGTTTCAGGGTAATATTAATATTTTTTTTACCCTTAATTACCCTATTTATGTTTAACCGTGGTAAATAAAAGTAAGAAGTTACTATTCACCAAAACTTATTTTCATCTTATTGAACAAAATTTTACTCATTGATATTAACAGTGTCTCTAGGATTTTCTAAAATCTACTCACAGAAGCGGTAAAATTATTTTTTATGTCACATTGTAAATTATCCTAGGAGGTGGGTGAAAGAAGATGAAAGATTAATAAAATTTTTATATATCTAAAATTATTCTAAAGTAATTCCAATGAATTAAATTTAACTTTTATAGGTATTATGTATCTATTTTGACCTTAGTTAAATTTAATTAAAATAAATAATTATTTAAATAAATTTCGGTTTTAAACTATAACACAATGTTTTTCACTATTCATATAAAATTGAATGTTGTCATAAATATATAAAAACATCACCCTAAACTAATTTTTATATTCTGAATCCAAAAATTATGTATATTTTACCAAATTCAAAACCTAGAAGTTACATTAATTAATTGAAAATTAATTCCCATCGTCAAAACAAATAGCATGTTTTTAAGACATAATAACTATCAAAAAAATTACACTTGTTTGTGTATAATTTCAATGTGAAATTAATTCCAATGACAAACATTGGATAAAATGGAAACAATATAATCTAATTATACTTCCAAAAAATTAGAATTTATAATTCAACACTATATATTATTTAAATTAAAAAAGTTGATTTCAGTTAAAATATAATATTTTTCAATAATCACCCTAATATGAATGTTATCAGAAAACACCAAAATTTTAATGAAACTAAATGCATATGTCCCGATTCTGATGAATAAGTTTATTTTGTAAAATTGAATATATAAATGTTTCAAATATTGGATTTAAAAAGGGTTATCCATTAAAAGGTGGTAAAATTTCATTATTTGAAAAATAATTCTTTTATATGAAAAAAATGAATTTTTTCTTACATTATGTCAATGAAAATAATAATATGGATTATAAAATTATAAATATTATATAATGTTCAAAATTCTGTTAATATTATTCATAACCACTTTTGAATGACTATTTTGGAAAGTCATGATGCGCTTGAACTCAGTTTTGCGTGTACTTAAAGTTATTGCAGTACATTGAAGAAATAATGTACATTGAAATATTGGGGTGTTACATTATCTCCACCTACAATAAATTGAATCCTCACAATTTTAAATTTTTCTTCGAAAATAATAGGTTGAAAATAGAAAATTCCTTTATGGGAAAACCCAAATCGGAAATTGGGTTAAAAAAATTTAGTCTTAATAAGAGGAAAAAGGGGAATGAAAAAGTCACCACCAAATTAGTTTTTTGGATATGAGAACATTGGTTGAAATTATAGACACATAAATGGAGGAAAAAATTAAATATTTATAGGTAATGATTGAGGACATCAATCATAGACAATTGTATAATTGTGGGACTCAAAGTCACCAATCTATGATGATTTCAAATTCTACCGTAAGGTATTAAGATAAAACATTTTTGGTTTTAAGATGCCTTAACTAATGTTTAAGAAATTATTTATTCATAGAATAAGAGAAGAATATATATATATATATATATATATATATATCTTACTAGTATAGTTTCATCCTTCAAATAATTCCTACCACAAACTCATCTTTTACTCCAAATGATTAAAAAAACAAAAGAAATCAAAATTATACAAACCAGTACATCATGTCATCTAGTCATAGGTGATGAACGTTTGTCGATCTTCGGTTATGGGTTCTAGTCTCGTGGATTTTCTAGACGCGACGAGTTTCCGCCTGACCTCTGGGTTGTTCTTTTTATGGAAATTGAAAAATAACCTTAACAACAGTATCCAATTTCAAACTTTATTCATTCCAGCCTTTAGAATTATCTGATATACTGGTATCCAAACTCTCAGTATGAAATTTATAATGAAGTTAAACATAATTAGGATTAATTTTTTCATGTAATAACAATTCATTTCTATCATCATGTATTCTTTTACAACATCGCAACATCCTGAACTAACAAAATTAGCCATCTCTTATTCCAAATACACTACCTCATTATCACGACCATATTAAGGATTACCTTTCCATCATCCATGTATTTTCCATAATGTGTAGCTTACAATTAATTCAATTTTCTTAGAACCATATACTCTCAAATCGTGAATAAAATAGTAATGCATTAAAATCCTTATTTATCTCCATAATTCATGTAACCAGTATACTGTTGATACCACACTCAAATGAAATAATTTATAAAAAAAAAATAAGAACACTAATCTTTCTTCTTCATCTCATGTAGTATCATAACATGATTATTATTCAATAACATCATATTCATTATAATATTATGAATGCGATATTGATTTGCGTAGTGTCTCAACGCCTTGCAGATGAAGAATTTTACATTTGAAAACTTTTTCATAGCCTTAAAATCAGGTACTTGGTGTCCTTTTTCTCCACTCTTATAACAACTCCCATTCCCTTCAAGTATTTACCAAGGCGATTCATTCAACATTTATCACATATTGGAAAATCCTTCTTTCCCTTATTCCCTTTATCCATATTTCTTTCTACCATCATTTTCTTCTCTTTCCTCCATTCAAAGCCATAGGATTCAGAGAATTATTTAATGTTCTTATTAAGAAATGATATTATTTCTTCATATGTTGAGAATACATGGTAGACTATTTCAATTCTAAATGTTGGCTTAATACTATGAAAGATATGATCCTTCATACTTTTTGGATCATACGTATTGATGGAGTTCACATTCCTTCTATTGGGCTCCATAATATACAATGGCATACACTAGGTCAGTTTATGAATCGCAATTCATAATTCCAAACATATAAAATACCTAACGTAAATTGAACAGTTTATGGATATAATCCATAATAAAAAAATTGTTTTCATTGAGGAGGTATATACTCATAATCCCTCCATAGTGGTTTGTAAAGAAAATGATAATTATCCTAATCATATCCCCCGGGAGTGTCCTAACCAAGAATGCAGCAAGACTCATTGTCGTGCACCAGTTCCCATTCGAGTCTAGATCAAAGCGGTTTTTTCAGGTTTTACCTCTAGGTACATATGTGCCAGTGCTGCCTCTACCTGCTCATATCTAGTCAGGGATGTATTTCTCGGAAAACTCACAACATATCTAAAATATCAAAATTTTAAGAAGTTATTCAATACTAATCTCTAAAGTCTATCTTAGGGCTTTGTTCTCTAATCAGAGTTTATCTAAATCTAGCTTCCATGGTTTCTACTAAACATTCTCTGATACCAAATGTAACACCCCGACCCCAGTTACCCAGATCTGGTGCATTATTTTATTTCATTGACACAATTACAAGGAATCAAGTACTGATCGACCGATCAATTTATCAGTCATGGAAAATAGATTACATACATGGATGTTACATTAAACATTATAAAATAAAACACAACATAAATGATCCTTTGTGAATTCCATTAATCCCCTAGAATAACACTACATATCACTCATAATACATTTCTTGGAATCCTAGGAAAATAAAACATAAGAAAGGGGTCAGCTCTAATGCTCGGTAAGGGTAAATAATTTAGCAGAAGCTATAAAATATTATGTCAAAGTGTGTAATAAAAAAAACTTTTAAACCTAAAATTGAACATAATATGGAAAAAATAAATGTTACATTTCTATGTAAACATGCACTTGGATATTCTACTAGTCGAATAATCATGTGTAATAACTAATTTCACAATGAGGGAATACCTAATACCGGACATCATTACAATATAGTCAGGGCATCATGCCAAGACTAAAAATAAAATTTTTGTCAAGGCCTTGTGCCAAGACCGTATATTGTCTCATGAGACCTACCCATTTATCGAGGAGCTATAGCGTGCTCCACCCGTCACTTACTAACTCTACTACATTCCTCATATGAATAGTTGAAACATAACATAATCATTCGTATTAAAACTAGCATACAAAATGTCAATACATCAACCATAAACCATGAATGGTATAAAAATAGAACATCCACAGTCAAAACATATCATAAATCATTAAATACAATATGGAATATTTTATTATAATAAATCAACCTCAATCAAAAATAATATCCAGTAAAGGATGCTGACATAGTTATAAATGATGAGTAAATTTTTTTTAGAGAAATATCCATTTTTGTAAAATCAATTAAAAGTCACACATTTATAAAGGATGTAATTTAAAAGAGATTTTTGAATCAATTTTTCCCTTACCAATTTGAACCTTTTGAAATGAAATATCATTTCAAAACATTAATGTCCATATAAATAAATCCTTATAATCATTTTGAAAACATGGACATTAATTAAAAACATTTAGAAATATAAAACTTTAAAAAATTTAAAATTCTGATCCTGATAAAGAGAACCTTTCAAAAATCGTTAAAATATATTTTTTGAAATATTTTTTTTGAAAAATGGACATGGATGATACAAATGTCTTATAAATACACACACATAGACAATCTCAGATAATAATGAGATTGAGGAATTAACCCTTACCAATTTGGTAACTAACGAAAAATAAACCCCATGATGGAGGTATCATACAATGATTATGTAAATACACATAAATTAAAGTGTATTACACAATTATTCCAATTATGGGTAGTGCATACACCACAAAAAATGTAATAGTGCCAATATGGTACAAATCTCATGGAAATAAGGAGTTAGATGAAAACCCCTTACCTTGCACTTTCCATTAGTCGAGGGTAGATTTAACCTTCATTATAAAGATAGTAGTATGTTATTAAGGTATACCAGCACTATATTAATATTTATGATATCATACATGATTCATTTATTACTTTATACTACCAATTTAACAATAATTTACATGTTAAATTAACATTTCGTGTAATAATATCATTATTTAACGTACATGTTTTAACTTGTTACTCTTGATTGTATAACATTGATCATGATTTAAGTTCATATAGAATATAAAACATGATTCCAATATCATATATATTTATAATATAAATTTTTATAATACAATTATTTATGAAATAAAAAAACACCGTTTATGGAGACGGTAGTCCGTAGGTATGCATAAACGTTGTTTTCATTTTCATATCATATTTAACACAACTAAGTGAATAAAATATATTTAGGTAAATATATATATATATATATATTTATCTCCAGTATCATTATTATGTCATATATTACATACTTATTACTAATATATATTTTTATAATCGTCAATGAATGGTGATCGTGGAAATGAATCTCATCGCATCGTGTAGATTGTAATCGGTACGTTCGCACGAGCAACAATATCATTTCCTTAAAGTTGTGGAATTGGATGTTAAATTAATTTTATAGAGATATTAGAATGTTATTTTCATTATTTATATAAATATTAATCATCATTATATCCATCCAAATAACATAGTGATGAGTAACAAATTACACCACGACGTGGAGACGGTAGGTTGTATGTACGCACACATTGTGACATTATCATTCATAAGATGGATAGGATAATGAATATAGTTGTTCCATAATTATAATAACATAAAAGTATATATAATATACTAGATATATTATTTTATAATTTAAACAACAAAGAATGTGTATGTGGAAAAATACGAGAACTTGAAAGAGGGTGGTGAAATCATTTCCTCTTCTTCGGGTTCTTCCTTTTGATTTGATCAAAATGGATGCTTATGTAGGCTTTATGACCAATGGAGGGCCTCTAGGATGATGTGAGGGATGTTCAAAGGAAATCTGGGCAGCGGTCAGTCGATCCAAATGGCATAGGAGTGAAATATAGTGAAGGGGGAGTTCCCTTTTATAAGAGGGGAAAGGGCCACCTTAAGAAAATCTAGAAATATTATTTTATAATAAATTCATATTCAGTTTATAATGGCTAAAAAGTGGATTATTTAAATTTTAAGGTGGTTATGGGTCTAAAACAATTCGTCCAAAAGATTTTAGACAGGTTTGGGTCACTATATTAACCTTATCATTTATATTTACCTCTTAGTTAAATAGTTTGACATTTACCATGTCTCTTTGTATTTTTATATTACAAGGTTAATAAACTTACAATAAACATCCAATAAACCCCCAAATGGTCCATTAATTATACACCAACCATGATATAAGCCTTTTGGCTGAACCTTATATTTCTACAAATATAATATCAATTATTAAGATAATATTTGTTTTGAAAACTCTTTTATGTCAATTTTGACACTATTGGGTATTTTGTTTTTGATAAATTCATATATGCATTATTACATCGATAAAAATTTATATAACCAATCTAAATATGTCATATTAGCTGAGAAATTTAATGTAATTCATAATAAGATTCATATTACATTTATTTGTTAATTTATAATATCAATTATCTTAATATTTCATTAATTAGGTAATTACTGCATCACCATTGTGTCATTAATAAGTTAAATTATTTAATGTCTAAAAATTATAAATAAAATACCATTATTTAGGAAATTATTTTATATTTCTAATTAATATTTATAATATAATTCATCTTTTTTATTACTCTATACTAAAAATATTTATGTTAATAAACTTTGATATTAAAACTTTTAACTCTTCTTTGAATTAAATAATAATAAATGTCATAATCTAATCAAAATGGATCTAAATGATAATATTTTATTCCTAAGGCTGTCTTGGGTAGAGATACACTTGTCCAATAGAATTAGTTCATGTGTTAGTGTAATATTAATAACATTTTTACAAATAATTACCCTATTTACTTTTAACCATGGTAAATATAAGTAAAGAGTAACTATTCACCAAAAATTATTTTCATATTATTGAACCACATTTTACTCCTTGATATTATCTGTGTCTCTCATATTTTTTAAAATCCACTCACAAATGAAGAAAAATTATATTTTATATGACTTTGCAAATTCTCTTAGGAGGTGGGTAAAATACAGTGAAAGTTCAATAAATTTTTTAATATCTAAAATTATTCTAAAATAACTCAAATTAATTATATTGAACTTATATAGGTATTATGTATCTATTTTGAAGTTAATTAAATTTAAATTAAATAAATAATTATTTTAATAAAAGTTCAGTTTTAAACTACAACTCAGTGATTTTCACTATTCATAAAAAATTGAATGTTTTGAGAAAGATACCAAGAATTCAACAAAAGATAATTTTGATATTCCAAATCCAGAAAATGATGTCTATATTATGAAATTAAAAATATAGAAGTGTCATGAATTAATTTAATATTAATTCTAATTGTCAAAACAAATAGCGTGTTTTTAAGAAATAATAACTATCAAAAGATTGACACTTGTTTATGTATAATTTCAATGTAAACTTAATACCAATGACAAACATTGTATTAAAGGTTAAAAATATAATCTAATTATACATACAAAACATTAAAATGTATAATTCAACACTATATATTATTTTGATTAAAAAAGTTGTTTTTAATTAAAATATATTATTTTTTTACTATTCACCCAAATATGAATTTTATCAGAAAAACACAAAAAATTTATTGAAACTAAATTCTTATGTCCCAATTCAAATGAAGAATTTTATTTTGTCAAATAAAATATATAAAAGTTTCAAATATTGTATTTAAAATGGGTTCTCCATTAAAAGGCCATAAAATTGCATTATCTGAAAAATAATTTTTTTATCTGAAAAGTGAATTTCTTCTATCATTATGTCTAAAAACTCATATTATGGAATCCAAAATTATAAGTATTATATAATGTTCCAAATTCAGTTAATATTATTCATAGGCACTTTTTAATAGCTTGATTGGTAAGTCATGATGCGCTTGAACTCATTGTTGCGTGTATTGAATGTTATTACATTAAATTGAAGAAATAATGTAATATGAAATATTGTGGTGTTACAAGTAGGAATTCCATATATTTTGGTTTCATCATTAGGTATTCTAATCTGTTATCATGTTTAATGGTCCTTATACATTAATATTATCATTAAGGCATTCCATTAATTAAGAACGTATATTTCCTAATTAAAATCATGATGGAATATATTTATTATGATGTAAAGTATGTTTTGTTGACTTAGTTGAAAAATAATTAATGTATATGTCAAGGAAGTATTGGTACCATTCATCTAAATATAAGCGCATACATTAACCCTTTGATTGGAATTAAACGTTAACCCAATGAAAACAACATTCACTTATCAGTAATGACATTAATGTCAGTGATATGTTATTCCTTTTGATTAACTAGTATGGTGAAAAGAAGATAAATAAATTGCAGGTGGTGGAGTAATTTTTTTCCCTATGAAATAATGGAATCTATGTGAATTTTGGTTCTTTACATGTGTTGGATAAATTTTGATACACGTGCTGGAATAATGAATATTATATGAGTGAACATTATATCTATTTAATTTAATTTTATAATCATCACATTACTATGAAAATGATGTTTTACATCTATTAATGTTTTATTTATAATACATATTAAATTTTACTATGAGTTCATGCATGTTAGTTATATTTGAAATATCATCGTGTAGTTTCCAATTTCTATTTCTCCATAATTTTCTATTGATTTTGAAAATTGATATAGAGACATTGTATGATTAAATTATGGAATATGTTAATAATTTTGGATGGATAAAATAAAATAAGTTAAATAATTTATATGGAAAAATCATAGGGAAATTAAATCTCACTATTTCCTCAACCCAAACCATTCTCACATAGGAACACACACCTAAATCTCACTATTTCCTAAACCCAAACCATTCTCAGAGAATTATTAATAGTTCTATTGTAATTGTGAATAACATTACAATCATTATAGAAAATGTTACACCAAAATATATGTATCTTAATAATATCTATATTATATTTTTAATGTTTTTATTCATTTTTTATTTCATTGTGTCTATAAAATTTTACATATTTATTTTCGTAATAATAACATGAATATGTATATCATTTTTTTATTAATTATAATTATAAATATTTATATTGTTGTAAAAATTATCAATTGATGAAATTATATCAACTATATATTATTTCATTTAAATAAACTTGATAAATAAAAAAATATTTACCCTGATTTCTTGTACATTTATTGTAACAAATAATGTCTATTTGGGTATATGTACATTTATTAATAAAATATTGTTCCCCCAAATATAATATATTTTTTCATAGCCTCTTCATGGATCCCTATATCAATTATCTCCACATATATATTGATCATACATGTTCCCACATTATTAATTTACCTTAATCTGTATTCAAATTTGTGTTTTATATTGAATTTATTGTCTACGTTAAATAGATACCATATATCTACATACATAGAATTTTATGTTTATATTAAAAATAGCTAGACCCTTATTGGATTTTTCTTTTCCTATATTATATCCATTATTTGACTTGATCCTCATTTATATTCATTTTCATAACTATGTTATATAACATTATTTTACTTATATGAAAATTAAATTTTATATTCTATTATTTTTAATAATGAAATTTAGATAGAAATATATATTTTTTTAAATTTGAAACATTTTTTTTATACTATGTTCGTTGAAAAATTATAGATTTTTTTTGGAGATACATTGAAAAATAAAAAAAATGAAATCATGAAAAATCCAAAAATAGAATAATATAGTCATTATATATATATTTATTAAACCATATTCATATAGTTTATAAAATAGACATATAACTATAAAAATTATTAATAACATTTAAATAAAATATTAGGATATAATAAAAAATTATATAAATAGGGAAGAATAAATTTAAAAAAATTATAATGCCTTTATTAATATATATATATATATATATATCAATTTGTGAGGAAATTCAGAACCCAAATCTTAATGTGTTTAGGATGTTTGTAGAAATAGGATTTAGTTCTAATATATATAAACATATATCTGGTTTCAAACAAAAAAAAAATTATAGAGAGATGATGGTTTTGTGGTGCTTGTTATGCCTGATGAAAACCCAATTGTCCTAGAAAATTGACATATAAAATTCAATTGGACGACCATTAAATTCCATATCATGTGGTGTCACTCAGTAGCCATAGATGGATCCTCTAATATTCTTCCATTCTGTCTTCCATTGCGGGTTACATTTCCATCATTTCCATCACATACAATAGTGCCACATCCACTCAAAGATGTCCTTATCAATGATCATTATTATTAATAATGTCGTTAATATTGATAAAAAATAATTAATCTAAACATTTATTAAATATATGATTAACAATCTAATTAATGATTAAAATATAATTATTAATAATTTTAAAAATTAAATCAATGTAATGATATTAAAAATATATTTTAACTGATATTTATAAGTAAGTAATAATAATTAGTAACTTAATAAAATTTAGTTATATTATTATTAGTACATTTATGAATAATAGTAATAAAATATTGAGAATGTTTATGAACCATCAATACTTATGCATATTTTTTATTGGATATAACAATACAATAGGAAAAAAACATGTAGCACATAGGACGCCACCCCAACAATAATGTGGTAAGATCAATATCACCCAAAAGAAATATTGGAAATTCCCCAAAATTAAAATCCTAATCACTGATGTGAATTGTTTCAATTCCACACTATATTATGATGGTTCTATACAAAAATTACACCCATCCAATGCATTCACCATTTGATGTATACATGTTATAACCCACATCACAAAGTCATTGCAAACCAACAACTCGCGGTCTTCATAAACCCAGGATCGCTGCCTTCCTGTTGTTGTAGACTAAAATATTTTTTAATCACCTCCATAATCAATAGGTGTCTGATAGCATTACCAAGGCATCCCAATCTTCAAAACATCACAATTCTTGTTAATGAAACAATACACACACAAAAACATACTCCCTTAACCCACTTCTCACTCCCATAGTAGAATTGAAAGGTGATTGACCAATGAAATATCCTCTACCAGTGCTCTTGTAGAGGTCTACCCACAAAAAACTATTTCGTACATACATGGAGAAGATCACATCCCCAGTGAGTTCACAAAAATCCAGAACAAGATACCAACATGCATCATCATCAAATTCTCATAAAAGATCACCACCTAATATTGCCATAGATTTGCGGTCTCTAGAACCTGTCAAGCACAAAAACACCAGGATCCCAAGTCTTCCATTCCATAGAATGTATCCATCGTCATCCTCTATTAATTTCATACATCCCTTGATTTCCTCCATCAAACCATTCATGATCATCATCATCGGTTATCACCCACAAACCTCGAGTTTAAAAACCAAAACATCGCTGATTTTTGGTCATTGATCCTTCTATCCAATTCATACCATGAATGTGTCCCTCGACACATTCATTGAACATGTTTTGTCATGCGGAGCATATCACTACTACCATCGACAGCCCTCAGGCCATAATCAAATCATATAAAAAACAGTTCGATGGGGAAATCATCTCATTCCACTCCAAACCCATAGTTAAATGTGGTAAAAGTAGAAGATTTTCAAGATGAAAACATATAAAAATGGCTAAAAATATCATCATCGTCACATTAATTGATCGATGTACAAATATGGGCCCAAAAAATTAGTGAGAGAGACTCTCCATTCAGGAAAGAGAAGAACTCCATTCGTCGATAATAATAAAAAAATATTTATCATTTCTTTCATGTAAATTATATTTTATTTCATATATTTATGTCTAATAATAATATTATGAATAATTATCATGATGATGAAAATAATTTTCTTATTATAAATTATTATTTAAATAATTAATTATATTGTTATAAAGTATTAGTATATAAAAAAATAATTTTATTATATAACATAATTTTAATAATTGTTTACCTAGTCATTATTATAATATTAATTATATTATCATTATTATTATTGTTATTATTGATTATTAATTTCATATTAACATTTTTATATAAACAAATATATTATTAATTATATTTTATATTTTGAGAATTTAATTATAATTTATTATTTTTTCATTTTATTAATTAATTTCCTATTGATTTTAATAATTATATTATTTAAACAATTGATCATATGTATTAGAGTAATTATATTATATATACAATAATATTATTTATTTTAATTAATATTGTAATGCATAATAATAAATAATAATAACAAGATTTATAATCCATCATAATAATGTAATTCATAATATATTAACCAAATGGATTAGTCAGGGATTTCACGACAAAATCCATGACTCCAAATTTAGTAATAGAAAATGAAATCTACAATGAGGAGAACATGTCTACCAAGGCACAATCTTCCTAGAAGAAAAACTATAAGTAACTTGTTTAAATTCCCACTGGTGACCAAATTCAAAGGATATATTCATTTTTCATTTGGATATCATCATATCCAACCTATCATGGTGTATTGTGGGCACAATATCATCACCATGTGATTATTTATTGCATTCATCTGTGGTGGGAAAAATCATGAACACCCAAGAGAGATATTGAATTTATCTTTCTTAGTTAGATTTAGATAAATACAATAAATTAATTTAGAATGTGTTCATTGAAACCCAACACTTCTAGTTCTATATTTTAGTGTATCGATTAATGTTTCAAGGAAATCTGATATACTGCCTCCATAGCTAGGTCTTTATTAGGCCTTTCTGATTCAATATCGTTAGACGGAATGATATGAAAATTTTTGTCTCATGCAGTGACACATTCTTCATTCAATGCACTACCAAATTTTTTGAATGAATTTCCCATAAGAATATGAATATTGGATGGTTTACTCCAATCTGGATTCTTATTTACCACTAAGAGACCGATATATAAGAGTTCAATGATCAGTGGATAATCTTATATAGGAGATGACTATAACAATTTAGGTGCAGAAACACATGCCAAAGATTTATGTGGGGACAGGTGGGAAGTCCTCTTCATTCACTAATATTTTCTAATAGTAAAGCATAGAAAATTATTATACACATTTACATGACCAATATATTCCTATGTTTATTAATCAATAATACCCAAATACCTTGTATTTATGTATATTCCATGCATAATGTCAGTATATAGTTCATTGATAGTACATACATGCTTAACAATGATATGAACAACACCGTATTGCAGGAATGACAGTAGTTCTGCAACAACTATGATCATAAATGCTCTGACCACCAGATAATATTGCGATGAATCTAGGATTATTCATTTCAAAGGAATAAAAGATGATATAGGTCCATGAACATTATTATTCCCTATACTATCCCCAACAATATTTAATTTCCATTATGTTATGATCATGGATTAATTTTATAGTTTTACATGACCATCAAAATCAAATGCATCACCAACTAGGAAAAGATCAAATGTTTCAACATCTTTTTGGAATCTATTCTTAAATTCAACCCCATTCAAATTCAACCCCACCAATCATCTGAACACCATTTTTCAGACCGTGAAAAGGATTAGCTGGTCCACCCCTGCATGCATATTATAATGACCGATACATTACATACATTATTATTACATCATAATTGAAGAATGCTTATTACAACATATAACAAAACCATGGTAGGAGTGTATATGTATAGTATCTTTAGAAACATGGAATCATATAAAACATACAAGAAAAGTGTGATCTAAAATGATCAGTAAGGGTAAACAAATGAAATATCAATCTTATAATATTCATAAAACATAACATTTTAAAAATATAAACCTGTGAAAGATATCATAATATCATAACATGGGAAAATCATAATAGTGAAATGTAATCCCAATATTCATCACATATTACATGAAACTTTGTAGAGTACACACATTATCATATAAAATCATTTCTTATTAGTCAAGACTCATTTCCATGACTATCTTAGTGGACAAAGTCCATTTATGAACTGATTTCACTCTTCGTTCCAGTCCTGTATCACCGAACCGGATTAACATGTTGTTCCATCCATTTCTATCTCATGAGATATAAATATTTACCCAATGCATTTAAGGGAGATATAGGTACCACCCATCTCATAATGAAACCATTCTTATGTGTGCTAAAAAATCATAAATCATACATCATAGAAAAACCCAGGTCAAAAATGGGATTCATAAACATCGTGACATCATAAAACAATACATATAAGATAAAGGGCTTCATAATAATAATTCCACCACAACATAACCAAATCTATGTAATAATAGGGATATAAAAAGAACCCAATATTATCTTAGATGGAAGATAATTTTGATAAAACAGTTGAACTTCATTCTTGAAGATAATATCCTATCCCCTTCAAAAAAAAATTTCCCTTCTTAACATGTCATAACATTTTAATGAAATTAATTAAAAATAAAATTGAAAACATGTAAATGAAGATTCAGAAAAATAATTTTCTATGGAATCATAAAAAATCATTCATGCTGTATAAGTTAAAAAAACATTCTTCTCGTACATTGGCCAAAAATGTTAAAAAGTATCTCATACTGAAAAAATCAAAATATCCCTTTAATATATTTTACTAAAAATTAAACAATAAGTAAAATTTGATTTAAAAAAATTGTATGAGGAAAGAATTAATATTATATATTGGGGAAACATGGATGTGGATGATAAGTATTCCCCAGTAATTTCTTAAGTTTAAACAGTCTCAGATAAAAATGAGATTGTGAGATTTTACCTTACCTTAGGTCTAATATGCTTCGTACGTATCTGATCATCCAGTATAATTATTTGAAAATTTTCATTTACATATTACATGATTTTACTCATTATAATTATATCATACATGGTCATATTTGTATCTTCTTATTAGTAATATTTCATTGCTACTTTTTATTCGGGAGTTCATTACATTGTGTTCTTATACATGTATTGTAGAATAAATTCTTTTTCCTATTTTTAGGTTATAGAAAACATATTTACAGAATATTATTAGTTTAACATATTTCGTATTTATTCATTAAATTCTTATATATAATCATTATTCAATGAAGATCATGTATAATTACTCGCATCACATCGTGGAGACGGTTAGCCGTACGTATGCATGAGCGATGATATCGTTCCCTTATCTTTTGAGTGGTATTGGAGTGGAAGATGGAATGTCTCAGAATTAGTATCATGTTATAATAATAATATATATTTATTCTTTACATTATCATACACATCCATGTAAGGTGGTGGTGGAAAACAGATTACACAACAACGTGGTGACGGTATTCCGTATGTACCCACGCGCGATGATTTCTTTTTTCCATAGGATGGATTGAAGGTGAAATTGGGGTGTTTCATATTTATAATAACATATAAGTATATGAGTGATACTGATCTTATAAATTTATTATTAACCAAATAAATAAGAAGATGTTGAAGAATAAATAAATTTTAAAGAATCGGTAAAGGATATTACCTCTTCTTTGACGTGCCTCTTCTTAACCTGTCCTTAGAACAATAAAGTTGTACATTGAAGAAAACTAGGACCACTAGTATGTTTCAATGGAATTGGATAAATGAAATTGGCAGGGTTTGTCTGAGCATGATGGCTCAATGTGGTGTGAGAAGGATAGGGAGGAGGTTCCCTTTTATAAGGGCGGAGAGCGACACCTTTGGAATTATAAGAAATATTAATTTATAATAAAATCAAACCACATATAAAAACTTCCAAAATGAATCAAATCCTATTATTAGATGATATAGGGTTGTAATATCATTAAATAATAAAATTTAGACATGTTGGGAATTTATTTTAAACATTATCAACTTGATTTATACATATTTATTCTATTTTATTTTATTTTTGTTAATAAGATTCTAAATTTTAAATTGTTCTAAATAATTACTTACGTGTTATGAATTGTCAATAATTGGATAATTTATGACCTTTTAGACCATATATATTTTAATTTATAATTTTTAAATATTTTTTTGATATTTAAACATTTTTAAAATATGTTATTTTTTTAAAATAACAATAGTGTCAGATTTGACACTATTCATTTATATGAATTTAAATAAAATCCACACAGAAGATATGTTCAAACTAAAAGATTTAATAGATTCATAACATGTCATATTTGTATATATATTTAGTGTAAGTCATTAAATAGTTCATATTTTATTTATTATAATACTTTTAAAACCATTTATTTGATATTTCATTCAATAAAATAATTTCAACATCAAAATTGTGTGACCTTCAATGATAATTATTTAATCCCTAAAAATTTCAAATAAATTTACATGATATAGATAATTTTACTAGCTTCTTTGAGACTATTCATGATCGACATTTCATGAATTTTATCACAAAATTAAAATTATTATACCTATAAGATTTAAGAGAGTGACATGGTGTAACTTTCTTTGGTTTTAATAATAATTAAGTTATTTTTATGGTGACAAGTACATAAAATAAATATATTCCCACCCTTAGGTGATATGGGTCCACTTTTAGTCATCCAATAGAATTTTGGCAGGTGTTACGGTAAATTTATAATCTTATTTTTACCCTTAATTTCCAATTAATCTTTAACTGCAGTAAATAAAAATTACCATAGTTACTCTTAATAATATCAAAAAAAATAAAAATTACCTATTAAAAAAAATTCACCCACTAATTTCAAATATGGAATCCACTTTTCTAAATTGAAAACATACAATCTGAGGTAATTAATATAAAATTAATCATGTTGTAATGAAAACGGGTTATAAAAGTTAAAACAATCCCAAAGATTGAAATGTTTTTACCTATGAATTTAATGTAAAATTAATTGTAATGACATTAATTATACTAAACGTTAAGAAGATATTCTATTTATACTTTAAACCCATTCAATATTTTAATTTAAAAATATACATTTTTGCAATGAAAAAATTTATTTTTATTTATAATATAGGGTGTTTTTACTATTCATTAAAATATAAATGTTATCAGAATAATAAGAAAAATTTATCCAAAGTAAATTTTAATATCCTGATTCTAATATAAAATATTATTTTGTCAAATTGAACTTATAAACATCTCAAAAACTAGATTTAAAGTTGGTTCTCCATCAAAAGGCGGCAAAACTGCAGTTTTTTAAAAATACTTATTTTACCTGAAAAGTTTATTTTTTTCTATACAATTTTCTAGAAAATGTGTAAGATGAATAATAATGTTATAAAATTCAAAATGTATTTAATATTATTCATAATGCCTAGTGCATAAAAATAATATAACAATATTTCATTGTTTAGTGAATCTCGGTATTGCGTAATACACACACTATCGAGGAATATCGTGATTGCGTGTAACGCAAGCTAATCCAGTTTTGTGTGTAATAAAAGGTTCCATTGGTGTTTCATATAACATAAGACCTAAAAAATATTTCTCATAACTTCTCAGGGGGATACATTTTACCCCCCTTAAAAAGAAGTTCACCCTCGAATTTCATCATTTCGTAACAAGAAGATGAGGATTGTTCTCCCTCATCATAACCTCAAGTTCCCATGTAGCTTCTCCTAATTGGTGGTTCCTCCATAAAACATTAACCGAGCAAGTGGTCTTGTTTTTTAGAACTTTTTTGCTACGATCGAGAATCTATATTGGTTGTTCTTCATAAGAATGATCTTTCTCCAGTGGTACAACTTCTGAGCTTAGTACATGTGAATGATCATGTATGTACTTTCTCAGGAGAGTTAAATGGAATACATCATGAACTTTAGAGAGATTTGGTTGAAGCGCCAATCGGTAAGCTACCTTCCCAACACGATCTAGTATTTCGAAATGACCAATATACCTAGGGCTCAACTTTCCCTTTTTTCCAAATCTCATTAATCGTTTCCAAGGAGATATTCTTAAGAACACATTATCACCCAGTTCAAACTATATGCCATTTATTCGGTTGTTGGCATGAATTTTTTGTCGACATTGAGCTGCTCTTATGTGTTGTTGAATTGATCTGACCTTTTTATCCATCTCATCAAAAAGATTAGGTCATAATAGCTTCCTTTCCCAAACTTCATCCCAACAAGTTGGAGTACTGCATTTATTTTCGTAGGGAGCTTCATAAGGATCCATCTAAATACTAGAGTTAATGATATTATGATAAGAAAATTCCACCAAAGGTAGGTGTTGATCCCACCACCTTTGAAATCCATATAGAAATCTCAAAACATGTCTTCTAGAGTTTGAATTTTCCTCTCAGAATGACCCTCTTTCTGATGTTGATAGGCAGTGTTGAAACTCAACTATGTATCTAGATTATGCTGAATTCTTCTCGAAAACATCAAGGTAAATCTCTTATCCCGATCAGATATAATGGAAAGTGGTACTCCATGAAATCTTTCCACTTCCTCCACATATATCCAGGCATGCTGATCAAGAGAGAAATCTTCTCTAATAGTAATGAAGTGTTCTGACTTCGTAATACGATCAACTATATAAATTTATTTACTTATATTTTTTATCTGTATATTTTATCATATATGGATATATATTTATGAAATTAATTTTCAATACAATTATAAAATAATAATTTTTCCTTTTTATAAATAATTATATAAATAAATACATATATACAACTTACATACACATGTATAATTATAAATATATTATATATGTTATATATATTTATTTGTATGTTTATATTTTAGAATATATAGATAATATATTTTAGTTTTTTAACACATACACTAATACACACACAGACATTATATAGGTATATAAATATTCAAATATTAATATTTATTAAAAAATTGATATTTGTCTTTATTTTGAAAAAACTTATATAATGTGAAATATTATATATATATATATATATGTTAAATTATTTATTTATAAAATTAAATTTTTATCTGTGAAAATATAAAACAATTTGTATATATTGTTATATATCTGATTATAAATAAAAGTATATTGTGAAAAAATTTAAATTACATACTATCAATATGAATGTCATAAATGAAAAAATTTCATTCCCCACTAATATATGGAATTAATGGTCCCCATAAAAAAAGATTAAAATCCATCAAATGTTAGGAACTATGGGTTACCGAAAAAGAAATTTTGGTTTACTTCCATTTTGGTCTATTTATGGCCACGAAGAATTTCACAATGGTTTACTTGTTTAATTGAGGGCATATAGCTAATCACATGATTCTATTTGATTTGGTGTAGAGCTTTAATGAAGTCACCGATCAAAATTTATGGCTTTTTCAATTTTGAGTTATGTTTTCATCTTATTTTGGATCTCTTATTATTATTTTTTATATTGTGTGTCTTCAAATGGTTATTAATTTACTATTAATCGATAATAGTTATAAAATTATTAATAAAAAATATTTTTTAATATATTTTATAATCCATTTTCACTAAATATATCATATATTAATTGTACCTGACTGTTAATACAAATCAATATCATATTTAAAATATTTCATTAATATTTATTTCCATATAAATACGTTTATATATAATTAATTTAATATATTATTTTGGATGATTTTTTTATGTATATCCATTATTATAACTTGTAAAATATTTATTCTTTAAACCCCCAATTATCATAGATATTAGGAAAAGTGCAGATAATGGGGTACTTTTAATAACACATTTTTAGCACTCCTAGATGTACCCTTTTTCAATTCTTTTCATAGAAACACTAAGGGTAGACCCTTTATCATCTATTTTTATCACTCATAAATGGTTGAAATGTGAAAACCCATTTTTGGGAATCAACGATGATTCTAGAGCCTCCAACATGGGCTATGTCCATTGGCCATCTCTCGGTCACCCTAACCACTACCAAGAGGTGGTTCCCAGTACCATCGACGACGGCATGCCGAAAACTGTCTATTGGAGGGAACATGGGGTTGTCATCCCCATAAATTATCTACAGACCTATGGATGTTGCTTGGAATTTACTATAGTGGAGACTTGGGAAAAATCACCAAAATTATTAATGGTTAGATATGGTCACCCTCAGAGGATCATTCCATCGACTACTCATCAAAAAATTAAGGTTGCAATTGCAGAGACAAGGTAGATACATTCAACTCTATCGTCCAATACTGGGGAATCACCAGAGAGAATGATTACCCTCACCAACCCAGGGAAAAAACTTGTAATCATGAGTAGCATTCCACTATGGATAACATTGATAGGTTCCAGTCTTTTTCAACCAACAACATGGCATCCTGATGGGGTGTTGTGTCTCATAAGCATCTGTTTAAGGTGGTAAGTGTGACCTAGTGGGAATTCTGATTTTACTGTTGTAAAACCATTGACGATGACTACTCAACCAATCTAAACCACACCATGATGATGTTCTGGTGTTGGATGGCATATGGGGGGATGGATGAAATATGAAGCTATGGCTGGACGCTGATGAACAACAAGATATATGTAAATCACCACCCCGCATATCCTTTGTGGGGCTTCCATGTGGCACATCCACTTCATGTATCTTCTGACACCCCATCTCTCCCCCCATGAAGTTATTATTGAAAAATATTTCCTACAATTCACTTTCATCTCGTATTCAACTGTCACCACAATGTTGGATAGATTGTAGGAGTAGTCTTTGTCGAATGCATCGCCACTATAGTACTAGAATTCCTTCCCACTAATTTTTACCACAACAAATAGAAGTTGTTGGAAATTGACGACCAATATGAATGGGTAATGTTCATTTCTGGTGATTCCCTACTGATGGATGATATAGACCAAATCCCTTACCATGGTTCTACCTTTTCACCCATCTTTTTTAGACATACAGTCAATGAGCAACTTGTAAGAGACTGACCCTATCTGTTCAGTATTAATTTTTGTTATACATTTCTATGCCGCCACTAAAGAAAATGCCCATAAACGTTTTTAGGTTTTTTTATCCTTTTCGTTGGTGAAAACACAACATTACTTCCAAATGACAATTTTCGGTACATTTTTTTTGTCGGTACTATCAGCGGCCTCCGAATAGTTAACATGGTGAGGTAATGACTACAACGAGCCATAACCCAAGTACTGATGGCTCTAGGAACATCAGAAACGTGGTTGGGACGACACCCATCTATTATTTATAACTAGATAAATGATTATTCAGGGATCAATACAATGATAAACACCATTATACATGTAATGGAATCAAATAATTAGATTTAGAATTATGTGGCCTGAGGCCTTTTTATTGGATCTTGAAAATCAACATTATAATTAATTTTATTCATTTTATACTGAAAATAATACCTAGATATACTGTATTTTCTTTTTTGATGATGTTGATCATCAGGAATGACCTATCATGATAACTCATTGTGTTTGCAAGGATCCAAACTAGAATCCCTTTAGTGGTGATCCACACAGGCTCAGATAGGCTCTAATAGACACAGATCATTCTCGGGGTGATATCATGTTGAAGTAAGTGTATTTATTCAGTCATTCTTGATAGATTGTTCTTAATCCTTGAAAAATGTATCTCATTCTTGTGAGTGGTTGGAGGAGGATCCGAGAGAGAAATTGTACAGCTCAACAACTCTAAAACACCAAGTGTGTGGTTCGGTAAATGGTATGATATACGTATGTGTCTATTTATAGATATGGTGTTACCGTTACAATATTTAATTTAATAACAGAAATTAAATACATTCATAACAAATAGAGAATACAAAATCAATTAATAACAAATCCTCATCATTATTTATGGTGCGCCAACTTGTGAAAAATCGATTTATAAAAAAAATTATGTGTCACAAAATAATAGCAAAGTAATTTTAATTTACAGCAACTAGTTAAATTATTATTTATCATCTTGAAAATAAATATCTCACTACCAGACTAGCTTTGGTCCTCTCGAACATCACTTCAATTTATTGAATACATGAATAAATAATTAATAAATATATTCTATTAAATAAATATTTTATTTAAAAATTATTAAATAAATATTTATTTAATGACCAATAAAATGAATATATATAATTTCCCACATTTTAGTGAATAAATATTTATTTAATTTTTGTAATAATTATAAAATAATTTAAAATATTCTACAATTTTGAGTGTAATATTTATAAATTGAATTCAAATATAATTAAACTGAGCCCACCAAGAACACTTAGTGTGTGACCCACAAGGATTCTTTCTCGTTGGAATTAAGCGGCTTGCCTGATTTCCATGTGTACTATATAGAAATGGGTCAAGGTGTCCAAAATAAATAACGAAATTTCTCTATGAATACATCCACATATGAATTCTCAATATGTAATATAATCCCTTTGGTCAATATCTAATCAAGTTGTTTAAATGATAGAGTCATCATACATTGTTCTTGATACATCGTTCTTTGACTATGTGAAATAATTATCCATTACAACATGGCCATGTAATTTTGCATGATGGTTCTATTTCAATCAATCATCAGATATATCAACATCCATAAATGGATGGGACAAATTCTTCCACGAATTATCCATTGAAAACATGCCAATTGTGACTCAAAATACATACACTACTTTCAACCAACATTCCCTGTGATTGATTTCGTCAATAAATCAATGTGTGTGGGTCGTGACATGTATTAATTTTAATCATAAATTCTATGGATCGTTACACAAAATCTCTGATAGGAATATCTGATGAAACCAAAACATGCGGAATATCTACTGGCGGTTTTGTTCTCATAACCTCTGGTCTTGGAGATTACTAAGTGTGAACATAATTATAATATGACTCACATGCTTACGATTACTTAAAAAAGGCGGTTTTTATGCTATGTGTCCAATCATAGTATGTCATACAATTCAAAAAAATATTTATGAATATTTTTATAGAATTTCATGGTTCTCATCATTGCGCGGCACAACATTGACCTTATTAGTGCAACAAATTATAATGACTTTCAGTCCGCTAGTGCTTGCTTATTGATCATATTTCTGTCGATTCAAAGCATTAGTCAAGGGGTATTCCACATTATCTTACATGAAAATACTTCTCACTTCAAATTCGCATCTCTAAGAAAAATAAATAAAGAGATGATAATTATTAAGTATGTGCTCCATCCTCAATTGTGACATTGGATTTTTTGTGGGTGTCACAACTACAGTATTATTTCTATATATTGGGAATGGATCATTATTTATAGGTCTCACATCTTGCTCCTCGACGATGCTTAAAATACAAATTGCATGTTTAATAGCCTTAGAAGCCGCGCTATACTCAGACTCGACATATAATCTATATCCACACCCTCCACTGAGCTCTTCTATCTCACTACACCTCCATTCAAAATTAAGATGTATCATGTTTGAGACATCATCTCATCATGATCAGTTCATGAACTAGAATCTGCATATCCTTTTATATGTTGTTCCTAATCTCTTCCATCAACTAAGAACATATCCTTTATACACCTTAGGTACATTAGGATAATCATTACATCCATCCAATGGTGGTCACCTGGGTCAACTTGATATCTTCTTACCAAAGTTAATGTGTAGGTGACATCAAACATAGCACATATCATGGCTTATATGACTAAACCAATCAATTATGATTACATAATCCATTTATTTTTCTTTTATTCCTCATATGTCAGAGGGCACATTTTCATGGATAGATGAATTCCATGTGATTCTAGCAAAAATAACCTCTTGGATTGTTCCATAATGAATCACTACAGTATCTTATTAATATATTTACTTGTACATGGCCCATCAATATCATGGATCTATAACGATGGATCTTGATTCCAAGAATATTTTTCACCTTTGCCAAGTCCTTAATGGAGATGTATTGACTCCATCATTCCTTAACAGACTCTAAAACTTGTATCTTGTTTCCAATATGTAATATTTCGTCAATATATACTATTAAAAAATGTATTCAGTACCTCTAAACTATTTGTAGACACAAGTCTCATATTCAATCTTAATAAAACCATTTAATGTTAAGGATTCCTAAAAATTATTGTTCCATTACCTAGATGTTTGCATTAATCCATAAATGGATTTCTGCAGCTCACATTAATTATTGGTATCATTTTGAGTCATAAACCCATCAAGGATGTTTCATGTCGACATCTTATTGATGTGTTCCAATAAGGAATGCTATATTGAAATCCATTTTCTATATCTCAATGTCATGGTATGCAGTATTAATAGGTCGAATTCTAATGTATTTCAACATTGAAACTGGTCAAATGGCTTTGTCATAGAAAATTTCATAATATGGTTAGAACCCTTTTGTAACCAGTCATGCATTATAGGTAACAACATGTCCTTATTTGTTCGGATACATAATGAATCCCCATTTTCAACCAACATGAATTATATCAACAAGATGATCTAGCACTATCTAGCCTTGGTTTTGGTACACAGATTCTATTTCAGAATTCATGGCGTCATTCAACTTAGAAACATTAGTGACACATAATTATTTCTTGTAGATTAGAGGATCATTATTATCAACTAATAATGGTTCACCATCATCGGAAATTAGAAAAACTTTCCATTATAATTCTCTAACCTTTATTGTACTCCTACAATTTACTTGTGTCTCTGGAAGAGTTTCTTCGTCCATAGGGATTTGTGGAATCTGTTTTTGTACCAACACTTGTGTACTATAATCATTGACTTCATCAAAGTATATGATGTTCCAAATATCACATTTGGATATGTTCTCCCCCTCGACGAATATATCATTTTTTTCCACTATATAAGTTTTAAATGAAGTGATGTATAATAAATATCCACTTGATTCCTTGGGTTATCTTATAGTGATACACATTGTGCCTCTAGTAAAATGTTTTTTTCCCGAAGAGGCCTTAACAAACGTTTTTCTACCACAAACATGTAAATTTGATAACATAGCTAATACATTTTATTTATTTATTATGTACATGCTTTAGTATGTCTACCTATATTTGTAATGAATATAGCCTAATGGATAATAGAATACATGGATGAATCCTAGTTAATTTCACCATGTCCAACATGTTGTAGTTCCTCCTTTTGCATAAAAAATTCCATTTAGGTGTGTAAGGAGGAGTGAGATGGGATAGGTTCCCAAAATCACATATGTAGTCATTGAAGTCCTATTTAATATATTCCACATATTAGTCTACGAAGAGTTTCTTAATCTTCATACCAAGCTGGTTATCATCATCAGTCGTATATTCCTTGAACATATTAAAGAAATAAAACTTATACAACATTATATAAATATATCGAAACCTACTATAATCATAATTAATGTTATTAAATACGGGTACTCACCCATTTCTTCTTTTGGAAAAGGTCCACACACAATGTTATAACCCAATTCAAGTCGTTTTAGTTAAAAAGAATCTAAATATCCATCTTGATGTATCTTTGTCAATCGATATATGTTTAAATGAATTATCTAGTGATGCCAAAGGTGGGTTTGGTAAGAGTCATTTTGTGTATCTTTGTTTTCAATTTACCTTACATGGTTTCTGTAATCCAACACTCAAATAACATTGTATAAATGTGCCCGACCAAAAAAAAATTTATCATTATAAAATAAGAAACATTATTTTCTGATATTGAAAAAAATACATCTGTAACTAGTCAGGATAAAAAAATTATGTTCGTCTTTACAGAAGGGACATAATAAAACTGTTAACACCAATATCAACTGAGTGGGTAATGTTAGGTGTTAGTCCCCTAGAAAAACACCAGCAATTTTGGCTCCGTTGGTAGGTTGTAGATCTACCACCCCTCTCACAATCATCCTAAATCCACATTGTTCCTATATTTGGATAAATATGTGAGCACCACATGTTTTATATAAATTCCAATTTATATAATCAAATAGGTTACATCCGTTAGAAAACGCACCATAATCCTCTATTCGTTTCTATGGATGGGTGAAGTTCTTCTTCTAATGGTCCTTCATTCAACATGAAAAAAAAACAGCCTAATGGTCCCTTGACTCCCCTTAAATCATCCATTACATGGAAGGCCATGAAGATGATGTTGGGTTAAATATCATCACCATTACATTAATATTATTAACTATCATCAGAGCCCATTTTATTGGGGAGTTTAAACCCTGTTACCTCTAGGATCTCAACGTAGACCATGAGCTTGACTACATGATCCCCAGATGGGAAACCATATACAAGATTACTCTAATGTAGTTCCTTGGTATTCTCAAACCTTTTCATGATATAACTATACATTGATGATAAATTCTAACATTGGACATCAACCGCGTAGTTCAGTTGTTTCTTGTAGTCCATGTGGAAGGGAGGGAATGAAATTCCGACTATAATACGTATGACTTCCACTCATTTCGTAGGATAACCCAATGGCATCCAAACCATTCTTTGATGTCACTATCATAAATTATGACGACATTACCTAGAATTGATCGTATGGATAGTGTTGTTGACATGAATGTAGTATTTATTTTACAATTAAAAGAACATATCATTTTTAATTTCTTGATAACATTTTTATGAAAACTAATAATTTGTAACTTCTCCCACTATTTTATCAAGTTCCAATAGAACTCACCATTGAACATGAAATGACTAGTTTCTTAAACATTCTACTATAAATGATTCATATTCCCCATCACATAACCCCATCAAGAGTTTTTCTTGATATGTGAAGGTATTTAGGTTGAAAAGTCTTCGACAACTGCGGGTTTGCAGATCCTTGATATGTTGAGTGGACTCTCCAATCCTGAAATCATGACATTGGATTTTCTCAACTATTTCCTCCAACATTACACCATATCTAGAAATGGCTTCATCAATTGATGTAATATGGTTATGTTAATCCAAAATCAAACAAAAGGACTTTTGGAATAAAACTACATTTCCCAACAAAGGTTGGTCAAACACATAGTTTTATTGATTATTTCATTTAATCAAGTAACAAAATCCATGGTAAGACTTAATTTTAAATTTTTTTTATTTTTATCTCATATATGAGAATTTCATATTACCATTATCACATTCTTGTTTATATAAACTGCAACCAACTTATTTGATTATCTATGTATTGAAAATATTTTCACATAAACATGGTTTATTTATGTATTATATTGCATGATTGTTTAATTCATGAATAATGTGATCAGGAAAACTTATCCCTAATGATAAACCATGCATCTAAAAGAAGAAAATAATGAAAAGGTATTGATCATGAGATTTTCTAATGGTTTTTTATAATAGTTGATATACTATCCCGAGACTTGGGAGAAAAACCTTGATCCTTTTGGCAATGTGTTTACATATTTCAACATGTCCACCTCTGTGTCTCCTAGATATGATTTCGTTTTGGCTCCAGCTTGAACTCTATCCACTAGATTTGGGGTACCATTCATTACCTATGCCATCTCATACTCACAGGGAGAAAAGGTGTAAAATGGGTTTTTACATATAATAAACATTTTTCATGCATTCCCTACAAATTAATGAAGAGAAGGCTATAATACCATGAAATATATTTTATATAAACAAAATAAAAGAAACCATCATAAAACAATGGTCTTGGTATGGCTCATGATCATCCATACATGCAATGATATTTAAAAATAAGTAAAACTATAATTCAATTCATTAATCGTTCTTGTTTACGATAAATCACTCTCCAATCATATGAAAACATGGATGGTAATAAAACATGTCCCAAGCACTTAGGGTATTCCTTTATAATTTTGTAATCACTTCAATTTGTCTTTATGATTTTCCGTATATAAAAGGCCTAAAATTATTTTATTGAGATGTGTTTTTTCATTCAGAACATTGTATGGGTAATTTCAATTCATTGGGGAAAACATATAATAATGTCTTGGAAGGATAGTGTTAAACATGTGGATATGGAAGGAATGGGAATAAAATATCACAAGTGTTTTAAATAATAAAGTCATAAAAATATCACCTACAATATTCATACATCCAATAAATCATCTATGGAACTCTTTGTGGATCATTATATTAATTAACATTATAATGGATACTCCTAGTATATCCCAACATCATCATGAACTACTATTAAACATTCATATACTATGATCGTTCCATGTTCTAAATGGGTAGTATCCAAGTGCTATTTTCAAAATATTTGGACATATAATTGTGTATCATGGACTATAGAATTCAAAGTGTAAATATCTATTCATTTAAAAATTTTATCCATTTTATGTTGATCCATATGTCCTATGACCATATTATCTTAGGCTAGAGTATGATACATAGAATATAATGATATGGACAGTCACATTTCGAATCAAAATTTAAATGGAACTTTCATTTCGAGTAATTTTAATAGGCTTAATGCTGATGTTTATTTTATTTACCCCCTCTTGGTTTTATGGTGATAAAATGGAAATCATTTCAACTACTACATATTTTCTCATTTATGGTGTTTATAGAAGGACCCTTCAACTGTAGTGGTTTATGAAACATACATGAATTAGAATTCTGATGGTCTTATTTCTATGAATTATTGAGTATGTGTCCCTTAATAAAGTTTTTGTCTCATTATATTTTACATGCATGTTATGGAGATATGATGAAGATAATTTTTTTTTACACATACCTCTTCCTTCACTAAACATCATAGGTAGTCAGTCATCCCAACATGATTTTGTGACTAGGTGTAGGTAGTATTATTATATAATAAAATATCTATTATTTCCATTACACAAAAAGTGAAGAATTCCAGTGATTTTGATGATCAATTCCTATATTTTCATGTTTCTATTAGTGAAATACAAAAAAATGTTATGATTGATTTTAATGTGATAAATTGAAAATATCATGAATGAAAATTCTAACATTATTATTTTTTGATTTTTTGTTGTCTTTAGTAGGATTAAAAAGTTGTTGGTCGATAAATATTTCTGGTGTATTATCCCCATCAATGAACAAATAATTTTCATTGTGGATGGCCAACATCATGTGCACCAAGTCCATATATTGTGGTGGAATATTTAACACCTAATAATTCTTTGATAAATTTTGTTAATAACACATAATTGGTGGAATCCAAGTATTGAAATTGAGTTGTGGTCCATGATAAAAGTTGTCATGTATGTTGTAAATTTATTTCGCATGTATTCTAGATTGAATCAAATTCAGGCGTCAGAGTTTTCAATCATATAAATCACTCTCAGAAGGATCCATGGAATATGTTTTTTTCTTGTATTGATTGTATTAGTGTTATAATGAATCATGATATTGGTTTAACAGGTGTCTATATAGTATTAAACCAGGTTTTAGATTCCCTTTATAAGGGAGAAATTGTAGGGAACAATTCTATCTGGTTCTTTGTGGAACTTGTTTTTTTTAGGAATTGATTCAAACATATGCATATGAAGATATGTACACCTCATTTTGTAAACCACCATTATAATTATTCTTTGTGTCTTTATGAGTTATGGAATGTTTTTCAGGTGTTGGTTTTATTGCATCCTTATCATTTTGATTAACTCTCATTAATTCATTAATGGTTTTATGTATTCAGATCATCTATTGAGAATGTAAACCTTCTCTTTATGGTCCAATATAATTTCCAAAACATTGTATACATTGGGATTGACATGAACATGTTAGGCTCTCTCAATGAAGGGGAAATATTTAATAAAATTTTCATCCAACATGACATTTTTTTTATTATCAAGTAAGAAAATTGACCAATTATTGTTTGATGAATCTACGATATAAAATAATATCTATACATTTGATTCAATTATGAATGACTCATATTTTTACACTTCAGACTAAAAATCGACTGCATGACCAAAAATAATGCATGATATAGAGGAGCATTGGTACATGAATTCCATAATGTGGTCAAATTGCAGGTCATCACTATAGAGGATTATTAACACACCTTTCCATGGATAACAACTATAATGATGGATCCCATATAGCCACCATGGGCGGTTTCTAGTATGTGTCAAAAAACAACAATGAATTCTTATAGGAAGCTCTATCCTGACATCCTATTTCTATGGATATATACATGAGAAGGTAGGAATACAAGTACTATAGCAGTAGAAACTTCAACAGTGGCTGCTCCACCAATATTACTCATGCAGTGATGATGCTTGGGTATGGGATGGTAGAAGATAATGGAAAATATTGGGTGATAAAGAATTTTTGGGGGATATATAGGGTGACAGCTCATACAAGATGGTGTGGTGGGATGTGGATGATCCATGGGTTATGTACATGGACACACCACACAACCTCATTTGGTAATCCATGTACCGCTGGTGGATCATGTATATTTCATCACCCCATCTCTCACCCATGAGTTCTTTATCAGCCAATATTTCCCACTGTCCTCAGTCGTCCCATAACCGACCATAGTCATCATGTGGTTTAGATTATTAGAGTGATCATCCTAAAATGTGTCACAACTATAGTGTTGGGGATCATTCCCAACATTATAGTGGATGATTTCACTAAACACACAATAATCACTTTAAGTCATTTTATCAATGGAATGTATTTTATCACTTGAGAGAATTTTACTCATCACTCCCATGAATGTACCATTTTTGACATACAATAGATAATCACAATCAGGATACATGGTATTCATCATTACATGGAAATGAGTCATCAGACCCATGATAAATGAAATATAATGGAATGGATTTCATTCACAAGATTGATTGGGTAATTCATTTATTATATGATATGTACTAAGCTTGATGTTGAATTTTCATTAAGTTTGGTAAGAATATATCAAGATGATATAGGTAACCACCATTGGATGGTTTTCAAGTCTATGTTTATGTATCTGAGGGATACAGAGGATATGTTTCTATTTTATGGACGAGATGAAGAACTATTCATCAGAGGATTTTAATATTCTAGTTTACAGACTGAGTAAGATTAAATAAAGTCACAAATGGGACAGATATTCACATACAATGGATGTGTTGTGATATAGAAGAGCTCAAATCAGGTTGTGGTGATAGATTCTATAGTAGTTTCCAATTATACTGCAGCTTCTAAAGAAGTAAAAGAATTAGGAATGAAAATATCATTTAAGAGCTTTATGTAGTGACTATAAGTAATGATCTCATCACACTCTATTATGATAATACATCATAGATGTATCCTGAAAAAGAGCCAAGGTCACATCAGCAGGAAAATAACATAATTCAGTAGTATAATCTCATGATATATTTTTTTATAGTGAGGAAAATGTGCAGTGATTGATATTTATATAGAAGGGAACATGGTGGGAACCTTTTCTAAAGCCTTGACTCAGCAGAAACAAGATTATCAAATGAGGTCTCTCGGACTGAATGTCGAATGTAGTTATCTATAGTGGAAGTGGGAGTTTTATATAGTTTCTGAAAATAAACCAACTAATTGTACATTAATTATATGAATATTTGTTGTGTTAAATAAACTACTAAAAATCTTATTAAATATTTTTCATTTTTCAACATGACTATGATTTAATATTTTCTTAGAGTTTTTGTCTCAATGATAAGTTCTTTGTAGTTCACCCCTAATATGATAACCTTGATGTTATTTGAAAATATTCATAATATATTTTCGAGGTTATATAACATATTATATATGATTGTTGAAATAGTATATAGACCATCATGTGAGAGTACTCATAATCAGATTAAACTACTTCTCATGATGTTCTCATAGGGTAATATCCATGATTTGAGATTATGAGAAAATACCCGCCAGTATGAATTCTGTATGTTTTGGTGTAATCATATATTTCTATCTACAACCATGTGTAATTGACCTTATATTTTAATATTATAATTTATTTATGTCACTAATAACACACTATGATTTGTAGATGAAAATTGTCAATCTATATAATTATGGGATGTAGGGTATGCTGGATGCATCACAAATGACATGTTATTAAAGGACATGTCATGATAGGATTTTTACCATCGATATTTATAAAATATGATATCATGGACCATTGATGGAAATAGAACTATCACTCTAAATTCCATGCCCATGGCGAAACGATGAGTATACATCAGATTGTCAAAGAATGACTTATCAAGCATATAGGTTGATGACACTGTCATGCAACCTGCATGATGTGATAATGTCACAAAGGGATAATATTACAGAATGATCATTATGATGTCGTTTTCATCATTTTATCTTTAATTTATTCCTCTCAGGTGCCTTGACATGTTGCTAAAAAATAATATTGGACATTAAATGGGTGTGCATAATGCGAACAAGAAAAAATCCTAGAGGGTTGCACATTAGGTGTTTCTAGTGGCCTAGATTAAATTCTATTTGAATATAAATTATTTAATATAAATTATTATAAATAGTTATGAATAATTTTAAATAATTAATATATTTTGCATAAATAAAATAATTATTTATTCACTAGACTGTGAATAAAATATATTTATTTAAATTCTCAAATATTTAATAAATATTTATTTACTAGTTTTTGAAAAAAAAATATGTTTAATATAATATAATATTTATGTGGTTATTAAATAAATACACGAGGAGTTGAAATGGACCAAGACCATGTCTTGTGATTAAATTTTTATTTAGGAATCGATAAAAAATATTTTTCCACGTTGTGCATGTTGGTGGACAAAAAAATACTAATATTGTTATTATTATTATAGTTCATGGGATTTCGTTAATGGTTGTCATGAAAATAAGTTTTATACCTGAAATCCCATCCTTATAAATAATTGAATTCATATTTAGTTTAATTCATTTGAAACAAATTCCATGTTTGATAATATATAATTATTTTGTACAATGATATCTCTTTCGACTACTCCTCCACCCTACATCTGAATAATTAGAACCCCAATATAGAATTTCTTCAATAACAAAGAACGAGTGAACCTGAATGAACAATTATATACATTTGGTTAAACATCCTAGAACATAATGAATGAGTGTCCTTGTTTGGAGACCATTTAAGAACATGTGGATCAATTCTAGAGGAATTATACCCATGGATCCACACAAGTGCAATAAGGAAATACGAGAGGGCCCTTTTGAAAGGTCATCAATCATAAATGAAGAATGATCTTATACCCATGTTTTAATTTTATCTGATATTAAATTAATTAGTTATATAATTCATGTCCACAATCATTACTCTTTGATTCATGATATGATTATTTAAATAAATTTTATTATATCACCCACCACTTAATGATTCTCTAGTGTAGGAAAAATAAAAGCATTTGGAGAACCCTCACCATTTCTAGAAAATTAATTATCCTATCTACATTATACAACATCATGAAAATTCATATTAAAGATAGAAAAACGTAAAACACATCATAAAATCTCTATGATGTGACCAATGTGAAGAAAACCACTACCTAACAAGGGTATTTCTTCATAGATTACAGTTAGATAAAAAATGATGTCCATTTATGAAAGAGTCACATAATCTATGTGAATCACGCATATATCCTCCTCTATAAGTAATTAAATAAAATAATAATAATCCTCCTTAGTAACCTGATCATGTTTTATTAGAGTACCAATTGACCATGAAATGTAAAACAATATCTATGGATGCCATAAAATAAAATTCAAAACATAAAATCAGACCAAAACATGAGTTCTTGTGTTGCAGATAGAAATTGGATTGAAATGAGGGGACCAATCTTGGAAGAACAAAGTTTGTGGCACGAGGTAGCCTTCAATATCCCTCATACCATTAACTGGAGCCCTTTAAAGGGGAAAAGGATGTAGAAATGGCCCCTGCCAATGGGGATACATTTTTTTCATGAATTCCCTAAATTTCAATGAACATTCATTACAAGTCCTCTTCGTGGCATTTTTTACCAATTAGCAACACCACACTCACAATAGTCAATAATTTGTAAATTTGAAACGCTTCTAGAATTAAATCATTACTATCCAGATTTGTGTCAAATTACTTCATCACAAGATACGCTTGTCAGTTCCATCATTTCTCTAGAAAATGATAAAATTTTCATCCCCATACCTTACTTCATGATAGTGATAGTTAAGTAATTGTGATTCGATTGATTTCATATTCATCAAATTTTCAACAACATATGTGACTGGTCTGTGATTTGAGGGCCAAATGTATTGAAATCGAGCATCCTTTCATCCTATGTCCTTGAATGAATACCATATAGGTGTGAGGTATCGATGATACCCTTGTGTGGTTAGTATATTAGTTGATGAAGAAATGATGTTTCAAGGAAAAGACAATTAGGAGCCTCCATAGATGAAAAACCCTTAGCACCATTAGTTTATCACATGAGCATATCCTACAAACTCAACATCCATACATATTTTATTAGTATTTATAATTTTTATATATATTACAATAAATCTATTTATTTTTATCAATAATTATTACAATGATAATTTTATTAATAATGTTTTTGATAAATACAAATTATTCTTGATTTATTAAATACTTACAATTTAACTAGACATTTATAATCCTTAAAAAGCATGGATATTGGATCCCATTATGGGTACTAAAAAATAGCCGATAAAGGGTACCATTTATAAGAGGTAAAAATCAATGATAAAAGGTATCCTTTATCAGTTTTTGTTTTATATCTAATACATGGAACAATTATCAATGGTTTCTTCTAGCATTGACAATGGCCAGCACTTTTAAATACCAGTTTTGTAGTATTTATAACATTTTTTCCTGTAATTTTTTTGGCAGATAACATTTATTTATAAATTTATTTCTTAAAATATTTTTTATTCATTAAATTTATTTTAAATTAATTTATATTGAATATTAGTTAGTTAAAATATTATTTAGATTTTATATATAATATATTTTATACATATATATGTTTTAATTTATAATGTCACTTTTTTAGTCATTATTGTATGTGCCTAGTAAATTAAAATTTATTTATTATATTTAAAAAATTAATTTTATTTTTAAATCATTTTTATATTATCAATGTATTTGTTGTGTCTCCATATGATTTTACTAATAATATAAATTTAATAGTCTTCCAATGTTACCTATTTTAAATATAACAGGTTTGTTGTATGTCAAGTGAGCGACATTGAATACATAAAAAAATGAACTATAGTTATAATGGAAAACCAATTAAAAACATTGACTAAACCATAAAAACAATAAAAATTAAATAAATTCATCAAACTAATAAATAGTTAATAATAAATATGATAAAAAGAATGTTTTTAAAAATCATAATATTTATAATTTAAAAGATTTAGGTTACTCCAAAAACATAAAAAATATAAATTTATTTTAAAATTTAAATGTAATTTAAGACATTAACATAAAAAATAATTAAATAAATGAATATAAAAATGGTTTCGTAAAAATAATAAATATAAAATAACAAGTATTAATAACAATATGTGACTTCATAATAATAGTAATTTATTATATATTTTTAATTATATTTAATAATAATTTGATTTTATAGATAAATATTAATTATGATATAATAATTATTAGTATTCCTAAATAATAACAACATTATTATTTTCATGAAATTATAATCATGAATTTATTATATTGTATCCATGATAATTTTTTTAATATAATGAGTAAAATAGAATTACATTTTTATTATGATACCATTATTATCATAGCATTATTATTCATTTTCAAGTTCAACAATGCTTGTATTTTCATTGTATATGTGATTACATGTATCATTCTTTAAATAAAAATAATAATTAATTTTTTTTTCTTAAATATAATAAATAAAAATTATTTCACATAACCCAAACAATATTGATAAGTTAATTATTAATATATTTATTTTTTTATATAATAATAAGTAAATATTATTTTTATATTAAAAAAACAATAATTAAACCAATAATGTAAAACATAAGAATAAATATGTGCATAAATTTTTATGAATAATAAAAAAAATAATGCACATTAAAATAATTAAAAATATTAATTTGATGAATTTATATAATGAATTTGTAATCAGGAATTTATTAGCCTCACTCTACTATTCATAACCATGATGCATGTATTTTCTATAAATCCAAGTGTAGATATAAAATGTGGGTGTGGGTGATACATATTTAAGGAGGGCATGAACAACTGATTTCTCTTCAGAATCCCAATAAGATTACAAGCCATGAAACTCCTGATCCCCCTAAAAAACATTATTTTCCATGCAATCTCCTAATAACTGGCCAGTGCGACCATATCAGCATAACTGTCCAGGAGCCACAACATACTCGATCATGTATCCATGCTGGTGATGGTTGAGAGCTGGTTGGCGATGCACGGTCAGAGCATCTTGTACAATGATGAGAAGGAGGCACAATTCTAATTTTTCAAAAGCAACATGGACTTCAACATGGACTTCAACGTCAGTGGTGACCGCTCCTGCCACATGTTATCCAACCACTTAACTGACCTCATACGATCAGAAAATATGGTTTTATCAATACAAAAAATTCCTTTGTTAGGTCCAAAGAACACTTATAATCTAGGTTCTATTAAAAGGTGAGTCCCTATTATCATTGCTAAAAGGTGATAATATGGAACCCTTTTTTTAATGTTTTTTATGTTCTAAAAAAACTATGAATATTGGGAAAAAAATCTTTAAATCAAAGGGACCCCATTTTAATAGTTCTAGAACCCCTTCAAATATCCCTAGTAAGAACCATCATTGCATGTACCCACCACCCCTATAATATTTCTAGGCACACCCCCCGTCCAACCCGAGTGCTTTCCCACCATGCACCTGCTCGTGCACCCCTACCTCCCCATAGATTCGAACCAGATACCACTCCATTTATCCTTTACACAATTACTAGTCGCCCATCTAGAATTGTTCTCCATTTAATGATATATCTATTTCTTTTTATGTGTGTATATATATATATTATTTATATTTACATTAATAGTTATATATATTTATTTTAATATATATATAGTTATATATATATATAATTGTATATTAATATATATTTAAATATATTTATATATATACAATTATTTACTTATATTTTTTATCTGTATTTTTTATCATATATTGATATATATTAATAAGATTAATTTTCAATACAATTATAAAATAATAATTTTTTTCTTTTTATAAATATTTATATAAATAAATACATATATACAACTTACATACACATGTATAATTATAAATATATTAAATATGTTATATATATTTATTTGCATGTTTATAGGTTAGAATATATTGATAATATATTTTAGTTTGTTAACACATACACTAATATACACACATACATTATATAGGTATATAAATATTCATATATTTATATTTTTAAAAAAAATTCATATTTGTTTTTATTTTGATAAAACTTATATACTGTGTAATATTATATATACATATGCTAAATTATTTATTTATAAAATTAAATTTTTATGTGTGAAAATATAAAACAATTTGTATATATTGTTATATATTTTATTATAAATAAATGTATATTGTGAAAAAATTTAAATTCCATACTATCAATATGAATGTCATAAATCAATAAAATCCATTCCCCACTAATAAATGGAATGAATGACCCCCATAAAAAAAATGAAAATCCATCAAATGTTACGAAATAGGGGTTCCCTGAAAAGAAATTATGGTTTAGTTGCCTTTTCGTCCATTTATGGCCTTGAAGAATTTCACAATGGTTTACTTGTTTAATTGAGGGCATTTAGCTAATCACATGACTCTATTTTATTGGGTGTAGAGATTTAACGAAGTCACTGATCAAAAGTTATGGCTTTTTCAATTTTGATTTATGTTTTCATCTTATTTTGGATCTCTTATTAAGTATTTTTATTTTGTGTGTCTTGAAATGGTTATTAATTTACTATTAATCGATAACAGTTATAAAATTATTAATAAAAAAATTAATATATTTTATTATCCATTTTCACTAAATATCATATATATTAATTCTACCTGACTATTAATACAAATCAATATCATATTTAAAATTTTTAAATTATATTTATATCAATATAAATATTTTTATATATCATTAATTTAATATATTATTTTGGATGATTTTTTTATGTATATCCATTATTAGAACTTGTAAAATATTTATTCATTAAACCCCCATTTATCATGGATATTAGAAAAAGTGCAGATAATGGGGTACTTTTAATAACACATTTTTAGCACTCCAAGATTTACCCTTTTTCAGTTCTTTTCATAGAACCACTAAGGGTAGACCCTTTATCATCAATTGTTATCACTCAAAAATGGTTGCAATGTGAAAAACCATTTTTGGGAATAAACGATGATTCTTGAGCCTCCAACATGGGCTATGACCATTGGCCATCTCTCGGTCACCCTAACCACTCTTCAGAGGTGGTTCCCAGTACCATCGACGACGGCATGCCGAAAACTGTCTATTGGAGGGAACATAGGGTTGTCATCCCCAAAAATTATCTACAGACCTATGGATGTTTCTTGGAATTTACTATAGTGGTCACTCGGGAAAAATCACCAAAATTATTAATGGTCAGATATGGTCACCCTCAGTGGAGCAGTTCATCGACTAGTCATTAAAAAATTATGTTTGCAATTGCAGAGCCAAGGAATAGACATTCAACTCTATCATCCAATACTAGGGAATCACTAAATAGAATGATTACCCATACCAACTCATGGAAAAAACTTGTAATGATGAGTAGCATTCCATTATGGATAACATTGATAGGTTCCAGTCTTTTTCGACCAACAACATGGCATCCTGATGGGATTTTGTGTCTCATAAGCATCTGTTTAAGGTGGTAAGTGTGACCGAGTGGGAATTATGGTTATACTATTGTCGAACCATTAACAATGACTACTCAACCAATCTGAACCACGCCATGATGATGTTATGGTATTGCATGGCATATAGGCGGATGTATAAAATATGAAGTTGTGGTCGGACACTGATGAACAACAAGATATATGTAAATCACCACCCCACATATCCTTTGTGGGTCATCCATGCCGCACATCAACTTCATGTATCTTCTGACACCCCATCTCTCCCCCCATGATGTTATTATCGAAAAATATTTCCTACCATCCACTTTCTTCTCGTATTCAACTATCACCACAACGTTGGATAGATTGTAGGAGTATTCTTTGTCGAATGCATCACCACTATAGTACTAGAATTCCTACCCACTAATTTTTATCACAACAAATAGAAGTTGTTGGAAAATGGCGGCCAATACGAATGGGTAATGTTCCTTTCTCGTAATGCCCTACTGATGGATGATATAGTTCAAAGGCCATACCATGGTTCTGCCTTTTCACCCATCTCTTTTAGACATACAGTCAATGAGATACTTTTAGGAGACTGACCCTATCTGTTCAGTGTTAATTTTTGTTATGCATTCCTATGTCGCCAATAAATAAAATTCTTAGAAATGTTCTTAGGTTTTTTTATCCTTTTTGTGGGTGAAAACACATCATTACATACAAATGACTATTTTTGGTACATTTTTATTGTCGGTACTATCAACCACCTCCGAATAGTGTTCATGGTGAGGTAAAGACTACAACGAGCCATAACCCAAGAACTAAAGGTTCTAGGAACATTAGAAACATGGTTGAGACGACACCCAACTATTATTTTTAACTATATCAATGATTATTCAGGGATCAATACAATGATAATCACCAGTATACATGAAATGGAATCAAAGAATTATATTTAGAATTAAGAGGTCTGCGACCTTTTGATAGGATCGTGAAAATAAACATTATAATTAGTTTTATTCATTTTATACTGAAAATAATACCTAGATCTACTGTATTTTCTTCTTTGATGATGTTGATCATCATGAATAACCTATCCTAATTATCTCATTGTGTTTGCAAGGATACAAACTAAAATCCCTCTAGTGGTGATCCACACAAGCTCCGATAGCCTCCAATAGACACTTCTCATTCTCGGTGTGTTTGAATGTTGATGTAAGTGTATTTATTCAGTCATCCTTGATCGATGTTTCTTCATCCTTGAAAAATGTATCTCATTATTGTGAGTGGTTGGAGGAGGATCCAAGTGAGAAATTGTTCTTCTCAACAATTCTAAAATCACCAAGTGTGTGGTTCGGTCAATGGTATGATATACGTATGTGTCTATTTATAGACATGGTGTTATAGTTACAATGTTTAATTTACTAACAGAAATTAAAAACATTCATAATGATAGGGAATACAAAATCAATTTATAACAAATCCTCATCATTATTTATGGTGCTCCAACTTGTGAAAAATCAATTTATAAAAGAATCATGTGCTACAAAATAATAGCGAAGTCATTTTAATTTACACCAACTAGTTAAATTATTATTTATCATCTTGAAAATAAATATCATACTACCAGAAAAGCATTGGTCCTCTTGAACATCACATCAATTTATTGAATACATGAATAAATAATTTAAATATATATTTGATTAAATAAATATTTTATTTACAAATTATTAAATAAATATTTATTTAATAACCAATAAAATAAATATATATAATTTCCCACATTTTAGTGAATAAATATTTATTTAATTTCTGTAATAATTATAACTTGAGTAAAAATATTCATCAATTTTGAGTGTAATATTTATAAATAAAATTCAAATATAATTAAACTGATCCCAATAGAAACACTTAGTGTGTGACCCACTAGGATTCTTTCTCGTTGGAATTTAGCGGCTTTCCTGAAGTCCATGTCTACTATCTAGAAATGGGTCATGGTGTCCAAAATAAATAACAAAATGTATCTACGAATACATCAACATATGAATGCTCAATATGTAATATAATCCCTTTGGTCAATATCTAATCAAGCATGTTAAATGATAGTGTCATCATACATTGTTCTTGATATATCATTCTTTGACTACGTGAAATAATTATCTGTTACAACATGGCCATGGAATTTTGCATGATGGTTCTATTTCAATCAATCATCTGAGATATCAACATCCATAAATGGATGGGACAAATTCTTCCTCGAATTATCCATTGAAATCATGCCAATTGTGACTCAACAAACATACCCTACTTTCAACCAACATTCTATGCTATTGATTTCGTAATTATATCAATGTGTGTGGGTCGTGACTTGTATTAATGTTCATCATAAATTCTATGGACCATTAAACAAGCTCACTGATAGGAATATCTATTGAAACCATAACATGTGTAATATCTACTGGCTGTTTTTTTCTCATAACCTCTGGTCCTGGAGATTACTATGTGTGAACATAATTAGAATAAGAATCATATGATGATGATTAATTAGACAAGGTGGTTTTCATGCTATGTGTCACATCATAGTATGTCATACAATACAGAACAATATTTATGAATATTTTTATATAATTTCATGGTTCTCGTCATTTCGGGGTACAACATTGACCTTATCAGTGCAACAAATTACAACGACATTCAGTCCACTAGAGCATGCTTGTTGATCCTATTTCTGTTGATTCAAATCATATGTCAGGGGGTCCTCCACATTATATTCCTTGAAAATACTTCTCACTTCAAATTCTCCTCTCTAAGAAAAATAAATAAAGATATGATAGTTATTAATTATGTGCTTCATCCTCAATTGTGACATTGGCTTTTTTTGTGGGGGCCACCACTACAGTATTATAGCTCTATATTTTGAATGGATCATTACTTATAGGTCTCACATCTTGCTCATTTACGATGCTTCAAATCCAAATTGCATCATTAATAGCCTCAGAAGCTGCATTATACTCAGACTCGACATATAATCTATATCTACACTCTCCATTGAGCTCTTTTATCTCACTACACCTCCATTCAAAATTAAGATGTATCATGTTTGCGACATCATCTCATCGTGATCAGTTCAGAAACTAGAATCTTCATATCCTTTTATATGTTGTTCTTAATATCTTCCATAAACTAAGAACATATCCTTTATATAGCTCAGATACATTATGATAATCATTACTTCCATCCAATGGTGGTCACCTGGGTCAACTTGATATATTCTTACCATAGTTAATGCGTATGTGAAATCAAACATATAACATAGAATGGAATATATGTCTAAACCAATCAATTATGCTTAAAGAATCCATTTATATTTCTTTCATTCCACATATGTCATAGCGAACATTTTCTTGGATAGATGAATTACATGTGATTATAGCAACAATAACCTCTTGGATTATTCCATAATGAATCACTGAAATATCTTATTAATTTATTTACTTGTACATGGCCCATCAATCTCATGGATCTTTCATGATGGATCATCATTCCAAGAAAATTTTCAGCCTTGGACAAGTCCTTAATGGAGAAGCATTGACTCCATCATTCCTTAACAGACTCTAAAACTAGTATCTTGTTTTCAATATGTAATATGTCTTCAATATATAGTATTAAAAAATGCATTCAGTACCTCTAAACTGTTTTTATACACAAGTCTCATATTCACTCTTAATAAAACAATTTAATGTTAAGTATTCCTAAAAATTATTGTTCCATTACCTAGATGCTTGCATTAATCCATGAATGGATTTCTGCAACTCACATTAATTTTTTGTATCAATTTGAGTCATAAACCGTTCAAGGTTGTGTTATGTAGACATATTATTGATGTGTTCCAATAAGGAATACTATATTGAAATACATTTTCCATATCTCAATGTCATGGTATGATATATTAGTGGTCGAATTCTAATGCATTTCAACATTGAAACTAGTCAAAAGGATTTAACATAGTCAATTTCATAATATGGTTAGAACCCTTTTGTAACTAGTCATGCATTATAGGTAACAAAATGTCCTTATTTGTCCGGATACATCCTGAACATCCTTTTTCAAACTACATGAATTATATCAACAAGAGGATCTAGAGATATCTAGCCTTGGTTTTGGTACACAGATTCTATTTCAGAATTCATGGCTTCATTCAACATAAAAACATTTGTGACACCTAATTATTTCTTGTAGATTAGAGGATCATTATTATCAACTAATAATGGTTCACCATCCTCAGAAATTAGAAAACCTTGCCATTATAATTCTCTAACCTTAATTGTACTCTGACAATGTACTTGTGTCTCTAGAAGAGTTTCTTCGTCCATACGTATTTTTGGAATTTGTTATTGTACCTACTCTTGTGTACTATAATCCTTGACTTCATCGAAGTATATCTTGTTCCAAATAAAACTTTTGGAGATGTGCTCCTACTCGAAGAATATATAATTTTTTCCACAATATCAATTTTAAATGAAGTGATGTATAATAAATATCCACTTGATTCCTTGGGTTATCCTATAATGATACACATTGTGCCTCAGGTTAAAAGTTTTTTTCCCGAAGAGGCCTTAACAAATGTTTTTCTACCACAAACATCTAAATTCGATAACAGAGAGAATAAATTTTATTTATTTATTAGGTACACGCTTTAGTATGTATGCCTCTATTTGTAATTCATATCACCTAATGGATAATAGAAGTCATACATGAATCCTAATTAATTTCACCATGTCCAAAAAGTTGCAGTTCCACCTTTTTCATATAAAATTTCATTTAGGTGTGTAAGGAAGAGTGTGTTGGTATAGGTTCCCAAAATATCATATGTAATCATTGAAGTCCTATTTAATATATTCCACATATCAGTTTACGAAGAGTTTCTTAATCTTCATACCAAGCTGGTTATCAACATCCGTCATATATTCCTTGAACTAATTAAATTAATAAGACATAAACAACATTACGTAAATATATCCATACCTACTATAATAATAATTAAATGTTATGAAATATGAGTACCCACCCATGTCTTATTTTGGATAAGGGCCACACAAAATGTTATAACCCAATTCAAGAAGCTCTTTACCCCTCGTACCTTTCCTACTAAATTGGGATTTGGTCATTTTTTCATGTAAACCTGCATGTCATAATCCAAGTCATTTTAGTTCAAAAGAATATAAATATCCATCTTGATGTATCTTTGTCAATCGATACACGTTTAAATGAATTATCTAGTGATGCCAAAGTTGGTTGTGTTAAGAGTCATTTTATGTATGTTTGTTTTCAATTTACCTTACATGGTTTGTGTAATCCAACACACAAATAAAATTGTATAAATGTTCCCGACCAAAAAAATGTTATCATTATAAAATAAGAAACATTATTTTCTGATTATGAAAAAAATAAATCTTTATCTAGTGAGGATAAAAAAATAATGTTCGTTTTTACAGAAGGGACATAATAAAAATGTTAACACCAATATCATCTGAGTGGTTAATGTGAGGTGCTAGTCCCCATGAAAAACATCAGCAATTTTTCTCCGTTGGTAGGTTGTAGATCTACCACCCCTCTCAGAATCATCCTAAATCCACATTGTTCCTATATTTGGATAAATATGTGAGCACCACATGTTTTATATAATATCCAATTTATAAAATCAAATAGGTTACATCCATTAAAAACACACTAAAATCATCTATTCGTTTCTTTGGAAGTTTGTAGTTCTTCTTCTAATGGCCCATCTTTCAACATGAAAAAAAACAGCCTAACTTTCCCTTGACTCCCCTTAAATATTCCTTTACATGGAAGGCCATGAAGATGATGTTGGATTAAATATCATCACCTTTACTTTAATCTTATTAACTATAATTAATTAATGAGTTTCGGGATTTAATTATTTTTCCACTTGGAGAATGAGGATTGGAAGATCAGCTATAAATGTCTCAATGACATTCATGTTGATGTTATCAATAATGATAGAGAATCATTGAGAGAGTGATGGTAGAATGAGATTAGTGCCCATTTTATTGGGGAGTTTAAACCCTATAACCTCCAGTATCTCAACGTAGACCATGAGCATGACTACATGATCCCCAGATGGGAAACTATATACAAGATTACTCTAATGTAGTTCCTTGGGATTCTCAAACCTTTTATATCTTTCCATATCCAGGTGATGACACAGAGGTTCTCGAGCATGCTATAGGCAACCATGTTTTCATGAGACTTCATGATCTCACTAGACATTGATGATAAATTCTAACATTGAACATCAACCGCGTAGTTCATTTGTTTCTTGTAGACCATGTGGAAGGCGGGGAATGAACTTCTGACTCTAATACATATGACTTCCATTCATGGCGTAGGATAACCCAAAGGCATCTAAACCATTATTTGATGTCCCTATCGTATAGTATGACGACATTACCCAGAATTGATCGTATGGATAGTTTGGTTGAAATGAATGTACTTTTTATTTTACAATTAAAAGATCATATCATTTTTTCTTTCTTGATAACATTTTTATGAGAAATAAAAAGTTGTAACTTCTCCCACTATTTTATCAAGTTCCAATAGAACTCACCATTGAACATGAAATTTCTAGTTTCCATATCATTCTAATAGAAATTATTCATATTCCCCATCACATAACCCCATCAAGAGTTTTTCTTGATATTTGTAGGTATTTGGGTTGAAATGTCTTTGACCACTGCGGGTTTGCAGCTCCTTGATATGTTGAGTGGACTCTCTAATCATGAAATCCTGACATTGGATTTTCTAAACTATTTCCTCCAATATTACACCATATCTAGAAATGGCTTATTCAATTGATGTTATATGGTTATGTCAATCCGAAATCAAACAAAAGGTCTTCTTGTATAAAACTACATTTCTCAAAAAGGGTTGGCCAAACAAATAATTTTATTTATTATTTCCCATAATCAAGTAACAATATCCTTGGTAAGACATGATTTTAAATTATTTTTATTTTTATCTCTTAAATGATAATTTCATATTACCATTATCACATTCTTGTTTATATAAAGTGGAACCTACTTACTTTATTATCTGTGTATTGATAATATTTTCACATAATCATGGTTAATTTATGTACTATATTTCATGGTTATTTAATTCATGAATAATGTGATCACGAAAACATATCCCTAATGATAAACCATGAATCTAAAAGTAGAAAATAATGAAAATGTAATGATCATGAGCTTTTATGATGGTTTTTTATAAAAGTTGAAAAACTAACCCTAGCCTTGGGAGAAAAACCTTGATCCTTTTGGCTTTGTGTTTACATCTTTCAATATGTCCACCTCTAGGTATCCTAGATATGATATCGTCTTGGCTCCATCTTGAACTCCCTCCACTAGCTTAGGAGTACCATCCATTACCTATGACATTTCATACTCACATGGAGCTAAGGGGTAAAATGGGGTTTTTCATATAATAAACATTGTTCATGCATGCCACACATATTAATAAAGAGAAGGCTAGAATACCATGAAATATAATTTATATAAACAAAATAAAATAAACCATCCGAAAAAACGGTCTTGGTATGGCTCATGATCATCCATTCATGCAACAATATTTAAAAAAAAGTAAAACTATAATTCAATTAATTAATTGTTCTTGTTTATGATAATTCACTCTCCAATCAATTTATTATCAGCTTTAATTAATCAATCCATTTATCTAAAACCCTTTTCTGGATTTCATTGATATTGAAATACATCATAATTTTAATCAAAAAAATTATCATAAAATTATATTTGTACGTAACATGTATATTAGAGGAAACCTGATGAATTTATACTCATAACTACCGTATTATTTAAAACTAACATCATAGTATTGTAAAATTTAACACACATATATAGAACACCCATAATGTGTTGTGCCTCATTTTTACGTTTGCACGATGGTTCACGTATAAAGGGTTTGTATTATATAATAATAAATTTTAATAAATCCACATAATATGGATAAGTACAGGGCCTGTAGAAACAACTACACGCCATGTACTATTGTTCACCATCTATCCGATGTACACTCCTAGGGAAACAGTTTGTGATTTTACTTCAGAAACATTCAAAGTACATGGAATGTATAGTGGACCACAAAATGTTTAGTTCCTCATTACATGGTCTGTAGCTGGGAATCCATCATGGGGTACACTGTCCAACCCTAACCAGAAGGGACTACATGTTGTGTCTAGTGGTCCACACATCGTGTAATCTGGAATCCATGTTCCACTTGTTCTTGTTCAACACAAAGTGACGTTAATACCTAAAAATTCAAATGAAATGAATCGGATTGGGGGAACAATCTCGATGCATTGATCCTTGATGACATGGTGTGTACTACTAAATACATGTTTTGTGTTATGGTGTGGTATGACCAAGGAATCCTCGCACCTTCGTATGAGATCCACTATTTTATTTTATTAAAAATATAATGAAATGATTGTTTCTGTAAGTTGAATGAGAAATGAAAGAGGAGGTACTTATATTGAGATTATGATTTTGTAGATAGATTAACATGAATTGAAATAGCTAAATTATTATATGAGTAAGTCATCAATGTAATATTTAAATTATAATAAATTATGATATAACCACTCTGATACATCATTAATGTTTCAGGTATAGAGAAATCATGGTTGGGACAACACCCAACATTGAATTTTACCATGATCAATAATTCTTCCACGATCTATTTGATGATGAACGCTAGTCAACATTGAATGGAAAAAATGATTTAGATAAAGAAGGAAGAGTAAAATAACCTTTAGAGAGGATCCTGCACATCATGTTAATAATTAAATTAATTATTTTCAAAACAAAATAATATTTGTATCCTCGATATATTATTTTTTGATAATGATTTTAATCATAAATGACCTTTCTGGATTGTCATGTTGCACTTCTATGGATCCAAACAAGAATCCTTCTAGTGGTGATCCGCACATGCACTGATGGCCTATGATCAACACCACTCTTTATCCTGGAGCCAGTGTGGCAGAATAAGTGTCTTATGTCTGTCGTTCTTGATCGCTTGTTCTTCAGCCTTGATGAATGTATCCCATTATTGAGAGGGGTGGGAAGAGGATTTGAGAGATATATTTTTTAACCACAACAATTATAAATTCATAGTGTGTGCGGTTCGGTCCATGGAACAATAGATATATCTATTTATTTATTAACATGGGTTTTACATACATTATTTAATTTCTATGTATAAATTAAATAAAATTTTAACCATATATATAACCCATTCTGTTAATAATCGTACTACATCATGATTTATAGTCTTCCATATTGCACAAAAATGTATTATAAATAAAATTCCACTTTACAAAAAAATAGCAACATTATTCTAATTTTTTCGAACTTGTTAAATAATTATTTATCTTCTTAAAAATAATTATTTTACTAACAGGCTTTTCATGGTCCTCTAAAAATCCACATCCAATTTTTTATAAATGGAATAAATAAATAACTTATTCAATAAAATAACTATATTATTTATAAACTAGTTAATATATATTAATAAGATTTTCAACAAAATAAATAAATAAAATTTACCCACAATGCGGTGAATAAATACTTATTTAATTTATTTATAAATTTTAACATGAATACAATTATTTCACTCTCTTCATAATAATATTTATTAATTAAATTAAAAAATAATTTATCCGTGACCACGATCAAAACATATTATGTTATCCTCTATGATTATTTCTCATTGGAATTAGGCGGGATTGAAAAAATACCAATAGTACTATCTACCAACAGTTCAAGGCACCCAAGGGAAATCACATATTGACACGACAATGAAGTTGTGATGTGGGTCCCGATTTCAATCCATAAAATTGAGCAATACATATTTCTTCTCATAAACACAAATGCATGAAACACAAAATAGCATTAATTAATTAATTATTCATAGGATGATATCATGAGGACTTTTTGAGTATTGATTGTTAACCCTCTCGATCAATTCATGTCACCATGTCTAGGAATTGTGATTGAGAGCTTCCATGGCGGTCATGGGATGTGATTTTGGAATCCAAGGGGTTATGTGATTCGGGATTCTACTAGAGACTAGGTTGTTCGTGAACTCCTTGATATGGATCATAGACACTTGAATGGGACATGTGATGTGCATGATTCCAATGAGGAATTTTCGTAGCTTCAGTTTTTTCAAGGATATATATTTTTCAGTTGACATGTTGAACATAATTATTTTTCAAGTGAATTATGGATCCCATCAAGTTTCCTCAGTTGTAGACAAAATAAAGGAAATGATTACTAGTAATCACAATGATGATCCCTACACACTTGTGAGTACTTATATCATGATTTTATTGTTGTTCCAATCACCTAGAATCCAACATTATCACCTATCTAGATAAATTATTATATGTGTTTGGTCTGTTGGATTATGTATATATTCCCTCCCCATACCATAATCTATTGTCTTGTTTGGTGTTTAGCTACTCTAACTACTATTAGGTGATGATTACTGAGGATTGTCTGTTGGAAACAACCAAACATTGTTGATTTTCCTTGGTGCTGGCCAACACCCATTAATCCTAGATGGTCATTATATTTCCCAATAACATATCAATCAGAGCTACTCAATCATATTTTTCTCTACCTTGAATGCTCTTGGTTGTTGGTGGTACTCAAAGTTGGACCTTCTATCTCATGGAAAATTCATTGATAAGTGTGAATGGAAATTCTACTTATGAAAAGTAGTATACAATTTGATGATGATATATAAATCATTAATATTTATGAACACATGTTTTTATCTTAGTTTATCATCAAACTCTAGAAAAACATCCATCCAGAAATGATATATCGCTGGTCCCCTGGGACCAATCCATTCAACCATCCCCATGGGGGGTGGATTTCATCCTATGAGAAATCTATCAAATGGTTGGAATCATACCACATGGAGAGATTTTTTATGAGTTTCTCTGAAGTAATTTTTTTAGGATGATCATGTACAGAATCCTATTTTAGTGTATGATATTCTATTCCATATGTGGAAGAAAACCGTGAAAGGGCTATCAATGTGCTAGCTTGTTTTCTTTAAAAACTAGATCAAAATTTACAAACATTATAGCGGGGTAAAACCATGTGTATTTCACCTTTGTTGGGGTCCCTCCAAAAAACATCGAGATGATTTTGGAACATTTTGTGGCATTCTGGATGCTAGGGATCATTCTTCATGGGGAAATCATGTGTTATTAGATGTTTCTTCAGACCTTATTCTAGTGTTTCTTCTTTTAATGATTCAAAACATGTATCTCTACCTAGCTTGGTATGCACACTATGGAATTCAATTTAGAACCCAAATAATGGTGGAATTCCTCATAGAGGGGTGACATCTCAACTTTTATGTAACAATACATGCTCACCTTTACCAGATTATGGGCCATATCTAGAACGAAAACACTCTATATCAAATTGGTGTCCACTTCAATTCTATCTTTGTTTGATTGGGGATCATGTTTGTTTATAAGAGTAATAAAACAATTCTCAAATTCCCGACCTTGTGTCCTAAAAAATATTTTTGTATGTCTATAGGTTTATTCAACTATTTTGAAGCACTTTAAATGTCATAGGGGTGTTATGATGGTATGACTGTTTTGACTTCACTATCCCACATATACCAGTTAGTTATTTCATTAATCATGGAAGAAAATATCTCAATTAGCGATATTATATAGTTTCCTTTTGGGATGGAGAACTTGAATCCATGGTATATGAGCTTATTTTCTATGAATTGTACTCACCACATTGGTTCTCTTGACAAATCAGATGTGTAAAAATGGTTTCTACAAATTCATTTTCTAGTTTCAAATGGAATTGGAATCCTAGAATAATCTAATAGTTTTTATTTGAAATCTCATGGTGACACATGGGATGTGATTATATTTATTCTTATTGATACCCCTTATTGCCCCACAAAGGATTATTCTTAGGCATGGATGACGGTTTAACCCCATGGTGTACTGGTACAATCAGACCTTCATGTGTACAAGCCTCTTGCATTTTCAAGTCCTCTATATGGGGTATCAATATATCTTATTTCATATTTTGTAGAGTCATCCCAAATGTGACCATACTCGGATGATAGACGTTTAGACGACAAACCAAATTTTGTTGAGGAAATTAGTTGTCCCCTATAGGCGACGAATGATTTTCATTCTAAATTTTGTGAATATGGGGCCTCCTACCATATTTAATCATTTATACTACTGGTTAGTAAACTTTATATCATAACCAATTCATCAAATTATGTGGCACTCTCATGTATTAATTAGTTTGGTGATCATGTCCATAACCTGATTTTCGATACCCCTATGGAGACATTCTATCATCAAGGGGAGTAGCTTTTCCAACCATTCCATGATATAAGGGAAGATGGTTTTGTTTGGTAGAATCTATTCAAATTTATAATGAATTTCATTGTATCCAAGGGAGAATTTTCTATATAGTAGATGAACTTCCACGATTTTACGAATGAGGCCCCCCTCTACCAACAATTGGATGAGATGATGGAGGCACTGTAGATGGGATGTCACCTATCATCTGATTTGAAATCCCATATGGATTCTTAGATTGTGAATATTTGGGGGCATGAAATGATGATTTCTCAACTAAAGTCTAAACATATAACATCATCAGTTTCCTTGGGCACTTGTCGAAGGATGGTTAAAGAGATAAAAAATCTATTCGAATTTCACAATCATGTTGAATAGGTGGGTTTAATCATAAGGGAGACACCTCAATTCCCAATTTATTAATTCATGTAAACCCATACCAATACTATTAGTTATATTGATCATTTGATGATTTAATTGAGTTTTCCTTAATCAAAAACCATAATTTTTCAGAACACCCAATTTTTTTGTGGAGGTTTTTGGAGATACTCAAAAATGGAGAGATTACTCATTAAATTCAATAATATGAATTAATTAGTTTATATTACATTCAATTAGTATTATCCATGTGTTACATTACAATTATGTTTCATTAGGAATTTTTGTGAGGGATCATCACTTAATTTATGATATATGAGCATGAATGTTTTATGTGCGGGGAAATCATTGGGAAATGAGATATCTATTGATGGATGGGTTCATTATAAATCTGTGGAGAGAAAATAGAATGTGAAAGAGCCATATATAGGCCCTAAAAATAACATTCAAAAGATTTAGTTTAGGGTCTGTAGATTAAACAAGATTCTTCATTAGCTTACGGTCACACAGTTCAAACCTTTTTTTGCTTTAGCATATGGTATTTTAGCATAGACCTTCTATTGCATTAGTTTTGGGTCTTTTATCATAAACCTTATATTTCATTATTTTAGTGTCTTTTAGCTCAGAATTTATATATACTATGTTTAGGGACTTTAAGCTCATACATTCTATTTCCTTATATCCGGGACTTCTATCTCGTACCTTATATTTCTTTAGTATAGTTTTTTTATCTCAGAAATTATATTGCATTATATTAGAGTCATTTAGTTCAGACCTTTTGTTTATTTTTAGTGAATTTTTGCTCATACCATTTGTTAATTTAGTATAGTTTATTTTATTTCATACATTTCGTTGCTTTAGTTTAGTGTCGATTAGATCAAACCTTCTCTTACGTTAGTTTTTGGTCTTTTAGATCACAACATTGTATAATATGGGGCTAGAATCACAAATATTACTCAAAACACTATGGGTTTCTGAGTTCGACCATGGAACTTATATGTCTCACAAGGATCAGAGTTAATTTTATGTAAGGGTTGACTCTTTTGGTATGCGGGTTAAGTCAATAGTGAGTTGGTAGCATTGTCGGGAAATGATATTCCCCACTCTTCTCCATGGGATACCAAAGATTCATGGGGATAATATGGTTTTGTTGGAAATACTACGGAATCTAGGCCAACCTATATAGTTGGGGTTTGGGTAATGAAAATTACAATGCAAAAGATTCATCTGAATGATGCGGAATGGGGTAGGTTTATTGGGTATGTCCCATGACACTATGGGACTGTCAGGTTCATCCATAGTGTCATTGAGGATCACAAGGATTATGAGGATCTTTATATTGAGCCAAGATTTATCCATTTGGTGGGTCTGATCCCTTGCTTCAACAGCATGGCCTAGGTAAGAAATTTTTTTTCCTTTCTAGGGGATATGAAATACTTTTGATGGATAAATCCCCGTGATGATGTCTTTGTGTATGAATGGAAGGATTTCCATGAATTTTTCTAGCTACATAGGAAAAATTAGATCATAATTGGAATTCTCAACCCCTATTACATGTGGTTTTTAATCATGAGGTTGAGACACCAAAGATTCTAGAATGAAGGATTGCATTCTGACTGTGATTATGAGAACAAATTATTGTGATGAAATGTCGAGGGTATATGATCAGCTTAGATAGTTAAATATGGAGAATGTAAATCATATTCCAAATCTCTCTGGCAATAAGGAAGGTATGGAAAATTCACCTTGGGGGATCATCGAACCCAATGGGTTGTTAGGTTCCACCATGATGATGCCATGATCATAAGAATCATTAATCTCTTTACATCGAGATGGGATTTCACTGATTGGTTGGTCTAATACCTCATATCATTAGCACAATCATGAAAAAGAGATATATTTTCTACTTCATTGGTAATGAAATATTTGCAATGAATTAAGATTATCATGATCATAAAGTGAGATATTTGTAAAATTTAAGATCCTATAAGGGTTCGAGCAACATAATATTTGTTCCACCACCTGTCGAACATAATCATATGGAAAAGAGATGTGACAAATCATTCCGTAAATTTTTTCCTAGATCAGGGGGTCTTGAGAGCATAGATTTTAATTTAATACGTCTACAATGTGAACCCCATGGACATTATGATTTATTTACATGTTCCACATTTTTTCCAAAGCACTGTAGATGAAGAGTTTATCATGTGTCCCCTATGGACATTGTGATTATTTTATGATCATGTCACCTCATCTTGTGATTAGCTTATGATCATGTCACCTCGTCTTGGAATTGGGGTGTTTCCCAAGAGGTTCATTATTTTAGTCTGGTTCAATAGTACTCCTACATCCCATTGAATGAGCAATTGAGAAATCAAAAATCATGTATCAATGTTCATGGCTCATGAGTGATGATATGTGACACTCATTAATGGAATAAAATATAACAGAATGTGGTCTTGGGTTCCACCTCAGTAATGTAAGGTTCACACGAATCATAAAAACATTTTTACAACGCCATGATATCTCCAGTTAGTGGGTATGGCCCCCGTATCAGTAGCCTGACCAAGATGAGATATATATTTTCAACTTCAAGTGAGGTAAAAGGTCTAAGATGACCTAATATGCTTCATATCGGAAGTGTGGGACACTGATTGAGGTTCTTAATAAGATGATGGAAGCCCTTTTTTCTCTGTCTTTCTAGGGTGAGGCTCTCGAGGTCCTCAAATAACATGGGATGGTGTAGTTAGTCTACATTGTTTATTATCATGTAGTGGAAACATTCATCCCTATGGAGTTTAACATCATGTGTTAAGAAAATGTGAACATTCCTGAAATGTGGTAATGCTGTATCTTGGCATATGGGTGAGAACATTAGGGTCTGTTCGCCACTCGTGGGAGTGAGAATGAAGCGACATGTAGTTCTTGAAGGACCATGTAGTTTAACATCATGCAGAAAAGAAAATACTTTAATGATGTTTAATGTCATGTAGTAAGAAAGATGTGGCATAGATTAATATTTTGTTGTAGGGACATATGTGTATAGTTTTGGGTTATGTGATTTAGACCATACGATGGAGTCCTTAATGGATATCTGCAATGTGGTTCGATATAGAAACTTGAATTTAAGTACAGGAAAACATGATTCAGTGACAACAAGATTCATTCTGAGATAACTCGAGGATATGGGGCCAAAATAGGTTACAACCATTTATGGGGCCGGATACAAAATGTTAGGGGATTAATATGTATCTCACGGGGATGAGAATATAGCCAAATTTAGTTTTGAGGGTTAAATGCAGTTTAATGTCATGTAGAAAGGACCAGATGTGTGCCCCTATTTCAAGGTTATTAATGTAATCTCCTACCACAATTCATAATCCCACATGAGCTATGGTCAGTGTGAGAAATAAATAGTAGTGTGTGTTTCATTATAGTGGAGAGAAAAAAGTGAGGTTATAATTAGAAAGTTCGGTATGATTCAATGGATGGCCTCTATGTAGGATCAAGGAATCACTGTGTATCTTTTTGGGAATGATAATAAAAACAGAAGTGGTTCTAGATGGACCGTTTAGTTTAACATCCTGCGGTAAAGAATAGTTTCCCCAAATTATAATGTCATGTGGACGAACATTGGCCCTACTATTTCATGTCTTTAGGTAATGACATTGCATCACACATAGTGAAAGGAAGATTATCCTATAGTTTGGACAAGAATTATGGCTACATAAATCACTCTCTATCATGTTATGATAGTAATCATTCCATACATAGTTATCATAATTCTGTGTAGTTTAACATCATGAATTAAGGATCAGAATATTAAATGTAGTTTAAAATCAAATTATGAGGAAGATGGTGATCTGACACGAAGATGATGAAATAGATAAGGCTCATAAAACATCATGCTTCAACCATATAAGGATTCCAACATATCCCACCATGTTAGGAATCAATGACAATGTAGTTATTGAAAAAATAGACACTATACATGTGATTTTAACATTCATATATGTTGGAATTATCTCATTTTGATTGTATCATCATGACCTAGGATTATAGATAAAGGCATCACTACATATCCCATCCCAATAAGAATCATGCCACACATAGTTCATATAATTTTTTGTAGTTTAATGTAATGATTTAAAGAAGTGTGTGGAAGGAAAAGGTCCCAAAGGGGATGTACATGGTGTGACAAAGAAAACACTGATCTGAATGGGGACCAAAGAGAATAACAACATGCCATGTATACCTAGAAGTGTTAAAAGATAAGTGTCCATTACAAAGGTAGGATTTTTGGTACCTTGGGTTAGACATGAAGACTAAATGTTTACTCATTCCTACAAATACCATTACAATTGTTATCAATCCACATAATTAATATGAGTACTATGTCATTAAACATCATGTGGACTAGAAGAATTTCCTTGCAGTTTAACATCATGTTTAAGGATGAGTTCCCATGCTTTTTAATGTCCTGAATTAAAGACGAGATTCAATGTAGTTTAACATCATGAAAATCCTACCTTCTTTATGAAAATTAGCATGAATCCCTTCTAAGTATACATGGCATGGTGTGGTTATCATTGGTCCCCATTCACATTAAGGGTTGTTTTATCACACCATGTACATACCATTTGAACCTCATCCTACCACCCACATCCTTACCACATGATGTTAAAGGACATAGAATTCTATGAAATCTGTGTGTCTTGATTTTTATCGGCATATGACATGTAGTGATGCATGTATCTATAATCCTAATCCTAGATATAACTATAAACATGAGATAATTCCCACATATATGTATGGTACAATCCTACATATAGTGTATCCTTTTTCATAACTACATGTTCTTTGATTTCTAACCAGATGGGACACATTGGAAACCACCTTTAGTTGAAGCTTGATGTTTCATGGAGCTTACCTATTTCATCATATTTATGTTGGTTCAACATATTCCTCAACATATTATTTTAATTTAAATTTAATATTCTCATCCTTAGTTCATGATGTTAAACTACACAGAATTATGAGAACTACGTATGGAATGATTAATGTCATAACAGGACACATAGTGAATCCTGTAGCCATAATTCTTGGCAAAACCATAGGATTGTCTTCTTTTCACAATACGTGATCCAATATCATCACCAAATGAAATGAAACTGCATTGCCAATCTTCAAACCACATGACATTATAGAACATGGAAATTAGTCTTTACCGCATGGTTTTAATTTGAACGGTCAATCTGGAACTATGTATGGTTATATTATCATTCCCAAATAGATACATTGGGATGCCATTATCCTATATATTGGCCAGCCCCTGCATCATACCAAACTCCCTTATTATAACCCATCTTCTGTCTCTTCTCTATAATGAAACCCACTCTACTCCTTATTTCTCACATTGACCATAGATCACATGGGCTTATGAATTGTGGTAGGAGATTAATTTAATAACCATGACATAGGGGTATACATCAGATTCTTTCTACAAGACATTAAACTACATGTAACTCTCCAAACTAAATGTGGCTTGATTCTCATCCTCTTGAGATACATAGTATCATATAATCATTTTGTCCCCAGGCCCAAAAATGGTTATAACCTCATTTGGCCCCATATCCTTGGGTTACCACAGAATGTTGTATGTTGTGACTAAAAATTCTTGGGTATTCATAAATGTAGGGTTTCTTTAGGGAACCACATTCCATATATACATTAGGGGCTCCATCTTATGGTCTAAATCCCATGAATCAAAACAATCCACACACGTCCATACAAAACAATATTAATCTATGCAACATCTTTCTTATTTCATGACATTAAATTACATTGAAGTATTTCCTTCCGACATGATGCTAAACTACACTGTCCTTCAAGAACAACATGTGGATTCATTATCACTCAAATGAGACATAGTGTGACAAACATGTTCTCAACTATATACCCAGCTAAAAAATTACTGAATATCAAATCATTTCTCATTTCCATAACGCATGATGTAAAACTGTCTAGAGATTAATGTCCATACTACATGACAATAAACAATGTAGACCAAATCCATCATCCCACCTTATTAGAGGACTCTATGAGCATCACCCTATCCAGACAGAGAAAAAAGTGCTTCAATAATCTTATTAATCACCATAGTCAATGTACCACACTTCCGATCTAATGATTATCTTCTCATTTGAAACCCTTAAACACCATTGATTTGGGAAATGTATCTCTCTTCTTGGTCATGATACTGATATGGCGGATAAGACCCACCAACCAGAGACATCATGGAAAGGTGAAAATATATTTATGATTCATATGAATCTTACATCACTAAGGTGGAACCCAACCCCAAATTGTTTTATAGGTCATCCAAATATTGATTGTCGCATATCATCACCCATGACCTGAGTACATTGATCCCTGATTTTTTATATCTCCATTTCCCATTCAAATGGATGTAGAAGTACTCTTGAACCATGATAACCTAATGGAACTCTTGGGAAACACCCCCATTACAAGACCAAGTTACATTATTTTAAACTGATCACACATTGGTCAAATATCTACGACCTTAAACTAATAAATATTTTAGTCTAAATTGCAATACCAAAAATTTATAATGGAAGAGACACAAAACTCACCATGATGAAAACTAACAATGTGATTGTTGGGAAAAATCTATCAAATAACATGATTATCACTTAATCTTCAGATCTTAAGAAAAAATGGGGTACATGTAAATAACACATAATACTCATAGGGTTTACTATGTAGTTGTATTAAATTCCAATATATTCTCCTTGGACCCCCAAATATAGGAAAAAATTTGACAAATGGTTTGTAACATCTCTTATCTATATGAATAAGTTTGAGAGGTGGTGGGACAAATATAATGGTTCTTGAAAAATTCTTGGATCATACATTTTTCAAATATCACATTTTGTGATCTGGGTCATCTCAAGTAATCACAAATATTTCATTAGCCATGAAGTAGAAAATAGATCTCTCTTCTTTGCCATGATACCGATGTGAAGGATCAGACACACCAGTCAGTGACATCCTAGCTCAATGTAAAGGGATTTATAATTCTTGTGACCCTAACATCGTCGTGGTGGAACCTAACACACCATTGTGATATAGGTTCCACTGAGGATAATATCCTATGCATTCATCATGGCATAAGAGATTTGGAATATGATTTACAGTCAACATATCTGACTGTCAAAGCAGATCTTATATCCTCAACATTTCATCATAATATTTTGTTCTGAATATCATAGCCAGAATGTGATCCTTCATTATGTTTAATTATGATGGATCAAACTCATAATTCGAAAACACATGGAATAGGGGTTGAGCATTACAATTATGATCTATATTTCCCTATGGTGTAGGAAACCTTTGTGGATAGGCATCAATTCTTACCCAACACTATCATCATGATTTCTGAGCCTTCAAAAATATTTCATATCAAATAGAAATGAAAACAAATCTCTTCCAATGGACATGATATTGATGCAAGCGCTTAGACCCCCCGAATGGAATCATATTTTACTTGTATAAAATCCTCATAAACCTTGTGATCCTCAACGACGCTGGCGAGGAACATAACACACCCATTGGGTCATGGGACATATCCAATAATCCAATTCCATTCTGTATCATTATAATGAATCCTCTGCCTTTTAATTTTCATCACCCACACCCAAACAATCAATAATGGCCTAGATTCCCGATTATTCCCCCCCAACCAGATTCTCCACATGAATCTTCTTTATCCCATGGAGAAGTGTGGAGGATATCTTTTCATGGTCACGCTACCAACTCACAATGGACCTAACCTACCAACCAATAGAGTCACCCCTTACATAAAAGGAATTATGGGCCTCATGATCCCTATAAGAACCATCAGAGAACTCAGAAACCAATAGTGATTTGAGTATATTTTTACATGATAGCCCCATATTATACAAATGTATGTTATAAAAGACCCAAAACTAAAGCCAGAAATGTTTTGACATATACGACCCTAAAATAAAGCAATAAAATGTATGAGCTTAATGAACATAGACTAAAGCAAAAGAATGTCTGAGAAAAAAGATCCTAAACTAAATCAACAATTGGTTAGAGCAAAAAGACCCTAAAATAAAACAATAGAAGGTCAGAGAAAAAAACCTATACAGAAGAAATAGAAGGCCTTAGATAAAAGACCCTAAACTAAATCAATAGAATGTATGAGAATAAAGTACCTAAACATAGATAATATAATGACTATAAAAAATAACAAAAAACTATTGAAACAGAAGGTCTGAGCTAAAATACCCTAAACTAATGTAATATAATTTCTAATCTAAAATTCCTTACACTAAGAATATAAGGGATCGATCTGTGTGACCCTAATATAATGAAATAGCTAGTTTATTCCCCATACCCCAAACAAATTCAATTGAATGATATTTTTAGGGCATATATACCACCCTTTCACATTCGAGTTTCTCATTGCAGATATACAATAAACCCATCCTTCAATACATATCTCCTTCCCCAATTATTTCACCACAAAAAAACATTCATTCTCATATATCATAATGTTAGTGATGATCCCAGACATTAATTCCTAATAAAACATAATTTTAATGTATCACATTAATAATAATATTGGATAGTACGATAAACTCATTAATTCATATTATTGAATTGAGGGTGGAATCTCTATATTTTGGAGTCCCTCCAATAAACATCTACAAAAAAATTAGGTGTAGTGAAATATTATGGTTTTCGATTAAGGAAAACTAAATTACATCCAATGATTACAAATAGAACCAATAATATTGTTATGGGTTTTGATGGATGAATCAGTTAAGAATTGATGGGTCTCCCTTCCAATTTCCATCACATATTCCATAGGATGAAGAAATTTGACTATATTTGTTTGATATTTAACCCTCCTTCGACTAGTGGAAAAGGAAAACGATGATGTTGAATATCTAGACTTCAATTGAGAAATAATGTTTTCATGCCTCTATATAATCACCGCTTATGCATCCATATGAGATTTGAAATCTGATTATATCTGACGACCCTTTTCTAGTGCCTCCATCATCTCATTAAATTGTAGATAGAGGGTGTCCTCATTAGTAAAATCATGAATGCTCATCCACTATATTGACAAGTCTCTGTAGGATAGAATAAATTGTTTTATAATTTTGAATAGATCCTACCGATCAAAACCATCTACCCCCAGATCATGGAATGGTTGGAAAAAATTATCCCCCTGATGATAGAATGTATCCATAGGGGTCTCATTAATCAAGGGATGGATATGATCACAGACCAACATAAGACATGAGTGATCCTTAGAATGTGATGAAGTAGTAATGATAGATAGATTACTAACTAGTAGAATAAATGATAAAATAGGTCCGGAGGCCACTTATTCGCAAAATTTTGTAGTAAAATCATTCATAGCATCCACATAAGAACAAATTCCCCCAATAGAATCTGATCTGTCGTCTTAACATCTATCATCTGAGAGAGGTCACATGTTAGATGCCTCTCCCAAATATTACCTCAGATAAATTGATTCCACATATGGATGAGTTGACAATGCAAGAGGCTTGTACACATGAAGGGCCTACTATACCAATACAACTTTAGGTTAAACCATCATCCATGCCTAATAATAATCCATGGTGACGAATGTACGGGTATCAGCAAGTATCATTATAATCCCACCCAATGTGTCTTCATTATTTATCATTTAAGAGAACTATCAAGATGATTTTAGGATGTCATTCCCCTTGGAAACTAGACAAGGAATGGGAGAATCACTTTTTACACAACCAATTTGTTTAGAGGACTGATGTGGTGAGTGCAGTTCATTGATAATATGCTCATATATCATGGCTTTAAGGACCCCATCCCAATGGGAAACTATATAATATCCCTAATTGAGTGAGTTATTTCCATCATTAATGAAATAACTAACTGGTTTATGTGTGATAGAGAAGTGTAAATTATCACACTAGCATATCTCAAATTTGAATTAAATAGAGTTTCAGGGTATATGAATATCTCTAGAGACATACAACAATATTTTTTGGATGCAAGGTCTAGAATTCGAGAATTGGTGTACTACTCGTAGAAACAAACATGATCCCCAATAAAACCAAGAAGGAATTGATGTGGCCACCAATTTGGAATGGATTGTTGCCTTGTTAGATATGGCCCCACATCTGGTAATATTGATCATGTATTGTTACATAAAATATTAGACGTCACCCCTCTATTAGGAATGCCACCATTATTAGGGTGATAATGTGGATTCCATACTGTGCAAGCCATTCTGCATAGAGCTACCTGTTTCAAAACATAGAATGAAAAACCACTACACTACGTTCTATAGACACCTCTAAGAAATCCTGATTTCCCCATGAATAATGATCCCCATCATCCAGAATTCCCCAAAATGTTCCAAAATCATCACAATGTTTTTGGAAGGGACACCACTAAGGGAGAATTAAGCATTATTTTACCATACTGAAATGTAGGAATATATTGATCTAGTTGGTGAAGGAAACATGCACAGATATTCACAGCTCTTTCCCCTTTTTCTTCCACAAAAGGAAAATAATGTCTTACACTAAAACCTAATTCTGCATAAGATCATCACAAAAAAATTGTATTTAGAAACTCATAAAAAATCTATCAATGTTTAGTGATTCTTATGAGTTGATATATATATCATAGGCTGGTACCCACCACACCATGGGGATGGTGAAATGTATTGGTTCTAAGGAATCATCGATAGATTATATCTCGATGGAGGATAGACTAGAGGTAGATGATGAACTAAGATATCCACATTGGTTTTTAAATATTAACGATGTACATATCATCAATAAATTATAGACTTCTTTTTCATACCTAGTATTTCAATTAACAATCATCAAAGATTTTTCCATAGAGGAGAAGGTCTCACTTTATGTACCACCTACCACCAGGAGCGTTCAGGGAAGAGAAAAATATGCTTCAGTCGCTCTGATCGATACATTTTGGGAAAGTATATGACCATCCGGGATTAGGGGGTAGTTGGCCAGCACATATGAAAATCCCTGATGTTTGGTTGTTTCCAATTGACCATCCTCAGTAATCATCACCTAAGAGCAGTCCAAGTAGCTAAACACAAGACAAAACTATATATTAAGGTATGGGGAGGGAATAACTACAACATCCACCAGACCAAAATAATATAATATATGTTAGTTAGAGAGGTGATAATTTAAGATTTTAGTTTAATGAACAACTGTAAAATCATGATATCAGTACCCACACGAGTGTCGGGATCCCCATTTCGATTCCACGTGATAATTGACTTTTTGTTATATATAGATAAAGAACCATGATAGGATCCATAATTCATTTGAAAAATAATTATATGGCACATGTCAAATTAGAAATAAAAAGACTTCACAAAACAAAAGGCTTTAAAATTCGTCATTTGTATCATGCCCATCACATGACCCATCCAAGTGTCTGTGAGCCACATCAAGGTGTTCACAAATGACCCGGTCTCCAGAAGAATCCTGAATCACATAACTCTATGTGTCCCCAATGACATCACATGACCTCCATGGATGCTATCGATCACATTGCCTGAATATGGTCACATGAATTTATTGAGAGGGTGAGGGAAAAAAATCAAAATGTCCTCATCATATCTTCCTATGTATATGTTATTAATGAATCTTATTTTATGTTCGATAAATTTGAGTCTCTGGGCAGAAATTTGTATTGCTCAATAGTAGGGATTGCAATAGGGACCCACATCACAACATCATGGGTAGTAAATATAATTAGGGTTCATGAAAAGGTATTGAGTCAAGGAAAGAACAAGTGAGATCTAGAGAATGTGGAATACTATGGATGTCAACCACATCACTTCTTCACACGACTACAAAATAGTGTTTTGTAGTGATAAAAAAATTATTTTCCACATCTAAAAATCACTAATAATAGAGGCACTATTAAAATGTGGTCCCTTTTATCAACATTAAAAATTAATGATAGAGTAACCTTTTTCATCAATTTCATGAATGAATTGATTGAAGACTGTTTAGAATAACTACATCAAATCGAAGTGAACAGCTTTTCACAACGCTTGACCCCCCCTCCCCTCCCCTCATTCAACTGGTCTCGAAACCCCGTACATGAATACACCTTCCACCCCATTGACAGCTCTAGGCACACCGCCACACATATATCGTGCTATCCCCCATGCAGCCTCCTACACACCCCTTCCACCACATTGATTCAAACAATAAACCTTTCCCCTGTGCTCTTGCACCTCAATCACTCACCCATCATGTTTTGTTCCCCATATAATGTAAATATCTATTTAGTTATATATATTTAGTAATATAAATTTTAATATCAATATATATATATATAATATATATATATATATGTAGTTATATTAATATACATAATTATTTATATATTCTTATATATTTATATCTACTTATATATAAATAGTTATAATTTATCATTATATTTTTTAATATATTATATATATTTAAAAGAGTAGTTCTAAATAAATTTATAAAATATGTTCTGTTGTGTTGGTTTATTAAGAAATTAATATCTAATTAAATAAAAATATGAAACTTAAATGCAAAATATATATATATTATATTATGTGTATCTAAAACTATAAATAAATATATTGATATATATTGATATATATTTAAATATATTATATATTAATATGTATATTTATATGTTAGAATATAAAAATAATATATATTAGTATTTTAATACACAAGTATACACTAATAAACAGAAACACACAATCATTATATATGTTTATAAATATTCATAAAATTATATTTTAATAAATTGTGTAATATTTTTTATATATATTGGGAAACAGTATATATATATATAAGATTAATTATATGTCCATAAAATTAAAATTTTTTGTTTGAATAAAAAGAAGAATATGTATATATTGTTATATGTTTGATTATATATAATATTACGCTGTGAAAAAATATAAAATTTTCAATCCATAATATTAGTATGAATGTAAGACCAGAGAATAAATTTAGTCCCCACCGAGAAGGAAAAAATACCTCATTAAACAACACTAAAAATACATTTAATGTTAAAATTTTTTGATACACCACAAAATATCTTCTTTTTGGAAGAATTTTGGGAATTATTTGGCCTAATTTTTTTTCTATGGTTTACTTATGCATCCAAGTGTGTAGATCTTCTATCATACTTTTATTTGATGTGTTATAGAGCTTGAATAGACTCCCAGATCCATGGATATGGTTGATTAATGTTTGAGTTAATATTTTATCAAATTTTAGATATTTCATAAGACATTTTTATGTGTGCTTATTAAAATTATTATTTATTGATTCTTCCTCTATAATAATTTCTGAATTAAAAGTGAAATTTTTTGTAAAAAATATTTTATAATCCATTTTCACTAAATATTTCATATATTATGAGTAAATGAGTATTTATAACAATATAAAACATATTTAAAATATATATATTATATTTATATCAAAATAAATATGATTTTTATATTAATCTACTATTTTTATCTTATTTTTAATATATACATTTTATATGCATTATTAAAAAAAGGATTGAAAAACGTTCCCATTTATAAGGGATAAATAAAAAAAATAAAATGGGGGACTCATTTACAATGATAAAATAGCTCGGATAATGTTGTTATCTTCAGGAGCGCCAAAAATATTATTCATAATTGTCTAAATTTAACAGTTCTTTTTTTAAAATAGTTTAAATTACCCTTTATCGATGATTTTTTAGTGAGGATAAGTGTTCCACATTTATCTTGATTTTTTTGCGCTCTTAATGGGTGGAGCTTCGAAAACCCATTTTTGAGGAACAAATGATGAGTTCGGGGAATCCTCCATTAAAAACATCCAGTAACAATCTCTCTATAACCCTTCTAACTATCTAGAGTTTGTTTCTAGTACCATCGAAGGCAGCATTTTAGAAAATGTAGAAGATATTTAATGTGGCATCGTCACCCCAATAAAGTAACAAGACAGATTTTGATTATACATAGAATTTTCATTAGTGGAGGCCCATGAAGGGATCTCCAATATCAAATAATGTCATATAGGTTCACTCATTCTATAGTATCTCATCGATTTCGCAGCTTAAAATGACAGTTGGAAAGGCAGAAACATGGTACATGCATTCCACAATGTTGTCCAACTTAGGGGAACCACCTGAGAGGATGATTTCCCATACTAGGCCACATGCCCACCTGTAACTGGCAGTATGAGTCCTCTTTGACACCCATCATTAGGTCCATGTCCATGAAGACAAAAAACATGGCCTCCCTAAAGGATGTTTTATACCGGATGCATGTTTCTGTAGTTAAAATTTTGAGCGTGTAATATTATGGAACTACAATAGAGATACCTTAAACTGAAACTAATCCACCATTCATACCGACATGGTGACGATGGTTGGGTACATTATAGAGATAAATATTTGTTAATTAATGACTATAAAGAGGATAGATATGTGGTTGGCTGATACATGAAGCTTCTTTGTGATGGGGATGACCCACATGGGATCCATACAAGGTGACTCCTCACAATCATCATGGGAGGTCCACATCCCTCAGAAACATCATATATCCACTATCACACCATATATGACCCATGTGATCTTTATTGGCCAACATTTCCTAGTGTCATCCACTATCTAATAACTGATCATCGTCACCACAAGGGTCAGATTTCTGAAATAGTCGTCATCGATGGTTTCTCCGATGTAGTACCATAAATACATCCTGCTAACATCTATCACTACAAAAATAAGTTACCGGGACACAACATCCAGCAAGGATGCCTCACAATTGGCCGACACGGATTGCATGCTAAAAATTGTGGCTGCATAGGACTTCTACACTTCTTTATTGTTGTTTACATGGCTTGGTATGGGTTATCATCATATCTGATGATGCCTTGGTGTTCAATGACATTGTCCAAATCCATCACCACGATGCATCCTTCACATGCGTGATTTTCAGACATGCATTCAATGTGGTGATGTTCTTACAGAGAACTTATCTAACTGGATTAGATTTCAGTGATCCCTCTTACGACCACCACTATAAAAAATTCCTAGAAAAATCCATTGGTGTTTTGATCATTTATTTGGGTGACAATTCAATGTTCCTCCTAATCGATATTTGTTGGTACGTAATAATTTCGCGTAATATCAACCACCTCTTGATAATGTGTAGGGTGACATTGAGACATGGATAGGTCGAAACCCAGATTTGAAGCCACAAACTCTTCATCTGTGAGGTTAGTGAAGAGGTTGGTATCCACACAGTATGAGTGGTCACCGCCACAGTTGAATGCCTCAAAGAACTCCATTTTTCTTTTGATAATAACCTAGAAAATCGCTTTCTCATCATCCACTATGTAACACTACCTGTGCTTCTCTATCCACCTCTCATGCTTCACATGCATGGATACTTGATCAGGGAATATGCAACTACCAGACACGACCACCTGGTTGGATTGGCTAGGCATACCTAGGATGACTTCCAGGACAATTATTTTTTGAAAGAGGGATCATGAGATCCATGTCATGCAATCATAATGGGATTGTTAGAAGCTAATAGTAGATAATAAACTCCTTAAATAAGTCTCACACAAGCCTTCCTATTATATCCTCACTATGATACAAAGAAAATACATGCATATTTACTACGTTAAATAATGTTTTACTAATAAATTCATGATAATAATTTCATAATAATAATTTCATGATAATAATTTTATTAGTTATTAGTAAGAGAATTAATTATATTAATATTCAAAAAATGTATTCAAAAAATAATTATTATGTATTAAAATATTAATTATTTATTAGTGATATTATTAAATTATAATTATAATCAAAATTAAATAAAAAAAATTATTTTAGAAAATGAATGATATAAAATTGATCAATCGATCCAGACAAACAAATCTAATTCTGAAATCTATCCACACAGTAATGGTTACCCAATGACATACAATAACTCACTAGCTGATGGGAATCATGATTACTCGAATGCATTATAAATGATTGGGTTCTTGGGGAGAAGGAATTAGTGCATATAAAATATATTTCTTAGAAGAATCCTACACAACATTGAATCCTCCAATTTTTTAATATAACATTAATTACATCAAGGGAATTAGAATCCATAATGACATGATTCAATCAATTAGCCTGGGAATTGAGGATCCATTGAATAATTTCTAATGATTCGTCAATAATCAGGCTCCAAAATCCATGAAAAACCATGTACCGAACTTTATCCACATGGTCGGTGCACTGTCGGTCAATGACCCCTACCCAATAAACGACCATGTCGAGACAACATATTCCTTGTTGATTTTAAGGAATCATTAAAGAGTAGGATTCTATCAAGGTGGAGCTCATCATAGTCGAACAACTGTTGGTACCACCCTATTCGATAACCACAAATTCATCTATTCGGAGGCCTTATCCACCCAAATATGACAAATATATACACATCTTGAAAAACCCATTCATTATAATGAGACAAAAAATGCCAATAAATAGTGAACCACAAACCCACATCAACTGGTTTTAGAGAGGAAAACCAATCGTTGAAAACATGGGCCATCTCCATATAGGGACATGAGGAGTCCTTATAACCTGGGAACATTCATTCAAGACTCCCTCCACCCCCGAACAAAGATGAATATAATGTATATGTGTTTTGGCATGTTGGAATCACAATGGAAACACATCTTCCCCAACCATATGTCATATTGTCAGAAGGTCACGCGTCCACAATGCACACAAGAAACTCTATCATCATAAAATTATTACCTCTAGAGGTAGGGGTGACATGTTTTGGTAAAGACGGGAAAGCTTATAACATGTAATCAATATGAAAGATAACGCGCCATATAAAGAAAAAAATTCGCACCAAATAAAATAGATACACATCAACCCAAAATGAAATGTGTAGAAAATAAAGTTAACACTAACAATTTTTACATAGGAAAACCAAAAGGGAAAAACCATAGGTCCTGGTCCAGAAAGAGGGATCCACTAAATTCAAAAGATACATTGTAGAGACTCCCCATAATTGGAAGGGATATCAAATTTAATACTAAAGAAAAAATAATTTAATCAACAATGGAGGGAAATTAATATGATCATTGAAAAACTGTGATCACTAAATGGGATTTACTCTTGGTGTTGTTGGTGTCAGTGTGATGAAATTCCATGGAGATGCCTCCTTATGTATGAAAAAGAATCAGCTTAAAATAATTTCTTCATGTCAAAACCATGTCACAACATGAATTAATTCATGCGGGATTGGACCTCATTAAAAATACCACATTAACTGAGAAACCAGGTGGTTATCCAACTTAGTTGTTGTTACATAGTGCTCCAATTAAGAAGGTTCCCAACAAAGTCTCCATCCGACTCAATTGAGGATCACCGCCAACCATGAAATCATTCAAAAAGACTATAATTTTCTTATGGGTAACTTCCCGGTCAACTTGTCTCGCCCTTATTCATCATTGTGTATCTATTCATGCTCTAAGTGTCTTGAATCAAGGATGTTTCAGTTCTAATGTTATCGAACATCAATATGTTATGACCTTCCATGAAAAGTGGAAATCCTCCCCAACAATAGCACTCTGACTATCACAAAAAAAACATACATGTACAGATTTAAACTTATCTCTTCAATAAATCCTTTCATACACAACCATTCTTTTCATCCCTCAGTAGTGACAACAAACTCTGACATTGTATTAGTGAAAGCAACACATCTCATCAATCTAAAATTACAAGAAATATCCCCCCTACAAATTTGATCAAATTGACTAAAGTATAATTCTTCAAATTGATATCTCCTTTGAGGTGTGAATATGTAAAGAAAAAAAATCATAGTTTCCCATATTACAAAACACAATCTCATGTCAGATGTACCACAAATACAACAAAAAATTTATGTCACCCCTCTACAATTTTCTCTACAGGGGTTTGATAGGAAACGACTAACCACACAAATTGCATGATCTATATCATATCTAGTACATACCATTGAATAAATAAAACCACCAATGATAGATGAATAAGTTATATACTCAATCTTCTCTCTATTTTCATCACAATAAGGTGATTGGCTGGTAGTAATCATAAATTGTAAAGCATGAATGGTACAAAAAAACATTCCCTATATCTGTAGAAAATATCTAAATAACCTTCTTTAATGTATCTCCAATGACATAACCCCAATTTCATGGCCTTTATGTCATGGTAGATCATCATGATAGGTGTCTATTGTGCTAGAATGAATATGTTCATAGCTAATTGATGATTATGATTGCTCTATTCACTATCATCCTGGAATGTAGAACAAGGTAGTTGATGCTCTAAACAGAAAAGAACCTGTTAATCATTCCAAGTTTTGGATTGAGAAAGACCGTATATTCTTGGATATGCAAAGTATGGATTTGGAAATCAGAAGGGAAGGGGATACATCCTACCTTGGCCAAATGATTGTGCAACCATCCATCCAAGAGAAGATTAAGGAAGCAAAAAAGGGATGATGTGGAGATAAAAAAGAGGGTCAATGCAGTAAAGGAAGGGAAGCTGCAAGAGTTCCATATTGATGATTATGGTGTAATTCGGTTTGGAATGCGGATTTGGGTGTCTTTAGATCCCAAGATAAAGAAGGAGTTATTGGATAATGCACATAGATCAACTTTCTCTTTCCAACCTCGGAGTACCAAGATGTATCATGATCTCCGAGAACACTTCTGGTGGGATAACATGAAGAAGGAGATTGCAGAATAAATATCAAGGTGCTTTTTACGTCAGCATGTTAAACCTGAGCAACAAAATTCCAAAGGTATGATGCAACAATTTCCTATACCCATGTGGAAATGGGAAAATGGTACTATGGACTTTGTCACAGGTCTCCTGAAGACGCCAAAGGGAAATAATGAGAAATGGGTTATGGTTGAAAAACTCACCAAGACTACACATTTTTTCTCTATTAGGGAAGACCTCTTGCTTGAAAAACATGCAAATACATATGTGAACGAAGTGGTGAGACTGCATGTTGTTCCACTCTCAATTGCCTATGACCGTGATCCAAGGTTCACATCTAAATTATGGAGGAACCTTCAACATGCTTTGAATACTGAATTGAATTTCAGAAGGGCCTATCACCACCTAACTGATGGCCTGTCTGAAAGGACAATTCAAACGCTTGAAGATATGCTAATAGCCTGCTATCTTGAATTCAAAGGTGGTTGGGATCAACATCTTCCATTAGATGAGTTCTCCTACAATAATAGCTTCCACTATAGTATTAAAATGGATCCGTATGAATCTCATTATGGGAGGTGATGTATAACTCCAACCTGTTGGGATGATGTTGGAGAAAGAAAGCTACATAAGCCCGATCTTGTTCAATATACGATAGAGAAGGTTCAAGTCATCCAGAAACACATCCAATCTACACAAAGTCGGGAAAAGAGGTATGTTGGCAACCGTCGAAGGGACTTGGAGTTCGACGTTGGAGATAATGTCTTCCTTCAAATATCTACATGGAAGATAGTCATGTGATTCAGGAAGAAAGGGAAGCTAAGCCCAAGGTATATTGGCCCCTTTGAGATCCTTGACCACATAGGAGCCATGGCCTATCGTCTAGCACTTTCTCAAAATATGGCTCATGTTTATGATGTGATTCATGTATCACTACTGAGAAAGTACATACCAAACCACTCACATGTACTAAACTCATATGTGGTGCAATTGGAAGATGATCTCTCCTATGAGGAGAAGCCGGTAATGAATCTGGATCGGAGAGAAAAGGTTCTACACAACAAGACAACCCATCTTCTAAAAGTGTTGCGGAGGAACCATATGTTTTCCAAAGCAACTTGGTAACCAGAAGATGAAATTAAAGAGAATTAGCATCACGTGTTTGTTTACAGTGAAATTTCGGGGGTGAAATTTCTTACGGGGGGAAGAATGTAACGACCCAATGTTTTTTCAATGGAATGTTCCCTTCTTATATTTAAGTCAAAAAATAACATGAAAACACAAAATAATGAACTATTAAGTGATAAGTGAAGTTTAAACATAAGTTTGAGAATCATTTGTTTGGAATTATGAAAATCATACATACACGGTTTTGTTCAAGGTGATTTTTGGAGTATAATGAAAAAATAATAATTTTTGGTGAATAGTGACCTGCCCTTATGAATAGTAGCATAACCTTATGAATAGTAATATGTCCTTTATGAACATAAAATATTCCAACATAAGAGTAACATTACCTTTGAATAATTAAATAAAATTAAGACATCTTTGAAAGTGACAATTTGACCTTAGTAAACGTTTTGTTATTTTGTAAGTCATAAATAATTAATTATAATTAATTAATTAGTTTAAAAGAATATATATTTCCCTTAAAATGTATTGAATAAATGTATTATAGTTTTTAGATGATTTTATAATTCCCTACGTAATTTTTGAAAGCACTATAAATCAGTTTTAATCATAAAAACTATTTTTTAATTAAATTATGATTTTAATTAAAATATTAAATTAATAATATTTAGAAAATTATATTAGGAAAATGGACTTCATTTTTAGATTCTACACATTGAAAAATCGTTGGGGTAAACTTTTGGAATTTTTCTGAGATACATGAATTTTTTATGAATAGTAGAATCCGATAATTCACAATAAATGCTAAATAATGTATTCATTGAGTCATCGATGATGCTCTTCTGATGTAAGACCACTTGGTCCGGGATTAAATTATAAAATTACTATTATTGGTCTTTAAGGAGTCATTATTCCTTGTCTTGTGGAGATATAATATACTAATGAATTTTATATTAAGGAAACCCCTCTCCCCTCCACTATAAATACCACCCTTCACTCCCTCCTTTCCTCAAACCTCTCAAGCTCCAAGACGTCTCTAAACTCTTCCCAAAAATCATTCCTAGCCCCCCCCCCCCACCAAAGTCCAAATGATTCTGGTCTCATCAAAATACCATGACTAGCTTCCTTAAGGAGGATCTCAAGAGGAAGATTTAAGAGGTAATTTATCTCCCTCTTCTCTTTAATTTCATTTCAAGTCCATGTTCATTTCTGGATCTATCCCCACCTATCTTCATCTAAATTGCATTGTAACTCTAGAATTATACATCTAATGAAATTTTATGATGATAATGTTATATTATATCATCCAACACCCTTTCCCTTTTCCCCTTATTTTAGTAAAGAGAATGGTGTTCGGGATGTGTTAATTTATCACCATCAAGAACAAAATGACTTATTCTTCCATTTATATCTTCAGATCTGGTCATAAAACAATTTTTATGGTTTATCCAGGGTATTTTATGTGTATTATATTCTATTTAATGTTCGGGAAATAACCTATGGACGTATTAGTACTTGATAAGTTAAAACAAGTTCGTTGTGATCCAAAAACCGCCCAAATTGACCCAAATAACCATCATTTATTTCTTATCTAATGATTAATCCATGTGGATGAAAAATAATTCATTATAGGATCATTATAACTCCTGTCATATGATTAATCACATGTAATATCATTTCTGGATGTTTACTCAGGTTCTACCAAAACATCAATTTATGAATACAAGAGAACCACCCAAGAAAACCATAAAAACGAACATCTTCGAACAATATTTTTAAACTCTATAAGTCATCCAAAGGCACATAAATTCACTTAATGAAACTAAAATGAACCATATTAATTTAAAAATGGTTCTATATTTCTAATTAATTAATATAATGTCATTATACATGACATTAATGAGTAAGAAGCATTCAGTTACAAGGTAAGGGGAAATTCTCGAACCCAACATTCATCTGTCGGCTTATACCTCTTTCACTCCATTTTGGATATGGTCACTCTTTAAAGATCAGTATTCATAATTTTATTTCTTTTTCTATTATATACCTGTTTTCTATGGAATTTTATTTCAATCCAAATGTTTTCCGAAATTACTCTTCTCTTAAGAACTCAACCTTTACCTCTCATTCAAGGTTGATGATTCTTGTATCATGTATGTTGTTCCCTATTTCATTTGAGAACCAAAATTATATTAATGTGTTCTTATGAGATGAATCCCATTACTTTTAATTGGTTATTTATTTTCATTTATCTTATATGTTCATTTTTCCATGCATGATAATGATAATTTTATGATGTGACGGGTGCACCTAGATTTATATAGCGCAATATGAATTTTTCAAAGTGATGGGTGTGCCCTGAATTATACAGTGCTCTTATGCATTGGGTAACGTGATGAATCTCATGAGTAAATTTGAAATGATGTGTGAACAAGATTCTATCTTAGTTCACAAGTATGTGTGGTAGTTAACCACTAATACATGATGTTTCATTTTATACATTGCCACATTTCCAGACTTTTATTTATGCTCCTCTAATGTTCATGATCATTTGGCTATGTTATGATTATGCTCACCGAATTCTATATTGTTCTTATCTATCCTCTTACTGGGATTCTATCTCAGCCCTTTTGACGTGTATCCTCAGGTGGCAACATGTACTAAGGAGAGGACAAATGCCACTAAGAAACTAGTGATGAAGAAATTAAATAAATGTTTATGGTTGATGTTGTATTTGTTATGTGTGGTCCAAGTTTTCCCATGACAGTAAGCCATTGGATCCTCTTTGTGAAATACTATTAGGTTGTCTGCCTTTGAAATGATGTAATAGTAATGTAAGAAATGTCAGGGTCACTATACATCCTATCTATGAATAATAGAGTTAGACTAATAATTTCATGATGATAATATTATTAATTATTAGCAAGTGAAATATTATTATTATTATTATTATTATTATTATTCATAAAAATTAATGCACAAAATTATTATTATGTGTCAAATTATTAATATAATTATTATTTTATTTTATTATAATTTTATAAAATTATTTACTTATTATTAGATAATAGAGTAAATAAATTATTACGTAAATAATTATTTATTTTTGTGTTTGATAATTTAATTTTTATTTTTAAAATTCATAAATAAGAATATTATTATTTTTCAATTAAATATTGTTACATATCCTCACATATATAATGAAAATACATGCATCCAAGAACATGGAAACTCTTAATAATTTTAGGATAATAATATTTTGATACTATAAATTTAATTACAAAGTACTCATTATAATGATGTTATTATTAATAAATCATTATAATAATGCCATTAAAGTGAAATAATTAAAATGAATTCATAACAATAAAGTTATGTACATAATAATTTTGTTATTATTTTGGTCTATTTGTTATTACAATATAATTATTAATAATAATCAATATAATCTTATTAGAATTAAAATATGTTAATTATTAATAATTATGTTATTATTTTTATTATTTGTATTATTAATATTTAGTCACATATAATTATTAATAAAAATTATTTTTTATTTAATATTTTTAAAAAATCATTTTAATATTTATTTAATAGATATTACTTATGTTCATAAATTAAATTTCATTTAATGTCTAAATGTAATTTATCCTTCATGAGCTTTTGTTGTTACCTTGTTCTTTTAATGTCTAAATATAATCTTTTGAGACATTATTGTTTTTAACATCTATATTGTTGTATGTTTAATATTTTTATTAAAATATTATTAATTTTAATATTTTTTATTGGTTTAGTCAAAATTTTTAATTTATTTTTATTATACATATAGTTCATTTTTTAAATTTTATCAATGTTGGTCACATGAAACAGAATAAACATCTTTTGTTTCATGTAGTTATAATTTGTAGCCTATAAAATATAGTTAATAAGAAATATATAAGTGAAAAAAAAACATTGATTGAAAATGTGAACAATAGTTTAAAATTCAAATAATTTCATAAATATAATGATTTTTTTCTAGAAATAAGTTATTTGAAAAAAATAACAATTTCAAGTGTCATCAATATAACAAAAATGCCTTTTACAACACTTCAATTCATCATAACAATCTACAATAAATTATAGAGGTAAACGTTATCATTGTTAACACAAGAACTGATAAAGGGTACCTTTTATCAGTTCGTTTTTAATGGTTATTAATATTACCCTTTATCAACACTTTTATAGTACCCACAAATGTAACCATTATCATCAGTTTTTTAGCACTGATAAATGTCCAAATATAATGAAATAATTAAATAAATATACTAAAAAATGAGTTTACATGAAAAAATTAATATAATATTACTGAAAAAATAGTTGCTAAAAATGGAAAAAAAATTAATTCTTTATATATTTTTCAAATACTAAGAAATAGTTTAGGTATAGATAATTGGAAAAATATTCTCTGGAGTTGCACTAATGGTGTCTTGGGTACATCATTCGTGGAGGATCATAATAGGACTTTTCATTCTTATTTCAATCGCAGTCAAGTCATATTTGAATCTACCATGTTTGTCACTGATACTATTTCCCTCCTTTGTCTTCACTCAAGGGATCATGATGAGAGGTTATAATAATTCCAAATCTATTTCCCCCACATTGACATACGAATATAACTAGGAATGTGAATTCATATTTTTTTATTTTTATTTTTTTTATTTTATGTTATTTATGTAGTGTGGTATTTTTAAATACCCATCCATTAATAATTTATACTAAATCATTTTTTCTAGAGTAAAAGTATAGACTGGTTTTTAAAATTTTCGAATATAGTTTTTTGAAACTATAGGATTAAAAAATCTCTACATTAGCATATAAAGAAAAAATATTATAACAATAATGAAAATAATTTATTTTATTACCATCGTAGACTATGATGGTGGTTTTCTCTATCACCGACTGACAGTGATAGATGCCTCAATCCATGAAACTAGAAATTAAATGGATATGAAGTTAAAAATGGTACTGGGATGGAAATTATAATCCACATAGCCTAGAGAATTTATAAATTCTATTCGAGAATAGAGGTGTGGTGGATAATAATGGGAAGGAAGACTTCATTACTACTGGTATTTCGTGATGGGTCCCTTAACAAGTCCAAGCATCATCAATCATACATACCAACTTTGAGAAAAATTACATAGTATAAAGTGGTGTTGTGGAGATTGTCTTGGGACATCTAGTTGTTTATTTGTATTTTTCTCATCTAAAAAAATTATTTCTATTTTAAAAAATAAATATTTTGAGATATTTTTCCCATAATAATTATGGAGTGGAATAGATATTTCCTTAAAGAATGGTCTCCCTCTCATAGAGTGACTTTTTTATAAAATTCTTGAAGAATGCCATATGTCATAGAGAGCCTTCGTAATGAAATAACCTTATTATAAAAATCATATTTTTGATTATTTTCTAATGCGGATGTTATTCCAGAGAGAACCCTTCATTATTTCTTTATTAAAATAAATTAGATTTCTTAGTTATATATGTGTTTGGGTTTGTGATTATTCCTTTTATAATAATTGTTAATAACATTATTAATAATAAGTAAATTATATAAATTAATAATATATTTAATATTTATTTTCAATTATATTATTAGATACACTTTTTAATACAGGGATGGATCAATGGATATTACTGAATACATTATTTGTACCGTTATTAATTATATTATTTACATAATTATTCATAATTATTATGGCAGATATTGTTAATATTTAATAATATATTTACTTTTTTTTAATGTTGTTCAGAATATTTATTAACAACATAATTTATAATACATAATAGTAATGTAAATAATAATATTATTCTTAATAAAAACAATGACATTTCTTTTTTGAAGTGTAAATGTTAATATTTAAAAAAATAATTTTATTATTATAATTATTATTTTTAATTTATTTATCAAATTATTTTTACATTAAATCAATATTTATATTTTTAATTTTTTTGTGAAATTTTAATTGGATTGTATATATAATGTATAATTTATACCATTTCAAAATCAATTACTTGTAAATATAGTAATGATTCATGTAGGATACTTTTGAAGGACACAAAATATTATTGCTTAAAAACATAGCATATAATACTACCTTTTAAAATAACATATCATTTAGTAAATTTTGTGTTTTAATTACTTTGTTGACTATTATTGATTTGAAATTAATTTCAATACTTTTGGCCATGTTTTAAATTTCATTTTGTTTATATTTATATAATAAATTATGTGCATAAATTTTATGATGTGTAAATGTTATGTCTGTTCGATGGAGTGGACAACTCATCAGGGGTGAATTGGGTTTCGAATAAAAATTTATTCTAAAAATAATAATAATAACATGAATCCTAATTTTTTGGAAAGTGAATAGATAATAATAATTATAGAAATAGATAATCAAATTTTTATATATCATCATAATGTGGGATCTTGGTTAAGGTTAAATATTCTTCTGAGGAAACTTTAACATTAAAATAATAATTCTTTTACCCATACAAAATATATAAAACAAAAAATTATAAATGTGTGTCATAGAGTAAAAGAAAATTAAATTCCATCATATTGTCGTGAATTTATATAAATAAAACAGTATATTTATTTACGGAATATATGAGCGGATTGCGCATAAAATAAAAGTGTTTTTTGGATGATACGTCCGAAAAATACATTTTTAGTAACTCAAATTTCCAAATCATGTATATGATAGTCAAAAACATTTATAATGATCTCTACATTACATGAAATATGATTATTGTGTTATTAGTATTAATTTTGACATGTATGTGTTGACAAAATATATATTAATTATAAAGTGCTTGAACCGACTAAATTCAAAGTTCTTATAAAATAAAAGATGCTTAAAATGTGCGTCAAAAAAGTGGAAACCAACAAAGTAATATCATATTGATATGAAATCAATGAAAAAACCCATATATTAATTTTGGAAATATAAGAATTGATGAAACATCAAATTGGGTTTTTGTATTATCGATATGAACAAAATATATTTTTTAGTAATTTAAGATACTAAGTCTAGTGTTTGACGATTAAAAACATATAAAATGTACTTTATCTGATGTGAGATATTTTGAAAACAATGATATAATTATTTTTTACATCTATTAGAAGAATACAAATTAATATTAGAAGAAATTTCTTGGAATAGGAAAAAAAGTGTTCGTAGAAAATGATGATATTAAAAAACATGTTACATATATTGAAAACTATAAAATAATCTCTATGTTGGGAACCTCATCAAATGGATGACATGTAGGTAGATGAAATGTTTATAAAAATTGTCCTGTTTTGGGTTACGTGTTTTCTATCATCACAAGAATACAATTTTTATGTAAAAACACTTTTTAACGCAGTCATTTTCCTTTTATAAAGTGGCATACTATGGAATTTAAAAACACCAACAATATAGAGAGAAAATTCCATTTAGTTATAGCCTATGTTCGATGATCATTTATCCTACAAATCATATTTTATTTACTATTTTTATACATGTTTATTATTTTTGAGATCCCTTACATATTTTTGGAGTCTCTAATGCATACCACTTGAGTTTAGTGGAAACATTTTTTTTGGACAAGGTCATGTGGTATTCCCATTTATGGGTTTTCTATGTTAAATTTTTTTTTCTCAACCTTTATTATGAATCACATTTCATTTGGGTTATCTACACATATTATTTTGTTTTGAGGGAATGAATATTATTTCCACTTTACTTTCACTATGATTTGGTTTGTGAATTCTTCACCTTACTCAATTCCTAATACTTTTTATCATAGAGATTGGTTTTATTATTTATATTTATTATGAAAGACAATTACAAGTGGATGATTATGTTGAATGGTACAAACTACAAAAAGTGGTTACTAAAAATTAAGGATATACTTTTTTAAAGAGAATTCATCATCTGGTGTTTAGAACCCAAAATCTAAAAAGGATTTTAGATGAATAATGGGTGTTCAAATTTGAGATGGATTATTATTTTATTCATCAATGGGTCAAAGATAACACGATGAACCACATTTTCACCATCTATGACGAAATAGCTTTCGGGGAGAAGATTGAGACTACCTATGTTTCTATGAAATGAACCAATAAATTGTTTCTTCTATAAAAATTTATAATTTCAGTTACAAAAAACATACATATATTTTTGATTATTTGATTGAATATAAATGTTGTTTTGATTATTTTTATTGTATGCTTATCAATTTTGATGTTCATATTTCATCTCTTTTGTTTCATAAAACCTCACTCACTTCTTTGGAAAATATATGTTTTACTCTATACTATTTTCATCTAATGGTGCTATGAAATTCAATTTTTTAAGTATGTTTTTTTGAATAAATAGGTATGGAGACACACTTAGGGGAATTCTTCTTCCGATATTTTAGTCATAGATTATATGGGGATGATTTAGGTCAAATGGAAAGGTATTTGAGGTAACAGAAATGGCAAAAAGAATCTCTATGATGATGTAGATAGATTTTTAATGAAATCATTATGGTATGTAGTATTATGTTAATATTTTTTTCTATAATTTTAAATTCTTTAGTATAATGAATGAAAATCCAAAAATGAAAATGGGCGAGGTATAAGATCATGTCATCATGAATAAAATGGGTGATATTGTTATTGTTTATGACTCTATTAATATTGCTTCTGTTGATTCTTGATGGTTTGTTATATGTGGTTCTTATTTTCAAATACTTAGAAATAGTTTAGGTAATGATAATTGGAAAAATATTCTCTGGAGTTGCACTATTGGTGTCTTGGGTACGTACGTCATTCATGGAGGCTCTTATTAGGGCTTTTCATTCTTATTTAAATCTCAGTCATGTCATATTTGAATCTATAAATTTTTTCACTGATATTATTTCCCTCCTTTGTCATAAATCAAGGGATCGAGATGAGAGGTTATAATAATTCTAAATCTATTTCCCCCACATTGACATACGAATATAACTATGAATGTGAAATTCATATTTTTTAATTTAAATTCACTTATTATTAAGTTATTTATGTAGTGTGGTTTTCGTGAAATACCCATCCATTAATAATTTATACTAAATCTTTTTTTCTAGAGCTAATGTCTAGGCTGGTTTTGAAAATTTTCGAATATACTTTTTTGAATCTGTAGGCATACAAAATAAAAAAATTGGCATATAAATTAAAAATATTCTAACAATATTGAAAATAATGTATTTTATTACCATGGTGGAGTAAGATGGTGGTTTCCACTATCACCGACTGACAGTGATGGATGCTTCAATCCAAGAAACCATAACTGAAATGGATATGAAGGACAAAATAGTGCTGGGATGGAAATTATAATCCACATATCCTAGAGAATTTAGAAATTGAATTCAAGAACAGAGGTACGGCTGATAATAATGGTAAGGAAACCTTCTTTACTACTGCTATTTCGCGATGGTTCCCTTAACAAGTTGAAGCAACATCAATCATACATACCAACTTTGAGAAAAATTACATAGTAGAAAGTGGTGTTGTGGAGATTGTCTTGGGACATCTAGTTGTTTATTTTTATTTTTCTCATATAAATAAATTATTTCTATTATTAAAAATAAATATTTTGAGAAATTATTCCGATAATAATTATGGAGGGGAATAGAGATTTTCTTAACGAATGGAGTCCCTCTCATAGAGTGACTTGTTTAGAAAATTCTCGAAGAAGGCCTTATGTTAGAGAGATCCATCGTAATGAAATATCCTTATTATAAAAATAAACTTTTTGAGTATTTTCTAAAGAGGATGTTATTCCGGAGATAACCCTTCGTTATTTCTTTTTTAAAATAAATTATTTTTCATTTGTTATATATGTGTTTGGGTGTGTTATTATTTCTTTTATAAATAATTTTTAATAACATTATTAATAATAAATAAATTATTTAAATTGATAATATATTTAATATTTATTTTCAATTATATTATTAGAATCAATTTTTTAAGATAGGGATGGATCACCAAATATTATTGAATACATTTTTTTACCACTAGTAATTATATTATTTACATAATTATTCGTAATTATTATGGAAAATATAGTAAATATTTAATAATTTATTTATTTTTTTTATAATTTTTTTAAGAATATTTAGTAACAACATAATTAATAATAAATACCAGTAATGTAATTAATAATATAATTCTTAATAAAAACAATGACATTCCTTTTTTGAAGTGTAAATGTTATGATTCAAAAAATTTAATTTTAATATTATTATTATTAATTTTAATATATTTATCAAAATATTATTACATTAAATCAATATTTATATTTGTAGTTTTTTTTGTGAAATTTATATTGGATTTTATTTATAATTTATAATTTATACTATTTCAAAATCAATTACTTGTAAATATAATAATGCTTCATGTAGGATACTTTTGAAGGCTATAAATTAGGAAATGTAAAGAAAATATAAAATAAATATTTAAATGTGTTAAAACATATAGAAAATATTTTTAAATTAAAAAATTATTAAAAAATTTAATTACAAGTATTGCCAATTACACAAATTATTATTGCTTAAAAACATAAAATATAATACTACCTTTAAAAATAACATATCGTTTTGTAAATAATGTGTTTTAATTATTTTTTTTCAGTATTATTTTTTTAAAATTATTTTTAATATTTTTGGTCATGTTTTAAATTTCATTTTTTTATTTATACAATAAATTATAAGAATAAATTTTATGATGTGTAAATGTTATGTCTTTTTGATGGAGTGGAGAACTCATCAGGGGTGAATTGGGTTTCAATTAATATTTCTTTTAAAAATAATAATAATAACATGAATCCCAATTTTTTGGAAAATGCACAGATAATAAAAATTATAGAAATATATCATCGAATTTTTATATATCATCATAATTTGGGATCTTAGTTAAGGTTAAATATTATTCTGAGGATACATTGACATTAAAATTATAATTCTTTTAACCATACACAATATATAAAATAAAAATTAAAAATGTTTTTCATAGAGTAAATGAAAATTAAATTCCATCATATTGTTGTGAATTCATTTAAATAAAACACTATATTTATTTACATAATATATGTGCGGATTGCGCGTCATATAAAAGTGTTGTTTGGATGATATGTCCAAAAAATACATTTTTAGTAACTGAAATATCCAAATGATGTCTATGATAGTCAAGAACATTTATAACGATCTCTAATTTACATGAAATATGATTATAGTGGTATATGTATTAATTTTGACATGTATGTGTTGACAAAATATCTATTAATTATAAAGTGCTTAAACTGAGTAAATTCAAAGTTCTTATAAAATTAAAGATGTTTAAAATGTGCGTCAAAAAAGTGGAAACCAACCAAATAATCTCATATTGATATGAAATCATTGAAAAAACCCATATATTCATTATTTAAATATATGAATTTATGTAACATCAAATTTTGTTTTTGTTTTATCGAGATGAACAGAATAATTTTTTTAGAAATTTAAGACACTAGGTCTAGTTTTTGATGATTAAAAACATATAAAATGATCTTTAACTGATGAGAGATATTTTTAAAAAAATTATATAATTATTTTTTACATGTGTGAGAAGAATACAAATTAATATGACATGGAATTTTATTGGAATAAGAAGATAAATTGTTCTTAGAAAATGATGATATTAAAAAACATCTTACATCAATTGAAAACTAAAAAAATATTCTCTATGTTAGGAACCTCTTAAAATGGATGAAATGTAGGTCAAAGAAATGTTCATAAAAATTGTTTTGTTTTAGGTTACGTGTTTTCTATCTTCACAAGAATACAATTTTTATGGGATGACACTTTTTAATCCGGATATTTTACTTATATAAGGAGGAATACTATGGAATTTAAAAACAGCAACAATACAGAGAGAATATTCCATTTAGTTATAACCTATTTTCGATGATCATTTCTCCTACACATCGTATTTTATTTACTATTTTTATACTTGTTTATTATTTTTGAGATCCCTTAAATATTTTTGGAGTCTCGAATGCATACCACTTGAGTTTAGTGGATACATTTTTTTTGGAAAAGGTCTACTGTTATTCCCATTTATGGGTTTTCTATGTTAAAAAATCTATTCTCAACCTTTATTATGAATCACATTTCATTTGGGTTAACTACACATATTATTTTTTTGGAGGGAGTGAATATTATTTCCACTTCACATTCACTATGATTTGGTTTGTGCATTTTTCACCTTACTCCATTCCTAATATTTTGTATCATAGAGATTGGGTTTTTTATTTATATTTGTTATGAAATCCATTTACAACTGGATGATTATGTTTAATGGTACCAACTACCAAATGTGGTTACTAAAAATGAAGGATCTACTTATTTTAACGAGAATTCATCATCTGGTGTTTAGAACCCAGAATCTAAAAAGGATTTCAAATGAATAATGGGTGTTCAAGTTTGAGATGGTTTATGGTTTCATTCAGCAATGGGTCAAATATAACATGATGAACCACATTTTCCACATCTATGACGACATAGCTTTGGGGGAGAAGATTTAGACTACCTATGTATCTATGAAATGGATCAATAAATTGTTTCTTCTATAAAAATTGATAATTATAGGTACAATAAACATACATATATTTATGATTATTTTAATGAATATAATTGTTGTTTTGATTATTTTTATGGCATGGTTATCAATTTTAATGTTCATATTTCATCTCTTCTGTTTCATAAAACATCACCCACTTCTTTGGAAAATTTATGTGTTACTCTATCCTTTTTTCATCTAATGGTGCTATGAAATTCAATTTTTTATGTATGTTTTTTTTGAATAAATAGGTATGGATACACACTCAATTGAATTCTTCTTCCTATATTTTAGTCATAGATAATAGGGGGATGATATAGTTCTAAGGTAATGGGATTCTAGGTATAAGAAAAGGAAAAAATAATCTCTAGGATGACGTAGAGATATTTTTAATGAAATAATTATGTCATGTAGTATTATGTTAATATGTTTTTCTATAATTATAAATGATTTAGTATAATGAATGAAAATCCAAAAATGAAAAAGGGATAGGTATATGATCCTATCATCGTGAATACATTGGGTGATCTTGTTATTGTTTATGAATCTATTAATATTGCTTCTAGTGATTCTTGTTGGTTTGTTATATGAGGTTCATATTTTCATGTGACTAAAAAAAAATAATTTACATTATACAACCTACATAATGTTGGTATTTTGAAGATGCGTAATGGTGGTAATTATGATGTTGTAGGTATGAGGAATATCTATTTAGATATTCTTATATGAAGTAAATAGATTATAAAGATATATCAATTTGCGACAGTTGTTCTGTTGAATCTTATTTACAATAGACTTCTATATGATTAATGGTTAATTAGTACTTATGGTGATATCAATTGGAAGAATTCCTATTCCTCCTTTATTATGGATTTCAATAGGAAGAAGTTATGATTTTACTATACTAGAGATTCTATTTATTGTTATAATACATTTGTTATTGAGAGTAGTATTCTTTCCATTTTATGGAATAATATGATTAATCACATTAGTGACAAAGGGATTAGTTTTTTTGGCCAAGATATATATTATTATAGAATTTAATACTATAAAATTGAACTTGTGTTGTCATAGTATGGCTAGAAAATAGGTAATAGAATGTTTTGGTAGTCATACTCTGCAAAAGAAGACATATGTACTTCAATTAGTACATTATGATGATTTTGGGCTATTGAAATCAAATAATATTAGTGGTGGTAATTATATTGGGATATTTATTGTTGACTGCTCATGTAATCTTTAGGATTATATTTTTCATTAAAAATCCAGGTGCATAGTTTTTTTAGGAGATTTCTTGTTTATTTTGGGAGAGAATTTAGAATAAAATTGAAATTTATTTTCACAAAAAATGGGGGAGAGTATTGGAAAACATATGATCATTATATTAGGAATGAATGTATTCGACAATAGAAGACGCCTCCAATGACACCTCACCTGAATGATGTAGCTGAGTGGATGAAAAAGACTTTGTTGGAAAGTGGTCATTGTTTTATTTTGGAAGAAAAGCTTCCTAATCATTTTTTGGGAGAGGGTTTACTTTATGCTACTTATATTTTTGATTTATCAAATTTAGCTCCCTTATAGATAAACTCTATTGATATGTTTTTGTATGGAAAAGAGATCATGTATGATCAATTATATGTTTTGGGTTGGAAGACATTTTTTTATTTTTCTTGAGATTAATGTTTCATGATGGATGGTAAGACAATACATTGTATTTTTATTACCTATTGACGTGATGAGATTGGTTAAAGGTTCTATTATACAACATTGATTTTTTTTTCAGATGTTCAGATGAAGTTTTCAAAGAGGATCCAAATATTTCAGACATTGATCTGGGAGAAAAATATACTTCTCTAAAGAGTTAGGGATTTTTCATTAATGTGCCTGGTCATTATTCACATTTAACTCATATTAATGATTATAATGATAATCATGATTTACACAATTATACTAATGGTGAATTGGTTGAGGTTATTCTTTCTGATGATCCTTTTGTTTCTGATGATCTGGTTTGAGGGGTTATCAATGATTATGCAGTTCCACTCAATAGGTCATCTCAGCATCATGCATCTCTACTCAATTTTCATTTTATGAGTATGTGGTACCAGTTGAAGGGGATGAACTGGAAAATTTTCAAGATAGGGTGGAATGTGATCGAAAAGATAGATGGGTTGCAGAAATGAATGAAAAGATGAAATAATATTCTGAAAACCATAATTTTTATTCGGAGATTTTACTATCAGGTAAGTGAAATTTGAAAAATAATTTTATTTATCATATTAAAATAGAAGAATCTAGTTCTATTTCACGATACTAGGAAAGGATCGTTGTTAAGGGATGTTTTCGGAAGGAAGGTATAGATTTTGATGAGAATTTCTCACCTACTTTCAAAATTCCTTCCAGCCAGGTTATTCATCATTCGTATACTAGATTGGATCTACATATTGATCATATAGATGTAAATTTATCTTTCCTCCATGGGGATTTAGTAGAGGATATTTATATGTAGTAACCAGTGGGGTTTTTTGAAACATGTTAAGGGAATCATGTATATAGTTTAAAGAAGAGTTTGTATGGTCTGAAGAAAGCTACGAGGAAGTGGTATATGATGTTTGAATATTTATTTTTCATTAGGGTTTCAATAAGACATATTTTGATCATTGTGTTTTTTTCAAATATTCTTTGATGGGGATTTCATTATATTGATGCGTTGTGTAGGTAATATTTTTATTATTGGTTGTTATGCATTTATAACTAATATATTGAATAAGTATCATTTTTAGTCATTAAAAATGAATGACTATAGGAAAATATCACAACTTATGGGAATGGATATCTCTTATGACAGGAATTCTATGAAATTTTGTTGATCTCAACATAGATACATTGAGAATTTTCTTCAGATAATATCTATGGATTGACTGAATGTTGTCAGTATTCCACTTTGGTTACATTTTAGAAAACATACCAGTTAGTCACATTTAACTAATTAAGAGAGATATGAGATAACATTCATTTATTATTTGTATGTTGTTTGTTGTATGATGAATGTGATAATATTTACTATTAAAGATATTAGTCATGTTGTTTTCTCGGTTAGTCATTTATTACAACTACAAATGAATGCATTGAATTATTGTGTATGAAAAAATTTATTTGGGAGAACAATTTTAATCTGGGAAATAATGTAATATTATTTGATATTCAGAGTTCTATTTTTTTCAGATAAATTCTTATTTTCATGTATGTTTGAAACATATTCATGTGGGATATCACTGGATCTTCAACATCCATGATTCAAGATAGTTAGATCTTGAGAAGATCAACAATAATGATAACAGATCATATATGTTGGGATATAATTTACCCATATGAAAATTTGAGACATGCCAATTTATTTAAGGGTTTTCCTCGAGCCCCGTGTGAGGCAGAGGGGGAATTTGTTTGGAACCCTTTCAAATAGAGAAATTCGGGTGAATGACAAGGTTTTAAAAAAATGGGATGATTTTTCTTACAAATTGTTTTTATTTACATGTATACACTTTTTAATGGTGATTGTTTCCTTATATGGATTAAAAACAAGTTATTTTAACACTCCAGCAATTCCAAGAAAAAATCCCCTTTGGTTAATGAGTTTTCCCAATAATCATTATTCATATTATCCATCATAGATTCATGGTTTTTATTATGTAGTATAACATTTAATATTACTTACAAATTTATGGAGTCTCTATCATGTAATTCAGATTTTATTTGATCCCAATTTTTGGAATAGGTCCATTGATTTTTATGTTTTTAGTTTTTCAATGAAATTCATCTTTATTTTAAACATTATAAATGTACTAATTATTTCGGTTTTTGTGCACTTGCATTATTTTGGAGGGAATATATTTTATTTTCATACCACATTCTATTTGATTTTGTTTGTTTGTTTTTTGATTTCACCATTTGACAACACTCAGATTATAGTTAAATAGCTGGAAAAAACCATGTATTTATTTTTTAATTATAGTAAATAACATCATGTAAATATGAGTTCTATTTTTTTGGGACGAATCAAAATTAATTTTTATTAATTTGCAATAATAAATCATATGTACAATAGTTAAAACCATAGAAAACAATATACAATTGACATTAAATATTATGAATACAATCATCGATATATTTCTAACTTGTGTGAGTAGAGAAGACATCAACCTAACATGCATTGTACTGATACATAATAAATATGGATTTCTTAGAAAATGGTGAGAAATAAAAACATGAAACAGAGTGTGAAAACCAACCAATTTTCTTTTATTTAAATGAAATAAAATAAAAATAAACATATATTGATTTTAAAAATATAGGTATTGAAAAAATGTCAAATTGTGGTTTTGTTTTCATGATATGAGGAGAATTTGTTATTTATTATTTTATAACAATTAATCATGCAATAAACTATTAAAAACCTGAAAACTATCTCCAATTGATGTGAAATGTTATGAAATATATATTGTAATTATTTTTTACGGGAGTGAGAAGACAACTTGTAATCTGATATTATATTTTCTCAAAAAATTTAAAGAGTTATTAGAAAATATACATCGTTAAAAACATTATACAATGAGCTAAAACATACCCAATGAGATCAGTTTGATATATAACTGTAGGAAGACAACTATATATTTATTTTTGAAATATATGAATAGAAAGAGTGTCAAATCAGTTTTTCAATTTCATTAATTGACTAAAAACACTTTTTTTTAATTCAGAACAGTAAAATGTGTCTATTATAATTATTATTATATAAAAGTATCACTAATTCACTTGAAAACGTACAAAATCTGACATAGAATTATTTGTGGTAGTAATCGTGGAAAAAATGACAATCTGACATGAAATTTTTTCAATCTAGCTGAAGAAATATTTCATAGAAAATTATGGTATTTAAATACATGGACTATAGAGTAAAAAAATGTAATTGATCTTTGATTTCTATGAAATCATATTTATGTTGGTAATATATAAACTGAAAATGTGTCAAACTACGGTGTTGTTTACCCAAGATGACAGAAACACTTTTTGAATAATTTAAAATAGTTAAACATTCATTTGATAGTTAAAAACATATAAAAAATATCTAATTGATGTAAAATCCAATTAACAAATTTACAGATATTTTTTCATGTAAGAGTAGATGCATTGGATATATAATATGTGATGTGCGTGATTATATTGAAAAAGGAGTTACCAAAAAATAGTGGTCATTGGAACAATCCACCATTGTGTAAAAATGAACCAAATGAGCTCTCATAGTTGTATGATGGTATGACTAGAACCTAATATTGATTTTTAAAATACATGAATTTAATATCTGTCAAACTGAGTTGTTGTCTTCCATAGATGACTGAAAACCATTTCAGTCAATTATAAACTCTAAAATGTGTTCCTGATAGTTAAAAAAATATTAAAAAATCTCTAAATGACATGAAAAAATATAACACATAGCTTGAATAGTATTTCACATTTATGAGAAGAAAACACGTCAATCAAATGTGTGATGTGCTTGAACTGACTAAATAAAGAGTTTCTAGAAAATAATGGAAATTAAAAATTTCATCCAATGGGTAATAAATTACCAAATGAGCTCAGATTTCTATGAAATCATATGAAAATAACCACATGTATATATTTTTTATAATATAGGAACTCACGATGCGTCAATATGAGGTGATGTTTTACTTATATAACATCAATTATTATGGTAATTTAAAATACTAAAACCAGTGTGAGATAGTAAAAACCGTAGAAAAGGATTTATATTTGATGTTAAATCATATAGAAATAGTGTCATGATCCACCCCCCAGGGAATGTGTCGTAACTACCCCAAGCCCGCCTTCCATAGGCTAGGGGATGGTGACTAGCACCAAATGTGTAAATCCCTATAACTGGGAAGGCATTGCCTTTATGAAATGTAAAAACACAATAACATAGTACAACCGGAAGCAAACAATAAGTAAGAAGTATAACAAGTGTAATGAAATACAAAGGGTCCAGAATAAAAGATGAATAGTAAAGTACAATGAATGGACAAAATAACAGGAAGGTGTCGAGATGCTCCTGGATCGTCCTCCAGGGTTCCTACCAGATGGGTATGTACAGATGGCCACCTCAGCTATCAACGTCCATCATTCACATATGGGTATCGTCTCATCATGATGTGCACCTCTGGGTACCGTCTCGTCGTGAAGTCCACCACTGGGTACCATCCGAATCTACAAGCCTCAACCACGACCAGTGTTGTCCATCGTCTGCATCCAACAAAACAAGGTGCGGGCATAGCCCGTGTAGGGGCATGTATAATGATAACCATAAGGGACCTCGAGACCCTCAAGGTCTCAGTAAATCCAACAAGGATAAATTAAAAAGAAGGATATCAACATATAACCATTAATTAGGCATATGACCATACATATACCTATGTTATCAAGTAACCAATATCAATACTGAGGAAACTCAAATGTTATGAAATCGACATATAACTACTACATAGGTATATTCCCATACATGTACCTAAGTTATCAAGTGAACCATTTCATTCATGAGGTAAACCAAAAGGACATTGACTCTTCTCAAACAGAATATTCTTTAATGATATCGAAACCACAATTGTTGAAGAGCTCGTCCTCTGTCGAGTACAGTGATCATGTCATGACTCTGAGGCACTTCTCATTATCCATAGACTGCTGAGGTACTCCTCTTGTCGAGTACTACGGGTCTACCACCTAACAATGTAGTTATCCTCTGCCATTAGTCTGTCATCTCACACAGTAGTGCTCCCCCACATACCATATAGAGGTACTACTTCTTTCGAGTACCGCAGGTCTGCCACCCAAACATAGTAGTGGTCCTAGCCATTGGTCTTCCACCCAAAAACAGTAGTGCTTCCAAATGGGTTATACAAGTCACTCCGACTCGAATCGAACAAGTAGTCATCAGGTATCTGCAAGCTACATGGTCTCCGTACTCCATACGCTCGTCTTCGGGAGGGTCTTCTCCACGAGATACTGATCGATACTTCCAAGTTTCAAGTATTCCCACATGGATGTATCTAAAGGGACCACCTCGTCATAGGGGTCTCAATGCGACAGAAGTCGAGTCAATCGGACACCCAGTCTGTGAGTCATAAGCCGTCTTGTCTCAGGGGCCCGGTTAGTTTCGTGTTAGAACCATCCCGACCGTTTATCAACTGTACCCCGAACTCCCTTGTGGTATAATCAAAGGAAATGTTTCTCAACATGATTACCAATGCTGCTAACGGTTCGTAAAACAGATGTCCAGTCTGAGAGTTTTTATCATTTTTCGTTCAAGGGTCCCGGTTGGATTTTGGGAACAATCCGACCCGGTCTTACTACAAAAATGTCCAAACCTCAAGTGAAGTATACTAAAAGAACCAATTCATCAAGAGGAATCCAACAATGTCAACAACACGTCAATCAGACGTATGGATCTGATGATATAAGCATTTCTGCTCTGAGGGCCCGGTTGGTTTCGGGTTCGATCCAACTCGGCCGTAACCAAACATTGTCGAAACCTTGAGTGTAATATACTAAAATTACCCACTTGATCAATGGAATCCTATGAAATGGACGGTTCATCGATCGGAGGTCTGTATCTCACGATATATCTGTTTAACCGAAAACGGTTCGAAAATAGGGGGTTTGGGCCCGGTCCGACCCAGCCCAACACCCCCTAGGTTGGCCCGAACCGGGATGGTCTGACCCAGGTCTAGGTTCGGCACGGTAGGGCGCCGCCCGGCCTGGTATGTGTGGCCCATCCTGGCCGGCGCGGCCCGTCCAACGTGGTCTTCCCCGGTCCGGCCAGGGGAGCTAGCTTAGCTAGTTGGTCGAGTGCGTTACGCCAAGGGGAGGGGGGGACGCGAACCCCCATTTGGAACCGCCAGCTAGCCGGCACCACCCCGCCTCCCAGATCCAACGTGGCAGTGCTGTCCATCACTTCGCCTCAGCGGCTGTGCTGTGACTGATTTATTCCGGTGGCGCGCTGGGGCACCACTGCCTCCGGTCACCGGCGCCGCCAGTGCCTTCCGCAGACCATAGGACACGCTCAGGTGGTCTGATTTGCCGGTCGTCTATGCCTGTTGCTCTCCCGGGACCTTCCGTTCACTGCGATGCATCCATAAACCATTGAGGTCCTGTTACATCATCACCAGTCCATAGGCGCACAAACTATCAATCTCCGGAAGGTCGTCGGGACGTGTTTGTTTGTCCCGCACCCATCGCATTAGCCGATACCAATTTCCAAATGATAAACAAGGTTTCACAATGTATGAAGAATAAATTAACCTGAAAAACATTGAAACAATACATCCTTCTTTATTCCCACAACAAACTATTCTTAACCAGCAAAAGAAATCATTTGCAGATCATCTTGATAATGAGTTGACACGCATTATTTTATTTAGAAAGGATGAATCATTTGAATATAACATAATCAGAATAAACTCCTACCTTGTAAAACAGTGTTAAACGATGGAGATTCCTGGAAGACAGGCATAGCCGAAGATAGGGGTCATTCTGTCATCGTCGGGAAGGAGCTGAGGTTGGCGTTGGAGTTCTTCGTTCTTCATTCTCCGTTAGAGGAAGTGGAAAACTCTCCATGTGATGGGCGTTCTGCTTCGCTACCAGCGTTCCACCGCTTGGAGAATCCGTCTAGAACTCCTTACACTATCCTCCTTTATATAAGAGTGGGATGGTTCATCATTGGCATGCACGTCATAAATGGAGGGTTTATGATAGAGGACTCCACCCAATTAATCTGCTGCGATGGCACATTAAAATGAGGAGGAAGTCAAAAAGGGGGGGTTAATGCTTGGGTGGTCCCCTCATTAAAAAGGGAGGATTCATCCTCCTCAATTAATAGGTGGATTTAAATGTAGAGGATCTTCCTCATAAATGAGGCGGAGTCATGGTGCTATGATTCTCCTTCCATTAATGGTAGGGATCGTGTGGTTTCCACCACAATCAACCTCACAAGGGAGGGTGGATCTCGGTGGGCCCCACCACCATAGACTCTCAAGGGGGGTTAGGGTGTGGCAGTCCCACCACCAACTCCCAAGTGGAGCTTCTAACCACTTGATCTGCATGACATGTGTTTAACCAAATAAAATAAATTTTTCACTTATTTTATTTTATTAACCCACGTAAAACCCCAAAAACTAACATTTATACCCGATCATCAGCCGTCGAGGTGAAAATCATCTTAATCGAAAACCCGCGTTGCATCTTCAACGGTGCCCTACGATTTCAATTCCGAGCAGTAGTTCCAAAGATATAAAAACTTGATTGTTCGTTTACTAAACGTACCCGAGCTAAAATTCAAAAATTTATTCCAGGCACATCGGTCCTCAGAATCATGTGCCGTCAGAAACTGAATACTCGTATAATTCCCAAAAAAATTAAGAAAGAACAATTTTCTCTTAAATTTTCAGGTCTTTACATTACTTCCATCTCAGGGATTTACGTTCCCTTAATGATTCAAAAAAACACTAGGGGAAACAAAACGAGGTAGCAAGCATACACATGAGCCTACTGCTCCCAAGTGCTCTCTGGGAGGTTCTTGTGCTGCCAGCGAAAGAGAACAAGAGGAATCATCTTTCCTCATAAGACCTGATACTATCAATCCTCAAGCTCTATTGGAACCCATGAATGTTTCCCCGTCATCGATGTCCAACTCCATGTGGTCGATGATGATGGATAGGTTGGGCACACATATCCTCAGCTGAGATATGTGGATGATTTCGTGCACCCGGTGCACCTGAGGTCGAAAGGCCAGATGAATCGTGGAGATAACTTGCCACCTTGGCCAAATCTCCATAGACCTCATTGAGGAGAGACCTGTACGAAGACGTGGTCGCCATTCTCAAACTCCAGAGGGCTGTGTTTCTTGTTTGGAACGAAAAACTCAAAACTCTTGTAGCTATGAGGGTGGGGTTGGCTGACTTTAGAGTGATCGGTCGCCCCCTACTATGCATGAGTTTATCCGGTGCTGCCTGGGTTTCCCTTTTCACCGACCACGGTAAAATCCCATCCCAGAATTGATGATAAACCACAACCTTTCTGCCTAATACTATAAATCATTAAATGATATGTGGTTTCCCAGTCTATACACAATCTAACGTCATAAGGCCTCAATACTGGCTCCATGAAGATCCAACTGAAACTCTCGCCTCAAGGGTCAGATCACACTGTTAGCGTATGTGTGATTATCAAGTATCCTCCCCAAGGTATCTCTATACGTGTGGTTCAATTCAATGGAATAACCAAAAACTCTAGGTTTGGGAAAAGATTTGTGGAAGTAAGGAAGGATTCATATCAATGTCTATTGTTACGGCAGCTAGTAGTAGACACAAATCATTCCTCGAATCATCCCAGTAGGCTTTCGATCTCACTCCTTGACCGCATGCAGCTACTATCATCCCCTCCCCTCCTGATCCCTGAGCCTAGTGGGGACTAAAAAGGCAAGTGGTTGCGACATGTTGAAATTTACACCACCTCATGCTGCTCTCCCATCTCTGATTCCACGTCTTATACACTGAAGATTCTTTTGTCCATAACATTTCCTCTTCTTGAAAAATTTTACACACCCATGTCTCTGAGACTGGCGACAGTTTCTTGTTTTTCCCACTGCTAACATTCAATGCCTATATCCATTCTGCCAAAGAACATTCAAACAAAAATCGTCTGACTAGCACCCTAGCATAAGTAAGAATGCATAGAGGAAAAGTGCAGGCTCAGATGTCATTTAAACACAACTCGCTCGGAGGACTGACCACTAAAGCATTGATCGTATAGTAGTCATCAAGTACCAGGAACGATCGGTATGACTCGATGAATACTCATTTATTGACATGTCATCCTGCCGAAGCTATATAAGATCTAGAATCTCTCATCCACGTCCTCAAGCCACTCTCCAGCTGCCTATGAGTCAGGCTCTCCTCGAATCCTTTGGGGTATCTAACGCTGAAACACGTGTAAGGAACTAAGCAAATATGTGTCATATACTGGTAAAACCAGTTGAAACCTCGACCATCATGTAGTGATATAGCTGGAACACTACCCGGAGGTACTATATCACGAATCAGTCCACGTACCAAAGCCTCATTACTATACAGACCAACCTCTTGGTCCATATAGTCCACTACTGCCTGAGAAACTATCTTGCCTCATAACATCAGAGGCCTATTCTGTTGGAACTCGTGCATCGTGCTCTGTCAGTGTGCATTTTACACTAGTAAGTTTGCTGGAATCTGCTGCCTAACAAGTGTTGGTGCTGCTGGTACACCACACAAAGGTGCAAACACAGGAAGAGGACCCCGCACCAGAGTCTCGCTGCTTAGTGGGCCGTCATCGAGTACTCTCTCAGAAGTCCAACTGATTGTATACGTGGAGAATCATGAATATATGAGACACGGTCAAACGATTTAAACCATGTGAGATGACCAAGTTGATCTACCTTTAGGAAAACTTTTGAAACACACATGAAATCAATGTTTTTGTGCACTAAGTTAGAAATCAGAAGTCAGGATCCTGGTGTATGGATATGTCGGACGCTACACCAACACATGACTCAATGAACTGAAAACCACACTCGGTACCCTTATCACTATTGATTCACATAAAAGAAATATCATACTCTTGAGTTATGCGATAAATCCACCTCCTATATTTCCAATTTGTCATGACCCGTCCCATGGGGCCTGTGTCGTAACTACCCCATGCCCGCCTTCCATAGGTCAGTGGCTGGTGACTTTCACCAAAAACGTAAATCCCTATAACTGGGAAGGAATTGCCTTTTTGAAACATAAACACACACAACCAATGTATAAGTGGAAGGAAACACTAAGTATGTAGTATATCAAGTGTAATAAAAGTACAAAGGAGCCAGAATACAAGCCCAACAGTAAAGTACAAGGAAAAGACAAAACTGCAGGAAGATGTCAAGATGCTTCTGGATCATCCTCTAGAGTTCCTACCAGAAGGGTAGGTAAAGATGGAACCCTCATCTCTCCATGTCCATCTGTCACCTCCGAGTACCATATTGTCATGAAGTCCAACTCTGGGCACCGTCTCATCGTGATGTACACCTCCGGGTACCATCCAGCTCTACAAGCCTCCACCACGATAAGTGATGGTCGTTGTCTACATCCAACAGAACGAGGTGCAGGCATAGCCCGTGCAGGGGTGAGTTTAAGGATACTCAGTAGGGACACTGAGACCCTCATGGTCTCACTAAATCCAACAAGGATAAACTACAATGAAGTATCTCATCAGATAATGATTACATAGGTATATGACCATACATATACCTAAGTTTTCAAGTAACCCATATCAATCATGAGGAAACACAAATGTTATAAAATTTACATATAACCACTACATAGGTATATGCCCATACATATACCTATTTTATCAAGTGACCCATCTTAATCATGAGGTAAACACAAAGGTAATTGACTCATCTCAAACTAGGATATTCATTAGTGATATCGAAACCACAGCTGCTGAGGAGCTCCTCCTCTATGGAGTACAGTGATCACGTCACGACTCTGAGGCACTGGTCACTAACCTTAGAATGTTGAGGTACTCCTCCTGTTGAGTATCGTGGTTCTTCCACCTAACAACATAGTTCTCCTCCGCCATTGGTCTTCCATCTCGCACAGTAGTGCTCCCCCTCATAGCCTATAGAGGTACTCCTTATGTCGAGTACCACAGGTCTTCCACCCAAACACAGTAGTGCTCCCCACCGTGGGTCTGCCACCCAAACATAGTAGTGCTCCCCAATGGGCTATACAAGTCACTCCGACTCAAATCGGACAAACAATCATTAGGTCATAGCTAGCTACAAGGTCTTCGTACTTCATACGCTCGTCTCCGGGAGGGTCCACTCCACGATCTACTGGTTGATACTTCCAAGTGTCACGTAATATCTCATGGAAGTATTTCCAGGGACCGCCTCGTCTTATGGGTCCCAATGCGACAGACGTCACGTCAATCGGACTCCCGGTCTCTCAGTCATAAGCCTTCTTGTCATAGGGGCCCGGTTGGATTCGTGTACGAACCAACCCAAAAATATATCAACTGTACCCTGAAATCCCATGGAGTATACAAAAAAAGGAAGAATTTCACAACTCGAATACCAACGCTGCTAACGGTTCTTCAAACAGACGTCCGTTCTAAGAGTTTTTAGCATTTTTGTTCAGGGGCCCGTTTGGATTTTGGGTATAATCCAACACGGTCTTACTCAAACTGCATCCAAACATCAGGTGAATATTCCAAAAGAACCTCCTCATCAAGAGGAATCCAAAAATATCGACAGCACATCAATCATATGTACGGAGCACATGTTATAAGAGATTCTGCTCTGAGGGCCCAGTGGGTTTCTTGTTCGAACCAACTCGGTCATACCCAAACATTGCCAAAACCTTGAGTGTAATATACCGAAACAACCGTCACAATCCAAGGAATCATATTCAATGGACGGTGCATTGATTGTAGGTCCTTAGCTCACTATATGTCTGCTTAACTGAAAACGGTTCGAAAATAGGGGGTTTGGGCCCAGTCCGACACTGCCCAACACCCCATGGGTTGACCAGAACCGGGATGACCCGACCTACTTTTGGGTCCTTCATGGGAGGGAGAATCCCGGTCCGGCTGGGCACGACTCGTCCCGGCTAGCGCGACCTGGCCGGCGTGGCCTTCCTCGGTTCGGCCGGGGGTGATGGCTCAATTAGTTGGTCGAGCGCGTTGCACCGGGGGGGTGGGGGGCATTTGTAATAGGCGGCGCCAGCTGGCTCCACCCCGCCTCCCAGATCCCACATGACCGCGGTGTATGCCACTTCGCTATCGCCGCTGTGCTGTGATAGAATTATTCTGACGTCACGCTGGGGCGCCGGCGCCTCCAGGTAGCCGGATGGCTCCAGCCGCCACCTCCAGTCGCTGGAGCCGCCACGCCAATGCGGCGCGCTGTCAGTGCCTTCCGCATACCACCAGATGTGCTCTAGTGGTCTGATTTTCCCGCCGTCTGCGCCTATGGCTTTCCCGGGACTTTCCCTTCAATACGAAGGCTTCCATATGATGTTTCAGTCTCGTTTAATCATCACCCGCCCATACACGCACAAACAAACAATATACGGAGGTTCGTCGGGCAATGTTTGTTCGGCCTGTGCCCTTCGCGCTAGCCAATAAAAATTTTCCAATGACAAACATTGTTTCACATTGTACGATGCATAATTTAACCTGAAAACATTGAAACAATCCATCCAAAATTTTTTCCTCAAACAACTATTCCCAACTAGTAAACAAAATCATTCGCGAATCAACTTGATAATGAGTTGACATGCATTATTTTTTTTGAAAGGATGAATCAGAATATCACATATTCAAAATAAACCACTAACTCATAAAACGATGATAAACTATGGAGAGTCATGGAAGACGGGCGTCACGGAAGACAGGCGTCATTCCGTTAACGTCGGGACGGAATGAGCCGAGGGTGGCGTTGGTGTTCTTTGTTTTTCATTCTTCGTTGGAGGAAGAGGAAAACTCTCCAAATGTTGCATGTCGTGCTTCGCTGCCGGTGTTACTCCTCTTGGAGAAGCCATCCATAACACCTTCCACTAGCCTATGTTATATAAGAGTGGGAGGGTTCTTTTTTGGCATGCAAGTCCTAAATGGAGGGTTTATGATAGAGGGCTCCACCCAATTAATCTGCTGCGGTGGTTCATTAAAATGAGGACGAAGTCAAAATAGAGGGGTTAATGCTTATGTGGTCCCCTCATAAAAAAGGGATGTTTCATCCTCCTCAATTAAGAGGGGGATTTAAACCTAGAGGTTATCCCTCATAAATGAGTGAGAGTCAAGGAGTTATGATTCACCTTCAATTAATGGGAGGCCTCATGTGGTTTCCACCACAATCAACCTCACATGGGAGGTTCGATCTCAGTGGGCCCCACCACCATAAACTATCAAGGGGGTTATGGTGTGGCGGCCCCACCAGCAACTCAAATGTGGGGATTCTAACCACTTGACCCGCAATAGATGTGTTTAACAAAATAAAATAAATTGTTCACAAATTCTATTTTATTAACCCACGTAAAACCCCAAAAACTAACTTTCGTACCCGATCATCTGCCACCGAGATGAAAGTCTTATTAAGCGACAACCTGCGCTGCGTGTTCAATGGTGCCCTCAAATTTTAATTTTGATCACTTGTTCAAAAGATATAAAAACCCGATCATTCGATTACTAAACGTAACCTAGATAAACATCGGAAATTGATTCCGGGAACACCGGGACTCAGAATTAGGTGTCTTCGGAAACTGTGTACTCATAAAATTCCAAAGAATTTAAGAAAAAATAATTTCCTTCAAATTTTCGGTTCTTTACATTACTCCCATATCAGGGATTTATGTCCCTGTAAAGCATCAACACACACTAGGGGAAACAAAAGGAGGCACCGAGCACGCATCTGAGCCTACTTCTCTCAAGTGCTCTCTAGGAGGTTGATGTGCTACTAGAGAAAGAGTACAAGAGGAATCTGTTGTCCTCATAGGACCCACATCTGTCAATCCTCAACATCTATTGCAACCAATGAAAGTTGCCTCATCATCAATTTCCAGCTTCCTGTGGTCGATGATGATGAATTGGTCATGCACACATCTCCTCAGCTGAGATATGTGGATGACGTTGTGCACCCAATGCATCTGAGGTGGAAAGGCCAGATTAATCATGGAGATAACTTACCGCCTCGGCCACATCTCTGTAGACCTCATTGAGGTGAGACTCGTAAGAATATGTGGTCCCTATTCTCGTACTCCAGAGGCATGCGTTTCATGTTTGGAACTGAAAACTGAATGCTCCTGCAGCTACGAGGGTGAGGTTGGACGACTCTAGAGTGGTCGGTCGCCCCCTCCAACGCATGAGTTTATCATGTGCTATCTAGGTTACCCTTTTCACTGGCCAAGGTAAGACCCCATCCCAACATTGAAGATAGACCACAATCTTTCTGCCTAATACAGTCAATATATGTATGAATTGTGGTTTCCTAGTCCATACCCAGACTAACATCGCAAGGCCTCGACGCTGCCACCAAGAAAATCCAACCAAAACTCTCGCCTCAGGGTCAGATCACACTTTCAGCGTAAGTGTGATTATCGAGTCTCCTACAAAAGGTATCTCCAGATGTGAGGGTCAAGTCAACGACATAACTGGAAACTCTAGGTCTGGTACAAGATTTGTGGAAGTAAGGAATGATTTTTATCTATGTATGTTGTTACGGAAGCTAGTAGTAGACACATATCATTCCTAGAATCATCTATATAGCCTTTTGATCTCACTCTTTGACCACATGCAACTACTCTCATCCACATCCCTCTAGCTCCATGATCCTAGAGTGTACTACCAAGGCGGGTGGTTGTAACATGTATAAAAGTACACAACATCATGCTGCTATCCCAGCTCTGCTTCCAAGTCTGCTTCTCTGAAGATTCATCTGTCCATTTCACATCCTCTTCCTGAAAATTTTACACACCCATGTCATTGAGACTGGAACCAGTTTCCTATTTTTCCCACTGCTGACATTCACTGGTTGTATCCATTGAGCCAAATAACATTCAACCACAATGGTTCTCTCTAGCACCCTAGCATAAGTAGGAATGCATAGAGGAAAAGTGATGGCTTAGATGTCCTTTAAACACACCTCTCAATGTGGTCCGAGCACTAAAGCACTGATGGTATCATAGTCATCAATACCAGGAATGATCGGTAAGCCTCGATGAATACTCATCTACTGACATGTCATCCTGATGAAGCTATATAAGCACTATAAATCTCCCAGCCACCTCCTCAAGCCAGTCTCCAGCTGCCTTTGAGTCGGTCTCACCTCAGAACCTGAGGGGTATCTAATGCTGAAACACGTGTAAGGCACTAAGCCTACATGTGTCATATAATGGTACCACCAGTTGAAACTGTTGACCAGTAGGTAGTGATATAGCAGGCACACTACCCGAAGGTACTATCTCAGGCATCAGTCCATGTACCAAATCCTCATTACTATACATACCAACCACTTGGTCCATAGGGTCCTCTTTGGCCTGAGAAACTATGTTGCCTCGTAACATCAGAGGCTTATGTCATTGGAACTCATGCAATACTCTCTATCATGCTCTATCACTGTTCATCGTCCACTAGTACGGTTGGTGGAATCTGCTACCTAACGGGTGGTGGTGCTACTGGTACACCACCCAAAGGTGCCAACACAGAATGAGGGCCCGACACCGGAGTCTCATCACTCGGTGGGCCGTCATCGAGTACTTTCCCAGAACTCCAACTGACTGTCTACTTAGAGAAAACCTGAACATATTTGACATGGTAAATCAATTTAAACCTGGTGATCTAACCTAGTTGAGCAACATTTGTTAAAATGTTTGAAACACACACGCAATCAGTGTTTTCGTGCACTGAGTCGGAAATCAGAATTCATGGTCATGCTGTATGGATATGTCGGCCACCACACCAACACATGACTCCCTGAACTGAAAACCACACTCAGTACCCTTAACAATATTTATTCATAGAAAATAAATATTAGATTCCTGTGATTTTCATTAGAACTGCCTCCTCTGATAACAATTTGTCACAAACCGTCCCCAGGGCTCGTGTCGTAACTACCCCAAGCCCTCCGTCCATAGGCCAGCGGGTGGCGACTAGCACCAAAGGCGTAAATCCCTATAACTGGGAAGGAATTTCCATTATGAAATGTAAACAGACACACCTAGAGTACAAGAACAAGAAAACACTAAGTAAGTAGTATAACAAGTGTTCTTAAAGTAAAAAGGTGCCATAATACATGCCCAACAGTAATGTATGGTGAAAAGAGAATAGAATATAAAGATGTCGACCTCCTCCTGGATCGTCCTATCGAGTTCCTACCCGAAGGGTAGGTACAAATGGACACCTCAGCTCTCCACACATGTCTGTCACTTCCGATTACCATCACATCATGATGTCCACCTCCGGGTACCGCCTCGTCCTGAAGTCCAACTCTAGGTACTGTCCATCTCTACAAGACTCAACCACGATCAATGTTTTCTGTCGCCTGCATCCAACACAATGAGGTGTGGACATATCCCGTGCAGGGGTGAGTATAACGATACTCAGTAGGGACCTCGAGACCCTCATGGACTCACTAAATCCAACAAGGATAAACTATAATGAAGGATCTAAAAAAATAACCATTACCTTGGTATATTCCCATACATATACCAATGTTATCAAGTAACACATCTCAATCATGAGGAAACATAAAGGTTATGAAATCAATGGATAACCAATACATAGGTGTATGCTTATACATATAACTAAGTTATCTTGTGACCCCTCTCAATCATGAGGTACACAAAAAGGTCATTGAATCAGCTCAAACCATGATTTTTCACTAATGATATCGAAACCACAACTGCAGAAGAGCTCCTCCTCTGTCTAGTACAACGATCATGTCATGACTCTGAGGTGCTTCTCACTATCCTCAGACTGCTGAGATACTGCTACATTCCAGTACCGCGGGTCTACCACCCAATCACAGTAGTGCTCCCGATCATGGGTCTGCCAACCAAACACAGTAGTGCTCCCCACTGGGCTATAAAAGTCACTCTGATTCAGATCGGACAAGCATTCATCAGGTCTCAGCCAGCTACGAGGTATTTGTACTCCGTACGCTCGTCTCCTGGAGGGTCCTCTCAAAGAGCTACTGGTCGATACTTCCAAGTGTCATTTAATATCTCGTGGAAGTATCTCAAGGGACTGACTCATCATAGGGGTCTCAACAAAACATACATCTCATCAATCAGACGCCCGGTCATTGAGTTTTAAGACTTCTAGTCCCAAGGGCCTGGTTGGTTTCATGTATGAACCAACCCGACTGTTTATCAACTATACCATGAACCCCTATGGGGTATAATCAATGGAAGTGTTTCTCAACATGAATACCAACACCGATGATGGTTCGTCAAATGTACGTTTGGTCTGACAGTTTTTAGCATTTCCGTTATATGGGCCCCGGTTGGATTTCAGCTACAATCTAACTCGACCATACTCTAAATGCATCCAAACGTCAGGTAACGTATACCAAAAGAACCATCTCATCAAGATGAATCCATCCATGCCGACATCATGTCAATCGAATGTCTGGAGATAAAGTTATAAGTGGCTCCGCTCTAAGGGCCTGGTTGGTTTCAGGTTCAAACCAACTCGTCCATATCCAAACATCACTGAAACCTTGAGTGTAATATAGCTAAATGACCATCGTGATCCAAGGAATCCTATGCAATTGAAGGTGCATCGATCAGAGGTATATAGCTCATGATATGTCTGTTTAACCAAAACTGTCCAAAAATTGGGTGTTTGGGCCCATTCTGACCCGGACCAACAACCCCTGGGTTGGCCCGAACCAGGATGACCTGACCCGGGTCTCGGTCCGGCACGGAAGGGCGCGGCACGGACCACGTGGACTGCCCCAGTTCGGCCAAGGGAGCTGAATTTGCCGGTTGGCCGACCGTATTGTGCCAGGGGGGGGACGCGGCCCACCATTTGTAACTGGCGGCTCCAGCTGGCGTCGCCCCGCCTCCCGGATCGCACGCGGTCGCGAGATCCAGCGCTTTGCCACTGCAGCTGTGCGGCGGTGGATTTCATTCAGCAGCCCACTGGGGACCCACCGCCTCTACGCGTTCAGATGTCTCCAACTGCCGACTTACTGGCGCGACGTGCCGGTAGTGCCTTCCGCGTACCACTTGACGCGCTCTGGTGGTCCAATTTTCCAGCCGTCTATGCCTGTGGCTCTCCCAGGACCCTCCCATCACTGGGAAGACTACCATACACCGTTTTGGTCACGTTTAATCTTCTCTCGCCCATACATGCACATACAAAAAATCATCGGACGGTCGTGGGGTCGTTTTTGTTCGGCGCACGACATCTACAGTAGACAATAACAATTTTCCAATGATAAACAAGGTTTCACGCAGTACGAAGACTAATATAACCCTAAAAACATAGAAAAAATCCATATAGAATTTTTTCCCGAAAACAATTATTCCCAACGCGCAAAAGAAATCATTCACGGATCAACTTGATAATGAGTTAACATGCAGTATTTGATTTAGAATGGAAGAATTATTGGAATATAACATAATTAAAATAAAACCATACCTTTTAAAATGTGGTTAATCGATGGGTAGTCGCAGAAGACGGGCGTCTGGGAAGACAGGCGTCGTTCCTTCAACGTTAGGATGTTAGGAGCCGAGGGTGGCATCAGTGTTCTTCAATCTTCTTTATCTGTTGGAGGAAGAGGAAAACTCTCTAAGTGTTGGGTTCCTTCTTCGCTACCAACATTCTTCTTCATGAAGAAGTCGTCTAGATCTACATTCCCTAGCCTCCTTTATATTGGAGTGGGAGGGTTCTTCCTTGGCACAAAATTCCTAAATGAAGGGTTTATGTCAGAGGGCTCCACCCAATTAATCAGCTGCATGGTGCTTTAAAATGAGGAGGAAGTCAAAAAGGGGGTTAATGCATTAGTGGTCCCCTTATTAAAATGGGAGGTTTCATCCACCTTAATTATGAGGGGGATTTAAACCTAGATGCCATCTCTCTTAAATGAGGGGGATTCAAGGAGTTATGATTCCCCTCCAATTAATGGGAGGACTTGTGTGGTTTCCACCACAATCAACCTCACATGGGTGGTTGGATCTCGGTGGGCCCCAGCACTATAACCTCTCAAAGGGGGGCTAGGGTGTGTCAGTCCCACCACCAACTCCCATGTGTGGATTCTAACCACTTGATCCGCACGACATGTGTTTAAAAAAATAAAATAAATTGTTCATTTATTTTATTTTATTAACCCACTTAAAACCCCAAATACTAACATTCATACCCGATCAACTACCATCAAGGTGAAAGTATTCATAAGATAAATCTTTCTCTATGAGTTCAATGTTTCCCTCATATTTCAATTAAGCGCACAAGTTGAAAAGATAGAAAACCACGATCTTTCGTTTACTGAACCTACCTGAGATAAACTTAGAAAATTGATTCTGTGCAAACCTGGTCTCCGATTCAGGTGTCTTCAGAAACTGAATACTTGTAAAAATGCAAACAAATTAAAAAAAATATTTCCCTTGAAATTTATGGGCCTTTACAAATAGTCATATAATTATTATTGACATTTTCAAGTAGATGGAATGTTAATAAGACATTTAATGTGATCAAACTCAATAAATAATAATTTGTTAAAAATTCATGGCCTTTAAAAACCTATGAGATAGAGTAAAAAAAAATTATATGGATTTCGGTGAAATTAGAGGACATTAACCATACGTTAATTTTGGAAATATAAAAATATTATTCATTTCAAAAGGATGTATTTTTTTCAGAGATGACCCAAAAAAGAATTATTAGTTATTAAAAACACTATTATTTTATTTTGATTGGTAATTCCCTGAAATAAATTATATAATTGATGTGAAATGGTATTAAATCATAATAATATTAACTTGTGACTAGTGTTATTTTATGGCACATCAATCTGACTTGTGATTTGCTTGAACTGACTAAATAAAGGGATCTTAGATAATGATTTCTTATAAAAAACGTGCTACAGTATAAAAAACAACCAAATGAGCACAAATATCCAAGAAACCCCATGTAAAAAATAATATATATATTTTTGATATATAGGAACTGACAGTGGGTGAATCTGAGGTGTCTTAATCCCAAGATGACCTTAAATGCATTTTCTGTTATTTAAGAAACTAAAACATATGTATTATGTTTAAAAACATTTAAATATATCTCTAATTTATGTGAAATATTGAAACGACTGTATTATTAATATTATTTACATGTAATATAAGATGGTGTGTCAATCCAAAAGGTGATATTTCTAAATGGACTAAATAAATATTTCTTATAAAAATAAAGTCAATAGGTTATTTTGTACTTATGAATTTATAGGAATGAAAATTTAAGACATAAATATTATTATAAATAATGTAAATTTTAATGGAATTGAAATGTAAACATAAAACATCCTAAATCTCTCTATGTATGTAGGTGTCATCCATTCCCACACATTACCTCTCTAATAGTAGGCTCATATAGATTAGTTTGTTTGAATGGATCTAAATTGTACTCGGTTAAAATTAAATGTGTGATTCTCTCAAGTAAAAGTCCATATGATATGTCCTATGTAGTAGCTACATCAAAAGAAATAGAAACGATCTCTCATCCACTTTGTTGTTTTACAAGAATCTATTATCTAGAAGTATCAGGTCAGGTATAATGACTAAGTGGATCCCACATCTGCTTCTCTAATATGATTATTGAAGCAATTCCTAATCTACATATGGAACAAGGGTCACCAAATCAATCATGGTTCCATAATTGGTTCACCACTATGGAGAATGTTGTCTTCGTAATATCTCGGATTCCACCATGTATGATAAGAAGTTTCAAGTTGATTGCAATGTAGTGGTACCCAACACCAAAGAAGGATTCATTATCATTGACTTGTTTCTGGCCATGTAAGAAGAGGATGTTATATTTGGTGGGTTTCTAGTGGTTCCCAAATCCCAATAAGTGTGTTTGGGTAATGTCACAGATGGTACCATGTTTGAAGTGGATGGTGAATTTGGTTGTTGTACAGTTGTATATGGAGTCATTTAAGAAGTAGAACGATGTGAAATTTGACAATGAGAAAGGTAGGAATCATCTATGTATTTTTTATTGAGTGTGTACTATGGTTGATTGTACTAATGGTGGGTATTACACTATCACTGTAGAGATATTTCCTTTCCACTATGTTACACACCTATCATCGGAAGATGATCTAAACAATAACTCGTAAACAATAAAAGTACATCCTATCTCTGGTGTGGTCATATATCAAATATGATTGATTCAAAAACTCTAAAAAACAATAATTAATATATTAACAAGTTAATATAACATAAATAAGATGATTGATAGTATTATTTTACCACTATAAAATATAACCCTCCATGTGAAGTGATTAATTGCATGGTCACTAGAACATACCAAAGCACATAATTAGTATGGGAGAGATAATGAGGATGACTTCAAACATATATGTTGAAAAAATACTTCTCACATGAATCCTACAAGGATTTGTTTTGATTGTGTATAATATGCCAATATGTATCTTTTTTTCGAATATGTGGAATACTGTGCACATCTACAACCTGACTCAGTGGCCATAGAATATGTTGTCAACATATGGACTCCCTCATAACCAAATATTGTTTTTCCAATCAGCAATATGAAAAATAACCATCATAACCACAACATTAAAATAATGCATCCTTATCATACAAAATGTTTGAAGATGTCCCTGAAGATCATATATATATGGAGTCCAATAAATTTAAATATAGATAATTAAAATTGATCATTCATCAAACAAATAACTCAAAATTATATAAATAGATATTTTTTCCTACATAGTCAAATGAGTGATGATCAAACAGAAAACTGTAATATGAAATTGAATGTGCAGGGCCATATGAATATTTATTTGAGTGGATCCCCCTCTAAATGTAAAATTAGATGATTTTAAAAATTTATATTTAGCATATTATATTGGAATAATAGTGTGTATTAATCTTTTAAAATAAATGTGAGAAAAAAGACCCATTCATAAAACATAAAGTACTAATTCAAAGATTAACCATAGTAAATGTTTATGGAATCATTTCCATTCCCACAACTGTAATAATAATCAACAACTACCAAACACTTATTCCTTAATGAATAATACCCTACACAAATATATTCAACGATGTACATGACTTGCTAAACCCCAATAATACCTCTTAGCATACTCAAATCCTCTATGAAATGGTAGGTAAATCATATGAAAATATGATACATTGAGATAAAAAAAATCATTCAAAAATATATTACCATACACACAACTTCTATTTCACCTAATTTTCAACAAGATCAATGGAGCTAAAATGGGTGTCCATCCATGGAATATTTAAATTACCACCTCTAAGGGTCCCCAATGTGTCTAGTTATAGTAAATAAATATATCTGTATAAAATTTAATCACATTTGTATATAATTATAATAATAAAAACATCCAATTGATTGGAAGACCCAATAATAATGATTCATTTAGTAATATAATCATCATCTCTAACTGAGGAGTATTGTATTTGTGTATCTTCGGTCTCCAATTCTCAACCAAAGATTAAATGAGTAATCTATCAATGTGTTTATATCGACACATGCTCTACCCATATCACCCATACTGATGAAACTAAGAAATGGTATTCTATAGTGGTATATCATGGTTGATGTGATGGGCCCTATGGAAATTCCACATTTACTCTTCATCAATATCCCATGAATACTACGATATTTTTTCAATCATGATAGAAACAGGGGACAAATCCACAATATAGGGATATAGCTTTTTAGATTCAATCAATATAAATCGATAAGGAAATGGTAAAGACATAATATATTTAAATATTATAACTATAGTGTGGAATGAAAATTGAGATAATGAAATCCATGATTTGATAAACCATTATAAATCGATAATAAAACAAGTACAATAATCAACCCATAGAACAAAATAACATGCATGGAATAATGATGATCCTTAAAATATATCATTCTAAGGAAATTCTTGTTACTATGGTTGTCTTCCAAAACCTTCAACTTAATTTCCTCCTACAATTCTCGTATGGAAATCGATTTTTATTTTCAAAATTTTAAATTTTAGATCACATTCTCCATGAAAACATGATGGTTTCAGAACAACAATTATTATACTAATATGGGTATTTAATATTGATACATATCTAATTGGGACCACATTTTATTAGTAGCGCGTTCAAAACATGTCGATTCTATACATTATATCAACATAACTCTCCCATGATCGGTGAATATGAGAAAATGTTACAAGTACATGTGATAAATAAATCATATAAACATGAATGTTGCAAAATTTATTGGTTCATATCTCATGAATATTATTAATCAAATAACTAGACAAAATTTTTAGTGTATCTTGACCCTCTTCAACATCATCCCAAGTTACCATATAATGAAAATTTTGTGCCTGGATGATTTGGCTTGTGTTTTATTATCCAAAATCTCCATTCCAAAAATAAATTGGAGTATAAATGACCCTACATTAGTTCTTTATCCACATACTCAAATAATTTAACAATTAATTTGGTTCTTCTATGAAATGTATAATAAAAAATATCCACTACTGGTAATTTTATAACCCAACTGACAAACCCATTGATTCATTCAAAAAGGTTTTTAGTCGTGTGCCCATGTCTATTCCCTTGATAAAAATACAATGAACATTTCTTATTTGTTAATAAAATCTTGTACTTATATACATATTGATTTGATGAAAATGTTTATTTAATTCATTTAAGGAATTCTTGTTTTCATGTTTCATATCATATAATGGAATGTATGAAAAACTATAAATATTTACCATTTATATAAAACATTAATATTTATATTAATTTTAGAAAATGTGATCTAATGACCAATTTGATGATTTATTTTTTTCATGTTGTCATCATAAAATATTTTACATACATTTATGCATATAGGCATTAAAAATAGTGATTATAGTCAAGGGTGTATCCAACCAACACACTTTATATTCATAACATCATTGATAGAATGAAGGAGAAATTTAATATTGCATATCCATTTCCAATCATTGATAGTAAAGTGGAAAAAATAAATAAACCAACTCCACATGATCGAGTTCTCCATCCCTATGATTGAAAATAAATGTGTCATGTTACATCTTTTTCCATCAATGTATTAATATATTTAAATAAATCCATTATAAATTTCATATATAAAAAGTACACGCACTTTTATAAATTTTTTGTAGTGAAGGAATGGTGTACTTCCTAGAATAACTAATGAAATTAGAATTTTTCAATAGATACGTGATTGTTAACCACATGCTCCACTATTTCGAAATAATAAACAACTGGAAAAATAAGAACTCATACCTCAATTCAATAAGAAAATACCTAAAATTATGTTTCAATATTTATATAATAAATCATAAAATATTTCACCTTTTTTGGACACTATTTATTGTATATGATTTTATATCCATTCTAACTCTCCATGAATTCCTTTGTTAACATGTAAAAAATAGTCTGATTAACATTAATCACACAAATACAAACATATTATATGAATTTTGAGACAACATGCCTATGATCATGAGTCATCCACGAATTTATAGAAGTGTATGGACTTAGATTTTTTTAAATTTTCACACAAGTGGAATTTCATACAAGGTTATCTTGCAATAACAACAGGCATGTGTCACCAAACAATAATCATTTTATAGAAAATTACGATATCATAAGAATAAACTAGAAGATAACTATAATGATCATTTATATGGTTATGTTTACATTTTTTAATGCCTCTTTTTATAAAATTTTCTTCCAGTAGAAAAGTAATCATAAATCCTTCCCGCATTTCTTTGTTGGAAAAAACCTACAAACTCAATTATTGGTGTCACTTATCCAAAAATAATCTCAAGAACCAGTGGTGTAATATCATGTAATTCTTTCACTGGACATGCATACTGAAGTTGTTGTTCATTTTCTACTGTCATATCATATTCTCTTTCATATATTTCCTAATCAAAAAAATTATCATCATAATCATCATTAATCACAACAATCTAGTGATCAAATACAACAACAAATGCTTTTAAAAAACTATATGTAATTGAATATGAAATAATTTCTATACTCTATATGTATTGTTTTCACTTATTCCACCATTAACACAAATATCTGATGTAAACTTATACCCCTGAAGAAATCATTTATCATGAGTTTTTTTGTTTGATTTGGGTTGATTCTTCAATTTTACTAACATTAACATACATTTCCTGGGAACTAAGTCTTCAATTCTCATTATATGTATCATATGAAGGAATTAAATATTTATCATCCTCCAAATGATGAGTACTATAATATATATTATCTCAATATTGATGAATTATTTAAATGAAAGGTGATATACACTATTTCACGATGAGATTTAACAGATCATGATTTTTACTATTAATTGTGTTCCTCATTTCACATTCAGTAAGATTTACTGATCTTATAGGACCACCAATATATGATATTCCATTATCATAATCTACTATATATCCACTACGATATACAAACCCACTCATGTATTTGACCATGTATTCAAAAAAGTAATAGAATAAAATTATATGATAAATATATACACATGTAGTTCATTAAATAAATTTGAAACCACCAAATTATATTAATTATTATTTCCATTATAATTACTATAACTAATATAGAAAATAGTAAACTGATATAAATGATGGGATTTCATAATGAAGGATAGAAAAATATATTAATAAGTTAAATACTAAGTAATAATATTATATTTACATTATAATATTATATTAATATATATACATATGATTATCTTAAGAAATGCTACAATATAATTATATACATAGTATAAAAATAAAATTATTAGTAAGATAAATAAACTTTTTTGTCATAAAATATTAACATGTAATTAAATTAGTAATTAATATTTATTTTTTAAATGAATTAACATATTAAGAATAAAATTTATAAATAATTAACAAATAAAAAATTTTATTAAATAAAATAATATATATATATATATATTGTAATTATGATAAAATGATATATTAATAATATATTTTACATTTATTGTACTAATATATTACTATATATTAATATATTTATTACATTGTAATATTTTATAAACAAGTATATAATAAACATTAACAATTTATTAATTAAAATATAACTAATTTATTTACTAATATATTTTGAAAAATTATATAATATAAATTTATAGTTAAAAAATAGAATGAAATAACATGTGTGAAAATATCTGTTTCAATAAAATAACATAATGAAATTTCATCCCAAACTAGAAAACAAATATCATTATTCAACAATAAAGTTGATAAAAAACAATTTTCAAATATATAATCCCTAAAATAAAAAATGAAAAATGAAATTTAAAAAATTATTATACAATATTAAACTACCAAAAATAAATTCTAAAATAAATAAAAAAACCAATATAAATATTAAATTTAATATAATGAACATTAATTGGAACGAAATCATGGGAAGCATTCTTTTAATTAATTTTTTCATGTAAAAAAAGTACATGTTAACAGTATATATTATGTGATTTTAATGAGAAAAAAAACATTTTTGGTGTAATAGATGATTAAAGATAACTAATATGTTTAAAAAAATCAAATGGCCACAGTTTGTTATTAATTGTATAAATTTTCACTTTAAATAATCAAGAGGATTCTAATTATTAGTTATTATTATTTATTATTTTATTAAATTTTTCTTTAAATGTAATTGACTTTCAATTATGAGGCGGTGGGTGTGATGTTTGAACAATTTGATAAATATTAGTCTAAATATTATTTTAAAATTATTCAAAATATAATTTATATTGAAGACATGTTGAATTTCTGAATTATGACATTTATTTGTTTAGTAATTTTTAAAATAGTGTGTAGAGTGGTGGATTTATTTAATTTTATTTTTAGAAATATTTCCCGATAGTGACCCCATATTCTGATTGTTGTAGGTTTTGGTTGGCTAGTCTATAGTGAATGAAGAACACCCACTGTCAAAAGAGGTCATTACATGGTCATTAAAGCCAGTTAGAGACTACTTTTGGGGGGCTTTAATGACTCTTATGTAGTTTTGATAATTATAAAAGAGAAAATTTTGAATCAGAAAACATTTATTCATTAATATTTTTAATAAGGTGTGGCCTTATTCAGTACTGACCTCACTACATGAAGTTTTACATAATTCCTGAAATTGTTTTCCCATCTCTCTATTTGTAAAATTAGTTTTTTATTTTTCTTTACATGTTAAAAACTTCATAGGATCCTGAATGATGAAGAAGATTACAATGGACCTTGGATCGACATGTTCACTGCGCTACTACAAAAACAACGATTAAGGATGAAGAAGAACTTGATTAAATTTGATAGAAGATCCTAAAATTTTTAACAAAAATAAATATTACTAATAAATATTAAAATTAAATATTAATTATATCATTCATTTGAAAAAAATATAAAATTTTAACAATCATTATCGGTGATGTCGGCAATATGACTATTTTGTAATTAATTTCAATATTATGTTAATATTTTCAAAACATAGATAATGACCATCACCAATGATGTCTTCTTTGTGACTATTTTCTAATTAGTTTCAAAACATTTAAAATGAAAGAAATTTCATTATCGCATCTACACATAATGTCATCGTCTTATTACCGACACCGCCATCTTTGGGGCTACCTCCACCATCACAGATGATGTCGTTTGGTGTGCCACCACCACCCTCCCACTAACTGCCTTCCTCTATTATATCTGATCATTTATGGGTTTTTTTAATTTTTTAATTTTGTGTCGGTTAAATTTTCTTTAAAAACATTTATGTCGGAAGGGCCGGAGGGCCCCTACCGAGGTTATACCACCTTTCAGAAATATAAAATAATTTATTTATACATGATTTTATATTTTAAAATAAAAATGTTTGTGTGTGTGTGTTTATATATATTGTGTTTTTTTCTATTTTTTAGAATTATTTCATTAGTATTTGAAAGTGAAAATGTTATGTTTTGTAATAAATATATTTTGTGACATCTTAATAAATTTTTAGTTAATATTTTTATCATTATTATTATTTTCAATTATGTTTTATTTTCATGTTTGTTCCGAGATTTATTGTTACTTGCTAATCTATCTAATCTAATTATTTTTTCATATTTATATTGCTAAAAATAACTTATAGAGGGTTTTATTCTGCATTTAGTTTAGTTAAATACTAATTTTATTGACATTATTGCATAACTATAATATTATTATTCATTATAAACATATACATTACAAATATATACATTATAAATATATAATGTTTTTTATATAATTACCATACTATTTGGTTTTAATATTTAAATTCATTTATTTAAAATAAAATCATTAGAATGCAACGTGCGACTTGAATGTAGGCCATGTGAACTGTGGATTTTTTAAACATCCACAATTTATATAGGTCTGAAAGTGATCTTAGCTAGATGTCTTTTTTTATTGTATTCATTACTATTATTATGTTATATTACACAGTTTTTGGATTTTGAATGTTAGCCTATTCTATAGAATTATAATATACCGATAAAATGTGGAGCTCGAGAAGAAAGTAATCATTTTAGCAGGGTTCAATGTCTAGGGATAATTTTTATATATAATGTCTCAACTACATTAATATTTTATTGAATTTTAATTTTAGTATTTTTTAAACCATTAAATTGGTAGTTATAATCATTTTTTACTTTCATTTCATTTTTAATTATTTATTATATATATTGAATTCTTTTTATTTTCAACAAATTTTCAGATGCTTAGGCTATGGATTAAATTTTATTTTGATTGTTTTTATACTTTTTATTTTATAAACTATTATGTTCCCTTATTGAAATTTAATAATTTTTTCTATGTTTCAAATAGTCGTTTATGATACATAAAAAATATAAATTGTGACTAAAATATAAATGAAAATTGAAATATTGGTTAAAAATATAAAAATTCTTGATAGTCAAAATAATTTCTTCAATTTAATAGATATAAATCATATATATTATTTATTATAATCAATCTTTATGGTGAGGTTTTTTCTCACATGGTTGTGTGCCAATTTAATGCCTGTATCGAGATCTCCCAACACCGTTCTAGGGTGGTGTCTAATAACATTGAGTGAGCTGATCCTCAGGCAGCAGTCCAATAAATCCCAGTATGGAATCCATGAAATCTGAATTGACATGTTATATTTGTAAAAAAAATTTCTTTCCTAATATCCAAAAGAACGATATTATGAAATTTGTTAGTCAATGAAAGATTCTATATACTTAAATCAGTGGGTAGGAGACTGTCCAACATGAGCGGTATGCACTTAAATGTTATCTTGGAGCACTAACAAAGTTGTGCATTTAACACAACCTAAAAAATTCAATATAAAAAGCGAAAATTAATAAGAAATAAAATTCTTTAACTCTTACTACATTTAGAAACCAAAAGAGATGAGTGATCATACATGCATCCACGTTGAGCGTCATACAACAACTCTGTATGTAGTGGCTGATCTGCAAGATCAGGGAAGAGTGAGGGGATCCACTCCCATACACACATCTGAAAAGGGATAACTAATCCCCCGATATCTATGCAGTTTTCACGTCATTTCATGCATAATGAGTAAAACTCCAAAATAGGAATCTGTGATACATCATAATAATTAGAAATAGTGTCCAGCTGATACACTACATAAACATATACATCCTATGATATGTTCTCATAGGCACCAACTGCAAGGTCGTGTGTGCATGGGAACCGTAATGCTTGGAAGTTTCCACATTGACATTTCCTCGCTTCCAGTACTACAACCATTTTTTCACTATTGTGACTTGTGATGGGGTCTGAACACTCTTGAACTTAAAATAACGAGTCTTCTAAGAACAAAATGAACACTAGATAACCAATAATCATCTTCAATGTTCTTTTCAATCTCTGTTTGAATGTTTCTTCCATACATTATCACCTATTGAATCTATATTGAGGATAGTTTTTTTCTATTAAAGACGCACTTTACAAAATGATAAAATGCCTCTTAAAGTAGGGTAGTTATACGTATCTTGTGAAGGCCCTTGATGACACCATTTATTCACTCCCCAATGCTTATGGTCGTGTTTTCAAACATCTCTCTCCATCATATGCCAATATCCATTTTTCTTTTGGAATCTGTATTATATAATCATACACATCTAGATTTTCATTTCAGGTTTATTTCAATCAGCATTCAAACATTTATCAGTCCACCTCATATAATACATAGAGGTGATCATATTTTGTAAAATATATTTTATATTTACGTTGAAATGGTATTAAATAACAATGAAACTGCATAGCAAGCCTCGTGATTTCCTTCATCATAATTTCATTGTATAATGTTTCTCTAATGCTGATATAAATGTGTTTGATGCATTATCGATGAAGTGCATTTGGGGGCCTATTTATTATTATCCACATTTAATTCTTCATTCATCCCCCATTGATGATAAAATATCATAAAGTCGCCCTGAATGCTGTTGAAATGGTTTCTGATACATGCCAAAAAACTGACTCAATGATTCGTAATTTTACTTCTCCACAATGGAAATGGAAAGAGGAATAGGTGAGAGATTTTCATCTTGGGTTTCTGCAATATAGAATATGAACTTTTATTTTCCATATAGAAACATTTCACCAATCTGTATAAACTATTTTCTAAAATGAAATGTGGAAATACATTGGAGGAATCCCCAAAACACCAAGATGTAAAAATTTTGTATTTAGTTTCAATAATATTTTGTTATTAGTTTCAGTATTATGTTAATATTATCAAAACATATATAATGACAATCACCAAAGACTTTGTCTTTATGACTATTTTGTAATTAGTTTATAAACATAGATAATGACCATTAATTGGCATGAAATCATGGGATACATTCTTTTAATAATTTTTTTCATGTAAAAAGAAGTACATGTAAACCCAATGTATTGTGTGATTTTAATGTCCAAAATAACATTTTTATAGTTAGAGAAGATCAAAGATAACAAATATGTTTATAAAAAATAAAATGGCCACCGTTTGTTTTAAATTGTATAAATATTCACTTTAAATAATCAGGAGGATTCTAATTATTTGTTTGTTGTTATTTATTAATGTATTAAAATTTTCATTAAATATAACTGAGTATCAATTATGATAAGATGTGTGTGATGTTTGAACAATTTTATCAAAAATTTTCCTAACATTATTTTAAAATTATTCAAAATAATATTTATAGTGCAGAAATATTGAGTTTCTGAATTATGAAATGTATTTTTGTAGTCATTTTAATATAGTGTGTAGAGTGGTGCGTTTATTTTATTTTATTTTTAAACATATTTCTCTATAGTGACCACATATTGCGATAGTTATAAGTTGTGGTCAGTTGGTCTATAGTTAGTGAGAAACAACCACAGTTAAAAGTTGTCATTACACGGTCACTAAAGCCGGTTAGAGACTACTTTGGGGGGGGGGGGGGGGGGCGCTAATGACCCTTATGTAGTTCTGATAATTATTATAGAGAAAATATTGAATGAGAAAACATTTATTCATAAATGATTTAAATAACATGTTGTCTTATTCAGCACCGACCTCACTACATGATGTCTTACATATTTCCCGAATTTGTTTTCCCATCTCTCAATATTGAAAACTAATTTTTTATTTTTTATTATTTGTTAAAATTTTCAAAAGCACATAAATGATGAAGAAGTTTACATTGGACCTTGGATCAACTTTTTCATCGTGTTGCTACAAAAACTATGATTAAAAAAGAAGTAGAAGTTGATTAAATTGGATAATAAACATAAATACTACTAATTAATATTAAAATTAAATAGTAATCATATAATTCATTTGAAAAAAATATATAAATAAAAATAAAATTAATATACATTAATTAATTATTTTATCAATTAAAAATAATTAAAAATAATCATTTTAGAAAAATTATAATATTAACATACTATTTAGTAACTAGTTGATGCAAATTTTGACAATGAAATAATATTTTAATTAAAAAATTTCTAATAAATTAATAATTAATATATTTAATAAAATCCAATAATATATATATATATATATATCAATTATAGCACATTCATATATTAATAATATATTAGTAGAATATTTTTCGAAAAGATCACTTGTTAAATTACAATGCAATAAATATATTAATAAAAAATCACCAATTAATTTTGTCATATGCATTATAAAATATAATATTATATATTTCTATATACCTATTTATATATATATAGAATGCAACAACTCTTATAAAGTAATATAGAACAATAAATATAAAAACCAAATTATAATACACTACTAATCATAGAACCGTAATAATTTAGATAAAAAATTTCACAGTTATAAACCATAGAAAATTATATAAAACAGTTGTCTATAAAATATTATTCAATTTTATTTTAAAAAATAAATAATTTCAAATAAATTTTAAAAACTGTGAATTCATAATTAGAATAAATATTATTTAATTATTGTAATAAAGTGAATAAAATAAATTGAAAAAAAATGTTCTGGTAGGTGAAATAGATTGGTTTCACGAATGTAGAATTACTAATGGGGGTTTTTGAATGGAGATAAATGAATATAAAATATAGAGGGTTTCATGATGGTGATAAATTTTAGCCAGATTCAATCATGAAAAAAGTATAGATTCACACCAATAACCATAGTGGAATTGTGTTCCATGCCTAATTGAGAGTTGTATGAACATCCCCATATTCAAGGGTTCTATAAAATGGACTTACAAAACTAGATATTTTCATTATAGGTAAGTGGGATCCTGAATCATAGATAGAGTAATAGGAATATGATTTAATAATATAATAGGAATGTTTTATTTCAAGGAATAGATGATGATAAATGGGAAATATTAGATCAAGGCATCAATTTGGGATTTATAGATGAGTTAATATTGTTTTCTAATCGAGTACCCTACACTTCTGATTTTCAATGAAGGAACTATATTGTAATGAATCCTCATTTTAATTATTTATATGATGGAAATTTTTGATTAGTTCTTCCTTTGAAATTATTATGAAGGGTAAAATTTTTAAAATGGAAACATCAATGATGCTATTCATTGTGAGATTCATTCCAAATATTTACATCGTAAATGAAATATCAAAGAAGGTTATTAAAGATAATGTTATTTAAATCATCCATTGACAAAAAACCACACATAGATTAGGAATTCGGTTACCTTACACACCATTTAAGGAATATATTTTTCTATTATTATCATATATGGAAGGAATTCAAATTTTTATGTTAGATAATAAATAAAAATTCCTCAAAATTATTTCCATGAAATGTGTCACATATCCCACAAAACAACAGAAACAAATAGAATCCTAACCATAGTTGACACTTTGAAAAAGAAAAGAAATAAATAACCACAAAATAAAAACAATGGGAATAATTATAAAAAAAAACCCCATCAAGAATGGTAAAAATTGTAAATAAAAGAGAACATGTGAATTACATATACAGTTTAGACTTTTTATTCCCACTCCACAATAAGTCAACCACCCACATCCCTTTTTGTTACAGAAAGAAAAATAATGGATGCATAGATTAGAAAATTGTGAAATAAGAATCTCTCAAATAGATTAAATAAGAAGTGGAACAAATTGTTCCATCGTAAAAAAGAACAATAATTATTAACAAAAAAACTAGTGAAGCCACCAAAAGGAAGACATGAAAACTAGAATGAAACCCCATTTATGGATATAATAACATGTTAAAGCGCACATCATGAATCAATGTATACAATTCATCCACCAAAAGAACATGAAATTCCTTGTGTTTTCTACTGGGTATGTACTCCCCGAATTAGCAGTGTATGGTGTTTCCAATTAGATCCACCAATCAAATCTCCCATTATAAGTCATATCAATCACCTTTTCTGAACATCTATATTAGATTAACATTATCTAAGATTATATTTTTTATCTCTTGGAACATGTGGGTACCTCTAGTACTTAAAACAAAAGCAAAAAAACCCTATAAAACATAAATGCAATTAATATATGTGGTTGGTCAATGATATTTGGAAATAATTCCTTATGAAATAAAAAATCTGAAAATTTTCTATTGGGTATTCACATGTTGTTCCATGTAACGTTCCCCATGATGTGATACATAAATATTTTAATGAAAAATGTATGTGTAAAATGATTCTATATAGGGAACAATGCTCGATGTATAGGGGTCAACAGACACTATGAAAGTGTTGGTGAACCGAAACCATAAATTGATAAGGGTATCATAGTACTCTCAAAAGAGTACAAATCCAGCACCGCACTCACTGGATATTGTTTGTTTTTATTTTTCAATAGAATAAAAATCCTCTTCAGAAAATTCCTCAGACCCCGAATTGGCATATAAACTATTCCTAATTAAAAAACTAATGAAATCCCTATTTTATATGATTCGTATTCACGTTCAATGGAAATTTACATTGGAATGCTTGAGTAGAACTATGGTTCACAACATTCTGAACTAAATCCAAAACACATTCAACATTATTTCTGGCCTTTTGGTAAATACTAGAACATAATAAATCACCCCCCACAACAACCATACACTGATCTATTTGGAATTGAGAATCTATTGGTTCCATATGTGGAATAATAAATATATGATCCTCCTTTGACACATTCCATTCATTACAATGCATTAACACATAACAATAATTACCCCGTTAAGACGTTCTAGACATGATCTAGTATTTTTCCTCCACTTATGTACACTTTATATAATAAATAGAAGCCTCGCCCTACCTACCCATTTCAGAATTGTTATCTATTTTGGATATTGTGTCCTAGAACCGACTACTTTTTCAATAATTATATATATTTTGGATGTATTGAATTCTAATAAAACATCTCATTTCACATATTATATTGTTCTACGTGAATATAATGTAATATTGTCCAAGAGTATACATGATATTAGTAAGGTGACAACATATCTCTACAATGATAAGAACCATGAAGTGATATGATAATATTCTTAAATAATGTTATACAGCATGATAATGTACTATAATGGGAAAGATGGAACATATAATATAATCAGTGAGTACTCCTAATAGGGTAATGATTCATCTCATGATGTTTAAAATTTGTAATCTACAATATGGGATACTATGAAAACAGACCAACCAATATAAATTCCATATTTTTTTTGTGTCAAAAGATATTATAATCGGTTATCTTGTGTAATGGGCCTTATAAATTAATATTATCATTAATTCATTCTATAAATAAAGAACATATATTTTCTAATTGACTTCATCCTGGAATATATTTATTGTTATGTAAGGTACATTTGGTTGCATTAATTGAAAAATCATTAATGTTTATGTCACAAAAGGATTTGTACCTTCCATCAATATAAAATATCTTATTCTAACACTTTGATTGGAATAAAACATTATCCCAATGAAATCAACATTCACTTTTCTTGAATAAAATTACCGCCATTGATTTGTTGTTCCTTTTGGATAATTAGTATGGTGAAATGAATATAATTAAACTTCAGGTGGTGGAATATTTTTTATTCACTAAGAAAGAATGGGATCTATGCGAATTTTGCTTCTTTTTCATGTGTTGGATAAATTTTGATACATGTGATGGAATAAATAATAGTATATTAGTGAACATTATATCTATTTATTTAAATTTTTCAAACTTCACATTACTATGAAATTTAATTTTTACTTATCTTAATGTGTTATTTATAATAATTATAATATTTTACTATGAGAGCATGCATGATAGTTATATTTGATATATCTGAATCATGTTTTCAATTACTATTTCTTCATAATTTTATATTGATTTTGATAATTGATATAGGGGTATTGTATGATTAAATGATGGAATATGTAATGAAATTTGGAGAGATTCTAATAAAATAAGGGAAATAATTTATTAGGAAAAAATCATTGGGAAATTAAATCTCACTATTTACACTACCCTAAACATTCACACATTGGCACACACACCAGTTGAATTGTATATATTGGCACAATATTAAAATAATAACACATATTTTCATTATTATATTTATCATTACATTATTGGTTTTATTTTATATATATATTCTTTTATATTTATTTTTTATATATTCTTGAAAAAACATAGTAATGATAATCCATTCAATCTATGTTATTACTTCATACATTTGTCAAATATAATACTACAAGACTTGGAGATTTATTAAGAGTTCCATAGGAATAATGAATAACATTACCATCATTGAATAAAATGTTACACAAAAATATATTTATCTTAATAATTTCTATAATATATTTTTTATGTATTTATTTATTTTTGATTTCATTGTTTATATAAAATTTTAAATATTTATTTTTCTCAAAAAAATTGATTATTTATATCATTTTTTCTTAATAATTATATTTTTAAATTAGTATACTATTGTAAAAATTTACAATTAATGAAATTATATCAACTATATATTATTTCATTATAATAAATTGTAATTAATAAAAAAAAAAATTCCATGATTTATTCTAAATTTCTTATAACAAATAATTTATATTTTGATATATAATACTCCTATTAATATATTATTGTTCCCCAAAATATAATACATTTTTTATATCCTCAACATGGATCCCTATATCAATTATATCTACATATATACTGCTCATACATGTTCCCACATCAGTAATTTACGTTAACCTGTATTCAAATTTGTTTTTTAGCTTTAATTTATTGTCTTCATTAAATAGATACCATATTTCATATTCTTCGATGAATTTTGTATAAGTATGTGTTATCATATGTTTTGAATTTGTTTTTATTTCATTAATTTATTGTTTGTGTCTTTGTTGAGTTATTCCTCCACCTCAAATGAGGATTTAATAAAACGTTCCTTCTCACTGATGTCTTGCTACAATTTGAAAAAAATTAATAAATATGAAATTGTCATTGAAATATTTATATAAACAATATTTGTTGTTCTATGAAATATCATTATATATTTTCAATCATAATTTTCTTGTTATTCTTTAAAAAAGTTTGATAAAACTTGTTCTATGATTTTATTTTAGAAATTCATGAAATATATTGGTTTTAGAGTTTGATGTTTACAATTTTTTCATGTGTTTATTTTAATCAACACATTTCTTTTTATCTGTATAATTTCCTACATGGGATTTAATTTTTCTAATAAAAAGAGCTAGACCCCTATTGGATTTTTTTTATATTATATCCATTATTTGACTTGTTTCTCTTTTTTATAAAATTTCATAACTATGTTTTATAATATAAATTTACTTATGTGAAAATTAAAATTTATATTCTATTATTTTTATTAATGAAATTTGGATATAAATATATATATATTTATTTGTGAAACATTTATTAAGTTAACTTTTTGGGATGAAACATTATATTTATTTTTATGGGAGAAACATTGAAAAATAAAAAAATAGATATCATAAAAATAAGAAAAAGAGAGTTATATAGAAATAATCTATATTTATTCTACCATATTCATATATTTTATAAAATATAAATACAATGAAAAACATATTAATAACACTTAAATAAAATAATATGTTATAATGTTAAATTAAATAAATATATAAGAATAAATTATAAAAATTTATGATGCCTCTATTAATATATATAAATAAATATATATATATATATATTTGTGATGAAATTAAAAAACCAAATCTCAATGTGTTCAGGATATTTGTGGTAAAAGGATTAATTATTGATATATATAAACATATCTCAGGTTTCAAACAAAAACATTATAGAGAGAAGATGGTTTTGTGGTGCTGGTTATGCCTGAAGAAAAACCAATTTTCCAAGAAAATTGATTTATCAAAGGCCATTAGTACACTGTTATATTCCATATCATGTGGTGTAACTCAGTAGCCATAGATGGATCCTCTAATATTCTTTCATTTTGTCTTCCCTTGCAGGTTACCTTTCCATCATTTTTGTCCCACACAATAGTGTCACATCCACTCTCAGATGTCCTTATTACTGCTCATTATTATTAATAATGTAATAAATAATGTTAAAAATAATTAATATAAACATTTCATAAAATATATGAGGAAAAATATAATTAATTATTAAAATATAATTATTAATAATTTTGAAAATTAAATCAATGTAATGAAATTAACAAAAAATTAAAACTGATATTTATAAATAATTAGTAATATTTAGTAATATAATAAAATATAGTTATATTATTATTAGTTCATTTAATAATAATAGTAATAAAATACTAGAAATGTCCAGGACCCATACATTCTCATTCATTATTTTTTACTGAAAATTAAAATACATTAAGAAATAAACATGTGGAACACTAGATGCCAACTAAACATAAATGTGGAAAGATCAATATCACCCAAAATTACAATTGGAAATTCCCCAAAATTTAAATCCTAATCAGTGACATGAATAGTTTCAATTCCACATTGTATTTTGATTTTTACAGGAAAACATTATTCCCAAACTATGAATTCACCATTTAATTTATACATGTTATAACCCTCATCACATGGTCTTTACAAACCAACATCATGAGGTCTTCATAAACCCATAGTCACTACCTTCCCCTTATTACATACTAAAATATTTTTTAATTACCTCCCCAATCAATAGGTCTCCTATAGCCTCCCTAAGGCACCTCAATCCAGGGGAAATCACCATGCATGTGATTGACACAATACACACAAAAAAACATACTCACATACCCCTCCTCTCACTGACAAAGTATAATTGCACGGTTATTGACCAATTACATGGACTATACCAGTGCTCTACCTGCAAAAAATCTCCTACAGACTCATATGTATAAGATCAAATCCCCACCGAGATCATAAATACCACAATGAGAGATGACAAATGATAATCCCCATATATTCGTAACTGATAGTGATAGTCGAAAATTTGTGATTCAATAATGGTCATATTCATCAAATGATCATTAAAATTTGTCACCGGTCTGGGATGAGAGGGGAAAAAATACATCGAATATCCTCTCTTCATATGTCCCTGAGTGAAGATCATGTAGGGCTATAGTATCAGTGATGCCCTCATGTGAGCAGAATCATAGTTGACATTGAAATGAAGTAGCAAGAACAACCTGATTAGAATCCACCCCAGATGACAAACCCTAGGCACCATAAGAGGAACACATGAGCATATGATACAAACCCATCATACACATATAATTTATTATTAATAATAATTTATATATATTATAATCAATATATTAATTATTATAAATAATTATTTTATTTATTTTTTTTTTAAATTTTATTCGTTAAATACATTTTTATTTTTTATTTATTTAATTAGTAGATTTTTTTCAGACCATTATCAGCGCTAATTTTTTTTAATGGATCCCATTACAGGCACTAAAAATGTCATGGTAAATGTTACCATTTATTTGTTGTAAAAAACAATGATAAAAGTTACCATATATCAGTGTTTGTTTTATCATTGATAAATAGAACCTTTAACACTAGTTTTCAATGCATTGTCATTGGCCAGTGCTTTTAAATACAATATTTGTAGTATTGATAAATTTTATAGTTTTAGTTTTTATTTGCAGATAAATTTTTTCTCTAAATTAATTTCATTAAATATTTTTTAATCATTAACTTTATTTTAAATTTATTTTTTTATTATCCATTTTAAAAATTTTATTTAAATTCTATATATACTATATTTTATGCGTATAGTTTTTAATTGATAATATTACGTTTTTAATCCATAATGTACGTGCCATGTAAATTAGTTTTTATTTGTTATATTTATAAAATTATTTCTATTCTAAAATCATTTTTATATTATCAATATATTTCTTATGTTTCCAGTTCATTGTAATAATAGTATATATTTTAATGGATTACAAATTTACCTATTTGAAATATTACATCATTTTGTATTTCAGGTAAACAACATTGAAGAACTAAATAAATAAACTCTAGTTACAATGGGAAACCAATTAATAACATTGACTAAACCAGAAAAAAAAATTAATAAAAATATGATCACATTAATAAACATAAAATAATATAGATTATAAAAGATTGTTTTGTTAAAAAACATAATATTTAGTCATTAAAATATTTTGGAAACTCAAAAAACATGTGAAATATATATTATAATTAAATTTAAAATGAAATCTAGTACATGAAAATAAAATAAATTAGTTTACTAAATATAAAAATAGTTTCGAAAAAATAATAAAGAGAAAATAAAAAGTATTAATAAAAATATATGAAATCATAATAATAAAAATAAAAATAAATGATTAATAATTAAAAATAATAATAATAATGTGACTATGTATATAACTATTAAATTGTCTTATATGTTTATTAGTATTCATAAATAATTAAATTATTATTAATTTCATCACTTTATTATCATGAATTTATTATAATGTGTTCGATTTTTTAATTTATTATAATGAGATAATTATCATTTGAATCTTATAATCCTGCCATTATTATCATAGCATTATTAGTCTGAATGAATTCTTTATAGTCAAAATGTAAGTATTTTTTATAAATCCATGTGTAGATATAAAAGGTGGGTGTGGGTGATATTTATTTAAGGAGGGCGTGAACAACTGATATCTCCTCAGAATCCACTTAAGATTAAATGTAATGGAACTCTATATCACAATAAAATCCATTATTTTTGGGCACTAGACCTAGTTTTGGCTAGCCCGACTATCCTAGAAGACGAGTCTGACAATCGAAGCATTCCTGGTAAAGTCTCCATGAAGGTGAAGCATGAGATCTGGTTGGTGGAACATGGTCATAGCATCAAATATAATGATGAGAATGAAGCACAATTCCATCTTTTTCCAAATCCAGAAGGAGTTCATCTAGGATTTCAACCTCGGTGGTGACCGTTCCAACCACATGGTATCCAACCACATCACTATCTTCATACGACAAAAAAAATATGGGTTTTAGTACGAAAAATGAATTTAAATGCTCTAAAAAGACTTATAATAAAGGAAATATTAAAATTTGTCTCCCTATTATCTATTATAAAAATTTGATAATTTTGAAGCCTTTTGTCAATAAATATTATGTTCTGAAAAATGTAGTGAAAATTTGAAAAACCATTCTATAAATCAGGAGACCCCTTTAAAAAGATTGGGAAAACTATATAAAATCCCTAGGAAGAACAACCTATGCATGTACCCACCACCACATTAATATTTATATGCACACCCACCTCCATCCCCATTTAATTCTCCCCATGCACCTACATCCGAACCGATACCTCCTATTGGATTCAAACTGGAGACCTCTCTATAGCGCGTCTGCACCTTTACCACTCACCAATATAGTATCTTTCTCAATATAATGAAAAATAAATTTAATTTTTTGTTTGTATTTAAAGTTAATAATTATTTTTATTGGAGCTGTCACACTAGATTTGAATACATAAATGAAATCCATGATTCTATTGAAAATTTTCAACCATGCCGACTTCTCTTCATTGCCCATGTTGCTCGGATTGTGTGCCACCATACAAGTCTGATGCTTCACCTGCATGGATACTGGATCATGAATGATATAGATACTAGGAATGACAACCAGGAAGGTCATTATAGCCAACAACATGGTCATTTCCTGGATAATGACGTTTCTTCAGGTGATCCGTAGAGTACTATCCTACAATCATTAGTGGCTTCATAATTATATTTATTAATTATAATATATAAATTTAAGTATATTAATAATTAAGTAATAAATAATTTTTCGGTTCTCCAATTATGAATAAAAATATTATAAATTTTATTAGTGAAATAGCCTTACATACCGATATATATGCCAAACTATTATTTCTTTTAGGAACATTACAACTGATAATAATTTTAGGATAATAAGGACAATATTAAAATAATTATTGAAAAATAAACAATTATAATGAATACATTATAATGAAGTTATTATAATATATTAATGTCAATGTTGTTTTAAAAATAATAATAATGTTATTATTTATAAATAATAATTATAATAATATAATTTATAATAATGATCTATATTATCATATTATTATGAATTATTATTAAATTTAATAATTCTATTCAAATTTTTTTACTATTAATATTATTATTATCATATCATTTATTATTATTATGACATATTATTTTCTATTTATTATTTTTATGAGAAAATTTTTATATTCAGTTAATTAATAGATTTTATGTTCATGTCAAATATTTCATTTAAAATCTAAATATAATATATATTTTATAATATTCTGGAGTTATCTTGTTCTGTAGAAGACTAAGTATTATCTTTTCAAACAACATTATTATTCATCGGCTGTATAATTTTATGTTTATATTTTTTATGATTTTTTTTATTTTAATACTTTTTTTGTCATCTTAGTCAATGGTTTTATTTTATTTTATATTTTTCATGTAGTTAAGTTTTTATATGTTTTTAATTTCACTCACATGAAACACAACCACCTTATAATGTTTGAAGTAGGTTACTTTTGAATAATATTAAACATAAATTATATGTAAAATATATATTTAACATTAAATATAGATTGTAGATATAAAAAATAGATGAAAATAGAAATAATTTCATAAATAAATTCAACCAAAATTAGTTTATATGGTACATACTGTAATGATTAATATCATAACATTTTCACAAAAAAAATAGTATACATATTTAACATAACACCAATAAATTCTAAATAAACTATTATTAATGAATATACAAATATAAAATAATATAGAATAAAATTGATGCCTAAATATTAATATACTAAAAAAATTTAATTTATAGAAAATTGTTATTTGAAAAAATATTACCATTAAAAATGTTATCACTACTACAAAACTATTCTTTAACAGTGTCTTCCATTATCAGTTCCATCAATAAACATTGATAAAGGTTCCATTTATTGGTGCTAAAACAATCAATGAAAGAGGGTACCTTTTATAAACACTTTTTAACATCTTTAAAATGGTACAATTTATCATCACTTTTTTTAGTTCCCGTAAAGGGATCCTTTATCAACACATATGTGGAACTCATAAAGGACATAATAAAATGAAATAATTAACCAAATAGAAAAAAAATTATTAAAAATTAATATTAATTTTTTTTATAATTATTGATCAAAAATAAATAAATATATTATACTAAATATAAAATATAAATACTAATAAATAGTATAGGGATTAAGTGTTTGTGGTAGATTCTATAGAGTTCCAATGATGGTGCCTTGGGTTTTTCATACAAGGTGGCTATTAATCGGGTTGAACATTCCACATAATTATTCCATTATTGAATATTCGACTCACACTAGTGTGTCACAACAACTACTCCACTCCCTGGCCTTCCATTGATGATTTTGGATGTGAGGTCATTTGATTCCAATGCATTCTCCCCCCTCCTTGGCCTTCTTATATCTATATCAATGTTCAATTTAGATTTTTTTGTTCATTAAATTTAATTATAATTTTTTTACTTAAAGAGGATGATATAATCAAAATACTCATCCATTAAAAACATTGAAGATGCTGCTCTTCCAAAAAACATGTCTTAACTGATAGTAACATTTTCTGAATATAAATATTTAACATTTTTTGTATAGAAATTAATAAATAAACTTATATGTAAAAAACTTTAAAAAAATTATATTAAATATTATATTGCACCGGTCGATGATGATGGAAATCGACATATCTACTGACTAGCAGTGATGGATGCATTGATCAAATAATACCATGCTAAACTATGAAAAAACCATAAATCAAATTGAAATGGAGGCTCAAATGGTGTTTGGTTGGAAAATTTAAACAATGAGATACCAGAGATACAACATTTTCAGCCGTTTCAATATCTTATGATTGTGTCTCCTTATTCTTGAAATCCCAATCAGCATGACCGTGTCCTCATCCACATCCTTTTGGTTGATGAATCTATTTCCATGATTTGTTATGGTAGCAAGTTCCCTCGAGATCATCCACTAATGATTCAAATTTCTTCTTTCCCAATGGAGTCATCTTCGTAAAATCTAAATCTATATGAATGTTCTTTTTATAATTTGTTGATTTGTTTGTGAGGAAAAAACTATTGTGGTAGATCTTGACGCTGTTGTGGTATCAGTTTATTAATGAACATAAAACGGACTCATTGTCCTTTTATCACCCGAAGAATGTTTACACATTAACAAAAAGAAATTTCCCCCGAAAGTAATTTTTACATACTCACCTGTTAGATTTTAACACTATGCCCGAAGTATTCTTATACATCACACCCACATCCATGAACGTACCATTTTGATGTACCTCTGATCACGACAATCGATACACACTTCTTGATCTCTGCAACAAAGAGGAATTTCGATACATGATACCATTTTGTATCTAATTACATGTTCTTGTCCAAAATTCTATCACCACCATCACATGTCATCATCATTTTCATCTCTTTTGATGAGTTACCATAAATGAGGAATCCCCTTCTTGGTTATCTCATTCCACCTACATCATTACCGATGGTACTACTATCCTCTCCAAAATTGTTTTTATACTCATTTTCTTCTGCATTTAATATCTAGTAAACGAGTTAAATATTCCTTATCATTTAATGTGAACCACCATTAAATTTCTCACATAATGTGATTCAAAATGGCATTCCCCAATTTATATTTTATGTCAACATCCCAAACAATATAAACCTTGTTATAAAATATGAATGTAATGTGATCATTGAATCCATATTCAATAGCATCACTAACGATGACCTAATATTCATTTAATTCATTATCATCTTCTCCACCATTAGCAATTTCAGATTCAAAAGGCCTCTCATGAATTCCTCTTCCTTAAATGAATCTCCATCATAATGTTTCTAAATGTATCTATCACATGTTATTATTCATATAATTGGATTAATCAATTCAATTTATATTTAAAATTTCATTTGAATTTTTCATTTATTCCATCCCACTACCCTACATGAATTTTTGTAAGTGTTAAATAAATTTTACTAAAAGGATAATTTCAACAAACACAAATACAAATCAAATAAAAATTATTTATAAATTTTCAACTAGATATTCATGTGGTTTATAAAAAATATAATTTTAAAATAAATTATAAAAAGATGTTTAAACAAATATGGTAATAGTTATGATAATATAATTAAATTCATAATTAAATTGATTTATAGAATAATTTTTAATCTATATTATGAAGAAGATAAAACATTTATACTTTTTGGATTAATAAAAAAAATATCCACCGATAAATGTTATAAAATTATGACATGAAAATTATTGAAGATAATTACTTGAAAATATTCATAATAATTTAAATGAAATCATATAATTATAATTACATTGATTTATAATTGTTAAATTAAAATATTTAATGGAAATTTAATATATTAGTTTAAGAACCCATAATAGCATTAGGCTTCAAAAATAAATATTTAAACCAATTTTTTTTCATTTCCTTTAAAAATTCATAATAATTTGTTCATGATCAACTTATTGATTAAATATTTGTTGCACTGTATCTTCATCAATGAGTTCGGTATTTGTTACCTCATCATTAATATCAGTTACTTCCCTTAATATTTGAAAAATGAGTTTAGCGTCCTCATTAATTGATGTTTTCTCCCAAAGAAGTAACACTGAAAATTTATTTTTTAATACCATAATTTCCCTAAGCATCGTCACCAACTCTACATTCTCCCTAAATGAGTTTAGATCAATCTCCACGTGGTGAACCAACATATATATATATATATATATGTTGCAAAATTGTTATAGGATGTGGTTAATTTAGATGGTTCAAGGGCATCATCATCCATAGATCCTTCTTAATCACGATCATCCAAAGTCACAATTTTTTGAGAAACCCTTACAAAAGGCTTGGGATTAACAACATACCTATTACCAGTAATTAGTTTTTCACAGACAATAACCATTGAATTAGCATCTGTGAGGGTAGAAGGAGCACCTTTAACCTTTCTAGATCATGAATTACTCTACATATATCAATCAACTTATTGTCCATTTTGATTACAAATATAATAACATAAATCTCTTCTTAAATTATCAGTAAAATTCCCAATGGACTTCCCCCATTATTGATAAGGGTAGTTTTTCCTACCATACAGTTATAACAATGATGATGTATGTTGTTGACACAGCTACAAAATCAATGGGCATTGACCTGAGATCCTCCTATACTAGGAAGCAAAAATGAAATAAAAACGTGCCTTCAATGTATCTTGATCATGTATTCTCAGAGTACCAGTTGATGGTGAAATGTCAAACTATATTTATGGATGCCATAATAGCCTATTGAAATAATAAATTATCTCCCAAACATAACTACATGGGTTATAGTCAACAAATTTATCGATTCATGGGTCCAAATATAAAATGAACAAGTTCCATGGCATGAGGTACGTCTACCCAAAAACCCATGCCTTGTGCGAGAGAACATCCGAGCGGTAATGGACATGGAAATGTCCCCTCCCAATGCTATTAAATTTTTTATTTTAAAATTACAATACATCAATTAACCTCTTTTACATGTCATTTTCCCTAAATTTTTATTGACTAATTGGAAACATCAATCTACCAATAATTGGGAATTCACAAATATGAAACCATTCCAAATGTAAATCATTAATTCTCCAAATGTGTGCTGAATTACATCTTTTTAAGAAACACACGCCAGTGACATCCCTATACATGGAAATGCAAGGATTTTCATCACTATATCTACATTAATTATTGTGATATTTGAGTTCATATGATTCATTTGAAGAATCATACATAAAATGGTCAACAACATTCATCATCATTCTGTGAGGAGGGGGAAATAATTTTAATAAAATGACCTCTCATCGTGAAACCTCATGAAAATACCAAGGAGGGGCATAGTATTAGGGATGCCCTCATGTGAGTAGAATCTGACTTGAGAGAGAATAAAAGTTGCAAGAACAACCCGATTAAGAGTCACAATGGATAAAAAACCCAAGGCCCCAAAAGTGGAACTCAAGAGAATCCCTTGTAAACCCTTCAACCACATACTATGTTTTAGTATTAATAATATCGATATTGAAAAATTAATTTATTATTTTTTTAAATTACAATTTATTTTAAAAAAATTAAACATTTTTATCATAATATCTTTTTTAATTTTTTTATTACATTATTTTATTTTATTTCGACCATTATCATCACTAAAAAATCTCTAATATTGGATCCCTATATTTGTACTAAAAGAGGTTTTGTAATTGGTAAAATTTATAATTGGTAAAAACCCTAATGAAGGATACCTTTTATCAGTTTTTAAATTAGCACTAATAATGGGAATCATTATCAGTGATTTTCTATAGCTCTAATAAAGACTAGTTTTGTAGTAGTGAAACAAATCGTAATTCTATTTTTTTGAAGATAATTTTTATCTATAAATTAATATTTTATTGTTTTTTTCTTTCAATTTAGTTCAATTTAATTTTATTTGAGTAATTATTTATAAAAATTATATATAGATTCTTTTTATACTATATTTTATTAATATACATTTTTATTGAAATGGTATATGTTATTAATCATTACTATTTCTAAAAAATGAATTAATGTTGGTATATTATAATTATGAAATTATTTTCCTTTTCCACTAGTTTTTTATATTTCCAATCAATGATTTATGATTCATATATATTATACTTATATATAATAATTTATATGCTTCCAAAGACACTAAATTGAAACATAATAATATTCTTGTCTTTTCATTGAGTTACATTAATAATATATAAAAATGAACTACATGGACAATCGAAAAGAAATTAAAAATATTCACTAATTCCATATAGAAATTTAATAATATAAAATGTTTATCAATATAATAATGGGAAAACAATATAGATGATACAAAATAATCTTGTTTCAAAACATTATATTTAGACATTAAAAGAACATTGTCATTTGAAAATCTTATAAAATATATATTATATTTATAATTTAAATGTAATTAATTTAATGAACATGAGATATATAAATATCTGATTATAAAAGTGATTTCATAAAAATTAGGAAATAATAAGTACTAATAATAATATATGAATGAATAATTATCATAAAAAAATATTAATAAATAATAATTGTTAATGAAAACCTGATTATATATAGGATTACTAATAGTTATATTATTATTATTAAATAATATCTTTATTATTAATTTTACCGCTTTATTATCCTTACATTTTTATAATAACTGCATTACAATGAATTAATTATCATTAAATTCTAATTATCCTGGCTCGATTATCGATGCTTTCATATCTGTTATAATGTTTCCAAATGCATGAATTTACATTATATATGTGTGGGTATGTATCACAATTAAATTAATAAAAACAATCACATTTTTATTCATTAGTATATTAATTAATAATTAATTTACATCACAAAAACGTTATTGATTAGTTTATTATTAATATTTTAAATTTTTTATATAACAATAAATAAATAATATTATCCAAATAAAAAAAATTCTATTCATTGTCAGGATGCATGTAACTTCATTGTATTAGAGTGCAGATATGAAAGGGAGAATGGGTGAGACATATTTAAAGATTTTGTGAAAAACAAATTCTCCTCATAGGAAAATTATAATTTTAGGTCATGGACCTTCAGACCCACCTAAAAAACATCATTTTCATTGATTATACCCTAATGCCAGCAAGCGAAATTATTTTGAAAACTATTTTTGGTAGCCATAAAATTCCTTATCATGACTCCATACAGGTGAACCGTGATAGGTGGATTGTTTTTCATGGTCAGAGCTTCTAAGACAATGACAAGGATTCAAAACTAAAAATTTTCAAAAGCCTCATGGAGTTCATTGAGGAATTTAATTGCGGCTAAGACAACTCCCACTACCTGGATGCTAGCCACATCACTTCTTCAAATGACTAAAAAATAGTGTATTGTTCACGATAGAAAAACCATTATACACACTAAAAATACACTGATAATCTAGGATCTATTAAAAGTAGGATACTTTTATCATTTCTAAAAACTAATGATAATGGAACAATTTTTAATACCTTCTTAAAAGCATTGATATAAGAAGTTGTAAAAAAATCATTAAATCGAAGGTACCCCATTTTGACAGCCCTTTACCCCCTACCATTTCCTAATTAAACATCTATAGGAAGCCACACATGTGCGAACACCAGCAACCCCTTTGACGGTGCTATGTGCACCCCCACCATTGTATCATGTTAGACACCCCAACCTTCCTCCAAACCCCTACATCCTCATTGATTCGAACATGAAACCTATCACTTTTGTTCATGCACCTCTACAACCCACCCATCTTGTTTTCTTCTCCAATGAAGATTATGTATATTTATATATATTTATTTATTTTCGTATCAATTTATATTTATAAATATAAATATAGTTATATAGTAATATTTATATATATATTTATTCATATAATATTATAAATTTATATCTATTTAGTTTTATATATAGTTATATTTTTTATCAGTATATTTATATTTATATTATATATATTTATAATATTAGTTCTAAATTCATTTATAAAATATGTTATTTTGTGTTTGATTAAAAAAATAAATATATAAATAAATACATATATACAACATAGACACAAATGTATTTATATTAGTTTGTTAATACACACACACACATATACATTATATATGTATATAAATATTCTTAAATTTCAATTTATAAAAAATGGTTACTCGTTTTTATTGTTAGTGTTATTACATTTCAATTTCCTTCATGATTCCCTATCAGCAGAAACATGAAATTGTATAAAAACATAGATAACCTGACATTTGGAATTAAAAACATAATTTTATAGATATCACGAGTATTCATCCATAAATTTCACAAAATAACGATTGTCACTAATGTTCTAAGATTACAAAAGACCACAAACATCAGAATAAACCAATTCATGTACCTGTGATAACCTGTTTGTTGGATGACTGATGAAACTCACTATTCTTTGTTTCCCAGCAATAAAATGATCACAAGTGTGCAATTTGACACTCATAAAATCAGGAAGAATATTTCCCTTATCCAAACTATTGATCCCTTTCCCAATGATGTTATTATGCCTCTTATGTCACAACAAGGACGAAACACTGCACTCAACAACACAAGTAGTATAATAAGAAATAGAATCTCTAGTCCATAAGAAAATCAACTACATCATCCATTATTTCACAATCAAATATGCTTTGTAAAAAATCCATATGAAATCACCAAAATTATTGATAAACATTTCCTCTTCAAGAACACTGGTAGAAATATGATTCCTACGATTCTCAGATTCATATATAGCGTTGTTCAAAATGATATTACATCGTGTAATGTTCTATAAAAAACAGTATTTATTCCTACAATGTCAGCATGACCATCATTACCCATTATCCAAATACCAAAATTACATGGGTTTTAATATGTATAGAACTCCTTCAATTTCACCTTAAAATTTTTATCATCGTCAACAACCCAATAAGAATCATCTGAATAAATATTAATGGAGTCATAAAAAATAACATGATCATCCCACGAAACATCAACAACATGATCATCTCCATCCCTATTTTTCTTTTGTGGGTTTTCCGTAATTTTATTCTCTTTATTCATTTAATACCAAAACATTGTAACATGAGCCATCTTAGGACAATGATGTCATTCAAAATATCTCTACTTTGATCTGGATTTTCTTCTACCTCTACTCTTACATCGACTATTAAATTCATGGTATTGGCTTCTCTCCCTCACTTATAAGACTAATAGATCTGAAGAATATTTATCCTGAATGTGTCTCCTGAAATATTCATTAAAAACAACATTATTTGTGTAATGTGTTAAGAATCAAAAGATATAAAACCTCATATTTAAAATTGATAGCCATGATAGACAACTGAACAAAACATCCCTGATATTCACATAAGTAATCATAACTATATGTCCTATATTTGTAATTCATATTCATATTTTTTTTTGGAAGAAACAACTTATTATATAAATTATTGGAAGCATAGGTCGTCTCAAGCAACCCCCAAAATGATCTGACGTGAGAGATGTTGAAACTATGTTTTATCATGCTATGTTAAACCAATTTTATAATGAATCCAAAAAACATCTAATGCTTCAATGTCCATTATTCAATTGACATTCTATCTAGGTTTTGTGTAAGATATATTTGAATCTGAATTCGCATTAAAAAAGTAGATCGTTCATTTTTACTATCCCCATATGGTAGTTGGTACCATTCAATGAAATAATCTGATTTTAATTGGCCTCCATAATTAATATAAAATGAATACTAAAACTCCTATGATACCAGATTTTGGATAAGAAGGGAATAAAATGAATGCTAAAATAAATAGAAAAGAAAACACGTATTAGAAATAAAATCATTCCATCCTTATAAAATAAATGAGAATTAAACTGAAATTAAATGTTCTAGAAAATAATTGTTGACATTGGGAATTTTTACGTGGAAAACAAAAAAAGGAAATACCACAGGACCAATTAAAAAAATTGGGATCCACTAATATCAATAGGAACATGGTAGAGACTCCCAAAAATAGGTAGTGATCTCAAAAGAAACACTCAAGAATAAATGATTTAAATTAAATACCATGATAATTAAAGATATTCATCGAAGACAAGAGATCACCCATTGGGATTTTTTATTGATGATGTTGGTGTTAGGGTGAAGAAATTACATGTCGTTTTTTCCTTATATAAGAACAAAATCAGCATTAAATATTGTCTCTATGTCAAAATAATTTAAACATGTGAATTTATTCAGGTGGTGTTTTCTATATTCAAAACAACTCATTCATAGAGAAACTGTGTGGTGCTCCAATTGAGGAGGAGTTTCGCGGTTCACGTAAAAGGAAGGCACCCAAAAAATGATGAAAATTATTCTCCCACCAATTTTATATATGAGCCTATAAAAAAACATGAAAAATCATGATTTACCCCTGACCTAACAATGTACTTCCTAGATGCTTTACCAGAGAAACCGATTTGGATACCACCACTCTAGTCTTAAGAAGAATGGTGTAGATGAGATGTCTATTTGTCTCGATGAAGCATCCAAAAATATTATCCAAACACCACTCCACTTATGAATAAACATTGAGATCTATAAATATTACATATTTGAATCCCTGATGCAACATGAGAAGTTATTATCATGTTGTCCCACTTGGCCAACAACTGGTCATTCTTAGCATTCACCAATTGATGTTGCAATATCAAACAATATATATATATTCCGTAAATCAAATAAAAACTATAAATTCAGACTCAAACCAATGCATGTTTTCATATCCAACAAATAGATTCATACTAGGGTCCCATTCATATATGGATGAGGACTCTGGCATCAGAGAGATCATTCCAAACCCCCATTCAATGTGTTAGATCTCTTTAGAGGCAAAATGGATATGGAAATGACCTCTCCCAATGGGGATACATTTTCTATCATGAAATCCCCAAACAAAAATAAACCTCTTTTCCATATTCTATACAATCTATGGTTTTTGACCAATTGGAATCATAAATCATCCAATAATTGAGATTTTTTAGATTTGAAACAAATCCTGCAGAAAATCATGAATGACCACAATGTGGACCGAATTACCTCATTGAAGGATACGCTCGCTAGTGCCATCCTTTCTCTATGATAATGACAAATTTTCATCACCATATCTTGAATTAATGGAATTTATTTCCGAGTACCTATGAGTCATTTTAGTCCTACTTCACCGAATGATCAACAACATTCACAACCAATCTGGCGAAGAGGAGGGTGGGATTCATGGGGATCGAATGAAAAACCCTAGCCACCAATCGGGGAACTCAAGATCATCTCTTGAAAACCCATAATATACATACTTTTTTTATTAGTCATAATTTAAATATATTATAGTCAATTTAGTAATTTTAATCAATATTAATTTATCTAATAATTTTTTAATGTCATTAAAAAAACATTTATATTATATTTTATTTAATTATTTAATTTTATTCTATAATTAATTATCACTAAATAAGAATTTATAACGGATCCCATTATTGTGATAAAAACATTAATAGGATACTGTTTATATGATGAAAAAAATGTAAGAAATTGTCCCATTATTTGGTGGTGGTATTAGCACTGATAAAGGATATATTTATCAGCACTTTTAGGTAGCACTGTTAAAAAGTAGTTTTGTAGTATTTATAAAAATTGTACATAAATGTTTTATTATAGATATATTATTTTTTGTAAATTATAATAAAAATTATTAATTTTTTCCATCATTATATTTTCATTTTATTTTTATTTATTTAATAATTTTCAAAAATTATATTTGGATTTTATTTGTACTATAATTTATTCACATATTTTTTCAGCAGAAATTGTTATGTTTTAATTCATTAATGTTTGTGCAATGTAAATTAATTTTTTTATTATATTTATGAAATTATTTTTATTTTCAACAATATTATATATTTTTAATTTATTTTTTGGGATTTATTTAGATTGTACATTTAGTTTATATTTGATAGTATTCAAAAAATACCTAATTAAAACATAATAAGTTTTCATTGTTTAATGTATGTGTCATTGAAAACTAATAATATATTATCTATATGTACTATGGAAATGAAATTAAAAATATTTCACAAACAATAAATAATTGAAAAAAAAATATCAAAAAAATAATATAGATTTAATAATATAGACAATACAAATCAATTTTCCTTCAAAAAACTATATTTAGAATTCAAAAGAACTAGTTGACACCAAAAGACTATAAAATATATAATATAATTAGACTTTGAAGGAAATTTGTGATATTAACAAACATCATATTAATTAACTAAATATTAAATTGATGTCATAAATATAATAAATAGAAACTAATATGTATTATAACATATATGACATGCTTATAATAATAATAATTATACAATTATTAATAATTAATAATATAAAAAATGACCTGATTATATAGATCATTTTAAATAAATATATTATTATTATAATTTATAAATAATAAAAATATTTTTATTTTAATCCCATTATTATCATGATCTTATTATAATGTAATCATTATAATTAATTCATTATAATGTGATTATTACAATTAAATTATTATAATCCTATATTTATTATCATAGCATTATTATATATTGTCAGCTTCCCAGATGCATGGATTTTCATTATATCTGTGTGGGTATGTAACAATTGTTAGTTAAAAAAATCTTATTAGTATTCATAAATATAATAAAAAAAATTAAATTTATATAAGAACATCATTACTGATTATGTATGTATTAATATATTTAGTTTATCATATAATAATAAATTAATAATATCTGAAAATTCTGATGAAATACATCCATAATGAAATCAATAATGTGGTTCTTAATATTAATTTATCGAACTTTTATAGGAATTTTACAAATAAATATAATAATTATAATAATTATAATAATTATTTACCAATAATTAATAATATTATTTTCATGAATTTATTATAAGGACATTATTATCATGACTTTATTTTTCTGAATATACTAATCATAGTCAAGATGCATGTATTTTCTTTATATTAGATTGCCAAAATAAAAGGCATGAATCATTGACACATATTTATGGTGGGATTGAACAAACGATCGCTCCTCAGAAGCCCCTAAAGATTGATAACCATGGCTCTTTGGACCCTACCAGAAAACATCATTGTCATGGAACTCACCTAGGAACTAACTTTCCTTACCTTCCTAGTTGTCATGTCATCTAGTCCATGCTGCCCAATCATGTGTCCACGTTTGCGAAGAATGATATGTGGATGGCGACACATGGCCGGAACTTGCTGGACAGAGATGAGAAGGAAGCGTTTTTGCACATTTTCAAAAGAAATTTTGGGTTCATTGTTGCAATCAATCGTAGTGAAAACCACTCTAACCACATGGAATCCAACCATGATATAGACCTCACAAAACTAAAAAAATGGATCTATATGTGATAAAAATTCCTTTATTAGCACTACAAAGGATTTGATAACTGAGGCACTATTTTAATGTTTTCCCTTTTATTATCACTATATAAACCATAGATAAAGGCACCTTTTATCAGAAATTTTATGAAAGAATTGCTAAAAACATATTGTTTTTTAATTTTATTTCTAAATTGAAGGGACCCAATTTTTTCAAAGGATGACCACTTGTTCCACAACAGTATTTTTCCACTCCCACTCAGGTTCCCACCACCACTTTAGCAGTGCTGGGTGCACCCCTCCCCACTAATTAACTGTGCTAGACCCCCTGCACCTTCCTAGAAACCCCTGCCACCCGCTCATCCTTTCAGAGGGCCTCTCCACCCAAATTTGATCAAGTGTAGACATCTATTGGATATATAATAATTAAAACAATACCAGAAAATCCATGTAAAAGGGAATAATATATGACATCCCTTTGATCCTGATAAGAAAACCAATTGATAAAAACACGGGCCTACTCCATAGATGGACACATGGAGCCCATAATCCCCATAGACCATTCATACCAAACTCCCCCCACTCCCAGACAAGAAATTAATATCCAGCAGAGGTGTTATGGCCTTTTTGATGAACAAAGGGAACAAATTACCCCCCACTATATATCATCTGGTGGTAATTTCATGTGTCGACAAGACACCAAATAAATCCTTCTACTTGAAAAACATTACATTTGGGGGGGAATAAGCTCCCAAATATTCCTACACTAGTCATCTATTTGATCTTGGGAAAAATTGAAAATCGTAGTCATGTACCCTATCCTAAGAGTGTACTTCCCAAAATCATCCCCATAATAACAAATTGTTTCACCCCCCACTCTAGTCATAAGTGGAACAATAAATATGTGATGTCAATCTGTCTCATTGAACCATCTTCAATCTATATCTTGATCCCACTTCTACAATAATTCATCAATTATATTGCGATCTCTATCATCTTAACACCTCGTAACAACATGTGAATAGATTCCCATATATGACCCATTTTCCATAAACTGATCATTCCAAACATTATCATACATCCAATCCAAAATCATCCATACACACCCTCATATAAGTTGATGGGTATCACCCTATAAGCTTCTACACATAAATCTAGGACATCGTCCAAGTGATTAATGCAGGAATTCAGATATAGGGATACACATTACATAAACTACCTTTGAAAATATAGGATTAATAATAGACATAATGTCCCCCCTTAGTTTATAAAATGAGTATAATTAAACATTTTATTTGTATTAAAATCGAGGCCACCACAAGAAATACAAACACCAAAATTATCCTCTACGACCCAGGGTGTGTAGTGATTTACATTTGAAGATCCCCTCTATATGTTTTCCACTGTTGGTGAATATTTTTAACAAGGGTAACCAGGAAATTTATCAGTGACATGGATTATGAGGGGCCTGTGTGAGCCACAGTTTTAACAATCACATACACCTCAGCTCTAGAATTATTTATCAAGAAAATATATGGATATAATTATAAAATATGACTATGATTAATGTGAAAACAAATTTCATTGGTCTTTCAAAAAGTGTTTGGTGCCCCACCTATTTAGATTGCTTCTAAACTATATAAACCATACTTATTCTCTTAAATTCCTTCCACATCCTTAGAAGAACAATGTTATTAAATGATTGCTTAAATTTCAATGAATTAATATAATTATGAAAAATCCTTCACAAAAAGATGGATAATAATCACAATTTAGTGACACTCAAGTGTTGTATCACATGAAAAAAGAAGGAAATCATTTGCAAAGGAAAGATGATAAACAAGATGTTTGTTGCGACATATCATAGATAAAAATGCTTGTTCCATGATCCAATACATTTTAAAGAATTTGATAGAACTCATCCTTCATAATAATTAATTGTTAAGTAGAGTGCATGTCCACATGTCTCAACCCTCTAGAGCATATGAAACTAACCAATTTTTACCCCATTAATGTGGAATCAAAAAAGATTTATATCAATTATATTTAAGTATGATATATATTTATGGTTAGAGTTTTTATTTTTAATAAATTTTTATTGGTTTTTTCAGTGTAATTGTTTTTTTCCATTGAAGATATTGATCATTAATTTTATGTTTTTAAAGTCTATAACTTATAACAAGACAATCTTATTTTTTTGCAGTAGGATATTATGTATTCGAGTAAAATATTAACAATAAGAAAAATATTAATGAATCCTAAATCACAGAATGAAAATATAAGAAAAGTTTGAAATATTAATAATTTATTAAATATAATAATCAAAATTTAATTTATATAGAAAAAACATTAATGATTAAATAATGATATTTTATCTTCAAACAATTTATACCCATAAAATATAATATAAATAAAATCTAAATATTTTAAAAAACAATATGGTAAAAATAAATATCAATATAACATTAACTAATGAGATGGATTAATTATAGAATAATATTATTTGAAATAAATATTATAGATACAAATGATCGTTTTACTACAATGACGGTCTTTAACATCTATTTTCTTTTATCCACACTAGGAAAAAGAACTCAAAAGGGTTCAATTTTTCGGTTCTAATACAAGTAATACCAAATGGAACAATTAATCAATGATTTATTTCTTATAAATGGTACACTTTATCATCGATTTTTTAGCACCCATAAAGGGATCCATTATCAGCAAATTTTTATCAGTTATAATGGCCTAAATAAAATTAAATAAATATTAAAATTTTAAATAAAAATGTGTTTATTAATAAATAATAATATTATTAGTTAAATAATTACTGAAAAAAGTGATTAAATTTATTATAATGTTTATATATTATTAATATTAATAAATATTATCGAGATGAATGGTTGGTGGGAGATTCTCAGGAGTTCCACTAATAGTGATAGGGGTTTTACATCTATGGAGTCTCTTAATTAGTCAATGAATGATGCTTCCTTCCTAACTCAAGGAATATCTGACTAACCTGAGGGAATATCCATTTATAATCCCCTCCTTTATATTCTATCGATAATTCATGATTCAAGGTTGTTCGATCATACCAATATTCAAGGGTTCTATAAAATGGATACAAAAAACTATAAATTTTCTTTACAGGGAAGTGGGATCCTGATTCGTACATAGCGAACAAGAACTCTGATTTAACAATACAAGAAGAATGTATTAGATGAGGGAAAAGAGGATGATGATGGGGAAAGAGTATATCCAATCATTCAGTGTGTTTTTATGGATGAGTGGATTGAGTTGTCTAATCGAGCACCCTAATCGTCTGATTTTCAAGGAATACGTTGTCTTGAAAATAACCTTCATTTGAATTATTTCTATGAAAGGAATTTCATGATAAGTTCCTCCATTGAGATGTTGGCAAAGGGTGAACTTTTAAAAATAAATTCATCAATGATATAACTCATTGTAAGGTGATTTCTAAAAATCACCCTTCTAGAAATAAATTATAAATAAGGATCTTAAAGGTAATGTGATTTATATCTCCCCTTGACAGAAAACCGCACATATATCAGGAATTGGATTCCCTTATACACAATTTAATGAATATTTTTTTCTACATCAATCATATATGGATGAAATTCAATTTTTTATGGTTGATAATAAATAAAAATTCCATGAATTTATATCCATTAATTGTTTCAGATAACCCACCATAAAACTGAAACAAATAGGATATTAAAAATAGTTAAACCATTTCAAAATAAAAGAAATATAAAACCACAGAAGCATAGAAAAAGGAAAAATTATAAAAAATAAAAAGGAAAAATGGAAATCAAATTTATATAAAAGAGAATAGTTGAATTAAATATACGGTTCATAACGTTTATTCATACTCGACAATAATAACACCAATCACATCACATTTTAATAATGCAATTAAAAAAATAGAATCATATGATAGAAAATTGTGGAATAAGAGAAATCAAATAGATTAAATAAGAAAAGTTATAACCCTTTCCACATTTAAAAATGAACAGGAAATAATAAAAAATGAACCAGTGAAACCATCATGAGGAACAACAAAAACCTAGTATAAAACCCCTTTCTTGGGACACAATATAATGTAAAATCACCCTTTAAAAATCCTTGTAGAAAATTCATCCATCATTAGAACATGAAATTCATTGTGTTATCCACTAGGTCCATACTCCCAGAACAAGAAGAAAATGATGTTCCCAATTAGATCCACCAAACATCTCACCTAATATAGATCATCTCATTCCCATTTTCTCATCATTTATCTCAAATTCACATTATATAAGTCTTCTATTTTTTCTCCCAGAGAACACGTGTCGACTTCTGGCAGTTAATCCTAAATCAAAAAAATCCTTAAAAAGCATTTAACACCACTTATATATGTTTTTGGTCATGGATATTTCATAATAATAAATTAAAAATAACCAAATGGACAAAATATTTAAAGGATCATAACATTTCTTCCATTAAATGGTCACCATGATGTGTTGCATATATTTATTAAATCACTATATAAGTGTAAAATTATTATATACAGGCTTAAGTGGCCACTACATTGTGGTCAACACACTATATGTGTGAGTTGGTGAACTAAAACCATAATACATTATGGAAACCCCATGTCTATGTAAATTTATCAATTTTACAACCCAAATTAAGTAAGTGTTACCCACTATTATGTAAAAGTATACTAGTCCACACGTAAAGGTCTCCCTAAAACACTAGGAATAAATAAATATAAAAATCACCGATATATGTGTTATCCAATAATGAAATACACATAAGGGTAACGACGCAAAAACATAAAGCTAATGGATAACACATGTAATGGTAAACACACCTCATTCAAAGGTAACCTACTCTCAATATAGATTAAAACAAACATTATGTAAAGGTAGAAAAAAAATCCAAATTCATGAAAATTTAAATCTATTGAAAATAATACCAATTTAAAGGGTAAATTATCTTTTAAAACGTAAATATTTATTGAATAAATAAATAAAAAACATATCAAAATAATTTCATCAAACTGTATCCTCATTGCATTCCATGGGTGGAATCCCCCCAATATTTGGGGTTCATTCTTCTTTTTCAACAGAATCAACATCCAATTCAGAAAAATTCATGATACCCCAAATATTAATATAAAATGTACCTATTTAAAAAATACTAATGAAACCCCTCTAGAATAGGCTGCATATTCATGTATAATGGAAAATACATTTGGAATTCTTTAGAATTACTATGTTTCACAACCTTCTCACCTAGCTCCAAAATCCATTCAACTTCATTACTGGACTAGTCTTATAAACTAGCACATTAGAAATCACTCTCATAAAACACCATGCTATGATCTATTAAGAACTGAGCATCCATTGGTTTCAAATTTAGAATACTAAAAAGTTGTTCCTCTTATTGATATCTTTCCTACTTAACAAGGCATGATCTTAGTACTATAATTACCCCTTTGAGGAATTCTACATTAGATAAAAAAAATTCCTTCAACTATGTACAATTAATATAATCCATAGTAGCCTCACCATATCATCCCATTTTATATTTTTTTCTCTATGTTTAATATGGATTCCTTGTACCAACAATTTTTACATTGATTATATATACCATGGATGTATTTAATCTGAAAAAAAACATCTCATTTAATATTTTTTATTATGCTATATAAATATAATGTAATAATTTCCATGAGTATACATGATATTATTAGGGTCACAACATATCTTTGCAATGATTATAACCATTTTTTAATATGAAAATATTTATAAATGATGTTATATAGTAAGATAATGAACTATAATGAGACACATAGTACATAGAATATAATGATTAAGTACTCTTAATAGGGTGATTTTTCTTCAAGGATGTTCAAAATTTGTAATCAACATGATGGGATATTTTGAGAACATTCCAACCAGTATGAATTTTGTATGTTCCTACGTCATTATATATTCTTATCTATTATCATGTGTAATGGACCTTATACATTAATATTAGCATTACTATATTCCATGAATCAAGAATGTATATTTTGTAATTAAAATCATGATAACATATAATTTATGTGAGGTATGGTATGTATTGTTGTCTTAATTGATATATCATTAATGTATAAGTCACCGAAGGAATGGTTGGTGATTTGTGTTTCCTTTTGATGCATTAGTATGGTGAAAAGGAGATAATTTTTTTCCTATGATGGAATAATTTTAATTCCTGAAGAGATAATGGTATATGTGTTAATATTGGTTCATTTGCATCTATTTGACAAATATAAATACATGTAATGTAATAATGAATAGTATACGAGTGATCATTATATCTATTTATTTTAATTTTACAAAATTCAAATTACTATGAAAATTATTTTTTACTTAACATAATGTGATAATTATACTACCTATACAATTTTACTAAGAGGGTTTGCATTTTAATTATATTTTAAATCACTGCATCTAGTTTTCTATTCTTATTCCCCATAATTCTTTATCGATTTTGAGAATAGATATTGTAACATTGTATGTTTAAATGATAGAATATATGAAGAATTTTTTATGGCTACAATAAAATAAGGGAATGAATTTATAAGAAAATAATAATAGGTAAATTATTATATCTACTTCCTCAACCATCACCCTTCACACCCATGGAATTAAAGATAGTGTCATAAATTTATAATAATAAAATCTATTTCTATTAATATTTTTATAAAAAATTGATTTTTTATTTTATTGATTCATTCTCTTATATTTATATATTAATATATTTTTCTACAAATATATTAATTACAATCCATTTAATTTTGGATAATAAATCATAAAATTATCATATTTCAAACTACAAGTCAAGGAGGATTAGTAATATTTCTTTTAGAATAGTGAATAAAATTACAATCGTTCAAGAAAATGTAACACCAAACTATATATATGTTAATAATTTATATATTATATTATTTATGTATTAATTTATTTTATAATTTATTATATATACAAAATTGTAAATATTTATTTATCTATGGAAAATTTGAATATTTATATCATTTTTTAATAATTAATTATAATTTTAAATAGAAATAGAGTTTTAAAAATTTAAAATGGAAGAAATTATACCCAATATAAATTATTTCATTAAAATAACATTAATGATTAATTTTTTTATTACTTATACATTTATTATAAATAATAATTTATCTTTTGGGATATGAAACTACCACTAATAATTCATTATTCTCCAATGTATTATTGAATTTTTCATGGCCTCAACATGGATTTCAATATCAATTATCTCCACATCTATATTCCTCACACATGTTCCCATATCATATATTATGTTTAACCATTTTTCAAATTTTTATTTTATCTTGAATTGTTTGTCTTCATTAAAAGGATACCATATTTCATTTTATTAATTTAATTTTTCAAAATTATGTGTTCAAGTAGGTTTTGAAATTGTTTTTATATTCATTAATTTTTTCATCATGTCTTTTTAGAGGTTTTCATCCACAACATTTGAGGTTTTATGAAAATTTCCCATTTCAAGAATGTCCTGCAATAATTTCTCATCTACTGAAAAGAATTACATTTTAATAGAAATATTTTTATCAATAATTTCTATTGTTCTGTGAAATATTTTTTTTATTTTGAATCATAATTTTTTATTTATAATTATAAAAAAACCAGAAAACACATGTTTTAATATTTTATGTTAGTAGTTCAGAAAAGAATTTGTTTATAGAGTTTCATTATAACAAATATTTTCTTGTATTTATTTTAATCACCACATAGTTTTTTATCAATAGATTTACCTACATGGTAGTTGATGTATACATGAAATAGTGATCGACCCTAATTTGATTTATATTTTTCTCTGTTATATCCAAAATTTTATATGTTTCACGTTAATTTTACGTTTCATTTATATATTTCATATTATTGTTTTTCAATAAGAAAATTAAAATTTATAGTCATTTATTTATATTATAGAAATTAACATATAAATATATATATTTATATTATTGAAACATTTAATTTATTTTCCGACGATGTTTGTAACATTCTAGATTTTTTATTGGAGAAAAATATTTATATTAATAATAATAAATAATGAATATTAGAAAATGAGAGTTATAGAATGTTAACTTCAATTTATTCAACAATATGTATATATTTTATAATAATAAACATATAAATAATAAATATATCAATTACGGTTAAATAACATATTAGGTTGTAATATAAAAATAAATAGGGGGACATGATTAAATATTAAAAAAAATTTGACGCCATGATAAATTAATATATATATATATATATAATTTTGTATTTGTGAGGAAATTTAGAAACCAAATCTCTGTGTGATCATTATATTTATAGGAAAAAGATTTATTATATATATATAAACATAGTTCAAGATTTTTACATCAAACATTATAGAGATATGATGGTTTGGTGGTGTTGGTTAAGCCTAAGAAATAGCTATTGTACATAAAAATTGATTTATCACAAGCGATTCTCCTAGTGTTCTATTCTATTTCATGTGGTGTCACTGAGTTTCCATAGATGTATCCTATAATCTACTTCTATTATGTCTTCCCTTGTGGGTTACCTTGCCATAATTTCCATAACATACAATAGCACCACCTCCACTTGAAGTTGTCCTTATCACCACTCACGATTAATTATAATGTAATTAAAATTGTGAAAAAAATAAAAATAAAATTCCTAAATTATATGATTAATTATCTAATTTATAATTGAAATATAATTATGAATGATTTAACATATAAAATGTAAATAATGAAATTTCTAATAAATTTAATATGATATATATAAATAATTAGTATTAATTAGTAATCTAATCTAATTTATTTATATTATTATTAAATTATTTAACAATAATAATAATTATAAAATAACTAGAATGTTTCGTAACCATGCAAACTAAGTCCAATTTTTTTAATAAAAATAAGAAAACAATAAGCACAAAACATGTATCACACAAGATGCCACCCAAACATTAATGTGGCATGATAAATATCACCCTAAAGAGCTATCATAAAATCCCAAAAATTAAAATCTCAATCACCGCCATAAATTATTTCCATCACACAAAATATCATGATGGTTCGAGAAAAAAATAATGAGAATCCTATGCATTCACCATCCGATATTTACTTCTCTAAACCCACATCACAAGGTCTTCACAAACAAACATCTCATGGTCTTCAAAATGCCAGGGTCAATGCCATCGCATTATTTCTGAGTAAAATTTTTTTTAGTCAACCCTATAATCAATACGTATATTCCCTCTGCCCAAGGAATCTTAGTCCTCAATCCATCACCCTTCTTATTATTGACACAATACACACCCAAAAACATAATTCTATACCCCTATTCACACTCCACAAGCTGAATTGAAAGGCGTTTGACCAAAGTTATGGATTATAGCTGCGCTCGGCTAGATATCTACCCATAAACACTATTACAGACTCACATGGGGCAGATTGCAACCCAGTGGAGATCACAAAAACCCAAATGAGATCCCAACATCCATCATCGTCAGATTATTCTACCAACTCCCCCCCCCCAATTATTACCATAGATATGAAGTCTCATGAACTCGTCAATCAAACCACTAAATTGATCCTAAGTATACTATTCTATATAATGTCTCCATCAACAGCCTACATTACTTCCCTACATCTCGTGCTGGCCTCTATTGAAAGAAATATGTGCTTCATCATCATCCATCACCAACATACCTCTACTTTAAAAAAATTCATATGACACTCGTGGTCTTAAATCCCCTTCATACAATTTCTAAAATGCATTTTTCCCCCAACACATACATGGAACATGATTTAGCATCCCACACATGTCATCACCACCACCAATATCCCTTAATACCTCATCACCCCTTATATCTGAAAAACCGATCGGTGGGGAATTCATCTATTTCCTCCCCAAAACCACCGCTAAAAGTGGTACAAGTAGACGATTTTCAAGATGAAAACATATGGAAATTGCTCACAATTTCATAATGTCCACATTGTGTAATCAATGTGATGATATGGGTAAAAACATTTAGTTAGATGGACTCTCCATTCTTAAGAGATATGCTCCCCATTCGTTGATAATAATAATAAAATATTTTTTATTATTTCCATGTAAATTATTTTCTCTTTATTATTTTTAAGCCTAACAATAATTTTAATAATAGTAATGATAATGATGAAATTAATACTTTTATTATTTATAATTATTTACATTAATCGTTATACTATTATAAGGTATTATTAAATACAAAAAATAATTTGATTATATAACACATTTATAATAAATTATTATTTATTTATTATTAAAAAAATTAATTAATTTATTATCATGATTATAAAAAAGGATTATTAATTTTATAATTAAATTTTATTTAAAAAGTAATATTATTAACTATTACTTTTATAATGAAAATTTAATTAATATTTATTTGTTATCATGTTTTTAATTTATATACTAGTTACATGAATAATTATATTATTTTGATCATTATTCATTGGTATTTGTGTAATATTTTATATATTAAATAAGATAATTTATATTTATTAAAATTGTAATTAATAATATTGAATAATAATAACGTAATTAATAATCCATCATAAAAATGTAATTCAAAATATATTTTCCAAATTGTTTATTTTGGGATTTCCTGACCAAATCCATAACACCAAATTTATTATTAGAAAAAGAAATTAACAATTAGGAGAAGAGGACTACCAAGGAATAATCATACAACACCAAAAACAAGAAGGAACATTTTTCTATTCCCACTAGTGACCAAATTCACAGGATATATTCTATTCCCCTATGGGTATCATAATCTCCAACATTTCTTGTTTTATTGTGGGCACATGGTCCTCATCATTTTATAATTTAGAGGATTTATCAATGGTGGAACAAATCCTGAAATTTAATGAATGATCATGAAACTCTATCTCTATGTTATATAGAAATCAATACTCTAAATTTATTTACAACAACTTTTTTCAGAAGTATGTGTTATTCATAACAAAAAAATTCTACTTCCACCATGTAGTATATGGATTAATGTTGCAATATAATCTTATAAAACATCCTCTTACCAAGGCCTTCAATAGGAATTTCCCAATCAGTATCAATGGGAGGAATGATACATATTTTTTTCCCATGTAGTGACACATTCCACATTCTATTCCCTACCAAAAATTATTTATGAAATATTCTTAAGAACATAAAAATAATATGTGTTACTCCATTTTAGAATCTTATTTCCCACTATGAGAATGCTAGATGTAAATTCCATGAACAATGGATGTTCTTTTGTAGGATATGTCTATACCAATTCTGGTTCAGACACAGAAGACATAGATTTCTTGGGGGGGGACTAGTTGGAAGCCCACTACATCCACCAGTATTTTCTAATATTTAATAATTGGATCCAATTATAAAAATGTACATGACCAAGATATTCCTACGATGATTGATCACTAATACTAAAATACCCTGTATATATTTCTCTTCAATTCATAATGTTAGTATATAGATCATTGAAAGTACATATATTCCTAACATCAAAATTCCCATCACACTTTTAATGTTATACTGGTAGTTCATCAGAAACTATTCTATTGAACGGTCTGACCACTGGATAATCTTGGGCTAACTCCATGATTCTTCCTTTCATAGGTATTAATGAAGATACATGTTGTTGAACCCTCTATTTCCTTATATGATCCCTAACATTAAGTAATATTCATTTTTTCATAAACTGGGAATAAATTTAGACATGTACATTACCATCATTATCAAATGCATCTCCTACAATAAAATGATAAAATGCTTAAGCATCTTTAGGAATCTATTCTGAAATTTGACTCTTGCCTCTTCAACCCCACCAATCTCTTGGACATCGTCTCCAACACCTTCAAAATGTTTACAGTCCACCCCGACATGAATATACACAACAATGACATTTCCACATGAGGATCCATGCCCCTTGAAATAGGAATCACAACCCAATTCCAAGACACAACAACATTATATGATATAAAAGCATGCGAATTAATATATATTGTTATATTATTCAATATATTTTTATTCGTATATTAATATATATATATATATATACATATATTTTTTTCTGCATATATTTATTTTTATATTAATATTTATTTTTTTGATTATATATAATTACATTTAAAAATTATTTGTTTGTGACTGTGTTTAAAAATAATAAATAAATAGACAAATATATAAAACATACATATAAATGTACATATATATATATATCTATGAGTATAATTATAAATATTTATATATATTCATATATATAGTTAAATATATTCTATTTAATATGTATATTAATTTGTTAGATTATATAAATAATCTGTACCAATTTGTTAATATTCACACACTAATACACAAACACATTATAAAGTTATATAAATATTCATATATTTGTATTTTAAATAACATTTATATCAGTTTTAATTTAGATAATTCTTCTATATAATGGAAAATATTATATATATATATATATAATTTATAAAATTACAATTATATGTGGGAAAAATGGAAAAAATGGAAAAAATGTTATATTTTTTATTAGGAATAATAGCTCAATTTGGAAAAAACAATTCGAATACATAATATCAATATTAATGTAATAAATTATAATAAATATATTCCCTATTGAAAAAGGTAAAAAATAAACCCTCAAAATTTATACAAATATATAAAATTTTAAATAATTATGGTACCTCAAAAAAACGTTTTTTAGGCCAATTGCTACATTTTTGCCGAAATAAATTTGACAAAGGATTACCTATTTCATTGAGTGCATAGAGACCATCGCATGGATCGATTTGATATGTTTTAAAGATAAAAAATACACTCAGATCCAATGTTATGGCCATTTGATGTTTTAGTAACATTTTCAACTTATTTTTGATATTTATTAATTATTATATTTCTTGAGCCATCAGATTGATATTAAAATTTTATTAATAATAAAAAATTATCAAATTATAAATTAAAATTATTTTTGAAAATATTTTTAAACAATTTTCACAAAATATGTAATATATTATTTGTAATTGTCTATTTATACTTATCATAATCAATTTTTTTAAATATATATATTATATTTATATAAATATAAATAGTTTAATATATTTACATATTAATATATAATGATTATTTTATTTTTTAAATATATGCTTTATTAGTGCTTGTAAAAAAACGCAAATAAAGGGGGCACCATTTTTCGGGCTACAATGCATTGATAAAGTGGATATGTTTATATGCACTAAAAAGGAAATGATAATGGTGTACTTTTAATCGGTTTTTTATCACTGTTAAAAGTACAATTTATCGTTTTTTTAATACTAATCAATGTACCACATTTATCATTGCATTTTTTAGTATATAAAAATATTTCATAACAGAAACATGTTTTTGGGGGAAACATGACGTGTTCATGGAATCATACGTGGGCTACATCTAGTCACCATCTCTTTGTCACCCTATCTACTATCTAGTTGGGGTGGTGAGTACCGTTGACAATAGTGTTATAAAAAATTTTAGATGGTGGGAGCATGGAGATTTCAGCCTCCTAAAGGCTAAATGCACTTGTGGATTTTCCTGGTCATTATCTATAGTGGCAGTGTAAAGACCCGGAAATTTCAAGGAAATTTATTTTCTTAATTTTCTTTGAATTTTACAAGAATGAAGTTTCTGACGGCGCCTGATTCCAAGGCCCGGTGAGCCCAGAATCAATTTCCAATGTTTAGCTCGGGTACGTTCAGTGAACGAACGAGCGGGGTTTCCTATCTATTGAACCGTTTGTTCGGGATGAGATTTTAAAATTTGTGGAATGTAAAAATAAAATTGAGCTACAATTTTATTTCTTTAAAAGTGGTTATATCCTTGAGTGTATGTTAGAGAACTACCCATGAGAGGTTAAGAGGGTGGTAAGGCCCACACGAGACCCTAACCCCCCTTGATCTTCCCGTAAACCCCTTGACCTCCCATAACTCACCTCCCACTTTATTTTTGTAACTCCACTTTAACTTAAGTGACTCCTCTCCTCCTCACCTCCCACTTTAATTCATGCCACCTTAACGTTAATTAATTTGACAACTCAAGATCAATTAATTAAGTATGTTTCTTTTGAATTTAGTAATTTTGAATGCTTGTCATGGGTAAATAAAATAAGGTGGAGTAGTATTTTATTTTGGTTATAATTATTGTGTTAATAGGAAGGGAAGAAAGATTTTGAGTTTTGAAGAACTTACTTCTCTGAAGAAGAACACTTCATCTCCTTTATTGAAGAATGTGAAAAACACCGAAGCTTCGACGAAGAACTTCGTCTCATCATGCACCTTCTCTCCACATCGTAGGAAGCGAGACGCCGCATTCTTCCTCGGGTGATCACCGACGACATGACTTCTCCTCTTCTTCCTCTGCGTCAAGGGAGGATACACCACCGCGGGGAAAGTCGCTATTGATGACGACTCATCCTCCGACGTCAACGGAATCAGCATCGATCTTCCGAGACGTCAGATCATCGCGACGATTTCCTCTTCCGCGGCTCGATGACGTGTGACGTCTTTTCAAGGTAGGGGTTTGGTTTTTATGTCGTGAATAATTTTTTTTAGACGTTCTTCGATATTAACGGCCAACTATTATCAAAATAATGGAAGAGGTCGGACCACACAAACACGTTCGAACCTCCTCCCCTTTTTATTTATTTGGTTATCTACGTGGATTTAAATGGAAGCGACGTAGTTCCATCACACCATACATGAATATAGTTAATCAGGACGAAGAATTGCGGCACCGGCGCACCGCGCCTTTGAGGCCAAACGAAACCACGGTCGGAGTCGGGCCGCGGCGAAGGGGCGTGGCGCCGTCGCGTTGCGCCGGAAAACCACGAAGACGGCGCGATTTGTTATTTGACGTGCGGATCGACGGGCGATGTCGGAATGTGCCACTGAGGCGATTTGAAGTCTCTACAGTGATGTTCGTGTCCCAGTACGACCATTGGAGAAGACGGGAGGCGAAACGGACCACCGGAGCGAGTCCGGCGGTCCACGGTAGGCGGCAGCGGCGCGCCTCGCCGTTGCGGCGGTGCGCTGCCAGAACGGAACCGCCGCGGTTCAGCCGCGGCGGCGGGCTAAAATAGAATGGCTTAGTCGTTCTAGAGACTGAGCGGCGCGGCTGAATGCCCTGCCGGATATGTTGACCATGGGGGTTCGTAACCCCCGCACCCGCTGGCCACGCGGGCGCCACGGCCGCGCCAGCGCGGCTGGCCAACCTGCCCAGCCGGGCCGGGCCACGCCCAGGTTGTGGCGGACCCGGACCCGGTTCGGGTCGACCTGGTTCGGGCCGACCCTGGGGGTCTCAGTCCGGGTCAGACTGGGCCCGAACCCCCTATTTTTGAGCAGTTTCAGTTCAAACGCCCATATCGTGGGCTACGGATCTCCGATCGACGCACTGTCAGTTGCGTAGCGATCCTTGGATCGAGATGGTCGTTTTGAAGTTTTACACTAAAGGTTTCTGAAAACAGTGGGTCCGGCTGGGTTGGTTCGGATACGAAACCAACCGGGCCCCCGGAGCGGAAACGCTTATATCTTGAGCTCCGGATGTCTGATCGACGTACCGTCGACATTTTTGAATTCCTCTTGATGAGACGGATCTTTTGGAATGCTTATCCTGAGTTTTGGTTGCAGTTCAATAGTGGCCGGGTTGGATTGTACCCGAAATCCAACTGGGCCCCTAGAACGGAAAAGTTGATAACATTTAGGTTGTACGTCTGTTTGACGAACCATCAGCGTTCCTGGTGATCACGTTGAGAAATGGTCCGTTTGAGCATACCCTATGAGAGTTTGGGATACAATTGAGATATAGATGGTTTGGTTCGCACACGAAACCAACCGGGCCCCTGTGACGAAAAGGCTAATAACTCATAGACTGGGCGTCCGATTGACGCGCCGTCTGTTGCGTTGGGACCCCTATGACGAGGTGGTCCTTTGAGATACTTCGTCGTGGGACATTGAGATACATGGAGTATCGACCTGGAGCTCATGAAGCGGACCCTCCCAAGGACGAGCGTACGGAGTACGGAGACCGTATAGCCGACTGAGACCTGACGACTGCTTGACCGACTCGACTTGGAGTGAGTCGACTAGACTGGTGGATGGAGCACTACTTTGTTTTGGTTAAGAGCCATGGCGGACGGAGCACTACCTGTGTTACAGTGCAGACCCATGGTACTCTTCCGGAGAGTACCTCTGCTGGCTATTAGGGGGTGTGCACTACTGTGTTTGGGTGGCATACCCCGACGGGAAGCACTACTGTGTTTGGGTGGCTGACCTGCGGTACTCAACAGGAGGAGTACCTCAGTATTATTAAGATAGTGATATGTACCTCGAAGGCGTGACAGGACCACTGCACACTCCAGAGACGGGGCTCTTCAGCAGTTACAGTTTCGATAATGAAAATCCTGGTTTGAGCTGAGTCTATGATCATTGTGTATACAACATGTTTGAGATGGGTCACTTGATAACATAGGTATATGTATGGGGATATACCTGGGTAGTGGTTATCCATTGATTTCATAATCTTTGTGCTTCTTCATGATTGAGATGGGTAACATGATAACTTAGTTATATGTATTGCCATATACCTAAGTAGAGGTTATCTATTTAGATCTTCCTTGAGGTTATCCTTATTGGTTTTAGAGAGACCTTGAGGGTCTCGGGGTCCCTACGGAGTATCGTTATACTCACCCCTTCATGGGATATGCCCGCACCTCGTTGTGTTGGTTGCAGACGACGGTAGTGCTGACGGAGGACGAGTGTTCGAGGACTCCACGACATCCGGAGGAGGACCTCATGACGAGTCAGTATCTAGAGGTGTACTTTACAACGAGACGACAGACGGAGGAGGTTGACAAGCGAGATCATTGTGGAGGCTATCTGTACCTACCCTTCAGGTAGGATCCTTGTTGGACGATGTAGGAGCTACACCTTTTGTACCTACCCTTCAGGTAGGATCTGAGGAGGATGACCTAGGAGCTTCTTCCTTTCTTTCAGCTGTCTGTCTTTTTCGTTTGTATTTTCATTCAGTTATAGTTGTACATTCAGTTGGGTTTGTATTCTGGCCCATTTAATTATTAGCACATCTTTTGTACTTTGTGTTTTACTTCTTCTTGTACTCTGTGGTGTTTTGTTTACATTTATAAAGGCAAGGCCTTCCCTGTTATCGTGATATATGCCTTTGGTGCTAGTCTCCAGCCCCTGGCCTATGGAAGGCGGGCTTGGGATAGTCACGGAACGAGCCCCAATGAAGGGTTGTGACAAATTGGTATCAGAGGTGTCGGTTCTACCGCAAAACAGATAACTCTGATATTTTCTTTCTGTGAAGAAATAGTGTTAAGGGTACCGAGTGTGGTTTTTAGTTCAGGGAGTCCAGTGTTGGTGCGGGCGGCTGACGTATCCACACACCAGGACCTTGACAACTGCTTTCCAAATTTTTTCACGAAAACACTGATTGCGTGTGTGCTTCCAGAAGTTTTTAAAAGTCAGATCAAACCAAGTCAGCTCACCAGGTATAATCGTTTGACTATGTCACGTTGTTTCTTTCAGGATTCCCTTTCACGGACGACCATCTAGATCCCAGAGGGATGTGCGTTCTGACAGCCTATCGAGCGGCAAGGCATCGGTACAGGGCCGTCTTGCAGTTGAGGCACCAGCGGAGGCACCAGTGGTACTACCATATGTTGGGCCACTGATGCCACCAGCCCCAGAAGTAGGCGATGCACACCACTTGAGCATGCTGCACGAGTTCCATCACTATAGGCCACACAGGTTTCGAGGAGAGACAGACCCGCTGGCTGCTGAGGATTGGCTGGAGGTTGCGGTGAGAGTCGTTTGGCTAGTGGAGACGCCAGCAAACATGATGGTGATCGTTGCTTCCAGCCTTCTTCCGGAAGCAGCATGCAGGTGGTGGAGCAACTTGTTCCAGTTTTGTGACGGGATGACCTTCACATGGGAAGACATCGAGAATTCTTCAGGGTGGTGTTTATGCCTGTAGATCTACACCCCGAGCATTTACAGGAGCTGCTGCCTTTGATGCAGGATTTTCGATCAGTAGTCGAGTCATATTTGGGTAGTAGAAAGATGATGCAGAGGTCCAAGAGGACCAGAGCCATCGGTACGAGGATCAGGATGTGTTATTAATGTGGCAGGAAGGGTCACTTATCACGTGACTGTCTGACCCCCCGCACAGTCGATCTGCAGGCATTAGAGGAGCCACCGAGGCTAAAGTAGTGCCGAGTGCTTGAGCAACACCCAGATAATGGACAAGGCAGTAGAGCTCGGGGAGCAGGTGGACTGGAGCAGAACTAGTGGATGCGTCCATTGTACATCTAGTTCCATATTTCTGTTGTATTTGTGTCTTTGTACTGTGAGATACGATAATAAAAATACACTTATCGTTGTGATGTTGGATTTCATGACCTTTTGATTGGTTGATACTGAGAGGTCCCAGTTAAAAACTGTTGACTTCACCCTCACTTTAGATATTTCTACTAGAGGAGACCTAGTGAACTCACACTGATTCCTATAGCGTGACTCGACCCTTGGAGGCAAGAGTGACAGTTGGATCTCTTGGTTGTTACGTCGAGGTCTTACGACGTCATACATGTCATGAATGCATTATTCATGTCAGGATTGACTGTATTTGGGAATGGGTGTGGGTCATCCGGGGGATGAGACTGAGTTTCTCTTTTTGTCAAGGGATAAATCTTATAAGATCGTCAGATCGTAGGCAAAGAAGGTGCAGATCATCCAGGAGTCGATGAAGACTGCACAGTGCAATAAGAAATAGGAAGTCAGCGCTAGTCATAGAGACTCTAGCGTGTTAAATGTTTCAAGAAGAGGAAGCATTAAGGAGAGATGAATCTGCGATGCAGCAGACGTGGAGGAAGAGCTAGGAGAGGAGCATGAGGTGGTGTACGTTTTAACATGCTACAACCACCCACCTAAGTTGTCCCAGCCAGAATCAGGGAGCAGGAGGGCAGGGGAAGAGGGAAGTTGCGTACGGTCAGGGAGAGTGACCCGATGGATCTATGAATGATTCGAGGGACAGTATGTGTCCACTACTAGATGCCGTAGTAACAGACATTGTTATGAATCATTCCTTCCTTCCACAAATCGTGTCCCTGATCTAGAGTTTCTGGTAAGCCGTAGACTTGACCTTCACGTCTGGAGATACCTTGGGAGAATACTCGATAATCACACTTACATCGACAGTGTGGTCAAACCCTCATGGTGAGAGTTTAGGTTGTAATATCTTGGTGGCATTGTCGAGGACTTATGACGTTGGTTTCAGTATGGACTGGGCAATCACCGTTCATACACAAATTAACGGTATTATGTAAAAAGGTTTTGGTTTAACTATGATGTCGGGAGTGGTTTTCCTGGTCGGTGAATAGAAAACCCTAGGCAGCACAGGATAAACTCATGCACAAGATGGTGCGACCGATCACTCTAGAGTCGGTCAACCTTACCCTCGTGGAAAGAGTCGTTTTGAGTTTCTGTTCTAATAGGAATTGGAGACCTCTTGTGTTTGAGGATGACGATCATGTTCTTAAACGGGTCTTACCTTGACGAGGATTACAGAGATGTGGTCGAGGAGACATGTTATCTCCGAGGTTCAACGGACATTTCTAGGTCCTCAGATGGTTAGGCAAGATAGTTTACCGCTTGACCAATCCACCTCAGTTGCACTAGGTGCACAACGACTTCTATGTATCTCAACTAAGGAGATACATGTTGGATCCTTCACATATCATCGACCATGTGGAGCTGGACATTGGTGACGGGGTTACATTCATGGAGGTTCCATTGGGGATCGAGGTACGACAAGAGTGGATCCTACAAGATTGGGGGATTCCTCGGGTGCGCTTTCACTGGCAGTACGGGAACCTCCAGGTGATCACATTGAAGCGGAAGGCTCAGATACGTGCTCAGTAACACTTTAGTATACCTAGTATTTCTTATAGCTTTACGGGGATTTAAAGCCCTGAAGTGAGAGTAATGTAAAGACCCAGGAATTTTGAGGAATATTTTTTTTATTTTCTTTGTAAATTTACAAGAACGCAATTTCTGACGGCGTCTGATTCTGAGGCCCGGTGAGCCCGAAATCAATTTCTGAAGTTTAGCTCGGGTATGTTCAGTGAACGAATGAGCGGGTTTTCATATCTTTTGATCTGGTGCTCGGAATTGAAATCTGAGGTCACCAATTAGACTGCAACGCCAATAATTGCTTAAGATCACCTTTTCTGGGGTTGCGTTTTCTCGGGAGGAGATGTTAAAATTTGTGGAACGTAAAAATATAATTGACCTATAATTTTATTTCTTTAAAAGTGGTTATATCCTTGAGTGGAAGCTAGGGTACTACCCATGACAGGTTAAGAGGGTGGTGGGGCCCACATGAGACCCTGACCCCCCCTTGATCTTCTTATAACCCCCTTGACCTCCCATAACTCACCTCCCACTTTATTTTTGTAACACCACTTTAACATAAGTGACTCTCCTCCTCCTCACCTCCCACTTTAATTCATGTCACCTAAACATTAATTAATTTGACAACTCCAGATAAATTAATTAATTATGGTGGTTTGGAATTTAGTAATTTTGAATGCATGGCATGGGTAAATAAAATAAGGTGAAGCCTTATTTTATTTTGGATAGAATTGTTGGTTTAAGAGGAAGGGAAGAGAGCATTTGAGTTTTGAAGAACATCCTTCTCCGAAGAAGAACAGTTCATCTCCATTGGTGAAGAACGTGAATAAAACTGACACTTCGATGAGGAACGTAATCTCATCTTTCACCTTCTCTCCACGTCGAAGGAAGCGAGACGCCGCATTCTTCATCGGGAGATCACCGACGACGTGCCTTCTCCTCTTCTTCCTCCGCGTCAAGGGTGGATACCCCACCGTGGGGAAAGTCACCATTGACGATGACTCACCCTCCAACGTCGATGGAATCGACACCAATATTCTGTGACGTCCGATCATCGCGACGCATGCCTCATCCGCGGCTCGACGACGTGTGACATCTTTGCAAGGTAGGGGTTTCTTTTTTATGTCGTGATTAATTTTTTTAGACGTTTTTCGATATTAACAGCCAAATGTTATCAAAATAACGGAGGAGGTCGGACCGCACAAACATGGCCGAACCTCCTCCCCTTTTTATTTTGATTGTTATCTATGTGGATTGAAATGGAAGCGACGCAGTGCTGTCGCACCATGCGGGAATTTAGAGAATCACGATGAAGAAGCGTGGAGTCGTCGCACCACGCCTTGGAGGCCGAACGAATCCGCGGTCGGTGTCGGGCCGCAGAGAAGGGGCGCGGCTCCATCGTGCCACGCTGGAAAACCATGTAGATGATGAGATTGGTTATTTGATGTGTGCATCGACGGGCGATGTCGGAATGGGCCGCTGTGGCGATTTGAAGTATTCGCAGTGATGTTCGGGTCCACAGAGGACCATTGGAGAAGACGGGAGGTGAAACGGACCACCGAAGCGAGTCTGGTGGTCAGCGGGAGGCGGCAGCGGCGTGCCTCCAGAACGGAACCACCGCGGCTTAACCGCGGCGGTGGGCAGAACCGGAATGGCTTAGCCATTCCAGAGGCCGAGCGGCGCAGCTTAAAGCCGGCCCAGATATGTTGACCGGGGGGGTTTGTAACCCCCGCACCCGCTAGCCACGCGGGCGCCACGGCCGCGCCAGCGCGGCTGAATAATCGGCCGGGTCGGGCCGCGCCCAAACGGGCCGGACCCAGACCTGGTTCGGCTCGACCCGGTTCGGGCCGACCCAAGGGGGCTTGGGCCAGGTCGGACCGGGCCTGAACCCCCTATTTTCAGGCAATTTTCGTTCAAACGCACATATCTTGGGCTACGGACCTCCGGTCGATGCACCGTCAGTTGCGTAGCGATCCTTGGATCGAGACGGTCGTTTTTGTCTATTACACTCAACATTAGGAGAACTTTGGCTTCAGCCGGGTTGGTTCAGATATGAAACCAACTGGGCCCTTGAAGCGGAAAAACTTATATCTTGCGCTCCGGACGTCTGATTGGTGTTCCATCGACTTTGTTGGATTCCTATTGATGAGACTGAACTTTTGGAATTCTTCTCCTGAGTTTTTGTTGTAGTTGGATAGTGGTAGGGTTGTATTGTACCTGAAATCCAGCCGGGCCCTTGGAACGGAAAAGCTGATAACATTCAGACTGGACGTCTGTTTGACGAACCGTCAGCGGTTTTAGTGATCACGTTGAGAAGGAGTCCCTATGAGCTTAACCAATGAGAGTTAAGGGTATAGTTGATATACGGTCGGGTTGGTTCGCACACAAATCCAATCGGGCCCCTGGGACGAAAAAGCTAATAACTAACAGACGGGGCGTCCGATTAACGCATCGTCTATTGCGTTGAGACCCCTATGATGAGGTGGTCCATTGAGATACTTCTTCGCGGGACATTGAGATACTTGGAGTATCGACCTATAGCTCATGGATCGGACCCTCCCGGAGACGATCATACGGAGTACTGAGACCGTATAGCCCGCTGAGACCTGACGACTGCTTGACCGACTCGACATGGAGTGAGTAGACTAGCCCAGTGGACAGAGCACTAATTTGTTTGGGTGCAGATCCATGGTGGACGGAGCACTACTTTTGTGACAGTGCAGACCTGTGGTACTCGTCCGGAGAGTACCTCTACAGGTTATTAGGGGGTGTGCACTACTCTGTTTGGGTGGCATAACCCGACGGGAAGAACTACTGTGTTTGGGTGGCTGACCGGCGGTACACTACAGGAGAAGTAACTCAGCTGTCTTAGGATAGTGACCAGTACCTCAGAGTCATGATAGGACTACTGTAAACTCCATGGATGGTGCTCTTCAGCAGTTACAGTTTCGATAATGAAAATCCTGGTTTGAGGTGAGTCTATGATCTTTTTGTATACCTCATGTTTGAGATGGGTCACTAGATAACTTAGGTATATGTATGGGCATATACCTGGGTAGTGGTTATCCGTTGATTTCATAATCTTTGTGTTTTCTCATGATTGAGATGGGTTACTTGATAACCTAGGTATATTTACGGGTATAAACCTAAGTAGAGGTTATCTATTTAGATATTCCTTGAGGTTATACTTGTTGGTTTTAGAGAGACCGTGAGGGTATTGGGGTCCCTACTGAGTATCGTTATACTCACCCCTGCACAGGCTATGCCCGCACCTCGTCGTTTTGGTTACAGACGACGATAGTGCTGAAGGAGGCTGAGTGTTCAAGGACTGGATGATACCCGGAGGTGGACCTCACGACGAGTCAGTATCCGGAGGTGTACTTCACAACGAGATGAAACACGGAGGAGGTTGACGGGCGAGAGCGTTGTGGAGGATATCTGTACCTACCCTTTAGGTAGGATCCGCGGTGGACGATTCAGGAGATGCACCATCTATACCTACCCTTCAGGTAGGATCCGAGGAGGACGACCCAGGAGCTGCTTCCTTTCTTCCACATGTTTTTCTTTTTCGGTTGTACTTTCGTTCAGTTATAGTTGTACTTTCAGTTGGGATTGTATTCTGGCCCATTTACTTTTCAGCACTTCTTTTTTACTTAGTGTTTTACTTCCTCTTGTACTCTATGGTGTATTTTTTACTTTTATAAATGCAATTCCTTCCCAGTTATCGGGATTTACATCTGTGGGGCTAGTCTCCAACCCATTTCCTATGGAAGGCGGGAATGGGGTAGTCACAGCATGGGCCCCGAGGACGGGTCGTGATAGGAGGCCCATAAATGGATCACTAAAATCAAAACCCGATTAGATTGGGTCACTCTCGAAGCATCATCATGTTGACTACATGAACAAAAATAATGCATTATATGGAGGAGCATTGGTACAAGGTTTTCATTATGTCATCTAACTGCTGGTCATTGCTGCAGGGGATAATTACGGATACTCAGCCATGGATAACACCTATTACGATGGATCCCCTATAGCCATTATGGGTGACATCCAGTGTGTGTTGGCAAACAACATTTAATTCTTACAGGAAGTCATGTCCTGACATCTTGTGTCTATGGATATATGCATGATAAGTTAGGAATCCATGTACTATAGCAGCGACACCTTCAACAGTGGCTGCTCCACCAATATGACTCATGCAGTGACGATGGTTGGGTATAGGATGGAAAAGGATAGTGAGAAATATTGGGTGAAAATTAATTTGTGGGGTATATATGGGGTGATGGCTGACACTAGATGATGTGGTGTGACTTGGATGACCCATGGGGGCTATATACATGGCCACACCACACAACCACATGTGGTGGTCCATGTCCCGCAATAGGTTCATGTATATGTAATCACCACATCTCTCACCCACGAGTTTAATATCATCCAATATTTCCCACATTCCACTATCATCACATACTATACCATTGTCCCCATGCTTGTAAGATTATTAGAGTGGTCATCATCAAATGTGTTACAGCTATAGTTTGGGAGATCATGCCCGACATTATAGTGGAAGATGACACCAAACAAAGAAGATTCACTTGAAGGGCATTTATTAATGGAATGTTTTTTATCACAAGAAGGAATTTTACTCATCACTCCCATGAATGTACATTTTTTTACATACAAGTGATAATCCCAATCGGGTTACCTGGTATTCATCATTCCATCAAAATGGGTCATCAGACCCCTGAGGAATGAAATATAATGGAAAGGATTACATACACAAGAATGATTGGCTAATTCATTTATGATATGATATGTACTAAGATAGATGTCTCATATTCAATAAGTATGGTAGTAATATATTAAGGTGATCTAGTTAAACAACATTGGATGGTTGTCAAGTCCATGTTTATGCATCTGAGGGATAATGAGGATATGTTCATTTTTTATGGATGATATGAGGAACTATTAATCAAAGGATTTGAATATTCTAGTTTCCAAACTGAGTAATATGAGATGAAGTAACAAATGGGATACATCTTCACATAGAACGGATATGTTGTGAGCTATAAGAGCTCAAATCATGTTTTAGTCATAGATTCAATTATGGTGTTTGAGTATATTCGAGCTTCCGAAGTAGTAAAATAATTGTTTTTCATAAAAATATCATCTAATAGATTTATTTAGTTACTAACAGTAATGATCTCATCACACTCTATTAATATAATACTTCATCGATGTATCCTTAAAAGGATCCAATGTCACATCAATATGAAAATCACATAATTTAGTTGTATAATCTCTTGAGAGATTTTTCATAGTGAGGGGAAGGAGAAGTGATTAGTTTTTATTTAGAAGGAAACATGGTGGACACCTTTAATAAATTCTTGACTCAATAGAAACAAGATTATCCTGTGAGGTCTCTCAGATTAAATTTTGTATGTAGTTATCTCTATTTGATGTGGGAGTTGTATATATTTTGTGAAAATAAACCAACTGTTCGAAAATTAATTACTTGAATATTCATTGTGTTTAATATTAAATTAAAAATAATATTAATTATTGTTCATTTTACAGCATGACCATATTTCAATAATGTCCTAGAGTATTTCCCTCAATGATATTGTCTTTGTAGTTCACCCCAAATATGATAACCTTGAATTCATTTGAAAGTATTCTAAATATATTTTTGAGGTTATATAACATATTATGATGGATGAAATTGTAAATAGACCATCATGTGAGAGTACTTATAATCAGATTAATATACTTCTCATGAAGTTCTCACAAGGTAATATCCATGATTGTAGATTATGAGAACATACCCACCAGTATGAATTCTATGTGTTTTGCTATAATCACATATTCCTATATACAAGAATGTGTAATTTTCCATATATTTTAATATTATAATAAAATTATGTCAATACTCATACAATATTATCTGGAGATGAAAATTGTCACACCATATATATGATTGAAGTAGGGTATGTTGGGTGCGTCCAAAATGACATGTTATTAAAGAATGATGTATCAAGCATATTGGTTGATGACATCGTCATGAAACCTCCATGATGATATAATGTGACAAAGGGATTATATTGTAGAATGATCATTATTATGTTGTTTTCATCATTTTTACTTTAATTTCATCCTCTCAGGTTTTTTGACCTTTTTCTAAATAGTAATATTGGACATCAGGATTGTCCGCCTAATGCCAACATGAAAAAATCCTAGAGTGTTTTACATTATGTGTTTCAAGAGGTCTGTATGAAATTCTATTTTAATATAAATAATTGAATATATATTATTATAAATAGTTATGAATAATTTTATTTATGTTATATAGATTGGGTAAATTAAATAAATATTTATTCACTAGGTTTTGAATAAATATATATTAATTTAATATCTTAATTATTTAATAAATATTTAATTACTAGATTATGAAAAATAAAATTTTATTTAATATAATAAAATATTTATGTGGGTATTAAATAAATACAAGAGGAATTGAAACGAACCATAACCATTTATGGTGATTAAATAATTACTTAGGAATCTGTAAATAATATTTATCCATGTTGCGCATGTTGGTGCACCACAAAATACTAATATTGTTGTTATTATTATAGTTCATGGGATTTCATTAATGGTTTTCATGAAAATAAAATTTGTACCTGAAATACCATCCGTAAAATTAAATGAATATGTATTTTTTTTAATTTAATCAAAACCATTTCCATGATTGATAATATATAATTATTGTGTACAGATATATCTCTATCGACTCCTGCTCCACACTACCTCTAAATAATGAGAACCCTAATATATAATTTCATTAATAACAATGAACGAGCGAACATTAATGAACAATTATATAGATTTGGTTAACCATTCTAGAACATATAAATTAGTATCATTGTTTTGAGATCATTGAATAATGTGTAGATCATTGCTAGAGGAATTCTACCCATGGATCATCACTAGTGAAATAAGGAAAAATGAGAGGGACTTGTTGAAAGGTCAACAATCATAAATATAGAATGATTTTATACCCATGTAGTTATATTATCTGATATTATATTAATTAATAATATATTTCATGTCCAAAATCATCACTTTTGGATTAATGATATGATTACTAAAATAAATTTTATTATATAACCCACCATTGCATGCTTCTGTAGTGCACGAAACATACAATCATTTGGAGCACCCACACCATTTATGGAAAATGAATTCTCATATATACATTAAAAAACATCATGAAAACATAGATTATAGATATAAAATCATAAAACTAATCTTAAATTATCTATGATGTGACCAATGTAAATAAAACCATTACAGAACGAGGATATTATTTTATAGATTACAGTTTGATAAACAATGATTTCCATTTAATTCAATGTAACATAATCTATGTGAATCAATCTAATATCCTCTTGTATGAGGAATAAAATTAAAAACAAAAATTAATCCTCCTTAGTAGCTCGATCTTGTTTAATCAGAGTACCAATTGACCAAAAAACATGAAGAAATGTCTACGGATGCCATAAAATAAAATTCAAAACATAAATTCAGACCAAAACCGGAGTTCTTGTGTTGCGGATAAAAATTGGATTGAATTGAGGGGCCCAATCTAGGATGAACAAGGCCTCTGGCATGCATGAGCCTTCATAATCCCTCATACCATTAAATGGAGTTCTATAGAGGGGCAAAGGATGTGGAAATGGATTCTCCTAATAGGGATACATTTTTTGTCATGAAATCCCCAAATAGCAACGAATATCCATTGCAAGTCCTCTTCATGCAATTTTTTTGACCAATTAGCAACACCACACTCACAATAGTCAAGAATTTGAAATTTTGACACCATTCTCGAATTATATCATTACTGGCCTGAATTTGCGTCAAATTACGTCATTAAAAGATACGCTCATCAGTGCCATAATTTCTCATAGATGTGGAAAAATTTTCATCCACATACCATACTTCATGATAGTGATAGTTGAGTAATTGTGATAAAATTGAGGAAATATTCATCAAATTGTCAACAACATATCTAACTTGTTTGTGATTTGAGGGCCAAAGTAATAGTAATCGAACATCCTTTTATCCTAAGTCCTTCAATAAATACCACATAGATGTCTAGTATTGATGATGCCCTTAGGTGAGTAGAATTTTATTTGAGGGAGAAATGAAGTTGCAAGGAAAACACTATTAGGAGCCACCACAGATGACAAACCCTAAGCACCATCAGTGGAACACATGAGCATATCCAACAAACTAATCATCCCTACATAGATTATTAGTATTTATAATTTATATAAATATTATAATAAATATATTTATTTTTATAAATAATTATTTCATTAATATTTTTTTAATATTTTTTTATACATAAAATTCTTTATTTATTAAGTATATTCAAATTTTCTAGTTAGTTATAATCCCAAAAAAATAATGGTTACTGGATCCCATTATGGGCACTAAAAATAGATGATAAAGGGTACCATTATAAGTGCTAAAAAACAATGATAAAAGGTAGAATTTATTAGTGTTTGTTTTATCACTGATTAATGGAACATTTATCAGTGGTTTCCCTAGAATTGATAATGGACAACGCGGTTAAATACCAGTTATTTAGTATTGATAACATTTTCACGTGTAATTTCTTTGGAGATAAAATTTTTCTATTAATTAAATATTTTAAATATTTTTTAGTCATAAATTTTATTATAAATTTTTTTTGTTGAATATTCATTATTTAAAATATTATTTAGATTTTATATATACTAAATTTTATGCATAAAGTTTTTTAATTGATAATTTCATGTTTTTAATCAATAATGTATGGGCCCTGTTAATTGATATTTATTTATTATATTTATAAAATTATTTCCATTTCCAAATCATTTTTATATTATCAATCTAGTTGCTATGATATCATTTGATGGTACTAATAGTTTAAATTTTATAGTCTTACAATGTTACCTATTTAAAATATACCAAGTTTGTTGTATGTCAAGTGAGTGACATTGAAAACGTATAAAAAATGAACTATAGTTATAATAGAAAACCAATTAAAAACATTTACTAAACAATAAAAAAATTGAAAATAAAGAAACAAATAATTATAATAAACAGTAAATATTAAATATGTTAAAAAAGACTATTGTTAAAAATCCTAATATATAGAATTTAAATGTTTTATCTAACTCAAAAAAATATAAATTAATTTTAAAATTTAATTGTAATATAAGACAATAACATAGAACATATTAATAACAATATATTACTTCATAATAATAATAATAATAAAATATTTGTATTTAATAATATTTAATAATAATATGTTTTTATAGATCACTATTAATTATTATATTATAATTATTAGTATTCCTAAATAATAACATAAATTATATTTTAATTACATTATTTTAAAAAAATTATTATAATGTCTCCATGTTAATGACATTATTGTAGTGATTTAATAATCATTAGATTTTTTTATCCTACCATTAATATAATATCATTATTATTCGTTTTCATGTTCCATGATTCATGTATTTTCATTGTATATGTAACAACATGTAACTTCATTAATTAATACAAATAATTAAATTTTTATTCTTAAATATAATAAATAAAAATGAGTTTACATAACACAAACAATATTTATTAGTTATATATTAATATATCTAAATATTTATATAATAATAAATAAATAATATTTTCCTATTCAAAACAAAAAAAAATACAATAATGAAACCAATAATGTGAAACGTAAGAATAATTTTGTTCATAAATTTTTATGAATAATAATAAAAAAAACAACTGACCGCTCCTCCGAGTGTATATATTAAAGGAGGGTGTGGGTGATACTTATTTAAGGAGGGTGTGGGTGATACTTATTTAAGGAGGGCATGAACAACTGACCGCTCCTCCGAGTCCCCTAAAGATTACAAGCCATGGGACTCCTGATCCCCCTCAAAACATTATTGTTCTGGAAATCCCTCTAGTACTCGGCAGTCCGACCATATCGACATAACTGCATGGGATACACTTCTCCAATAGAATTAGGACATGTGTGAGGGTAATTTTGATATAATCATTACCCTTAATTACCCTATTTTCTTTTGAAAGGGGTTAATAAATATAAAAAGATAATTTTTATCTTTCTAATTAATATTTATAATTGAATTTATCTTATGTATAACCCTATATTAAAAAATTTTAGTTATTAAACATTTATTTTTACTCTTTTAACTCTTCGTTGAATTAAATAATAATAAATGTCCTAATATAATCCTTGTGGACCTAAATGATAATATTTTATTTCTATGGTTGTCCTTGGTTGAGATACACATTTCCAATAGAATTAGGACATGTTTGTGGGAAATATTAATATCATTTTTACCATTAATTACCCTTTTTACTTTGAACTGTGGTTAATAAAAGTAAAAATTTACTATTCACCAAAAACATTTCATATTATTTAACCACCTTTTACTTCTTAATATTAACAATGTCTCTCAGGTTTTCTAAATTCCACTCACAAAAGCGGTAAAATTACATTTTATGTGACTTTGCAAATTCTCCTAGGAGGTGGGTAAAAGACGGGGAAAATTAAATAAAAATTTTATATATCTAGATTTATTCTATAATAACTCCATTGAATTTCATTGAAATTATTTATGTATTGTGTATATATTTTTAACTTAATTAAATTTAAATAAGAAAACTAATTATTTAAATAAAAATTTGGTTTTAAACTATAACTCTGTGTTTTTCAATATTCATAAAAAATTAAATATTTTCAGAAAGATACCAAAAATTCACCCTAAGAAAATTTTGATATTAAAAATCCAAAAATGATGTCTATTTTTCCAAATTTAAAACATATAATTTTTATTAATTAATTTAAAATGAATTATCAATGTCAAAACATATATCATGTTTTTAAGAAACAATAACCATCAAAAGATTGACACTTTTTTATGTATAATTTCCATGTGAAATTAATTCTGATGACAAAAATTGTATTAAAGTGTAACAATATAAACTAAATATACTTACAATATATTAAAATTTATAATTCAACAGTATAAATTATTTTTATTGAAAAAGATGTTTTCAGTTAAAATATAGTATTCTTTACTATTCACCCAAATATGAAAGTTATCAGAAAAATACCAAAAATTTATTGAAACTAAATTATTATGTCCCTATTCTAATGAATAAATTTATTTTATCAAAATTAATATATAAAAGTATCAAATATTGTATTTAAAAAGGGTTTTCCAATAAAGGGTAGTAAAATTTAATGAGATTGAGCTCAGTGTTGCGTGGTGTGATAATTACTATATTACATTGAAGAAATAACATACTATGAAATATTTGGGTGTCACATTCTCCCCACATTCAATAAATTGAGTCCTTGTAATTTTAATTTTTTTTTCCAAAATAAAAGGTTGAAAATAGAATATACCTTTTTGGGAAAACCCACATCTGAAGTTGGGTTATTAAAATTTCGTCTTAATAAGGGGGAAAAGTTGAATGAAAAAGACACCACCCAATTAGTGTTTTAGATAAGAGAAAATTGGTGGAAATTATAGACACATAATTAGAGGAAAAATTAAATATTTATTGGGAGTGATTGAGGACATAAATCTTAAAAAATTGTATAATCGTGGGCCTTAGATCCACCAATCTATGATAATTTAAAGTACCATCATAAGGTATTAGGATAATTCATTTTTGGTTTTAGAGTGCCTTACCTAAAGATTAATAAATTATTTTCTCACATAATAAGAGAAGAATACATATATATATATATATATCTGATAAGTAGAGTTTCATCCTTCAACTAATTACTACCACAAAAACATCTTCCACTCCAAATTATTAAAAAAACAAAAGAAACCATAATTATACAAACCAGTACATCACGTAGTACAGTGGTAGGTGATGCACATTTGTCGCTATTCGGTTCTGGGTTCTAGTCTCGCAGCATTTCTAGACACGACGGGTTACCTCCCAACCTCCGGGTTGTGCTTTTTATGTAAATCCAAAAATAACCTTAACAATAGTATCAAATTTCAATCTTAATTCATTCTGGCCTTTAGAATAATCTGAAATACTTCTATCCAAACTCTTAGTCCAAAATTTAAAAGGAAGATAAACATAATTATGAACATTTTTTCCAAGAAAAAACAAGTGAATGCCTTCACCGTGTATTCTTTTACAACATCACAACATCCTGAATTACCAAAATCAGCCATCTCTTATTCCAAAAACACTACCTCATTATCAAGACCATATTAAGGATTAACTTTTCATCAACCATGTATTTTCAAAAAAGTGTAGCTTACTGTTATGTCACTTTTCTTATAACCATATACTCTCAAAATACTCAATAAAATAGTAATGCATTATAGTCCTTATTTGTCTCTATAATTTAGGTATCCAATATACCGTTGACACAACACTCAAATGAGATAATTCTATTATAACAACATAAGAACACTGGTCTTTCTTCTTCATCTCAGGTAGTATCATAACATGATTATTATCCAATATCATCATTTTCATTATACTATTATGAATGGGATATTGATTTGTGTAGTTTCTCAATGCCTTGAAGATGATTAATTTTACATTTGAAAACTTGTTATTACCCTTAAAATCATGTACTTGATATCCTTTTTCTCCACACTTATAACAACTCCCATTTCCTTCAAGAATTTACCAAGGTGATTCATTCCACATTTATCACATATCGGAAAATCTTTCTTTCCCTTATTAACTTCATCCATATTTATTTCTACCATCCTTTTCTTCTCTTTCATCCCTTCATAGCCATAGTATTAATAGAATTCTTTAATGGTCTTATTAACACATGATAGAATATCTTCATATGTTGAGAATACATGGGAGACTATTTCCCTTCTAAATTTTTTCTTAATACTATTAAAGATATGATCCTTCTTACTTATTGGAACATATATATTGCTGGAGTTCAAATTCCTTCTATTGGGCGCCATTTCAATACAATTGCATACACCATGTTAGTTTATGAATAACAATTCGTAATTCCAAACATGTAAAATACCTAACGTAAATTGAACAGTTTATGGATATAATCCATAATCACAATATTGTTTTCATCAAGGAGGTACAAACTCAAAAACCCTTCATAGTGGTTTGTAAATAAAATTATAATTATCCTAAGCATATCCCTCGGGAGTGTTGTAACCATGAGTGCAACAAGGCCCGTTTTCATGCACCAGTTCACGTTCGAGTATAGCTCAAATCGGTGATTTTTGTTTTTACCCCTAGGTGCATATGTGCTAGTGCCGCCTCAACATGCTCATATCTAGATAGGGATGTATTGCTTGGAAAACACACAAAATCTGTACAATATCAAAATTCTAGGAAGTTCTTCTATACTAATCCTCAAAGAATATCTTAGGGCTATATGCTCTAATCAGAGTTAATCTAAATCTTGCTTCCACGATTTGTACAAAACATCCTATGATGCCAAATGTAACACCCGACCCTAGTTACCTAGAGCCGGTGCATTATTTTAATACATTGGAACGATTACAAGGAATCAAGTCCCGAAGGACCGATCAATTTGACAGTATGGGAAAATAGATTACATACATGGATGTTACATTACACTTCAGAAAATAAAACCCAACATAAATGAACCGTTGAGAAAGCCATAAATACCATATCTTAACCCTGCATATCAATCATAATACACTTCTTGGAATCCTAGAAAAATAAAACATAAGAAAGTGGTGAGCTATAATGCTCAGTAAAGGTAAATAATTTAGTGTAAGCTATAAAATTTTAATGCAAAATGTGTAATAAAAAAACATTTACACATAAAATTGAACATAATATGGTAAAAATAAAATATAAATTACCATATAAAAATCTACATAGATATTCTAGTAGTCGAATAATCATATGTGATAACTATTTTCACAATGAGAGAATTTCTAATACCTGACATCATTACCACATAGTCAAGGCCTCGTGCCAAGACTAAAAATAAAATTTTTTAAGGCCTTGTGCCAAGACAGTAGTTTGTCTCATGAGACCTACTGATTCATCGAGGAGATATAGTGGGCTCCACCCTTTAGTTACTTTTTCCACTTCATTTTATATATGAATAGTAGAAACATAACATAAACATTCGTATAAAAACTAGCATACGAAATTTCATTACATTAACCATAAACCATGGATGGTATAAAAATAGAACGTCCAAAGTCAAACATATCATAACTCATTCAATAAAATATGGATATTTTTTATAATAAATCAATCTCAATCAAAAGTAACATCTAGTAAAGGATGCTGACATAGTTGAAAATGATGTGTATAACATTTTGAGGGAAATCTCTTTTTTTGTAAAATAATTTAAAAGTCACACATTTATAATGGATGTAATTTAAAAGTGATTTTTGAATCAAATTTTCCCATAACACTTTGAAACATTTGGATAGAATTATCATTTCAAAACATCATATCCATATAAATAAATCCTTAAAATCATTTTGAAAACATGGACATTAATTAAAAAGATTTAGAAGGATAAATCTTTAAAACATTTAAAATTCTGATCTTGATAAATAGAACCTATAAAAAATCCATAAAATATTCATTTTCAAATCATTTTTATGAATGATGGACATGGATGATAAAATTGTCCCAGTAAATACTTACACATAAACAATCTCGGATAATAATGAGATTGAGGAATTAACACTTTCCAATTTGGTAAAATACAAAACATAAACCCCATGAAGTAGGTATCATACAATAAATATATAAATACACATAAATTAATGTGTATCACACAAATATTACAAATTTGGGTAGTATATACACCACACAAAAGATAATAGTGGCAATATGATATGAATCTCATGGAAATAAGGAGTGAGATGAAAACCCCTTACCTTGCAATTTCCTTTAGTTGCGGGTATATTTAACCTCATGTATGAAGATAGTAGTATGTTATTAATGTATACCATAACTATATTAATATTTATGATATCATAAATGATTCATTTATTAATTTATACTACACATTTAATAATAATTTACATGTTAAGTTAACATTTCGTGTAATAATCACTATCTTTATCGTGCATGTTTTTACTTGTTACTCTTGATTGTATCACTTTGATCACGATTTAAGTACTTCTATAATATAAAACATGATTTAACTATCATATATATTTATAATATAAATATTTATAATAGTCATATATATGAAATAAAAAACACCGTTTATGGAGACGGTAGTCCGTACGTACGTATAATCATTGTTTCCATTTTTATATCTTATTGAACTAAAATAATTGAATAAGATATATGTAAGTACATATATATTTATATATTTAAATATATATATGTACAGTATAAATATTATGTCATATATTACATACTTATTAGTAATATATATTATTTTAATCGTCTATGAATGGTGAACGTGGAAATGAATCTCATCTCATTGTGGAGATGGTAATCCGTACGTTCGCACGAGCGACAATATCATTTCATTAAAGGTGTGTAATTGGATGGTATATAAATTTTACAGAGATATTATAATGTTATTTTGATTATTTATATAAATATTACTCATCACTATTTCCATACAAATAACATAGTGTTGAATAACAAATTACACCACGGCGTGGAGACAGTACGTTGTACATACGCACACATGGTGACATTATCATTCATAAGATGGATAGGATATTGAATATATTTGTGCCATATTTATTATAACATAATAGTATATATATGATACTGAAGTTATAATTTTATAATTTAAAAAGGAAATAATGAGTGTGTGGAAGAATACGAGAACTTGAAAGTGGGTGGTGAAATCATTACCTCTTTTTCGGGTTCTTCCTATTGATATGATCAGAAGGGATCCTTATGTAGGATTTATTACCAATGTAGGGCCTCTAGGATAAAATGAGGGATGTTGCGGGGATATATGGGTAGGGTTTGGCTGAGCCAAATGGCTTAGAAAGAGTTAAATAGTGTAAAGGGGGAGTTCCCTTATATAAGAGGGGTGAGGGGCTCCTTAGAAAAATCTAGAAATATTATTTTATAATAAATTCATATTCTGTTTCTAATGCCTCCAAAGTGGATTATTTAAATTTTAAGGTGGGTTTGGGTCTAAAACCTATAGTCCAATATATTTTATACAGTTTTGGGTCATTTTATTAACCAAATCATTTATATTTAACTCTTAGTTAAATAGTTTGACATTTTCCATGTCTCTTTGTATTTTTATATTATAAGTTTAATAAACATACTATAAACTTTTAATAGACACCCGTGTGGTCGCTAAATTATACACCTATCATGATATAAGTCTTTTGGCCGAACCTTATTTTATTAGGAATAGAATATAAATTAATAATATAATATTTGTTTTTAAAACTCTTTTATGTCAATTTTGACACTATTGGGTATTTTGTTTTTGATAAATTCCTAACAGCATTATTACTTCGAAAAAATTTACAAAAAACAATATTAATATGTCATATTAGCCTAGAAAATTAATTTAATTCCGAAAAAATTTCAAATTACTTTTATTTGGGAATTTATAATATCAATTATCTTAATATATTATTAATTTGTTAATTACTGCATCACCATTGTGTCATAAATAAGTTAAATTATATAATATCTAAATATTATATATAAAATACCATTATGTATGAAATCTTTTCATCTTTCAAATTAGTATTTATAATCGAATTTATCTTATGTATTACCCTATATTAAAAATGTTTTATTTATTAAACATTGATTTTAACACTTTAATCTCTTCTTTGAATTAAATAATAATAATTGTCCTAATCTAATCCAAGTGGAGCTAAATGATAATATTTTATTCATAAGGTTGTCTTTGGTCGAGATTCTCTTGTCCATTAGAATTAGGACATGTGTTATGGTAATATTAATATCATTTTTACCCTTAATTGCCCTATTTAATATTAACCATGGTAAATGAAGTAAAAAGATACTATTCAACAAAAATTATTTTCATCTTATTGAACCACATTTTACATCGTGATATTATCTGTGTCTCTCGGATTTTCTAAATTCCACTCACAGAAGTTGTAAAATTATATTTTATGAGACTTTGCAAACTCTCATAGAAGGTGGGTAAAAGACGGTGAAAGCTCAATAAAATTATTATATATTTAAAATTATTCTAAACTAATTCCAATGAATTATATTGAACATATATAGGTATTATGTAAATATTTTTACCTTAATTAAATTTAAATAAAATAAGTATTTATTTAAATAAAAATTTGGTTTTTAACTAAAATTCTATGCTTTTCAGTATTCATTAAAAAATGAATGTTTTATGAAAGATACGAAAAATTCACCCTAAGATATTTTTGATATTCCAAATCTAAAAATTATGTCTATTTTACCAAATTAAAAACATATAATTTGAAGTAATTAATTTAAAATTAATTCTTGTTGTCAAAACAAATATCGTGATTTTAAGAAACAATAACTATCAATAGACTGACACTTGTTTATGTATAATTTCAATGTGAAATTAATATAAATGACCAACATTTTTTCAAAGGGTAAAAATATAATCTAATTATACATACAAAACATTAAAATGTATGATTCAACACTATAAATTATTTTGATTAAAAAAGTTGTTTTCACTTAAAATATAGTATTTTTCACTATTCACCCAAATATGAATGTTATCAGAAAAACACCAAAAATTTATTGAAACTAAATTATTATGTCCCCATTCTAAAGAAGATGTTTATTTTGTTAAATTGAATATATAAAAGTTTCAAATATTGTATTTAAAAATGGTTCTCCATTAAGGTAGTAAAATTGCATTATTTGAAAAATAATTCTTTTATCCGAATAAATGTATTTATTCTATAATTATTTCTAAGAAACTCATAATATGGATTCCATAATTATAAGGATTAATTAAACATAAAAATTTAGTTAATACTATTCATAACAACTTTTGAACGTCTTGTTTGGTTAGTCGTGATGCGCCTGAATTCAGTGTTGCGTGAATTTAATGTTATTGCATTACATTTTAGAAATAACGTACTATGTAATATTGGGGTGTTACAAGTAGGAATTCAATATTATTTTGCGGCATTAGGTATTCTAATTTTTTATCATGTGTAATGGTCCTTATACATTAATATTATCAATAAGGGATTCCCAAAATTAAGAACATATAATTCCTAATTAAAATCATGATGGGATATATTTATTGTGATGTAAAGTATGATTGGTTGCCTTAATTGAAAAATAATTAATTTATATTTCAAGGAATGATCAGTACCTTCCATCTATATATAAGCTCATATTTTAACCCTTTGATTGGAATAAAACATTATCCCAATGAAATCCACATTCACTTATCATTAATGACATTAAGGTCAGTGATTTGTTGTTCCTTTTGTTTAACTAGAATGGTGAAATGAAGATAATTCAACTTCAGGTGGTGGAATAATTTTTATTCCCTACTAAATAATGGGATCTATGTAAATTGTGGTTCTACTTCTTGTGTTGGATAAATTTTGATACATGTGCTGGAATAATGAATTTTATATGAGTGAACATTATTACTATTTATTATAATTTTACAAACATCACATTACTATGAAAATGATTTTTTACTCCTCTTATTGATTTATTTATAATAAATATTAAATTTTACTATGAGGCCAATCATGTTAGTTATATTTGAAATATCTGAATATATTTTTCAATTACTATTTCCCCATAATTTTCTATTGATTTTGAACATTTATATAGTGGCGTTGTATGATTATATGATGGAATATGTAAAGAAATTTGGATGGCTAAAATAAAATAAGGGAAATAATTTATAAGGAAAAATCATTTGGAAATTTAACCTCAGTATTTCCTTAACCCAAACCATTCTCACATATGCACACACACCTAATTAATTTTATATATTTGGAGGAGTTTACAATAATAAAAATGATTTTCATTATTATATTTATCATTACAAGATTGGTATTATTTTATACATGTATTCTTTTATATTTATATCTTTATATATTTTTCTAAACATACATTAATGATAATCCATTCAATCTATGTTATTACTACATAAAATTTTCATATATAATACTGCAAGAGTCATAAAATTATTAAGAGTTCAATTGTAATAGTGAATAACATTACCATCATTATAGAAATCATTACACCAAAATATATGTATCCTAATAATATCTATATTATATTTTTAATGTTTTTATTTACTTTTGATATCTTTGGGTCTATAAAATTTTAAATATTTATTTGCCAAATAAAAATTTAAATATATATATCATTTTTTTATTTATTTAAATTCAAAATATGTATATTGTTGTACAAAATTACAATTTATGATATTATATCAACTATATCTTATTTCATTAAAATAAATTTGTTAAATAAATAAATATTTTAAATGTTTTCTTCTATATTTACTATAACAAATAATGTATATTTGGGTATATGATACTTTTATTAATAAATTATTGTTCCGCCAAATATAATAGATTTTTTCATTACCTCTTCATGGATCCCTATAACAATTATCTCCACGTCTATACTTCTCATAGATTTTTCCACATTATTAATTTACGTTAACCAGTATTCAAATTTGGGTATTATATTGAATTTATAGTCTACATTTAATTGATCACATATTTCATCTTCCTCGAATATTCTATCATAATTACGAGTTAACATATATTTTGAATTTTTTTATATTCATTAATGTTCGTTTTAGTATTTTATGAGTAAATTATACACATCAAATGTGTTTTTAATAAAATTCCTCTTTTAACATATGTCCTGCTACAATTTCTCACCTATTAAAAAACAACACATTGTCATTGAAATATTTATGCAAACAATTTCTTCTGTTTTGTGAAATATATTTATATATTTTCAATGATAATATTGTTATTATTATTATTAAAAAATAGAAAAAATATGTTCAATGTTTTTATTTTAGAAATTCTTGAAAAAATTTGCTTTTACAGTTTCATGTTTACAAATTTTTTCATGTGATTATTTTAATCAGCAATTAGTTTTATATCTATAGATTTAAATACATGGAATTTTATGATTATATTAAAAAGAGCTAGACCCATATTGGATTTTTCTTTTTCAATATTATATCAATTATTTGAATAGTTCATCATTAATATTAATTTTCATAAATATGTTATATTACATTAATTTACTTAAATGAAAATTAAAGTTAATATTCTATTATTTTTAGTAATGAAATTAAGATATAAATAAATTTTTTTAATTGTGAAACATATAGTTTTTATACATGGATTTTCAACTTTCGTGAGGTATAAGCTATCACCATATCATTTTTCATGATAACAAACCCGAGACCCTTCTTGGATTCATCTATGTAGATCACAATCCATTCTCCACTACAAGGTAGTGTGAGCAGAGGTGCACTGGATTACCTTATTTTTTTCTCCTTGAAATTATCATCACACTACTACGTACACAAAAAATTAACTCCTTTTCGAGTCAACCTGGTGAGTGGAATAGATAATTTTAAAAAATCATTTACAAAACATCGATAATATCGAGCCAAACCATGAAAACATCAGATATCAATTACAGTTGTTGGTCTAGACCATCTTTCAATAACCTCTCTTTTTCCTTGATCCACAGATATCCCATATTTTGAGATTATGTGACCCAAAAATGAATCTTTTTGAATCTGAAATTCACACTTCGTAAATATTCCATAAAGAATCTCTTTTATTATGGTATTTAATACAATTCTCAACTGATCAGCCTGTTCTTCCTTGGTCTTTGTATAGAAAATAATATCGTCTATAAAGACTACCACAAAATGATCATGATCGTCTCTAAAGACTCTATTCATTAGATCAATCAAAATAGCAGGTGAATTAGTAAGACCAAATTGCAGCTCTATAAATTCATAGTGTCTGTACCTTGTACGAAAAGACGTTTTTGTTATATCCTCCTTTTTAAACCATAATTATTGATACCCTGAAAGAAGGTCAATCTCTGAAAAGTATTGAGATCCATATAGTTGGTCAAATATGTCATCAATGCACGATAGAGGATATTTTTTCTTGATAATGATCTTGTTGAGTTCTCTATAATCAATGTATTGTCTCATTGATCCATCTTTCTACTTAACAAATAGAACAGGTGCTCCCCAAGGTGATGAACTATGGCATATGAATCCCTTATCAAGATTATATTGGAGTTGTTTCTTCAATTCCAACAACTCAATTGGGGCCACTCTATATGGTGACATTGAAATGTGCATAGCACCCGGTAAGAGTTCTATTGAAAACTCAACTTCAAGATTTTTTAAAAAGACGTGGCAATTCATCTGGAAAGACATCATCAAACTCTCACACAATGGGAATATTCTTAATCATGTGATTCTCTCATACAATTTGAGATAAATAACCTTCATTTATTGGAATCAAGACCCATAAGATGGAATAAATTTCCACTCGAAGGTTATATTCATCCTTGCATCGATAGATGATCATAGATTGATCACGAATATGAAATATGACATACCTTATTTGGAAATTGGTACGGTCTCCATATAAAGAAATCCAATCCCTGGAAGGAATCACATCAAATTCTACTATAGGAAGCATCACAAGGTTGGAAGGAAGAACATTCCCACAACCTTCAATCGGAGAAGAATTGTAAACTTTTGATTCGACTGTTTTTCCATTAGGAGTTGTCATTGCTAACTCAATAGCATATCGTTGGGTTAGTTCATAGATACCCTTAGAAAATTATTCAGAAATAAAAGAATGGGTGGATCTAGAATCAAATAAAACATTTGATACTTTGGAGAGGATGGTATGTGTACCTTTCACCACATCTTTATCGTACTTCTCATCACCGATATAAATTGCATGTGACTTTCCTTTTTTAATTTCCTAATGAGTTTGTTGACGTAAATTAACATCAACAACCCTTGTATTAGGGCATTGATTGGAATAATGCCCCATTTCCTTGCACTTGAAACATTGAAGTGTAGGAGGTGCATTCTGTGTAGCCTTTTCTTTGATCACATCACTAGACAACTTTTCCCCGTAATTGTGGCAATCAAATACCCGATGACCTTATTTATGAAATTTGAAACATTTACTTGTCCCATTAAGACAATTACCTCCATGTTTCTTTCCACACATTGAGCATAAGTTAGAACTCATCTTCTTTTTAGATTGGTCTTTAAATTTCCCTTTGAATTCTATTTTCCACTTCTTATCAAACCCATATGACTAATGACTTAATCCAATCTCCATCTCAACCTTATGATAACATCGAATGATTTCCTCATATCTATTGAATTACTTTATGTATAACACCCTTTGAATACTTGGTTTTAAGCCACTAATGAATCAATCGTACTTACTCTCAGTTTGGATAATAATTGTGGAAGCATACCTTGCATGTTTTGTAAAATTTTCTTCATAGGTACCAACTGATTCAACATCCTTTTGAATTAGTTTAAGAAACTCCTTCTCTATCATTGTTTGAAGAATAAAAGGGAAGTACATATTGAAAAATATTTTTCTGACCTCTTCCCATTCCATGGACTAAATTTCGTCTCTTTTTCTAGTAATCTTGATAAAATTCCACCATTGATCAGAATCACCTTCCAACGATATACTTCAATGAAAAATTAACAATGTTTAGAACATTGAAGAACAAAAAATATATTTTCTGTGGTATTGATCCATTGATCCACAACTAATATATTGGAAAGAACTGCTAAATGAGGGTGGATGCTGCCTCATGATGGATTCAACATAATGTTGCTCATTCCATTTCTCGTTTGGAAGTCCAGCATGATTAATAACTTGATAATTTTGTGTGAGTATTACTACAATATTTTTCATTCCATCTCCCATAACGTTTGGTTGCTCATGGAGAAAATCATTGCATTGACCGTCACATTCAGCATTAACATGGTTCCTTCGGGTTCCATCCAATGACTAAAACCAATAATCATAGTGTGAGAAACACTAAACATAACAGGAAAACCACATAATAAAGAATAAAATTTTACACTTAAAGTCTTATCATAGGTTATTCATGGCCTTTTCAAAAACACTAATATCGATTTCTATTCTTAGACATATTCTTAAGGTTCTTAATAATGCTTTCACATTCTAGTTTCAAGAGGTTGACTATACCTTTCCTATGATACCAACTATAATGACCCATACTTTACATACATTTTCATTACATCAGAATTGAAGCATAAGTATTAAAACATATAAAAAACCATGTTAGGACCATATAGGTATAGTGTCTTTAGAATCTGGGATCCATAAAAAACTGGTTCATAATGAAATCTACATTGTCTCCTTTTTATTTAATCATATCTAGTGTCCCTTTTGGCATATCCTACTTAATACCCTTCTTCCTGACCCGGGGAAAAGGAAACATAAAAAAATTGTTAGATCAAATACTTAGTAAGGGTAATCAACGAAAATATCAATCATATCATATTCATAAGAACATAACATATTAAAAATATAATAATGAAAAATATATCATAATATCATTAAATGGGATAAATCATAGTAGTGAAATTTAATCCCAATGATAATCACATATAACATGAAACTGTCTGGAATAGACACATAATCATAGAAAATTATTTATTATTAGTCAAGACTCATTTTGATGACTATCTTAGTGGAAAAAGTCCATTTCTAAACCTAGATCGCTCCTCGTTCCAGTCCTGTATCACTGAACTATATTAACATGTTGTTCCATCCACGTCTATCTCTTGAGATATAAATCTTTACCCAATGCATTGGTATGAGATATAGGTCCCACCAATCTCATAATGAAACCATTATAATGTGTTCCACAAAATCATAAAGCATACATCATAGCATAGCCCATGTAATAAAAATGTTATTCCTAAACATCGTGACATCATAAAACAATTCATATAAGATAAAGGAAAACATAAAAATAATTCCATCACAACATATTCAAATCAATTTAATAATAGGTATAGAAACCAAACCCTATATTATCATAGATTGAAAATAATTTTGATAAAACACTTGAACTTCATTCTTGAGGATAATATTCATTCTACTTCAAAATCATTTTTCCTTTATTAACATGTCATAACATTTTAATGAATTTAATTAAAAATAAACTTGAAAAAATTTAATGGAATATTCATGGAAATAATTTTTTATGAAATCATAAAAATATATTCATTTCATATAAGTAAAAAATAAATTCTTCTCGTACTTTGTTCGAAAAAGTAAAAAATTATCTCGTACTGAAAACCACAAAAGATTCCTTTCATATATTCTACTAAAAATTCACAAATAGGTAAAATTAGATTTAATCAATTGTAAGAGGATAGAAATAATATTTCATTTTATGGAAACATGGATCTGGATGATAAATATTCCCAATTAAATTCTGATGTACAAACAGTCTTGGATAAAAATCAGATTATGAGATTTTCACTTACCTTATGTCTGATATGCTTTGTACGTATCCGAACCACCTTTATAATGATTTAAATAATGTCATTGAATTATTACAGAATCATATACATTTTTATTAAATCATACATTGTCATATTCTCATCTTCTTATTTTTAATATTTCATTGCTACATGTTATTCGGGAGTTCATTGCATTATGTTCTTATGAATGTCTTGTGGAAGAAATCGGTATTCCTCTTTTTAGGTTATATATAACTTATTTAATGAATGGTATTAGGGTAATATATATCATATTTATTCATTCAATTTATTTATATAATCATTATTCAATGATGATCATGTAGAACGAGTTGCATCACATCGTGGAGACGATAGGTTGTATGTACGCACGAGTGATGATATTGTTCCCAAAACTATTGAATGGAATTGGAGTGGAAGAAAGAATGTATCATAATTAGTATCATGTTATAATAATCATATATAGATATTCATTACACCATTTTACCCATCCATGTATGGTGGTGTTGGAAAATATAATACACCACGACGTGGAGACGTTATTCCGTACGTACGCACACATGGTGATTTCATTTTTTGTAGGATGGATAGAAGGTGAAATAGGGTCGTTTCATATTTATAATATAATATAAGAATGTGAGTGATACTTATGTAACTAATTTATGAAGAAAAAAATAAATATTAAGAATTAGAAGAACAAATAAATTGGAAATAATTGGTAATGCATATTATCTCTTCTTTGACGCGCCTCTTCTTAACCTACTATTAGAGCACTAAAGTTGGTCTTTGAAGTAGACCAAGACCCCTAGTATGTTTCTAGGTTAGTGGAGAAGTGAAATTTTAAGGGTTTTTCTAATCATGAAGGCTGAATCTTGTGTGAGGTGGAGATGGAGGATGTGCCCTTTTGTAAGGGATGTGAGGGGCACCTTTGTAATTATAAGATATATTAATTTATAATAAATTAAAACACAACATAAACAATTAAAAATGACTCAAATACAAAGATTAGAAGAGATAGGGTGGTAATATGATAAACCAAAAAAAAATTAGACATTTTGGGATTTATTTTAAACATTATCAACTTGATTTATCCATATTTAATCTATTTAATTTTATTTGTGTTAATTTGATTCTAAATATTAAATTGTTATAAATAATTACTTATGTGTTGTGAATTTTCCATAATTGGATAATTTATTACATTTTAGAGTAGTTATATTTTAATTTATAATTTTTAAATATTTTTGTGATCTTTAAACAAATTTATATTATGTTATTTATATAAAATAACAATAGTGTCAATTTTTACACTATTCATTTATTTGATTTTAAATAAAATCCAAAAAGAAGATATGTTCTAAATAAAATATTTGATAGATTCATAACATTCCATATTTACCTATAAAATTAGTTGAACACATTAAATAGTTCATATGATATATATTTTAATATTTTTAAAACGATTTGTTTGATATTTCAATCAAAAAATAATTTCAAAATCACTATTGTGTCACCATTAATTATAATTATTTAATCCCTAAAAATTATAAATAAATTTACATGATGTAGATAATTTTTTGAACTTTTGGTACACTATTTAGTATAGAATTTTCATGAATTTTATCACTAAATGAAAATTATTTTACCTATAAGACTTAAGAGAGTGACATGTTGTCACCTTATTTGGTAGTCATAATAATTATATTATTTTCATAGTAAAAAGATCATAAATTTAATCTATTACGACCCTTAGGTGATATGGGTCTACTTTTAGTCATAAAATAAATTTTTTTCAGGTGTTAGTGTATTTTTATAATATTATTTTTACACTAAATTACTATATTTATCATTATCTAGAGTTAATAAAAATTACCGTAATTATTATTCATAATATCAAAAAAAAGTAATATGTTAACATTATTTGGACCAATTAAATTAAAATATGGAATCCATTTTTCTAAATTCAAAACACAAAAGTTGTAGTAATCCATTTAAAATTAATCACGTTGTTAATAAAATGGGTTTTAAATGTTTAAATATTTCCAAAGATTGAAATTTTTTTACCTATGAATTTAATTGAAATTTAACGGTAACGACATTCATTTTATTAAATTGTAATAATATATTATATTTTTACTTTAAAACCATTCAATATTGTAATTTATCCATATAAATTATTTCCATTAAAAAAGATGTATTTAATTAAAATATAGCATGTTTTTACAATTCATTAAAATATGAAAGTTATCAGAATAATATGAAAAGTTTATCCAAAGTAAATTTTTATATCCTGATTCCAAATAAGAATATTATTTTCTCAAATTTAAATTATAAAAATGTCAAAAACTAGATTTAATGTGGGTGCGCCATCAAAAGGCGGCAAAACCGTATTTTTTTAAAAATACTTATTTTATATGAAAAATTAATTTTGTTTTTATACCATTTTCTATAAAATGTGTAAGAAGATTAATAATGTTATAAAATTAAAATTTTAGTTAATACTATTCACAATGAATAGTCTATAATAATATTATAATAATATATTATTGTTTAGTGAAACCCGATATTGCGTACTACACATGCTATCGAGGAAGGTCTCGATAGCGTGTAACGCAATCCAAGACAGTGTTGTGTGTAATGTAAGATTATTTGGTGTTGCATATAAAACAATACATAAAAAAATATTTCTCATAAAATCGTAGTGTGTTACACATATTCCAAACAGAAAAATTTCCTCCATGAGGCTCCATTCCGATTAAAATAAGAACCATAGTCCCATGGGAACCCACATCAACAAAAGAATAATTTACAACATGGGCATTATCAAGTTTGACTACATGATTGGAATAAATCTTGAAATTATTTTTTCCAATATTGATGGAATTATACTAACCAACCTATCCACATTCTCCTCAATATTGATATTACATTGGTCTAATGGGTTTCCAGATTTATTATACGAAGAACAATTTAGATTCTAGAGACATTGTAATGAAGAGTGGGAAATGTGGGAGAAGCTACCAAAAAATTAATGTAGTCAATAAAAAACCATTGAGATTTATTACTTTAAATTAATTACAATAATAAAATAGTTTCAATAATAGCATCGCTTAGAGAAATATCAACAAAAATTTTTTCATAGTAAACATATCTTTCATGATCAGTACCTTTAAAAATATAAATAATAGTCCCAAATATATAGGAAACATCCCAGAGTATTTATAAGTACCAAAAAACATTCTTAGTCCCCTATCTCAGATCCTGGCTTCAGTTAGCGATCTTCTAGGAAAAAATAGATCATATTTTTGATCCCATAATTGAATGATGTCGAAACTAGGATTGGGTGATAGTAGGCCATAGATCTTTGAATATAACATGAGCTCCTTTGAATTAAAAATACTTGAATGTATCCCACGCATATTTAAATCATTCTAAAATCAGAAAATCCCCAACAACAAGGAATATATATCCTCATATCATCTAGATTCATTTAATTTTCATTCCTAGATACTGAAGGATGATCATAGAGAGTGATTTTTTATTCTTCAATAAAGTCATCAAGAAATATATTGTTCACCTCTACATAGGCATTGGGTCCATTATTTGTAATAATTTTACCCAAATCACTATGAGAATCGTAAAAATTCCTATTATTTATAAACAATCAAATTCACCTACATGAAATATATTAATGTTTCCTGCTTGTAACATTGAATGACAATAAATTATAGAGTATAAATATGACTCACATGAAACATGAAATACTGACTAAAAATATTAAAAATAATTAAAAAAATACTTTATTACATAAAATTGAAAATGTTATCAATGGACCAAAATATTATTGTTTCAAAACATATACTACTACAAAATAGGCCTTTAATAGTGAAAATAATGACCTTCATTAACACTAAAGGAGATATGAATACCAGAGTTATATAAATATTCCAATTGTTTTATCATCACTAAAATTTGATTCTAAAGGGTCCTATTATCAAATGTATAACATGAACTGATAAAGGGGACTTTATCAATTATTTTGGAATCACAGATAGAATACAACAGTTATTTTTTCTTATAGAATCCCTGATAATGGCTACCATTACTAGAGCATAAAATAAAACTGATAATGGACATATTTATCAGATTATATACTATAACAGATAGAGGACCCCTTTATTAGTGGTAGTAAAATTGTTAAAAATGACCCATTTACCATCACTTCTATAGTGGGTGATAAAGTTCCATGTTATAGTGTGTTTTAACAACACAATTCTTCACCAAAAAAAATTAAATTTGAAAATTTAAGAAAAAATAAAATAATTTAATTAAAATAAAATTTACATCACAAATAATCAAAAAATACTATATTTATAATGTTTAATATAATGGTTTATACCATTACATTAGTTCAAAATTTTACATTCATTTAAAACAACAATTTTTCGTTGTGTTTGGGTAACAATACATTCCTTATAATGAAACAGTCTTGTCAATGTAAATCATTTATATCATATTAATAAAATTAATTAATTAATTAATATAATTTTTAATTTAAAACTAATATATTAGTAAAACATAAAACACAATGTATCAAATTGAGTAACCTTTGAGTCTCACACATCACACTATTTCTTTTTCTTCTTCAACTACTACCTTTTTCAAATCTGTCAAAATATTTATAAGATAAAAATGATATGGAATATTAGATAAATGGATTTGAAATCAATATAGCCTCATTTTTCTATGTTCTGGATATGTGATGCATGTTATAAACATAAATTGAAATTATATATGGAAAAGACGCACCTAGAGTCATTCCATTAACACCATTCTTTAGATTTCAATGGGGACAATTCATATACATATCAACTGACATGGGAATATTTTTCCTAATGTATCAAAATAATCTAAATGATTGTTCATGGTTTTGAGTATATCACATTCCTTTGTATTGAAATGCCATTTTTATCCTGAAACACATACATTTATACACATTGATAACATGATGTATCTGTTTGATGTGATACCAATACCAAAAAAAATATTTATGAATCAAATTACTAAATTATCATGACAATACAATAATTTTTTCTAAATATTTATTGACTGGCATATTTTGAACTAAAATATTAATTTAAATTGATAACAGATTCTTTGAATCATACTGGCATCATCATGTAATGGATTGTGTTTTTGATGATTCATAAACATCAAAAATGACATATTTATTTTCCCCTAAATTATAAAATTAATCATAACACATTTTCATTGTTTTGAGTATAAAACTTTTTCAGTTTTACCAAAATTGATGTCAATTTTTAAAAAAAAGATTTATTTAGAGTTATATTATTCACAGTGTGCATTGGATTGTGGTTAGGATAATTCCTAAAACTCTAAAATATTGTTACAATAATATTTTTAATTTTTCGAGACAATCCAATTGTGATTTCACTATTTTGAGAACGAAACATATCTTTTTAATAAAATAAAATTCTAAACTGAAAACATGAACTTTGACTCATTCTACTCACAACGTCTGTTAGTCAGTCAGAGGTGTAATTACTAAACGTCAAAATTGACATATGAATCAATTTATAATATTACCATGAAAATATTTTTGTCTTTCCTTGGATTTTAGTGTGTTATACTTTTTAAAAAAAATATCGATTTATTACTGATAATAAATGATTTAAGTCATACAATGAATATCATGCAGTAGATTGAGGTTGTAATGATTTTTATTCATCAATAATGACATTTATATCATTTCTATAAATTATCAATACAATTCGAATGCATATTATTAGTTTTTGCATAGTTTAATTGTCCTTTTTACAAAAATTGTCGCCAATTTTAAATAAAAAGGCCCACATTGAGTCATTCTAGTCACATTTTTAGTTTGATTGAGGTGATGCTCATTCCAAAATATCTCAAATGGCATATAGATAATTAACCTAATTTATCAGAACAATAAAAATGTTTTTCTCGGTTTTGATTTTGTCACATTATTTTATACTAAAATGTAATTTTAAATAGGAAACACACACATTGACTCATACAAATCACATTGTTTATCTGTTTGTATTGAGATAGATTCCCATTTGTAGAAAATGTCTTAGGAATCGTTTTCATAAATTATCAAGACAATCTATGTAGATATTCTCTATTTTCTGTTAGTGAATCATCAAGATCTAAAATGTATATTTTAAAATAATAACAAACACATTGAGTCATATCAGGAACATAATGTATCATATTGAGGTGAAAATGTTTCCTACATATCAAAATTTACATATAGATAATTTACATGAAGTGTAAAAATGATTTGAATGTGTTTTAAATGTTATGAAATGTTCAATTGACCATTTTACTTAAATCGATGTCAATTTTATATAAAAATATGATATCAGAGTCATTAGAGTCACCCCGTGTGTCAAAATGAGGTGAATTTTTTAAAATGTCAGAAATTACATATGTATATTTTTCTTAATTATTTAATATAATATGAATGTTCTTTTATTATTTTTTAGTATGTATCAATTTTTTCCCTAAAATGTAAATTTAATATTAAAACACACACATTGAAACATAATTGTCACATGGTTCTTTCGATTGATGTTAGACCAACTATAAAACATAAAAAGATATTTATTAATAAATGTTATAAATTATCAAGAAAATCAAAGCATGTTTGTTCATTTATTTGTGATTGAAACTTATAGAATTAAAAAGTAGATTTTAAACTAATTAAGGACACATTTTGTCATATTGAGAACATAATGTACTATATTGTGGTGATTCTGATAACTACATTTCAAAAATTATTTATGGACCGATACCCTTATGTATTAAAACATTATGAATGTGTTCACACGATTTTGAGTATTACAATAGCCCTTTTTACAAAAATTTAAGTCAATTTTATATAATGAGATGCACATGTAGTCATACCAGGAAGACGATGCATCATGTTGTGGTTAAGATAAATCTTACATATCTCAAATGAAATATTTATCTTTTTAATGAAATATCTAAACAATCTAGATTTTTTTTAATTTTATGTACATTTCTTGTCTTTTTAAATAATATGTCATTTTCAATTGGGAAAAACACACCATGACCCATGCCAATCACATATTGTATCAGTTTGATGTGAGAATGATTCATAATTATAAGAAAAAACTTATGAATCATCCTACCAATCTATAATTAAAATCCATTTGAATGTAATGATTTTCAATGAGTGGCACTTTTTCAATAAATATTTATATTTTAACCTTATAATGGACTATTCAAGTCACATCAGGATCATCATGTATCATATAGGGAGGAGGGTGATTCTTACACATCACAAATGACAAAAGGATCATATTCATAGTTTATAAAAACATTCAGAATATGATTTTTGTTTTGAGTATATATGATGTCCTTTTTAAAAAAATAAATGAAAATTGTAAATAAAAAAATCACATTGGATAATATCTGTCAAATTGTGAGTCAGATTGAGGTGAGGAATGTTATAACTATCTCAAAATCTCAATAAAAATAATAATTGATAATGTTACCATGATTTTCATTGCCTAAAATGTTTGAATTAAAAAAATACTTATTGACTTGATGTTCATTGATAAAAAATGTTTCTCATTGCTGAAATCATAAAGGGAAGAGAAAGCTCATGTTCCCATTATATCATGAGAATTATACATAATGGGCACATGATCTTACTATAATCTTATACATTACATAAATTCCCATGGATTAATGTTACTATCATTGACTTGATATGTAGTGTTGGATGTTCCACTATGAAAGGAAATCGAAATCGTGGAAACATTCGAAATATATAAAATTTTATGTCTTTTGAGGATTGTTTTAGACAGTTGAAATAAAAATATTAATTCTATAAAGACCAGTGAAAAAAAATAATTATGTATAAGATAATAATGTTATGGAAATTAACATTTTAATATTAAATAGAATAATGACAAAATAAATTAATTAATTAATAGTAAATCATATTTTTATGATGTTTGTATGTATAATTGACACATATTTTTATTTATTAACTTTGATGTTGGCTCTTATTCTAATATCTCATAAGAATGAGATGTTTTGAAAAAACCACCCCTACTCAATTATGTTAATCCACCTATAAAATAAAACAATTATTATATGTTTTATACAAAAATCAAACAAATTAAACATAAATATTAAACAAAAAATTAATTCTATGTACAATGATTTTACAATGAAAACATCAGGATTACAAATATTATTGAGTAGTTAAGGGAACATGAATCATCGTGATAAATTCCCACACTACATATGTGAAATGGTTTCGAGGGAGAAGATGTATGTGGATTGTTTTGTGCATAATGGCATGATTACTGCACAAATCACCCCAAATCTAACAAAAAAATTAACATGTCGAAGAAATTAATTATTATGTGACTAATACTAAAATGAAATAAACTGATATAAATATCAAAATATAATTTTACTATATAGAAAAATATTTTACATTGATAATATCAAAATTAACTATATTATTGAGAAGAGGAAGCATTGATGATCATTCTAAAAAGGAAGTAGGATAATGATAAACAGGATAGCTCTTGATGCTTATGCTCATGATCCTAGAATATGTGATTTTGGGCATATAGAATAGTATCAAACTCTACCTATAATTTCTTCTATTTAATATGGTAATGTGAATATCTATGTAATATTAATTGATCATTCGGTCAATGGAAAAGGTGACCAGGATAAAATGAAGTCTTGTGAATAAGATATTCTTACTGATTCTACTTGTTATGAGGGTATTGTCCTATTTCATCCTAGTTTAGTTAAATATGGTTCCATAATTGAATAAACAAAGTCTAATTTTATGGTGTTGAATTTAATGACACTAAAACCTTATTGGACTAATTTTGAAATGAAAAAATCTCTCTATTTTAAGGAAAAAGTATTTTTCTTATTATGGGGAAGGTCTGAGAGTGATTGGTCATTTGACCTTGAACACAAATGTTGTTATGATTTCTAATTTGGAGAAATATGATAAGGTTTCAGTGTCTAAAAAGGATGATAATTTTACTTCTATTTTGGATGTTTTATGGAATGTTTATATTTATACGTTTTCTTGGTCAACTAATCATTACGCCATCCTCTCATCATCATGATTTTATGGAGAATATTACTATTGGGTTTGTGTCATGTAGTTGTGGTAATGTTGATGGTATGTTCTTTCAAGTACCTTCATATAATAAATTTATGAAAATGATAATTTTCAATGTATATGTGGAGATGATTAAATCATTGAATAAATTGATCCCATTGAAAGGAGGTATTTAGTCTGATTACACTAAAGGTATTTAGAATGAGGAAGTAACTCTATATGAATGTAACATACCCATTTCTCAACCCCATCTAGTGAGGTAGCCACTATCTCATCATTTGAACTGGATGTCCTTGGTTTTGATACAAAAATAAGAGGAATGGTATATAAAAAATGTAATAAGATAAATAAGCACGAAAAGAATCAACAACAAGAAGGATCCTGGTCAAGGCTCGGTGTCTCTTCACCAATGGATATTTTTATATTGTAATTGCAAATGGATTCAATAATTCTCCCCTGGTCATGGTTATTAGGAAATTAAAATTTTCAAATAAAAATATTTGTCATATCATTGTAGCACATAAAATTACAATTGATTATTGTAAGTCCTTTAGGTGGAATGAACATAGTTATTCATTATTTTCTCCCATCAATAATCAATATGGTGATGAATAAATACGAGCACTAAAGTATTTAAGTACATCACTAATATTTTACTGTCGTGATCAATAGTCAATCACTATCTCTTTGGGGATGACTTTTTTATAAATTTCATTTACATTTTCTATTATTTTAATTTGTATAAAAGAAGTAGTTATATTTGGATTGATCTGGAAAAATTATCTGGAAATATGGGACATATTTCAATTATTTTTTGTCATATTAATATGTGTTAAATCCAGTGTTGTTGACTATATATAACTTCTATAAGATAGTTGTTCAATCTTTTTCTGCATGTATTGAAAAATATGGCGTTGTTGAGGTCCCTATTGTATTTGTATATTTTACCTGGTGGATACACACTCTTATTTTTATTCAAGAATGAAAATTCGACCGAATATTTATTCATATGGAATAATGAAATGACAATATTAATGGATATATTATAACCCTTATTATGTATAATATGGATAATACTTCTATTATTATGGATGTATCAACATATAATTTACAGTTATCACCCTATCCTTTTGAATTAAAAATTTCATCGATTATGAACCTTATATAATGTGATATAATCTTGGATGCATGAAAGGATACTGTTAGTGGTTTACCTATCCCTATTATTTCAATGGAACTAATTAATTTAAAGGGAAGACATAAAGAACCTATAAAATATTCTTTTTCAAACATTGATTGTCATGACCCGACCCTACCCGGGCTCGAGCCACAACTACCCCAAGCCCGCCTCCATAGGCATGGGGCTGGCGACCAACACCAAAGACACAACAACTCAGGGAGGCCTTTGACTAAGTACGTACACACACACACGATTCACACTCAATGAAAATGTGATGAGTAAAATAAAAGACAAGTAGGGAAAAAGAGAAACTGCTATAAAAATACAAAAAATGTGCATCGACCCTTAAATAGTACAAGTAAAGTGTTAAAAAGGAAAAATGATCAAAACACGTGCCCTACCAGAAAAGGTGCCACAACCTGGAAACAGGTAAACAAAATGAAACAGTTGATGAGTCTCACACCTAAAACCCGACTCCCACCACCACATGTGGTCCAAGCTCCCAAGCTCTTATGCTCCACTGAAGTCACGATCCACCTCTCCGCCGTCTGTAAGGGCATACCAAGTGCGGGCAAAGCCCAAGCAGGGGTGAGCATAAAATACTCAATAGGATACCCCAAAGGCTCGAGGGAGCAACAAAATAGGTACAAAAGGGTGACCAGTAGAGAGAATATGGAAAATTAAATGAGTACAATAAGATGTATAGTGAGAAATAAAGTAGAGAGTCCAGCTCAACCCAACAAGAGAAAGGAGGTAGACTCATCCAAACACAAGGAGCTAGAAACGGTGAGAAGATGAACATCTCATCGAGTCTTCGCTACCTATAGTAGGAGAGTAGACTCATCCAACCACGAGAAGCTAGACACGGAAAGCATTTGGCATACCCCGCCCATCTTCGCCCCTCCTGGAAGGAGAGTAACCAAACCCATGATGTGGGTACCGGAACAAGGTATAAACCTATCGATATGCTCTGTCAAGAAGCCCAAACAACATCGTAAGGGGATCTCTGTCCCATAGATCATCCCAAGAAAAGAGTAGCCGATAGTCCGAGAAGTAAACTCCATCATCGATGCCCAGTATCTCGCACGCCTTCCCCGAACCACAAGAAAAGGGGCTCAATCACCGCACCATGACACTATCCACTTTGGGCGACACTAACTCACCCACACGGTTTTAGATCGCGTCACAAGAACACGTCTCGGTGGGGAATGTGCCCCTCATACATGAGTGTTATAGGGAATGTCAAACCACACCTCGTCACTGCTCTACAGTCGAGAGGTCTCCTCAAAGTCAAAGTCGTTCAATCACTGACCCGTACAACCAAGGGTCCCACTCTGGTGGTCATGGAGGAAAGCCAAAGAGTAGCCTAGTAGAAAGGGCTGATTTTCGAATTCCAACAGGTGTCCCACTGCCCAGCCCTACTGGAGGGTAATTCATAACCAGATATTCGTTGACCCACTACCCATCCCTGTTGGAGGGTAAACCCTAATACATCATCAGGCGACCCACTACCCAGTCCCACTGGAGGGTAGACTATAATAAGATACCGAGTGACCCACTACCCAGCCCTACTAGAGGGTAAAACATAATACATCAACCAGCCCCACTAGAGGGTAGACCTTAATACATCATCAGGTGACCCACTGCCTAGCCCCACTGGAGGGTAGACCTGGAATAAGTCGTCATGCGACCCACTTCCCAGCCTTGCTGGAGGGTAGACCTAGAACTAGACGATGGGTAACCCACTGCCCAACCCTACTGGAGTTTAGACCCTAATAGGTCGTCGGGTGACCCATGCCCAGCCTATGCTGGAGGGTAGACCCTATGTGCGTCGGGTGACCCGCTGCCCAGTCTCTGCTGGAGGGTAGGCCCTAGTGTGTCGGGTGAACCCCTGCTCAGTCTCTGCTGGAGGGTAGACCCTATGTGCATCAGATGACCCACTGCCCAGTCTCTATTGGAGGGTAAACCCTAAAAGTCGATGAGTAACCCACTGCCTAGCCCCGCAAGAGGGTAAAACTCAGAACTGCCATGACCATCTCTACTGGTGGGTACACCACTGGCCAACTGAACAAATAGTGGGTATCGTGCAACCACCAAACTGCAGAACATCTCACCCAAAGGGGTCAGCGCCTGTTCCATCACTGGGTGACACTAGCCCTGCTACCGGCCGATCCGTCAAGAACGAAAATAGGGGGATACCACTCAACACTTCTAGTCAAACAAATGAGCACATAGGGACCCTCTGTGCCGCGAGATTTCGAAAGTACGAAAAGCATACCACGACACACATCTGGGGCCCACACAACGTGTGACCCCAAGTTTACCCCAACCAAGCACATGAACGTCTCAGGTACAATCCACATGTACCTCCATGAACTCCCATATACTCCCAAGTATACCACATCTCCAGCCCTTAGGCTATCGTGCACCCGACACCCAACGTCAACGTGAAGGTGTGACGCAACATCTCCAACTTGCCGCCACAATGACATGGGCACAGCCAAACACATTTCATCACTCACACGGGAGTGCACGTGATCACACGCCAAAGGTTCTCTGCATAAAAAGCAAGAATAACCACCTTTAGAGCGCCTTTCACATTTCCACATATAACAAGATTGTGCAAGAGGATATGCACAACCAAAAAGATCACACTGTTGTCGTCCTCGTGGAAAAACATGCGAGATCGACTACTTACTCGATTCAAATGAATATATGACGGAAAAGTCACTAGCACCGCTTCACGCCTGAACAACGTCCAATGATCTCGTGCCTCATCCCCGAAAGCAGTCAGGCACATCACACCATTGTGATCCCCTCGCAAAAACACATCAAAATCACAACTTACTAGAGTTCAACGGATATCCAGAGAAAAAGATGCTTTTCATTGCACCGCATATGAGTGGTGCCACATGGGGCCCAAAACCCAGTCCGAAAACTCAATGAACGGTTCGCACCACTGCGATCCTCTCAAAAAAGCACACAAGATTCACTATTTACTTTTCCAAAACGGTTGCTTGGTGATAAAGATGGAAAATCACCATCGACGCCCAAATGGCCCTCATGGTCCATGCACCATCGTACTGAATTAGTGTAGGAAGATTGCACCATTACAATCCCCTTGGAAAAACACCCAAAAACGACTTCTCGCATGCCCCTAACTGACATCCGATGATAAAGTTGTGAAACGATGCACGCAACATGAAAGAACGGGCCATGGAGCCCATGCCTCAACTCTGGCTTCAACGCCCGAAACCACACTGGAAAACATTGACTCGGATCCAGGGCTCCACCTCCAATGACAATGCTCAAAACAGAGGTCAGACGCGTCTGCGCCGTCCAAAACAAAATCCCCCACAAAAAATGTCAAACCAATTAACATTGTGTCGCACCATGAGCCCCTCGTTTCGGGAATTAAAACTTCCTGAAACCATCTCAAAAGACCCGCCTCGTTTCATGTAGCATGTCGCCGCTTATGGAAAGAGAATCAAACACTCAGATTGCGAGTTATGATGTTTTTAACATCATCGGACGAAGATGGGGGGCCCTGGGCCGGCCCACCCCCTCTAAGCCGGCGGTCCGCGGCTGGGTTTCCAGGACCGCCCGGTCCACCGTGGCCCACGGTTCACCGCGCGGGCCGCAACACATCAATCCGGACCGACTCTTCCATTCCGCATTTGATCCAGGAGACTCGCGGGACGCGGTTCTCTGCCGGATGGCCTAGGTCGCGACGACCCCGGGTCTTCGCGCAGGCCGCGGACCGGCGAAGCCGGCGAGCCCGGCTCCCCTCGTCACCCGCGTACGCCACCGAAGTAAGTCCATCCCGCCGCTGCCTGCTAAGGAACTGGCCACCACGCTGAAGCCAGCCACCGTCCACCCAGGTCTTCCGCGCGGCCTGAACCCCGAGCCGCTGCAGCCTGGAGCTGCCGAAAACCGCCGGAAAACCGCCCAAACTCCCGAAATTCTGGCAATATTCGTCGGACCGTTGCGGCCTCCTCACAACATGGATTTTGATTCCGAAAGAAGCGATGGAGAGAATATAATGTGTAATACACGAACAAGGAATTTTCATGATTATAAATCAACAAATAGCCTCCAAAATTGGGGTTCAATGGGGGCGGGGGTTGGGATTTAAAACTCAAACGAACACCGCCTACCTCATGGGCATTGCCCGGAGCTTCACGGAGGATCCACCGTCGCGCCGTCACCTTGACAAATATTCCACACCAGAGATAGAGTAGTGGAGATGGTTTTCGTTCCAGGGAGAACCACCAAGAGGTGGGTGGTGAAGAAGAGTTTAAAAACAAAACACTTAAAATCCCGCCCATGGGCCTCGTACCCGAACCCTCAGCAAGGTCGATGTCAAACCACCCATAGGATAAACACCACTTCTCGAGCACAACCTATCTCTCAAAATATTAATCTGAGACCCTGTTAAAATGTTATTAAATGTAGCGCCCGAGGCCGCCAAATTACTAAAACACCCCTGGGGCCCTTTTTCACAAACGGCCCGCACCCGGGAAACATATACCCCTCCTAGGGTAAACAGCACGCTCCAAACTCAACGGTGGCCTCGGTTTTCCAAATCTGAGCCACCATTTAAGAGATTCATTCATTTCAACATTAAACGAAGAAAGTAGTTAATTAATTAATCTGTTTATCATTCCATAAGCGGGCGAGGGGTCCAAACGTCCCGCACCGACATGTTTTATGTCGTTCCTATGGTAAAAATCCCAATCTGGACCCATCCGTACACTCAGATATCTGATCCGGATCACTGTTTTGGAGTTATACCATTTATTTGGTGGTTCCACTGTGAACGCACTGAAAATTTAATTTCAGCCACTCCGGGGCTCGGAATCGCATGTCGTCTGAAGGCGCTGCTCTTGAATATCATCAAGAATACTCCAATATCTTATGCAGCAACACCCGAGTTCTTATATCATTCCTTCCTTCAGGATTTTCATCCACAAAATGAAAAACTAGGGAGCGACACAGGGTACTAAGCCCACACCTGGATTTCCCGTACCCAGAAGAACCCATGCACAACTCTGCGTCACTGCACACAGACCAAAGGATTAATCCGTTCAATCAAGGTTGGTCCTTTCTGATGTCGTGGACCCACTCTAGACTTTGGGGTTAGGGAGATGCGGTAGACAAACTTTCCATCCATTTGCATAGTCTCAAACGACATGAAGGCTCTCGGGGGTAGATCACCTCCCCGAACGAACCTCTACGTCGCACGTCGCGACTAGAATCACTGCCTGCACCTGGAACAAGGCCTGGTGATTCCCTCCTTCAGAACATCCATATGGTGAAACACCCAAGGATATCTGGTTACTCAATATTTCACAGTCAATGCTCTCTAACACGCTCAAAAGTCGAAGTATTCGACACCATCGACTAAAGAAAAAGGTCTCACGCCTTTCATCATACCAACACAGGGTTACACAGACGCCTCGTGCCTCCCTGGTAACACCTCAAGAAAGGAGAAGGGAAAAACACATTCCACACAAAGGGTCTATCAGTTCTACTTCAAGAAGTAGAAGAGCTGTAGAGCATACCTCTTATTACCTCATTCACTGCGGGATCGTAGACATCCAAAGCCCGCGGCTGTCCGTGGTCCCAACTGTCAGTTCCCGGAGCCTGACATGGACCGCCTAGTGGTGATGGGAAGATCTCGTAAGGTCGTCCCCCCCCCACCGGCTCCTCTCGCTCCTCTGCTAGCACCACCTCTCTGGGTACTACTCCGATCACGGCACTTCCTCTGTCGTGGTGGCGCACCTGCTGCCTGCCCAAAGCTCTCTGCAACTCGGGTAGGGCAGTCTCGTGCCAAGTGATTGTGCATGTCACTAGCATAACATTGGCGTTCTCTGGGCTGCACTGTTGCCCTCCAGCACCATTGTGGTGTACGAAAACGTCCCGGGATCCACCCACGGAAGGGTATCCTCAGTTGAGGCCTTGCGTCTTTCCATCATAGTGGTATATGACCACGTCTCCAAAACCAGAAGTGGGAAGTCCACCTGTATCGAGGTTCTGTCATCCAGCGCCTACGAGCTATGGTAGAGTTCTCGGCTCCGTCATGCCTACTGCCACCACCAACTCTAGATCGTCACAGGAAGACCTTTGTCACCAGCGTCTGATCTAGAACCCCGACATATGTGGAAATGCCGAAGGGTAGGATAACATCACGAATATATGTGCGGAGACCCTGCTCAAACATTCGCGCTCGGGGGTTGCTGTAATGAACCAAGTCCTGGTAAAAGCGTGCACTATCTGCAAAACTAGCCGTGTCCTCGACCACCATTATTCCTCCCTACTGAAACTGCAGGAACTCTTAAATCTGAACAGAGCGCAAGCAGGAGGGGAAAACTCCTCACGGAATGACAACCGAAAGTCATCCCATGAATGGGATGACTCGTCATGAATATGAGTCACCAAACTCCACCAACAACAAGATCCTCTCCAAAATGGGGTGGCTACGAAAGCCACTATCTGATATGTGGGATTCTGCACATTCCTGAAAAGGAGAACCACTACCTTGAGCCATGCCTATGTTGCCTGAGGGTCTGGCTCACCACTGAACCTCAGTGTTCACTACCGCTGGAACTCACGGAGCATGCTCAACCTATGTTCAAGCTCAGCCTGATCTGGTAAAACTATCATCTACTAAACAGTTGTGGGTGCTGCTACCGACCCACACGGAAAAAGGTCTTGAATGATGGGTCATGTACTCTGGCCTCGTAGCTCACAGGGTCGTCGTCACACACTAAAGCTGGCATCTTGGCTAGCTTTCTACGCAGAGACATCCTGAATTTTATCAAGGAGTGCCGGGGTCAGATGAAGATAATTTATATAGCAACAACAACAACGATTTGGAGCTGACTCAATAAAGACAGTAAAGACTATGTCCAATGTGATGCACAAACAAATTTCCCTGCAACAAGTGTCTCTGCAAGCCGAGTCGAAAAGCGGGATATTAGGGTCCTGGTGAATGGATACGTCAGCTTTCGCACCATCACTGGACTCCCTGGCCTGAGAGCCGCTCTCGAGACACGTTAACATTGTTTCCCTAAATCCCAACCAAATCCTTTTTAGGGACTTCTGCAAAACACCCCAAGGAATGAACCACCTTTGATACCACTTTGTCACGACACGACCCTACCCGGGCTTGAGACACAACTACCCCATGCCCGCCTCTATAGGGCAGGGGCTGGCGACCAGTTCCGTAGGCACAAAAACTCGAGGAGGCCTTTTCTTAAGTACCTGTACACTCACACACATCACACTCAATGAAAAATTGTAGAGTAAAAGAAAAGAAAATCAGAGAAAAAGAGAAACTACTATAAAAATACCACAAATGTGCATCGACCTCTAAACAGTACATGTAAAGTGCTAAAATGGAAAGAGGATCAAAACACGTTCCCAACCAGAAAAGGTGCCACAACCCAGCAACAGGTAAAAAAAAGAAACAGCTGATGAGTCTCCCACTTGGAACCCGACTCAGACCACCGCACTCGGTCCAAGCTCCCAAGCTCCTATGCTCCACTGAAGTCACACTCCACCTGTCCGTCGTCTTCAAGGGCACACCAAGTGCGGGAAAATCCCAAGAAGGGGTGAGAATAAAATACTCAGTAGTATACCCCGAAGGCTCGAGGGAGCAACAAAGGAGGTACCGAAGGGTGAGCAGTAGAGAAAACATGGAAAAGTAAAGTTGTACAACAAAGAGTACAGTGAAGCGTACAATATAGAGTCCATCTCAACCCAACAAGAGAAAATAGGAAGACTCATCCAAACACAAGGAGCTGGAAACGGTGAGAAGATGAACTTCCAGTCGAGTCTTCCCTACCTATAGCAAGATAGTAGACTAGTCCAACCACAAGAATCTTGACACAGAAATCACGTGAAATACCCCTCGCGTCTTCTCCCATCATGGAAGGAGAGTAACCAAACCCAAGAAGTGGGTACCAGAAAAAGTTATATACCTATCCATATGCTCTGCCAAGAATCCCGAACAACATCGTAAGGCGATCTCCATCCCGTAGCTCAGCCCAAGAAAATTGTAGCCTACAGTCCCTTAAGTAAACTCCATCATTGGTGCCCAGCATCCCACACTACTGCCCCGAACCGCATGTTGCACCTTGACGCTATCTTCTTGGGGCGACACTGACTTCCCCACATGGTTTTAGATCACGTCACAAGAACGTGTCTTAGTGGGGAATGTTCCCCTCGTACTTGAGAGTCCTAGGGAAAGTCAAACCAGAACTCATTACTACCCTGCAGTCAAGAGGTCTCCTCAAAGTAAAATTCATTCCATCACTGAACCGTACAACCAAGGGTCCCACTCCGGTGGTCATGAAGGAAAGCCATAGACTAGACTAGTATAAAGGGATGAGTCTGGAATGCCAACAGGTGTTCCACTGGCCAGCCCTGCTGGAGGGTAATTCATAGCCAGATATAGGGAGACCCACTGCCCAGCCCTATTGGAGGGTAAACCCTAATACATTATCAAGCGACCCACTGCCCAGCCCCGCTTGATGGTAAACCATAATAAGATACTAGGTGAACCACTGCCCAGCCCTGCGGGTGGGTAAACCATAATACATCAACCGGTGACCCACTGCCCAGCCCCGCTGGAGGATAGAATTTAATACATCATCAGGAGACCCACTACCCAGCCCCATTGGAGGGTAGACCTGGAATAAATCGACATGCGACCCAATGCCCAGCCTTGCTGGAGGGAAGACCTGGAACAAGAAGATGGGTGACCCAGTACCCAGCCCTACTGGAGGGTAGACCCTAAGAGGTCGTTAGGTGACCCACTGCCCTGCCTCTGCTAGAGGGTAGATCCTATGTTTGTCGGGTGACTCACTGCCAAGTCTCTGTTGGAGGGTAGACCCTAAGTGCGTCGAGTGACCCACTACCCAGTCTCTGCTGGAGGGTAGACTCTAAGTGCACCAGGTGACCCACTGCCCAGTCTCTACTAGAGGGTAAACCCTAGAAGTCAATGAGTAACCCACTGCCCAGCCCCGCTAGAGGGTAAAACTCAGAACTGCCCTGGCCATCACTATTGGAGGGTACCCCACTGGCCAACCGAACATGGAGTGGGTATCGTGAAACCCCCCAACTCCAGAACATCTCACCGAAAGGGGTTCAGCGCACGTTCCATCACTGGGTCACACTAGCACCGCTACCGGCCGATCCATCAAGAACAAAAACAGGGGGAGACCACTCAACACTGCAGGTCAAACAGACGAGCACATTGGGACCCTCTACATCGCAATAGGTCAAAAGTACACAACGTACAGCTCAGCACGCAACTGGGGCCCACACGACGTGTGGAACCAAGTTAACCCCAACTAAGCGCACGAACGTCTCAGGAACAAACCACACGTACCTACAGGCACTCCGGTATACTCCAAGAGTATACCACGTCTAAACCCCTAAGGCTATCATGAACCCAACACACAACGTCAACGTGAAGGCGTGACACAACATCTCTAACTTGACACCATAACAACTGGGGCATGACCAACCACATTTCTTCACTCACACGGGAGTGTACGAGATCACACACCAAAGGTTCTCTGCAAACACAAGGAGAAGAACCGCCTTTAAAGAGCCTTTCACATTTCTACATTTAAGAAGATCGCGCAAGAGGCTCCGTGCAACCAAACTGATCTCACCATTGTAGTCCTCGCGGAAAAACATGCGAGATAGACTACTTACTTGCCTCCAATGGATATCCGACGGAAGAGTCACCAACACCGCCTCACGCCCAAACGACGTCCCGTGATCCCGAGCCTCGGACCCCAAAACAGTCAGGCGCATCACACCACTGTGATCGCCTCAGGAAAACACGTCAAAAGCACAACTCACTTGAGTGCAACAGATATTCGGAGAAAAAGATGCATTCTGTCGCACCGCACACGAGCAATGCCACGTGGGACCCACATCCTAGTCTCGAAACTCAACGAACGGATCAAACTGTTGCGATCCTCTCAAAAAAGCACACAAAGATGGACTATTCACTTGTCCAGAATGGTCGCCCGGTGATAAAGATGGAAAATCACCATCGACGCCCAAACGGACCTCGTGGGCCCCACACCATCATACCGAATTAGGGCGGGCGGATTGCATCATTACAATCCCCTCGGAAAAACACCCAAAAACGACTTCTCGCACGCCTCGAACAGACGTCCGATGAAAAAGTCATGAAACGCTTCACACAGCTCGAATGAAGGGGCCTTTGGGACCACACCTCAACTCCGACATCAATGCCCGAAACCACACTGGAAAACATCGACTCAGTTCCATGGATCCAATGCCACTGACAGTGCTCATAATGGACGTCAGACGCATCTTCGCTGTTCAAAACAAAATCCCCCGATGAAAACGTAAAACCACTTAACATCGTGTCGCACCCCAAGCCCCTCATATCTAGAATTAAAAATTTCCGAAACCATATCAAAATTTCCGCCTCATTTCAAATAGAGTGTCGCCACTGACGTCACACGAATCCAACACTCGCATTGCGAGTTATGATGTTTTAACATCATCGGACGAAGATGGGGGGCCCTGGGCCACCCACCCCCTCCAAGTCGGCGGTCCGCGGCTGGGTTGCCCGGACCGGCCGGCCCACCGCGGCATGCGGTTCACCGTGTAGGCCCCACCGCATCAACCAGGACTGGCTCGGCCGGTCCGCGTTTGATCCACGAGACCCACGGGACGTGGGTCTCTGCTGGCTGGCCGAGGTCGTGAGGACCCTGGGTCTTCGCTCACGCCGATGACCGGAGAAGCCGGCCAGCCCGACTCCCCTCGTCGCGGCCTCCTAACAAGTCGGATTTAGATTCCGAAAGAAGCGATGGAAAGAATAAAATGAGTACTACATGACCAGGTAATTTTCTCAAAGAGAAATCAACAAATAGTTGCTAAAATTGGGGTTCAAAATGGGGGTGGGTTAGGGATTTAAAACTCAATCGAACACCGCCTACCTCTTGGGCATTGCCCGGAGCTTCACGGAGGATCCACCATCGCGCCTTCACCTTGACGGAGTATCCTCACCAAAGATATAGTAGAGGAGAGGGTTGCCACGCTAGGGAGAACTACCAAGAGGTGGGGTGGAAGAAGTGTTTAAAAATACAACACTTAAACTCCCGCCCGTGGGCCCCGTACCCGAACCCTCAGCGGGTCGAGGTTAAGCCTCCCCTAGAGTAAACACCACCTCCTGAGCACAACGACGCTTTTTGAATTTTAATCCGAGACCCCGTTCAAATGTTATTAAACATAGTGCCTGAGGCCTCCAAATTACGAAAACGCCCCTGGGGCATTTTTTCACAAACGGCCCGCGCCCGGAAAACTTATACCCCTCCTAGGGAAAACAACAAGCTCCGATGTCAACGGTGCCCTCGTTCATCCAATCCGAGCCACCATTTAAGGGATACTTGCGTTTCAACATTAAACGAACGAATTAATTAATAAATTAATCCGTTTAACGTTCCAGAAGCCGGCAAGGGGTCCAAAAGTCCCGCGCCGACATGTTTTATGTCGTTCCTAGGGTAAACACCCCATTCCGGACCAAAACGTACACTCTGATCTCGGATACGGATCACCTTTTAGGAGTTATCTCATTTATTTGGCGGTTCCAGTGTGAACGCACTGGAAATTTAATTTCGGCCATTCCGGGGCTCAGAATCCCACGCTGTCTAATGGCGCTGCTCTGGAATATCATAAAAAATATTCCAAAGTCTTCCGCTGCAAAACCCGGGTTCTTACATTGATATTGATATTAAAAATGATGAAAATAATCAACATCAATGTCAATTGTATAATTAGAATACAAAGGATCTTTATAAGGAAGAGATAAGTTCTCTATACAAATTCAAGGTTCAACTATCTGTTATGGGAAATCATTCTATATGTTAAAAAATATCATGTAGTTGATGGAGGGGGATAAAAATTTAATGTTTTTTCATTCCTTGTATAGAGAGAAGATGGTAAAAAGAGGACTCACTACACTATTAATTTTAGGGGAATTATTTATTTTTGAGAACAAAATATCTAATATGGATATAAAATATTTTGAGGATCCTTATATAGATAATGGTGTTGATAATACCCCAAAATGGTTAACAATTTCACTCCTATAAATAATGATGTTCAGATAATTTTTCTTATTCATGTACCTAGTGAGAAGAAAATTAAAGTGGCTTAATTTTATTTTGTTAATGATTGTGTTTCCAGTCCAGATCGTTAAATAATAATTTTATTATGTTATTTGAGGTATTTTATAAACATTGAGATATATGATTTGTTTGGATAATTTTTTAACTATGAATCAAGGCCATATTGTTTGAATGCTTATTTCATTTCTATGATTCTATAAAAATTGAATTATCTATATATGAATAATTTAAGGCCTGTGGTGAATGGAAACACTATTTAAATGATAATTAATAAGATCAAGGCATTAATAATGGGAATAATTTCCATGGGTATCATTAAAAACAACCTGTTTGGTATTTTACCTTGAATTAATAAAAAGAATTTCAATATACTACATTAGAGTGTACCAATATTTTGAAAAAATTTGTGAATAATTTGAATGTGGAACTTATTATTTAAATTTCAATGGTGTTGGAAACAATTAGCGGTGTTTCATCTTTTTCCCTTTGATAATTCATGGGTTTTCCAGAGATTTTAGAATGTTGATCAAATTCATCTTAAAATTTTATAGGCTCTTTGCAGTGGTCATTGTGTCAACTATAGGTTTTTTATCATTTGAGTTGAGTGATATTTGGGGATACATAATTCTTTCTACTCCTTCCTATTATTGAATAATACATGAGTAATTTCCTAAATAATAATGTGAATTGTGTATTAAATCATCAAATTAATGTCAAAAGATATCTGTTTACACCTTCAAAACATTTATTTGATGGTGATATAATTTTATTTGGAAAACTTATTAAACTAATATATCTTATATTAATTATATTTTTTTATCTATGAGGATTTTTTGGTTCATTTGATTAATTGTAATAAATATTCTATGATGTTTTTTGAAGGGGTTCCCATTTCTATGAAAAAAGGGGTAGGTTGAAATTTTTGTGTAATATAAGTGTATGTTCCCATTAAATATCTTGGTGTGCCTCATTTTTTGGTAGTGTTAAAAGATTTCACATGTAGAATATCTTATTTAGGATTAAAAATCAAATGAAAACATCGAAGGAAATACAACATGTCTTAATAATTGATGGTATTCCATGTTAATTCTCTAATCACCTAAATGTTTCTTTGTGATTTTCTTTATATATATGGCCTAGAATTTTTTTATTGAGATGTGATTTTTGATTCGGAACATTGTATGGGCTGGTTCTATTCATTAGGAGAATCTTATAATAATGTCTTGGATAGATTGGGTTAAACATGTGGATATGGGAGGAATGTGAATAGAAGATCACAATTGTTTTAAATAATAAAATCATAAAAATTTCACCTATAATATTCTTACATCGAAGGAATCTTCTATCGAATTCTTTATGGATAATTATATTAATTAACATTATAATGGATACTCCTTGTATATCCCAACATCATATTGACCTACTATTATACATTTATATACTATGATATTTCCATGTTCTAAATGGGCAGTATCCATGTGTTATTCTCAAAATATTTGGAAATATAATTGGGTATCATGGATTATAGAATTCAAAGTGTAAATCACTAATCATTTAAAAATTCTATCCATTTAATGTTGTTTCATATGACCTATGACCAGATAATCTTAGGATAGAGTATGATAGATAGAAATACAATGATATGGACAATCTCATTTTCAAACAAAATTTAAATGGATCATTCATTTCTTGTAATTTTAATAGACATAATGGTGATGTTTATTTTTTATCCCCTCTTGGTTTTCTACTGATAAAATGCCCATCATTTCAACTACTACATATTTTCTGATTTATGGTGTTTATAGAAGGACCCTTCAACTATAGTGGTTTAAGCAACAAACATGAAATAGCATTGTGATGGTCTTATTTCTCTACATGAATTCGTACGAATCCCTTAATCAAGTTATTTTCTCATTGTATTTTACATTAAGGTAATGTAGATACGTTGAATAAAATTTTTGTTGTAAAGAGACCTCCTCCATCGCTAAACATCTTAGGTAGTCAATCATCCAAATAGGATGTCGTGACTAGGCATAAGTAATATTATTATCTAATACAACCTCTATTATTTCTATTACATGGAGAGTGAGTAATTCTAGTGATTTTGACGATCAATTCATATAATTCCTTACTTTAATTAGTGAAATACAAATAGATGTTACGATTGATTCAATGTGATAAATTGTAAATATGAATAATGTACATTTTGACCTTATTATTTTGTGATATTTTGTTGTCTTTCCTAGGATTAAAAAGTTGTTGGTTGCTAAATATTTATGGTCTATTCCCCAAATAAAGGGACAAATATTTTTCTATGTGGATGGCTAACATCATGTTTACCAAGTCCATATATTGTGGTGGAAAATTTAACACCTATTAATTCATTGATAACATTTTTTAATAACACATAATTGGGGGAATCCTTGTCATTGAAATTGAGTTGTGGTCCATGATAAATGGTTTCATGTATGGTGTAAATTTATTGGGCATGAATTCTGGATTGAATCAAATTGAGGTATCAAAGTTTGCAATCATATAATTCACTCTCAAAAGGATCCATGGAATATGTTTCCTTATTGTATTGATTGTATTAGTATTATAAGTAATCAAGAAATTGGTTTCACGTGTGTCTATATAGGAGAAAACAAGGTTTTAGATTCCCTTTATAAGGGATGAATTGTAGGGAACAATTCTAGCTTTTTCATTTTGGAACTTGTTTTTTGTTAGGAATTGATTCAAACATATGCATATAGAGATATGTACACCTCATGTTGTAAATCCCAATTAAAATGATTCTTTGTTTCTTTATTAGTTAGGAAATGTTTTTCAGGAGTTGGTTTTCATGCATCTTTGTCATTTTGATTAACTCTCATTAATTCATTAATGGTTTTATGTATTTGGATCATCTATTGAGAATGTAAACCTTATATTTATGGTCCAATCTACTTTACAATACATTGTATACATTATGATTGACATGAAATGGATGGGATCTCTCAATGAAAGGGTCATCTTTAATAAAATATTCATCTAACACGACATTTTTTTATTATCTAGTATGAAAATTGACCAATTATTTTTTGATGAACCTACGACATAAAATATATCTATACATTTGATTCCATTATGAATGACTCATATTTTTACCCTTCAGACTAAAAATAAACTTCATGAATCCAATTTAATCAAAATTCTCTATACTATTATTATCATCCAATTTGTGATGTAAAATTGGAACATGAAATGTAGTATAATAAAACTCTTATATCTATTTGTTATTGAAAAAATATTCCATATTTTCATTATTTTGATTTCAATCCACGAAACTAGATATGTGAATCTTTTCAAATCTAATTGTCATCAATATTCTATAATAATTTACATTTTTATATAATATACAGCCATTTATTACAAATCTACTATAAGATATGACATTTCCATTTGGTCCCTTTGAAATCCATTGGAGATCGTCAACAATTTAATTCCTATTTTTAGACAACCACTTCTATATTTAATATCATAAGCCTCATATACACTATTGATTGTTTTTATTTGATATATATCCTTCATCACCTGATGGATTGAAATCTATAATAATTTCATTATGTGATTCAATGTATTTATAAAAAACATTACTATAATGAAGAATTTTAATATGTGATTTCTCTCACTTGATAATTGTAATTCTAAAAATAATATTTTATTGAAATATATTCTCCCATAAGAAATATTCTATTATGATACATTGGAGGATTTATGTTTTCCAAATATTAAACTTAATAAGTATATAATTCAATATATTCTATAAAAATATATTAATATTCAACAAAACATTAATTCAGACTTCAATTCATGGCATACCATTTAAAAAATTTCATATTATTTTCAATGTAGTAATTCCGTATGTAGTGGAAAGGACCACATAGTTGAACCTCTCTGACCAAGTCACCCATCTAGTGGATCATTATATCTATGATTTATGTTGGTAATAAAATTTATAATTCAGCTAATATTATTGCAACCACATTATTCATGATTGGAATGTTAATATGGTCTATAAATATAATACATATGGATTTAACAATGATTCAGTGTCTTGATAATATATGTCATATATTTTGAGGTAGAATAGAATGAAAAGGTAGATGAATCAATTCATCATTCAAAACAAGATATCCATGTTATTTTTGACCTTATAAAATAAAATTTTCTTTAATAAGACATTCTTTTTATTTTAATTATACCCTTCTGGAACATTTATAATATTACAAAAAGAAAAAATTGTAATTATTCCTATATGGATAGAGTGTAATCTTCTAGATTATAAAAATGTATTACCTTTTTCCTTGATAGCATACAAAATATATAATGTTCCAAATTTAATCATTTTTATACTAACATTGAATCCATCAGTTAGTTTTTTAAAAAAATTATGTAACATTCTAATGAAACTATAAAATACAATTTTTTTATATTAATGGAATCCTAAAAATTTATTTCCTAAGAACTATTCCAATACATTAATTCAATGAAAAACAATCTATTCTTCCAACATGATTTCGTATGGTTTTTATAAACTGATGATTCAAAAATATATCCAATATCTTTTACTGTATGGAATAGTTAATCACATGTTGTTGGAGATGGTTTTGTACCATGTTTTATTTTCCAATCGAATTCGATCGTCTGGGATCCGTATTTATGACATCGATTTAAAAAAAAAATTGATGTCCTAAAACCACAATATTCGAGTAATGTTTCAAATGAACTAAGTGTTCATGTTTTCTCAAATGGGTCACCCCCATCATTTCATTAATGTTTTCTGCTGATAAATTTTGAGAATAGGTGAAGTAATTTATCATCCCTTACAACATATCACTCACATGGAATCATTCACTACCATAATCCCAATACCATATAACACATTTATTTGACACCAATTTTTTATATTCAATAGAATGTGAAAATTTGACATCTATATCATTACTAGGATGATTTGGCCATGATATAATTAGAGGTGAAATAATGTATTTTAACTTCATGAATAACATTGGTTGAAACATATAATTCTCCTACATGATGGGTCATGTACTCTGTGACAACACTGTATAGAAAAATGATGTCTTCCATGTGTAGATAATGTGATATGAATATTTCATTTATCATTTTCAAATTCAGGATACTAATAATAATTTTTACTCAACTGTGGAGAAACATTTTTATGATGTATGATTTAATTTTTAATTTTGGTATCTGCATTTAAAGACAATTATCGAACAATTCTCTAATATTTGCATTGTCTTTTAAACAATATAATGGTAAGAAGGTACTATATAGATTTCCATGGAGTTTATTTTTTTTTCACCACTCATATGTCATTTTATGAGCAATTGATATCCCCTAATAAATAATATGAAATAATTTTCATATGAATCGACATTTATAGATATCATTACAATTAATGGTTTAATTAGTTTAGAATCATATGGTTGACACAAAAGTTCAATTTTTTCTAGTAGGATAACTTTTAAGAGACTGTATATTTATGTAATGTTGGTGTCACTATATCCACTACAATCAGTATAAATATTTATCATCAATAAAGCTGAAAATGTACTTTATTTATAACAATTGGTATACAATGTTATCTTAGCATAGTTATTGTACATATAAAACACATTTTAATAATGATGATGAACATATGTAATTTCCATTTTCATTTCATCCATTATATCCCTATAATCATTAACACTGGTATTCATATCAAAAGATCCATAAACCACTTTATCATCCAAAGTCGGTTTGAATATTCTATTTTTTTCCACATTTAGTCAAACATTTATTGATATGATCTATTCCTAGAAATATATCCAATTATTAAAACTCATTTGGAGTAATTTTTCATTAATAAAAACATCATAAACATGGAAAAATGATTTGATATGTTTTTTATGAGGGATCTTTTTCAAACATGTTAAACTCTTTAACTCCATATTCAAACTCTTTTATGAAGTGATTATCATGAAACTATTTTTTATACATATAAATTTTATTAGGTTCTTTAAATATCATCAGATACAATATGTAAATAAATAAATATAATATATTTGTTATAAATTGTGAATGTTATTGATAATTATAATAAGGAAAACCAACATTTTTTTGTTTCAAATAATTTTATCATTCTTTCGAGAAAATTGATAATTGAATTGAATAAAATAAATATTAAAATATGGTAGGTTTTATCCTTTAAATTAATCTAATGGAAGATTTTATAGACAATCCTCAACCTCATCAGATCTTCTGATGAGCGATTGTCATTTAATTTTGATCATAGAAAATCATTCTCCTTCACTTCTAGGCATGTAAATTTTTTAAGGAAATACTCTACGATGCTTTCATCCATAGGATGACTACTTGATAGAGTATTATTACCGAAATAAATGATATGAAGGATGAATATCTATAAATAAATGGTAACAATAACAATTTAGGGGCTGATGTTGTTACAAATGACAAATGTACTCCATTGTGTTCTCTAAATGGGGCAATGCCACCAATTTTTTGGAATTTCATGGATGATAATTAGATATTTCTATGGGTAGAAACAGAAGGAATTGTTAAATAGTGATGTATTTCTATTTGGATTAATTTAAAATATATATAGTTTATTATCTAAGTGATGACATAAATGATATTATTTCATATACTAATTAATTATTGGGTCATGATTTCCAATACTTTAATATTTTTACAATTGTATACTAATATAGATGATCAATTTAGTGATTTGGGGGCGGTACGAAAAATTTATAGTTATTTTTAAATGAATAACTTGATTTTTGGTAGTATAAATTTTTTCATATTAGTAATTTAACAAATAAATAATGACTACTAAAGGGTGGATTGAGATTTTTTTACGATGAAAAGATAAACTTGATATGATTTTTGACAATTCTGAATGGGGAGATTGTTAATAATTAAAATAATAATGATAGAAAAAAAAAAGAAAATTAAGGTTTAATTTAGTATTTTAGTGGAGATCACACATGGATGAGGAAGACACATTATAAGATAATTATGGGGAGAGAAATGAAGATGGATTGCCATATTCAATAAATAAAAGAAATTATATCATAAATTAATAAAATTTCAATAGTAAATTTACTCCCATAGACTTGAATGATACTATTTAAATTTTTATGGAAATTATAGTTCCAATGCATTTCAATGTATAGAAAATTGATGTCAAATCATTGTTCCTGAATGGAGTTCGTATGGTGGGTTTACATTGAGAAAAAATATGGTTTTATTACGAATGAAAATGATAGAAGGTTGTGTATTTTATGATATTCTTTGAATTAGATAAATAAATCATTGAGGGCCTGCTATTCAAGGTTGGGTCAATACCAATGAAATATTTGTTTTTATTGATGTAGAGTTTATTAAATTCTTTACTACAATAGGGAAAATCCTCAAAGGATATTGGTACTAATATATTACGAAGACATAACATTAGAGAATAGAAAAAAGCATAATGTTATTTTTTAGATCTTATGAGGTATGATATAGTGATGTATATGATTGATGAGTAAAACATTTTTCTTGGTTTACAGGTGAGTCAAAGAAATCATACCAAACTACTTTCCCAATCGAAATAGGAAAAAGTTTTTCCCAAGTCATTTGTAATGAAATATTTCGATCCATAAACAATACCTACTACTTTTTGGGTAATTTTTGCAGAATATGATGACTGCAAAGAGGTAGATAGGATGGAATATATGACTTCGGGGAATATTATACCTCACCAAAAAAATGATCCAATATTTTCATTGATATATATAATGTAACATTGTACAAATATTATCCAAAGGAGAGACACATGCTACAAGGTAATATGATACATCAATATGTATAAAAAAGTGAATTCTGGGTTGTTTGATTTTAGGGTAGTGCAATTGGTCTAGTTGGGATTCATGGATGTGGTTTGGGAAGGGTTAGTGGATAACTATTGGGAATGTTTATTTATAAAAAATGTATTTGATTGGATCCTTGGTTTTTTAAACCCTTGAAATGGTCAAGCTTTGGAATGAATCCTTTGATTAGTTTGAGCGTTGATTCAAGACTTGATTCAAGCATGTATTGGAAAATGAGGAGCGTTTAAAGTAGGTGGATACTAGAGATAACTTCTGATATCCTGAACATGTTTCGGATGGAAAGTGTTCTTAAATTATTTTTGACTATTTTATCAGAACATCAAAAGAATTTTTGATAAATATACCTTTTATCAGTTCTATATTATTATGTATTGGAAAAAGGTATGATTATCAACCATTTTTAGACCATATAATTCATTATCATTATTATATCTAATTTTTTTTGATAAAGATTCTTTTTATCATAACTTATTACTTAAGCATGATAAAGGTTTTATAAATATTATTATAAATAAAATGTTATGGAAATATATTTATAGAATTATAGAATTATATATATATATATATTATAAATATATATAAATTCAAATATAGTAATTCTACTTTTTATTGAAATATATTTAATATATTTTTTTAATTACATATTTGTATAAATATTAATAAATATTTATAAATATTTATATAAATTTATTATTTATAAAATAATATTTATATCATTATAAATATTTAAATAATTATATATATACTTAATAAATTTATAATAACATAAATAATGTAAATATATTCCATATTTAAATTTATTTATTATAATCATATTATTATTTAGATATATATTATTATATATTTATATTTATATAAATACATATTAAATAATATTATTTATTATAAATATTAATATATGAATTTATAAATAATGTTAATATAAATTTATAAATAAATTTATTTATAAAGATTTTTTTACAAATATATTTTTAACATTTTTAATTAATATTTAATCATAAGTACATTCATGTTATATATAAGTGAAATTGAATAATAAAAAATGAGTACACATTAATTATATGGAAAAAAAATTAAATCCTATATTGGTTAAATACATATTGTAAAAAATATTGATCATTATTAAAATAATGAAGAATACATCATGATAATAATAAATCAAATGTAATAAATATAAATATAATATGTAATCGACGTTGATTAAATTATCTAATTTGTAGAAAAAATAAAATAAAAACTTTAACAAATTTATTTTTATTTTATAACTACATTTATTAAAATAAATAAATTAAATAAATAAAATTAATCATGATTAAATAAATTATATACTCAATATAACATGTTATAATTAAATTCTAAAATTACTACAATATTTTGATTAAATTACATAAATATTATGTGTATGTGTTTCAATATAAGATTTCATTCATTACTGAATATTTTTATATATGCATTGTACATAAAACTGAATTACATAAGTATATATGAAATCAATATAACACAGGATTCATGTACGTTAAATTGTAATAACAAATGACATTCAATTATTTCTGTTACTCGATGTAATTACCCAACACATTAAATTTATATTAATTGTTAATTATAAAATACTATTCACTAAGTATATTAAAATTTAATGTAATAGAATAATACTTTTTAATTATATTATTATTTTTATATTCATTAATATACATATATATATTTAATAAATAAATTTTATTAATATTAAAAAAAATTAATTAATAAATATATTAATATACTTTTCTATATAAATATTTTTTATTTTTTTATACACTATTATTTTTACAAACATATATATTTATTTAATATATAATATTTATAAATTTATATTAAAAGTTATGTTTGGAGAACCATTTATTGATATTAAAATAAAGAAAACATGAAGATTATAGGATAGGTTAAGAGAGGACGTCATTTCAATCATCAAGGAGTGACATGTTTTTTATTGATCTTATTTCTATTCAATATTTCTTATTCTAATAATTTTCTACAATAAAAACTGTGACCATGTTTATTTGTAAAACCTCTCATGTAATTTTCTCCAAATATTTATACTTATATAAGTATACATTCAATGTCAGATTCATCTGAATTAGGAAATTAGGATTTTGTCTCGTCCTTATTAGTATCCTAATTAGTTTAGGTATTTCCCCATCCCCAATGTTTTAGATAATGACCATGTTTCAATGATTTAAATTTATTCAAATTTCCCTCCAACTTGTCATCTTCTGATTCATAGTTGTTCTTATTCATTTGAGTCAACTACTTATATTTTGAATCCTCCAGAATCCTCATGAATGCCAGTTTATATACTTTTATTTTTAGTATAGAAATAAATATATAAATAAATATATATTTATATATTTATTATTGAAATTAATATTTTTTTGTCTATTTTGGTTGAAACATTATAGATTTTTAATTAGAGATACTTTTTTAACTAAAAAAATGAATTAATAAAAATTAGAAAAAGTGTGTTATAGAATCATAATCTCTATTTATTCAACCATATTGTTATATATTATAAAAATAATCATATTCTTAAAAAATATTAATTAATTTCTCTTACATAAAATATTGTGTTGAAATATAAAAATATATAAAAATACAACATTAAATTTTGAAATTTAATAACGCATTTATTAATAATAATACATATTTATATTTGTGAGGGAATTCGAAAACAAAATATCGTTGTGTACATGATATTTATGAAGGAATGATTTGTTACTGAATTATATAAACGTAGTTCAGGTTTCATAAAACAAACATTATAGAGAGAAGATGGTTTGGTGGTGCTGGTTAAGCCTGAAGAAAAAGCTATTTTTCCCTAAAAAATTAATTGATCAAATTCCATTAGACCATTGTTCTATTCCATATCATGTGGTGTCACTCAGTATCCATAGACAATTCATCTAATTTTCTTCCATTTTATCTTCACATCTGGGTTACCTCGACATCCTTGCCATCACCTAAAGCAACACCACCTCCACTCTACATTTTCATTATCAACGCTCATGATTAATAATAATTTTATTTATATTGTTAAAAAGACTTATATGAAAATTGTTAATTCATATAATTAATTATCAAATTAATAATTAAAATATAATTATTAATAAATTCAAATTTGAAATTTATATAATAAAATTATCAATAAATATAATTTGATATTTATATATAATTAGAAATAATTATTAATCTAATCATATTTTGTTATATTATTATTATATTATTTATTAAAAATAATATTTCTAAAATATATACAAGGTTCAGTTACAACACATACTATGTCATAAATGATTTTAATGTAAATAAATATAGAATAAGCAAAAAACATTTTCCACATAGGACGCCAAACAACCATAATTGTGGCATGATCAATATCCCCCAAAGGAGAAATTCGAATATTCTCAAAATTAAAATCAAAACCACCACCGTGAATTGATTCAATTCCACATGATATCCTGAAGGTTGTAGAAAATAGTAATGTCCAGCCAATGTATTCACCATCTGATGTATACATGTCTCAACCCGCATCACATGGTCATTACAATCCAACATCTCAATGTCTTCATAATCCTAGGTTAACCACCATACCATTGTTTCCGACTACATCATTTTTTAGTCAGCCAATAAAATTAATACATCTCTACAAGATTCCCCAAGGCATCTCAATACCAATAACATAACCATTCATGGGATTGACATAATACAAACCGAAAAACATATATCCATACCCCTCTTCACACTCTCCATGTTGTATTACAAGATGGTTAACCAATGACATTGACACTACCAGTGCTTTGCTAGAGCCTTGCCCATAAAATCAATTCCAGAATCACAAGGAGAAAATCACATACCCTTAAATATCACAAACACCTTAATGAGATCCCAACATGCATTTTCCTTAGATTCTCCTTCCATCTCCGCAATGAGTATTACCATAGATCTTCAGTCTCCAAAACTAGTCAAGCACACCCCCACCTAGCTCATAGGTCTTCCATTCCATAGAATGTCACCATCACTAGCATCCATTGCATTCCTACATCCCTCATTGGACGTCATCAACTGATAATAGATTCTCATCATCATTCATCACCTACAAACCACTAGTTTAAAAAAACACTTCGATGATTTGAGGGTGTTCCATCATTAAATTTTCCCCCAACACATCCACCGAACATGTTGTAGTAGCAATCATATGTCATCACCAATGTCGACAACCCTTAATCCCTCATCACTCCATATATCTGAAAACATGTCATTGGGGAATCCATCTCTTTTCTCCCCAAACACAGAGCTAAATGTGGTATGAGTAGAAGATTTTCAAGATGCAAACATTTGACAATGGCTAACAATCTCATCATATCTACATTAAGAGATCATTGTCAGAATATGGTCCCAAACATTTATTGAGATATACTATCTATTCATGACAGTGAAGCTCTCCATTCGTCGATATTAATAATTAAGTATTTATCATTATTTCCATGTAATTTATTTTCTATTTATTTTTTTTATGTCTACTAATAAAATAAATAATATTAATGATGACGATGAAAATAATATTTTTGTTATTAATAATTATTCATATTATTAGTTATATTATTATTATGTATTATGTATTACAAAATTAATCTGATTATATAACACATTTATAATAATTTTTTAGTTATCATTAAAATAATAATTATATTATTAATATGATTATTATAAATAATTTTTAATTTTACTAAAATTGGTTTTATAACAAATATTATTATTAATTATATTTAATAATATGAAAATTAAATTAATATATCTTAATATCATGTTATTAATTAAATTATTAGTTACAATAATAATAACAATATTTACCTCATTGGTCATAAGTATTCGTGTAATTATTTAATATATTCAATAATATATTTGATATTTAATAATAGTTTAATTCATAAAATATAATAATAATAACATAATTAATAATCCATCATAATAATGTAATTCATCATATATTATCCAAGTGGATATGTTAGGGATTTTGAGACCAAATCTATTACTCCAAATTTATTAATAGAAATAAAAATTTATAATGAGGATATAAGGTCTACCAAGGCATAATCTTCCCACACCAAAAAAACGGATTCCAGATCTTTTAATTCCCATTAGAGACCAAATTAAAAGGTTATATTTCTTTGACCTTTGGGAATCATCCTATCCAACATGTCTTCGTGTATTATTGGGACATTAATTTAACGACCCAATGTTTTTCAATGGAAATTACCTTCTTATATTTATGTCATAAAATAACATGAAATCACAACATAATGAACAACTATGTGATAAGTGACCTTTAAACATAATTTTTTCACTTCTGTGTTAGGTATTTTGAAAATATGACATACACGGTTATGTTCAAGATGATTTTTGGAGTCTAATGAATCAAAAAAAATTGAATAGTGACATACTATTATGAATAGTAACATACACTTATGAATAGTTATACGACCCCTATAAATAGTAAATCATCCAACATAATAGAAACATTACCTACAAATTATTAAATAAAATTTATACATCTTAGAAAGTGACAATTTGACCTTAGTAATCATTTTTGTGTTTTGTAAGTCATAAATAAATAATTATAATTAATTAATTAATTGAAAATAATATTTATTTCCATAAAATGTATTCATAAATTATTGAATCAATTTCTTATATTTTGTAGATAACATGATAAGACCCTTCGTAATTTTTGAAAGCACTATAGAATCAGTTTTATTATTAAAAAATCTTTTTTAAGTAAATTGTGATTTTAATTAAATAAATAAATAATAATATTTATAAAGTTATTTCTAAAAAATGGAAATATTTTTTGTATTCTACACATCAATAAAATTTATGGGTAAATTGTTTATATTTTTCTGAGATACTTGAATTTTTTATGAATAGTGAAATACCGTAATTTACAAAAAAAAAGCTAAATAAGATAATTATTGAGTCATCGGTGACGATCTGATGATGTAAGCCCACTTGGTTCAGAATAACATGATAAAATTACTATTATTGGTCATTCTGGACTCACTATTCACTGTCTTAGTGGATGTTAATGAACTAATGGCTTTTATATTAAGGAAACCCATCTCCCATCCACTGTAAAAGCCACCCTTCACACCCTTATTTCCTCACACCTCTCAAGATCTAAACCTTCACTAAACTCTGCCTAAACAACTTCCATATCCCCTACCACATGTTCATGATCTTATTTTCTCATCAAAATACCATGATTATTCCCTTAAGGTGGTTCTCAAGTGAAGGATTCAAGAGCTAATTTCTCTACCTTTTATCCTTTAATTTATATTCATGTTCATGTCCATTTCTTGTTCTATCCCCACCTATCATAATCTAAATTGTATTTTAAATACAGTATTATACATATAATTTAATGTTATGCTTATAATGTGATATTATATCATCAAACCACATTTCCCTCTTCCTTTTATTTTATTAAAGAGAACGTTATTCGTGAGGTGTTATTTTATCACCTTCAAGAACGACATTATTTCTTCATCCATTTCTACCTTCAAATCTGATCCTGAAACCATTTTTATGGTCGAATAAGAATCTTTTAAATGTATTATCTCCTATTACATGTTCTGGAACAAAATTATGTACATATTACAATGTGATAAGTTAAAACAAGTTCGTTGTGATCAAAAAACCTCCCAAATTGACCCAAATAACAACCATTTAATTCTTATCTAATGATTCATCCAAATGGATCTAATATATTTCATTATAAGATCATTAAAACTATTGTAATATAATTAGTGACATGTAATATAATTTCTGGATTTTTACTCATGTTCCACCAAAACGTCAATTTAAGAATACTAGTGAACCACCCAAGAAAAACCATAAAAACGAACATCCCTGAACAATGTTTTTATACTCTATAAGTCATCCAAAGGAACATAATATGAAATAATAAAACCAAAATGAACCATATTAATGTAAACATGGTTATGTATTTCTAATTAGTGAATATAATGTAATTATAAATGACATTAAATAGAAGGAAGCACTCAGGTACAATGTATGGGGAAATTCTCGAACCCAACATTCATCCTTCAGGTTCTCCCTCTTTCACTCCATTTCTGATATGGTTACTCCTTAAAGATAATTTTTTCATAATTATCATACCTTTTTTGGGATATACATTTTTTCTACAAAATTTTATGTCAATCAGAATGTTTTCCAAAAGAACTCTTCTTTTAAGAACTCACCTTTTACCTCTCATTCAAGGATGATGGTTCTTGTATCAAGTATGTCATTCCCTCTTTCTTTTTGGAACCTAATGTTTATAAATGTGTTCATATGAGATGAATCCCATTCATTTTTTTTGGATAGTTTTTTATTTAAGTTATATGTTCATTGTGGCATTCATGATAAATGATAATGTTATGATGTGACGGGTGCGCCCGAAATTATATTGCGCAATATGACTGTTAAAATGTGACGGGTGCGCCCAGAAATATATAGTGCTCTAATTCATTGGGTAATGTGATGAATCTCATTTGTAAATGGGAAATTATGTGTTAACAAGGTGATATAATTTTTCAAAAGTATGTGTTGTAGTCAACCACAATGACATGATGTTTCATTTTTATGCATTGCCACATTACAAGTTTTTTATTTATGCTCCTCTCATGTTCATGATATTTTTCATATGTCATGATTATGCTCTCCCCATGTTATATTACTCTTATTTATCCTCTTATTGATATTTTATCTCACCCATTTTTATTTATATCCTCAGGTGGCTACATGTACTATTGGAAATACAAGAGCCAATAAAAATCTAGAGATGAAGAAATTAAATAAATGCTCATGCTTGATGTTGTAATTGTTATGTATGGTCCTTGTTTTCCCAAGACACTAATCCATTGGATCCTCTATGTGTAATAATAGTATGTTTTTTATCTTTAAAATTTTTTAATAGTAATGTATGAAATGGATGGGTCACTATAGTTTGTATTAGAGGAAAGGTTTACTTATTTTGGGAATTAGGATTAGTTATCCCTAGAGAAAACCAACAACATGAGACTATGTACAAATATGCAAAAACGAATTTTTACCTAGAGATACCATATGTTATGTTTTTGGTATAAATTGTTTAAATGAATATGTTATTCTTGAATTGTCTACTTATGTTATGTTCTAACCATTCTAATTTACAAAATGGTGGTAACCAGGAGAAATCAGGCCAACAACTCATGTGAGGGCCAATGCTATGATTGCCCAAATGACATCCCAAATGATTAGAGAGGTGGAGTTCAAAACCTCATGGTGATTCTTACCAAATTATCTCCGGTTATAAATAATGACCATAATAATGGAGAATATCCCCCTTCACAAAAGAGGGAACAAATGGCTATCAAATGTTTTATGTGGCAACGAACCCCAAAGTGTTGCCGATCTTCTGATCCAACAGTTGCAGAATAGTGGTTCTACTCCCTGGAGAAGATCTTTTCTATGCTTCATAGTTCTGAGACGGAGAAGGTGACTCATGCCATTTTTTGTCTATATGGATAAGATGATCAATGGTGGGAATTTATTTAGAACACCATTCCATGGGAGGAAATTGAAAAGATAGAATGGGAATACTTTAATATAATGTTTCTTAATATGCATTTCACACAAACTCTTTGCATGAAGATGGAGAAGGAATTCATATAGCTCAAGAAAAAAGAAGGAGAATCTGTCACATCCTATGATGTGAATTTCACAATGCTCCCGAGGTATGATTTGTGTTTTGTTATCAACAATAATTTAAAATTTGATAGATTTATTAGTGTATTAAAACTACACCTTCGAAAGGCTCTTTCAATTCGAGATTTTGGGAGTTATGAAGAAGTTGTTCGGTGTGCTCTCAATGTGGAGATGGAGTTTGGATATTGGTCCCATAGCTATGGTGATATGAAAATAAAGATGGAGTTTCAAGGTGGTGGATATAATGAGAATGGTGGGAAGAAAAATAAATGACCCACATTCCAAAAATGTGGGTAGTTTCACAATGGGAACTTCCTCAAAGGGATGAGGAAATGCATCAAGTGTGGGATAGAAGGAAACCATGATAAATAGTCTCGAAAAGAAACGAAAAGGAAGGAGAATGTATGCAATGATAGAAGAGAACCACTAATGGTTCAATGCTACAACTATATGGAGCTAGGGTACTATGCAAACCAGTGGACTAAACCTCGAGTTCTCAAGGGTAATCAATGTTATCAAAAAAAACTTTAATGGATCAAGGAACGGCTTATGCAATCACTACTACGGAGGTGGAGCATGATAATGAAGTTGTACAAGGTACACTTCCTATTCACACAAGAATGGAAAAATACTTATTTGATTCAAGTTTTATTCATTCTTTTATATCATGAATGATTTCTAGAACTATAGAATCGATGACACAAAATCTTGAATTAGAGATATCTATAATAACATTAAGTGGTGCAATTATTGCATCCCCAGTGTTTGACTCTTCTTCAGTTGGTGTATGTGGGAAGATTCTTCCAGAAAATCCCGTAATAATTTCCTTGGTGGAATTTGATGCTATAATGGAAATGGATTGGCTCACATTATATAGAGAACATATAACCAGTCAAGAAAAGGAAATATCTTTTCATATTTCGAACCATCCCATGGTCTTTTACAAATGAATGGAAGATCATGAATCTCCATTGAAAAATACTTCAATGGTGTGTGTGTAGATTAGCTATGAATAATAATACCTCACCTAAATGGTTTAGTCGATGGAATGTTCCATCCTTGAGGAAATTAACATTGTGATGGAATACAATGATATATTTCCCGAAGAGTTACCAGGAATTACCCCAGATCTTGAGGTAGAGTTCCCAATTGAACTCATACCTGGAGTTACTACTATCTCAAAGTACCCCTATAGGAGGGATAATATCGAACTGGAGGAGTTAATGAAGAATCTACAAGGGGATATGTTCAAAGGGTTCATACACCCTAGTGCATCACCATGGGGTGCGCTAGTGATCTTTGTGAAGAAAAAGGTTGGAACAATGAAACTGTGTATCGATAATCGAGAACTCAACAAAATCACCATAATGAAAAAGTATCCTATCCCAAGGATTGATGACTTGTTCGACCAATTAATAGGAGCTTAATACTTCTCAAATGTGGATCTTCATTCTGGATATCATCAGGTAAAGGTTAATAATGAACATATTCATAAGACTTCCTTCCCATCAAGGTATGGGAACTATGAGTTTTTGGTGACACCCTTTGGACTTACTAATTCCCCTGAAATCTTCATGGATTTGATGAATAGTGTCTTTAGACATTACCTTGTCAAATTTCTGGTAGTGTTTATCGATGAGATTCTCATCTACTCCATGAGTAAGGAGGAAGATGTAGAACACCTAAGACATTTGCTGGTGATATTGAGAAAGGATAAGTTGTACACCAATCTCAGCAAGTGTGACTTTTGGATGAATCAATTCACATTCATGGGACATGTGATCACCAATGAGCGAATTTATTTGGATCCATCAAAGAAAAAAATTGAGGAATGGCCCCTGCCCTATAGAGTCATAGAAACCCATAGTTTTCTTGGATTTGCTGGGTACTATTGATGTTTTTGTGAGAATCTTATAATGATTGTCAAGCCCTCTAAGTAAGTTAACAAGGAATGAGGAATGTATGTCTGGATGGAAGAATGTGAGGGAAGCTTCATGGAGCTAAATAGAAGGTTGATCACTACACCTGTACTAACACTACCGAAAAGAGGATAAGGTTTTGTGATATATAGTGATGCTTAAAATGAAGTCTTGGGTTGTGTACTCATGTAAAATGATAATGAGATAGCCTACACCTCACAACAGTTGATGATAAATGACCATAACTACCCGACGCATGATCTACAGCGGGCAGCCATGATTTTTACCTTGAAATTATGGCATCAATAACATTATGGCGAGAAGTGTGACATATACACTGACCACAAGGGCCTAATGCTTATATTCACACAAAAGGATCTCATCATGCTTAAAAAGAGGTGGTTAGTTCTAATCAAGGATAACATTTTCTCTATTCAATATCATCCTAGAAATGCGAAAAATGTAGGTGACGATCTAAGAAGAAAAGATCATGAAACACTATCCATGTTGCGGATTGAGAAAAACCCTATATTCTTGGATATGCAAAGGATGAATTTGAAAATCATAAGGTTATGGGATACATCCTAAATTTACCAAATGATCGCACAACCATCCATCCAAGAGAACATTATAGAAACACAAATTGGTGATGTGGATACATAAAAGAGGGTGAATTCAGTAAAGGAAGGGAAGCAACAAGGGTTCCATATCGACGATGATGGTGTGACTCAGTTTGGAATGCGGCTTTGTGTGCCTTCATCACCTGGGATAATGAAGGATCTTTTGGATAATTCACATAGCTCCACTTTCTCTATCCATCCTAGGAGTACCAAGATGTACCATGATCTCCGAGAACACTTCTTGAAGGATAAAATGAAGAAAGAGATTTAAGAAAATATATCAAGGTGCTTGGTATGTCACCAAGTTAAATCTGAGTGACAAAAGTCCAAGGTTTTGATGCAGCCATTACCTATACCCATGTGGATATGGGAAAACATTAATATCAACATTTTCATGAGTCTCCTGAAGATGTCAATGGTGAATCATTCGATATAGATTGTGGTTGAATGACTCACTAAGACACCCCATTTTATCGATATTCAGGAAGATATATCGCTTGATTGAATTGAAATGATATATGTGAAGGAAGTGGTGAGATTGCACGTTGTCCCGCTCTCAATTGTCTCTGATCGTGATCCAAGGATCACATATAAGTTCTGGAGGATACTTCAACTTTCTTTGAATACTGAATTAAATTTTAGCACGACCTATCACCCCCAAACTGATTGCCAGTCTGAAATAACTATTCATACACATGATGGTATGCTAAGATCTAGATCTCATGAATTCAAAGGTTGTTGTGATTAGCATCTCCCATTGGTTGAGTTCTCATAAAACAATAGATTCCACTCTAGTATTCATATGACTCCGTATGAAGATCATTATGGGAAGCGATGTAGAATTCCACCATGTTGGGATGAGGTTGGGGAAAGAATGCTACTTGGGCCCGATCTTGTTCAAGAGATGACAAAGAAGGTTCAAGTCATCCAGAAACACATCAAAGTTGCTCAAAGTTGGAAAAATAGATATGCTGACAACCGTCGAAGTGACTAGGAGTTCGACGTCAGAGATATTGTATTCCTTCAAATATTTCCATGGAAGAGAGTCTTGTGATTCAGGAAGAAAGGGATGTTATGACCAAGGTATATTGTCCACTTTGAGATCCTATACCGCATTGGAGACATGGAATATCATCCTGCACTTCCTCTGAATATGGAACATGTTCATGATTTATATACTGTATCACTACTGAGGATGTACATACCAGACCCTCACATGTACTAAACTCAGAGGTGGTGCAGCTGAAAGATGATCTCTCCTATGAAGAGCAGCCAATAAAGATTCTAGATTGGAGAGACAAGTTTCTACATATCAAGACAAACCATCATGTCAAATTTTAGTGGAGATACCATATGTTTGAGGAAGAATCTTGGGAACAAGAAGAGGAAACAAAGGAGAAACACCCTCACCTGTTTTTGTAAAGTGAAATTTCGGTGCCGAAATTTCTTAAGAGGGGAAGAATGTAATGACTGCTAGTTTTTCAATGGAAATCCCCATATTATATTTATGTCATAAAATAACATGAAATCAAAAAATAATGTTTTACTATGTGAGAAATGACCTTTAAACATATGTTTTTCACTTCTGTGTTTGGAATTTTGAAAATCCGACATGCACAGTTGTGTTCAAGATGATTTTTGGAGTCTAATGAAACAAAAATAATTTATGGTGAATAGTGACGTACCCTTATGAATAGTATCATACCCTTATGAATAGTAATATGAATCTTATTAATATTAAATTATTTAATATTAGTGTAAAATTTCCTATGAATAATTAAATAAAATTTAGACATCTTAAGAAAGTGACAATTTGACCTTAGTAAACATTTTGGTTTTCTGTAATTAAAATTTAATTAATTATATTTAAGGAATTAATTTAGAATAATATTTATGTCCATAAAATGTATTCATAAATTATTTAATCAATGTATTATAGTTTTTAGATAATTTATAAAACCCTACGTAATTTTTGAAAGCACTATAAAATCAGTTTTATTCTTAATTAATGTTTTTTAAGTAAATTATGATTTTAATTGAATATTAAATTTATAATATTTAGAAAAATATATATGAAAAATGGACTTCATTTTCGGAATCTAAACATCAAAAAATGGTTGGAGTAGTTTTTTGGGATTTTTATCAGATACATGAATTTTTGATGAATAGTGAAATACAGTAAGTTACAAAAAAAGCTAAATAAGCTAATTATTGAGTCATCGATGATGCTCTACTGATGTAAGCCCACATTTTTCGGGATCACGTGATTAAATTACTATTCATGGTCTTTGAAGACCCACTATTCCTTTTTTTGGGGAAGATAATAAAATAATGAATTTTATATTAAGGAAACCCCTCTCACCTCCACTATAAAATCCACAATTCACACCCTCATTTCCTCACACCTCTCAAGCACTAATCCCTCACTACACCCTGCCCAAAACCATCCCTATCCCATACCATACATTCTAGAGCTTCTATTCTCATTAAAAGACCACTCTTAGGCCCTTAATTTTGTTCTAAAGAGAAGGATTCAAGAGGTACTTTCTCTCCCTATTCTACATTAATTTCCTTTCAATATCAAGTTCATTTCTTATCTCTCCATACCTATCTTCATATAAAATGTATTTTAACTCCAATATTATACATATAATAGAATTTTAATATTCTAATGGGATATTATATCATCAAACCCCCTTTCCCTCTTCCTTTTTATTTTATTAAAGAGAACATTGTTCGTGAGGTGTTAATTTATCACCTTAAAAAATTGCATGCTTTCTTCTTCAATTTCTACCTTCAGATCGGGTGATGAAACCATGTATATGGTTGAAACAGAATTTTTTATATGTATTAAATCCTATTTTATGTATTGGAACTAACATATGTCCATATTACAAAGTGAAAAGTTAAAACATGTTCGTTGTGATCGAAAAACAGCCCAAATTGACCCAAATAACCATCATTTAATTCTTATCTAATGATTCATCCACATGGATATAATATAAATAATTACAAGATAATTAAAAATCCTATAATATCATTAATGACATTTAGTATAATTTCTTTATGTTTACTCATGTTCTACCCAAACTTCAATTTATGAATATAAGTGAACCACCTAAGGAAATCCATACGAACGAGCATCCCCGAACAACATTTTTAAAATCTATAAGTCATCCAAAGGATCATAATATGACAAAATGAAACCAGAATGTTCAATATTAATGTAAAAATGTTTCTTTATTTCAAATTAATTATTATTATGTTATTATACAGGACATTAAAGAGATGGAAGCATTCGTGTACAATGTAAGGGATAATTCTCGAACCCCGCATTCATCCATTGGGTTCTCCGTTTATCACTACATTATTGATATGGTTACTCCATAAAGATCGTTTTTTCATAATTATCATACCTTTTCTAGGATATAAATGTTTTCTAATAATTTTTATGTCAATAAAAATGTTTCCAAAAGAACTCCTCTTTTATGAACTCACATTTTACCTCTCATTTAAGGATGATGGTTCTTGTATCATGTATGTTGTTACCTCTTTCTTTTGGGAACCCAAATCTTATAAATATTGTATTATGAGATGAAAAACATTCCTTTTCATGGGTTAGTTATGTTCAATTATGTTATATGTTCATTTTGGCATGTATGATAAATGGCAATGTTATGATGTGATGGGTGCACCCGAATTATATAGCATAATATGAATGTTAAAATGAGAAGGGTGCCCCCGGAATTATATAGCACTCCAATGAATTGAGTAAAGTGATGAATCTCATGTGTAAATCTGAAATGATGTGGGAACAAGGTGCTTTCATGGTTCAAGATTATGTGTGGTCGTTAACCACTAAGACATGATGTTTCATTTTTATGCATTTCCACATTTCAAGACTTTAATTCATGCTCCTCTCATGTTCATGATAATTAGCCAAGGACATTATTATTCTCACCACATGTTATGTTCTTATTATCTATCCTCATACTGGGATTTTAGCTCACCCCATTTGATGTATATCTTCAGTTGGCGACATGTTCTATGGAGAGAAAAAGATCCAATAAAAAGCTAGTGAAGAATAAATTAAATAAATGTTTATCCTTGATGTTGTAATTGTTATGTGTGGTCCTATTTTTTCGGAGACACTAAACCTTTGGATCATCTATGTGTAATACTATTATGTTTTTTATCTTAAAAATGATGTAAAATTAATGTATGAAAAGGCTATGTCTATACAATTAACATCCTTATGTAATGATTTAGAGGATTCTCCAATGGTGGAAAAATTCCATATATTCTAAGAGAGATCATGAAATTTTATCTCGTAGTTAGATTGAAATTGATACAAAAAATTTATTTACAAAAACAATTTCATATGTATGTGTTCATTGAATCCAAACTCTTCTACATATAACTTGTAGTAGATGGAATGATGTTTCAAGAAAACCAGATCAACCACCTCCTTACCAAGTCCTCCAATAGGATGTTCCCATTCAATATCATTGGGAGAAATTATAAAATCATTTATGTCTCATGTAGTGACACATTATACATTCCATGCCCTATCAAAAATGTTGTATTCATTTCTCATATGAACACAAAAATTGGATGGGTTACTCCAATGTGCATTCTTAATTCCTACCATGATTCTGCTAGAGTAAAATTCCATCTACAATGGTTGATATTATGTATGATATGTCCATAACAATTTATGTGCATACACACATGCCTTATATTTCATGGGGGTGCAACTTGGAAGCCCTATTCATCCATCTATATTTTATAATCATTAGGAATAAAAACAAATTATACACATGTATAGGACAATGATATTCCTATGATGATTGATATCTAATACCCAAATACCATATATTTATTAATCTTCCATGCATAATGTCTGTATATATAACATTGACATTACATACATGCCTATGATCAAAATTCTCAACACCCTATTGGAGGTATTCTACTAATTAATCCATAATAATGCTCTTAAATGGTCTTACCACCAGATAATCTTGGGATGGATCCAGGATTCATCCTTGCATATGAATTAATGATGATATTTCTTTGTGCAATTTATATTTCCCTATAATATTCTGAACAATATATAATTTCCTTTATTTCATAAATTTGGAATAAAGTAAGACTAGTACATGACCATCAAAATCAAATCCATCTTTTACAAGGAAATAATCAAATGTTTCCACATCTTTAGGAATTTATTCTGTAATTAAACCCCATACAAGTAAAACACCACAAGTCATCGGGAAAACATATCCCAAACCTTAAAAATGATTAGTTGGACCACCCCTACATGAATCTACACAGCAGTGAAATTTCCTCCCTGAAGCTCCATGTCTATTTTAATAGGAACGATAGTACCATGACAGGCCACATCAACAAAAAGAATATCTAACAGCATGAGCATTAGTAGGTTCCACTACAACTTCAGAATCATTCTTGAAAATATTTTTTTCGTATGTTGATGGAATTATACACCACCATACTATCAACATTATCCTCCATATTGATCATACATTGGTCCATTGGGTGTCCTTATTTCTTATATGACGAACAATGTAGATTCCCACGACATCATATAGATGAGTGTCCAATAAGGGAGAATCTACATAAATTCATGTATACACTAAAAATAACTTGATAGTTAATGCATGTAGTTAACTATAATCAAAAAACATTTTCAATAAGAATATGGCATAGATAAATCTCTACCAAAATTTTGGCCTAGTGAAAATTTCATCCATTATCTGTCCATTTAAAATTATTAATAAGTTTCCTTACAATATAAGAGACATCCAATATTATATTTCAGTTCCAACGAAACCATCTCAGGCCTCTAACTCGGATCATATCTTTAGTGAGTGATCTTCTAGTTTATTATAGATCAAATAGTTGATCCCATTCTTGAATTATGTGGAAACAAAGATTCCGTGATACCAGGCCACAGATTCTGGAAATTTATTTATGTTCATTCGATGTGAAAATAATTGAAATAATCCCTTTCCTATTGAAATTATTCTAAAATCATCAATTCCTAAAAAATGTGGAATAATGATCCTCAGATCATCTTGTTTCCCAGAATTACCATTCCTATATATTAAATCATGAGCATGTATATTAAATTTTCATTCCTCAATATGGTCTTCAAAAAATATATTGTTTTCCTCTATATAGGAAATGGGTCCGTTCATTTTAAATTTTTTTGGAAAATCACTATGACGGTCATAAAAAACCTATTATTTATACACATCAAAATACAACTACATTAAATATAATAATTATTCCTACTAGTCTCATTGGATGACTAAAAATTATATAGGATAAATAAAACCTAAATGAAACATGACACACTTATTAACATATAAAAATAATTGAAAAAAAATTATATAATAAAAAATAAGGGAAAATATATTCAATGAACCAAAATATTATTGTTTAAAAAAATATACTACTACAATTAAGAAATTAATATTTCTAAAAATGGCCTTTATATGTGATAAATAAAAGATTACTACATGAGTTAGATAAAAATACCTAGTCTTTTATCATAAAAAAAGTTTTTCTAAAGGGGTCCATTATCAAAACTATAATAAGAACCAATAATGGTGACTTTATCATTATTTTGGAACCACATATAAAATACAACATTTTCCATTTCTTCTAGATTTGCCGATAAAGGTTACCATTACTAGGGCATAAAATATAAATGAAAATGGACCCATTTATCAGAATATCTACTAGAACTGATAAAGGACCCCAATATTAGTGCATTTAATAGTGTTGACAATTGACCCATTTATCACCAATTCTAGAGGAGATGTTAAAGTGTCAAGCAATGGTGTGTTGTAACATCACACAAAATTACCATAGAAACCATAAAATTAAAAAAACACAGAGATAATAAAATAATTTAAATGAATTACAATTATCAAAAAAAAATACACAAAATCAATATATTTTTACATTTAAAATAATGGTTTATACAATTACACCAGTTCAAATTGTTACATTAATAAAAAAAATGATTTTTCATAGTATTTTTATCATTATACATTCTATAGAAATAAAAACACTTGTAAATGATAATAATTCTTATCACATTAACAATATAAGTATATTAGTTAATAAAAATTTTAATTTTAAACTAAACATTGATTAAAACTATAAAAATCAAGTATCATATTTAGTGGCATTTGTGTCTTGAAAATCACACCGCTTGTTTTTCATCTTCAATTGATATCTTTATAAAAATAAAATAAATAATATAATATAAAAATGATAAGTATATTATTTATGTAATATTAGATAAAATGATGATAAAATAAAATCGCCTCATTTTCTCTGTTTTGGCGATGTTATGCATGTTATAAAGTAAAATTTAAATTATATATTAAAAAGATACACCAAGAGACATACCGGTAACACCATGATTTGGATTGTGTGGTGGATGATTAATAAAAATCTCAAATGACATGTACTTTTTATTCCTAATCTATCAAAACAATCAGATTCAGTTTTATTGGTTTTGAGTATGTCACATTACTTTTCATTGAAATGTCATTTTAATCTGGTAACACGTACTTTTACCCACACTGTTCACAATGTCTATCCATTTGATGTGATACAAATACCTACCAATTTCAAATAATTTATGAATAAAATTACTATGTTATCAAGGAATTCCATTAAAATTTTCTGAATTTTTTATGACTCACATATTTTGATTTAATATTTCGATTTAAATTGATAATGAACACTTTGTGTCATACTAGAAACATTGTGTACATGATTGAGTTTCAGATGATTCTTACATGTGAAAATTTACATATGTATTTTTTCTTAAATATTCAAATAAATCTGAACAAATTTTCGTAGTTTTGGGTAGGCCATTTGTCATTTTTAACAAAATTAAAGTCAATTTTATATAAAAAGATGCACTTAGAGTCACACTAGTCTCATTTTGAATTGTAATAAGGTTTGAATAATTCATAAAACTCTAAATTCATCTATGTATAATTTTTATAATTTATCAAAACTATCATATTGTGTTTTATCAATTTATAGTATGAAACATAACATTTTTAATAAAATTAGAATAATAATCATGAAACATGCACTTTGATTCAAACAAATAACACTGTGTGTTAGATAGATAAGTGACTAAATCCTAAACGTCAAAATTTAATTATGAATCAACATCCAAAATTATCACGACAATATTTCTGTGATTCCTTGGTTTTTAATGTGTTATAGTTTTTAAAGAAAAATATCAATTTAGAACTGATAATAAATTATTTGAGTCATAACATGAATATCATGAATTAAAATAAGGTTTGGATGATTTATAAACATCATGAATATCATTTTTTCACTTCGAAAAATTATGAAAACAATTTGAATAACTTTTCATTGTTTTTTAGTAGGCCAATTATCCTTTTTCTGAAATATTATTGTCAATATCAAAATAAATGGCGCACATGGTGTATTTTAGGTCACATCGTAAGTCATATTGTGGTTAGTCTAATTCGTACACATCTCAAATAACCTAGGGAAAATTATCCTAATATATGAAAACAATAATATTGTTTTTTATAGTTTTTGATTATGTCATGTTCATTTATACTAAAATGTCATTTTAATTTGGAAACACCCACTTTGACTTATACAGATCACATCATTTATCAGTTTGTTGTGATACAGATTCCCAAATGTCTAATATAAATTCTAAATTTATTTCCTATTTTATAAACACAATTTATAAAGACTAGATCCATTTTTGGTTAGTGAAACTTCATGAACTGATATGTATATTTTAAAATAATAAAAAACACATTATGACATATCGAGAACATCATGTATCATATTGAGGTGAAATTATTTCCTATATATCACAAGTGAAATATAGATAATTTATGAATAGTGTCAAAATGATTTGAATGTGTTTTATAGGTTTTGAAAATATTAAATGACCTTTTACTAAAATTAATGTTATTTATATATATAAATATGTGATCTGAGTCCAGCGGTCACACAATGTGTCAAATTGGGGTGATTAAAATTTCTCAATGTGACAATTGACTTATAGATATTTTTCCAAATGTATCAATACAATATGAATTAATTTTACCATTTTTTACTATGTTACATTTAAAAAAAATCAATTTTAACAAGAAACAAACACACTGAATCATAATGATAACATAGTGATTCAAATTTATGTTAGAAAAATTAAAAAATATGAATAATGAATTACTAATAATTGATATCAATTATCACAAAAATCTGAGTATGGTTCCTCAGTTTTCAGTGTGTGATACTTTTATAATTAAAATGTCAAATTTAAACAGGTAACAGAATCATAGATTCATATCAAGATAATCATGTATTAGAATGAGGTGAGACTGATAAGTTAATTTCAATAATTAATAACAGATCATTACCCAAAATTATAAACCAAATGTGAATTTTCTTGTTATATTTTGATTAAGGAATATGTCCATTATACTAAAATTGAAGTCAATTTTAATCAAAAATATTCACATGGAGTTATACCAATCCCACCATGCATTATATTTTGTATAAGATAACTCATACTTATATCAAATGAATTATGTTTCGTTTTCCTGAAATATCAAAACAATATGATTGTGTTTTCATTATTTTGAGGTCATGAATTGTATTTTTTAATAAAATTACATTTATAATTTGAAACACACACTTTGATTCATTATATTCTCATCATGTAACATTTTTTATGTGAGAAAGATTCATATACATAATAATAACATAGGATTCATTCTACTTAATTAAAAAGACAATCCATCTGCATTTATTGAATTTCAATGAGTTGCTCCTTTTCAGCTAAAATTCATATTTTAACCATACAACGTACTCTTAGAGTCATACTAGCAACATCATTTATCATATTTAGATGATATCGATTCCTACACATCCAAATTGACTTATAGATCATTTTCTTAATGTTTCAAAACATTTGGAATATTATTTCATAGTTTGTGTATATCAATTGTCTTTTTTACTATTATTAATTTCAATAGTAAATAAATAGAATAAGATTGAGTTATAACAGTCATGCCAAGAGTAAAATTGTGGTCAATAAAATTCATAACCATATCAATGTGTCAAATAATATATTATGTTCCAATGTTACCATGATTTAAATTTTCTTTATTATTTTTATTTACCAAAATTTAATACTGACTCTATGATCATTGTTGAAAAATTATTATCATTATTGATGTCTTAATGGCAAGAGGAATCCCATGTTCCCATTTATCACGAGAAGTCACAATAATTGAATCACAATCTACCTAAACTCTTAATTATTTCCATAATGAAAATTGTATAATGTTTATATCATTGACTCGATGTGATGTTTTAGATGTATGACTATGAAAGGAAATATTAATAAAAGAATCATTGGAAGAAAAAAAATATCATACGTCTTTTGGGGATTGTTGTAGATAGTTGAAAGAATATAATTAAATTTCAAAAATTTCAGGGGAAAACACTAATTATGTATTAGATATTAATGTTATTGAAATTTACTGATGAATAGTAGCTAATATGATGAATAAATAAATTAAATAATTAATTTCATTTCACATTTTCTTGAAAGTTGTATGTATTCTTGAAACATTTATTTTCTTCCTTGATATAGTTGATTTCTCTTAGTCTATTCTCCCACGAGTATGAGATGTTTTGAATGAATCACAACTATTCATGTAAAATAATCCACATATATAAGAAAAAAATTATTATATGACTAATACTGAAAAGAAAAAAATTAAACAAAAATATTAAAAAATCAATTAATTCTATAGAAAATGATTTTTCTATGAAAAAATTAGAATTAACAATATCATTGTGTATTTCAGGGGACATGAAAGAATGTGATAAATTCCAACCTGAAATTGGTGAAAATGTTTTTAGGGGGACGATTTCTATGATTTTTTGTGCATAAAGGCATGATTGATGGACAGACTATCCCAAATCGAACAAAAGAATACATATGTATAAGAAAAAAATTATTATGCGACTATTAAAAAATATAAATTAACTGATATAAATATGAAGATATAAATTTAATATATTGGAATTGATTTTTCTTTGAATATGTAAAAATTAACTCTATGATCGAACAAGGGTAAAATTGAGGCTCATTCTAATATGACAGTAGCATAAGAATAAATGGGAGTGCTCATGATGATCATGATTATGATCATATAATAGAACATGTGGGGCCTATTGAATAGGCTTATACTCCTCCCAATCCATCATCATGCCAAGAGTATAATGTGGTGAACCGGCCAATATCAATTTATCATTATGTCACTGGATAATATGTGATGGATAAACTAAAGTTCTATTAATAAGCTATTCATACTACATCTGTTTATTATGAGGGTATTGTTTTATTTCATTCTATTTTAGTTAATGATGATTCATTCACTAAAAACATCAAAGAGATTTGTATGGGGTTGAATGAAAATACTCTAAATCATTCCAATCCTAATTTTTAAATCCAAAAAATATCACCCTTTAAAGGAATATTATTTTCCACATAGTAGGTATGGACTGAGAGAGATTGACCATTATACCATTCCATTAGTTTCCGATATGATTTCTGAGATTCCTTTATATGAGATGGTATTGGAGTATAATAAATATATTCATCGGACTATTTTTAGTTTTTGTAGTCAATGTTGGTTTTATACATTGTCCTACTCAATATTCCATTTCAACATCTTCTTATCATATTGAACTAATGGAGCATATTACATTTGTGATGGTATCATCTATTTGTGGTAACGATGATGGTCAATTCTCACAAGTACCTTATTCTAATATAATTAGGAACATATCCATTGTCCATGCCTATTAGTATATGATTAAATCATTTAATGAATTCATCCCATTGACTGATTTTTTGGGTCTGATTACACTGAAGACCTTCAGAATGAGGAAGTCACTCTTTCTGAAACAATCATTCCAGTTTGAATACCACTTCAAGTGTAATGGACACTATCTCAATAAATGAACTAGATGTTCTTAGTCATGATACAGAGACAATAGTGAAGGGAAAGAATAGAAAAAATGTGTATGGAGAATAAAAAAGAAAAGAATCAACAACATGTTGGGCCCCAGAAAAGGCTCAGTACTCTTCACTAATGGATATTTAATATTGAAGTTTCCATGTTATTAAAAAATCACCTATGTTCATGGTAATTATGACCTTAAATTTATCCAAAAAAAATATTCTTAATTTAATTGTAGATCCAGAAATTACCTTTTATGACAGGATGTCCTTCATGTGGTCTGAACATAGTAAATTTTTTGTTCAGACAACAATAATCATGATGGTGAGGAATCAGTTTGGGTGCTAAAATGTTACTTTGATTACCTAATATTTTATTTTCATGATCAGTAGTCAATATCTATTTTTATGGGGCTGAATGGAATTGAAATATCAGTTCAATATATCTTTTATTTTTGTCAGTATATAAAAATATTTGATATTTAGATAGGTTTGGAAAATTTATCTCGAAGTATATGACAATGATGGATTATTCTAGTTGATTTTACTCTTTGAGAAGCCTAGTTGTGAATACATGAGATAACATCTTCATGGGGGTTTCTCAATCGTTTAATGCCTGTATTAATAAAATGTGGACTTTTGGGGACCTTTTTTTTGTAGTTGATTTTAACTGGTGTTGACACACTTTTAGTAGTATACAAGAAGAAAAACTAGATCGATTCGTTATTAATGAGGGTGAAAGAAATGTGATTATTAATGTATCTAAAATTTCCCTTAGTATGTCTCATATAGATAATATACCTATTCATATAGAGATATCCATGGATGCATGGTAGGTTACATTTAGTGGTATTCCTCTTCATATTCATTCAATGAAACTAAATAATATAAAGATAAGACATAAGGTATGGAGAAAATATTCATTTTCCAACATTGACCGTGATATTAAAAATGATAAAAATAATCTACATCAAACACAATGGTATAATTATAATCAGAATGCTATTTTAGGAATAAGATGAATGCTCTTGACAAATTCAATGATCTACTATCTCTTTAGGAAAATTATTCTAGACATTAATACAATATCATGTAGTTGTTAGAGGGTGATAAAAACTTAATGTCTTTTCTTTCATTGTATAGAGAGGAGGGAAAAAATAGGATAGAATACCCTATAAATTAATGGGTAAATATTTATTTATGAGAATGAAATATCTAATGAGGATATTAAATATTTTGAGGATATATATAATTATAATTGTAATGATAATATGCCACAAATGGTTAATAATATCAACCCAACTATTTAGGAAGTTCAATATAGATTGCTTACTGTTGTATGTAGTGAGAAAGAGATTAATGTGTCTCTTTATTATGAAGAGTATTAATTGTGTTTCAAGTCTATACAGTTTCACTAATAATATTATTACATTTTAGGGGGAAATTATTCATATTTATATATTATTTTTTTAGATAATATTTTAACCATGAAAAAAGGCCATACTGTGTGAATGTTAATTTCATTTCTCTGATTTGAGAAAATATCAATTTTATAGATATAAAGGATTTTATGCTTTTATATATTAGAAACACAATTGTAAATATAATGAAAAGATCAGGGATTCTATAATGGGAGTTATTTCCTTGAGATTCATTACCAATAACCAGTTTTGCTTTTTTTTACGTAGATTTAATCTTTATAATTTCATTATAATGCATTAGAATGTGTCAATATTTTGAAAAATTGTTTGAAAAATGGGAATATGGATCTTAAGATTGAAATTTCCATTATTTTTTATATTATAAAGTGGTGTTTCATCATTGTCACTATAAAAATTCATCGATTTTCCATATATTGTAGAATGTTTATCATATTCATCATAAAAATTTCGAGGCTCGTTGTGGTGGTCAATGTGTCAACTTATAAACTTTTTATAATTCTAGTTTAGTGAGATGTGTGGATCCATAATTCATTATTCTATTTAATATTATTATTGACTTCCTTTGTATTTTCCAAAATAATCTTCTGATTTGAGGATTATATCATCAAATTATGGTTGGCATATCTCTCTTTGAACCTTCACATCTTTTGAATAATAATGATATAGTTTTATTTGAAAAATATTGTTAAATTAATATATCTCACATTAATGTTAATTTATGGAGCTGTAAAGATATTTTTGGTCATGCGATTAGTTATAATAATCCTCATATGATATATTGTGACGGGGTTACAATTTGTTTGTAAAATAGTGTATCTGGAATATTTTATGTAAATATATTATATGTTCCCTTTACATATCTTGTGCCAACTCTCCTTTGGGGTAGTGTTAATTATGTAATCACTTATATGGTTGTTTATGCTTGCACCTTGTGTAAATGACCTAGAATCCGTCATATAGATATGAAGATTTTTATTTGGGGCATCATATTGATAGATTTGATTCATGAGTGGAATCTTATAAATGTTTCCTAGAACTATTGTGTCAAACATGTTGATATGGGAAGAATTGGAATAAATGTTTACAATAGTGTTAATGATACACATCATAAAAATTTCACCTTGAATATTCCTTCATATAATCATTCTTCTTTGGAATTTGTAGTGAATAATTTTTTTAATAAACATTATTATGGAAACTCATTGTATATCTGATCATCTCCTTAGCTAAGTATTAATCATGAACATGATATGATCCTTCAATTTTTTAACTGGGGAGTTTCTGTGAACTATTTTAAAAATATATTGACATATACTTGGGTATCATGTATTATAACATAAATTGTGAGAATATCTCATAATTTAAATACACATTCAATTTAATGTTATTGTATAAGACAAGTGACCATATTATCTCAGGCTACAGAATGAAAAAAATGGGCAGATATAGACAAAATCATTTGGAAGGGAATTTTAAATGGAACATTCATTTCTAGTAATTTTGATATTATAAAATGAGATGGTGATTTTTTCTTTAATCATGGTTTTCTAATGATAAAATTCCCTTCATTTCACCTACTATATATTTTCTCATTTTTTTTGTATTTGGAGAAAGATACATCAACTGTAGTGGCATATACAACATGCCAAAGTCAACATTAGAATGGTCATCTTTCTCATCATGAATGCATATGAGTCCCTTGATCATTTTTTCGTATCGTTCTCTATTAAATAAATAATATGGAGTTATGTTCAAGGTAAATTTTGTTGTATCATACCTCCTCCATCATGGAAGATATTTTGTTTTCAATAATCCTAATAGGATGAAATGACTAGGTGCATGAAATATTATTATCTCATATAACCTTTATTATTTCCTTTACATGGATAAATAGTAATTCATAGAATTTTTATCATCAATACCTACCATTTCATGCTTCAATTATTGAAATACATAGAGATGTTATGAATGACTCATTGTGACAAATTGGAAATATGACGAATTTAAATTTTGACCACTTATTCTATGATTTTTTGTTGTTTCTAGTATTATTAAAAAGTTTATGGTTTCTAAATATATCTGGTGGATTCCCCCCACCCCTTAACAGATAATTTTCAATGTACAAGGGGAAACATCGGGTGAACTGGGTCCTTCTAGTTTTGGTGTAATATTTCACCCATATATATTCTATGTTAAATTTTGTTAATATAACATCATTGGGGGCTTCCATGTCATTGAATCTGATTAGTGCTCTTTGAAAATATAGGTCATGTATGGTGTACATTTTTGTCGGCAAGCATTGTGGATTGAGTCCGATTTAGGAATCAATGTATATATTCATAGAAGTAACTATTAGAAGGATCCGTGGATTATGTTGCATTCTAGGATTGATTTAATTACTGTTGTTGAAAATCCTGACATTGTTATTACACATGTCTATATAGAAGAAAATAAGGTGGCATATTTCCATTCGATGAGATAAATTGTAAGGGAAAATTCCAGCTGGTCATGTGTGGCCCTTGGTTTTTTAATGAATTTGCATCAAACATATGCACATGGTGATATTTAAATGTCACTTTGTAAACCCCCAGATTAATTCTACTATTATATTTTATTTTTTATAAATTTTTTTTAGGAAATTTTTAATTTCATGTTTATTATTTTGATTAACTCTCTTTCAATCATTCAAGGTTTTATGTATTTGGATCTTCTATCAAGAAATGAAAAACTTATATTGATGTTCCAATTTTATGTAAAATACATTGTATACATTGGGATTTACATGAACATATTTTTTCCCTACAATGAATGGGTCATCCTCAATTTAATTTTCATTTTACTCGACATTTGTTTTACTATATTGTAGGAAAAATCACCAATTATTGTTTAATGGATCTAAGACATAAAAAATCAAACTAATTGTGATTTCATTATGAATTACTGATCTTTTTTCCCTTCAAAAATAAAAATCAACATCATGAATCCCATTTAATATACAGTCACTACGCTCAAATTTTCAACCAATTTATTTTAGAAAAGTGGATCATGAAATGTTATATAATATAAATTTTATATCTATTTGATAATTCCAAAATATACAATATATAATTAATTGAATTTCAATCATTAGAACTATATATTTTCATCTATTCACAACTAAATTTCCTTAAACTTCACTAATAATTTTTATTTTTATATAAAATATTATCATTGATTACAAAACTAGTGTAAGATATAACATTATCATTTATTCCCTTGAAAACCCATTAGCAACATTCAGCAATTGATTTCTTATTTTTAGATAACTCATTATATATTTCATCTCATAACCATCCTGATAACTATTTATTTTTTGTACTAGATTTCCATCCTTCATCCCTTGATGGATTAAAATCTCTATGAAATTCATTGTGTGATTCATCATATGTATAAAAAACATCACAATTTTGTAAAATTTTAATGTGTTATTTCTCCCAATCAGATATGGTAATTGTAAAAATATATTTTCATGATATCTATTCTTAATGAAGAACCATCTAAGAAGAGAATTTGTGATATCAATGTTTTCCACATCTAATATTTAATCAGTACATAATTTAATAACTTCTTAAAAATTATATTAATATTTTAATAAAACCTTATTTTTAACTTCAATTCTTGAAATAACCTTTAGAAATTTTCATAAACTATTTAAATGGGTAATTACATCATTATTGGAGAGAAACACACAATTTAACCACTCTGACCATGTGACCCATTAGGTGGATCATTGTATCGATGATTTATAGTGGTACGAAAATCTATAATTAACATTATATGATTCCCACCTTCTAATTCCAAATTAGAAATCAAATCAGGTCTATTACATTAAAATATATAAAATTTAAATGATGTAAAGTCTTGTTAATATATGAACAACATTTTGAAGAATAATATAGTGTGATGGAACATGAATCCAGTCATTCTAAAAAAATGATAGTCGTATGATTTTTATTCCTTGTAAAATCAAAATATTCATTTACACGATAGTGTTGGTATTTTATGTAAAACTCTGAGGAACATTTACATTATTAAATAAGGAAAAAAATTGTAATTTTTCTGGAATAGAGAGTGTAATCTACTAGATTAAAGAAATGTATTACCTTTACCCTTCACAAAATAACTATATTCTCTTCATCCCAATTAAATCATTTCCAACCTATCTATTATGCCATCATTCATTTTCTCAGTAAAATTTACTAATTTTCTAATGAAACTATCATATAATTTTTTTCCTTTATTCTTGGAATCAAGAATGTTAGTATCATATAAACAATACCATTACATTAATTCAAAAAAAGCTTATCTATTCTTTATATGTGACATTTTAAGTGTTTTAGAAATGAGTTTAATAATAATATTTCCAATATCATTTAAAATATTGAATAGTTAATCACATGTTATTGATGATGGATTTGTACCTTGTTCGATATTCCCGTCAAATTCTATATTCTTGAATCATTATTAATGTCATCGAAGAAACAAATTTAGAAGACCTAAAACCACATAATTCATGAAATGATTCAAATGAACATAGTGCTTTCATTTTCCCAAAATGGGACACCCCAACATTCCATTAATCAATTATGCTGATAAATTTCCACAATCAATGAAGTAATTTATCGTCCCTTACAACATAGCCCTCAATGGGAATCATTCACTGCCCCAAGAACCATGCATTTTGACACCTTAATATGGCATAATTTTTATATCTATAATCAGAAGCAAATATTTGACTTCTATATCGTTACTATGATTAGTTTGTTCTGATATAAGTGGATGTGAAATGATGTATTTATACTTCATGCATAACCTACGATGAAAGTAATAATTAACCAATATTACATGCCATGTACTATAAGACCACACTGTATAGAATAATTATTTCTTCCATCCTTAGATAATGTGATATGAATCTTTCAAGGATCATTATCAAAATCAGGATACTCATAATCAATTTTATTCCACAGAGGAGAATACGTTGGATGATGAATGTTCACATATTTAATTCATTTATATGCATTCCACGTCAATCGTCTCTCGGTTTCCTAAAATCCAAAGTGTCTTTAAAAAAAATATGATTATAGGAATGTACCATATATATTTTAGAGGACTTGATTTATTTTTATTTTATTAAAATTTACCACGCTTAGGGCATTTAATGTGTGATTTGTAGGCCAAACAATACAATATGAAATCATTTTGACAAACATGTAATTCTTTAGAGATCATTCATATTGAATGTAGAAATAGTTAACTATAATTTGTTTGAAATGGTAGTTAATTTTCATCTGGTAGAATATATTTTAAGAGACTTTATAATATTGTAAACCATGTATACCTCTATCCAATGAAAATAATTATTATTATATAACATCAATTATGTTGATAATGTTTTTTTTAAATTACAATTAGTATTAAATAGAATCGCAGCATAATTATTTTACATCCCAATAAACTTTTTAGAATCATGATGAACATATTTAATTCCCATTTTAATTTATTCCATGTGATATCAATCATCATTAACATTAAAATTCATATAAAATGTCTGATAAACCAATGTATAATCCCAATCCGTTTTCACTTTTAGTTTTTCATAATATATAATCAATTTTTTTTGATATGATATTTTATGTGACATCTAAACTATTCTTCCAACAATTTTGGACTACTTTTTCTTTAATTAAAACAACTTGAACATGGAAAAATGATTTCATAAGTTTTGTATGAGTGTTCTATTGAAAACATGTGGAACTCTTTAACTGCATATTCATATTGTTCTTGGAAAAAATTACCATGAATCTATTTTTTATACATATCAATTCTATTGGGATCATTATATATTACTCTAATACAATATAATATTAAATAAACATAATATATCAAATATCAATAGTGAATGTTATAGATAACATTAATCCAAATAAACTCATCTCATGGGCAGTTATCAGATAATTTTCATTTATACCAATCATCATCTATGACCTCTATGCATCCACCAATGTTGAAAGAAATACTCTATGAAGCATTCATCCTTGGTATGAGTACTAGTCAAATAATGTTTACCAAATAAAAAGATATGAATTATTAATCACAATAAAAATGGTAATAATAACTATTTGGGGGATAATGTTGATGAGGACGACATTTTTACTCCATTGTCTTCCCTAAAAGGGGTAATGCACCCTACTTTTGAGAATTTCATGGTAGGTAATTAGTGATTTCTATGAGTGTAACTAAAACTCATTGTAAAATAATGATCATGATCTAGAAGGATTAATTTAGAATATATATGTTTTTATCCATGTGATGAATGGAATGATATGATCATTAGTAAGAATTAATGAGCGGGTTATGATTTTAGATAGGGTTATATTATTAAAATGGTATTGAAAACAAGATGAATTTTTTTTGATTTCTGGGCATCAAAAGATTTTGTTAATTATTTTTAAAAGTGGAAATTGATTTTGGGTAGTAAATTTATTATCATATTAGAGAATGGGAACATTAAATACTCACTCTAATAGAGTGTATTGAATATTTTTTATAATTAAATGATTAATTTGATATATATATTTTACAAATAATAATGTAGAGATTGTTAATAATTGAAATATTGATAAAATATCTATGAAAAATTAATGTTGAATTGAGTAGCCTAGTTGACAGTACACGAGGTAGTAGAAGTCACGAAATAAGACATTGGTGGTGAGGAAAATGAAGAATGATTATCTTATTCTATAAATACAATAAATTCTATAATCAATTAATAAAATTTCATTGTAAAATTTACTCCCATAGACCGGTAGGATACTATATGAATATCATGGAAATTTTAGTTCCAGTGTACTAAAATTTATACAAATGGATGTCAAATAATTGTTCCTAAAAGGATGTCATATGGTGGGGATTACATTTGGAAACATGTCAGGTTTATTACGGATGAAATTGATAAAAATGAATGTCTTTTAAAGTAGTATTTGTACTATATAATGAAATCATAGAGGGCCTTCTTTTTATGGTTGGATCAATACAAATAAAATATGTTTTTTAGTGAGTTATAGTTGATTAACGTCTATACATCACGAATCAAAATCATCAAAGGATGTTGGTACTCATATATTAAGAAGTCATAATATTTGAGGTTAGGAAAAAGAAAAATGTGAATTTTTAGATCATATTAGGTATGATATCATTATGTATATGATCTATGAGTTATACATTTCTCATGGTTTATAGGTGATTCAAGTAAATGGTACCGAATAAATTTTCCAATAAATATATGATTTAGAGTTTCGAATCTAATTTTAAATGGAATATTCCAATTAAAAGACAATAATTAATACTATATAGAAGATTTTATCGAAAGGTTATGATTTCAAATAGGCAGATCTGATGGAAAATAGGTATTGGGAGCCCATTATTCCTCACAGAAACATTATCCAATTTTTTTTTGATATATACAATTTCACATTATACCAATGATTTCCAATGGATATCCACATGCTATTCGGGAAGATGATACATCAATATGTACAAAAATGTAAATTTTGGATTGTTTGATTAAAGTGTCGTGTCACCTGAGTTTTTGGGATTCATATATGTGGGTTGGTAAGGTTTAGTGGGTAACTAATGGGAATGTAAATTTATCAAAAAATTGGATTTCAATGGTGCCTTTGTTATTTTCAGCTCTTGAAACATTCGAGCCTTGGAATGAAGCCTTTGAATATGTGGAGTCTTGATTGTATCCTTGATTAGAGCATGGATTGGATAACGAGTAGTGTTGGTAGTAGTTGGATCCCACACAATGCTCTATATATCACGAACTCGTTCGTGATGGATAGTGTTCTCAAAGTAGATTGGGACACATTTATCAACACTTCAAAAAAATGTTGATAAATTAAACATTTATGAGGGCTATATTATTATATTTTCATAAAAGATATCATTATCAATTCTTTTTTAGAATTGATAAATCATTAACATTATTATCTATAATAAAGTGCTGATAAAGATTCCTTTTATCTTCTCTTATTACTAAAAAGCTGACGAAGGATTTAAAAATATTATTATAAATAAACTATTTTGGAAGTATAATAATATAATTGTATATAGATATATATATATATATATTATAAATATATATAAATATAAATATTTTAATTATATTCTTTATTTTAATATATTTATTATATTTTTATAATTATTTAAAAATATAAATATATATTTATATTTATATAAATGCATTATTTAAACAAAATATTTTTATCATTATATATATATATATTATAGATATATGTTAATATAAATACATTAAATATATTCATTATTTTATAATATTTATTATAATTTTATAATTTTTTTAATATATATTATTTTATATTTATAGTTATATAAATACATTTTGAAAAATAATAATTATTTATAATTATTAAGTGCACGCATGTTATGTATAAGTTAAATTGAATAATTAAAAATGTGTACGCATTAATAATATTGAAATAATTGAAATTTATTATTGATTAAATATAAATTATAAAAAACATGGGTCATTATTGAAATAATGTGGAATAAAAATTGAAAATATTTAAAAGATAGTAATAAATGCACCTAAGAAATAATTAACATTGAATAAACTACCAAATGAATTAAAAATCAAATTAAAAATTTATTTTATATCTATATTTAATGAAATTAATAAATTACTAAATTAATTATATCATTAATAAATAATTTATTTCTTCAATATTTCCAGTTATAATGATATTCTAAATTAATATTACATTTTAAATAAATTACACAAATATTAAGTGTATGTGTTTCTTTATCATATTTCTTTCATTACCAAAATATTTTTATTGATTCATTATATATAAAACTAAATTAATTATGTAAAATTGAAAACATTATATCACACAAATTGATCTATATTAAATTGAAATATCAAAAGAAATTCAATTATTTCAATTACAAGATGTAATTAGTCATCTTTTTAAAGCCACATTTATTTTCATGATATTATTTCTAATCGATAATTATTATTCTCATATGGATCACCAATCATAACTACAACCAAAATTTCATGTACTACCTGTAGTGCAATTCTCTCAAAATATCACTATTTCTAGAAGTACACTTTCAATGTCAGCATCGTTCGAGTCACAATCTTATAATCCTGTCTCCCCCTTCTTAGTAGCCAAATAATCATTGATGGGTCCTAATCCATGATGTTTTGGAGAACGATAATGTTTCCATGACATACATTGTTTCCAATTTCCCACATACTCGTCATCTTCTACTTTAGAGTTGTTTTTATTTATTCAAGTCAACTCCCTATTTTCTAATTCCTTGTGAATATTGTTTGTATCATTGGTACATTTTCTAAAGAGGTAACAACTTCCAACATAACACCTTATGGTGGATCAACAATATCATAGTCTCCTACTTCTTGACCTAAATTTTCATTGTGAAAATAGATTAATTTAAAATAATTTTATGTCATATTTTTCACGTCATTTAATTGACCCACTAAAACATTGCTTAGTAATTCATCATGACTTTTGACATATATGTTTCTTGTGTATGTACATTTGGTGACAATTAAATCATGTTTAGTGTAGATGAACTCTACTATTTCATTGATTTCTTAAAAATTATATTCAATGTCCCCAGAATAGGATATTTCTGCAAAATATGTGCTTCATCTTATTTTTATTTTACATCTAATGAACATGAAATGCATAGATATTCATGATCATCTTGTTGATCAAACAATTGATGACATGCTACTTCATCAATGGACTGTGTATCTATTTCCACATAATTATTATTAGTTATTTCCATTGACATAGGGGACATGAGTTTGGTTTCCTTAGATGAGACTAGGTGATAACTGGACTCTACCATGAAATCCCTCATAGGAAAACAACTACAGATCATGTACTATGTGCATTTACGTTCTCTCCCAAAGATGTAACACCTGTAATTTATTTGGTAATTCAATTATAGCTCAAATGATCATCAGTAACTTTACCATATCCCATATTGATTTTAGAGTTATTTTGAAAAGGTGAAACAAAATCAATATATGAATTTATTTCCAAAGTGTTAAAGTAAGTATTCATATTTGATGGCTCATGGGAATCAACATCCATAAATACTTATTCATCCGGATAACCCCATGTCCTACTCTTACAAGATACCACCACAAAAGGCTAATCATTAACTGCATCCCTATTTCTAGTAAGCAGTTTTCCTAAAGTGTTATATGTATCATCAACAATATTGTCTGTTGTGATATAGTTGGTTTCCTTGAACCAACTATTTGAAGATTGATATCATGAATAATTTATATATTTAACATTAAATTAAACATCATATTACATATTTTCCCTTATAATGCATGACCATGATGTTATAGATTCATAGATTATTTTTACCATTAATAATTTCATGGTAGTTCGCAACTCTAATGAGAGCCAAGATGTTCTATGAGAGTATTCATAATATAATTCTATTATTAGATATCATTCTATGATGGGAGATGTAGTATATAGAACATTATGTGTGAGTACTCATAAGCATTTTATACTTCTTCTCATGATGTACTCATTTGGTAATCTCTATGAAGTGCGATTAAGATAATAGAACCACCAATTATAATTATGATTTTTTTTGTGTCATAAGAATTTCATATATATGAGTTTTTTAATGGCCCTTAGACATTTTGATTATCATTAATTCATTACAGAACTCTAACACATAGATTTTATGAGTAAAACCATCAAATCATATGTCATAAATAATTATGGTTTTTTTGTGTCACAAATGACAAGTTTTTATTGTACATGTCATTAAAATATATGTTTTTTACATATTTATAGAAGATGATATTTTGATCCTATGATTGAAATAGAATTGTCACCCTAAATTCCATGGACATCGTGTAGCGACTAGTTTATTTCATGTATTCCAAGAATGATGTATCAAACATATATATTGTTAACACTTTCAAGAAACCCACTTGATGAGATTATGTGACAAGAGTAATTTATTAAAGTATGAGCATTCTTTTTTATTTAACAATATTGTGAAAAAATATTAATTCTCTATGTTCATTGACCTGTTTATACTCAGTAATCATTGAATTTTGGTGAGCCCTCCTAATTCCAATAAGATATAATCTTATAGTGTCACGCACTATGTGTTCCATGAGGATTGATTAATTTCTATTTGAATTTAATTAATGGAATAAATATTATTTTTAACACCATGGAATGAGTTTATTTCTGATATATTGATCACATAAATTAAATAAATATTTATTCACAAGACTAGTAATAAAATATATATATTTCATTTGTTTTTTATTTTATAATATTCCTTTATAATTTTCAGAATAAAATATTTTTTTAGTAGAATAAAATATTTTTTATGGAGTTCAATAAATAGAAGAAGATTTTGAATGGATCACAACCATGTATGGGGATAAAATAATTTATTACGAGTCGGTATGTATTATTAATACATTTTGTTGCAAGCTAGAACACAAAAAAATAATAATACTATTATTACTTTTTATGGTATTGTATTTCATTTATAGTTATAAATATATTTAGTGGAAATTATGTAATTAAATGTTGTAACGTAAATCCCAGCTCTATAAATATACATATGTGTTTATTGTGTAATTTTACATGAAACCAATTCCATTATTGGGAATATATAATTAATGAACACAACAAATACTCAGTCGACTCCTCCACCTCTATTCATATCAATAATTTGAATCTTAGGAGAGAATTTCTTCAATACTAAAGAACACACGATCAGGAATGATGAATGTGATATATTTGATTCTCTATGCTAGAACCTGGCGAATGACTGAAGTTGTTCAAAGAACATTGAATCACATGTGGGTTACTACTATAGGGATTTAACCCTTGGAACCTCAAGATATGAATGAATGTAATCTAAAACGGCCATTTTGGGAAATCAACAATGATTACTGGAAAAATTACTAAACCTAGCAATTTATTTCATATGATTTAAAATAAAATAGTTACTAATTTTTGTAGCATGATCCTTATTCATGGTTTAGAGGAATGATTATTAAAAGAAATTATAATATATCACCCACAAATTCATTCTTCTTCTATTCCTAGAACTGACAAGTGGTATCAGATTTGAAATGTTAATAAAAAATTATTGATTTGATTTTTAATTTTTACACAATGGTAGTCAGATTATATTTCAACTTATACATTCCAAAATCATATTTAAATTATCATTAGATCGACATATTAATAATTATTTATATTTATTTCATTTCCTTAATGGTGTAATAAAAATCGAAGAAATACCAATGATGGCATCATGATGTTTTAAATCATTGGCTGGTAAAACTAGGTCACACTCCATGAAGCCAGAGCAGCCATTATATTCTCATGTGAAATGTCTCTATATTTTCCAAGTTATTAAAAAATGTGGTGCATTTATTTCACATCATGTGTTGATTGTCCTAACATGGAACATTGAAAACATGATACATGATGTGTAATTGGAATGTACACACAATGAAGTCTAGATGAGTCAACACACTGATGCCCCAGGCATGCAACTTGGATGTACGTCAACTGGGTTACATGGTGTGTAGTTTTATGTACACACTGTAATGTCTCCCATTAATGGAAAAAATAATATGACAATAAATTTGAATTTTTTTCACTAAAACCATATTTTAAAAATTATCACATTTTTGTGTGTTTTACAAATTAATAACGATTTTAATGAATTTTATAATTATCAATTAATTTATTGTTATTAATATTTCATTATTTGTTCATCCGTTCATTTTCCATGAATTCCATTAATTATGTGAATCACCCAATAAGACTGGATTATTGTTAATATGAAAGGGAATTAATTAATTAATTTAATTAATTAAATAATCCATACATGTTTATCTTATATTATGTGATAAAGAACAAATGAATGACTACCATTTACTTTGGAATATTCATTGAATGTGTTTCTATTCGTGAGCTTGGTCAATACCTAGGTATATGTTAGAATTTTGTTACATAAGTATATTAGATTTTTTGGAAATTAGTTAATATTAAATCAAAATATTGAATGTTATTTAACCATCTCTCCATTTCTTTGTAAGTCATGTCTATCTAATTATATTTTCATAATTCAATTTAAACAATGTTTTTGTTCCACCCACCTGCATGTGAGTAATAAATATTTTTAATTAATGTATCAACCCAAGTAGATTAAAGAATGATAATAATGGAACCATAATGACTCCAACCCAGTGATAGATATGTTGGAATATTGAAGGTTGTAGCTGATGCCAAATCCGAAATAATGATTTATTTATTTAGTCCATTGGTTGATTTATTCTTCTATCATTCAATAAACCATTAGATAATCCCACTATAGGTTCATTTCATAATTTTTTTTGTATAATTCATTAGTAATATATTTATTTATATGATTCCATGACCACATAAATGTATTAATGTATTTTGTAGTAAATACTAAATTTAAATTTAATTGATTATGAATAAATGTTTTACACAGACATGGTTAATTAATCAATTAACTATCCTATAATATATTAACAATACATGTATAGCCCAAACCATGCTAAATATGTAATCATAATAAATTATAATCACCCATTTTAATATTAAGCGTGAATTATAATTTTGTTTATTTATTAAGAACAAAACTCTATAGAACTATGTGTTTGAGAAACCTTTTTTTGGAACATACATTTATTAGTGATGTTTTATGAATTTTTATAAATGACATAACCATTTTAACTCAAGCCGATAATCCCTTTCGATACATGGTGTAATTTTTATTTATGTTTTGAAATAATCCAAGATAAGATTTAATGATTGGGATGTCCATTCAACGGATTAAGGAGAAGTAAGCCCACAATTGGAAAAGAGTTTCTTACCCAAATACCTTTAAAACAACATGATGAACCCTTGTTGGGGTTATGTAATAGAGAATATATATTGTAACACCCCAAGCTTCTACGGTACGTTTCCCTTCGAATAATGTGATAGCGTGTGTTGTACGCAACACCGAGTTCTAACACACCATAACTAATCAAACTAGCCGTTATGAATAGTAATACCTACTTTTTGAAATTATATATATTTTATATTTGAAAATGGACTTCATTTTTGGATTCGGAATATCAAATTTAGCCTAGGGTGAAATTTTGGTACATTTCGGATAACTTTCATATTTTGATGAATAGTGAAAATTACTAAATTTTAATTAAAAACAACTTTTTTAATCAAATTAATTACTAGTGATAAATTATGAATTTGAGTGGTTTTAAAGTATATTTAGAATATATTTTTACCATTTAATATAATTTTGGTCATTGGACATAATTTTACAATTAAACCGAACATAAACAAGTGTCAATCTTTTGATAGTTATTATCTCTTAAAAACACGCTTTTTGTTTTAACAGCGGGAATTAATTTTAAATTAATTTCTGCCACTTCTGTGTTTTGAATTTAGGAAAATGGATTCCATATTTGGAATCAGGATGTTCAAATTGTGTAAATAGGTAACTTTTATTTTTAGACATTTTGAATAGTTACTGTGGTAAATATTTTATTTACCATGGTTAAAGGGTAAATCCGGTAAATAAGGGTTAAAAAAATAATATTATAATAATACAAAATTACCCTAAAACGTGTCCTAACCTTATTGGTGGACACATACCCGACCATGAGCATCCTTGGGTCAATTTGGGGACCCCTTGGAGCCACTTGTATGTGGTAGGGACACATTATATTAATAAAGTTAAAATAAAAATAAAAATGGCATAAGCTTACATCTTTTATAAGAACAATTTTTACATAGGGTTATACATGTTGGATTTTCGATTATAAATATTCATTAGAAAGAAAAAAAAATTTACTACATAATTATGTTTTATTTATAATTTTTAGACATTAAATAATTTATTTTATTTATGACACAATGATGATGCAGTAATTACTAAAATAGAAAAAAATTAACATAATTGATATTATAAATACCCAAATAAATATAATATGAAACTTTTAATGAATTAAACTAATTTTCTAGGATAATATGATATATTAGGATTGATTTAATTGACTTTGTTCGATGTAATCAATCTGTTATGAGTTTCACAAAAATCAACTATTAAATAGTGTCAAAATTGACATAAAAGAGTTCTTAAAACAAATATTATATTATTAATTGATATTAAATTCCTAAAAATCTAAGGTTCGGCCAAGAGGCTTATATTATGATAGGTTAATCATTAATGGACCACTTGGGGGTCTCTTGGATGTATATAGTAAGTTTATTAACCATATTATATAAAAATACAAAGAGACATTGTAAAAGTGAAACTAATTAACTTAGAGTTAATACTTAAAGATAAGGTTAATATAAGTACCCAAACCTATCTAAATTCTATTGGTTGAGTGGTTTTCGACCTATCCCCACCTTAACCTTTGAATAGTCAACTTTGGAGCCATTAGAAACCGAATATGAATTTATTATAAATTAATATTTCTAGCTTTTCCAAAGGTGCCCCTCACCGCTCTTATAAAAGGGCACTCCTCCTTCTCATTTCTTCACACCTTCAAAGCCTTTTGGTTCGGCCAAACTCTGCCCAAATACTCTCCCAACATCCCTCAATACAACCTAGAGGCATTAGTTTGATCAGAAAGCCAACCTAAGGATCCCTTTTGATCAAATCAAAAGGAAGAACCCGAAGAAGAGGTAATGATTTCACCACCCTTTTCTAAGTTCATTTCTTCTTCCACTTCTTCTTCCTTTGTTCTTACCATTCTGAAATAATAAATCCAGTATCTCACATATACTGTGATGTTATTATAAGTATGGTACAACCATATTCAGTATTCTATCCACCCTTTGAATAACATGTCACCATACGTGCGTACGTACGGCTTACCGTCTCCACGTCGTGGTGTAATTGTTATTCAATATAATATTATTTGGATGGGTATAATAATGATGTGTAACTCATGTAAATAATAAATATAACATGTTAATGATTCTGTATATATGATATACCATCCATTTATGTATTATTTTAATATCAAAAGAATGATATTGTCGCTCGTGCGTACGTACGGACTACCGTCTCCACGAACGCGATGAGATTCATTCTCCATCGTAACCATTAAAGCGTAATTATCATTTTATGATTTAAAAATGATGTTTAAGGACTTGATATCATTCTGGATATGAATAATATACAACCTATCCTTTACAAACATGTCTTACGTAACAAAACATATGAAAGAAAACAAGTAAGTTAACACCCGAAACAACGATAATACTAAGATATTATTATCAAATCAATATTAAAAGATCATATATGATATCATATTATTGTATATGATTCTTTTATAATTTAATAACAATTATTTCACCATTATACAGGAGGTTAACCTACCACAACCAAGGAAAAGTACAAGGTAAGGGTTATTTCACAATCTCTTCATTATCCGAGGTTGTTTATATGTAATAATCTACTGGGATCTTGTTATCATCCACGTCCATGTTTCTTCAAAATGTATTTCAAAACATTTCTAATATTTAAAAGAATATGGTTTAAAGTCATTTATACCCTTGTTTGACTTTTTATAAGAGGTTTATAAAGGAATCTTTCCGTCGTTTTCAAAACAAGGTCCTTTTTAACCTTTTCGCAGAATTGAGGTAAGAATGTTTTTTTTAACTTATACGGCGGGTGCGGTTATTTTACGCCGTTATAAAATCTTCAAAGCTTTCCTTACAAGCTTATAATAATATTTTCAAAGAAAATGTTTTATTTTATATGGATCTTAAATGATTTCAAAATAAAAGGAGATATTTCTTTAAAAAGAATTTTGATTTCATCTATATCAACATCCTTTGATGGATTTTAAGATTATTTGAAGTTGATTTATTATGATACAAAACTTCTATATTGTATTGAAGGTTTTGTGATATGTTTGACTGTGGATGTGCTATTTTTATACCATTCATAGTTTATTGTGAAAGTATTGACATTTCGTATGCTAGTTTTAATACAAATGTTTATGTTATGTTTAAACCTTTTCATATGGGAATGCATTGGACTTAATAAGTGACGGGTGGAGCCCGCTATAGCTCCTCGATGCATCGGTAGGTCTCATGAGACAAACTAGTGTCTTGGCACAAGGCCTTGACAAAATCTTATTTGTAGTCTTGGCACGAGGCCTTGGCTATGTGGTTATGATAGTCTGGCATTATGCATTCCAACATTATGAAAGTGGTTATTGATTTTTGCATGTGATTATTCGATTAGTAGAATATCCATGTGAATAAGTAAATGGAATTATTTCATTTTACTTTTGCCATACCATGTTGAAGTTCAATTCTAAAAGGCTTTTGTTTTTGTAATGCATTGCCTTAAATGTTTATTCTTATTTATGAAAGTTTCCGCTATATTGTTATCCTTACTGGGCATTTGAGCTCACCCCTTTTCTATGTTTTATTTTTCCCCAGGATGTGAAGAAGTAAATTATGAATGACCTGCAGGGATATTATGAGGGGATAGTAGTGTGGTTTATGGAGACATTATGTTGTTGTAGTAGTTTTTCATTTTATGATGTAATGTAAAACTTATGAATATATCTAGTGTTTCCAAGGCTACTAAACCAATCGGTCTTTCGAGTTTTGATCTTTCTTGTGATCATGCCAATGTTATGTAATAATGCACCGACTCTGGGTAACTGGGGTCGGGGCGTTACAGTTGGTATCAGAGGAAGTTTAGTACAAACCTTGGAAGCTAGATTTAGATAAACTCTGATTAGAGCACGTAGACCTAAGATGAACTTTGAGGATTAGTATAGAAGAACTTCCTAGAATTTTGGTATTGTAGAGACTTTGTGAGTTTTCCGAGCAATACATCCCTGTCTGGATACGAGCAGGTAGAGGCGGCTCTGGCACAGATGTACCTAGGGGTAAAACCCGAAAACACCGCTTTGAGCTAGACTCGAACGGGAACTGGTGCACGACAACGGGCCTTGCTGCACTCTTGGTTACGACACTCCCGGGGGATATGCTTAGGATAACTCTCACTTTCTTTACAAATCATTATGAAGGGTTTATGAGTATATACTTCTCAAAGAAAAAATATTTATGATTATGGATTATATCCATAGATAGTTCAATTTATGTTTAGTGTTTTATAAGTATGGGATTATGTATTTTGATTCATAAACTGATCTAGTTTATGACATTGTTTAGAAATGGCGCCTAGTGGAAGAAATGGAAACCGTATCAATGCACGCACTCCATGTAGGGATTGCCCTCCTACCCAAGATAATTATAGTGGGGCTGGTGATGCAACTGGTGCTGATCAGCTAATCACCGTACTGGGACAACTTACTCAGGTTATGAATAATAACCTTACCCGTATGGAGCACCCTGATCTGCAGCGTGGAGGATCAATGTTAGATCGATTCATGAGACAACAACCACCAACGTTCAATGGGAGTACAAATCCCTTAGTAGCTGAGCAATGGATATTTTCCCTAGAGAAAATATTTCAGGCTTTGGGGAGTAGTGAAAGGGAAAACTTTACCATGGCAGTTTACCGCCTCACTGGAGATGCTGATCAATGGTGGTCATTGATTCAAAACATGAAGGAAGATGATGAAGTATCAAACATGGAATGGAGGGAGTTCAAAGATCTTATTTTAGAAAAATACTATCCTCGCGACCATCGAGCAGATATGGAAAGGCAATTTTTGAGTCTGAGACAAAAGGAGGATGATAATGTCACAAAGTATGAGGCTAACTTTACAAGGTTAGCGAGGTACGCTGGTGATTATATTCGCAACCCAAGAAGTAAGATTGATCGTTTCTTTGATGGGTTAAAACCATTTCTCCGTCGAGCATTAGTCTCACAATACTTTTCATCGTACGAAGACATTGTCTCATGTGCTATCAAGACCGAAAAGGAATTCTCTAAGTCTTATGACTTTAAAGCAAAGCAAGAGAAGAAGAGACCTGCTGATCAATCTGGGAATGGAAATAAGTGGAAGAAGGGAAAGGTTGAATATCCATCTTGTGGTAAGTGCGGGAAGAAACACCCCGGTGCTTTCCTGAAGGGAATGGGAGTCTGTTACAAGTGTGGTGAAAAAGGCCACCAAGCTCATGATTGCAAGGGGAAGAAGGAAGCTACCAATGTTCAGTGCTACAATTGCAGGGAGATGGGGCATTATGCAAATGCATGTCCTAAGCGTCAGGAGAACTTACCTCAGAAAAGGCCAAGGGATCAAGGCCAGACTTATGCTATCACTACTGCTAAGGTAGAAACTCCGAAAGACGTGGTGGCAGGTAATTTAATGGTTTCCTCAAGTTTAGAAAATGCATTATTTGATTCTGGATCATCGCATTGTTTCATATCTTCCCAGTTTGCTAAGAAAATTAGATATTTCCAATTTGATTTAATAAGGGAGTTGTCAGTTAAAACTCCTAAGGGAAGTATCGTTGCAACAAAGTTTTGTGAATTAGTCCCCATTAGAGCACATAAATTTTCTTTATCTGCTGATTTCATCGTCATACCTATGATTGAGTTTGATATAATCCTCGGTATGGACTGGCTTTCGGACTATGATGCGAAGATTTATTGTAAGAAGAAAGAGGTTACGATTCTCGATGATAATGATAAGGAACACCTTATTTTTAGAGCAGAATCGTCACCACCTAATTCTTATTTAGACCCACCCCCAGTAGCTCAACTTAATTCAATTATTGGGGAGGAAGAGAATGAAGTAACTATCGGTGAGGAAAGGAATGTTCAAATAGAGGGTGTACCTGTTGTGAAAGAATTTGTAGATGTATTTCCGGAAGATTTACCTGGACATCCTCCAGAACGAGAAGTTGAGTTTTCTATTGATTTGATTCCTGGATCAAGGACTATATCGAAGACCCCTTATAGAATGGCCACTGTAGAGTTAGTCGAACTAAAGAAACAACTAGAGGAATTGAGTAATAAGGGATTTATTCTCCCTAGTGTTTCTCCATGGGGAGCCCCTGTTCTTTTTGTTAAAAAGAAAGATGGATCTATGAGGTTATGTATTGACTACAGGGAGATCAATGCTATAACGATAAAGAACAAGTATCCCCTACCTCGTATTGATGATTTATTTGACCAACTGCATGAAGCTCAATACTTTTCAAAGATTGACCTTCGATCTGGATACCATCAGTTGTGTGTGTAGAAGGAAGACATTCCGAAAACAGCATTTCGAACCAGGTACGGGCATTACGAGTTTACTGTAATGCCGTTTGGATTGACCAATGCACCCTCTGTATTCATGGATCTGATGAATAGAGTTTTCAAGGAGTATCTCGATGAATTTGTGGTAGTATTTATTGATGATATATTGGTATACTCCAAAACCTATGAAGATCATGAAAATCACTTGCGCATTATCTTGAAGACTCTGAGGAGGCATGAATTATATGGAAAGTTTAGCAAGTGTGAATTCTGGCTTCAGGAGATTTCTTTTCTTGGACATATTGTCTCTAAATATGGAATCTCTGTTGATCCTTCTAAGACCAAGGAAATCCAAGAATGGCCAGCACCTACGAGTATAACTGAGGTACGTAGTTTTATTGGTTTGGCAGGTTATTATCGACGTTTCGTCCAGAATTTTGCCCGATTGGCAAACCCATTAACGAAGCTCACACGTAAAGGGGTTAAATTTGTTTGGACAAAAGAGTGTGAAGAATGTTTCGAAGAACTGAAGAGAAGATTAGTCAATGCTCCTATATTGACTCTACCATCGGGGAATGATGGGTTCGTTATTTATAGTGATGCATCAAAGAAAGGACTTGGCTGTGTCCTTATGCAGAATGATAGAGTTATTGCCTATGCATCACGACAGTTGAAAATTCATGAACAAAACTATCCTACTCATGATCTTGAGTTAGCAGCTGTGATCTTTGCTTTGAAGATATGGAGGCACTACATCTATGGTGAAAAATGTGAGATTTATACTGATCACAAGAGTTTGAAGTATATTTTCTCACAAAAAGAACTCAACATGAGGCAAAGCAGATGGCTTGAATTACTCAAGGATTATGATTGTACGATACACTACCACCCGGGGAAGGCAAACAAGGTGGCAGATGCTTTGAGCAGAAAAGACCATGGAGTTTTGAACATGATGAGAATTGAAAGGGATCCAATTTTCATGGATCTAGTGAAGATGGACATGGGAATAACCAGGGAAGGTGAAACATCAATTCTTTTTCAAATGGTTGCCAAACCATCTTTACTAGAAAGGATTAAGAGTTCTCAGACCGATGATGAAGAATTTCAGAAGAAGATTAAAGTTGTGAATGATGGGAGATTGAGAGACTTTGTGTATGAAGATGGAACCTTGAAATTTGGAAAGAGACTTTGTGTTCCCAATATACCTGATCTAAAAAGGGAATTGCTGGATGATGCTCATAGTTCCAATTTCTCTATACACCCTGGGAGCACCAAAATGTATAGAGATTTGAAGGAACATTTTTGGTGGGACAACATGAAGAGGGAGATTGCTGATTTTGTATCAAGATGTATGGTTTGTCAACAAGTGAAAGGTGGAAGGCAACAGCCTGGAGGAGTCATGCAACCTCTTCCCATACCGGAGTGGAAATGGGACAATATTACGATGGACTTTATCATGGGGCTACCAAAGACTTCTAGAAGGAACGATGCAATATGGGTTATTGTTGATCGTCTTACCAAGTCAGCACATTTTCTTGCTATAAGAGAAGATCTACCCCGGGAACGTCTAGCAAGACTATACATTAATGAAGTTGTGAGACTTCATGGTGTACCCCTATCGATTGTTTCTGATCGTGATCCCCGTTTTACTTCAAGATTCTGGAAAAGTCTTCAGAAATCCCTGGATACTGAACATCATTTGAGCACTGCTTACCACCCTCAGACAGACGGACAATCAGAACGGACTATTAAAACCTTAGAAGACATGTTGATATCTTGCTCACTTGATTTTCAGGGTATGTGGGATCAATATCTACCTCTGGTAGAATTTTCCTATAACAATAGCTTCCATTCGAGTATTCAGATGGCACCATATGAAGCGTTATACGGAAAGAGATGTCGTACACCAACCTGTTGGGATGACGTTGGTGAAAGAAAACTTGTAGGCCCAGAACTGGTGGAGGAAACGGTGGAAAAGGTGAAAGTAATCCAAAATCACATCAAAGCAGCTCAAAGTAGGCAGAAGAGCTATGCCGATAATCGAAGGAAGGATTTGGAATTTCAAGTCGGTGATCATGTTTTCCTGAAGGTATCTCCGTGGAAGGGAGTCATACGTTTTGGTAAGAAAGGTAAATTGAGTCCCAGGTACATCGGACCTTTCGAAATTCTAGAACGAATTGGGGCTGTAGCTTACCGATTGGCAATGCCGCCAAGTCTCTCCAAAGTTCACGATGTGTTCCACGTATCTCTGTTGAGAAAATACATGCCTGACCCAACGCATGTACTCACCTATGAGGAATTAGAACTGGAACCGGATATGTCTTATTGTGAAGAGCCCGTCAGGATTCTTGATAGAAGAGAACAAGTACTTAGAAACCGGACGACGCGTCTGGTAAAAGTTTTGTGGAGAAATCATAAGATGGAAGAGGCAACGTGGGAACCCGAGGAACTTATGATGAAGAACCACCCGAGTCTTTTTATGCAGTAATACCCTAGAAATTGCGAGGACGCAATTATTTGAAGGAGGGGAGAATGTAACACCCCAAGCTTCTACGGTACGTTTCCCTTCGAATAATGTGATAGCGTGTGTTGTACGCAACACCGAGTTCTAACACACCATAACTAATCAAACTAGCCGTTATGAATAGTAATACCTACTTTTTGAAATTATATATATTTTGTATTTGAAAATGGACTTCATTTTTGGATTCGGAATATCGAATTTAGCCTAGGGTGAAATTTTGGTACATTTCGGATAACTTTCATATTTTGATGAATAGTGAAAATTACTAAATTTTAATTAAAAACAACTTTTTTAATCAAATTAATTACTAGTGATAAATTATGAATTTGAGTGGTTTTAAAGTATATTTAGAATATATTTTTACCATTTAATATAATTTTGGTCATTGGACATAATTTTACAATTAAACCGAACATAAACAAGTGTCAATCTTTTGATAGTTATTATCTCTTAAAAACACGCTTTTTGTTTTAACAGCGGAAATTAATTTTAAATTAATTTATGCCACTTCTGTGTTTTGAATATAGGAAAATGGATTCCATATTTGGAATCAGGATGTTCAAATTGTGTAAATAGGTAACTTTTATTTTTAGGCATTTTGAATAGTTACTGTGGTAAATATTTTATTTACCATGGTTAAAGGGTAAATCCGGTAAATAAGGGTTAAAAAAATAATATTATAATAATACAAAATTACCCTAAAACGTGTCCTAACCTTATTGGTGGACACATACCCGACCATGGGCATCCTTGGGTCAATTTGGGGACCCCTTGGAGCCACTTGTATGTGGTAGGGACACATTATATTAATAAAGTTAAAATAAAAATAAAAATGGCATAAGCTTACATCTTTTATAAGAACAATTTTTACATAGGGTTATACATGTTGGATTTTCGATTATAAATATTCATTAGAAAGATAAAAAGATTTCCTACATAATTATGTTTTATTTATAATTTTTAGACATTAAATAATTTATTTTATTTATGACACAATGATGATGCAGTAATTACTAAAATAGTAAAAAATTAACATAATTGATATTATAAATACCCAAATAAATATAATATGAAACTTTTAATGAATTAAACTAATTTTCTAGGATAATATGATATATTAGGATTGAGTTTATTGACTTTGTTCGAAGTAATCAATCTGTTATGAGTTTCACAAAAATCAACTATTGAATAGTGTCAAAATTGACATAAAAGAGTTCTTAAAACAAATATTATATTATTAATTGATATTAAATTCCTAAAAATCTAAGGTTCGGCCAAGAGACTTATATTATGATAGGTTAATCATTAATGGACCACTTGGGGGTCTCTTGGATGTATATAGTAAGTTTATTAACCATATTATATAAAAATACAAAGAGACATTGTAAAAGTGAAACTAATTAACTTAGAGTTAATACTTAAAGATAAGGTTAATATAAGTACCCAAACCTGTCTAAATTCTATTGGTTGAGTGGTTTTCGACCTATCCCCACCTTAACCTTTGAATAGTCAACTTTGGAGCCATTAGAAACCGAATATGAATTTATTATAAATTAATATTTCTAGCTTTTCCAAAGGTGCCCCTCACCCCTCTTATAAAAGGGCACTCCTCCTTTTCATTTCTTCACACCTTCAAAGCCTTTTGGTTCGGCCAAACTCTGCCCAAATACTCTCCCAACATCCCTCAATACAACCTATAGGCCTTAGTTTGATCAGAAAGCCAACCTAAGGAGCCCTTTTGATCAAATCAAAAGGAAGAACCCGAAGAAGAGGTAATGATTTCACCACCCTTTTCTAAGTTCATTTCTTCTTCCACTTCTTCTTACTTTGTTCTTACCATTCTGAAATAATAACTCCAGTATCTCACATATACTGTGATGTTATTATAAGTATGGTACAACCATATTCAGTATTCTATCCACCCTTTGAATAACATGTCACCATACGTGCGTACGTACGGCTTACCGTCTCCACGTCGTGGTGTAATTGTTATTCAATATAATATTATTTGGATGGGTATAATAATGATGTGTAACTCATGTAAATAATAAATATAACATGTTAATGATTCTGTATATATGATATACCATCCATTTATATATTATTTTAATATCAAAAGAATGATATTGTCGCTCGTGCGTACGTACGGACTACCGTCTCCACGAACGCGATGAGATTCATTCTCCATCGTAACCATTAAAGCGTAATTATCATTTTATGATTTAAAAATGATGTTTAAGGACTTGATATCATTATGGATATGAATAATATACAACCTATCCTTTACAAACATGTCTTACGTAACAAAACATATGAAAGAAAACAAGTAAGTTAACACCCGAAACAACGATAATACTAAGATATTATTACCAAATCAATATTAAAAGATCATATATGATATCATATTAATGTATATGATTCTTTTATAATTTAATAACAATTATTTCACCATTATACAGCAGGTTAACCTACCACAACCAAGGAAAAGTACAAGGTAAGGGTTATTTCACAATCTCTTCATTATCCGAGGTTGTTTATATGTAATAATCTACTGGGATCTTGTTATCATCCACGTCCATGTTTCTTCAAAATGTATTTCAAAACATTTCTAATATTTAAAAGAATATGGTTTAAAGTCATTTATACCCTTGTTTGACTTTTTATAAGAGGTTTATAAAGGAATCTTTCCGTCGTTTTCAAAACAAGGTCCTTTTTAACCTTTTCGACAGAATTGAGGTAAGAATGTTTTTTTTAACTTATACGGCGGGTGCGGTTATTTTACGCCGTTATAAAATCTTCAAAGATTTCCTTACAAGCTTATAAGAATATTTTCAAAGAAAATGTTTTATTTTATATGGATCTTAAATGATTTCAAAATAAAAGGAGATATTTCTTTAAAAAGAATTTTGATTTCATCTATGTCAACATCCTTTGATGGATTTTAAGATTATTTGAAGTTGATTTATTATGATACAAAACTTCTATATTGTATTGAAGGTTTTGTGATATGTTTGACTGTGGATGTTCTATTTTTATACCATTCATAGTTTATTGTGAAAGTATTGACATTTCGTATGCTAGTTTTAATACGAATGTTTATGTTATGTTTAAACCTTTTCATATGGGAATGCATTGGACTTAATAAGTGACGGGTGGAGCCCGCTATAGCTCCTCGATGCATCGGTAGGTCTCATGAGACAAACTAGTGTCTTGGCACAAGGCCTTGACAAAATCTTATTTGTAGTCTTGGCACGAGGCCTTGGCTATGTGGTTATGATAGTCTGGCATTATGCATTCCAACATTATGAAAGTGGTTATTGATTTTTGCATGTGATTATTCGATTAGTAGAATATCCATGTGAATAAGTAAATGGCATTATTTCATTTTACTTTTTCCATACCATGTTGAAGTTCAATTCTAAAAGGCTTTTGTTTTTGTAATGCATTGCCTTAAATGTTTATTCTTATTTATGAAAGTTTCCGCTATATTGTTATCCTTACTGGGCATTTGAGCTCACCCCTTTTCTATGTTTTATTTTTCCCCAGGATGTGAAGAAGTAAATTATGAATGACCTGCAGGGATATTATGAGGGGATAGTAGTGTGGTTTATGGAGACATTATGTTGTTGTAGTAGTTTTTCATTTTATGATGTAATGTTAAACTTATGAATATATCTAGTGTTTCCAAGGCTACTAAACCAATCGGTCTTTCGAGTTTTGATCTTTCTTGTGATCATGCCAATGTTATGTAATAATGCACCGACTCTGGGTAACTGGGGTCGGGGCGTTACATATATCATTTACACTTGAATATTGTAGAAACTAGAAATTTCATGTTAAATAATGAGGGATATTATGATATCATAAAATAGAGGGAGATAGAAAAAAAACACAATTACATATTTCTCACAAAATATGTAATAATTAAAATCAGTAATAATCAACTTGTTAATTTTTAGTATAAAATGAAATTATCACAATCCAAATGATCACTATTTGAAAATGGATATATCATCATTGTAAGTAACTTCTATTAGTTTTAATTATGCCTTTTGGTTTTTTTAATCTATGAACATAAATATTAAGTGATGAAATCCTAAATTCAAAATCTGTCAACTCATGTAGCGAGTGATGAATATTTCCATGAATATGAAACATATATGTACAATTAATTCATTGTTAAAGGTTTTTTCTTTCATATATGTCTTGTTAACTCATGAACCCTTCGAAAACAGGGACTTTTATAACATGCTTGATCACCTCTGTGGTCTTTACTAGTAAAGAGGTATAAATTAATTGTGTGATATTTCCAAAGAACTATTTAAGATTATTCATGGATAGTTTTCAACAGTTATGAATCACATAGTCAAAATTATTTGATACACCATATACTTAGTGGTTCTATGATTTAATCTACTCATGGAACTAGGAACAAGTCTCATTATGGAATACCTCCCTCAAAGTGTCTCCATTTTTTTGGGAATTTTAAAATGGAAAAAATTTAAAAGAAACTACCACTCCTTCTTATCCTCATTATCCAAATAGATATAGATATGAAGCGTGAAAATCCATTGATCCATATACTGAACCAATGTATAGAGAAAGAGAATATATTTATGGCCAATGATTCTACACCCTCTTTTACAATGAAGAACAAAAATTTAGAAAAAATGTATTTTGATGATTTCTGTTTCTCATATGGAAAAAATAGTATCATTAAGAAAAAGTACACAGAGCTAAAGAATCAAGGAGAAGCTGTAAGTGTGTATGTTATTGAGATCAACTTATCTATTTCTAAAAATGGCGTATTAGATATAACTTTGGTTCTCACATATGTATTCAATTACAGGAACAGAGTGTATAAAAAATTTAACTTAGAATATGTGGATCAATCAGAATCCAATAGAGATAAACTTGTTGATGTTGCTATTGGAACTACAACCTCAAATTACAAACTGAAATGGTTATTGTCTTAAATTGTTATTATTATGTTTGTTCATTTACCAAAAACATAATTTATGTATCTAGACTAGATAAAAATTTATTTATTATATAATTAGGAAATAATTATTTATTACCTAATTAATACTTTTGATATGGTAAGGCACATTTTCATAACATACATTATGTATTAGATTACATGATCATAGTGATAGAAAATCGATAATGATGTTTATTCACGTGACTCATACCACACACATCATTGGAATCACTAGATAGGTCATATAACTAAAAAATCATGAAATGATTACAGAAATATTTATCATTAAATTCTTTCAAATTAAAACCATATTTTTTATGTCATGCATGTTTATAGGGGAAAAAGTCAAAATATCTATTTAGTGGGTAAGGTGAAAGTTCTATATTACTTAATCAATTATTTTATACGAATTTTTGTGGACCATTTACTATTGGGATTAGGGGTGGGTTCTCATAATTTATAACATTTACTAATGATTTTATTAAAAAAAATTATATTTACTTAATGATATATCAGTTGGATTATTTTGATAAATTCCAAAAATACAACAATGAACATGAAAAACATCATGGTAGGATGATTAAGGAACATTGCTCAGGAAAATGTGGATAATATCACAACCAATACAGAATTGATTACTTTTAGTATCCTTGGATCCTATACAAAATTAATTCTCCAAACATGCCTCTATAAAATAGTTTATGTCAATGGAGTAAACAGACCTTTTTGGACAATGTGAGATAAATGTTGACTCTTGCAATTCATCAATTCTATTTTTTGGGATATGTGTTACAAATAGTAGCACATATACTAAACCAAGTTCCAAATAAATTTATTTATGGAAAAAAATGATTTTTGGTGGGAAATAAAAGTAATGTAATTTATTTTACTTGTGTGGGTTATTGAATAATTTTTTTAAAAAGCTTCGGGTAAAAAACATTCACTATAAGGCATAAATTGTACATTTATTTGATAACCCATGGAATAATGGGGATATTAAATTTAATAACCCTAATAAAAAATTGATATTGTGTAATTATGTTACATATTCAATGAGGGGGATCACATATCCAAAATAGATAGTGGGAGTAAGACAAAATTTGATGAATTTAAGTACCAAGGAACAATATTGTTGGAACATTGTCAAATTCCTAAATCTCTTAGGGAAGAAGAATCTATTGCAAATAAAAATGAAAATCATAGGAGAAAAAGATTGGTCATAGATCCATTAAGGTATGGTTATCTAGTTATTGAGTATGGTGATGTATTAATAACTAATAATAAATATCATTTATCCAACAAGGATGCAATATGTGGCAATAATGTATCCATGTGGCAGGAATCCAGGAATTTAGAAATGTATTCCATGTACCATAACAATGTATGGATTTTGGAAGAACATAAAGTGTATGAAAATACTATAGGTTTAAAATAGTTATTCAAGAATATAATATACTTGGAATGAAAATTTAAACCTATAAGGTGTGACTAGATGCAAAAGGTTTACAATAGCATCATGGTATTGACTACGATGAAATCATTTACTAGTTTTAATGATATAATCCATCAAAACTCATCATTCCATTGTATCTTATTAGGAAGATGAGATTTGGAGAATGGATTTAAATATATCCTTCCTTAACGGGATCTATTATGAAGATGTTTACATCAAAAAACCTAAACTATATTGGACTCTAAAGGATTTCAATAAGATATTAATGTTGCAAATATATATTTATATATTAATTCAATCATCCAGTAAAGGAAAATTCAATTTGATGAATCCATAAATGATTTTTTACAAAAAATTAATGTAGGCCACGTAAATAAAAAATTATTAGTGGTAGTGAAATTTTCTTTTGAATAGTTCATGATGATGACATAAACTATATTGGAAATTAAATACTACCATTAGAATCTTTTACGTCATTGATGAATAAATTATTTACCATTAAACACTTGGAGAGGAAAAATTTACACTTGGGATCAATATCCATCATGTTAGATCCATGACTTTTCTTGGACATTTTCAGAGTACATCCATTGAAAAGATGTTGAAGAGATTAAATATTTAACAATCCATGGTATGATTATTTCAAGAATCACATGGCATACATCATTCGATGAAAATTTTTCCTCAATCACATGAAGAAATAAATATATCATGAATGATTCTATATGAAATTGATTATGGGTAAGTCATATATGTTAGGATATATACTAGGTTAGATGTCGCCTTCCCATTAAGTGTGTTTTGTTGATATCAATTGGATCCAGGTGATTTCCAATGTATGGTGGTCAGGACACTACATAGTTAACTAATCCATACTATGATATGATACATGTTAAAGGAAATGATGAAAAATATTTAATCATAGGATATGAGGATGCTATTTTACAATATAATAAATATGACATGATGTCACAAAGGGGATACATGTTCAAATTAAATGGAATTTTTGTGATCAGGAAGGGATCAAAAAAGGTTGTGGTTGAAAATTCAACTGTAGATTTAAATAGGTGTGTAGTATATGACGAAGCTAAAGAATTTGATTGCAAGCATAACTTCATATAAAATCTTGATGTGGTTCCCATCAGTAAAGATCCCAACACACACTACTGAGACAATACTAAAGTGGTGGATCTCACAAATGAGTTAAGGTCTTATCTGCAGATGATGAAAAAACACCAAATATATTATATCTTGAAGGATTATTGTCAAAGAGATGATGTTTTAGTGACTAGTATTTCAATTGAAGACAACAGGGAGGTCATATTGACTAAATCTTTGACGCAATAAATACATGATTTATAGGTGAGTTATAGTAGGCTAAATTTTGATGGAAGTTGGATCTAGTCAATGTTGGAGTTTTTTTCACTATTTCTCAATAAAGAATTGAATTTAGTTTTATTAAATGAATTTTTGATCTATTAAATAATAAATTAAACATATTATTATATATTGGTTGTCTTTCTTCATGACCAAAATATAATAATGTCTTTGATAATTTAATACATTATTAAGGTCATAATAGTTCTCTTCTATGATGACAACCTTGATGTTCTATGAAAATACTATTAATATAGTGTTGTGGTTGGATATCATACTATAATAAGACACATGGTATATATAATATTAGGTGAGAGTACTCATAACTAGACGATACAACTTCTTTGGATGTTCGTACATGGTAATCTCTAAGATGAGAGATTATGAAAACATACTCACCTATAGAAATTATTCATGTTTTGGTGTCATCAGATATTTCTTTCTATGAGAATGATTAATTGTTTTTATACATTATGATTATCATTAATGCATTTCATAAATCCTGCACTAGGATTTTCTGACAAAAACAGCCACACTAATTGATTGAGTGAAGTACGGATTGTTTGTTACTTCAAAAATTACATGTTATTAATGGATAAGTGAAGAATGTATTATTTCAATGCATATTTATGGAATATGAGATCACAGACCATTTATTGAAATAGAAATATTTAAAAAAACTCCATGACCATATTATAATGGTCATCTTATTTCATATAGTCAAATAATGATGTATCAAGCATATTGATTGACGACACCATTATCAATTCTGCATGGTGGGATTATGTGAAAAATAAATTATATTACATTGTGACTATCCTTATGATTTTGTAACCATTTTGACATTATTATCATTCTCTTGGATTCTTTGACTTGTTACTAGATGGTAATCTTGGACATCATACAAGCAAACCTAATTCCAATGAGAAAAAATCTTAGAGGGTCACACACTATTTGTTCACGGTGATCCCTATTAAATTATATTTGAAATTAAATAATGGAATATATATTTTTTTCAAGGATGAGGAATAATTTTTTTAATGTCATATTGATTGTTTAAATTAAATATATTATTTTTCACAGGACAATAAAAAAAATATTTATTTATTTTGATGATTATATAATAAAAATATATTTACTATTTTGTGAATAAAATATTAAAGTAAAAGTGTAAAAAAATTGGGTGTTTAATAAATATAGGAGTTCAAATAAAGAAATTTAGTTTTAAGGTATAAAATATTTATTTATAAGTACATATATATTATTAATACATTTTTCGCATGTTGGTGGACCCCAACATGAATGAAAAATGTACCCCCATTATCTTCTCTTTTTATAGAGTTCTCAAAATGTTGCACAACAGAAACATGTTAGTGTGGCATACATGAGTAGTTCAAGGCATCATACATGGGCTAAATCCAGTCTATATATCTCTGTCACCCTATCTAATATCAGGATGTGGAAGTGAGTATCATTGAAAACAACATTCTAGAAAAGTTCGGTAGGATGAAACATGGAGATTTTACCCTAATAATGGAGAAAGAATGTAGCAGATGTTGTTGGAAATTTTCTATAGTGGTAGCCGAAGAATAGAACACAAAAATCCTAACCCTATTATATAGGGTCACTCTCAGAACATCACTACGTCAAATTCAGTTCCTAGAATGATGGTTTATACGGAGGATCCATGGTACATGATTTTTATAATGTCTTCCAACAACTGAAAATCGTTTTAAATGATGATTACCCATAATAACTCATAGATAACACCTGTAACGATGGCTCCAATATAGCCATCGTGGTTGGGTTGCAGTCTGTGTTGGGAAACAACAATGAATTACTGTAGGAAGCCTTATCCTAATAACTAATGTATATGGGAATAGACATGTGAAAGTAGGGATCCATGTATAATAGTGGTAGAACCTTAAACAATGACAACTCCACCAATCTGACCACTGCAGTGACGAGGGTAGTGTATGGAATGGTAGGAGATAGTTGGAAATATTGGGTGATAAATAAATTTTGGGGGATATATGGGGGATGACCAGCTTATGATGGTGGGTTTTCATGTGGACGAATTGTGGGGTATACATATATGGCCACACCAAATAGCCTCTTATGGTTTTCCACATCCCGCTCCAGCTTCATGTATGTGTCATCACCCCATCTCTCCAACACATGTTCTTTATTAGCAAATATTTATCAATGTCCTATGTCGTCCAATACCCGACCATCACCACCACATGAGTTAGAATACAATAGTGGTCATCCTCAATGGTGTTACCAATGTAATTTTGGGGATCAAGCCCAACGATACTGCGTAATACGTCGAAGAACAGATAAGATTCACATGAAGGCCTTTTATCACTGGTATGTATTTTTTCCCTTGATGGAATTTTCTCTTCACTCCCTTGAATATACCATTTTTGATGTACCACTGATAATCACAATCAGGATACCTGATATTCATCATTCCATGAAAACGAGTCTACATACCCCTGAGGAATAAAATATAATGGAAGAGGTTACATACACATGAATGATTGGGTAATTAATTTATGTTATTATATGTACTAATCCATATGTCACATATTCATTATGTGTGGTAGGAATATATCAATAAAATCTAGGTAACCACAATTTTATAGTAGTCAAGACTATGTTTATGTATATAAGGGATACTGAGGATATTATCATAGTTTATTCAGGAGATGAGGAGCTAGTATTCAATGGATATGAAGATTCTAGTTTCTAGACATAGCAACATGACATGGAGTCACAACTGGATTACATCATCACATTGAATGGATGTGATGTGAGATGGAAGTGATCAATAAAGTTTGTGGTCATAGATTCTAAAATAGAGTCCAAGTATATTGCATCTTATTAGGTAGTTGAAAAATTAGTTTGGATGCAAAATATCATCTAAGAGCATTATTTAGTGATTATATGTAAATATATCACAACACTCTATTGTCATAATACTTCATTGGTGTCTATGAAAAAAAAATCCCATGTAACATCAATAGATGAAAAACATAAATCAAAGTATAATCTCTTGAGTTATTTTTTTAAAGAGGAAAATATGAAATTGTTAGTATTTATATATAAGGAGACATGGTGGATAACTAACTAAATCCTTTACTTAGCAAAAACAGGGTTACCATATGAGTTTTAGTGGACTAAATTTCATAGTTTGTTATCTCCATTCCATGTGGTATTTTTTATAGTTTGTGTCAAGAAAACAACTCTTCATAAATTAATTACATGAATATTTGACATGATAAATAATAAATTAAGCATATTATTATATATTGTTAGTTTTTTGGCATTACCATATTTTAATAATGTACTAAAATATTTGTCTCAAGGATAAGGTCATAGTGATTACCCTTTAAGATGAGATCCTTGAAGTGATTTGACAATATTCTAAATATTATATTGAGGTTATAAAAAATGTTTTTATGGTAGATGTTTTTAATAGACCATCTTGTGCGAGTAATCATAATCATATTAAAATACTTCTCACGAGGTTCAGAGAAGCTAATCTCTTTAATGAGTGATTATGGGAACACAAATGCGAGTAGGAATTATGCATGTTTTCATGTAATTAAATATTCATCTATATATATGGTTATCTTATGAAATACTATAATATAAATATATACAAACAATAAAATTATTAAATTTTTATAAGAAAAGTAATTTTTTCCCTCAGAAAATATTACATGCAATTAAATAAACAATTTATATGTATTTTTGAAATGAAAAAATATATTAACTACAAAATGTATAATTACTTAAAAAAATTATATTTTTTTTAAATAATATAATATATTTACTAATTATAATAAAATGAAATATTAATAATTTATTTTTAAACTATGGTATTAATATATTAATATATTTTATTATATTCATTATAATACAATATTTTATAAACATATTATATTATACATTGTAATTATTTATTAATTAAAAAATCACTTATTGATTTTACATTATATTTTATCAAATTATATAATATATATTTAATGACACATAATAAAATGAAATATCATGTTTTAAACTACCCATTTAATTAGATGAACATAAAAAATTACCATCTAAACCATAAAACAGTATTAATTAATCATATATAATGATAATAAAAACCATTTTTCACAAGTATAAACACTAAAAAAATTATAAATTATAATAAAATATTAAACTACCCTAAATAAATTCTCAAATAAATGTAAAAACTAATATCAAAATGGAAATAAATATTAACATTACATAACAAAACAATCATTAAATTTATAAACTGAAATTTCTTCAAATAAATATCAAGCCTCATAATTTAAAATATCATTATTTCGATTATAATTCAACAAAATAGTAGCGAATGGAGAAATATAACATTGAAAATGGAAATTTTTTATGCATCACAAAAAATTATATTAATATATTAAATACAATTTTATAATATTATATTTACAATGTTGCATTACATTAATATATGTACACAAGATTATTATACAACGATAATATATAGATTATTTCAATATAGAACATAATAATGAAAAAATTGTAATTTATTATAAAATAACTAATTGATATTTAAATAAATTTTAAATTACATCTTTTATTTTAAAAAAATATAACTTATAAAAAAATATCAAATTATATTTTTTGAATCAATTTTCTATACAATTAAACTAATTAAAAAATCTTTATTTTAGAGAAATTAAAATATTAATATAATGTTTACATTCTATTATATATATATATATTGAGAAGAAAAAATATATTAATTATAAAATTACTAATAAATTAAAAATTACTATCTTTCATAAAATCCAATAATGGAAATAAATATATATTAATTATAACACATTAATATATATATAATATATTAGTAAATGATTTCATCAATTATATTTCTTATTAAATTTCAAGGAAATAAATATATTAAAAAATAAGTAATTAATTTAGTAATATATTTTAGAAAATAAAATAATATATATGTATAGATATATAAACATAGATATATATCTAATATTATGCAAGGACCTTATGCAATAATATATCACAATAAATAATAAAACTAAATCATAAAACAATACTAATCAATGAACTGATATAATTTAGAAGAAAAATTTAAAAAATACAAACAATAAAACACAAAATAATAAACAATGTGGTCAAAAAAATATTATACAATTTTGAATAAAATTATAAAAAACATCAAAATTTTAAAAAAAAATCTTAATTATAATAAATATTATTTCGATAATGTAAACCAATAATTAAATTAAGTTCAATAAAATTTTGTGGGAGGAGACATGGAATGGTTTCAAAATTTTAGATTTACTAATGGGGATTGCTGAATGGAGATATATGAATAGAGTATTTAGGGGGTTTTTTATGGGGTATCCTTTGAGCCATAATCTGTTATGAATGATTAATAGATTCACACTTGTAACCGTAGTGGAATTGGGTGTCATGTAAGAGTGAGAGTTGTATGATCGTCCCAATGTTCAAGGGTTCCAAAAAATGGATTCACAAAAATATATATTTTCTTTATAGGGATGTGGGATCACGATTCGTAGATAGTGGATTAGAACTATGATTTACTAATATATAAAGAAGGTGTTAGATCTAGGAAAAGAGGGAGATGATGTGAAAAAAGTACGTCTATGCATAGAGTGGCGTTTTAAGGATGAGTGAATCGTGTTGTCTAATCAAGAATTCTAATCGTATGATTTTCAAGGAAGAAACTATCTTTAAAATAACCATCTTTTAAATTATTTCTTTGAGGGAAATTAATTGATAAGTGCTTCCATTGATATTTTTGAAAATGGTGAACTTTTTAAAATAGAAACATCATTGATATAATTTATTGTGAGGGTCTTTCCAAAAAAACATCCTTCCCGAAATAAATTTCCAAGAAGGATCTTAAAGGGAATATGATTTACAACTTCCATTGAAAAAAAACCACACATAGATCAAGAATTTTTTTCCTTTACACACAATTTAATGAATATTTTTTCTATAATTATCATATATGGATGAATTTTTATTTTTTATGGTTGATAATAAATAAAAATTCCATGAATTTATATCCATTAATTGATTCAGATATCACACCATTATACCGAAACAAATTGGATACTAAATATTGGCAATCCATTTCAAAATAAATGAAATATAAAACCATAGAATCATTGAAATTGAATAAAAGTATACAAAAACCCTATCAATAATGGTATAAAAATTAATAAAAGAGAACATGATAATTAAATATATGGTTCAGACCATTTATTCATATTCCATATTAAGAACACAAATCTAATCAAATTTTTATAAAGAGCTGATAATAAATGGAATCATAGGATAGAAAATTGTGGAATAATAGCACTCAAATAGATTAAATAAGAAGAGGTATAACCCTTTCTAGTGTTAAAAAAGACAAGAAATATAAAAAATGAACCACTGGAACCATCATGAGGAACACAACAAACATAGTATAAAACCCCTTTCTATGGATAAAATAACATGAAAAATCACCATCAAAAAATCATTGTAGACAAATAATCCATCATAAGAACATTAAATTCATAGTGTTATCTGCAGGGTCTATACTCCCAGTATAAGAAGCAAATGAGTTTCAAATTTGATCCACTAACCATCTCTCTTACTAAGGATCATATTATACCCATTTTCACATCATCTATATCATATTAAAATTATAAAATACTTATATATATTCACTCTTAGAACAAGTGGGAACTTCTGGTAGTTAATCCTAAATAAAGAAACCCTTAAAATGAATTTAACTCCATTAATATATGTGGTTGGTCATTTATATTTGGAATCAATTTCTTAAAAAATAACAAATGGACAAAATTTCAAAAGGGACTTAACATATTGTTCTATTAAATGGTCACAATGATGTGTTACATATATTTATTAAATCAATATGTATGGTTAAATTTTTCTATATAGGGGTTAGTGCCCACTACGTTGTGGTCATCACATTCTAAGTATGGGTTGGTGAACTGAAACTACTATATATTATGGCAAGCCCATGTCTATGTAAATGTATCAATTTATCTACCCACATTATGTAAGGGTTACTAATTGTTATGTTATATTATCCTAGTCCACATGTAAAGGTATCCCTATAACAAAAGACATAAATAAATATAAAAATCACCAACATATGTGTTATCTAAGAAAAAAAACCACGTAAGAGTAATGACCCACAAACAAAAGGGTTATGGATACCAAATTTAATGGTAAAAACACCTCATGAAAAGGTAACATGCACTCAAGATAGATTAATACAAATATCTTATAAAGGTAGAAAAATAATCCAAAATATTGAATAAATAACTCTAAAAAATATGAAGTTTAAATAACCATGTAATATGTGATTATTTATTGAATAAATAAATGAAAAACATGAAAAAAATTTCATATCAAACTGTTACCTCATACAATTCCATGGGTGGAATCCCCCCTTTGGTTGGTGATGGTTCTTCTTTTTCAACAGAATCAACATCGTCTTCAAAAAATTCAACAAACCCCAAATATTCATACAAACTATCCCTATTTAAAAAAACTAATGAAATCCCTCTAGTATAGGCTTCATATGCATGTTCAATAAAAAATACCTTTTGAATGATTGAGAATGACTATGTTTGGGAACCTTATCACCTAGTTCCAAAACCCATTCATCATCATTGCTGAACATGTCTTATAAACTAGCACATTAGATATCACAATCATTCCCCATCATTCTATGATCTATTGAGAACTGAGTATTTATTGGATTCAAATTCGTAATAATAAAACGATGTTCCTCTTAACGATTTCTTTCCTACTTAACAAGGCTTGAACTTAGAACCATAATTACCCCTTTGAGACATTCAACACTAGATCACATTTTTTCCTGTACCTATGTAATGTTAATATAATCCATAATAGCCCCACCTTATCTAACCATTCTATATTTGTTATCTATGTTTTATATGGTGTATTTGAACCAAAATATTTTACATTGGTTATATATATGATGGATGTGTTGAATATTAATAAAACATCTCATTAAATATAGTTTATTATGCTACCTGGATATAATGTGATAATTTCCAAGAGTATACATGATATTATTAATGTCACAACATATATTTGAAATGATTATATACATGATTTAATATGAAAATATTTATAAATAATGTTATATAGTATGATAATGAACTGTAATGGGACACATAGTACATAGAATATAATGTGTGAGTACTCTTAATATGTGATGTTTCTTCTCAGGAAGTTCAAAATTTGTAATCAACAAGATGGGATATTATGAGAAGACACCAACCAGTATGAATATTTTATGATTCTGCATCATTAGATATTATTATTTGTTATCATGTGTAATGGCCCTTATACTTTTATATTATCACTAATGCATTCCATGAATGAAGATTGTATATTCTGAAATGAAAATCATGATGGCATATAATTTTTGTGAGGTAGGGTATGTAGGGTTTTTTAAATTGATATATCGTTAATGTATAAGTCAAGGAATGAATGATGTCATCCATATATATAGAATCATATATTTTGACATTTTGTTTCGAATAAAACATTATCCTAATGAATTTAGAAATCACAATTCATTAATGAAATGATGGTTGGTTATTTGTGGTTCCTTTTGATGCATTAGTATAGTGAAATGGAGATAATTTTGATTCCATTGATTGAATAATTTTAATTCCAAAAGAGATCATGGGATCTGTGTGAATTGTGGTTCTTTTCAATCTATTCGATACATATTGATACATGTGATGTAATAATGAATAGGATACAAGTAAACATTATATCTATTTATTTCAAATTTTTCAAAATTCACATTACAAATAAAATTATTTCTACATCCTATAATGTGATAATTATACTACCTATACAATTTTACTATGATTGTTTTCATTTTAAATATATTTTAAATCTCTACATCTAATTTTCAATTCCTATTTCCACATAATTTTCTATTGATTTTGAGAATAAATATTGTGACATTGTATGATTAAACGATTGAATATATGAATAATTTTTTTATGATACAAACAAATACGGGAATGAATTTATAAGTAAAATATAATTGGGAAATTTATTATATCTACTTCCTCCAACATCACCCTTCAAACCTATAGAATTACAGATATTTTCGTGAGTTTATAGTAATAAAATCGATTTCCATTATTATATTTATAATTACATGTTTTTTTTTATTTTACTTATATACTCTATTGTATTTATATTTTAATTTATTTTTCAACAAACATATTAATGATAATCCATTCAATTTTGGATACTACTTCATATAATTATAAAATTTCAAACTACAAGATCGAGAGAATTATTAATAGTTCTATTTGAATAGTGAATAACATTAAAATCGTTCTAGAAAATGTAACACCAGACTATATGTATGTTAATAATTTCTATATTATATTATTTATGTATTAATATATTTTTTCATTCAATGTGTCTACCAAATTGTAAATAATTATTTATCTAAGGAACATTTGGATATTTATATCATTTTATATAATTAATTATAATTCTAAATATGTATACAGTTGTAAAAATTTTAAAAGGATGAAATTATATACACTATATATTATTTAATTTAAAATATTTTAATGAATAAATAATTTTTTTTATTTCTTCTAAATTTTTTATAACAAATAATGTATCTTTTTGGATATTAAACAACAACTAATAAATCATTGATCCCACAAGTATTATAGATCTTTTCATATACTCAACATGTATTTCAATATCAATTGTTTCCACATCTATATTCCTCAAACATGTTCCTATATTATTAATTAAATTTAACCATTTTTTAAATTTCTATTTTAGCATGAATTTATTGTCTACATTAAAAAGATACCATATTTCTTTTTCTTCATTGAATTTTTCATAATTATTTGTTAACATTGGTTTTGAATTATTTTTTATATTTATTAATTTTTACATAATGTCTTTTTAGAGTTTTTCATCCACCAAAGTCTAGGTTTTATGAAAATGTAACATTTCAGTAATGTCCTACTACAATTTCTCAACTATTGAAAAACATGACAATTTTATAGAAATATTTATATTAACAATTTCGGGTGTTCTGTGAAATATTCATTGTTATTTTGAATCTTAATTTTGTAGAAATGATTATAAAAAAATCATATAACACATGTTCTATTATTTTATGTTAGTCGATCTTGAAGTAATTTGGTTTTAGAGTTTCATGATTAATTTTTTTTTCAAGTTTTTTTTAATCACCACATAGTTTTTTATCTATAGATTTACCTACATGGGATTTTATGTTTACTTGAAATAGTGAGAGTCCCTAATTGGATTTTTATTTTTCATTATTATATCAAATATTTTATATGTCTCACGTAAATATTACTTTTCATTTATTGATTTTATACTATTATTTCTCAAATAAGGAAATTAAAAATTTTACTCTATTATTTTAAGTCTATAAATTAACATATAAATATATATATTTATATTAGTGAAACCTTAAATTTATTTTCTTATGATTATTGAAACATTATAGATTTATTATTGGAGAATCATTTATATATAAAAAAATTTAAAAATGAATAGTAAAAAAGAGAGTTATAGAATCCTAATCTCTATTTATTCAACCGTATTCATATATTTTATAATAATAGACATATACATAATAAATATATCAAATACTCTTAAATATAATATTTGGTTGTAATATAAAAATAAATATATAGACATGATTTCATTTTTAAAAATATTAACACCTATATAAATTAATATATATGTATATCTGAGGAAATTCAGAAACCAAATCAATTTCTGCTCAAGATATTTATAGTGAAAAGATTTATTTTTCATATATATAAACATAGCTCAGGATTTTGACAACAATAATTATAGATATTAGATGGTTTGCTGGTGCTAGTTATGCCTGAAGAAAAATCTATTATCGCTAAAAATTGATTTATCACAGGCCATTCGCCGGGTCTTCTATTCTATTTCAAGTGGAGTCACTGAGTTTTCATAGATGTATCTTATAATCTTCTTCAATTCTGTCTTCCATTGTGGGTTACCACACCATAATTTCCACAACCTACTACATCACCACCTCCACATGAAGTTGTCCATATCACAACTCATGATTAATTATAAAGTCATTAATATTGATAAAAAAATAAATTAAAAAATCCTAAATGATATGATTAGTTATCTAATTTATAATAAAAATATAAATATTAATGATTTCAAATATATAATGTAAATAATAAAATTAATAATAAATTTAATATGATATTTATAAATAATTAGTAATAATTAATAATCTAATAAATCATAGTTATATTATTATATGATTATTTAACAATAATAATAATTATAAAATACATGGGACTGTTTTTTAACCATGCATACTCAGTCTATTTTTTTTAATGAAAATAAAAAAACAATATGCACAAATCATTGGTCACACAAGATGCCACCCCAAACATAAATGTGGCTAGATCAATATCACCCAAATTAGTAATCAAAAAATCCCCAAAATTAAAATCTCTATCAATGCCTTGAATGGTTTCCATTACACACCATATCCATATGGTTCAAAAAAATGGGAATCCTATGCATTAACCATCCGATATATACATGTCTCAACTCACATCCCAGGGTCATCACAAACAAACATATCAGGGTTTTCACAAACCGAGAGTCACCGCCATCCCATTGTTGCGGATTAAAACAGTTATCAGTAAACCCCATAATCAATACTTCTATTCCAGATACCCCAAGGCATATCGGTCCTCAAAAAATAAACCTTCTTGTGATTGGAACAATACACACCCAATAACATACTTCCATACACCTCTTCATACTTCCCAAGTCAAATTGCAAGGCAGTTGACAAATTATATGGGCTCCACCTGCGGTCGGCAAGATCCATAACCATAATACAATTTAATGAAAGAGAACATGATAATTAAATATATGGTTCAGACCATTTATTCATATTCCATAATAAGAACACAAATCTCATCCAATTTTTTATAATGCGATGATTATAAATGGAATAATAGGATAGAAAATTGTGGAATAATAGCACTCAAATAGATTAAATAAGAAGAGTTATAACCCTTGGTAGTGTTATAAAAGAACAAGAAATAATAAAAAATGAACCAATGGAACCATCATGAGGAACAAAAGAAACCTAGTATAAAACCCCTTTCTATGGATATAATAACATTTAAAATCACCATAAAAATTCATTGTAGACAATTAATCCATCATAAGAACATGAAATTAATTGTGTTATCTGCAGGGTCTATACTCCCAGAACAAGGAGAAAATGAGTTTCAAATTTGATCCACTAACCATCTCTCTTACTAAGGATCATCTTATACCAATTTTCACATCATCTATATCAGATTAACATTATAAAATACTTATATTTTTTCACTCTTAGAACAAGTGGGGACTTCTGGTAGATAAGCCTAAATCCACAAAACCCTTAAAATGAATTTAACTCTATTAATATATGTGGTTGGTCATTTATATTTGGAAACAATTTCTTAATAAATACCAAATGTCTAAAATTTCATAAGGGACTTAACATGTTGTTATATTAAATGGTCACCATGATGTGTAACTTATATTAATTAAATCAGTACGTATGGACAAATTTTTCTATATAGGGGGCAGTGCCCACTACATAGTGGTCAACACATGCTATGTATGGGTTGGTGAACTGAAACCATAATATATTATGGCAATCCCAGGTCTATGTAAAGGAATCAATTTCACAACCCACATTATGTAAGGGATACTCCTTGTTATGTTATATTATCCTAATCCACATGTAATGGTATCCCTACAACATAAGACATAAATAAATATGAAAATCACCTACATAAGTTTTATCTAAGAAAAAAACCACCAAGAGTAATGACCCACAAACAAAAGGGTTATGGATACCACATGTAATGGTAAACACACCTCATGAAAAGGTAACCTGCGCTCAAGATAGACTAATACAAACATCATCTAAAGGTAGAAAAACTATCCAAAATATTGAAAATATTACTCTAAAAAATATAATGTGTAAATTACCATGTAATATGTGATGATTTATTTAATAAATATATGAAAAACACGACACAATTTTCATATCAAACTGTTACCTCTTACCATTCCATTGGTGGAATCCCCCCATTAGTTGGTGATGGTTCTTCTTTTTCAACAGAATCAACATCCTCTTCAAAAAATTCAACAGACCCCAAATATTTTTATAAACTATCCCTATTTAAAAAAACTAATGAAACCCCTCTAGTATAGGCTTCATATGAATGTTGAATAAAAAAACATTCGAATGATTGAGCATGACTATGTTGGAGAACCTTATCACCTAGCTCAAAACCCATTCAACATCATTGCTGGACATGTCTTATAAACTAGCACATTTGATATCACAATCATTCTCCACCATACTATGATCTATTGAGAACTGATCATCCATTGGATTTAAATTCGGAATAATAAAACGATGTTCCTCTTAACGATTTCTTTCCTACTTATCAAGGCTTAAACATAGAAATATAATTACCCCTTTGAGACATTCAACAGTAGATCAAAAGTTTTCCTGCACCTATGTAATATTAATATAATCCATAGCAGCCCCACCTTATATAACCATTATATATTTTCTATCTGTGCTTTATATGGTGTATTTGAACCAAAAAAATGACATTGTTTATATATACGATCGACGTATTGAATAATAATAAAAGATCTCGTTAAATATAGTTTATTATGATACCTAAATATAATGTAATAATTTCGAAGAGTATACATGATATATTAATGTCACAAAATATATTTGAAATGATTATATACAAGATGTAATATGAAAATATTCAAAAATAATGTTGTACAGTAGGATAAGGAACTGTAATGGGACACATAGTACATAGAATATAATGTGTGAGTACTCTTAATATGTGATTTTTCTTCTGAGGAAGATCCCTATTTGTAATAAAAAAGATGGGATATTATGAGAAGATACCAACCAGTATGAATTTTGTATGTTTCTGCATCATTAGATATTATTATGTATTATCATGTGTAATGGCCCTTATACTTTTATATTATCATTAATTCATTCCATGAATGAAGAATGTATATTTTGAAATGAAAATTGTGAGGGAATATAATTTATGTGAGTTAGTGTATGTAGGGGTTTCTTAATTGATATATCGTTAATTTATAAGTCAAGGAAGGAATTGTGCCATCCATCTATATAGAATCAGATATTTTGACATTTTGATTGGAATAAAGCATTATCTTAATGAAGTCAGCTTTCACTTTTAATTAATGAAATAAAGGTTGTTCATTTGTGGTTCCATTAGATGCATTAGTATAGTTAAATAGAGATAATTTTGATTCCGTTGATTGAATATGTTTAATTCCCAAAGAGATCATGGGATCTGTGTGAATTGTAGTTCTTTTGCATCTATTGGATAAATATTGATATATGTGATGTAATAAAATTATTTTTACATCCCATAATGTGATAATTATACTACCTATACAATTTTACTATGAGTGTTTTCATTTTAAATATATTTTAAATCTCTGCATCTAATTTTCAATTCCTATTTCCAAATATTTTTCTATTCATTTGGAGAATAAATATTGTGACATTGAATGATTAAATGATTGAAGATATGAATAATTTTTGTTGGATACAATCAAATAAGGGAATGAATTTATAAGTAAAATATAATTGGGAAATTAATTATATCTACTTCCTCCAATATCACCCTTCAAACCTATGGAATTACAGATATTGTCATGAGTTTATAGAAATAAAATAGATTTCCATTATTATATTTATAATTTCATGATTTGTTTTTTTAATTATATAATAGATTGTATTTATATTTTAATATATTTTTCTACAAAAATATTAATTATAATCAATTCAATTTTGGATATTACTTCATATAATTATAAAATTTCAAACTACAAGACCGAGAGAATTATTAATAGTTCTATTACAATAGTGAATAACATTAATATTGTTCTAGAAAATGTAACACCAGACTATATGTATGTTAATAATTTCTATATTATATTATATATGTTTTCATTTATTTTTTCATTCAATTTGTCTACCAAATTTTAAATATTTATTTATATATGGAAAATTTGGATATTTATATCATTTTTTATAATTAATTCTAATTCTAAATATATATACAGTTGTAAAGATTTAAAATTGATTATATTATATACACTATATATTATTTCAATAAAATTATTTAATGAATAAACAAATTTTTTTATTTCTTCTAAATTTTTTATAACAAATAATATATATTTTTGGATAATAAACTACAACTAATAAATCATTGATCCCACAATTATTATTGATCTTTTCATAGCCTCAACATGGATTTCAATATCAATTGTTTCCACATCTATATTCCTCAAACATGTTCCCATATTATTAATTAAATTTAACCATTTTTTAAATTTCTATTTTAGCTTGAATTTATTGTCTACATTAAAAGGATACCATTTTTTTTTCTACATTGAATTTTTCATAATTATGGGTTAAAATTGGTTTTCAATTATTTTTTATATTTATTAATTTTTACATAATTTCTTTTTAGATGTTTTCATCCACCAAATTTGGGGTTTTATGACAATGTCACATTTCATTAATGTCCTTCTAAAATTTCTCAACTATTGAAAAACATGACATTTTCATAGAAATATTTATATCAACAATTTCATGTGTTCTGTGAAATATTAGTTGTTATTTTGAATATTAATTTTGTAGAAATTATTAAAAAAATCATATAAGACATGTTCTATTAATTTATGTTAGTAATTCTTGAAATAATATGGTTTTAGAGTTTCATGAATAATTTTTTTTCAAGTTTTTATTTTAATCACCACATAGTTTTTTATCTATAGATTTACCTACATTATATTTGATGTTTACATTAAATAGTGAGAGACCCTAATTGGTTTTTTATTTTTCATTATTATATCAAATATTTTATATGTTTCACGTAAATATTACTTTTATTTTCTTGATTTTATACTATTATTTCTCAAATAAGGAAATTAAAAATTTTAATCTATTATTTTTAGTATATAAATTGAAATATAAAAATATATATTTATATTAGTGAAACATTAAATTTATTTTCTTATAATTATTGAGAAATTATAGATTTTTTATTGGAGAATAATTTATATATAAAAAAACTTAATAATGATTATTAAAAAAGAGAGTTATAGAATCCTAATCTCTATTTATTCAACCATATTCATAGATTTTATAATAAAAAAAATATACAGAATAAATATATCAATTACTCTTAAATAGCATATTAGGATTTAATATAAAAAATATATATAGGCATGATTTAATTTAAAAAATTATTTACACCTATATAAATTAATATATATATATTTATATATCTGAGGAAATTCAGAAACCAAATCAATGTGTGCTCATGATATTTATTGTGAAAATATTTATTTTGTATATATATAAACATATATCGGGATTTTGATAACATGGATTATAGAGATATGATGGTTTGGTGGTGCTGGTTATGCATGAAGAAAAATCTATTATCCCTAAAAATTGATTTATCCAAGGCCATTCGCCTGGTCTTCTATTCTATTTCATGTGTAGTCACTCAGTTTCCATAGATGTATCCTATAATTTTCTTCAATTCTGTCTTCCCTTGTAGTTTACCACACCATGATTTCTATAAACTACTACATCACCACCTCCACTTGATGTTGTCCATATCACAACTCATGATTAATTATAATGTTGTTAATATTGATAAAAAAATAACAAAAAAATCCAAAATGATATGATTCATTATGTAATTTATAATAAAAATATAACTATTAATGATTTCAAATATATAATGTAAAAAATGAAATTAGAAATAAATTTAATATAATATTTATAAATAATTAGTAATAATTAATAATCTAATAAATCATAGTAATATTATTATAAGAATATTTAACAATGATAATAATTATAAAATACCTGGGAATGTTTTGTAACCAAGCATACTAAGTCTATTTTTTTTAATGAAAATAAAAAAAATATGCACAAATCATGTGTCACACAAGACGCCACCCAAACATAAATGTGGCTAGATCAATATCACCCAAATTAGTAATCATAAAATCCCCGAAATTAAAATCTCGATCAACGCCGTGAATGGTTTCCATTACACACCATATCCATATGGTTAAAAAAAATTGGGAATACTATACATTCACGATCTGATATATACTTGTCTCAACTCATATCCCAGGGTCATCACAAACAAGCATATCATGGTTTTCACAAACCCAGAGTCACCACCATCCAATTGTTGCTGAGTAAAATAGTTATCAGTCAACCCCATAATCAATACGTTAATTCCAGCTACCCCAAGGAATATCGTTCTTAAAAAAATCAACCTTCTTGTGATTGGCACAATACACACCCAATAACATACGTCAATACACCTCTTCATACTCCCTATGGAAAATTGCAAGGCGGTTGAAAAATTATATCGACTCTACCACCGGTCGGAAATATCCATACCCATAATAATTATTCCAGAGTCACATGGAGTAGATCTAATACCAGTTGAGATTACAAAAACCCAAATCAGAGCCCATCATCCATCATCTTCAGATTCTCCTGCCAACTCCCCTTAATTATAACTATAGATATCCAGTCTCTTGAACATGTCAAGAACACCACGACATTGATCCTAGGTATATCATTCTATATAATGTCTCCATCATAGCCTACATTACTTTTCTACATCACTTGATGGCCTTTATTGATAGATTTAAGAGCTTCATCATCAGTCATCACCAACATACATCTAGTTTAAGAAAAACACATCGACGATTCAAGGTCATAGATCCACATCATTCCACTCCTACATTTAATTTGTCTCCCAAAACATACATGGAACATGATTTATCATCCCACACAAGTCATCTCCACCAATAATATCCCATAATCCCTCATCAGACCTTATATCTGAAAAAATGATCGGTGTGTAATTCATCTCATTCCTCCCCAAAAACACCACTAAAAGTGGAACATGTAGACAATTTTCAATATGTAAACATTTGAAAATGGATCACAATCTCATAATCTCCACATTGTGTAATCGTTTCCCGGATATGGAAACAAACATTTAGTAAGACAGACTCCCCATTTTTAAGAGATAAGCTCTCCATTCGTCGATAATAATAATAAATTATTTATCACCATTTCCATGTAAATTATTTTCACTTTATTATTTTTAAAGCTAATAATAATATTAATAATGGTAATGTAGATAATGAAAACTAAATTTTTATTATTAATATTTATTTACATTATTAGTTATATTATTATATGTTATTGTTAAATACAAAAAATAATTTGATTATATAGCACTTTTATAATTAATAATTATAAAGTCATTTTTAAAATATTAATTATATTGTTATTATCATTATTATAATATATTATTAAATTAAAAATTAGTTTTTATATAAAAAATATTATTATTAATTATTTATTATATATTGAAAATTTAATGAATATTTTTTATCGTGTCTTTAAATTAAATACTAGTTACATTAATAATTGTATTATTTCAATCACTATTCATAAGTATTATTGTAATATTTAATATATTAAATAATAAAATTGATATTTATTAAAACTGTAATTCATAATATTTAATAATAATAATTTTATTAATATCCCATCATAATAATGTAATCTATAATATATTATCCAAATACTTAATTTAGGGATTTCCAAAAACAAATTCATAACTCCACATTTATTAATAGAAAAACAAATATACAATGATGAGAATAGGTCTACCATGGAATAATCTTCCAACACCAAAAAACAATAAGTCACTTATTTAAATTCCCACTAGTGACCGAATTCATAGGAAATATTCCTTTTCCATTTGGGTATCATACTCTCCAACATGTGTTGTTTTATTATGGGCACATAGTCCTCATCATGTTATGATTTAAAGGATTCATCAGTGGTGGAACAAATCCTAATCATCTAAATGTTATCTTGAAATAATATCTCTATGTGATGATTTAAAGGATTCATCAATGGTGGAACAAATCCTAAACTTCTAAAAGTTATCTTGAAATAATATCTCTAGTAGATGGATTAATGTTGCAAGAATATTTGATCAACCAACCCCTTACCATGGACATTAATAAGCCTTTCCCATTCAATATCCTTGGGAAGAATGATATGAATGTTTTTCCCGTGTAGTGAAACATTCCACATTCTAAGACCTACCGAAAATGTTTTGTAAAATTCTCTTAAGAACGTAAAAATTGGATGGGTTGCTCCATTCTGGATTGTTATTTCCCACTAAGAGATTGGTCGATGGAAATTATATGTATAAAGGATGTTCTCATATAGGATATGTCCATACCAATTCAGGTGCAGACAATCATGACATAGATTTCATGGGGGGGACTAATTGGAAGCCCTCTTCATCCACCAATATTTTCTAATATATAAGCATTAAAACCTATTATAAAAATATTAATGACGAATATATTCCAATGATTATTGAAAACTAATACTAAAATACCCTGTTTATATTTCCCATCAAAGCATAATGTACGTATATAGATCATTGAGAGTACATATATTCCTAACATCAAAATTCCCAGAAATCTTATAATGTTATGTTGGTAGATCAGCAACATCTATGCTGTTGAATGGTCTGACCACTGGATAATCTTGAGATAACTCCAGGATTCTTCTTTTCATAGGCATTAATGATTATACAGGTTCAAGAACTTTCCTTTTCCATTAATGATCTCCAATAGTAGGTAATATCCATTTATATTCATAAATTGGTAATAAATTTAGGCATGTACATTAACATCATTATCAAATACATATCCTATAATAATGTGATCAAATAATTCAGCATCATTAGGAATATATTTTTTAATATGACACCTACAACTTCAACCGCACAAATCACCCGGACATCATCTCCAACACCTGAAAATGGTTTGTCGGTCCATCCAAGCACAAATCTGCACAACAGTGAAATTTCCATATGTGGATCCATGCCCCATGAAATAGGAACCATAACCTCATTCCATGATGCAAAAATATTAGAGGATATAGAAGCATGATAATTAATAGCTTTCACTACATCTTTGGAATCATTCTTGAAAATATTTTTTCGTCTGTTCATGGATGTATAACTGACACCCTATCTTCATTCCCTACCATATTGAGATTACATTGATTTATTGGGTGTCATGATTTATTATACGATGAACACAATATATTTTTTGGATTCCATATCAATGAGTTGCCAATGTTGGAGAGGCTACCAAAAAATTCATGTAGAAACAAAAAATCAACTAAGAGATAAATATTGAAGTTAACTACAATCAATATGTAGTTTCAATAAGATCATGGAACAAATATATCTCAATCCAAAACTATGGAATAATTACCATATCATGCATGCTCAATCCCATTAATATTATTAATAAGAGTCACGACTATATAGCTGACAACCCATAGTATTTCTAAGTACCAAAAAAACCATCTCTGGCCCCTAACTTGGATCCTGACATCATTGACTAATCTTTTAGAATGAAATTGATCAATTAGTTTATCCCAATTATTAAAGTGTGAGAACCATATTGAGTGATTCCATGCCATAGCTCCAAGAAAATAATTTTGGCATCTTCAAAGGTAAAATACATGAATGATTCCATTATGTATTGAAATCATTATAAAATCATTAAGTTCTCAATAATGATGAATCATGGTCCTCAGATCATGTAGATTCACCAAATTAATGTTCCTAGAAATTGATGGATGAGCATAAAGGTAAAAATTTAATTCCTCAATATGGTTATCAAGAAACTTACAGTTCTCCTCTACATTGGAAATGGGTCCATTCATTGTAATAATTTTTATAAAATCACTACGAGGGTCATACCATACCTATTATTTATACACATTAAAATTCAGCTCCATGAAATATAATAATTTTTACATCTATTCACATTAAATGCCTATAAATTATAGAATATAAATAAAAACTAAATAAAACAAGACACACTGACCAAAAATATACAAAATAATTGAAAATAATAACAATTTAACAAAACATAGTGGATAATATATTCAATGGACTAAAATATTATTCTTTAAAAATATAAAAAACTACGAAATAGTCCATTAAAAGTGATAAAATGACCTTTATCATTGCTAATATAGAGATAACTACCAAATTTACATAAAATTCCCCAAAAATTTCTCATCTATAAAAAACTGCGGCTAAAGTGGTCCATTAAAAGAATTATAAAAATAATTGATAAATGGTTCATTATTAATTATTTTGGAAGCGTAGATAAAATTAAAAATTTATTTATTCTTATACAAGAACCAATAATTGTAACCTCTTCTAAATCATAATGTATAAATGATAATGGACCAATTTATTGGATTTTCTACAAGAACTGGTAAAGGTCTCCATTATTAGTTCTTCTAAAAGTGGTGACAAAGGACCCCTTTATCAGCACCTCTATTGGTGATGATACTGTGAAATGCTATAGTGCGTTGTAACAGCACAATGCTTCACCAAAAACACCATAAAATTAGAAATATCAAGAATGTTTACAAGAATTTAAATGAAATAATATTTAAAACACAAATACACAAGAAAATGCATTGTTTACATTTCAAATAATGGTTTATACAATTTCATCAGTTATAATTGATTCATTCATTACGAAATATCAATTTTCCATTTTATTTTGGTAATAATACATTTTCTAGAAAAAAACACACATGATGGAAAATATAATTGTTATCATATTAATAATATAAATAAATTAATAGATATAATTTTAAATTATAAACTATAATTTCAGTAAAATTAGGAACATTGGGTATCAAATTGAGTGTCCTTTGAGTCTCACACATCACATTGCACTGTTTTCGTCTTAATGTATTATGTGTATCAAAATCAAATAAATAATTATAAGATAATAACGATTAGGAAAAAAGTATGTAATAGTAGATAAACTGATGTCAAAATAATATAAACTCATTTTCTCAATCTGGGAAATGTGATGCATGTTATGAACTAAAATGGAAATTATATTTTGATTAGATGAAAATATAGTAACACTCAAAATGTCATGCTTTTTATTGTGGTGTTGATGATTCCTAAAAATATCAAATGTCTAGTGGATCGTTTTAATAACATATCAAAACAACATGGATGGGTTTTACTAGTTTTGAGTATTTCAAATTGTTTTTTATTGAAATGCAATTTTAATCTGGAAACACGTACTTTGACCAACTCTGATAAAATAGTGCAGTAGTTTTAGGTCATATCAATACCTAAAAATAAAAATATATATGAATCACTTTACTAAATTATCAAGACATTCCAATAACATTGTCTAAATTTTTATTGGGTGACTATTTTGGAACTAATATATTGTTTTAGACTGATTAGAGACACTTTGAGTCATACTAGGAACATCGTGAACTGTATTGAGTTGTATATGATTCTTGCACGTCACCAATGATATAATGAGTTTTCACTAAATTATGAAATCAATCTAAACTCAGTTGCATAGTTTTGAGTAGGGAATTTGTCAATTTTACCATATTTGATGTCAAATTTCAATAAAAACATGCACATGGAGTCATACTAGTCACATTGTGAATTGGATTGAGGCTTAAATAATTCATAAGACTTTAAAATGACTTATGGATCAATTTTATAAGGTATAGAATCAATTTGATTGTGTTAAATCTATTTTTATGGTGAAACATATATTTTTTTTAATAAAATATAATTTTTAACTGGATAACAGATCATTGACTCATACCAATCGCATCTCATGTTAGTAAGACCGGGGACTAGTTCATAACTGAAAAAATTGACTTATGAATCCATTTCTGAAATTATCATGAAAATATGACAATGTTTCCTTATTTTTTAGTGAGTTACACTTTTAAACAAAAATATAAAATTAAAACAGATAATAATTGAGTTGAGTCAAAAATTGTATATCGTGTATTATAATGAAGGTTGGATGATTTATAAACATCAAGAATTCAATTTATATCATTTTCATAAAATAACAATACAATTTGGATGCATTTTGTTAGTTTATATGTTTGTCAGTTTTCCTATTTTACAACAATTGTTGTCAATTTGACATAAAAAGGCTCACTTGGAGTCATTATTATCAAATAAAATGAGGAATTTAGGTGAGTCTAATTACTATAAATCTCAAATGACATATGGATAATTATCCTAATGTATAAAAACAATAATAATTTTTTTATTGGTTCTGATAAAGTCAGATTCATTTATACTAAATTGTCATTTTAAATAGGAAACATGGCCTTTTACCCATACAGATCAAATCATTTATTGTTTTTTTTGTGAAACGGATTCCTATATGTACAAAATGACATGAGAATAATTTTACAAATATAAAAATACAATCTATGCAGACATGATCTATTTTTGGAAAGTGAATTTTTTTGAACTAAAATATAAATTTTAAACTGATAATAATCACATTGAGTCATATTGGAAACATCATGTATCCAATTGAAGTGAAACTATTTTCTACATGTCACAACTGACATATTGATGATTTACCAAAAGTTTCAAATTCAATTTAATGTGTTTTATAGGTTTTGAAAATGTCAATTGATGTTTTTACTAATATTTATGATAATTTTATATAAAAATATCTTATCAAAGTCATAGGGGTCACACAATGTGTTAAATTGTGGTGAAAAAAATTATATATCTCACAAATGACTTATCGATATTTATCCTAAAGTATCAATGTAATATGAATGATTTTTTTCATTTTTAAGTATTTTACATTTAATTTTTTAAAAAAATTATATTTTATACATGAAACAAACACATTGTGTCATAATGATCACATAATGATTCAGAATGATGCTTGAACAACTAAAAAACAAGAAAAATGACTTATTATTAATTTTTATAAATTATCATGAAATTCTGAGCATGTTATCTCAGTTTTCAGTGAGTGACACTTTAAGAATTTAAATGTATATTTTAAACTAATAATATACACATTGAGTCATATTAGGAAAATATTTTATTAATTTGAGGTGAGACTTGTTAATACATTTAAAAAATTAATATTGATCCAATAACCGAATGTATAAATTGAATATTAATGTGTTTGATCTATTTTGAGTCAGGATGATGTCATTTTTACAAAAATTGAAGGAAATTTTAATGAATAAGTTGCATGTTTAGTCTCACTGGTCACACCGTGCCTCAGATTGAGGTTAGGATAACTATTACATTTTTCAAATGAATTATGGATCTTTTTTCAGAAATATCAAAAAAATTCGGTTTTGTTTTTATTATTTTTTAAAAATACATATCTTTTATACTAAAATATAATTTTTAATTATAAATGCACACTCTGACTCATACTAATAACATCATGTATCAGATTTATGTGAGGATTATTAAAAAACCTAAAATATAACTTATGAATCATTATACAAAATTATCAACACAATCTACATCCATTTATTTATTTTTATTTAGTGGAAATTTTACTAATAAAATGCCAATTTTTAACATATAACGTACTCTTCGAGTCACACATGGAACATCATTTATTATATTGAGACGAGGGTGAATCATACACATCACAAATGACTTATGGATCGTTTTCATAAAGTATAAAAAATTCATAGTATGATTTATCGGTTTTGAGTAAATAAGTTGTCTTTTTTACTTAAATTAATTTCAATTGTAAATAATAATAAGAACATTGGGATATATTAGTCAAACCGTGAGTAAAATTGGGGTGATGAAAATTCAGCACTGACTCAAAGACTCAATGAATATACTAACTTCCAATGTTACCATTATTTTTGTTGCCATTATCTTTCCGTATTACAACAAATTCATATTGGCATGATGTTCATAGTATAAAAACATTTCTAATTATTTAAATTCTATAGAGAAGGTGAAGCTCATGTTTCCAATATATCACGAGAAGTCACCAAAATGAGAACATTACGTTTCTATTCTCTTATATACTTCAACAATGATAATTTTATACGGTAAATAACATTTACTTGATGTGATGTGTTTGAATTTTGACTATGAAAGGCAACAGAAATCATTGAATTATTGGTAGAACGAAACCTTTTATGTCTATTGAGGATTCTTTTAGATAATTTAATGCTTAATATGAATTCCAAAAATATCAGTGAATAAAACTAATTACGTATTAGATAATAAGGTTTTGGAAATTATCTTATGAATAATATATTATTTGATGACAAAATAAATTAAATAATTAATAGTAATTTAGATTTTCACAATTATTGTATGTATTCATGAAACATTTATTTTTTCATTAACTTGGTTGTAGGCTATTAGTCTACTCTCTCATGATTATGAGAAGAATTGAAAAACCAACCCCTACACTAGTTAATGACTCCACTTGTATTTGAAAACAATTATTATATTAGTAATACTATATATAAACAAATTTATAATAAATATGAAATAATAAATTAATTAAAGGGACAATGATTTTACCATGAAAACATTAAGATTACCTTTATGATTGGTTAATATAGGGGACCCGAATGAATGTGAAAAATTCCATCAATAAACTGTTGAAAACGTTATGTGGGAGAAATATTCTATGATTTTTTTTCCATGAAGGCATGATTGAAGGACATACTACAGCCAATCGAACCAAAGAATACAAATGTATAGGAAAAAAAATCTTATGTGAATAATATTAAATTTAAATAAACTGATATAAATAATCATATATGTATTTACTATATAGAAAATTATTTTAATATGAAAACATAAAAATTAACTTTGTGATTGATTAGATGTGGAATTTGTGATCATTCAAAAAATGCAGTAGTAGAAGTAGAAACAAGAGATCATGTGATGATCATGTTCATAATCTAGGAATAGAACTTATTTGGCCTATTGAACATCCCCAAACTCTACCTTATCCATTATCTAGTCAAGACGGTAATGACATGATCCATGTAATATTAATTTATCATTCAGTCAATGGAAAATATGAGCGGGATAAACTTATGTGTTATCAAAATTCTATGCTCACTAATTCTACATGTAATGAGGGTATTTTTTTTTAAATTCGTCATAGTTTATTTAATGATGATTCATTCACTAAACAAACTGTTTTGAATTGTATGGTGTTGAATGACAAGAACCAAAAACCTTCTCTGACTAATTTTTATATGCAAAAATCTCTCTCTTTTATTGAAATGTAAATTTCTCAAACTAGGTATGGTTTGAGAGATATTGATCACTATACATTGCCATCAGATGCTGGTAGGATTTCTGTGTTGGCTAAAGATGAGTTGTTTTTGTAGTCTAATAATGATGTTCTCGGGACATCTGTTATAGATTTTGTATGGAATGTTCTTTTTATACCGTCTTCTGGTCAACAAATCATTACACCATATTCTCATAATCATGCTATAATGGAGCATATTACTCATAGGATGGCCTCATCTATATGTGGTAACAATTACGGTCAATTCTCACATGTACCATATTATAATGAATTTAGGAATATTACTTTTGTCCATCTATATGTAGAGTACATTAAATCATTGAATAAATTCATCCATTTGAATGGTGTTTTTTGTTCTAATTACACCGAAGACCTTTAGAATGAGGAATTCAATCTTTCTGAAAGTAACCAACCAATTTGTATACCCATTCTAGAGAGATAAGCACAATACTAATATCTCCACTATATATTAATGGTCTTGATACAAGCATTGTAGTAAAGGGAATGAATAAAAAGGTTGTGTGAAGAAAATGAATAGAAATAGTCAACACAAATATAAACCATGTACAAGGCTCGTGTATCTTCACCAATGGAGATTTCATATTGTAATATCCATGGGATTGGGAAATCTGTTTCAGTCATGGTACTTATGAACATAAACATGAAAAATTAACCTATTCATCATAGCATTTTAGAACAAAAAATTACCATTGTTAAATGGAAGCCCTTCAATTGGTCTGAAAAAAGTTATTATTTTTTCTCACAACAATTATCGTGATAGTGAGGAATTAATTTGGTTGCTAAATCATTTTAGTACTTCCCTGATATTTTATTATCGTGATTAGTAGTCAATCACTATCTCTATGAGGATTAAAGGAATTGAAATTTCAGTCATCTTTGTCTATGATTTTAGATATCATATTATATTAATGGATCTTTAGATAGGATTGGAAAATTTATCTGGAAATATGGGACAATGTACAGTTATTCATAGTGATTTTAATATGTGGTAAGCCCAGTGATAATGACTAGAGATAACTTCTTCCGTGTATTTTCTCAAACGTTTTCTTCCTATATTGAGAAATGTGGCCTTGTTGAGGCCCCTATTGTAGTATAATATTTTACCTTGGGTAGACAGGCTTATAATTTTAAATGAGAAAGAAAATTATATATATTTATTGTTAATGTGGATGAAGGAAATGAGTCTATTAATGTATCTAATCTGACCCTTCCTATGTCTGATATTGATAATAATCTTATTCTTATGGATATATCAATATATAATTTACTATCAACCCGCTAACCATTGAAATAAAAAATTCATATCTTATAATACAAATATATATGGAGATAATCATTGATGTATATAAGGTTAATTTTGTGGTTATCAATGTTCATATTCTTTCAATGAAGCTAAATGATGTCAATAAAAATACATAATGAATGAAGAAATGATTTTTTTCAAAAATTGATCATTATATTTAAAATAATTAAAATCATATACTTCAATGTAAAAGGTATAATTTGAATCAAAAGGCTCCATTTTGGGAAGAGATGACTATTATATTAAAATACAATTATGTACTATATATTAAGGGAAATCTTTATACATGTTAATACAATATCAAGTAGTTGATGGATGGTGATAATAACTGGATGTTATTTCATTACTTTTATAGAGAGGAGAGGGAAACAATATGAATCAATAACCTACCAACTAATGGGAAAAATATATTTATGATAATGAAATATCTAATGTGACTATAAAATATTGTAATGATCTATATACATATAATGGTAATGATAATATCACAAAAATTGTTAACAATATCACTCATACTATTAATGATTTTCAAAATAGATTTCATACTCCAGTATATAGTTATAAGGAAATTAATGTGCTTCCATTATATTTGAATATTTATAGTGGTACCAGTCCATATGGTTTAACAAATAATTTTTTCATGTTCTATAAGGAAATTATTTATATAGAGATATATGATTTTGTTAGACAAATTTGCAAACATGAATGATAGTCATATTTTATGAATTCACATTTCATTTAACTAATTATAAAAAGTTAGAATGCTCAATATATGAAATATTTTAATCTTGTAGTGATTGGGAACACTATTGAAATGAATATAATAAGGTCAGAGATACTATAATGGGATTTATTTCCATGCAGTTCATTACCAACAACCCATTTGGATTTTTTACATGGGACTGATATTCATAATTTCATCATAATACATCTGAGTGTGGAAATATTTTAAAAAATTTAGTGACGAATGGGAATATGGATCTTAAGATTGACATTTCCAAGAATTTTGGAATGATAAAGTGATGTTTCATCATTGTCACTATGAGAATTCCGGGGATTTCCACATATTGTAAAATGTTGATCAAAATAATCATAAACGTTTTTTGGCTCTTTAAGATGGAAAATGTGTCACCTAGAGGATTTTTTGGCATTCTAGTTGACTGAGATGTGGGTATCCCTAATTCATTATTAACTTTTCAATTTTAGAATCCTACTTGAGTAATTGCGTATATAATCATCTAATTTGAGGATTATATCCTAAATTATGATATGAATATCTATCATTCAACTTTCACATCTTTTATATGTTGATGAAATAGTATTATTTTAAATCCGATGAAATTACTTTATCTCACATTAGTGATATATTTGGGAACTATGAGGAAGTGTTTGGGTAACGAGATGGTGTGTTCTCTTTACATATCATGGGGAACCTCTCTTATAGGATAGTGTTAAATGATGTAACATGTTGAATATATGATTAAATATTACTAATCAAATGGAATTTTGGAAAGAAAAATACATGTCTCAAGAAGAGAGGGTATTACTTTTTAATTCAGTAATTACATCATTGTTTGTTCATTCTTTCTCCTTATATATATGGCCTATAATCCTTCTTATATGGATAGGGATTTTTATTCATATGATTGTATGGACTTGTTCTATTAATGAGTGGAAACATATATCAGCATCTTGGAATGATTCTGTTAATGCTGTGGATACAGGAGTAATTGGAATAAATGATCCCAATTGTTTTAATGAAACAAATCATAAAAATTTCAACTATAATATTCTTAAATCCATAAATTCTTACTATGGAGTTTGTTGCGGATAAATTTTTTAATTAACATTATATTATATAAACATTTAATATCCCATCATAGGTCTATCATGTTTATAATCATGAATATAATATGATCAATCAAGGATCTAAATGGGAAGTTTCCAAGAACAATTCTCAAAATATTTTGACATATACATCACGATCATGTATTATAGCATACAAGGTGCAAATCTCTCATCTTTAAAAAATTCAATTTAATGTTATTGAATATGACATGTGATGGGATTATCTCAGTGTATAGTATGTTGGATAAAAATATACCAATTTAGACAATATAATCTGGAAACCAATTTTAAATGGAATGAGCAATTCCAGTAATTTTAATACGGTAAAATGTGATGTTAATTTTTTTCTTCCATCTTGGATCTCTGCTGATAAAATTCCTTTCATTTCACCTACTTCATTATTTTGTATTTGTGGTATTTGGAGAAGTACCCGTAAAATATAGCGGCTTATGCAACATGAAAGAATCAACAATGTGATAGTTTTCTTTGTCTACATGAATTCATATGAATCTCATGATCTTTTTTTTGTATAATTCTATTTAACATGAAGGTTATGGATATACGATGATGAAAATTATTGTTTTAAAAAATCCTCCCCCATTATTGATAATCTATTGTTGTCAATCATCCAAATAGGATGTAGTGACTACCTTCTTGCAGTATTTTTATCTGATATAGCCTTTATTATTTTATTTACATGGAGAGATAATAATTATTGTGATTTTATGATCAAGAAATACTATATGAAGAATTCATCCATGGGACGACTATTGGTCAGAGTATTATGGCCCAAATAAATGAGATGAAGGATAAAACACAATCTAAAATCGTAATTATAACTATGTGGGGGATGGTGTTGATGTGGATGAATGTTTTACCCCATTGTGTTTTCTAAAAGGGGTAATGCTACCAATTTTTAGGAATTACACTTTTGGTAATTATATATTTATATGGGTGGAAATAAAAGGTATTGTAAAATAATGATCTAGTTCTAGATGGATTAATGTAAAATATATATAGTTTTTTAGCTATGTGGGAAAAAAATGATAAGATTTTTAATAAGAATTTATGAGTGGGTTATGATTTCAAATACAGATATATTTTTACAATGGTATACAATACATTCATAATAATTTCGTGATTTAGGGGTAGTTAAAAATTGGAAATTATTTTAAAAGGGGCAAATTTATTTTGGGTTGTAAAAATTTGATCAAATTATATAATAAGAAATTTAAATACTCGATTTAATTTGACGTATTGAGACTTTTTTATGATGAACTGATAAAATTGATTGGTAAATTTTCAACTTATAATGGTGGGATTGTTAATAATAAAAATATTGACGAAACATCTCATGAAAATTTTGGTTAAATAGAGTAGCATAGTAAAGAGAACATAGGTATGAGGAAGACTCAAAATTATACATTGATGATGATGAAATTGAAGATGGATTATAAAATACATGAAATAAATGAAATTATAACATCATGGAATAATTTTTTTGAAAATTTACTCCCCTAGACTGGTATGATAATATTCAAATTTTCATGAAAATATGTGTTCCAATGTACTTCATTGTACACCGAATGGATGTTAAATCAGTGTTTCTCATGATATTTCATATAGAGGTATACATTTTGAAACATGATTGTTTTAGGATAGATCAAAATGATTGAAAGGGGGATTGTTGAAGAATTATTTGAATTAGATAATGAAATCTTTGAGGACATTGAATTTAATTTTGGATCAATAAGAATGAAATATATGTTTTTAGTGAGGTAGAGTTGATTGATCCATTTACATCAAGAAGGAGAATCATTTAAGGATTTTTCATCCTCATATATTATGAATGCATAATATTTGAGGATTATAAAAGTCATAACGTTCTTTTTTAGATTATATGAGGTATGATATCGAGATGTATATGATTGGTGAGTTAAAAATTTTCCTTTGTTTATATGTGGATAAAAAAATCATTCCAAATTAATTTCCCAATCAATATATGAAAAATAGTTTATAAAATGATTTATAATGGAATATTCAAATCCAATGACAATTCCAACTAAAATTTGGATGATTTTCTCAAATTATGATGTTTGAAATGTTTTAAACGAGATGTAATATTGGTATTGGAAGCATATAATACCTCACAGAAACAAGATCCAATATTTGGTTTGATATATTTATTGTCAGATTATAAAAGTGTCTTCAAAAAGAGATCTATGAGCTATTGTGGAACAAGATACATCTGTATTTCTTAAAAAAATGAATTTTACGTTGTTTGATTATAGGGTAGTGCAACTATAGTTTTTTGTAATCAAGGATGATGGTTGGGAATGAAAATGGGATAAATGAAGGGAACTTATACTTATCGTAAAAATGGATTGCATTGGTACCATGGATTTTTTCGACTCATGAATCATTTGAGCCTTAGAATGAAGCCGTTGAATACTTGGAGTGTTTAATCATGCCTTAATTCAGGAATGGATTAGAAAACTAGGCGTGATGGCCATTAGTCAATAACAAAGAGAGATTTAGATATCATGAACTAGTACGTGATGAATAGTGTTCTTAAAAAACATTGGGACACTTTTATCAGCACTTCAAAAAAATGTTGGTAAATATAACATCTATATGTGATATATTATTTTTTGTTGAAAAGGTATCATTATCAATGGTTTTTTAGAATGTATAAATCTATATATTTATTAAGTATGGAAAAGTGTTGATAAAAATTATAATTAAAAAAACATCCATATATATTTATTTAATAATATATATATATATATATAATTTATAAATATATATAAATGCAAATATTGTAATTATATTCTTTCTTTAAATATACTTTTTTGTATTTTTATAATTATTTTAATATTTAATTATATATTTATAGTTATGTAAATACATTTTCAAACATAATATTTATTTATAATTACTAATATATGAATGTTTAAATACAGTAAATATAAATTTATAAATAAAAATATATTTAAATAATTTCTTAGAAATATGTTTTTATCATTTGTAATGAATATTTAATATTAAGTACAAGTATGTTAAAAATAGGTGAAATAGAGTAATTAAAAATGAGTACACATTAAAAATATTGAAAAAATTGAAAAGTTTTATTGATTAAATATAAAATATTTAAAATAAGGATCATTAATGAAATAATGATGAATACATATTGAAAATATTAAAACATAAGTACTAAATCTACATATTATAAATAATAAACGTTATCTAAATTACCAAATGAAATAAAAATTAAAAATTTTGATGTTATACAAATCATTAATAAAATAAATAAATAAATAAATTTTTTCATATTTAATTAAATTTTATATTCAACATATCATGTTATAATGAATTTCTAAAATTACAACAACTTTGTGACTAAATTACATAAATATTATGAATATATGTTTTTACATGTGATTTCATTCATTACTATAGTATTTTTATTTATGACTTGTATATAAAAATGGATTAATTATGTATATTATAAATCAATATATCACACGTTTGACTTATGTTAAATTGAAATATCAAATGACATTAAATTATTTTCACTTATCGAGGTAATATGTCATAATTTCAGAGTCACATGTTTTTTTTAATCTTATATATAAACAATATTTATTATTCTTATAAGGATATGTAGTCCAAACTATTACTATGTTTTCATATACATCCTTGAGTGTAATTCTCTCCAAATATAAATTCTTTTTTAAGTAGACATTCATTGGAAGTGTTTCCTAGTCAGAATATTCTAATCGCGTCTCCTCTTTCTTTGTATCCCAATCAGTATAGATGGGTCCTCGTCCACAATTTTTTTGTGAAAGACCAATTTTCCAAGATTTATCTTGTTTCCAATTCCCTCCAACTCGTCGTCTTCTACATCAGAGTTGTTTTTATTCATTGGATTCAACTTTCTATATTCGGAATCCTCATGAATTCTATTTTGTATCACTGATAGAATTTATGGTGTGGTAACAGCTTCCAACAAAGAACCTTCATGTAGTTCAACAACATCATAGTCACCAAATACAAGTGATTAATTAAATTTTTTAAAATAATTCAGTTTAAAAGAATTTTATGTAATCAATTTCTCTCTATTTAATTTACCCACTAATCCCATCAAATAATAATTCATCAGGTCTTTTGACATCTGTGTTGATTGTATATGGAAATTTTTTGTCAATTAAATCATGTGGAGTGTAGATGAACTCTCTAATTTTATTGATGTGTTAACATTTATAGCCAATTTCCCTATAATAGGATAAGTCTAGAAAAATTTTCTCCATCCATTTTTTATTTATCATTGAATGAAGATGCAATATATTGATGGTCATGATAATCTTTTTGATCAAACAATTGTTTCATGCTAAATTCATCAAATTATTGTGTATCTACTGACACATAATTATTATTAATAATTTCCCTTGACATAGGGGAAATGAGTTTAATTTCCTTAGTTGATACTATCAGATATCTTGTCTCTACCTTGAGATCCATAATAGGATAAACCACAGTAGATGCTGTCATCTTTGCATTCTTGTTCTCTCACAATGATGTAACACTAGTAATTTATTTGGTAATTCAATTATTGTAGAAATCATTATACTAACATTATTATATCCCTTAATAAGATTATTAAAATTTTCAAGAGGTGAAACACAATATATATATATATGAATGTAGTTCAATATTGTTAATGGAAGGGTACATGTGATAAGGCTCATGAGAATAAACATCTATAGATCCTTATGCATCAAGATCATTTGATTTCATACTCTTCCGAGAAACTACCACAGAAGGCCCATCATTAACTACATCCATATTTTCAGTAACTAATTTTCCAAAACCATTAGTCTTATCATCATCAATATTGATTGAAGTTCTAGAGTTTGTGTTCTAAAGAGAACTATTTTTACATTTATTTCATGAATATTTGATGTATTAAATAATAAATTAAACATCATATTACATATTGTTCATTTTTCTACATGACTATAATTTTTTATTTTTCTAGATTATTTTTTCCATTAATAAGGTTGTGGTAGTTCTATACAATGATGATAACCATGATTTTCAATTGGAGTATTTATAATATAATACTATAGTTGGATATCATACTATGATGGGACTTGTTTTATATAGAGAACAACCTGTGAGTACTAGTAATTATATTAGAATTATTCTTATGAATTTCACCCTTGGTAATATCTATGATGTGTGATTATGAGAACAAACCCACAAATAGGAAATATGCATGTTTCTGTTTCATTATATATTCATATCTATGAGTTTGTTTAATGTTCCTTAGGCATTGTGATTATCATTAATTCATCACAAAACTCGCACACATAGATTATATGATGAAAACAATAAAACCATATGTTAGAAATATGTAGGGTATGTTTGTTGTGTTGCGAATGTCATCTTATTAATGGATAAGTCATGAAATAATTTGTCCCTTCCATATTAATTGATGTTGATATTTGGCACCTTTTATTGAAATTTAATTGTCACCCAAAATATCCATGGCCATGGTGTAATGAATAGTTAATTTCATGTAGTCAAAAAATGATATATCAAGCATATATTTTGTTGACACCATTATGAAACCTGTTTGATGAGATTATGTGACAATCGTATTATATTACACTATGTTTTTTCATATGTATTTGATATTATTGATACATTATGTTCTTTATCTTGGGTTCCATGAGCTATTGCTAATTAGTAATCTTGATCTTTATACAGGCCCAAGTAATTCCAACAAGAATGATTAATTGACGGTCACATACTATGTGTTATTGGATGTCTGGATCAATTTAATTTTTAATTTATTTAATGGGATAAATTATAATTTCAAGACCGGGGAAGAATTTTATTTTTGTTATATTGATCAGATGAATTAAATAAATAATTATTCACAAGAGTGTGAATAATATATATATATATTAATATTTAATAAATATTTATATATTATTTTGAAAAAAATATATTTATTTAAGAGAATAACATATTTTATTAGGAGTTTAATAAATACAAGAACATTTTGAAGGGAACAAAAGAGTTTTTGTTGATAAAATAATTATTTACAATACGGTAAATATTATTTATTCATTTTGTGTAAGTTTGTACACCAAAAAATAATTGTACTAATTTTTTTGTGTCATTGGATTTAATTAATGGTTTTAAATATATTTTATTTCTATTATTTAATTATATTTTGTAACTGAAAATCCACCTCTAGAAATAGGCTGATGCTTTTATTATGTAATTTATTCAAAACAAATTACATTATGTTGATTAAATAATTATTACACACAATGAATTCCCTTTCGACTCCTTCACCTCTCTCCGTATCAAGAATATGAATCACATAAGATAATTTCATCAATATTAATGAACCAGTGATCAAGAATGAAAAATGCATGTCATATGATTCGCAACTCTTGCACCTGGAGAATTATTGGAGTTTTTTTAAGAACATTGAAGCACATGTGGGCCACTACTAGAGGGATTCCACCCTTGGATACTAAAAAACGGAATGAGAGCAATCCTAAAAGTCCATTTCGGAAAATAAATATTGATTACAATAAATGTACCTAATCCTAGGTATTTATTTTATCAGATTTAAAATAAAATAAATATAAATTTTTCCTGCAGATCCTTGATATTGGTATCGAGAATGGTTCTCTATATGAAATTATACTATATCACCCACAAATGCATGCTTCTGATATACAATGAACATTCAAGTGTCATGATATTGGTATCATTAAAATATGTAATTATTTTTTAATGTTTATTTTTACACAATTGTGCGTAGATTTTATTTTAAATGATTTTTACTTAAATCCTATTTAAATTAACATTTTATTTAAATATTAATAATTTATGTTTAGTGTTTAATTTTAATAATTGGAAAGAAAAAATGTATAATGATCGAATATGATATCGAGTTGTTCCAAATCATTGGTCGGTAGAAATATGTTACACTACATGCAGCCGAAAAATTTACTATATTCTCAATTGAAATGTATCAATATTTGTCGAGTAATTAAAAACACATGGTGATTTTATTGCACATCATGTGTTCATTTGTCCAACATGGCACATTGAAAACAAGGTACATGATGTGTAATTGGCATGAACACTCCATGTAGTCTGGACGTGTAAACACACCGATGCCCTGATAAAGCCACATAAATATAAGTCAACCATGGTATAAAGTGTGCAGCTATATGTAAACATTGTATATCCTTCCATTAATGGAAAAAATTAAAAATTCATTAAATTTGAAATTTTTTTCATTAAAATTACATTTTATTGACTAGCACATGGTTCAATGTTTGAAAATTTAATAATGGTTATATGGATATTTAAAATTATCACTCAATTTATTGAAATAAATATTTCATTATTTTTCAAACTTTTTATTTTCCTTCAATTCCATTAATTTTGGGTATCAACCAATATGATTGTATTATCACTAATAGGAAAGGTAATTTATTATTTTCTTTAATTAATTATTTAATTCAAGCAATTTTATATTATTTTATATGATAATGATGAAATTAATGACAACCATTTACTTTTGTGTATTAATTCATTGGTAGACAATTCGTAATCTTGGTCAATACCTTTGTATGTGTTGGAATTTTTTAATCTACATTTATTACATTGTTTGAAAATTAATTAATATTATATTAAAACATGTCTTTTGATTCATCCCACACTCCATTATTATGTTGGTCCTATGTGTCTAATGGTATTTTTATAATTCCATTTATTCAATGTTTTAGTTCCCCTAACCTGCATAAGAGTAATAAATATGTGTAATTACTGGATCAATCCATGTTATTTTAAGAATGTTTAAGATGAAACTATAATGATTTTAATTACGTGATATATAGGTGGACATGTAGAAGGATGTACCTAATTCCAAATCTAGAATATGGATTTGTTTTCTTTTAGTTCGTACGTTTATTCTATGTTCTCTCATTAAATCCACAGTAGAAAAACTAAAGATACCCTAATTTCATTTATTATATATTTTTTGTATAATCCTTTAGAAATATATTTATTTATGTGATATCATGACCACATCAATGAATGAATGAATTTTCTATGTATAGAATTATATAAAATTGATTATTCATAAATTTTTTTTCAGAAACATGGTTAATTAATTAATTAATTATCAACTAATATATTAACAGGACAAGTAAAGGATAAAACATGATAAAAAATAATTCGTAATAAAATATAATCACTCATTATAATATTATGTATAACTAATTCTTCTGTTATATGATTAGAAAAAATAATAATAAATATATTTGTAAGAAAACCCTCTGTTTGGACACATTCATTTATTAGGGAAGTTCTAACGAATGTTTCAAATTGACATAACAATTTTACCTCTAAAAGGGTATCCATTTATTAACATGGTGTATTTTGTATTCATTTTTTATGAAAATCCAATACAATATTTCTAGAGTGTGGTGTCCACACAATAGATTGAAGAGATGAAAGCCCACAATTGTCAATTAGTTTCCAACCCATATACCTTCAAAACAGCTCAAAGAACCCTTTTTGTGGAATGTGAAGGGGAATATAGATAATTTATACCATAATATCATAGAAACTAGAGATTTAATTTTCAATAATTAGGGATTTTAATAAATTATATAATAGTAGGAATTTTCATAAAATCAATTATTTATTTCTCAAAATATATGAACTAAAACAATGTTATAATAATCACTTGATTTATTTTTAGAATAAAATTAAAATCTCACTATCTCTATGATAAATATTAGATAATGTAAATATCATCACTGTAAATAAATTCAATGAGTTTTAATGATCCCTTTTAGATTTTTATATTCTACGAACAAAAATATTTGGTTCTAGAATCTCAACTGAATAATCTGTAAACTCAAGTGGTGAGTGATGAAGAGTTCAATGTATATGAAAAGCATATGAACAATGCATTTGATAATCAATGTTTGATGATTTAATATATTTCTATTGAAATCATGAACTCTCACAAAAACATGTATGTTAATAAAATGCATGATCACCTATGTGGTCTTTACCCAGACATAGGTAGACATGAATAGTTTGAGATTTCCAAATCACTCAATAGCTTTATGATAGGAGATTTTTACCTAATTTAGAATCACATTTTAGAACTCATTAGATAAATCTTGAACTTATTGGTTCTATGATTTATACACCCCAATGAACTATGCACTGATCTCATTATGGAATACCTCCCTCAAAGGGTCTCCTGTTTTTTTGTCAATTTAATTATGAAAAAAATATGATGTCTCTACTAGTAAATCCTATCATCTTTCTCTATCTAGATATATATATGAAACGTGATGATCTGTTATTTCATATGATGTACTAATGGAAACAGAACAAAAATATATTTAAGGCCAATTATTCAACATGGTTATCCCTGACTATGATCTTCAATGAATAAAATATGTAATAGGATGATTTATGTTTCTCATATGAAAAAAACAGAAACTGGTTAAAAAAGTACAACGATATAAATAATCAAGGGGAAGATATAGGTGTGTTTGTTATTGAGTTAGATTTTTCTATTTCTAAAATTTGTTTAGTAACATATGGTTCTCACATATGTATTTAATTATTGGAATAAACATATTACTAATAGATTATTGAGGGGAGTTTGATTTATGAGAATCCAATTGAGATAATCATGTTGTTGAGCTATTTGGGATACAACCTCACATTTCCAACTAAAATGATATGGGTCTTACATTGTTATAATTATGTTTCTTCATTTTCCATAAACATTAGATCACTATATAGATAAGATATAGAATTATTCGTTATAAAATTTTTATATAAATATTTCATATTTTATTGATGACAATTTTTATCGTTAAGAACATTTACATAATAGACATTATGTGTTGGACTACATGGACTAAGTGATGTAAAATAAATAATGTTTTTTCTTTGCATGACTCATACCACACCCCACATTGGAATCACTAGATAGGTCATGAAAATAAAAAAAACATGGAAAACATACATCATTATTGATCATTATATTCTTTCAATTTAAAACAACATGGTGTGTTCCATGAATGTATACATGTGAAAATTACCAAATCCCCATTTAGTGAGAAAGGTGAACGGTCTAAATTGATTCTTGAATTAGTTTATAAAGATTTTGTGAACCATTTCTTATTGATATTTGGGGTGGTTACTCATAATTGATAACTTTTACTATTTATTTCAGTAAATTTGGGTATATTTACTGAAAAACATATATAATTGTATTCATTTGATAAATTCCATGAATACATGAATGATGATGAAAACCGTTATGGTAGGATGATTAAGAAATATTTCTCAATCCAAGGTGGATAGCATCGTATCCAATACATCATTTATTAATTATATGCATTTATGATCTTATCCCAAATTAATACTCTATTCATGCCTATAAAAAACTAGTGTATGTGAAATGATAAACCATATCTTTTTGGACATTGTGAGATCAATATTGACCTTCTAATTCATCCTAACTCCTTTTTGTTATAAGAGATACAAATATTGGAACACATACTATACCAGGTACCAAATAAATTGATAAGTGGGATTCCATGTGAATTTTGGAGGGAATGAAAACCAATTGTTATTGGTTTTAAATGTGTGGTGAATTGAATAACTTTTTAAGGACTCTTCATGCAACAAACATTCACCATTCTAAACTTAGTGGACTTATATAGGATAACGTAGTGAATAAATGGGATATTAAATAATAAAACCCTACGAAAAAAGGGTTATAGTATAAATACATTACAAATTCCATGTGAGGGATCACATATCCATAAAATATATTGAGAGTAAGAAAAAATATGATGAATTAGAGGATCAAGAAAATATACAGTTGGAACAGGATCAAATTCTAAGAATCTCCATGGATGACTAAACTGTTTCAAAGAAAAAAAGATATTATTAGGAGTAAAAGATAGGTCAAAGATCAATTAAGGTATTCTTATCTTGTTATTGAGTCTGGTAACTCATTATTCAATGAAAATAATGATCCTCTGTCTTTTAAGGAAGCAGTGTGTAGAATATATATTTCCATGGGGCATTAATTCATGAATACGAAAATGTATTCCATGTACCATAACAATGTATGGATTTTGGTATAACTTCTAGTGGATGAAAGTCCTACAGGGTGAAAATAGGTATTCAAAAATATATGGGACATGAATGGACAATTTAGTACCTATATGGCGTGACATGATGCAAATGGGTTTCAACAACAATATTATATTGACTATGATGAAACAATTTACATGTTTCAACAGCAATAAAGAAGATGTTTAAATGACACATCCTAAACTATTTTGGACTCTGAAGGATTCCAATAAATTAGTGATTAAAAAATATATTTATAGATTAATCAAATCATCCATTCATGGAAAATTCATATTGATTCACCCATAATGTTAATTTTTTTACAAACAATTAATGTAATCCATGTGTCTGCAAAATGATTAGTTGGATTGATGTGGATATTTTTATTGTATATTTATATGACATATTGTATATTGTAAATGAAATAAAAGCATTACAATCAATTAATTCAATTTTGAATAAATTATCTTCAATGAAACTCATGGGTGATGCCACATTTATTTTTTTGATAAATATCCATCATGATAGATTGAAGATGATTCTTGGCCTATGTCAAAGTGCATACCTTGGAAGGATATTGAATATATTCAATATTGAACAATCTATGATGGGATTTTTTCATGCATCACAGGGAATTCATCATTCCATGAATATGATTCAACAGCCACATGAAGGAAGAAATATAATGTAAAGGATTCAATATGATATATATTTTGAGTCAATCATGTATATTATGTAATTTACATTGTTAGATGTTTCAAATGCATTAAGTGCATTGGAAAGATATTAATCTGATACATGTTACCCCAATTTTATGACACTCCCAACTATGATTAATTATATATGTAATACTAAGGATATGATTCTTTATTATGGATATGATGAGTAAATTTTAATCAGAGGATATATAGATGCATGTTTCCAACCTCATCAATATGTTATGATGTCACAAAGTGGATAAATAATTACATTAAATGGAGAATTTATGAGATGGAAGAGCTCAATGAATTTTTTGGCAGCTAATTCAACTGTAGATTTCATGTATATAGAAGCATTAGAGGAAGTAAATAATTAGTTTGGATGCACAATTTCATCCAAAATCGTGATGTTGTACCTAGTATTACTGATCCTACCAAACACTATTGATAAAATACTACAGTAATGGCTCTCAGAACAGAGTGAAGGTCATATATAATTATGAAGAACATACATCAAAAGTATTATATCATGAAGGAATTTTCTAATAGATGTATAGTTGAATTTATTATTAATTCCACTGATGACAACATTGTGGTCACCTTGACTCAGCAAATACATTGTCATCTGGTGTTTTCTAGCAGAATAAAATTCATAAGATGTTGGCTCTAGTATTTGTGGGAGTTATTTTGAATTTATATCCTATAACCAATTTTATTTACGTTTCATAAATGTATAATTGATTTATTAAATATAAAATTAAAAAACTTGTAATATAATGGTCAATGTTCTTCATAACCAAAATGTAATAATGTCCGACATAATTTTTTATATTATTAAGGTCATAGTAGTTCCCTACTATGATGGGAACCTTTATGTTCTATGAAAATATTTATAGTATAGTTATGTGGTAGTATATCATACTATAATAAGACACATAGTATATCGATTGTTAGGTGAGAGTACTCGTAATCAAATGATACTTCTTTTCTTGATGTTCACACTTGGATATCTCTAAGATGAGAGATTATGAGAACAATCCCTCCTTTTGGAATTATCCATGGTTTGTTGTCATCAAATATTTTTATATGTGAGAATGTTTAATTTTCCTTATACATTAATATTATCAATAATTCATGTCATGACATCATCAGTTGGATTTGCTGACAAAAACTGCCACACCATATAATGGTGGGATATAGGGAATGTTGGATGCTTCATGAATTACATGTTATTAATGGATTAGTGAAGAATGGTTTTTACATAAATAATTATGGAATTTGATATCTCAGACCGTTGATTGAATTATATCTATTTCCCTAAATACCTTGGCCATATTATAATGTTTATTTTATTTCAGATTGTCAATGAATGATGAAGCAAGAATATTTATTAATGACACCATCATCCATTCTACTTGATGTGATTATGTGTAAAAGAGATTATATTACATAGTAAATCTTCTTATATAGTTTTCGTCAATTTTATATTATGATAATTCTCTTGGGGTTCCTTTACCTGTTACTAGATATTAATATTGGACATCAGACAAGCCAACCAAATTCCAACAAGAAACTATCATAGAGGATAACATAAATTGTGTTTATGTTGGTCATTATTATATTATATTTAAATTTAATTAATGGAATAAATAGTATTCTTAACGATGAGGAATAATCTTATTTATGTGAGATTTTTTTAATTAATAAAATAATTAATTAATCATTGGACTGGGAAGATAATATATTCATTTATTTGATGAGTATTTAATAAATATTTATTTACAATATTGGGAATAAAATATTTATTTAACTATGTAAAAATAACATGGTTTTTCAATATATATAGTAGTTCGAATAGAGAAATAATTTTTCCAATGATAAAATAATTATTTAAGAATATTGTCATATTATTTATCAATTTAATTCATGTTGGAACACAAAAAACTAATAATACATTTTTTAAAATTAGGTTTCATGGTATTTTTTAAATGTTTAAAATTGTATTTACTGGATGTTTTGTAAATTAATTTAAGAAACTATAATACAATATATATAAATATATTGTATTTTAGTATTTTTTATTTCATTCAAAACTAATTGCACATTTGGGAATATAGAATTCTTGTGCATAAAAAACTCTCTCTCAAATCTTCCTCCTCTCTCACTCGCAAGAACGAGAAACCCAAGAGGGAATTTCATCAACCCTGATGAATGAGAGATCAAGAACAGATAACACAGGATATTACGTTTGTCGCACTAGCACCCGGATTATGATTGGTAATATGAGACTACTTTTGATCTCATGAGGGTGTACTTCCCTTATGTTGATCCTAACGTCGTCTACTACATGAAAACTGTGAATGTTATTTTTTTGAGACGTAATTGTAAATAAAATAATTTAAATATAAATTATATTATGTTTTAATACTCATATATCACAAACGGTAAATCAGAATAGTAATATGAGATGACTATTAATGTGTAATAACATGTTCTCCTTTAGTGGGGCCTAACAATGACCTGTGCGGGTTGAAGTCGAATGTTAAATTTTTTACATTTTAGATGAATATAAAATAAACATATAAATGGTTTATTTTAATTATATTATCCTTTTTCATTTACAATAAATATCTACAATGCGGTGACATGATTATATGAAACACATTAATTCAATACATTAATGAATCAAGGCGCAATGCTATTTTAAAATGAAATAGAATGTCTGATAAGCATTTATCATGGAAAATAATCTTAAATATTTGTGTTTTAGGAAGAGGATGATTTCTCATGAGTGCTCTATAGGAGAAGATAATGATGGTGAAATACATTCTGTTGGAGAGCGATGAATGATGATGAACATAGAATTGACAAAGACATCTGATTGAGGAATGATGAATATTGAACATCAGTGGTGTTATACTGGTCTTTGTCATCGAATGATCCAACCCCACGATATGGTGTATCTTTAAATATTTTTATTTTCCAGTTTATAAATATTATTGATGAACCTGAATCATTAAACAAAAATAATGATTCATGGATCATGTGTGATAAATGTGGAAGGGGGTTGATTTATTTACAATAATCGAGAAAGTGGATCCATTATGAACCTATGTATGTTTTCAGATTTGTTTAGTCAATATTATATTTTAACATGGATGGATCCAGGGAGATACAAAAAATGAATGATCCTTTCACCTTAGGCGTTCATGTGAAACTCATCCTTCCTCTTTCTTTCTTCCCGGAATTTTTATCACAACAAAAACATGGAAAAGAGTCAATGATCACAAAATGGATGAAGGATAGTGATCGCCAGCAACGACACCCGTCTACGGCACACAATGAATAAGGGGACGTAGTGATGTAGGAATCAGTGCATAAGGGGTCATGGATTTACAGTTGTAGATGTTTTGCGAAACTATGGTGCTACTAGTGTGTCCGGTCAGTCTTGGAGGCCCTGGAAAATAGGCCACAATGGTGTGGGACAGTAGCCAACGGGGCACGAGATGGTTTATACACATTGTATATCGGACTGCTTATGAGGGAGATGTTGATTCCCTCGTGACATAGGGTTGACACATCCCCATCCACGATTGGGGTGGTCCAAACATGAGCTAATGGTCAGGCTGGTCTTGGGAAATATTGGGTAGTAGGGTAAACCAGTTTGGTAGAAGTTGTCATACTGGTGCGGGATGGGACAAGGAAATGGAATCGGGTTGTTGGGCTTCACACATGCCAGGACACATAGACCAATAAGATTAGCACTCAGGCAAGGATGGATGGGGTCGAGTCGAAAAAATCAGGATGGTGTCGTTCAAGCCAACCGAGTTAGACAAGGTGTTGACTCAACTATCCCCTTTTTGTAAACTTGTTATAACATGAAAATTATCTATCTATACTGTGATCTGTTTTTGGTGGTGCAACCCATGAAATGATAAAATTCATTATCAATACTTGATGTGAGTTTCATTATTGGTAGATTTATAACCAATGTCTTCAGGATTATATTCTCTTGAAATCAGGAGTGTTATTGGATGAAATCCTACAAATGGTTGTGACAAGAAGAAAGCATTGAAAAATAGCTGAGAGGTCCTATGTGGCCTAGAAGATGAGATGTAACACCCCAGGTAAATAAAGAATATGAAATTTTCACATTTATCCATATTTGTGAACAAAATTTTAATATAACTTTAATGGGGACGCTATGCTCGATGGCGTACCCAATACACAACAACGAGTTTCTTGGGAATCTTACGTTGCACTCTAATAATAAAATAATATTATTTTAAATTTTTGTTAATGCCTAGCCGTTGTAATGGAGGGAATGAACAGAAGTAACTACAAAATCATTATATATGTTTGTCAAATATTTTAAATTTTTACAATTAATTTTAGAGGATTGAAAATGAGAATGAATCCAATTTTAATCGTAAACATTCTAATAATCTTTAAAAGGTCGATTAACCACCTTTTGATGATGAACCTATTTTAAATCCACTTTTTGAAAATTTTATGTGTTATATTTGAAAGAATAAAATTCTTCTTTAGAATCGGGACATCAATATTTACTTTGTGTATATTTTTGGTATTTTTCTGATAAAGTTCATTTTTTACTGAATAGTGAAAAATGATGCATTTTAATTCAAAACCTCCTTTTAATCTAATTTATTAGTATGATTAGATTATCTTTTGAATTGGTTTTAAAGTTAAATTATAATATATTTTTACCATTTAATCCAATAGTCGTCATTGGAATTAATTTCATCTTGAAATTGGACTTAAACTAGTGTCAATCTTTTGATACTTATTGTTTCATAAAAACATGATATTTCCTCTGACCGTGGGAATTAATTATTAATTTATTTAATGTAACTTATATGTTTTGAATTTTTTAAAATAGACATCATTTTTGAATTCGAAATATCAAATATTTCTTAGGGTGAATTTTTTATATTTTTCTGGAAAACTTCAATTTTTGATGAATAGTGAAACCCCCAAGTGGTAATTGAAAAACCGATTTTTCGTTTAAATGAAATTTTACCACCTCTGTGTTTTTAATTTCTAAAATACAATATACATGGTTTTCATTAAGAAGTAAAATGTGGTTCAATGTGATTAAAATAATTTTTTTGGTGAATAGTAATTTTTATGTTTTAATCACGATTAGAGGTAATTAGTGTAGTTTAAGGGAAAAATAATGTTTTAATAATATGAAATGACCTTGAAACATGGTCTAACATCATTGGATGATTCATGGCCGTCCAATACAATCCCTGGGTCAACTTGAAGACCCCATGGAGCCACTTTGGTTGAAAAATTACATTAATACCTTTTTATCTAATGTTAAAATTAAAATGTCACAAACATGTGTTGTTTTACTAAAAAAAATTTGATGGGGATATACAAGTATTATTTTGGACTATAAATATTCATTATAAAAATAAAAATATTTCCTACATAATTATATTTTTTTTTATAATTTTTAGATATTAAATAAATTAATTTATTTATGACACCGTGATGATGCAGTGATTAACTCATAAATGAACAATTTAAATAAAATGAGAAAATAGGATGAAATATAAGTATTACACTTGTCCAAAACCTATTGGATTGGTGTATTTCAAAACCTCGTCACCTTATCCTCTAAATATATCCTTTTGTGACCTTTTAAATCCGAAAATCATTTTATAATAATGTAATATTTTATAACATTCCAAGAGTGCCCCTTCTCTCCTCTTATAAAAGGGCCCCACCTCTACCACTTTACGCACACCTCTATAGCCATTGGCTCGGCAAAAAACTGACCATTTCATCTATAAAAATCCCTATCTTCATCATTGAAGCCTAACTTTGGGCATAAACCATTCCAAAGAAGCCTTTGAGCACAAATCAACGAGAGTTACCCGATTTATAGGTAATGTTTCCCTTCTGTTCTTTTGTTTTAGTTTTCTTCTCCAAACCCCTAAACTCTTTTTATTATTATTTTTTTGTAACAACACCAGTATATTAAATATACTAAGATGTTGTTATAATAATTGTTCTAGTTACTCTTTCGCACAAATCCATCTAATGATTAAAAAATATACTGTTTCTGTGGATTGCGAAATACTGCCTCACGAAACGATGATTGTTCAATATTATTTTAACACCTTCAAAGGTGGCCATTAATATGTCACTATTATTATATATGATATATAATATGTTTATGTTTTCCTTAAGATTATTTATTTTTTCATTTATGGAATACCTATATGGTTTCTATTATGGGTAAACACGATATCTTCATTTTACGAAGTGCGGACTACCACCCCCTTAAAGTGATTTGATTTGTCAATGTCATATGTGGGACGTATAAAGGATATAATTAATGGAATTACATATTATATCTTACTGGAATTATAATATAATTTTATTTGATTATTATTTAATTCCATTTAATACAAAAAAAGTAAATGAAAGTAGCGTTCATGCGTACGTACGGCTTACCATCTCCATGAACGGTACATTTCATTTCTTATCTCCAAATGTTATGTACTATTATAAGTAAAAATATATAATGGATATATATGTAATATATAAAATCTCAATTATGGATATCATTTTGGTATTATAATATATATATATCTCATTTTGTTTTATTTCCATTAATATGACAAAAAATGAAAGAATGTTCATGCGTACGTACGGCCTACCGTCTCCATGAACGGTGATTTTAATTTTTTATCTCCAAATGCTATGGAATAGTATAAAATGAATATATACTGGATATATATGATATTTAAAACATCAATACTATTCTGGAAATGATGTACCTATAACTACATGGAAAATTCATTTCCAAGAAGTTTGATTTTCACTCATGTACCGAACATCGACAAAAATGTCTGATATGAACTCACTTTATTAACCAATTATTATAACATTATAATATGTGATATTAAATGAATAATAATCATTAAATTATGACCATAATAAATTTTAAATTTACCAAATTTTATTATTTAGGAGATTAAAGAACGATCGAGTCTGGTCATACACGATGTAAGGGATCCTATAGCTCTCTTTTTGTAAGTACACTCTTTTATGTCATTCCTTTTAATCTCATCTTTGTTATGATTGGGATGATATTTTATATTAATCCTGCATTAAATTTTATGTTAATATTATGAGAGACCCTATTTTCTTTCATCAATCCATTTTGGATGTATTGAGTGGCTTTGTTAGGCTGCCGAATTTTCGTAAGGGGTCCAACCTCTCTCTTTCTCTTGAAATACTATCGTTTATGTCATTTCTTTTAATCTCATATTTCTTATTTTTTGAGATGTTATTTTATATTCCTAATACTGTAGTTTTTATGTTTGTGTTATGAGAGACCCAATTTGATATCATAAATCCAGTTTTTGGAAGTTTTAAGTGGCGCCGTTAGGCTGCCGAGTTTTCGTAAGGGATTTTTCATCTCACTTTTATTTACGTGACATTTATGATATGTTTGGCACTATTTCCTTTGAGTGTTCTATGTAATGAACATTATTATACACTTTGTTTAGAATAATTTCATTTATGGTTATTTACATCTTCATTGTGTGACCCTTCTTCCATGGGGTGTACGTTTCGAATGTTACCCAAATCGGTAAGGAAACCTTTCACCCTCCTCTTTTAAAAGACTTATTTTGTTATGTCTTTTAATTTTCATATTATTATGTGGGGATATGTTCTTATTTATCCTCATTGCCATAAATTTTTTTTCCATGTGATGAGATACCTATTATCTCTCTCATCAACTATTTTTCTAAAATTTTATGTGACGCCGTTAGGCTGTCGAATTTTACCAAGGGAACTTCTTAACCCAATTTAGATTTCATTGGGTTCAACATTTAGTTATTGAATATGTTATCCTTTGAAGATGTGTGAATGACATTTTATTGTTTTAAACTTAATATCCACTTATATTGGGTGTATTTATATTTGTCACATATAATTATGAGATTTATTTATCCTTAATTTAAGGATACCTTCTTTATAATGGATTTCATCTAATTTTACATTTCTATTGAGACATAATTGTTGTTATGTACCCATTTGATCTTTTATGGTGTATATACTATCCTATCGAATATTATATGATGAATCCCTATAATCTCATGATATTATAAAGTTCTGATTAAATGTTATTCCTCAATTATTTTATTCAAGTGTCTCTAATTTTGGTAAAAACCATTTAACCAAAATATCACTTTAAATGTTTTAAATATTTTTTCTTATTAATATCCATGTATTCAAAATGGTTTTACAGATTTATTTTTATGGATATTAATGGTTTAAAATGATAAAAGATTCAAGGTGGTATGTGGCACTTTGATTCAAAAATATCTTTATTAAATGTTTGAAATGGTTTTGAAAATGGTTTTTTTGAATGGATTAATTATTTCAATATCCTAAAATGTTATACTGTGATTGAAATGTGGAAATGTTAGGTTTCCTTTATGCATGTTTTATGTGATACGTTTATGTTATTGTTCTTGAGAATTGTTATAAAAACGGGTGGTTCCATTATAAATTAAGGGCGGGTGAGCCCGATATAGCTCTCCAATGCATTGGGTAGCGCGAAAGAGTTAAATGTTAAGGTTTCTCTGAAGAGATTTAGGGAATATACTATGATGGGTATTCCAAACGTAACCAAGAGGGTTACTCCCTATGTAAGAATGTTATGAATGCCTCAAGTTACCTTTATGCCTTATGATTTCTATTATATATTCATGAATTGATGAGGTATGTTAAAATGCTTATGTTTTATGAGTAAAGTATGATTTCATACAAGGACTAATGTTTTCTTTTCATAATTTTGTATCCCGAACTGAGCTTTTTATGCTCATCCCATGTTTTTGAAAAGTTTTTCACAGGTCAATGGAAAGGTTCATGATATGATGATAGTGTCAAGGAAGTTTCAAGAAACCATCAATTTTTTATTTTAAATATGTTTTAATTGATGGGAAAAAACAAATACTATCTTTTATTTAACCAATTTGTATAAATGTGGAATATAATTCATGATTTATTATCTAATTATCTAAAACTCTAAACCTGAAAGGATCCTCAATGTGAATCATTAATTTATTTAAATATTAGGTAATGATTAAGGCCAGGGCCTTATAGTTGGTATCAGAGGTCAGTTTAGATATCTTTAGAGGTTATGGCATTCTCTAGGCATAAGTAACATTACCATAATGGTAAGGATTTTAGAAAGAGTCCTAGTTTTAGATAAATTGAATGAGTAAGTATAACTTAGTGTATATCATCCTCATTAGTACAAGACGGTTTTGTTGATATACTCACACTGACATTTTTTTAGTGAATGGATGGATCTAGCACTCACCAAAGTGACAATAGGTTTGAAGGAAACTGTTATGGTTCTCTGATTAAGAGACTGTATGAAATGGGGGATTCAATGAGGAAACTCATGGTTGTTCTAAACCAATTATCAAGGAGTCATGATCAACCACTTGTACCTTGGTATGTTCTTTAATTCATCATGTACGAGATTACCAATCGATGTGGATGTTCAGGTAATATTTATAAAGGTAAAAACTAAGGTTTATATGATCCTTACTTTTAAGGTAATTATGGGTTATTATATATTATGCTGGAATATTAAATGCATGAGATATACATGATGTTAAAATATGTTATGATTATTTTTGAAGATTTTATCTCGTTTTGGGGGATGTTTTAAGAATTATATAGTTTTGGAAAAAGTAAAACACACAGACCTTGTGACAACCTGTCGCGTCGAACAAAGCTGCGGGAATTAAACCCACATCCAAAGTGTGACTGGTATTTATTTCCTACCACTGAACTACATGAAGTCCCTGGTTAGTTTGACTAATTCTTTTTAGTTATATGATTTTCGGAATCAACAATAAGTTTATTTTGGGTTATCTATGTAAATGATTAACCTATCATCGAGGATATGTGATTAGGTTAATTACTTTTCAATATGGGAAATTAAAAGAAACTGATGTTATTTGAAGATAAAAGTTAATTTGTACCATGGAAGACTATGTGATTAAATCCTTCAAATATGTGGGTTTCAATCTTAGTTTATTGTACATTGACGAATTTTATGGACAATTTTTTATCGAATGGTCTTCGTTAAACTTTGGGTTTTTTTGGAAAAATTTTGGAGATTAAGAATATATTTTCTTTTGATAAAGGATTATACTTTTGTGGATTATCTGATCTCATACTAACGAATTTTCATTTGAATTTTTCCTAAAGACATGAGAAATGTATAGTTCTTCTTTTTGGATTAGTTGATTCTCAAGAAGTTTATTATAGTACTCTTAATGCTAACAAGTCTTCCTAAATACTCGTCTTTTTGAGAAAATATGAGTTTGATTAAGTAATCTAGTAAAAGTTGAAAGTCTATGTGACTAGTAAGTCTGTTTCATTATGATTTAGTTAAGCTAAAAAATAATCTTCTCAATGAATAGTAACTTAAAACAACAATGTTGTCCGTTAACTTTTCCTATTGGGGAATTGAACACCGTTAAACCCATCACAAGTTTGTGGTTTTCTTATGGTTAACTTTATCATAGAAATGTTTACTATCTCTCTCACTCAGATAATGAACCTTTTTTTATTCCTCTATATCCATTTTTTCATACATAGAATCCTAGTTTAGGTTAACTTCGGTGACCTTTTTACTTCTCTTTATTTATTTTAATGTTATTGTTTTACTGACACTTGTTCCGATGTGGGATTTTCAATGATGTTTCCAAGCCCAATTTTAAAATTGCAGGGACACACTTCCCAAAAGGGGGGAAGGATGTAACACCCTAGGTAAATAAAGAATATGACATTTTCACATTTATCCATATTTTTGAATAAAATATTAATAAAACTTTAAACGGGACGCTATGCTCGATGGCGTACCCAATATGCAACAACGAGTTTCTTGGGAATCTTACGTTGCACTCTAATAATAAAATAATATTAGTTTAAATTGTAGTTAACGCCTAGCTGTTGTAATGGAGGGAATGAACAGAACTAACTACAAAATGATTATATATGTTTGTCAAATATTTTTACTTTTTACAATAAATGTTAGAGGATTAAAAATGCGAATGAATCCAATTTTAAGCATAAACATTCTAATATTCTTTAAAAGGTCGATTAACCGCCTTTTGATGACGAACCTCTTTTAAATCCTACTTTTGACAATTTTATGTGTAATATTTGACAAAATAAAATTCTTCTTTAAAATCGGAACATCAAAATATACTTTGTCTAAATTTTTGGTATATTTCCGATAAAGTTCATTTTTTAATGAACAGTGAAAAATGTTGTATTTTAATTCAAAACCTCTTTTTAATCTAAATTATATATATGAATAGATTATAATTTAAATTGGTTTTAAAGTGAAATAAGAATATATTTTTACCATTAAATTCTATAGTTGTCATTTCAATTAATTAAATCTTGAAATTGGACTTAAACTAGTGTCAATCTTTTGATACTTATTGTTTCATAAAAACACGATATTCGCAATGACAGCGGAAATTAATTATTAAATTAATTAATGCAACTTATATGTTTTGAATATTTTAAAATAGAAATCATTTTTTAATTAGGAATATCAAATATATCTTATGGTGAATTTTTTGTATTTTTCTGGAAAACTTCAATTTTTGATGATTAGTGAAACCACTAAGTGGTACTTAAAAAAATGATTTTTTGTTTAAATGAAATTTTACCACCTCTGTGTTTTTAATTTCAAAAATCTGACATACATTGTTGTCATTTTGAGGTAAAATGTTGTTCAATGGGATTAAAATAATTTTTTTATTGAATAGTAGCTTTTAAGTTTTAATCGTGATTAGAGGTAATTAGTGTAGTTTAAGGTAAAAATAATGATTTAATAATATGAAATGACCGGGACACATGTCCTACACTCATTTTATGAGTCATTTAAGACCAAAATAAATCCATGGGTAAACTTGGGGACCCCATGGATCCACTATGGTTGGGAAATGACATTAATACCTTTTTATTTAAAGTTAAAATTAAAATGTCACAAACTTGTGTTGTTTTACTAAAACAATTTTTAGATGGGGATATACAATTTATATTTTTTACTATAAATATTAATTAGAAAGCTAAGAAGATTTACTACATCATGAAACTTTTTTTATAATTTTTAGATATTAAATACATTAATTTATTTATGACATTGTGACGATGCAGTGATTTCCTCATAAATGAACGATTTAAATAAAATTTGAAGATAGGGTGAAATATAAGTCTTACACTTGTCACAAACCTATTAAATGGGTTTATTTAGAAACCTTATCACCCTAGCCTCTAAATATTTCCTTTTGGGACCTTTTAAATTCGAAAATCATTTTATAATAAAGTAATATTTTATAACTTTCCAAGAGTGCCCCTCCTCTCGTCTTATAAAAGGCCCCCACCTCTACCACCGTACACACACCTCTAAAGCCTATCGCTCGGACAAACCCTTACCATTTCATCTCTCCACATCCCTCTATTAATCATTTAAGCCTCACTTTGGGCAGAATACTTTTAGCTCAAATCAAAGAGGGTTACCCGATTTAAAGGTAATGTCTTCCCTTGTGTTCTATTGTTTTATTTTTCTTCTCCAAACCACTAAACTCTTTTTATATATTTTTTGTCACAACAGAAGTATAATAAATATACTAGGATTTTTTTATAAGAATTATTAGATTTAAACATTCACACACCTCTGTTTAATGGTTAAAGAACATACTATTTCTGTGGATGGTGAAATACTGCCTCACGAAATGATAATTGTTCAATATTATTTTAACACCTTCAAAGGTGTCCATTAAGATGTCACTATATTTATATATGATATATAATATGTTTATGTTTTCCTGAAGCTTATTTATTTTTCATTTATTCCATAACATTATGGTTTCAATTATGGGTAAATGCGATATCTTAATTTTAGAAGTGCGGACTATCTCCCCCTCAAAGTGATTTGATTCGTTAATGCCATATGTGGGATGCATAATGGATGAAATTAATGTTATTACATATGATATCCTACTGGAATTATAATATACCTTTATATAATTATGATTTAATTCCATTGATTACAAAAAAAATATATAATGTAGCGTTCATGCGTACGTGCGACTTACCGTCTCCATGAACGGTAAATTTCATTTCTTATCTCCAAATGTTATGTACTATTATAAGTGCATATATAAAATGGATATATATGTAATATATTACATATAAATTATGGATATCATTCTGGAATTATAATATATATATCTCTCTTTTTTTAATTCCATTAATATGACAACAAAAGAAAGTACAGTTCATGCGTACGTACGTCCTACCATCTCCATGAACGGTGCTTTTAATTTTGTATCTCCAAATGCTATGGAATAGTATAAAATGAATATAAACTGGATATATTTGATATTTAAAACATCATTACTATTCTGGAAATTATGTTCATAGAACTACATGGAAGATTCTTTTCTAACAAGTTCGATTTTTACTCATGTACAGAACATCGACAAAAACGTCGGATATGAACTCACTTTATTAACCAATTATTATAACATTATAATATGTGATATTAACTGAATAATAATCATTAAATTATGTCCTTAGGAAATTATAAATTGACAAATTTTTATTATTCTATAGAATAAAGAATGATCAAGTCATGTAGGACACGAGGTAAGGTATCCTACCCCTCTCTTTCTTTTTATGTACACTCTTTTATGTCATTCCTTTTAAGAACATATTTCATATGATTGGGATGTTCTATTATATTACTCGTACTGTAAATTTTATGTTCATATTATGAGAGACACTATTTTATCACATCAATCCATTTTGGAAGTTTTGAGTGGCGCTGTTAGGCTGCCAAATTTTCGTAAGGGGTCCAACCTCTCACTTTTTTTAAAGTACTCTCTTTTATGTCTATTATTTTAAGCTCATCTTTATTATTTTTGAGGATGTTCTTTTATATTCCTCATACATTAATTTTTATTTTCATATTATGAGAGACCCTATTTGATCTCATAAATCCATTTTTTGGATGTTTTAAGTGGCGCTGTTAGGCTGTCGAGTTTTCGTAACAGATTTTTCATCTCACTTTTATTCCCGTGACATTTATGCTACGTTTTCCACTATTTCCTTTGAGTGGTGTATGTACTGCACATTATTATACACTTTTTGTATCATAATTTCATTTATGGGTATTGACATCTACATTGTGTGGCACTTCATCCAAGGGTTGTACGTTTCAAAAGTTACCCAAATCGGTAAGGAAACCTTTCACCCTCCTCTTTTAAAAGACTTCTTTTGTTATGTTTTTTAATTTTTATCTTATTATGTTGGTATATGTTCTTATATATCCTTATTTCCATAAATTTTATGTCCAAGTGATGAGATACCCTTTATCTCTCTCATCAACTCTTTTTATAAAATTATATGTGACGTCGTTAGGTTGTTGAATTTTACAGGGGGAACTTCTTAACCCGATTTTGATTTCTTTGGGTTCAACATGTAGTTATTGAATATGTCATCCATTGAATATGTTTGAATGACCTTTGATTGTTTTACACTTAATATACACTTATATTTGGTGTATTTATATTTTTCACACATAATTATGAGATTGAATTATCCTTAATTTAAGGGTACCTTCTTTATGAAGGATTTCATCTCATTTTACATTTCTATTGAGACTTCAATATTGTTATGCACCAGTTAACTCTTATATGGTGTATATACTATCCTTTTATAATATTATATCATGAATACCTCTATTCTCATGATATTATAATGTTCTTATTAAATGTTATTCCTCAATTATTATATTCAAGTGTCTCTAATTTTGGTAAAAACCCTTTAACCAAAATATCACTTTAAATGTTTTATTGATTTGTTCTTATTAATATCAATGATTTAAAATTGGTTTTAAGGATTTAATTATATGTATATTAAAGGTTTAAAATGTTAAAAGCTTCAAGGTGGTATGGGACACTTTGATTCAAAAATATCTTTTCTAAATTTTTAAAATTGTTTTGAAAATGGTATTTTCGAATTGATTCATTATTTCAATATCCTAAAATGTTATACTGTGATTGAAATGTGGAAATGTTATGTTTCCTTTAGGAATGATTTATGTGATACGTTTATGATATGGTTCTTGGGAATTGTTATGAAAATAGGTGGTTCTGTGATATACTAAGGGTGGGTGATCCCGATATTTCTCTCCAATGCATTGGGTAACACGAAGGAGTTAAACGTTAAGGTATCTCCGAAGAGATTTAGGGAATATACTGTGATGGGTATTCCAAACGTAACCAAGAGGGTTAATCCCTACGTAAAAATGTTATGAATGCCTCAAGTTACCTTTATGCCTTATGTTTTCTATGATTTATTCACGATTTGATGAGGTATGTTAAAATTCTTATGTTTTATGAGTAAAGTATGATTTCATACATGGAATAATGTTTTCTTTTCATACTTTTATATCCCTTACTGAGCTTTTTATGCTCATCCCAAGTTTTTGAAATTTTTTTATTAGGTTAAGGGAAGGGTGCATGATATGATGATAGTGTCAAGGAAGTGTCAGGAAAGAATCCATGTTTTATTTTAAATATGTTTTCGTTGATGGGAAAAAACGAATACTATCTTTTATGTAACCACTTTTTTTAAATGTGGAATGTAACTCATGATTTAGGATCTAATTCTCTAAAACTCTAAACCTGAAAAGATCCTTAATGTGAATTATTCATTTAATTCAATATTAATTAAGGTTTAAGGCATGGTACTTATATGAGAAGTCATGCATCCATGTGGGGCCCGGTAGATGAGTAGACTAACATACCTCTGTGGATTGACATATGAGTATTCGTGCATACATGTGTGTCCTAACATATGTGTAGTCATGGAAAAATGTTTCTACCCAAAATTGATTAGTCATATGTACCTGTGTGCACGATAGACGAGCAGCCTTTCAGACCTGTGTGGCCGAGAAGGCGAGGAGCTAAGTAGTCCTTAGTGGCCTGGATGAAATATAGTATTCGAGGAGATATCAGTGTCCAGGAAAATGATCAGACCATTATAACTCATTGGGGATACGTTGCTCAGCATTACAAGATGTTCAATGTTAGGAATGAATAAGTGTACTTTTATAGTTCTTAGTGTGTTCTCATCCGGTAATTCCCAGAAATGTGGGACCTTGTTGTGATGGTCTCTGATGAATTTATGGCTCAAGGGTCAAGTCCTCTCGTGATGATCATGACTTAAGAAGAATCATATGACAAATTATTGGTCATGATATCATCTTATCTTAGTGATACTAGGAATATCAAGGAAAACATTGTAATGTATCAAGACAATATATTATCTCTGAAACCATTGGTTTACCTACTATACCTTTTTACAATCAGATATCTCAAGGAGTGGGATCTCTGTAAATTGAGTGTTCTACGAACAGAACCACATGGCTGGCTGTGTGTGAGAAATTTCATCTTGGAATCGTTTTCGAGTATACCTATATTTTCCTTTTTTTTTGTTGATGACATATAACAGTATTGATATTAATATACCGTAATAGTGGTATTTTCCATTGTGGTGTTTTACTTGTGGTTTTTTGGCAATCCTATTGGGTATTTTTCTACACACACCAACACGAGCTTTTCCCCCACATGTAGTGTCTTGTGCGGATGATCGACGTATTGGTGGTGTCGTTGATGGAGCAGGAAAAGGAACTGATCCAGGTGATTACTTGTGATATCAAATGATCCAATATGTCTCTATACGCTTTTTATAGCTGCTTCTGAACTATTTAATAATCGCCAGACCATGACGTTGTCTTTATTTTAGTGGGCTTGTATTGTATCCCAATGATAATTTACTTATTTAATTTATATCATACATTGTCCATTTGTTTTTGTATAATTCATGCATTTTATTTACATTTTGTTTATAAACTCTATACATATAAATTAATTTTGGGTCCATGTTTACAGATCTGAAGGAAAATTTCCCCTTTTGTGCAATATGATTACTAGGAGCTAGTCTAGAGACCCTAGACTATCAGAGCTGAGAATGGTGTAGTCAAAACATTGGACTTGTGGGATGGGATGTGACATGAAAATATTTATTCATTATCGCCATGCTTGCATTAAAAATTAACAGTTTTGGATTACTAGATCAAAATTCATGATTGTGAATGTCTTGTACATGTGATTCATTTAAAGTCAGCTTCGTCAAATTATCAACAAAAATCATTAGTAATCCACGATTTTGAGGATGAAAACTCATGAATCAGACAACCTCCAATCCTAAATCCTAGAGAGAAGGCCATGTTGGGGCGTATTATTAGTAATTCCAATGATTGAGTCGTATTTTCCTTGAGTTAAAAAGGATGTAGAAATCAGACATGATTATGATCTTGCAAGGGCGAAAACACAAAGGCACCATTAGTGGAACCTAATAGGATCTCCCAAAATCCCATAATCCCTATTATTTTTATTATTATATATCAATTATATATATTACAATAATTTTATTCAATTTTATCATTATTTAATTAATTAGTAATAATTTTAAGATTTTTTTTAATAAACTCATTTTAATTTATATTTAATTTAATTGTTCAATTTTCTTGACCATTATCTGCACTAAAAAGTTTTTCATTAGGGATATATTTATTATCACTAAAAAGGAAATGATAATTGGTAATGTTTATATGCATTACAAAAACTGATAAAAGGTACACTTTATCTATGTTTGTTTTAGCACTGATAAATTGAACTGTTATCTGCAGTTTTTTCTTGTGCTGATAATGGTCTTTTAAGCTGAACACTCATTTTCTAGTAGTGATAACAATTTTACGTATAATTTATTTGTAAAATAAAATATTTATGTATAATATTAGTTATTCACATTAATTTTATATTAAATTATTTTTGTTTGTATATTCAATTATTAAAATTTTATTAATATTTTATATATACAATGTTTTAGGAAAATAATTTTTTAGGTGAAAATGTTACTATTTTAGGAATTATTGTTTGTGCCGTGTAAATTAATTTTGGATTATTATATTTATGAAATTATATTTATTTTGAACTGATTTTCATATTTTCAATATCTGTTTCACGTTTTATTTTCCCTGTATCTATAGATTATATTTTATAGGCTTGTGAAGTTACAAACATGGAATATAATACTTTGTTTTCAATATCATGTTATTTCCATTGAAAACAAATAAAAATTTAATTAAATGTAAAATAAATAATAAATTCAATACTTTGGAAAAACCCATGATAGATTTTTTTAAAAATATTTTCATCAACATAATTAATAAACAATAATATAGATGAATAAAAAAGTATTGTTTCAAAATATAATATATAGATCATTGAAAATATTTACATTATTAGTATTTTTATTTGTAAATAATAACATTATATTTATTTTCTTCAGTTTTTCAGCATGAATTTATAATAATCGGTTCCTTATAATGACTTCATTGTAGTTTGTAAATTATCATTGAATTTTAATTTTCCAGGCATTGTTATATTATCTTCATTATTCTCTTTTATGTTTGTAGATGAATGAATTTTTTTGTATCTATGTGGGTATGTTCTCCTATTTAATTAATAAAAATAACAATATTTTTAATCAAGAATATAATAATTAATAATTAATTTACTTTATAGAAACATTATTGATTAGTTAATTATTAATATATTTAATTTTTTTATATAATAAAATAAAAAATATTATAAAATTATAAAAAATTACAATAATAATTAAATCAATAATGTGAAACTGAATAAAAAATATCATAAAATTCGTTCACTAATATTAATAATAACAATATCAATTCACTTCCACGCTATTAATAAAATTAATTTCTTCAACATAATATAATTACATAATTATCATGAATTTATTTGACTTACTATAATACTCATAGTCAACATGCATTTATAGCCTTTGAATATTAATGATGATTTAAAAGGGGCATGGGTAATACTTATTTATCGAGGGAATGAACCATAGATAACTCCTTTGAATATCCTTCAGATTAAATGCCATGACTCTCCAGATCCCCTAGAGAAGCATCATTGTCCAAGCTATCACCCAAGTGTTGGCTAGCTCGACCTTCCAGATGGATATTTTAGGTAGTCGTAGCTTGGCCGATCAAGTATCCTTGTAGATGAATCATGTTAGTTGGATGATAGTTCACAATCCATGCATCCTAGACAATGATAATAAGCATGTGCAGTTTCTAATTTTGAAAAAGAATCTTGGAATTCATCAAGGATCTCAACCATGATAGTGACTGCTTTGACTATATGGACAACAACCACATCTATTACCTCGCATGATTAGAAAACATGTTCAATTTAGAACTAAGAAAAATCTATTTTCATTGCTAAAATAATGTTGATAATCGAGTTGATGTTAAAAGGTGGGTCATGTTTATCAATTCTAAAAAAGCACTACTACAGGCCCATTTTATCAGCACTTTTTAAAATGTTCAGATAAAAAGAAAAAAATTATAAAAATTATAAAAATACTTTAAATAAGAGGGACCCCTGTTTAACTTTTCTTGAAACCCTTTCAACAATTCTAGCAATCCATACTAGTGAACACTCCTACCACCCCTTTAATAGTTCTTGGCTTCCCCCACCCATTAACAATATTGTCCACCTGCACTCACGCATGCTCCCTTCATCAACATGGAACCGAACCCAAGACCTCTTCCTTGCTTGCATGCACCATCACCACTAGCATATATTGTTTTTTTCTCCATTTATGACATATAAATTTATTTTTATATACACTTTGTTATATTTTATTGTATGTTACTATTTAATTATTTTAATATATATATTTATATTAATATATATATATATATTTATTTATCTGAATATTTATTTTTATATTAATATAAATTTATAAGATCAGATTTAAATAAATTTATAAAATATTTGTTTCTGACCGTGTTTATAAATAATAAATAAATAGACCCATATATAAAAAAAACATATAAATGCTTATATGTTATATATATATATCTATCAATGAGTATAATTATAAATATTTATATATATTCATATATATATTTACATATATTATATATAATATGTATATTTATTTGTTAGATTTTATAAATAATCCATACCAATTTGTTAATAGTCACACACTACTACAAACACACATTATATAGTTATATAAATACTCATATATTTGTATTTTAAATAACATGAATATGAGTTTGTATTTTGGTAAGTCTTAAATATGAAGTAAAATATTATATATAGACGAATATATTAATTTTTAATTTAAAAGATTAAAATTTTATGTGGTAATATAAAAAAATGTATATATTGATATATTTTTTTATTAGGAATAATATATCGTTCTAAAAAATACAATTATAAGACATAATATCAATATTAATGTAATAACTGAGAATAAATATATTCCCCATAGAAAAAGGAAAAAAATAAACCCTTATACACTGCTACAAATCTATAAAATGATAAATAATTATGGTACCAAAAAAATATTGTTTTTAAGGACAATTACTCAATTTTTTTCCCATAAAAATGTGACAAAGGTTTAACTATTTCATTAAGTTCATGGAGACCATCAAATGGTTTCGATTTGATACGTTGTAGAGCTCAAAAATACACTTGGATCCAAGGTTATGTCCATTTGATGGTATGAGTAATATTTTCAACTAATTTTTGATCTTGATTAATTATTATATTTCTGTGCCATAAAATTGTTATTAAAATATTATTAATCTAAAATAATTATCAAATTAATTAATAATAATTACTTCTTAAAATGTTTGTAATAAACTTTTACAAAAAATTTAATATATTATATGTAATTGGATATTTGTACGTATATAAAAAAAATTAAAAAATTATATTTATAACCATATAAATACGGTAATATACTTATGAATTAATATATTATGATTCATTTTATTTTTGAAATATATGTTTTATCTGTCCTAGTAAAAAAACGCTGATAAAGGGGGACCCATTATCAGGGCTACAAAGCAGTGATAAATTGGATGTGTTTATAATCACTAAAAATGAAATTATAAATGGGTACTTTTAACAAATTTCTTTAGGCACTGTAAAAAGAAAAATTTATCATTTTTTACTACTAAAAAATGTACCACATTTATCATATAATTTTTTAGTTTTTTTAAAATGTGGCATAATATAAAAAAGTTGTTTGTAGGAAACAAGATGAGTTCAGGAAATCATAATGTCGGCTACATCTAGTCACCATCTCTCTGTAACCCTATCTACTATCTAGTTCTGCGGAAAGTACTGTTGACAATAGTGTTTCTAAAAAAATTTAGTTGGAGGATCATGGAGAATTCAGCCTCATAAAGGATGAATGAACTTGTGAATTTTCATGGGTATTTTCTATAGTGTCGCCCATGAATGGATCACCAAAATCAAAAACTGATAAGATTGGTCACTCTCGAAGAATTAGCATGTCGAATGCAGTGACCAAAAATAATACATGATATGGAGGGAGCCTTGGTACGAGCTTTAAATTATGTCATCTAAGAATGGGTCATTGCTGTTGAGGATAATTACCCATATTAAGCCATGTATAAAACTTATAACAATGTCTCCCCTATAGCCACCATGGGTCATTTCCAGTCTGTGTTAGAAAACATCAAGGAATTCTTTTAGGAAGCCATGTCCTGACATTCTATGGCTATGGATATAGACAAAAAAAGTAGGAATCCATGTAATATAATAGTGGTACATTCAACAACGGTTGCTCCACCAATATGACTCATGATGTGACGATGGTCGTGTATGGGATGGTAGAGGGCAGTGGGAAATATTGGGTGATAAATAATATTTGATGTATATATGTAGTGATGGCTCAAACAAGATATTGTGGTGGGATTTGAATAAACCATGTGGGATACGTACATGGCCACACCACCCAACCTCGGGTGGTCATTCAAGTCCCTGTGCATGTTCATGTATATGTCATCACCATATCTCTCAACCCTGAGTTTTTTATCAGCCAATATTTCCCATTGTCCTCTGTCATCCCATACCCTACCATCATCCTCATGTGGGATAAATTAATGGTGTAGTCATCCTCAAATATGTTACAACTGTATTGTTGGGTATCATGACCCACTTTACAATGGACTATGTCACCAAACACACCAGATTCACCTAAAGGCCTTTTAACAATGGAGTGTATTTTATCACGAGAAGGAATTTCACTCATCACTCCCAGGAATGTACCATTTTTTACATACAAATTATAATCACAATTGGGATACATGGTATTCATTATTCCAAGAAAATGAGTCTCAGACCCATGAGGAATTAAATATAATGGAAATGATTACATACATACGAATGATTGGGTAATTCATTTATGATATGTTATGTACTAATCTATATGTCACATATTTATTATGAATGGTAATATATCAAGATGATCAAGGTAACCAGTATTAGTCAACTATCAAGTCTATGTTTATGTATCTGAGGGATACATAGGTTATTTTCCCAGTTTATGGATAAGATGAGCAACTATTCGTCAATGGATTTGAAGATTCTATTTTCTAGGCTGAGAAAGATGACATGATGTCACAAATTGGAAACATCATCACTTATAATGGATATGTTGTGAGCTAGAAGACCTCAAATCAGGTTGTGGTCATAGATTCTATAGTGTCCGAGTATCTTACAGCTTCTAAAGGTGTAAAATAATTTGTTTTGAAGGAAAATATCATCTAACAGTGTTATGTTGTGACTATATGTAATGATCACATCACACCCTATAATGATAATACTTCATCAATCTATCCTTAAAATGATCCAAGGTCACATCAATAGGAAAATCACATAATTTAGTAGTATAACCTTTTGAGAGATTTTTCTTAGTGGGGAAAAGGTGCAATGATTTGAATTTATATCGAAGGAAACATGGTGGACACCTTAACTAAATCCATGACTAAACAAAAACTAGATTATCATGTGAGGTACCTCGGACTGAATTTCGTATGTAGTTTTCTCTAGTGGATGTGGGAGTTTTATATATTTTTTTAAAATAAACCACATTTTCATAATTTAATTATTTGAATATTTGTTCTGTTAAAAATTAATTTAAAAGTACTACTAAATATTGTTCGTTTGTTAGCATGACCATATATTAATAATGTCCAAGAGTATTTGTATCATGGATAAGGCCATTGTAGTTCCCCCCTAATATGAGAACATTTAAGTTATTTGAAAATATTATAAATTTAGTTTTGAGGTTATATAACAAATTATAATGGTTGAAATTGTATATAGACCATCATGTGAGAGTACTCGTAATCAAATTAAACAAATTATGATGAATTTCTCAAAAGGAAATATCCATGATTGGAGATTATGAGAACGTACCAGCCTGTATGAATTTTTTATGTTTTGGGGTAATCATATATTCCCATATACAAGCATGTGTAATTGTCCATAGATATTATTATTATAATTAATTTATGTCACTAATCACACACTATGATTTGAGATGAAATTTGTCCCACAATATATATGTGGGAAGTAGGGAATTTTGGGTTCGTCACAAATGACAGGTTATTAAAGGATATGTCAGGATATGATCGAAACCATCAATATTTATAAAATCTGATATCATGGCCCCTTGATGGAAGTAGAACTATCACCCTTAATTCCATGTCCATGGTCAAATGATGAGTATACATCACATTGTCAATGAATGACGTATCAAGCATGTAGTATTATTACACTATCATGCAACCAACATGATGAGATAATTTGACAAAGGTATTATATTACAGAATGATCATTCTTATGTTTTTTTCATCATTTTGACATTATTTTATTCTTATCAGGTTCCTTGACCTCTTTATAATCAATAATATTGGACATTAGGAGGGTCCGCCTAGTGCCAACAAGAAAACATCGAAGTGGGTTGCACATTATGTGTTCCTAGTGGTCTGAATTGAATTCTATTTGAATATAAATTATTGAATATATATTAGTATCAATAGTTATGAATAATTTTATCTATGTTATATATATTTCATAAATTAAATAAATCTTTATCCACTAGACTGTGTATAATATATATTTATTTACATTCTTAAAATTTAATAAATATTTATTTACTAGTTTGTGGAAAAAATTAGTTAATAGAATAAAATATTTATGTGGGTATTAAATAAATACAACAGGAGTTGAAATGGACCAATACAATCTCTGGTGATTAAAGTATTATTTAAGGATCGATAAATAATATTTATCCGTGTTGATCATGTTGGCGGAACAAAAAATACTAATATTGTTATTATTACTATAGTTCAAAGGATTTCATTAATGGTTGTCATGAAAATAAATGTTGTACCTGAAACCCCATCATTATAAATAACTAACTCCGGATATTATTTAATTTATTCGAATCCATTTCCATGTTTGATAATATATTATAATAGTGTACAAAGATATATATTTCATGTGCAATAAGGCAATATGAGTGGGACTTTTTGAAAGTTCAACAATCATAAATGAAGAATTATCCTATAACAATGTAGTTATTTTATCTGATATTAAATTAATTAATTATATATTTCACGTCCAAAATCATCACTCTTGGATTCATGATATTGATATTAAAATAAATTTAATTATATCACCCACCAATGCACGGTTCTAAAGTGCAAGAAACATACAAGCATTGTTAGCACCCACACCATTTATGCGTAATGAATTCTCTTATCTACATTAAACAACATCATGAAAACTCAGATTATAGATAGAAAATCATAAAACTAATCTTAAATTCTCTATGATGTTACCAATGTACATAAAACCACTATAGAACGAGGGTATTTTTTCATTGATTACAGTTAGATTAAAAATGATTTCCATTTATGACAATGTCACATAATCTATGTGAATCAAGCTAGTACCCACCTCTATGTGGAATTAAATTAAAAAATAATAATCCTCCTCAGTAGCACGATCATGTTTTATCAGAGTACCAATTTACCAAGCAATGTGAAACAATATCTACGGATGCCAAAAAATAAAATTCAAAACATATATTCTATCCAAAACTTGAGTTCGTGTGTTGTGGATAGAAATTGGATTGAAAAAAGGGGCCCAATCTAGGAATCCCAAGGTCCCTGGAATGAGGGAGGCTTCACAATCCCTTATACCATTAACTAGAGCTCTTTAAATGGGAAAAGTATGTTGAATTGGAACCTCTTAATGGGGATACATTTTTTGTCATGAAATCCCCAAATAGCAACAAAACTCCATTGCAAGTTCTCTTCATGCCATTTTTTTGTCCAATTAGAAACACCACACTAATAATAGTCTATCATTTGAAATTTTGATCCCTTTATAGATTTAAATCATTTATATCCCCAATTTGCATCAAATTACTTCAACAAAATATATTCTCATCAGTGCCATCATTGCTCTAGGAAATGAACAACCTTTCATCCCCCTTATTTACTTATTGAAAGTGATAGTCGGGTAATTCTGATTCGATTGAGGTTAAATTCATCTAATGTTCAACACCATATGTTACTGGTCTGTGATTTTATGGCCAATGTTATTGTAATCGAATAATTATTTCATTCTATATTCCGTGAAAAAAGACCATGTGGTGTGTAATATCTATGATTCCCTTGTGTGAGTAGAATCTTAGTTGAGGGAGAAATGATGTTTCAAGGAAAACCCGATTTGGATCCGTCATAAATGACAAACCCCAAGCACCATCATTAGAACTCATGAACATATCTTACAAACTCAGAAACCCCACATATTTTAGTAGTATTTATAAATTTTATATATATTATAATCAATCTATTAATTTTTTTAAATAATCATTTCATTAATATTTTTGTTAATAATGTTTTTGATAAATAAAATTTATTTTTGATTTATTTAATAAATGAAATTTATCTTCACATTTATAACACCTAAAAATCATCGTTATTGGATACCATTATGGGAACTAAAAAATAGCTGGTATTGGGTACCATTTATAAGGGGTAAAACACAATGATAAAAGGTATCCATTATCAGTATTTCATTTATCACAAATAAATAGAACCATTATCAGTGGTTTTTCCTAGCATTGATAATAGTCGTCATTTTAAATACTAGATTTTTAGTATTGATAACATTTTTACTTTTATTTTGTTTGTTGATAAATTTTTTTTATAAAATATTTTATTTTTCATATTTTGTATTCATTTATTTTATATTAATTAAATTTTTATTGAATTTTATTTATTTAAAATATTATTTAGATTTTATATATACTATATTTTATGCGTATTGTTTTATTTACTGTTAATGTCATGTTTTTAATCATTAATATATGTGTTGTGTATATTAATATTTATCTATTCTATTTATAAATTTATTTCCATTTTTAAATCATTTTAATCTTATCAAATTATTTGGCATGTTTCTAGTTGGTTTTTTTAATTGTTTAAATTTAATAAGATTCTAATGTTAACTATTTGAAATATAAATTTTTTGTTGTATTTCAATGTGAGCGACTTTGAAAACATAAATTAATGAACTATAGTTAAAATGGAAAACCAATTATAAACATTGACTAAACCATTAAAATTTAAAAATAAAAAAATCCAACAAGAAAATAAAAAATCAATAATAAATATGATAATTTTTTTTTGTTAAAAGTCATAATATTTAAATTTTAAAAGCATTAGGTAACTCCATAAAATTATAAAGTTTAAATTAATTTTAAAATATAATTGTAATTTAAGACATTAACATAAAACATATTAATTAACAGAATATAAAAATGGTATCATAAATATATAAATATAAAAGAATAAGTATTATTAACAATATATGACTTCATAATAATAATAATAAATTATTTATAATTATGAATATTTAATGATAATTTGATTATATAGATCACTATTAATTATTATATTAAAATTATTAGTATTCTTAAATAATAACATCATTATTATTCTCATCACATTATTATCAAGAATTTATTATAATATCACTGTTATAAAGACTTTATTATAATGAGTTAATTATCATTACATTTTTATTATCCTACCATTAATATCATAGCATTATTATTCGTTTTCAAGTTCAAATAAGCATGTATTTTCATTGTATTTGTGAGGGCATGCAACCTTTTTTAATTAAGAAATTAATTAATTTGTTTTTCTTAAATATTATAAATAAAAATGTGTTTACATAACACAAACAATATTTATTATTTTATTATTAATATATTTAAATTTTTATATAATAATAAATAAATAATATCTTGATATTCTAAACAAATAAAATAATGATGAAACTAATAATGTGAAACATAAGAATAATTTTGTCCATAATGTTATTGAATAATAATAAAAATAAAAACAATAATAATTCAAATTAATGTATTTAATAATATAAATTTTATGACATTATTATATTGAATTTATAATCATGAATTTATTAGTCTAACACTATTATTCATAGTCATGATGAATGTATTTTATGTATATCCTAGTGCAAATAAAAAATTGGTTGTGGGTGGTAATTATTTAAGGAGGGCGTGAACAATTGATCACTCCTTGGAATACCCTTATGATTACAAGCCGTGGAGCTCCTGGTCCCCCTAAGAAACATTATTGTCCATGCAATCTCCCTAGTACTGTCCAGTCCGACCCTATTGGCATAACTATGTTGGAGCCACAACATTCTCGATCTTCTATCCATGCTGGTGATGCATGAGAGCTGGTTGGTGGTGCATGGTCAGAGCATCTTGTAAAATGATGAGAATCTTGCATAATACCAATTTTTCAAAAGAAACATGGACATCAACTAGAATTTCAACCTTGGTGGGGAACGCTCCTACTGCATGCTATCCAACCACATCACTGACCTCATACTAACACAAAATATGGTTTTATCAATACAAAAAAACATTTATTAGTTTGAAAAACCAGTTTAAATCCAGGTGATATTAAAAGGTGGGTGCCTATTATCTTTGCTAAATGGTGATAATAATACACCCGTATTCAATTTGTATTTGTTCTAGAAGAACTATGAAAATCAGATAAAAATTCTGTAAATCAGAGGGATCCCCTTTTAATAGTGCTTAAACCCCATTGAAAAGCCCTGGGAAGCAAAACTACCGCACGTACCCACCACCCCGTTAATATTTCTAGGCATCCCCCATCCAACCTGAGTGATTTCCCCCATGCACCTACTTGTGCACCCCTACCTCTTCTTAGATTCATACCTGATACAACCACCTTACGCGTCTACACCATTACTGATCGCCCATCTTGTATTGTTCTCCATTTAATTATATATATATATATATATATTTTATTTATATTTATTTTTATAGTAATATATTTTCATATTAATATATATTGTTTAATATATTTATATATATATATATATTGGTATATTAATATATATTTAAATATATATATATATAGTTGTATTTTTTATTTGTATATTTTATCAAAAATTAATATATATTTATAAAATTAATTTTCAATAAAAAAAAGAATAATTATTTTTTATGTTTATTAAAAAGTAAATAAATAAATACATATATACAATATACATACACATATATAATTATACATATTTATACATATTGTATATATTAATATCTATACTTATATGTTTCAATATAAAGATAATATATATCAGTTTGTTAGCACACACACTAATGCACACACAAACATTATATATGTATATAAATATTCATATATATATATATATATATATATATTAAAATTTGATATTAGTTATTATTTTGATAAGACTTATATATTGTGAAATATTATATATATATATATATGTTTACTTATTTATTTATAAAATTAAATTTTTTGTGTAAATATATATAAATATATGTATATATTGTTATATATATGATTAAAATAAAAGTATATTTTGAAAAAAAAATTAAATTCAATATAATAAATATGAATGTTATAAATGAGAAAAATCATTCCACAATGAAAAATGGAAAGAACAACCCCTTAAACAACGATGAAAATACATCAAATGTTACGAAATAGAGGGTCCCCAAAAAAAATTCAGGTTTAGTTGCCTTTTAGGCCATTTCTGGCCTCGAAGAATTTCACAATGGTTTACTTGTGTAAATTAGGGTATATAGCTCATCATAGGATTAGATTTGATTTGGTGTTGAGCTTTAACGAACACAGCGATCAAAAGTTATCACTGTTGGAATTTGGAGTTATGTTTTCAACTTATTTTTGATCTTTTATTATTTTATTGATTTTTTGTTTCTTCAAATGGTAATTAATTGACATTAAATCGATGATAACTATCAAATTATTAATAAAAAATGTTTTTTAAAATATTTTATCATTCGTTTTCACTAAATATATTATATATTAATTGTAACTTACTATTAATACATATCTATAACATATTTAAAATATATACATTATATTTATATGAATATAAATATTTTTATATATCATATATGAATATATTATTTTTGATGTTTTTTTATGTATATCGATTATATGAAATAGTAAAAAATGAGTTGGTTAGACCCTCATTTATCAACGATATTAAAAAAAGTGAACATAATGGGGTAATTATAAAAAATCAGTTTTTTAACACACCTAATTTTTCCGTTTTTCATTTTTTTTCATAGAACCCTTAATGGTGGACACTTTATCATCTATATATAGAACGTTAAAATGATTTCCCTGTGAAAACCCATTTTTTGGCCTAAATGATGATTTCTATGCCTCAAATGTGGGCTACATCCATTGGCCATCTCTAAGACACCCTACCCACTCTCCGGATATAGTTCCCAGTACCATCGACGAAAGCATGACCAAAACTGTCTATTGGAGGGAACATGGGGTTTTCATACCCATAAATCATCATCAAACCTATGGATGTTGCTGGGAATTTTCTATAGTGGCAGATCGGGAAAAATCACCAAAAATTAATAATGGTCATATAGGGTCACTCTCGGAGGACCAGTTCATCGACTACTCATCTAAAAATTATGGTTGCCAATGCGGAGCCAAGGTACGAACATTCTACTCTATCATCCAACATTGCGGAATCACTGGAGAGAATGATTACCCATACCAATTCATGGAAAACACTTGTAACGACGGGTATCAGTCCACTATGGAAAACATTGATAGGTTCCTGTTTGTGTCAACCAACAATGTGGCGTCCTGATGGGATGTTGTGTCCCATAATCATCTGTTTAAGAAAGTAGATGTGAGTGAGTGGGAATTCTGGTTCTACTATTGTAAAACCATTTATGATGAATACCTAACCAATATGACCCTAAAAATGATGTGGGTCTGGTATTGGACGACATATGGGGGGATGGCTGCAACATGAAGTTGATGGCTGGTAGAAATGACGAACAAGGGATATGTAAATTGCCACACCACATATCTTTTGTGGGTCTTCTAAGTCACACATCTGCTTCATGTATCTTCCCAAACCCCATATGTCCCCACATGATGAAATTATCAAAGAATATTTTTTGTCATCCACTCCCATCGTGTATTTGACTGTCATCAAAACATTGGTTAGATTGTAGGAGTAGTCATCGTTTAATGTGTCGCCATTATAGTACCGGAAGTCACACCCATTAATTTTTATAAAAAAATTAAAAATTTGTTGGAAAATTAAGTCCAATATAGATGGGATATGTTCATCTCTTTTGATACCGTAGTGATGGATGATATAGTCCAAATCCTTTACCATTGTTCTGCCTTTGTACCCATCTTTTTTGGACATGCAGTCGATGATCTACTTGTAGTAGACTGACCCTATTTGTACAATTTTAATTTTTTTATCACTTCATGTGGCACCACTACAATAAAAACCCAGTAACATTCGTAGTTTATTGATCCTTTATGTGGGTTACAACATAACATTACTTCCAATTGATAATTTTCATAACATTTTTATTGTCCATAATGTCATCCCCCTCTAAATATTAAACATGGTGAGGGAAATACAACAACGAACCATAACCCACGTTGTGATAGTTCCTGGCACAATAGAAATGTGTTTGGGATTGAAACAAACTCTTATTAATAAAAAATTCACTGATTAATTAGGGATCAATACAATGATAAACACAAGTCTCCATGGAATTGAATCAAGGAATTAGATAAAGGAGAAAGAGGCCTGAAACCATTAGATAGGATCTTGCACATAAACTATATAAATAATTTTATTCATTTAATAATGGAAATAATAACTATATGTTCTTTATTTTCATCATTTATGATGTTGATCATCGGGATTGACCTATACTAATTATCTCGTTGAATTTGTAAGGATCCAAAATCAAATCTCTCTAGTGTTGGTCCACACACTCTCTGATTGCCTCCTATCGACCCTGTTGATTTTCTGGGTGTTACCATGTTAAAGTGAGTGTATTTTTTTGATCATTGTCGATCGATTGTTCTTCATCCATGAAAAAATTCTCTCATTTTTGTGAGTTGTGGGAAGAGGATTTGAGAGAGATATTGTTCAGCTAAAAATTTCTCAATTCACCAAGTGTGTGGTTCAGTCAATCGAACGATTGTCAAATGTGTCTATTTATAGAAATGGGGTTACAGTTACAATATTTAATTTAATAAAAGAAATTAAATACATTCATAACCATAGAGAAAACCCATTCAATTAATAAAAATCCTCATCATTATTTATGTTGCACTAACTTGTGAAATATGTAATTACAAATAAAATTTTCCATCACAAAAAAATATGAAAAGTCATTTTAATTTATTCCAATTAGTTACATAATTAGTTATCATCATGAAAAAATTTATTTTACTACAAGACCTGCATTTGTCCTCTTGAAGATCACATCCATTTATTGAATACGTGAATAAGTAATTTAAAATTTTATTCAATTAAATAGATATTTTATTTACAAATTTATTAAAAAAATCATTGTTAAATGTTCAATAAAAAAAAATATAATTCAACAACAATCTGGTGAATAAATATTTATTTAAATTTTATAATAATTATAACTTGAGTAAAAATATTCCACTATTTTGAGTGTAATATTTATAAATTAAATTCAAATATAATTTTACTGAGCCCACCAGAAACACTTAGTGTGTCACCCACTATGATTCTTTCTCGTTGGAATTAAGCATATTTTCTGAAGTCCCTGTGTAATATCTAGTGATCGGTCAAGGTTACCAAGAAAAATAAAAAAATTCAATGACTACATCCACATATGAATGATCACTGTGTAATCTAATCCCATTGGGCAATATATCATAAAGAAGGATACATGATATTTTCATCATACATTGTTCATGATACATCATTCTTTGACTACCTGAAATAAATCGTCGTTACCCCATAGCCACGGAATTTCGCATGATGGTTCTATTTTAATCAATCATCTGAGATATCAAATTCCATAAATTGAAGGGATAAATTTTTCCTGGAATTATCCATTGAAAACATGCCACTTGTGACTCAACAAATGTACCCTACATTCCACCAACATTATATGCGATAGTTTTCATTAGTAAATCAAAGGTCATGGGTTGTGACATGTATTAATGATAATAATAAATTCTCTAGATCATTACACAGGCTCACAGATAGAAATATCTGATGACACCAAAACAAAGGGAATATCTACTAGAGGGTTTGTTCTCCTAACCTCTGGTGTTGGAGATTACTAAGTGGAAACATAATGGGAAGATGACTCATATGATTACGATTACTCAGACATGATGTTTTGTATGCAATGTGTCCCATCATAGTATGTCATCAATGTAGAACAATATTTTTTGAATTTTTTTTATATAATTTCAATGTTCTCATCATTGCGGGGTACAACATTGACCGCATTAGTGCTACAAATGACAATGACTTTTTGTCATCTAGATCTCACTTGATGATCCTTTTTCAGTTGAGTCAAAGCATTAGTCAAGGGTTCCTCCACTTTATCTTCCTTGAAAGAACATATAACTTCAAAATCTACTCTATAAGAAAAATCTATCAAGAAAGGATACTTATGATGTATGTGCTTCATCCTCAGTTGTGACCATGATTTTTTTGTGGGTGGCCACCACTACAATATTATCATTGTATAGTGTGATGGGATCTTTACATCCTTGTCTCACATCTAGATCCTCGACGATGCTTCACTTCTTAACTACATCCTTAGTATCCTCAGAAGATCCGATATACTCAGAAATTTCGTATAATATAAGATGACAGTATGCATTGAGCTCTTCTATCTCAATACACCTCCATTCAAAATGAAGATGTATCCCGTTTGTGACATCATCTCATCATGATAAGTACAGAAACTAGAATCACCATATCCATTTATAATATTTTCCTAATATCTTCCATAATCAAGGAACATATAATTTATACGCATCAGATATATTAGGATAATCATAAATACCTTCAAATGGTGGTCAACTAGGTCAACATGATTTCTATATACCATAGTAAATGCATAGGGGACATCCATCCTAGCACATAACATGGATTGTATGATTGAACCAATCGTATATGCGTACATAATCCATTCATTTTTCTTCCATTCCTCATATGATGGATAAAATATTTTATTGGTAAGATGAATTCCATGTGATTCTACCAACAATAACCTCTCGGAATGTTCCATAATGAATATCTATAGTATATTATAAATTATTTTACATGGACATGGCCCAACAATCTCTTGGATATAACAAGATTGATCTTTATTCCATTAATATATTCCACCTTGGCCAAGTCCATCAGGGAGAAGTATTGATTCCACCATTCCTTAACAGACTCTAAAATAATAATCTTGTTTCCAATAAGTTATATGTCATCATTATATTATATTAGAAAAATGATCGTAGTCCCACTAAGCTATTTGTAGAAACAAGGCTCATATTCACTCTTAATAAAACCATATTCTATTATGGATTCATAAAAAATAATGTTCCGTGACATAGATGTTTTCATTAATCAATAAATGGATTTCTGCAACTCACATAACAGTTTTGCATCATTTTGAGTCACAAACCCTTTAGGGTGTGTCATGTAGACATCTTATTGATGTGTGCCAATAAGTAATGCTATATTTAAATCCATTTTCCATATATTATAGTCATGGAATGTTGTATTAGAATTTAGAATTATAATGGATTTAAACATTGCAACTCGTGAAAAGGTTTTGTCATAGTCAATTTCATAATGTGGTTAGAACCCTTTTGCAACCAGTTGTGCCTTATAGGTACTGACATGTCCTTATTTTTCTAGATTTTACATTAATACCCATATTCAAAAAACATGAATTATATCAACTAGAGGATCTACCAAAATCAAGACTTGTTTTTGGAAAATGGAATCTGTTTCTAAATTCATGTCTTCATTAAACATAGCAACATTTGTGACAATTACTTCTTTCTTGTTGGTTAGAGGAACATTATTATAATCTATGTTGGTTCACTATCCTTGGTAACTAGAAATCCATGCCATTATAATTTTCTAATCTCTATTGTACTCCTACAATGTACTAGTGACTCTTGAACATTTTCTTCTTCCATGGGGCATTGTGTAATCTATTCAAGTACCAACTATTGTATACCAGGAGCCTTGACTTCATCAAAGTATATCTTGTTCCCAATATCTATTTTTGATATGTCCTCCCTCTCAATGAATATATCATGTATTTCCACAATATCGTTTTTTACTGAGGGAATGTATAATAAATATCCTCTTGATTCCTTGGGGTATCCTATAATGTTACACTTTGTGCCTCGGGGTGCAAGTTTGTTGCCTGAAGAGGCATTAAAAATATTTTTCCTACCACAAACATGCAAATTTTATAACATATCATTTCTTCCACTCCTAAACACGTATGGACTATATTTTATTTAGTTATTTGGTACATGGTTTGGTATGTCTGCCTCTATTTGTAATGCATATCCCCTAAAGGATAATAGAAGATATGCATGAATCATCATTAATTTAACCATGTCCAACAAGTTTCAGTTCCTCCTTTCACATACATCATTCCATTGTGTTGTGTAAAGATAAGTGAGTTGGGATAGCTTCCCAAACCCCGATATGTAATCAATGAAGTCCAAATTAATATATTCCACATATCAGTCTGAGTAGTGTTTCTTAATCTTCATTCCATGATGGTTATCAACATCATTCTTATATTCTTTTAACTTATAAAAAGAATATGATTTATACAACATTATGTAAATATATCAATAACTTATATAATAATAATTAAATGTAATGAAATATTACTACCCACACCTTTCTTCTACGGAAAAAGGTCCACACACAATGTTATAAACAAATTCAAGAATCTCTTTATCCATTTTACCTTTCCCACTAAATTTGGCTTTGGTCGTTTGTTCATGTAGATCTGCATGTCATAATCCAAGTCGTTTTAGTTCAAAAGAATCCAAATATCCATCTTGATGTAACTTTTTTAAGCATTAATCAATAAAATGCATTATCTGGTGATGCCAAAGGTGGGTGTGGTTGGAGTCATTTCATGTATCTTTGTTCTATATTTCCTTCACATGGTTTTTGTAATCTAACACACAACGGTCATTTTATTAACGTGCCCTACCAAAAAAATGTCATCTTTATAAAATAAGAAAAATTCATTTCCAATTTTGAAAAAAAAATCCATCTGTATCTAGTCTGGTTATAAAAATTATGTTTTGTGTTAAAGAAGTGGCATAAAAAATCATTAACACCAATATCATTTGAGTTAGAAATGTGAGTTGCTAGTCCCCGAAACAAAACATCAGCAATTTTGTCTTTGTTGGCATTTTTTAGATCCACCACTACTTTCACAATCACCCAAAGTCTACATTATTCCTATATTTGGATACATATGTGAGCACCACAAGTTTTATATAATATCCAATTTATAGAATCAAATAAATTGCACTCGATATCAAACGCACCTGAATCATCCCATTATTTCTTTGATTGGGTGCGGTTCTTCTTATGGTGGACCTTATTTCAACATGAAAAACAAACAGCTTGATGTTCACTTTCCCCCCCCCCCATCAATCATTATTTTCGTGGAAGGCCATGAAGATGGTGTTGGCTTATATCACCTCACCTTTCATTTACTCTTATTTACCATAATTAATGAATGATTTTTGGTCTTTATATTTTCATCCACTTGTAGAATGAGGATTGGAATATCATCTAGAGTCATCACAATGTCATCCACATTGAATTTAACAAAAATGATAGAGAATCCTTCAGGGGGTGATGCAAGAATGAGATCGGTGCCCATTTTATGGGGAATTTTAAACACTTGAACATCCAGGATCTCAATGTAGTCCTTGAGCATTAATACATGATCCCCAGCTGGGAAACCATCTCCATGATTACTCTAAATTAGTTCCTTGGAAATCTTAATCATTTCCAATATTGGTCTATACTGGCGATGACATCGAGGTGTGGGAGCATGCTATAGACAACCATGTTTTCATGAGACTTAATGATCTCACTAGACATTGATGATAACATCTATCATTGAACATAGACCTCTTAGTTCGTTTGTTTCTTGTACACCATGTGGAAGGCGGAGAAGGTATTGCTGACAATGATACGTTTGACTTCTATTCATGGTGTAGGATAACCTGAAGGCATCCACACCATTATTGGATGTTACTATCAGTGATTATGAGGTCTTAATCTATATTTTATCTTATGAATAATGTGGTTGACATGAATGTAGTTCTAATTTTACAAATAAAGGATCTTATCATTTTTACATTCTTGATTACATTTTTATGTGAAATAATAAATTATAATGTATCCCACTATTTTATCAAGTACCAATGTCACTCACCATTGATCTCATAATGTCTAGTTTCCATGAAATTCTAATTGAAATGATTCTTATTATACATCACATAACCCCATCAAGTGTTTGTCATTATATTTGAAGGTATTTAGATAGTCATGTCTTTGACAACTGTGGGTTTACAGCTCCATGACATGTTGAGTGGACTCCCCTATCTAGATATCCTGACATTGGATTTCACAACTTTTTCCTCAAATATTACTCCATGTCTAGAAATTTCTTCTTCAATTTATGTAATATGGTTATGTCAACAAGAAATATTTCATAAGGACATCCGGTATAAAACTACATTTCCCAAAATGGGTTGGTCATACAAATAGTTTTATTGATTGCTTCATTTAATAAATTAACATAATCATTGGTATGACTTAATATTATTTTTGTGGTATTATTATCTCTTATATGGTAATTTAATATTACCATTATCACATGATCGTTGATATTAACTGGAACCTACAAACATTATTATCCGTGTCTTGATAATATTTATGCATAAACTTGGCTTAATTAAGTATTATATTGCATTCTTGTTTAATTCCTGAATAATGTGATCATGACAACAATCCATAATGATAAACCATGCATCTGAAAGAAAAAAATAATTAAAATGGAATTATTATGAGCTTTTTTAGTGGGTTCATTATATTGTATTTGATAAAATAACCCTAGCCTCAGGGAGAAACAACTTGATTCTTTTATCTTTGTGTGTATATCATTCAACTTTTCCACCTCTATGTCTCCTGTATTTGATTTCATCTTGGCTCCAGCATGAACTTCATCCACTATCATAGGCGTACCATCGATTATATATGCCTTTTATTACTCACATGGTGCTATGGTGTAACATCGAGTTTTACATATAATAAACATTTTTCATGCAGGCCCTACATATTAATGAGGAGATGTCTAGAAGACCATGAAAATTAATTTAAATAAAAATTTAAAAGAAACCATCCAAATACACCGATCTTGTACTGGAACATGATCATCTATACATGCAACGATAGATTCAAATAAATAAAACTAGAATTCAATTCATTAATCATTCTTGTTTATGATAAATAACACTCAAATAAATTAATTATCAACTTTAATTAATCAATCCTCTTATCGAAAACCCTTTTCTGATGTTCATTGATATTCACAATAATCATTATTTTAAACAAAAAAAATTAACCTAAAATTATCATTTTACGTAACTTTTACCATGGAGGAAACATGATGAATTTCTATTCATAACTACACAATGAGTTAAAACTAACATAATAATATTGTTAAATATTACACACATATATAAAACACCCATAACACATTGTGCCTCATCATTACGGATATAGGACGGATCGCATCTAAAGTGTTTGTATAATATAATAATAAATTTTAACAAATTTACATAATCTAGATAAGTAAATGGCATGTAGATACAACTACATGCCGTGTACTATTATTCATAGTCTATTCGATGTACACACCTTGGGAAACAGTGTTTGAGGGTACTTCATAAATATTCAGAGTACATGGCATGTCCAGTGCACCACACACTATGTAGTTCCTCATTACATGCTTTGTAGCCGGGGAAGCCATGTATGGGGTAAACAGTTCAATCCAAACCTGAAGGAACTACATGTTGTGTCTTGTGGTCCACATGCCGTGTAATCTGGAAACCATGTTCCACTTCTTCTTTGTTAACACACAGAGAAATTTCGACATAAAAAAATTCAAATGAAATGAATCGGATTGGGGGACCAGTCCTGGTGCATTGAACCTTGATGACATGGCGTGTACTACTGAATACATGTCTTGGGTTATGGGCTTGTACGACCAAGAATCATGGAACCACTGAAGAATATCCTATGAATAAATTTAATCAAAATTAAATGAAAATATTGTTTCTATATGGTGAACGAGAAATGAAAGGGGAGGAACATATATTGGGATTAAAAATTTCATGAAAGATTAACATGAATTGAAATAGCTAAATTATTAAATGAGTAAGTCATCAATGTAATATTTAAAAAATTATAAATTTCGATATAACCACTTTAACACATCATTTAGGTTTCTGGTGTAGTGGAATCATGGTTGGGACGACACAAAACTTTTATTTTTTCCATAAAAAATTACTATTCTATGATCAATATAATGATGAATGTCAGTCTCTATGGAATGCAATAATTTCTTTATAAAAATAAGGAGGAGGAAGATTACCCACCAAGAGGATCCTACACATCATTTTTATAAATAAATTTTTTATTTTCACAATGAAAATAATACTAGAATCATAGATATATTCATTGTTGATAATGTTGTTAATCAGAAATGACCCTTCTGAATTATCATGTTCGACATGTAAGGATCCACTCTATAATCCTTTTAATGGTTATCCACACATGCACTGATGGCCTATGATGGACCCCACTTTTTCTCCAAGTGCGTGTGGGAAAAAATGAGAGTCTTCTATCGGTCATTATTGACGGCATGTTCTTCATCATTGATGAATGTATCTCATTCTTGAGAGGGAATCGAAGATGAATCGAGAGAGAAATTGTTCAGCTCAATAATAATCAATTCACCGGGTGTGCGGTTAAGTCCGTGGAACAATAGATATATCTATTTATTTATTAGCATGGGGTTTTACTTACATTATTTAATTTCTCTGAATAAATTAAATAAATACATAACCATATTGAAAATACGTGCTATTAATAATCATACTTAATAATTATTTATAGTGATCCAAATTTCACAAAAATGTATTGTAAATAAAATTACACTTCACAAAATAATAGAATAATTATTTTAATTTTTTCCAAATAGTTGATTAATTATTTATCTTCTTATTTATGTTTATTTTACTACAATAATTTTCATGGTCCTCTCTAAATCGAAATCCAATTTTAAACAACAGAATAAATAAATAAATAAATTATTCACAAAAGTAAATATTTTATTTACAAACTATTAAATATATATTAATTAAATATTCAAAAAAATTAATAAATAAAATTTCCCCACAATCTGGTGAATAAATATTTATATAATTTATTTAATAATTTTAAATCAATAAAATTATTCCACTCTGTTGAGAATAATATTTTCTAAATAAAATAAAAAATAACTTAACTGAGACCACCAGATACGCATAGTGTGTGAGCCTCTAGGATTATTTCTCAATGGAATTAGGCGAGATTTAACAAATACCAATAGTACAATATAACAATGGGTCAAGGCACCCAAGATAAATCAATTAATTTCAAAACAATGTTGTTGTGATGTGGGTACCGATTGCAATCCCAACTATTTAGTAATACTGATTTCTACTCAGAAACTCAAATGTATCGAAAAATGACTATGATTCATTAATTCATTATACATAAGAAGATATCATGAGGACTTTTCAAGTATTGATTGCTAACCCTCTCGATCAATTCATGTGACCATGACTGTGTATTGTGATCGATAGCTTCAAATGAGGTCATGCGATGTGATTGGGGACTCATATGGGTTACGTGCATCGTGTGTCTTCTGGAGACAAGGTGGTTCATGAACTCCTTGATGAGGGTCACAGACACTAGATTGGGTCAAGTGATGTTCATGATTCCAATGAGATATTTTCATGGATTTAGTTTTGTAGAGGCTTTATATTTTTCATTTGACATGTTTCACAAAAAAAATTCAAATGAATTACGGATCCCATCAAGGTTCCTCTATTGTAGATAACCAAAAGGCCATGATTAATATTAATTAGTATGACAACCCCAACACTATTTTGCATACTAATATCAAGATTTTGTAATTGTTCCATTAACTAAGAATCCAACAATAACACCTGTATTGCTAACATATTATATGAGTTTTTTCTGATGGATGATGTATCTATTCCCTCTCCATACAATAATTTATCATCTCGTTTGGTGTTTATATACAGTCATTAAATTTAGGTGATAATTAATGAGGATGGTCAATTGGAAATAACCAAACATCATGGATTTTCCTATGTACTGGACAACCCCCCCCCCCAAATCCTAGATGGGCGTGATCTTTCCGAAAAAACTATCAGTTAGAGCCACTCAATCATATTTTTCACTTCCCTGAACGCTCTTGATGGTTGGTGGTACTCAAAGTTAAACCTTCTCCCCCATTTCAAAATCAGTTATGACTGTGAATTGAAATACTAGGTATGAAAAAATCAGTCTCGAATTTGATGATGATATATACATCATTAGTATTTATGATCCCATGTGGATATCATAGTTCATCATCAAACTCTTGCCTAAACTCCATTTAGAAAAGATCTATTATTGGTGCCCTGGGACCAACACATTCCACCATCCCCATGGTGGGTGTGTGATAGCCTATGAAATATCTATCAACTAGTTGGAATCACACCACAGTTTAGATATTTTTGATGACTTTCTCCCAAATTTTTTTTTTGGATGATCCAATGCATAATCCAGTTGTAGTGTAAGATATTCTATTACAAGTGAATAAAAAACAGGGGAAATAGCTAATAATGTGATGGCTTCATTCCTTTAGAAACTAGATCAATATTTCCCTTCTTTGCAGAGGGGTAAAACCAAGCATATTTCCCCATTTTCGGTGGCCCTCCCAGAAACATTGTGATGATTTTGGAACATGTTGGGGAATTCTAGAATTTGTGTATCATTCATCATGGGGAAATGAAGCATTCGTAGAAGCTTCTTCAGTCCTTAGGACAATTTTTTTGTTTCCATGTTTCTAAACAAGTAGCTCTACCGTTCTTGGGATGCACACTATGGAATCAACATTAGCACCCTAATTATGATGCCATTCCTCACATCGGGGTGACGTATCAAGTTTTATCTAAAAATATATGCTCACCATTACTAGATGGTGGGCCATATCTAGCAAGGAAACACTTCATATCAAATTGGTGGCCACTTCAATTCATTCTTGGTTTGATTGGGGATCATGTGTGTTTCTACGAGTAATACAACAATTCTCAAATTACAGACCATGTATCCCATAAAATATTGTTTCATGTCTCTAGATTTATTGCTATATTTTGAAACTCTTTAGAAGTAAAATGTCTTTTATGATGGTGTGATAGTTTTGACCTCTCTATCCAACATATACATGTTAGTTATGTCATTAAATATTGAAGAAACTCTCTCATGAGAGATCATATATAGATTCCCTTCTTGATGGGGTCATTGAATCCATGGTATATGATTTTATTATCTTTGAACTACACTCACCAAATTTATTCTCTTGACAAATTGGTTGTGTAAAATGGGTTTCTCCCATTTCATTTTCTAGTTTCCATGGGGAATGGAATAATGGAATAATATGATAGTTTTTATATGAATTCTCATGGAGACACATGGGATGTCATTGTATTGATTCTTGTTGATTCACGTTTTTTCCTCACCAAGAAATTTTCTTAGGCTTGGTTGACTGTTTAACCCAATGGTGTATTGGTACAGTCAGCCCTTCATTTGTACAATCCACATGCATTGTCAAGTCCCTTATATGTGGAATCAATGCATTTTATTGCATATTTGGGAGAGGCATCCCGAATGTGACCTATCTTAGATGATTGATGTTCAGACAACATAACAGATTATGTTGAGGAAATTAGTTCTCCCCTATAGGCTATGAATTATTTTCTTACTAAATTTTGTTAATAAGTGGCCTCCTACCATATTTTATCATTTATTGAACGTGTTAATAAACCATCTATCATAATTAATTCATCAAATTCAGAATCACTCTCATGTCTTATGTAGGTAGGTGATCATGTTAATGAATTGATTATAGAGAGCCCTATGGAGACATACAATCATCAATGGGAGTATCTTATCCAACCATTCCATGATCTAGGTGAAGATGGTTTTGATCCATAGTATCTATTCAAAATTAAAAATCCATTCATTCTATCCAAGAGAGACTTTTCAATATTGGAGAGGATCTTCCATGATTTTTCTAATGAGGCCCCCTCTACCAACAATTGAATGAGATGATGGAGGCACTAGAGACTGGTCGTCAGCTGTCATCTAATTTGAAATACCATCTGGATGCTTAGACAATGATGATTTGGAGGAATGAAAATAATATTTCTCAATTGATGTCTAAACATTTAACATCATCGTTTTCCTTGTCCATAGGTCAAAGGAGGGTCGAATATATAACAACAATAGTTAAATTACACAATACTAAGGAATAAGATGGGGGAAATTGGAAGGGAGACACCTCAATTCCCAATTGATTCATCCATCTAAACCAATACCAATATTATTGGTTATATTGATCATCTTTTTATGTAATTCAGTTTTACTTAATAGAAAACCATAATTTTTCACTACACCCAGTTTTTTTGTTGGGGTTTTTGGAGATACTCCAAAATTTAGAGATTCCTCCTTCCATTCAATAATATGAATTAATGAGTTTATCATACATTCCAAACATATTCTTCATGTAATAAATTACAATTATGTTTCATTAGAAATTTTTGTGAGGGATCATCACTTACATTAAGATATAAAATCATGAATGTTTTATATGTGGGGAAATAATTTGTAAATTAGATATGTATTGATGGATGGGTTCATTTTATATCCGCAGAGATAAAATGGAATTAGAAAGAGCCATAAATATGCCCTCAAAATAATATTCACAATCTTTAGTTTGGGGTATGTGGATTAAACCAGATATTTTTTAACTTAGGGTCACATAGTTCATACATTTTTTCCATTAGTGTATGGTATTTTATCCTTGACCATCTATTTATTTAGATTAGGGTCTTTTATCTTAGACCATCTCTTTTCATTAGTTCAATGTCTTTCAGCTCATAATTTCTGTTACCTATGTTTAGGGACATTAATCTCATACATTATATTGCTTTAATTTAGGGGCATCTATCTCAGGCCTTCTTGTTCTTCAGTATATGTTTTTTTATCTCAGGACTTTAAATGCTTTATATTAGGGTATTTTATGTCAAACCTTATCATTATTTAGTTTGGTGTCTTTTAGCTCATAACATCTATTAATTTAGTCTTTGTTCTTTTAGCTTATACTTTTTGATGCTTTAGTTTAGGGTCGATTAGATAAAAACATATCTTTCTTCATTTTTTGTTTTTTTAGTTCATACATTTGTATAATATTGGGCTAGAAGGAAAAAAATTAATCAAAACACTATGGGTTGCTGAATTCGACCATGGTACTTATAGGTCTCACGAAGACCAGAGTTCATTTTATGGAAGGGGTGACTATTCTGTTTGGCGGGTTATGTCCATTGTGAGTTGGTAGCATTGTGGAAAAAAGACATTCCCCACAATTCTCCAACGGATACAGAAGATTCATGGGGATAATATGGTTGTGGGGGAAATAGTAAGGAATCTGGCCAACATAGATAGTTGGGCTGTGGGTAATGAAAATTACAATGCAGATTCATCATCTGAATGATACGGAAGGAGTAAGCTTATTGGGTATGTCCCGTGACACTATGGGGCTATCACGATCATCCACGGTGTCATTGAGGATCACAAGGATTATGAGGATCTTTATAATGGGCCAAGATGAAACCATTTGGTGGCATTGATCCCATGCATCAATATCATGGCCTATGGAAGAGATTTATTTTCCTTTCTAGGGGATATGAAATATTTTTTAAGGCTCAAACATCATGATTATGGTGTTGGGTATGAATGGAAGGTTATCCGTGAAGGGTTCCATCTCCATAGGGAAACATATATCATAATTGGAATTATCGATCCCTTTTCCATGTGGTTTTGAATCATGAGTATGAGTGATCAAAAGATTCTAGAATGAATTATTTCATTCTAGCTTTGATAATGTGAACAAAATATTGTGATGAAATATCAAGGGTATAAGATACTCTTGGATAGTCAAATATGGATACTGAAAATCATATTCCAAATCTCTCTAACAATGATGAAGGTATGGGAAAGTCACCTTGGTGGGTATTATAACACAATGGGTGGTGAGGTTCCACCTCGATGTTGTCAGGATTGCAAGAATCATAAATCCCCTTACATCTAGGTAGGATGTCGCTTATTGGTGGGTCTAATCCCTCACATTAGTAGCATGACCAGGCAGATAGATATATTTTCCACTTCATGTATAATGAAATATTTGCGATGAAATGAGATTCTCCTGAATATGAAGTGAGATATTTGGATAATTTCAAATCCATGAAGTGTTCGAGCACCATAATATTTGTTCATCCACATGTTGAACATAATAACATGGGGAATAGATGTGAAAAACCAATTCTAATTTTTTTCCTATATCGGGGTGTCTGGAGAGCATAGATTGAAATTACATACGACTACAATGAATACCCTATGGCCTTTATATGATATTTACTTGTACCCCATTTTTTCAAAATCGCTGTAGATGAAGAGTTTATCATGTTATTAGTCAGATTTTTCTCAACTGTCCCATTGCGAGTTTTCAGCCTGATGATTTTTGAGTCAATTTCATTAGCAGTTTCATGTATTGTGATTCGGACGATAATGTGTTCTAGTTTAGGTTTATAGGGCTTTTACCCTAGTGTGATCAATTTATGACCATGTCACTTGGTCTTGGTATGGGGGTGTTTCCCAAGAGGTTCATTAGCTTGGCCTGGTTCAATAGTACCCTTAAATCCCTTTGAATGAGCAATAGATAAATCATAAATCATGGATCAATGTTCATAGGTAATGACTGATGATATGGAACAATCATTAATGTGATGAGCTATAACACAATGTGGTGTTAGGGTCCACATTAGTGTTGTAAGGTTCACGAGAATAATAAATACATTTTTACAATGCCATAATGTCTCCGGTTGGTGGGTCTGAGGACCCGTATCAGTAGCATGATCAAGAAGAGATATATATTTTCCATTTCAGGTGAGGTGAATGGTTTGAGATGACTTGAGATGCTTCAGATCGGAAGTGTGGGACACTAATTGAGATTCTTAATAAGATGTTTGAAGCCAATTTTTTTTTTCTTTCCAGGGTGAGGCTCTTAGGGTCTTCAAATAACATGTGATGTTGGAGATGGTATGAATAGATTATTATCATTTAGTAGGATAATTCATCTCTATGGAGGTTAACATCATGTGTTATGTAAATGAGAACCAGCATGAAATGCAGTAATTATGTAGCTGGGCTTATGGGTGAGAACATGGGTGTCACATCGTGACTCATGGGAGTAAGAATGAAGAGACATGTAGTTCTTGATGGACCATGTAGTTTTACATCTTGTGGAATGGAAATATATCACTGTAATTTAATGTCATGTAGTAAGAAAGATGTGGAGTAGTTTAATAATTTTTTTAGGGACATATGTGGATAGTTTTGGGTCATGTGATTTAGACCATAAGATGGAGTCCCTAATAGATATGTGCAATGTGGTTCCATAAAGCAATCTAGAATTAATGATGAACAAAGAAGATTCGGTGACAACAAGAATCTTTATGAGATAACACAATGATATGGGGCCAAATGATGTTATACCCATTTCTGGGTCTGAAGAAAAAATGTTTTTGTGTTACAATGTATCTCATGAGGATGATAATCAAGCCAAAATTTGGTTTCATAGTAAAATTTAGTTTAATGTTATGTAGAAAGGACATGATGTATACCCCTATTTCAAGGTTGTTAAAGTAATCTCATACCACAATCCATAATCCCATGTGATCTATTTTTAGTGTGAGATATAAATTGTAGTGACTGTTTCATTATACTGAAGAGACAAAAGTGGGGTTATAATTAGGGAGTTTGGAATGATGCAGTGGCCGGCCAATATATAGGATCAAGGAATCCCTATGTATCTTTTGGGAATGAAAATAAAACCATATGTTGTTCCAAATTGACCATTCAGTTTAACATCATGCAATTAAGACTAATTTCCATGCAGTATAAAATCATGAGGATGAACATTGGCCATGCAGTTTGATGTCTTTTGTTCTGGATATTGGATCACAAATTGAAAAAGGAAGATAATATTGTGGTTTGGCGAAGAATTATGGCTACAGGAATCACTACATATCCTTTTATGACAGTAATCATTCAATACATAGTTCACATAATTAGGTGTAGATTAAAATCATGAATTAATATAGAGAATATTTAATGTAGTTTTAAATCATAGTATGAGGAAGATGGTGAACCAACATGAAGATGATTAAATAGATAAGTTCCACGAAACAACAATCTTCAACCAATGAAGGTTTCCAATATATCCCAATAGGTTAGGAATCAATGACCATGTAGTTATGGAAAATGAGATAGTATATGTATTATTGTATCATACATATATGTGGGAATTATCTCATGTTGATAGTTTCATCTAGGACTAGGATTATATATACATGCATCACTATATATCCTATGCCGATAGGAATCATGCCACACATAGTTTATATAATTTTATGTTGTTTTACGCCTTTTGGTAAGGACACGTGTGGTAGGATGAGGTTCCAAAGGGGATGTAAATGGTGTGATAAATAAAACACTGATGTGAATGGGGACCAAAGTGAACCAAACCATGCCATTTATACCTAGAAGGGTTTCAAGCTAAATGTCTGTTGCGAAGGTAGGATTTTTGGTACCTCTGGATAGCCATGAAGACCAAATGTCTGGTCATTTCTATATATCCCATTAAAATTTGAATCAATCCACACGATTAATAGAATTACTATATCATTTAACATCAAGTGTACTCAAATAATTTCCTTGTACATTAACATCATTTGTATGTATGAGTTTTCATGCTGTTTAATGTCATGATGTAAATACGAGTTTCAATGTAGTTTAACATCATGAAAATCCTATCTTTTTTACGGACAATTAGCTTGAACCACTTCTAGGTATACATGGTCTAGTGTGGTTTTCTTTGGTCCACATTCACATAATGGTTTGTTTTATCCCACCATGTACATCCCCTTTGGGAACACATCCTACCACCCACATCCTTACCACATGACATTAAAAAAACAGAATTCAATGAACTATGTGTGTCTTGATTTTTATTGGAATAGGATATGTAGTGATGCATGTATCTATAATCCTAATCCTAGATGTAACTACCAAAAATAGAAAATTCCCACACATATTTATGGCACAGTCCTACATATAGTGTATCCTTTTTCATAAATACAAGTCCATTGATTCCTAACTAGTTGGGATTCATTGGAAACAACCATTGGTTGAACCTTGATGTTTCACGGTCATTATCTATTTCATCATATTCTTGTTGGTTCACCATATTCCTCAACATATTATTGAAAACTACATTTAATATTCTAATTATTAATTCATGATGATAAACTACACAGAATTTTGAGATCTACGTATGGAATGATTAATGTAATAATAGGAAACATAGTGATTCATGTATCCATAATTCGTGTCGAAACCATAGGATTATCTTCCTTTCACAATGTGTGAACCAATTACCTTAACAAAAGATATGGAAATGCATTGATAATGTTCATATACCACATTAAATTATACAATATTTAAATTATTCTTTATCGCATGACGTTAAACAGAACAGTCCATCTAAAACTATGTATGGTATTATTATCATTCCCAAAATGATACATCGGGATTCCTTGATCTTATATATTGGCCCACCACAAAATCATACCAAAATCCATTATTATAACCCCTCTTTTGTCTCTTCACTATAATGAAACCCACACTGCTCTTTATTTCTCACACTAACCATAGCTCACTTGGGCTTCTGAATTGTGGTAAGATATTAATATAATAACCTTGACATAGGGGTATACATCACATCCATTCCACATGACATTAAACTGCATGTAACTCTAATATCTAATTTGGATTGATTCTCATCCTCTTTAGATACATGGTAATAGAAAAAAAAAATTCCATGTGCCCAGAAATGGTTATAACCTCATTTGGCCCCATAGCCTTGAGTTATCACTGAAAGATGCGTATTGTAACTGAAACATATTTGGTCTTCATTAATACCAGGTTTCATTATTGAACCACATTGCACATATCCATTAGGGAATCCATATTATGGTCTAAATCCCATGAACCAAGACAATCCACACATGTCCATTAACATAATATTAAACTAGGCCACACCATTCATACTGCATGACATTAAACTGCATGCAAGTATTTCCTTGCCACTTGAAGTTAAACTACATGGTCTTTAAGAACTACATGTGGATTCATTATCACTCCAATGAGTCACAGAGTGACACACATGTTCCCACCCATATTCCCAGCTACAACATTATCACATTTCATGTTTGTTATCATTTTGTTAATGCATGATGTCAAACTGTATAGAAATTAATGTCCCCACTACATCACGATAAACTATGTAGGCCAACTCCATCATCACACCATACCAATGGACCCTAAGATCCTCACTATGGCCATCCAAAGACAAAATTGATTCAATTATATTATTAATAACCTTAATAAATGTCCCACACATCCAGTATGAAGCTTATCTTGTCATATCAAACCTTTCACCGTCCTAGAATGGGAAAATGTATCCCTCTGCTTGGTCATTCTACTGATACGGCGGCTCAGACCCACAATCCTAAGACATCTTGTCTTGGTAAAAATGTATTTATGATTCGTGTAAATATTACATCACTAAGGTGTGACCACAAACCACATTTTTTATACTTCATACAAATATTGATTTTCCCATATCATCACTCATGACCAATGAAAATTGATCAGTGATTTTTGATATCTCCATTACCCATTCAAAATAATGTAGGTGTACTCTTGAACCAGATAAACTAATGGTCCTCTTGGGAATCACCCCCAAACCAATACCAAGTGAAAATATCTAAAACAAATCACTTATTGGTCAAATATCTACAACCATAAATTAATACACATTATAATCTAAATCAAAATACCCGAACATTCTAATAGAAGAGACATACACCTCATCAGTCTGAAAACTAACCAAGGGATTGTTGAGAAAATGCCATAAAATAACTTGATAAACTCTTCATCATCGATTATTAGGAAAAATTGGGGTACATGAAAATAAAACATAAATCTCATAAGGTTTACTCTATAGTTGTATTAAATTCCAATATATTCTCTATGGACCCCATAATTTAGGAAAAAAATGAGGAATGGTTTGTAACATCTCATTGCCATATGAATATGATTGAGAGGTGGTGGAAAAAATATAATTGTTCTTGAACACATCTTGTATCATAAATTTTCCAAATATCACACTTCATGATCTAGGGAATCTAATGTCATCACAAATATTTCATTACCCATGATGTGGAAAATATATCTCTCTTCTTGGTCATGATACTGTTGTGAGGGATCAGACCCGCCAATCAGTGACATCCTAGCGTGATGTAATGGTATTTATAATTCATGTGAGCCTGACATCATTGTGGTGTAAACTAACACCCCATTGTGTTATAGGTTCCACCGAGTTAAATTTCCTATACATTCCTAATGGCATGAGATATTTGGAATATGATATATTGTCTCCATATTTTACTATCAAGGAGGATATGATATCCCCGACATTTCATCACATTATTTTGTTCTTATTCTCATATCTAGAATGTGATCCTTCATTATAGAAAATTTTGATGCCTCAAACTCGTGATTCAAAACCACAAGTAATAGGGTTCTAGCATTACAATTATGATCTATGTTTCCCTATGGTGTTGTAACCCTTTGTGGATAGCCATTCATCCATACCCCACACCATCATCGTGAAGTCTGAGCCTTCAACAATATTTCATATCCCCTTGAAAGGAAAAACATATCTTCCCTTGGCCATGCTCTTTATGCAAGGTATCAGACCCCTGAAATGGAATCATCTTTGCCTAGTATAAATTTCCTCATAATTCTTGTGATCCTCAATGACACCGTGGAGGAACCTAACACCCCCATTGTGTCATGGGACATGCCTAATAATCCAACCCCACTCTGTATCATTCAAATGAAGATTCTTAATTTTAATTTTCATTACCCACACCAAAACTATCTATGTTGGCCTAGATTCACTAGTATTTCCCTCACAACCATATTCTTCCCATGAATGTTCTGTATCCTGTGGAGATGAGTGGGTGATTTCATGGCCACGCTACCAACTCACAAGGGACCTAACCCGCCAACCAAAAGATTCACCCCTTACAAAAAAGGAACTCTGATCCTCATGATCTCTATAAGTACCATGGTATAACTCATCAAACCATAGTGTTTTGAGTAATTTTTGGCATGCTAGCCCCATATTATAAAAAGGAATGTGATGAAAGACAAAAAACTGAAGGAATATAAGGTTTGATCTAAAAAACTCTTTACTAAAGCAGCTGAATGTATGATATAAATGATCCTTGAATAAAGCAACATAAGTTCTGAGCTAAAATACCTTAATCTAAATAAATAATTAGTCTAAACTAGAAGACCATAAAATAAAGTAATAGAAGGTCAACAAACAAAAACATATACAGAAGAAATAGAAGGCCTGAGATAAAAGACCCTTACCTAAAGGAATAGAATGTATGAGTTTAAAGTCCATAAATATAGATAATAGATTTTCTATGCTAAAAAACAATGAACTAATGAAATAAAAGAACTGAGATAAAATTCCTTAAACTGAAGTAATATAAGGTATTATCTAAATTACCATACACTAAAGAGAAAATTGTTTGAACAATGTGACCCTAAGCTAATGAAATAACAGGTTCAATCCATAAACCCCAAACTAAAGAATGTGAATGTCATTTTCAGGTCCAATATATGACCCATTTAAATTAGAGATTCTCTCTCTAGATATGTAATGAATCCTTCCTACAATACATATCTCCTTCCCCAATGATTTCCCCACAAAACAAACATTCATGCTCATATATCGTAATGTAAGTGATGATCCCTCACAACAATTCAAAATTAAAAATAATTTATATGTATCACATTAATAATAATATTGGATATTAAAATAAAATCATTAATTCATATTATTTAATGGATGGATGAATCTTCAAATTTTGGAGTCTCTCCAAAAACATCAACAAAATATTTGGGTGTAGTGAAATATTATTATTTTCAATTAAGGAAAATTGAATTACATCAAAAGATTACCATGAGAACCAATAAGATTTTTATGGGTTTATATGAATGAATCAATTAAGAATTGGTGTGTCTCCATTCAAATTTCCTCCTCCTATTCCATAGGATGAAGAAATTCTACTAGAGTTGTTTTATCTTTAACCGTCATTCAACCAGTGGACAAGGAAACTGATGATGTTGAATGTTTGGACTTCAATTGAGAAATCATCTTTGCATGCCTCCATATCTTCACCGCCTAAGCATCTATATGGGATTTTAAATTTGATGATATCTGATGCCCCTTCCTTATTTCCTCCATCATATCATTCAATTGTAGGTAGAGGGGGGATTCATTAATAAAATCATGCAAGATCCTCTCTTTTACAGACCATTCTCTCTAGGATAGAATGAATTGCTTTATAATTTTGAATGGAGCTGATCGATCAAAACCATCTTCCCCCAGTTCATGGAATGGTTGGAAAAGAGTCTCTCCCTGATGACATAATGTCTCCATAGGTTTCTCAGTAATCAAGCCATGGATATGATAAAATAACAACCAATGATATGAGTGAGCCTCAGAATATGATGAAGTAGTTATGATAGAAGGTTAACTAACTAGTAGAATAAATGAGAAAATTAGGTAGGTGGCCACTTGCTCCCAATTATTTGTAGGAAAATAATTCATAGCCTACATAGGAGAACACATTTCCCCAACATAATCTTGTATAATTTCTGAACATCTAACATCTGAGAGAGGTTATATATCGGATGCCACTCTCAAATATGCCATCAGATAAATTGATGCAACATATAGAGGAGTTGACAATGCAATAGGCCTGTACACATGAAGGGCCTACTGTACCAATACATCATTGGGTTAAACCATCATCCAAGCCTATGAATAATAAATGGTGAGGAAAGCATGGGTATTAGGATAAATCAGTATAATCACAACAAATCTGTCTTCAAGAGTTTTCATTTAACAAAACTATCAGATGATTCCAGGATGTCATTAACCATGGAAACAAGACAATAGAATGGGAGAAACACTTCATACACAACCAATTTTTATAGAAAACTGATGTGGTGAGTACAGTTCCTAGATAATAAGCTCATATATCATGGATTCAAGGACCCCATCCCAAATGGAAACTATATAATATATCTAATTGAAAGAGTTACTTCCATCATCAATGAAATAACTAACTTGTATAAGTGGGATAGAGAAGTCTAAATTATCACACCAGCATATGAAACCATTTAATTCTAAAGTGTTCCCCGATATCTGACAAAATATATAGACATACAACAATATTTTTTAGGATACAAGGTTTGAAATACAATAATTGTTGTATTAATCATAGAATCAAACATGATCCCCAATACAACCAAGAAAAATTGAAGTGGACACCAATTTGGTATGTAGTGATTCCTTGTTAGATATGGCCCAACATCTGGTAACAGTGAGCATGTATTGTTACATAAATGTATATACATCTCCCTTATAAGAGGAATACCACCATTATTCTGGTGCTAATGTGTATTCCATAGTATTCACCCCATGATGTGTAGAGGTACCTGTTTAGAAACATGACATGAAAAACCACCACCCAGAGGTCTAGAGAAACCTCTAAGAAAAGTTTATTTCCCCATGAAGAATGATCCCCTGCATCTAAATTTCCAAAACATGTTCCATAATCATCACAATGTTTCTAGAAGGGACACCAATAAGGGAAAATTATGCCTGATTTTACCCCACTGCAATGTAGGAAAAGTTTGATCTAGTTTGTCAAGGAATCGAGCATGTACATTGTTAGCTCTTTCCCCACATTCTTCTACACAAGTAAAATAATGTCTTACACTAAAACCAGATTTTTCAATAAGATCATCCCTAATAAAATTTTGTGAGAGGCTCATAAAAATTCTCTCAAAGTAGAGGGATTCCCATCAGTTGTTAGATATATCATAGGTTATTACGCACCCCCACATGGTGATGGTGTTATGTGTTTTCCAAAGGGAAGAAACGATAGATCATATCAGTTGTTGGATATATCATAGGCTGATACCCACACCACATGGGTTTACAAATATTAACGATATACATATCATTAAAAAATTCTAGACTGCATTTTCATACCTAGTATTTCCATTCACACTAATCAATAATTTTTCCACGGTGGAAAGTTCTCACTTTCAGTACCACCTACCAAAATGAGCACTCAGAGCATAGAAATATATGCTTCCGAATCTATAAGAAATAGGTTATTATGAATGAAAATGACTATACAGGATTAGGGGGTAGTTGGATAGGACATAGGAAAATGCTTGATGTTTGGTTGTTTCCAACTTACAATCCTCAGTAATCATCACCCGATAGTAGTCGAAGTAGCTAAACCCCAGAAAAGACTATATATTAAGGTATTGGGAGGGAATAACTACATCATCCACCAGACCTAAATCATATAATGTTTTTTATTTATATAGGTTATATTTTATGTTTTTAGGTTAATGGAACAACCATAATATCTTGATATCAATACGCACACGAGTGTAGGTATCATCACTGTGATTCCTAGTAATCATGTCCTTTGGGTTTTCTACAGCTGAGGATCCTTGATGGGATCCATAATTCATTTGAAAAATAATTATGTGGCACATTTCAAATGAAAAATATAAAGCCTTGAAAAAACAAAAGGCATGAAATTTTTTCATTGGTGTCATTCCCATCACATGACCCATCGATGTGTCCACAAGCCACATCATGGGGTTCACAAACCACCTGGTCTTTGGAAGACTTTCAAATCACATAACCCCTATGTGTCCCCAATCACATCACATGACATCTTTGGAATCTATCGATCACATGGCCCAAACATGTCACCTGAATTGATCAAGAGGGTGAGTAAACAAAAATCGCAATGTCCACATGATATCTTGCTATGAATAAGGAATTGGTGATGCTTAGTTTTTTTTCGATACAATTGAGTTTATGAGAAAAAATCCGTATCGCTCAATAGTAGGGATTGCAATAGGGACCCACATCACAACCTCATGGGAAGGGCATATGATAAGGGTTCATGACAAGGTATTGAGTCAAGGCATGAACATGAGAGCTCTAGAGAAGGTGGAAGCCTACATATGTCAACCACATCAATTCTTGACATGTCTACTAAATAGTGTTTGGAAGTTATAAAAACCATTATCATCACCTAAAAAGCACTGATAATATAGGAGTTGTTAAAATGTGGTCCCTTTTATCAACGTGAAAAAATAAATATTGAGGCCCCTTTTTCATAACATTCCCGAAATCATTGATTGAAGACTATTTAAAAATACATCATCAAATCGAATGGACCCACTTTTCACAGTGCATGACCCCCTCCCCTCCCATCATTCAACTGCTCTCAAAAGTCTCGTACATTCATGCACCTGACACCACATTGACAGTGCTAGGTGCACCCCCACACATATATCATGCTACCCCCTACATCCTCTTTCACATCCCTACCTCCACATTTATTTGATCAAGAATCCTTTCCTTTATGTGCCTGCAACTCAATCACTCACACAACATGTTTTTTTCTCCATTTAATGTTAATATATATATATATATTTATATATATTTTGTAAAATTTATTTTAATATCAATATATATTTATAATATATATATAGTTATATTAATATACATATTTATAGATATATTATTATATATTTATATCTATTTATATATAAATAGTTATATATTTATCATTATATTTATTAATATATTATATGTATTTAAATGAGAAGTTCTAAACATATTTATAAAATATGTTATTTTGTGTTTTTTATTAAAAATAAATATTTAAACAAATACATATATACAACATAAATACAGAAATATATATATATTGTATTATGTTTATCTAAAAGTATAATTATATATATAGATATATATTGCTATATATTGAAATATATTATATATTAATATGTATATTTATATGTCAGAATATGAAGATAATATATATTAGTTTGTTAAAACACACACACACACACAATAATACACAGAAACATATAGTCAATATATATGTCTATGAATATTCATAAATTTATATTTTACAAAATTGGATACTAGATTTTATATATATTGAGAACATATATTGTTAAACCTTGTATATATATATATTCTTTATCTATATGTCAATAGAATTAAAATAATATTTGTGAATAAATAAAAGAATATGTATATATTGTTATATGGTTTAGTATAAATAATATTACACTATGAGAAAAATAAAATTTTAAAACCATCATATCAGTTTGAATATATGACTACAGAATAAATTCAGTCCCCACTAAAGAGGAAAAATTACCCCCTTAAACAGAACTAAAAATACATTTAATGTAAAAAAATTGGGCTACCCCACAAAATATTTTTTTTAAGAATTTTGGGAATTTTTTTGCGTAATTTTTTTCCTTTGTTTTACTTGTGCAACCAAGTGCATAGATCATCTATCATCATTTTATTTTATGTGTTATAGGTTTATAATTGACTCATAGATCCAATGATACGGTCTTTATATGTTTGAGTTAATTTTTTTATCATATTTTATATATTTCATAAAACATTTTTATTATTTGTTTATTAAAAATATTATTTATTTATAATTACTCTATAATAATTACTGAATTAATAACAATAATTTTTTGGAAATTTATTTATAGTCCATTTCCACTGAATATTTCATATATTACGAGTAAATGGAAATTTATAACAATATAAAACATATTTAATATATATATATATTATATTTATATCAAAATAAATATGATTTTCATATTAATCTAGTATTTTTTTTCTTTTTTTGAAATATAACTTTTATCTGCACTATTAAAAAAATAATTAATTATGGCCCCAATTTATAATGGATACATTTATAAAAACTAAACAGCGGTTCCCCTTTACAGCACTGATAATGAGGGTATCATTAAGAGCTTTAAAAAAAATTGTTCATAATTGTGTACTTTTATCAGTGCTTATTTTATATTTGATTAATGTACCCTTTATCAGTGATTTTTTAGTGATGATAAATGTACCACCTTTATCTAGATTTATTTAGTGCACTTATTGGGAGGAGATATGAAAACCCATTTTTGTGGCACAAATGATGAGTATGGGTAATCTTACATTAAAAACATCACGGCGATATCCCTACATCACACTTCCAACTATATAGAGATTGTTTCTAGTATCATCAGTGGTATCATTTAAAAAAATGTCGAATAGAGGGAATGTAGCATTGTCACCCCAATAAATTATGAAGTCACTTTTGGATTTTTCGTAGATTTTTCTTTAGTTGATGCGAATGATGGGATATCCAATAACAAAAAAATGTTATATAGGGTCACTCTTTTTGTATTAGCTCCTCGATTTGACATCATAAAATGACCGTTTGAAATGAAGCAACATGGTACGATCATTCCACTGTGACATACAACTCAGGGTAATCACCAGAGAAGATGATTACCCATACCAGGCCACAAGCAGTACCTGTAACTGTCAGCATGGGTCCTCTACGACTACCATCGGTGGGTTCAAGTCCATGAAGACCGAAAGCATAGAATTGCTAAATGATGTTTAATCCTGGAAGCATGTTTGTGTGGTGATAGATGTGAGTGGGTATATATTAAGGTACTACAATGGAGGTACCATAAAAAGACACTACTCCACCAATCATACCCACATGGTGATGGTGATCAGGTACAATAGGGGGATACATATTGTTTAATAAATTAATATAAAGAGGATATATATATGGGGGTTGGCTCATACATGAAGCTTCTATATGATGGGGATGACCCACATGGGCTCCAAACAAGGCTACTCCACACAACCTTCGTGGGAGGTCCACTTCCCACCGCAACATCATGTATTCACTACCACACCATATATCCCCCATGAGTTCTTTATCAGCCAACATTTCCCAGTGTCCTACAATATATCATACACGACCCTCTTCACCTCAAGGGTCAGGCTACTGGAATAGTAAAAATCTATGTTTTTTCCAATGTAGTACCAGAGATTCTTTCTTCTCACATCTATCACCAAAAACCTAGGTTATTGGGATACAACATCCAGAAAGGGTGCCTCACTGTTGGCCGACATGGGCTACATGCTGTTGATGGTGACTGTAGAAGAATCCTACACTTTTTTATTGGTATTTCATTGTCTTGGTATGGTTTACCATCATATTTGATGATCCTATGTTCATACAGTGACCTTATCTCACAAGTTTTCATTTCAGTGATCCCTCATATGACCACTATATAGAAAATTCCATGAAAAATCCATTGGGCTTTTAATTCTTTTTTAGGGCTACAATGTCATGTTCTTCCAAATCGATATTTGTTGCTACATAATCGTATCATTGAGTATCATCCACTTTTGGATAATGGGCAGGGTGACATTGAGACGATGATAGGACATTACCCAGATAGGATGCCCCAAACTCTTCATCTCTGAGGTTGGTGAAGAATTCGGTATCCACATGGTATGAGTGTTCACCACCAAATTTGATTGCCTCGAAGAACTCCATTTTTCATTTGAAAATATTCAAGAAAACCACTTTCTCATCATCCACTATGTAGCTCTAACCATGCATCGCTATCAACCTCTCATGCTTCACATGCATGTATACTTGATCTGGCAATCTGCAACTACCAGACATGAACACATGGTTCGATTGGCTAGGCATCCCTGGGGTGAGTTCCAGGACAATTAAGTTTTGAAAGACAGATCATGAGACCCATGTCATAAAATCATAATGGGCTTGTGAGAAGCTAATAGTATATCATAACCACCTATAATATGTCTCACTATATCGTACCTTTTATATCATGAATCTAATAGAAATTAAATACATAAATATTTAATCTATTAAATAATGCCTGACTAATAAATTCATGATAATAATGTCTTAATAATATATTCATGATAATAAATTTATTAATTATTAGTAAGTGTATTATTTTTATAAATATTCATAAAAAAGGTATTACAAAAATAATTATTATGTATTACATTATTAATTTATTTATTTATTTTATTTGATTTAAATTTAAAGATATTATTTACTTATTTTTATAAAAAAATATAGTACAAAATTTAATTTTGTAAAAACAAGGATATATTATTGATCAATCGATCCAGACATAAAATTCTAATTCAGAAAAATAACCACCCTGTAATGGTTACCCCATGAATTACAATAACTCACTAGCTGATGGGATTCACGATTACCGGAATTCCTGATGAAGTGATGGGTTCATGGGAATCAAAATCCATAATGACTTGATTTGATCCATTAGCCTCAGAATGGATGATCCTTGGAATAATTTCTAATGATTCCACAACAATAAGGCACAAAATTACATGATAACCCATGTACCAAACTTCAACCACCTAGTCGGTGTACTGTCGGTCAATGAACCCATTCCCTATCTAAGACCATGTCGAGAAAACATATTCCTTGTTGATTTTAATGAATCAGTATAGAGTAGGAATCTATCGAGGTGGAGCTCATCACAGTCTAACCACTATTGGCACCACCCTGTTTGACAACCACCCATTCATCGATTAAGAGGCCTTATCCACCCAAATCTGATAAATTGTCGATATATCCTGAAAAAAAAATCATTATAATGAGACCACAATGCCAATAAATATTGCACCAAATCCCCATGTCAAATGGTTATTGAGAGGCAAACCAATGGTTAGAAACATGGTCTATCTACATATATAGACATGAGAAGTCCTTAAGACCTGGGGACCATTCATTCTTGACTCCCTCCTCCCCTGAATAAAGATGAATAACATGTATATGAGTTTTGGTATGTTGTAAACCGAAAGGAATCTCATCCTCCCCCACCATATGTCATATTTTGATAAGGTCGTGCATCCACAAGGCTCTTAAGAAACTATATCTCCTGAAAATTATTACATCTAGAGGTATGGATGACAAGTTATGGGAAAGGACAATTAGAATAGAACTTGTAAAAAATCTGTATTCAAACATGATACATAAATAAAATCATTCCCACCATATAATAGAAAAACACATCGACCCAAAATGAAATGTTTAGAAAATAAATATGAATCTAAAATTTTTTACATGGGAAACCCAAAAGGGAAAAACCACAGGACGTTGTCCAGAAAGAGGGATCCATTAAAATAAAAACATACATGGTAGAGACTTGACATAATTAGAAGGGATCTCAAATGTAATACAAAAGAAAAAATTAATTTAATCAATATTGGAGAGCAATAAATATGATCATTGAAAAAATGTGATCACTAGATGGGATTTTATCACCGTGTTGTTGGTGTCAATGTGTTGAAATGCCTTGTCGCGGCCTCTTTATGTATGAAAAATAATCAGTGTCAAATAATTTCATCATGTCAAAGCGTGTCACGACATGAATTAATTCACGCGGTCTTGGACCTCCTTAAAACCATCTCATTAAGAGATAAACTAGGTAGTTCTCCAATTTAATATGCATTAAATAGTGTTCCAATAAGTAAGGTGCCCAAAAAACACTCAATTGAGGATCACCGCCAACCATGCATTTAGTCAAAACGTCTCAAATTTTCCTATGGGTAACTTCTTGGTCAATATTTCTGACCCATATTCATTAGTGTGTATCTATTCAAGCTATATTTGTTCTGAATCTTGAAAGTTTCAGATCCAATGTTATTGAACATCGATATGAAATGGCATGCATTGAAAATTGGATATAATTCACAAAAATAGCACCTTGACTATCAATAAATAAAACATACTTGTAATGATTTAAACTGATATCTTGAATAATATTGGTCATCCAGACCAATTATTTTCATGCCTTAGTATGTATAAGAATATCTGACGTAGTTGTAGATAAATCATCACATCTCTGCAATCTAGAATTCCATGATATATCCCCCCTGAAAAAGTGATCAAATATCCTGATGTATAATTCCTTAAATTGATATCTCCTGTCATGTTTGAATATGTAAAGCCACAAATCATAGTTTCCCCTATTCCAAAACACAATCACAGATCTTATGTACCATGAATATAATGAAAATTGTACATCACTAATCTCGAATTCTCTCTACTAGTGTATGATAGTAAATGAATTACAACACCAACTGCATGATCTATATCATATCTAGTGCATACCATTGAATACATCAAACAACCAATGATAGATGAATTAGTTATATCCTCCATATTCTCCATCTCTTCATCAATAGAAGGTGATTTAATAGTACTAAGCATAAATTGTAAAGCATGATAATTATAATCAACTTTCACTTTATCCATACAAAATCTCTAAATATCCTTCTTTATTGTATCTTCAATGACATAACCACACTTTCATGGCCTTTCTATCATAGTAGATCATCATTCCATGAATCTGTTGTGTTGGTACCTAGTCATTCCTTACAAAAGGAAAACAATGATCCTTCTTCAATCTATCTATTCTAGAAGTATAACGGACATTATTGAGCATATCATCAACATAAAGCAATAGTATAATAAAATCATCATAAAAAATCTCTGAACAAAAACAGAATTATAGGAATATGGCTTCGGGAAACAGTAATGAGAAATAAAGTATTAAACTTTATAATACCACTACCATGGGGAATTATTCAAACCATACAAACTATTTTAAAAATAGTTGAAATGATTTTTTTATCTTTCTCAAAAAACCCTCTGGAATCTCTATACAAATCTCTAACTCTAAATCTCCACGGTGGAATGATAGCTTCACATCTATCTACTTAATCTGTTGATCCAAACATACAACCAAACCATGAACAACCCTAATGGAAAACATTTAGACAATAGTTGAGAAAATCTAATTAAATAAATATCTTTCATCTAATGGAATGATTTAACTACTATACATTCCTAGTATCTTTGAATAGAACTAGATTCTACATTTTTAATATTATAAATCCTCAGATTTAGCGAAGCTCTCTTACCCATCGTTAACTTCACCTTTTCAAAAGTGATGTCCTCATGAAACGATTCCATCTCATCATCCATTTCCCCTACATTTCATTTCTTATTTTTACATTCCATTGCCTCATCAAAATATTTGGTTTCTCCCCATTTATTGAGTAGCATAAACTTATTAGATGAATATCGCGTTGAAATGGTGTGATGCCGAGATGAACTCAGTAGTAGACTTTAGGGTTCATTAATAACCTCTGGAACCGAATAATTAGAAAGAAATAGTGCCTCAAAAACATCCACTCCAACCTATTCATCCAAACTATCTTTCTGTACATCAAAAATATCATCATAATCAACATTGTGAGGTAAATTTGAATCAGAACATGGCTCACGACTGACAAAACCATTAATTGATAGAGATACAGATTTTTCTCTTTAATCAATGTATGTAATAGTGAGATCCTCCATAAAAACATCATCATAGCTTATGAATAGTTTCTTCAAAGTAGGATCATAGAACTTATACCCAAACTCATCGTGTCCCTAGACAATAAAAATAAAATTGTTTTTAGCATCCATCTTGGATCTCACATCTATTGGAACATGAACAAAATCGTTGCAACAAAAACACGAATGTGATCATACCTGATCTCATTTCCACACTACACCATGTCGGGAGTGTCAGTCAGCAAGGCTACCATAGGTGAAATGTTGATAATATATGCCACAATAATTAATGTCTCTCCCCAAAATAGTCTAGGTTACTTTTCATCTGATATCAAACATCATACACTTTCCAGCGAAGACCTTTTCATCAGATCAGCTACACCATTTAGCTGAGGTGTCAAGGGCGGAATATTCTAATTCATAATACCTTCATTCCTACAGTACTTATCAAACTAACCACAATATCCCCCCGCCCCACATTGTCACCAAGAATAAATTTCATTTTTTCCCAATTATATCTTAGTAGAAACATGAAATTCATTAAAAACATAGATGACCTTAATTTCGGCATTCAAAACATAAAACTAGTTATTTCATGATTATTCATCAATAAATGTCACTAAATATATCGTTCCACTAATGGTCATATATTTTTAAGGACCCAAAATATCATAACGTACTAATTCAAGAACATGTGACTTCATTTGTGGAGGATGATGAATGAAACTCACTACGCTATGTTTTATAGCCAGGAAAAGATCAAAGAAGTACAATTCTACACTTGTAAAATCTATGAGAAGATTTATCTTGGCCAAAATACCATTCCCTTTCTCAGTTATTTGACTGATCCTCTTATGACAAAACATGGATGAAACTCTACACTCTACAACTCAAGAAATATCATATGAAATTGATGCTCTAGTCTAGTAGAATCCTGATTACATCTTCACTTGAGCCACTATAAAAGAACCCACAGAAATTTCCCATTATAAATCACCAAAACTATTGATAAAATCTTCATCATCAACAACACATGTAAAAATAATATTCAAGAGAACCTCCAGCGGATGTCAATCTTTCATCAAAAAATGAATACTTATTTTACCCGTCTCTAAACAAACAGTCCCGTTGATTAGACATCAGCACGACCATCATATCCCATCAGCAAAATACCAAAATTTCATTTAATGTTAGTTGTAATTAAATCCTTCTTCGAAGTCACATGAGAGCATGTACCATTGTTAACAACACCAAATTATTCATCATCAGCAATATTAAATGATTCATAAGCATTAAAATGATGTCCCCTATAGCCATGAAAAAACGATAGTCTCCAACACCATTTTTATTCTATGATTTTTCTTCATTATATTATCTCTTTTATTCTGATAAGAAACATATAAATATTCCTATTCTTACCACAATTATGACATTTAAAATCTCTTTGGATGGATCTGGATTTTATTTAGCCTATACTCTTACCTCGATTATTCTGTCCATCATTCTAGCTTCTCCCCTCATCTCTGTGACCAAAAGCTCTAAAGAAGATTTCGCCTTAGTGGTTCTCCTTCCCACTTCATTTAAAACTTCACAGTTGACAAGACTAAATATCTCAACACCATGAGAAATAGGACCAGTTAGAATAAAATGTAAATTCTCCCATGAATCTGGTAATGTGTTAAGAAGAAAATGAGCTAGAACCTAATCATCTAAATCGATACCCTTGACATAAAACAGATCAAAATGTCTCTGATATTCACATAATTAGTCATAAATAGGCATAAATTCATTGTACCTCAAATTCATCATTTCTTTGAAATGAAAGAACTTATTATTTTTTGTCTTGGAATCATAGGTCATCTAAAGCATCTCCCACAATGTTCGGGTGGGAGAGATATTAAAAATGTGGTTCATCATGTTGTCTTCAACCCATTAGTGAATGAATCCAAAAACCATCTCATGCTCGAATTCCCATTCATCATCTGACATCCTTTCTGGATTCAGTGTACTAAACACTGGAAGATGATTTCACATGAAAAAATGTGGATCCTTAATTTTAAGGCACCACATATGGTATTTGTACCATTCAAAAAAATCATCTAACTTTAATTGGAATCCATAATAAATATGATATAAAAACCAAACGTCCCCAAATACATGATGTTGGAAATGATGGGAAGGTGATGAACCTACAAACAATCAAAAAGTGAATGCGATGTATAAATAAAATCATTCACATCAAAAAAATGGATGATAATCGAAATAAAAATAAATTCTCCAAAAATAATGTTTACATTATAAATTTTATTGTGGAAAACCATAAATGGAAAAACCAGGAGACCTTGCCCAGAAAGTGGGATCAACTAAAATCAACTTGTCCACAGTAGAGACTCCTCAAAATTGGATGGAATCTCAAAATTATTAGTCAATAATAAAAAATGTGATTTAAAGACGCAGATTAATAAAGATTATCATCGAAGAAAAGATATAAACAAATGGGACTATCTATTAGAGTTGATAGTGAATCTTCATTGAAAATCCATATTTCTGCCTCATTATATTAGAAAAAAATTTGTTTCAAATAATGTATCCATGTGAAAACCATGACACCTAATTAATTTATTCATGAGGCCCTGACAGACATTAAAAACACCTCATTAATAGAAAAACTGAATGGTTCTCTAATTTTAGAGGCATTAGCCATTGCACCAACAAGGAATTGATCCCTTGAAAATGTTCACAAAGATTGTTCCACTAGATGTATAGATGTTCCTCGCAAAAACTGTGAACCATCATGATGTACCCCGACCTATAAATGTACTTCACAGAAACTTCTCTAGACAAAAAAAATTATATCACCCCTTCTCTAGTCATAAGCGGAATAGTAAAGAAGATATGTTGATCTATCTTGATGATGCATCCAAAAACATCATCATGAAACCATTCCTCTAATGACTCAACAATGATATCAGTTATTATTAAAACTTTTAAGAAGTGGATTGGAACCCTATAAGATTCTCCACTTAAATATGGCATTTAGTCCAAGAGTTTCTTATAATAAATATGATAGAGGGATGTACTTTTCACAAATTACCATAGAGAAAAGGGTATCAGTACATGAAATAATGAGCCACCAATGTTTTTCCGAATGTTCATCATTAAAAATTTTAAGGTTCTTCAAAATGAGTCGACCACAATACATAGAATCACACGACATATCCCATGCCGCATTGTGGGTGTTGTTTTTTCCATTATAATATCCCCATCAAAACATTTCCAGCCGATAATGAGTAATATCACTAATGTTAATTGGGAATTTTAACAATGACATGGTGTACAAGGGGATATCATGGGACATTGATTTAACTAGCACATTCTTCCCAGCACTAGAGATTTTCCGGCGAGAAAATAGTCTTATCAAAATAAGAACATTATTTTTGATTGATGTGAAACAGCTTCATTTGATATTCTACTAGATTTTTGGAGCCCCATATACTTTTTATACGTCTCAACCATAAGAAACCGTCATATTCAATAAATATTTTCCATCGATGTTAGTGGAACCAATTCGTTGATGGATTCTTTATATTTCAAGGAATTTATCTCATTCTCAGAATCCATTTCATAATAGTTTATAATATTCATGATTGAGTGACAATCATTTATAGTAGCCCAAGTGAAAAAGAGGAAATCTTCTTCAAAGAAGATATTAAATACATGATTCTCATTTAAACATACCTATTCCCCTTGGATAGTACCATGTACCACCACATTTGAAAGGAGTTGAAAAAACACATTCTTCAAAAGAAATAAATGGTAAGGATCCATCATGTCCCAATGTCATAACACTCTCGAGGGTATGAAACTAACACATTTTTCACCACTATTGTTGAAAAAAATATATTTTGTATCAACAATATTATTTTATGTTTATAATTTTGATCAATTTATTTTTATTTTAGATAATTCATAATTGTTTTATAAATTATTTTAATTTATTTTAAACTGTACATATAGTTTATTTTTATATGTTTTCAATGTTTCTCCCTTGAAACATAACAATCTTATTAGGTTTCATGTTGGTAATTTTTGAACCTTAAAAAATATTAATAATAAGTACAATATAAATGAAACATAAATCATAGACTAAAAATATAAAAAATGATGAAGAAAATGTAATTTATTAAATATATTAACAAAAAAAATTATTTGGAACAATAAATATTGATTAATATCATAAAATTTTCACTTCATAAAAATTATACACATAAAATAAAATATAATTAATATATAAATAAAATTTAATACAATAATGTATAGAAAAAATAATTTAAAAGATAAATAATTCCAAAAATTAATAAACAAATATTATTGATGTATAGAATAATTGTATTTTACAATCAATTTTTTGTGTAAAAATGTTAACACTACAAAAAAATTGGTCTCTAAAAATGATGTCCATTAATAGTGCTAGAAAAAAGTGTTGATAATGGTGTTGTTTTTCAGCAATAAAACAAGCTCGGATAAAGAATAACTTTTATTAGTGATTATTTACATCTTATAAATGGTACCCTTTATCGACCCTTTTTATTCACCCCCATATCAGTCCATTATCAGATATTTTTTAAAACTGTTATTGGTCTTTATGAAATTAATTAATTAAATAAATTGAAAATAAACTTTAGATTATTATAAAATCATAATAAATACATGTATATATAATTATTTATAAATATATAAATAAATTTATTATATTATATATAAATTATAAATACCATTAAATAGTATTGGGATTAATGGATTGTGTGAGATACTCTTGAATTCCATTGATGTTTCCTAGGGTCTATTGTCCATGGAGGCTCATAATTGGGGATTTCATGACTAATAACATCTCACTCAAGGATGATTTGACTCTCACAAGGGGGTCACCTTTATTATTCCTCTCCATGGTCTTTTCTTTAAGAATTCATATTCTAGGTTGTTTGATTTCAACTATTTCACCCCCATCCTTGACATCCTAATATATTTTTCTCTAGGAATTCAGAAGAAAGGTTGTTTTATTTCAAATATTTCACCCCTAACCTTGAAATTCTAATATATTTTTTAATGAGAAATTCCTATATTTCAATTCATTAAAGATATATCATATTGTGTTATTTTAGGTGGGTGATTTTTTTAAATCCCCTTCCATTTAATATTTGTATAGAATTATCATATCAAAAAAAAATTTCTAGATCGATTTTGAATTTTTCAAAATATAAATATTCAACACAATATGCATAAAAAATAAAATATAAACTTATATGGACAAAACTAAAAAAAAATATTGTATTATAAAATATTATATTGCAGTGGTAGAGGATGATGGTGGTCGCTGCTGCCACTGACAAGCGGTGATAGATGCCTCAATCAAATCATATATTTAAACAAAATGAAAAAACTGAAAATAAAATGGACTTAGATTCCCAGAGAGTGTTGGATTGATAATTATGATAAAAAGGCCATAGAGAATTGAGAAATCAAAGTGTCATCTGATTGTAGATAATATGGATTGTATCTCCTCTTTATTGATGGACAAATCAATTTTACCATGTCCCAATCTACTAGTTTATAGATTAAGACCATGTATCATTTATTTATGTTGTCTATAAGATCCCCCCATCTCGTCCTCATCTGCTTCATAGTTTTTATAATCCTTTAGAGTCATCTTTTGAATCCACATGAATGATACTCTATATCATTTAAATTTTTAATGAGACAATAACATCCACCTTATACATGATAGGTTGTTAAATAACGTCAATATATCCAACTACATTCCCTACATTATCATTATGAAAATCATGATCATCCTATGAATTTGTTGTAATAATCTTTTCTTCAATTGGTTGATCAACTTAAACATTGGGTGGTGAAATCATCATGACTTTTAATACATTTGTTCTTAATTGATGGATATTTTTTTTCAATTAATTAATGTCGAGTGTAGATGAACTCTTCTATTTCTTTAATGTATGATAATTGATATCTGAAGACCCCATAATAGGATTATTTTCCAAATATGTGTTTCATCCATTTTTTTGATACAAATGTCTGAACATGCCATAATCATTTATTCCTGATCAGATAATTGATCAACTGATTGATGCACATCATCTTTTTCAATGGTTTGACTATCCGTTTCCTCTTCATTATTATCAATTATTTCCCTTTATACATGGAAAATGAGATTATTTTTCATTAGTTGGTCCAAGATACACATTGGATTCTGCCACAAGATCCCACACATAATACACTACAATTGATTGTGTGCTACATCTATTCAAGCTGTCTCACAAAGAATTAGCACCAGCAATTTATTTTTTGATTCCATTATATCCTAGTGAATCATCACCAATTTTACCATCTTGTTTAATGAGTATATAGAAATCCCCAATTTGTTACAAAACATCGATATATGATTAAAATAACAATTTTTTAAACAATTTGGTTATGTGAGACAACTAATGGGAATCAACATACATATAATCTTCTTTAGTAAAATCATCCCATACGCAACTCTTCATAGAAACTGCCTATGAATGCCCAAAATTAAGTACTTACCTATTTTTAATAATCTGTTGGTCACAAAAATCTATTGCAGCATCATCAGCAGTGTGCACAACAGGACTACCCACACCATTTCTAGATCATAATGTCTTATATCTAAATCAATCCACTTAATGAAATCACATATTACTAGTAAAAAAACATATATCTCTTCATGAATTATTATTGAGAGGCCCAATGAACTAAAAACTACTATGAAACAAGGGTGTATTTTAATACCTTACAGTTATAGAAAAACTGAATTCCTTTTTAGACGCAGTCAAAAATTATATTGGCATCGATATGAGATCCACCTCTACTGGGATGAACATAAAAAACCCAAAACCTTCCTATTCAATATCTCAATAATGTTATATCAGAATACCAATTGATGAACCAATGGACACTGATATCTACAGATGCCATAAATACTATACAAACTGTAAATTCTAACCCAAACCACAATTAATTTATTTATCCAAAAAATAGATTGAAACGAGGGTCCCAATCTTGGATGCACAAGGTACCTACCTTGAGGGAGATAATTATAAACACTAATTCCTTGTGTTGGAGCTCTTTAGAGGGGAAATGTATATTAAAATGAACCCTTTCAATGGGAATACATTTATAGACATGAAATTCCTAAACAACAACAATCCTTTGTTCCATATCCTCTACCCTCTGTGGTTTTTTACCAATTAATAACACCACTCTTTAAAAAATTGATAATTTTTTATTTGAAACTTATCTAGAAGAAAAAACATGACCGAACCAAATGAGGGAGAAATTACCTCATTGAATGATATTTTCTTTAGCGCCATCCTTCATCTAGGAAAATTGAAATTTTTTATCGACATATCTGACATCATGATTGGTTTACCTTAGTACATGTCAGTCGTTTGAGTTCATCATCAAAAAATGATCAATGAAATTCACCATTAGTACTGAGAGGAGGGGGGAATGCATAGGATTCAAATGACCTCTCATCCAAAATCCTCAAGAAAAGACCAATGAGGGCGGTGGTGGTGGTGGTAGTTTAAGTGAATCCCAAATGTGATTAAAATAATCCTTCAGTGAGAAATAATGTTTCAAGGACTACCCAATTAGGAACCGCCATGGACAAAAAACAGTATGCACCATTTGTGGAAGTCATGATAATCTCCATGAAACCCTTTATCCCAAAACTATTTGTTAGTAGTCATAATTTGTATATAGTATAGTCAATTTATATATTTTTTCAATAAAATTTTAATTAAGATATTTTTTAATTTTTTTTAAATGAATTCATTTTTATTATTTATATATTAAAATATTTAATTTTATTTAGACTGATATTATTGCAAAAAAATCATTGATAACGGATCCCTATTTGGAGCTAAAAACTAATATAGTTTATCGTTTATAAGAGATGAAAAACAGTAATAAAGTGTACAAATTATCAAGTGTTGTTTTTACACTAATAGAGGAGGCCATTATTTGTTCATTTACCTTGGACATTTAAAGACTTGTTTTGTAGAAGTGATTACATTTGTAATTTAATTTTTATTTGAAGATATTTTTTTAAAATTCTTAAGTGTTTTATTATTATTTATATTATTTATATTATCTTATTATTATTATTATTTATATAATATTTTATTAATATTTTATTTAGATTATATTTTTAATATAATGTATTCACATATTTTTCAACTAAAAATGCATTGTTTTAATTAGTTAATTTTTTTTCAATGTAAATTAAATTTTTTTATTATATTTATGTAATTATTTTATTTTCAACTATTTTCTATAATTTTAGTCTATGTATTGGGTTTAATTAATAATTTACTTATAGTTTATATTTTATAATATTCCTGAATTATATATTTGAAACATAATATGTTTGTAGTGTTTCAGGTGAATGACATTGAAAACATATAATAAATGAACTTTATGTACTAAGAAAAAGAAATTAAAAATATTTCTTAAACAATATATAATTGTAAAAAAATATTATCATTAACATAATATTAATGTCCATGAAATCCATATAATTTTTATAAATATATAGAAATATTCGGAGTATGTCGTTTCTAACGGCACGTAATTCTGAGGCCTGAAGTGCCCGAAATGTTATCCTGAAGATTCCCAGTACATTCAATGAACTTAAGATCATGTATTGGTATCTTTTGAACTAGTGATCGAAATCGAAATCTGAGGGCACCATCGAACTTGGAGTGCCATTGATTGCATAGGGGGACCTTATCCTCAGCTGTGTTTGGCAATGAACGGATGTTGGTTTTCCAACCTTTAGTTGAGGATAAAGAAAAAGTGGAATAGAAAAAAATTGGATAAACATAAATTTTATTTTATTCAAACATTTTTGAATTATAGTGGCGTCCATGTGAACTACACAACCAATTTAATTCTTATAAACACCCCTCCTTAATTAAATTAAGTGATTAGTTTTAGCTTCCACAAATTCAAGTGTATGTTCTCCTCCATTGGAAGTTTTTTGAGTTGGTGATTTGTTTGAAGAAAACTTTTTATTGGAGTAAATACATGGATGAAGAACTCTCCTTCTCTCAACGAAGAACTTAATCATCTTCGATCTCCTTACGGAATAAGTGAGGAAGCACCGTCCTTGAATAACTTTGATGAATTCATCCTAGAATTCATCATCTTCTTCCCTGACATCAAAAAATCAGAGGTATGTGTTATAGATTTCTAAAATGTTTATTGTTCGTTGTTTTTCTTTTTATATTACGATTCGAAGATGCATTCTATCACTTTAACGGGGTGGATGCAGGCCAATCAAAAACTATCCGACCCCACCACCATGCTTTGTTGATTTTGATGCTAATCGCGGAATGTTTCCTGGTTGAGAGAATTTCTTCAATGATGGTCACAGATCGAATGTGACGTCGCATGGAGTGCAAAACTATTTACTGAATGATAATTAGGCAACCAAAACTCATCTTGTGACCCACGGAAGGTTCGTCGTCAGTCGGAATAGGATAACATCACCAGAAGAATAAAAGAAAGTTCGGTAGGCACTCCATTTGGAATCACGGATTGCAGCAGCACAATCATGCCCTGGAGGAGTGGGTCGCGACCAACGGGCCGTGACAATGCAGTTGTGGCCGGCGCATGGCCAGCGGCTATTAGAACAGGTGGCTCAGGCCACCAGGTTGTTAGGGAAGGTGCGGCATAGTACGTGCTACACAGAGGATCATGGGTTGCGGCCTTGGCCACGACTATAGAGGACGAGCGGCCGGTATGGCCGATAGCCGGAGGAGGCACGACCAAACGGCGCCAAGCGGGTGGAGGCTGACCGTTCGGCTGGCCCGGAGTAGTGGGACTCACAACGGGGGTCCTACATTACACGGATTGGCGACATGTGCCTCCATATCTGCACCTCCCCCGTGGCTATGTCATTCAGGACACAGGGGGTGCGGCCTCCCCCATGGACGCATGTAGTGTGGACCCCATAGGGGCCGTCAGCTACTAAATGAACTCAGCGCGAGCCGGACCCAGCACGGGCCAGGTCGCCCCCACGGGTCGGGTCGTACCTACAGATGGGGTCAGACCAGACCCGGACCCACTTTCACCAGTTTCAACTATCAATCTCGTAAGATAATCTACGTGCATCTGATTGATGAATCGTCTATGGCGATGGAATCCTGGGAGCTAGAATGTACTTTTGGTATACATCACAAGAGTTTTGGACATAGTTGGGGTATGACCGGGTTGGATCAAACATAAATTCAATAGGGCCCTAAATATGGAAATTCCAATAACTCTCAGACCGTGAATCTGATTGACATGTGTTATGTCACATTGGGTTCCTTTTGAAATGATGAATCTTATAGGTACATCAACATTAGAATTCATGGTATTTTATGTATCGAAACATTTCATGAGGAGAAGACCCTCCTGTAATCATGTGTTCATTGTGAAGGAAACCTATGTATTGTTTCATTGTGATAAAATGATCCTACATTGACATACTTCTATTCCAGGCTCATACGTGGGTACGACTTCTCTTACTACTATTCTAGGATTGTACGTGGGTTAGACAACTATGACTACTCTTCCTTGATACTATGTGGGTTTGACTGATCAGATTACTGTACCAAGAGCCTAAGTGGGTTCGACAAAATATATAATTTGGTGGCTACATATAATCATCTCTATCTCTCTACAAAAGTTGTATACATATCTATGCTAAGTATTGACATCATGTTATTATCAATGAGTTATCCTTCTTCATTTTTGGAATGTGTTCAACATGGGATCAATAGTTGAATCCATATTGTATTTCATTACATAGATATATGTTTTGAAATATACCTATGTTGGTTTGGATGATACTTTTTGATTCTATCCTCTATACTATTGTTTATCCTTAGTGGATTCTGGGAGACCTTCGGGGGTCTATGGGTCCTTACTGATTATCATTATACTCACCCTTGCACAGGTTTCACCAGCACCATGTTGTGCCCGATGCAGACGACGGACAACAGTGATTGAGTCTGAGAGAGACGAATTGAAGGCTTCTTAGATCTAGACATAGACGAGATGAACCTGATGGGGGACTTGATCGAGATATGTACCTAACCATTATGTAAGATTCCCTATTACATTATCCATGAGCTATTTTACCTTTTTGTGCACTTGTACTTCAGTGGGGTTTGAATACTATCCCCTTTAATTTCAGAACTCTTATACTATATTAGTATTTTTTGGTTATCTATGGTTGGGTAAATTATGTTTGAGTGTCATGTTTATTTGTCAATTCCTTCCCTTTTATCTGGTATATTCCTTTTGGTGGTAGTTTCTAGCAACATTCCTTAGGAAGGTGGGCTTCGTGTGGTCATTACATGGGGATCGAGGATATGTCGTGACAAATTGGTATCATAGGATTTGGTTCTACCATATAACATTGGAATCTGATCATTTAACAGCAATAGAGTAAAGTGTTTTGGGTGTGGTTTTCAGTTTTGGGAAACCAGTGTTGGTGCATCGGCCGACGTATCCATACATTAGGTCTTTGTCTTATGATTTCCGGCTCAGTGCATGAAAACACTGAATACATGTGTGTTTCATTTGAAATGTTTTATGTGTGATCTCTTTGATTTTACTCAATAGGTATAACTTATTGACCATGGCACACCTATTTCTTTTATATATTTCTCCATACAGGCAACCTCCCAGGGTTCCAGGCATTTTATGAGATGGCAGCCCACTGAGCGATGAGGTCTCGGTGCACGAACCTATCACATGAGAGGTACCAGCGGTAGCACTCCACATTGGTCCACTGATGCCACCAACCCCACCAGTAGAGAGTGCATTCCGACTGAGCACATTGAATGAGTTCAAGTGTTAAAGTCCACCCATGATCTTGGGTGCGATGGACCCCACAGGCAGCTAAGGATTGGCAAGAGGTTGTCGTGATTGTCTTCATACTGGTAGGGACACTAACCAACCTTATGGTGATCTTTTTCACAAGTATCATTCAAGAAACAACATGATGATAGTGGATCCTGATGCTCTAGATGCATGAAAAGGTGAATCATTTATGGGAAGACATAGAGAGCCTTTTTTGGGTGGTGTTTGTCCCAGCCACACTATGGGCAGTGCGGATACAGGAGCTACTCCATCTGTTGAAGGGCAGCATGATGGGGGTATATTATTCAGTGAGGTCCACTGACCTCATGCTTTACTCCACAGAAATTGTGAGGGGACCGTTCTTCAGGGCATAGATCATCGATGAGGGGATTAGTAGAGAGATTAGTGCTTCGATGATCTCCATCCACATCCAGACGAAGGTGGAGGTTTTGGACCGAGCCATCTTAGTGGAGGGTTTCCTTGTTGAGTAGTCACCATCAGTGAGACCCACCCCCATGCATCTTGTAGTTGAGTCTTCTGCAGTGGGTAGTAGATAGATGTCGTAGAGATCCAAAAGGACCAGGCCATCTGGTGGACGACATCAGGATCTGGGTTCAGTTTTGGGGGGATCACGAGATAGATCCATTCAAAATAGGAGTCGGTAGTGCTACGCATGTGGCGGGAAGGGTCACATGGCTCATGACTATCCGACCATCCGTACAGAAGATCAGCAGATAATTGTAGGACCTTATAGGAAAGGGAAGAGGTTTGACGGTGGTGGTCTACAGGGAGAAGGCAGACGTGGAAGAGGAGTTGGACGAGCAGTATGTGGTGGACAAATTTTCGAGGTCCTACCACCAACACCACCAAGAGGTCCACCTAGACAATAGGGAGCAGGAAGTTAGGGACGAGCTCATCTCCAAGTCGATGAGGCCTACGACCATAGTGCTCCTGAGATGATTCGAGGAAAAATCTCTATCTACTCCACCCGAGATGCATTAATTATAGACAGAGGTTGAATTCATTCATTTATTGTCACTAACCTCGTGTCGATATTAGATATTATGGTGGATTCATTTGCTCGATCTATATGCCTAGAGACTAATATGAGAGATGATTCGATGATTACACATTGTTGTCGCAGTGTGAGCTCACTATAGGAGGTAAGAGCTTCAGTTGGGATCATTTAGTAGCAGCGTCGATGTCTCACAATTTCATCTTGTGTATGTACTGGCTATCCACATTCCATGCTCAGATCGACTACATTAGAAGAAATGTGTGGTCTGTTCGCAAGGATGGTACTAGGTTTACCTTCAACAATGAGATGGGAGACTTTTCAGAATAGGATGGACTTAACCAAAGGAGGGGGAAACCGATGACTCATCATTTGGATAGCCTTATACTCAGAGCTGTTGATATGAAGAGTTCGAGCTATCCTATTGTGGTGGATAAGTTTGTGGATGCCTTTCTAATGAGGTTCTAGGACTACCTCCTTGAAAATAGTTATACTTTTACATCTACGTGTAACCTGGGACGACTCCAATATCTACGCCGACATATTGAATGGCTCCCATGGAGCTTCGTGAGCTGCGAGTATTGCTTGAGGACTTGTAGGGAATGTGAATCATCCGGCCCAGGGTTTCGACATGGGCAGCCCGGATTTTCATTTCCAGGAAGGATGTTGGGAGTATGAGGCATGATGTGGATTACAGGTGCATGAAGTAGGTGACCGTGAAGAACAAGTATCCACTTCCAATTAATTATGAAAACTTCAATAAAGTGAAGGGAGAACATTGGATCTCAAAGATAGAACTCGGATCGGGCTACCACCATCTTAGAGTATGGGATGAGGATGAGCAGAAGACGACATTCAGATATCAGTATGACCACTACGAGTTCTTGGTTTTTCCATTCAGCATAAGACACACACCAGCTGTGTCTATGGGACTCATGAACTGAATAATATCTACATACCTAATATATTTGTGGTATACTTCATCGATGACATTATTATCTACTCCAATACTGAGGAGGATCATGCTTATAATTTGTAGATAGTACTGGACACTATACGAGAGATCTAATATTTTGGTAAGATCTGGATGTGGCAGTTATATATCTGATAGGTTCAATTTATTGGACACATCATCTAAGAGGATGGAGATGATGTGGATCCAGTGAAGATTGAGATTGTGCTAGATTGGGAGCCACAGAGGAATGTGACTAAGGTACAAAGTTTCCTGGGTTTGGACGATTATTATCAAGGATTTCTTCCAGATCTCTCAAGAATTGCATCACCCTTATTGTAGTTTGCGATGATGGGGAAACCATTCGTGTTGTCGGAGAGGTTCCAGTGGAGTTTTCATTAGCTGGGGAAGAGGCTGAATAGTGCATCCAACTTGGGGCTACCAGAGGGGGGCGTTAGGTACGTGGTCTATTTCGATTCATCAAGGACCGAGATCGAATCTGTCTTGATGCAGGAGTGAGAAGTGATAACTTGTGGTTTTCATTAGTTTAGATAGAATGTGTAGAACTACACTACCCATGACATAGAGTTAGCAACAGTCATATTCTCATTGAAGATGTGGTGACACTATCTAATGGGTGAGCGTTTCACAGTCTACAATGACCACTACAGTCTCAGGTATATCTTCTCATAGAATTACTTGAAACTGAGATAGTGGTGTTCACTTGAGTTCCTCCATGACTATGATTTCGATATAGTCTATACACATAGGAAGGGGAACATTGTAGAATACTCTCTCATCAGGAGATCAATTATTCTACTACTAGGAGACATGAATGAGTTGCTAACCATTTACCAGATTTCATAAGTGGAATGAGACGGAGCAGCTGGCCACTTTCCAGATTTCATATGTGGACCGAGATGGAGAATATTTTTTGCAGCCTCTAACAATCACAACACCATTCCTTTAAAGAGTCCGGGAGGCACATCGTGGGGATGTTGTCTTCATGTCATGATGTGCACAGATATCACCAGGGAAGGCACCTATTAGATTTTTTAGGTGGGAGAACATCATACATTTCAGGGGATGTACCATGGTACCAGCATCACATCATAAGGAAGTGTTGAGGGAGTTCCACACATCACCACTAGCAGTACGTCCAGCTGTGGTGAAGATGTACCAGGACCAACGACAACAACATTGGTTGCCAGATATGAAAAAGGCAATAGTAGAGTTTGTCGCTCGATGTCTCACTTGTCAGCATGTGAAGGCAGAGCACTAGGTACCAGCTTTCATGGTTTTTCTTTTAGAGGTCTCGGAGTGGTTGTGGTATGGTATATCCATGGATTTCTTGATAGGAATTCCATGTACATCTAGGGTTCATGATTCCATTTTTTTATTATTGGACGAGTCACCATGTTGACCCACTTCATACCAATCTGAGAACATGGTTTAGTATAGATCATGGGATGCCTATATGTGCTAGAGATTGTATGGCTTAATTGAGTGAATTTGAATACTGTCTATGATCGAGATACATGTTTCACTTCCCGGCTATGGAAGGGGTTGCAGGATTATTTTAGGATGCATCTTAGTTTCAGCACCACCTTCCATCCTCAGATGGATGGACAGCCTGAGAGGACCATTTAGACACTCAAGGACATGATCTGTGCATGAGCCCTCGGCATTGGTCATAAATAGGAGGAATAAATTCCTTTGGTGGAGTTTTCATACAAAAATATCTATCACTCCACCATCGAGATGTCATCTTTTGAGGCCATGTATGGTCGACCGTCCAGATCACCACTATGCTGGAAAAACCTAGGGGAGTCAACATTCATGGGACTGTAGATGGTATGGGCTACCCTGGAGAAGGTGTAGATTATCCAAGTGTGGATGAAGACTACATAGTGCAGGCATAAGGCCTTTGCCGACAAGAGAAGGAGACCTATGGTGTTCTTGGATGGTGAGGTCGTCTTCCTATGGGTCTCACCACGAAAGGGTTTTCATAGATTTGGATGGGGAGATATGTTATCTATGAGGTTTATTGATCTATTCTAGGGCCTCAGTAGAGTTGGCGAGGTGTCTTACTATATGGAACATCCCATTCTGTTGGATTGGGTGCACGGTGTTTTTCAGTTATCGCAGCTGATGAGATCCGTGCATGAATCTACTCACAACATAGAATGGGGAGAGCTTGAAATCGATGATGGGGAGACATTTTCAGAGGTTCCAGTGGAGATAGAGGATAAACAAGAGAGATTAATTCTTGGGTGATTTTACCTATGGTGCATGTGGGATGGAAGCACATGAACCTCTAGGAGAGCACATGGGAGGGGGAGGTTCATATTCATGCACAGTACACCCACTTGATTTCCTAATATTGGAGTTTTGGATTTCGAGGATTCAAATACCTGATATGGGGAGAATGTAATGACTCAGAAATCCATGTAATATTATATTATTTACATGGCATTATTCTGAGTCTGCAGTTTCTGATGGCACATAATTATGAGGCCCGGAGTGACCAGAATGTTTTCATGAAATTTATAAGTATGTTCAGTGATCATAAGAGTGGGTTATGGTAAAATTATAATTGGTTCTCATAATTTAAATCTTATGGATCCTTTGAACTCACAACACAAATGATTTCATAGGGGGGACATCACCTCAGCCACATTTTTTCATGAACGTAAGTTGGTTTTCCAACCTTTCGAACTAAACACCCACTATAATACATTACCTCCCCCTCCATAATTAAATTTATTGATATGGTGGAGGCTCCCCAAATTCAAGTGTTTTCCCCTCTTTTGAAAGTTTCTATAATTGGTTCTTAGGTTGGAGAAAACATCATGTTCGATGAAATAATTGGAGGAAGAACTCTCATTCCAGAAACGATAAACTTCTTCATCTTAGATCTCCTTCCGGAACAAGGGAGGAAGCACTGTCCTTGATGAGATCTGACGACATCATCTTTAACTTCTTCACCATCATCCACGACATCAATGAATCTGAGGTAGGGTATTCAAGATGTTTAAATTCTTTTCCATACTCTGTTTTCCATCATTTATTAATATTGTAAACTGCATGCTATCACTATAATGCAGAGGGTGTGGGCCGAACGAACATGGCCTGACCTATCCGCCTTTTTTAGTGGATTTAGACTCTAATCATGACACGAATCTGGGTTTGGTTAATTTCATCAATGTTGGTTGCAGATCAAAGGCGACCTCCCATGTAGTGCACGACTACTTTCGGAATGAGAATCATGCGACCAAAACTCGTCTGGTAACCCGCTGAAGTTTCACCGATTGTAGGAACCAGAAAACGTCACCAGTAGAACAAAGGGAAGGGCGTCTGACACTCCGAATGACCCCATGGAATGTGGTGGCTTAACCACGCCGCGGGAGGAGTGACCTACGGCTGACAGAACGTCACGGCGCTGTGGTGGCCGACGCAATGCCGACCACGGAGAGAAATAGCGGTTGGGGCTGTCAGGTTTTCAGTGATGGTGCGGCGCAACACACGCCGCACATAGGAGCAAGGGTCCTGTCCTTTTTCATGGTGACAAAGTACTGGTGGCTGGTAGGGCCAGATTCTATAGGAGGTGCGACTCAACTGCCCCGTGTAAGAGGCGGCATGCCGCTCGACCAGCTGGGAATAGAGGGACCCACCGCGGGGGTCCTGTGTGACACAGACTGGAACCACATGGATCCAGATCTGTACCCCCTGAATGGATATACCATTTGAGATAGAGGAGGTGCTACCCCCTGTTCGTGGCTATGACGGACCCCATGGGGGCTATTAGCCACGGGTCTCGCATGGGTCGAGTCTAGCGTGTGCTGGACCTAGCGCGGGTCGGGCCGCCCTCACAGAGCGGGTCGAACGCAGAGACCAGGTCTAACCCTGGTCCGCACCCGGGTCAGGCCGGGTCGACCCTCACCGGGTTGGGTAGGACCAGACTGGGTCTGGTCGGGTCGGTCCCCCTAGGCTAGATCAGACCTAGACCCGCTTTCACTAGTTTCCACTCTTTTTCCAGTAACATGTGCTACGTGCGTCCGATTGAAGTTCCGTCTACGGAGACATAAATATTGCACCGAGATGGTTCTTTTTGTATACCCCATATGAGGTATGGACGCAGTTGGGGTACGACTGGGTTGTATCGAATATATTTCCAACTAGGCCCTCAGAACAGAAATGCTAAAAACATTTTCTCTGGCGTCTGATTGATGCACCATCTATCATGTTGGGTTCCTTATGTCAAGACATATCATCTAGATACATAAACATGGGACTTCGTGGTAGTTGTTGTATCGGCACTTGTCTTGTGGAGAGGAACCTCTTAGAATCAAGTGTGCTTTGTGCATGAACCATGTGGCTGGCAGCATTGTTACAATGGGATCATACATGGACTGACTACTATTCTAGGATCCTACGTGGGTACTATAGCTCTAACTACTATTCAGGGATACTACATGTGTTCAACAACTCCGAATACTACTCCAGTATACTATGTGGGTTCGACAACTCTAATTATTATACTAGTATCCTATGTGGATTCGAAATAGTAAATAATTCAGTTTCTACATTTAATCATCTTTATCTCTCCATAAAAGTTGTATACCTATATGAGGTGAGTCTTGACATTGTGTTGTTATCAACGAGTTATCTTTCTTCCTTCATGGAACGGGTTGTGCTAAGGCTCAAGTGTTGGAGCCGGATTGTATTTGATTAATTAGTTATATGTATGGTAATATTCTTACATAGGGCTAGATGATACGTTGTGATGGTATCCTTACTACTTTGGTTTATCCTTAGTGGATTCTAGAAGACCATCGGGGGTATCAGGTTCCCTACTGATTGTCCTTATACTCACCCCATCATGGGTGTTGCCCGTACCTTTTTGAGTCATGTGCAAATGACATACAACAGTGATCAAGGCAGAGAGATACCGATGGGAGGCTTCTTGGTGATGGACAAAGAAGGGATCCACCTCAGGGATGAATTTATCTAGATCTATACCTAACCATCATGTAGGATTCCTCGGTGGAAGATCCGAGAGCCTTTTTCCATTTTTCTATACTTTTAATTCAGTTGAGTTTGTATACTGGCCCATTTACATTAAAAAAACTTTTACTATATTATTACTTTTGGAGAACTCAGGTTGTTTTCTGTCTGTGTGAGTAGAAAGTTTAATAGCAATGCCTTCCCTTTTCTCTCAGATATGCTTTTTGGTGGTAGTCACCCGCCCCTGGCATGAATAAGGCGGGTTTGTGGTAATCACGACACAGGCCCTGAGGACAGGTTGTGTCAATAATATTGATCCAGTAATATAGATGATACAAAACAGTGTCGTTTCAAAAAATAATATTTATAATTTTTATGAAATAGGTTATTCCATAAGATTATTAATAATAAATTATATTTAGATTATAATATAAATTATTGACATTAATATAAAACAAATTAATTTCTTAAATATTAAAATGATTTCGTAAAAATAATAAAGAGATAATAATAAGTATTATAACAATATATGACTTTCACATAATAATAATAAAACAATTATTAATAATTTATAATATTTATTATTTATACGATTAAATTGATCAATATAAATAATAATATTATTAATAATAATACTCATAAATAATTACAATATCATTATTTTCATCCCTTTGTTATCATTAATTTTTTATAATATCATCAGTATAATGACTTCATTATAATTAGTAAATTATAATTAAATTATTATTATACTAGAATTATTATAATAGAATTATTATACATTTTCAATTTCCCTTATACATTGACAATATTTGTATTAGTGTGGGTATGTGTCATAATTTATTTAATTAAAATTATCCTATTGTAATTCATATATATATTAAAAAAATTAATTTATGTAAAACTATCATTAATGATTAATTAATTATTAACAATTTTAATTTTTATATAATAATAGATGAATAATTTTTTTAATTTCTAACAAAATAAAACCATATTGAAATCAGTAATGTTATATATAATAGTAACTATGAGGACAATTTTTTATGAATTATAAAAAAATCACAAGTCATTTACAAATAATTATAAATATTAATTTTTAATATTTATCTTCAATACATTATTATCATGAATTTATTTGTCTAACTCAATTATTCACATTCATTATGCATGTATTTTCTTTGATATAGATTGCATATCCAAAAGGAATGCAGTGGTGACACTTTCATATGGAGGGAGTGAACCATTGTTCGCTCATTAGAAGCCTCATAAGATATATATCCATGGATCTATGTATCCCCTTGACAAACATTATTGTCCTGGAGCTCTCCGAGGTGTTGGATAGACTTACCTTTATTGTGGTAGTGTCTTCCTGTTCTAGCATGGTCGATCATGTGTTCACCATGGTGATGAATGAAAACTGGATGGTGGCGAATGGTCAGAACATCCGGGATTTCTATTAGAAGGAATTTTTTGTTCATGTTTTCAAATGCATCATGTTGTTAAATGAGGCCTTCGACCGCAGCAGCAACCGCTCCATCCACATACATCCCAACCATGTTATATAACTCATAGAACTACAAAACAAGTTAATATATATGATTAAAAATATTTTATCATCACTAAAAAAGCATTGATAGTCAAGGTGCAATTAAAAGGTGGTCCAGTTTATCAATACTAAATAATTTACAGATAGAGGCCCCTTTTATCATCAATTTTATGAATGAATTCATTAAAGAAGCTTGTTTTTTAAATTTCATTTCTATGTTAAAGGAACCCAATTTTTTTAGTGTGTGAACCCATGTTCTATAGCGCTATGAAGCCAAATCCACATGGGTTCCCACCACCACTTTAGAATAATAAGGTTCTCCCCCACTCCACGAATTAATTGTGTTAGACCCCCTGCACCAGCCCACATTCCCCTATCACCTGCTCATCCTTTCAAAGGGACTCTCCACCCATGATTGATCATGTGTAGACTTCCCATGAATACACAATAATTACAACATGACCAATCTATCCACATAAACATGCACAATATCCCACATACCATTGATCTTGAAAGAAAACAAAATAATTAAAATCATGGGCCAACTCCATAGATGGAATCATTGAGTCCAAAATCCCCCTGGTCCATTCACAAAAAACACCCCTCACTCCTGGAAAACGACGAATATCCTACTAAGTCGTTATGGTCATTTGGATGACCAAATGGAACAGATAATCTTCCACTATATGTCAACTCGTGAAAATTTTGTGTATCAACAGGACACCCAAGAAAACCAACTATCAGAAAAACATTACTTTTGGGGGGGAAACAAGCACAAAAGGATTCCTACCCCAGTCCTATATTTGATCCCGAGGAAAACCACAAACCATAGTGATGTGCCCTTAACTATGAGTGTACTTCATAAAATCATCCCACTACCATCATATTTTTTCACCCCCCACTCCAATCATAAGTGGAACAATAAAGATGAGATTTTGATCTATGTCGTTGAACCATATTCAAACTCTATCTTGATCCCACCCATCCAATGAGTCATCAATGAGATCACGAACTATAGCATCATACAAACCAGAAAAACATTCGAATAAATTCCCATATATGCCCCATTTCCATACATTGATCATTCCCAACATTATCCTTCTCCCCATTCACAATCTTTTATACACTCTTCAGTATATGAAGAGGGATATCGCCCACGAAGAATCTCCACATAAATCTAGGAATTGGTCCAAGTTATTCATGTAGGAATTCAAACATAGGTAATTACATTCCACAAAATAACTTATAATATATGGATTAGTATTGGACATAAGGTGCCTCCATTGATTCTCTAAATGAGTATAATTACACAAGTTATGTTTCAGAAAATGCTGGCCACCAAAAGAAATTGGAACACATAATTTATCTCAGGAGACCCAGTGTGTGTAGTGCTTTCCATTAGCAGATCCCTTCCAAATATAATCCAGTGTAGAATGAATATGTTCAACATGGGTAACCAGGAAATTGACCAATGTCATGGAATATGAAGGCACAGATTGAGCAACAGATTTAACCATCACATCATTTTTACCTATAGAGATTTTTTTGTTAGACCATAGAGATATCTAATTATCAAAATTTTCTTATTATTGACAAGAAAACATGTTTCTTTTATCTTCTGAAAGGATTTTGGAGCCCAATATATGTCTGATGATTCTTAACCATAGGAACCAAGAATATTCTCTCATGCCCCATCAACCTCATTAATGAAATGCCATTATTAAAGGATTGTTTAAATTTCAAGTAATTAAAATGATGCAAACAAGACTTCTCATTATATGGATAATAATCACCATTGAGTGACACAAATGTGTTGTATACCAATAGAAAAGAAGGCAATCATCTTCCACGGAATTATGAGAAACAAGATGGCCATTGTGATATACCAAGTCTCCAAGGATAATGCCATGCTCCACCACATTTGAATGTTGGTGAGAGAAAACATACTACAAGAGAATTAATATTCATGGATAAAGCAGGTCCACTTGTAGCAACCCTCTTGAGCATACGAAACTTCCCAATTTGTACACCATTAATGTGGAAAGAACATTAATTTATATCATAAATATTATTGTATGTTTATTATTTGTGATGACTTTTTTATTTATTAATACTTTTTATTTGTTTATTAATCATTTTGAATATATTTTTTAATTGTACATATGATTATTTTTTATTTGTTTTCATGGTCGGTCACATTAAGAATAATAATTAAATTGTGTTTTTAGTATGTTAGTTTACATTCCTATAAAATTTAAAAAAATTTACAATATTAATGACTCCAATATCATAGACTAAAAATATAAAAAAACATAAAAATAATATTAATTTTATAAATATAGTAAACAAAAATTAATTTACATTGTTCAGACATTAGGGATTAAAAAAATGACATTTTATCTTCAAAAATATTATACACATTAAATATAATATAAATATAATATAAATAATTTTTTTAATTTTTTTTTTAAAAAACACAATTAATAGAACATTAATTAATTAAAACAATAAAAAACATTACAGGGAATATAATCATCAACAACATTACCATATCCCTTAATGATTATAGAGAATTTTATATGAAGTTCAATAACTTCTCTATATGGATGAAGTGATATAATGTTAATGGAATTGGTAAATTGAGAAATCTCATGGGTATCAACATTCATAAATCCTTCTTCAACAATATCATCCACAATACCACACTTTTGAGATACCTCAACAAAAAAACAACATTTATAGTAACCTATTTTTCAGTATTTAATTTCTACCAAAAATTAGCCATAGCATAATCAACAGTGTGAGGGAAGGATCAACCCATGTTTTTATGGATATTGATGTCCTCTATCTATATAAATAAACACCAATCCTCTTTGATATAATTTATAAAAAAAATATCTTCTTATACTCACTATGGACATTCCCAAGTGATTGACAATGTCAACATGACAAGGAATGATATTTATTCACTATTAATGGATCAATATTGAATTCTATTGTCGAAAGAATCAAAAATTCAATGCGAATCATGCTGATATACACTGGTAGAATGAGGCACATACAAAATAAAAAACATGCATCATATGTATATCTATCATGTATTATAAGGTATCAAATTTATGGAATAATATCAAATAATTATCTATGGATGCGATAAAATTAAATTCAAACCTTAAATTCGGACCCAAACCCGACTTCATGTGTTGTAGAAAACAAATATATTAAAACAAGGTTCCCAATATGGGATGTACAATGCCACTAGCTCAAGATAAATCATACAAAACCCCCATTCATTAAACTAGAGCTCTTCAGAGGGGAAAATGTTGAATTGATTAGTTCAAATGGGGTTACATTTCTGGTCATAGAATCCCTAAACAACAATTAGCCTTTGTTTCATGTTGTCTTCCATCAATGTGTTTGACCAATAAGAAATACCACTCGTCCATTAATCAATAATTATCCAAGTAGAAACTGATCCAGCATAAAACCATGACTATACTAAAGGTGTTCCGAATTACCTCATCAAATTATATTCTCTTCAGTACCATAATTTATATATGTAATGTTTGGATTTTCATCTCCAGATCTGACAACATGATAGTGATAGCCAAGAACCATTGAGACAATTTTGGTTGGCCCTGTCAAATGATCAAAACCATTTTCAGTGGTATGTGATGAGGAGAAGTATAATTCATTCGAATCAAGTGACTTCCCATCATGAATACTTCAGTGGACACCAATGATGGGGATTACTATCAGTAATGGACTTCTGTGATTCGAATCTGCCTTGTGTGAGAAATGAAGTAGTAAGAACGAACCGATTATGTTCCACCATGGACGACAAACCCTAGGCACCATTGGTAGAACTTAAGAGAATCTCCCACAAACCCTTCATCACTGTACTGTTTAATAGTATTTAAAATTTATATAAAGTATAACCAATTTATTCATTTTTATCAATAATTATTTAAATAAGAAAATTTAAATATTTTTATTAATGAAGTCATTATAATTTTTATCTATTTATATATCTCATTTAATTCGAAAATTTATCATCTCTAAAGAAGAGCATAAAATGGATCCCATTATGCGCACTAACAAAATATTGTTAAAGGGTATCATTCATAAGCGATAAAAATGCTGGTAAAAGGTATAATTTATCAGTTCTTTTTTAAGTTCCGAGAAATAGCACATTTTCTAGTTCTATATTCTAGTGATGTAAAAGTCATGTTCTGTTTTAATGAAAACATTTTTACTTCTAATTTTTGTTGTTAGATAACATTTTTCTATGAATAAATTAGTTTGATTTTTTTTCATTAATTATGTTATCAATCAATTTTTATTTGTAAAATATTTTTTTAATACTTTGTTTATATTTTATTGATACTACATTTTATGCATATAATTTTTTTGATGTTAATATGTTATATTTTTATTCATAAGTAATGTTCCATTTAAATTAATTTTTTATTACATTTATGAAATTATTTTTATTATCTACTATTTTTAATATTTTCAATCTCAATGATATATGTGATTTAGATTGTACAAGTAGTTTATATTTAATTTTCTTAAAATGATAAATATTTTAAACACACTATGTTATTTTTTTTCAAGTGAGAGAGTTTGAGAACATATAAAAAATTAACTCTGTATACAATCAAAAAGAAATTGAAAACATTTTCAAAATCCATATAAAACTGTGAAAATTAAAATATTTTTATGAACATAATAAATAGAGATTAATATATATTATAGAAAACAATTTTTATTAAAAACATAATATTTATACAATAATATATCTATGAAATTCAAAAATAATATAAAATATATATTATAATTAGATTTTAAATGAAATTTAAAACATTAACATAAAACATATTAAATAACAAAATAAAAAATTAATATCATAAATATCATAAATAGAAAATAATAATTATTAATAACAATATACGGCATAATAATATTAATAAAACAACTAATAAAGATTAATAATATTTATTAATAATACATTTATATAGTATATTATTAATATGTATTTTATTATTTTTATTATTCATAAATAAAAACATTATTATTATTTTCATCACTTTATTATCAAGATATTATTATAATGGCATCCTTATAATGAGTTCATTAGCATTAAATTTTGATTATCCAGACATTATTATCATATATTTATGATCCATTGTCTAGTTTCCAGATGTATGTATTTGGTTTTTATATCTGTGGGTATGTTACAATATTCAATAACTAAAAAAAATATAATATCATTAATCATAAATATAATAACAAAAGATAATTTACACAATATAGTCATCATTGACATATTAATTATAAATATATTTAAATTTTTATATATAATAAAATTAACAGTATTATAAAAATCTAAAAATATACAATAATAATTAAATCAATAATGTGTTATTTAATAATAATTTTGCACAAAAATGATTACGAACAATAATAACAATAATAAAAATAATAATAATTCACTTACATATAATTAATAATATTAATTTCATGACATTATTATAATTACATTATTATTATGAATTTATTAGTCTGACTCAATTAATAGTAGTTATGATGCATATATATTCATTGTACCCAAATACAGATATAAAAGGAGAGAATGTATGAGACTTGTTTAAGCAGGGTGTGAAAAAATGAACCCTCCTCAGAATACCATTAATATTACAAGACATGGCTCTCTGTATCCCAAAGATTATTGTCCTAGAACTCACACTTGTGCTACCTACATTGACTTTCACAACACCTGTGTCTTGCAGCCATAAATTTCTGATCAACGCTCAATGCAGTTGATGCAAGAGAGATGGATGTTGTTGCATTATCAGTGCTTCCTAGATGAGAACGAGGAGGTGAGATTGATGTTTTTCAAAAGGATAATTGAGTTCCTCGATACCCAGAATTGTGGCAGTGATAGTTTCTATCAAATGGCACCCAACAACTTCATATACCTCAAAAAACTAAAATACTATGATTAATCATTGCTAAAAGAATCCATTATGAGCACTAGAAAATCCCCGATAATCGAGGAACAATTAAAATGTTTTCACTTTTATCATTCGTTTTCTTAAGGCACAGTTAAAAGAAAAAATAATTAAAAAATAAAAACATTCTGTAAAATATGATGAAAAAGGAACTCTAACTTTAAATGATAAAAACATTTGAATCGTTTGTCTATTCAAGCTATACTACATATCAAATGGATTCCTTTGATGATATTTACACACTCAATGACATATGTAAACCATTATAATAATTTTATGTGGATAAAATTCCCCAGTTTTGATTTTGTTGACCCCTTCCAACAATGTCACTATAGTAAATGTCCAACAACTTTTGTAGGTGTGTTGATCCTTCATTGTGTTACATCACCATGATGCCTCTAATCGACATTTTACATCACACTGTTATCATTGGTACTTCCATCCACCTTTAGATTGTGTGAAGGGGGGGCAGAGAGATGACAATGGGACATATCCAAGTTAGGAGGCCTCATAAAAATTGCCTGTGGGTTCAGTGAAGTGGTTGGTATCCATGCGGTCATAGCGGTCGCCACTGTGGTTGAAAGCCTAGATTAACTCTATAATGATTTTGAAAATATTATACCACGCCACCTTCTCATCGTTGTCCTGGTAGCTCCGACCGCGCACTACCATCATGATATCAAAATATAGATGTGTGGATAATTTATCAGAAAACCTATATCTACCAAACTCGTCACCGAGGAAGGTCATCCTAGCCATCACCAGATTGAGTTCAAGAAAAATAAAATTTTTCATGGGGTTACTAAGAGTCATGGAATGCAATCTTATGGGGATTCTGAGAAGAGATTATCTGTTCACAGTCACCTAAAATACGTCTCCCCTAAGCCTGTATTTTATATCTTCACTTGGATACAATTATAATACACACATCCTATCTCATAATAACAGAGTCAAACTAATAATTTCATGATATTAATAATATTAATTAATTGTATGTCAATTATTATTATTATTATTGTTATTATTCATAACAATAAATTCAAAAAATTATTATTATGTGTCACATTATTAATATCATTATTATTTTATTTGATTTTAATTTATAATAATATTTAGTTATTATTATATAATAGACTAAATAAATTAATACATAAATAAATATGTATGTTTGAGTTATGTATTTTAATTTTAACTTTTAATATTTATGATTAAAAATATGATTATTTTTATTAATTAAATACTGTTACATACCCTCACATATATAATGAAAATATATTCATCCAATAACATGGAAACTGATAATAATTTTAGGATAATAATGATTGGATATTATGAATTTAATGACAAACAACTCATTATAATGAATTCATTATTAAGAACGCATTATAATTATGCCATTATAGTGAAGTCATTAAAATTAATTCATGATAATAAACTTATGTACACAATAATAATGTTATTATTTAGGAATATTTATAATTACAATATAATTATAAATAATATTGTATATTATCTTATTACTATTTAATATTATTAATGATTAATAATTCTGTTATTTATTATTATTATTATTATTAATTAACATATTATTATTAATACTTATTATTTTATATTTAATATTTTGATAAAATCATTTTTATATTTATTAAGTAGATAATTTTTATGTTCATAAATTAAATTTCATTTCAAATATAAATGTAATATATACTTTATGAGCTTTTGTCGTTACCTTGTTCTTTTAAAGTATAAATATATTCTTTTAAAACATTAATCATTTATAGCATCTATATTGTTTAATATTGATTATTTTGATTCAAATATTTGTAATTATAAATGTTATTATTGGTTTAGTCAGTATTTTAAATTTCTTTTATTGTACATAAAGTTCACTTTTCAAATGATATCAATGTTGGTCACATGAAACACAACAAACACAATTTTTTTATGTTTTTAGAATTGGAAGACTCTAAAATATAATCCAAAAAAACAATATAAATGAAACATAAAACATTGAATAAAAATGTAAACACCATCTAAAAATAGAAATATTTTTTAAATATAAATTTTTTTTTAGAAAAATTTTATTTGAAAATAATAATGAGTAAAATGTAGTCAATATAACAAAACAGGTCATTTAAAACACATCCCATTATCATAATCATCTAAAATCACTAATAAAGGTATTATTTTATCAGTTCTAACACAAACACTGATAAAGGGTACCTTTTATCATAGTTTTTTAATAGTAATTGATAATACCGTTTATCATCAATTTTTTTATCACCAACATATGTATCCTTTATCAAAAAAATTTTAGCACAAATTTTTGTCCAAATAAAATGAAATAATAAAAATTATATAAAAGAAAAATTTGTTTACATAAAAAATTAAAATAATATTAATTAAATAATTATTGCTAAAAAAGGAAAAAAAATTATTCATTATATATAATTTAAATACTACAAAATATTTTTGTTGTAGTTAATTAGAGAAAAATTCTATGGAGTTACACTAATGGTGTCTAGGGTTCGTCGTTCGTCGAGGCTCCTAATAGGGCTTTTCCTGCTTCTTTCAATCTTAGTAAAGTCATATTTCACTCTCTCGAGGGCGTCACCGATACTATTTCTCTCCCTTTTCTTCACTCAAGGGTCCATGATGAGAGGTTATTCGATTCCAAATATATAACCTCCACCTTGACCTATGAATATCACTATGAATGTGAATTTCATATTATTTTAATTAAAATTAATTTATTATTATGTTATTTATGTCGCGTGGTTTTGTTGAAATACACATACATTAATAATTTATACTGAATATTCGTTTCAAGAATAAAATTATAGACATAATTTGACATCTTTATAATATACATCTTTGAAACTGTATGCATAAAAAATTAAAAAATTGACATATAATGTTTATATATTGTAATAATATTGAAAATAATGAATTTTATTACAATGGTGGAGTAAGATGGTTGTTGCCGCTATCACCGACTGAAAGTGATGGATGCCTCAATCCAAGAAACTAGAAATGAAATGGATATAGAGGTCCAAAAATTTCTGGGGTGGAAATTTTAATCAACATAGCTTAGCGAATTTAGAAATGGAAATAGAAAAAATAGGTGTGGTGGATACTAATGGGAAGCAATCATTCTTGACAACTGGTATTTCACAATGGGTCCCATAGCTAGTTGAAGAATAATTTATCATACATACCAACTATTAGAAAAATTACATAGTTGATAGTGGTGTTGTGGATGTTGTCTACGGATATCTTGCAGTTTATTAGTATTCTTCTCATATGAAAAAGTATATGTATTTTTTTCAGAAATAAATATTTTGAGAAATTAATTCCCATACTACATATGGAAATAAATAGAGTTTTATGAAAAATGGACTCCCTCTCAAAGGGTGAATTGTTTAGAAAATTCTCGATGAAGGCCATTATTCAGAGAGAGACTTCTTAATGAAATAACCCTATTTAAAAAATCACCTTTTTTATTATTTTCTAATGAGGATGTAATTCCGGCGGGAACCCATCATTAAATATTTTTTTAAATTAAATTATTTTTTTATATATATGATTTGGTATGTGATGATTAGTTTTCTAAATAATTTGTAATAACATTATTATTAATAAATAAATTATTAAAATAGATAATTTAATTAATATTAATTTTCAATTACATAATTAGATACATTTTTTTAACACAGACATTAGTAATCATATTATTTACAACATTATTCGTAGTTATTATGGAAATTATAGTAAATATTTAATAATTTATTTAATTTTTATTAATAATGTTGTTCATAATATTTAGTAACAATACAATTAATAATACAAAATAGTAATGAAATTAATAATATAATTCTTAATAAGAACTGTGACATTCATTTTTTAAGTGCAAATGTTATGATTCAAAAAAATGAAATTTATTTATTATAATTTTTTTTAATTTATTTATGAAATTATTTTTAGATTAAATAAATTTTTAAATTTTTAGTTTTTGTTTGAAATTTCAATTTGATCATATTTATAATTTAAAATTTATACTATTTGAAAATTACTTACGGGTAAATATAATGATGATTCATGTACGAGACTTTCGAAGGCTATAAATTTGGATGTATAATTAAAATATAAAAGAAATATTTAAAAGTTTCAAAACATATATAAAATATTTTAAAAATACAAAATTATTAAAAAATTAATGAATATTATTTTCAATGACAGAAAATATTATTTTTTAAAAACATAGCATATAATTCTATTTTTTGAAAATTATTTATTTTTATTATTTTGTTGAAAATTATTCTTTTAACATAGTTTTTTATAATTTTGGTAATTTTTTAAATTTCATTTTTTTATTTATACAATAAATTATAAGCATAAATTTTATGATGTGTAAATTTTATGTATGTTGGCTGGAGTGGACAACTCATCAGTGGTGAGTTGGGTTTCAAATACAAAGTTATTTTAAAAATAATAAAAATAACATGAATCCACCAATTTAGAAAAACAAACAGATAATAAAAACTATAGAAATAGATAACCTAATTTTTTATATATCATCATATTGTGGGATCATGGTTATGGTTAAATATTCTTATGTGGATACATTAACAATAAAATAATAATTTGTGTAACCATACAAAATATATAATACAAAAATATAAAAATGTGTGTCCCAGAGTAAAAAAAAATTAAATTCCTTCATATTCTTGTGAAATTATATAAAAAATCCGATATTTATTTCTAGAATATATTAGCATATTGCACATCAAATAGAAGTGTTGTTTGGATGATACATCCGAACAAAATTTTTAGTAATTAAAATATCTAAATAATAACTTCGACAGTCAAAAATGTAAAAAATTACCTCTAATTGATGTGAAATTTGATTATAGCTGTATTAGAATTAATTTTGAAATGTATGAGTTGAAGAAATATATAGTAATTATGTTGTGTGCTTGAACTGACTAAATTCAATGTTCTCATAAAATGAAAGATGTTAAAAATGTGCGTCAAAAAGTGGAAAGCATCAAAATAATCTCATATTAATATGAAAACATTAGAAAAACCATATATTCATTTTTAAAATATAAGAGTTGATGGAAAATAAAATTGGGTTTTTGTTTTACCCAAGTGATTGGAATCAATTATTTAGTAATTTAAGACACTAAATCTTATTTATGATGATTAAAAACATATAAAATGATATCCAACTGAAGTGAAATATTATGAAAACTATGATATATTTATTTTTTAAATGTGTGACAAGAATAAAAATTATTGTCACATGAAATTTTCATGAATTAGGAATATAAATTGTTTTTATAAAATGGTGATATACAAAAACATGTAACATATAGTGAAAATTAACTAAACAAGCTCTATGTTGGGAACCTCCTCAAATGGACAAAAATAATGACAATGAAATGATTATAAAAATTATCTAGTTTTGGGTTACTTGTTTTCTATCTTCACATGAATACAATTTTTACATGAAGACACTTTTTAACGAATAATTTAACCTTATATAAGGAGGAATAATATGGAATTTAAAAACACCAATAATAGAGATAGAAAATCCCATTTGGTTATAGACTATGCTCTATGATCATTTCTCATACACTTCATATTTTATTAAATATTTTTCTTCTTGTTTAATTTTTTTGAGATCCCTTACATTTTTTTGGATTCTCTAACATGTACCACTTGATTTTAGTGGATCCCTTTTCTTGGACAAGGTGTCATGGTATTCCCGTTTTTGGGTTTTCCAAGTAAAAAACTTTGTTCTCCACCTCTATTATTCATCACATTTCATTTTTGTTTACTGCGCATATTATTTTGTTGCGAAGGATGGATTATTATTTCCCGTCCATGTTCTCTATGATTTGGTTTGTGCATTCATCACTTTAATCCATTTCTAATATTTACTATCATATAGATGATTTTTTGTATTCATATTTATTAAGGAATCCAATTACAACTGGATAATTATGTTGAGTGGTGACAATTACCAAATTTGGTTACTAATAATGAAGGATGTAATTTTTTTATTGTGAATCCATCTTCTAGTGTTTAGAACCCATAATATAGATAGTATTTCAAATGAATAATGGGTGTTCATTTATGTGATGGTTTATGGTTTTATTTAGTAATGGGTCAAATATATCATGATGAACCACATTGTCAACATCTCTGACGACTTATCTTTGGGGGAGATGATCAAGAAAAACAATGTTTCCATGACATAAACCAATAAAATTTTTCTTCTAAAACATTTTGTAAATTTAGGTACAAAATATATACATTCATTTCTGATAATTTGAGGGAATATTATTTTTTTTTTTTATTAGTTTAATGGAATGGTTATCATTTTTAATTATTATGTTTCATCTCTTTTTATTAATAAAACATCAACCATTTTTTGGGAGATTTTATGTGTTACTGTAATCAGTTTTCATCTAATGGAGCTCTAAAATTAAATTTTATAAGTCATTTATTTTATGAATAAATTTTTTTGGAGGCACATTCAAGGGAATTATTCATACTATATTTTAGTCATAGATAAATGTGGTACAATTTAGATCTAAGGGGAAAGGGATTTTACGTAAGAGAAAAGGAAAAAATAATCACTATGATGATGTAGAGATATTTTTAATTAAATCATTATGGTATGTAATATAATGTTAAGATGTTTTTATATAATTTTAAATGATTTAGTATAATGAATGAAAATAAAAAAATTAAAAAGGGTGAGGTATATGATCATGTCATCGTGGATACAATGGTTGATCATATTATTGTTGATGACTCTATTAATATTGCTTCTGGTGATTCATGATGGGTTGTTATATATGGTTCCAATTTTCATGTGACTTCAAAAATAATTATTTAAATAATACATTCTAGGTAACTATGTTCTTTTGAAGATGCGTAATGGTGGTTAAAATGATGTTGTAGCTATGAGGACTCACTGTTTAGATAACAGTATAGGAAGTAAACTAATTAGTAAGAAATATCAACATGAAACAGATGTTCTATTGAATATTAGTTATACTAGATTTCTTGATGATTATGTTTTATTAGTGCTTATGTTTATATCAATTGGAAGATTTCCTATTCCTCCTTGATTATGGATCAAGACAATAATATGTTATAATTTTACTAGACAAGAGATTCTATTTATTGTTATACTACATTAATTATTGAGTGTAGTATTTTATCCATTTTATGGAATAATATGATTAATCACTTAGTATTAAAGGTATTGTTTGTTGGGCCAAGAGATATATTATTCTAGTTTTTCATACTATCAAATTGAAATCGTGTGGTCATTATTTGGATAGAAAATAGAGTATATAATGTTTGGGTAGTCATCCTCTACAAAAGATTTCATACGTACTAGAATTAGTACATTAATATTATTTTTGGAAGATGAAATCAAATAATAATAGTGGTTGTTACAATTTTGGGACAATTTTTTTACTACACATGTAATCCTTGGGTTTATGTTTTTCATTAAAAATCAGGTGAACAAATTTTTTTATGAAATTTCTTGTTTCTCTTGGGAGAGAATATAAAATGAAATTTAAATTTATTTTGAAAGAAATGGTGGATAGTATTGGGAAAAATTTTATCATTATATTAGGAATGAATTTATTCAACCATAGAATACACATCTAAGGAAACCTCACTAGAATGATGTAGTTGAGTGGATGAAAAATACATTGTTGGAAAGAGTTTATTGTTTCATTTTGGAAGAAAGTATTCCTAAACATTTTTTGGTTGAGGCTTTACATTCTCCTACATATATTGTAGATTTTTCACATGTACTTCCCCTTGTAGGTAAATACTCTTGATAAGTTTTGTTATGGAAAACAGATCAGGTACGATAAATTATGTTTTTTGGGTTGCAAGTCTTTTGTTTATTTTTTTAGAGTAGAATGTTTGAAGATGGATGGTATGGAATTCCATTGTATTTCTATTACCTACTAACTTGATGAGATTGGTTAAAGGTTCTATGATCCAAAAATAAAATATCATTTGAGTTGTTATGATGATTTTCTCAAATATGATCATACTATTTTAGACATTGATTAGAGAGAAAAATATTCTTCTCTAACTAATGATGGATTTTTTAGTCATGTGCCTTGTTATGATTCACATTTACCTCATATTTAAGATTATAATGATTATCTATATGTACACAATGATACTAATGGGGAAATGGTTGGAGTTGATGTTTATAATAAAACTTTTTCTTTTGAAGATCTGGTTTGAGGGGTTACTAATGATTATGCAGAACCACTCAGGAGGTTATCGATGCATCGTGCATCTCTACATAGTTTTCTTCATATTAGTATGTGACCCCTGTTGAAGGGGGTGAAAGGGAATATTTTGAAGATGTGGTGGAATGTGATCAGATGGATATATGGGTTTCATAAATGAATGAAAAGATGAAATAATTATATGACAACCATAATTTTTTTTCATAGATGTTACCGACAGGTTTGTGATATTTAAAAATAATATGATTTATCAGATTAAAATAGAAGAATCTAGTTATGTTCCACAATACTAGTAAAGGATTGTTGTTAAGGGATGCTGTCTGATGGAAGGTATAGATTTTTATGAGATTTTCTCACCTACTGTCAAAATTTCATCCAGTCAGGTTGTTCATAATTTGGATACTTTATTGGATCTACATATTGAGTGTATGGATGTGAATTTATCATTCCTCCATGGGGATTTAGTGGATGATATTTATATGGAGTAACCAGTGGGGACATTTTGAAACATGTTAAGGGATTTATGTCTGTAGGATAAAGAATAATTTTTATGGTCTGAAGAATGCTCTGAGGAATTGGTATATGAAGTTTGATTATTTAAATTTTCATTACCGTTTCAGGAAGGCATATTATGATCATTTTGTTTTTGTTAAAATATTCATTGATGATGAATTCATTATATTGATGCTTAATGTTGATAATATTTTCATTATTGGTTGTGGTGAATTTATAAAATATAGATTGAATAAGGATCATTTATAGACATTAAAAATGGGTTACTAAGGGAAAACATCAAAATTATTGGAATGGATGTCTCCTATGAGAGGAAGCCTATGATATTTTTGTTATCTCAACAAAGATACATTGAGAAAGTTCTTCAAATAATATCTATGGATTGAATAAATTTGGTCAATACTCCACTTTGTTTACATTTTATACAATATAACAGTTAGTCACCTTTTACTGATTAAGAGAGATTGGATATGGCGTACATTTCTTATTCATGTGTTTTTTCTTATTTGATGAATGTGTTAATATTTACTATTCAAGATATAACTCATGGTTTTTTTTCAGTCAGTCATTTATTACAACTACAAAGGCATGCATACAATTATTTTATTTGAAAAATTTAATTCGAGAGAATGATTTTAATATGTAAAAGAATTTATTATGTTTTGATTGTCAGAGTTCTATTTGTTTGCAGATCAATTCATATTTTCTTGGAAGTTAGAAACTTATTGATGTGGGATATCACTGGATCTTCAACATCTGTGATTGTGGACAGTTAAATCTTGAGAAATAGAATACCCATAAAAAAAATTTGATACATGCCAATTTATTTAAGGGTTAGCGATGAGCCCCATGTGAGTCATAGGGGGAAATCATTGGGAACCTCCTCAGATAGAGGACATGCATGTGAAGGATATGGTTTTAAAAAAATAACATGATTTGGCTTACAAATTGTTCATATTCACATGAATACACATTTAAAAGAATATTTTTACCTTATATTGATGAACCATATAGTTATTTCAACACACCAACAATGCCAAGGAAAAATCCTCTTTAGTGAATGCCTTTGAAAAAAAAATCATTATTCCAATTCTCCATAACTGATTCAAGGAATTTATTATGTAGTATAAAATTTGATATTTTTTCCACATTTAGGGAGGTTCTATCTTGTACTTCCTAATTTTATTGGATTCATATTTTTGGAATAGGTCCATTGATTTTTATATTTTTCGATTTTCCATGAAAGTTCTCTTTATTTCAACCTTTATTATTCTACAATTCTAATTTTTGGGTTACTCTTCACTTGAATTAGTTTAGAGGGAACAAATTTTTTTTACATACCACATTCTCCATAATTTTGATTTTCTCTTCATCGATTTACTCATTTTCCAACACTCAGATTTCAGTGATATTACTGGAAAAACCATGTATTTATTTTTTAATTATATTAAATAACATCATGGAAACTTGAGGTCAATATTTTCGAGATTATTTAAAATTTATTATTATTAATTTAAAATAGTAAAACAAATTCCCAAATGGTAAAAATATAAAACAATATACAATTGAAATTAAATATTATGAAAAAAATAGTATATTTATTTCTAACTTGTTTGATTAGAGAAGACAACAATATTTTATGCATTGAACTAATACATAATAATTATAGATTTCCAATAAAATGGTGATCTATAAAATCATCAAATAGGGATTGAAAACTAACCAATGAGCTTTTATTTAATTTAAATAAAATAAAAATACACATATATTTATTTTTAAAATATAGGTATTGAAAAAATGTCATACTTGGGTTTCGTTTTCATGATATCATGGAAATTAATTTTTTAGTAATTTAAAACAGTTAATCATGCCATAAACTATTACAAAATTTAAAATGATCTCCAATTGATGTGAAATGTTATGAAATATATATTTTAATTATTTCTTATGGGTGTTAGAAGATGACTTGAAATCCAATATTCAATTTTCTCAAACATTGTAAGGAGTTATTAGAAAATTTACATCTTTAAAAACATGATACAATGAGTTGAAACATATCCAATGAGCTTAGTTTGACATATAATTCTAGGAATACAACCATATAATTAATATTGAAATTTATGAACAGACAGAGAGTCAAACCAATTTTTCAATATTCTGAGATGACTAAAAAAACTTTTTTTTAATTTAAAGCACTAAAATGTGTATTTTATAATTAAAATAATATAAAATGATCTCCAATTCACTTGAAAACGTATAAAATATATCATATAATTATATTTGGTTGTAAACATGGGAAACATGTCAATCTGACATGAAATTTTTTCAATCGAACTAAATAAATATTTCATAGAAAATTATGGTAGTTAAAAACGTGCACTACAGTGTAATATAGAAAAAGTGTTTTTTTAATGTGATAACATGAAACAAAGGTTCTATGAAAACATATTTATGTTTTTAATATATATACTCAAAATGTGTCCAACAGTGGAGTTATTTACACAAGATAACATAAACACTTTTTTAATAATTTAAAATAGTTAAACATGAATTTGATAGTTAAATACATATATAATAATATATAATTGATGTAAAATACGATGAATATATCATGAATTTTTTTTAAGAGTAGATGAAATTGCAATATAATATGTGATGTGCACAAATAGATTGAATAAAAAGTTCTAAAAAAATACATGTCATCAGAATAGTCCACCATAGATTAAAAATGGACCAAATGATCTCTGATTGATTTATGATTATTAGACTAGAACCAAATATTGATTTTCAAAATACATGAATTGAATATGCGTCAAACTGAGGTGTTGTCATACGTAGATGATTGAAAACCATTTCTATTAATAAAAAACAGTAAAAAGTGTTTCTGAAAATTAAAACAATATAAAACAATCTATAATTGTCATGAAAACATATAACATATAGCATGAATAGTATTTCACACATATGAGAAGAATACACATCAATCTGACATGCGATGTGCTCAAACTGACTAAATAAATAGTTTCTAGAGAATAATTGTCATTAAAAACCTTATCCATTGAGTAAAAAAATTACAAAACGAGATCTTATTTCTATGAAATCATCAAAAAATAACCATGTGTATATATATTTTATAATATATAATCTTACAATGTGTCAAAAAGAGGTGTCATTTTTCATATATAACATCGACTTTTTTAGTTATTTAATAGACTAAAACCAGTGTTAGATAGTTAAAACCATTTAAAATTATTTATAGTTGATGTTAAATCATATAAAAGTAGTCATAGAATTATTATTTAAATGGTCATGTAGATTGAATGTCAATGCGACATTTGATCTGATAAAACATAACAAAAATAAGTTGTTAAAAAATCATGGCCTTTAAAAACCTGTGAGATAGAGTGAAAAACATTAATTATCTGGGATTCTAGTGATATCAGAGGACAATAACCATATATTTATTTTGGAAATATTGAAATATAATGCATTTAAAAATGAAGTATTTTTCCCTGAGATGACCAAAAATATAAATATTAGTAATTAAAATCAAACATATTTTCTTTTGATTGTTAAATCCGTGAAATAAAATATACAATTGATGTGAAATGTTATTAAATCATAATAATATTAATATGTGAGTTTTGAAATTTTATGGTGCATCAATTTGACTTTTGATGTTCTCGAACTGACTAATAAAAGAGTTCCTAGATAATGAACGTGAATAAAACATGTGCTATAGTGTAAAACAAAAACCAATTGAGCTCAAATATCTATGAATCCCCATGTAATAAACCAATAATTAATTTTTGAAATATAGGAACTTAAATCGGGTGAATGTGAGATGTCTTAATCCCAAGATGACCAGAAATGCATTTTCAGTTATTTAATAAAGTAAAAAATATGTATTTGTGTCCAAACTATATAAATATATCACCAATTTATTTGAAATATTGAAAATGCATTATTATTAATATTTTTTACATGTAAGAGAAGACGATGTGTCAATCCAACATGTGATCTCCCTGAATGGACTAAATAAATAGTTCTTATAAAATAACAGTCAAGAGATATTTTTTGTACTTATGAAATTAAACTAATGAATATTGAAAACATACATATTATTATAAATAATATAAATATTAATGTAATTTAAAGGTAAATGTAAAAAATCATCAATATAATTGTGTATGTAGGTGTCATCCAGTCCCACACATAAGCTCTCTTGTAGTATACTTATATAGACTAGTTCATTTGAATGGATCTAAATTGTACTCGGTTAACATTCAATATGTGATTCTCTGAACTATATTTCTAGATGATATGTCCTCAATAGTAGCTACAACAACAGAACTAGAAACGATCTACCATCCACCTTTTTGTTTTACAAGAAACTAGTATCCAAAAGTATCACGTCATGTAAAATTACTAAGTGGAACCCATAACTGCTTCCCTAATATGATGATTGAGGAAATTCATGAGAAACATAAGGAACATGGGTCTCAATATCAATCTTAGTTCCATAATTTGTGCACAACTATGGAGAATGTTGTCTCTATAAAATTACAGATGCCACCACGTATGATGAAGAAGGTCAAGTTGATGAAAATTTAGTGGCACCCAACACCAAATAAGGATCCATTGATGTTTCCTTGTTTGTGGACATGTAAGATTAGTATGCATTATTTGATGGGTTTTTAGGGGTTCTTCTATCCAAATAAGTGTGTGTGGGTAATGTCACAGATGGCACCATGTATTAAGGGGATGGAGAATTTGGTGGTTGTAAAGTTGTATATGGAGTCATCAAAGAAGTGGAATGATGTGAAATGTGACAATGATAAGTGTATTCCTCATCTATGATTGATTCAATTACTCTAAAAAAATTATTAATATAATAAAAGATTTTTAAAAAATAAAAAACATTTTTTATAGTATTATTTCACGACTATAATATAGAACCCTCTATATGGAGTGACAAATTGCACGATCACATGCACGTACCAGAGCACCTACTAAGTATGGGAGAGATAACGAGGATGACTTCAAACATATATGGTGACATAATAATGCTCACATTAATTCTACATGGATATGTTTGGTTTGTGTATAATATTCCAATATATATCTTTTTATCAAATAAGTCTAACATTGTGCACCACTACAACCTAACTCAGTGTCCAAAGAATCGGTTGTCAATATCTAGACTCCCCTACAACCCAATAAGGTTGTTCCAATCAGAAATATTATAATTGACCATCATAACCACAAAATTAAAATGATGTATCCTTTTCGCACAAAATTTTTTAAGATGTCCATGAAGATCATCTATATATGAAGTCCAATTAATCTACATAGAGATAATTAAAATTGATCATTTATTAAACAATGAAAACAAAAATATATAAATTGATATTTTTTCTTACATTGTCAATGGAATAATGATCAAACAACAAACTGTAATATGAAATTGATTGTGCATGGCCATATAAATTTGTATTTGAGTGTATCAACCTCTAAATTTATTATAAAAATATATACAAAATTTATAATTAGCATATGATATTGGAATAATAGTGTGTATTACACTTTTAAACTATCGGGGAGAAAAAAGAACCACACATAATACATCGAATAGTGAATCAAAGATTAACAAATGTTAAATTGTACAGAATCATAACCATTCCCACAACGGTAATCATAATCAACGACTACCAACCCCCTATTCCTTAATGCATTATACACTACAAAAATATCTACACAGATGTACAGGACATTCTGAACCCCAATAATACCTCCCATCACATTCAAAACCATTATGAAATTGTAAGTACATTAGATGAATATATGATACATAGTGATCCAAAAATAAATCATTCAGAAAAAATATTCGAATAAATACAACTTCAATTTCACTTAATTTTCAACATGATCAAGGGAGCCAAAATGGTTTTCCATCCAGGGAATCCGTAAATTCAACCTCTAAGGGTCCAAAATGTGTCTAGTAATAGTAAATCAAAATATCTGTAAAAAATTTAGTCAAATTTGTAAATCATTATAATAATAAAAACATACAATTGATTGGATGACCTAATAATAAACGGTCATATAGTAATATAATCATCGTCTCCAACCGAGGTGTATTATATTTTTGTATCTTGGGTCTCCAATTCTCAACGAAAGAAGAAATGAGTAAACTATCAATGGGTACATATTGACACATTCACTACCCATATCACCCATATTAATGAAACTGTGAGTCGATATGCTCTAGTGGTATATCATGGTTGATGTGACGGGCCCTGTGAACTTTCCACATTTACACATCAACAGTATGCCATAAATTATGCGATATGTTTTCAATAATTATAGTAATATGGGACCAATCATTGGTGGAAGGATATATCTTTGTATATTTAATCAATATAAATCGATAAGGTAATGGTAATGAAATAAATCATTTAAATAATATATCAATTTTATGGAATAAAAATTGAGATAATGGAATCCATGTTCTGATATACCATTTTAATTTAAAAGTAAAACAATTACAATAATCAACCCAGAGTAAAAAATAACATTCATTGAGTAATGATGATCCATCATTGATATAATTATGAGACATTATGTGTTACTATAGATTTATTCCCACACCTTCCACTTCAATGTCTCTTCCATTTCTCGTATGGAAACCTATTTTTATTCTCATGCTTGTAAATTTCAGATCAACTTATCCTTGAAAACATGATGGTTTAAGAACAACAATTATAATTCTAATTTTGGTATTTAATATTGATATATATCTAATTGTTATCCCATTTTTATGGTATCAAATTCAAAAAAGGTTGAGTCTATATATTTGATCAACATAACTCTCCCATGATAGGAGAAGATGAGAAAATGAAACAAGTACATGTGATAAATGAATCTCAAAAACTTGAAAGTATACATATTCATTGGTGTATACCTCAAGTAGAATATTAATCAACTATCTAGAAACATTTTTCCGTGGATCTTTACCCTCTTCAGCATCATCCCATACTTCCATCAAATGAAATTTTTGAGCCTGGTATGATGTGGCTTGAGTTTTATTATCCAAAATATCCATTCCAAAAATATTTGGAGTATAAATGACCCTACATTAGTTCATTCTCCACATCCTCAAATCATTCAACAATTAATTTGGTGATTCGATGAAATATCTGAGAAAAAATTACAAAGATTGGTAATTTTCTAACCCCACTAAAGGCCCCATTGATGCAGTCAGAAATGTTTGTAGTAATGTGCCCATGTCTCTTCCCTAGATAAAAATACTATAAACATTTCCGATTTGTGAATCACATCATGTACTTATATAAATATATATTTTTTCAACATAATTATTTTATTCATAGAATGAAATCACGTTATTGTGGTTCATATCATATAATGTAACGTATGAAAAATTGTAAAAAAATTTCATTTACATATAACATTAATATTTATATAAATTATAGAAAATGTGATCTAATTTCCAATTTGATGAGTTATTTTTTTCATGTTGTCTTCATGAAGCATTTGATAATCATTTATCAATATAGGGAAAAAAATATTGATTTTAATCAAGGGTGTATCCAACAACACATTCAATATTCACTACATCATTGATTGAATGATGGATATATTAAATATTTAACATCCCTTGCCAATCACTGATTTGAAGATGGAAAATAGAAATAAACCAACTCTATGAGCCCGGGTTCTCCGTCCCTAATATTTAAAATGAATGTGTCATGGTACAAATGTTTCCCTCAAATGTTGATATTATTTAAATGAGTCCATTATAAATTTCATATAGAAAAAGTGCGTACACATTTAAGAGTTTTTTATATTGAGGGAATGGTTTAATGCATAGAATAGCTGATGAAATTAGAATTTTTCAATAGATATATGATTATTCACCACATGATCCACTATTTCAAAATGATAAACAACCTGAAAAATTAGAGCCCATACCTCAATTCAATAAAAAAATACCTAAAATTATGTTTCAAAATTTATATAATCCTTATTAAAATATTTTCTCTTTGTCGGACAATCCTTATTGTATAAGATGTTATATCCATTCCCACTCTCCATTAATTCCAACATTTACATGAAACAAATATCCTTATTAACATTAATCACACAAATACTAACATATTATTTGAATGTTGAGTAAATGTGCCTATGATCTTGAGTCATCAATGGATTTATAGAAGTGCATGGTCCTAGAAAATTTTTAAATTTTCATACCAGTGTAATTTATTAAATGGTTATCTTTCAAAAACATCAAGCACGTGTCACCAAACTATTATCAATTAATAAAAAATGCTGATTTCATAAGAATCAACTAGAAGATAACTATAATGATACTTTACATGGTAATGTTTTCAATTTTTTTAATTCCTTTTTTATAAAATTATCTTCAAATATAAAATTAATCATAAATAATTCCATCATTTCTGTGTTTCAAAATACCTTCAAACTCGATTACTGGTGTCACTACATCCCAATCAATTTCACGAACTCGTGGTGTAATACCATGTAATTTTTTCACGAGACATTCATACTGAATTTGAGGTTCATTTTCTACCGCTATCTCATATTCTATTTTGAATACTTCCTCATAAAAAAATTTATTGTAATAAGAATCATTAATCTAAAAATATAGGGATTAAATGCAACACCATATGTTTTTGGAACAACTATAGGTAATGGAATATGAAATAATTTATATACTCTATTTGTATTATCATCACGTCTTCCACCATTAACACACATCTCTGATGTAAACTTATACCCATCAAAAAACCAATTTTCACGAGGTTTGTTCTGTTCTATTTGGTTTTTATGTTCAATTTTACTAACATTAACATACATTTATAAATAACTAAGCCTTCAATTCTAATTATATGTATCATAAGAATGCAATAAATAATTATCATCATCCAAATGAGGAATGATGTAATATATATTATCTAAATATTGATGAAATATATAAATGAATGGTGATATACACTGATTCCTGTTCAGATTTAACTGATCATGAATTTTAATACTAATTTTGTTCATCATTTCACATTCAGTAAGATTTACTGATCTTACAGGACCACATATATATGATATCCCATTATCATCCTCTACTCTTTTTAAACTATAATATACATAACCACACATGTGCTTGACCAGGTTTTTTAGACAATTAATTGAATAAAATTAAATGATAAATATATACAAGGAAAATTCATCAAATAAATTTGAAACCACCAGAATATACTAATTATTATTTCCATTATAATTATTATAACCCGTATAGAAAATAAGAAACTGATAGAAATGAAGGGCTGTCGTAATGAAGGATATAATGATATATTAATATGTTAAATACTAATTAATAATTTTTTATTTAAAATGTAATATTATATTAATCTATATCCTTAAGATTATCTTATGAAATGTTATATTATAATTATATACATACTATAACAATTATATAATTTCTATTTTTTCTATTTTTTTCTGTCATAAAATATCATATTGTAGTTAAATTACTAATTAATATGTATTTTTGAAATGAATAATAATAACTATAAAATTTATAATTAATTAACAAATAATATATTTTAATAAATAAAATAATATACTTATATATTTTAATTATGTTAAAACGATATATTAATAATTTATTTTTCAATTATATTAATAATATATTACTATATATTACTATATTTACTACAATGCAATGTTTTATAAACTAATATATAATACATTATAATAATTTATTAATTACAATGTTACTATTTGATTTATTAATATATTTTATAATATTATATAATATATATTTAAAGTTAAATAATTGAATGAATTAACATGTCTGAAAATATCCATTTAAATAAAATAACATAAAATAATTACAAACAAAACTAGAAAACAATATTAATTATTCAACGATAAAGATAAGGAAAATTTTTTCACAATTATAAACCCTAAAATAAAAAATAATATATAATATATAACAATTAATATACAATAATAAACTACCCCAAATAAATTCAACAATAAATAAAAAAACCTAATATCAATATACAAATAAATATATAATTAACAAAAGAAAACTATCGTTAGATATATACACTGAAATTTGCTGAAAAAAAATATAAAACCACCAAATATTGAATATCATTATTTAGATTATAATTCATAAATTAAGTAGATAATGGGGGAATCTAACAATGATGATGGAAATTTGTGATGCATCACAAAACATTCTATGAATATGTTATATACAAAGTAACAATATTTTATATACAATGTTATACTATAGTAATATATGTAGGAATGTTTATTATATTATGAGAATATATATACTTACAATATACAACATAATAATCAACAAATACAACAAAATTAAAATCAAAATTACTAATTAATGTTCAATTAAATATTAATCATAATATTCATTTGAAAAAATAATTGATAAATAAGTATCAAATTAAATTACATGATTTAATGCTTTTATAAATTAAAACAAATTTCCAAATATTCATTTTAGATAAATTAAAATTTTAAAAAACTATTAACTTACTAGTTGATGTATATTTTGACAGTGAAATAATATATAAATTATAAAATTAATAATAAATTAAAAAGTAATATATTTAATAAAATTTAAATATATATATATATATATATATAAATTAAATCACATTTATATATTCATAATATATTAGTAGATTATTTTTTCTAATAGTTCTCTTGTTAAATTACAACGTAAGAAATATATTAATAAAAATTCACCTATTAATTTTGTAATATACCTTATACAATTTAATAATTTATATATATATATATATACAAAGTGATATATATTTCTATATAATGGAACTACTCTTTTGAAATAATATAGCACAATAAATATAAAAACCAAATGCTAAACCACTGCTAATCAATGAACCGTAATAATTTAGATAAAAAAATTTCCCAAATATAAAGCATAAAAAAATATAAAAATATTTTGTCTATAAAATATTATAAAATCTTCATCTAAATAATATATAACATCAAATAAAATAAAAAAAACACTGAATTAATAACTAAATTAAATATTATTTAATCAATGTCATCAAATCATTAAATTAAATTGAACAAAATGCTGTGGGAGGTGACATATATTGGTTTGCTGAATGTAGACTTACTGATGGGGGTCTGTGAAAGGAGATAAATGAATATATAATTTAAGGGGTTTTGTGTTGGGGATAATGTTTCACCAGATGTTATCCTAAAACAAGAAGAGATTCACGCCAGTAACCATTGTGTAATGGGGTGTCGTGCATGATTGAGAGTTGTAGGAAAATTCCCATCATCAAGGGTTCCATAAAATTGACATACCAAACTAGATCTATTCATTCTAGGTACATGGGATCCTGATTCATAGTTAGAAAACTAGAAATATGATTTAAAAAATTGAAGTGGAATGGATTATTTCACGGAGAAGAGGATAATTATAGTGAATGAGTAGATAAAGGCATCAATTTGTGTTTTATGGATGAGTTAATGCAGTTTTCTAATCAAGCACCTTTTTCGTCTTATTTTGAAGGAAGACAGTATTCAGGAAAGAATTTTTTTAGAATTATTTCTATGAATGAAATTTTTTATAAGATACTCCTTTGAAATGATTATGAATGGTAAATTTATTAAAATAGAAACAAAAAATATGTTATCTTTTGTGAGATTCATTCCAAAAATTTACATTGTAAATGAAATTTAATATAATGTTATTAAAGAGAATGTTATTAACATCTTCTGTTGACAAACAAACCACCCATAGATCAAGAATTCGGTAACCTTATACACCATTTAAGGAATATGGTTTTCTATTATTATCATATATTGAAGGAATTCAATTTTGTATGGTTGATAATAAATATCAATTCCAGAAAATTACTTCCATTAACTGTGTCACATATCCCACAACAAAACCGAAACAAATAGAATCATAACCATGTGCAACACTTTGGAAATGAAATGAAATAAAAAAAACAAAAAAACAATGGGAAAATGTATAAATATTACCCCAACAAGAATGGTAAAATATTGATAATAAAAGAGAACATATGATTTACATATATTGTTCAGACCATTTATTGCCACTCCTCAATAAGTACAGCACCCACATCGCTTTTTCATTAGGCAATGACAAAAAAATGGAAGCATAGAATAGAAAATCGTGGAATAAGAATATATCAAATAGATTAAATTAGATGTGGAATGAACCATTCTAGACATAACAAAGAACACTAAATAATAATAAAGTAATTAGTGAAACCATCAAAAGGAACACAGTAAACCTAGTCTGAAACCCCTTTCTATGGATATAAGAACATGTAAAAGAACACATCAAGAATCAATGTACGCAATTCATCCTAAAAAAGAACATGTAATTCCTTTTGTTTACTATTGGGTCTGTACTCCTAGAACTCACCGAGTATAGTGTTTCCAATTATATCCACCAACGTGCTCTCCAATTAAGGATCATCCCCATCCCCATTTCTGAACATATAACTTAGATAATCGTTATATAGGATTCTATTTTGTCTCTATTAAAACGTGTGGGGACCTCTAGTACTTAAAACTGAATAAACAAATCATAAAAATATTCAATGCCATTAATAGATTTGGTTGGTAAATGAGATTTGGAAATTATTAATTATGAAATACAAAATGGAAAAAATTTATAATGATTCTTCACATGTTGTTCCATGTAATGGTCACTATGATGTACTACATAAATGTCTTAAACAACAATTTAAGGGTAAATTAATGCTATATAAGTATCAATGCTCATTGTATAGTGGTAAAAACACGATATGAAATGGTTGTTGAATTGAAACCATAACTTGATAATGGTATCGTAGTACTCGCATAAGAGTAAAAATCCAGCACCCCACTCACATATGGTTAAATATTTTGATGGTTAAATTTAATCATCTTTTTCCCACTAATATATTAATACATGCCCAAGTGTTTGTATATGTATTAATTTCACAACCCACTTTACGTTAGGGTAATATCATTATTACGTATGTGTATCCTAGATCCCGCGTAAAGGGATCCCTAAAAAACCAAACATAAATAAATGTAAAAATGCTTTAGATAAGTGTTATACATTTAAAACAATCCACGTAAGGGTAATGACCCACTCATGTAAGGGCAATGTCAACCACATGTAGGTAAAACACAACACATGTAAACATGACCTACCCTCATGATATGGTAAAACAAAATGTTTTAAAGATAAACCAAATAACCCAAAATATTGAATATTTAAATCTATTGAAAATAAAATCATATAAAGGGTAAATTATCATGTAATAGGTTATTATATATTATATAAATAAATAAATAACATAACAAAAGTTTCACATCAAATTGTTTCCTATTAGTATTCCTTGGGTGTCATCCCCCCAATGGCTGGTGCTTGTTTTTAATTTTCAATTGAATCAATATCATGTTTAGAAAATTCATCATACCCTAATTGGAATATAAACTATTCCTCTTTAAAAACTAATGAATCCCTTATTATTTATTATTTGAATGCATGTTCAATGAAAATGGCCATTGGGATTCTTAAACAGGACAATGTTTCACAACTTTCGCACCCATATCAAAAACACATTCTACAGTATTACATGACTTGTCTTCAAAACTAGCACATTTGGAATCACACCCATCACAAACCATATGATGATATATTGAGAATTGAGCATCTAAAGGTTTAAAATATGGATTAATAAATATATAATCCTATTTTTATACATTTCATGCATTACTAGGCTTGAAATGAGAACAATAATTACCCCTTTTAGACGTTCTGGACAAGATCCAGTATTTTTCCTCCACCTATGAACAATTAATATAAAAAATAGAAGCCTCAACCAATCTACTCATATTATAATTGTTATCTATATTGGATATGGTGTCATAGAAAAACTGTTTTTACAATGATTTTATCTATGTTGGATGTATTGAATATTAAAAAAAATCTCATTTCATATAGTATATTGTTCTACATGAATATAATGTAGTAATGTCCTCATGTATAAATGATATTAGTAAGGTGTAAACATATCTATGCAATGATGAGAACCGTGAAGGGATACGAATATATTATTAAATAATGTTATCCAGTAAGATAATATACTATAATGGGAAACAAGGTACATAAAATATAATCTCTAGTACTCAAAATAGAGTGATGTTTCATCCCATGATGTCCAAAATGTGTAATCTAAAATATGAGATATTATGAGAATAGACCATCAAGTAGGAATTAAATATTTTTATTTTGTGTCGTTAGATATTGTAATCTATTATCATGTTCAATGGACCTTATAAATTAATATTATCCGTAATGCATTCCATAAATAAAGAACGTATATTTTCTAATTAAAATCATGATGTAATATATTTATTGTAATGTAAGGTATGTTTGGTTGTCTTAATTGAAAAATCATTGTTGTATATGTGAAAGAATGATTGGTACCTTCAATCTATATAGAATCTCATAACTTAACCATTTTATTGGAATAAAAAATTATCCCAAAGAAACGACATTCACATTTCATAAATTACATTACGGTCGGTTATTTGTTGTTAATTTTGATTAATTAGTATGGTGATAAAAATAAAATTCAACATCAGGTGTTGAAATAATTTTTATTCACTTAGATATAATAGGATCTATGTCAATTGGGGTTTTTTCATGTGTTGGATAAATTTTGAGACATGTACTGGAATAATGTACAGTTTATGAGTGAACATTATATCTTTTTATTTAAATTTTACGAACTTCACATTACAATGAAAATTCAGTGTTACTTCTGTAAATGTTTTATTTATAATTCCTATAAAATTATACTATAAGGGAATGTTTGTTAGTTATATTTGAAATATCTGAATCTATTTATCAATTACTATTTCCCCTTAATTTTCTATTGATTCTCTAAATTGATATACTTAAATTTTATGATTAAATGATGGAATATGTAATGAATTTTATACGGCTACAATAAAATAAGGGAAATAATTTATATGGAAAAAATCATTGGTAAATTAATTGTCACTATTTCCTCTACCTTAACCATTCACATATAGGCACACACAACTATTGAATTGTTAATATTTGAAAGATTTTACAATAATAAAACTGATTTTTATTATTGTATTTATCATTACATGTTTGGTTTTACTTTTTATACATATTTTTTTATAATTATATTTTTATATATTTTTCTAAAAACATAGTAATGATAATATATTCAATTTATTTTATTACTTCATACAATTGTCAAATATAATACTACAAGACTAGGAGAATTATCAAGGGTTCTATTGGAGTAGTGAATAACATTACGATCATGGTAGAAAATGTTACACCAAATATATGTATCTTAATAATTTCTTTATTATATTTTTAATGTATCTATTTATTTTGGATTGATTTATGTCTATAAAATTTTTAATATTTATTTGTATAATAAAAATTTGAATATGTATATAATTTTTTATTATTAATTATAATTATAAATAATTATACTTTTGTAATAATTTAAAATTTCTGAAATTATATCAACTATATATTAATTCATTAAAATAAATTTTATTAATAAAAAAATATCTTCCATGACATCTTCTACATTTATTATAAAAATAATGTATATTTTGGTATATGATACTTCTATTAATAAATTATTGTTCCCCCAAATATAATATAATATTTCATAGCCTCAACATGGATCCCAATATAAATTATCGCCACTTCTATAATTCTCATACATGTGCCCACATCATTAATTTAAATTAACCAGTATTAAAATTTGTGTTTTAGCTTGTGTTTATTATCTACATTAAATAAATACCATATTTCATCTTCTTAGATGATTTTTTCTTAATTTTTTGTCAACATATGTTTTGAATTTGTTTTTATATTCAATAATTTTTCCATTATGTATTTTTTGACTTATTCCTCCACCTCAGATGAGGTTTTAATAAAATTTCCATTTTCACTTATGTCCTGCTACAATTTTTCACCTATTAAAAATCATGACATTCTCATAGAAATAATTATATAAACTATTTCTTCTGTTATGTGAAATATCTTTACATATTATAGATCATAATTTTGGTGTTATGTTTATTATAAAAAATAAGATAAAACATGTTTTCTAATTTTATTATAGAGATTATTTTAAGTAATTTGGTTTCAGAGTATCATGTTTACAAATTTTTTCATGTGTTTATTTAAATAAAAACATTGTTTTTTATCTATAGATTTACCAACATGGGATTTTAGTTTCTTATTAAAAAGAGCTAGACGCTTATTATATTTTTATTTTTTTATATTTTATCCATTATTTGACATGTTTCACATTTATATTAATTTTCATAACTATGTTTTATAATATTAATTTACTTATATGAAAATTAAAAATTATATTCTGGTATTTTTAGTAATAAATATAGATATAAATATATATATATTTATTTGTGAAACAATTAGTTTTTTATTATATTGGTTGAATCATTATTGATTTTTTTATAGGAGAAACATTGAAAAAAAAAATTAAATCATGAAAATTAGAAAAAGAGAGTTATATAGTCATAATCATTATCTATTCAACTATATTCATATATTTTATAAAATAGACATATAATGAAATCATTTTTACAAGAATCGACATTTATAGATATCATTACTATTGAAGGTTTAATTAGTTTAGTATCATATGATAGACAAGGTAGTTCAATTATTTCTTTTATAATATATTTTATGAGACTGTATATTTATCTAAATTTGGTGTCACACTATCCATGAAAATAATTATAAATATATATCATCAACAATGCTGAAAATGTTCTTTATTCATTACAATTGTTATACAATGGTATCTTGGCATAACTATTTCACTTATAAATTTTTTTTAATAATATTGATGAACTTATTTAATTTCATTTTCACTTATTTTATTATATCTCCATAATCATTAACACTATTATTAATATAAAAAAATTCGTAAACAACTTTATCATACAAATTGGTTTCCTAATTCTAGTTTTCTCCAGATTTAGTCACACATTTTTTTATAAGATCTATTCCCAGAAAAATAAAATATCATTAAAAATTATTTGGAATAATTTATCATTATGAAAAACAATATATACATGGAAAAATAAATTGATAATAGTTTAATGAGTGCACTATTTTAAACCTTTTGAACTCTTTAACTCCATATTCAAACTCTTTTATGAAATGATTAGAGTGCATTAATTTTTTATACATATCAATTTTATGTTGTTCTTTAAATATTCAAATGATACAATATCTAAATAAATAAATATAATATTTCCATTAGAAATGGTGACTGTTATTGATAATTATAATTAGTAAAATATACATTTGATTGTTTCGAATAATTTTAACATTATTTCAACAAAATGGATAATTGAATTGAATAAAATAAATAATAAACAATGGTAGGTTTATCCTATAAATTAATCCAATGGAATATGTAATATAAAATATTTATCCTCATCAGCTCATCTGATGATCCATTATCATTTAATTTTGATCATTGAAAATAATTCTCCATCACTTCAGGGCATGCACCTTTGTTGAATGAAATACTCTATGAAGCCTTAATCAATGGGGTGACTACTGGTTAGAGTATCATAACCAGAATAAATTATATGAAGGATGAATGTATCAATTTAAATGGTAATAATAACAATTTGGGGGTTGATGCTGATACAGATGACAATTGTACTCTATTATGATTTGGGGGCAGGAAAAATCATTGGTATTTATTTTTAAATGAATAAATTGATTTTGGATAGTAATTTTTTTATCATATTAGATAATGGAACATATAAATACTGACTACAAAAGGGTTGAATGGGATTTTATTATGATGACAAGATAAAATAGATTAGTATTTTTACAATTTAAAATGGGTAGATTGTTAATAATTAAAATAATGATGATACAACAAAAGAAAATTAAGATTGAATTCAGTATCATAGTGGAGAGAACATGAGGATGAGGAAGACATAATATAAGATAATGATGGTGATAAAAATGAATATTGGATTTCCTTATTCATGAAATCACAGAAGGCGTGTTATTCAAGGATGGATCAAAAAAAATTAAATATTTTTTTTTAATGAGGTAGAGTTTATTAAAGTCTTTACTTCATGTAGGAAAGTCATAAATGGATTTTGGTACTAATATATTATGAAACATGATATTTTATAATAGGAGAAAGCTTAATGTTATTCTTTTAGATCATACGTGGTATGATATCGAAACGTATATGATCGATGTGTTAAACTTTTTTCTTTGTTTACAGGTGATTCAAATAAATCATACCAAATTAATTTCCCAATCAATATATTTAAAAATGTTTCCCAAGTGTTTTGTTATGGAATTTTCCAATCAATATACAATAAAGACTACTATTTGGATACTTTTCACAAAATATGATGTCTTCCAAGAGGATGATAGGATGAAATATATGTATTGGGAGAAAATTATACCACACCAGAAAAATTATCCAATATTTTCATTGAAATATTTAATGTCACATTGTACAAATATTTTCCCATGGAGAGTGACATTCTACTGGGGAAGATGATACATCAATATGTTTATTAATGTAAATTTTGGGTTGTTTGATTATAGGTTAATGAAACTGGTAATGTTGGGATTCATGGATGTGGGTTGGAAAGGGTTAGTGGATAACTAATGGGAAAGTGTATATATAAAAAATGTTCTTCATTGGATCCTTGGTTTTTTTCGACCCTTGAATTGTTCAATCCTTATAATGAAGAATTTAATTACCTTATGCCTTAATTCTAGGCTTGATTCAATCATTTATTGGATGATGAGGAGCGTTGACAATAGGTGGATACCACATATATCTTCGGATATCCTGATCTAGTATGTAATGGATAGTGTTCTTACAATTTTCTTGGGCACTTTTATTAACACTTCGAAAAAATGATGAAATAGAAAACTTTTATCAGCGTTACATTCTTATGTGTTGGTAAAGGTATCATTATCAACCTTTTTAAGAACGGATAAATCATTATCTTTATTATCTCTAAAAAAGTTTTGATAATGATTCCTTTTATCATTGCTTATTAGTTAAGAACTGATAAAGTATTAACAAATATTATTATTAATAAAATGATTGGGAAATAAATTTATATCATTATATATATATATATTTTATAAATATATATAAATATTAATATAGTAATTCTATTTTTTATTCAAATATATTTAATATATTTTTATAATTACATAAATATATAAATATTTATATAAATTCATTATTTATAAAATTATATTTATATCATTAATTATATTTTAATAATTCTATATATATATATATAATTAATAAATATATAATAACATAAATAAAGTAAATATATTCAATATTTATGCATATTTATTATAATCTTATTATAATTTAGATATATATTGATATTTTTTTATATAAATACATCTTAAAAAATAATATTTATTATTAATATTAATATATGAATGTATATTTAATGTAAATATAAATTTATAAATAAATTAATTTAGAAATATTTTTTTTCAAATATATTTTTATAATTTTTAATGAATATTTAATCTTAAGTACATGCATGGTAAATGTAAGTGAAATTGAATAAAAAAAATGGATTGACATTAAAAATATTGAATAAAATTAAATTCTTTATTGATTAACTATATATTATTAAAAATATTGATCATTATTGAAATAATGAAGATTATATCTTAAAAATATTAAAACAAAAGAAATAAATATACATATAATAAATAATCAACATTGATTAATTTACCATATTTTAAAAAATAAAAAATAAACACTAAAACAAATTTAAATTGATTTTATCAATACCTTTAATAAAAAAATAAATTAAATAAATTTAATCATGATTAAATAAATTATATACTCATTATATCATGTTATAATGAAATTATAAAAATAATACGATATTTTTAATAAATTTCATAAATATTATGTGTATGTGTTTCAATATAAGATTTCATTCATTACCTAAATATTTTTATTTATGCTTTGTACATAAAACTGAATTAATTATGTATATAAGAAATCAATAAAACATATGTTTTATGTGCGTTAATTTGAAATATCAAATAAAATTCAATTATTTCCTTTACACGATGTTTTTACTCAACACCTTAAATTCAAATTAATTATTATTTAAGGACCATTATTCACTCAATATATTACTATTTAATGTAAATACATAAAAATTTTTATTTATATTATTATATTGATATTCATTAATATATATATATATATATATTTAATACATTCAATATATTAAAATTATATAAGATTCATTAATTAATAAATTTATTAATAGTCATTTCAATTAAAATACTTTTAATTAATATTGTACACATTTTTTAAACAATATATATATATTTCTTTAATATAAAATATTTATTACGTTTTATTAAATCTTGATATGGAGAACCATTTATTGATATAAAAAGCAAGAAATCATGAATATTATAGGATAGGTTATGATATGATGTCATTCCTCTCATCATGGAGTCATATATTTTTTCTTGATCTTATTTATATTCAATCATTATTATTCTCATAATTCTCTATAATCAAAACCTTGACCATGTTTATAGGTACAAACTCTAGTGTAATTAGCAGCAAATATTTATACCTATAGAAGTATATATTGAATTTCATTGTCATATGATTCAGGAACTTCTTATTTTGTCTCATCCTTCTTAGTAGATTAATTAGTTTAGGTGTGTCCCCATCCATGATGTTTTGGAGATTGACCATGTTTCAATGATTTAGTTTTTTTTAAATTTCCCACCAACTTGTCATCTTCTAATTCATATTAGTTATTATTCATCGGAGTCAAATTATTATATTTTTAATTGTATTGAATCCTACTTTTTATCATTATAGGATTTTCGGACGACTTAAAATCTTACAATTTAGCCACCATAGGATTCTTAACATGATCATAGTATTCAACATCTGGGCCTAAATTTTATTAATGAAAATTATTCACTTTAAAATAATTTTTTTCAATCATTTTCCCATCATTTAATTTATGTACTAAATCCTTCACGGAATAATTATTCATGTCTTTTGACATATGAGTTGCATGTGGATGGACATTTGTTGTCAATTAAATCATCTATCGTGTAGATAAACTCTCCTATTTCATTGATGTATTAAAATATATCTACAATGTCCCCATTATAATATAATACATAAAAATATGTTCTTCATCCATTTTTTATTTAACATGGAATGAACATGACATACTAACATGTTCATGATCAGCTTATTGATCAACAAATTGGTGCATTGCATCTTCATCAGCGGATTGTGTAACTATTGTACATAATTATTTTAAATTTTTTTCCATCACATAGTGTACATGAGTTTAGATTCCTTGGTTGATTCTGTAAAATAATTTGATATAACCACTTGATACCTCATAGAATGAACCACTTGAGATGGAATGATTTGTGCATTCATGTCTTCTTAAAAAGAAAGTTACACCAGTAATATCTCTGGTAATTAAATTATATCCCAAATCACCATCAACCACTTTACCGTAGACATTAATTATTTAAAATAATTTTTCAAGAGGATTAACAAAATCTCAACATAAATGTCGATCCAAAGTGTTAAGGGATTGGTTCATGTGAGAAAGCTCATGGGAATCAACAACTAGATTGTATTTTTTATCAGGATCATAACAAGTCCTACTCTTCCATGAAACCTCACAAAATCATCATAATTAACTGCATCCTATTTTTAGTAATCATTTTCTAAAACCTTTAGCTTTATAATCATCAATATTGTTTTTAGTGTTACAAATGGTGTCCTAGAACCAACTATTTTTACATTTACTTCATGAAGATTTTATGCATTATATTTTAATTTAAAAATCATATTAAATATTGTTCATCGTACCACATGACCATAATGATATAATTTCCTATTGTATTTTTCCTTTAAAAAGGTTTTTGTACTTCCCCTCTATGATGAGAACATTGATGTTATATGACAGTATTATTAATAAAATTCTATTATTGGATAGCATAATATGATGGGAAACATAGTATATAGGAAATCATGTGTGAGTACCTGTAAGCATATTTGTCTCCATCGCCTGAAGTACTCCATTAGTAATATCTAAGATACGTGATTATGAGAACAGACCTACCAATACAAATTATTAATGATTTGATTTCATCAAATATTTCTATCTATGAGTTTGTTTAATGGTCTTTAGACATTGATATTATCATAAATTCATGTCAGATGTTGCACACATAGATTTACTAATGAAAACCATCAAATCATATGTTGGTAGGAAGTAGGGTATGTTTGTTGAGTTGTGAATGATATGTTTTAATGGATATGTCCAGAAATTATTTGTCCCTCCCATATATATGGAAGTTAGTTTTTGGAACCGTAAATTAAAAAATAATTGTAACCTTAAATTCCATGTCCATTGTGTATTGACTATTTTATTTCAGGTAGGAAATGAATAATGTATCAAGAATATTTATTGTGGACACTATGTGTTTTTGGAGGTCTTGATTTAAATATATTTAAATTAGATTATTTCTATTAATATTATTTCCAAAATTGTTGAATAATTTAATTTATATAATATTGATTACATTAAATAGATAAATAATTATCCACATGAATGTGAATAAAATATATATAGATTTATGTAATTTGATATTTAATAAATATATAGTTTCTATATTTTTATTGAAATATTTTTTTAATAGAATAACATATTTTTTTTCAGGATTTTAATAAATTCAATACGAGGTCGAACGAACAATGACCATGTATGATGATAAAAATATTAATTACGAGTAGGTAGATATTATTTATCCATTTTGTGAATGTTGGCACCCAAAAAAATAATATTATTATTACTATTATTTTCCTGGTATTGGATTTCATTAATTATTATAATTATATTATATGTATATTTTTTAATTAAATTTTGTAACTGAATTCCCAACACTATAAATAAACAGTAGTATTTACTGTGTAAATTATTCAAAACCAATTCCATGTTTTTGAATAGATAATGATTGCACACAACGAAGTAAATGTAGACTCCTCCACCTCCCTCTATATCATGAATGTGATGCTCAATAAATTATTTCATCAATAATAATGAAGGAGTGGGTAGGAATAAAAAACACAAGATATTTGATTTGTTGTGTTAGCCCCTGGGGAATGAGTGGAGTTGTTCGTGGAACATTAACGCACATGTGGGTCACCTCTAGAGGTATACCACACATGGATAATAAAATGTGGAATGAATGCAATATGAAATGACCTTTATGAACAATAAACAATGGTAAATGAAAATTTCCATATTATTAGGTATTTGTTTCTTTATATATCAAATAAATTAATTATTAATTTTTCCTTCAATATTGCTTCTCATGGTTTTGTTAATTTTTTATTAAATTAAATTTTAATATATCACCCTCAATGAGTGATTCTACTTTTCCATGATCAAAAAAGTTGTATCAGATTTGTAACATTAAAATATAGAATTATTTATTTGATTTATAATTTATACACAGTTGTGGTTAGATTTTTTTTCTAGTTATTCAGTCATTATTCATTTTTTTACAAATTAATAATTTTTTAGCGAATAATTTTATTAATGGTTTACGAAAAAATGATAAATCACATAATATGGCATCAAGATGTTCCAAATCATTGGCTAGTAATACATGGTTACACTGCATGAAGCTAGAGAACCCACAATATTCTCATGATAAATGTATCTTGAATTGATTATTCTTTAAAAACACATGTTAATTTTATTCCAAATCGTGTGTTTATTGGTCAAACCGATCACATGGAAAACTAGATACATAATGTGTAATTAACATGTACACACCGTATAGCCTAGACAAGTCAACAAACCAAATCCCTAGGAATGCGACATGGATATACCGAAATCAAGGTACATGGTGTGTAGTTGTATGTACATGCAATACAATTGCCCGTTAATGAAAAAAAATTAAAATTCCATTAAGTTTCAAATTGTTACATTAAAATAATAATTTATTGATAACCCACATTTGGGTGTTTGTCAAATTAATAATTGTTTTAATGAATATTAAATTTCTAAATTAATTTATTGTAATGAATATATTCTTATTTATTCAGATGATTATTTTCTAGGAATTCCATTAATTATGGGTATCACCCAATAAGACCGGATTATCATTAACATGATAGGTAATAAAATAATTAATTTAATTAAGAAATTAATACAAGAATGATTATATTATATTATATTATATGAGAGAGTACAAATTAATGACATCTAATTACTATTGCGTATTCAGTAATTGTGGGAACATTCATGATCTTGATCAATTCCTATGAATATGTTGGTTTTTATTTACATAAATTTACTAATTTGTTTGGAAATTATTTAAAATAAAATTAAAACATGGCATGTGAGTCGTTCCTCTCTCCATTATAATGTAGGCAATGTGTTTTTAATTATATTTTTATTATCCCCATTAACCAATGATTTAGTTCCCTTTAAATTCATTTGAGTAATAAATATTTGTAATTAATGGATCAAACCAAGGCATTTCAATAATGTTCATGATGGAACCATAATGATTCCAACATAGTGATAAATAGGTGGACATGTGGAATGTTGTAGCAGATGCAAAATCATGAAAAATGAGTTATTTCCCTTAGGTTGTATGTTGATATAATGTCTGCTAATTAAATCAACCCATAGATAATATTAATATTGGTTGTATTCATTAAATGTTTATTTTATGTATAATTGATTAAAAATATATTTACTTATTTGAGACCATGACCCCATAAAAATAATTAATGAATTTTATAGTTACATAATTTAAATAAAAGTGATTATGCATAAATGTCTTACTGAAACGTGGTTAATTAATTAATTTTCCACTAATATTTTAACAAGTAATTTAAAGCATAAAACGTGATAAAAATATGTATGCATAATAAAAAACATCCACTCATTCTTATGTTATGTTAGACTAAGACTTATGTAGCATGATTAGGAACATAACCAAATCAATCTATGTGTTTTATAAACCCTTATTTTTACGCATAAATGTATAAGGGTAGTTCTTATGAATTATTTAAATGGACATAACCATTTTACCTCAATATACATATCCCTTTCAAGATATTGTGTAATTTTTAGTTAGATTTTAAAAAAATACAAGACATGATTTCTAGATTGTGGTGTCCAGACAATGGAATAAGGTGTAGCAATCCCATTGTTGGAAATGATTTTCCAAACCAAATACCTTAAAAATAGCTTGAAGATCCCTTGTTGTGGTTATATGAAGGGGAATATTGATCAATACCTAGATATTATCATAGAAACTATACATTCATTTTTCAATGATTAGGGCTATTAGAAAATGAATAAATATTAGAATATTTATTAAAATCAATAATATATTTTTCAAAAAATATATAATCAAGAAATGTACCAATAATATTCTAATATATTTTTAGAATAAAATGACATGCTCATTATCCATATTATTTTTGTTGAATAATGGAAATCTCATCACTGAATGTATCCTATAGAAGTTGTAATTAAACCTTTAGAATTTTTCAACCTAGGAACACAAATATTAAATACTAGAATCCTAAATTCCTAATTTTTCAACTCAAGTAGTGATTGATGAAGTGTTTAAAGTCTATAAAAAAAATGAACAATGCAGTCGATGTTCAAGGTTTGATGATTTAATATATGTCTTGTGAACACATGAATGTTCACATAAACCTGGATGTTTATATAATTCTTGATCAAATCTGTGTACATTCTTGAAAATAACTATACAATAATAGTTTGAGATCTCCAATGCACACTTTCGAATCATACATGGAGATTTTTCACAAATTTGAAATCATATAGTCAATAACATTGGATACATTGTGCACGTTGTGGTTCTATGATTTAAACATTACATGGAAATACGAAATGGTCTCATTAGGGATAAACTCACTCAAAGCATCTATAGATTTTTTTGTGAATTTTAATATGAAAAAATTATAAATCCTTGTTAGTCTTCTTATCCTCTTTCTAAAGTAGAAATATATAAGAAGTGTTAAAATACACTGTTCCATATGCTGAACCAATAGAAAGTGAACGATATTTTTTAAGGCCAATTATTAAAAAACCCAAATCCATGAAGAAGAATATTAATGTATATAAAAGTGTAAGAAGGAGACTTATTTTTCTCATATGGGAAATATAGAAACTGGAAGAAAAAAACATCATGCTAAAGCATCGAGGGGAAGCTACATGTGTGTTTATTATCATTATCAATTTATCTATTTCTAAATATTGGTTGTTAAATGGAACATGTTTTTCCCACATATGTATTCAGTTATAAGAAAAATTCATATTAAAAAATCTATCTGAGGGGATGCTGATCTATAAGCATCAAATTGCTCTAAACATGTTGTTGCTGCTAATGAGGATACCACCTCAAATTGACGACTGAAATGATATTGATCTTAAATTGTTATAATTCTATTTCTTTATTTACCCAAAAAATTATTTCTATATCTAGAATAGGTATAGAAGTATTATTTATTAAGTTTGTATGTAGTTTTTTATAATTTAATGATGACATTTTTTATGGTAAGGCACATTTATATAACAGACATTAGGTATTTTATTACATGAACTATGTAGTGGAAAATTGATAATAATGTTGCATTTCATTCCTCATACCACACCAAACATTGGAATCACTGGCTAGGTAATGTAAATGATAAAACTGTGAAAAATTACATCAATATGGATCTTTAGATTATTTTTAATTACAACCACATGGTGTATGACATTAATTTTTATAGGAGAAAATGGACATAACTTAAATTAGTGGGAAATGTGAATGTTCTAAAGTTCGTCTTAAATTAGTTCATACTATTTTTTGTGGACCATATCATACTTATGTTAGGGGGTAATCATATTTGATAACTTTTAATAATGATTTCAGTAAATCTTGGTATATTTAATTAATGAGATATATCTTGTATTCTATTGATAAATTCAGGGAATAAATTAATGACATTGAAAAACATTGTTGTTTGGATGAGTAAATAACATTGCTCAGCCCGAGGTGGTGAATATCGAAACCAATATATCATTGATACCCTATAGGAGATTGGGATCCTATCCCTATTTACCCCTCTATACATGACTGTGTAAAATTCTGTAAGTGAATGAAGGAAACATTTTTTGATTGAAATGTTGAGATCAATGATGATTCACACAATTAATCCATTCTCTTTTCGAGGATATTCATTACAAATAGAGGTACATATTCAAAACCATGTACCAAATAAATTGATAACAATAATTCCATATGAATTATGGAGGGAATGAAAAAAAAAATTTATCGAATTTACATGTGAGGTGTATCGAAAAATTTTATATGGACTCTTCAGGTGGAAAACATTCACCATAATTCACAATGTGTACATTTATAGGATAAACAAGGGAATAATGTAGATATTAAATATACAAATTCACATAAAAAGGGTTATATTGTAATGAAAATACAAATTCTATGAGATGGAGCACATATCAAAAAGAAATAGTGGGAATAATATAAATTAATGAAGCTGGGGATCATGTAACAAAATTGTTGTTACATAATCAAATTCTACAACGCCCCATGAATGAAAAAACAGTTTAAATGGAAAATGAAATGAGCATGAGTACAAGATAGGCCAGATATCCATTAAGGAGTTGTTATATTTTTATAATTTATGGTGACACATTATTTTCAAATAATAATGATACTTACTCCTACAAATAAACTTCAAGTGGCATATTTAATTCCTTGTGTAAAGAATCTATGAATATGAAAATGTCTTCCACCTAACATAACAATGTTTGAATTTTGGTATATATTCATGAGGATTAAAAACATTCTAGTCGAAAATATGTATTCAAGAAGAAACTAGACATGGATATACAATTTAGTACCACTATTTCATGATTGGTTGCAAAGGGGTTTCAATATATTTAGGTTATTGACTATGATGAAACCATTTACATTTCAATATCAAAATATATCATAATTTTACATTTCCGTTCTAATGACAATGAATATGAGATTTCGATAATGGATTTCAAAATAAACTTTCATGATAGGATCCTTTAGGAAGATGTGTACAAGACACACCCTAAACTATTTTTTACTCCAAAAGAATTCCAATAAGATATTAGTGTTGAAAAACTATATTTATAGATTAATGAAATCATCCATTCATGTAAAATTCATTTTGATGAATCCATAATGGAATTTTGATTTAAAAAAAATGAATGTATCCCCTATGACTACAAAAGGATTAGTGGAAGTGTATTCATTTTTTGAATAGTATATGTTGATAACATTTTGTATATTGGATATTAAATACAGGCCTTAAAATCAATTACGACATAGTTGAATATATTGTTTTCCATGAAACACATGGGCGAGAAAACATTAATTCTTTGGAAAAATATCCATAATGATAGATCCAAGATGTTTCATGGCTTATGTCACACTACATACATTGAAAATATATTATAGAGATTCAATATGGAAAAATACATGATTGTATTGTTTCAAGCATCACATGGAATTCATCATTCCCTAAGAATGTGTACTCAGACACATGAGGAATGAAATATAATGTAAATGATTCTATATGAAATAGTTATTTGGTTATGTCATGTTTTTTGTGCTACATACTATGTTAGATGTCGCCTATGAATTATGTGTGTCTTTTAGATATCAATATGATCCAGCTGACCTCCATTGGATGATAGTAATAACTTTTCTTAATTATCTAAGGAAAACTAAGGATATGTTTCTTTTTTTGGAGGATGATGAGGAACTTTTAATCATAGGATATGTAGATTCTAGTTTACAAACTGATCATTATTACATGATGTCATCAAGGGGATTCACCTTCAAATTACATCGTGGTGTTGTGATCATGAAGTTCATGAAGAAGGGTGTGGTTTCAGATTCCATTGATTATTTCAAGTATATAGAAGAATTTTTGGAGGCTAGTGAATAAGTTTGGATGTGCATTTTCATCCAAAATCTTTTAGTTGTACATCACATTAAATATACCACATCATTGTATAATGATAATACTGTAGTGGTGGCTCTCACAAAAGGGAAAAGGTCATATCTTATGATGAAGCATATACTTCAATAGTATTATAAATTGATTGATTTTTCTTAGAGAGGTGAAGTTGTAGTGAGTAGTATTTCCACTCAATATTACATGGATGTCACCCTCAGTAAAGCCTTGAATCTGAAAAAACAACTATCTGCTGAGGACTAGATGAATAAAAGTATTATGTATTTCGACCTAGTCCATGTGGGAGATTTTTTGAATAAGTTTCGCATAACCAATTTTATTTAATTTGTTTAAATGAATATGTGAAATATTAAATATTAAATTAATCATCTAATTTTATATTTTTCATTTTTCATCATTATCAATATGTTATAATCTCCTAGACAATTTCATACATTATTAAGGTTATAGTAGTTCCCAACTCTGATTAAAACTGTAATGTTATATGAAAATATTATTAATATATTTTTGTGGTTGGATATCATACTATAATGAGACAAATATTCTATAGACCATCATGTGAGTGTTCTCTTATCTAGATAATACTTCTTCTCTTGTTGTCTGCACTTGGTAATCTCCAATATGGGAGATTATGAGAACATACTCCCCTGTAGAAATTATCAATTTTTTTGGTGTCATTAGTTATTTTTATCTCTGAAAATGTGTAATGGTTCATATAATTCAAGATTATTTTCAATGCATGTCATGAATCGTGCACATGGATTTTATGTCAAAAAATTCCATTCCATATGATGGTGGGAAGTAGGAAATATCTAGTGCTTCACGAGTTACATGTTCTTAATGGATATGTGAAGAATGTATTTTTCACAATCATATTTATTGAATATGATATCTTGGACCTTTAATTGAAATATAAGTATTTCCCTAAATTCCATGGCAATATTATAATGTTCAGTTTATTTCAGATACTCAAAGAATGATGTATCATGCATATTGATTGATGACATCATCATCCATTCCGTGTAATGAGATTTGGTGATCTGTTGATTAAATTACATAGTGTATTATCTTATGCTGTTGTTTTCATTTTGACATTATGATGATTCTATTGGGTATCCTGACTAGCTATTAGACATTTATCATGGACATTAGAGAATCCAATATAATGTTAGTGAAAAAAATTCATATAGGGTCACACACTATGTGTTTATGGTGTCCTAGATTAAATTGTATTTGGATTTAATTAATGGAATACATATTATTCTCAATACTGTATAATTATTTTGTTTAATTCATATTTATTTAAAAATTTAGATAAATAATTATTCTCAATTGTGTGAATGAAATATATTTATTGAATTTTTTAAATATTAAATAAATATTTATTTACAATTTTTTAATAAATTATTAATTTAATAGTGTAAAAATAATTTGGGTGTTCAATAAATATAGGATTTCGAATGAAGAAAGACAATGTCTAATGATATTATTATTATTGAGGAGTCTTTAAATATTATTTAATCCTTTTTCAAAAGACAACGCACCAAAAAATAGTAATAACGTTATTATTAATTTGGATCGTGAGATTTTTTTAATGGTTATAATTATTTTTTATGGTTGTTATGAAATTAAATTTAGTACCCATTGTCCCTGATATATAAATAGATGACATCATATAATGTTTATTTTATTCGAAACTAATTCCATGCATTGGAATATATAATTATTGTACATTAAAAATTCTCTTTCTACGCCTCTTCTATCCCTCCCAAAAACGAGAAACCCAAGAGGTATTTTCCTAAACACCGAAGAATGAGCGGCCATTATAGAATAACAAAAGGCATTTGATTCAACACACTAGAAACTAGATAATGTGTGGTGATGTTTTTAGGTAATTGAATCATGTGTGGGTCACCGCTATAGGGATTTTACCCCTGGATCCGCACAAGCACAAATATTGAAATACAGAAGGGCCATTTAGGAGGATCAATATTCACCAATAAAAAGTACTCCTAAGACCTATTATTTATTTCATTATATATAAAATAAATTAATCATAGATATGTTGTACATTAACATCTCTCTTGGTGTCGAGTAATGGTAATTAAAATATATATTAAAATATTTCCAACCACCAAATGCTTATTCGACCACAGAACTAATATGTAGAAGGACCACCAACAACCTTTTTGAAGAAATATGTCTCCTATCTACCTCAAAAAACATCATGAAATATCATATTATAGATAGGAAAACTTAAATCACTTAGTATATTCTCATTGACATTACTAATGTACTGACAATGAATGAATAACAAGGATAATTTTATTCATTATAGATATATCAAATTTGATGTCCCTAAAAGGATGATTGCATAATTCTATGGGAATCAAAAAGAGATCAAAATATACGATGAATGAGATACAAATTCCAAAATATTCCTCCACAGTAGAATGATAATGATTTATTATATACCAGTTTATGATGAAATGTCAAAAAATATTTACTGATTCAATAAATTCCAATTCAAACCCTGAATTCAGACCCCAAATTGTGTTCTTATGTTTCAGATAGAAAAAGGATTGAAACGATGATCCCAATTACTGATGAATAAGGTCCCTAACATGATGGAGATATAGCCAAACCATAATGCCATTCCCTAGATATCTTCATAGGTGAAAAGTATATGGAAATGACCCCTCCCAATGTATTTTTCTTTCATATTATGAACTCCTCAAACCACAACACGCATCTATTTCAAGCACTCATAACACCATGGTTTTGGCCAATTAAAAACAAGTCCTGATGCAAATCCTGACTGACCCAAATTTCACTGAATTACCTTATCAAATGAAATTTCCCATAATTCCATGTAATGTATTTAATTTATATGTGATTATTTCGAAACCATAGACTGATATGTCTTGTGATATCGAGGCATGAAGTTCTTGGAATGGTCCTTCGGGAAATAATATGTTTTATATTGCGAGCACGAAATATTTCCATTAAAAAATATAGTAACTCATAAATGATATCATGGATTAAAAATTTTCTCACACCATTGGGTTTAGGAAAGAATGTTTAGCCTAGGAAAAACATAGGTTTATTTGGTGTGGGACTCCACTAAGAAAACTGTAAAGTGGAATAACTGTCAATTATCAAATAATTTTTCTTTCTAAATCATTATCAAACATGAATGCTTACTCATAATGATAATCAGAGACCATCATAGAGAACGTGAAAAAGTTATTTCCTTATGAAATGACTAGAACTAGCTTGCCCGAGCAGATAGTGGAATGTAGTTTTTTCCCAATAATGAAATAATGGAATAAATATTAATTTATTTTCCAATACTTAAAACACATAAATTGTAACTTATCTAGTAAATATGATACTAATGTTGACCTCATGTGTTTGTGTTTCTTTAGGACCAGCCTAACATTGACCACCGCGGGCCGGCTATAAATGTTGGTTTTTGGGACGTAACTATAAATAAAATAACATAAATATAAATTAATTAAATTTTGAATCCTCACAACTCACAAAAGGTAACTCATAATAATAATTTGAAACAACCGTTTAGTTGGTAATAATATTTTCTAATTTATATGGGCTAAACCATGTTTGTAGTAGGTAGAGGGTGAATTTTAGTTTTAGGACATTTTAATTGAAAATAATATAAATCTTGTAAAGGATAATTTTAAATATTTTATCATTTATCATTGACCAAACATTTATACAAAGAGGCTATGTGGGGATGGTGAAACACATTAATTCAATATATTATTGAATCAAAGTGGTAATGTTATATCAAAATGAAACAAAATTTCTGGTAAACATTTAACGCTGAAAAGAATCTTCAATTTTTTGGTTTCAAGAGGATGGTGATTTTTTCCTAATAGCTTTAGAAGTGAATATAACTCTACTAAAATAATTTTTTTTTGAGAGAAATGAATGAAGAAAAACATATTATTGCTAAAGCTGACCAATTGATGATTGGAGAATAGTGAAAATTTGTGGTGAGACATCGGTATTCATCATCGAACGATCCAACCACGAGATATGGTGTCACTAGAATTATGTTTATCAATATGTTTTTAAATATCATGAATGATTTCAAATCATTAAATGTAAAAAATGATTCATGGATCATGTAGATTAAATGCAGAATGGGTATGATTTTCATATAATAATCATGAAATTAGATCTATATTATACTTATGAATGGATTAATTATAGATTAGTCGTTATTATACTTTAACATGGATATATCTAGTCTGATACAATAAATTCTATATCATTCCACCATAGGTGTTAATGTGAAACTCATCCTCCCCCTTTTTTTTGTTTCAATAATTTTCATCGAAACTAAAACATGTAAAGGAGTCAATGATCTCTACATTGTGGAATGATAGTGATGGCCATCAAAGACACGTGCAATCAATACATAGAGCATAGGGGGATGTAGCGGTGCGGGTGGCGATACAATGGTGGTTGTGGCTTGATGGCCATGGCAGCATTGCAGAACTATGCTGCCAGTAGGGAGTTGAGTCATTCGTGGAGGTTGTAACCAATAGTCCATGATAATATGGTACCATAACCAGCGCTTCAATAGATGGTGCAGTTAAATAGTACCCAAATCCATGTGTGGGGGAGAGGCGGCCGACTGTGGGATGTTTGGCGTAAGTGGCTCGTGTTGAAATTGGGATGGGAAAAACATGCCCTCATGCTTTGTCCATTCTAGTGTAAAAACTCGCCACCGGCCAGCTTCATTGGGTAGAGCTCGACCAGCACAATCGGGACATTGGGCAGCCCACAGGGCAGGACCAACATCCCATTTACCACTACACATGGTCTAGGATAGACCTGGTAAGCTCGGACAAATCGTGTTGGTTTGGTTCAGACCAACCATGGCATACCGTGTGTAGACCCCACCAAACACTTTTTAGTAAAATGGTCATAACATGAAAAACGTCTTTCCAATTGGCGTTCCATTTAAGGATATGAAACCCTCATGATGAGACAGTTCTTTTGGAATACTTCATGTCAGTTTTAGTGGAGGATGATAAAAAATGACATTGAATTAAGGAGTAGATTTACACAATATCATGCTTGATATGAGAATAAATCCTCTAAATGCTTGTGATGAGAAGAATTTCTTGAGAAGTATCCTAGATAGCTTGTGTTTCCTATTAGATGAGATGTTGTGAATCCCTGTGTGGCCTAGTAGACAAGTAGCCTAGCAGACCTATGTAGCCTAGAAGACAAGTAGTCGTATAGACATGTTTGGTCCTGCTGTTGAGTATTCGTGTGGAAATGTGTGGAGCCAAAAACGTGTAGTCGTATGGACATATGTGGCATGGTAGGTGAGTATTCTTGAAAACATTTGAGACCTATAAAATGAGGTGTCAAATGAACCTTAGTGGTCATGCAGACAAATAGTATCCTAGTGGACCTAAATGGACCAAAAGATGATAACACCTCAGTATCTCATTTGTGATTTTCCTTTCAGCAGAAAATGATATTCATCATTACGAAAGATACAATATTCATTAGTTTTCCTTAGTGAGTTCTCTTTCGGTGATTCCGAAATATGTTGGAACTATTTCCCTAGATCTATGAAAACATGATGGCTCATGGAGTGAGTCCTCTCGGGATGAGCATTCCATGAGAAGAATCAAATAACGATGGATTGGTCTTGATATCTAGATATCTAATCTCAGTTATACTAGGAGTCTCAATGAAAAACATTGTGATGTATCAAGAAAATCATTTCTCTTGGAATTTTTTTTGAAGAACTGGTCTACCTATTTACAATTAGATAGCTCGAGGAATGGGATCTCCCAGAATCAAGTGTGCTATGAACGAAACCATATGGTTGGAAGTGTATGATATGTTGCATCTTGGAATCTATTATGAGTATACCTATGTTTACTTATTATATGTATTGATGACATATACCTGTGTTGAGATTATTTTACCTTCATGGTGGTATTTTCTTTTGTGGTCTCTTAATATTTTGTTTTTGTTTCCCCTAATGAGTATTGTTTTAATCACCATAGGACATGTTTTTCCAGCACATGTTGTGTCTTCGGTAGATGATCGACGTCTTGGTAGAGTATTTTTTGGAGCATGAAATGATACCAAATCTGGTGGCGCTTTTTGATATCAGATGATCCAAGATGTTTCCAGAAGCATTATGCAGCTACCTCGTTAACCATACTTGTGGGTCAGACCTTGCAGTTTTCCTTAATTTAGTGGGCTTGTATTCTAGCCCCATTTTACTTTACATCTTTAATTTATATCATACATTATTATTGGATTGTTGTTGTATAAATTCATTTTCATTACATAGTGATTTCACTCTCTGACACTATTTCATTATGTTTGGTCAGTGTGTACAGGTCCCAAAGAAAATGTCTCTTATTTTTGGGATATGGTTACTCAGATCTAGTTACCAGAACCTCACATATCAGAGGAGAGCATGTGTTATTGACGACATGAGACCTAGGGTATGAGATGTGACATCAAAATATATGTTGGTCATCACCATCCATGATTTAAAAAAATCATTGTTTTGGACCTAATGATCTAAATTCAAGATATTGATATTCATGTACCTATGATTCATTTGAGGTTGGATTCCTCAAAATATCAACAACAATCATCAACGGTCCATGAGTTGGTGGGTGAAGACACTTAAATAAAATGGCCTCTCTTCTGGAATCCTTGAGTGAAGACCAAGGAGGGGCGTAGTAACAGTGATGCCCTTTTGTGAGTCGAATCTCCCTTCTGTTTGAATGGGAGCTTCAATTATACACGATTATGAACCACCATTTGTGAAATAATATATGCACTATCCCTGGAACATTTGAGAGTCTTCATGAATCCCATCATCCCCATACTTTTTATTAGTATTTATCATCTAAATATAGTAACAAATTTATTCAATTTTATCAAAAATTATTTAATAAGTAATAATATTAATATTTTTCAATAAACTCATTTTCATTTAAATTTATATAATTAGTTTATATTATTAGGACCTTTATCTGCACAATTTATTATTTGATTATGGATCCCTTTATGAGCACAAAAAATGAACTGCTAAATGGTACAATTTATAAGCATTAGAAATATACATATGAAAGTTACCCTTTATATATGTTTGTTTTAGCACTGATAAATGGAACTCTTATCAGTGGTTTTTTCTAGTGTTGGTAATGTTCAATGCTGTTAAGGAACAATTTTGTAGTAATAATAACAATTGTACCTATAATTTTATTTATAGATTTTATTTTCCATTAAATTATTTATTTTCCAAAAAATTTATTTCTAGTTAATTTTTATTTGTATAATAAATTTTTAAAATTATATTTTTTAATACTATCTTTTCTGCATATAATTCTTTTGAGATGAAAATGTTCTACTTGAATCATTAATGTTTGGTCCACGTAAATTAATTTTGTTTTATTATTTTTTTGAAGTAATTTTAAATTTCCACTATATTTTATACATTGAATCTATGTTTTAATGTTCAATTTTGATTGCAGTTATATATTATATTATTATTCTTATAAAGTAACATACATGAAATCTAATACTTGTTTTTTATATCCTGGTAATGTATTTAAAGAAATTATAGAAAATGAACAATATGTAAAATCACAATGAAATTAAAATTTCTTACAAAACCCATCAAATGTTATAAAAATTATAATATTTTTATCAATATAATAAATAAAAAAACAAATGATTAAAAATGTTTGGTTTGATAACATAATATTTATACGTTAAACGAACTAGGTAAGTCAAAAATATTTTAAAATTTAAATTATATTTCTACATTAAATGAAATTTATGTACTGAACATTATACAAATTAATTAGAAACATATAAAAGTGATTTCATAAAAATAATAAACAGACAATACTTTGTATTAATACCAATATATGAAGTTATAATAATAAATGTACAATTAATAATATTTAATAGAATATTATAATAATATGATTATATAGATCAGTTTTAATAGTTATATTATTTATATTAGAACTCATAAATAATAAAATTGTTATTATTTTATTCAGTTTTTTATCATACATTTATTATAATGACTTCATTATAATCAGCACATTATAATTCCCAAATTTACATTACATTCTAATTATTTGGTCTTTGTAATCATATCTTTATAACATTTTATCATGTTCATATATGCATGTATTTTATTTGCATCTATGTGGGTTTGTAGCCATATTTAACAAATAAAAATAATTATATTTTTATTCCTGAGTATAATAATTATTTATTAATTTACATGACTCTAGCAATATGATTAGTTTATTATAAATTTTTTTAATTTTTTTTATGATAAAAAATAAATAATATTATATAATTCTAAACATATACAATAATTTTGACATCAATTATGGAATAATTAATAATAATATTCATCATAAATCTTTATTAATAATAATAATAATTTCAATAATAATATTTCACTTACTAACAATTAATAATATTTATTTTAGGAATTTAATATAATTACCATATTATCAAAAAAAAGTTGTCTTACTATATTATTCATAGTCATGATGCATGTATTTCCATTGTATCATAGTGTATATATAAAAATGTTTGCTTGGGTAATACATATTTATTAAGGTCGTGGACAATATATAACTCTTTAGAAGCCCCTTAAAATTACATCCCTTGGCTCTCCTGATCCATGAGAGAAACGTCATTATTCTAGAACTCACTCATGTGCTAGCTAGCCTGACCATTCTGATCGCTATTTATGGCAGTCGTAGCTTACCCGATCGAGTATCCATATAGATGAAGCATGATAGGTGGATGCAAGTGCACAATCAAAGCATCCTGAAAAACAATAAAAAGCATGTGTGGATGCAAATTTTCAAAATGATAATTGAGTTAATCTAGGATTTCCGCCGTGGTGGTGACCTCTCAAACCATATCTCAACCAAACACTTCAATGACCTCAAATGACTAAAAAATAGAGACTTATTAGCACTAAAAAAATCCATAATAGGTGATAAAATATAATTTATAATCAATGCACAATTAAATGGTGGTTCATTTTTATCAATGATAAAATATCACTACTAAAGGATCCTTTTATCTGCACTTCTTTTAAAGTGCTCAGAAAAGGATATAAATAGAAAAAAAAATTAAACAATATGTAAATCAAAGTGACCCACATTTAACTTCGCATGTACCCATGACAACAGTGATAGAAAGACCCACTAGTTCACATTCCCACCCCCCCATTAATAATTCTTGTCACCCAATCCCATTAACAACAATACCCCCCTGCACCCACCTGTGCACCCCTTTCTCCTCATGGATTCGAACACGAGACATCTCCCTTACGCACCTACTCTTTTAGCACTCACATATCATTTTTTTCACCATTAATGATATATATTTATTACCATATATATTTTTTTATATTTATATTTATATTACTATATATTTATTTTAATATATATATATATATATTTATTTTAATATATATATTTTTCTTCATATATAAATATATAAATATATATATACAGCTATTTATTTTTATAGAATTTTTATTAAAATATTAATACATATATTTCAAATATTGGTTTTAAATACATTTATAAAATATGTGTTTTTGTGTGTGTTTATAAATAAGTAAATAAATAAACACATATATACAACATACATATAATTGTATTTATATTATATATAAGTTTATCTATGAGAATAATTATACATTTTTATAAAAATTAATTTATATATAAAAATATTTATATATAGTTACATATATTATATATTAATATGTACGTTTATATGTTAGATTATTTTGATAATCTATTCCAGTTTGTTAATAAATAGACACTAATACAAACAGAAACATTATATAGTTATATTAATACTCATATAGTTATATTTTAAATAACATGTATATATGTTTTTTTATTGTAAAGACTTATATATTGAGTAATTTATTATATATATATTAATAATTAATTTATATAATAAATTATTATGTTGGAAAATAGAAAAAAATTATTATATTGTTATATATTTGATTATAAATAAAAGTTAAATGTGAAATAAAATAAAATATCTAAACCATAATATCAATTTGAATGTATTACCAGACAATAAATATAGTCCCCATTGAAAAAGTGTAAAAATACACCCTTCTACATGGGTGAAAATACATCAAATGATAAAAAAATTAGGTACCTCAAACAATCTGAGTTTTAGAGGAATATTGGGCCATTTTTGGCCTCTAAAATTTTGGAAATGATTACCTATTTTATTGAGAGCGTTAAGATCACCAGAGGATTTGATTTGATATGTGGTAGATCTTGAATGGGCACTCAGATCAAAAGTAATGGCTATTTTATTTTAGATTTATATATTCATAATATTTTAGATCATTTATTAGTTGTTAAATTTTTTACTATTTTTAAATTTTTATTAAATGATTAGTACTCAATAATAATTATGAAATTATTAATTAAAAATCTTTATTAAACTATTATTAATAAATTTTCACTAAATATATTATATTTTTTTTGTTAATGTCTATTTCTACATATCTAAAACATATTTAAAATATATATATTATATTTATATGAATTTTAAAATATTTATATATATTTACATATTAATTTTTATTTTATTTTATATAAATATATGCCTTATAAATTAATGTAAAAAAAGAAGTGATAAATGGGGTCCATTTAACAGGTCTAAAAGGAAATTATAATGGTGGTATGTTTATAAGCACTAAAAATTAAATTATAAAGGGGAACATTAAACATAATTTTTTTAGCACTATAAAATGTACCCACTATAAATGTTTTTTAGAACTGGTAAAGGTAGCACTTTTATCAGCACTTTTTTTAACTTAGTGAAAGGTTGTCCCAGCAGAGACATTTTTTAATGGAAAACAAAACTAGTTTAGGGAATCATACTTGGGATACATATAGCCATCATACCTTTGTGACCATATCAACTTTCTGGAGGTGGATGCAAGTACCATTGATGATAGCGTTCTGGATAATTCTTATTGGGGGGAACAGGTAGTTCATACCCCCATAAAAGATCAACAATGTTGAAGATGTAATTGGGCAATTTCTTATGTGGACTCCCAATAAGGGATCACCAAAATAAAAAAATAAATAGATAGGGTCACTATCGGTGCAACATCACGTTGACTACATGACCACAAATGATGGTTGAAAAAGAGGAGCCACAGTACATGCTTTCCACTATGCCGTATAAAACATGGGCATTGTAGTAGTGTATTGTTACACATAATAATACATGGATAGAAAATGTTACGAATGATCCTCTATGACCCCCGAGGTTGGGTTACAGTCTGTGTCGACCAATAACGGGGTATTCCTATATGATTTCGTGTCCTGACAATATGTGTCTATAGAAATAGATACGAGCTTGTTGGAATCCTTGTAATATAGCGGTGGCACCTTCAATACTGACTACCCCACAAATCTAAACCATTCAAGGATGAGGGTCAGGTATGGGATGTTGGAGGATAGTGGAAATTTTTGGTTTATAATGAATTCGTGGGGGGAGATATATGGGATGGTTGACAGATGATGATGTGGTTGGATGTGGATGAACTTTGGGGGCGGTGTACATGGACACACATCACCAGTTCCTACTATCTTCCATGTACATGTGCTTCTTCATGTATATGTCATCACCCCATCTATCCCATCAAGAGTTCTTTATCATCCAATATTTCCCATTGTACACTGACATCCCATACCCGACCATCGTCATAATGTGGGTTAGTTTACTGATGTTGTCTTCCTTGAAGGTGTTACCACTGTAGTGTTGATGATCGAGCCTGAATTCACAGTGGAAGTTGTCACACAACACAAAAGATTCACCTGAGGGACTTTTATCAATCGATGAAATTTAATCACCTGAATTTACATTAGTCGTCCCTCCCATTAATGTACTATTTTGGATGTACTGCTTATAATAACAATCATGATATATGTTATTCATCATTCGGTGAAAATTATAACATGGATCCTTGTGGAACGAAATTTAATTTCAAGGATTACATTCACAACAATTATTGGTTATTTCATTTATTTCATGATATGTACATGGAAAGATATCACCTATTAATTATGTATGGTAGAAAGACATCAATATTTTCTAAGTAACCACAATTATATTGTAGTCAAGTCTATCGTTAGATATCTGAGGGAAACTGAGGATATGTTTTTAGTTTAGGGAGGAGATGTGGAACTAGTCATAAAATGATATGAAGAATCTAGTATCCATACTGAGTAAGATGGTATGATGTCACATATGGGATACAACTTCACATTGAATGGATGTGCAGTGAGCTAGATGATATCATAGAAAATTGTGGTCATAAATTATAATATAGATTCCATGTATATTTCATCTTATGAAGCAATTGAAGAATCATATTAGATGAAAAATATTACCCAAGTGCATTATGTAGTGACTATAAGTAAGGATATCATCACACACTATTGTGATAATACTTAATCATTGTCTCCAGAAAAAGAGCCAAGGTCACATTAGCAGATGAAGCACATAATTCTAATGTGTAATATCTTGTGGGATATTTCTCAGAGTGGTTAAGCTACAGTGAGATGTTATTATATATAAGGAATCATGGTGGATAGATTGACAAAATAATAGACTTGGTAGAATCAAGATTATCATTTGAGGTCTAGTGGACATAATGTCATAGGTAGTAGTCTCTAGTCCTGGTTGGTGTTTTTAATAGTTTGTGTCAAAAAACCCACTTTTCATACTTTAATTACATAAATATTGGGTTTGTTAAATATTTAATTAAACATCTAATTACATGTTTTTCATTTTTCTCCATGACCATATTGTAATAATTTCTCAGAATATTTTTCTCGTAGATAAGGACATAGCAGTTCCCCGCCCATATGAGAACTTGGATGTTCTATGAAAATATTATAAAATATAGTTTTCGTGGATATATAACATATTATTATTGGTGAAATTGTATATAGAACATCATTTATTAGTTTTCGTATCATATTAAAATACTTCTCATCATGATCGTAGAATGTAATCTTTATGATATGAGATTATGAGAACATACCCACCAGAAAATATTCTTCATGTTTTGGTGTATTCATATATTATTATCTAAAATCATGTGTAATGGTCCTTAGATTTTAATAATATCATTAATTCATGTCATGAATCACACACTACGATTTGGAGATGAAAATTGTCCCGCCAAATATATGTGGGAAGTAGGGCATTTTGGGTGCATCACGAATGACATGTTATTTAAGGATATGTCTTGAAAGGATTTGTACCATCCATATTTTTAAAATCTTATATCTTGGACCTTTGATGGAAATAGATATATCCCCATAAATTCCATGACCATGGGGAAATGATGAGTTTATTTCAGATAGTCAAAGAATGATGTATCAAGAATATAGGATGATAACATCGTCTTGCAACATGATTGATGAGATAATGTGAAAAAGGGATTATATTAAACAATGATAATTATTATGTCATTTTCGTCATTTGGACTTTAATTTTATTATCTCAGGTTAATCAACCTTTGCTAAACAATAATATTGGACATTTTGAAGGTTTTCTTAATTCCAACAAAAAGAATCATAAGGGGTGTCACATTATGTGTTTCTAGTGGTCTCGATTATATTTTATTAGAATATAACTATAGGAATAAATAAAATTCTTAATATTTATGAATAATTTTAGTTGAGTCATATTGATTTCATAAATTAAATAAATATTTACCCACTGGACATTGAAAAAAATATATATTAATTTATTTATTAACTAATTAATAAATATTTATTTACTAGTTTGAGAATAAAATATTTATTTTATAGAATAAATTTTTTTTCTGGGTATTAAATAAATAAAGGAGGAGTTGAAACAGACTGAAACCATGTTCAGTGTTAACATAATTATTTACGAGTTAGTAAATATTATATATCCATTTCGTGCATGTTGACGCACCGAAAAACAATAATATTTTTATTATTATTATAGGTCATGGGATTCCATTAATGGTTGTCATGAAATAAAATATTGTAACTGAAATCCCAGCTCTATTAATTGAAAACTCCTCCTATTGTGTAATTAATTAAAAACAAAGTCCATTTTTGGGAATAAATTATTTTTTTCACAAATATTTCTCTCTCAACTCCTCATCCACTCTCCCTTTCAATAATGAGGACCCCAATAAATGAATAAATCAATAACATTGAATGAATGATCATGAATGAACAACTCTAGACATTTTAATCACCATTCATGCAAACATAGAATGGTTTTCCTCGTTTATAGACCATTGGTGCATGTGTGGATCCTTGATAGAGGGATTCTGCCCTAGGATCCTCGCAAGAACAATAATGTAATCTAGTAAGGCCTTTTCAAAATATCAACAATCATAAATGATGAATCATTTGAATCCCAGGTATATATTTCATCTAATATTAAATAAATTAATTATAAATTTCTTGTCCTAAATCATCACTCTTGGATTCATAAAATGATTATTAAAATTAATTTTAATATATCACCCACCACTAGACTCTTGTGTTGCTCCGAAAACATATAATAAGTAAGATCATTGTCACCATTTCTGGACCATGAAGACCCCTATCTAAATCAAACAACATCATGAACACTAAAATTATAGATAGAAAAACATAAAACATATCTTAAATTCTCAATGAAGTTCCCAATGGAATGAAATCAAATATAGAACAATTATTTTTTCATATATTACTATTAGATTAAAATCGATGTCCATTGTAGATAGATTCACAATATCTTTGTGAATCGTTCTACGATCCACCAATATGAGGATGTACATAAAAAATAAAAAATAATTTTCCTTAGTAGCTCGATAATGAATTTTCAGAGTAAAAATTGACCAATAATTATCGAACAATATCTACGAATTCCATAAAAACAAATTAAAAACATCAATTCAGACCCAAACCTAAGTTCTTGTGTTGCTGATAAAAAATGGATCAAAAAAAGGGCCCTAGTCTAGGATGCACTAGGTTTTAGTCTTGAGTTAAATCTTCAAAAACCATAATTCCATGAACTGGATATCTTGAGAGGAGAAAAGGATTTCAAAATGACCCCTCCTAATGGGGTAACATTTCATTCCATGAAATCCACAAATAGTAACGAGGCTGCATTTCAAGTCAACATCCTACCAATTTATTTGACCAATTAGAAACACCACACTAACAATAATCATGAATTTTAAAATTTGAAACCATTCTAGAATAAATTTATTACTGACCTGAATTTGAGTCAAATTTCCTAAACAAAAGATACACTCGTCTGTGTCATCCTCACTTTAGAAAAAGAACATCCCTTCATCTCCATATCATACTTCCAGATAGTGATAGTTGGGTAACTATGGTTCAATTGAGGTCATATTAATCAAATGTACAACCATATTTTTCATTGGTATGCGATGATAGGGGAAAAAGGGTTGGAATCAATGAACAAATAATCATAAATCACTGAATGAAGACCATGTAGGGGTATATTATCGGTGATTCCTTCCTGTAAGTAAAATCCTTATATTCTGCATAAATTTTTATGAATAATAATAAAAAATAATAATTCTAATTCTAATAATTAATATTATTAACTTCCGGACATTAATATAACTTATTTATAATCGTGAATTTATTAGTCTCTCGCTATTACGCATAGTCATGATGCATGTATTTTCTATATATCCGAGTGATGATATAATAGATGGGAATTGTTGATACTTATTTAAGGATTGTGTGAATAACTTATTGCTCCTTGGAATCACCACATTATTACATGCCTTCGCACTCTGGAACCCCTAAAAACATCATCGATTGGGAACTCTCCCTAGTGCCGGCTAGCCCAACCATCCTGACAGATGTGTCCGACAATCATAGTTATCCTGATCAAGTCTCCATGTTGGTGAAGCATATGAGCTAGTTGGCAGCGCTCGATATGATTATTCATTAAAATGATGAGAAGGAGGCACAATTCCAATTTTTTAAAAGATACATAATGCTCATCTAGGATTTCAACCTCAACAGCAACTGCTCCTACCACATGGTATCCGACCACTTCACCAACCTCACAAGACCACAAAATATGGTTTTATTAGTACAAGAAAAATTATTAGATCTAAAAATCACCCATAATAAAGGTGGTATTAAAATATGGGTAACATTTATCTATGCTGAAAAAGAGATTAAAATGCCCCCTTTTATCAATGATTTCTTTAAGTGATGATAAAAATGAAGAGAAAATTTTAAAAACATTTCGATAAACTGGAGGGACCACGTTCTAAAACTGGTTGAACCCCTTTGAACAGCCCTTGTAAGAACCACAAATGAACGTACCCACCAACCCATTATTATTTCAAGGCACACCCCCCTTCCTACCACATTACAAGCCCCCCATGTACCCGCCCACACACTCATACCTCCTCATGGATTCAATCATGATACCCCCCCTTGCGTGCATGCACCGTTACCACCCACCCATTTAGTATTGTTCCCCATTTAATGATATATCAATTTATTTTCAGGTATATATATATTATTTATATATATTTGTAGATTAATATATATTAATATTAATATTTAAATATAGTATTATAATATATATATATATATATATATTGTTATATTTTATAATTGTATATTTATTCATATAATAATATATATTTATGACATTGATTTTAAATACATTTATGAAACAATATTTTATTTTGCGAGTGATTATAAAAAAGTAAATAACAAAATACATATAAACAACCTACATACACAAGTATAATTAAAAATATTGATATATATATAAAATGTTAATATGTTATGTTAGGTTATAATATATAGATAATATATATTAGTTTGTTAAGACACACACACACACACACTTTAAATAGGAATATAAATATTCATATATTTGTATATTAAAGAAATTGGAAATTAGTTATTTATTGGATAATACATATATATTAAGAAATATATTATATAAATATATATGTTTTATTATTTATTTTAAAATTTTAATATTTTTGTGTGAATATAAAAAATTATGTATATATTGTTTTACATTTTAATACAAATAAATTTATATAGTTTAAAAAAAAAAATTATATTTTATATTATCAGCATCAATGCAATATATGAGAAAAAATCTTTCCCCGCTAAAAAATGGGGAAAAATCCCTCTTAAACAAGGCTGAAAATAAATCAAATTTAATGAAATTGGGGTTATCTGAAAAATATATGTTTTTAGTGGCCTTTAGGGCCATTTGAAGCCTCAAATAATGTCCCAATGGTTTACTAGTGTCTATGAAGTAATAGATCTCAACATAGGATTCGATTTGATTTGGTGTAGAGCATGAACATACAATCAGATCAAATGTTACGACTCATAGAATGTTGAGTTACATTTTTAACTATTTTTTATTATTTATTAATTTTTTTATTTTTTTGTGTGTTTAAAATGGTTATTACATGATTATTACTCAAGAATAATTTTGAAATTATTAATTAATAATAAATTTTTATATATTTTATATGTCATGTTCACTAAATATATTATTTTTGAATATGTAATGTACTATTGATACATATCTAAAACATGATTTAAATATATAATTTTTATTTATATCAATATAAATATTTTGATATATCATATATTAATATATTACTTGTGTGGAATTTTTTGAACTATATCCATTATTAGATGTCGTTAAAAATGCATTGTTTAGAGCCCCATTTATCAGCACTATAATAAAAATTGTTTATAAATGGGTAGTTTTAATAGCGCATTTAGCACTACTAAAAGTATCCTTATATGTGGTTTTCTTAGAACAAATAAGTTAAACCCCTTTATCATCTATTTTTTAGCACATTTTAAAGGATTAACAGTGAAAAAAAATTTACGGGGCACAAAAGATGAGTTCGGGGCCACGTACCTGGGCGACTTCCAGTGGCCATTTCTTGGTCAACATGCCCAATATCCATTGGTGGTTCTAAGTACCATCAACGACAGGATTCCAAAAAATTTCTAATAGCAGGATCATGGTTTATTCACCACCATAAATGTTAAACATAACTATGGATGTTGCTGGGAATTTTCTATAGTGGAGGCATGTGAAAGAATTAACAAAATCAAAATAGGTAAGATATGGTCTATCTCGGAGGATCATGTCCTCAAATACTCATCAATAAATAATGGATGAAAATTCAGAGCCAGGGTACGGGCTTTCAACTATGTCGTCCAACACCGCGGAACTTCCAGAGAGAATGATTACCATTACCAAGCAATAGAAGTCACATGTAACAATGAGAAGGTTTCCTCTGTGGCAACCATAGATGGATTCGAGTCTATGTCAGCCAACAATGAGGCATCCCTATGGGATATTGGGTCCCATAAGCTTCTTTATAAAGTTATAGATGTGGGAAGGTGTGAATTAATGTTTTAAAATAGTGTAATCATGGATGATGACAACTCCAACTATCTGATCAATACTGTGATTATGGTATGGTACGAGATGACAGAGGACAGTGGGAAATATTGTCTAATGAATAAAATTTTGGGTGAGATATGGGGGATGGATATACCTGACGTTTTTGTTAGATGTGAATGACCCACAATGGATATGTACAAGGCTACACCATATAACCTTTTTGGGTCATCCATGTCCCAAAACAACTTCATGTAAATGTCATCACCCCATCTCTCCCCATGAGTTCTATATAAACTAATGTTTCATGTCGTCCCACGCCATCCCATATCCGACATTCATAACCACAATGGTTAAATTATAATTATTCATCATCAAATCTGTCTCCACTGTAGTACATGAATTCCTACCATCTAATTTCTATCACAACAGACACAAGTTGTCAACTCATGAAAACCTGTAGGGATGTCTCATTGATGGCAGTCAAGGACTGGAAGCCATCGATGGTGGTCAATGATGACACCTATTAGTAATTAAAAGTGACGTCCATTGCCTCATATGGGTAATCATCCTCTCTGGTGATGCCCTAGTGCTGGATGACATAGACCAAAGCCCTTAATATGGTTACGACTTTTCACACATCTTTTTTGGATGTTCTATCGACATACACCATGTCAAAGAGTGAGAATGTCTGATTGATTTTAATTTTTGTGATCACATCATGTGCTGCCAATATAGAAAATTCCCACCAACAATTGTAGGTGTGTTGATCCTTTTGGTGGGTGAAAGTACCACATTCCCTCCAATTGAAATTTTTTAGTAAAATTTTTTCATGTACTGTCAGCCACCTCTGAACAGTTATCTTGGTGACGGATAGACGACGACGGGAAATATACTAGGTGGTGATGTTTCCTAGCACAATGGAATCATGGATGGGATGATACCCCACTATAATTTTTACAATTATTCATGATAATTCTATGATCAATATGATAATGAATGAAAATCTCCATGGAAATGAATCAATGATTTAGATTAAGAAGGATGAGCCTGAAAGTGTTAGACAATATCATCCACATCATGTTAATGATTAATTTTATTATATTAATAATGAATTTAATACATATTTCTTCTGTATTTTTTTATGATGATGTTGATAATAAGGAATTACCCTTATGGATTATCTCATTGTGTTGTAAATTATCAAAACTAGAATCTCTCTATTGATGATCCACAATTGCAATGATTACCTATGATCAAAATCGCTCGATCTCCGAGTGCTAGCGATTCAATGTGAGTCTATTTTGTCGGTCATTCTTGATCATTTTTTCACCACCATTAAGGAATGTAAATCATTCTTGAGCATTGTGGGAAGAGGGTTCAATAGAGAAATTGATAAGATAAAAAATTATCAATTCACATGGAGTGTTGTTTGGTCCATGGAATAATAGATATATGAGTCTATTTTTTGGCATGGGCTTTCAGTTACAATATTTAATTAAATGACATCAATTAAATACATTAATATCCTTATGGAAAACTGATTCCATTAATAATAAAAACTATTTATTTTTAATGGTGTTCCATGTATTGTAAAATAGTATTATAAATAAACTTATGTGTCACAAAATAATAGTAGCGTTATTTTGAATTTTTCCAACTAGTTAAATTATTATTAACCATCTTGAAAATATTTATTTTTCTACCACACCGACCATGGTCCTCTTAAAATCATCGTTTATTTATTGATCACCTGAAAAAATAAATTAAAAATATATTATCTTAAATAAATATTTTATTTATAAACTAGTAGATAAATATTTATTAACTATTCAATAAAATATATAAATATAATTTACCAAAAATCCTGTGAATAAAAATTTATTTAATTTTTTATATCATTTTAACATGAAGAATATTATTCCACTGTCTAGAGATTAATTTTTATTAATTAAATTCAACTTTAATTTTTCTGAGGCCACCATACGCAAATTGTGTGTGGCCCTCTTAGATTCTTTCTAATTGGCATTAAGTATGATTTCATATTGTCCTAGTTTATTATCTAGAAATGGGACAATGTACCCAAGAGATATAACATAATGTTGAAACAATGACATCCACATAAAAATTATCACTATGCAATCTAATCCCATTGTCACCACATCTCATCAAGAAGTATTCATAATAGTGTCATCAACCTTTGTGATCAATACATTTTTCATTTACTACATGAAATAAACTCGTCATTATAGAATGTACATTGAATTTCGTGTGATGGTTCCATTTCAATACAAGGTTCTAGATATCAAATTCGATATAATGGAATGGAAAAATTATTCCTCATATTATCCATTAATAAAATTCCACTCAGGATTTACCCAACAACCCTACTTCCTGCCAAATATCTCCATGACGATATACATATGTAAATCAAAGTTCTAGAGTCATGACACATATTAATGTTAATATTAATTTCTAAGGATCATTACATATATACACATATAGGAATATCTGATGACATAAGAACATGTTGATTTTCTACTGGCGTGTCTATTCTCATAATCTCATGTCTTTTCAATTACCAATAGTGATATTCATGAGAGGAAGTATCATCTTATTATGATTACTGACATATGAAGATTTGAATGCTATCTGTCCCATCACGTTATTTCATCGAACTACAGAACATTATTTCAGAATATTGTTATAGATTTTTAGGGATCTCATCATATAGGGGAACTTCCATGACCATATCAATGCATCAAATAATCTATGACATTATTACATCATAGTCATGATGAACAATTAACAATATGTAATACATTAAATATACATGTAATCAAAGCACAAACTGTTGATTCTAGGAAACCAACTTTAATAAACTTCCACAATGACTAGATCTAAATTAAATGACATTCAGTCCACTAGATATCACCGGATTATCATGTTTCAGTTGAGTCAAAAAAATTATTCATTTTTTCTACCACGTTGTCTTTTTTGGAAAAAATTCTCATTAAAAAATCACATCTTTGAGATAAATCACTCATGTGATGATACTTATGATGTATGTGCTTCATCCGGAGATGTGGCCTTGGATTTTTTTTAGGGTCATCATTGTATTATTATCACTATACAATGTGATGTGATCGTTACAGCTAGGTGTCCCATCTAGATGGTAGATGAAGCTTCACAACCAAACAACTTCTTTACATTCCTCAGAAGCAGCTATATTCTCGGTCACTACGGTAGAATATGCGACCCCACTCTTCTTTGATCTCTTCCCTATCACTACACCTCCATTCAAAAGGATTATATCTCCCTTTTGTGACTTCATGTCAAATTGATCAGTCTGGAATGTAGAATATGAATATCCTCTAATGGTTAGTTCGTCAACTTCTCCAAAAACATGGAACATATCATTAGTAGACTTCTGATACGTTATGATAATTCGGCAGGCATCCAATAGAGGTCACCTCAATCCAATTGATATCTACTAACCACACTCAATTCATTGGATACATCCATCCATGTACATAGAATGACATACATGACTGAACCAATCGTTGACTCTTAGGGAGTCCGTGCCATTATATTTCATTCCTCGAATTTTGAAGGACACATTTTCATATAATGATGAATTCCATGTGAGGCTATCTACCATAATGTTTTGGATTGTTCCATACTAAATCGCCATAGTATCTTATAAATGTATGTAATTTGACATAGGCCCAAAAATCTCATCGATCTATCATGACGGATCTTGACCCCAAAAATTTATGCCATATCACCGAAGTCCTTTCATGGAGATGAATCAATTGAACCATTCCGTAAAAGACTATAATATTGGTTTCTCATTTCCTATAAGTAATATGTCATCAACATATACTATTATTAAAATTAATGCACTCTAACTGAACAATTTGTAGACACATTTCTCACATTCATTATTGCTAAAACAAAATTATGTTATGGGTTCATCAAAAAAATTCTTCCATCACCTATTTGATTTCTTTAATACATAACCTGGTTTATGTGGCACACATACATTTTTGGCATTCTTTTTAGTAAAAAACCCTGCATGTTTTGTCATGTTGACATATTCCTGATGGTTCCCATTAAGGAATGATGTTTTCACTTCAATTTTAAATATCTAATAGTAATGGAAAGCCATAATGGAAGGTATTATTTTAATTTATTTCAGTATTGCAACTGCTAAAAATGTTTCGTTGTAATCAGTTCCATGAGGTTGCATAATCTATTTTGCAACCAGTTATGCCTTATTGATACTGGGATTTAATACATTGTCTTTATTATTCTAGAATACCCATTTTCATCTATCTCAAATTACATCAACATGACGATATATGAAAATCAAGACATGGTTTTTCTTCATGAAAAACCTTTCAGGATTAATGGATTCTGGATAATTGGTAATTTCTGTTACAATTATTGATTCTTTTTAGGGTAGAGGGTCATTATTATCAAATAATAAAAGATCACCATCCTCAGTAACTATAAAACTGTACCATTGAAATTATCCAACCTCTATTGTACTCCAACAAAATACTTGTGCATGTAGAATAAATTTATCTTCCATAGGGCATTGTGGAATATGCTCGCATACCAAATCTTGTGATCCATGAGCCTCCACTTCATCGAAGACTATCTCTCTCCAACAATATCATTTGGTGATGGTCTCCCTCTCTAAAAAAATGGAATTTCTTGCCTCGATATACTATTTCAATGAAGGGTTTTATAATTAATATATCGTATCCTTGGGGTATCCAATAAATGTACATATTGTGCCATATGGTGCGAGTTTGTTACTTGAAGAGCCATAACACACTATTAGCTACCCCAAACATGTAAATTCGATATCATTTCTTTTTATCCACTCCAAAACATGTATGGAATTCCAATTATCAATTTAGATGGTAGATGATTTAGTATGTTTGTTGTTGTTTCTAATTCATAACCACAAAATGATAATGGAAGACATCATGTCTCATCATTGATCTTATGATGTACAATAAGGTGTGGTTCCTAATTTATATTTCACCATTAAACTAAGGTTTCTAAGGATTAGTGAGTTGAAATATGTTCTTAAACTCTTGTAAGTAATCAATTAAGTCTTTATTTTGATATTCCCTACATCAGTCTGATCAGAGTTTCTAAATCTCCATACCAAGCTAGTTCTAAACATCATTCTTGAATTCCATGAAATTATCAAAGTAATGTGACATAGACATAATTATGTAAATATTACAATATATAATAATATCATTGATAAATGATATGATACCTGAGTAACAATCCCTTTCTTAAGCTGTAAATTGTCCAGCCACATCGGTATGAATGAATTCAAGAAGTTATATAACCCATTTACCATTCCCGTTAAATGAGGATTCAGCCATATTTTTCTTGTAAACATGCATGACATACTCCATGTGGTTTTAGTTAAAAAGAATATAAATACATATATTGATGTTACATGGTCATTAATTTCATGTTTACATGATGTATCCATTGACTCCAATATTGGCAGTGGTATTAGTCAGGTGACATATAATTGTTATCGATTTCCATTTCATAGTATGTTTAATTTAACACATAAAGACCTTTGTATAAATGTGCCCTACAAAAACAAATAATAACATTGTAAAAAAATAACCATTCTTTTTTGATCATGAAAAAAATCCATTTGTATCTAGTCTAGATATAGATATTGAGATTTTGGTTACAGAAGGACAATAAAAGCAACTCGATAACACCGAGTTCTTCTAATTTGGCAACGTGAGGTTCAAGTCCCCAAAAAAACAACCAAAACAAGTTTGGATATTTTGGAATGTCGTATATATATCCCCAATCAATCAAAAAACTGATATATACTTTGATATTTTATTTAGATACATATGTGAGAACCAGATGATGTATATAATATCTTATTTGTAAAAACATAATTATTTCACTCAATAACAAACAGAACTAAAACATCCCCTTGTTTCTTTGGCTGGGTGTGGTTCTTAGTCTAGTTTCCCTTCTTTCCAGATGAAAAACAAATAGCCTCAGGTTTCCATGCCTCACCTTTGATCATCCTTTTCATTGGAATGTCGTGATGTTTATTTGGGCTTAAATCTCATCGCCTTAACATTCCTCTTATTCAACATAAGGAAAGATTTCTTTTCAAACATCAAATATTTGTCCACATTGAAAATGAGGATAGGAATATTTGATAGATACATATAATTTTGTTTATGTTGATGTAAAAAAACAATGCTTCAGATAATTTGAGTGAGTGATGCAATAATGGGATCAATGGTAACATCATGGGGGAGTTTAAACACTATAACCTCAGGGACCTAAATACAGCCCATGATTATTACTACATGAAGTCCAGCAATGAATCCATCTCCATGCATACAATGAAAGAGAAACCTGGATATCTCAAAACATCATTTTCTTGATCTCTCCTAGTAAATACTACAGAGGTTCTAGAGCATGCTATAGAAATTTTTGTTTTTGTGAGACTTCTTGATCTCACATGAAATTGATGAAAACAAAAAACATTGAATGTGGACCACATCGTTCATATTTTTCTTATATACAAATAAATCCTCATCAATCTCTTCTTTCGAAGGTGGATCAGGTAATGATGACTCCACCATGTAAGATTTCCATTCAGGGTATATGATAACCCTATGGAGTCTAGACCATTCCAGGAATACACATATGGTGAGGATGTGTTCTTTATCCATAATTGATTACATGGATAGTGTGGTTTTCAATTATGTCATTTTTTTCTATAATTGAATTATCATATCACTATCACATTCGTGATTACATTTTTATGAGAAATAATAAATTTTAATTTATACAACTATTTTTCATGAAACAGCATTGCTCGTCACTGAACTCCTAATGTCTAGTTACCATGAAATTCTTGTGTAATGGATTAATATTCCCCATCACATAACCCCATCAATAGTTGGTCATGATATTTGAAGGTATTTAGTTATGTAGGCCTTTTCCAACTGCGGGTTTGCAGGTCCTTAATCTATTAAGAGGACTCCCAAATCCAGAAATCATGACTTTGGATTTCATCTAATCTGGCCTCCAATATTACACCATGTCAAGAAAGGGATTCTCATCATGATGTAATATGGTTATGTCAACATGAAACCTTTTATATGACCTTCATATATAAATGTATGTCTCCAAACAAGGATTGTTCATACACATTGTTTCATTTAGTGCTTCTTTTATTCATGTAACAGATGCCTCGGTATGCTGTAATATTTTATTTGAGGTATTTTTATATTTTATGACTGAATTTATTATTATCATTATCTTATTCCTATTAGTATTAAGTGGAACTTACATTAGTGATAAAAAAATATCTTCATAATATTTACTCATAATATTTGTTTATTTATGTTCTATATTGCATGCCTATTTAATTCATGAATATTGTTCGCATGAAAACACATCCATAATGTTAATAAATGCATCTCGCCGATTAAAAAAATGCAAAGGGAATGATCATATGCTTTTCTAATGGTTATTTTATCTAGCATTTGTTAAACTAACCCAGACCTAGGGGAGACACACCTTGAACATTTTGGATTTGGGAATACAGCTCTCCACAAGTCCACCCTTATATCTCATGGATTTTATTTCGTCTTGGATCTATCTTGAGCCTCCACTACAATCATGAGAGTTCCATCCACTACATATTCCTTTTTTAACGCACATGTAGATGAGGTTTTATAGGGGGTCTTTCATAAATGAAAACATGGGCATGCCAATCCAACAAGTTATTGATGAGATGGCTCATTGGCCAACAAATTTAATTTAAATAAACAAATTAAATGAACCCATCCACAAATAAATGTCTTGGACATGATCATGATCATACATACATGCAATGATATTTACATATAAATAAAACTAGAATTTGATTCTATAATAATTCTTGTTTATGATAAATCATGCTCATATCAAATATTAATCATATTTAATTAAACAATAATTTATCTTAATCCATTTTTAATTTTTTTTTGAGTTTGACATGTATCATAATATTAATCAAATAAATTTATTTAAAATTTTCTTTGTACGTACCAAGTACCATGAAGGAATCCCAATGAATTCCTATTCATAAATACACAATGAGTAAATATGAACATCACACAGATGTTAAATTAATCACATATATATAAAATAGCTATCATATGTTGTGCCTCATAATTACACGTGCATGATGGTACATGTCTCAAGGGTATGTATAATATAATATTAATTGTTAATAAATATTCATTATTTAGATTAATACATATCATGTAGTTCAAACTACAAATCATGAAATATAGTTCACCGTCCATCCGAAGTAATCACCTAGGGAAACGAATTGTGATGCTACTTCAGATATCATTAGAGTACATGGCATGTCTATTAGACCACAGGTTTTGTACTTACTCATTACACAGTCTTCAGCAGGGAAATCCTTGTATGAGGTACACAATATAACCCTAACCTAAAAGGACACCACGTCGTGTCTTGTGGTCCTCAAAGAGTGTAATATAGAAATTCTGTACCACCAGTTTCTACACCACAAAAAGAGTCATTAAGACATAAATAGACTCCAGTTAAACAGCTTAGTATAGGGGACAAGAATGGAATCAATGATTTAGGTAAATATAGATGATCCAAAATACCCTTTTGAGAAAATCATATAAATCAAGATTATAATTCATCTTATTAATTTCAAAAAGAAATAATACATTGATCATTAAAATATATTCTTCTTTGATGATGTAGATCATCAGAAATGACCCTATTGGGTTTACTTGTTGCACTCTCATGGATCAAAAGAAAAATCCCTTTAACGGTGATCCACACGTTCTCTGATGGCCTATGATCAACACTGCTCGTATTCATGGCACTAACATTGTGAAATGAGTATCTTTTGTCAGTCATTGATGATATCTATTTCTATTTTCCTTTAATAATGGCTCTCATTCATGAGAGGCACGATAATATTATTCTATAAAGAAATTGTCGAGCTCAACAATTATAAATTCACCAGGTGTGTGGGTCGGTCAATGCAACAATAGACGTATGTGTCTATTTTTTGACTAGGGGATTAAATTAGAAAATATTATAGCATAAAAAAAATTAAATGCATTCATCACCTTATATAAAATGCATGCTTTTAATAAAAACACGACATCAGAATTTATAGACATCCGACTTGCGAAAAACAAAATTATAAATAACATTATGCATCAAAAAATAATACCACCATTATTATAATTTGTTCCAACATGTTAAATAATAATATATCGTCTGGAAAGTAATTATTTTACTAGAAAACTGGTCTTGGTTCTCTAGAATTCAACATTAATTTATTGAACAACTAATTAAATATGTGAATAATTTATTCTCCTAAATAAATATTTTATTTACAAAAAAGTAAATAAATTTTTATTAAATGTCCAATAAAATAAATTAAAAATATTTAATAACAATGCGATGAATTAATATTTTTTAAATTTATGTAATCATCTTAAATTGAATAAAATTTTTCCACTATCATGAGATTAATATTAATTAATTAAATTCAAATAGAATTTATCAGTGTCCACCAGAAACACATAATGTGTGACCCTCTAGTATTATTTATCATTGGAAATAAGCGGGAGTTCCTTAAGTCGAATAGTACTATATAAAAATGCGTCAAGGATCCCAATGGAAATTAATTAATTTCAAAAAAACAGCAACCACATATGAATGTTCACTATGTGACATAATGACATTTTCGCAATATCTCATTAATAAGGATTCATGATAGTGTCATCAACCATTGTGCTTGATACGTGGTTCTTTGACTACATCAAATAAATTCATTGTTAACCATGTACAAGGTATTTCATGCAGTAGTTATATTTCCATCAATGGGACAAGATATATTCTTTTATAAATGGAAGGGACAAGTTCTTCACAAAGTTATACATTAATAACATTCCACTCGTGATGCACCAAACATACCCTACATCCCACCAGTAGCATCTATGACATATTTTGACAGTAAATAGATGTGTGTGAGTCATTATACATATTAATGATAATCTTAATGTCTAAAGATCATTACACACGCTCACATATATGAAGATATGATGACACTAAAACAAGAAGAATCCATTTTGGTTGGGTTGTTACCAAAATCTCATTTCTTGTAGATTACTAAGTGTGAACTTCATTAGAGGAACTCTCATACACTAATAAGTACTCACACATTACAATATGTATACTATGTGTCCCTTCATAGTATGTCATCCAATGGAAGAGTAATATATAAAATATTTTTATAGAATTTCATTGTTCTCATCATAAAATGGAACTACCATGAATTTATCTATGTAAAAAATACTCTAGGACATTATTACATCATAGTCATGCATAAAAAGGAGCAATATTTAATAAATTAAATATCAATGTAACAAAAGTACATATATTTGGTTCTAGGAAACCAACTCTAACAAGTATGAGGCCCCATACCAGTCATCTATGAGGCCTGAAAAATGGTTTGTTGCCACATTGTTGGAGTTATCACAAATGCATTTGAATGTCTTGATGAAATCTATGTTGCATTTGAAAATTTTCAATCATGAATCTTTTTCATCGTCATCCTAGTAGATCCGAAATTGTGCATAAATTGATGTCTCATGCATCACCTACGTGTATTTTGTCTCAAGAATGATACAGATATGGTGCATGACCATTGGGATGGCCGGACTAGATAACACAATGTTGTGTTCAATGACAATTATTTTTGTTCGGGTGATCTGAAGATCTCTGGCCTGCAATCATTAGCGGCTTCTGGGAAGTAATTAGTAATTTACAACCTCTGTAAAAAAATCTCACCCCAGCCATCCTTTTAAATATCCACTTGGATACAATGAAAATACATGCATATTTAATATTTATAATTGAGTCATACTAATATATTAATGATAACAACGCCACTATAATAAATTCATTATAATAATATTAATAATTATAGTAAGTGGTTTTTTATAATTTTTTTTATTCATAAATGTTTATACACAACATTACTATTTTTTTACCAAATTTTAAATTTTATTACTATTGTATTTGTTTAGAATTTAAAAATATTATTTATATATTATTATATAAAAAATTAATCATATTAATAATTTTCTAATCAATGATGTTGGTGTCCAAAAATTATGAATAACAATATTTTTAATTTTATTAATAAAATATGGTTACATACCCACATATATACAAAAAAATCAGGCATTCGGGAACTATAAAACAAATAATAATACTTGGATAATAATATTAGTATAATAAGAATTAATGATAAATAACTCATTATTATAAAATAATTATAGTGAATTCATTATAATAAATTAACGATAATGATGTCGTGAAAATAATAATAATGTTATTATTTACGAATATTAATTATAATAATATATTTACTTATAATGATCTATATTATCATATTATAATTAAATACTATTAATCATTACTAATTTTATTCAAATTTTTGTTACTATTACAAGTATTATCATTATTATTCAGTCATATATTTTTATTATAACATATTATTTTCTATGTTTTTATGAATTCATTTTTATATTATGTTAATTAATATGTTTTATGTTCAGGTCATATATTTCATTTAAAATATAAATATTATTTATATTTTATAAGGTCTGAAATTACCTTTTTCTCTAAAAGTCTAAAAATTAACTTTTCCAACAACATTCCTTTGTAAATATGTATTATTTTATTTTCATGATTTTAATAAATATTTTATTTTAATAGATTTTATCGTTTTAGTCAATGTATTTAATTTATTTTCTATTTTTATGTAGATGATTTTTTATATGTTTTCAATGTCTCTCTTATGAAACACAATGAAATTATTATGTATCATGTATGTATCGTTGGAATCCTATAAAATATAAATTATAAGTAAAATCTGAATTTTTCATTAAATATATACAGAAAATATAAAAAACATAGAATTATAAAAATATTATCATAAATATATTAAACTAAAAGTAATTTATATGGTGAAAATAATAATTATTTAAAACATAACATTTTAACTTAAGGAAAACTACTCACATAAAATATGTCATAATTAAAATATTATTAAAATTTTAAAAAAGTATTTTCCAAAAAAATAATTGAAAATAAAATTTATACTATAAAAAAAATTTATAAAAAAATGGTATTTTTAAAAAACATTTACAAGTAAACATGTTATCACTACTACAAAACTATTATTTAACATCGTTGTCCATTATCAGAGTTAGAAATAAGAATTGATAAATGTTCCATTTATCAGTGCTAAAACAAACACAGATAATGGATACCTATTATCATATTTTTTACGGCTTATAAAATTTACCCTTTATCATTTGTTTTTTTAGATCCCTTATAGAGAAATGTTATAAGAACTTTTGTAGCACTGGTAATGGTTGGAATAAAATGAAATAATTAAATAAATATAGTTTTTTTAATATAAAAATTAGATAATATTTGTTATAAAATTATTGATAAAAATTTATTAAATCGATTATACAATATATAAATTATTAATACTAATAAATAGTATGGGGATGAAGTGTTTGTGAGAGATGCACTGGAGTTCCACTGATGGTTCCTAGGGTTGTTTGTACGTGGTTTCTATTTATCATGTTGTGCATGCCATTGCATTTCTCAATGCATTCTCCCCCTTCATGGAATTCCATTTAGGATTCTAGTAGTGAAGTCATTTGATTCAAATACATTATCCCCCCTCCTCGACCATTGAATATCTATAACAATTTTCAATTCAGATAATTTGGTTAATTAAATTTAAATCATATTATGTTACTCAAGGAGGATGATTTTTTCAAAATCCACATCCATTAAAAATTTGTGCAAAAAATACATTTCTTGAAAATATATCTAGACTAATATTGACCTTTTCATAATATACATAATTCACATTGTATGTAAAAAAAATTAAAAAGTAAACATATACAGAAAAAATTTCATGACATTTTTTATATAAAATATTAAATTTCAATGGTGGGGGAGGATGGTTATCACCGCATCCACTAGCTGGCAGTTACTGATGCCTTAGTCAATACATACCTATAAAATCAATGCAAAAAAAACAGAAATTAAATTCATATGGATGACTAAAAGGTGTTCGGTTGGAATGTATGAACAACAAGACCTAGAGTCCTAAAAAAATTCATTTATGTCAATATCTTCTGATTGTGTCTCATCCTTTGTAGCCCAATAAGCATGATTGTGTCCTCATCCACAACCTTTTGGTTCATTAACCCATTTCCATGATTTTTCATGTATCCAAGATCCCTCCTACTCATCCTCTTCTGATTCAATGATTTTCTTTTCCATTGGTGTCATCTCTATAAAATCTAAATCCACCTGAATGTTGTTTTTATAATTGTTGATTTTATTGTGAGGAAATATCTATTGCGGTAGAGACTGATGCCGCAGTGGTAGTAGTATCATAATGGAGAAAACACTCACTCAAATTCCTTTTATCTAGTGATGGAAATTTTAAAATAAACTGAATGATTTTTCCACACAAATGATTTCTTACATACTCACATTAAATATTTTGACACCAAACCCGAAATCTTTTTATACATCACACCCACATATCTAAACGTAATATTTTGACGTACCTATGATCACCATAATCAGGACCCACTACTAGATCTCCACAACCATGAGGGATTTTGATACATGACAAAATTATGAATCTATTTTCACGTCATCATCAAAAATTTAGTCTCCACCATCTCATATCATCATCTTTGTCGTCTCTTTTCCTGAGTTACCATAAATAAGGACACCCCTTCCATGTTATCTATTTCCCTCAGCATCATTGTCATCACTACACCTATCCACTCCACAAATAGTTGTTTTTATAGCCAATAATATGTCCATTTAATATCGTGTTAATGAATTCAATATCACATATCATTTAATGTGGTCCACCATTAATTGTATTACATAATTTGATTCAAAATGAAATTCACCAAAATAATTTTTAATGTAAATATCCCTACATTCTCCACCTTGACATAAAATATGAATGTAATGTGATCACTAAATCCACATTCATTAGTACCAATAACAACGACCTCATCACCATTATATTCAAGATCATCACCTCCACCATTAGTGATCTCAGCATTGGAAAACCTATCATGAATGACCCAATATTCAATGAATCTCCTTCTTAATGTGGCTCCATGTCTCCATAACATGTATTTATTTATATAAATGGATTAAAAAATTTAATTTATTAATATAATAAAACCTAAAAATAATTTTCATCTTCCTTCTCCCCCCTGGCACGTCTGCCATCTATTTTCATCATTAAAATAAATAGGAAGCATCTGAATAGCTTCAAATCGGTCTGTTTTAATAGAATAAAAAATTGAATATGCCTTAATGGGTGATAAAAAACAAGTTTCTATGGATTTTTTGATCGATTATTTTAAGGAATTGGTTATTTATTTTTTGACATGGAGATGAAATCTATTGTATGATTTTCCTAAACCACACATCTAAATTCCCATTTAAAAATCAGAGACGCCAAATGGTAGAATAACATCAACACATCACCTGATTTTAGGAGAAAAATATCCCATAATATTTTATTTCACCAAGTGTCCTCCCACACCTTTATGTCCTAATTGTGCACAGAGCACCTAATGATATTCTTCATCTATTTAAAATTTATTTTAATTATTTATTTATTATCTTCCCATCTTCAAATCATGTGTTTTTGAAAAGGGTTCGATAAATTTTAATAAAAGGATTATTACATTAAACAGAAAAAAAATCAAATAATGATTATTTATAAATTTTCAAATAGTTTTTTTGGTTTATCAAAATATAATTTTAAAATAAATTATAAAAATTTGATAATAAATTTTTTTCAATTGTTAATGATAAAATCAATAATAGACAAATTCAATTTTTTATTGAAGAATAATTTTCAAAATTATTACGCAAATAAAAAATTTGTTTTTTTGAAAAATTTATAAAAAACATGACCATAAATTAAATTTATGATATTATGAAATGAATGTTATAAAATATAATTAGATCAAAGTATCAATAATAATTTAAATTAAATCAACTAATGATAGTTATATCTATTTATCATGATAATTTAATTGATTTAATGTTAATTTAATTTATCAGCGTACGACCCCATAATATGATTTCCCTTCAAAATAAGGTCTTTAGCCATTTTTAATTTACCTTGGCAGGAACATACCATAATATTATGTTCATGTAAGACTTATTGATCAACACGTTGATGTACTGAATATTCATAAATTGATAGAGTATCTGTTGCCACATCATTATTATTAATTATTTCCATTAATATTGGTAAAATGTGTTCAGTTTCCTTAGTTGAGTCGGGAATCAAAGTGGAGTCTATCACAATATCCACCATATAGTACGACACTATATATGGTGTTCCTCATTCATTAAATTTTTCTCCTAATGAAGTAACATCATAAATAACTTTTGTAATACCATTGCATACCAAAGTATCATCACCAACATTACCATCTCTCAAAATGAGTTTAGAGAAACATCCAAGAGGTGAAACAACATATATATAATAAGGAACTGCCAAAGTGTTAAACAATGGAATTAATTGAGAAGGATCATGACCATAAATATCTATATATCCTTAATCATAATGATCATCCCAAGATATAATCTTGAGAGAAAATGTGACATAAGGACCATGATTAACAACATCCCTATTATTAGTAATCAGTTTGTGACAAAAAACAATTGTAGCATCATCATGTGTGTGAATATTAGGGGATCCAACACCCTTTATAGATCATATATTACTATATATATATTAATCAACTTATTGAACACTCTTGTAGTTGATAGAAAATAAAAAATATTTTCCTAAATTCTATTTTAACATGACCAATGGACTGACCACCACTGTAGAACATGGGTAGTTTTATCTAACATACTGTTAAAAAATTATTGATTTATGTAGTATAAAGATCTACAAATTCTATTTGCATCAACATGAAATTCCCTTATACTATCATGCACCAAGAAAATCTAAAATGTCATTCTCAGTTGCTTGAAAATGGTTTATCAGAGTACAAATTGACGATGAAATGGAAAAAAATATTTATGGATTCCATAATAGACAATTCAATCCATATATTCCAACCCAACCTAGATTTATTTTTTTATAGACAACAAATTGATCAAAATTTTGTTCCAAATCATGAATGTGAAAGGTCCCTGGCATGAGGGAGATCTATCCAACAATTCTGGCCATGAGCGGGAGCAATTGATAAAGGTAAAGGATGTGGAAATGTCCCCTCCCAATGGAGTTACATTTCCTATATCAAAATTCTAAAACATCAACGAGAATATATTACATGTCATCTTCACTCATTGATTTTTTACCAATATTCATTATAACTCTTACAATAATTGAGAATTCACAAATATAAAACCTATCCATAGGTAAATCATGTATGACATGAATGATTGTTGAATTGCATCATTTTAAGATACACTCGTCAGTGCCATACCTACTCTCGGAATGGTCAGGTTTTTCTTTCCCAGATATGATTACAATATAATGATAGTTGAGTACCTAGGAGTCATTTGAGGCAAGAATCATTAAATGATCAACAAAATTCATCATTGTTCTACGAGGATAGGGTAAATTATTGGATATGAATGGACTCTCATCTAGAAATCTCAAGCGAGGACCACAGTGGGGCGTAGTATCATAAATTCCCACATGTTTGTAGAATTTGACTTTGATGAGAATAGAAGTTGCATGAACAACATGATTAAGAGACACCATGCATGAAAACCCCATGGCAACATCAGTAGAACTCAGTAGCATCTCCTGTATACACTTCATCCACATACTATTTTTTAGTATTAATAATTTATATATAGTATAATAAATTTATTCATTTTAATAAAAAATTATTTAATTAACAATTTTTTATATTTTCATTATAAAAACATTATTATAATTTTATTTATTTCATTACTTTATTTTATTCCAACATTTATCAGCAGTTGAAAAGTGCTGATAATGGATCCCTTTATGGGCACTAAATATGGCCTAGTAATGGGTACTCTTAATAAGTGTTATAAAAAACCCTGATAAAGGGTACCCTTTTTCAGTCGTTATTTTAACACTAACAAATGGATCCTTTATTAGAGATTTTTGAGAGCACAATTAGAGACTAGTTTTGTAGAAGTGATAACATTTTTACTTGTATTTTTGTAACAATTAATTTTTTTATAAATTAATTACTTTTTTGTTATTTTTTCATTAATTTATTTTCCAATAATTTTTAATTGTGTAATCATTTTTTAAAATGTTATTTAGATTCTATTTATAATTTTTTTATAATTTCTTAAAATGAAAATTTATTTTTTTAATCATTAATGCTTGATACATATAATTTTAATTTGTTTCATTATATTTATGAAATTATTTCCTTTTTATATTTGTTTTTACATTTCCCATCAGTATATTATGTGTCATAATGATTGTACATATAGTTTATAATTTATATGCGTCTGGAGATACCTAATTGAATCATAATATAATTTGTTTCTATCAATTGAGTGACTTTGAATATATAAAAAAATGAACTATATGTACAATCAAAAAGAAATTAAAATCATAAATAAACCCATAAAAAATTCTATTAATAAAAAAATTCTCATCAATATAATAAACAAAAAATAATATATATGATACATAATAATTTTTTTTTTAAATTATAATATTTAGAATTTAAAAGAATAATGTTACAAGAAAAGCGTATAAAATATAAATTATATTTAAAATTTAAATAATTTTTATTACATGAACATAGGACATATAAATAAACTGAATAGAAATGTAATTTCATATATTAAATTGAAAATAAAAGGTATTAATAACAATATATTTCATAACAATAATAAAATTATTATTAATAAATTATATTTAAAAAACATGATTATATATATCATTATTAATAAATATATTATTATAATTATTCATAATGAATAACATTATTATTATTTTCATCACGTTATTATAATAAATTTATTAAAATAACTTCATTATAATGAGTTATTTATAATTTAATTCTTATTATCCTGGATCTATTATCGATTCTTTATTATCTATAGTCATGTTCCTAAATGCATGCATTTTCTTAGTATATGTTTTGGTATGTAAAAATCATTAATTACAAAAAATTTCATATTTTAATTCATAAATAAATAAAAATTTCATAACAGAAATTCAATTTTTTAGTTGAAAATTAATATACTTAAATTTTTTAATTATAAAAATTAAATAATATTAGCCAGTCCTAATAAAATAAAACAACAATGAAATAAATAATGAGATAAAGAATAATAATTTTTCTAATAAATTTATATGAATGATAATAATAATAATAACTCACCAAATAATAATTAATAATTTTAATTTCATGTCATTATTATAATGACCTTGTTTTCCTGAAATTTTTACTATGAAACTATTATTCATTATCAAGATGTATGCATTTTTTTATATACGAGTCCAGATATAAAAGAGACAATGGGTGAGAGTCATTTATGGTGGGTGTGAAAAACAGATACTCCTCGAAGGCCCCTTATAATTATAGTTCATTTCTCTCTATGTCCCACATAACAAACAACATTACCCTTGGACTATCCCCAATGCATGCTAGCCCAACATTTCAAACTTCTATTTCAGGAAGCCATAACATGCTTAATCATGTCTACATACTGGTCAACCATGATAGGTGGATGGTAGCGCATATTTAGAGCTTCCTAGACGATGAATAGAAGAAGTCACATCTTCAAATTTTTATAAGAAACATGGAGCTCATCGAGGCTTTTAATTGTGGTGAAGACCATTCCTACCACATGGATGCCAACCACATAATTGCTTCATATGAGAAAAAAAATATTTTTTTGTCAGTGCTAGAACAAAATTACATGCACTATAAAGGAACTGATAATTGATGCACTATTAAAAGGTGGTCCATATTATCATTGCTAAAATGTTTTGATAAAGGACCCATTTTTCATCACATTCTTAAAAGTGTTGAGAGAATATGATTTTTAAAAAAATAATTAAATCAAAAATACCCCTATTCACGGTGCTTGACCCCCACCCCATTCTACTCCTATATGAAGCCACACACGTGCGTTCACCTGCCACCCCTTTTACAGTGCTATGCGCACCCCAACCCTTATATAGTACTATCCCCCTTGCACCCTCCCGCACACCCCATTCCTCCACATGGATTCTACATGTATGGTTATGTATATATATATATATATATTTATATGTAGTTTTATTTATTTCCATATCATTATATATTTATAATAATATATATATTGATATTTTAAAATATATATTTATTTTTATATTATTATACATTTAAATATATATATATATATATTATTGGAATATTTAATCACATATTATATTTATTTATAATACTCATTCTAAAAACATATATGAAATATTTTATTTTCTGTTAGTTAGTAAAAATTAAATATATAAATAAATTCATTTATACAACATACATACATATGTATATATATTATATATATGTAAATATATAAGTATAAATATATATATGGATACATATTGATATAAATATATATATTTATAATTATATATTAATATATATATTTATTTGTTTGAATATATAGATAATATATATTAGTTTGTTAATATACAGACACACTATTAGAGAGACACACATTCACATTTCATTTGTATATAAATAATCAGAAATTTATATATAAAAAAATGGGTACTATATTTTAATTATATAGACCTTATATATTTGCAAATATATTATAAATATGAATAATTATTTTTCTCTAAAATTTATATTTTATGTGGGAATTAATAATGAAAAATGTATATATTGTTATATGATTGATTATAAATAATAGTATACAATGAACAAAATATAAAATATAAAATCCAAATTATCAGTATGACTGTAAGACCAGAGAATAAATTTATTCCCCACATAAAAGGGAAAATATCTACTTAAACAACTCAAAAAATACATAGAATGTTATGAAATTGGTGAACCCCTAAAAATAATAATTTTTGAAGAATTTTTTGCATTTTTTTCCTTAAATTGATTCAATGTTTTACAAGTGCCACTAAGTTCGTAGATCCGGTCGCAATATGCAATTTGATGTGATGTAGAGATTGAATGGACACCCGGAACAAAGGATATGGCATATTGAATTTTTAGTTACATTTTCATCATATTTTATATTTTTAATATTTTTTCCAATATTTTTTTATTCAATTTTTTAAATAATTATTAATCATAAAAAATTAATGAATTATTAATTAATAATATATATTTTTAAAATATTTCATAATTTATTGTCACTAAATATCTCATAATTTATGAGTAAAAATTCAGTTATAAAAATCTAATACATAAATAAAATATATATATTATATTTATATCAATATAAATATATTTATATATTAATTGAGTATTTTTTAACCTTGTTTATATACCGTATAAGTACACTAGTGAAAAAAATAGTTGACAATGACCCCCATTTATAAGGGCAACAATAAAGACAACTATAAACGGGGACCCCTTTACAACACTAAAAAAGCACTCATAAATGGGGTATATTTATAAGCACTAAAAAATATGTTTAAAACGGTATACTCGTAATGTTGCTTTTTTTAAAATAGTTAAATATACCCTTTATCAGTTATCTTTTTGTGCTGATAAATGTACCACCTTTATCATGCATTTTTTTAAACTTTTAATGGGTGGAGTTTCAAAAACCAGTTTTTGTTTAACTTATGATGAGTTCAGGGAATCATACCTTGGAAACATCCTGTCACCCTCTCTCCATCACCATGTACACTATATCGAGGTTCTTTATTGTACGATCATTTTTTGAATTTTCGAAATTGTCGAATAGAGGGAACATGGCATCATCAAACACATAATGTATCAACACAACTTTTGATTTTTCATAGAATTTTCAATAGTGGAAGCCCTAGAAGGGAACTCCAATATTAAAAGAAGTCACATAGGGTCACTATTTTAGTTGTAGATCATCGATTTCACATCCGAGAATGATGTTAGAAAAGGATACAACATGATACGATCATTCCACCATGTTTTCCTACACAAGTGAATCACCGGAGAGGATGATTACCCATAAGAGGCCACTAAAAGCACATGTAATGGAAAGCATGTGTCCTCCGTGACTACCATCAGTGGGTTCCAGTTTGTACCGACCAAAAAAATAAAATCTCTGGTGGATGTTGTGTCTCAGAAGCCTGAATCTGTGGTGATATATGTGAGTGAGAAGAAATTCATGTACTACATCGTTGGTACCTTAAACGACAACTACTCCACCAATCATACACACAGAGTGATTATGGTCTGGTAAAGGTGGTAAAAAATATTTTGTGATAATCGAATATATGAGGTATAGATAGGGGTTGGCAGATACACGAGGCTTTTATGGGATATTGATGACCTACAAGTGGTTCGTACATGGCCACGCCACAAAGCCTCTATGGTTGGTCCACTTCCCATGACAACATTACGTTTCCACCATGTCACTGTCACTCCCCCATGAGTTCTTTATCAGACAACATTTCCAACAATCCACATATCACCACACACATAGGCCATTAGGACACAAAATGTAGCAAGGATGCCTCTCTATTGACCGTCAGGGACGACATGCCGCCAATGGTGGCCATAGAGGACTCCTGCTGATTTTTAATGCCATTTTTATGGCTTGGTATGTGTAATCATCCTATATGTCGATGCCCTGGTTTCTGCTGACATTGTCCAAATCTCGCACCATGATACCTCCATTGAATCTGTAATTTTTAGACATGTAGTAGATGAGCATATGTTCTCAGTTTGACCCTATCTAACCAGTTATGATTTCAGTTATCCAACCTAGGTCCTCCAATACAAAAATTGAACATAATAATCCTTAGATGTGTTGATATTTTATAAAGGATAAAATACTATGTTCCCTCAAATATACATTTTATGCTACATTATTGTCTCGGGTATTTTCCTCCACATATGGGTAGTGACTAGGGTGAGAGATAGACTTTGATAAGACATAACCTAGATAAGAGGCCCCAAACTCATCATTTGTGAGGTCAACGAAGATTTTGGTAGGAACACTATAAGGTTGCTAACCTCTAGTGTTGAATTGTTTGAAGAAAACCATTTATATTTGGAAAATATTTAATAAAACCTTTTTCTCAACATCCTCTTGGTAGACCAGATCTTTAAAAGAATGATATATTACTAATCAATTGTTGAAAACATTTGAATCTAATAAAAAAAACAATCCACCCATCAATGGATACCCCAAAACATATCGTAACTCACATGCTAATGGAATTCATGATTAGCCCAATGATATATGAAGGACATGTATCATGGGGATATGGAATCAGCACATAGACAAAATATTCCGCCAGAAAATCCCAAACAACTATGAATCCTCACTTATTCTAAAAGGTCATCAATTAAATCAACGGTATAAGAATCCATGATGACTTGATTCGAACCATTATCCTAGGAATTGATGATCCCTTGAATAATTTCTAATTCTTCCAAACTAATCAGGCAATAATGTCCATGAAAACCCGTTCACTGAACATCAAACACTTGGTCATTCTGCTATAAGGCAATGACCCCCAACCCAATATGGGACCCTGTCAAGATAGAATCAATCCTGTTGATTTTAATTAACCATTCAGAAGTAGGAATCTATCATGATGAAGATCATCACAGTCAAATCATTTTTTTCAACCTCCCTTTTAAACAACCATCCATTCATCCATTCAACATCCTTATCCTCCCAAATCCAATAATGTGTGGACACCGCTTGGGAAACCATATCCTTACTATGACAGATAACTAGTCGATAAATAGTTCACAACATCAAAACAACATTTGGTTCCAGAGAGGATAAAAAATCATGGAAAACATGGGCTATCTCCATAGATGGACATAGGGAGTGAATTGAAACTAAAGAAAATTATTCATATACTCTCTCCATGCACAGACAGATATGGATAGCATGCATAGGAGTTTATGTATGTCTAATACACAAAGGAATCACATCTCCCCCCAATATGTCATCTTGTATGAAGGTCACACGTCCTCATGGAACCCATGAAACCCTACCAGTATAAAAATATTACTTCTTGAGCTGGGGGTGAGAATTTTAGATTGATTCATCCACCATTTTTCTAGATGATGTAGAAAAAAACATTGAACCGTCATGACGTACCACCGACCTAACAGTGTATATCATAGAATCTTTTCCAGACCAACATGTTTGGTCACCCACCAATCCATTTAGAATAAGAATTGTAAATATGAGATCTCAATCTATCTCAATGAATATTCCAAAAATAGTATCATGACACTAATATAGTAGTGACTCAACGATGAGATCAATAATTCTTACATATTGAAACCCCTTAGCAACATGCGAAGTGATTCTCATATTTACCCACTAGTCCAGCAACATATCATTCTAAACATTCACCTCGATCCCATCCATAATATTCCAACTCATCTATGAATTTGTAAAGCACGATGTACGATTCTCTACATAATGATATTATTTGGTCCAGGGGATGCATGCAATTATTAGTACATAGAAATGTACATTAATCGAATTACCTTTTTTAAGAGATTATTAGTACATGACATAAGACACAACAATAATTTTCAAAATGGAATCCTTACACCATCTAAGTTTCTTAAAACTAAGTCCACCACAATACATAGAAAACAACAACAAATCCCATACCACATAGTAGGTTTTGTGTATTCCATTATCATATCACAAACAAAATTTTTTCATCCAATAATGAATCAGATAAACAACATTAATTGATAATTTGAACAATTACATTGTGTATAAGGAGATATCATGGTCCATTTATTTTAACAGCACTTCCTTCCCATCATTGGAGATATTTTTTCAAGACAATGTTATGATAAAATTATGAACATTGACTTTTATTGATGTTAAAACATGTTTTCTTGATATTCGAATAAATTTTGGGAGACTTTTGTTTTATTTTTACATCTCAACCATATGTACCCCCTAATAATATCTGAATAATTTCTTTCCTCGTTAGAGTAACAAATTTGTTGATGGATTTCTCAAATTGCAAGTAATTAATCTGTTTCCCAGAATCCTTTTCATAATAATTTATATACTTCATGATTTAGTGACACTGATGTATATTTTATCAAGAAATAAGGATAATGTCTTATAAAATAAAAACATGATAGAAATAATGTATATTGATACATACCAGGGCACCATGGATAGTACCAAGAACCAACACATTTAAATGGAGGTGATAGATCACATCCTCCAAAATAATTAAATGCAAAAGAGAGAGTGGGTACCTTGGCCATAACAATATCGAGGGAATACAACTAGCCAATTGAACCTCATTAATGTAGATAAATCTCTATTATTCATCATCTATATTAATGTGTTTTTATAATTTTGTTGAATGTAATTTTATTTTTGATAATTTTTTATTGGTTTAGTAAAAAAATTTAATTTATTTTTGATTCTACATATAGTTCATTTTTATATGTATTCAATGTATCTCACTAGAAACAAAACAAACTTATTATGATTCATGTAGGTAATTTTGGAAGACTATAAGAGCGGTGAGAATGGAGCCATCTGTCAGCACTAAAACAAGCACTGATGTATGGTTCCATTTATTAGTTATTTTTTATAGTTTATAATCGATATCCTTTATCAACACTTTTTTAGTTCCAATAATTGGATCATTTATCAGCTATTTTTGAACACTGATAATGGTGTGTATAAAATTAATTAAATAAATAAATAAAAAATAAAATTGGTTAATTTAAACACTGAATGGACTGTGAGAGATACTATAGAGCTCAACGATGACATCTGGGGTGAGTTGTTGATAGAGGATTGAAATAAGGAATTCCTTAATTTTTAACTTTACACTCCAGGAGCATTTGACGCACATATGGGTGTTACCGATTTTATGCCCCACCATGGTCTTTTCCAGATTATTCAGGATGTAAGGTTGTTTTATTTAAAATATTTCACCCCTTCCACGACCTTTGAATTTATCAATGAATGTTCAATATGCATTTTTCTCTTAATTAAAATTATTTCAGATAGTTATATTTAAGGGAGGTACACTTTTCGAAATCACCATTAATTAAAAATTTATTCTGAAGATGCATTTCAAAATAACATGCCCATATCATTTTGGAATTCTTCCAAATATAATTGATTAACATTATGTGAATAAAAATTTAAAATTAATCTTATATGGACGAAAAATAATTACAATTGATTAATAATTTATTTTATTACAATGGTGGAGAATGATGGTGGAAACTGATGTCACTGAATGACGGTGATGGATGCCTCAATCAGAATATATAGTGAAATTTTTTGATGAAACCAAAAAATAAATGGATATAGACTCCAAGAAGGTGTTGGATAGAATATTTTGTTCAAAAGACCCAAGATACTTGTGAAATGGATGTGGCATACAAATCAAGAGCTTTTGATTTTGTGTCCTCCTTATAAGATGCCAAATTTGTTAGATTGTGTCCCCATGTAACACATTTTAGATGATGGCCATGATTACATGATTTATATTGTTTCCATTACCCACCAATCTCATCACCTTCTTGATCGTAGTTGTTCTAATACATTATATCCATACCCTTATAATTTGAATCCTCCTGAATGGTACTATGAATCGTAGATTATTTTTCATCTAAGGAATCAACATCCACCTTATCCCCGTAAGGTGTATTAGTTGCATCATATTATCCAACTACATTACATGCATTATTATTTTGAAAATTAACCACTTCAAATGAATTTGTGGTAATATTCTTTGCTAAATTTAGTTGATCCACTAAAACATCAGTTGGATAAATATTATTGATTTTTAATATATGTGTTCCAAATTGATTGATATTTTTTTCATTTAAATAATATCAATTGTTGATATACTCTTATGTTTATATTTTGTATGAACAATTAGAGATAAATACCCCGTAATATTTTTATTATTCAAAATAGGTGTTTATTTTTTTTTAATTGTCCATTGAATGAACATTCCATAATCCCTTACTCATGGTCAACTTATTTATCAACAGATTGATGCAATGCATTATCTTCAATGAATTCATTATTCACTTCCAAATAACTTTTATCGTTTATTTCCATTGATATTGGGGACCAGAGATTAGTTTTCTTATTTGGGCGTATATACATATTAGAGTTTTCCACAAGGTCCCACATAGGATACACCAGAACAGATTATGTGCTATATCCCTTCATGTTGTCTACCAATGAATTATGACCAATAATATATTTTGTAATACCATTACTTGATAATGAATCATCACTATCTTTAACCTAACACTTTATGAGTCATGATAAATCCCCTGGTGGTGAAACATTAACTCTATAAGATAGAAATACATATGTGTTAATGGAAGAGTTTAAGTGAGAAGCCTCACGAGAATCAAAATACATACATACATTTTTTGAGATCATCCCATGTCCCACTCATCTGAGAAACCACCACAAAAGGCCCAACATTGACCTCTTCCCTATTTTTTATAATTAGTTTGTTGCAAAAATCTATTGTAGCATCATCAGCAGTGTGTGCAGCAGGACCATACACACCATTTCTAGATCGCAAATTCCTATATCTACATCAAAAAACATCAAGACATCATATATTACTATTATAAAAACATAAAACTCTTAAAAAATACTTATTTACATTCCCATTGTAATGAAAGAAGATACAGATCAAGGGTAGATTTTCATGCCTTATTGTTATGTCAAAATCAATGTCCTTGGTAGACATATTCAAACAATATATGGGGATCTATATTATATCCACCTCTTACTGGATGAACCTAAACAACCCAAAACATGCTTCATAATTAGCTGAATCATGTTTTATAATAGTTGTACTTGATGATGAAATGTCAAACAATATCTACAAATGCCATAAATCCAATAGAAATTGTAAATTCGTACCCAAACCATAGTACTTTTGTTGTAACCAACAAATGGATTGAATCAAGGGTCCCAATAATTGATACACAAGGTCCCTATATAGAAGAGATCATTTCAAATCCATATTATTTGTTCTGGAGCACTTTATAGGGGAATGTGATTTGGAAATGAACCCTCGTAATGGGGATACATTTCCTGTCAGGAAATCCCCAAACATCTACAATACTTTGTACCATATCCTATACCCTCTATGGTTTTGGTCCAATTAGAAACACTAGTCTTCTAATAATTCCAGATTTTTTAGATTTTAAACCTATCCAGAAGTAAATAATTACCGACCTAAATGTGCTCCAAATTACCTCAATGAATGATATGCTCTTCAGCACTATCCTTTCTCTATGAAAATAACTAAATTTCAACCACATATCTAACTTCATTATATTTATTGTTGAGTATGTGCGAGTCATTTGTGAACATTGTCATCAAATATTCAACATCATTCACCACCAGTCCCTTGAGTATGTGGGATTCTTGGGAATCGAACCACCTCACATCCTGAATCCTCAACCGAAGACCATAGAGGGGGGTGGGGGTGGGGGCAGTATCAGTGATGCCCCCTTGTGACTAAAATTATAATTGAGTGAGAAAGGATGCATCAAACACAACCTAATTAGGAACCACAATGGTTGTCAAACCATAAGAACCATTGGTGGAACTCAAGATCATATCTGGAAAACCCTTTATCCCCATAATAATTGTAATAGTCATAATTTATATATAGTATAGTAAATTTATTCATTTTTATCAATAATAATATAATATATATCTATTTTTATATTTTTCAAATAATCTCATTTTTATTATATTATATTTTAATTATTTCATTTTAATCATACATTTATTAGTGATGAAAAATTATTGTTAACGTACCCCATTATGGTGCTAAAAAACTTGTATGTGGTATTATTAATAAGGGTTAATAAAAATTAATAAATAATATAATTTATCAGTGGTTGTTTTATCACTAATAAATGAGATCTTTTTCAGCGCTTTAAGGTAGAAGTATTAATGACTTGTTTCGATGCGGTGATAATGGGTTTACATTTATTTATTTATTTAGATAACAATTTTTTAATTATTAATTATATTTATTTTTGTAATTAATTATATTTTCATTTTATTTCTATTTTTATAATAATAAATAAAATTTTATTTAAATTTTTTTGTACTATAATTTATTCACATATTTAATTTACTAAAATTTTATGATTTTATTAATTAATGATTCTGCCATGTAAATTAATTTTGTTTTATTATATTAATGAAATTAGTTTTAATATGAACTATTTTATATATTTTTATTCTTTTTTTGGTTTTATTTAGAATGATCTAATAGTTTATATTTTATAGGCTTTACGAATAACATAATTTAAACATAATATATATGTAGTGTTTTAGTTATGTGGCATTGTAAACTTATAAAATTTGTACTATATGTACTTTGAAAAAGTAATTAAAAATATTTAATAAAAACTACAATATTATAAAAATAAAAATATTATAATCAATACAGTAAAGATTCATTAATATATATGATTCAAGACAATTTTATTTCAAAAAATAATATTTAGACAGTAAATGTACATGGTAACTCTAAATGATTATAAATTATAAATTATAAATAGATTTATAAGGAAATTTGTGACAAAAACAAGAAACATATTACTCAATTAAATATAAAAAAGACTTCATACAAATAATAATTACATACTAATAAGTATTATAACAATATATGACTAAATCATAATAATAATAATAGAATAATTAATAATTAATATTATTTATTAATTATAAAATAATATAGATCATTATAAATAATTATATAATTTATTATTATTCATAATTAATAACACTATAAATATTTTCATCCTTTATTATCCATAAATTATTATAATATATTCATTAAAACGAGTTAATTATAATTAAATTATTTTTATCCAAGATTTATTATCCTAACATTATTATACATTGTCAAGTTCCCAGATGCATGGATTTGTTTTTCTCTGTGGTCATGTAACCATATTTAATTAATTAATATAATCATATTTTATTACTAAATATTATAAATCAATTACTTTATGTAACACAATTGTTAATTATTATTTAATAATAAATATATTTATTTTTTATATACTAATTAATGAATAATATTTTGAAATTATAAAGTAATACAACCATAATGAACTCAACAATGTGATAATTCATAATAATTCTTCGAATAAAATTTAATGAGTTAGAAATATAAAAAATTATTATTATTATTCATTTACAAATAATTAAAAATATTAATTTCGAGAATTCATTATAACAAATTTATTATCATGAATTTATTTGTCTCACTAAACAATTCATTGTGATGATGCAATTATTTTATTTTAATTATATTTAAGATATAATAGGGAAGCATTAATGATGCTTATTTAAGGAGGGTGTGAACAACCGATCTCTCCCCTGACGCTCCTTAATATTGATAGCCATGGATCTCTAGATCCCCCGAACAAACATCACTATAATGGCGTTTTCCCAGGTTCTCGCTAGACCAATCCTCATGGTGGCGAGGTCGGTTAGTCATTGCATGCCTGATCATGTATCAATGTTTGTGAAGAATGAGAATTGGATGATGAAACATGGTCAGAACATCCAGGACGCTGACAAGAAGGGATTTTTTTTTCAAATTATTAAAATCAACCTATTCTTCCTTGAGTCTTTCAACCAAAGCGGAAACCACTCCAACCGCATAGAATCCAACCACATTACCGAACTCCCGGAACTACAAAACAAGGATATATCAGTGATACAAAATCATTTATCAACATTAAAAAATTATTGATAATGGATGATCTATTAATCAGTGGTCTGTTTTATTAGCCCTAAATATATCGTTCATAATGGACCCTTTTATTAGTAATTTTTGAATGAATTTATAAAATACGGTTGTTTTTTATAATTTTTTTCTTAGTTTAAGGCCCCCAATTTGGAAAACGCTTGACCCCATGTTAAATAGCACTATGATTCGCCACCCACTTAGGTTCTCACCATCCCTTTATCAGTCCGTGGTGCACCCCCACACAACCATTTAACTGTGCTCTCCCCCTAAACCTTCCCAGAGACAACTTCCACATGCTCATCCATTCATAGGACCTCTCTAAACAAATTTGGTCAGCCTTAGACATCCACTGAATACAAAATCATTACCACCAGACCAAAAAAACCTGGTAAAACTAAACAATATCCAACAACCCATTGATCCAGAGAGGAAACCTAGTCATGGAAAACATCGCCAACTCCATAGATAGAATTAATGATCCCATAAGCCCTAGGGAACCTTCATTCCAAACTATATCCACTCCAAGATAGAGATTAACAGTGCATAGAGATGTTATTGTGTGTTGGAAGTAAAAAGGGAACACATCATCCTCTACTATATGTTGTCTAGAAAGAATTTTGAGTGTCGACAGGTCATCCAAGAAAACCTTCTACCTAAAAAAAAATTGGGAGGAAAACAAGAGACCAAAGATTCCTACACCAGTTATCTATTTGATCATGAGAAACACCAAAAAACATAGTGGTGTACAAATACCTAAGTGTGTACTTCCCAAAATATTCCCTAGACTAACCCATTTTTTCACCCACCACTCTTGCCATAATTGGAACAATAATGATGAGATGATGATCTGTCTCATTGAACCATCTGTTAAAACTATCTTGATCCCACTCCACCAATGAATCATCAATTAGTTTTTTGAAATCTTTTATATTAAAACCACATATCAACATGCGAATAAATTCCAATATTGGAAACATTGTCCAAACAATGATCATTAAAAACATTAACCCTATTCCCTTCCACAATCATCCATAAACACCATCGTCTAAGAAGAGGGATATCACACCAAAATCATCTCAACAAAAATAATGGCCTCTGTGCATGCGATTCAGGTAGGACGTTGAACATAGGGATGTACATTCTAAAAAATAAGCTAGTAATGGTGTGATCAGTATTGGGCATAAGTTGAAAAACTTATTTTTTCAAAAGAGAATAATTAAACCATTTATGTTTCTTAAACCCAAGTCCACCACATGAAATAGAAACACCCAACATATCACATGTGACGTAGTGTGTTTAGTGTTTTCCATTATTAGATACCCTCCAAGTTGTTTTCCACGTTAGAATGAAATTGTTAAACAAGGATAATAATGAAATTGATCAATGACATGGAATACGAGGGGCTATCTTGGGTCCCATATTTATCCATAACTTCCTCCTCAGATCTGAAAATTTTTTGGTAGACCATTGATGAAAATAATTATCATATTATTCAATGATTACCATGAAAACATGTTTTCTTTGTCTTCTTAAAGTGGTTGTGAGCCTCACATATTTTTGATGCTTCTCATCCTTAGGAATCCTAAATATTCTAGGAATCTCCTTCAACCTCATTAGTGTAACACCTTTGTTGAATGATTGTTCAAATTTAAATGAATTAATATGATGTCGAGAAGCCTTACCATAACTAGGTATAATCATCACAAATGAGTGACACTCATGTTTTGTATCCCAAGAGAAAATAATGAAATCATATGCGTAGGAAATTTGGGAAACAGGTGGGCCATTGTGACATTCCAAGTCTCCATGGTAAGTTCCATGCTCCACCGCATTTGGAAGGAGGTGAGAGAACACATCCTCCATTAGAATTAATAGGCCATGAAAGTGTAGTTCCACTTATCAAAACCCACTCGAGCATATGAATGTACACAATTTATACCCCATTAATTTGGAAACTACATTGATTTACATGATCTATATTATTGTATGATTAATATTTTTGGATGATTTTTTTAATTTCATAAAATTTTTATTTGTTTAGTCATTGTTTCTTTATTTTTGATTGTACATATTGATCATTATTTTATGTTTTCAAAGTCTCTCCCTTGAAACTGTAAAATCTTATTATGTATCAAGTAGGTTATTTTGGATAAAAATAAAATATAAATGATAATTAATATTTTAATGAATCATAGACCATATACTGTAAATATAAAAATAGATGAAAATAATTATATTTTCATAAATCTAATAAACCTAAATTATTTTACATTCCAGAAATATTGATGATTAATAAAATGACATTTAATCTTGAAAACAATAATTCGCATAAAATATATTATAAATATTTTTTAAATACTTTTTTTTCGAAAAATACCGAAAAAATAAAAATCACTAGAAAATTAATTAATGAGAAAAATTAATTCAAAAATATGATTACAAAGAAAATTATTTGAAATTAAAATTACATCTAAAAATGTTTTCGGAACTAAATTTTTTTTCTTTAACATCATTGTCCATTAGCAGTGAAAGAAAAAAAACTGATGATGGTACTATTTATCAGCACTAATACAAGAACTGGTAGAAGGTACCGTTAATCTATGATTTTTATTCTTATGAACGATACCCTTTATCTTCACTTTTTAGTGCCCATAAAAGGATCATTTATTAACACTTCTTAGCACAAATAAAGGTCCAAATTTAATGAAATAATTATATAAATAGAAAATAAAAATATGTATGTTAATACATATTAAAAAAATATTTGATAAATATTTATTGATAAAAAATGAATAAATTTATAATACTCTATATAAATTATAAATACTGACAAATAATATGAGGAGGAATGGTTGGTGGGAGATGCTGAGGAGTTCCACCAATGGTGCATGAGTATTTTCATCAACTAGGGCTCCTAATAAGGATATGCAAGCTGCTTATTTTCTCACTCACGATATTTCTGACCCATGTTAGGGAATCTGTGACATTATTCCCCTCTTTGGTATTCTCTCATGAATTCAAGATTCATGGTTGTTCGATTCCAATGCTTTCAACCCCCTCATTTACCTCTAAATATCTCTATGAATGTATAAATCATATTTTACTGTAAATTATGATTTTTTATGTTATTTAATGATGTGTCTTTAGTTGGATTCCCCATTCCATAAAAATTTATTTAGATGAATCTTTTCTTTAAAACATGTCTATATTGATCTTAACATTTTCAATGTATTAATTTTTATCATTGCATGAATAAAAAATTTAAAAAAATATACAGAATGTAAAATAAATCAAAATTTTAGATAAAATATTATTTTTCAATGGTTGTGGAAGATGGTTTTTTCCGTTCTCACGGACTAGTGGTGTTAGATGCCTGAATCCAAAAATATCATTCAAAATTGTATAGAAAAAAAATGGGACGTTAAAACCAAGAAGTCCTGGTTTGGTGGTAATGAACAGCATGCACAAGATACATGAGAACTAGATGTTTCATCTGAGTCAGGATCTTCTTATTATGTCTCCTCCAACTTAGCATCCCTTCATCATGGACACACCCCAATCAGTGTCATTTTAGATGAAAACCCTATTGTAATGATTTAGCTAGTTGGTAATTTCCCTCTAACTCGCACTCTTCTTTTGGAGCTATTCTTATTAACTTTATTTATCTCCCAATAAACTGAAACCTCTTGAATGCTAATTTTTAGGGTTTCTAGTTATTCTGGAGTGGAAATAATATCAACCACAACCCCTCTAGTTTTTTCAACATCATCATAGTCTCCAACTTCATTCCCTGAATTCTCATTATGAAAAAATTGAAATTCAACAGAATTTGATGTAATCGACTTCCCATTATTTTGTTGATCAACTATGAACATTGGTGAGGAATTTTTGATGAATTTTAAAATATCTATTGCATGATTATGTGAATTTGTTTTCAAATCAATCATATAGAGTATAGATGATCATTCATATTTCATTGATGTTAGATCATTGATAGCAAGAGACAGAAAAATTGGCTTTGTCTTCAAAATATGATCTTCAACCATTTTTAAATAATCTTTTCTTGAACATTCTGCAATCGACTATTCAAGTTCACCATTTTGAACAAAAATATGATTTAATACATCTTCATCAACTGATTGACTATATGTTTCCTCATAATAATTATCAGTGTTTTTCGTTGACATTTGGGACATGAGTTTAATTTCTATAGATGATCCTTGTTTCAATGTGAGTTCTACCACAAGATACTACATAGAATTCACTACTACAGATGGGGTTATACATGCAATCAATTTTTTTCCCAACGATGCTACACCAATAATTTCTTTTGTAATACATTTATAGCACAAAGCATCATCAACAAATTTACCATCTCCCTTAATGATTTTTGAGAAAATCCTTATTAGGTGAAATAAAATCTTTATATGGAGGTAGTGACCAACTATTAATGGAATGAGTTAACTAATAAATCTCATGGGTAATAAAATTTATAGATCCTTTTTCAAAAAGTTCATCCCATGGAACACTATTATGAGAATCATCCCTAGAAGGAACACCATTTAATGTATCCCATTTTATAATTCGTTTTTCACAACCATTATTCATTCCATCATCTACAGTTATAGAGAAGGAGCACATAAACCCTTTTAGGACAGTGAAGTCCTCTATATACATCAATAAACATCACGACCTCACATATTACATTTAAAAAAACATAAATCCCTTTATAAATTAACTTTTTACATTCCCAATGGATAGAAAACTAGTACATAACAAGGGTAATTTTTTATACCTTATAGATAGATCAAAATAGATGTCCATAATAAAGTGTCACGAATTATATGGAAATCAATCTAAGATCCACCACTACAAGGATGCACAAATAAATCCAAAAAATGATTCCTATATAAATTGATCTAATTTTTATAGTTGTAAAAATTAATAAAAAAATATAAATGAAATATCTATGGATTCTATAGAAATCTTTCAAACATTATATTTATACCCAAACTAAAGTTCTTATGTTGGATACAACAAATGGATTAAAACAAGGGTCCAAATATGGGATGCACAATGCCACTAGCATGAGGGATATCTTTGAAAACCCCCATGCCATTCAATAAGTCTTATTATACCGAAACAAATGTTGAAATGATCAATTATAATATGGATTAATTTCTTTCACAGAATTCCCAAACAACAATTATCTTTTCTTCGAAGCCATATTCCCTCCATGTTTGTTGACCAATGGGAAACACCACTCTTCCAATAATCAATAATTATCTAACTGGAATCAGATCGATAATAAATACATGATTGAACCGAATGTGGGCTGAATTACCTCATCGAATGATATACCCATCAACACCATCATATCTCTAGGTAATGTATGTTTTTTCATGATTAGATCTAGCATCATGGTAGTGATAGCCAAGTCCCTTTGAGATATTTGTGGCTGGCCCCATCAAATGATCATCAACATTTTCCTATGGTCCTTGAGGATGGGTAATGGAATGCTTTGGAATCAAGTGAACTCTTATCCTGAAACCTTGATCGGAGACCAAGAAGGGGATTATTATCAAGAATTCTATTATGTGAGTAAAATCATCCTTGTGTTAGAAAGGATGTAGTATGAAACACCCTATTATGTTCCACCATGGACGAAAACCCATAAGCATTATTGGTGGAAGATAAGAGAATCTCTTGAAAATCCTTCATCCCAGTACTATTTATTAGTATTTAAAATGTATATATAGTATACTCAATTTATTACTTTATATCAATAGTTATATATATATATATATTTAAATATTTTTACAATAAACTCATTATTATTTTTATTTAATTAATTATACCATTTTATTCAGATGATTTTCAGTGATAAAAATGTGATGATAATGGATCCCATTTCGTGCAGAAATAATAAATTGGTAAAGGGTACCATTTATAAGCGATATAAAGGGATGATAAAAGGAACACATTATCAGTGGTTGTTTTAGTGAAGATAAATAGAACCATTGCCAGCTCTATATTCTAGTGATGTTAAAGACCAGTTTTGTAGTAACGATAACATTTGTAATTCTAATGTTTTTTTAGATACCAATTTTCTACTATTTTTTTAAACAAAATTAATTAATTTTGTTAGTAATAACGTTTTATTTGTATAATCATTTATTAATATTTTATTAGATTTTATTTATACTATATGTTATGAATATTATTACTTTTTGAATTAAATATAATATATTATCATTAATAAATAATTATTACATATAAATTATTATTATTTATTATAATTATCAAATTAATTTTATTTTCAACTATTTATTATATTTTCAATCTATGTATTATATTTCATTTAGATTGTACATGTAGATTATATTTAATAATCTTTAACAGTTTCATGATTGAAACATAATATGTTTGGTGTGTATCATGTTCAGAACATTGAAAACATATAAAAACGAACTATATATACAATCTAAAAGAAATTTAAAACATTGAATAAATCCATAATGATTTGTCAAAATTTAATTTTTTTATAAACCTAATAATTATAGATTATTAAATATGATTGTAAAAAATGTTGTTTCAGAACATAATACTTGTTCATTAAAAGAACTATGTAATTCAGAAATCTTATAAAATTTATATTTCACATATATTTTAAATGAAATTTATGGTATGAACATAAATAACATTAACTAACAGAATATAAATATGATTTGATAATAATAATAAATATAAAATAATAATAATTACGAAAAAAATATGAATTAATAATAAAACTAAAACATGTTCTAATAATTAATAATATATAATAATAATATGATTGTATAGTTCAATATTGATAATTATATTATTATATTTATTATTCATAAATAATAACAATATTATTATTTTCATCACATTATTTCCATGAATTATTATTAATGACTTCATTATAATGATTTCTTTATCAATATTTTCATATAATCTGGACATTAGTATCCATTATTTGTTATCCATTGTCATGTTCCTAGATTCATGATTTTTTTGTATCTATTTTTTTATGTAACCCACTACATTTACTAAAAAATAATCATATTTTTATTCATAAGTACAATAAATAATAATAAATTATATAATATAATCACTACTGACTATTTAATTACAAATATATATAATATTTTATATAATAATAAATAAATAATATTATAGAATTCTAAACAAATACTATAATAATGAAATAATTAATGTGATATTTAATAATCATTTGGTACATAAATGTTATTGAAAATTAATAATAATCATAATCACAATCATAATTAAGTTACTAATAATTATTAATATTAATATCAAGAAATTATTATAAATAAATTATTATCATGATTTTATTAGTATTAATATATTAATTGTAGTCTTGTTCAATGTATATTCATTTTATTTGAATGCAAATATAAAAGGTGATCATGTATGGGACATATTTAAGAAGGGTGTGAGAAAATGACACCTCCTATGAATCCCCTTAATATTGCATGACATTTCTCTATGTATCCAAAACATTATAGTCTAAGAACTCACCATGGTGCTTCCTATCATGACATTCATGACACCCATCTTTGGTAACCACATATTTCCAGATCATGTCTCCATGCTGGTGATGCAAGAGACCTAGATAGTGTGGCATGAACAGATCTTCCTAAATGATGCCGAGGAGGATCAATTTAATATTTTCAAAAGGATCATAGTGTTCCTCGATGCCTTGAACATTGGGGATGATAAATCCTATAACACGACACCCAACCACTTAATCGACCTCACACAACTACAATAATGAGTTTAATCATCTCTAAATGAATCTTCAATCAGAGCTACGACATATATGATAATACTGGAACTATTAAAATTAGTTCCCTTTTGTCATCCCATTTTTTAATGTGCAGGAAAAATAAATGATAATTAAAAAAGTTAGAAATATTTCGTAATAGGAGGGAACCCTTTTTAAAGAATTTCAACCACTTTCAAAATCAGTATCAAGGCCCACCCATGTGCGAACCAGCCACCCATTTAAAAGTACTTGGAACACCCACCCCTTTAAAATGATACTTCCCCCCACCTCAATTGCCCGAACAGTCATTCCTCTACAACGATACAATCTAGAGACCACTATATTTCCCTCTCATACCTTTACCACTCACCCATCTTATTTAATTCCCCATTTTATGATATATATATAGTCATATTTATTTGTATGTAAATATATATTTATATTAATATACACATTGTTACATGAATATATATATATATATTCTTATATATATAGTGTTATATTATTTTATATATGTATATCATTAAGTATAATTATACATATTAATTTATATTTACCTATATTTTATATTAATATTCATATTTATATGTCTGTATATATAGAAAATAAATTTCAATTTGTTAATACACACATAACTATACACAGAAACAGACACATTATATAAGTATATAAATATTCACATATTAGTATTTTAAATAAATTAGATATTAGTTTTTATTTGGATAAGTATTATATATTTATAAATATATTATGCATACATTTATATATATATATGATTGATTATTTATTTATAAAATTAAATATTTATATGTGAATATATAAAAAAATATTTATATGTACATATATATATCATTATAGAGAACTATACATTATGAAAAATGATAAAATTTTAAACACAAAATATCAATATGAATGTAATATCTGAGAATAAATTCAATCACCACAGAAAAATTAAAAAATACCCCCTTAAGCAAGGCTAAAATTTCCTCAAATGTTATCCAATTGTGGTACCCCAATTAAAAGATAAATTTTCCCGGCCTTTTGTTAATTTTTTCCCCTACAAAAATATTTCAATGTATTACATTCTTCATCGAGTGTGTAAATATCATCTAATTATTCAATTTGATATGGTGTATAGTACGAATATACACCCAAATCAAATGTTATGACCCCTTGATATTTGTGTTCCATTTTCATCAAATTTTATATGTTTTATTAATTTTCCAAGGATTTGTTTCCTTAAATTGTAAATAAATAATTATTAATCGATAGTAAATGGAAAAATATTAATTAATATTATTTTTAAAAAATATTTTATAAGATGTTTCACAAAATATAATATATATTAAGTGTAAATTTATATTTACATTTATCAAAATAAAAATATATATATATATAATACATTTATAAAAATATTTATATTTATATATTTAAACATATAAAGATTATAAATTATGTTTTTTTGAAATATATACATTAAAAAATGAATTAATAAAACCATATTTAATTAGCGCTGATAAAAAAAACAGATAATGTTGTTACATTTATCTGTTTTAATACCCTCTCATAAGGGTACCCCTATAGAATACATTTTTACCATTGTTAAAAGGTGACATTGTTAAAACCTTTTATCTGAACAGAATATGAGCATGGTCCCCCCAATCTGTGCTTTGTCTCGTTGTCATCTCTCCATCACCCTGCCCACTATCTAGAGGTGTCTAAAAATGTCGATTGGATGTTACTTGGTTCATTAAAACCCATAAATGGTCACCATACATACAGATGTTACTATGAATTATCGTTAGTGGTGGACCAGGAAAGGATCACAATAACCAAATCTAGTTAGATAGTGTCACTCTCAGAGAGGCAGCTTGTCGGTTACATGTCCGAAAATGGTGGAAATAATTGAGGCACCCGGGTATGGGATTTGGACTATGTCATCCAACATCAGTGCATCACCGAAGAGAATGATTGCCTATACCCAGCCATAGATTACACCTTCTAGTAATTATTGGTTTCTTCCATGGGCAGGTATGGGTATGCATCCTCTTTGGTGATTCCCTGGTGTTGGAATACATAGTTCAAATCCTGTACCTGGGTGCCACCATTATATCCATCGTTTTTTGACGTGTAGTCAATGTTCTTATACTTCAAGAGTGACTCTATCTGGAAATTTTTAATTAATATTATCCCTTACTCAGCCACCAATACATAAAATTCCTAGAAACATCTGTAGGTGTGTTGAACCATTATGGGAGATAAAGCACCATGTTCCCTCAAATCATCATTTTTTTGCATGCTAAGTTCCCCTACACTATCTGACACCTCTAGATAATAAGCAAGGTGATGGGGAGATAACGGTTTAACAAAGCCTAGGTAATAGTTCCGAAATTCAACTTTTGTGCAAAAATTGGTTTTTCACAGTCCCGCCTTTTAACAGAATTTAAAATTGATGATAGTGGCGTATGATTATGAGTGGTTTTTAGGGATGATAATTGAACCCCCAATTTATCTATGCTTTTCTATTATCTCTAATAAATTGGGGTCTGTAACAAATAATTTTTTAAAGGGTATATTTAATAAAATCATAAATAAATAATGAAAAAATATAAAAATATAAATACAAAAATATAAATATTCATAATGATGAAATATTTATTTTTTAATTATGTTTTAGATAAAAATTAATTTGCATTTACATTTAATATATGTGATATTTAGTGAATTTAATCTAATTGAAAAAAAACTTTATTTTGGAAAAATTAAAATATTAACATACTATTAAAATAATAGTTTATATATATTTTTATAATGAAATAATATATTAATTATAGAATTACTAATAAATTGATGATTAATATATTTAATAAAATCAAATAATATATATATATATTAACATATTTATATATTAATAATATTTAGTAGATTCTTTATTCGATTAGTTTTGTTGTTAAATTAAAATGCAAATAAATATATTAAAACACTATTTAATTTAGTAATATATATTGTTCAACAAAATAAAATATATATATATATATATCAATCCTATACAATACACCAAATCTTATTCAATAATATAGATCAATAAATATAAATATGAAACCTTAAAACAGTAACAATCATTGAACCATCATAATTTAGATAACAAAATCACACAAATACAAACCATAAAACAAAAAAAAATATCAAGAAAATATTATTAAAACATATACTAAATAATAAAAATTGCCATATAAAAATTAAAAATACATTAATTGTAATTAAAATAAATATTATTTCAATAATTTATTAGAATAATTAAATTAAATTCAAAAAAAAATTGAAGTGGGAGGTTACATGGGATGGTTTAATGAATGTATATTTACTAATGTGGGTTTGCGAATGGAGATTTATGAAAGGAGTATTTAAGAGGTTTTTTGATGGGGTATCCTTTGTGCCATATTCATTCATTAATGAAGAATAGATTCACACCAGCAACCATAGTTGAATGGGGTGTTGTGCAGGATTGATAGTTGTATGAACATTCCCATCTTCATGAGTTCTATAAAATGGATTTTCAAATCATGATCATTCAGTAAATGTGAAGTGATATCTTGATTCATTAATAATGAACTATTACTATAATATACCAATAGAGGAAGACTATATTTGTTCACTGAATGGAGGATGATGATGGGAATAGATTATATCGAGATATCATCTGGGGTTTTATTGATGATTGAGTGGAGTTTTCTAATCAAGCACCCTATTCATCTAATTTTTAAGGAATTAGCTATTCTTGAAGAAACCTTCTTTTAATTATTTAATTGATGGAAATTACCTATTACGTGGCACCATTGAAATATTTGTGATATTTTACCTTTTAAAAATAGAAATATCAATGATATTATTTATTATGAGTTTCTATCTAGAAAATATCCTTTGGGAATGAAATTTAAACTAAGGTTCATAAAGGGAATGTGATTTACAACTTCTATTGACAAACAAACAACCCACAGATATGGAATTATTATCACTTATATAAAATTTAAGGAATATGTTTTTCTATAATGATCATATATGGATGAAATTCAATTTCTTATGGTTGATAATAAAAAAATCTATGAATTTATATCTATTAAATGTGTCAGATTTCCCACTATACAACTAAAACCAAAAGGAAACAAACCATTAGTAATATTTTGCAAATGAAAGGAAATATAAATCCCCAGAAGCAAAACAATGGAAATAATTTATATAAAAAAACCTGAAAATAATGGTAAAATTTTGTAAAGAAAAGAGAACATGTGAATTACATATACGATTCAAACCGTTTATTCATACTGCACACCAAGAACACCACCAACATTGCTTCTTTATAATGAAATGATAAAAAATGGAAAACAAAGTAGAATATTTTGTATAATAATCATTCAAATAGATTAAATAATAAGAGGAATGAATGTTTCCAATGTTAAAATATATCAACAAATTATAACATAAGAACCAGGGAAACATACAATAGGAACATATGAAACCTAGTTTGAATCCCCTTTCTAGGGATATCATCAAATGTAAGAGCACCCATAATGAATAATTGAAGCGAATTAATACTTCAAATGAACATTAAATTATTTGAATTATCTGCTAGGATCGTACACCCAGAACTAGCAGCAAATGGTTTTTCCAATTATATCTACCAAACAGCTCTCCAACTATTGATTATATCCTTCCTCATTTATTAACATATATCTCATATTCACATAATATAAGACATCAATACCTCTCTATTGGATGATGTGGGGTACTCTAGAAACTAAACATGAAGCAAAAAATCCCGCAAAAAACTTTCAACTCCATTAATATATTTGGTTTTTTGTAGAGATTTGGAAAGTATTCCTTAAAAAATACCAAATGGAAAAAAGTTCACAATGTTATTCACATACTATTCCATGTAATGGTCACCATGATTCACTACATAAATGTACTAAACCATTATTTAAGGGTAATGTGATTCAATATAGGTGTCAGTGGCTACTACATAGGGGTCCACACATTATATGTAAGGGTTGGTGAACTGAATACATAACTATGTAAGGATATTATAGTCCTCACATAAGAGTACAAATCAAGAAATCCAATCACTTTAGTCTAAATAATTTTATTGTTACTGTCATACTTATCCTACCCAATAACACATTATGGAAAGCCTGAGTATATGTAATTATATCAATTACACTACCCACATTACGTAAGGGTTATCACACAGTTATGTAAGATTATCATGATCCCCATGTTAAGTTAACCCTACAACATAGAACATAAATAAATGTAAAAATAACCTAACTAACTGTTCTCCATGAAAAAAATCCATGTAATGGTAACGACCCACTAATGTAAGGTAATGGATACCACATGTAATCGTAAACACAGCTCATGTAAAGGTAACCAACCTACATGATAGAGTAAAAAACATTATGTAAAGGTAAAAAACAATAAAAAAATAATTAAAATTTAATTCAATCAAAGAGAAACCAATATTATTAGTAAACTATCATGTAATAGATGATTATTGAGTGAAAAAATAAATGAATAAAAAACAAAAGGTTCTCATCAAACTATTTCATCATAGAATTCCAGGGGTGGAATCCACCCAATAGCTAGTGCTAGGTCTTCTTTTTCAATCGAATCAATATCCTCTTCAGAAAATTAATCTGACCCCGAATTGGAATATAAAATATCCCTATTAAAAAAAACAAATGAAACCCCTCAATTATAGGCTATTTATTCATGTTCAATATAAAAGGACTTTGGGGTGATTTAGTAGGACTATGTTTCACAACCATCTCAACTAGTTCCGAAACACATTCAATATCATTGCTGGACCTGTCTTCTAATTTTTAACATCATAAATGAATATCATCAACCACCATACTATTATCTATTGAGAACTGAGAATCCATTGGTTTTAAATGAAGAATAATAAAATAATCTTCCTCCTATATATACCTTTCCTACATAACAGGTCTTGAACTATGAATTATAATTATCATTTTTAGAAATTATGGAGTAGATCCAACGTTGTTCATCAACCTATTTACAATTAATATAAATTATAGCTTCTTCACCCTATCTACCCATTTTATAATTATTCTCTATGTTGGATTTGATGTCTTAAAATGTACTATTTTTACGTTGATTATATATTATGGATGTACTGAATATTATAAAGACATCTCATTTCATATAGTTCATTTTGAAATATTAATACAATGTAATAATGACCATGAGTATACATGATATTATCAAGGTTACAACATATCTCTACAATGATGACAATCATGATATGATATGAAAATATTCATAAATAATGTTATACTGTAGGATAATGTACTATAATGGGACACATAGTACATATAATATAATTTGTGAGTAATCCTGATAAAGTGATGTTTCTGCTCATGAATTTCACAATTTGTAATCTTCAATATGGGATATAATGATAACAGACCAACCAGTAAGAATTCTATTTCTTTATTCGAAATTAGATTTATTTTTCAATACTGTGTAATGTCCCTTATAATTAATAATTGTCATTCATGCATTCCATTAAACAAGAACATGTATTTTCTAATGAAATTAATAATGGAATATATTTTTGATGAGGTAGGGTATGTTGGTTTGTCTTAATTGATATATAATTATTGTATAATTCAAGTAAGGATTAGTACCTTCCATAAATATAGAAGTTGATATTTCGACCATTTTTATGGAATAAAACATTGTCAGAAAATTTAATGTCCATGGTGTACCAATGAGTTTATGTAATATAGTTGAAGATCTATGTATCAACAATATAGGTTAGTGACATAAATGTGAATCCTTGTTGATGAGATGTCATGGAAATGTGATTATATTACATAAGGATCATTCATATTTGGTGGCTTTCATTGTGGAATTAATATCATTTTTATGGGAGACATGACCCATTTCTAAATAAGAATAATGGAAATTAGGAAAGGACAAAAAATTCCATTGATATTCAATCCTAGAGGTCCACACACAACATCATTTTTATGATATTTACAAAATTATCACTATATTTAATTATTGATTTTAAAAATATTTTTATGTCAATGGGATGATTTTATATTAGGTTTGTCTATCACAATTATTTATTAATGAGTGAAATAAAAAAAATTAGGGTGTTTAATAAATTCTAGAGGATTCCAAATATACCAGGACAATGTTATGTGAAAAAAATAGTAATTAAAATGTCGGTTACAATATATTTTTTATTATGTATGTTATCATTAATGAAAATGTATGAATATATTATAATTAGTTGGAAAGGGGTTGAATTATTATTTATAATATTTTTTATGCATGGAACGTATTTAACAATAATTTTAACCTAAAGAAAAGATCTATAAATAGATATTTTTGTCTATTCTGTGTGGGTATTAGTGTGTAATTAAAAATATATTAATTTCATTGAAAAATAAATTTTATCTTGACTCCTATCTCCCTCTCAAGAACTACAAACATAATAAATAATCATTCTAGAACTAACGATGTGCTATAAGTTGAAATTGAAATACAATCAATTCACAATGAAGAACCCTAGATATCACATGGTGTTTCTTAAATATCAATGGAGCTTTTGTGGATTATCGTTAGAGGGACTATATCATTGCTTACCCATTGTTAATCAAAGGCCATCTTAAAGGGAATTTTCATAAAATCGATATCATCAATGAAGAAAAATCCTAAACCCATGTATTCATCTATTTTGATATTAAATAAATTAATTATTAATTATAAATCCAATTTCCTCACTCTTTGATTTGGAAATTTAAATATTAAAATTAATTTTAATATATCACCATCTATCACACTCTGACATATCTCTCAGAACCAATAATTGGTATCTGAGGGTCATGATTAAATTTGTAATTATTTATTTTATTATTGATCCATATAGAAACATTGTTGATTTTTTATTCGATATTATATATTATTTAATTAAATTTAATATACATGTTATCAAAATTTTAATCATGTACATTCAGTTTATCATTTTCATAAAGGTATAATAATAGATGAGGAATGATTGGAGATTACATCTGGAAATGACAATGTATCGCCAGTATGAGAGGGTCACAATGTGTTTACTTGAATGTATATGTTTTGTACCATATTAAGCTACATCTATTCAGGCCATGAGATACTAGACATGCCATGTAATTATTACACACAGGGTAAACCATTTTTGGATTGGCTAACCCTCGACATGGTTGTGCATTTACCTGGTGTGTATCAGAGTACATGTTGTGTAGTTTTCATGTGTTAATGAATTAAAGAACGAAAAAAATGTTGTCATTATACTGTGTAATATATAGTAATACATACAACCTATATCATTCATGATAAACATGACATGTTCGTGGTTTAAATGGAAAGTAGTTCATCAATTCATGTGTTTAGGATACACAACGAGTTATTAGAAAAAATGACATTAGATACACATGGTGTGTAATTGGATAGAAAACATCAAGTAGTTTATCACCTTCTAAATTAATGTGTCATATAGATGGATTCATAGGTATGTGGAATTTGGATTACATGGAATATATCATGAATTCACACACTATTTAATCATCTGAGACACAAACCAATGGCTTATCATACTTTCTCAAGAGCACGACCAGTAGATTCATTCCTTTTTTGTGGAATGTACATGCAATATAGTAATACCAAGTCAACATGACCAAGCCCTAGGTGTATGACACAGATACATGACAACATTGGTAATCTATGTATACCTAATGAGTAAAAATTGTGTATTATTGCAATAACATGTAGAATTAAATTACAAAAAATTCAAAATAAAATATTTTAAAATAGAAATCATTCATTATAACTGTAACTATTTTTAAATTTAGTAACGTTTTTAACGAATTTGAAATAATAAAATAATTTCCTGTAATTAATATGAAACTATTGTTTATAAAATTTATTTTCCATTGATATATTTATGATATCTGCAAAATAATTTTTATTTTCATTATATTGAAAGGTAATTGATTTAATAACTAAATATATCATATTTATCCGATAAATAATTAATAGATAATGTAATAAATGTAATTTATTTATCAAAAATAATTATGATTTGTAAATTGATGCACCAAATATTTATTAATAAATGAAAAATATAGTTCAACCATTTCAAAGTATTTGTTCAATGGTGAATGTAAATTTCCTCCAACATTCCATTATCATAAATTGACGTAAAATATTTTTGTATCCTAAAGAACTAAATCATACTCACATAAATTATCTCCCTTTTTGTCATCATATATACTACATGATTTTTCCCTTGTAATAATATGAACTAAAACAAATAAATATGGTTAACATTCGAAAATAATTTCACTCAATGAACTATCATTCTCGATGGAAAATTCATCTTTCTAGACATGAGGCCTTTAAGACATGTGTGTAATAAAATTCAACTAATACATAATTCCAACTACATTGAACATTGTGATTAATCAAATATATCATATCCTAGTGTATGGATTTATATGAAATTCCAAATCTAGTGTAATGATAAATAATCATTGAAAATTCCAATGTGAGTACCAAAGAATCGTCCACAACTAGAGGAATATGTTGTCTTGGATGCTTCTCCATACACATTATCCTTTAACCAAATGTGTTATGTGGGATCTAATATAACGATTTAATCATTAGTGGTTTTCTGTGCATAAATATATTTCTATGTAGCCTAGATATGCTTTGATCATTTAATTTGTTGTTCATATATCATGTTTGAATTTTTGAGGCAATATACACATCAGTCAATGTAGCTTATATTACCACATGTATGGAAGCAAGCCAATTCAAATAAAGTTGGGCATTAATTTCATTCCATAAATTTGGAATGATAGAGGTAGAATACACCATATAAATATTTTGTATATTTTATCTATCTCCATCATTATTGGTGGACTTCATTATATCATCATGATGATTCATTATAAATATTTCAATTTTAAAGATGATTCAAACATAGAACCATCAAAAGATAAATAAATCAATAACTAATAATATAATTTTTCACGTTATCATAGGATGTCCAACATTAGATGAAAGATGACATGACTAGATTCCCAACCCATATTGCTTGTTATAAGGGGGTAAAATGGGTTTATTGATTCTACAAGTGATAAGGAATCTCTATGGCCGAATAAAGTATCTCTTGAGCATCAGTAACCATGATAGTGTTATGATAGATCCATAATATCTCATTCTATATTATTATTATTTATTGTTGAAGAATAAATTATTATTTTGGCCCTATATAGGATTATCATTATAAATAATTTCGTACAGATGAATTTAGTGAATTTCATGGGGGAAATTGTTACATTCGAGCCATTAAGAGAGGTTATTAGGTCATCAATAGTCATAATATACCTTCTTAGAGGTACATAAATGACATCCATCTGGGTTCCTTCCTTATTGTTTTAAGTATATAAATAAATAGTACATTTCTTATATAATAAACATATGGATTTTATCATGATATCATTAAATGATGATTTTATTACATTCCAGAAAATGTTTTGATGTAATGTGAGTATACATAAATCAGACATGTAATATGAATTATTTAATGAAAATAAATATTATATATATTAGATTGGAATATATTGTAAATGAATTTATTATGAAGCCCATCATTAAAGCTGATAAGGTCTATCGAATGATTCCTCCCTGTATCTTTAGTTTTGATACATTATTTCCAAGAATGTGTGATTTTTTCATAGAACTTCGTAGTCCAATTATAATTAATAACCATTCTTAGAAGATATCTAATGAAGCATCTTGGCCATATTATAGTAGTAATATAGTAAATAAACACGCATGTGGTCAGAGACATCACAAGAAAATAGCATACCCCAAAATATGGGGGCTCTAATATATGTAATGAATATGATCCTATTTTATACTCCTAGATCCCTTATTAGCATTACATTCTTAGAAATTGGAACGTCATCCTCAAATACTATAAACCATTTATTATATATTAAATGAAATTGATGACATGAACAAAATAAATATTAATTTACAAAATATAAAATTTATTTCATAAAAATAAAAAGTAAAAAATAAAAAGTATTAAAAAAAATTTATGACATAATAATAATAATAAAATAATTAATTTTTAATAATATATAATTATAATATGATTATAAAGATCATTATTAATAATTATATTATTATTATTATTATTAATCATAAATAATAACATTTATTTATTTTTCGTCAATTTATTTTAATTTATTTATTATATTGACATCATTATAATCACTTAATTATATCTTGTTAATTGCAATTAAATTATAAGTAACTAGGATTTATTATCCTAGAAATATTATTCTTTTCAATTTTTTTAGATTCATGTATTTCATTTGTATCTGAGAGGGTATGTAGCCTTAATTAATTAATAAAAATAATAACATTTTTTCATGAATATAATAAATAATAAATAATTTACATAACATAAAAATTATATATTATATATTTGTTAATATAATTAATTTTTTATATAATAATAAATAAACAATATAATAAAATTGTAAAAAATTCAAAAACAATGAAATGTATAATTTGATATAATAATTTTTTACTTAAATGTTAATGATTAATACTTATTATAGAAAAATAACAAATCACCTACTAAAAATTAATAATTTTAATTTTAGTACATTAATATAAATACATTATTATCATGAATTTATTATAATTAATCTATTACTCATAGACAAGATGCATTTCTTTTTTTTATCTTAGTGCAAACAAAAATGGTTGGCGTGAGGATAATTATTTAATGAGGTCATGGACAATAGAAAACTCTTTATAAGCCCTTTTAGATTAAATGAATTTTTTCTCCAGATATCCCTGAAAAACATCATTTTCGTGGAACACACCCATTTTTCGGCCATGATGACCTTCTCAGTGGCTGTGTCTAGCATCCATAATGTGCCCGATCAAGTTTCCATGTTGATCAAGAAAGAGAGGTGAATGGAATTGCCCAGTAAAACCTTCCTAGAAAATGATTTGAAGCATGTTATGTTGTGAATTATCAAAATAAACATGAAGTTGACCGAGGATTTCAAACGCCGAAGTAAAAACATCTACCACATGACAACCAACCACTTCATGACCTCACACTATTACAATATAGGGTCCTATAAGCACTAAAAAAGAAATTATGGGCACTAAAATAGTTTTAACCGTAGAGGCACTATTAAATGTTTGTTCTTGTTTATCAATGATAAAAAAAGAGTTGCTAAGGGCCCCTTTTTTAAACACTTTTTTAATAGTATATATAAACAGAGAAAGATTTATAAAAACACTAAAAATATCTGTAAATCGGTGGGACCCCCCTTTTACAAATGTTGACCCCCTTTCAATTGCACTAGGATTCTCTCCCAGTGCACACACCTACCACCCCTTTAATAGTGATTGTCACACCCCCACCCATTAACATCACTAGAATCTTGAAACTGCTCACACACCACTTTCTCTTCTTGGATTTGATCTCGAATCCTCTTCCATTTGTGCATGCACCATTACCACACAACTATCTTGTTGTTCTCCCTTTAATGATATATTTATTTATTTTCATATATATTTTGTTAGATTTATCTATAAATTAATATATATTTATTTGTATATTTATAATTATATTAATATTTTTTTCTTCATATATTAATATATATGTATTTTAATATATATAAAATTATTAGTATATATGTTTTTCTTTTTATATTAATATATATTTATATATATTTATTTACATATATATATATATATTTCTAATTTTTAACCATAAATTAATTTGTATATTAATATATATATATATATGACTGGTTTTAAATATTTTTAGATAATATTTGTTTGTCTGTGTGTCTATAAATAAGGAATTAAATAAATAAAAATATACATCATACATACACATGTATATATGTTATATAAAATTATATCTATTAGTAAAATTATACATTCTTATATAAATTCATATTTATATATTTATTCATATATTATATATTAATATTAATATTTTTATGTTAGAATATATAGAAAATATATATCATTTTTTTAAAACTCACACATTAGAATTTACAGACACACATTATTTAGTTATATAAATACTCATATATTTTTATTTCAAATAAGATAGATATCCGTTTATATTTAGGTAAGGCCATTATATTGGGGAATATTATATTTATTTATATATTCGTTTAGTTATTAATTTATAATATTGATTTTTTATTATAGAAAATATAAAAAATGTATATATTTTTATATGTTTGATTATAAATAACATGTCATGATCAAAAACGATAAAATATCTAAGTGATAATAACAATATGAGTGTAATCCCTAAGAATAAATTTATTCCACAGTAATAAAGGGAAATAATACACCCATAACAATGTGGAATTTCAATAAAATGTTAAAGAATTAGGTCACATAAAAAAGTCTTCATTGGTGGCATGTTGGGCCTTTTGGCCTCTAAAAATGGGTCAAAGTATTACCATTTTCATGAGTGCCTGATGATCATCATATACATTGATTAAAAATGTGGTAGACCATGAATGGACACTCAGATAAAAAGTTATAGTCATTTGATGTTTGAGATACATTTTTCTCTTATTTTAGTTCATTTAGTAATTTTTATATTTTTTTGTCATCAAATGGTAATTAAATTATTGTTTCTCAATAATAATGATCAAATTATTATTTATAAATTTTGTTTTGAAATATTATAATGCCATTTTCACAAAGAATGTTATATATTATGTGTAACTGATGATTTAATATTAAATAAAACATATTTAAAGGGGGACCCTATAATATTACAAAAAAGAACTACTATAGGTTATACCCTTATTAGTGCTAAAAATGACTGATAAATGAGGTATATTAACAACATTTTTTAAGCGCTGTCAAAAGTAAACGTTATCTGCAGTTTTTTAGAAATGTTAATGGATCCCCCTTTATCCTCACTTTTTTAGCATTGTTAAAGGGTGGCGCTGCAAAAACATGTTTTTGGGTTAAACACGATGACTTTTGGACATCATAACTGAGCTACATCCAGTCTTCATCGCACAATCACCCTTCCCACTATCCGTCGGTGGAGCCAAATCCATTAATGACAGCGTGCCGAAAAATATCGATTGGAGGGAAATGATGTTGTTTCGAAAATAATGGATCAACACAACTACAGTTGTTACATGTAATTTTTTATATTGGTGGCCCTAGAAGGGATAACCAAAATCAAAAATATGTAAAATATGGTCAATCTCATAGCTTCACTTCATCGACATAATGACCTGAAATGATTGTTGAAAATGTGGAGACAAGGTACAATTGTTCCGTTATGTTTTCCAACACAAAGGGTTTTATGGAGAGGATTATGACCCATACCAGGCCATGGACATCACCTATAATGATGAGTCCTCTATGGAAACAATGGACTAGTTCATGTTCGTGCTGAAAAAAAATGAGGAAATACTCCTAGAAGCCCTATACCGACATAATGTGTCTCTGGCGATACACACGAGAAGACACGAATCTATAAATTAAAATAGTGTCACCTTCAATGGAAACTGCTCCACCAACCAGATCGATGTAGTGGCAAAGGTCGGGTATGAGATTTTAGAGGATGGTTGTAAATATTGGATGATAAAGAACTAATTGTGGAGACATGGGGGAATGGAAAATATAAGATGATGTGTCTCACATCCCTTAACATTGGTAGGATGATATCAATCAGATCTAGGTATTCACCATTAGATGGTAGTTAAGAGTATCCTTATGTATATATCATGTACTATGGATATATTATGTTTGTGGAGGATATGAGGACCTTGTCATCCGATGGTATATAGAAGATAATAACCATAGTGCCCATGATTAAATGAAGTAACCAATACGATACCTATTCACATTGAATGGATTTGTTGTTATTTATAAGAGCTCCAAGAAGGTTGTGTTCATATATTCTAGAGGGGATTCTGAATATATTTCACCTTTTGAGGTAGTTAAAGAATCAATTTGGATGAATAAATTTATCTAGTTGATTTATGTGTTTACTATAATTAAAGATCCCATCACACTAATTTTTAAAAATTCAACATCAGTGTTTCTATGAAAAGAGACAAAGTCACATTAGAAGATGAAAAAAATAAATCATAAGTGTCATCTGTGGAAGGAAATGTTGCATAGAGTTGAATCTACAGTGAGAAGTAATTCGATGGAAAAAAAGTTGGATTACATAACTAATTCCTTGACCCAGATGAAACATGATTACCATGTGAGGACTATTTATCTAAATGTCATATCCATTTATATCTATTTGAAGTGGGAGTTTTTTAAAGCATGTGATAAGGAACCAACTATTTTTATATTAATTACATGAATATTTGATTTGTTAAATATTAAATTAAAAATATTTTTACATATCGTTCACTGTTTTACATGACCATATTGGAATAATGTCATATAGTATTCTCTCAATGAAAAGATCATAGTAGTTCCCAGCAAAGATGAGAACCTTGAAGTGCAATGAAAATATTAAAAAATTGGTTGTGTCGTTAAATAATATACTATGGTGGGATAAATTGTATATAGTCCATCAGGTGTGAGTAATCGTAATCATATAAGACTACTTCTCATGAATGTTTCACTTGGTAATCTCCAAGACGGGAGATTATGAGAACATATATTCCTGTATATTTCTTCATATTTGGGTGAAATGGAATATTCATATCTGCAAGCATGTTTAATGGTCCTTAGATTTTAATGTTATCATTAATCCATGTCACGATTCAGACACTAAAATTTTCAGTTGAAAATTTTGATGTCATATATTGGTGGGAAGTACAGGGGGTTTGGTGCGTCATGAATGACATGCTATTAGTGGATATTTCATGAATGTATTTGTAATATCAATATTTCTAGAAGTTTATATATTGACCATTTGATAAATATATAACTATTACCCTAAATTTTATGGACATGTGGAAATGATGAATTTATTTTATGTAGTGAATGAATGATATATCAATCATATAGGTTGATGACCCATCAGGAAACCATCTTTATAAGATTATGTGAGAAAGGGATTATATTACAAAAAGCGAATTTATACATCATTTTCATCATTTTGACTATAATTTCTTCAACTCAGGTTCCTTATCATATTTCTAGATAGTAATATTGATATTCATGAGAATCCACTTAATTCCCATGAGAACGAATCTTAATGGGTCAAAAATTAATTGCTTTTAGTAGGGTTGATTAAATTTTATTTTAATTTAATTAATATAATAAATATTAATCTCATGTATGATAAATATTTTTATTTAATTTATAATTATTGCATTAATTTTATAAATATTTATTCATCGGGATAGGAATAAAATACATTCATATATATTTTTTCATATTTAATAAAAATTTATTAACTAGTTTGTGCATAATATATTTCTTTAACATCATAAAATATTTATGTGGGTGTTCAATAAATACTGGGTGAGGTTAAAAGGACCATTTTTATTTCCAATGATAAAAAAATTATTTACGAGATGGAAATTATTATTTATCAATTTTCTGTATGATTTCACACCCAAAAATAATAATAAAATTACTTTTATTATGTGTCATGGGATTTCATTAATCGTATTCATGAAATTAAATTTTGAAACTAATATTTGAGGTCTATAAATTGACAAATCTGTTGATAGTATAATTTATATGAAACCAATTCCATTTTTGGGAATAGATAATTATTGTGTACAATGAATTCTCTCTCAACTATCGTCATCTATACCTCCCAAAAATTATAACCCCAATAAAGAATTTCTATAAAATAGAAGAATGAGTGATCAAGAATGAACAATGGAAGACATTTTATTCATCATTCCTGAACCTAGAGAATGATTGGAATAGTTTGGAGACCATTGGGGAACATGTGGATCACCACTAGAGGGGTTCAACACATTGATACTCACAAGCACAATAAGGAAAATTGGAAGGGCCTTTTAGGAAGATCTTCAGACTTAAATTCATAATCATCATACACCTAGGTATTTTCATCAAAATATATTAAAAAAATTAATAATAATTTTTATGACTGTGATTCTCAATTTTGGATTTGTGAAATGACTATTACAAGAAAATTTAATACATTACCCTCCACCGTACACTTCTGCTACACCTGAAACCAACAAGATGTAGGAGCACCAAAAAACATTCAGGACATTTATGTCACCTATATACATCAATCAAAAACTATAAATCTCATATTATAGATAGGAAAACATAAACCTCATCATAAATTTTCTTTGACTGGTATAATGTATTTTCAACCGCTATAAAAATGGTATTTTTTCATACCTAACAGTTTGATAAAAATTGATGTCGTATATAAATCAAGTGAAAAATTTTATCGGAATCTTTCTATGAACCACCTCTATGAGGAAGCACATATATATTAAAAAATATGCATCATCGACATCTTGATCAAGTTTTATTGGTGTACCAATTGAAGAAGCAATATCAATAAATATCTACATATACAATTAAATATATTTCAAAACATAAATTCGGACACAAACCTAAGTTCGTGTGTTTGTATATTGAAATTGTATTGACACAAGGTCTACATTATTGGATGAATAATCTCCTTTACTTGAGGATGTTCTTCACAAACCTTCATACCTTGAACTGATGATCTTCAATGGGGAAAATCATTTTGAAAGGACCCCTCCCAATGGGGTTACATTTCCTATCATGAAATCCCCAAACAACAATGATCATTCATTCCTTGTCCTCTTCCATAAAATGTATTTGACCAATTAGAAACACCACATATTCAACAATTAATAATTTTTAAATTTGAAACCATTCTACAAGATTATCATTATTGACTCAAATGTGAACTGAATTAACTCGTCCGATGATACTCATGTCAGTTCCATCCTTGTTCGTAGAAAAGCACAGCTTTCCATCCCCATACATGACATCATGATAGTTATAGTCGAGTACATATGATTCAATTTAGGTATTATTCATCGAAATTTCGACAACATTTTTCACTAGTCTAAGAGTTGGTGTGAAGGAATTGGAATAAAAAAACCTCTCCCAATGATTCATTGACCGAAGACCAAGGAGGGGTGTAGTAGTAGTTATGAACTCGTTTGAGTTGAATCTCAGTTGAGTGAAATGAAGTTGCAAGAAAAACCTTCTTAGGAGCCGCCTAAAATGAAATACCCATTGATCCATCGACAAAACACTATAGAGTATCATTCAAACCATTCATCTCGATAATTTTTATTAGTTATTATAATTTATATATAGTATAATCAATTAATTCTATTGTATAAAAAATATTTCCATAATAATTTTTTTATATTATATTAAAAAACACATTTTTATTTTTTATTTATTTAATTATTTCGTTTTATTCATACCATTATCAGTGATAAAACATCACTCATAATGGATCCATTTGTGGTCTCTAAAAAATCCCAAGTAAAAGGTACCGTTTATAAGAAGATGAAAAATGATAAAAGGTACAATTTATCAATTTTTGTTTTATCAATGATAAATGGAACCTTTATCGGTTCTATTTACATGAACTGATAATGGAATGTTCTTTATAAGACTAATTTTTAGTATTTATTTCATTTTTCTTTTTATATTTTTTAAGATAGAATTTTCATTAAATTAAATATTTTAATAATTATTGTTCAATAAATTTTTTTAAATAAATTTTCTTTTTATAGTTATTTTATAAAATATAATTTATAATATATTTATTATATATTTTATGCTTATAATTATTTTTTTAATTGATATGGTTATGTTTTTAATTTTTAATGTTTGTGACATATAATTAATTATTTTTTATAATATTTATAATGTATTTCTCATTTCTAAAAAATTTTATATAATCATTGTATTTTTAATGATTCATTTTTATTATAATAATAGTTTATATATTATCAGCTTCCAATGTCACCAACATGAAACATAATATATTTGTTGTATTTCTGGTGAGAAACTTTGAAAACATATAAACATTAGACTATATGTATAATGGAAAACTAATTAAAAACATTGTCTAAACCCAGAATAGATATTTAAAAAAATCATCAAAATAATAAACTATTGTTAATATATATGATACCCAAATATTTTGTTTTAAAGCATAATATATTGTCATTAAAAGATCGTTGGTAACTCCACAATATTATAAAATATAAATTATATTCACATTTTATATGAAATTAATGTCACGATCATAAAATATAATAATAAAAAAAGGTAAAAATTATTTCAAAAAGAAATTAAATTTAAAATATAAAGTATTACTAATAATATATGACATCATACTAATAATTATTATTAATTATTAATAATTAATAATATTTAACAATAATAGGATTATATAGATCTCTATTAATAATATTTTTATGAATATTGGTATTCATAAATAATTATATTATTATTAAGTTCATCACATTATTGTCATTATTTTTATATAAATGAACTCATTATAATAACACTATTATAATGAGTTAATTTTCATTAAATTTTTATTATCCTGACTTTATTATCCTGGATTTATTATCTATTGTCTTTTTCACTGTATCATGTATTTTATTTGAATTTATGTTGGTATGTAACCCTCATTAATTAATAAAAATTGATATACCGTTATTCATAAATATAATATATAAAAATTTATTTACATAACTAAAACATTATTAATTACTTAATTATATGTATTCTTTATTTTTTATATAATAAAAAATAATTAATATTTTTAAATTCTAAACAAAAACAATTATAATGAAACAAATAATGTGATTCATAATAATAATTTCTTGCATAAATTATTAAGAATAATAAAAAAAATAAAAAAAATAATATATTACATAATAATAATTATTAATATTAATTTCATGTGTTTAATGTAATGAATTTGTAATCATGATTTTATTACTGTCACTCTATTATTCATTGATAATATGCATGTATTTTCTTTGAATCTTTATGTTGATATAAAAGGAAGACATGGGTGATACTTATATAATTAGGTCGTGAACAATTGAGCGCTACACATACGCCCATTAAAAATACATTCCATGGTACTCTGGATCCCCCAAAAACATCATTGTTCGGGAACTCACCCCAGTACATGCAAGCTCGAGCATCCCATAGAATGTGTCTGGCAGCCACAGCTTTCCCGATCAAGTCACTGTGTTGGTGAATAATGAGAGTTGATTAGCGGCACACAACCAGAGTATCATGTACATCGATGAGGAGTCATAGTTCCAATTTTTCAAAATTAACCTGATGTTCCACTATGATTTCGACCACAATAGTGACCTCTCTGACCACATGGTATCCAACCTCTTCACTGACCTCACATAACTACCAAATAGGGTTTTTTCAGTATTAAAGAAGCCTTTATTAGAACTAGAAATCATTAATAATTAAGGATCTACTAAAAGGTGGGTCCCTTTTATTAGTGCTAACAAAGAAATGATGATGACCCATTTTATCAAAGTTTATTTTTTGTGTCAAAAAATGCTATGAAAATATGAAATATGAAAAATATTATGTAAATATGAGAGACCCCTTTTAATGGTGTTGGAACCCCTTTCAATATCACTAGGAAGCACCACTTACACATGCAACCAACAACCATTCAATATTGCAAGGCGCACCCCCACCCTTTCCCACCCCACTGCAACCACCCATGCACCTACCTGTGCTCCCATACTATTTATATGATTCGAACCTGAGACCTCTCCCTTGCGAGATTCCACCATTACCACTCAACCATATGGTTTCGTTCAACATTTAATTATATATATATATATCTATATATATTATTATTATTATTTTCATGTATAATTATATATATTTGTATATTATTATAAATTTATATCTATATATATATAAATATAATTATTTTTATATTAATATATATATAAAATAATAATATTAAATGAATTTATTAATTTAGTTTGTCTGTGTGTGTTTATAAATAAGTAAATATATAAATACATATAGTAAACATACCTACACATGTATAAATTATATATATGTGTATCTGTAAGTATAATTATACATATTTATAAATATATTATATATTAATATATATTTTTATATATTATAATATATTGATAATATATACCAGTTTGATATTACATATAGTAATACACACACACACACACAAATTATATGGTTATATAATTATTCATGTATTAGTATTTTAAATAAAATGGTAATTAGTTTTTATTTTTATTGGACATATATATTTTGAAATATTTTTTATAAATAAATATCATTAATTATTTTTTATAATTTTAAATTTTTATGTGTTAATATATAAAAATGTTTTTTATATTGTTAAATATTTTATTATAAATAAATTTATATTGTAAAAAATGATAAAATTTCAATTCCATAATATTAATATTAATGTATGATTTGAGATAAAATGCAGTCCCTGATGAAAAATGAAAAAAGTCCCCCTTAATCAAGGTTGAAAATATGTTAAATGATGAAAAAGTTGGTGATCCTAGAGACAAATGATATCAGTAAATAAAATTTGGTTCAATAAGATGAAAATAATTTTTGGTTAATACTAGATATTTTGTTTTATTTACAATAGTTAAAAGTAAATATGGTAATTAAGGGTAAATATGATATTGTTATTACCCTAAAATATGTCTTAATTATATGGTATAAGTTTAATTAGAAAAAAACCTTAGGAATAAAAAATTATCCTTTAGGTCCACTTGGATTAGATTAAGATATTTATTGTTATTTAATTCATAGAATAGTTAAAAGTGTTATATTCAACGTTTAATAACTAAAACATTTTTAATATAGGGTTACACATAAGATAAATTCGTCTGCAAATATTAATTAGAAATATAAAATGATTTCCTACATAGTGGTATTTTAGTTATATTTTTTAGACATTAAATAATTTAATTTATTAATGACACAATGATAATGCAATAATTCCCTAATTAATGAAATTTTAAAATAATTGATATTATAAATATCCAAATTAATGTAATTTGAAACTTTTTATGAATTACAATAAATTTCCTGGTTAGTATTAAATTTTAGGGTTGGTTATAAGAATTTTTTCGAAGTAATAATACTTTTATGAATTTATAAAAAATAAAATACAAAATTGTGTCAAAATTTTAATAAAATTGTTTATAAAACCAATATTATATTATAAATTGATATTCTATTCATAAAATTCTATGGTTTATCCAAAAGTATTATTTAATGACCATTGTATCATTAATGAAACACTTGGTGTTCTCTTGGAAGAATATAGTTTGTTAATTAACCATATAATATAAAAATAGTAAGAGACATGGGAAATGTCAAACTATTTAACAATGAGTTAAATCTAACAGATAAGATTACCATAGTGACCCAAACCTGTCTAACACCTATTGGTTGAGTGTTTTTTTACCCATACTCACCTTATAGTTTAAATAATCAATTTTTTAGCCCTTGAAATATGAATATTATTATTTTTTAAATTAATATTTCTAGCCTTTTTTATGGTGTCCCTCACACAACTTATAAAAGGGAAGTCCCCATTCTCTCTTATTAACACTATCAATTCAATTTTTCTCGGCCAAACCCTACCCAAGTACCATATCAACAGTATTCCCTTCATTTTCGAGGCCTTAATTTAGTCATAAATCGAAATTGCGGTTCTTTTTTGATCAAATCAAAAGAAAGAACCCGAAGAAGTGGTAAATATTTCACCACCTATTTCATGTTTTTTCTTCTTCCACTCCTTCATTCCTTGATTTTCCATTATAAAATAATATCTCTAGTATCTTCTATATATTGTGATGTTATTATAAATATGGTACAAAAATATTAATTATTCTATCCATCCTTTGAATGACATGTCACCATGCGTGTGTATGTACAACATACCGTCTCCACGTCGTGGTGTCATTGTTATTAAATACATTATTATTTGGATGAGTATAATAATTATGTGTAATTTATTTAAATAATAAATATAAAATGATAATGATTATTTGTATATGATTCACCATCCAATTATATATATTTTAATATCAATTGAATGATATTGTCACTCATGTGTACGTACAGATTACCATATCCACAAACGTGATGAGATTCATTTACATCATATCGATTCAAGAATAATTTTCATTAGATGATTAAAAATGATTTTTAAACACTTAATATCATTATTAATATGAATAACATACATCCTATCCATAACAAAAATTACTTATGCAACATAATATATAAAGGAAACTGAATCAATTAACAACTGAAATGAAGATAATACCATGATATTATTAAAAAGAAATTTTAAAATATCATTTATGAAATAATATTTAAATATATCATTAATATATAAGTTAATAACATTTATTTCACCATTTTATAGGAGGTTAACCCCCATCGACCAAGGAAATGTACAAGGTAAGTGTTAATTTCACAATCCTTTATTATCTGAGGTCGTTTCTACTTAAGTATCTACTGAGACTTATTTATTATCCATGACAATGTTTAATAAAAGTGTTTTCAAATGGATTATTATTAAGGGAATTTTTTTATGAAAACATAATTTTATATTTTATATATATTTATTCTTCTAAATCATTCTCATTAGTGTACATGTTTTCAAAATGGTTTATAAGGATTTATTTATATGGACATGAGTGTTTTTAAAATATTAATTATGTTAAAAAGTTTCAAAGTGGTATGGGACACAATGATCAAAAAATGTCTTTAAATATCTTCCTTTCTAAATTGTGTGACTTTTAAATGTTTTTATGAAAAACAAATATTTTTCTCATATATTTTTACAAATAATTTTCATCTATATCAACATCGCTTGACGTATTTTAAATATGATTGAAGTTAATTTATTATGATACAAATCTTTCATATTGTATTATATGTTTTGAGATATGTTTGACTATGGATGTATTATTTTTATACCATTAATGGTTTATGGATAATGTATTGACATTTCATATGCCAGTTTTAATATGAATGTTTATGTTTTGTTTAAAACATTTCATATGAGGAATGAATTAGACATATTAACTGACTGGTGGGTCCCGCTATAGCACCTCAATTCATCGGTAGGTCACATTAGACAAACTAGTTTCTTGGAAAAATGCCTTGAAAAAGTATTATTTGTAGTCTTGGCACATGTACATGACTATGTGGTTAAGAAAGTATATCATTATGCATTCCATCATAATGAAAGCGGTTGTTGATATTGCATGAGATTATTTGACTACTATAATATTAATTTTACTAAGTAAATGGAATTATTTTGATTTATATTTTTCATATTATGATGAAGTTTATGCTGAAAAGGCTTTTTTTTAGTTCTATACGCTGCCATAAATGTTTATGCTTATTTTTTAATGTTTCCTCTATATTGTTATATAAACTGAGCATCTATGCTCTCCTGTTATTACGTTTTAATTTTCCCAGGATGCGAAGAAGTATGTCATGATTGACCTGCATGGATAGTCTATGGGATCTCAGTGTTGTCTAGGGAAACAATGTTGTTCTAGTTTTCAATTTTAGGATGTAATGTAATCCATATGAATGTATCTAGTACATCCAAAGGTTCTAAACTAATCAGTCTTTTGAGACGTTATTTTTTGTGATCATTCTATTGTTATGTAATAATGCACTGACTCTGGGCAACTATTTTTGGGGAATTAAATTCACATCCCACATTGACTTCCAATTATTTTTCTAAATGTAAAATTCATATATTTGTAATTAAATGTATTTGATGTTATTATATTTTCAGATTATTATTTAGTCCAGACCATCATCCATTATTATTTTATGCAGAAGTCACTTTTCTAGAAAACATTTCTAGATGGATTTTAACATTTTCATAAAACTATATTTCAACATTGTATGAAAATAAATTTTGAAAAATAAACATGTATATAAAATAATCATAAAAAATTAAATAAAATTTAATATTTCAACAAGTTGGAAGATGGTATCCTCCATTACAACAGACTATTGGTGTTGGATTCCTCATTCCAAACATACATTTACGAATTCCTACGAGGGGTTATGTTCTCCTAATATCACTTCTAGACACATTAATTTTAGTATATTTCACGACCTTCTTACATAGCTCCAAAACACAATAACCATCATTATAGGATTTTGTGTCCAAACAATCATATTGTAAATCACTCCGATCATTCAACACCCTAATATCTCCGGATAACTAAATATAAATTGGATTTAGATAAGGAATAGTAAAAATATGTTCCTCTAATCGATACATTTCCCACATAACTCGGCATGAACTCAGAACTATAATTACCCTATTCAGACATTATAGTCTAGATTGATAATTATTCCTCCAATAATCTATAATTAATGTAATCCATAGCAGCCTCAAAATATCTACTTGTTTTAGAAATGTCCTCTATGATTAATATGTTGTCCTAGGGAAAAATATTTTTACATTGCTTATATATATATATATATAAGATTTATTGAATATTAATAAAACATGAAATTTTATATTGTTCATTGTACTACAAGACACAAATCTAAAAATATCTTATAGTATACATGATGTTAGTAGGATCCAAACATATGTCTACTATGTTGAGAACCTTAATGTTTTATGACCATATTCTTATATATTGTTACAGTGGTGGATAACGTAATGTAATGGGACAAAAATGAAAAATAATGTAATGTGTATGTACTCATATTAGGGAGATTCTTCTTCTTATGAAATTCACACAAGGTAATATACAAGAAGGATATTATGAAATCATACCCCCAAGTTGGAATTCTGCATATTTTGGTGTCATCAAATATTTTGATCTGCAATCATGTGTAATGGACCATATGCTTTATGATTATCAATAATGAATTTCACGACTCATGGACATAGATTTTTTTATTAATATAATTATGGAATATATTTTCATCATGGTAGGGTATGTTGGGTGTGTCCCGATTGATATGTCATTAATGTATAATTCGAGGATGGCTTGGACCATTATTTTGACCCATTTATTGGACTAAACTTTTCCCAAAAATCCTTTTCCATGGTGTTAGAATGATATTATTTAGGATAATAAACAAATATTGTATGAGGAATATAGGTTGGTGACATATATTTGAATCCTTGTTGATTTGATCTCATGACAGTGGGATTATATTACAAATTGGGAAAGATTACATAATACCAACGAGATTGAATCATAGATTTTCAAACACTATGTTCTTCTAATGAAGTCAATTAAATTATATTTCGATTTTATTAATTAGTTTAATATTATTATGAAGACTGAGGGAAAATTTTATAAATTTTTTTATCAAAAATATTTATTGATGAATGATATATTTAAATATTAATTACTGTGTTCAATAAATTATAGAATATTCCAATTATACAAATACTATTATTGGTGAAAAATAATAATAAATAATATAGTTGAAAGATATTTTTTATTATTTCAGTTCTAATTCACCAAAACGTAATAATAGTTTTATTATTAAGTAGAAATAGATTTCATTATTATTTATAATTTTATTTAATGCATGAAATATATTTAAACTATTATTTTAACGGTAACCCTATCTCTATAAATATGTAATTTTTTCTATTCTTATGGCGAATAAATGTGAAATTGAAAATACATAATTTTTTGAAAAATAATTTGTCTCTCTACTCCTCTCTCTTTATCAAGAAATAGAAACACAAGTGATAATATTCCTTGACTATATTATGTATGATGAAAACACAATGTTAAATAGAATAGATTCACCATGATAGCACTGAGAGATCACTTGGTGTTTCGTAGATATCATAAGATCATGTGTGTATATCCTTTATTGGGATTATATCATGGCATCCGAATTTTCAACATAGTCCATATAAAAGGGTCTTTTTAGAAAATAAACATCATCAATGAAGAAAAATAATAATCCAATGTATTAATTTATTTCAAAATTAACCAAATTAATTATAAATTTTACATGAACTATCATCACAATTGGTTTGGACCTTGAAATATTAAAAAAAATTAATATATCACCCTCCATAACACTCTAACATCACACACAAAACCAAACATTTATATCAGAGGGGTCATGTTTAATTTAATAATTAATTATTTTATTATTTAACCATATAAAATAATTTTTGTTTTTTATTTTATATTATATGTTCTTTAATTAGATTTTAATTGACATGTTATTGAAATTTTAATAATGTTTTTTGAGTGTTTCATTTTCTAAATGGTATAATAATAGATGATGTATGAGGAGATATTACATCTGGAAATGCTAAATTATGTATATTAATACAATTCTACAATGCATTTACTAATATGTATATGGGATGTACCCTAGTATGAAGCACCTAGTCATGCCATGGGAAACATGAAATGCCTTGTAATTAATACATGTGGTGTACAATTTGTGTTGATTGTATGACATTCCACATGGTTGTGGGTTTTAATGGTTTGTATCATAGTACATGTGGTGTAGTTTTTATAGGTTAGTTAAATAAACCACACAATAATTGTGGTCATTATACAGGGTCAAACCAAGTTGTACTGACATCCAGCATCATTTATGATACACACGACCTGTATGTGGTGTAAACAAAAAGTAGTTCATCAATTCCAATGTCCAATATACACTCCATGTTATTTGGAAAATGAAATTAGAGATACATGTTGTATAGTTAGACAACACACATCATGTATTTTACAACCAGAGAAAACACTTAGTAATAAATTAGGTTTCCTAGGTATGAGTAATTCATATCACATAGCATATATATAGACCTTACACATCATTTAATCAACTAAGATACAGACAAATGGAATAGGATATTATTTTGAGCACTTTAAAAGAATAATCATTTCATGTAGCCTCTATGTACACACAATATAGTAATGCCACGTCAACATGCTCATGCCTAGGAGTAGGACCCAAATACCTGGCAATAGTGTTAAACGATATATTCCATGAGAGTTAACATTATGTAGTATTGTAATTACTGGTAGAATTAAATTAAATGAAATTTAATATAATAGAATTAAAAAAATATTTCAATCGTTATTACTATAAATATTATTCAATATAATAATGGTTTTAATGAATATAAAACGATCAATTAATTTATTGTAATTAATTTGAAACTATTTGTAATTCCATTTATAATAAATTAAAATAATTATGGTAGTTAACTCCATGATAATTTTGATGTTAAATATGATTAAAGCTAATTAATTTATTAACTAAATAAAGCATGTCTATTTAAATAAAAAGGAATAGATTATGAAATCAATGCAAACCATTTACCAAAAAGACAAAAGAGTTGTAAAAACATGGACATAAAATTTATTTATTACCGAAAAATATAGTTCAATAATTTCAATTTATTTTTTAAAATATGCGAGTGAATTTCATCCCACATGTCATCATCAAAAAAGGATGTATAATATTATAGTATCATAAAGGAACAAATCCTGATCACTTCAATCATATCCCATTTGGTTAAGTGTTTTAATACATGATATCTCCCTTTTATTAATATGATAAAAACATTAATATTGTTAACATTGTAAAATAATTTTACCCAATGAACTATCATTATCGATTGATATTTCATCTATCTTGACTAAAGGCCTTCAGTAGAATCTGTGGAATCAAATTCATCCAAGATATAATTCCAATTACATAGAACATTGTGAATAATGTCATATATCATATCCCAGAGTTCAGTTACATTAAAAAGTACAAATCCAATTTAATGATAATAATACCATTGATAAATCCACAATGAGTATAGAGAACCTATAATTATACACATAACATTTCATGATTTTAATCATTATTATACATCAGAGTACAAACTATGGATCATTATGTATAGTGTAATGGATGACTAGATATATAAAACTTGAGAAATGGGGCTAAAAATACTTCATTATTTAACTTCCATAATGATATTCTATCTTTCTTGGATCCATTAAATCTCCATAGATTACCCTGGTGAACACATGAACAAAGGGATGAGCTAATTATCCAATTATAATAATGAACATAATAATACAACTAAAGCACATGTGTTACCAGTCAAGGCATAATAATGTAAAAGACATAGATCATTTGAAATCATATCATATAAATACCGAATCAGATGAACATGGAATCATAAAAATGTGGAATAATCACAAAACATTTCTTTACTGCAGGGGAAGTCTATCCTCCAATCTCATTTCCCGTATTAGTAAGGTTCAAGGCAAACCACCAATCTCATTTCCAATTGTTTAACTGGTGATGGATAACCGCCAATCCCATTTCACAGAGCATATCATGGGAAATTACATTACCCAATGCATTGTAGAACTATATGTCTTCACCAATATTCACATTTTCATGAATATAAATTACCCATAAATAGTCATATATAATCATAAATACATAAACATAATGAAACCCGTGGGAAGTAATAGGGAACACAATCATGATATAAAGTATAATAAATGGGTGTATCATAAAAGTCTCCATCAATGAAATTAATTAGATCATAAATGGAATTTCATAAGGTATAATAGTCAAATATATTATCAATATATTTCAAATATAAATTAAAACATGTCATAATTGTATTTGAGAAATTTTTTACATTGAACATTTTGTTAAATTTTAAGGAAAATACTAATGAAATTAAAAAATATAATAGTTTACATTCTATAGAATAAAACCAGAGTAAATCCAGGAAGGATTTAGTTATTAAAAGTCATTTTATATAAATAAAATGTAGGCATAAAACACAAGATATAGTTCACTAGAAATTTGGTAAAAATGCATGAAGTTCCCTTAAACATATTATCTTATCAGAAAGTACTGAGGATGAAATATTTTAAAAAATCATATATCCCCAATATAAATTGATAAATGTGTATAGATAAATTATTTATGTAATAATTAAAAATATATATTATTTATATAAATAGATAATAAAACTCAATTTTGACGTAAATAATGACAAGGAAACCTGAAAGAACAAAGGTGGTTTGGGTAGATTTCATTTCACTATATCAGCAGGGTATCAGGTGTATTATAAATGGATTGATAAGATATAAAAGGAGATAATCATCACTTATAAATAATTATTAATTTATGGTGGAGGTTAAAAATAATACCCAGTCATTAGTGATTACACATAAAATGGAATTGAAGATAGGAACTCATGATTAATAGTGAAATATAGGGGATCCTGTATAGTAAATCGGATGGTGTTCTCCACCTGTTTTTAATGAACTGAATAAAAAAATTATTTTTACTCTTTAATAATTAAAGTAAATAATATTTATGTAATTGATTTATTGTTTCCATATAAATTTCATTCTAGGCCTTTTTGATTGTGTAAAAGGATCAATTTCATTGTTTGGGCCCATTTGCTTACTTCGTTTTAATGACTGGTTCACCTATATTAATTATATGATAAACATGTTAGATGAAAGTGGTTATAATTAATTGATGTTATTTGTTATTAGTGAACATAAAATATAATTCTAGGATTCAAAATTACTTTTTTTACTTATATTGATGTAAAATTGTTATGTAAAACCATATTGACAACATTTTTGTTAATCAATGGATTTTGATTACAACGAACATGTTTTTCTTTATAATATAAATCCATTTTTAAAAAATGATTACAGAAACATGACAAGGATATTTAAATATATATAAATATATATTTATCTGGTTCAACAATAACCCTATGATTTCATGACTATAATTAAGGATGATAATAGAAATTCGCAAACTCTTGTCCATGAATGTGATAAATTAAAACTCCTCAAATGGTGTTTTAAATTCATTAAAATAAAAGGTGGGAAATGAGAGAATATGATTAAGTACCCCATTATAATAATATAATTCCAGTACAAGTATATTACTGGAGTTATCATACCATTTGAGTGAAGGGAGTTGAGTAAAGAAACAAAAAAGAAACGAACTCAATAGAAACGAACAAATCTGAAAGAGGAATTTACCTCTTTAGCCTACCTCCTTTGAGAAACCATTATGGGGAGATTTTGTTATTTTTAAGAGACTTGGAGAATTTATACATGGGGGAGGATCATGGGGAGATAATTGGGGATAATATAGGTAAGGGACATTGCATGATAGGTGCGATGATAAGGGGGAGTGAGGGGGGTTTTCTATTATGGAGGAGAGGATGGATTTGGTAATTTTTAAATCATTAGTTTATTATTTTACATCATGACATGAAATAGTAATGATACCAATACCTAAATAGTAAATAGATAATGTGAATTTGAAACAAGTGTTTTAAAATCATCCATGATGCTAGAAATTGTCTATTTAGCTTATAATGTATAAATACGACATATTACTATATTGTGAAATTCAAAAAAAAAATACAATTATTTTAGATAAATCACAATAATTCACCCTAAAAATTTTTCAATTGTAGAATCCAAAAATTATGACCATTTTTAAATAATAATTTTCTAAATATGATTAAATTAATATTTATTTATACTCAAAATTTATTATAAAAAACTAGTTTTAAAACATTTATTTACATATTCTAAAATATATATACATTTTAAATTCACTCAATTATTATCTAATTACTATCATAGTTCAGGATACTATTTATTAGGTAACATTACTATTCATAAGTGTATTTTAACATTAATATGGGTAGGTTACTTTTAACACAAAATTATTTTTCTCTTATCAGACTCCAAATAACTTACTGATCGCAACCATGTATGTCAGATTTTCTAATTTCCAGACATAAAAATGCCATAAATATATTTAATGGTCGAAGAATAATTAGTAGATAATTATGTATTGATTTCATGTTGTTATATTTATAATAACGGAAAATAAATTGATAAAACATTAGGTCATTACATTCTTCCCACCTTGATGAAATGTCTCCTTCCAAATTTAATTTTACATTATAGGACAGAAATAGGTGATGGTACTTTTCATTCTTTTCCTCCAACAGTTCCAAATATTCCACTACGTTCGTGAGTTTGTGCCATAGTAATTTGACCGGTTGAGTAGTCTTATTACGTAGAACATTATCTCTGCCATCTAATATATTCACTAGTTTCTCCTCACCAAAAAGATCATCCTCTAACTATATAACCATTGAATAGAGTACATGTGAAGGGTTTGGTATGTAGTTCATTAAGAGGGATACATGGAAGACATCATGTACGTACGACAATGTAGGGGGATGTGCAAGTCGTTAGGCCACAACTCTGACATGAAAAACGATCTCATAGAGTCTATGAACCTAGCACTTAACTTCCCTTTATGTAAAACCTCATGTCCCTCTTGCGTAGTTATATCTGTAGAAATACCTTGTATCCATCATTGAATTCATGTTCTCATCAATAGTTTTCTACATAACTATTATGTTGACTATGGGCTGCATTGATGTGCTGATGAATGATTTTCACCTTTTCCACAACTTCATTTTCCATTTCAGGTCCTATTATATTATGGTTACCCACATCATCCCAACACATTGGTTTTCTACACCTTTTCCAATAAAGAAATTAATATGGTTCCATACAAATTCTCTAGTGGAAACTCTAGTTAAAGGAGAGTTCAACCAGTGGACGATGATGGTCCCATCCTCCTTTGATGTCAATAGAATATGATCTCATCATATATTCTAGTTTATGAATACTCAACTCAGATTAGCCATCTGTTTAAGGATGATAGGCTATACTGAATTTCTATTAAGTTCTTTGATCATGTTGGATACTTTTCCATAACTACAGTGTGAATCTAGGATAACGATCATATACAATAGATAGTGGTAATCCATGAATATTTACCACTTAATTGATGTATATATCATCACGTTGATCCAATGAAAAGTCCTCTTGAATTGTGATAATGTGAGCTATATTAGTAAGATATTCCACCACGACCCATAAAGCATTATTTCCTCTGTATGTACTTGGATGTCCAATGATAATATCCATGGTAATTTTCACCCACTTCCGTATTGGTATGGTTAGTGGATGAATCATCCCCATAGAAATATACCTCAAAACCTTCACTTGATGTCATATCAGGAACAATGATGTATATCCAGCAATCTGCAATTCCATATTGTCCATCCAAATATTTTCATGGGGATCTTGATACATATCTGTTCTCCCTTAGTGGATATAGAATGTCGAGATATATACGCCATTCAAAAGATCATTATTTATCTATGGATTAGATGTTACACAAAATTGTGACCCAAATCTTATTACTCCTTCGTCATAAATTTTGAAATCTGTGGATTTCCAATTTATTATAACTTCCACCCTTTTCATAATTTACACATATTTGCTTTGATGAACATCTATTATATTTTGGGGATATTATTCAGAAATAATTTGAGAATGGATTGCATATTTTCCTCTATTAATGATCCCCGTGTACATCCTTAGCAAATATATGAATAGAGGATCCCTTTCAATATCATCATTAAAAAAGATACATGATCCTTTCTACATAGACCATCCACCACCACTTTTTCCTCACCTGGAATGTAGTTGATTGTGAATTCATAATCCATTATGACATCAATCCATATTCACTGCAGTTTATTGCGATACTTTTATGTGAATATATGTTTCAACATTTTGTGATCGGTGTATATCTCACACATCACGCAATGGAAAGTAATGGGTAACACAATCATGTCATAAAGTATAATAAATGGGTTTGTTACAAACAATTTTACCAGAAAATGGAATTAAATCATAAATATATGTTCCTACGGTATAATAGTCATATGTCATGTCAATTTAAGTCAAATAGAAATTACAAAATGAACGAAATGTATTAGAGAACATTTAGCATTTAACAATTTTTTTAGGAAAATACTATAGAGATTCTAAAATAGAATAGTGTGCATTCTTTTTTTAAAACCATTACAAATAGAAGAAGGATTTATTATTTAATATCCATATTGTATAAGTACAATGGTGTCTTAAATAATTGGATAGAGTGCACTAGAAATTTTGTTAAAATATGTGATGTTCCCTTAAAACAGATTTTGTTATCTGGAAGTACTAAGGAGGGAATATTTTAAAAAACATATATCCCAAAAATAAAGTGATAAATGGGTATAGATAAATGATTTATCTAAAAATAAATATAATTTATAATATGTACATAAATAGATAATATTACATTATTTTGATGCAAATAATAATAAGGCAACCCAAAAGAACAAAGGAGGATTGGGTAGAATTCATATCGTTATATCAGAAGGGTCTCAAGGGTACCATAGATGTATTGATGAGATATAAAAGGATATAATCATAACATATAAATGATCAGTAAATTATGGTTTGGTGGTAAAAATAATACCCCATCATTATTGATTTCACATAAACGATTATAGAATATAGGACCAAATGATTAAGAGTGAAATTTCTGGGATCCCTAACCGTAAATCAGATGGTGTTCTTTACTTCATATTAATAACTCGAATAAACAAATTTGGTTTTCTAATTATTAATTAAAAAAAACTATTTGATATGTAATTTATTTATTTTATCTCTTTTAATATCATTATAGACCATTTTGATTGGGTAAAAGGTTCAATTTCGTTGTTTGGCCATGTTTGCTTGCTTCGTTTTACTGACCGGTTAAAATATACTCATGTTATGATAACCATGTTAGAGGAATGTTGTTATTCATAATTTATTTTATTTTTTATTATTGAACATACTGAAGAATTCATTGATTAAAATTTAATTTTGTAACTTATATTGAAGTCAAATTATTATATAAAACTATAGGGAAAACCTTTTTGTTAATCGATGGGTTTTGATTACTACGAACATGTTTTCCTTTATAACATAATTCTATTTTTTACAAAAGGATTATATACCCATAACAAGAATATATATATATATATATTAATCTGGTTCAACCATAACTCAAATTATTTCATGACTTCAATTAAGGATGATAATCAAAATTTTCAAACTTTTTTCAAAGAATGTGATATATTAAAACATCTCAAATGGTGTTTTCATTTCATTAAAATAAACGGTGGGAAAGGAGAGAAGATGATGAAGTACCAAATTAGCATAATATAATTACATTACATGTATATTACAGGAGTTATCATACAATTTGAGTGAAGGGATGTCAGTAAAGAAACAAAAAGAAATGAACATAAAAGAAACGAAAAAATTTAAAAGAGGAATTTACCTCTTCATCTTACCTCCGTTGAGAAAATATGAAGGGGAGATTTCGTTATTTTTAAGAGACTAGGGTCCTATGGACGTGGGTGATGATCCTGGAGAAATAATTAGGGATAATATTGGCATAAAAAAATGCATGAAAGGATTGAAGATTAGGGGGAGCGAGGGGGGTTTTATATTGAAGAAGAGGGGGGATTTCGTAATTTTAAAATCATTAGTATATTACATCTCGTCAATAACTAAAATTTAAATTATTCCATTACCAGGAATAGTAAATGGATAATTTTAATTTGAAAAAACTATGGTAAAATCATCCATGATGTTCGGAATTGTCTATTTAGCATATAATGTATATATACGGCAAATTACTATAATGTACTATACGTCAAAAAAATTAAAGTATTTCAAATAAATCGCAAAAATGCAACCTAGCCATTTTTCATTTTGTATAATCCTAAAATAAGTTCTATTTTTCATATATAATTTTCTAAATATGAATACATTAATACTTATTTAAAATCATAAAATTTTATGACAAACCTAGATTAAAAATATTTATTTATATATTATAAAATATATGTACATATTAATTTCACTCAAATATTATTTAAATACTATCATAGATAAGGTTACTATTTATTATGGCATATTACTATTCATAACTGTATGTTATAATTCATATGGTTTGGTTACTATTTCCAAAAGATTATGTTTTTCTTATCAGACTCCAAATAACATACTGATCGCAACCATTTATGTTTGATTTTCGAATATCCAGCCATAGAAGAGAAAATATTATATTTGATGGCCTTAGAGGGAATACTAGTTCACAATGTTTTGATTTCTTGTGGTTATATTTAAAAGACATGAAAATATATTGACAAAACATTGGGTCATTACATACATCTCCCCTTATGAAATGTCTCCTAAAATTTCATTTTACATTCTAGGACAGAAATAGGTGATGGTATTTTTCATTCATTACCTCCAATAGTTAAAACGATTCATCTTCATACATTAGGTTATTCCATAGTAATTTGACCAATTGTAGAGTCTTATTACATAGAACATTATCTATACAATCTAACATCTTCACTTTATGATCCTCATAATAAAGTTCATCTTCTAACTATACATCCTTTGAATAGAGTACATGTTAAGGTTTAGGTACGTACTTCATTGATATGGATACATTGAAGACATCATGTACGTTCGAAAATTAAGGTGGAAGTGCAAATAGATAGGCCAAAAATCATACTCGACCAGGGATCTCATAGAGATGATGTACATAAGACATAAATTCTCTTTATGTACAAACCTCATGACCTTATTCAATGGAGATATGAATAGAAATTCCATGCATTCAACACTGAATTCATGTTATCTTCAACAGTTTTCTTCATAACTCTTCTGTTGACTATGGTATTCCTTGATATGTTATAGAATGGTATTCACTTTTTGCACCATTTCATTAAAAATTTCATGTCTAAGTATATTATACTCACCAATATCATCCCAACACACTGGTGTTCTAGACAATTTACAGTAATGGGATTCATATGGATTCATTCAAATGTTCTAGTGAAAAATCTTGTTTAAGGAGAGTTCAATGAGTAGAATATGATGGTCCCATCCTCCTTTGATGTTCATAGAATTTGATCTTAAAATATCTTCTATTGTATGAATATTCAACTTATATTGGCCATCTATTTTAGGATTATAGGTCATACAAAAGTTTTGTTCAGTTCATTGAGCATGTTCGATACATTTCCCTAATTTCAATATGAATCTATGAAAATGATCAGATACAATAGATAGTGGTGATCCATGTAGTATTACCACACAATTGATGTATATCCCAGAAAGTTGATCCAATGAGAAGTCATCTCGAATTGTGATAATGTGAGCAGTATTTGAAAGATGTTTCACAATGAACCATATAGCATTGTTTCCTCTGGATTTACTTGTATGTCCAGTGACAATTTCCATGGAAATTTTATCCCACTACCATATTGGTATGGGTAGTGGTTGTTTCATCCTCGTAGATTTATTCCTCCAAAAATTCACTTGCTGACATAAGGTATACATTGATGTATATTCAGCAATCACCCTTTCTATATCATCCCACCAAAAGTTTTCTCTGATATATTGATACATCTTTTTTATCCATTGGTGGATAGAGAATGTTGAGATATATACATCATTATGATGATCATTATTTATCTATGGATCAGATGGTGAACTATATTGTGACCTAAATCTTACTAATTCTTCCTCATCAATTTTGAAATTGGTGGATTTACCATTTTTAATATCTTCAACCCTTTTTGAATTTACACTAATTTTATTTGGTCAACCTTTAATCTATTTAAGTGAAATGATTGAGAAATCATTTGAGAATGGATTGATTATGTTCCTAGCTTAATGATCCCCATGTCCATTTTCTACAAATATATGAATAATAGATCCTTTTAAATCTCATCATTAAAAAAGACGCATGATCCTTTCTACATAGATCATCCACCAACTTGTTTGCCTCACTGGGATAATAGTGGATTGAGCAGTTATAATCAATAATGAGATAAATCCATCTTCACTTCCATTTATTAAGATACTTTTATTTGAATATATGTTTTAGGATTTTGTGATATTTATATATATCACACTTCAACCCTTATAAATAATTCCACAATGATCACAACTACCAATATCAGATCATCTATGGGACAATTTTTCTATGGCATTTTAAACATTCTTGTGGCACATGAAAAAACATTTTCATTTTAAATTATATTCCACAAAAGTTATTCATAAAATATATTAACGATCAACATTCCCATAAAATTTAACATTCTATAAAATACTCATAGATGTTTTTCCTAATGGTATAATATCATTTTAGGTGGGGAATCAATGTTCATAGAAAAAATGAATGATATACTAAAATGAAATTAATTAAAATTTATTATGACATACACTACTTTAAACTAGTAGTTACATTTAATTTATTGACCATTATCGACCTTATCCTGGGACCTTCAATGCTACCTTGATCATGGAGATTGTTGATGATCAACATGCTTCTTAGCCTTTGCAATAGAACTTCTTGTTTGAAAATTTCCAAAATATCTACTTTTATGACAAAATACTATATATGATTCATTAAATGGATTTTTTTTCACTAACCACATTATTCAATTTTCCATGAAATTACCTACTTTGTGCCCAATCATTCCACAAAAAAACATCTCTAAGTCCCTTTGTGACATTCCCCTTGGTGACTCAATCCACACATGTGGCACAAATAATATTGGGTCTTCCTTCCCATAACACCTTTATCAGATGAACATTCATGAGATTTCATCATCCTCCTACTTGAATCCATTGGGCAGTCAACCATGTACAAAATGGTAATTTTGGTTTAGATATGTGGTTTGGCATAATCATGAAATGTTCTTCTTGAACCCTAATTTTATTGTGCATCTCATTTTTGTAGTAATATAATTTCCCTTCACATTGGTTATGAACTTGAAGCATCCTATTACCATCCATTGCCTAGAATAAAAGAAAAGTTTTCAATTAGTATGACATAATGGGGAAACCATTGACATTAAAGGGATAACTAACAAATTACACTTATCTCGATTTATTATGTGTTTATAGGCCTCAGTCTATGTTATTCATGATCTATATCCAAATTTATATTATAATGGGATCTTTTTTTTCTATCAGTAATGGTTCATAGTATGATTATGAATCTACCAAAATATATCCATCAAGAGTTTCAATAGCAAGAGTGTTTCAAGGACTGTTATCATGTACTAGGATACAACAGGACAATCACAAAACACATTTTCAGTGTTTTCACTCCAACGTACAACATTACTAGAGCCTCATCTACCTATTTGAATCCATATAGGGTCATATTTTTTTAATAGACCTCTTACTCAATACTTAAAAAAAATTTGGAATGATTTCATATACGTAGTTTTATACATAAGGTTATCACTACGGTTCCCTATCCATAATATCAAAAAATAACTAGACCATGGTCTTATACCGAAAATATCGACCCTAGAATTGTACACATAACATTAAATGATTTTAATCATAATTACACATCAGATTACAAACCATGGACTGTTATGTCTAGTGTCTTAGATGAAAATTTACCTGAAACATAAGATATGGTGCTAAAAAAAACGTCATTAATTAAACTCTATAATGTTCTCCTAAAACCATTTCATCCCTTATAATAGCATAGGGTAACTTGGGGAACACATGAACAAAACGATGAGATAAAAATACAAGTATGGTATTGAGCCAAATAGTAATACTTAATCATATGAGTTAAATTTCATGACATAATGATATCAAGAGTATGGAACATATGAAATCATATCATATAAACCAGGAATAATATATAATGGAATCGTATTAATGTTGAATAATCATAAAATTTATCTTTAGTATTGTTCATGGATATCTTCCAATCTCATTTCACTTATTAGTATGAGTTAATGATAACTGCCAATCCTGTTTACCATTGTAGTATGGGTAAAGGCAAACCACCATCCCCATTTCACATATCATCTCATTATAATTAAATTTAACCAATGCATTGTATAACAATCTGGAAAACTCATCTCAATGTTTTCATAATTTATCTTTCCATAAAAATAATCATACATAATCAACCATACATAAACATTTTGGAACCCATGGAATGCAATGGGCAACACAATTATTTCATAAAGCGTAATAAATATGTGAATAAAATAAGTTTTATATGAGAATATTGAATTAGATCATAGACCGACGTTCATAATGTTAAATAGAAATATATAATGTAAAATTATGTCAACAATTAGTGACAACAATTATGATATGTATTTTAGAAGTTTCATCATTAAACTATTTTTTTGCGGCTTTATTAAAAATATTATTGTGAGTTTAAAATAAAAAAGTGTACAATGATTTTATATAAAACAATAATTTAAGCAAGAATTGTTTAATAACAAAAAAATATTCATTATATAAATACACCGGTGGCCTTATACATTGGATTATGAGCACTTGAAATAGGGAAAAAATTCGGGATGTAACCTCAAAATTGATTTTCTTATCTGAAAGTACTTATGAAGGAATCATTAAAACACATGTATATCCACAAAAGAAGGTGATGATAGGGTCTTAATAAATAATAATTTTAAAACAATAAAACATTTATAAGATGTACATAAATATATAAGATAAATCTATTTGGATATAATTAATTATAAGGCAACTCGAACGAACAATGGAGGATCATGTATAATTTGTTACAGTTTATCTGCATGGTGTCAGGTGTACAATAGAGGGATTTTTTAGTGAGAGAAGGGATTCCTAATCACTTATAAATCATTATGGTAGTATGGGGTAGGAGAAAAATCATACCCCATGAATATTTATTACACATGAAATGGCATAACATTGAGGACATCATGATTTTGAGTGAAATAAAGAGGATCCCTTTCCTTAAATCTTGTAGTATTCTACACTTGTTATAAAAGAACATAATAAAAAATGGATTATTAATTTTTATTTAAAGAACCAATTATATTAGTAATTGATTTATTATAAACATTATTAGTTCATTGAAGAAATTTTTAAATGGTTATGAGGTTCAATTTCATTGTTCGGGATCGTTTTCTTACTTGGTATTAATGTCTGTTTATCTAATATTCATGCTTGGATGAACATGTAAGATGAAACTGCTTGTCCAAAATTGATGTTATATTCTAATAGAGAACATAAAACATATTTCAATGTTTTATGTTTAATTTCGATACTTATAATGGAGTCGAATGATTATATAAAACCTTAGTGACAATATTTTTTTTAATCGGTGGGTTTTGATTACAACTAACATGATTTTCATTATAACATAATACCATTAGTGAAAAAGTATTATAGAAAGATAACATGGATATATATATATATATAATCTAGTTCAATAATTCCAAAAATGTTTTCCTAACCATAATTAATGATAATAATATAATTTGACAAACTATTGTCCTAGAATATGTTAAATTAACACATCTCAACAAATGATTTCATTTCATTTAAATAAATTGTTTGGAAGGTATAGAACATAATTAAGTATACCATTAGCATTATATATTCCAGTACACGTATGTTACTATTGTTATCATACCATTTGGTTAAAGGGAGTAGAGGAACGAAACAAAAATACAAAAACATAAAATAAATGAATGAATTGGATAGAGGGATTTACCTCTTAAGCCTAAATCCTTTGAGATCCTCTTAAGGGAAAAGGTTTTTCTTTTATGAAAATTAGAGTGGACACTGGACATCTATAAGGATCATGGGGTGATATTTGGGTATAATAATAGTAAGGTATATGGATTGAGAGGAATGTAGAGAATGGGGAGTGGGTGGGGGTATAGTCTATGAGAAGATGGTTTTCATAATCTTTTATTCATTAGTTTATTAATTTCCCTCATGACCAGAAATAAAGATGATTCAATGACCCAAAATAGTAAATTAGTATTGTTTATTCTCTCCCAGGTTTGTGACATCGTCCATGATGCTATGAATATTCTCTTTAGATTTAAATGAATATATACGGTAAATTAACACGTGTTAATCTTTATCAAAAAAATCTACTATTTCAGAAAAATCTCATAATTTTACCCTAACCAATTATTGATTTGTCAAATCCACCAATGAATTCCATTTTTAAAAAATAATTTTCCAAATATTATTACTTTAATATTTAATTAAAATCATAATTTATTGTTAAAAAGTACTTTTAAAACATTATTTTACTTATTCTAAAATATGGTACAACATATTTTCACTCGAATAGTATATATATACTTCCATTTGTAAGAATATTATTCATTAAAGTATATCAATATTCAGACATTTATTTTACTATTGATAATTGTATGTTACTATTCACCAAAAAAAAATTTTTCCTTGTCGGACTCCAAATATTTTACTAATCCCAAACTTGTATGTAAGATTTTTTAAATTCCAAACATACATGTGAAAAACGGATGTTTAATGGTGACATGGAACATATTAGTTCATTATGTTGTGATTTATTGAGGTTATATTTGTAATAATGAAATATCCAGTGATAAAACATTGGGTCGTTACAGTGAGTACATAAAAAACCTATATAACATGAGGGACATGGTGTACTAGAGGCTTCACCATCTACATTAGCAATTAACCAAAAAGTAACTGGTGGGATCTCGCTGACTGATTTTAGAATTAGAAGATTTCTAGGCCTACCACAGATTCTATCTACCCTAAATAATAAAATATCATTTATGCTTTTGTTCATAGATCATGTCTGAATTTATGAGTCAACATACACCTCAATATAAGTATCATGTATTCCAAGTGTTATATGTATGAACAAGATACACTTCAACAGGGGTACACGATATCTACCTTGATGTTACACATTTTGTAATCTACCAATTACTAGTATTATTACATTACAATAAATATAAAATTAAATAATTAAAACCATATTTCATTCAATTTATCTATAACTATATTCAATTTATTAAATGTAGTAATGATAATAAAATTATAATTTAATATATTGTAATAAAACAATTGGTTCTTCCATTTTTTTCATAAATACATTTATGATATTTATCTCCATGATAATTATGATGTTCATTATAATGATATATAATTAGTTTATTAAATAATTTTAACACATGAATTTTAATAATAACGAATATATAATGAAAAAAATATTATCTAGTTACCAAAATAACATAAGAGGTGTTAGAAGATGCCATTCAAATTTAATAATAAATGAAAATTATAGTTCAATCATTTCGATGGATATTTTCAATGGTGAGAGTGAAATTATCCCCACATTTCATTACAAACCAAAGATGTAAATTTCTCCAATATCATAAATGTAAAAATATTGATCACTTCAAATATATCCTTTTTTGACATGGTATCTGTTACTTGAATTTAAATATGTAATAATATGATTAAAGTAAATTAATATGGCTAACATTATAAACACATTTCACCTAATTAAGTATCATTATACAAGGTATGTTCAGCTATCTAGACATGAGGAATTCAAAAAAATGTGTGGAGTAATATTTAAACTAAGATATTATTACAATTTCATTGAACATTGTGAAAAAAGGAATATATCACATCCCAATGTTCGGTATCATAAACAATTCCAACTCCAATGTAATGATATTTTTTTTTGATAAATACACGTTGAGTACAGATGAAACCTCTACAACATGAGGGAAATGGTGTACTAGAGGACTCACAACCCACATTATCCTTTGACCAAAATAGGATAGGTGGGTAATGTTTATTGATTATAGTATTAGTGGGTTTCAAGGACTGCCTCGAATACATTGCGGCCAAAATATGTTATGTTCATGGATGATGTTGTTCATAGATGTATTCTGAATTTTTGAGGAACCATACACCTCTCTGTAAGTATCATGTATATAAACATATATGGAATTTGGATATCATTTATAATGTTGAGTATTAACTTCATTCACTAAAATGGAAATCATAGAGGATGAAGCACCTATAGAAATATTTTTTATATTTTTTCTCTTTCCATCTTTGTTGTTGGACATCATTATATCTTCATGATTATTTTTTAAAATATATAAATTCAAATGATTCCCCGAACATAGATCTGTCACTTATGAATAAATCTTTCATGTAGGGACATCAATGATATCCTTCATGAGTCTTTCCCTCCAGTTTTTATTCTAATAATTAAGAGTTTATTATCTATTTAGTAAAAATTTTGGATTTTCTCATGATGTCATTAACAGAAGATTTGATAGTAGGACAAAATGATATTGTCAGTTAATATGTGTAACATTATATTAGAATTTTATTAAGCCTTTATAGAAGAAACTCAATAGTTGATTCACTAGATAATAAAATTTATAGATTAATTTTTTAATAATAAAATCATTGAACCTCCTAAGGCCTTCCACACAAATGAACCCTATATAACTAGTCTTGTTACAATCATCCCAAGAAATTTGTTTTATTTTATTTTCAAGTAATTAACTAGTCAATAAAAAATTCATGATCATTCTCTAGAGATCACTAATGAGGCCTCTAGGAAATTTTTATATAGATAAGTAATACACATCTTTGGATATGACCATAGATTTCAAAGGACATACCCTTCCATATTTGTTCATGGAATTCCCTTTAAACTTAGTCAGTTGATTGATGATAACGAAATATATTTTTCCAAGGTAAAAACATCATATCATGCCCCAAAATAAGAGGCTCGAATATATATAATGTATAGTTTTAAATTTTAATCAAGAATTTCCCTAGTGACCGTGAAATTATTTGAAATATGAACTTCATTCCCAAAAACATTATATCATTTATTCGAAAAACCGATACCCATCCACTTCATTTTAATGAGAAAAAAGTTAATTGATGGAGTCAATAGTTTCCATTGTATTTTTTCTAAGAGGGAGGATATTATCAGCGTAAAAAAATATGTTTATGAGTGTATATGCATCTACCATCTTTGGATTGATTATTAATTACATCACGAGAAAGAAAATTAATGCATCAAATTAGGTATACATTATCCATTAAAAAAACAGGTCCATAGAATATGTCTCCTTGAATATCCCCAAGTACATTTAATGAATTTTCTAGGGCCGCGTTGATAAGGATAGGAAATAATTTGTTCTCAATTTTTTATTTAATAACTAGTTAAAAGCATGAATGAAGAGAAATAACTATAGTATAGAAAATATAATGATCCATTACATAGTGTAAAATGAATTGTATATATCTATATTAAGAGTAATATTTACCTCCATTTTTACTATTCAAAATTCTTAAAAATTCAGAATTAGTGAAGTGAGAATTATATATTCTTAACACATAATCCAAACGTAAATGATTTTCATAATTAATGTCTTTACCAATACCTCCCTTCACCACAACTAAAATTTTTATGATTTTTTTATTGATCGTAATCCCTAAACAAACATTCATAATGTATATAAAAAAACTCCATTATCATTAATGGGAATGAAATAAATAAAGTTTATATTGATTATATATGGAATATATACATTAAATTAATATTCCCTCAATAATTGGTCACATCATCATGCAATATGTTCCAGTAGAATCTAAAAAAATTGTTTGCAATGTGATCCCTTCCTGGATGAAAATCCATGATATGGGAGAAGATAGAGATTTTAACTTACTATAATGAAGTAACCAATATATGTTCCTAGTTTCCATAATACCCTATAAATTGTGGAATAATATGAATCATTTATGGGGTTTTTCCACATAATTCTTATTGTGATGATCAGAAGTGTATTAAACCAATACATTGGAAGTCTAAATTTTAAGGTATAGAGACACAATTTTATGTTTACAGAAATATATAATGAAAAAACCTTATTATATTTGTTCATATAATGGAAATTAACTGAGTTCTGTAACCAGATTCCAACCATTTTACATTGAAGTGATTTTATTCAACTATTTCCCTCAAAACTAATAATTAATCATGAAAGAGAAGGCACACATCTTCTCCCTTAAGGGAGAATTATAACAACATTATATATTTAGAAAACATAAAATTTTATTTCAAGTAGTGATGATTTTTAGATCAAACTTTTAAAATTAATTATTTCTGAATTACCTGAAAATAATTTTTTTTATGTTTGAGTATACTAGGAAGATATTTAAATGGAATAATAAGGGGAACAATTCTCCATGATTCATGAATAACTTTTGTGTAGATAGTGTAATAATTTATCATGTATTTAATTATTATGGTATATGATCTATCATTTTATAATGAGTGGTGATGTCCATAATTATTGGGGTCTAATATGAGTTATTTATAAGGAGGTTAAACATAATAACTCTTAGTAGCAACACTTTTATTATCAATATGAACAAATAACCTTTATAGCTTGTTTTTATTCTTCCATTAAGTGTTTATCTTATCCAAAGGAATACTTTTTTATAAATAAAATCTATAAAATAGTATCATCATTCAATTCCATATTTAACGCTTGAGAGGAAGATTTATTGATGTTAAATCAAGGATTCATAACAATAAAAAGAAAAGTGTTGAAATCTCCCATAAATACAAATTTTTAATTCATAATAATAGATCTACATATTGTTCATTTGTAAATCCTTTCCTCTTATTTAATGAGATGGAGATATAGAAAAATGTGATAGGAAAATTGTGATGATTAAAACAAAGACTCATTGAAATACACCAAGGGATCTTTTTTCATGTAACTCTCTTCATGCTCTAATGCTTTATGATTCTTAAAAGATCGATATTCCAAAATTTTTGTTTTTTTAGACAAATGTATACCCAATATATATACATTTAAAGTAATTTAATCACTCAAATATCATTTTATGTTCTATATTAATAATTAATTTTTACTCATATATCCTTACATAGCATCTAAGGCTTCGGCAGCCATGGGAGAATTTCCAATACCTTGATAATTATAGTATTATGTAATCACACCTTCGAAGATTTACAAATTAACTTGTTTAATTATACATTTATATTAAATATAATATTAAGTGGGAGTTATATCCATGTTTGGGTAATCCTTGATTTTATGGGCCCCACTTCCATCTTGATCATCAGTGGCTATCAGATCATCCTCATTACACTTTGTTGAAGGATATTTAGTATTTTTTTATTAGGTAGTATATAGTTACCCACCAAATCAGTAGAAATAGAACCTCTCAATGTTGTGAATTTATTATTGTAATGAACGGTTTTCAAAAGGCTATCCACATGGTACCTTATTACAATTATAATGTAGGAAAACAATGAAAAATTAATTTCCATTTCCTCCTGAGCATCATGGATTTGAGCATACATATCTTATTTGTCAAAATTTCCATTATAATTCATAATTATACCCATGTAATTTTCACCATCATCTTTTAAACATAGTGAATACAAGTCAATAAAATTTCGAAGACTTATATTTACATCGACGGAGATCACAATGATCATTTATCAAGAAGAGTATATGGCTTAAAGACCTTTTATAATCTCATAATCAACAAAAAAATCAATATAATCATTCCTATAAACATATGGAATTCTAATAATAATAAACTGATATATTTCCCCAAGGTAATAAGTTGTTTTAATTTCTTGTCATTAAATGAACCATTATATAAAGCTCATGAATAATTTATTTTTTTATTTATTAATTTTTTTAAATTATTTAATTTATTGATGTAAGATCATGATTACATAAATAAATTAATTAATGTGAAAATAAAAAATTGAAATAAATGGATTATGTGTAAATTATTTATCAGCCACGATAATTTTATTATGTAACCTCGTCATAATGTTAACAAAATATATAAATTATAAAAAGAGTTATAATATAATAATAATAAATTAAAAACCCCTAATCCTAATATTAAGTCAAACATGGCCTTCCAATAATTTATTTAGAATTAATTCATTAGAACATAGTGTTTGACAAACTCTAGTTGGGACAGTTACTTATAACATGGAGTTATTATAAAGGTTATGGATTGAAATAGCCATCTTATATAATGATAATTATATCAATATACACTATAGAAAACATTGAGGTGTTGGGGAAATACATGACATGATTTCATGATAGGGGATTTCACTCTAAATTAAAAAAATATTCAGGTCCATATTTTAGAACGAACTATCTACCCAAAATCCTTCAATTATCTTGAAAAACACTCATTGGTGTTATGAAAAGGGGCATATGAAAAATTTAAATATGAATGTACTAGAAACATCAAATTATCTATTCATTGATGAAGGCTTTTGGGACATGATAATATAGTTGGATATATGATAAAAATAAAATAAAATATTAGTTATCATATAGTAAAAAATCAATTAATTATACTGATAATTATTCTAATTCAATAGTATATCCTAATTTAAAGATCAGAAACCACACTAGGAATAACATTAGAGTGACACATTCTATGTTTATGGTTTTATTCATTCATATATGTCTAGAGAACATAGGATATATGATGAGAACATATATTCTTATAGCATGCTTGATCACCACCATAATCATTACTAGGAGAGATCTAGACCAATTTATTATATTTCCAATATTCTCTTTCTGAAAAATCATTGTTGGGGTTCCCAAGATAGGCCTCACATAGTCAATATAATTATCAAAATTATGCGCATAGAGGTTCTAGGTAATTAAATCCCCAAATACCTAGGCATTGATCTCATTATTAAATCAATCCATCATATATTCAATTTCATTGTTGTAATATTAATAATAAAAAAATTGATATTTATAAACCAGTCTTTCTTACTATCCATCATTACATAGATATGGATATAAATAGTGAACATTCATCTATACTTATGGTGGAAAGTGGAATGTAAATGTGATGAGATTTAAAAATAAATATTCTTTACACCCTTACAAGAAGTGAATGATCAAGGGAAAGGAAAGGTAAGTTGATTTTTTCTTCTTTTCTTGTGAAGTGATGTTTTAGTAGAAGAAAAAGAAATAACAATATCAATAATCAAGGTGAATATTCATATGCATTTGATATCATGTGACATATAATATTTTTTAAAAATAGTTTGTTAGATATATCTTGTTCGGATATAATATAAATTAAAAAATTGGAACCAAATTGATTTAGAAATATTAACCTAGGGGAGGAATATTTACAAGAAGCCAATGAATATAAAATTGTTTTTGTGGATATCTGGGACTACAAACTAATGTTTCTAAATGTATTTTTCTTTATTTTAAAATATCATAATTATGTTAATTCTATAACTGATGTCATTATATCCATGTTCATAATACATATATATGGATTTATCATAAATTTCACAAATGAATGGTGATTATTTTATAAATATAGGATTTATTATGGAATGTTGAATTTAAATAAATGTCATTATGTGATACATTACACACGCCAAATAATGGAAAAGAATAGAAACCAACATCCCAGGACTGGTAGCTCACGCAATAGTTGATTCCTTGAAAAATTCATGTATATTAAATGTAATTTACTAAACAATTCTTGGATGGGTATTTATATTCATTTGAATTATACCCACTTTTTTTATGTCAGGTATATTTACAATATAAAATGTATAATGCCCGATTCATTTCAAATGGTAAAACTGGAATAGATTTTTTAGAATTATTTCATACAGATGTTTTGGGTACCATTTACAATTGAGGATCATGGTGGTTCTTCATACTTTTCATACTTTACATATTTATAATATTAGATATTTATATATATTCTAAATGACATATAAGAATGTTTTTTTGAAAAATACAAGGAATACGAAAATGATTTTGTGATCCATATTAGTGAAAAGAATATGAAATTTATCCTAGATCATGGTGGAATATTTCTTAATAAATATTTCATAAATTACATAATAGGGATTTAGATCCTATATCAACTGACTCATCCTTATACGCCTCATTGGTATAGTGTAAGAGAGAGGATGAACGATAAATTATTAGGAAAAGTGATATAAATCATGAGTCCTGATAGTATTCCATTATAATTTTGGGTGTATATGTTACAAATTGTAGAAAAAGATCTCAACCATGTTCTAACTAAAGCATCAGATGGTATAACATATCATTTCTAGAATAGAAAAACTAATATTTTTCATTCATATGTATGAGGGGTTTCAATGATTTTTTAGAGAGCTATTCCAAAAAAAAATCACCACAAATAATTCAGTGTTCCTTCAAAGGATACCCTAAATAAAAAAGGGATATCACCTGTATAACCCCTCAGACAGAAAGGTCATAGTAGTATGACATTCCATATTCCATTCGAAGGAACACATTGTTAAATTATATAGTGGCAGTAATACGGTGTTTTATGAATTCCAAGAATATAGTGTAGATGATTTTTCATAGTAGTAGATTACACAAAGTCAATTGGGAGAAGAATATATTCTCGATACAAGAGTACATTGTATGAGTACAAGTGAGGATAGAGAATCTGAACAATATGGTTTTATGGTCACACAAAATAGATACTCATTATTAGATAATAATAATTCTCTTAATACCTATAATGACGAATTAAGAGTAAGATAACTTGAATAAACCCTTTACAAATTCCATGCACTAGTAATAGCATGATTTTCCTGTGAGGTCTAGCAGAATAAATGTTGTATGCAGTTAAATCTAGTCCAAGTGAATGTTTGTTGGAGTTAGTCTCCTTAGACCAATAGTTTTTACATTGATGGAATATGTATTTTATATTTTGAATATTAATAAAACATTCTTATTATATATTGTTATTTTTTATTCATGACTCTAATGTAATAATATTTTATTGTACACCTGACATTACTAATGTAATACAAGAACCACTCTATGATGTCAAGCATGAAGTGATATGATGATATTCATAACTACTGATAATAAATTTGATAACAACAACTCTGAGACACATATTGCTTATATTTTAATGTATTATTACACAGAAATGGATTATTATTCTTCATATTAATTTCAGACATTGTAATAACTATGATTATATATAATGTTGATAGATCCATCAATATATATTATACATGTTTTTTATAATTGGATATTTCTATTTGTGAGTGTGTCTAATGGTCATTAGACTTTGATATTATCAATAATTAATTTCATGACTCATGAACCTATATTCTCTAAATAAAATACTTGATGACATATATTCCTTGTGATATTGGTTATTTTTGTGAGACAATTTTGACATTTCATTAGTAGAAAAGTTGAAGAATGATTTTAACGTACATCATAATCAAAGCTAATATAAATGATATTTTATTGGAATATAGCCTTCATCCTAAATTACATGTCAATTGGTGTGATGAAATATTTATTTTAGATAGATAGATAATGACATATCAAGCATATGGTTTGGTGACATAGACGTGTAACCTGTAAGGCGAGATGTTGTTAAAATTTATTATATTACACCTCGAACTTTAACATGTTGTTTCCATTATTATGAAATTATTATGTTTCTCTTGGATTCCTTGACAATGTTTTTTACAATATTAATTGAAATTAGGAGAACACAAATATCCCCATTAATAAATGATATTATAGGGTTGCTAACTATTTGTTTTTTATTATTTCGAATAAATTATGTTTAGATTTATTTTATTGAAGTAATATTATTCTCAGTATCATGGTATAATCTTTTCGGTTTTATCAACATAAATTATTTATTGTTGAATGAAATATTAAAATATTTACACGGTTGATCAATTAATGATATAAGAGTTTGAATGGACCAAGAGAATGTTCGATAAAATATGATAATTAAAAAGGTTCTTAATTGATATTATTATTTTCATGTTAAATTCAAAAAATATATTAAAATTTTGTTGAATAGGGTTCCATTATTGGTTGTAATATTATATAATGGTTCATAAGAAATTGAATAATTATTTTTACCTAAACCATAACTAAAAAAATATATGTTTATGTCTATTATGCGGGGATCATTTTGTAATAGATAGAAGTCAATTGATAAGAACAATTAATTCTATCTCAAATTATCATTCTCTCCCACTCTTATGAATGAGAAACAAAAGATATATTCCTTCAAGATAATAGGATATGTGATCATGACAAAAAATATGAAAACTGATTCTCCTCAATTTCTCCGGGAGATCAATTGTCATTGATTGGCGACCAAAAGAGTACATGTGGATAATACATATATAGGGATTTCCCCCTTCGATCTTATTTACAAAAATATGGAAACAAATATGTTTCATTTTATATGATCATCATCATCAATGGATAAATATTCTAATCATAGGTATTAATATATTTAGACTTTTAATAAATTAATTATATATTTGATGTTGAATATCCTCACTCGTGGTTTCTGGAATATATATATTAAAATATATTTATAGCATTTCCCACCACCAAAAACATCTTCAATGCCCAGAACCATCAATATACCTACAACTCATGTTCCCTAGTCCTATATATTATTTACAAATCGAGGTCTCATATACCAAGTGAATGTATTACCCCATATTTGTGGCACTGAATTAGAAAAATTTATTGCTGGTCAACCATTCTATGGTCCAGCTTTTCAATGTTAGACTATACATCTGGCACAATATTTTTTATACCTATATTACATAAAACATTATGACAAGTGATGTTTTTATAATTTATTCTCACATTTTGTGTGAGTAAAATCTTTTTCTGACACTCTTGGTAAACATTAACAATATTCTTCAGTAATCAGTTGTTTTGAACCCAAACTGATAATTAGATATTACATTCAATTCCAATTAATCTCAATAACTATCAACATCATAAACTCAAAAGCTACTCTCGGATATTCATATTTCCACATCTAAAACAATATCTTATATATTTCCTACATACTCAAATATAAATAATGAGACTTTAGTTCATGTTATATTAATGAAATATAATAATTCACCAATATATTATCAATCCATAATATTTTATCATCTAATATAACCATCGATAAAAACTACTCTCTCCATATTTCTCCAAATTCCATTAACCCAAAAAAGAATAGTTTCTTTCTCATGTCATTTCTATTGATGAAACATCAATGATCGGTTTTTAATTGCCTCCTATAATCCTAATTGATGTAACATTCATTGTTAATTGTAATAATTTATCATATGTATCTTAGTTCTATAATTTTTTTCCAATATTAAATGATATCCACTAAAAACATTTTCTCCCAAGTGGTGAGAATGTATCATTAGTGTAACTAAGCATATATTCATTATAGGAGAGAGAAAATACCCTTAACTATTTTTTTTCAACTCTTGTTGTGATCTAGTATTCCAGAAATCATGATAAAATCACTAAATGCATCTCCCACAATATACATTACTCTTCTAAAAATCAACAAACAATCAACATTCTTATAGTTGTTCTCCGTTATTAAATTCATGTTTATTAATCATTTCCATGGTCCTAACATAACCTAAAACTATAATCTCTATTTTCTTTTATATATAATATATACACACCTATAAACTAAACCAACATATTATTAGTTAGGGAACCAACATAAATGGGAACACATAATAGAATTTCATCTAGATGGAATGTAATAAAAAAATTGCAGAACTTATTTTTTCATTAGAATAAGAAAATTCACAATTTATATATGTTATGAAGGAAGAGATAGAGTTAGAGGAAATTCACCATTGAAGAATACTCCCAGTATCATATGCTCAACCAACATATAACAAGATCATACAACAACCCTAATCATTATTTTTTAATATATCTGTTCCACATTATAAAAAAACTATATTTATTATCCCAAAATAAACACTAATTTCTCATTACTTCATAAATTTCTAATGAATAAATGGGAAAAAAATTCCCGTATATAGAATCTAACTCACTATCCCTGCATACAATAAACAATACATTTTAAACATAACAATTTAGATGAGAAATGATGAAGATAATCATGAATAAAATACATTGATGTTTCTAAAAAATAATTATCCAAAAAAAATTTATTATCTATTCACCATATAAGAACACCATATTGTAATCAACTAGAATCCCATTTCATTATCTTACAAAAAAATTATAGTTTGGATGCCCAATTTTGGAGACATCAATGATTTAGTTCCTAGAGGGAATTCTTCCATCATATTAATATTTTTTATATTTACTCAAGCACTTAATTATAAAATTGAATCCATGATGACTTGTCATTCAATTATCTTTGATATTTTTTTTCTATTGAATTATATATTTATCATATATTTAATTATATACATAATGGTTGGAGATTTTTGGTTACATTAATTATATTGGGTTAGTCAAAAGAATTTAATTTTGATGTAGGTTATTTTATAAATTTGGGTCTAGCATAAGTCACAAGAATTTTGAGTTTTGAATTTATTTTTCATGTATTTGATTAATTATTATCTAGGTGCTGGATGAAATCATAGGATATAGGTGAACCCAATACAATGTATTTTCATTTTTCATATTTCTTAAAACTATGAAATTGTTCATTTAATTCTCATAATTTCTTAATGATAATACATATACCATCTTAATTTGAGATAATGTATTTTACTTATTCAAAAAATTCCATTATATCATTTTAAATTCATATTGGGTGTGGATCTCCCCTGTGGACTCTTAGGATCAATTTTGGTGCTTGGTTTTTCTGCTGATTTTGCTATGTCTTTTGCACCTCCTCTTCTGCCTACATTTTTTTTATTTTGTTTGGATGATTTCATGTTTTCTCTATGTTGTTTTGGAACTGAAGTCTTGATGAGATACAGATATTGATATGCGATCTGGTCAGTGCCTCTTTGCATTTTTCACAATTGTCTATTTCGTGCAGATGGAGTAGGGTGTGAGACCTTAGAAGAGGGATGTGTGTACTGAATCACATCATTCAGCAGTTTGTTCTCATTTGGATGGATGGGTACTCTGTTGTTCTCTGCACAATGTTTTTCTGCCTTGTTTTGCACTGTATCTGGTTGACTGTACAGTGAGTTCCTTGCTTGAATCGTTGGGTGGGCGGCTCGCAAGAGAGATACGTGTGCTGGCATCAATCGTCTATTACTCTTTATACATTTCGGTGCAGGGTTTCGGAGTAAATTCCCTTTATTTTGTTTCCAGAATTAAAAACATTTTGGAAATGGGGGTGTTGAATCATCGTTGATGGATTTCACTGTTACAGTTTTTGACAGGGGGGGAAAAGACTCCTAGCCATTTCTTCTTCTGATATTTGTTTCTTAATTGGAATTTGGGTCCATGTAAGGCCTTTGTGCCATGTTGGGGGTTCATTTTTCTTTTTGTTCTTTTAATGGGTTTCTCCTTTTCCCATTCCTCAAAAGGAGATGTTGTCTTTTTGTGTTCAATCAATAGGGTTCTCCCCGCTCATTGACTTTAAAAAAAATTAAATTCTCGTTTCCTCTAATTTCCCTATGATCTTATGGAATGATATTATGGAATGAAAATTTTACGTACATGATTATTTTTAGACTCTTGGATGATTGAAATCAATTAATAGAAACAATTTCTAGTAAAAAATAATTTTGGTAATTTTTTCTATCTAGATAATCATATATCACCTTTCACACAAAGGCACACCCACATTTATAATTTCATATAGTGACATGGGATTACAATTATAAAATCTATTTTGTTGACCAAATTTATCATTATATGATTAGTTTGATTTTATTTATATATTCTTTTATATATATATAATTTTTATTATACCATCACAACCAAATGGAAAGCCATATAACCATGATGTTATTTGATATATCATCTTACTTCACAATACATGGATGGGAGAGATTTTAAACGTTGTATTAGAATTGTAGGTATGATAGGGTCAATTATTGGAATTGTAAATGTTTCCTTGTAGGGGAATATAATTATGTAATAAGGGAGTTGTGAATCAAGGCCAACATAGAAAATATTGGAAATATATGTGATGTTAGAGGTTAGGGTATGGTTTGATTTCAAATAAAGTTAATAAATGTGATAGTGGGGATATATACAAGAATATAAAGTTGGGATGCATAGTAGATCATCCATGAGGATTGGGTGTGAGTGTCAAGGATCTCTTAATAAATTCATTATTCCCTTATATATTCTCCCACTAATTTAGTAAATTTTATTTCTTCTTAATATACTTGTATTTCACTATCTTGATCCAATTTTTTTTTCAATCCTCCTGATTTCACGCTCTACTAGCTTTGTTCAGATATAACACCCATTGACTTAGTGAATAACGATGTTCGTCAACATCATACATAGTATGATCATTACATATAAGAATAGATGTAAAAGATGAACTCATAATTAGAATAACATGATCCACTAATAATATTCCTCTATAATATATCGTCTTAACGAGCCATCTACTATGATCATCCAGTAATGTTGTACATCATCAAAATCTATTATAACATATACACAATAGTCATTATAACAGGATATAGTGCATGATACTTGTTTGTGACTCAAATATTCATGCACAATTTGACAGAACATAATGTTAATGTGCTTCCCAATGATTCATTCTATTTTATCACACAGTTTCATCTAACCTTCAAGAGAAAAATGCACCCCATATGTGAATCAGCTGTAAATAACCAAACAACAATTTTTTTCCTTTAGAATCTACCTTAGTACCTATGGATACCTACCACCATACTCAATTCAACATCCTCTAGAAGGGCATGAGAATCATGGAGTTTATTTTCACCATGATTAACACAACCTTGTCATAATATATGAACAAATAGAACAAGTAATGATACCTAAATGTGGTTTTATTCACCATTCTACTATGAAATCAGGAAATATAATTTTCGTAGTATCATGGTGGGCATTATATAATGATAGACCAACTATCATCCATACACATGATTCCTAATATGGATAGGGGTGTGACTCCATGGCGTCTTCCCTTCCAACTAATGTCATCTTTGATCATCCCATTTTAGTGTGCTATGTAGATCTTCTCATTTGTTCTAGAACATATCATCATGGATGGATTACATGATTATATCTATCTCAATTATAAAAAAGAGACACTATAATCAATGTTTCCATTAGAATAAGTCAGTATGGAAAGAGTTTTTATTCACTAGTTTTCTATGATCAATGAGGTTCACCAGAATTATGCATGGGTATTGTTAAAAGCGGAGAAGATGACACATTTCAATGGATTATAAATTCATAACACATATTTGTAACTCAATAATCACCAATATATGGGAAAAATTAAAGAATATATTGAACAATTTTAATATCTTGCATCTCTGGTACATTTCTAACTGGATCCTTAGATCATAGGCTATTTCTTGCAAGGCCAGTGTGAATCCCATCATAGTTGGATTCACATTCACATACTTGAAACCTAGAAACAAGCCTTATGATTGGATCAATATATAGAGCTCATATTCATGGTTATTGAATAATATTAGTATCATGCATCTCTTGTACCTTTCTGACTGGATCCTTAAATCATAGGCTATTTCTTGCAAGGCAAGTGTGAATTCCATCATAGTTTGATTCACATTCACATCCTATAAACCTAGAAACAAGCCTTATGATTGGATCACTATATAGAGCTCATATTCATGTTTATTGAATACTATTAGTATTGGGGAGCTATTTTGTAACATTTTCATAGGTTATGTGTAGTATAAGAAATGCGGTCACTATACTATTTAGTGACACACCTACCGCAGGTGACCACATTCCATCCCTTCTGATGAGGGAAGGCTTATGGGATATTATTTCATTAGGATGTTTCAAATAAACAAAATCATGATTGGTGAGGGTTTTTTAATATGAAAACCCAATAGTTTGAGTTTCCCTAGTATAATGGGGTTCTCTATTGGGTGGTGTAACCTTATATCCCTTGCATCATTGTGCTGATTCAATTTTATGAGTGTTTCTATTAGGAAAAGTGGTAGATGTTGATAATGATGGAGATTCTGAGGGGGATAAGTATGTATCTGCATCACTGTAGGGACCATTTCCATTAATGCAATCACGTTGAAAATACTACACTCAACGGGTGTGGTGTGATAGGTTCTGGGACAAAAAGGGAAAAATGATAAGACTGGGGAGTATTGTTATAAAATTAGGGGAGGGGGGAATCTAGGTCCACATAGAGAATATAAGAATTTGTTAGGGTATTATAGGAGAGGATGGGATTATTAATAAATAAATCTAAGAGTGAAAGATATGTGGTTTATTGATAGAAATATTATTTGCGTTTCATATGAGATTAGCAGTGAGGATTAAGAGAAGTACATGCGGTCTCTTGAGTTATCGCTTTTTAACCTTTAATCTTATTCTTACAATGTACTACCGTTAATTTATTATTACTATACATATAGAGAATCTATTTGTTAATATCATAATATCAAATAAATATTGATGAAAAATGTTATACGAAAACACATGTATCATAATAATTTCTTTTTTATATAATATCCATATTCAATTTTGTCATTTTTTTCTAACTGATTATCAACAAATAATTCATATAATACATCCCTGAATAATTATATCACATTCAATAAAAAATAATATATCAAAATATGTATATAGTTGTTAAAATATACTCTATTTATATAGATTTTGAAACATGTTTCTACTTTGGGGTTTCTAATTATAGTTGTATACCTCAAAGACCCATGTTTTTTACTAAAACCACATTTTGTTCATGTCCGTAAGAAATAAACCCCACACAAGGGAAATGAAATGATTATGATGCCATTGATTGTAGTTAGCATCATTATATAATTCCATACTATCCCATATAAGAAAAATAATAATAGTAATACACCATGTTTTTTATAGAACATAACCTCATAATATGTTTCCTTGGTAGCCTCTATAAAACACTAAATAAGTGAAACCCACACATATTTGGAAGGAATGAGGATAAATGAAAATTTGATGCCTATGATTTAGATTTATTTGACCATTATATTTGAGACATTCATTGGTCATCAATTTCCCATTTTCTTTTTTAATGTTGCTGCACTTGTAACATATTTTCCCTATTTCTTTATAACATTCTAGTTAGAATGAAACAAAAACGATTTAATCATATTTCATCTCAATTTATGAAAAAAATATAATATATCTCATACACATTGAAAACACAATATTTAAAAATCATTATTCTGCCTTCTATAATAGATTTTGACATCCTATAAATGTAGACCAATATTTAAATTACCTCTAACTCCATATTCATCAGACATGTACTGGCATCCACAATAATCTTTTACCATTCATCAATTTTGTTTTTTCTATTGAATTAATTGTCTATTTTAAATATATAACATATTTTATGTTCCTCAATAACATTTCCAAAATGATGTGTTAATACATGTTATGTATGTTTTTTAGCCTTTTTGTTGGTGTTATCCATAAATAGTTTTTCAGGTTTGTAGTATTAAATTTTTGTCATATTCCCATTCCAATATTCTTATAGTTATTCTTATAGTGATTTGACAACATGTTCAAGGAAACTTCCATAGAACAACATAAGTGGTGAAACTATGGATTGATCTTTTCCTCTATTATATCCTATATTAGATATGGCTTGCTCATTTTTTAATACTGTGGATATTATAATAAACATATTAATTGAAACTGTTAGTTTTTTATACTAAACTATAAAATATGATTTATTTTTAAATATTATATTCATTTATTATGTTTTATTATATAAATTAATAAATGAGTATAAAATTTATTATTATATAAAAGTTATATTTTTTGTTCTTGATGGTTGAAAATTAATAACATTCTTATAGTGAAATATTAATAATGAAAAAAAGATAATGATAGAAATTAGAAAAAGAGATTTATGTAATCCTAATGTCTATTTATTTCACTATAGAAAGTAATTATCTATTATATAAAAATAAAAATATAAAGAAGAAATATATAATAATATTTAAATAAAACATTATATTTGAATAAAAAGTAACTAAATAATTAATATTATTTTTAAAAAATATATAATTATTTCAAAAAATTTAAAATATCATTCGGAGGAAATTTTTAAACCAAAAATATATGGGTTTAGGATATTGATGGTTAAATTTTTTTGATTCAATGTATATAACAGTTTTAGGGTTATAGAACCCAAACGTTGCAGAGTGAATATGGTTCTGTGGTATTTTTCATGAATGATGAAGAATATTCCTTCTGTAAAAAATGATTCATCAAAGGCAATCATATATCATGATTTTAATGGTTTTTTAAATAATTTTAAAAATGATATTGTGACTGAAAAAATATAAAAACCGGGTTTTTAGAAGCATCAATGGAGATGATTGGATGAAGTTTATATATCTATATATTTCACCAATGTAGCTTAAACTATGTCTGCTCTCTTTTGGCACTATAAAAAAAGCATTAACCTCATTCTTGCTTCCTATTTCATTTTATCAAAGGAGGAATTAATATGGTTTCCGCCATCTATAAAGGGAAATCTATAAACAGGGTGTCTCTACTCCCCTATATTATTGGTTGTTTTTTTGTATAATATTTAATGAATCCCTAAAAAATTTCATTCATAACATATATTTATAGATTAAATTATTAATAATTATCTATTTAAATGTTGATTAATATGATTTTAATATATTTACATGTGTATATAATATATTATATATAGTGTGAAATTAATATAATTTATAATATTCAAGACACATATATAATTAGCTATATATTTTACTAAAAATTACTGTTGAAAAAATATTGGTTGTATTACATAAAAAATGTAAAATTATTTTAATATACATATCATATATTTTTTTCACGGCATGATAAAATTTAAATATAAATAATTTTTTTAAATGGTAATTTTAATATATATTACTAATAAATAATTATTATAATATTTATTAAAGTATAAAAATTACTTAATTAAATAATAAATAGTAGAAATATTATAGAATTATATATAAACATTTGTAATTTGATAAAATTTAGAACTAAATAATTTTAAAGTATTTTATTTGTTACTATGTAATTTTAAACAATAAGAAATTTATTAATCAAATTTTATAAAAAAATTTAACAAAAGTATTTTTGGTATTTACTTATAAATTATTAATACATATATTTAGAAAATAATGTATTATAACCTCGTGTGAAATTATATTTTAAAATATTATTGATTAAATTAAAAAAATTAATTATTTTATATTTATCTGATATAATTAAAATATATTTATATGTATATATTATTTTATATTATATCAAAATTAAATTAACTTTTATTTATAAAATTTGATAAAAATAAATAAATAAAGTGAACCTTCCTAAATTTATATATACATAGACCCATTGATATGTTTAAATTTAGTAATGTAGATGTATATATTAAATCTAGCGATACGAAATGATATTTATCATGAAGAAGTTAATAATTTAATGAAAAACATGTTATGAGTATTGTGTGATGACTAGACTTCAGATGAACGACCAATGAAGAATTGAAAATGTATGAATCTTTTTTGGGTATGTGGTTATATAATTTGTTATAATTCACTTTCTTTTTCCACATTTATGACCTATGAGTGATGCTTCTTAATTTATACAAGGATCTATGTGTAATCATAAAAAATGTTAAAAGTTTCAAACCCATAGACACCCTTGCGTGCAATTGAGTATCAATGTTATAAAATATTATTCAAGAGGAGGCCTTAAAAATTAGAAATCAATAAGAGACATAACTATTTGAAAGGAGCGCAAAGTTTACTAAAATATTTGATAATATGGACTCCATGAAGAGGCCACATGGTATTGGTTAGATTATCAAAAAAATCATAAATGAATCCATATAAAATGTCTCTTGATTAAGTAATATTTATTTATTCATATATAATTAAAACATGTGTCACATTTCATTACATGTTACAAAAAATATTTATGGTTTAATAAATTCTCATTAGAAATCATATCACTATCCAAATACCTTAATAGTGAGGTAATTTATATCGATCAATGTTTTTTCTAGTTTTTTACATGTAATAGTGATATATATTTGTGAATGTAGAAATATAAATAAATAAATATATATATATATATATTATTTGTTTAAAATAGTTATAATTATAGTTTCAATTTTTAGAACATAATAAATATCTCAAACATACATGTTTTCAATCTAGAATACTCATTGATCATGAGACAAAAATATAATGTATAATTGAAGATAAATTTTGTATTTTTTATGAATATGATTATTTAATTTTTACTAATTTTATGATATTGAAATGAACTACCAATGCATGATTGAAATAAAATGTCTTGTTTTTATTATATAACTTGTAATAATTGCATTTTCTATTCCTCTTTGACGATCTTCATGCAAACCCTTATCTACGATTGTATGGAACTACATGTCCACCTACAATGTTTTATGTATCTTGAACCCATAGAATCTCAAACCATTATGTGAGTAGAATTATAATAATTTTTTTTGGAAAGATGTTTTTCTACTTGAAAATGGATCCACATACAGAAAATGTCAATGTACATATGATTGGTTAAATATAAGATAATAGAGGCATTTGGATCACTGTAGGTTTGTATTATTTTATCAAATATTGATAAACCAATCTTCAGAAGAAGTATCAATATAATTACAATTATTTAATCATATCCAATTTAAAAAATTTAAAAAATTTAAAAATTTCAAGATGTAGTATATAAATTTATTAAAATTATTTTTGACGGGGTTATTTTTTCTGGACCAACATATTGAAATGATGATGTAATTTATATAAATATAGGTAATAATAATATTTATCCATAATAAATAGTGTAAAACATTCAAGACTATGTGAAATTGAATGTGGTTTTCAAAAATATTCTTAGATGGTTAATATTTAGGGTAGATTAAAGAATTTCTAAAACCACATATAGATATCATCAATATACGGAATGTTTATGGAACACTGAGCTTCCTAAAGTCGATGATTAGGATTTAATTCATGGTTAATTTTCATTATGGAAATTATTTTGTAATGGAAAAATAGAATCTTATGCGGTGATATATGATATTTTGTCGGTGAAAATACTGTTACAAATCCATTTTTTCTGGTATTTTTAATTTTTAGTCTTTCACAACATTTTCATTCATTGACTAATCATTCTAATATTGTAAAGTAATGAAATTATGAATACTATGATCATAATTTGGCTGAAAATGTAGGGTAATACCCTATGTGTACATCTGATATACCGAATGATAGTTAATCTGATGAGGATGCATCTAATGATTCATCGGGGTATGATGTGGGTGAGGGTGATGTTGGGAATGAAGCATTCAAGGATTGACTGATCCATATGGATCCACAGGTTAGTGTAAATCATCATACACAATTTACTTTTTTAGTTTAATTATTTTTATTGTCACGACATTTTCATTTATATTTCATAACACCGACCACTGAATTAACTATCATTATATTTAATATATCTGCATCATCTAATAACACAATCAATGTTTGGTTGGATATTGAATGTTAAGGTTCCTGGAAATATGTTATAATACAATATCACATAGAGTAATATTGTTCATTTTTAAATGATTAGTTAAAGAATGAGTAATATATAATTCAATGTGATAAATATAGGATAGAATGCCATTTCTTATTTATGGAGATATATGATAATTTTTTTCATGTTATAATATATCCAAATACGAATTCCCACAAAATTTTCTACATCAAATATTGTGATGGAATCACTCTTAACATGATGTATAATATTTATCACATATTATTATAGAGTTGATATGTAAAAATTTGGATATTTATATTTCCAATGTATAGAAATGGATACAATGGTTGTCGAAGTATATGATATCGAAGGAGAAATCATAGTATGAAAAAAGTAAATTTGTAATCATTTATGGTTTTTACTAGGAATCATATAATATTTTTTCATAGATTATATTATTATTTTATTAAATTAATAATATTATTTATCATTTTCTAAATGTTGGGTATGACTCCCTGGATCACTAAGTTCATCAAACATATGTAAAGTTCAATAGTAGGTTTTGGGAATTCATTCCATATATCACTATATTCCCATATTGGAAAAATTATATTCATGTCGATATATCATCTATTTTTATAATGATTATATTTTTTCTAATTATTAATTTCACACATGATGGAAATCATGATATTATACCACATTCATTATCTATTTATTTAAATGAAAATTTTCAATCTTGGAGTTGATTTTTTTCCTGTATATCATATCATGTCACACAAAATGTGGGATTGTGTGTAGTATTATATTGACATTGAAAAATTATAGAGGTCGTTCCTAGTGATGTGTTTTCATGTATTGAACTTATTTCTTATCAATGATATTCAATTAAAAACAAGTCTAGTAATGAAAAAGCATTTCAAATATGAGTGAATAAAGAAGGTGATCATCACATTGGTTTTCATTTTATGATTTTTTTAGAAATATTAATTTACTATCCATTTCAATACATTATTATCTTATGATTTCAATATACGATCACCAACAAATTTTTTTATCAACATATTCATGCTATTTCATAGAATCATCACATTATCCATGCTTATATTATGAATGTTTCATGTAAATAAAGGTTACTAAAATGTTAATATATTAGGAGATAGTATTCCATTATAATTTTGGGTGTATATGTTACAAATTGTAGAAAAAGTAATCAACTATGTTCTAACTAAAGCATCAGATGGTATACCATATCATTTCTAGAATAGAAAAACTATTTTTTTCATTCATACGTAAGAGGGGATTCAATGAATTTTTAGATACCTCTTTCGAAGAAAAAAAATACACCACAAATAAATCAGTGTTCCTTCATAGGATACCCTGAATAAAAAAAGAGATATCACATGTATGACCCCTCAGACAGAAAGGTCATAGTGGTATGACATTCCATATTCTATTCGAAGGAACACATTGTTAAATGATATAGTGATAGTAATATGGTCTTTGATGAATTCCAAGCATATGCTGTATATGACTATTCATAGAAATATATTACACAAAGTCACATGGAAGAAGAAGATATTCTAGATACAAGTGTACAATGTAGGAGTACAAGTGAGGTTAGAGAATCTGAAAAATATGGTTTTCTTGTCACACAAAATAGATACTCATTATTAGATAATAATAATTCTCTTAAAACCTATTATGATGAATTAAGTGTAAGATAACTTGAAGAAACCCTTTACAAATTACATGAACTAGTAATAGCATGATTTTCAAGTGAGGTATAGCTGAATAATTGTTGTATGCAGTTAAATCTAGTCCAAGTGAATGTTTTTTGGAGTTGGTCTCCATGAACCAATAGTTTTTACATTGATGGAATATGTATTTTATATTTTGAATATTAATAAAACTTGTTATTATATATTGTTATTTTTTATTCATGACTCTAATGTAATAATATTTTAGTGTACACCTCACATTACTAATGTCATACAAGATCCACTCTATGATGTCAATCATGAAGTGATATGATGATATTCTTAACAACTGATAATAAATTTGATAAAAAAAAATATGAGACACATATTTCTTATATTTTAATTTATTATTACATAGAAATGGATTATTATTCTTCATATGAATTTCACACACGGTTACAACTATGATTATATATAATGTTGATAGATCCACCAATATATATTATACATGTTTTTTATCATTGGATATTTCTATTTGTGAGTGTGTCTAATGGTCATTAGACTTTGATATTATCAATAAATAATTTCATGACTCTTGAACCAATATTTTCTAAATAAAATACATGATGGAATATATTCCTTGTGATATTTGGTATTTTTGTGAGACAAATTTGACATTTCATTAGTAGAAAAGTTGAGGAATTATTTTCCACTACATCATAATCGAAGCTAAGATATATAATATTTTATTGGAATAGAACATTCATCCAAAATTAAAAGTCAATTGGTGTGATGAAATATTTATTTTAGATAGATAGATAATGACATATCAAGCATATGGTTTGGTGACATAAATCTGTAACCTGTAAGGTGAGATGTTGTTAAAATTTATTATATTACACCTCGAACTTTCACATGTTGTTTCCATAATTAGGAAATTATTATGTTTCTATTATATTCCTTGACAATTTTTTTACAATAATAATTGAAATTAGGAAAACACAAATAGCCCCATTAATAAATTACATTATAGGGATGCTAACTATCTATTTTTTATGATCTCGAATAAATTCTATTTAGATTTATATTATTGAACTAATATTATTCTCAGTATCATGGAATAATCTTTTCATTTTTATCAACATAAATTATTTATTGTTGAATGAAATATTTAAATATTTACTCGGTTGATCAATATATGATATAAGAGTTTGAATGGACCAAGATAATGTTCGATGAAAAATGATAATTAAAAAGGTTATTAATTGATATTATTATGTTCATGTTACATTCAAAAAATATATCAAAATTTTGTAGAATAGGGTTACATTATAGGTTGTAATATTATATAATGGTTCATATGAAATTGAATAATTATTATTACCTAAACCATAACTATACAAATATATGTTTTTGTCTATTATGTAGGGATCATTGTGTAATCGATAGAAGTTAATTGATATGAACAATTAATTATATGTAAAATTATCATTCTCTCCCACTCATATGAATGAGAAACACAAGATATATTCCTTCAAGATAATAGGATATGTGATCATGAAAAAAAACATGAAAACTGATTCTCCTCAATTATTCCGGGATATCAATTGTCATTGATTGGCGAACAAAATAGAACATGTGGATAATCAATACAGGGATAGTTCCCATTGATCTTATTTACAAAAAGATGTAAACTTGAATGTTTCCTTTTAGATGGTCATCATCATCAATGGAGAAATATTCTAAGCATATGTATTAATATATTTAGACTTTTAATAAATTAATTATATATTGGATGTTGAATATCCTCACTTGTGGTTTCTGGAATATAAATATTAAAATATATTTATAACATTTCCCACCACCAAAAGCATCTTCAATGCCCAGAACCATCAATATACAAACAAATCAAGCTCCCTAGTCCTATATATTATTTACAAATAGCGGTATCATATACCAAGTGAATGTATTACCCCATATTTGTGGCACTGAATTAGAAAAATTTTATTTCTGGTCAACCATTCTAGGGTCCAGCTTTTCATTGTTAGACTATACATCTGACATAATATTTTTTCTGCCTATATTACATCAAACATTATGACAAGTGATGTTTTTTATAAATTATTATCACATTTTGTGTGAGTAAAATCTTCTTCTGACACTCTTGGAATACATTAAAAATATTATTCCGTAATCAGTTGTTTTGTACACAAACTAATAATTAGATATTACATTCCATTCCAATTAATCATTATAACTGTCAACATCAGCAACTCTAATGCAACTCTCGGATATTCATATTTCCACATCTAAAACAAGTTCTTATATTTCTACTACATACTAAAATATAAATAATGAGACTTTAATTCATGTTATATTAATGAAATATAATAATTCTCTAATATATTGTCAATCCATAATATTTGATCATCTAATATAACCATTGATAAAAACTACTCTCTCCATCTTTCTCCAAATTCCATTATCCCAAAAAAGAATAGTTTCTTTCTCATGTAATTTCTATTCATGAAACATCCATGATCAGTTGTTCCTTGCCTGCTATTATCCTGATTGATGTAACATTCATTGTTAATTGTAATAATGTATCATATGCATCTTAGTTCTAGAATTTTTTATCCAATATTGAATGATAACCACTAAAAACATTTTCTCCCAAGTGGTGAGAATGTATCATTAGTGTAAAAAAGTATATATTCATTATAGGAGAGAGAAAACACCCTTAACTAATTTTTTTTCAACTCTTGTAGTGATCTAGTATTCTAGCAATCATGATATAATCACTAAATGCATCTCCAAAAATATACATTACTCTTCTAACAATGAACAATCAATCAACATTCTTATAGTTGTTCTCCATTATTAAATTCATGTTTATTAATCATTTCTATGGTCCTAACATAACCTAAAACTCTAATATCTCTTTTCTTTTATATATAATATATACACACCTATAAATTAAACCACCATATTATTAGTTAGGAAACCAACATAACCGAGAACACATAATAGAATTTCATCTAGATGGAATATAACAAAAAAATTGCAGAACTTATTTTTTCATTAGCATAAGAAAATTCACAATTTAAATATGTTATGAAGGAAGAGATAGAGTTAGAGGAAATTCACCGTTGAAGAATACTCCTTGTATCATATTCTCAACCAACATAGAACAAGATCTCACAAAAACCCTAATCAGTATTTTTTAATATATCCATTCGACATTATAAAAAAACTATATTTATTATCCCAAAATAAACACTAATATCTCATAACTTCATAAATGTATAATGAATAAATGGGAAAAAATTCCCTTATATAGAATCTAAATCACTGTCCCCGCATACAACAAACAAAACATTTTAAACATAAAAATTTTATTTGAGAAATTAAGAAGATAATCATGAATAAAATACACTGATGTTTCTAAGAAAATAATTACCCAATTTTTTTTATCTCTTCACCATATAACAACACCATATTTAAATCAACTAGAATCCCATTTCATTATCTTACAAAAAAAATTATAGTATGGAGATCCAATTTTTGAGACATCACTGATTTGGTTCCTAGAGGGAATTCGTCCGTCATATTAATATTTTTTATATTTACGAATGCACTTAATTATAAAATTGAATCCATGATGACTTATCATTCAATTATCATTGATATTTTTTTCTATTTAATTGTATCTTTATCATCTATTTCATTATATACATAATAGTTGGAGAGTTTTGGTTATATTAATTATATTGGGTTGGTCAAAAGAATTTAATTTTAATGTAGGTTATTATATAAATTTGGGTCTAGCATTAGTCACAAGAATTGTGAGTTCTGAAGTTATTTTTCATGTCTTTTATTAATTATTATCTAGGTGCTGGATGAAATCATAGGATAGAGGTGAACCCAATACAATGGATTTTCATTTTTCATATTTCTTAAAACTATGAAATTGTTCATTTAATTCACATAATTTCTTAATGATAATACATATACCATCTTAATTTGAGAGAATGTATTTCACTTATACAAAAAATTCCATTATATGATTTTAAATTATCATTGGGTGTGGATCTCCCCTGTGGACTCTTAGGATCGATTTTGGTGCTTGGTTATTCTGATGATTTTGCTGCGTTTTTGCACCTCCTCTTCTGCTTGTAGTTTTTGCATTTTGTTTGGATGATTTCTTGTTTTATCTATGTTGTTTTGGAACTGAAGGCTTGATGAGATACATATATTGATATGAGATCTGGTCAACGCCTCTTTTCATTTGGAACAATTGTCTATTTCGTGCTGATGGAGTTGGGTGGGCGACCTCAAAAGAGTGATGTGTGTACTGAATCACACCATTCAGCATTCTATTCTCATTTGGATGGATGGGTACTTTGTTATTCTCTGAAAAATTCTTTTCTGTCTTGTTATGGGATGCATCTGGTTGACTGTACAGTGAGTTCCTCGCTTGCATCGTTGGGTGGGCGACTCACAAGAGAGATAGGTGTGCTGACATCAATCGTCTGGTCCTCTTTATACATTTCGGTGCGGGGTTTCAGAGTACATTCCTTTATTTTGTTTCCAGAATTAAAAACATATTGGCAATGGGGGTGTTGAATCATCGTTGATGGATTTCACAGTTACAGTTATTGATAGGGTGGAAAAAGACTCCTAGCTATTTCTTCGTCTGATATTTGTTTCTTATTTCGAATTTGGGTCCATGTAAGGCCTTTGTTCCATGTTGGGGTTCATTTTTCATTTTGTTCTTGTAATGGGTTTCTCATTTTCCCAGTCCTCAAAAGGAGATGTTTTCTTTTTGTGTTCAATCAATGGGGTTCTCCCCGCACATTGACTTTAAAAAAAATTAAATTATCATTTCCTCTAATTTCCCTATGATATTGTGGAATGATATTATGGAATGATTATTTTATGTAAATGATTATTTTTAGACTCTTGGTTGATTGAAATCAATTAATAGAAACAATTTAGAGTAAAAAATAATTTTGATAATTTCTCTATCTAGACAATCATATATCACCTGTCACACAAAGGCACACGCACATTTATAATTTCATATAGTGACATGGGATTAAAATTATAAAATCTATTTTTTTGACCAAATTTATCATTATATGATTAGTTTGATTTTACTTATATATTATTATATATATATATTTTTTATTATACCATCACAACAAAATGGAAAGCCATATAACCATGATGTTATTTGATATATCAATTTACTTCACAATACACGGATGAGAGAGATATTAAATGTTTTATTAGAATTGTAGGTATAATAGGGTCAATTATTGTAATTGTAAATGTTTCCTTGTAGGGGAATACAATTATGTATTAAGGGAGTTGGGAATCAGGGCCAATATAAGAAATATTGGAAATATATATCATGTTAGAGGTTAGGGGTTGGTTTGATTTCAAATAAAGGTAATAAAGGTGATAGAGGGAATATATACAAGAATATATAGTTGGGATGCATAGTAGATCATCCCTGAAGATTGGGTGTGAGTGTCAGGGATCTCTTAATATCTCTCATTATTCCCTTATAATTTCTCCCACTAATTTATTAAATTTTATTTCTTCTTAATATACTTGTATTTCACTATCTTATTCCAAACAAATTTTTCAATCCTCCGGAATTCAAGCTCTACTAGCTTTGTTCAGATATAACACCCATTGACCTAGTGAAGAACGATGTTCGTCAACATCAATCAGATATATAGTATGATCATTACATATCAGAATAGATGTAAAAGAAGACCTCGTAATTAGAATAACATGATCCACTAATAATGTTCCTCTATTATATATCGTCTTAATGAGACATCTACTATTATCATCCAGTAATGTTGTGCATCATCAAAATCTATTAGAACATATACACAATAGTCATTATAACTAGATACAGTGCATGATACTTGTTTTTGACTCAAATATTCATGCACGATTTGACAGAACAAAATTTTAATGTGCTTCCCAATGAGTCATTCGAATTTAGCACACATTTTCATCTAATAATCAGGAGAAAAATGCAACCCCCTATATGAATCAGCTGTAAATAACCAAACAACAATTTATTCCCTTTAGAATCTACCATAGTACCTATGGATACCTACCAACATACTCAATTCAACATCCTCTAGTAGGGAATGAGAATCATGGAGTTTATTTTCACCATGATTAACACAACCTTGTCATAATATATGAACATATAGAACAAGTAATGATACCTAAATGTGGTTTTATTCACCATTCTACTAGGAAATCTGGAAATATAATTTTAGTAGTATCATGTTGGGCATTCTATAATGATAGACCCACTATCATCCATACACATGATTCCTATGATGGATAGGGGTGTGACTCCATGGAGGCTTCCCTTCCAACTAATGTCATCTTTGATCATCCCATTTTAGTGTGCTATGTAGATCATCCCATTTGTTCTAGAACATATCATCATGGATGGATTACAAGATTATATCTATCTCAATTATGAACAAGAGACACTAGAATCAATGGTTCCATTACAATAAGTCTGTATGGAAAGAGTTTTTATTCGCTGGTTTTCCATGACCAATGAGGTTCACCAGAATTATACATGGGTGTTATTAAAAGAGGAGAAGATGACACATTTCAATGGGATTATTAATAAATAAATAGAAGAGTTAAAGATATATGTTTTATTGATAGAAATATTATTTGTGTTTCATAGGAGATTAGTTGTGAGGATTAAGAGAAGTACATGTGGTCTCTTGAGTTATCAATTTTTTACCTTCAATCTTATTCTTACAATGTACTAACATTAATTTATTGTTAATATACATATAGAAAATCTATTGGTTAATATCATAATATCAAATAAATATTGATAAAAAATTTTACATCAAAACACATGTAACATAATAATTTCTTTTTTATATAATATCCACATTCAATTTTGTCATTTTTTTCCTACCGATTATCAAAAAATAATTCATATAATACAACCATGAATATTTATATCACATTTAATAAAAAATAAAATATCAAAATATGTATATATTTGTTAAAATATACTCAATATATATAAATTTTGAAACATGTTTCTACTTTGGGGTTTCTAATTATAGGTTTATACCTCAAAGACCCATGTTTTTTTACTAAAACCACATTTTGTTCATGTCTGTAAGAAATAAACCCCACACAAGGGAAATGAAAGGATTCTAATACCATTGATTGTAGTTATCATCATTATATAATTCCATACTATCCCATATAAGAAAAATAATAATATTAATACACCTTGTTTTTTATAGCAAAAAACCTTGTAATATGTTTCCTCGGTAGCCTCTATAAAACACTAAATAAGTGAAACCCGCACATATTTGGGAGGAATGATGTTAAATGAAAATTTGATGCCTATGATTTAGATTTATTTGACAATTATATTTGAGATATTCGTTGGTCATCATGATCCCATTTTCTTTTTTAATAGGGCTGCACTTGTAACATATTTTCCTATTTATTTATAACATTCTAGTTAGAATGAAACAATAATGATTTAATCATATTTCATCTAAATTTTTGAAAAAAAATATAATGTATCTAATACACAATGAAAACACAATATTTAAAAATCATTATTCTGCCTTCTATAATATATTTTGACATCCTACAATCGTAGACCACTATTTAAATTACCTCTAACTCCATATTCATCAATCATGTACTGGCATCCACAATAATCTTTTACCATTCATCAATTTTGTGTTTTCTATTGAATATATTGTCTATTTTAAATATATAACATATTTTATGTTCTTCAATAACATTTCCAAAATGTTGTTTTAATACATGTTATGGATGTTTTTTTGGCTTTTATGTTGGTGTTATCCATAAATAGTTTTGCAGGTGTCTAGTATTAATTTTTTTTCATATTCCCATTCAAATATTCTTATAGTTATTCTTATAGATATTTGACAACATGTTCTTGGAAACTTCAATAGAAAAACATAGGGGGTGACACTATGGATTGATATTTTCCTCTATTATATCCTATATTAGATATGGATTGCTCATTTTTTACTACTGTGGATATTATAATAAACATATTAATTGAAACTGTTAGTTTTTTATACAAAACTATAAAATATGATTTATTTTGTTTTATTATATAAATTAATAAATGAGTATAAATTTTTTTATTATATAAATTTTATATTTTTTATTCTTGACAGTTGAAAATTAATAACATTATTTTAGTGAAACATTAATAAAGAAAAAATGATAATTATAGAAATTAGAAAAAGATATTTAGATAATCCTAATCTCTATTTATTTCACCATAGAAAGTAATTATCTATTATATAAAAAAATATAAGGAAAAATTATACAAATAATATTTAAATAAAACATTATATTTTAATAAAAAATTAAATAAATATTTAATATTATTTTTAAAAAATATACAATTATTTAAAAAATATTAAAATATCATTCGGAGGAATTTTTTAAACCAAAAATATATGGGTGTAGGATATTGATGGTTATTTTTTTTTGATTCAATGTATATAACACTTTTTGGGTTATAGAACCCAAACATTGCAGAGTGAATATGGTTCTGTGGTATTTTTCATGAATGATGAAGAATAATCCTTATGTAAAAAATGATTCATCAGAGGCTATCATATATCATGTGTTTAATTGTTTTTTAAATAATTTTAAAAATGATATTGTGATTGAAAAATTATAAAAACAGGGTTTTTAGAAGCATCAATGGAGATGAGTGGATGATGTTTATATATCAATATCTTTCACCAATGTAGCTTAAACTATGTCTTCTCTTTTTTGGAACTATAAAAAAAGCATTAACCCCATTCATGCTTCCCATGTGATTTTATCAAAGGAGGAATGAATATGGTTCACGCCACCTATATAGGAAAATATATAAACATGGTGTCTCTATTTCCCTATATTATTGGTTGTTTTTTTGGATAATATTCAAGGAATCCCTAAAAAATTTCTTTCATAACATATATTTATAAATTAAATTATTAAAAAATATCTATTTAAAATTTTATGTGTCTAAATTATTTATTTATTTTTTACCTGATATATTTAATTAATATAAAGGTATGCATTAATTCATGGACCTATTATTATTTTCCTTTTTATCATTTAATATTTGAATGGATTACTTTTTTATATTATTTAATTTATTTGATGAATTTAGTAAGTATTAATATACATTTTATATAATTTAAGTGTTACAAAAAAAAATTCTATTTTATGGAAATATTATAATCCTTAAAAATGAATATTTTTTAATTTAAATGTTGATTAATAAGATTTTAATATATTTACATGTGTATATAATATATTATATATAGTGTGAAATTAATATAAATTATAATATTAAAGACACATATATAATTAACTATATATTTTACTAAAAATTACTATGGAAAAAATATTCGTTGTATTACATAACAAATGTAAAATTATTTTAATAAACATATCATATATTTTTTTCACCGAATGATAAATTTTAAATATAAATATTTCTTTTAAATGGTTATTTTAATATATATTACTAATAAATAATTAGTATAATATTTATTAAAGTATAAAAATTAATTAATTAAATATTAAATAGAAGAAATATTATAGAATTATATATAAACATATTTAATTTGATAAAATTTTAAACTAAAAAATTTTAAAAAAATTTATTTTTTATTATGTAATTTTAAATTATAACAAATTTTTTAATTAAATTTTATAAAATTTATTAACAATAGTATTTTTGGTATTTACTTATAAATTATTAATACATATATTTAGAAAATAATGTATTATAATCGTGTGTGAAATTATATTTTAAAATATTATTGATTAAGTTAAAAAAATTCATTATTTAATATTTAACTTATATAATAAAAATATATTTATATGTATATATTATGTTATATTATATCAAAATTAAATTAACATTTAATTATAAAATTTGATAAACATAAATAAATAAAGTGAACCTTCCTAAATTTATTTATTCATTGACCCATTGATTTGTTTAAATTTTGGAATGCAGATGTATATATTAAATCTAGATATACGAAATGATATTTATCATGATGAAGTTAATAATTTAATGAAAAACACGTTATGAGTATTGTGTGATGAATAGACTTCAGATGAAAGACCAATTAACAATTGAAATTGTATGAATCTTTTTTGGGTATGTGGTTATGTAATTTGTTATAATTCGCATTCTTTTTCCACAATGATGACCTGTGAGTGATGCTTCTTAATTTATGAAAGGATCTATGTGTAGACATAAAAAATGTTAAAAGTTTCAAACCCATAGACACCCTTGCGTGAATTTGAGTGTCAATGTTATGAAATTTGATTCCACAGGAGGCCTTAAAAATTGGCAATCAATAAGAGACATAACTATTTGAAAGGAGCGCAATGTTTAGTAAAATATTTGATAATAGGGACTCCATTAAGAGGCCACATGGTATTGGTTAGCTTATCCAAAAAATCATAAATGAATCCATATAAAATGTCTCTTGATTAGGTAATATTTATTTATTCATAAGTAATTAAAACATGTGTCATATTTCATTACATGTTATAAAAAATATTTATGGTTTAATAAATTATCATTAGAAATCATATCACTATCCAAATACCTTAATAGTGAGGTAATTCATATCGATCAATGTTTTTTCAAGTTTTTTACATGTAATAGTGATACATATTTTTGAATGTAGAAATATAAATAAATAAATAGATATAGATATATATTATTTATTAAATACAATTATAATCATTGTTTCTATTTTTAAAACATAATAAATATCTCAAACAGACATGTTTTCAATCTAGAATACTCATTGATCATGAGACAACAATATAATGTGAAATTGAGGATACATTTTGTATTTTTTCTGAATATGATTATTTAATTTTTACTAATTTTATTATATTGAAATGAACATACATTGTATGATTGAAATAAATTGTCTTGTTTTTATTATATAACATATAATAATTTCATTTTCTATTCCTCTTTGACGATCTTCATGAAAACCCTTATCTACGATTTTATGGAACTACATGTCCACCTACAATGTTTTTTATATCTTTAACCCACAGACTCTCAAACCTTTTTGTGAGTACACTTATAATAAAATTGTTTCTGGAAAGTCGTTTTTCTACTAGAAAATGGACCCACATACAGTAAATGTCAAAGTACATATGATAGTTTAAATATAAGATAATAGAGGCGTTTGGATCACATTAGGTTTTTATTAGTTTATCAAATATTGATAAACCAATCTTCAGAAGAAGTATCAATATAATTTCAATTATTTAATCATATCCAATTAAAAAAAGTTAAAAATTTCATGATGTAGTATATAAATTTATTATAATTATTTTTAACAGGGTTATTTTTTATGGACCATCATATTGCAATGATGATGTAATTTATATAAATATGGTTAATAATTATATTTATCCATAATAAATAGTGTAAAGCATTCATGACTATGTGAAATTGAATGTGGTTTTCAAAAATATTCTTAGATTGTTAATATTTAGGGTAGATTAATGAATTTCAAAAATCACATATAGATATCATCAATATACGGAATGTTTATGGAACACTAATCTTCCTAAATCCGATGATTAAGATTTAATTAATGGTTCATTTTCATTATGGAAATAATGTTGTGACAGACAAATAGAATTTTATGCGGTGATATATGATATTTTGTCGATGGAAATAATATTACAAAGCCATTTTTTTGGTATTTTTAGTTTTTAGTAATTCACAACATTTTCATTCATTGACTAATCATAATAATCTTGTAAAGGAATGAAATTATGAAGACTATGATCATAATTTGGACGAAAATGTAGGGGAATACCCAATGTGTACATCTGATATACTGAATGATAGTTAATCTGATGAGGATGCTTCTAGTGATGCATCGAGATATGATGTGGGTGAGGGTGATGTTGGGAATGGAGCATTCAAGGATCGACTGATCGATAGGGATCCACAGGTTAGTGGAAATAATCATACACAATTTACTTTTTTAGGAGAAATATTTTTATGGGCACACAATTTTCATTTAGATTTCATAACACCGACTAATGAATTAACTATCATTATATTTAATAAATCTGCATCATATAATAACACAATTATTGTTTGGTTGGATATTGAATGTTAAGGTTCCTGGAAATATGTTATAATATAATACCACAAGGAGTAATATTTTTCATTTTTAATTGATTAGTTAACAAAGGAGTAATATATAATTCAATGTGATAAATATAGGATAGAATGTCATTTATTATTGATGGAGATATATGATATTTGTTTCATATTGAAATATATCCAAATACGAATTCCCACAAAATTTTGTACATCAAATATTGTGATGTAATCACTTTTTCCATGATGTAGAATTTTTATCACATATTATTATAGAGTTGATATGTACAAATTTGGATATTTATATTTCCAATGAATAGAAATGGATAAAATAGTTGTCGAATTATAAGATATCAAAGGAGAAATCATAGTATGAAAAAAGAAAATTGTTAACATTTTTGGTTTTACTATGTATCATATAATATTTTTTCATAGATTGTATGATTGTTCTTTTTAATTAATAAGATTATTTATAATTTTCTAAATGTTCGGTATGAATCCCTGGATCTCTAAGTTGATCAAACATATGTAATGTTCAATAGTAGGTTTTGGGAATTCATTCCATATATCACTATATTCCCGTATAGGAAAAAATACATTCATGTCGATAGATCTTCTATTTTTATAATGATTATATTTTTTATACTTATTAATTTCACACATGATGGAAATCATGATACTATACCACATTCATTATCTATTTATTAATATGAAAATTTTGAATCTTGGATTTGGTTTTTGTCATGTATATGATATCATGTCACACAAAACTTGGGATTGTGTGTAGTATTGGATTGACATTGAATAATTGTAGAGGTTGTTCCTAGTGATGTTTTTTCATGTATTAAACTTAGTTCTTATCAATGATATTCAATTAAAAACACGTCTAGTAATGAAAAAGCATTTCAATTATGAGTGAATAAATAATGTGATAATGACATTGGGTATCTTTTTATGATTTTTTTAGAAATATTAATTTACTATCCATTTCAATACATTATTATCTTATGGTTTCAATATACGATCACCAACAAAATTTTTTATCAACATATTCATGTTATTTTATAGAATCATCACATTATCCATGCTTATATGATGAATGTTTCATGGAAATAAAGGTGACTAAAATGTTAATATATTAGGAGATAGAGTCATATGACCACTAATATAGTGGAGTAAAAAAATTGATTTCTAATGGCTGTGAAAAAAATACATATCATTGGGATTATTTTAGGTATGTTTTATAGATTATGGAAATACATTGTTGAATGCCTTTATGTAACATTATTTGGATGAAAAATTGAATTCATTTTTTTCACCATTTCTAATGTTTTGATGATCAGATACTACATGATGCATCAACATTGTGTGTTCTAAAGATTTATTAGGTATGGAAAAAACATCTATTATGAGAGTTACATGTCCTAGTCAATATAAATAGTGGTCGAGTGTAGGTGGTCATGGAGTAATACAGGTACTCTTATTATAGAAACATCTAGTCATTGAGTTATCCATGTGCACATGTTGTTTCATATTGTACACTAGTGAACATATCATTAGATTTCTATGTTGACATGATGTATCACGTGAGTACTCTGGTTAGAAGTTATAGTACACCATTGATGTAGGTTGGAAAATTTATTTATAACACCATTCATGCCGATCATAGGACTATCATCACATATTTTCAATGTTTTTTAGTGGATATTTCTTTTATAATATTTAAATTATTTATTTGTTTCCTATGTTATTGTATTTATATTACAAATTGTTCCCTACAAGTATTAGAAATTATACATTAATTTGAAATGAGACATACTATCCTCTACAACTGAGAGGGGGACTATGATACAACACATGTAATGTAGAATGGAATACTGATATGTGATGTCCATATGTGGCGGGAAAAAGATTTAGTTCACATAATCCAAGATTGAGTATATATATATTGTTATTAATGTGTATATTTATTTCATATGTTGATGTTCAATTAGGAACATTTTATTTCTAAAATGATTAATTTATAACCTTCTTCAACACTAGTCTATTTCATATTTTGATTGAATCATAAAGCATTTATTGATACATTAACTACAAAAACTATAAATATTCCAAAAAAATGAATAAAATGAAAAACAATTGGTTCATCCATTAATTGAATTATATTAACAACTATAAATCTAATTATATAGACTACTGAATATATTATCCAACAACATGTTATATGCAGTGTTTTCATTAGTGATTATCTACATAAATAATTTTTAAAAAAAATTAAACATGAATGGAGACCATTAAAAAATTGGCTTGATAGACTGTTCTAATAAAATCAATAATATATATTGGTTTACATAATTTTTCACCATAACACTAAATTACACATCCTAAGTGTCATTCACATTTTCCTAGTTTCATTTTTATAAAAAATAGTTTCATATTATTTTGAATTTAGTATAAATAAGATTTGTGAAGTGAAATTTATAGATTTTTGGTCCTCGACTGCCCACATTCATGGATAGGCATGTTTTACTATTGATTTTAGAGGGATGTCAATTTCTTTATTTGAGTGTATAATTATCTATTCATTTTAATCGTGTCGCACAACTACATTACATCATCCCACATCTTGATCATGCTAGGTTCTATGACATAACAATGTGTGACATCCAATTTTGTTATCACCAGATAATTTATATTGACCTATATAGATGGAGGGAAGAAACACATTTATTCCATTTTATAGAGTGGGAGATGAAAATTACATTCAATTATGTGATCATTATTTTGGGATTAATCAAATGATGTGTAGCTGTGACAGGCCGAGTGGGTGTTCAATAGATTGAGAATGTTCATAGAGTTATGGGTACTGAGTTCGAAGATGATGGAAGGTCTGTCCTCGATATTAGATTGCTCATTTCATGCATTGGTGAGAAATTCGATCATCAAGCTGTTGATGGCAATATGATCACCATAGTATGAATTGTCTATGTATACGAAATGAGAAATATCATTGGCAGTATATTCCTTGATCATTAAAACACATATATAAATTATATGTATTTAACTTTATTGGAAGTCATTGACCTGAAATGGTGGTATAGCTGGGTGTATGAATGTCTCACATACACAAAAATGGCACTATGATGTGCATGTCAGCTCAATATGATGTAAACCACAAATGTTAATATTTTTTTGGTGTGCTTAAATAAGAAGGTCCATTGTTTAGCTGAAAATGCATGCACACTATTGCCTATTTATATTTTAGTAGAGTATCTTCATGGGTGATGTTATGTTATTACTTCTATTAATATCAAAATAAAATATATTATTTTCTATTACGAACAAAAATTATAAAAATTTTATCTAAAATTGGAGTCATAGATCTGAACATTCAGACCTAGTCATACATGATATCCACCTGTATAGAATTATGATGGATACTCTTCCACCAAATGGATTAAGTAATTATTAATAATATTTTAAGTACATTATTTCTTATAGAAAATGTATTCATTTAATTAATTTGCAATGTTATTGTATTTCATGTATGGAATTTACTAAGGATATCATCCAGAGTATCCCACATTATTATACAACCATTATTATCATTAGCACATGCATATTTCCTATAATTCAATTTCATTTTGGTGAGTGGCATCTTATCAATAGTGTTATGTGGCAATTAGGATTGATCATCAAATTCCTAAAGTTACCAGTCAATTACCTTGAAATTATTCGTTTGAGATTTTATGGATGTGATAAAAAATTTATTGGAGTTATCATATAGGATATATTGATATGTGAGACAGATGACATGAGTACTTATTACAGGGGGCCAACATTATATGTGTTAATTTATTTCATCAACTAGATTATGAACCTTCGTACAATATGTCTCCATTGACTTTTATTTTAGTAGATATATGTGACAATCATGAATTGATAATAATTATTCATTCCACTATTGTATTTTTTTTTAATTAAAATAACATGACAACAATATTTTTTCTCAAAAGATGATCATATCAACCACCTCCTTCACATCGTTGATCTTATAGTGGGAGGCACATTGTCTAGGCATACTTTTATAATGATATTAATGATTTTCTTCATCTCATGGATGAGATTTATCATGATTAATTTTTATTGATGCCCTAGACAATGCTGAAACTACTGGTCCTGATATATATTTTTCAGGGGATGCCAACATTATTGTGGAATTAGATGTGTTATAGAATGTGTCAAGCGATGTGAGAGTTCCTCATGATCATCCAGATGATCCTACATGTCTAATATCACATGAAATATAGCCACATATAGAAGAATATGCATATAGGGGTTTAGTTATGAAGTCATATTTTATTGTAGATATATACAATGATTGGATTGTTCTTCCTTCTTTATTAGCCTCTAATCCATTGAAACCCACTACAAAAAAACCTTCTATATTTTGTGTTTTGGATTATTTCTGCTAACATCCACAATCCAATGCAGTTGTACCTGGTACAGGTGTGGATACTAGAGATCCACTGCATGAAGCACATGAGGTTGTGGATGTATGATAGAGGGATAATACACATGAGAAACATACACTGGAGCATAGAAAAAGTTAGAAACAAAATGATTGTAATATATATATATAATCATGGCTATGAAATAGAGTAGAATCCACATCACAGACCTAGTTGAGATTTATTCATCTAAAATGTTATTTAAATCATTATTTATATATTATTTAAAACCATACACAAATATCACATACCTTTTAATAAATCAATAAATTTAGATAATTGGAAATTCATAAAAATATTATTCAAAAAATGAGAAGCACTAATAATAATAACTACAATTGTAAAAAAAAATTACTATTTCTTTTTTATATTAATTATTCATTGAATTATAATACCTATATTTTATAATAAATATATAATTAAAATTTATTATTAAATATTTTAAAAAATTATTATTTTTTATTCATTAAATATTAATAATATATATTTTTATCTAATAGGATTATTTATTATTCATAATATACATAATAATACTAAGAGTTGATTTAATAATCATTTAGGTTAAATTAATTTTTTACTATTAATGTATTTAATTTTTAAAATTCTATATAAATTATTAAAATTATTATTAAATTTTATATTAATTATTATATAAGTAATTAATTAATAAAACAACATTATATATTAGGAATAATATAATTATAGACAAGTAATATTTCTCTAACAAAAATTATTATATTTAAATAATTACAAAAAAAAAATTAACAATAATTATATTATTATTATTAGTACCATATTAATATATATTTAATTAATACTAAATATTAATATTGACTATTTATATAAAATTTTCATATTAAAAATAAACTAATAATTATATCAACTATAAATTTTAAAATTATTTATAATGAAATTTTTTGTTTAATAACATAATTATTAAGTAGTAAATATATTTTAATATAGAAATTATTTTATAGAAATTATTATATAATAAATATTATCAGCAGTTATAATAATGATATTACTAACATAATATTATTTTATTAATTAATAATAATTAACATAATTAATAATTAATAAGTATTTTACATGTTAGGACATTACTATTAACCATATCAATAATAAATTTTACAATGATTTGTAATTGATATCATATAGCTATTAGTTTTTATACTATTAATTAATTACATAATAATTTAATATTAATTAATAATAAATAATATAATTTATTATTAATATATAGTATTTATAACAAATTTTGAATTATTTTATATTGAATAAAAAAATAACAAAAAACAAAAAAATTTATTTTTAAAAATTATTATTAACAGTATATATTGTATTATATTATAAATTATATACATAAGTTGTTTTTAATAGCTATATTCTACCACAAAGAAACATATATATATTGTGGCATAATCGAGGTTCACACGTCCTTGGTTGCAGTAAGGATGATTGAACCCCATTCACACTCTCTATCAAAATGGAGATGTGTGAACAAGGTTTAGGTTTTGCCAAAAAAAATGAAAATTGTCTCATTTTTTGAAATTAAATATTTAAAAACCCATTTAAAAAACTGTCATACCCCCATTCTACAATATAATTTCAGGTTTCAATCAACGTTTATATCTGAGTCTTCATATCTTCTCTGTTATCTTCAACCCCAATGGGTTTCTTAAACACCCTCCCCATGACCCACAATGACGCTACATCAATTTGAATTGGGTAACATAACCAATCATGGAGGATAAATCTAATTGTCGTATCTTGGTGTATGGTCATGAGGAATATGGACTTGGACACCATGAAATGTAGAAAATTCAAAGAACAAATTCACCAAGAGGGAATAAGTGGTAGGCCACCCATCCATCCATTTTTTAGAGTTTACAAGTTGGGGGAAAAGATGTTCCACAAAAGTGAAATATGATAGTGGATTCTACCACTACATACTAGTGGGGATGGATCCATAAATCAAAAAAATCGACGTGGAACAATGAAAAAATCATAAATCAAATGGGTATAGATGCCATGGTAGTAATGGGAAGGGAATTATGAACAACAATCCCAAGAGACATAGCAATTAAATTTTAAAATACCAAATTACAAAAAAAATTCCAATAACTGTGTGTAAAATTACATTTAATAGTTTTTAGAAATGATATTTTTATTATATCCACTATAATTGGAAAAATTTATCACCACTAACAAACATTGATAATGAGGGATTTATTAGCGTGAAAGACTGCTAATAATTATGGCATTTTATCAGTACTTGTTTGGCACTGATAAAATACCCCCTATATAAGGACTATTTTTGGTACTAATAAAGGGAACCATTTATCCACACTTTTATTGTTTCTGATAAAGGGGTTCCCTTATCATCATGAGAAATAGTGCTGAAAAAATCCCTACTATTGTAGTGTTATGATTGAATTACAACAATCTGCACAAAAAACCGATAAATGAAAATTTCATAATGATTATATTGAGGTTAGAATAAGGACATATACTAATAATTATTATAGTATATGCCTTTTAAACATTTTTTTTTTAAATTTCATTATAATGTGCTATAATTTAAATTTTAAAAAATTAATTCATCAATTTCGTTTAGAGTCGAATCGACTAAAACAAGTAGTATCTTGGTATCAATTCATAAGAAAAACTGACCAACAAGAGAAAAGTAATATACCTATATATGAAAATAATTAATAGGTTAGTAATACTATACATAAATTTATTAAACATAATATGTGACAATACATGAATTAAATGTTATTTTTTTTAAAAAAAAGAACACACTTAAACTCTTTCAGGTCGCACTATGCATCATACAGAGGTAGGGATACATCTTATAAGTCACAATAGACATATGGATCATTTTCATAAAGAATCAGAAAAATATATATATCATGGTTATTTGTTTTTATTTTTTTTACTTTTTTTAACTAAAAAATCAATTTACATTTTTAAAATGAACTCTTAGTCGTAACTGTCACAACATGAAATGGGTTGACATGACACTAATTATTACAAAGGGATTATGAATCATTTTAAAAAATTAAAATTATATTCTGAGAGAAGTTTTTATTTTTTTAGTGAGTGACATACATTTTGATGAAAAGTGAAAATTTTAGATAGATAATGAAAACATTGATTCATATAGGGCATGTCGTGTATCAGATTGTGTTTAGGCTAATTCGAACACATAATTAATGACTTAAGTATTTTTTTTCTAATCTATCAAACCAATATGAATGAGTTTAATTGATTTTAAGAATTCTAATTTTCATTTATTCTAAATTACCTGTTATAAAAAAAATTAAAATTAGTGACATACCATCCTCAACAAGAATTGGATTGAGGTTTGTCTGATACTTACACATATGAAATGACATATGGGTAATTTCACTATAGAGTCAAAAATATAAAAATTATTTACACGATTTTGAGAATTTCAATTTTATTTTTTACAAAAAATCTAATTTTAAATTATAATCATCTGTGTTGAGTCATATATGTCATACCACGTGTTTGGGTTTCATGATACTTATTCCTACATGTCCAAAATAACATGAGAATAATTTTACTAAATTGTTAATATAATTTGAGTATTATTTATGGGACTTCAAGTGTGACACATATTTTGAATTAAAATTTCATTTTAAACTGATAACTAACACTTTCAATAATACATGGAACACAGTCTATCATATTCATATATGGTAGATTCCAACATATCAGAAATTACATGTGTATAGTTTCCATAATGTATCAAAATAATATTAATGTGTTTTATTTGTGTGATGTATATCAATTGTCTATTTTATAAGAACTGATGTCAATTTTTATAAAAAAAAGACACACATGGAGTTATAATGGGCACTCCATGAATAAAATTGAGATGTGTCTAATTTCTAAATTGTAAACCTGATTTATGGTTTGGGGGTTCCCAATGTGTCAAGTCAATAAGAATACATTTTAATTGCAGAGAGTATATAACCAGTGTTGATTTACTAAAATATCATTTTAAACATGATAAAAGCACTTAAAGCCATACTAGTTACATAATTTGTATGTTTTATGTGAAAAATATTCTTATAAATCATAGATGACTTATGAGTTTCATTCAAAAATTATATAGTCAAACGATGTTTGTTTTAATTTTTTTTACTGAGTGATGAATTTATGGAATAAATTGTCAATTTTAAACTGATAAGAGACACTTTTAATTATTCTAGGAACATGATGTATTAGATTGAGGTTTGTCTAATTCCTACACATCGTAAATAAAATATGGATATGTTTAACATGGAATTAAAAAAATATGAACGTTTATCTTGTTTTTTGGTATGCCACATGTAATTTTTACTAAAAATAATGTCAATTTTAAATATAATGTCACACATGGTGTCATACCATTCATACCAGGTGTTATATTGACTTGAGTATCATTCACAAAAATAAAAAATGATAAATACCTCATATTCCAAAATAATTAAAAAACCAAATAAATTTAATCATCCATCAGTATGTCAGATTTTTTTTCTAAAAATCATTCCAATTTGAAAATTATCAAATGGAATCATGCACATTAAAAATTGTTTTTTTACATGAGAATGATTTGAAAATGTCTGAAATGAAATTTGATCCATTTTCGTAAATTAATAATAAAATTGTAGCATATTTTTATAGTTCATAGTGAGTGAAATTCTTTTTGAACAAAATTTTAAATATTAAATTGATAACAGCCTCATTTAGTCAAATCATATAAATAATGTATCAAATTGATAATTATCTTATTCCTAAGAATCAAAAACGATTTGTGGATCATTGTTAAAATGTATTGAAACAAAAATAATATTTTTATCTACTTTGAGAATATAGCATGTTATTTTTAATGAAATTAATTACATATTTATATAAAAAGATACACTTCGATTCATACCAGTCAAAAAATTTGTTAGATTAATTTGTAACTATTTTATTCACATCACAATGGAATTATGGATCATTTTCATATTTTATAAAAATAATTTGAATACATTTTCTATTTTTTGATTATGATTCATATGGGTATTAAAAAAATAATCTAAAAAAATAAACACATTTTTGAGTTATATTTGTCATATAGTGTGTTGGATAGATATCAGACTGATTATTATAAAGAAAAAATGCATTAAGAGTAATTTTCATTATTTATCAAGACAATATGATCATGATTATTTTTTATTAAATGTGTGACCCATGTTCTGAACTAAAATATAAATTTTAAACTAATAAAAAACAAATGGAGTCATACTGGGACCTTGATGAATCATATTGAGGTTGATATGATTCCATCATGTTAAAATCACATTTGGATTATTTTACTAATGTGTAAAAATAATCCAAATAATTTTTATTTGTTATGACAATTTTTTTTATTTTAAATAAAATTAATACCAATTTTATGTAGAATGTAACACTTGGAGACATTCTAGTTTCATCGTTTGTTAAAATGAGGTTCGACTTATTCTTGCATTTCTAAATTGACTTAAGGTTCATTTTTTTAATATATTAATGAAATAAAAACATAGAGATTGATTTATACCAAGCGCATTGAGTATTTGATTGATGTGCAAATAAATGAATATCTGAAGTTTGTTTTAATATCAACTATCTTGAACAAGATAGAAAAGAGATATATTGTTATATTTGGATGGAAGAGGAAACCCTATGCTTCTAGATATAAATAATGTTTCGGGATGCATGGGGATTCTAAATCGATTGAAAGAAGAACATGTTATCTCTTTTTAGCATGATACATATAGTTGAAATAAATGGTTAATTCCAAAATGACGTGGTAAATAAATATATAAAAATTATATAAAAATGTAATAAAATTAACATAAAAATATAAGAAGAAATTATTATTATAATTAATAAATAAGTAGATGGAATTAATCTTTTAATTATTCTGATATAGATTCTTAATAATTTTCCATGTTCTTAATATTTTAGATGAATTATTGAAGTCCAATCTCTCATGACCCCAATAATCTTCATGCAAACAACACCAACTAGATAAAAAATACATCTATATAGGGAAACAATATCTATGTTAGTACTACAATAAATAATTAATGATAATATAAATATGAAGCAATGAATTAATAGAATTATAATTTTAAACTAAAACCAAAAAATTTGATTCATACCTGGTATATCGTGTATCATATGGTGGTATGGTTGACTCCACGCAGTGTTTTGAATCTATAATTTATTCAACATTTGCGGTTATCTAACAATATTTATTGTTGGTAATATGAAATGTTTAATGCATATAGAGAATAAAAATATAATTTCTTCATCATCAGTTCCTCATCATTTTTGAGTGCATGATCATAGTACTTTAGTGATTAAACTTCTTTGATGATGTCATTTTATCATGAACTATGTGAAAATCAATAGATCATGTTTATATAATAATCACAAGGAAACTAACTAAAAAATAAGTAAAATGATGATGAAATAAACTAAATAAGTATTAGGAAGTCCCATCATCATTATATAAATGTTCATTTTTACACCAGTTATATCTCTCTATTATTTTTAAACAAATATTTTATTCTTGTGAATATGAGGGCATTCGAATGAAATATTATTATACAAAAAATATAAATACTCAATGGAATAAAATTGTTTTTAATTGAATTTGTAGTAATATTGAAAAATACCAATTAGGGGATGCATTTTTATGATAGTACATGATATTTTTCATAAATTTTCAAACATAAGAATCATAAAAGATTTTATTTTTTTGGTTTCATAAAACACAATTAATTGAAAAAAATATGTTATTTGTTTTGATATTTGTTTTCAAAGTAAATTATCATTTCATATTTCCATATATATATATCCAATTGTAAAAGTACACAGGCTCCATAAATGCATGAACTATACTCATGTCATGATCTAGAATATATTTAAATACATTACGTTAATAATAAAAATTAAATTAAAACATTATATAAAATATATAACATTATTTATCATTATAAAATGATTTATATGGTGCATTTAAAATTTAAAAACATCATCATGTGTTGTCGATTTTTTGGGTATCAATGTTGTGATTAAAAAAATAAATCATTGGAGTATTCAAGATGACAAATATGAATCACCAACACCACCCAAAATATAATAGATAATATGTAAGTAAAAAATAAAAATAATTATTATATTATATGAGTTAAATTTTTTTCCCTACGTCATTGGAAATAATAAGATTATATTATCTGTATGTTTTCTTTCAAAAAATGTGGCATGTTTTTTTAAATTCATCAATTTCATCTAAATATTTTCAGTTTTGATGTTTATACATAATTTTAGGACTAATGAGTCCAAATTTATGTTCATATCGTTTTCCATTCAAATTGAATTGACCTATATTCCTACATATAAAATATGAATTTTATAGAGACAAAATTAACCTTGTAGATCTTCTATTTGAAAAAAATCATGAAATACCACCTCATGTTTACATTTAAATCTTATATAACCATAAATTCATACATAAAAATTTAATTTACATTCCCAAGAGAAATTTAGTATGAAATGGTTGCTCGGTACATTTATTTTTAAAAATTAACTATGACATTAATACCAATTAATAACCTTTTATCGACAAAATCATTAAATGTCAGTAAATGAAGATATTAAATGGGAGGGGTATGGGATATTCTAAAGATATATTTGATTTGATTATTTAAACTTTATATTTTTTATCTTTCCTTTCATTTCAACGACATCTTTTTTATATGTAATAACATTCACCAGTTCAAATCATATTTCATTAATTTTTTTAGTTTTTTCATGGAAAATATTTTATATTTGAGTAACTCCTTGTATAAATATTTTGTAATGTTACTAAAATACATGCTATAAATATTCAAATATATTGATCAATCATAAAAATATCGAATTCCTTATGTGAAAGATGTATCTCAATGCTTGACTAGTGAGCTAGGATAATCAACACTGTCACATGACTTGTTTGAAGTATTCCATTGCATAAAATATCTTCACATATAATGAACATGGTAGCCCTTGGAATAAGGTGATGGGTGGGTGATGATATATATAAATAAAGACTATTTTTACACTTCATAAAATATATAAAAGAAAGGAATCAATGTATTCTTAAATGAAATTTAACATAAACAGTTATGAGAATACTGGCTGACACATGAAAGACAACTCTTTGTGGGGAATGGCTCACCTCATTGTTGAAGGGTTGTCGGGTGGATCATTACAATGGGGTTGTTCTTGAGTTGGGTAATTTATTTTCTTCATTCCCATAAACCATTCAATAAACTCAAAAATACAAATACATTATTCTTCAGTTAAATATTATTGTGATTTAAACTCTTAAATGTTTATATTTATCATTTGTTTTTATATATTCTCAAAATATTTTCTATTTTTCACCAAAAACCCCACACATCTAACATGACCATACTTTTTTGGTTAATCAAGGTCACTGATTGGATAAATTCACCTTGTTTAGATGATGAGGATTAATGTTTCTATGTTAGATTGAAAAATATAGTAAAATAAGTAATCATGGTAATATAACCTATATTTAAAGATTTTTTTTTTAATTTCATACATACACATTTTTAAAAACAAATCTGATTGTTTTCATATATTAGTATTCCATATTTATTAAATAGATTCTTTTTTAATAGAACATGATATGTGATGGATGTGTCCTTTGATTTTGATTCATCATTATTCATCTAAAGATATTTAAATATTTGTTTTTTGTTTTTTTCATATAAATGTATAATGGTGCATTTAAAATACATACATTTTTTGATGTGAAGAATACCACACCCTCAAATTATAGTAGTGGTATGTTTGGTTTTCTTCCCATTTATTTTTTTTCACCACATATTTTCAATTTAATAAAATAAAAATTCTCAAATAAATATGTTAATACACATATTTATAATCAATTTATTTAAAACCACAATATACATGGAAAGATGACTCGTCGTGTCAACAATAAAACACATACAACAATTCTTTTATTAACAAATGTTCAGGAAACTTTGTTTTGCGTGTGTTTACTTTTACATCAACATCATTGAGATGAATCTTCAAAATAATTATTAGATGGCCACTATGGTACATTATAAGAAGTATTAACAAAAACATCACTACATTTTCTTCTACATTAAATTCACTATATTTGGGATATTGAAGTGTAAATAAATGATTTATTATTATTTTAGTGAAATTATGAAGGTGTATAATAAATATACAATAATTTATACATAAATTAGTTTCTCAAGTATGATTACTACTTTTTTAGGTGAATCTATAGCACTCAACACATGCAGCTGAGTTGTGATCCCAATGGAACTAATGATCATAGACATGTTGGGGTTAATATCCTTGCCACATGAATTCCATAAAATCTATAATTTCATGACTTTTTTCCCATTTTATATTTTTTTACTAACACTATCATGTTATGATGCAACTTTTTTTGAAAGGCATCAGCTCATCATCATTTACCATTTCCCTAGGTTAAACAATATAAATATGTTGTTCTTCTAGATTTGTATCAACTCCATGTGCAGTATTATATTATTCCTCTATATTGGGAAGACCATTATTTTGATAATCCATTTTTTATTATTGAATGGAACTATCGAAATTTGTAGAATACATTATCTATAGAATTGGTTTTACATTTAATTTATATTATGTAAATGTAGTTGTGAAGAGATAAAAATATGATGTAATGAAATTTATATTTACAAAAAAATTATATATCCTTATTATTGAACACTCAATTCATTTAAAAGGCATAGGGAATTGGACACCTATATCAAATATATAAATCCCTTTAATATGTTCTACACTTATATACAATATCCCATCTACAATGTGACCATTGAGAAATGATTTTCATTCACAGATAAAATTTTTACCCAATGTTGAATTTTCTTCTGAACCATAGGTGGTTTTTTCGATAACCGAACAATTGAACACATTTAGTTTTTTGGTTTTGGAATGTAAATTACATTTAATAACACTAATTCCATTATAAATCATTCAACATTTACTATTCCTTATAAAAAACACATTCATGAATCCAAACTCATCTATTTCAATCGCACTCCTGTTATTTACCCACTTGCATGGAAAATTCGGCAATTGGAATTTTGTATAATACAACACTCATATATGTTTGATGATGACAATATCTGATATATAAAAATAATTTGGATTTAAATCATTGGCATAAGACACATGAATCACCTCATCCATATGTGTAAATACATTATTTTTCATGGTGGCACATTCATAATGTTCATTTTTATATAAATTATAACCGTTAGTTATATAACCAATATTAAAAATTCAGGCTTTCAGTGTCCTCTAGTTAGAAAATAATGTCATTATGAAAACGAAATTGGATTTGTTTCTAACTTCATAAAAATATGGACTTGAAACCACCTTATAAATTATTTATTATATGGATTTGATATCGAGAATTTATCCCTTGATGATTAAAAATGTATATGAATTTATTTGTGGTGTTCAATCAATGGGGAAACCACTACATTGTTATAATAACTATAGAGGTGAGCCTACCACTGATCCATAAAACGTAAATTGCCATTATCTATACTTCTGAATACTTCACCCACAAGCAACCGATTGTGATTGTATTTTGATAAACCCTTTCATTCCCCAACAATCTTGTTTTTTGTATATAATTTAAAATATTTCAATATTGTATTTATCCCGTAATGAAACCTACAAGATGATTTTTTATTTTAAAATACACTAACAAAATATCAATATAATAATCAATGACTTACTCCAATCTATAATTTTTATGACCAAATTTACTAATCTTTATTACAAAGTGAACTAAAAAATCAATGAATACTGTTAGGATGTCCATTTACAATTCAAATAATATGATAGAAATTTCCATTTTAATAGTTGGAAATTTCACTATGTAAATAACATTTCAACATATATCATTAAAAATATACGGTTATTTGATAATGTATGACAAAAATTATTTGGAAAATTGAATCCTAAAGCTACATTAATTAGATCTTAGGTTAAAACATGATCATCTTGTGATTTCTAACCCATTTACATTTAATCGTACATTGATAGGATATTCATGATATTAAATCAATACCACTCTAGACCTTTTGAAATGATTTTGGAAGATGTAAAATTGATATCTCTCGTGGGTGGAGAGACTATTAGTAGATGGAGAAAGAATATTACAATTTTCACCCTTCACCGGTGTCAAATTTTCCAATATCTCCATGTTAGTCATGCATAACGTTGAATTAATTCCATTGTTTTCTAGAGTGAATTCGGTAATTAGAAACAATTTTATTAAATTAGAATAAAATAATATTATTTTGTATTATTTTTTCTCCAAATACGATTTATTAATATTTCATATTTTTATTTAATTGTTAATAATATTAATATAAAATAAAGTAGTCCAACTATCATTAATTAATAGTTATTACATCTAATTAATATTAATTATTAATATTAATTATTAGTTATATATAAATTATAAATAATTATTAAAAAATTGTAATAGTTTGATGTAATTAAAATAATTTAACGTAATTAGTGGTAATTAGTAAATAATTGTATTAAATATTTACAAATAGTAAAAGATATTAATAAATACAAATAATTAGCATTAACTAGCAGCATGTTTTATAAATACCACTATTTGGAAATAATTAGTAGTAATTAGAAACAATAAGATTTAATTAGTTATAATTAACACTAATTAGTAATAAATTAGAGGAAATACTATTAATTAGTTATAATAGGTAATAAATTGTAATAAAAAGTAATAATTTTTAAAAATTTGTAACAACTACCAATAATTAGTAGTAAATATTAATAAATAGTATTAAATAGTAATAAATAGTAGTATTTACTATTAATTATTTAAAATTAGTGGTAAATAATTACAATTAGATGTACTTAGTAATAATTAACAATAATTAATAAAAAAATAAAAACAATTAGTGGTAAATGGTAATAACATGCTGTATATAGTAATAATATTTTATGAATGGTAAGGAAAAGAAAAAATTACAAAAAATTACAAATAATTAGCAGTAAATAGAAATAATATGTCGTGAATAAAAAAAATTTGTGGTAATGAGAAAAAATTTGAAGTGGTTAGTAAAAATTAGAGGTAAATAATAATAATTAGCGGAAAATAAAAAAAAAATATAGTTATAAATAGAAACAATGAGTATTAAATAATAATAAATACTATTAATTTTTAATAAATATTAATAAATAATAATAAATATAGTCATTTATATGTAATTTGTAATAATTATTGGTAATTTGTAATAATTGCCAATAATATGTAATAATTAGTGAAAAAATCATTTGTTTTTAGTAGTAATTATTAATAATTAGTAGTAATTAGTAATAAATAGTTGTACCTAGTAACATATAGTATCAAATTGAAAATAATATAATTAAATAGTTATAAATACTACTAAATAGAAATGAATAACAGTAATTAGTAATAATTAATATTAATTAGCAGTAATTAGTTATAATTAATGGTAATTAGTAATAATTACAAATAATTAGTAGTAGCAAATAATTATTAAATGAAAATATTAATAAATAGTTGTAAATAGTGATAATTAATGGAATATAGTAATAATGAGTGACAAATAGTAATAATTATCACTAAATATTAATAACTAGTTGTAATTACTAATAATTAGAATTAACATGAAATAAGTATAAATAAATAATGGTAATTAGTGTTAACTAGCGGTAATTAGAAATAGTTACTGTTATTTTGGAATAATTTGTATTCATTAGTAATTATTAGCATTAAATAGAAGTAACTAGTAATAAATAGTAATTAATAGTAATAAATTTATCAAATAGTAGTTAGTAATAATACATAGTAATAAATATTAATAAATATTCACAAATAATGATAATTAGTAGTAAATATTAATAATCAGCCTTAAATAGTAATAAAATGATATGAATACTAATAATTAGCTATATATAGTAATATTATGAGATTAATACTATTAATTAGTAAAAATGTAAATTATTTAATATTAATTAGCGGTATTTAGAAATAACTAGCTATAAATAGTAATAAATTGAAATAATTAGTGATAAATATTAAAAAAATAGTAATAATTATTAATTATCGTTATTTAATACTAATTAATAATAATAAAAATTAATAAAAGTTATTATATATCCATAATTTGTTATTAATATTATTAATTATGAATTAATATTAATAATTAGTGGTTGTAAGTATTGATCTGGGGTAATTACTAATAATTATTTGTAATTGGTGATAATTAGTATTAATTGGTAAGAATTAGTCATAAATTTTAATAAGTAGTTGTAAATTATAATAAAATGATTTAAATAGTAAAATGTTACTATAAATAGAAATTATTAGTAACTAATTGTAATAATTATAGGTAATTAACAGTACATTGTGACAATTAGTGGTAAATAGTAATAATCAGAAATAATTCAAAATAATTAGTGATAATTAGTGATAATTAGTAATAAATAGTTGTAATTAGCAATAAATTGCTATAATAAGTAATAATTAATGGTAATTACTAATAATTTGCTGTAATTGTTATAATTTTCATTAATTTGTAATAATTAGTAGGAAATAGTAATAAATAATGCTATTAAGTAATAAATACTGCTAAATATTAATAAATAATATAAAATATAAAAAGATAGGTTAGAAATAGTGGTAAATATTAAAAAATAGTAGTAATTATAAATAAATAAATGTTTTTGGTAATTAATAGTGGAAATTATTAAAAAAATAGTTCTAATAAGTAATATATAGCAATAATTTGAAATAATTAGTGATTATTGGTAATAATTATTAATAATTAAATGTGATTACAAGTAATTAGCATTGATTAGTAGTGATTAGTAGTAATTAGAAATAATTATTACTAAATAAAAATAATTATCCATAATTAGTAATAATTAGTAATAATTATCAATAATTAGCAATAATTTTCAATAATTTTCAGTAATTATAAATAATTAAAAAAATTAAGGATTATTAATATTTATTTTGAATATATTTTAATAAATAATCTTTTTTTTGGATAGATTGTTTCTTATAATAAATTAACCATAAAAACTAATTATTTAATATGTTTTGGAGAAATATTCTATAAGGATTTCAACAATAGTAATTATTAAATGATCATACATGGAATAATCAGTGCATGCTTCAAAATGGGTTTTTTATTAATCATATATATATTAAGGGTGTTGAAACATTTTACCAATTGCATCATTAAAACCAAAATTTGATTCAAATTTGAAAATTAACAGTCAATGTAAAAAATATGGCATGAGGAAATTTGAAACATATGAAAATGATATGGGTCATATATTTTGTCTGGACTTTCAGGAATATTATGATTTTTTGTATCAATATATTGAACAATATTAAAGTGAAGATACAAATAATTTAGTTCCAAACATGTTACAGATTCAAAATTTTGTAAATCATGTTTATGGTCCAGCTTTTCAGAAAATTTAATCAAAAAATGATATTAATTTAAAACCATTGTTAGAAACATCTCAATTTTATGAGTTGATGATGACTTCTAAGGATTCCATATATCATAGATTCATGATAATTAAATTTTAACTAGTTTACAGATTTACATCTATTAAATCAGATAATTGATTTTGATATAGATATTTTGGTCATATATCCCCTTTGCATAAGTCCCTATTACCAAAAGTAAATGTGTTTCTTACAATACTCAATGTGGTAAAGATGTCGATTCATAATCTAGGACATGGTTATTAGAAGATTCATGAATGTTTAATTGATATCATCTTATATTATGTTGAAAATTTTCCATTGGATTGTAGTGTTATATATGTAGAATTGAGGTATAAAGAGGCTGAAGTAGTGAAGTATGTATTGATTCCAGTAAAATAGTTGACGTGTTTTCTACTTACATCTATATTTAAGCATTTTTTAGCTCTCAAAACGCAAAGTTCATTGATGTTATTTCATAGAACATAAATTTCAACATGTAAAACATTATATCATAACTATAATGGTGATTCATGGAAATATTTTGACCATGTATATCATTAATTTCATTACGAATATCCAAACCTGTGAATGTGTATTTTTACTAATGGTTTCTATCGATTTGGTTCTATTGGTAATAAATAATATTTTTGTCTATCTCTATAACTCAATAGAAATTTCTCATTGGATGTTTATGTTTATGCCATATATATTTTCAACCATTATATTTTTAGGACATCTAATGATGATTTTTTTGTTTTATTTGAATCAAATTATGGAGGTGATAAATTTAATATGGAGAAATTCTTTCAGTACACATGAAGTTGCTGCGAAACAAAATTTTCTATAGAATGTTGTATTGATATAGACAATTAGTGACATTACAATGTTTGATTCATCAGCCTTACTTTAGTAAAAAACTATATGATGGATTGAAAATTATTGATCATGAACATTCAGTACTAAAGTAGAGAAAATTGTGGATCTTATACTATATGTCGGAGAGTTGAGGAGAAAGGTATGGATGATCAACCTTACCTTTGAGATCAACCATTAATATCAAGAATGGATCATCAAATCATACATTAATAATAAAACATATGTTGTGAACCTTATGATCAAAGAATTTATGTTATATATTTCAACTCTATGTTTGGTGTTAGAGATTTAAATTAAGACCTTATTAAAGAAATTGTATTATGCAGATTATTAGGATGATGTCAAGCCAGATTAAATGCTCAAATCTAAGGAAAATCTGTGAATAATTCTAAGTCATTTATTTATGGTTTAATTGATCGATTTAAGAGGATATTTTCATGCTGATTTTTTAGAGGAGTTATGACTACACTATCATTCAAGATTTGGAATATCGTGATTATAAATGAGACATTTTTTGATCTAAATTTTAAAGAAAAATTCCCATCTTTATTCTACATATACCTATATTATTTTATATTACAGAGAGAGGGGTGAATAATCGAAAAAAAAGAAAAATATATATCAAGTTCTTGAGTTTTTCAATGCTATAATTTAAAGAGACAATCGAGACTTACAGATCATCTATTACAAAGAGAGACAAATCTCTATTTTCTGATGAATAAGAAACATAATTGAAGATTCACCGATTCTATAAAAAAATCATTGGTGAATCGACTATTGTTATTTTTGAAAATTATATTTAAATATCGACTGCAACCAGATTGACTCAGAACTAATCATACCTGAAGAACATATTTCATGAAAATATACAATCCAAAGACTATCAATTACTTGTTGTAATTCTAAAGAACCACTGAAAATTATTTCCAATAAAATACAAACTTTTAATCTGAGTGACTGGATTATCATAATAAGATGTGTGTTAGGTTCTATGAATGAACACAAAGGCTCTATTTATCAATAATTTTTTAAAATGTCAACTGCTTGCACTCAATTGTGAAACGATCAATTGATTAGTGGACCAGGTAGTGAATATCAACAAGCACGTGGAGTAGAGAATTACTGTAGTAGACTAAGAGCCTTCTATTCCCTGAACCACTATACATCATGTGTACTTTTCTATTAAATTTCTGCTACTTAATCATTCTGATAAAATTAAACGAATAGATTGGGATATCATGAAAAAATTGTAGTACCCACAATTCACCCCCCTCTTGTGTATATTTGGTATAATCCAATCTAACATTACGTTTGATATTACATTTCCCCATGAAGAAAAATGTGGTGTCCTGGTACAGTTCAGATGGATGAATCCATTCAAGAGATACCTGGAGAAATTGAAAAAAAACTATCCTACAAGGAATTAGTTGATGAATCAATTGTAGAATATTATTTTTCATGAGGGAATTTCTTTTTTCTCCAGTCATTATTTTCAATCTAAATATCGATATTAAACCATATGGTATGTAAATAATATATTATTAAAGATAAAATTCTATGTCAATTATATATTATTAATCATCCAAAAAATTGCTATGCTGAAGATAATGACTTAAGAAATTCAATTGCTGAATATCAAAATTTTCATAAAATGTTCTGCTAAACTATGAAGAAATGAAACTATTGGTACTATAATTTCTCCAATCACTTAATCAATATTATTTATAATTTTAAATTTATATAATTTTCTTTATAGGTTATATGATATTCATTTCAATGAATAATTTTCCGAATTTTTAATACTTCTTCCTGAATAAAATTAGAAAAATAATATTTTATAATGGTTTAAAAAACTATTTAAATGCATTATTTAATGTTTAATGTATAAAATAGATTAATTACTTGTTAACATGATAATAATTTAAAAAATAATAAGTTTTCTGAACATGGTGATTTGATTTATAATATATTATTTTTATTAAGTAATCCACCATTAAATATTATTAAATATTATAATTCATGTATAGTTAATGGTTTCCAATTACATGCACATGAATTAGGATAACAAGAAACATTTGATTTTGTTGTTTTTCTAAGAGGATATAATCATAGGTAAATTGATGATGTCATTTATGAAATACTAGATCATATAAATGATATGTGTTATCTTGGATAGAATTACCTAACGAAGATTAAATACTAGTGTTTAGATACTAGGATAATCTTGCAAGTTCATTCGATCCATTGAGTCATTAATATAATATATAAATTCTTTATTCCAGTAAATGAACTGTTTTTATTAGATCATCCTGAACATCAAATTTAATATGAAGTTTATTGTTCTACATCAAGAGATATGGGTGATTACTGGAGAATATTAAAAATGAAATCTTAGGAAAATTTGTTTATTCAATGTTATGTGGATTTTTTAATGTAAAATGAATTAAATTTTCTCAAAATACCACTGAAAATCAATATTTTACACGATGATACATGAATAATGATTATGGAATCCCATGGTTAAGGGTTGATGGATATGGTGATGTTATTGATGTAACAAATGAATTTTGAATGACAATTGAATATGAAAATTAAATTCCAATGTAAATTGATGATATGAGGAGGAATGTGAAGTTGTCAACACTATCATATAAAAAGGAGAGTATGAAGATTAAAATTGACATAGATAAATGTTGGATTTAATAATAAATAATATATATCTATATATAATAATTGTTTTCAACTATTTTTTAATAATAGTAATTTTATATTTCAGATGGACTCAATGTGTTTTGTGAGTTATTGGGGGTTTATATACCTGATTTTTAGATTGCTGATATATCATATAACCATTAGAATGTGTGCAGTTTAGCAATGAATCAAAGGGCTCATGGTCTTGTGAGAATAACTATTCATAACTTTTCCTCTAGTGATCTCAATATCAGGGATTTGATCAATGCCTAAAGAGGTATATTATTATTTTTTAATTTGCATTAGTTTTCTTAATTATCATTAATTTATTTATATTATAATTTATTGGTTAATTGTTTTTTTCACAAACTTTTTCATATAAATATTGTTTAGGGGAGTTCTATATCTTGAAATTATTTTTTATGGAGCATGGGTTACACAATATTAGATTCCAAATGAACTTCATCACTGCATCTTATATCATTTTCAGAAAATTTTAATAAATTAAATTCATTTAATTAATAAAATGATATTATTAAATTTTTGTATGGTTTAAGATATTCCATATATTAAATAATTCATGAAATTATCTTGATGGCATGGGATGGATGTATGTGTGACCATATTCATCATTTGATTCATAATTTGATGAGGAAAACAAAAAAAAAAGTAGGAGTAATGGATTTTGATCAATATTTTTGTTCCCAAATACATGATTACATTTCAGATCAGGTTTCAGATAGAATATGTTCACACAGGATGGGTGGTCATTTTCAATCGAGATCAATATTTGGTCAACAGAACCAGTGGAGACAGAAGGTGAAACCTTGTGTTAGTATTTGTACATTTATTACGAATAGGGAACATGTGGTATGTGACTTTATTAATTATTTTATATAACATACAATGTAAATGATATATATTATATTCAAATATGATGACAAAACACCTGATAATATAGAGTTCGACAATTATATGAGGATGTTCAATGACCTTGTCACTATAGATATTAGAGGTGATCCACATGGTATGATTGTGGTCATTAAAATTCATTATGTGTTTTAAAATTTACTCAAAATATTAATTTAACCATATTAATTTTAAATAGAAATTGAATAAGTCATATGAGGTTGTTAACACTCAGACATTGAGAAATATTCAGGGTGAGACCGATGACCAAAACAATAAAACATGATTTAATGAGGCCATATAGATTTAGGCAACATTGTATACCTTTGAGAAAGGCTGAGTTATTGGTATCATGACTCAACTAACACCAATGAGCAATTATGCTTCCATTGTGTTGTCATCATTCTACTTGAGTGGATCTCATTGATAGTCAACATCCTCTATTGCACAGTATCATGAGCAGTTGTGAGCCCATGGTGAGCTTATATAGATTATGTGTAGGGATGAGGAAGACTTCCAATGATATCAGCAGTAGTATAAGTTGGAGATGGGTCAATGGAAGAAAATATAATACGAGTAGATGATGGAGTACATGAAACATCTCACTAATGGTTTTGGGATGGAGTTTCTTCCACCATCACATCCAGCACCTCTAGAGGACCTCCCAATGATGTATATTCATTTTATGATATTTTAATTAAAATTTATTGAAATTTTATATTTCTACATTTTTATGTTGTACATTTTTGTATTTCTTCCAATATTGTGTTTCTTATTATTTTATGATTTATTTCTTTTTTTAATATTTTATGTATTTCTACTTTTTTTATATTTTTTAAGTATTGATAATTTTACTATTCTATTATTATTATTCTTTTTAATTTGATTAAAATTAATTCATTATAGTCATATTATTATAACCATTATTTATTATTATATTAATAATTTTTTTTAATTATTATATTAATATCACTTATATTATTTTTCTATCATTTATATCATATTTTATTATATAAATTATTATAATTATTATTAATTTTAAAAAATTATTCTAGTAGTATTATTAATATTATATTAATACATTTTATTAATAATATATTTTTTTAATTTTTATATTATATCAATGAGTTGGTTTCCCTGTCAGAAATAATATTTTTGATGGGACCATAACAACATAGTTTATAAAAAAACTCAGTGAAACTATTCATGATACCATCATCTTTAATGGGGCTTTTGTGATACGGTCCCATCACAAATACCCCTTCAGAAACACCTTAAAATTATTCAGTGGTTGAATAGTAAAAAATATAAAATATGGTAAATGTTAAAAATGTAGTATAAACTAAAAAACGTATAATTATAATTTAATAATTTAATCCTCTATTTCCATTCATTTAAAATTAATATAAATATTGAAAATTAATTCAAAATAATTATAAATTTTAAATTATTTATATAGTTTATTTATTCAGATAATCAGAATTATCATCAATATTAATTATTTTTAATTTATGAATAATTATTTAAATATAAATAACCTATAGAAAAACATCCCAATCCCTAAAAAATTAAAATTTGGGAATGATCTTATAGTTTTAAATCCACCACACAGATACAACCATGAAATATCCATCCCTAAAAATGGTTAAACTCCAGAAAAAAAACCAATACACTGAACATGTATAAAGAAGTAGAGATTTAACACTATCATTGATGGAACCTATAACATTAGAGAATGAAAATCAATACTATGTTGGGACCTAGAATTTCATTTTTTTTAATTTACAAGAACTATCTTAAAATTCTTAGGTTCATTTAAAAAGTACAAAAAAAACTAAAAAATTTGTAAAATATAAAAACCCATCAATAATAGAGAATATGTGATTTTTAAATTTCATAGTGTTAGAGGATATTTGAAAATATATTTTACCTTTTTTTAAATTTGTTTATTCCATTTAACTACAATTATTTTGATATAAAAATTTTGTTTCATTTCAAATATCCAAAACAATAATTTTAATCATATTCTATTATGGTTCATAATTTTAATTATAAATGCGATTAGAATCCTACCTCAATAATGAACAGTGATGATGAAAGAAAATATTTTCTATGAAACATGTCTTGAATAACTCTTTATATACCCAAAAAACTATACAATCAATTAAATATAGAACCCAAACCACACCATGAGTTTGGCTAGTTCACATATAATAATGTAAAGGTGTGGAAAAAACATGAGATGAAGGAGATAAGAGAAATAAATGTGAAATCAAACATAATCATGATTAACCATAGATGGATCAAAATTAAACAAAAAATAACCATTAATGTGGATAATGAAGGTTGTCCATCTGCTTTGGTTTTCAGTGGAGTCTGTGATTGTGGTTGGACAGTTTCATTAAGATGTCTGTGTGAGAATGATGATCAATATTTAAGATAGAATAAATAAATCACACTCTTTATCACTAGGGGATCAATTCATCAATATGTCTTGATAGAGAGTGGAAATACTTGGTGATAGACTCTATGAATGATTATAGGCATAATAGAGGAGGACTTAGTTAAAGTTCTATTTAAAAAATATTGTAAAACATTAATCAATGCTATCAAAAATGAACTAATAAAGTCATGTTTTATTAGTGAGGAAATAGTAACCATTGATAAATGTTATATTTATAAGTGTTAAAATTATATCACTATTAAAGAAATTTTTTATCCTAGACTTTTAAGCACTGATAAATCTCAATCATTTTCAGTTCTTAATTCATTTATAATGATACAATATTCATAATATAATAAATAAAATTACATAATTTAAATTTATATAAATATAATTAATATCTGAATGAAATAAAAATATGAACTTATAATTATAATTATAAATTTAATAAATTTATTATATTAGTAATAATATATTGATATAAATATATATAATTAGATATAATTAAATATATTGATATGATTAAATATCAATACCCACAAGGTTCGAGTAGGAGTTTGTGACACAACCCAAAATCTCATATTTTCTGACGAAAAAAAAATTACAAAATAATGAAGCTGAATTAAAAAACTAGTGGCACACATAATGTAACCAAACACCACCTAAATGAAAATACTCAATGTTTTTTATGCCTATCGACCCTTCTATGGGATCTACATCAAAAAAAAATTTCTCTTCCTCTTTTACATTTCATATGAGTAATCAAAATTTCTCCCTAATTTTCCCTGAATTATGGTGAATCCATATAAAAATGAGAATCATGATCATGGACTTTTCGATTTGGTGGATCATCCCTATAGAGGGTCAGAAGAGTCTTATCTCCTGGTTCCACTTTGTCAGCATCATTTTTCTTTTCCATGATAGAATCTCCAATAGTTACCTACTCATGGGTGGTTCTATTTACATTCACATCTTTTTGTAGATCCTCATATAAGTCCAATCAATAAAAATATGATGGTACTTTTTGAAAATCCAATAATGCAGCCAGAGGAGGGCTACCAATAACCATTCTAGAATCCAATCATGGGGGAGATTTCATCTTAATTTTTGAATATTCCCTTGATCAACAATCAAGTTGAATCCTGTAAATCATAGATATACTAATATAATCAATCAAAAAAAAGTTATCAGTAGCATGGGTTGCAATGGGATAGTTATCCCCAAATGACACTATTTATGAATTACTATATTCCCATTCTTTGGTCGGGTCACCAAACATTTCTCTATCGGGACCATCTAGCCTAAAAACACTAACATGTTCTCTTTTTATTACCCATATGGACATAACTAACACTTGAAATGTGTGTTCTTTCTCTAGAACCACAAGCCGGTTATTCCCAATTTGTTCATCTGAGTCAATAAAGGCCATCATTGAAGGATATAAATTACCTGTATCTGTGTTGCATCAAGATTATTTACTCCTGTCACAATGTATACTTATATATTTATATTAATATGTATATATATATTATACATATAATAATTATATTTTTTATAATTTAATATTTATTTAATCAAAAAATTAATTATATAGAATTATAATTATAAATAAATATATTAAAAAATATTTCTATATAATTATATATATTTACATATATGTAGATATGTATTTATAAATTTATATATTTATATAATTATATATAATGAATTATGTATATTTATATAGTTATATATTTTTACAGAAACGATGATTTCATTAAATAGATTGTTGATCCGGTCGTACAAGTGATAACATCCTTGATGGATATTTATTATTCCATGGGTCATGCACAGAACAGAGACAATGGGTTAAAATGAAATGAGCTACATAATTCCCCTCTATTTTAATATTTGATAAATGTAAAGATGTTATGTAATTAAGAAAATAACTGAATCTAATTTCTTTTTGTTTAAATGACTGGAGGCCAATTTAGATGTTGTGAATAGTAGAAATTATAGTTTGGCGGTTTGATTCAATTATATTATATTCCAGTACTATGCTCAAGTAAAATAGTATTAAAATCTAAATTTCATGATCTTTACCCAAAATTCTGTCTAAAATCGAGTAATTAATTGAGGATAGTCGTGATAATTATACAAAACATCACTAACAAAGATAGATGTACCAAATGTACAAAAGCGAAGAAGAGATGCATCAAAATTTATTTTGATGAAATTATTTGGGGGTTCCCCATGAAAATGATAGGATCTGAAAATGGGATATCATTCATGAATTACTATTAATTCTTGAATAAAATTATTATATTGGACAAACAACCCAAAATGAGTTAAGCCATGAAATCTTGTTACGATGATAATCATTCCACCTCACCCAAATGATCCATGAGTCTATGAAAAGAGAGGGAACACATTTCTATTGGATAGATAAGAAGAGTATGTCATGTGTAGAACTAGAAGATTGTTAGTTGGGGAAATAATAGGCTATTCATATTAAAACCAATAGTTCTTGACGACCTTAGATTATAGTCATTGAATAATAACATCGATCGGGGATTAAATAGTTACCATTCATAAGGAGATGAAGGGTCATCAAAATTATTAAAGTGCATGGGGAACTTCATTAAGGGGATGATTCCAACCTCGGCCTACCACCAGATATAATAGAACTTTTTAGGGAACACAAAGTACAAAATATCATTGTAGAGAAACTAATCCTCAATGTTTTTCATTATGCATGTTAATTCATATCTGGAACTGATGAAATTTAAAACAATTTTTTAATTGAAACCGCTGATATGATATTTCCCTATAAAATTTAAATTTGGAATACCTTGAAAGTTTTTTGTATATCTATCATAAAACAATATCCCAATTAAATAATTTTACAAACCATCACCTCTGTTAATAAAGAGGGATCAAACAATATAATCATCAAATACAGGGGCTACCAGAGAGGTTTCTGTAAAACTATAAGCATCATACAACCAAGTAACATAACATTTTTATTGTTAGACTATTATAGACTAACCTAGTAAATGTTAGAACATAATAGTAAATGTCATATTGAATGTCTGCTATATATGATGCAAGACCATGGTAACACAACTCCACCTAGAAAATATGAATGAGGAATGAATTTTTCTTTGAGTAAATGATCATAGAGTAATTATAAGTGATGTATTATTTTCCAACATTTTTTATCCATGGAAAAATAATAAACATTTACAAGGTTTTATAATATCATACATCCACTATATTTGGGGATTCCGAGCATAATACATGGAAGACAAGAATTATTCATTTCGAATTATTTCCGAAAAAAAGATAACAATAAAGGGGGGGATTTAGTGATTTGTCAAAACTATGAATTTTTTTTTGTGCATGATGTACCTATGTATTGATTGAATCACATATTTTGTGGGAATTTCATTCCCTATGTTTTATATCCTCAAGATATTCCGACCCAAGATCTTTTTTTCTTCCCAATCATGTGTACTTGAAAATAAATATATTTTGGAACAACCAATGACTGTGGGGACCCAATTTTTTTTTTAAATTTACATATATATATATATATATTATAATGTTTATCACATCTTTTTTACCCAACTGGATTCAATAGTTAAAGGAAATTTTTGATATTTCCATGTTTATAGATTTTCCAGATTAATTATTATATAAGTGAATGAAATGGAAAATTTAATTAAATACATCCCGAAAAATTATTATGAATATGAGTCCATTAGTTTGAAAAAAAATATGTGTCCCAGGACAATTGGGGAATGTGGAACCCATTTGAGATAAAATCAAGGTTGATTAATGCTATGTGGGAGAACCCTATCTATTTTAATTATGAAGGAATCTAGCATAACACATTGCATGATAATATTTACCCATTTCGAGAAAAATAACCATTTTTTCACATGAAATGTGGAGAAAATGGAATTAAACTCTATCTAAAAAAATTATCATATCTGTTTTCATTTAAATAAAACAACTATTCATAATAGATCAGACGTTCATGGAATGAAATATCTCAACAGTTATGATGGAGATATCAGTTATAACATTTTAGCAATGAAATCAATTTGTTTTTTAGAGATGACAGATGGAATCGAAGGGAGATTCGGTTCCAAAAAATATAATAAAAAATTCTTAGAAACTATTTTTCATAAGACAATATTCCTAAAATCTAATACCTAATAGGGTTTCATAATTATGGACTGATATTGAGGACAATTTTTTTCATTGAAAAGTAAAATTAATTTTACCTTCCTAAATTTTTTTCTAAAGAGACAAAATATCAAATCCAACATGGTGAAAAAATAATTTGAATAGGGGAACATAATTTTTTTTCAATTCTAGGGCATTGGTAGAATATTGTTTATTGTGTAACATTAGTATTTACTTATCAGAGAGGTTAGGAGTTAGCTCTCCATTCATGTTCCTTGTCACCAATAGTTTAATGAATGTTGTATGTTTTATTGAAATGGAATATTCACCTAACAAAAATAACTACATGAATAATTGGATTGTAATATCATTGATCTCTAACTCTTCGCAATCCATACATCCTTCCATGTTATTTAAACTAGATATAGAATTTTTACACCTCCTCAATGAGGCTCATTGATGAATATAAGATGACTTGGCATCACCTTAATTTATATGATATTTTCATACATGCATATCCTAAAATATATTTATATCTCAATGTGTAATGTCCACCTATATTTCAAGAAATATGATTGTAAATAAAATTTCATTAAAGAGGTATTTAGAAGATCGATCATTAATAACCCTTTAAATATTTTCAAACATATTATCTGTTTAGGGATTCATAAATTTTCTCCACTTTTCAAATCATGTATACACTTGATGAATCCTACTAGATATGTATATGTTTCCTTCTTTAGAGGTAGATAAAACTACATCCTCAAAATCCTTGTTCTTGATCTTGAGAATTTTGAATCCAATATTTTTTTTATAGACCTATTTTCTATTTCTTGGAAAAAATATTGATAATGATCATATAGTTGTTGGATTTTCAGGTCCCATAATGGGAAACATAGATGTTTATAAAGATATTGGTGCCCTCAACTAATCCCTTGTATCTATCAATTCATTACTCAATACAGTTTCATTCCATGATCCATTAAACCCATGTAAAAAGACTAAAAGATTATCCCATATCGGTGAGATTGTTAAATTATGATGTCTATATGAGTATAAGAAAATTCGAAATATGTATATTAAAAAATCCATACATCCTCATTTGGAACATTATTTAATTAATTTACCATTGGAAAAATAGAGGTCCCAAAATATATGTACAGAATTGATTTTAAAATACTCCTTCATTTCCATTTATACTTATGAGATTTAAATCAAGAAAATCCACTAAAGGCCCATAATGGGAAATTAGGTTAGTTAGTGGAGGCTTCCACATGGATTTATGATTAATAGGTGTGAATAAAATCTATAAATTGTCTCAATATTAGACAAATTCCATAATAATGGCCATGAATGGAGACATATAAATAACCAAGAAATCCTACTTTTTTATCATACCAATCATGTATGTTCTTTTTGAAATTGTTTTAGAAATAAAAAATATAGCAAGGTGACTTTTAGCCTAATGGATATACATAATTTGAAAATATTATGGGTTTATAAACCAAATTATAGATCCAAATTAAAAAATCATTGGTATTGGTTGTACTATTTCAATCTCGCCTTCACCTCTTGGGATTTGAGGAAGGTTACTTCCTCTATTTCTCTCCATATTTTTTGGAAATAACTCACAAACCATCCAATTACCAAAATGAATCTTACAAACACTTTTTTGCACAATATTCTTGTATATTCCATTATCTTATCTCATTATTTTTTTTCCATAATGATAGTTTATTTTTTCCAGATATCGAAGATGGAATCCATTCATTGATTAATGCTCGGGGAATTGAAGCACCATCAAGGAGATGTTGAAGGAATATTTCTAAAGGATATGAGGATACTTTAATTGGTTTTATAGGGTTATTTTATGAACCACACGCTTTAATGGTCTAGTAATAGGAATATCCAATGAAGTCATTTAAGAAAAAAAATGCCTCTGGTATATTTCATGAATCACCAATGAGAATACAATAATTAAAACTCATTCAATTAGTTGGTCTGTGATGACCTATTATTGTAATAAGATATCCAGGAGGCCCCATTATGAAAAGGATATTTTTGCATAAATATGTTTACACATTCAATTATTTAGATATATTATTTCTATCCTTCTATTTTTCTTTTTATAAGAATGTGACCCCATAGATATTTGGAGCACATCAACATGACATATTGAAATATGATACTACCATCATCTTTTTTACCCCTTTAGGCACAATTTATATCTATCTATCCTAGGTAACCACAAATGTAATAGAATATTGTAATCATTTTGTACTCAAAAAAATTATTGGTATTGGATTCCTCAATCGATTGAAAAACAATCAAGAATTAAAGGCTACCAACTATTCATGATGACCCTAATTCATAAAAATGGTCCCCAATGAATGGGATTAAAAGTCTCCCATTACATTAATTGATAGCATTCCAACTATATTCCCAATTATACACATGAAATATTGATAAAATGATATTCAAATAACATATATCAAAAATGGGGATTTGGAGAAGATATAATGTTTGATATCTACCTTCATGTCTAGGTATTCCATTAAGATTTGATTATTGTCAAAATACCTTGGCCTAGTATTTTGAATATTCCCTTTATCTCTAACATTTAAGAACAAAAATACTTGTATGTTTCCATTGATCTCCCCAATTTCCACACAATATTCAATACATAATATGATCTGCATGGTATTCTTTTGAGTTCTAAGGTTACCATGCTGATCATAGATTTCATTTCCAATCATGATATAGGAAATTTTATGTAAATGTAACGAGTCAACATACTTTTTAGAAACAATAATATTTATCTCATTATCTTTCGGGACTATTTAATATTATAATAACTCTAATGATACATGCCATGTTCTATATAATTATTGTTTTTTCTAAAAATGATAATGACATATTTATTTGATCATTTTTATTTAAAAACACAACATGTAAAATTTAGACAACAAATGTTATTTGAATCATAATGCAACAATGGTGAAACTGATGGAATTTTGAACATGATATATCAATGAGACTGTACCAATGTGATGATGTCCATATAAAATAATTTTCATTATAAAAATTCACCACCATGAATATGAGTGGGAAAATCTACTTTTTTATCATCTTTATGAAATTCGACACAATCAGTTATACACTCATCCATCAGATATACATTGTTTATTGACTCATATAGATGAGAATTGATACATATAAATCATTCCAATGAATTTATATATATTATAATATGACAAAATCCATTGGAATGGAACTATAGTAGTTTCCAATACATCATTGGATTGGTTTACTATCGGGTGAGCCATAACATTGAAAACTGTGGGTCGGAATATTTTCCCAAAATGAAAAATAATAACAAAAAAATTGTCTTCAATTTTTTATAAATCACTCATTCATTGATTTCATAAAATAATACTCCTAAAAATCACTAATCTCAATAAACAATTAGAGAAATAGGGATAAAATTCAGAAATGGTAACTAGAATAAACAGAAAATTTATTATGCAATTTAAATAAATTTTAAACATTTGAAATTTAAAACTCTTCCCATTTAAATAGGTTTTAATACTAGAAGATTAATCATTACGAACCTTGATCATCATAAAAATGGATGTAAATGTCTCATTCTTATATTTTACTTATCTTTTTCTATATGGATGGCATTTATTCCCGGTTTCCCTCACCCAATTATAAATGAAGTAGTTTATTTTATCCTTTTTATTATAAATCACATCATATATTAACATGGACCCATTTCTTATAAACCGAATCATACATCGGCATGGTACTTTTATTCAATGATCATTACATTAATATCAAACTTCAGAATGCTAGTATCAATTTTGGGATTTTAATGAATAATAATTCATTCAATTGTGATTGTACTATCTACTGACACCATTAATATTGGATAATGATAGAAAAAAAATTCATAATATTAATATACAATGTTGAGGATTTCTTCTTAAATATGTGATAATATTTCTAATTTTTTCATGATGATTGGTGATGGGTAACACACTATAGATCCATCATAATTCATGGTGTACATTATGAATCTATGATGAGGTGGAAGAAAATACTAGTTACCTATGTACATATTTTTTTAGTGTTTCATTCATGTAGATTTTTCACATTTACTGTATAAAATATAATAATATTACCCATTTATAAACTCACTTGTTAAATTTTCATAACCCATGAAATCATTCATTTTATACAATAAGAAATCATGTAGTTTGAAATCATTTATCTTTTCACAGTAATAATTCATCACACCATAACCCCAAGATTCATTCAATAGATTAATCAATGGATGTAGGTAAATTGGAATATTATCCCTTGAACAGAAATGTTAATAAATTATAGAGAAATTTAATAAAAAGTGGTGTTCTATAAAAATACATGGAGGAAGATTATATGAAAACAACACAATGGGCCATGTGTTATGTGTTGCGCCAACCATTGAAATGGATGGATTGGAAATGGATGGTACATACCCATATCAGTAATTATGATTGACTTTATAAATGTTGGGGTATCATAGTTCAGAATACATCCATGAAAGAATTTATTTCAGGTGTGTTAACATATCACATCACTTATTCCATTCCACATGGAATAACATTATTTTTAATAGTTTTATTGACATAAATAATATTTTCATCCTCATCTTCTTTGGAATCTAATTCATATGGTTTAAAATAATTAGTTTCCCCAAGTTCATAGTCAATCATTGATGAGTGTGATTCCCCCACTATATTTCTACCTCAATGAGTCAAAGTCTATATAGTAATCAAAATGGTATGTTTACATTATAAATATCTTATAGTTGTTTTAACATGAATCTATGATTTCGAATGTGAAACATAATATCTATGTTAGATTATGATGATGGTATTATATATCAGGAGTAATATCATACATAAAATATACATTTTAATTAACCCCAACAAAATATTGTTTGATGTTTGTGACCAATAATTAAATGTCTTCATGTGAAATAGATCACTGATAAATGACTATTTATTATCAATACTACACCTTACATATAATTAAATTTCATGGTCATAAAATAATTCATAAAACATCAGTGAACTAAAATCTACATTAGAACATGGATTTCCTCACAAATCTCAGCTCTCCAGAATATACAGCCTTTTGTATCCAACCCATATAATATCTCCGAAAACAAATCATGCTTCATATCCTTATTCCTCTATTTATCATTCATCTAAATTGTTTATGTATGATGAGAATGAACAATTTTTTCCCCGTGATGATTCAAACTATGGTAAATTTCCAAAAACCAATTCATTAATTGATTCCCCCATATATTTACTCATGTGAAAGACATCTATCTTAAATTTTCAACATAGAAGCAACTGACTAACTTTAAAATTCTCTGGTGATATCAATAAATTGTATAATGCCCTCAAAATATTATATAGGTTTTATATTTGGAAGATCAATCCAGTTATTATTCATATTTATATCAGTAAGACATGTAATACAAATTACAAAAGACTTCATAAAGAATGTAAATATATAATTTCTTGTCAATAAAAACATTTATAATTATAAAAAATTATTTTAAAGTGGAATTTAATTCATACACATCCAAAATAATAAAATAATTAATCAATGGAATTATGATAATCATAAACTGTTTATATATTTTTATGACATTTAATTAATTTTTATCCAAATTCTGTTATATAGTCTATATCATATGTGTTGATTATAAAAAATAATAGGTTTTTTGGAATCAAAAAAACTATTGAATCTATACGAAAATGAAATTTACATATTGTAAATACTACATAGAATATGTTTAAGAATTATTTGATCCTTTTTTAAATTCATAAATATTTTATTAAAGAAATTAATATCTGTAAATGATTACACGACATGAATCTCCAATTCAAATCCTGTAATATTCGAATACGAAATCCAGAAATAATCTCAAATCATGAAAATAATAATGTAATGAAGAGTATTTAATCATTTTGTGATTAGTCAAATTTCATAATAGGGAAGATTCATGATGGTATTCACACCATATCAAAAATCATTATTGGAACCCATGGATTCAGATTACCGAACGAGAGATGATTTTCAGGTCTTGTAACATCCCAACTGTTTACATATCATCAAGCGTACAATAGTAAATAAATTGTCAATACCTATGTTTTTTCTCATTATGTATCAATTTTATACACTATCTTATCTTCAAAATCAACATTAGAAAATTCATTTTATTATTTTTATTGAATCAATCCCATGTGGATTGTTCGGAACACGTTATATATTAAATTAATCACCATTTACTATTTCAACACATGTTTACCATTTTCCCTTCCATTTGAATGTGGATTAATCATATTTTATGGCTTATATAGTAAATAAAGTTAGTAGTGTATTGATTTATTTTTGATTTTGATTGCATACTACATTATCAATGGAACATAAATTGTAAACAATCATATTTCATCTATTTTCATAATCTAAATATCATGTTTACATCTATTTATTCCATATAGCTTATTACCATCATGGGGGACTAATACACCTTGGTTATGGATCGAGACATGGGTTTTTATGAACATATTATAACTCAAAATTTGTAACAAGGTATCCATAAAGCTAGAAATCATGTCATATAACATTTTTTATTCAATTCCTTTAGGATATCCAAACAACGAGATCTTTCAATGAACGAACTAGAACATATTTAATCCAAATTGATTATGACCATTAGTATCATATAAATTCTTCCAATTTATCATGTTATAACTTATCTAGATTGTTACTTATATCAAAACCAGTGAATAGTTTCATCGTTGAATGATCTAGTTGGTTTTACCATAATCAAAAATTTCATCATGAAATAATTTGTATCCTTAACCCTAGAATTATGCCAATATTGGATAAAGATTATAATTTCACATAAAACCCAAAATTTGTACTGATACATACTATATTTCTTAATCTGAATCCAAACACAATATCTTTAATAAAATTCCAATTTATGTCTAATATGTGGGGACTCCTAGAAAAGGGATCTGTTTCCTGGTTCATTGGATACCAAAATTTTCAACATGTGATCGACCCCACACTAAAAAATACTACATAATTTTAGCATGTGGTTTCTATGATAAATAGAAATACTAATATTACTATATACTATACAAATTTAACAACACATGATGGCGAAACATTTTTATATATTAATTTCGAAAGATTCCTATAGAAATTATTATAATGTTCATGAAATTATGTATCACATGTTGATGAAATACATAATTTAATATATATATATATAATGATTACATAATAATTACTGTTTATTAATAATAGATTTTAAATTCAAATTTAAAAAAATATAACTATAAAATTTATAGTATTTTAAAAATACATAAATTTTTAAATAAATATTATTTTTAAAAATATATTATTTTCTAGTATGATAAATAAAAATTACCTATGATCCACCAAAATTATATTTTATGAATGATATGTGGATAGTTAGTGAAAAATTGACCTGAAATGAAAATCTAGATCCCAAAAATCAAATGTATTTGATGGAAATTAAAAATAATTTTAACAATGATAAATTGAATATTTCAGGAATTATCAACTTTGATAATTTATAATATGTTTTTTATGATGTATATTGGTGTCATATTGATCTATGACAATATTATTATAATGAATTTATTAATTATTTCTAATTCAATTAATCAGATTGCCTTATGATATTGAAAATGAAATTTTTAATGCTTCTTTAAATATTATAGTTTTTATATTGCATCTCTTTATGATAATATGATAATAATTTATTTAGTTAAAAATATTAAAAATCATATAAAATTAGATGTGCTAGGAATCCAACAAAAACAAAGCCTAAGGGTAAATATTTCAACCTCATATTAATGGAATATGACAATATGAGATGGTATACTATCATAAAATAACATTTTTATCCCTTTAAATAATACAAGAAATATTTACTCAAAATGATCATTGTCGAGATCATGCAATATAATTCATTCGTGACCAAAAAATTTCAAAATGATCGAACCGTCCCAAAAGATTCATTTGTTTTCCCATGGCTATCTGCAACCACCCAACATCAACCACACTTCACATGAAATTACATTCACAAAGGTTTTTCTTTTGATTAAAAGTCATATTTTTAAGCTAATTTATACACCATAATAATTGTTTATAATATTATGAAATTAACAAATATAAAATTCAATTATACACATTTTAAGAAATATATTGTTATAATTAAAATTTTATTACATTGTATGAATTTTAAAACATTTACCAATGGATATAGAATGTTCTAGAGGGGATATGAATCCAATACGTGTGCAATAAAAAAAGTCCAAATACTCATCCAACTATTATTTTTATGAAATTTATATTTAATGATTCAATATATTTGTTCATGTATATAAATATAAATTAAATTTTTTCATAAGTCTGTATGTGAGTCTTTTTAAATTTTTAGTACTATAATAATAATTACATAATGTATAATAATGTTTTAAATAAATAATCAAAATAAAAAAAATTAGATATAAAAATTAAATTAAACTAAAAACACCAATTTAAATATAAAAAACGGAGAGATATGTACTTATTCAATGACATATATTTATAGAATAAATGGAAACCATTCTATTATTATTAAAAAGTGGTATTAATATAAATGATTTAATCAATGTTTTCGTTCCATTTTTTGATTGACATTATAAAATTTATAGTTAATAATATGTTATTTATTATAAGGGAAAACATTAAAATTTAATATTTAATCATTAGATATTTCAAAGAGTAAATGTTATTCGAGTGAGATGTATTAGTTAGGATATTAACAGAGGTTTTTTTAATCCCATTTTCTTACAAAAATGGGTATTCAATGTTACCAAACATAGCTTAAATAAAAATTTGTGTACAGTAATGAACATCATTAAATTTTTGTAATACATGCATTTAGATATAACACAAAATCTGAAAATATTAATGAATGAGAAATTATTTCATATAGAGAAAAATAATTGATACCTTAATGCACATAATTATTTTTAATAGCACTAATAATAAAAGAAATTAACTATTAAATATGTATAGAAGTTAAATTAATAAAATAAATAAATATTTATGAAATATTTATTTATATCTAAAATATATAAATTTGGATGGGTAGGATATCACTATCCTTATAGCTTACATGTATTCTTTAAGCTAAAATAAGTGGGAATTAAGCAAAACATAGCCCCATTAAAGTTTAACTACAACTGAAAACAACTAAAATTTATAATTCCATTTATCCTTATTACTGTCTATTTTTTCTTCTAAATGAAATTTGAATACAAAGGGAAGAAGTTAATTAGTCCCAAACAATAATTAGTTCTAAATAGTTCCACATTGAAATTCATATACCTAAGGGGGTTTATTTTCTAATCCATTTAATTGAATAGATGATATTTGATTATTATCAAAATAAAAACCCTAAAATATATTGTTATTTGAATGTATCAAGACATATGTGTTTACCTCTAAATGAAAGAATGATTTGGGGAGAACTGGAGAATCGTCCCAACATCAACGAAATTGTGTTCCATTGTAGTTATGTGGTTGTATAAGTGATAAATATGAGAGGACAAAGTGGTGGTATCTCTATATGTGGTGAGTGAGGAATGATTGTTAGTGGATTTTCTACGAGTAGAGACATTGATTATTCGAGGAACCATTATGTTTCAGAGTGTTGGGGGAAGGAGGAAAAAAGTGAACGTGGTGGGGAATGATGTTGTTGGAGGAAGATCTAGGTTCTTTGTTAAACATTGGGTGATGTGAGGGAATGTGAGGGAGGGATGGATTGGGATGATTTAGATGATAATACGGTGATCTATGAATCCCATGTTAATAGTAAAACCATGGGGTTGAATCTGTGGTCAAGAAAAAAAACCACAATTTTTTATCATAACATTGATACTAATAATAAAAATGGGGGAATATTTTAAAATAAAATAGAATAAAACATTGGAATATATTTCTTCTTCCATGAACTACTTGAATTTGGCCGTCATATGTTGTATTCAGAACCTCTGTTGGGAGGATGTATGTAACATTTTATTTTCGGTCAATCACAGAAAAGTTTTAATTCGAACCCTTTCCACCACCACATACCTTCACCAATTAAGTGGGATGAAATTTACATTTCGGGGGTGACTCAAGGATCCAAATAACGATTAATTAAGTCTTTTGTGTTGTATTATTTGGAGATTATTGGTTTTCTGTTATCAGTTGTAATGTTATTCATTGATTGTTTGAAAAAGTATATTTTTCAAATGAATTATTTTAAATAAACTATGTTTCATAATAATATTGTAATTTTATTCACCCATTATATCCTTTTTAAAATATTCTTGAAATTTTATCGTCATTTCAGAATTTATTTAGGCATAAAAGAGTAAAATGATTAAAAAAATGACAAAGTATGTTTTATTCCACTATTTTCAATTTTTTAATTTTTATCTTATGAGTATATATAATTCTTTAATTGAGTTATTTGCATTAATTAAGGGATAACCCTCTTATGGGTTTATTTGACAGTGTTCTAAGGGTATATATTTTATGTTATTGGAAACAATATTTTTTTATATTTTGAGAGTCTGATTTAATGAAATACATTATTCTCCATCTTCACTGAATTATTAAACTACATATTATGAGCACTTGTACATATAAATTCCTTGGAGAGATCATGAATGTATTCATAAAATTTATTTATTGATTTATCATATAATAATGAAGTATTTAATTTGTAGAATAATGCATTTGAATTATCTTATTGATTATATAATTATTTAATTAGTGAAAATAAAATCATTAAAAATAAATCCATTCAATATATCCTTAGAAAAAATATATTATAAACTTATTATCATTAATTTAATTCAAATCGGTCCTTTGTGTTTCAATAACCCTATCTAATCAATACCATGTGGGATCCTTCCTAGTCAAAATAACTTCTTATAATGATCATGTATCCCTAGGATTTTTTCATAGATCTATAATTATTTTAAAACACTATATAAAATACAAGATAATGAATCAAAATTATCATGGGAAAATTTGGAAAGGACAAAAAATATATTATAAATAAATGTTCATTGGGAAAAATAATAATATAAGATGTACAAATTAGAACCAAATAGGTAATTTAAATTAAAAATTAATTCAATTATAATTTTTTATTTTATATTTTGACTTATTACTTCATTTAAATCATTATTTAGAAAAATTTAAAACTTATTATTAATCATGTTTGAAAAAATAACACATAATATTGATTTGTTGTATTGTCTTACTTGTCTTAGAAACTAATAAAGAGTTTTCCAAACTACTAATCCCATTATTGAATTTTCCAAAATATTATTCCCAATAAAACCTTAAATATTATTACATGACCAAAAAACTAAATAAGTAATGTACATAATTCCCCCAAAAGGAAGATAACACCTACTTACCTTCTTTAATAGACCCCCCACATTCATAACATTACCTCCCTCTTTAAAAGGATAATTTTACACTTGGTATACAACATAAACATGACAATGATCATACCCTCCATGTGAATAACTACATAAATATCTTGAACCAGGCATTGAAAAAAATCCCAATTTACCCAATAGAAAATTTAATCGAATTTCCACACCAAATTTGTATGTAAAATGATTCTAATTCAATTTCATCCATATTACGTCTCTTTTTTTCTATTAAAATTGTATTTAACAATGGATGATCCATATACAATTTATCATATTTAGTTTTTATAAAACTCTTTAGTTTACAACCCTAAAACCTCCCCTATTATATTACTATAATAAAAATCAAATCATTAATAACCTTGATGACCAAAAATTTATTCACATTATGGTGTAAATGACACTTATAGGTGATATAAAAACATGATCTATCTATTTTATGACCACCACTATCAATAAAGAAGAGTTAAAACCTCAATACTCATTTTTCAGAGGATTATATATAAACATTACACTATATATTCTAATCAAAAAATATCTTTTTTTATTAAAATAACCACCCTAAGTGAAAAATACAATACAATTTCCTTGAAAAATCATTGTTTTTAAGGTATATCTAGTTCGATTCAATAGATACATCCTTATTAATAAAATTAATTTTGATCCTAATTTTTGAACCATCATATTGAATAAAAATAATCCTCTATAATGATTTAATTTTATTAATAACATTTTCATATGGCTATAGTGAAACTTATTTTTAAAAACATTATTTATTTAATGTAGTGTGATTATAACTTGATCACGCCTCTAATTAAATTATAAGCTGAGTTTCATAAGTATATGTATAGAAAATATTTACCAGAATAATATTTAATCCCATTATAATTCTTCTATAATATGGAACAAAATTCTTAAATAATACATGTGAATTAATGTATTGAGTTTCAAATAATTGGAGTAGTTTTATAAACATCAATCGCAAAGGCACTGTCAAAAATGAATAATCTATGACTATGAGGTAAAGTTTCAAGCGCAGACCATGAGGCATGTAATGCCAAAACATTATTTTTTCAAAAAATTTATTTCCATATGTCATAGATATTTTAACTAATAACCATCAATTATTTCATTAAAATTAATAAACCCATATTGTTTAAAATTTATGTCCAATATATTGTATACCACATCCCCCGAGAGATTCCACATTAACCATAGAATATATTACAACAACTATAACTAAAATATTCTTCAACATGATGAAGCTCGTTTATGTGCAGTTGTTCTTGTTATCATATACCTCCTCCACAAAAATGTCATGAAACACCCATCACAGGTAAAAACATTCATCATTTTGCATAATTAATAACAACCCACTATAACTTAGTTTTGTTAAGTACGTCTAATGGAAAAACCATTGGGATGATCATGTAGAATTATGTTCTGAAAAGTTATTATTTATCTCCAAAACACATTCAACGTCACTGAGAAATTATTCTTCTAAACTATCATAATGGTTTTCACTCCAAACACTGATCATGTTATGATCTCCTTGGAACATAGAATGAAGATGTTTCAAATATTAAATAAAAGTTTGATTTTAATAATTTGGATACATATAATTCATTACCAATAATGAACATATAATTGTTATTAGATTTTTAATATGTTTTGCACTGGATCCAAATTGATCCTGCACCACTGTACTCATAGGATGATCTACATAAGACTCCTCATTTCTACCAGTTCCAGATCAAATCTCAACTTTCAACATATGTTATCCAAACCATCTCTTCCATATACTCTTATATATCACATATTCTGAGTTAAACTATTTCATTAGAGTCTCATAACAAAAGTAGAATTATTTGTTCATTTTCAACTGTTCAAAAAATGGATTCTTTGAATTTTATATTGAAAATATGACAACATCTAGTTTCACACATATCTTATAGAATATATTAATATATATGAAATATTTTGTAATGTACTTCAAAAAAATAATAGCTTAGTAAAGGATTATTAGTGGTCATTTATTAATGGAGTTTATAAAAAACTCTTCAAAATAAATCCAGTTTTAAAATATATAATATATTGGTGGTTTAATTAGACAACATTTTCAGAATTTTATTTTATATATTTTTGGAGGTTTCAATTGTTGTACATGTAAAAGTTATAAAAAATGAATAAATAGTCCCACGACCCCACAACCTCTACATTACCCAGACCCCTACCAACCCTCCTCTAACCTCCTCATATCACCTCCCTAGTGCTCACCCTAACCCCACACCCCCCATGACACCCCTATCAGCTTAGATCCACCATCGATAGCAATGTGGTCTCCAATACCTCACTATAGCAGTGACCCACAACCCCCTTCCAAACCTCATTAACAACGCATTACCCCACCCACTTTAACCAACCTCTCTTAGGGTGTCTATTCATGGTGACCCATATCCCCTGCATACCCCCTCTCCCTATCCGTTCCTCCATATTGATTGACCTATCAATGACCAACTTGAACCTGAATCTACTTTTGGTAACTGTTCTCTCGAAACATCCTAGCTGGATATTGACATGACAATGAGACTGGTTATCTCCAAATTGATAAAAAAAAATTATTTTTTATTTTAAAAAACAATTTATCATATAGATTATTTAAATTTAAATATATAAAGGAATTATTTTTGAGTTTTATAAATTTATTTTGGTCCTAATTCATTGAAATTTAAGATAATGTAGTTGTTGGATTATGTACTAAAATTTTGAAATAATTAAATATATTGATCATAATAGTGGGGTAACAAATCATACATGTAGAAAATGAAAAAAAATAATTTGGGATAAAATACCAGGGATATGGATGGAATGATTTCACAATATTGGAATTTGGGTACACATTATCAATATTACATGTTAATTTTCATAGAAATAACTCATTAATACAGATAATATTACCTCATAAGACATTCAATTCGATTCAAAAATAAATATAGTATAATGTTTTGAAATTTTTATTAATCAAGGATGGGGAACATGATTCATAACCGAAGGTAATTTATAATATTTCGGAAACATAATTTCAATGGGTGACCTACATAGTCAACAATTGGTTCCAATGACCACTTACCCTATATTCTACTCTTTATTCAGCCAGCATTATTTTAAATTGTTGTTATAATCCATTAAGTTTGTTATTTTATTATTCTTACAAGTATATCATTTGAATGATTTGTTATGAATCAATCATATTTCAATATTTTTTTTATTATGTCATGTTATGATGGTAACATTTCCACATTTTTGTTTCAGGAATTCCACTATTGGATATTATCATAATCAATATATTTATTCAAAATATATGATACATTAACATGCATGATTTTTAAATATCCCCACTTTATTCAACTAAATTTTAAAAAATATATCCGTAAATGTTCATTCCATGACTCTTATGAGGGTTGTGAGATCGTCCCCCCTAGTAAATATAATATCATCTACATATAAAATATTAATAATTGATACATATATTTCATTAATACAGTAGAGGAAATATTCACCAAATCCATCATTATATATTATGGTTTTCAATCTATTATTTAATATAAAATACCATGCTATTATGTCTTATTATATACAAAATATTTCTGTTACTTATGAAAAAATATAATATTATATTTAATGAGAAATAAACATCATCGTTCAAATATCAATTACGGATGACTTATTTGATATCTATTAGAACATTGATGGGTTTTCATTATTTTAAATATTTTTTTATATAATTCATTCCATTATTCCTCTATGTTCGTAAAAAATAATAATTTATTAGATTCATGTTTTTATATTATACGTTTATTATGAAAATGTTCATTATTTGATTCATCTGATTTTCTATTATAGTTTTTATAAATGATTCAATTATGATGTTGTGTGATATTTTAGTTTGATTTTACTTATTAGATTAAACATTTATATCATTGTATTGGATGGTAAATAAAGATTACAATCAAATACATATATATAAATGTTGTATTATTTTACCTTGAAACACAACTCAATATTTATTAAGATTTGACGAATTTATAGATTTTTCCATTTTTAACCGATTAATGAATGATATAATAAAATGATCATGTATGTATTGATTTGGGGTGAACTAGAGAATAGTCCCAACATCAAATAGATTGTGGACCATGGTATTTATGTTGTTATAGAAGTGATAAATATGAGAGGACAAAGTAGTAGTATCCTTATATGTGGTGAGTGAGGAATGATTGTTCGTGGCTTTTCTAGGAGTAGAGACAATGATGATTCGAGGCACCATTATGTTTCATAGTGTCGGGGGGGGGGGTAGGAGGAAAAATAGTGAATGTGGTGTGGAATGATGTGGTTGGAGGAAGATCTAGGTTCTTTGTTAATGAGTGGGTGATGTGAGGGTGTGTGATAGAGGGATGAAGACTGCCACTCTGTGCATAAAGGGAATGGTTGGTGGAGTGTTCTGGTGCACATGAGATGGAGGTGATAGTTTAGATATTAATTTAAATTATTCCCTCTATAATCATTGGATATTACTCATGGACAACATTACCAACCACCAATGGAGATATCCCACTAAAACACAAAATTATCCATTTACATGTACAACTGAATAATGAAAACTATAGTATAAGTGAACTAGAATATAACACAAATAATTAATGTATTATATATTATTCAACCCCAATTATGATAAATTACAAATTTGGATAGATTCCATTAATAAAAAATTTTAATTCTGATATTTATTTGGATAATTCATATGATAATATAGTGATCTAAGAATACCATGTTAATAGTAAAACCATTAGGTAGAATCTGTGGTCAAGAACAACAACCCACAATTTATTATTATAACATTTATAATAAGAATATAAAAGGGGGAATAATTTAAAATAAACTAGAATAAAACATTGGAATAAATTTCATCTTCAATGACCTACTCGAATTTGGCAATCATATGTTGATTTCAGAACCATTGTTGGGATGATGTAGGTAAGATTTTATTTTCGGCCTATCACAGAAAACTATTAATTAGAACCAATTACACCACCCTTTACCTTCACCAATTAAGTGGGATGAATTTTACTATTTGGGGGTGACTCAAGGATCCAAATAACAATTAATTAAGTCTTTTGTGTTTTACAATTTGGAGATTATTGGTTTTCTATTCTCAATTGTAATGGTTTTCATTGATTATTTGTAAAAGTATATTTGTGAAATGAATGATTTTAAATAATCTATGTTTCATAATAATATTATAATTTTATTCACACATTATATCCTTATTAAAATATTCTTGAAATTTTATCATCATTTCAGAATTTATTCAGGCATGAAAGAGTAAAATGCTTCAAAAATGACAGTGTGTTTTATTCCACTATTTTCATTTTTTTTATTTGGCTCTTATGAGTATTTATAATTCTTTAATTGAGTGATTTTCATAAATTAAGGGATAACCCTATCATGGTATTATTTGAAAGATCTCTAAGGGGATATATTTTATGCTATTTGAAACACTATTTTTTATATTTTGAGAGTCCCATTTAATGAAGTAAATTCTTCTCTATCTTCACTAAATTTTTATATTATATATTATGAGAAGTTGTACATGTAAATTACGTGGATTAATCATGAATGTATTCATAGAATTTTTTCTTTGATTGATCATATAATAATGATGATTTTAAATTATAGAATAATTCATTTGAAATAACTTATTGATTATATAATTATTTAACTACTGAAAATAAAATCATTAAAAATAAAATCATTCAATATATCTTTAGAATAAATCTATTATAAACTTATTCCCATTAATTTAATTCACATCATCCTTTATTGTTTCAGTAACCAAATATAATCAAACCCATGTGGGAACCTTCATAGTCGAAACCACTTCTTAGAATGATCATGTGTCCCTAGGTTTTTTTTTCATAGATCTATAATTATTTGAAAACACAAGGTAAAATAAAAGATAATGAATCAAAATTATCTTGGGAAATTTTGGAAAGGGCCACAAATAAATTATAAATAAATGTTCATTAGGAAAAAAATAAAATAAGATATACAAATTAGAACCATATAGGTAATTAAAATTAAAAATTAATTCAATTATATTTTTGGATTTTATTTTTTGAATTATTAATTCATTGAAATCATAATTTTAAAAAACATAAAACATATTATTCATTCTGTTTGAAAAAATAACACATAACATTGATGTGTTTTCTTATTGTACTTATCTGAGAAATTAATAAGGGTTTTTCCAAACTACTAATCCCATACTTGAAATTTCTAGAATATTATTACAAATAAAACATTAATTATTATTACTAGAAAAAAAACTAAATAAGTAATGTAAATAAAGCCCCTAAAAAATGATAACTCATACTTACCCACTTTAATATACCCCCACATTCATAACATTAACTCTCTCTTTAAAAGGATAATTACCCACATGGTATACCTCTTAACCATCAAAATGATCATACCCTCAATGTGAATAACTAGATAAATATCTTGAAGTTGTCATTGAAATAAAATCCCAATTTACCCATAAGAAAATTCAATATAATTTCCTCATCAAATTGTTTTTTATAATAATTCTAATTAAATTTCATCTATATTCCCTCTATTTTTTCTATTACAATTGTATTTCTTGAAGGAAGATCCATTTACACTTCATCATAATTATTTTTTATAAAACTCTTGTTTACAACGCTAAAACCACCCTTATTATGTTACTATAACAAAATTAAAATCATTAATAACCTTCATGACCAAAAATTGATTCACATTATTGTATAGATGACACTTATAAGTGATATAAAAATAATATCTATCTATTTTCTCACCAACATTATCCATAAAGAAGAGTTAAACCCTCAATACTCCATTTTTAGTGGATTATCTAAAAACATTACACTGTATATGCAAATCTAAAAAGTTATTGTTTTATTAAAATCACCACCCTATGTGAAAAATCCCATACAATTTCCCTGAAAAGTCATTGTTTTTATGGTATATCTTGTTCGAGTCAATGAATACATCTATATTAATAACATTAATTTTGTTCCTAATTTGTTAACCATAATATTGAATAAAAATATTCCTCTATAAAGATATTATTTTTTTAATAACATTTACATGTGTCTAGTGAAAATTATTTTTAAAAACATTCTCTCCTTAATGTAGTGTGATTATAACATGATCACACCTCTAATTAGACTATATGATTAGTTTCATAAATATACGTATAGAAAAAATTCACAAGAATAATATTTAATCCCATAATAATTCTTCTATAACATAGAAAAAAACTCTTAAAAAATACATGTGAATTAATGTTTTCAGTATCAAATAATTGGAGTATTTTTATGAAGATAAATCGGAGAGGCACTGTAAAAAATTAATAATCCATGACTATGAGATGATGTTTCAAGCGCATACCATGAGGTATGTAATGCACGAATATAACTTTTTCAAAAAAATAATTTCCATAAGTCATGGATATTTTAACTAATAACCATCAATCATTTCGGTAAAAAGAATAAACACATAATGTTCAAAATTTATGGCAAATATTTTATCTACCACCTCCCCCAAGAGATTCCACATTAACCATATAATATATTATAATAGATATAAAAAAATTTTCTTCAACATGATGAAGCTCATTTTTTTGCAGTAGTTCTTGTTATTGTATACCTTTTCCAAATACCCAAAAAAAATAAAATTATTGTCTCGCATCGAACTAATACCTCATACCTACCACAACTTTGAATCCCCTTAATCTTTATACTTCATCTAACTTTTAAATTGAATCTACCTCCTCCTAAAAAAATTCATGAAACACCCATCATAGATAAAAACATTCATCATTTTCCATAATGAATAACAATGCACTATATCTTAGTTTTAGTATGCATGTCTAATGGAAAACCCATTGGGATGCTCGTGTAGTGTTATGGTCGGAAACATTATTATTTATCTGCAAAACACATTCAATGTCACTAAGAAAATATTCTTCTAAACTATCATAATGGTTTTCTCTCCCAATAGTGATCATGCTATGATCTCCATGGAACTGGAAATTATGTTGTTTCAAATGTTGAAAAAAAATTAGATTTTAATCCTTGGGATACCTATCTTTCTTTACCAATAATGAACATATAATTGTTATTACATTTTAAATATGTTATTGAATGGATCCAAATTGATCCTGAACCACTGTACTCCTAGGATAATCTACATAAGCCTCATCATTTCTTCCAGTTTCAGATCAAATCTCAACTTTCAACATATGTTCTATAACAATCTCTTCCATATACTCTTATATATCACATATCCTGAGTAAAACTATTTCATTAGACTCTCATAACAAAAGTATAATAATTTGTTCATTTTCAAATGTTCCAAAATGGAGTCATTAAATTGTATATTGAAAATATGACAATATCTAGTTTCACACATATTTTATAGAATATTTGAATATATATGAAATATTTTATAATGCACTGAAAAATAATAATAGCTTAGTAGAGGATTATTAGTGGTCATTTATTAATGGAGGATCTAGATAACTCTTCATAATAAATCTAATTTTAAAATATATAATATATTGTTTGTTTAATTAAACTACTTTTTCTTATTTTTTTTATATATTTTTAGAGGTGTCAATTACTGTACCTGTAAACGTTATAAAAATTAAATAAATCGTCCCCCGACCCCACACCCTCTGCATGAGTTAGACCCCTACCCACCCTCCTCTAACCTCCTCATATAACCTCCCTAGTTCTCACCCTGACCCAATAAACCCCCCTGACAATCCTCTCAGCTCAGATCCACCCTCGATAGCAATGTGGTCCCCTATACCCCACCATAGCAGTGACCCACGAACCCCATACAAACCTCAGTAACAACGAATGGCCCCACCCACTTGTACCAACCTCTCCTAGGGTTTCCATTCATGGTGACGCCATATACCCTCCATACCCCCTCTCCCTCTCCATTCCTCCATGTTTACTGTCATATCAACGACCAACCAGAACCTCAATCCCCTTTTCATGACTATTCTCACTAAAAATCATAGCAGGATATAGTCATAACAAAGAGACTGGTTTTATCCAAATTGATAAACATTTTTTCTTTTGTTTATTTTTTATTTTTAAAATCCCTTGATCATATAGATTATTTAAATGTAAAATTATAAAGGAATTATTTTTGAGTTATATAATGTTATTTTGGTCCTAATTCATTGAAATTGGAGACAATGTTGGTGTTGGATTTTGGACTAACATTGTGAAATAATTAAATATATTTATGATTATATTGTGGGAACAAATTATACATGTAGAAAAACAAAAATAATAATTTGGGATAATATACTGGGGATATGAATGGATTGATTTCACAATATGGGAATTTGGGTACACATTATCAATTTTACATGTTAATTTTCATTGAAATGTCTCATTAATACAAATAAAATTATCTCATATGGCATTCCATTCATTTTAGAAATAATTATAGTATAATGTTTTGGAACATTTATTAATCAAGTATGGGGACCATGATTCATAACTGAAGGTAATTTATAATATTTATGAAACATAATTTCAATTGGTGACCTACGTAGTCAACAATTGGTGACAATGGCCACTTCCCCTATATTTTATTGATTATTTAGTATACATTGATTTATATAGTTGTTATAATCCATTAAGTCTATTATTTTATTATTCTTACAAGTATATCACTTGAATGATTTATTATGAACCGATAATATTTCAACATTTCTTTTTTTATCTCATGTTATGATAGTCATATTCCACTTTTTTGTTAGAGGAATTCCACTGTTGGATCTTCTCATAATTAATATATTTACTCAAAATATATTATAGATTATCCTGCATGATTTTTTAATATCACCACTTTATTCAACTAAATTTTAAAAAATATATCAATAAATGTTCATTCCATGACTCCTATACGGGTTGCGAGATTGTCCCCCCTTGTTAACATAATATTATCTACATATAAATTATTAATAATTGATACATATATTTCATCAATACTGTTGATTCTATATTCCCCAAATCCACAATTATATATTAATGTTTTAGATCTAGTATTTAATAAAAAATACCATGCTATTATGTCTTATTCTATCAAAAATAGTTCCTTTACTTACAAAAAAAATATAATTTTCTCTTTAATGAGAAATACACTTCATCTTTCAAATCTCAATTAAGTATGACTTATTAGATATCTATTAGAAAATTCATGTGTTTTCATTTTTTTAAATGTTTTGGTTATATAATCCATTCCATTATTAATATTTGTTTGTACAAAATAATAATTTATTTGATTCATATTTTTATATTATAAGTATATTTTGAAAACATTCATTATTTGATTCATCTGATTTTCTATTATAGTTTTTTTAATTTATTCAATTGTGATGTTGTGTGATATTTTATTTTGATTTTACATATTCGATTAATCATTTATATTATTGTATTAGATGGTAATTAGTGAATACAATCAAATACTTATATATAAATGTTGGATTATTTTACCTCGAAACAAAACTCAATATTTATTAGGATTTGACGAATTTATAGATTTTACCATTTTTAACTGATTAGTGCATGATAGAATAAAATGATCATTTTTGGAATTCAAATTCAAGCTACAATTGAATAGTATTGATGTATATGGGAATTTTTTTTGTACATATTTCATATTTCATATGTATGTTCATTTTTTCAATGTGATAATATGATATGGTATGTAAAAAAAATTAAAATAATTTCAATAAAATAAAAACTGTCATAATAGTGGATATTTCATTTTGAAATATGATAAATGAAACATTTGATTTTATAGAATAAAATGTCCATGATTTTAATAGAATGGATGATCATTCAGTTGATCTAAACGATGTTAATGACACTCAGAACATTTGAGCCCAATTTTATTATGAATTATTTTAATATAGTCATCAAGAATAGAATGAAATGTTTGTTGAGAATTGGAATTTGTAATTTATAAATAATTTTTATAAGAAACGACAACAGATCATTTTTAAACAAGGAATGATTTATATGTCTATAAAATCATTTTTAGTGTTTTAAAACACAAAAACATGTGTTGAATGGTAAGAATAATGGGGGAAAACCTCATATTTATGTTTAATATTTTGAAAAAACTCAATTAGTTATTTTTGTATTGTACACATAGACAACATGTCAATTTTATGTTTTTTTGTGGTCGGAATTACTCAGTAGACAATTATTGATTGCATAAAAATATATAAAAACAAATGTTGGGGGTCAAAACTTGGAAGAATATTTTGGATTGTCATGAAATCATGGGATAATGACCATAAAATGTGTTTTGATTTGTAGGAACTGAAAACATATCTTAAGAATTAATATTTTAGCAACATGGTCACAAACAAGTATTTAATGATTTAATGCACTAATACATGAATAAGATGGTGAAAATAATATAAAATGACCTCATATTTCTGTAATATTATGGGAAACCCACCACTAAATTATTTTAACATGTATAAATTCAAATCACATCAATCTGATGTGCGATTTGGTCAATATTACTCAACAAACACTTATTAAAACTAAAAAATCCTTTTAATGAATTGTCAGGGGGTCATAACTGTGAATGAAATGTCATATTTACTTTAAATTAGTTGAAAACTACTATACATTTTATTTTATATGTTGGAACTGACATGACGTATTTCCAAATTGTAGTTATCTTGGGATGGTTGTAAACACATTTTTAGTGTTTTAAACTACTAAAACATGTGTGGAACCGTTAATAATATATTAAATGAACTGATAATGATTTAGAATCATTATAAAACCCCTAATGAGTAATTGTTGACATGTATTCATAGAAAATCCATCAAGCTGAAATGTGGTGGAGTAGAAATTACATGCTAAAAACTTCTGAAATGTAAAATAGATTTTCAGAACTCGCTTCAAGGAGTTAAAACTAGTAAAATGATGTTGTATTTTTCAAAAATCAAGGGATAATGACCTTATATTTAATTGGAAAAATAATAAACTGATGGGATGCCATTTCAAATTATTGTTTTGTTGGAATTGTTGTAAACATGTTTTTATTGATCTATAGAACTAAATATATGTGGAATAGTTAAAAACATAGAATATAACCTAATAATTATTTGAGATAATGGAAAAACAACTGATATTTTTTTTAGGAATTTTATATGTTAGAAACACATAAATCTGACATGAGGTGTGGTACAAATTACTCAGTAAATACTTGTTAAATGTATAAAAGTCATTAAAAACATGTGTCAGAGGTCCACAATAAGAAGAAAAAAATCAGGTTACCCAGAAAGCATTGTAAAATGTCCATATATTGAATGGTGAAAATTAGAAATTTACATCACATAATTTCAAATTATGGTTTTCCAATAATGGACATGATCATGTTTTTAGTGTATTAAAACACTAAAACATTAGTGGAATTGTAAAAAAATTAAAAAAATGAACTCATATTGAAATGGAATCTTTGGAACCACTAATGAGTTGTTTTTTAAATATTTAAGATGTTGTCATATCAAAGTCTAAAAAAAATTAAGATGAAAATTTCAAGCACATTGCACGTTGCATTAATTTTAAATTTGAAAAATAAAAAATCCCATTCTTACTTAAAATGTCGAATCATATGATAAATATGAATATTTATGTTTTCAAAATGTTTTTATTTAATTTTTTTAATTTTACGGTATACAATATATATATTTTTAAAAATAATATATTTTAGGTGCATCATTCTAACACTACACATAGTATTCTTTCTTAATATACATTTTCATAAATGTAATTATTTTTATTATAGGTGGATGATGATATTAGTAAGTAGGGTTATGTCCATTTTTATCCACAAAATGTTTCCCAAGGCCATCATGAAGGTTCATATATTCCATTTAATGATAAAATTTTATCTATTATTATACATCAATTCTAATTTATAATTTGTATTATTAATTTTTTATGTCATTTTTGTTATATCTGATGAGTAAATTTGGTCATTTTTATTTGATGAGATGATGTGGAGGCATACAAACATAGTGGGGGTCGTTATGTAGATGTATATTTTTCATCAGTCCTTGTTGGAGATATTTTATCTGTAAATATTGAGGGCCGATATATTGGATGAAAACTCTATGGGTTGAATTATACTAAGGGTATGATTACAGTGGATATTTATACATATGATTGTGTATGTATGATGGTTTTATCATATATTCCTATTTTGGGTTTTCCATGTATGTTTTTTTATTTATTTTTTCATATCAATTTAATTTTAAAAAATCAGATTTACCAAAAAAAATTAGTAACAATCTAAAAATACATTAAGTTATATATGTTTTGGCGAAGGACATAGTTATCCACTACTAAAATATTACACAACTAATATGTTTAGAGATGGTTCTATTAATTATATATATATATTTATTGAATATATTGTTTATAAAATAACCACTACTAAATGAACCAGAAACTACATTTATATCCTCATTAAACAACACATACAAATACCATTATAAAATTAATTAAACAACAACTAAATAACTAGTTTTTGTGAAAGATGAAGAAATTTTAATAACCACTAAAATAATATTATATGGTGGTTAAAACCATTAATATAAAATGAAAATATTTTCATTGTTTCCTTTTCGTAGTTATTCAGTGTGAAATACAACCTATAGAAAAGCATGCAATTCCTCTGGTTGTACACCAAAACTCCCTTCATCTAGAATGAGCAATCATAAATTCAATCTACGAACAAAATATCACACTCTATTATTGTACATACCTAATATAAAAACATAAATAAATATTGGTAGCCTTTATGATCGCTAGAAAAAAATGTTGACAATGAAACCCTTTATCCCTGCTAGAACTCATTGATAAAGGTAGTAATCTATAAAAATTTCAAAACAATAAAATTCATATATTAATATTCAAATACATTTATATTGAATATAAATTGACTTATTTTATTTATATTTAATTATATATGACTAAATATAAATTTAAACTTGATATATATGATATCTAGTTAACAATATCATATAAGATAATTATATATATATATATATATATTAGAATTATTTATCTACTATAGAATATGTATTATAAGTCATTTAAATATATATTTAATATATTTGGTGAACATTTATTATTAATTTAATATAGAAATTTCAGTATTAATTTAATAGTAAGTAATAATTTGGTGTTTTTTTATAATTTAATTTATTTTTCCAATTTAACACTTCTATCAAATAATAAATATTAACTATTAATTGAAAAAAATTATTAATATGATACAACTTATGTGTCTTAAAATTATTTGGCATATATAGAAATATGAAATTAACGAAAATATATAGAGACAAACAAGATGTCCTAATATATACGGTTAATATTATCGTTTTTATTTTTTCATTAATATTTAATATTATATATAATATGTTGTTAATTATTACTCTGCATTCATTTTATAAATTTATATTTAATATAAAATATTTAATTTTATATAATAATAAAATCTATATAAATATAAATTAATCCTTTTTTAATAATTATTTAATTATTATGAAAACATTATCTCAATTCATTAAAATTTAATATTTTACAGTATATTATTAAAAAAATTAATTTTTTTGTATCTTTTTATATTTATTGACTAAAATAATCTTTTTTCAATATAACTATAATTTTTATAATAAATATTTATTCATCTTCATTTAAACATATATTAATTTATATATATATATATTGTGGATTATACATAATTATTCATCAATATATTTAATATTATTATTATAGAAATATATTCATATGATTATATTTACAATATATATGATATTTAATTAAAAATTATTTATATAATATCAAATGTGGTTATTTACATCAAATAAGTTATATAATTTGTAATAATGATTTAAAATTAAGTAATTAATATTAATTAAGAATATTTACAAATTTTATAAAGTAATGGTTTTTTAATTGAATAAATTTTTTATTTTCAATTTGACCTTTATTAAATGTGTTTTCCATTAATTTCACACATACATATCTTTAATTTATGAATATTTATATTAAACACATACACACACATAATATTTTGGGAATTCATATAATTTACATTTTTTTAAAATAGTTTTAAATTCGTAAAATTAAATTTATTATTTTTTAATATTTTTGTATTTTTATCCCTTTTTATTATTTATTTATTCATGATTTTTAATTTTAATTTAATGTTTTTAATAAATATTTAAATTATATAATTAATTTATAGTCATTTTTATATTATCATATATTCATTTTTACATTCCATAATATCATATATAACTTATAGAACTTGTTGATTTTTTTAATTTTTTTTAAATCTATTGAGTTATGAATTATTTTTTGTTACCTTTTTAAATAATTTTTAATTTAAAATTATTTACTACTATTAATATACAAATATTCCTACATATTTTTTTACATTCCTTTATATTTTATTCATCCTTAATATTTCATCTGCTAATTTTTTTATAATTTATTCATTTTTAATATTTTTTTACATTTTTATTCATTAACAATTATTTCCATTAATATGGTTATAATGTACATCTCTAATATGCAGTCATTATATTTTAATATAAATTTATTTTTATTTTTTTTAATAATTTATATAATTAATAGAACACATTCATTTTTTGAATTATTTTGTGTCTATTCAATTTTTTTTATCAAATTTCAATCATTCGTAGAACTCTTGATTTTAAGTCTATATATATTCATTACTAATTTGAAATAATTTTACATATTTTTCAATTATTAATATTGAATATATTCTTGTTTAATATATATTAATTTATTTTATGTTTTTTATCATCAATTTGAAGTGAACATAGATTAATATATATTTTCATTGTTATAAAATTAAAGTAGTAACAAATACCCTTCATTATCAATATTATGATATAGGACAGACAGAATAGAAATGTATGGGTGAAAAATGGTGTCACTGATAAATAATTTCCTTTATTAGAAATATCTTTTTTAGAAATAATAAATACATGTATATATTTTTATATTTATAATTTCACTGATAGAGAATTTATGATATTTAAAATAGAACCATAATAGAGGACGTGATCACTCACACTATTTAATCTCTCATAGAGAAAACTATGTGTTAATCATTCATGATTTATCATTGATTCATATTTTTTATTTTCCCATTGAGGGTTTTTTAATTTTCCCAATGTATTTTAATGACATGCACGATTGATTTAACCTCTATATACCTTCATGATTCTCCATAGAATCTCCCTCACCTTGTTACATTATGGTATCACCCTCCCCCCCACCATCATGTTTATTATTTGTTACTCTGAAATGAGGATATATTAGATTTGAATCCATCGTTTTGCCTTTTCATGATCTATCTTATTATGATGTTCATAATCCTATCATTATTTTATGTTTCTACTATATTTAATAAATGTGTAAATACAATCAATATTTAGAAATATTTTTATTGTTAAAAACAAATTTTGTTTCTTTCAATGTTTTCAATTAATATATTAAAGTATCATTAAGACTATGTGTGCATTTCTTTAAATATATTTTTTGTTAATTATAAATGAAAAATGTTAATTATTCATTTTTTAGAATAGTTTTTTTGCTAAATTTTTCAATAAATGTATACTTTGAAGTAAAAATAAATTGTGTTACATAAAAACATGTTTTTTGGTTTTGTTTTTCTGAAAAATCAAGTGGGATTATTAAAAAAAATTATAAAATAATGTTTTCCTAAATTTACTCTTTTATATACATTAAACTATAAAATTGGATGAAGATTATTTAAAAAATATAAAATTGTGTATAATTTATTATTTTCTAATTTAAAATATTTTAATGAAATACACAATGCCTAATAAATATTTAGTTATCGTAATTTTTAGTAATTTATGGGAATTCCATTTGTGAACATTTTATTATAATATTTTTTTATAACATCGTGTAAATTTATTAATATTGAAGTATATAAACTATTTAAAAATAACTATATTTAATCAAAAATAGTTTTTATCTTTTATCAGCTTATTTAACCTTATTATATTATCCATTATCTGGTTCATATTCCTAATACATACCTGATATGTAACCTCCATCACATAATACTTATTATAGTCTAGACAAAGTCATCATCAATTGGGGTTATCTGCATTTCACCACAAAACCCACACTTCTATCTGTCTAGTCGAATATTCCTGGCCTCAATGTAATCTGTTGATTTCATTTTCAGGTGAATAATATATTTCAGTGGTCAATTGTTGTATAATATTTCATTTTATAAATGGAAATTCTGAATATTGTATGCCTAATCATATGAGATATCTTCAATTTTTTCATACATGACATTTTTACACTAACAAGTGTCTGTCTCCAAAACCTTCCCACTATGTAGTCATCTTGTGGTATATTTAGATAGTGGTCTCAAATCGAACATCAATTACGAGGGATAAGAATCCATCTTCTATGTATCATTCTATTTCCCATGGATTAAAATCCAATAATTACCTTCATTTTCTTCAATTAATCTAAAAAACATTGATCCATTTAAAATGTTCATTTACGTGGACATTAACGAAATTAATTATACAAGATAAACCCTTAATATCATTCAATGTTAAAAAAATTATTCCTGTACGAATGATTCTAAATATATAATACAATTTTTTTTGGGACCATTAATATACTGGATATATAATATTATTTTTCAATATCAGTGCCCCTATTTTATAAATTACCAATCATAGTAGTATCATGCACATAAAACCACATTTAAAACATTCATATTTTTATTATTTTTTAAACCTCCCTCATATTTCCACTATAAGATATTTTGATAGATGATTCAATTATTTGGTTTTAAATAAGTTGACTTTTTTAATGGTATCCCATGTAGTTCGGCTTGAATTTTTTTTTCTGGGATTAGTGTTTCTATTGATACCATTTGGATTAATCAGTAACATGGGTTGATGTCAATTATTTCATCTTCAAAATAAATATCATCAACATGGGTTTCAAAGAACCATGTCACTTTTACAACACCTAACCCACCTCATAGTATGTAATGAAAAAATAGACATTAAATCCTCCCTCTTTTTAGACTCCCACAATGTACGTTATATAATCCCACCAAGAATTATAAAATTTTTGTCAAAAAAACATCAAATTATGATATTGGGAAAATCACAACATGTCTACTCCAGGTAGTATCTTTTTATTTCACCCATGTGTAAAATTAGATCTTGTTAGGAATCATCATCAATAACATTCCAATGTGGGGTTCAACTTATTATTTGTATCAATTAATTTCAAATTTTATTATTAATAATTTGTTTGTATATATTGATTTTTTACTTAATTAATTTTCTTAAAACTAAATAATATGGATGAGAATCAGAAAGTGTAGGTCAAAATCATTTGAAAAAATAATATGAGGACAAAGTCAAAAATTTCATCATGTTTTCACGGAATTTTTCATATAACCATTCTCCAATCCTTTATATGTGTTAACAATATTGTTATTAATTAAAAATTACTCTCTATGTGTTGTAATAAAAAAAAATTTCTCATAGAATAGACATGAACAAAAAATGACATATTAAAAATAGGGAGAAACAGAATTTAAACACATATTGAAATGAGACTATGATTTATTGAAATATTGAAATTAATACAAATGTAAATGATGATGGATATCATATAGAAGAAATTTAAATGTAAATTTATAATGAACACCATGATTATCCTATGTTGTTTGAGACGTAAAATCGATTTTATAAGAAGGAATTATACAACTGTTGTACTATATATAGAATATTCATGAAGAATTGTAGACATATATTTTGAAATTTTCGTTATTTTTGGATTGAATCCAGCTTTACAGGCCTACATGGTATCTTAACTAATATGTTACATGAATAAAATTAACATAATTAGAAAAAAAGATTATTCCAAATGAATGCCACATACAATAGGCATGATATATGAAAAAAATTATAAGTCTTTTCAAATGATTTGATATTGTATCTAAATGTCCATGATTCTGTCAATACAATACCTATGTGCAGTGTGTATTGATACAAGAAATATGATTGAATTCATTATATTTTATAATATTTATTTTATATAATTTCACTGTTTGGTGAACATTATTTATGATAGAAAACCCCTATATAATTAACATGAATCATTGATAAAAAAATCATTGAATTGGGGAATCTATATCACCAAATATCCTCTCCTCCATTTATGAATATTGATTATTATTAGTATAATGAACATGGAAACATGAGAAGAATTATTCATCAAATGCCCACCACTAATTGAATAAATCATTTTTATGTAAATAGTAGTACTCATTGTGTATGGCTAGTTATTATTGTAAATTATAACATTTCATTGTTGTCATGAATATACCAACAACACAATATTTTTTATCAACATATATCAATATAAAAACACATAGTAATGATATTTATATAAATTTGTATCCATTGATCAGAGATCTAAAATTGACATAGGATACAATCTTCACATTGTATATTCAACATATTATTGATTTATTAACATTAATAACCTTGTTTTAGGAGATTCTAATTGGCTTTCCAGCTTATAGAAATTTATTATGCTATAACATTAATAAACTATTTGGGGATACCATTTGTGAATAATTCAGAGACTAATTTTAGATAATTCAATATCAACAATTTTTTCATCATTTGATGTTATTTTCATTACATTAAAAATATATATTTTAAGAAAAATATAAAACACATTAATAATTTAATGTGAAAAAAATTATATTTAATAATAGTGTTTGGATGAAATCATCTATTCTAAAAATCATATTTTTATAATTAAAATTTAACTCAAAAGTTAAAATTTTTATTAAAATTTATTCAAAATTGAAATATTCAAATTTAATATATATCATGTGCACAGTTTGATATGGATATTATACATGTTGTTGGTATAAATAATATTTTTTCATGTATTATATTGTTAAATATTATATCTTTTTATATTTATAGTATATGTTACATTGAATGAATTAATTAGAAACATATTTTATTTTATATATTACACATATATCAAAAGTTCATTTCATGAAATGAAAGACTGATTTTATTATGTGGTTCCAAATAATTTGTGAAATTTATACAAAAAATAATGATATATAGAAATCCTCGAATACAAAATATATGTGTTCAATTATATCTCTCATGTTATAAATCATTATTGCATTCCATTTATTGGGATATATATAATAATTTTTTTTACATATTATTAAATTACATGGAAATATAAAAATTTGATTTAAATTCCTCAAAAAGAATCCACATTTCTACATTTTTATCATTGTTGTTTTTTGTTTTCCAATTTTTTTATCATATATTTTCACATACATATCATATTTAATATCATCTAGATTTGTTAGAAATATGTGAAAAGTCTATTCATTTAATTACTTTGTACCTACTTCAATTTCAGTCATTTAGATGAATTAAAAATTCCACCAAGTTTGTTTCTATAGCTTGTAAAAGAAATAATACACTATTATATAATTATTTATTTTTTTAAAAAAATCCATTAATTTTTTTAAACAATAAATTAATTTTTACTTTCATCTTCATTTATTTAATATTTAAAATATTCAAATAGTTTTTTTAATTAATAAATTATTATTATTTTTTCTACAAGGATATATTAATTTCTTATTTATTAAAGTGAATTTAAATTTTATTTCTAATAAAAAATTAATTTTTCATTTTTAATGATGAATATTATCTTCCAATGGTAAAATAATATTTTATTTCTAATAGTGAATAATTTTTTATTTTTAACTGTGATTTAATTTTAAATTTCATACATTGAGTTAAATTTTTATTTATAATGTTCAATTAATTATATATATATAATATATCTGCTTTTATATATTGTGATAATTTCATTGAATTTATTCCATTTTATATTTATATTTAATTTAATGTAATTATTCAAACATATTTTGAAATATTTGATGTAGTATAATTAAATGACTATATTTATATATACTCCATTAAATTATAAGTTTTTATTAATGGTTAATATTATATACTTTAATTTTCAGATTCATTATCTAATTATAATGAGAACTATTTAATTACTTAATGAGTAGATCAATTGGGTTTGAATTAGTGATTATATATTAAATTTAAAAAATTATTATTACAATTATTGTGGATGATAACATTTTCTCTCAAACATTTATTTGTTATTTGAATTATTTGAAGTGGTTTACCAAGTTAGAATTTTTTTTATAATTTTTTGATTCTATATAATGGATTCAAGGATGCTTGTAAAATATGCAACATGAAAATAATTGTCAATAATGTTTTAACTCTTCAGACATTCATGTGATCTTGTGCTCATTCATTTTCATCAGTTTTTATAAACTCTTGGTGAAAGAAATTTTTTTCATAGATTCCATTCTCCAATGAAAAAATTGTTGTACCATAAATTGAATGATAAGACATCATCATTTAGACACATTCTTGGGTCCTGGAAACAATTGTTTCATCAACAATAATATTTCAGCATTATTCCTATTTTAATATTTTTTCTTTAATTTTATTTTGGGTTTAGGTGTTCAAATAATTATTTATTGCATTGTTTATACTGCATCCAAGATGTTTTCCCCTGGTTATTTACACATTTCCAAAAATTAGAACACTTTGGTTGGGGTTTCACCTGAATTTACCCCGGGTTCCAATCTACTATCAGAAAAGGTTGTCTATGGGTTTGGGGATGCTCCTCACAGTGACATGGGATTATATTGATCATCTATAAAATTAATCTCTTTCAATTGAACTATTATAAAATTACTTATGTTTTACTATTTAATTTTATACATACACTCTTCGCACATCTATAAAAATAATTATTTAATTAATGAATATTTTAATATGTTTTGGACACAATATTAAGAAATACATTTTAATAACATTGATAATTTTAACAATTACCAACTCACCCAACTATTCTTTCTAACCTCAACCCTTCGATACATAACCATTGGTATCATAGTGGGGATTACATAACGATACCTATCAGTATAATTTAATTTATTACTTGTGATATATTTTACCAATTTTAATAAAAAGACAGATGAATGAAATATTAGTGGTATGAAATATTTGGAAAATTAAAACAATAATCCATCGATACAACCTCGTTGTAATAGAACTTATTTTGGATATTATAATAATTTCATGGATGTATTTATTTAAATTATAGTTTTTGAATATTAAATTATCATGGATAGACCATATAAAATACATGAAGTTGAAATAGACAAATTAATATGAAATGAAGATGATAAATATGTATTGATTTATAATGTTAAAAATTATTTTTACTAGTATTTCTGTATAAGTTTTTAGGAGGATAAATTTCCCGAATATAGAACTTCTATCCATGAAAGTGTGAGTGAAATTTTCAATAGAATAATAAATTTGTCAAAACCATGGTCACGCTCGGTGAAACTATAAATAAATAATTCCTCATTGAATGGATAATTATATCCATACCAAGTATGTGACATTCAATGAAATTAGAAAATTATGAGAGTTATGGTTTTTCATAATACACTATAAATGAGTGGATTCGATATTGATTTCAATATGAGCATTAATTGAAGAATAAAATTTTTGATATATCTGAAATTATAAAGGGAGTTCGTTTGAAATCTATATGTTTATCCACCATGTCTTCTAATTATTCATCTTATTAATCAATCATAGTGAAAGAATATGCTCTAATAATTGTTTCTAAATACATTCAATGATTCATAATAAAAAAAATTACATTAAAAAAGAATGATGGATAATCTAATAGATACTATAATTATTTTAAAAAATAGTTAATATATATAAATCAACATATAGATGTTATAAATGTAAGAAACCATACTATACCAAATATAAATTTCCATGCATGAATCAAGAATGGGAATATTTTATGTATAAAAATAAAATCAAATGAGCATGCCATTATTATTACAGTTTCACTAATGATTTAGTTTCCAATGAAGAATATTTAAGTGAAAAATACACTATTAATATTTATTTTATTAGAAAACACGCTTCGGCAACAGATCATTTTGAAGATATAGTAAAACATGCTGGTTTGTGCTAAATTTTAAAAATATATTTGGTTATTAATTCTTCTAATTAGGATTGTCAATATGAATCCTCTTCTACTAATGATCAAGATAATTCTAAGGTCAAATAACTAACTTATTTATGTGATGAATTCAAATGGAAATTTAAAAATATTGCTAAATGGTATCAAATTTTGAATAAGATTATTACAATGTTTCTAACTAAATGAAAAAACATATTTTGGAAAAAAATTACATTAAAAATTAAATTTATGTGTTAGATAAGGAATAATAAAAATTTAATAATATGTAAAATTAAAATATATTATTTTTAAAAGGAAACACACAACTTATAAAATTTTACTTCACCTAAAAAATATAATTTTATTGATGATCATGTTATATTTTTAAAACAACATGTTAATATGAAAATAGAAATTGAAAATTTGAAATATATTATTTCTACCATTGATCATGGAAAATAAAACATTGATAATTTTGTAGAAATGATTAAACAAAATAATGATAAATATCTATTTGGTTAGAATCATTATATTTCTAAAATGCACAATGACTTATTTTTTAGAAGATCTATTGGGAATGTTGCTTTGCATAATTGTTTTAAATCATTATTAAAATGAAGTTATGCTAATGATTTTCCAATACGGTTTCTTCAATCACTCAACATTACTATATTTTTATCTCAAAAAATTTATATTATCATGTACCATATAATAATTGTTTAAATTATTCATCGGTACGGAAAAATCATGTTACTGGCCCAATTGGACACAAAATAGACTGATTACCAAAAACATTCTGTTTGATTTTTTGCAGTACATTTCTATATGTAATTAATTTTTAAATAAAATGGTGGTTATATTTATAAAATGTATCATTTCATTGAGATTGTATGTTTCAGGAAATGTGGATGTGTAGTTGGGCCGTCATCCCACTATAATTTTTACCATGATAAATGATTATTCTGGGATCAATACGATGATGAATGCCAGTCTGCAGAGAATAGAATCAAATATTTAGACGAAATGGAAGAGTCCTAAAACTTTTAGATAGAATCTTTCACATCTGGTTTATAATTAATTTAATTTATTTCATAAAGAAAATAATACTTTGATCATTGGCATTTTCTTCGATTATGATGTTGATCATCCGAAATTACACTTCCGGATTATCTTGTTGATCTTTAAAAGATTCAAACAAAAATATTTTTTTTATAATACACACATGATCTGATGGCCTCCAATCGACAAAATTCATTCTCCGGGTAAAAGGTGGTGAAGTGATTGTCGTGTGTCTTTAGTTATTTATCACATATTCTTCGAAAATGAATAATGTATCATGTTATTGATAGGGGAAAAATATGATTCGAGATAGAAAATATTTAGCTCAGCAGTTCTCAATTCACTATGTGTGCGGTTTGGTAAATAGAACAATAGACGTATGTGTCTATTTATTGACCTGGGGATTCATTTAAAGTATTTAATTTCATGAAAACAATTAAAATCATTCATAACCATTGAGATAATAATTCTATAAATAACAATACCACATCATTATTCATGGTGTTCCAACTTGACAAAACAAAATAATAAATAAAATTGCTTATCAAAAAATAATAGGAGTGTTATTTTAATTTCTTCCAACCAGTTAAATCAGTATTTATCATCTAGAAAATAATTATTTTACTACTAGACATTCCATGGTCGTTTATAACTCCACTTCTATTTATTTGACACCCAAATATATAAATAAATAATTTTTTCTTTTAAACAAACATATATATATTACCCAGAATCCAGTGAATAAATATTTTTTTAATTAATGAAATAATTTTAACATTAACATAATTATTCAAAATATTTTTGTGAATAATATTTATTAATTAAATTAAAATATATTTTAATCAAGACCACCAGAAACACTTAGTTTTTGATCATCTAGGATTCGTTTTTCATTGGCATTAGGTATGCTTGGATAATGTCCCAGAATAATTTCTAGAAACAGGTCGTGACAACAAATAGAAAGAACATAATGTCACATCATCGGCATCCACATATGAATTCTCACTATGTAATATAATCCATTTGTCACAATATCACATCAGGAAGGTTTTTTGAATGTGTCATCATCTTTTATGCTTGTTACATCGATCATTGACTACCTAAAATAAACTCATCATTCCACCATGGCCATGAAACATTCTGTGACGGTTCTATTTCAATCAAATGGATGTGATATCAACTTCCATTATTGGATGGGAAAATTCCTTCATTGACCTATCCATTAAATATCCATGTAAGAACAGTACAACTAGTTGGTTCTTGGACACCAACTCTTACAAACTCATCCTTAGACAAGTGAAAACTTCTTTTGACTATTAGTCTGCTATACCTCACATAATGTTCTTGGTTATAATAATTCAATTCATTAGTCAAGGAGTCTGCCAAGTTTACGTCCATGCAAATAATGTTCACTAAACAATAACCACATTGAGAAAAACTCTCTCAAGAGATGATACGTTATATGTATATGCATTGTCTTCTGATGTGACCTTGGATCATTTTCGAGATCCAATATTGTAGTAATAACTTAGTAAAATGTGTTGTGATATTTACTATTAGGTATCACATCCAAATACTTGATGAAGCATCACATCAAACTCTTCATTATAAACATTACTAGTTGTGACATACTCGGAATCCTTCGTAGAATCTGTAACCAAAATCGTCTTTTTCTCTTCGAGCTCACTACACCTCCATTCAAAAAGAATATGTATCCCGTTTGGGACATCATTCTATGTTGATCAGTATTCAAACAACAATATGGATATCCTCGGCTTAATTGTTCATCATCTCCTCTATAAACTATGTACATAACCTTAATACATAATCGAACCTTTCAGATAGTCTTGTCTTCCATCCAATGGTGGTCACTAGGGTGTTCTTGATATCTTCTTATCACACTCATTGCATAGGAGACACCCAGCCTAGTACATAACATCACTTAGATGGCTAACCCAATTACTGTTGCATACAATGTCCATTCCATTATTGTTATTTCCTAAAGTGTTTAATGACACGTTTTCTTGGAATGATGAATTCCATGTGAAACTGGAATCAATTCCCATTTTTATTATTTTATACTGAATCTCTTCATTTTCGTGTCAATGTATGTAATTGACATAGGCCCAACAATATTTTGGATCTATCACGATGGATCATCATAATAAGGAATCATGTTTCCTCTCCCATGTACTTCATGGAGAATAATTGAACAAAAATGCCTTAATAGACTCTATGATTGGTATCTTGTTTCTGATAAGTAACATGTCATCAACATATACAATTAGGAAAATTATTGCACTACTGCTAAACTGTTATAGACACAAGGATCACATTCATTCTGGATAAAACCAAAATACATTGTGGCTTCATTAAAAAAATGATATATAACCTGAAAGCATGATATACTAAATCAATTGATTTCATCAACATAAATACCTTATTGGCGTCATTTGGTGTCATAAACACTTTTGGTTGTGTCATGAAAACATCTTCATGAAGGTCCTCATTATGTAAGGCTATTATGATAGCCATTTTACTAATTTCATATTAATGGTAAGAAACATATTCCAAATAAATTAATAGGGGTTCCATCATAGCAGGTGTTGAGAAGGTTTCATTGTAGTCAAATCCTTGATGTTATTTGAACCATTTTAAAACTAGTAGTTACTTATTGGTATTTACATGCACTTCCATGTCTATTTTCATCATGAATAACCATTTGTCACCAAAAATATATACATAAAATATGGGACCTACCAAAATAATGACATGGTTTTGGTATATGGTGTAAAAATCCGAATTCATGGATTCATTCCTCTGAAAAAATGTATTACACTTTCGGCTTCTGTGTAGTTTAAATTATGACTATTATCAACAAAAAATGGGTTAACATCTCTAGTAACTAGAATATTGTTCCACTCAAGTTATGTATCCTTGAATTTACTCCAACACAATTCTTGTGTCTCTTGAACAGTTCAAGCGTCCAAGGGGATTTGATGAACCTACTCCTCTACCAACACTTGTTTACTTAATGCCTCAACTTCTTATAACTCTATCCCACTCCCACAATCCCTTTTGGAAATGTGCTCCCTCTAAAATAATATGTTGTGCATTGTAACTATAATCATTTTTTTGTGGTTTTATAGGTAATATCCCCTTTTTTAATTGGTGTTTCTAATATTGGCGATTTTTTTATTTGCGGTGAGATTTTTATACTTAATGAGGCCTAAAAACACTCATACCATCCCCAAAAATTTAAATTTGATAACATGGATTTCATTCCAATACAAAATTCTTAAGGAATACCATTTATAGATTTAGATAGTACTTCGATTAGTATTTGAACCACTATTTGTAATGTATATTCCCCAAAGGATAGTGGAAGACTCAAATGACTCATCATTGATCACCCCATATCAAAAAGAGTGTGGTTTCTCCATTTTCTCACACAATTCAACTAAGGCATGTAGGGAGGAGTGATTTGGAATTTGTTCCAAAATTTCCCTATGTGACCAATGTTGTCCTGAAAAATATATTCTCCATATCAGTCTGAGAGGAGTTTCATAATCTTCTTACCAAGAAGTTTCTCACCATCATTGTTGTATTCATTGATCATATCAAAAGAATATGAATTATACCTCAATAATTAATTATATACATATCATCTAAAATAATCCGTAAAAGATATGATATATGGGTATCATCATCATGATTCAACTGGTAGTGGTCTACACACATCAGTATGAACCAATTCAAGATGTTCTATAAACCCTTAACCTTTCCCAAAAATGGGGCTTTGGTCCTTTCTCCTTGAAAACTTGCAGGGAATATGCCATGTGGTTTTAGTTCAATTAATCTATAAAACCATCTTCATTTAACTATGTCATGTATTTCTTGTTCACATGACATAGCCATCGATGCCAATATTGGGTGTGGTAAGAGTCAAGTGATGTATCATTGTTATAGATTTCCATTACATGGTTTGTGTAATCAAACATGTAAAGACTTTTGTTTATATTTTCCACCCCAAAACAAATTAAAACATTTTTAATGAAGGATAATTCATTAAAAACATTAAAAAACCTTCTTAAATAAAATATGCATACAGAAATTTTGTATTTAGTAACAGATGACACAAAAGAAACCTTTAACAAAAAGATCATCCTAGTTGGAAACATGAGTGGGTAGTCCCCGATAGCTACAACAGCATGTCTGGCTACATTGGATACAAATTTGAAAACCAACATTTTAATCTAATACCCTATTTTTAGAAATTTGTAGATTACATAGGGTAATAAATGCACCTAAATAATCAACTTTCTTCAAATGGTGGGTGCAATTCTTCTTCCAGTATCCATTCTTGACACATGTGAAACAAAATTATTCATGTAACCTTGCCTCCCCATGGATATTTATTTTATTGGAGGGAATGAAAATTCATTTGGATTAAACCTCATTTCATTCCCTTTCCTCTTATTCTACAAGGGGACATAAGGCTTGTCATGCTTCAAATCATTTTCCTCGTGGTTAATTGTGATAATAATATCAGATAAATAGTAGCAATGTTTTTTTTGATGAAATTGACAAAAATGGTATATAATATATAAGGGAGGGAACAAATAAATATATTGGTTCCCAGTTCATAGGGTATAATAAACTATACAACCTCCAAGTGCTCAATGTTGATAATGAGCATGGCTATAAGGGGACCAGCTTGGGAACAAACTCCAATATTACTCTAAAACACTGACTATGATATCTCAATAATTTCCTATGATTAACATTCATTGTAAAGAACATGTAGGTGATCGAGCATGCTAAAACACACATTTATTCATGAGACATCATTAGTTCACTAGAAATTGGCTATTACATCAAACATTTATCATCAACTACGTCATTCATATGATTATCATGGACTAGGAAATCATTATCACATCCCTCTTTGGTAGGAGGACCATGTAATACTGACTCTAACACATAAACCTTCCCTTCATGGCGTAGGATAACCCATATGTGACTATACCATTTCTGGAAGTCACATATGGTGATTATGTTGTCTTAATAGAGAATTGTCAAAATGATAATGTTTTTGGGGAGCTTGTCATTATTATTCTACCATTAAATGATCATATCATTAGTACTTTCAGGATTTTTTTGAGAAATAATAAGTTATTTTTATTATGTCTCACACTATTTTTTCATGAACCAATGGACCTCACCATTTAACTAAAAATTTACATTTGTAATGAAATACTAGTGGAGTGGATCCATATTCCCAATTTCAAATCCCAACAAGGGATTATCAATATATTTGAAGGTATTTTGGTAGGTATGTCCCTGCCAACTGCAGGCTTGCTACACCTTGATTTGTTTATTAGACTCCCCAATCCTGAAATCCAGAATCGAGATTTTTTCAACTTTTGCCTCTAATATTACACCTAGTCTAGAAAGGAAAACAATTCATATTATAAAATGGTTATGTCAATGTGAAACCATTAAGATGTTATTCTTTTATTAAAGTATGTATCCAATCAAGGGTTTGTCAAACAGAATGTTTTATTTATTTATACACATAATCATTTAAGGGAAGGATTTTTCATACTAAATATTTTATTTGGTCAATTTTTATCCCTTGTGCGTGAGTTTCATATTATCATTATCACATGATTTTTAATATTATGTTTGAAAAAACATAACAGAATAACCATGTATTGAAAATATTTATGCATAATCCCTAGTTTATTTTACTTCAATCAAGAATTCTTATTTAATACATTAATTATGAGATCATGAAAACATGTCCATATTGATAAACCATGCAACTGACAGAAGTAAAAAAAATTAAATGGAATTATCATGATATATTCTAATTGTTAGATTATCTATTAGTTGATAAAATAACCATGTTCATGGGGAGAAACTCCTCCATCTCTTTGAGTTCGTTTATTCAGCATTCCACCTATCCACCGCTGTATCTCTTTGGATTGGTTTCATCTTGGATCCAGCTTGAACCACATCATATTGAATTAGAGTTCCATCCATTACATATGCCTTTAAAATAACACATAGGTTCGGGGTAAAAAGGGAGTTAACATAAAAGAATCCATTGTCCTGCTGCCAAAATTATTAATGAGGAGAGATGGATCACTTTAAAACAATTAAATTAATATATAAATTTATAGCAATCCAATCGCATAAAATGGTCTTGGTCTAGCTCATGATTACCTAAAAACATGCAATGAGTTACATATTGAATAAAAATATCTTTCAATTTTTGAATGATTATTATTTAAAATAAATCACACATTATTCAATTAATAATCATCATTTATTGATCAATAATTTTATCTGAAACACATTGTTTAAATTTATTAGGGATTTTCATCTATCATAATATCAAAAAAAATATTCATTTAAAATTATCATTGTACGTAAGATGTACATTGGAGGAAACTATGGGAATTATCATTCATAAATACATAATAAGTAATAATATACATCACATATATGATAAATTGAACACACACACACACACACATATATATATATATATCGCCTATCAAATTGTTTTTCGTATCATTACACATGCACCATGGTACGCATCACACGGGTTTGTATAATAAAATAATAAATTTTAAATAATCAATGTAATTTTGATGAGAACACGACCAGTAGTTCCTACTTCATTACATTCACTATCATTCACTATACATCGGATATACGTACCCATGTATATGGTGTGTATAGTTACTTTAGAAATCCACAGATTTTATGAAATCTCTAGTGGGACACACGCCTTGTAGTATCTTCCTGACACGTTCTTCAGCTGGACAATCCGGTACAGGGAACAAGATCCAACCCTAACCTAAAGGGACTGCATGCCATGTTTAGTGGGCTACATGTTGTGTAATCCAGAAACTGTGTTCCATATGTTCATGGCCAACATAGTGAGTCTTTAAGATAAATAGAAACTCTAATGACACGGATTGTATTTTCATATTAGTCATGTTTCATTAAACCTTGATACACAGAATGTGTATCTAATTACCCAACATGTATTCTGGTGTTTCATGGCCAGGAACCATTGGAACCTCCAGAATAGATAATCTTTTTTTAAATCAAAATTAAAAGAAAATATTGTTTCAGTAAGGTGAATTAAAAACGAAAAAAGTGAAACATATATTGAGACTCAAATTTGAAAAAAGATTAACTACAATTGATAATGTTAATTATTAAAAATAAATCATTAATGAATTGTTTAAATAATTATAAAATATGAATTAACCCCTCTGATACAACTACTAGGTTCAGGGAACACTGGAAGCACATTTGGCCAACACCCAACATTAATTTTTAACACAATTAAATATTATTATGGGATCAATACGACGATGAACACCAGTCTCCATGAAATAGAATCAATTATTAATATGTATAAGGAATAGGATTGAAACATTTAGATAGGATATTACACATATTTTTAATAATTAATTTATTTATATTCATACTTAAAATAATACGTAGATCCATGGAATTGTATTCATTGATAATTTTGATCCTCCAGAATGAACCATCCAGATTATATTATTGTGTGTCCATGATTCCAAACTAGAATCCCTATAATGGGAATCCACACATTCATTGATGGCCTCTGATTGAAACCACTTGTTCTATGGGTGATAGCATGGTGAAGAAAGTGTCGTTTGTTAGTCGTTCTTGATTTATTTTTTATCAGCCTTCAAGAACATCTTTCATTATTGAGAGGGGAAATAATAGGATTTTAGATAGAAATTGTTTAGCTCAATTAATCTTAATTCATCGGGTGTGTTGTTCTATGCTTGTAACGATAGACGTATGTGTCTATTTATTAATATAGAGCATCAATTACAATATTTAATTTACTGAAATCAATTATATACATTCATAAAATTTGAGAAAACCCATGATATTGAAAAAAACATTGTCACATTAATTTTGGTGCGCCATCCTGGGAAAAATCGAATTATAAATTAATTTCAATATCACAAAATAATAACAATGTTATTTTAATTTGTACCAAGTAGTTATATAGTTATTTATCATCATAGAAATAAATATTTTATTACATAACCAGACATGGTGCACACGAACTCCATATCTATTTTTTGACCAGCTAAATAAATAAATAATTTAGTTAGTTTCATATGTAAATAATTTATTTCTAAACTAGTACAGAAAAATTTATCGAATAATCAATAAAATAAATCAATATATATTCCCCATATTTTGATGAATACATTTTTATTTAATTTATGTAATCTTTTTAATTAGAATAAAATAATTTCACTGCATTGAGAATAAAAATTATTAATTAAATTAAAATATAATTCGATCTAGGCCACCAGAAACACTTAGTGTGTGACCCTCTAGGATTATTTCTCGTTGGCTTTATGCCGGAATGCCTAATGTGCAAGAGAACTATCCAAAAATTGGTCAAGGAACCCAAGTGAAATAAATTATAGTCACAATAATGACATCCACATATGAATGCTCACTGTGTAATATAATCTATTTGTGACAATACCTCATATAGCATTTTTAATGATTGTGTCATCAACTATTATTCATGATATATTATTTTTTGACAACCTAAAATAAACACATCCTTACACCATTCCATGGGTTTTCAGAAGATGATTCTATTTCATTCATGGGGCTGAGATATCAAATTTAATAAACAAAAGAAAAAAATTCATTTCTAAACATAGACATTAATAGAATGTCACTCGTGACACATCAATCATTCCCTACATCCCGCCAAATAACTTTGGGATATTTTTCATCAGTAAATTGAAATTTTTGAGTCATGAATAGTGTTAATGATACCCTTAGTGTCTAAGTATAATTACACATGCTCAACGATAGAAATATTTGATGAGACTGAAACATGAAAAATTCCTACTAGTGGGTCTGTTATTGTAATCTCTTATATTGGTGATTACCATGAGAGAACATCATGAGGGGAAGTCCTATCTTCATATGAGTACATGCTCATAATGGTCGTCATGCTATGTGTCCCATAATATTATGTCATCCAACCGTATAACTATATTTATGAATATTGTTATTGAATTTCAACATACTCATTATAGTGTGTAACTACCATGACCTTTAAAATGCAAAAAATAGTCTAGGAAATTGATACATAAAAGTCATGTAGAAAAATGACTAATATCTAATTTTATGACTAATATTTAAATACATTTAATAATGATTTAATCAAATTAAAACTAGTTGGTTATAGGACATCAACTATTACAAACACCCAGTTTGACTAGAGCCAAGTACTTACAACATTCAGCATGATATACCTCACATGGTGATCATAGTTATTTTAGGTAAATGGATTACTCAAGTGGTCTTCCATGATTACATCAGTGGAAATAATTCTCACTACAACATCACCTGTATATGATAAATCCCTCAAGAGATGATGCTTCTGAAGTATGTGATTTATTCACTTATGTGACCATGGACCATTTTCGAGAGCCACCATTTCAATATTATCACAATACAGTGTGATGGGATATTTTCTGTCATGTAACACAAACATCTGCAGGATGAAGATTCACATAAATTTACTTCCATATCTTTGATAGAAGATGTGATATACTCATACTCTGTTGTAGAATATGTGACCGTAATATTCATAAATCTTTTCCTCCTCACTACACCTCCAATCATCAGAAATATGTATCTCGTCAGTGAATTCATGACATCTTGATCTATCTATATGATAGAATATGAATATCCTCTAATGAAAAGTGGATATTCTCCTCTATAAACTGGGAACATATCCTCATTATTCCTGAAAAACATTAATATACTCTTGAATGTCGTCCATTTTCTATATCCAATGTCATTTTGATATTTTCCTACTACACTCAATGTGTTGTAAACATCCAACATAGTACATATAATCACATACATGAAAGACCCAATAACTAATTCTTATAGAGTCATTTTCTTTATCTTTCATTCCTCGTGTGTCTAGGGATGCATTTTATAGGAATGATAATTTCCATGTGACACTAGAATCAATCCCCTCTTGTATTTTTCCATACTAAACCTCTTCATTATCTTATCAATTTATTTACATTTACTAATTCCCACAAATCATATTGATCTATAAAGATAGATATTGATCCCAACAATATATGTGCCCCCATGAACGTCCATCATAGAGAAGTATTGGTTCAACCCTTCTTTAAAATACTATCAAACTGGTATCTCATTTTTAGTAAGACACATTTCATCAACATATATTATTCCTAAAATGACTACACTCCCTCTAAATTAATTATATATACAAGTCTGACATTCATTCTTGATAAAACAAAATTTCATTATGGCATCATCAAAATTAATGTTCCCTAACATAGTTTGTTTCTCTAATCTAGAAATGGATTCTTACAAATATAATATCTTATTGGATTCCATTGGAGTCATAAAACATTCTGGTTGTGTCTTGTAAACAACTTCATGAAGTATCCAATTATTGAAGGATGTCTTTATATCCATTTTTTAAATCTCATAGACATGGTATGCAACAATGGCCAATAAAATTTTGTTGTATTTCAGCATTTCAACTGGTGAAATGTAATCATCTTAGTCAATTCCATGATTTTGATTGATCCATTTTGCAACCAAAAATTTCATATATGTTCCTTTATGTCCATACATGTCCATTTTATTCAAGAATACCCTTCTTCAACCAGAATGTGTTACATCAACTTGAAGATCTACAAAAATTCTGACTTGGTTTTTGTATAGACATTCCATTTTAGAATTCATGTATTTTTTCACTTGGATAAATCTATACCACTTAAAAAATACTTATTGGTTAGAGGATCATTGTTATCAACAAAAAATGAGTCACCATATTTGATAATACGAAACCAGTTCCGTTATGGTTCTCTATCCTATTTTTTAGTTCAATGCAGTTCTTGTGTCTCTGGAATAGTTCTTTCGTCTAAGACATTTGGGTAATCTTCTACTCTACAAAATCTTTAGTACCTTGAGTATCAACATCATAGAAGTCTATCTCTATCCCAGTTACTATTTTCGAGATGTGGTCCCTCTCATGGAAAATGTTTTTTCTTACCAATATAAAATTTTTTCCTAAGGGGTTGTATAGGTAATAACCCCTTGATTTAGTATGGCATCAAATAATGGTATAATTTTTTCTTTGGGGTGCATGTTTGTTACATTATGAGGAATTATAAAAGGTAATGATTCCCCCACACATGTAAATTTGATTACATGGATTTCTTTCTACTCCCGAACTCGTATGGATTAACATTTATCAAATTTTTTTGTACTTATTTTAATATTTTCACCATTTTTAGTATCATATATACCAAAAAAGGGTAATGCAAGACTTCCATGACCCATCGCTGATCTAACCATGTCCAATAGGGTGTAGTTACTCCTATTTGTTAGACTATTCAACTATGGTTTGAAAGGAGTAGAGAATAGGGATTGGATATCAAAATCTCATAAGTTACCAATGAAGTCATGATTAAGATACACTCCACCTTGGTCTGATCATAGATTCTTAAACTACTTACCTAGCTGGTTCTCAACATCATTGTTTTATTCCATGAACAAATCAAAACTATCTAACAGATACCACATTAAGTTGATATATCCATATCTATTAAAATCATTCGTAAAAGTTATGAAGTTTTAGTATCCTCTCCTTTTTAAAATTTTAATAGTTCACAAAAATCAGTATGAACTAATTAAAATAGGTTCTTTATACCATTAAACTTTCCCACTAAAAGGGGCTTTAAAATTTTTCCATTTTAACATGAATGATATTGTCCAATTGGTTTTAGTTCCAATGAATGTAAATATCCGCCATTGTGTAATGTTTCAAGCATTTATCATTTAAATGACATAGTTGGTAACACCAATGTTGGGTGTGCTTTGAGTCATGTGTGGTAACTTTGTTATTTATTTACTTTACTTGGTTTGTGTAATAAAACATGCAGTAACTATTATATAAATGTTCCCCAACAGAAAAAATTATATCTTTGTAAATGAAGAAACATTTTATTCCAAACATTAAAAAATATCCATCTGTATCAAATATGGATATAGAAATATATTTTTTCCTAAAAAATGATGCATTATAACAATCCATTAACAAGTGGACCATCCTAGTTGGAAACATGTAGTGGTAGTCCCTGACAACTACAACAACAAATCATTCTCTATTGGATGATTGCAAGTCTACCTACCCTCAGTCAATCATCGTTAATATATATGGTAACAATATTTGGATACATAAGTGAGAACCAAAATCTATATCTAATAACTTATTTGTAAAAATATATAGATTACATTTGATAACTAATTAAATTTATGCTTACCATTCTATCATAGGTTTGGAGTAGTTCTTCTTCCAGTGCCCCTTCTTAACACATCAGTATCAAATAGATTCGTGTTTCCATTCCTCCCCTTGGATCATCATTTTCATGGAATCAAAAGAAGAAGCATTGGGATAAAATCTTTTTTTCATACCATTCCTCTAATTCACAATTAGTACATATGGTTGTCACACTTCTTATCATTTTCCACAAGGAATATGATGATAAAATTCCTACCCAACTGTTTGTTGATTTTTTACTTATTTGATCCCTTATGTGAATCATATTCCATGATAATGGGTCAATTTTTACTTTTTTTTATAACTCACTAATATTTTGGATCTCCCTTCTTCCATGAAACTCCTCTTACCACGAGCAACTCCCTTGTTTCATGAATCTCACTTATATTGTGAATTTGACTTCTTTCATACAACTCATTACTTGTTCGCAAATCACTACTTTTCTTCAATTCAATTCTTTTGTGAAACTCATTAATTTATAGAAAAACACTGCATACGTGAATATCCATTCAAGTGTGGCTACTTGTGCATCCAATTCCTACATGAGTGGTCCTCACAAAATGCAAGATTTAGAGTGTGAATTCTCTATAAGTGTCAGATATTCAAAAATGACGGGGTAACCTCATTTTTATAGTCCTTATTCAGACCTTTAATTCACATTGTGATTATTTTCAATGAGGGAACATCTTCCATTCGTCCAATTATCTTTCACATAAACTCACCTTTCACGTAAATCCATATCATGAACAAATTTATTTCTTTTCCCGCATATGATGTGCAAATAATAGATCATGTTTGGTGAAAAAACCTTCAAAACCTCATTAACACTTATGTGGATCTTTCATTAACAAAAACATTTTTCTTCCATTCTCCAGTTTGGGGACCCAAAATTTTTTAAAATAGTATGAAACGATGCAACATTGTATGCGGTCTATTTGTATCACCTCCATATCATTAATTCCTTTTTCCAGGATCTTTGTCAATATTTTTTTTTCAACAATATAACTGAAACACCAAAAACCACCAGGGAATCCATATTTATCAACAATCACAATCAACCAAAAAGTGATTAAATGTTTCCTTAATGGATTTTTTCTAAACAATTATTAAGGTTTTGATTTTGTAAATGGATATAAATGTTTTGTTTAATTGTAAATATTACATCAATGTAATTATTTTTTACATAATTTTTTAATTGAAATTATCCTACAATGTGATATTTATTTTCCAATATTATTTTTTGTAAATTTTTATACATGGTTTTGAACACTAATAATGATTATTTTTTATAGGGATGTTTTAGTTCATTTGTAGGGTTGAAAATCTGTATTAGTTGGTATGTACATTATTGGTGTGAGTAAAATCGCTGAAAAAAACTCTTTTATATGAAATACAAAAATAGATGATAATAAAAACCTATATAAATGTAATAAAAGAACAGATAAAATCGACTCTTATTATTTTTAGAAAATGTTATAATAAATAGACACTTTTTTATCACTAAGAAACAATGCACTAGTAAAGGAATACTTTTGAATGTTCCACATAAATGCATTGATAAAGGAAACCTTTTTATGTTATTTTTTGCGATGATTAGGGGGCATATATCAGAGATTTTTATAGAACTGTTAATGGATGGGAAATTTAAATTATTCTATAAATGTGAATGATTTAATTCATTAACATTGAATGTTTTTAAAACTAATAAATGCCTCATTTATTACAGTTATTCACCATTGGTTTAAATTTTGGTAACTCCAAATTAGTATTAGAATTTTAATATTTTCATGTTAAGAAAACACATAAATGGAAACTACATACTAAACAAGGAGTAATGAAACGTCATGTCTTATTATATTTGAAAAAAATAAGAAATAATCATTTTATTTTTTCCTAACCAAACGAATCCTCACTAGTAAACTATGAAAATTTAACTCTCATTATATTGATAATAATTCTATTCACTGTACAAGACATAATATCGTGTTCCTCTCGTTACCATGGATGTAACTCAATTTGTTATTTTTTACTCAACAAATTTTTTTCTTTTAGTGAAATTTTCATAAGAATAATTTGTTTAAATAACAAATTTTTATTTTCCATTTTATATATTAGAATAGGGTACACTACAAAAAACATTATCCACACACGACACATTCTCCCTAGTGGAAATCATGTATCACTAGCATATCAAGGTTGGAATTAGATTTATAATAGAGAGAATATTTTTCGCAACATTTCGAGCACATAATAAAGATCATTTCTTTCTAAATTCATTGAACAATCATCGATAATTTCTCTAGCCGAAGTCATGTCTCAAAATTCAATCATCCCTCAATCATCTACCTCAAACTTGTTGTTCACTCATTGACCGAACTATATCAATTCTCCTCGTAGAAGAAATAACCTCAAATAGATTAATCAAACTTCTCTTTATGTTATAAATGATCTACACCCCTCAATGTGTCCACAAATAAATAGGTAACCATAGTTATAAATGGATTTTTTCTATGGATATCCATCACATCATGGTTAGTATCAGACATTGTTGCTCTATCCTGCAAACTCATTTGATCTAATTAAAAATTCCTATATTGAGGTAAAACATCAAATTCACCATACATTTGATGATGAACAACAATATGATGTTCTAGTGATCCCAAAAACCACGATGGTTCAAAAAATAATCATGTGTTCCAACCTAGCCATGACCCCATGACTGTCACAAAAAACTTTACAACGACCTATTCAAGCCCCCATTACTGGAACCACTCAGACACATGGTCACCACATTGTATGGATCACATTATGTGTAAACCACTAATGTGTTTTTAAATTTTTTTATTTATATTTAATTACCCTTAATATTATTTCAAGTTACTATTTCTATTTTTAGTTTATATTGTGTTTTCTTCCTGCTATTTTATTTTTTGTTTTATAATAATTAAAAATCTGTTTTGAGTTATATGTTGTTTAATATATAATTATTCATTTATATTTTTCCAAAATTGTGATTTATTTTAGAAATAATATTTGTGAGGAATGATCGAGTAATGAATTAATTCATGGTAGCATGTCCTTAAGATAAAAATCTAGTCATTTATTTTTTTCTTGAAATTAAATAATCGGGGTTATTACAACAGCCATAAATTAATTTGTTGGTGGATATAGGAACAAAATTTCATTCTAATATTGATCGTATGGAAACAAGTTAATTAGATGAATGTATTAAAGAGATTAGTTGTGAGGAAGAATCATCTAGTGATGATGATGTCAGATATAATGATTCTTGGAGTGAAAAAAAAGAGAATCCCAAACCATTAATTATTGTATAGTTTAATATAAATTTTCATTCATTCTATTTGTATTTCATTTTGATCATCATTTTTTTAATGAATATAAATTGAGTTGTGGACATAAATATTTTATATTTATGTATATTTTGATAATAAATTATTTATTATTATTAATATATATATATATATATTGTTCACCAAACATAATGTTGTTATCTGTGTGCTTTTTCAGTTGGGTCTTTATTCATCATTATGAATTGTTCATTATAAATAAAAATGATTGAAACCAACATAATAAGGATCACTCAAATATATTTAGGATAGACGGAATATGTCAAACAATATAAATTTTCTTATTATAACAATAGAAAAAAAACAATCACAGTTACAATTAGGAATGTAGGAAGAGATAGTTGTAGAAGATAACCTCTGTTGAAGATCACCCCAATCATCCAAGAAAACATGCTAAAATTTTTAGAATAAATTTCTCACCCTATAATCACTATGTTGTATCTCCAAGTAATCACTAACAACTCCTACAATCCACAAAAACTAAATACGTAATGTAAAAAACTACATGTGGACAATAAGTAACTCACACTCCCCTTTACAGACAAAACCGCCCATAAAACATAAAAAGTTATTATATCAATGATGAGGCCATTCATGATTCATGGAATGTAAAGTATCCGAAAACACAACTATCCATAAATAGTCAATATAATTCTATCCTTTCATGATGATAACAACTTGTATTAAATTAAAAAACCTCTTTATTATCTTAAAAGTTGATTATATTTTTGAAATCCTATTTTGGAGACATTTATGAATGGTTTCCTAGTGGAAATATTTTCATCAAATTAATATTTTACATTGTTACTCATGAACATTTTTCCAAAAATGTCCCATTTATTATTTTCATAAATCCATTATTTATATTTTATATATTCATTTAGAAATTCATATTTTTTTTGTAGAATAATACATATATATTTCCTTGGATATCACCTATATTTATTGTTCCAATTGATGTTGGAAAACATGAATTATTCTAACTTGATGTGTTTGGGTATATATTATTGGGAAACAACTACTGAAACCAAACAACGAGATATTATATTCCATCTATCTACATAATCTATTTTTTTGGTAGTTTTTATCCTTATAAATATGGTTTGATTTGGGAAATTATATATCATCTGTGATAATAAATATTTTTTTTTCGAACGAGTGTTGTTTTCTTCATAAAATCACCTGTAGTAGTTTTTATTATCACTTTCTCTACCTTTATGTGTCTCCATTTAATATAAAAGCTGACATTTTTGATATAAACGATTTTATATTGTTTATTTTTCTTGTGGGAGAGATCTATCAGACCCACTACCAAACTATAACATTAGTTGAAGAATAATTATAATAAGAAGCTCTCTTATCTCAATTTATTTGAATCCGTCAATTTTTGTATTTACATCATTTATTTTAATTTAAATAATTATTTAAACATTCCATAGTTTTCATTAAAAAAATTATCAAAAATTTAAATGGTTCATTCTACCTATCAATCAAATCATTCTACACCTCCATCTCACCTCATTTGAAAAAACTATTCCTCATGTGTTTTTTAAATTGCCTCCTCACCATATCTCCCCCCTTCTCAATTTTATTGGATATAAATATTAGCAGTTCAACTATTTCACCCATGTTTAAATTATCTCCACACCCCTCTTGTGCATTCAGTCATTCAACAAATCATGAAATAGAATTACTCTATTAATTTTAAATATGAAAATGATCAAATATCACTTCCAAGAAAATATAAATTTGTATTTCTGGAAAAAACTTAAAGTGATAACAATAGATAAAATAGACTAAATATGCCATTTACATCCAAAAATAATTATTTTACCATGTATGAAGGTGTTACACAATCTCGGATAGCATATTTATTGAATAAATCTTATGAATGTTTTTGAATAAATTTTAATCACTACATGGTGCTCCGGATTTCATGGAAATCAATGAGGAATTAAAAAATTATCTATAATCCAAAATAACATAGGCTTCTCTTAAATATGATACAAATTTAACACTATTGGTGGAATATAAGAGATAATGAATAAAAAAACCATCATCTAAAATGCAATTATTTAATTCTCCTTTGAGTCAAACACATCAATGAAATAATAAAAAGAGATATTGAGTGATATTTTCAAATCCTTCAATGGTTTTAAAAAGTGATGTGGATATGGATTTAGTTACTATGAATTTATTTTGAATACTTTCTTATTAAATCATCCAAAACCATTATCTAGTATAATACATCTATGAGTTTTATGGATAACCAACTATTAATAAATGGAGAAAATATTGCTAACATGTAGGTATGTGTGAAATTATTTCAATCATTAGATATAGAATATGATAATATAGTATTTTTCCTTTTAGAGTCAAATGACATAGATACAATTTTTATAAAAAAACATATGTGATATATATAATACCACAAACTAATCATCGATCCCCATAGTGAATCCAATGGAGTTTAGAATTCAATTCAATAAAAGTTATAACTCAACCACACAAATAATTGGAAAGGGGAAAATTTAAATTATGTAGAGGTAGAGGATTCCATTAACAAGTATAATATCCCAAAAAAGAGGCTGATGTGGAAAATTCAAAATTGTGGAGGCCATAGAAATAAAAATAATAATTCACACGAATGAGGGAATGAAATAATGGGAGGATTCCACAATAAAATGTTGAAAAAATAATTTTTAGTGCTCTAATTATAAAAAATAATGAAGTTATTGATATCATTGGTAGGAAAACAATCCCTTGGATCATGAAAAAAAGGAGGAATAAATCTCTAAATAATTAAATATTTTTAAGGGTCCAATTTGTTGAATAAAAAACCATTAACACAAAACCATGGATTGTGGTATATTGAATGTGGTTTTATAAAACACATGACAGCTCAAAAACACTTATTTATGAACCAATATGAGAGAGGATGAGTAAATATTTAATTTCGTGATTACACAATATAATATTTCAATTGATGAATAGATATTATGATCAATAAAAATGATTTCAATCATAATTTATTCTCTAATTTTTACTATGTACCCCAAATGAAGACCAACATCTTGAGTCACGGTAAATTTGTGGAAAAATAATTTCACATAATCCTAAAAAATATTAAAAAATTTGTGATTTTAGATGACCAATTAAGGAAAATAATACAACTATTTCTGATAATGAACATCAAGTTTATACTTATTATCCAACATAACATTCAACAAGGATTGGTATCTATACAAGATGAAAAAGGTAGTAAATGTAATATTAGCTTCAACATTTAAACTATTATTGTTAATGATTTTTAGGAATAAAGAAGATGGTGAATGATATTATTATCATTAGACACCCAAGTTATCTACATAAAAGCTTTAATCAAAGCGATCAACAATAAAATATCATTTCGAATAATTGAAACAATAATGTTGTTGTTCCACATTAGTTAATCCACAATGATTTATGCCCAAAAGTGAATGAAAAATCACATAAAAAATTGGGTAATATTATATTATTTATTAATTGTTATTGATTGAAAAAACTTATATAAATACTCATAATGATTTAATTTTTTTTTGTTTTAATCAAATTATAGGTGTTGTTGGGAAATAAATGGAACCATCACCAGCACCCTTTGTGATATAAATGAGGTGGGTAGTACACCTCTAATATTTTTCAAGGCTAACTAGAGAACCATTGAACCCAAAACCATGGGACATTATCTTTCTCACCTCATCTAAATTGGGTTTATTAATGGAAAAATGAAAATATAATCAACATGTCCTGATGAATGCGGTCAGTCAACATAGTGGGCATTAATTTCATTGAATAAGTGGATTTGTGTATTGTGTATCAACTCAATGGTACCCAATATAAAATCATGATTTTAAAATATTTCATTAATAATTGAGTACTCACAATCCATTATTGTTCAAACATAGGTTTTTTGGTTCCACATTTATGATGAAAATATAATAGTAAAAATGAATAATGAACTAGGTAGAATGAATGAATTGATACATCATTTGATTGTAAGAGTGAAAAATGGGCTATATATGGTATAATTACATCAACAATAAAATTATATAGATAATTGATGATGTCTTTTATGATTATTTGTTAGGGAAATGAAATCTATATAATGATTCAATAATGTTACTACTCTCTCTAATAGTTGAATTATGCATTGAAGAATTAAAAATGGAGGAATGAGTTATTGAAGAACCAATGATATCTTAACTACAAACTCATACATCATGTAGACATTGAATGAGAACATTCTCATATACAATAAAAAATTCATCAAATCCATGAAGAAATATATGAGGAAATGGAATAACTAGAGGAGTATATATATTTTTCTTTTCACTTTGTGAATTATAAGTATATAAGTTTCAAGTATGTTAAATCTAATGAAAGGGGGAGGAAATTGATTGATGTGGAAATCACATCCATCGACCAAATGAATTATGGAAACATGATTTGTTAGTTTCGTCAAAGTATGTGAACCTATTTTTCTTGTCTCCTAGAGAATTATAAGCCAATTAGTTTCCTCAATGTATGTGAAACTATTTATCAACCAAATGAATATGAAAATTATATACACAGAATAAAAGTATTTTGGTTTTATTTGAATAATAAAAATGTTTTTTAATGTACAAAAAAAATTAAGTATTTAAATGGAGGCTAAGAATATTCAATGAGGGAAACCTGATGTGTTAGGTTAGTAGTCTTGAGAGGAACCTGAAACTACAAATCTATGGAAATATATTTTTATTATGTTTCCATTAACTATTTTGGTGTTTATTTGTATCAATATCAATATTGCGTTTTATATGTGTTTTAATATCTTATTAGAGAGGAAATATATTTTTTATCTTGTGCAGTTTTATTCATTTAATCATCTACACTAGTTTGAATTCGTATTTTCACTACCATTATAGATATCAATTTTCTACAAAATCAACCTTCACTTTTCATTAATGACATGTGGATAGGGGAATTTTGGTTCCTTTTTATGCATTAGTATGGTTAAAAGGAGATAATATTGATGTTGATGAATGAATAATATTATTTTAGGATGAAATCTTGGGATATATGTGAGTTTTTTTCTTTTCCATGGGATGGATAAATTTTGAATTAGGTGCTACAAAAATTCATAGGATTTCAGTGAACATTGTATTATTATTTTTAATTTAACAACCAACATATTACTATGAAAATGTTTTTTTTCTTCAAATAATGTTTTAATATTACTACAATTTACATTTTACTATGATGGTATTCATTTTCATAATATTATAAATTTTTTCTATTGATTTTTTATCCCTATTAAACCATAATTTTTTAATGATTTTGAGAATTGAAATTATGACATTGTATGTTTAAATGATGGAAATTGTGTCGTTTTTTTTTCATAGCCTCAATTTGGTTCCGTATGTCAATCACCGCCACATATATATTCCTTAAACATTTACTCACATCCTTAATTAACAATATCTAGTAATCAAATTTTAGTTTTAGTTTGAATATAATGTGTACATTATATAGATACCATACTTCATATTCTTCATTGAATTTTTCAATATTATGTGTCAATATTCATTTTGAATTTATTTTTTATTCATAAATTTTTTCTTCATATTTTATTGATTTTTCCCTACCTACAAGTTTGGTTTCATGAAAATATCCATTTTTAATTATGTCCATAAAAAATTTCTCTCCTATTAGAAACCGTGATTTTTTTTAGTAATAAGTAAATCAATTATTTGTGGTGATCTATGAAATATTTTTATTCATAGTAAAATATAAATTTGTAAGTATGATTATCAATAAAAATTCAGATAACAAATGATATTAGATTTTATGATAACAGTTCATGAAATAACATGGTTTTCTAGTTCCATGATTAATTTTTTTTTCATGTTTCTATTTCAATCATCACATAGTTGTTGATCTATGGATTTACCTACATGGGAGTTGATGTATCCAAATATTATTGTTAGAAACCTATTGAATTCCACTTTTTGTCGAATATATATATTATTTGATCTGTTTCACATTAATATTATGTTTCAATTCGTTGATTTAAATAATCATTGTTCTTATAACCAAATATAAATTTTTAGTCAATTATTTATTGTACTGATATATATATATATATTTATTTATTTATATATTAGTGAAACATTAAATTTTCATCTATGATGATAGAAAGAGTTTAAATTTTTATTTGGAGAAACCAAAATAAATAGAAAAAATTAAAACATGGAAATTAGAAATACAGAGCTATAAAATCATAATCCCTATTTAATCAGCAATATTAATAATTTTACTAAAATTAAACATATACATAAAAATGTAATAATAAGTATTATATTTAATATATTATTCGAATATAAAAATAAACAAATAAACATGATTAAATTTTTATAATTTATAACCCCTTTAATATATATATATATATATATATCATTGTGATTAAATCAAAAATGAAAATATCGGTGAGATTAGGATATTAATGATTGAATGATTTTATTTTTTATATATACACTACCATGGTTTTGGAAAACAAACATTATAACAATTAGATGGGTTGACGGTGATGGTCTAGCCTGAAGAATATTCTATTGTCCCAAAAAATTGATTTATCAGTGGCCATTAGGCCAACGTTCTATTCCATTACATTTCGTGTCACTCAACAAAAACAGATGAAGACTCTACACTTCTTCCTTTCATTCTTCCCTGTTGGGTTGCAACGCCATCCTCAACAATACCTATGACAGTTCCACCTCCACTAGAAGTGGTTAATTTAACATCTCATGATTAATAATAATTATATTAATGTTTTGAATATATAATTAATAAAATATGTTCATAAATTATTTAACAAATTATCTAATTAATAATTAAATTATAATTATTAATAATTTCTAAAAAATAATTTAAGAAATGTAATTAAAAAAAATTTAATTTTATATTTAATGATAATTTGTAAAATTTTCAATTGAATCAAAATTTTTTATATAATTTTGGAATTACTTAATAAAAATAATTGTATTAAAATATCAGGATTGTTAAGCAACTAAGTGTACTCTTTTCTAAATAATAATTAATGAAAATAATGATATAATATGAACAAAGCATTTGAAACACTTGGACCCCACCCAAACAACATTATGAAATGATCTATATGTCCCAAAACAGCAATTGAAAAATCCCATTCTTTTTAAACATGATCATAATTGTGAATTTTTTCAATTCCACACTGTAAACTAAAGGTGTCAGAAAAATGTTTTGTCCATCCTATGAATTCATAATTTAAGTCATACACTTCTCAACGTACATCCCATTATTTTTGAAAACCCACATCTCACGGTCTTCACATATATAGGGTAACCACCATCACATTGTCATTGACTTCAATAGTTTATTGACGGCCCCTGCAATCAATATGTCTTCACCAGCCACGCCAAGGCACCTAAACCCTATAGACATCACACTTCTTGTAGTTGACATAATGAATACCGAAAAGCATATCGATATCCCCATCCTGATGATCCCCAAGATGAATCACTGGGTGGTTGATCGATGAACCAGACACTATCAGTGCTCCGCCCATGCTCTTCCCACGGAAACTATGCCAGGCTGACTAGGAGCAGATCACTTCCCCACCAGGATCATAAAAAATCAGAAAAGATTGCATCTTCTTTCATCGTCTGATTTGCTGCCTCCTACCCACTGAATATTAACGCTGATATAGGGTTGGCTGAACCTGACATGCACACCACCACTAAAATCCCAGGTCCCACCATACCATTGAACATCTTCGTGGTAGCCTCCATTTCCGGCCTACATCCCTCAACAACCTATATTGGCCCATAAAATATTTTCATCTTCGGGTATCACCCACAATCCAAAGGATCAAGATAAAAGTCATCACTAATTCTAGGTCGAAGAATCTCATCTTCCCTTTCCCGCAGACATATTTTAACTAATATCATCCATGGAATAGGTTTTAGCAGACCTCACATTCATTTTCTGCCATCCAGACCCCTCAAGCCCTCATCACACCCCATTACTAAAAATATATAGGTGGGGAATTGTTCATGTTCCTCCCAAATCCAACAACTAAATATTGTAAGAGTAGAATATTTTCAATATGTACCCTTTTAAAAATGGAAAAAAATCGCATCATCTCCACAATGTGATATTGATATCAGCATATTGTGAAAAACATTAACTAAGAAAGGCTCTTTATTATTGAGAGATAATCCCTCTATTCAGTGATAATAATAAAAAATATTATTCATTTTTCCAAGAAAACTTTTTTTGAGTAATAATTATATTAATAATAATGACGATGATGACGAAAATAACGGTTTTATTATTAATAATTATTTACATTATTAGTTATAATATAATAATGTATTGTTAAATACAAAAATATTTGTAATACATAACACATTTATAAAAAAATATTATTTTGTTATTATTAATATATTATATCTATTATTATTGTCATTACTAATATTTATTGTTAATTTTACAATAAATTATTAATGTCAATATTATTAATATTAATTATATTTTATATATTAAAATTTTAATTAATATTAATTTTTATCTTATTATTAATTATATAACTAGTTACATTATTAATTGTATCATTAACATAAATATTAATAATTATTATTGTAATTATTCAAATATTCTAAAATATATTTGATATTTATTAATAAATTAATTCATATTACTTAGTAATAATAACATAATTAATAATAATTCATAAATGAGTAATTAATAATTTAATATCTATATGGCTCAGTTAGGGATCTAGAGACCAACCCCATGACTCCAATTATATTAGTACAAAAATAAGTCTACATAGAATAAAATATGTTAACCAAGGAATAATCGTCCCACACCAAAAACAATAATTCACTTCATTCAATTTCTAATACTTCTCAGATTCATAGGATATATACCACATCTCTTTTGTTTTCATCCTCTCAATCCTGTCTTAGCCTATTGTGGGGCACATGATATTCATCTACTGTTGATTTAAAGGATTCATCCCGATGGAAAACATCCTAAATATCCATGATTGATCATGAAATTCCATCTCTGGGTTACATGGAATTCAATACTCTAAATTAATTTCCAAAAACATCTGCACAAGTATATTTTTCATTAGAACTAAAAATGTATTATTCCGTCACATAGTATATAGATTCATATAGAATGAAATTACTATCAATAACCTCTTTAATAAGAACATCAATATTCCATTACCATTCAGTATCATCAGTAGGACTGATATGAAATTTTTTTCCCATACTGTTAAACATTCCACATCCTAATGCCAACCAGAAATGTTGATTGAATTTATCATAATAATAAAAATATAGGATGGGTAACTCGAATCTGCATTCTTATTTCTTACTAAGACACTTATAGATAGATGTACCATGTTCAAGCGATGTCATTATGTAGGATATTTCAATATTTATTCTTGTGTAGACACGCATTCCATTGATTTTTGTGGGGGACCTAGTTGGAATCTCTCTTCATCCAGAAATAGTTTCAAATTATTATTCATAATTACTTGTAATACACATGTAAATGATCAATATATTATTATTATTATTGATCAATTATACCAAAATTCCATGTATTTATTTCTATTCCATGCATAAGATCGATATATTGTTCATGGACAATACATAGAGGCCTGACATCAATCATTCGTGCACCCGATTGAAGGTATACTGGTAGATCATTATTAATTATGATCATTAATTTTCCAAAAAACCTAATAAGATTGTGTTTTCTACATGGTCCATCCATTTAAAAGCATTAAATATTATACATGCCATTAACTTTTCATTTCCCTTTAATGTCCCCTACATTATGAAATTTCCATTAATTCATAAATTGGGAATAAATTTATCCCTATACATTAACCTCCCATTAAAATGAATCTCTTCAATTGACATGATCAAATGTTTTATAATCTCTAGGTATTTGTTCAGTTACTTGAACCCAAATACTTAAACCCCGCCAGTTGCATAGATAATAGATCCCTAAATTTAAAAATGATTAGCTTATCCACCCCTTCCAATATATTCTCAGCAGTAACATTACAATAATGAGTGTCCATGTTCCCTGAAATTGGAACCAATTCCCCTTGTCATTTTACATCAACAAATGGTGACCTGGAATCATGAGATTTATCATGTTCAACTAGATCATTGGAAATTTTATTGAAAATATTTTTTTTGTTAATGGAATTATACCCAACCAAACCTATCATGATTCTACTGCATCTTGAGATTAAATTATTCAATTGATTTTACAGATTTATTATACAATGAAAATTCTAGACTCTCGAGACATATAATCGAAGAGTGGAATATGATGGAGAAGCTTCCATAAAATTTATGCAGTCTCTAAAAATCAATTTAGAGTTCAAGATTGATGTTAACTACAATTATAAATAGTATGAATATGATCATGAAATAGATCAATTTCAATAAAAATTCAGGATTATTGACAATATCAAGATTGTCCATCCTATTTAAAATTGTTAATATGAGACCCCACTACATATGTGACATCCCCATGTACATTTGAGTTCCAAAAAACAATATCTAGCCCCTTACTCAAATCCTAGCGACAATGAGTGATCTTCTTGGAGAAAATAGATCAAATAGTTGTTCTCGTTATTGAATGATGAAGAATCCAAATTTGAGAGATACCAAAGCCAAAGAACATGGGAAAATAACTTGTTCTCCTTAAAAGGGAAAAAGTAAATATTCCATTACCTATTAAAATCATTATACAATAATCAATGACCAAATAATGATAAATCCATATCCACATTTCAACTATTTTCCATTAAATACAATTCTACAATACTGAAGGATGATCATGGAGATGTATATTTTATTCATCTATATGGTCATAAAATAAATTTATCGTTCCCCTCTACGTAGGCTATGTGTCCATTACCAATAATAATTTTTGAAAAAATGAATTTGAGGGTCTTAAAATATGTATTACATATACACATTCAATATCACCTACATGAAATATAATAATGTTTCATGTTAGTTACTTTGAAAGCCTATAAATTATATCATATAAATAAAACAGTATAGAAACATGACACACTGACTAAATATATAAAAAATAATTGAAAATATTGCTTATTTATTAAGAAATAATGGAAAACAATTTCAATGGAACAAAATAGTATTGTTTCAAAACAAAAACTAAGACAAAATATGTCATTAATAGAGCTAAAAATGGGCTTTTTCATCCCCAAATAAGAGATTGCTACCAGGGTGAGATAAAAAGTCTTAGACATTTATCATTACTAAAAATGTTCTAATAAATGCTTCTATTTTCAAGACTATAACAATAAAAGGTAATGTGATCATTATCTATTTTTTTAGGATCACTAATAAAATATAACATTTACTAGTTCTTTGAAAACCATCAATAAAGGATACCTTTATCATATCATAGAAAATAACTGATAAAGGAATGCTTTATCAGAGTGTCTACAAGAACTATTAAAAGAACCCCTTATTAGTACTTCTAAATATGATGAAAAAGGTACCCATTAACAACACTTCTACATGAAATGATAAAGGGGCATGATGTAGTATTTTGTAACAACACAACTCTTCACCCAATACTCCACAAATTTATTAAAATCAAGTACCAAAATAATAAATAAAATGAAATAAATTTTTTATTCCAAATACAAAATAAATCAGTATATTATTGATATTTAAAATAATTATTTATACAATTATATAAGTTCAAATTGCTACATTCCATCAAAAAAATCAATTACCATTTTTATTTTTATCATAATACATTCTTGATAAGAAAACAAACCTGTTAATGAAATCAATTCTAATCATATAAATAATATAAATAAATAAATTTGTATATTTTTTAATATTCATATAAAATTAAATTCAAATAATGAACAATGTGTATTAGATTGAGTTTCTTCTATGTATTTCACATCAAACCATTCGTTATTTGTCTTCATGAATTATCTATGTAAAAATTAACTAAATAATTATCGGAAAAAAATATAATGAAATTAATTATTTAATAGTAGATAAAAGGAAGATAAAAAATATATTCTTATTATCTAGTTTTTGGAAATGTGATGTGTGTTATAAAAGAAAAAGGAACATATATAATTAAGAGATGAACATAGAGGAATACTGGTAACCCCATGCCTCTGAATGATTTTTGGTTGATTCGTACACATCTCAAATGACATAAGGCTAGTTTTATTTATTTATCAATATAATCTGAATGTGTTTTCATGGATTTGATTATGTCACACGCCATTAAATTTAAATGTCATTTTAAACATGACACACATATTTTGACACATAATAATCACCTTGTGTTTCCATTTTAATGTGATACCAGTTCTTAAAAATAATATATAATTTATGAATCACTTTCATAAATTATCAATTAAATCCATGCATGTCTTATAATTTTTTCATGATTGAAATATTATAAATTAAAACCATAATTTAAACAGATAATATATAATTTGAATCATATCTAGAACATCATATACATGATGGATTTTTATATGATTCCTATAAATATAAAATGACATACAAGTTGTTTTCCAAAATTATCAAGGAAATATGAACATGTTGTCTTAATTTTAAGTATGATATTATCTAGACAGTACTCTTGGACTTTAGGAATGCTCACCTAATGCATTCTAGAAATAATCCTGGATGGTCACACATAAACATTTTTTGGTGGTCTCGGTAAATTTTATTTCAATTTAGAAAATGAAATAAACAATTTTCTCCTGATCATGGAATAAATATATTCATGTAAAAATTATCAAATATATTAAATTACATTTATTTATTTATCTTATTGAACATTTAATAAAAAATTATTTACTATTGTTCAAATAAAATATTTATTTATGAAAATAATTTATTTATATATCTATTCAGGTGCTCAATATATGGAAGTGGAGTTTTAGCTGACTAAGGCTGGTTCGGTTGTAAAAATAAATATTTGAAAGATGGTAAATAAATATTTAAATTGCTGGAAGAAGTTAAAATAATAACGAAGTTTCCATTATTTTGTGACTCAAAATTTTATTTATAATTCTATTTTTCTCATGATTACACACCATAAATAGTGAAGTGAAATAATTTATATGATCATGGTTTTTCTCTATGTTCATGAATTTACATAATTTATATTCGAAAATTAAATATTATAACTAATTTTCTATGAATATAAATAGACAAGAATGCCTATTATGTGAGACACCCACACAAAACTGAATCGCACACCCGGTGAATTGGGAATTTTTTATAAAACGCTTTCTCCCTCGAATCCTCTTCCCACCCCTCTCATGAACGTGAGACGTTCATCAAGGATGTATAGCAGGAGATCAATAATGAACAACACAAGACACTCTCTTTACCAAGAATGCACCCAAAGAACGACCATCGTCGAACTGAGGCCATTAGAGCACATGTGGATCATCACTTAAGGGAGTATAGTTTAGATCCTTACAAGCACAATGAGATTATCCAGAAGGGTAATTCGAGATTATTAGCATCATAATTAAAGATAATATAGAAGATCTAGATGTTATTTTGTATATGAAATTAATTTAATTAATTATAAATATGATCTAGAAGATTCTCTCTAAATATTTAGGTCATCATGATTCTATATATAAATGCTTTATTCAATTATGTGTATATTTGTGTTCAAATTTGTATTGATCATGGAACAATCAATTATCATTGTAAAAATCAATGTTGGGATCCATCCAAACCACGATTCCGCTGCGCCCAGAACATTCAAGTGGTATAAGATGGGTTCCATCATAGTTTATAATTATTTAAATATTTCGTTGATGATTTATGCATTTAATTATTTAGTTCATTAAATTAATGTTAATTTTTCTCCAAATATGAATCTCAAGATCAATTTCTCCTCATTTATTTATTATTATTCTTATAGAAATGATATTTTCATTTTAAATTGAATTAAAATAAAATTAAGGATCTCATCTGGAGGTACCAAAGGTTCATGGACGTACAACACTAGAACACATCGTATAGTCAAGATTCAATGTTTTAGACTGGACCACTAAATTAGGTTGTGTGTTGGATTCTTTCTATGTCTTAAATGTCTCTATGTGTTGACCAAAAACAAGTCGCACATGGTTTCTTAATTACACATATTGTAGTCCACTAGACACAGCGTGTATTACCTTCAGTATAGGGTTAGAATATGTATCCCATACATAGCCTACCCGGCTGGAAACTGTGTATTGCGGATACTACACAGCGTGTGGTCGACTGAACACATAGTGTACACTGGTGATTTATGTTGTACACATACATGTCATTTCCTCGTCTGTGTACGTCAGATATACTATGAAAGATAGTACACATCGTATAGTTGTATGTACACACTGTGTACTAATTCAAATTAAAATGATTTATTAAAATTTATCATTTTATTATACAAACCCTTGAGACATGTACCATCGTGAATGCGTACTGCTGAGGCACAATAGGTGATAGTTGTATTATATATATGTGATTAATTTAATATCTGTGTAATGTTCATATCTACTCATTGGGTATATATGAATATGAATTCAATAGGTTTCCTCCAATGATCGAGTAATGTAAAATGATATATTTAAATGAATTTATTTGTCTAACATTATGATGGATTAGAATCTCAAGGAAATTCAGGAAAAAAAATTTATATGAAAGGATTGATTAATTAAAGATGATAATTAATTGATTTGAGCATGATTTATCTTAAAATAGAATTATTAAATAACTGAATTATAGTTTTATTTATGTGTAAATATTATTGCATGTATGGATGATCATTGGATAGAACAATATCTTTTTATGTTGATTGTTTATTTATATTCATTTATATAAATTATATTTATTATCTGATGAGCCATGTCGCCTCATTAATATGTAGGGAATGTGTGCCAATGGTTTATGTTATATAAAACCCATTTTTACCACTCACATGCGTGTGTGCTAATAAATCCATATGTAATGGATGGAACTCCAAGGCTAGTAGAGGCGGTTCATATTAGAGCCGAAAGAAAACCAATCACAATAGATATAGATATGGACATGTGGAAAGTTGTATATACATACAGAAAATGTGAAAGATGTTTCTCTCATAGGTCAGTGTTAGTTTATCAACAACTATATAAAGTAACCATTAGAAATTCTACTGATCATTCTCATTATTTTATTTCAGGTAATTTCATGGTATAACATTTTGGATGTGTTGTCACAACCTCCTAAGTAATGAATTCAACAATCATGCATGGTAGAACTAAAACAAAATAGACTAATACATAAATATTATCAAGACATGTTTAATCACTTGTGTATGTTCCACTTAATATTAAAAAGCCTGTGAAAATGAAAATAATCAATTCAATGATAAAAGAAAAAAATCCCTAAAATAAAATATTTTGTTAGACCAATCTTTTTATAACTTGGTTAAGAAAAAAATACAATAAAACTATGTATTTGAACAACCCTTGTTTGGACACATAATATTATAAATGAAGCCCTTATGAATGGTTTCTGGTTGAATTAACCATATTACATCAATCAGAGAAACCCTTGGAAGACAAGGTGCAATATTGGAGTCACGAGATGAGGAAATCCAAAATCCTGGTTTCAGGATGTGGGATTCCACTCAAAAGATCAATGAGCTGCAAAATCGCAGTTGGAAAAGACATGACTGTTTAAATACCTTTTAATAGCTCAACCAATCCTTGTGGGGGTTATGAAAAAGAGAATATTCATCCTTGGCACCATAATTTCATGGAATCTGGGAATTCTGAGTTCAATGGTGAGCGATATTGGGGCTTGATAAAATAATTAGAGACATAATAAAAATTTATTATTTCTCAAAAAGGTAATCAATACTGTATTAATGATCTCCACATTTAATTTTAGTATAAAATGAAAAACTAATTAAACACAATATATCAGTGATCAATTCTCTATAAAGACAACATCCCCAATAATAGTATCTTCCACGAATGGTTTAGACGCCTTCAGGTTATCCTACGACATGAACGGAAGTATTACGAGATGGAGTCAGCATTACCTGATCCTCCTTCCAAAGAGGGGAGTGATAAGGATTTCTTGGTCTATGAGAAACATTTTAATGATTTGGCCAGCGTTCACTGTTTGATTCTATCATCATTGTCTAGTGAGCTCATGATGTCTCATGGAAACATGAATGTTTTTATCATTCTCGAGCACCTCAGGGCTCTTACCATGAGATTGATATAAATGAATTGTTTGAGATCTCTATTTCACTATTCAGAGTAAGCTTAGAGAAGGTTTCCCAGAAGTGCCTCATGTAGTCAAGATCATTGGCTACATTGAGTGCTGGGATTTTCTATGTTTTAAACTCCCCATGACAATGGGCACCGATCTGAATAACACATCACTCCATCAGAGCATCTCAAACATTGTTTTAACTATCAATATGGAAAACTTTGAGAAGTCCATATCTAATATTTAAATCCTCATTCGCCTAGGGGATGAATATATGATGCGAGAAAAGACTTATGTCCTTATGGTGAATAATATGAGAGGAAATAATAAGGGCATTAATATCAAAGAATCATCAAGTCCTTCCAATAAAAGTAATATCAAATGGTATGTAATGTAACATGAGGCTATTTTCGATTCATGTGGAATGAAGGGCCCCTAGAAGAATAACTTCACTCAGCCTAAGAAGCATGGAGAAGATTTATGTGCATTTGTTTTTAAATTCTACCTATTTGTTTCAATTAATTGGGTATTTGATAGATATTATGGTTATGATATATGTATTCAAATTCATGAACCACATACATTCAAGAAGATTGACCGAGTGGAGGTAAATCATCTAGAATCCAATGGAGCTAGACTTTTTGTTGTAGCTTTTGTGGACAACCTCATCACGTGTCCAACCAGTATGATCTTGGTGTTACATGGTTGTTATTATGTGTCTTCTATTAATAAAAACATTATTTTCATATCTAGACAAGATTCATATGGATTTTTTTGTCATGTTTGGAAATAAATGTTTCTTATTTTACAAAGATATTTTTTTTTGGAACGGAACATGTATACAACGGTCATTATGTGTTAGACCTCACAATCCAGGTAATGGAAATTGATAACAAAAGTACTACACATGTCTTATGCGTCACCAAACATCTGAATCGCATGCTGCGTGATAAAAATGAGAAACTCCTGGAAAATATATATCAATATGGATATTTAGATTCTTTCGAGATAAAACCTAGGGGTGTATGGAATGAATGATTACAATGAAAAATGACCAAAGCCCTATTTTGTGTGAAAGGTTAATGGGATAAATAGATTCTTGAATTGGTTCAAACTAATGTGTATTCCATTTATAGTTGATGCAAGGAAAGTGTACTCATACTTCATAACTTTTATAGATGCTTTTTGAATATTTAGATATATCTACTAAATGTGGATTAAGTCGGATTCTGTTGATAAATTCAAGGAATACAAGAATAATTTGAGAACCATCTTGGTAAGAATATTAAGAAACTCCAAACAGACTGAGGTGGAGATTATCTTAATCATAACATCATTTATAACTTAGAGAAGATTGGGATACTATCCCAAATCCAACCTCAATACATGCCCCTATGCAATAGTGTGAGTTAAAGGAGGATGTACACTCTGTTTTACATGGTGAGATCAATGTTGAGTCATTCAGGTCTTCTGTTATCCTTTTGGTGGTATGGGTTATAAACATTGTCACACATTATAACCCAAGTACAATATAAATTGATAAATTTTATTCCATTCATTTTATGGAGTGGAATGAAATCAATATTATCGAATTTACTTGTGTGGGGATGAAATTTGTTTTTTACGGCCACATTAAGTTACAAACATGCACCCCAAGGAACAAGGTTTACCTTTATAGGATAACCTAAAGAAACAAGGTGATGTTACCTATACAACCCCCTAGACATATAGGATTTAGTTGAAGGACACATCATATTCCTTGAATGGGAACACAAATCCTAAAGGCATAGTGGGAGAGAGGTTGACATCCAAAAAGATGAGGCTCTATGTACAAATGTGTTTTTACATGAACAAAATCATCAATGACCCGTTGAAGGATGAATTGGTCTAGAGACACATGAGCTTTATATGAGATCAGTATATGTTAGAAAACTATAAATTTATGATTTTATAGTTAACAAGGATGGTGACTCATTATTAACTGATAATAATTACAATCAAACCTACATGGAAGCAATAAGAGGAACAATTTTTACCATGTGGCCAGAAGCCATAAATTCTGAAATAGATACACTGTAACAGAAAAAGTCTAGATTTTGGTATATCCTACACTTAATGTAAATAATGTTGGTTGGAAATTTGTATTTAAGAAGAAACTGGACATGGATGGAAAATTCATCCCCTATAAGGAATGACTAGTTGTAAAAGGGTTCAAACTGTGTCATGGAATTGACAATGACGAATCGTTTTCCCTAGTTGCAATACTGAAATCCATCAGAATTCTATTGTCCATTAACACTAACCATGAATATGAGATTCTGTAAATGGAAGTCAAAATAGACGCCCTTAACCGAAACCTTATGGATAATGTCTACATGACACATCCTGAAAGGTTTATGACTCCAAATGCTACCAATAAGGTATGAAATTTTCATAAATCCATTTATGGAATAAGGAAAGAATCCAGGTCATGGAACATTCATTTAGATGTATCCATAATGAAATTTGGTTTTATGAATAATGAATGTGAGTCTATTGTCGAAAAATTGATTAGTGGGAGGGTAGTCGTTTTCCTAATAGTATATGTTGATAACATATTACTTAGTGGAAATGAGATACCATTCGTACAGTCTGTTAAGGAATTATTGAATCAATGATTCTCCAAGAAGGACTTCATTGAGGTAGAATATATTCATGTCATCAAGATCAGTCATGATAGATTCCAGAGACTGTTGGGAATAATTCAATGTACATACATTGATATTAAACTTTAGATATTCAGTATGGAACATTCAAGGAGAGTATATTTTCCAATATCACTAGGAATTCATCTATCCAAGAAAATGTGTCCTCACACACATGTGGAAATAATAATAATGGAAAGAAATCCTTACGCATCACCAATTGGGTAATTCATTCATTCCATGCTATGTACTATACTGGATGTTTCCTACGCATTGAAGGTGGTAGTCATATATCAAGTTGTCCCAAGTGACAACCATTGGATTCCAGTCAATTCTATCTTAATGATTATGAGTCGTAATAAATATTTTTCAAGGTTTATGGTGGAGATGAGAAACTTTTTATTATAGGATATGCAAGATAATCTTTCTAGACAGATCATGATAACATAATGTTGCAAAAACGATACATATTCACATTAAAAATACATGGAATGAGCAGGAAGATCTCAATACATTGTGTGGTCGTATATCCTACAATAGACATTGATTATATCAAATCTTCTGAGGCGGATAAAGTAGAAGTTTAGATAATATTCTTCATCATGTATCTGTATGTGATACTTAGAAATAAAGATCCCAGCACACTATACCATGATAATACTATAGCGGTGGCTCTCAAAAGGGAGCCAAGGTAATATCAGCAGACACAGAAGATATTTCTGATGTGTCATATCTTGAGGGATTTATCTCCGAGAGGTGAAGTAGTAGTGAGTAGTATTTCTATGGAAGACAATGTGGTGTAACCCTTGACTAAAGCCATGACTCAACAGAAACGTGATCACAATGTGAGGTCGAGCGGGCTGAAATTCATAGGCTGTTGGCTCTAGTCCAAGAAATAGTTTGTAATAGTTGGTGTCCTAGAACAATCTTTTTGTACATTGATTAGAAGTATATTTAATATATTTCTATATTAAACATATTGTTACATATTGTCCATTGTTATGCATGACTATGATTTAATAAAGTCATATAGTATTTGTTGCATTAATAAAGTCATGGTAGTTATTTGCTATGACGAGATCCTTGAAATTCTATAACAATATTCTAAAATATATTCTTATGGTTGGTTGAAATACAATGATGAGACACATAGCATACAGTCCATCCGTTTTTCTTACTCGTAAGCAGATGAGACTACCTCCCAAAAAAGTTCACAATTGGTAAAATCCATGACAAATAATTATGAGAACAAGCCGGCTAGTAAGGATTCTACATGTTTGGTGTCATTATATATTTCTATATGTGAGTTTGTCAATTGATTTAAGACTTAAATATTATTATTAATAAATGTCATGAATCATGCACTTTGATTTCATGACGAAACTGGTCAAACATACAACTGGTGGGAAGTAGCGTATGTTAGATGCATCACTAGTGTCATGTAATTAATGGAAAAGTTGGAGAAGGATTTCCCCTTCCATTTATGGATGTTGATATCTCAGCTATTTGACAAAATAGATCCGTATAATGAAATTCCATGTCCATGGTGTTACGATGAGTTTATTTCTGGTATTCAAAGAACCATGTATCAATAATAATGGATGATGACACTATCATGAAACGTGTATGGTGAGACGTATCAACATTACATTACATTCATTTGTGTGACTTGACCCATTACTAGATAGTATCCTTACCCTTTAGGCAATCTTGTCTAATGACAATGAGAAAATAATCTTATAGGGTCGCACACTAAGAACTTTTTGTGGTCTCGGTAAAATTTTGGTTGAAATTATTTAATGAAATTAGTATTTTTCTAAACACCATGGAATTATTTTATTTATGTTATAATAATTGCAAAAAATAATCAAAATATTTTATTTATTTTTTGGAACATTTAACAAATATTTATTTACATGTTTTTAAATAAAATGTTTACTTAAGAGAATAATTTATTTATTTATTTATTTGATTGTTCATTAACTAGAAGTGCATTTTTGGCGGTCCATGGAAGGTTCAGTAGTAAACTAATTATTTTCATGATGGTAAATAATAAATTAACTAGTTTGAAATGGTTAATATAATAATGAATCTACTGGTATTTTATGATGCATAATCTTATTTAAAATTCTGTTTTGTGCAAGTCAGCTCATCATAAATAATGACATAGTATTATAAGTATGCATATTATACCAAACACCCACTCGACACTTAATCACACACCTGGTGAATTGAGAACTATTGATCTAAACTATTTCTCTCTTGAATCATCTTCCTAACCTTCTTATGAATGTTAGCCATTCTTCAGGACTAATGAACAAGCGATATGAAATGAAAGACAAAATACACTCACTTCACTGCGCTAGCACCCGGAGAAAAAGCGACATCAATTTGAGGCTATTAGAGAATGTGTGGATCAATGCTACTAGATTCTAGTTTGGATTCGTAAAAGTGCAATGTGATAATCCAGATGTGTTATTATGGATGATCAGCATCATCGATGAAGAAAATACTGATGATCCTGGTATTATTTTCAATATGAAATTAATTAAAATATATTATTAACATGATGTGAAAGATAATCTCTTAAGGTTTCAGGACTCTTCCTTCATCATCAAAATCATTTATTCTATTCCTTGGAGACTGGTATTCTTTATTATATTGATCATAGAATAATCAATTATCAGGGTAAAAATAAATTTTGGGTTCCCTCCAAGCCATGATTCTGCTATGCCCGGATCCATCATAAAAAAAGCACTGATAATGGAACCTTTTATGATTTCTTTCTTAAAAGTGCAGAAAGAACTAAAAATTATGGAAAATAACACTATAAATAATAAGGACCACAATATAACAGAGTTTGACATCTTTCAACAGCTCTATGAAGCACCATCCACACACACCCCAACCACCACTTTAATAGTTCTTGGAACACACCCTTCCCAGCCTTGCTCTAGGCCCCCATACACACACTCATTGACCCCAACATCTTGGATTAGAACCTGATACTTCTCTAATGTGCATCTTCAAAATTATTACAGTACTGCAGAAAACGTTTTTTACATCACCATTTTTTACGTCGGTTATATATAACCGATGTAAAAATGCAGCGAGTAGATTTTGAACATCGGTTATTTTAATAAACGACGTTAAAAAACGTGCATGTTCGGTTTTTACGTCGGTAATAGGATAACTGACGTAAGAAACCAATTCGTGGGGGGTTTTTTACGTCGGTTATTTGGAAACCGACGTAAAAAACCCGATATCTACCCGTTTTTTACATCGGTCATCAAATAACCGATGTAAAAAACCAAAGCGTGGGGTTTTTTACGTTAGTTATTTTATAATCGATGGAAAAAACGAGATGTCTATCGGTTTTTTATGTCCGTTATAAAATAACCGACATAAAAAACCCCCCCTTTCTTTGGTTTTTTACGTCGGTTATTTGATAACCGACGTAAAAAAAGCGTAGAGATCTGGTTTTTATGTCGGTTTCCAAATAACCTATGTAAAAAACCCCCCATGCATTGGTTTTTTACGTATGTTATCTTATAACCAACGTAAAAAACCAAAGCACGGGGGGGTTTTTTACGTCGTTTATAAAATAACCGACGTAAAAAACCAAAGCGCGGGAGCTTTTTTACGTAGGTTTTAAAATAACTGATGTTATAAATTTAAAAAATAGTTTATAACATCGGTTATATAATTATCGACGTTATAAAACATTTAAAGAAATTAAAGCCCCGTGGACTGTCATTTACGATTTTTCGATTGACAGTCTGCCGGCTCGTCTCTCCCGTGCGGTAAACCCTAATCGGCTCGTTGATCGACCTGTGTTAAACTCAATTTGGCTTCATTTTTTATCTTCTTCACTCCTCTCAGATCTATCATCTTATCTCGCAACATTCATGTAAGCCTTCGACGAATTTATTTCGTTCATTTTTTTCATGAATATTCTATAATTATGTTTTGCGATTCTTGTACATTTAATGTAAACAAGAGGTAGTGGTATCCAATTATGCACCTCATTACTATTTTGATAAGATGGTGATGAGATAATCTAAGATACATATGATTCATTGATGGAAGTGATATAATTTCACATGGTGTAGTATGATTTATGGGCAGGGTGAGACCATGACATTAGCATTGTGGTGTGAGAGGAAAACTAGTGGAGAAGTAGTATCTGAGAACCTTAATTTTAATATATATATATATATATATATATAATTTTTTATACGAAAAGGTTTATTTATATGAATTATTTTGTGAGTGATCCATAGTGAGTATATGAAACTATTTTCCTTATTTAGGTGATGATTTAGATTCCTTTTTTCATAGGGCTTTAGTGTGCTTCCTCAACATTTTCATGAGATGTTTTAGGGAGGATCTTACTATGTATACATGTTATGCCCACCATACATAAATATAAACATTTTTTTTGGTTTTTAGAAGCAATTTGTAGTTTTTTATAGATTTTAGTAGCATGGAAGTGTTGTGGAGTAGCTTTCATGAGTATATAGAGTTTATTGTTTCTTCCTAGTTTTACTTTTTAGTACTAATAATCTTCTTTTTGGTTTATGTACAACAATACATGTATCAATTCATGCATAATTATCTAAATTTATTCATTTAGAACTGAGGAGTGTTACTTTTGGTGGGAGAAGATCCTAAATAATATGGTATGAATTCATTCTATCATAACCATAAATAAAATATAGTTGTATTTTATTTATCATATACATCATCTTATACTCTTCTTTTTCATCACAAACCCTTTGAGAATAAAAAACCAAACTAACGGCTTCGGTATCCAGATTGACTTTTGTTATAGAATATGGGACATCGAAATCAAATTATTTAACATATTCCCCCCAAAAACACTTCCATTGATTTTTATAATTGTGTGAAAATATTTACCAAATGGATTTAGGGTCTACAAGAAAAAATTAATAAAAAGTTAAATAGGTACTTTATCTAATATATTAAAACATCAAAACTGCAATAAAAATTAAACTATGTAGGCTTCATGGTTTTCTTTGATTCAATGAAATTTAAAACTGTTATATCTAACTATATTTTATTTTAAAAATAATATTCAAGCATATTTTTTTACGCACCTATAGATTTGTTTTATTTTTTAAATTGTTTTAAATTCAATTTATGATTTTTTTTCATATAAACATAAATTTGTCTTATATTAAAAAAATATATTTTTTTTGATATTTGGTATAGGTAATAATGAATCAAAGTTGGATTACGACACATCGAATGAGAAATGTATTTGAGGAAGGTGTTGATGCCTTCTTGGAATTTTCAAAATGAAATGTTCCATGTAGTGACATTTTTTTCTGTTCATGCCTGAAATGTTTGAATATGAAGAAGTTGAAAAGTAGAGAGATAAAAGATCATTTGATTTGTCATGGTTTTAATCCAAGTTACAGCCCTTAGATTTTTCATGGTGGAACTGGAAGGAATGTCACTGATGATGATGATTCGCAAGATGGTAAATCTGATGCAATTGAAGAGATGATTCACGATATTGTAGAAGAACAAATGGAGATAGAACCGACAGTTGTGCATCTATATGGTGATGCTGAAAAACCATTATATCTTGGTTGTACAGATTTTACAGTTTTGTCAGCGGTGTTAAGTTTGAATAACCTGAAGGTGAAGCATGGATGGAGTGACAAAAGTTTTATAAAGCTGCTACAATTGATGAAAGACATTCTTCCATAAGATAACGATCTTACAAACTCACATTACAAAGCCAAGAAAATATTATGCCCGATGGGATTGGGATACAATAAAATACATGCATGTCCAAATGACTGCATTATATATAGGAAGGAATATGAATTTCTGTCAGAGTGTCCTAAATGTGGGACATCACGGTATAAGGTGAAAGAAAAATCACAGGCTGATGTAGAGATTACAAAGCTCCCTTAAAAGGTATATTGGTATCTTCCTATAAGTAATCATTTCAAACGTTTATTTTCTAATTCACATGATGCAAAAAGGTTATAATGGCATGCTGAAGAGCAGGTATGTGATGGAAAAATACGCCATCCAGCTGATTTTCCACAATGGAAGAAAATTGATGCGCATTATTCTACATTTGGAAATGAAATTAGAAATATCAGACTAGGGTTGTGCACAGATGGAATGAATCCATACCGAAAACTCAGTAGCACACGTAGTTCATGGTCTGTTTTATTGGTAATTTACAACCTCTCTCTTGATGTTTGTATGAAGCGCAAATATGTCATGTTGAGTACAATGATCTCTGGTCCAAAGCAACCCGGTAATGATATTGATGTTTACTTGTCACCGTTGATTGATGATTTGAAACTATTATGGGTTGATGGTATTAGGGTGTATGATTCTTATAAAATGGTATATTTTCATCTGCATGTTGTGCTTCTGTTCACTATAAATGACTTCCCAACATATGGAAATTTGTCTGGATATAGTGTTAAATGGCATAAAGCATGTCCAATTTTCGAACAAGAGACGTTATATTGTCTATTGCATCATGGGAGGAATACAGTGTACATGGGTCATCGAATGTTTTTGCCTATGGAACACCCTTATAGAAGACTAAAAAAGGAATTCAATGACTCACAAGAATTTGATACTGCTCCAAAACATTTATCCCATGATCTGTATTTTGAGAGGGTGAAAAACCTTGACATGACATTGGGAAAGACACAGAAATCTAGTAATGATAGACATATTTGGAAGAAAAGGTCAATTTTTTTTGAGCTACCATATTGGAAGTATCATGAAGTTAAACATAATATTGATATCATTCACGTGGAGAAGAATATCTGTGATTATTTGATTGGAACATTGTTAGATATTAACGGAAATACTAAAGATGGGTTGAATGCAAGATTAGACATACTATCAATGTGAATACGTTTGGAGTTAGCTCCCACTCCAAATAGAAGACGAACATTTCTTCCCCCGGCTTGTCATACATTATCGACGAGGGAGAAAATTAGCACTTATCAGTGTCTTCAAGATACCAATGTGCCTCAAGGTTATTCTTCTAATGTAAAAAATTTTTCTCATTGAAGGACTTAAAGTTGATAGGTATGAAATCACATGATTTTCACATCATGATGCAACAAATTCTACTAGTTGTGTTGCGTGGAATATTGCCCATTTGTGTCTGAAAGACTATATTGATGTTGTATTATTTTTTCAATTCAATTTGTAACAAGGCGATTGATGTGAATGATTTGAACATTTTGGAAAAGGATGCAATTTTTATACATTGTCAATTGTAAATGTATTTTCCTCCAACTTTTTTTGATATAATGGTGAATTTAATGATTCATCTGGTTCGAGAAATAAATCATTGTGGACCTGTATATCTTCGTTGGATGTATCCTTTTGAAAGGTATTTGAAAATATTAGAGGGGTATGTTAAAAATCAATATCGACCTGAAGCCTCCATTATTGAAAATTATATTTCTAAGGAGGTAGCCTAGTTTTTTACAAGCTACATGGCTGCGGCGCAACACATAGGTTTGCCTCCATCTCTCCATGAATGAGTTAATAATGAGGGAAAGGGGATTCACGGCATGAAAGTCAAACCATTGTCAGCGGAACAGATGAAGAAGTTATAATCATACATCGTGAATAACATAGTTGATGCTCAACCGTATATCACATCTCATATTAATGAGTTGAAACAATTTCATCAAAAGAAGAAAGAAATGTGGATTTTGAATGAGCACAACAAAACTTTTTTGTCATGGATTAAAAAGACATTGCTTGGTAGATCAGATGTATCAGAGACATTAAAATGAGAAGTGGGTGGTCCATGTTTAAATGTGATAAAATGGTCCGGTTATGACATTAATGGTTATACATTTCATACAAAAGCTCAGGACAACAAAATTGCAGTTCAGAATAGTTGTGTATTGGTGTTTGCAGAAGCAATGCCTTTTTCGAGTGCTAAGGACAAAAACCCAATTTCTGCATCAAGTGCATACTATGGAGTGATTGAAGACATATGGGAGGTTGATTACATTAAAGTTAAAGGTCACGTTTTTAACTGTAAATGGTTTAACGGTAACAACAGTGTCAGACATGATGAATTTGGAATGACACTTGTTAATCTGAATAGATTGGAAGACACAACTGATTCTTTTATAATGGAAACACATGAAAAACAAATATTCTATGTAGTAGATCAATCAGATATGCAGTGGTCTGTTGTTTTACAAGGGAAAAACAATATGTTGGTGAGGATGAACTTGATGAATATGCTGATTTATGTGAGATCCCTACTTCCATGGAAATATTAACAGAACATAATGATGATCATGTTGAAGAAATAGTTTGTGCCATAAGGAACGATCACGACGAAGGAATTTGGGAAAACAATACATTTTTACATTCCTAAAATTACAGGTAACATATGTTTATTTCTTGTTTACATTTATTTTTTCCATAAAGATAGATATTGTAAGTTTTTTATTTATGAAATCATGTTTTAAAATAAAATAAGTATATGTTTTTGTTTGTTTTATGTTTTTTAGTTTACTTTATCATGTTTATAACCATTACATGAATTTTAAAATGCTAATTTTTGTTCACTGACAATTACTTTACCATGTTTACAATGTTTACCAGGTTTACCATTTTTACCTTTTTTACCATGTTGACTATCTTGACTATCGTTGCCATCTTTACCATTGTTTAACATGCTTGCCATATTACCGATTTTTACTATTATGTAACTTAGTACACATTTCTATTTTTTGATTACAGTAGTATTAAAATATTTGAATTTGTATATTTGTGAACTGGCATTTGTTTTTTTGATTTGAAGGATAATGACAGATCATTCAGATGATAAACCACATGATTCTGGAGATGAGCATATTGCTGGTCATACCTCTGGGGATGAAAATTCACATTCTACTATTATTACAAAGAGTTCAAAGGTTGGTAAACGTGGGTGCACACGTTTACCAAAATTATCACTTGCTCATACGCAGGATTAGAGGATAGTCGTTGAGTTTGATGATGATGATATTCCTAGAGGTCCGAATGCCAAAGATTTTAAGAGTTTTGTTGCAACTCAGGCTAAGACCAAAGTAAGCATTTTGTATGATGATTGGAGAGGTGTGGATAAAGAGATTATCTCTCAGTTGTGGGAGACAATTTTTGTAAGATCTTTTGTCATTGTTTGACAATTATTTTAATGTTTCTAGTATATATAATATGTTTATCCTCTTCTTTATCATATACCATTGGATATTACTGACACTGGAGGAGTAAGGAAGAAATGGTTATCATTGGATGCCAGGAGATGGAGGGATTTCAAATCAACCCTCTCATATGATTTCATTTATGGTCATAGGAGTCACGATGATCCATGTTGTATATATCCTTTTATAGATGAAGACACATGGAGAATGTTTTTTGAATGTAGAAAAAAAGAGTCATTTATGGTAAGGGAAATGTAAACATTTATAAAAATTCTTATATAAATGATTTTTTTAATGTTCTGTTAATGATTTCATATTCATAAATTATAGCAAACAAGGAAAGATCATCAGGACATCCAATCTAAAAATTTATACACTCATAGTTTATCTCGGGGAGGGTATGCATTATTGGAAGAACAAATGATGGCGGAAAAATTTTAACAACTAAGAGTTGAGTCTTCAAGCTCTGGAGAGGTATCCCCTCCATCCCCTCCAACTAGACATGAAAAATGGTAGAGAGCTCGGAAGGGAAAAAAGGGAAATATCTTTCGGAAGAATCTAGAATCGTAGCTGAGAGGATTGTAAGATATCTATTTAATTTATTTTAGTTAACTTTTTTCTTCATATAAGATTCAATCATTACAGAAATGTTCAATTAATTAATACAGGACTCTTTTGAGGAGAAGTGTTCAGAGGGGACATTTATAGTTACTAGGAGGGAAGATATTTTATTTGCAGCATTGGGAAGGCCCGAACATCTTGGTCATGTAAGAGGATATCCGGCAGGTGTATTGGAAAGAAAAGTCTTTCCACGTTATTCAACTTCTATCATTGAGGGGGTTTATAAAAAAATAGAATCCATGGAGGCTGATGTTCAAAATATTAATGCGATGATGGAGGACAAGATTAGAGAGTCGGTGCAGTCTATGTTTGTAGAAATGAAAAGACAATTTCAGACTACAGCTCCCACTCCTCCACCTCCCCCTGCAGACCCCATTATATATCCTCCACCTTCACTAGTAGCACCCACTCCCCCACCTCAGCCTGCGGACCCCATTTTTTATCCTACGCCTCCTCCGCATCTTCCTACATATTGCGACTTGTATGTTGATGATTATCAACATCATATAGTAGCATATGAGTTGGTATATTGTATAGGAGATACAGTTCATCATAAACAATTAGAGGTAGAGAATCAGAGGGTCATTGTACATGATATTATAGATAGATCAGCTAGGGTACCAATACCTACAAATAATGTGGCGATAGTTGGACAGAGTATCGGCCAATTTTTAGTTTGGCCATCCAGACTTCTTCGACTCATTACCATTGAGGTATGAATGTTATATCTTTTATTTTATATTTTTATTAAAGTTGTTTTATCATTTGAAAACGACTCTATTTTTCAATTTTTTTTCACAGGAATACATCAAAGGTAAATAAATACAGTGTAGACAACAACAAAGACAACAAGCTATGACATCAGATACAGATTCTAGTGGTCTTGAAAGATTGTCAAGATATTCACATTTGTTGTTGTGTTTTTATGAGTTTCCAATGGAATCTAATGTCTGTGGACGTGAAATAAGTGTGGGGATTAAAAAAACTGATATCATGGAGTTTGTTACTTGAGATAAGTTGGGCATCAACGTGGTGAAATTTTTTTCCATGTAAGTCTTAACACCTTTTCCCTACGTTATATTTATTAAAAATGTATACTTATGTATGTTTTGAATTAGGTATCTTTATAAACTTTGTGAGAGGAATGAGCTGACAGAAGTGTATGGATTCATGGACCCGCAATTGATTTTCCTTGAAGCATGTCCATTGAATGAGGAACAAAGAATGGTTTATATTGCTGAAGGATTTGAAATGAATATAATCACACAATGTTGGATGATGCCTTTTTGTGAGAGGTATGAAACACATTTCTCTCAAAGAGTTAATTATATTTTAACATAAAAACCCACTAACCGTAAATTTCCTTTTATCAGTGATCATTGGATATTAGGGATTTTTTTCCCAAGGGAGAAAGATCTTTATTGGATATGCTCTATTCATGGTGATGTGCGGGAAAGGTTTAAGAATATTTTGGAAAAGTATGTTTCAATTTTTCAATAGTATTATATATTATAATGAATTTTAAATTTACCCCATTCGTATTATTTTCTTACGGTGCATGAGTTTAATTTCGAAAAAACATAACGAAAAGAAATGCAAAGATCAAATATGTAAATGTGAAGGTAAATTTCCATTTATAATTTGTTCTTTTTGATTTATTATATAAAAATAATATATTGAATTTACACTCATTCAAACAGAATTGTCCTGAACAACAAGGCATCATCGAATGCGGATATTATATGTTAAGATTTATGTATGAAATAATAACAACTGGGACAGTTGTGAATTTTGACGTGGTATGATTTCCTCTTAAACTTTTCCATAATATTTCAATTTGATTTATTCATTATACACGTTAACTATCTTCTTTTACATTTGTAGCTTTTTGATGACCCTCAACCCTATACTGCTGAAGACATCAAACACGTACAAGTGGAGTGGTCAAATTATTTTAAAGGTTTGATTGAATTTTAGTTGTTTGTAATGTAAAATGTAATTTTAAATATTGTAGTTTTAATTGTGTATTTGGTAGTTCTTTAGGTTGGATTTAGATTTTTTTGAAGTTGACAGTGTAAGTTTTGAATGTTATGTTAGTGAATGTTTAATTTTTCTCTACTTCTTGTTTTGGTCTACTGTTGATGGGTTTTGTGGTATGGATTTGGGTATGTGGGGGAGGGGTTCCATGGGTGTGGGGGTGATTTCAGTGGGGTTGGGGGGTGTCCAGCGGTCTGGGAGGGCTGTCCGGTGGGGTGGGGGACAGTCCTGGGGGTGGAAGGGATGTCCAGGGGTGTGGGTAGGCGGTCCAGGGGTGTGGGAGTGTTGTCCTGGGGTGGGGGGTTGTCCAGGGGTGTTTGGGGCTATCCAGGGGTGTGGTGGGGGCTGTCAAGTGGGGTGAGGGGTGAGGGGGTGCTGTTCAGGTGGGTGGGGGGTTGTCGAGGGGTGTTCGGAGGTGTTCGGGGGTCGGGGGGTAGTCCAAGAGTGTGGTGGGGGCTCCAATAGGTTGGGGTTGGGTTGTCCAAGGGGTATACATGAGGGTGGGAGCTCCAATGGGGTGGGGGAGGGCTTTCCAGGGGGTATACATGAGGGTGAGGGCTCCAACGGGGTGGGGGAGGGCTGTCCATGGGGTATAAATGAGGGTGGGGGCTGTCTAGGGGGTATGTTTTATATGTTATCTATGTACATGCTTAATTTTGATCTACTTCTGTTTTTCTGGTACAATTTCTTGATTTGTTTTATGGTTGATTCTGGTGTAGAGAAGATGACTGCATTCTGTTTACAAAAAAATTGGGTTTATCATGTCTCTTATTAAATAACCTACGTTATAAAATTCCTGTAAAATAGTTTATCATGTCGGTTATTTAATAATCGACGTGATAAAAGGCCTGCAAAATGGTTTATCACGTTGGTTATTCAATAACTGACATGATAAAAGGCCTGCAGAATGGTTTATCACCTCGGTTATTTAATAACCGACGTGATAAAGGGCCTGGAGAATGGTTTATCACGTCGGTTTTTGAATAACTGACATGATAAATGGCCTGGACGATGGTTTACCACGTCGGTTATTCTATAACCGCCGTGATAAACTGCCTCCCGCAAGTTTATCACTGTGGTTATAGATTAACCGACGTGGTAATCCCCCCTCCCCCAGTTTTTCACATCGGTTTTATATGAACCGACGTGATAAACCACGCTCAACCCGGTTTATCACGTCGTTTCTATAAGAACCGAAGTGATAAACCCCCTCACCCCGGTTTATCACGTCGGTTCTATATAAACCAACGTGATAAGCCCCCCTCACCCATGTTTATCACGTCAGTTGTTTAATAACCGACGTGATAAACCATTTTCCAGGCCTTTTATCACTTCGGTTGTTAAATAACCGACGTGATAAACCCTTCCCATTTTCTTTAGCACATCGGTTGTAAAATAAACGACGTGATAAACATCGCGATTTTATGTTTTTGACTTCGTTTTTTAAATAACCGACGTCAAAATCCTTATTTATAATGTCGCACATATTAACGTCGGCTAGAAACCGACGTAAAAAATGTTTTCTGGACTAGTGTTAGTCACCCAACCTCATATTTTCTACTTATAATGATATATCTATTTATTTATATGTATATATTTTATTTTTATTTTTATAATATTATATATTTATATTATTTTATATAGAGATATATTAATATATATATATATTCATGTTAATACAAAAATGAGAATATATATATATAGTTACATAATTTATCTGTATATTTATTCATCAATTAATATATATTTCTAACAATTTATTGATATACATTTATAAAATATGGTTTTTTGTGTGTTTACAAATATGTAAATAATTAAATATATATATAATGATGAATATATATATATATATTTATATAATGAGTATCAGTAATTATAATTATACATATTTATATAAATTTATTATAGTTATAAATATTTACATATACTAAATATTAATATGTACATTTATATGTTATAATATATAGACTATATATATCAGTTTGTTAATACGCATACAATAAAACACACTCACACACACATTATATAGGTATATAAATATTCATATATTAGTGTTTTAAATAAAATTGATATTAGTTTTTTATAAGACATATATTATTATGAAATTCATTATATATATTAATTTGTTTAATTAATTATTTGTAAAATAAAATTTATGTTGGTGAATATGTAAAATATATGTATATATTTTTATATAATTTATTATAAATAAATATACATTGTTAAAATTGATAAAATTTCAATTCTATAATTTCAATATGAATTGAAGACCTAAGAATAAATTTATTCTATGCTGAAAAAGTTCATAAATATTGCCTTAAAATATGAACAAAATCCTTCCAAAGTTAAAAAATTGGGGTTTCCAGTCAAAAAATATAAGTTTTAGTGGTCTTATGAGCCACTGGTAGCCTAAACAAATGTGATAATGGTTTACCTGTGTTTCTGATGGCGTTAAGCTCATCGTATTATTTTTTTGGTAGGAGGATGATCTTGATAGAACAAACAAATAAAAAGTTATAGCCTCTTTAAAATTTGAGGTTTATTTTCAACTTATTTTAGAGTTTTTATTTATTTTATGATATTTTGTGTCTTCAAATTGTTATTATATGATTATTACTCCAAAATAATAATCAAATTCGTAATTAATAAAATTTATATAAAAAAAATTTAAGCAATTTTCAGAAAATATATATATTTTAATTGTAGAAGACTAATGATACAAATCTAAATCATATTAATATATATATTTTTTATATTTATATAAATATACATATAAATATATATATCATAAAGTAATATATTATATTTTGATGATATTTTTTTAAATATCTCCTTTATCATCATTATTTAAACATCATTAATAAGTCCCATATTTATTAGGGATACTAAAAAATGTTCTGTTAATGTAGGACAAAATAGCACATCTAAAAAGGAAATGATAAAGGGGGTACCATTATAAGAACTAAAAAATGGTATTTAAAGGTGTTCTTTTAATAGATCATTATTATAACTCTAAAAATTACCCTTTGTCAACTTTTGTTATCGTGGATATGGGTACCCACATTATCGTATCTTTTTTATGTGCTCTTAATTGGTGGCACTGTTAAAACTCATTTTTGTAGCACGAACGATGAGTGTGGGTCGTCCTACAATGGCTACATCTTGTCACCATCTCTCTACCACTTGACCAACTATCCATAGGAGGCTGTCAGTACCATTGATGACAGCATGCTGGAAATTATCATTTGTATGCAACACGGCGTTTAACCCCCATAAAGGGTATACAATCCCGTGGATTTTGATTGGAAATTTTTCAAGTGGTGTCCTGGGAAGACATCAACAAAATAAAAACATGGTAGATTGGTTCACTCTAAAAGGTGTAACTCATCAACTACACATCCAAAAATGATGGTTTCAAAGGCGGAGCCACGATACTAGATTTCCACTATTTTGTCCAACAATGGGGAATCACTAGTGTGGATGATAACCCATACAAGGAAATGTGGGACAATAGTAACAACTAGTGGGGTCCTCTACAACCACTATTAGGGTGTTCCAGACTATGTGGGCCAACAACGAGGCATCCCTATATGATGTTGGGTCCCAGAAGCTTGTTTATAAGGTGATAGACATGAGATGGTGGGAATCAGTTACTATAGAAGTTTAAAAATCAATGGATACATCTCCACTAATCTAACCCACATGGTTATGATGGTAGGGTTCAAGACGACATAGAAAGGAGAAAAATATTAGCTGATAAAGAACTTTTGTGTTAGAGATGGGGAGATGACTGATACATGATGGTGTGGAAGGATGTGGACGACCCACAAGGGAAACGTACATGGCTACACCATAAGGCCTTCGTTGGACGTTCACATCCTACTGCAACATCATGTATCTTCTTGTTGGGGAGAATCAAGTATTAATTTCCAATCATTATTCTGATCCACACACACATTTGTGATCATCTTCGAAGATTCCAAAATCCTCACTTTAAATTACAAGCACAATCCAACCTCATCTAATTCCACTTGTTGGTATGAATCCCGAATATGGGCCGAAAATTTCTTGAAAAACAAATATCGTGAAAAACCCGAATTGATATAATGAGTTTAAAAAAACATGAATGATGATTTATTTATTCTCCTAATACCATTGTGGGTTTCTCACGATGTTTTTTGGAAGAAATTTTCACCCATGATTCAGGATACTCCCCAACACATTTATCATCCCATCTCCCCCATGTTTTATTTATCAACCAATGTTTTTCTGCAATCCTCCATCATAACATGCCTGATTGTCATCACCTTGAGGGAGTAATAATTGTCCATGTTGTCACTGCTTTGGTACCAAATTTTTTTCCCTCTATTGTTTATCACAATAGAAACATGATTTCAATACACAAAATCAAGTTGGGAAGCCTCATTGTGGGCTACAAAGGATTGGAAGTCATTGATGGTGGCCACATGGGATGCCGGGAGTTGGACGTAGGTGTCGTCCATGTCCTGGAAGGGGTTATCATACACTTCGGTGAAGTCTTGATGTTTGAATACATAGTCCAAATCCTTTAACATGGTCTCGGTTTTTCAGCCATCGTTTTCAGATGTGCAGTGGATGAGGTGATGGTTAGAGAGTGACGTTATCTGATTAGTTTTGATTTTGGCGAATCCTACCTATTATTACACTACAAAAAATTCCCTAAAACATCTTTAGGTGGGGTAATCATCTATGTGGGTGACATCACCATGTTCCCTCCAATTGACTTTTTTTCATATTGTTTTTTTGTACTTTCAGCAACCTCACAATAGTGAGCATGGTTACAATAAAGAGACAGTGGATCTTGGCCTATTTACGAGGCCATAAACTCTTCATCTGTGAGCTCAGTGGAGTGCTTGGTAGCCACATGGTATGATTGGTATCCAATGAGTTTGAATTCAATGAAGAACTACATGTTGATTTTGAATACTCTCAAACATGTCTCATTCTCGTCATCATCCAGGTAGCTCTGACCGTGCACCGCCATCCACCACATTGGCTTCACCTGCATGGATACTGGATCGGGCTAGCTACGTCAACAATGAATGACACCCTGGATGGTCGGGCAAGCCATTACCATGGTGAGTTCTAGGACAGTGACATTTGTTAACAGGATTCAAAGAGCTCTGGCCTGAAGTCTTACGGGTCTTATAAGGAGCAATTAGTCGTCCAATCCCTCCTTAAATAAGTCTCATCCAATCCAACCTTTTAAATCTTCACATAAAAACAATCAAAATACATGAATCATGATTATGAATAACAGAGTCACATTAATAAATTCATGACAATAACATTCATTATAATAATTTTATTATAATAATTTTATGAGTAATTAGTTAGTGGATTAATTTTTATTAGTAATTATAAAATTTTATGTGTAATGCATTTTTTATGTATAAATAATTTTATTTATTATCTTTGATTATAATTTTGTAATATTATTTATTTATTGTTATAAAAAATAAAATAAATTAATAATAAATTAATAAATAATGTTTTGGTTTTGTAATTATAAATAGAAATATTATAGTTTTTAATAATTATATAGGGTTACATATATACATATATACAAAAAAATCATTCATTCAGGTACATTACAAAAGATGATAATGATAGGATAATAATGTGAGGATAATAATAATTTATGATAATTATCTCATTATAATGAAGACATTATAATATTGTCTTTATATTAAATTATTAATATTAAAGTGAATAAAATATCAATAATGTTATTATTTATTTATATTAATAATATAATATAATTATTAATATTAATAAAAATAATATAATTATTAATAATAATCTAATTTATCATATTTTTATTAAATATTATGATTTATTAATAATTTTATTTCTATTCTTATTACTATTACTACTATTATTAATATTATTATGCAATTTATTATTATTAATTATTATTATTTTCTATTTATTATTTTCTGAACTAATTTTTATATTTAGTTAATTAATATTTTCTATGATCATGTCAAATTTGTTAATTAAAATCCAAGTATTATTTATATTTTATAGGCTTCTAGAGTTAACTTATAATCTTAAAGTCTAAATGCTAAAATTTTCAACAAAATTGTTTGTATAATCTATATTGTTTTATTATTATTATTTTGGTGAACATATTTTTATTTTTTATAATTCATTATTAGATTGGTCAACGTTTTTAAATTTTTTTAATTGTACATCTCATTATTTTCTTTACACATTCCATTTATATCACAAGAAACACAACAAACTTATTATGTTTCATGTAGGTTACCATGGAATCCTATTAAATATAATGTATAAGTACAGTCTAAATTAAACCTAAAACATATATTAAAAATAAAAATAATAGTTGAAAATACAAATAATTTAAAAAATATAATAATCCAAAAGTAATTCACCTAGTCAAAACATAAATGATTAAGACATAACATTTTAACTTCAAAAAAACTGTAAACAAAAAATATAATATAAATAAAATCCAAATATTTATTTCAAAAAGTGATTTAAAAATTTAAAAATAATTAGGAATATAATTAATTCCTAAAAGGTAATAAACAAAAAAAAATTATTTACAGAAAAAAGTTATTTGAATATAAATACACGTTCAAATATTATAGCATTTTACATCATTGGTAATTATGAGTAGTTTCCTTTTTTATCAGTATAAATAAGCATTGATAAAGGTTCCATTTATCAAGGATAAAACAAGAACTGATAAAGGGTACCTTTTATTAGCATCTTTTTACTACTTTTAATCACACCCTTTATCAGTGATTTTTTAGCAAAAAAAATATTCTTAATAAAATGGGTTAAATATATAAATAGAAAATAAATATAATATATTTAAAAATAGAATTTAATAAAATTAGTGAACTAATTATTTATAAAAAAGAATAAATAGATTATACTATATATAAATTACAAATACTAATAAATAGTATGTGGACGAATGGTTTACAGGGGGATACAATAGAGTTCTACCTATGTCCCCTAGCGTTCGTCAGACATGAATTATTTTATATTGGTTGTTATTGCTACTTAATTTCTCAATAATGAATAATTTTACATACCTGTGGGTGTCACTGATACTACGCCACTCCATTGTCTTGGCGCAAGGTTTATGGACATGTGGTTATTCAATTCCAAACCTTTTCCCCCCTCCTTATCCTTTGATAACTCTATGAATGTTCAATTCCAATTTTTTTCAATAAAATTTATATGAAATTATTTTATTTAAGGAGGGTTATTATGTTAAAATCTGATCCTTTAATTATTGATGCACAATTTTTTCAAGAAACCACATATATACTTATTTAGACAATTTATGAGTTTGATTTTTGTTTCACTATATGCATAAAAAATCAAAAATAAACATATATTGGATTAAATTAAATAACAATTGTTTATAAAATATTATACAGCCTCAGTGGAGGAAGATGGATATCACCATAACCACCAACTATCAATGATGGATTCCTAATTCCATAAAAACATTTAAGAGCTATGAATAAATAAGAAATCAAAAGGATATAGAGGCCCAAGTGGTGTTGGGTTGTAAATTATAAACAACAGACCATAGGGACATCACAAATGGAAGTGGCATCTGAGTCAAGATCTTCTAATTGTTTCTCCTCCTTAGTTGAAAAATAAGCATGATCTTGTCCTCGTATAAGAATGTTTTGATGATTAGCATATTTCCTTGATTTGGTTTGACACTAAATTCCCTCCAGCTCATCCTCTTCTTATTTTGAAATTTTCTTTTCCATTGTAGTCATCTCCATAAAATTGGAATCCTCTTAAATGTTGTTCATATCATTGATAGTTATATTGTGAGGATACAACTATTGTGGTGGTGCATAATATCACAACAGAATTAGTTTCACAACACCCAAATTATTCACCTGATGGCCTTTAATAAACGTAATGAATTTTACACAGCACCTGAAGAATTTTTCCACCCAATAAACTTTTTACATACTCACCTCAAGAATTTTTACACAACACCAAAATGGTTTTTATATATCAGACCCAAACCCTTGAACAAACCAATTTTTTGTACCTTCAATCACTACAAGATGGACACAACGCTAGATCATCACAACTAAGATGCCTTTTGATACATGAAACTAAAATTAATCTAAATTCACGCCATTATAGACAATTCTATCTTCATTGTGAGATGTCATTATATTTATCATCACTATCAATGAGTTACATCAAATGAGATACTCTTTCATGGTTATGTCATTCCAGCTTCCTCTTTGACAATGTTATACTTATACTATCTGCAATAGTTTTATATATATCCACTTTGTTGTCTATTTAATGTTCAATTAATGAGGTCAATATCCATTCTTGTTTAATGTCGTCCACTATTAAATCACACACAATATAATTCACAATTAAATTCCACACATTAATATTTTATGTCAATATCCTAAAAATCTCCACATCAACATAAATATGAATGTTCATTAAAAATTGACTCCAAATTCATTAGCACCACTAACAATGAACTCATCATTATTGTATTCATGTTCATCATGTCCACCATTAGTGATTTTTCCTTTGACATGTGTATCATGTATGACTACACCTTCATGAAATAACCATCATGAGGTGGCTTCAAGGCACCATAACATGTTATTATTTATATAATAAAATTAATCAATTAAGTTAAACCTACAAAACACTAATCATCTTCGTTCACCCCCCAACTCTTACACCATGAAGCCTGCTGAATGATTAAAATTAGTCTATTTTGACCAAATTAAAAATAGAATATGCATTAATGTGTGATAATAAACATGTTATAATTGTTTTTTGGCTGAATCATGGTTAGAAATAGTTATTTATTTTTCAACTCAGAGACGAAATATAATGTTATATTGGACAACCCAACACATCTGAGAAACCCAATATAATCCCAACCCCCCATCTAGTATAATAACTACAAACCATTACCTGATTTCAAGAAAAAACAACCCATAATCTTGATTTTCACAGGGCAGCCTTCTCACCTACACCCTAATGGCCTCCCTCTGCATATCATACTTGATAATTTCTTCTTATTTTTTAATTTTATAATAATTATTTAATAGAATTATCCTCCACTCATCTCAATAATTTTTTTTAATGGTTTAAATTATTTATAAAAATTTTTAATAGAAGATAAAAAAATGTCAAATGATGATTACTTATAAATTTTCAATGGGGTTTTTTGTGTGGTTTATCATAAGATAATTTAAAAAAAAATTATCATTATTTTTTTGATAAATTTTATCAATGGTGAATGATAAAAAAATGAGATGATAATTGTAATGTTTTAAATAAAAATTAATTATCTCAAGTATTTTTTGGAAAAACCATTTTATTTTTTTGATAAATGTTTAAAATAATGACAAATGATTAATTTTATTAAATTATTACATTATTGTTATTGAATATAATGTCATTAAATTATCATATATTTTTAATAAAATTTATATAACCTAAATTGTATCAAATTATCATAGAAATTTTAATAGATAGTAAGGAAATATAAATTTTAGCATATGACTCAATACTAGTATTAACCTTCAAAATATTTTCATTACCCATTTTTAATTTAAATTTTCATGAACATGCCATGATCCCATGTTCATGATCAACTATTTGGTCAACAAAATTTAGCACTAAATCTTCATAAATGGATTGAGAATCCATTTCATCATCATTATTATCATCTAATTCCCATGAAATTTTGGAAATGAGTTTATTTTCCTATGTTGGGCCTCACTTTAATGGGGATTCTACCACAAGATACAGCATATGATACAATTATATATATAGTGTTCTACATTCATTCATGTTGTAACCCAATGAAGTGACACCTGAAATTTATTTTGTAATTCCATTACATCCCAATGCATAATCACCAATAGTTCCATCCGCCTTAAAGGGTTCAGAACAATCTATAGCAGTTTCAACTACATATTTATATGAAGGTTGTAATAAATATTTAAAGGAAGTTGTTATGTGAGATGGATCATCGACATAAACATCTAGAGGGCCTTCATCAGCATGATTCACCCATGTCCTAATCAATTAGGAAAAATCCACAAAAGGCCATGAAATAAATTCATATCTTTTTTTTTAGAAATCAATTTTTAACAACCAACAATCATGGCATCATCAGTAGTGTGAGTAGAAACTGTACCCACACCCTCTCTATATCATGGAGTATTACACACACACACAGATATATATATATATATATATATATATATATATATCAGAAATATTTCCTCTCTTATTATAAATAGAAAAACATAAAATTCTTCATAAATTAATTTTAACATGCCTAATGTTCTGAAAACCACCGTAGAACAAGGATTGTTTTTCCTACATTATAGGTATATCATAATTGATGTTTATTTTAGTCAGAGCAACAAATTATATGTGAAAATAACTGAGAACACCGTATACTAGAATGAAAAAATCATCCAAAATGATCCTCTACATTAGCTATATTGTGTTTTATCATAATACCAATTCATAGAACAATGTAAAACAGTATCAACAGATGACATTAAATTCAATTGAAACTAATAATTCAGACCAAAACATGAATTCTTGTGTTACATAAAACAGATAGACTAGAACTAGGGTCACAATCATGGATTCACATTGTAACAGCCCAAGATTTTATAAAGAAATATTCTTTTTAATTTTATTAATGTCTTGTGTTGTATGCTACACCAAAAGGAGCTTGCACAACACGCATCCTTGTCTTGCCTTGCATTACACGCAATCGTGACCTTCCTCGATAGAGTGTGTAATACGCAATACCGAGTTTCACTAAATAACGATGTGCTATTAAAATATTATTAAAACTAGCCGTTATGAATAGTAATAACCACTTTTTAAAATTCTGTAAATCTTATTTTTCACAATGAACTTCATTCTTGGATTCGGAGTATCGAATTTAGCCTAAGGTGAAATTTTGGTACTTTTCGGATAACTTTCATATTCTGATGAATAGTGAAAAATTACTAAATTATAATTAAAAACAACTTTTTTAATCGAAATAATTAATAGTGATAAATTATTAATTTGAGTGGTTTTAAAGTATATTTAGAATATATTTTTACAATTTAATACAATGTTGGTCATTGGATGTAATTTCACATTTAAACCAGACATAATCAAGTGTCAATCTTTTGATATATATTGTTTCCTAAAAACACGCTATTTATTTTAACAGCGGGATTTAATTATAAAATTAATTAATGCAACTTATATGTTATGAATTTGGTAAAATAGATTTCATTTTTGAATTCGGAATATGAAATATAGCTTAGGATGAAATTTTTCCATTGTTCTGAAAAACATCAATTTTTGATGAATAGTGAAACTACTAAGTGGTAGTTAAAAAAAATGAATTTTTCATAAAACTTAATTTTTCCGCTTCTGTGAATGGAATTTCGAAAATCCGAGAGACACGGTTAATATCAAGGACTAAAATGTGGTTCAATGAGATGAATATAATTTTTTGGTGAATAGTAACTTTTTACTTTTTTACCGCGGTTAATAGAAAATAGGGTAACTAAGGGTAAATATGATATTACTATTACCCTAACACATGTCCTAATTCTATTGGACAAGTGTAATTCGACCAAAAACAAACTTAGGAATAAAATATGACCATTTAGGCCCACTTGGATTAGATTAGGACATTTATTAATAATTTATTTAAAGAAAGGTTAAAATAGTTAAAATCAAAGTTTAATAAGTAAATCATTTTTAATATGGGGTTATACATAAGATAAATTCGATTGTAAATATTCATTAGAAAGCTAAAAAGATTTCCTACATGATGGTATTTTATTTGTAATTTTTAGACATAAAATAATTTAATTTATTTATGACACAACGATGATGCAGTAATTAGCTTATTAATGAAATATTGACATAATTGATGTTATAAACACCAAAATAAATGTAATTTGAGATTTTTTATGAATTACACTAATTTTATAGGTTACTATGATATATTAATGTTGATTTAATCAACTTGGTTCGAACATTTAATTCTGTTATGACTTTTACAAAAATCATATATCAAATAGTGTGAAAATTGACACAAAATAGTTTTTAAATAAAATATTATATTATTAATTGTTATTGTATTCCTAAAAATCTAAGGTTCGGACAAATGACTTAGATAAGGATATATATATTAATAATAAACAATTTGGGGTTCGTTTGGCATGTTATAGTAAGTTTATTAACCATATAGTGAAAGAAAACAAAAAGACATGGTAAAAGTTAAATTATTTAACTTAGAGTTAAATTTAATTGATAAGGTTAAAATAATATCCTAAACTTGTCTAAATTCTATTGGTTGATAGGATTTCTACCCATCCCCACTTTAGCTTCGAAATAAGACCCTTTGGAACCATTATAAACCTATTTTGACTTTAATATAAAATAATATTTTGAGATATTCCTAAGGTGCCCCTCTCCTCCCCTATAAAAGGACACCTCCTCCCCCTCCTCCTCACACCAATTTGAGCACTCAAGCTCGGCCAAACCCTGCCAAAATCTCTTCTCCACTTCCCTAGCAACATCCTAGAGGTTCTGGTCTTCCTCAAAGACCAATTCTAGTGCCCTAAGAGGAGGTCTCAAAGAGGCACTTCAAAGAAGAGGTAATTACCGTTACAAATTTTTTCATCTTTATTTCTTCTTCCACTTCTTCTTCTTAGGTTGTTTCATTATGAAGTAATAACATCAGTATAAATCATATACTGATATGTTATTATAAGTATGAAACAAACCTATTTCACCATCTATCCATCCTACGGAAAAAGAAATCACCGCGCGTGCGTACGTACGGAATACCGTCTCCACGCCGTGGTGTAATCTATTTTCCACCACCACCTTACATGGATGGGTATAATGGTGTAAAGAATAACTATACATAGTTATTACAACATCATATTGATTCTGATATATTGTATAATCCACTCCAATTCAATTCAATATTTATAGAAATGATATCATCGCTCGTGCGTACGTACGGACTACCGTCTCCACGACGCGATGAGATTCATTCTCCATGTTAACCATTTAAGAATGATTATAATGTATATATAAGAAATAATAATGAAATATATGAAATTATAAATCTACTGGATTTATGTATATATATACATATGTATGTCATCTACTTACTTCCATTTCAAGACAATAAGGAAAGAAAAACAGCGTTCATGCGTACGTACGGACTACCGTCTCCATGAACGGTGTTTTTCATTTTATTTATCTATCTAATATATATATATATATATACTGAATATATATGATATATAAATCATATTTTATATTCTGGAAGTAAGTAAATCATGATATAAGTAATAATGATGTCAAGAACAACAAGTCAAAACACCTACGATAAATGAAACGATTTTACCCAAAACGCTTCTTTAACATTGAATTTACAAAAGAATGGGTAATATAATGTCATAAGTGAACCATATATGATATCATAACAATGAATATGATTCTTTAATAAGTCAATGACATTATTTAAATCATTATACAGGAGGTTCGGACACATACGAAGCAAATTGGACCTAAGGTAAGGGAAATATCACAATCTCATTTTTATCCGAGATTGTTTATTCGTAAGTATTTACTGGGGTGTATTTTATCATCCACATCCATGTTCCTTAAATATGTAATATTGTTTCCATCCACTTACAATAGTTTAAATCCAATTTTACTCTTCGGTGAGTTTTTAGTAAAGAATATGAAAGGAATCTTTTGTCGCTTTTTCATACGAGGTACTTTTTGACTTTTCCGACAAAAGTACGAAGACTGTTTTTTTTAACTTAAACGGCATGAACGGATTTTTATGGTTTTATAAAGCCTTATTTTCATGAAGATTCCTCCAAAAGATTTCATGACTATTTTTAATAAAATCTCTTTCTTTTAAAATTGCATGATGTTTTGTGAAAAGAAATTGATTTTGAAGAAGAAAGGATATTTTCCTCAAGAATTCATTTCAAGTGTTTTATCAAAATTATTTTCCATATAAGATAATAAAGGGTTCTGTTTCTATCCATATTTTTACATTGATTTGACTATGTTGTGATGGAATTATGTTTATTAATTCCTTTATCTTATATGAATGGTTTTATGATGTCATGTTGTTTTAAGAATCCCATTTTTATTACATGGGTTATGAAATGATGTATGATTTATGATTTTGTGGCACACATAAGAATGGTATCATTATGAGATAGGTGGGACCTATATCTCCCTCCAATGCATTGGGTAAAGATTTTATATCTCATGAGATAGACATGGCTGAAATGGTAGGTTATACCGGTTCAGTGAAACAGGACTGAAACGAGGGTTACTCGATTCAGAAAGGGACTTTGTCCACTAAGATAGTCTTGGCAATGAGTCTTGACTAACAAGAAATGATTTTCTATGATTATGTGTGTATGCCACAAAGTTTCATGTTTTATGTTATGATTATTGGGATTACATTTCACTTCTATGATATATCCCATGTTATGATATTATGAGCTCTTTTGCAGGTTAAGATTTCCAAAAGCTATGTATATGATGTGATTGATTTTTCTTTTGTTTACCCTTACTGAGCATTTGAGCTCACCCTTTTATGTTTTCTTTTCCCCAGGATATAAAGAAAGGTTTTAGGTAGAAAAAAAAGGGATGACCTTTATGGGAGATATTGAAGAACTTTCACCACGATTAGAAGATTTTATTCCGAGTTTCCAAAGACACTAAACTATTACGATCCTTGTGTGTGTGTTTTGGTTATGTACTAAGTATTCCGCAAAAGTAATGTAAAGTCTATGTACGTCAGGCTTCGGGTCATTACAGTTGGTATCAGAGGAAAGGTTTAGTCAACCTTTGGAAACTAGGATGCGAAAACGTTAGTGAGATCCCTAGAGATATTTCTAAGGTATGTCTAGGGATGTCTCTAAGGTTAAGTATACGTATAGGTTATAGTCCTAGAATTGCGCTAACGATCTTCGAATTTAACCTAAGATGTTAGATATTGAGGGTACTACCCCTTTATTATGTTGTTTTCCCTAGCATGATTTTTGCCTCTCATACTATTCTTTTGGGGTTTTAGACGATGGCTGGAACCCGAAGGAACCGTGTTAATGCGGAATGTGATGGGCAATGCAATGATTGTCCCCCTGAGCAACCAAACGATATGGGAGCCGGAATGCAAAATCTTGTAGCCATGCTCACACAACTTTCTCAAGCTATGAATCATGCAGGACTTCCAAACGAGCAAAGGAAGGAGCAACATTCTGTTGAATCCTTCATGAGGCAGCGTCCACCTTCTTTCAGTGGGTCTACTGATCCATTAGTTGCTGAACAATGGATTAGTACTAATGAAAAGATATTTTCAGTTCTTCAATGTTCTGAACATGATAAAGTCATCCTAGCAGTGTATCGTTTGGAAGGAGATGTTTATCAATGGTGGAATCTTATTAAGAATACGAGGCAAAGGGATGAAATTGAGTCTATGGAATGGGACGAGTTCAAGAAGTTATTTTTCAATAAGTACTTCCCTCGTATTCTCCGAACAAAGATGGAGAAAGAGTTTCTTGAACTGAAGCAAAGGGATGATGAATCTGTTGGTACCTATGAAGCGAATTTTACAAGACTTGCAAGGTACACTTCTGGTATTATCATCCAACCTGAAAGTAAAGTTGATCGATTTTTCAGTGGCTTAAAACCAAGTCTTCGAAGGGAATTACCTATAAGAGACTTCAGTAGCTATGAAGAAATTGTGCGTTGTGCTATCAAGGTAGAAATGGAAGTTGGTGTTACATATCCATCTCATGGGTTTGACAAGAAACGAAAGACGGAGTTCAAGGAGAAAACTCAGAATAATGGTGAAAGGAGATGAATATTTCCTTATGCACAAAGTGTGGAAAGAAGCATGGTGGAGATTGTCTTAAAGGGACTAGAAAATGTTTTAAGTGTGGAAAAGAAGGTCATCGAGCAGCTGAGTGTCGAAGTAATGGAAAATGGGATTCTAATGAAGTGAATAAAGCAAACACTACAGAGAACGTACAACCAACACTTCAATGCTTCAAGTGCAAGGAAATGGGTCATTATGCTAATAAATGCCCTAATCCAAGGGTTAGTGATGATCGACATGAGAAACTGCTTAAGGCAAAGGACAAAGGGAAGTCACATGCGATCACTATTGGCAATGTTGAATATGACAACGATGTGGTAGAATGATTAAGTGTTTATGTAATGGGATTCCAAAATAATGTTGTATCTTGGAATATTGGAATATTTATGTATTGGTCTAATGTGGTATTCAAAGTGATTGAGATATTATGCGCATAATGAAGGGAAAACGAGAAAATGAAATGTTTAACAGTATTCATGAGCTCATGATTGATATAAGGACTAAGTGATATCATGGTTTGAGTATAAATAATTTTGAGGATTTTGGTATGTGTAAAGTGTTAACTTTTAACTGCATTCAAGTTTTCACTAAGGTTCAATGGGTATTCAAGAGTATACATGATTAAGGACTTTGAATGTTTGGAATGTGACCAACAAAACATATCTTATGATATATGGGGATCAACGATGATATTAAATCTCTGGTAATTGTTTTCACTATGTTATGAGAGTGGACTGCAGTATTATGGATAAGCCTAAAGATTGGAATGGATTGTGTTGGACGTAAGTTAGTATTGTTTAAGGATAGAAATTTTTTTTGGGATGTTATAGTAATATAGTTTTGGAAAAAGGACAACCTGCAGGACGGGCGACAGCCCATCGCTTCGGACAAGGCTGTGGGAATCGAACCCACAACCGAAGTGCGACTGGCCTTTATCGCCTACCACTGGCCTACAGGAAGTCCCTGTTTAGTAGAAACTAGTTTTTTTATATTAAGCTATATGACATATGATGTATAAGTCCATTTTAGGAACCATATATGATTAATCTCACTATAGATCGACTTATGTATATAATCTTTTTGCTAACCTTTTGTTTGAGACAGATGGAATGACCCGTCATTCTATCACAAGATCTGCTAACACTTCACGAATAACAAATTCAACTTAATTTATTTAAGAGATGAAGTGGAAATTGTTCAAAGCACGAACAACAGTGAGATTGTACCAAAATAAAGTAAGTATTTATTCTAATTCAAATTTTATACTTTAGGGGAAATGATCTTGAAAACCAAAAATGTTGTCCTAGTGATCTTATACCTGATGAATCAGATGGTACCTTATATCATCACAAATCTATGGATTTGTGATTACTGGCTTTTCCGTAGCCATGTTCTCTACCACTCTCCATCAGAACATGATGGTTAGATTTCTCTTCCATATCCATATTTTCACCTATGTGGAAACCCAATGATTAGTTTATTTGGGTAACCGTTACGTTTCATACTTTTGTTTTTAAAGATTGGTTTTGATATTCCTTTTTATGATGTGGGTTTCTATTAAAGAAACTTTCGAATAGTAAACCATTTATAACCCCGACGAATTTCGAGGGTGAAATTCATTTTAAGGGGGGTAGAATGTAACAGCCCAAGATTTTATAAAGAAATATTCTTTTTAATTTTATTAATGTCTTGTGTTGTACGCTACACCAAAAGGAGCTTGCACAACACACATCCTTGTCTTGCCTTGCATTACACGCAATCGTGACCTTCCTCGATAGAGTGTGTAATACGCAATACCGAGTTTCACTAAATAACGATGTGCTATTAAAATATTATTAAAACTAGCCGTTATGAATAGTAATAACCACTTTTTAAAATTCTGTAAATCTTATTTTTCAAAATGAACTTCATTCTTGGATTCGGAGTATCGAATTTAGCCTAAGGTGAAATTTTGGTACTTTTCGGATAACTTTCATATTCTGATGAATAGTGAAAAATTACTAAATTATAATTAAAAACAACTTTTTTAATCGAAATAATTAATAGTGATAAATTATTAATTTGATTGGTTTTAAAGTATATTTAGAATATATCTTTACAATTTAATACAATGTTGGTCATTGGATGTAATTTCACATTTAAACCAGACATAATCAAGTGTCAATCTTTTGATATATATTGTTTCCTAAAAACACGCTATTTATTTTAACAGCGGGATTTAATTATAAAATTAATTAATGCAACGTATATGTTATGAATTTGGTAAAATAGATTTCATTTTTGAATTCGGAATATGAAATATAGCTTAGGATGAAATTTTGGCATTGTTCTGAAAAACATCAATTTTTGATGAATAGTGAAACTACTAAGTGGTAGTTAAAAAAAATGAATTTTTCATAAAACTTAATTTTGCCGCTTCTGTGAATGGAATTTCGAAAATCCGAGAGACACGGTTAATATCAAGGACTAAAATGTGGTTCAATGAGATGAAAATAATTTTTTGGTGAATAGTAACTTTTTACTTTTTTACCGCGGTTAATAGTAAATAGGGTAACAAAGGGTAAATATGATATTACTATTACCCTAACACATGTCCTAATTCTATTGGACAAGTGTAATTCGACCAAAAACAAACTTAGGAATAAAATATGACCATTTAGGCCCACTTGGATTAGATTAGGACATTTATTAATAATTTATTTAAAGAAAGGTTAAAATAGTTAAAATCAAAGTTTAATAAGTAAATCATTTTTAATATGGGGTTATACATAAGATAAATTCGATTTTAAATATTAATTAGAAAGCTAAAAAGATTTCCTACATGATGGTATTTTATTTGTAATTTTTAGACATAAAATAATTTAATTTATTTACGACACAACGATGATGCAGTAATTAGCTTATTAATGAAATATTGACATAATTGATGTTATAAACACCAAAATAAATGTAATTTGAGATTTTCTATGAATTACACTAATTTTATAGGTTACTATGATATATTAATGTTGATTTAATCAACTTGGTTCGAACATTTAATTCTGTTATGACTTTTACAAAAATCATATATCAAATAGTGTCAAAATTGACACAAAATAGTTTTTAAAAAAAATATTATATTATTAATTGTTATTGTATTCCTAAAAATCTAAGGTTCGTCCAAATGACTTAGATAAGGATATATATATTAATAATAAACAATTTGGGGTTCGTTTGGCATGTTATAGTAAGTTTATTAACCATATAGTGAAAGAAAACAAAAAGACATGGTAAAAGTTAAATTATTTAACTTAGAGTTAAATTTAATTGATAAGGTTAAAATAATATCCTAAACTTGTCTAAATTCTATTGGTTGATAGGATTTCGACCCATCCACACTTTAGCTTCGAAATAAGACCCTTTGGAACCATTATAAACCGATTTTGACTTTAATATAAAATAATATTTTGAGATATTCCTAAGGTGCCCCACTCCTCCCCTATAAAAGGACACCTCCTCCCCCTCCTCCTCACACCAATTTGAGCACTCAAGCTCGGCCAAACCCTGCCAAAATCTCTTCTCCACTTCCCTAGCAACATCCTAGAGGTTCTGGTCTTCCTCAAAGACCAATTCTAGTGCCCTAAGAGGAGGTCTCAAAGAGGCACTTCAAAGAAGAGGTAATTACCGTTACAAATTCTTTCATCTTTATTTCTTCTTCCACTTCTTCTTCTTAGGTTGTTTCATTATGAAGTAATAACATCAGTATAACTCATATACTGATATGTTATTATAAGTATGAAACAAACCTATTTCACCATCTATCCATCCTACGGAAAAAGAAATCACCGCGCGTGCGTACGTACGGAATACCGTCTCCACGCCGTGGTGTAATCTATTTTCCACCACCACCTTACATAGATGGGTATAATGGTGTAAAGAATAACTATACATAGTTATTACAACATCATATTGATTCTGATATATTGTATAATCCACTCCAATTCAATTCAATATCTATAGAAATGATATCATCGCTCGTGCGTACGTACGGACTACCGTCTCCACGACGCGATGAGATTCATTCTCCATGTTAACCATTTAAGAATGATTATAATGTATATATAAGAAATAATAATGAAATATATGAAATTATAAATCTACTGGATTTATGTATATATATACATATGTATGTCATCTACTTACTTCCATTTCAAGACAATAAGGAAAGAAAAACAGCGTTCATGCGTACGTACGGACTACCGTCTCCATGAACGGTGTTTTTCATTTTATTTATCTATCTAATATATATATATATATACTGAATATATATGATATATAAATCATATTTTATATTCTGGAAGTAAGTAAATCATGATATAAGTAATATTGATGTCAAGAACAACAAGTCAAAACACCTACGATAAATGAAACGATTTTACCCAAAACGCTTCTTTAACATTGAATTTACAAAAGAATGGGTAATATAATGTCATAAGTGAACCATATATGATATCATAACAATGAATATGATTCTGTAATAAGTCAATGACATTATTTAAATCATTATACAGGAGGTTCGGACACATACGAAGCAAATTGGACCTAAGGTAAGGGAAATATCACAATCTCATTTTTATCCGAGATTGTTTATTCGTAAGTATTTACTGGGGTGTATTTTATCATCCACATCCATGTTCCTTCAATATGTAATATTGTTTCCATCCACTTACAATAGTTTAAATCCAATTTTACTCTTCGGTGAGTTTTTAGTAAAGAATATGAAAGGAATCTTTTGTCGCTTTTTCATACGAGGTACTTTTTGACTTTTCCGACAAAAGTACGAAGAATGTTTTTTTTAACTTAAACGGCATGAACGGATTTTTATGGTTTTATAAAGCCTTATTTTCATGAAGATTCCTCCAAAAGATTTCATGACTATTTTTAATAAAATCTCTTTCTTTTAAAATTGCATGATGTTTTGTGAAAAGAAATTGATTTTGAAGAAGAAAGGATATTTTCCTCAAGAATTCATTTCAAGTGTTTTATCAAAATTATTTTCCATCTAAGATAATAAAGGGTTCTGTTTCTATCCATATTTTTACATTGATTTGACTATATTGTGATGGAATTATGTTTATGAATTCCTTTATCTTATATGAATGGTTTTATGATGTCATGTTGTTTTAAGAATCCCATTTTTATTACATGGGTTATGAAATGATGTATGATTTATGATTTTGTGGCACACATAAGAATGGTATCATTATGAGATGGGTGGGACCTATATCTCCCTCCAATGCATTGGGTAAAGATTTTATATCTCATAAGATAGACATGGCTGAAATGGTAGGTTATACCGGTTCAGTGAAACAGGACTGAAACGAGGGTTACTCGATTCAGAAAGGGACTTTGTCCACTAAGATAGTCTTGGCAATGAGTCTTGACTAACAAGAAATGATTTTCTATGATTATGTGTGTATGCCACAAAGTTTCATGTTTTAAGTTATGATTATTGGGATTACATTTCACTTCTATGATATATCCCATGTTATGATATTATGAGCTCTTTTGCAGGTTAAGATTTCCAAAAGCTATGTATATGATGTGATTGATTTTTCTTTTGTTTACCCTTACTGAGCATTTGAGCTCACCCTTTTATGTTTTCTTTTCCCCAGGATATAAAGAAAGGTTTTAGGTAGAAAAAAAAGGGATGACCTTTATGGGAGATATTGAAGAACTTTCACCACGATTAGAAGATTTTATTCCGAGTTTCCAAAGACACTAAACTATTACGATCCTTGTGTGTGTGTTTTGGTTATGTACTAAGTATTCCGCAAAGGTAATGTAAAGTCTATGTACGTCAGGCTTCGGGTCTTTACAGTTGGTATCAGAGGAAAGGTTTAGTCAACCTTTGGAAACTAGGATGCGAAAACGTTAGTGAGATCCCTAGAGATATTTATAAGGTATGTCTAGGGATGTCTCTAAGGTTAAGCATACGTATAGGTTATAGTCCTAGAATTGCGCTAACGATCGTCGAATTTAACCTAAGATGTTAGATATTGAGGGTACTACCCCTTTATTATGTTGTTTTCCCTAGCATGATTTTTGCCTCTCATACTATTCTTTTGGGGTTTTAGACGATGGCTGGAACCCGAAGGAACCGTGTTAATGCGGAATGTGATGGGCAATGCGATGATTGTCCCCCTGAGCAACCAAACGATATGGGAGCCGGAATGCAAAATCTTGTAGCCATGCTCACACAACTTTCTCAAGCTATGAATCATGCAGGACTTCCAAACGAGCAAAGGAAGGAGCAACATTCTGTTGAATCCTTCATGAGGCAGCGTCCACCTTCTTTCAGTGGGTCTACTGATCCATTAGTTGCTGAACAATGGATTAGTACTAATGAAAAGATATTTTCAGTTCTTCAATGTTCTGAATATGATAAAGTCATCCTAGCAGTGTATCGTTTGGAAGGAGATGCTGATCAATGGTGGAATCTTATTAAGAATACGAGGCAAAGGGATGAAATTGAGTCTATGGAATGGGACGAGTTCAAGAAGTTATTTTTCAATAAGTACATCCCTCGTATTCTCCGAACAAAGATGGAGAAAGAGTTTCTTGAACTGAAGCAAAGGGATGATGAATCTGTTGGTACCTATGAAGCGAATTTTACAAGACTTGCAAGGTACACTTCTGGTATTATCATCCAACCTGAAAGTAAAGTTGATCGATTTTTCAGTGGCTTAAAACCAAGTCTTCGAAGGGCATTAGCTATAAGAGACTTCAGTAGCTATGAAGAAATTGTGCGTTGTGCTATCAAGGTAGAAATGGAAGTTGGTGTTACATATCCATCTCATGGGTTTGACAAGAAACGAAAGATGGAGTTCAAGGAGAAAACTCAGAATAATGGTGAAAAGAAGATGAATATTTCCTTATGCACAAAGTGTGGAAAGAAGCATGGTGGAGATTGTCTTAAAGGGACTAGAAAATGTTTTAAGTGTGGAAAAGAAGGTCATCGAGCAGCTGAGTGTCGAAATAATGGAAAATGGGATTCTAATGAAGTGAATAAAGCAAACACTGCAGAGAACGTACAACCAACACTTCAATGCTTCAAGTGCAAGGAAATGGGGCATTATGCTAATAAATGCCCTAATCCAAGGGTTAGTGATGATCGACATGAGAAACTGCTTAAGGCAAAGGACAAAGGGAAGTCACATGCGATCACTATTGGCAATGTTGAATATGACAACGATGTGGTAGAATGATTAAGTGTTTATGTAATGGGATTCCAAAATAATGTTGTATCTTGGAATATTGGAATATTTATGTATTGGTCTAATGTGGTATTCAAAGTGATTGAGATATTATGCGCATAATGAAGGGAAAACGAGAAAATGAAATGTTTAACAGTATTCATGAGCTCATGATTGATATAAGGACTAAGTGATATCATGGTTTGAGTATAAATAATTTTGAGGATTTTGGTATGTGTAAAGTGTTAACTTTTAACTGCATTCAAGTTTTCACTAAGGTTCAATGGGTATTCAAGAGTATACATGATTAAGGACTTTGAATGTTTGGAATGTGACCAACAAAACATATCTTATGATATATGGGGATCAACGATGATATTAAATCTCTGGTAATTGTTTTCACTATGTTATGAGAGTGGACTGCAGTATTATGGATAAGCCTAAAGATTGGAATGGATTGTGTTGGACGTAAGTTAGTATTGTTTAAAGATAGAAATTTTTTTTTGGGATGTTATAGTAATATAGTTTTGGAAAAAGGACAACCTGCAGGACGGGCGACAGCCCATCGCTTCGGACAAGGCTGTGGGAATCGAACCCACAACCGAAGTGCGACTGGCCTTTATCGCCTACCACTGGCCTACAGGAAGTCCCTGTTTAGTAGAAACTAGTTTTTTTATATTAAGCTATATGACATATGATGTATAAGTCCATTTTAGGAACCATATATGATTAATCTCACTATAGATCGACTTATGTATATAATCTTTTTTCTAACCTTTTGTTTGAGACAGATGGAATGACCCGTCATTCTATCACAAGATCTGCTAACACTTCACGAATAACAAATTCAACTTCATTTATTTAAGAGATGAAGTGGAAATTGTTCAAAGCACGAACAACAGTGAGATTGTACCAAAATAAAGTAAGTATTTATTCTAATTCAAATTTTCAACTTTAGGGGAAATGATCTTGAAAACCAAAAATGTTGTCCTAGTGATCTTATACCTGATGAATCAGATGGTACCTTATATCATCACAAATCTATGGATTTGTGATTACTGGCTTTTCCATAGCCATGTTCTCTACCACTCTCCATCAGAACATGATGGTTAGATTTTCTCTTCCATATCCATATTTTCACCTATGTGGAAACCCAATGATTAGTTTATTTGGGTAACCGTTACGTTTCATACTTTTGTTTTTAAAGATTGGTTTTGATATTCCTTTTTATGATGTGGGTTTCTATTAAAGAAACTTTCGAATAGTAAACCATTTATAACCCCGACGAATTTCGAGGGCGAAATTCATTTTAAGGGGGGTAGAATGTAACAGCCCAAGATTTTATAAAGAAATATTCTTTTTAATTTTATTAATGTCTTGTGTTGTACGCTACACCAAAAGGAGCTTGCACAACACGCATCCTTGTCTTGCCTTGCATTACACGCAATCGTGACCTTCCTCGATAGAGTGTGTAATACGCAATACCGAGTTTCACTAAATAACGATGTGCTATTAAAATATTATTAAAACTAGCCGTTATGAATAGTAATAACCACTTTTTAAAATTCTGTAAATCTTATTTTTCAAAATGAACTTCATTCTTGGATTCGGAGTATCGAATTTAGCCTAAGGTGAAATTTTGGTACTTTTCGGATAACTTTCATATTCTGATGAATAGTGAAAAATTACTAAATTATAATTAAAAACAACTTTTTTAATCGAAATAATTAATAGTGATAAATTATTAATTTGAGTGGTTTTAAAGTATATTTAGAATATATTTTTACAATTTAATACAATGTTGGTCATTGGATGTAATTTCACATTTAAACCAGACATAATCAAGTGTCAATCTTTTGATATATATTGTTTCCTAAAAACACGCTATTTATTTTAACAGCGGGATTTAATTATAAAATTAATTAATGCAACTTATATGTTATGAATTTGGTAAAATAGATTTCATTTTTGAATTCGGAATATGAAATATAGCTTAGGATGAAATTTTGGCATTGTTCTGAAAAACATCAATTTTTGATGAATAGTGAAACTACTAAGTGGTAGTTAAAAAAAAATGAATTTTTCATAAAACTTAATTTTGCCGCTTCTGTGAATGGAATTTCGAAAATCTGAGAGACACAGTTAATATCAAGGACTAAAATGTGGTTCAATGAGATGAAAATAATTTTTTGGTGAATAGTAACTTTTTACTTTTTTACCGCGGTTAATAGTAAATAGGGTAACTAAGGGTAAATATGATATTACTATTACCCTAACACATGTCCTAATTCTATTGGACAAGTGTAATTCGACCAATAAAAACTTAGGAATAAAATATGACCATTTAGGCCCACTTGGATTAGATTAGGACATTTATTAATAATTTATTTAAAGAAAGGTTAAAATAGTTAAAATCAAAGTTTAATAAGTAAATCATTTTTAATATGGGGTTATACATAAGATAAATTCGATTTTAAATATTAATTAGAAAGCTAAAAAGATTTCCTACATGATGGTATTTTATTTGTAATTTTTAGACATAAAATAATTTAATTTATTTATGACACAACGATGATGCAGTAATTAGCTTATTAATGAAATATTGACATAATTGATGTTATAAACACCAAAATAAATGTAATTTGAGATTTTTTATGAATTACACTAATTTAATAGGTTACTATGATATATTAATGTTGATTTAATCAACTTGGTTCGAACATTTAATTCTGTTATGACTTTTACAAAAATCATATATCAAATAGTGTCAAAATTGACACAAAATAGTTTTTAAATCAAATATTATATTATTAATTGTTATTGTATTCCTAAAAATCTAAGGTTCGGACAAATGACTTAGATAAGGATATATATATTAATAATAAACAATTTGGGGTTCGTTTGGCATGTTATAGTAAGTTTATTAACCATATAGTGAAAGAAAACAAAAAGACATGGTAAAAGTTAAATTATTTAACTTAGAGTTAAATTTAATTGATAAGGTTAAAATAATATCCTAAACTTGTCTAAATTCTATTGGTTGATAGGATTTCGACCCATCCCCACTTTAGCTTCGAAATAAGACCCTTTGGAACCATTATAAACCGATTTTGACTTTAATATAAAATAATATTTTGAGATATTCCTAAGGTGCCCCTCTCCTCCCCTATAAAAGGACACCTCCTCCCCCTCCTCCTCACACCAATCTGAGCACTCAAGCCCGGCCAAACCCTGCCAAAATCTCTTCTCCACTTCCCTAGCAACATCCTAGAGGTTCTGGTCTTCCTCAAAGACCAATTCTAGTGCCCTAAGAGGAGGTCTCAAAGAGGCACTTCAAAGAAGAGGTAATTACCGTTACAAATTCTTTCATCTTTATTTCTTCTTCCACTTCTTCTTCTTAGGTTGTTTCATTATGAAGTAATAACATCAGTATAACTCATATACTGATATGTTATTATAAGTATGAAACAAACCTATTTCACCATCTATCCATCCTACGGAAAAAGAAATCACCGCGCGTGCGTACGTACGGAATACCGTCTCCACGCCGTGGTGTAATCTATTTTCCACCACCACCTTACATGGATGGGTATAATGGTGTAAAGAATAACTATACATAGTTATTACAACATCATATTGATTCTGATATATTGTATAATCCACTCCAATTCAATTCAATATTTATAGAAATGATATCATCGCTCGTGCGTACGTACGGACTACCGTCTCCACGACGCGATGAGATTCATTCTCCATGTTAACCATTTAAGAATGATTATAATGCATATATAAGAAATAATAATGAAATATATGACATTATAAATCTACTGGATTTATGTATATATATACATATGTATGTCATCTACTTACTTCCATTTCAAGACAATAAGGAAAGAAAAACAGCGTTCATGCGTACGTACGGACTACCGTCTCCATGAACGGTGTTTTTCATTTTATTTATCTATCTATTATATATATATATACTGAATATATATGATATATAAATCATATTTTATATTCTGGAAGTAAGTAAATCATGATATAAGTAATAATGATGTCAAGAACAACAAGTCAAAACACCTACGATAAATGAAACGATTTTACCCAAAACGCTTCTTTAACATTGAATTTACAAAAGAATGGGTAATATAATGTCATAAGTGAACCATATATGATATCATAACAATGAATATGATTCTGTAATAAGTCAATGACATTATTTAAATCATTATACAGGAGGTTCGGACACATACGAAGCAAATTGGACCTAAGGTAAGGGAAATATCACAATCTCATTTTTATCCGAGATTGTTTATTCGTAAGTATTTACTGGGGTGTATTTTATCATCCACATCCATGTTCCTTCAATATGTAATATTGTTTCCATCCACTTACAATAGTTTAAATCCAATTTTACTCTTCGGTGAGTTTTTAGTAAAGAATATGAAATGAATCTTTTGTCGCTTTTTCATACGAGGTACTTTTTGACTTTTCCGACAAAAGTACGAAGAATGTTTTTTTTAACTTAAACGGCATGAACGGATTTTTATGGTTTTATAAAGCCTTATTTTCATGAAGATTCCTCCAAAAGATTTCATGACTATTTTTAATAAAATCTCTTTCTTTTAAAATTGCATGATGTTTTGTGAAAAGAAATTGATTTTGAAGAAGAAAGGATATTTTCCTCAAGAATTCATTTCAAGTGTTTTATCAAAATTATTTTCCATCTAAGATAATAAAGGGTTCTGTTTCTATCCATATTTTTACATTGATTTGACTATGTTGTGATGGAATTATGTTTATGAATTCCTTTATCTTATATGAATGGTTTTATGATGTCATGTTGTTTTAAGAATCCCATTTTTATTACATGGGTTATGAAATGATGTATGATTTATGATTTTGTGGCACACATAAGAATGGTATCATTATGAGATGGGTGGGACCTATATCTCCCTCCAATGCATTGGGTAAAGATTTTATATCTCATGAGATAGACATGGCTGAAATGGTAGGTTATACCGGTTCAGTGAAACAGGACTGAAACGAGGGTTACTCGATTCAGAAAGGGACTTTGTCCACTAAGATAGTCTTGGCAATGAGTCTTGACTAACAAGAAATGATTTTCTATGATTATGTGTGTATGCCACAAAGTTTCATGTTTTAAGTTATGATTATTGGGATTACATTTCACTTCTATGATATATCCCATGTTATGATATTATGAGCTCTTTTGCAGGTTAAGATTTCCAAAAGCTATGTATATGATGTGATTGATTTTTCTTTTGTTTACCCTTACTGAGCATTTGAGCTCACCCTTTTATGTTTTCTTTTCCCCAGGATATAAAGAAAGGTTTTAGGTAGAAAAAAAGGGATGACCTTTATGGAAGATATTGAAGAACTTTCACCACGATTAGAAGATTTTATTCCGAGTTTCCAAAGACACTAAACTATTACGATCCTTGTGTGTGTGTTTTGGTTATGTACTAAGTATTCCGCAAAAGTAATGTAAAGTCTATGTACGTCAGGCTTCGGGTCTTTACACACATGGTCCCCAGCATGCGGGAGATATAGAAATAACCCCAATCCTTGTACCAGAGCATATCATTATTGTAATAGATTGAAAAATGACACCACATAATGGGATAACATTTCCTTTCGCAAAATCCCCAGACATCAACGAGCCTTTATTCCATGTCATCTGCCCTCCAAGGTTTTTGACAAATTGGTATCAACACCCTACCAAAAATAATGTATTCAGAACTTTGAAACATGTTATGAAGAAAATCATGACTGACCCCAATATGTAATGAATTAACTCATTGAAATATACGCTCGTAAGCGCCATCCATTCCCTACGAAAAAAATATTTAAATCCTACGATATGCATTCAAGATAGTGATAGATGGGTACCTAAGAGTCATTTGAGGCTGGATACATTAAATGATCAACAATATTCATCACCATTTTACGAGGATGGAGAGAAAAGATACAAAATTGAATAACCTATAATCTTGAAACCTCGAGAATAGACCATGGAGGGGTGTAGAATCAGTGATTCCCTCAAGTGAGTAGAATCATCCATAGGTCAGAATCGAAGTTGCTAGCACAATACGAGTAGGATCCATCATGGAGGACCAACCCTAGGAAAAATTGGTGGAACTCAAGAGATTCTCCCACAAACCCTTCATCCATGTTCTATTTTTTAGTATTTATAATTTATATATTGTGTTATAAATTTATTCATTTTTATAAATAATTACATAATTAATAATATGTTTAATATATAATTTATATAAACTTATTTTTATTTTTCAATTATTTACATATTTTATTTCATTATTTCATTTATTTGCGCTAATGTAGGTGATAATGTGTCCCTTTATGTGCAGTATAAAAAGTGTTAGTAACATGTACGATTTATAAGTGGGAAAAACAATAATAAGGGATACCATTTTTCAGTTCTGGTTTTAATGTTAGTAAATGGAACATTTATCAATGCATTTTTTAGAACTATTAATAGCTACTTTAGAAGTAGGGATATAAATTTTCACTTCTTTTTTTTAAGATATCATTTTCCTATAAATTAATTATATGTTTATGTTTTTCATTGGTTTTATTTTCAATTAAATGGTTTTGGTATAATCAAATTTTGAAATATTATTTAGATTATATATATATTATATTTTATTTGTATTATTTTATTGAATTGAATATGATATGTTATTAGTAATTAATATTTTTTCTATGAATTTTAATTTTGGTTTATTATATTTATGAATTCATTGTTATTTTAAACTATTTTTTACATTTTAAATCTATTTTTTATGTTTCATATATATTGAAATTATATATTATATTGTATAGGCTTCCAATGATACATACATGAAATAAAATAGGATAATTGTGTTTCAAGTTAGGTACATTGAAATCTTATAAAATAAATAACTTCATTGATAATCAAAACGAAATAAAAAACATTGACTAAACCAATATCAAGATTAAAAATAAAAAAAAATTCATCTACAAAATAAAAAGAGAATAAAATTTATTATAAAAAACAACATTGTTTTAAATCATAATATTTTTAATTTAAACTAACAAGAAAAATCTAGAAGATTATTAAATATTAATTATATTTGGAATTTAATTGAAATTCATGACATCAACATAAGATATATTGATTGAATGAAAAAAAAAAATCTTAAAACATAAAAATATAAGTATTAATAACAATATATGACAAAATAATCTAAATAATAAAACATTTGATATTAATTAAGAATATTTAATAATAACATGATTATATATATCTTTATGAACATTTATATAATTATTATTATTTATAAATAATAACATTTTCGTTATTTTCATCACTCCTTTGTCATGAATTTATTATAATTCCATATTAATTATTAGTTAATTATTATTAAATATTTATTATTATTATTCAACCTCTATTATCTATTGTCATGTTCCTAGATGATTGTATTTTCTTTGTATCTCTTTAAGTATGTAATGCTATTTAATTAATAAAAAAAATTACATTTCTATTTATAAAGCTAATAAATAAAAATTAATTTACCAATCACAAACACTATTGATTACATATTTATTAATATATTTAAATTTTTATATAATAATAAAAAATAAAATATTAATATTCTAATAAAATACATCAAAAATGAAATAAATAATGTGATACTTAATAACAATTTTTCTGATAATGTTTTATGAATAATATATATAATAATAACAATAATTGACTTACTAATAATTAATTATTTTAATTTCATGAAGGTAATATACTGACTTTATTATCAAGAATTTATTTGTGTATATTTATTTTTCATAGTCATGATACATGTATTTTATTATTATTAGTGTGTAGACCTAAAAGGTGATCATGGGAGAGACTTATTTATAGAAAGCATGATATGCTAATTGCACCTATGTGTGACCCTATGATTACTGGCCATGGCTCACTAGCCCCCCCTTGACAAACATCATTCTCCTTGCACATTCCCTAATGATGGATATCCCGCCCTTTTCGAATGTCATTATCTGCAGCCGCAACATGCATGATCCAGTCTCCAGGTAGTTGAATCCTCAAAGGTGCAGGCCAGTGCATGGTATGAGCAACCTAATCGACGATGAGAAGGAGAAACGAATAAAAATTTTCCAAATCTACATTGAGTTTATCTATGATTTTATCTAAGACAAAGATCTGTCCTAAAACATGGAAGCCATCCACATCACCAACATCACAAGACTATAAAACAATGATTAATCATCACTAAAAAACATAATCACCACTAAAAAAGTAATTATAATCAATGTGATATTAATAGATATTCCCTTTTATCTGTGCTTAAAAATTGATGATAAAGGCCCTTTTTAGCATCTCTTTTTTAAAAGCATTGATATTAATGAAAATAATTATTTTTAAAAAATATTTAAATAAAAAGGACCCCCTTTTCACAACGCATTACCCCATGTTCACCAACGCTTGGATCCCCCGCATGTGTGCACGACCACCACCCCTTTAACAGTGCCAGGTGAACCCCCCTAGCATTTAAAAGTGCAATCCCCATGCACCCGCCCACACACCAATGCCCCCACTTGGATTTGAACTCGAGAACTCTCTATTAGAAGCCCACACCTTTACCACTTGCCCATCTTGTTTTGTTCACCATTTAAGGATATATTTATTAATATATATATATATATAGTTATAATAATATTTATATCTTTTTGTATTGATATTAATATAAATATATATTGATATATTGATATACATATATATTTATTCATATACTATTATGTATTTATATATATTTATTAATATATACTGTCATATTTTTTCAGTTTATATATTCGTATATTTATATATATTTATATTATTAGTTCTAAATACATTAATCAAATATTTTTCAATTTGTGTTTATAAAAAAATAATAAAAAAGTAAATATATATATACAACAAAAATAAATATGTATATTATATATATATATGTATTGATATGCATAATTATATACATTTATATATATGTATACATATTTTCAAACATAATATTTCAATATGTATATTTATATGTTATAATATTTAGATAATATATATTAGTTTGTTAATACACACAGACACAAACACTAATAAATAGAAAAACATACACAATATATAGGAATATTAATTTTCAAATATTTTTATTTTGAATAAATTGGATATTAGTTTTTCTTATTTATGTATAATATAATGGTAAATATATTTTATATATACTTATGTTAAACGATTTTTTATAAAATTAAATATCTACGTGTGAATATATTAAATATATGTATATACTGGTATATATTTGAATATAAATAATAGTACATTATGAACAATGAAAAAAATTCAAGATATAATAACAGTATGATTGTAATACCAGAGAATGAATTTATTCCCCATTAAAATAGGAAAAAATACCCCCTTAAACTACACAAAAAATCTTTCATATGTTCAAAAATAATGGAACCCCACAAAAAAGTGAGTAATGGATGAATTTTTGTCATCTTTTTACCTCAAAAATATATACAATGTTATAAGTGTTCAATAGGGGGAGGGGAACATGTCGCTGGCTTTGATTTGGTATGTGGTAGAGCTCGAACGGAGACTCAGTTCAATGGTTATAGTATTTTAAATAATGAATTACATTTTCAACATATCATATTTTTTTAATTTTTTTTGATTCCCTGAATTTATTTAAATGTTTATTAATCAATAATAATTAGTTAATTATTAATTAAAAATGTTTGAAAAATATATAATAATCCCTTTTCACAAAATATCAAATATATTAAGAGTTAAAACATTTTTATATATTTCGAAAATTTATTTAAAAACATATATATATATATATATATTATTTATATCAATATATTTATATTTATATTTTTATATATTAATATAATTTTTTTTTCATTTTATATATACCCATTTTATGTGCTAGTTAAAAAATATTTGATAAGTACCCCCATTCATAAGTGCTTCTAGATAAAGCGCTGATAAAGGGGGTCCCTTTAATAGAACTAAAAATACGTTGATAAAGGTGTTATATTTATGAGTGAAATAATTAGTTCATAAATTGGTACATTAAATAGTATTTTTAAAATCTTCTAAAATTACCCATTATCAGTGCATTTTTTAGCACTGAAAAATGTACCCCCTTTATCGGGGATTTTTTTCTCTATTAATGTGTGCCGCTGTGAATGCCCATTTTTTGGAATAGATGATGAGTTCAGGGAATCCTACCAAGACAACATCTTGTTTACCTCTCTCCATCACCCATGCCACTATCTAGAGGTGACTTCTAGTACCATCGATGGTGATGTTTTGGAAAAAGATGATTTTAGGTAATTTGGGGTTGTAACACCCCTAAAATATCAAAACACATACTGATTTTTCTAGGAATTTTCAATCGTGGATGCGAAGTAAGATGTCATGAAAATAAAAACATGTAAGATAAGGTCACTCTTTGAGTAGTAGATCATCGACTACTTGTCATAAAATGAATGATGAAAAGACATCACCATGGTACGGGCTTTCCACTTTGTCATCTAACACCAGAACATCACCTGAGGGGATGATTACCCATTCCAGGTAACATAAGAAACTTATAATGTCTAGTTGGGATCCTCTATAGCCACCATCGGTAGCTTCCAGTCGGTGTCATCCAAGAACATGTTATCCCTTCAAGATGTCGTTTCCCGAAAGCATGTTCATGTGGTGATGGTCGTGATTTGAAAGGAATTTAGGTACAATAGTTGTGGTTTCTTCAACATACCCTACTCAACAAATATAACCCACACATCGATGATGATCAGGTATAGAATGATGAGAAATATTGTTTGATAAAGAACACATTATAGTATATAAGGTGGTTGATCGATACATGATGTTTTGGTAGGATGTGAATGACCCACAAGGGTTTCATACATTGCTACACCACACAGCATCCTTGTGCCATCCCTGTACCTCTGCATCACATGTATCTTCCATGATGAAATATATACACCATGATTTATTTTTTATAAAATATTTCATGTTTTCCTATACTACCTCAAACCAGACCAACGTCACCACATGGGGAAGACCACTGATGTAGTCATCATTGTAGGTGTGTCTACTGTAGTACCTGAAATCCTACCTGCACACATCTATCACCATAGACACTAGCTACATAGACACAACATTCAGTAAGGACACATCACTATTGGCTGACATGAATTAAATACATCTAAAGGTGGAAATAGTGATTTCCCATTGATCATTACTGGAATTTTCAGTGGATTGGTATGGGTGTCGATCCTCTCTAGTGACACCCTAGTTTTTAGAGACATAGAAAAAATCATGTTCCATGGATCCACATTTGTATATTCCATTTATGGACGTGATTTCCATGAGATGCTATTATTTGAGTGACCCTTTCATACTAGTTTTGATTTTGGTGATCCCTTTTACAGACGCTACTACTAAAAATGTCCAGAAACATCTAAAGGTGTGTGGATACTTTATGGGGGAAAAAATTCCATGTTCCCTCCAATATACATTTGATGGTACATATCATCATTTTTACTATCACCCACCACATTATGGTGACTAGGTTAATAGTGAGATGACCACGATACATATCCTAGGAAGGAGGCCCCAAACTCGCCATATACGAGGTCGGCGAAATGGTTAGCAAACACAGATTATGATAGGTCCCCGCTCATGATTAAACTACATGGATTCATGATTAGGAATGTGGTGGCTACAAGACATGACCATTGTGATGGTTATGCTTGCCAGCCCCATGTCGATTACTATGGAAATGATTCTTATATGGGTAATCTAGAGACCCATGGCCTGCAATCTTAAGAGGATTCTCAGAATCAAATAGTTGTTCACACCCTCATTAAATAAGCCTCCCCCAAGACTAGCTTTAATTACATCACTCAGATAAAAATGATATATATGTATCATGACTATGAATAATAGAGTATACATATAAATTCAAGATAATAATGTCATGTTAAAAATATTATTAATTATTAGTAAGTGTATTATTATTAATAATATTAATATTAATTTATGAACAAGATTATTATTATTTATCCCATAATTAATTTAATATTATTTAATTTGTTTAAAATTTAATAGAAATATTTATTTATTATTATATATAAAATGAAATTTATTAATATATTTTATAAACAATGATATATTAAAAATCAGTCAATCCAGACATAAAAATATAATCTTGAAATCGATCAACCTATTAAAGGATACACCACGACATCTCATAAATCATTCCTGATGGTATTTTTAATTACCCGCATGAATGTTGTAGGACAGAGTTAATGATTTAAAGGAGTAAACAGGAGGGCAAAATTTCCTTAGAAAAATTCCAAACAACAATGAATACTCCTTTTTATTTTTAAATAATTAATAACATCAAGGGAATTAGAATTCAAATTTTCATTATTCCATTATTCATCTTTGGTAAGGAGGATCACATTAATTAATTATAATGATTCCACAACAACCAGTCTCCAACATCAATGATCATCCATGAACTGAGCATCAATCACTTGGGCAATGCACTGTCGAAAAATGACACCCACCTGAATCTGAGACCCTATTGAGAAAACATCATCTATGTTTTTTTAATGAATATTTCAAGGAGGGGAATCCCGAATAGTGGAGCTCTTTGCAATTATGTCACTTGTGACACCTCACTATTCAAAATCCAATAGTTCATCCATTTAGAGGACCTATCCATCCAAATCATATATAGTGTATACATCTCATGTAATCCCCAATCATTAGAATAAAACCAAAAAATAAAATTATGTGTTCATAACATCCCAACATAATTTGGTTATAAAGGGGAAAGCTAATCATTGAAAACACGGTCCAGCTCCATATATAGACTTAGGGAGTCTTTAATACCTGTGGACTATTCATTCCACAATCCCCCCACCCATGAATAATGAATAATAGAATGCATATGTGATTTGGTGTGTTGGATGAACAAAATAAATGCATCAACCTCCACCATATGTCAAATTTTCACAAGGTAATGTGTCTACATGACACCCTATATACCTTACCACCATAAAACATTACATTAGGGGGTGGGGTAACAAGTTCCCAATGATCCTTACCTTGGTCATCAGGATGAGCCTGACAAAAATCGTGAACCATCATGTTGTACCCCATCCTAACAACAAAAATCGCATAAGCTTCCCTTGACCGATAGATTTGGTCACCCACCACTACAGTCATCAAAATAATTGTAATAATAGAATATTGATTTGTATCATTTAATCATCCACCAACTATTTCTTGATCCCAATAATCCAATGAATCATCAATGAGATCATGAACACTTGTATCATTAATCCTCAGAACAACTAGACAATAGATCCGCATGTTGTCCCCCTTGGGCTACCCCTGATCATTCCAAACATTCACCTCAATCCCATCGATAATCCAATAGACACTCCATCATATATGAAAATGTATTGTACCCCAAAAGCTCCCAATCATTACATTAGTGCTTGATCTAATAGATACATGCATGAATTAGTACATAGGGATGTACATTTCACGAAATACCTTAGTGAAGTGTATTTTATTAAAGAACATGTTATGCCATAATTATTTTTCATAAAATGTATCGTTAATACATTTATGGTTTATAAACCATATTCCATCACAAGGCATATAAATAGACAAATTTTCCCATGCAAGCCAATGGGTGTTTTGTCATCCATTAGGGGATTCCCAAGAGTGTTTTCCCAGATGATATTATATCTGATCAATATGATTAACATAGAATTTGAACAATGACATGGTGTGTGAGTGGATATCATGGGCAATAGATTGTACCCCATCTTCTATCCCAACTATGGAGAGTTTCTCTCTATACCATAGTCTAATCAAATTATGGACACCATTTATGATGGATGCGAAAAAATGTTTATCTGATTCCCTAGTAGAATTTGGAATCCCCATGTATTTCAGATGCTTTTCTACCAAAGGAACCTCACATATTCTCTGAATCACCAAACGCCTCGTAAGTAGACCATGTTTTTTGATGGATAGTTCAGATTTATAAGAATTAATATGTCATCCAGAAGCATTTTTATCACATTGATTATCTTCAAGATTCAGTGACACTCTATAATAACAGCCCTAAATAAAATAAAGAAATCTTATCAATGAAAACATGAAAAATAATACAACCATTGAGACATAACCAGGCACCATTAGTAGGTCCATTCTCCACCACATTTTAAAAGAGTTGAGATAAAACATCCACTATAGTAATAATAATTAATCAACATTGAAGGTCCCCTTGTCATAAATCTCTAGAGGGTATAAAACGAGCCCACATTAAATTGATAATGTTGAAAATACTCTATTTTGAATCATATATTATATTGATTGTTTATAATTTTGAATAGAATATTTTTATTTTTTATAATTATAAATTTTTTTTCAATTGTTTTTTATTATTGATTGTACATATTTTTCATTTTTATATGTTTTCAAATTATCCAACTGAAACAAAACAATCATGTTATGCTTCAAGTAGATAATTTTCCATTATTAAAGAATATAAACTATAAGAAAAATATATATGAAACATAAATAGTATATTTAATAAATAAATTTGATTTTAAATTAAAAATAATTTCATAAATATAATAAACCAAAACTAATTTACATGGCACAATCATTTTTGAATAAAAACACAACATTTCCCTTAAAATCAAATCTATGCATAATATATAATATAATTTAAATATAATTAAAATCTAAATAATTATTATACTACTACAAATTAATAGAAAATGAAATGAATTCATAAATGTAATAAAGAAAATTAATTTTTAGAATCATTGAATTTTCATAAAATATATAATGATAAAATATTATGACTACTACAATAATGATATTAAACAATGATATCCTTTATCGACACTAAAAAAAGCACCATTAATGGTTCCAATTATAAGCACTAACAAATTATAGATAATAGATACTATTTGTTATCACTTTCATTACCTTTTATAAATGGTACCCTTTATCAGCACTTTTTAGTACCCATAAATTGTTTATTTAAAAATTCTTTACTAACACTGATAACAGTTAATATAAAATAAATTATTTATATAAATAGAATATAAAATTGTGTATATCAAAATAATTAATCATTTAGATAAATAATTATTGATATAAATCAATAATTTTATTATAGAATATATAAATATTATATAAAAATAAATAGTATGGGGTTGAAGGGTTTTTGTGAGATACTTTGGCATTCAACAAATGTGGCCTAGGGTTTGTTGTTTATGGTGAATCCTAATATAGTTGTTTTTGATACTTCCTTTCTCGATCATGGATGATTTAACTCACATAATGACTTCATTGATATAACTCCCTTTTTAGTCTTAACGCAAGGACTTTGAATGCAGGTTGCAAGATTTCAAAGCATTCACCCCCACCTTGACCTATGAATATATCTATGAATTTAGTGTTTAGAAATTTTTTTAATTAAAGTAAATTCATAATTTTTTATTTTATGTGGGTGTTTTTTTTAAATACACATCCATTACTAATTTATACATAATACACATTCCAAGAAAACATCTCTAGAACATTTTTATCATTTTTAACAAAATAATTAACATTGTATGAATAATAAAAATTATTATTTGAATAATACAGTAAAAATATACATCATGTTATTAAATAAAATATTTTATTTTAATGTTGGTGGATGATTTATATCATATCTATCACTGACTAGTGGTTATGGATGCGTCAATCAAAACATATAGTGAAAAACATAGTTGAAACTGAAAATTAAATAGATATGTACACATATGAGGTATTAGCTACAAAAAAAGGATCTAAATACAATAGAGACATCAGAAATAGAAGTTCCATAAAAGTCAATATCTTTAGATTACGTCTCCTCTTACATATAATACCATTCGTTATGATGGTGTCCTCATCCACTAATTTTTCGATAAATACATTTTTACCATTATTTAGCATGTTGCCATGTTCCCCCAAGATGGTCCACATCTACATCAGATGTGTTCATATCCATTGGATTCTCATCCCTACAATCTGAATCCTATGAAATTATACTATGTTTCATTGATGTTTTTTTTTCATGTGATGCAACAAAATCCAACTTATCCCACCATGTGGGTTACATAGAATCATAATATCCAACAACATGCCTTTTATTTTTATGGTGAAATTAAATTACTACAAATGAATTTCATGTAATATCCTTCCATTAATTTATTTGACCATATAAAACATAGGATGGTGAAATCATCATGACATTTAACAGATCTTATCCAGGTTGAGTGAAACTTTTTGTCAATTCAATCTTGTCGAGTGTAGATGAACAATTTTGTTTCTTTGATATCAGATCATTGAAATCCAAATACCCCATTATTTTATTTTTCTTTGAAATAGCTGCTCCATCTATTTCTAATTTACCATAGCATGAACATTCCATATTCATAAATTCCTGACGAACTTATCGATAAAAATATTCATGTATTTAATATTCCTAAATTAATTGGGAAACAATTTTCTCATCCTTATTGTATGTGATTTCCCCCAACATGGTGGACATTATTTTAGTTTCTTTAGTTGATCCTGGCTGCAAAGTGGATTCTTACACCATATCCCAAATATGTTTCACGACTAAATATTTTTCACTACTTCAATTAATGTTTTTATCCCAAATAAGTAACACCACTAATATCATTTATTATAACATTTCAGTCCACATAATCATCACCAACCTGGCCATCTCCCATAATGTGTTTAGATAATTCTATAAGTGGTGAAACAACATATATATATGATGGAAATAAAATTGTGTTAAAGAAGATTATTAAATTAAATGGCTCATGGGAATCAAAATACATAAATTGTTCTTTAGCAAGATCATCACATGTCCTACACTTCGATGCTTATGATAAAGAAGGCCCAACATTAATGGCATCCATATTTTTAATCATCTCTTTTTTCACAAGCATTACCTGTTGAATAATCATCAGTGTCATCAGCAGGGCCACACACACCAATTCTGTATTGTGTTCTCATTTATCAATATAAATCAACTTAATAAACCCTTATAATATAGTGAATATAACATAAATTTCTACCTAAATTCTCATTGATATTCCCAAAGGACTAACAAACCTAAAACAAAAAGTGTATATCTACACAACTAATAGGTAGATAAAAATAAATGTTCATGGTAGATTGTGTAAAAAATTCTATGGGAATCGATCAAATATACACCTCTATTTAGAATACAATAAAAAATATAAAACATGCCTCCATAGAAGCTCGATCAATTATTATCGGAGTACCAATTGATGATGTAATGTCAAACAATATCTCTGGAAGCCCTAAAATCCAATTCAAATATTAAATTTGAACCAAAACCATAGTAATTGTGTTGTATTCATCAAATTTACTGTACATATTGTTCATTTTTAAATGTTTTCAATTTTGCTAACTGGAACAAAACAATCATTTTATGATTCATGTATGTAATTTTCGATTCCTAAAGAATATAAATTAATAGAAAAATAAATATGAAACATAAGTAGTAGATTTAATAAAAAAAATAGAGTTTAAAATAAAAATAATTTCATAAATATAATAAAACCAAATTAATTTACATAGCACAATCATTTTTGAATAAAAACACAACATTTTCACTTCAAAACAATTCTGTGCCTAATATATAATATAATTAAAATCTTAAAAAATCTAAATAATTATTATACTAATAAAAATTAATTTAAAATGAAATTAATTATTTAAAGTAATAATGAAAATTAATTTATAGAATTATTGAATTTTAAAAAAATAATGATCAAATGTTATGACTACTACAAAAATGATATTTAATAGTGATATCATTTATCGACACTTGAAAAAAGCACCATTAATGTTCAAATTATAAGAACTAACAAATTATAGACAATGGATACTTTTTATTATTACTTTCATTTCCTTTTATAATAGGTACCATTTATCAGCACTTTTTAGTACACATAAATCGTTTATTTAGAAGTTCTTTTTTAACACTGATAATAGTTCACATAAAATAAATTATTTAAATAAATAGAATAAAAAAATGTGTTTTTGAAAAAAAAATTAAAAAAATTTGATAAATAATTATTGATATATATCAATAAGTTTATTATATTATATATAAATATCATATATGAATAAATAGTTTGGGGTCAAAGGGTTTTTGTGAGATACCTTGGCGTTCAACCAAAGTGGACTAGGGTTTGTTGTTTATGGTGACTCCTAATATGGTTGTTCTTGATACTTAATTTCTCAATCATGGTTGATTTAACTCAAACAATGACTTCATTGATATAACTCCCTTTTTAGTCTTCACTCAACAATTCTGAATGCATAGTTGTAAGAGTTCAAAGCATTCACCCCCACCTGAACCTATGAATATCTCTATGAATTTAAAATTATGAATTTTTTTTAGTTAAATTTATTTCATAATTTTTATTTTATGTGGGGTTTCTTTTTTGTTATACACATCCATTATTAGTTTATACATAATACACATTCCAAGAAAACATCTCTAGAACATTTTTAACATTTTCAACAAAATAATTAACATTGTATGAATAAAAAAAATTACGATTTGACTAATCCAGAAAAATATACATCAAATTATTAAATAAAATATTATATTTTAATGGTGGTGGATGATTGATATCATCTTTACCACTGACTAGTGGTGATGGATGCAACAATAAAAACATACAGTGTAGAACTATGTAGAAACTGATAATTACATAGATATGGACGCCCGTGAGGTGTTAGCTATAAAAATAAGAACTAAATACAATAGAGACATGAGAAATAGAAGTGTCGTCAATGTAAATATCATTTCATTACGTCTCCTACTACATATAAAACCATTATTTATGATGTTGTTCTCATCCTCCAATTTTTCGATAAATACCTTATTTCCATTATTTAGCATGTTTCCATGTTCCCCTAAGAAGGTCCTCATCTACAACAGATGTGTTCATATCCATTGGATTCATCTCCCTATAATATGAATTCTATAAAATTATACTATGTTTCATTGATGATTTTTTCATGTGATGCAACAAAATCCACCTTATCCCACCACTTCGGTTACATAGAATTATAATATCCAACAACATGCCCTTCATTTTCATTGTTAAATTAAATCACATCAATTGATTTTCATGTAATAATCTTACTTTAATTTAGTTGACCATATAAAAAAATTTATAGTTAAATCATCATGACTTTTGACAGATTTTCTCCATGTTGAGTGAAATTTTTTGTCAAATCAATCATGTCGAGTGTAGATGAAAATGTTTGTTGCTTTGATATCAGATCATTGATATCCAAATACCTCATTATTTTATATTTATTCAAAATATAAGCTCTATATATTTTTAATTTAACAATACATGATCATTCCATATTCATAAATTCCTAACGAACTTATCGATCAATAGATTGATATATTTTATATTCATCAATTAATTGAGAAACAGTTTCCTCATCCTTATTGTCAGTGATTTCCCACAACATGGTGGACATGATTTTAGTTTCTTTAGTTGAGTCTGGCTATAAAGTGGATTATTACACTAGATACTAAAAATGATTCACCACTAAATAATATGCACTAATTCCATTCAAGTTTTTATCCCAAACAAGTAACACAACTAATATCATTTATTATTAAATTTCAGCCCACATAATCATCACCAACCTGGCCATCTCCAATAATGAGTTTAGATAAATATCCAGTAGGTGAATCAACATCTATATTTGATGGAAATACAATTCTGTTAAATAATATTATTAAAATATATGTCTCATGGGAATCAAAATACATAAATTCTACTTTAGAAAGATCATCACATGTCTTACTCTTCCATTATTATGATAAATAAGTCCCGACATTAATTGAATCCATATTTTTAATCATCAGTTTTTTCACAACAATTATCTGTTGTATAATCATCAGTTTCATCAGTAGGACCACACACCCCTATTCTGTATTGTGTTATCATTTATCAATATAAATCAACTTCATAAACCCTTATAATATAAGGAATATAACATAAAATTATACCGAAATTCTCATTGATATTGTCAATGGACTAACAACCCTAAAATAAAAGGTGTATATCTACACAACTAATAGTTAGATAAAAATAAATGTTCGTGGTAGATTATGTCAAATATTCTATGGGCATCAATATAATATCCACCACTATTTGGAATACAATAAAAAATCTAAAACATGCCTCCATAGTAGCTTGATCGATTTTTATCAGAGTACCAATTGATGATGTAATGTCAAAAAATATCTCTGGAAGCCCTAAAATCAAAATCTATTCTTAAATCTGAATCAAAACCATAGTAATTGTGGTGTATTCATCAAATTTAGTGAATCGAGTGTCCCAGTGATGGATGTAAAACGTCCCTTGCTTATGGGATATCTATCCATACCCAAATGTCTTGAGCTCGAGCTCTTTAGGGGGAAAGAATGTGAAAATGACCCATCCCAATAGGGCTACATTTTTCATCCAGATTTCCACAATCAAGAAAAAACATTCATTCCATATCCTCTACCATATATTGTTTATGACTAATTGAAAACATCACTCTTCCAATAATCATGATTTCATAGATTTGAATCCTTTCGAAATGATAAAATTGACACACATTATTGTGCCATGAATTACCTAATTGAATGATATTCTAATAATCCCCATACATTCTAAATTTAATTAAAAACACTGAATCTCAATTTCAATCTTCATGATTTTTAATTCCATGTACCTAGGAGTAATTTTAGGCCAGCTTCAACAAATGATCATCAACATTCCTCAATGGTTGGTGTATAGATGGGGGAGCATTGGAATTGAACAACCTCTCATCATGGATCCTCAATCATTGTCCAAGGAGGGGTTGGGGTAGTATTGGTGATTCCATAATGCAAGTAAAATATTCTTTGAGTGAGAAAGGATGTAGTGATCACAAACCGATTAGGAGCCACTCTAGACCTAATACCTTAGGCACTATCTATTGACCTCTAGAGCATCTCTGAAAAAACATTTATCCACATAATATTTTTATTATTCCTAATTTATATGTATTATTGTCAAATTACTCATTTTCTTCAAAAAAAAATTACTACTAATATTTTTAATATTTTTTTAAATATACTCATTTTGATTATTTATATATTTAATTATTGAAATTTATTCTAGACATTATTACTTATAAAAAAGGTCATAATGGATCCCATTATTGGAACTAAAATAATATGATAGGTTACCATTTATAAGTGGAAAATAAAAATAAAAGGAACCCTTTATCAGTGGATTTTAGCACTGATAAAGAGATCCATTACTAGATCATTTCACTGGCACTATTAAAGACCAATTTTGTAGTTGTGATATCATTAATACTTGTAGTTTTTTTAGATAACAATTTTATTTAAAAAAAAATTCTTATTTTTTTAATTTTGTTTCCATTTTATTTTTATTGGAATAATCATTTTTTAATGTTGTATTTGTATTTTTTTTATACTATAATTCATGTGTATATATTTATGTGTAATTGTGTTGTTTTTATTAATTTATATTTATGTGATGTAAAATAAATTTGTTTTATTATATTTTGGAAATACTATTTTTTTAATGTCTTATTTTAGTGACATTGAAAACAGACAAAATATTTACTACATGTACAATGAAAATAAATTTAGAACGTTCATTATACCCATATATAATTGTAAAAATAATAATATATACATAAACATAATATAGAGACAATAATATAGATAATTCAAACCAATGTTGTTTTAAAAAATAATATTTAATCCTTAAAAATAACCAAGTTATACTAGAAGATTATAAAATATAAATTATAAATAGTTTTTAAAGGAAATTTATGTCATTAACATAAGACATATTAATAAACAAAAAATAAAATTGACTTCATCAAAATAATATAATGAAATAATAATTATTATAAAAAAAAATTGGCAAATATTATTAATAATAATTTATTTATGAATAATTAATAATATTTAAAAATAATATGATTATCTAGATCATTATTGAAAATTATATTATTATTATCAGTATTCATGAATAATAACACTATTAATATTTTCATCTGTTTATTATAATGAATTTATTTTATTTTCATCATTATAATGTCTTTATAATAAGGAGTTAATTATCATTAAATTATTATTAACATGGCATTATTATTCTTGCATTATCATTCATTGTCAATATCACAGATGAAGGTATTTTCATTATAACTATGTGGGCATGTATAACTCCTTCATTAAAAAATAATATTGTTTTTAATAAATCTAATAAATAAAAATTATTTTATATTACAAAATATTTATTGATTATATAATTATTAAGATATTTAGTTTATTATAAATTAATAAATGAATAATCTTTTGATATTTTAAACAAATATGACCATAATTAAATCAATAATGTGATACATAATATTATTTTTTCGAAAAAACTTTTATGAATAATAATATAATCATTATAATAATAATAAATCACGTGCTAGAAATTATTAATATTAATTTTATGAATTTATTTAAATAACATTGTATTCATGATGTTTGTATCTTGAATTTATTATAGTGAATTTATTTTTATGGCACTATTATTTACAATCTGGATGATTGTATTTTCATTGAATGAGACTAAAGATATAAAAGGTGTGCATGGGTGAGACTTATTTGTGGAGGACATGAAAATTTGATCACTCCTTAGAAGACTCTAAATATTTAACCCTAGGAATCTTTGATTCACCTTGAAAAAACATAATTTTTCAGGCACTAACCCAACTGCTGGCTTGCACGACCTTCCAGGTAGTCATGTATGGCAGTTGTAGCTTTCTCGATCATGTGTCGATGTTGGTGAGGCATGAGAAGTGGATGGAAACACACAATATGATATTATATGATTATGACAAGAAGAAACCATGGTTGCAAATTTTCTAAAGCAACAAGGATTTCATTGATGCATTCAACCATTATGACAACCGCTCAAAACACATGGCATCCAACAACATTAACCAAATAACAGAACTACACAACATGGGACTGTAGTTATAAAAAATTCATTATCCTCACAGTGAAATGAAATGATAATCGAGCCACTAGTAAATGTGGGTCCAATTTATCAACGCAAAAAATTGTTCTTATAAAGGCCTATTTTATCATCAATTTTATGATAGAATTCATAAAACCCAAAAAAAATTAAATTGAATAAAATTTGTTTTACTGTGCATGACCCCATGTTCGAATGCACTATGATGTCGCACTGACATGGGTGAACAAAACCAATTTAATAGCGGAAGATATACCCACTCCCACCCATTAATATCATTAGCCTCTATTGCACCTTCCCGAAACCCCTGATAACTTTTCATCTATTCAGAGGCCCTCTCCACTGAAATTCAATCAATAGTACAATTATAGATGATAAACCATACATTAAAATGTGACTGAAAATACAATATTAGAGTGAACAATATCCCACAGACATTGGATACAATTTAGAATCCCAGTTGTTTAAAACATAGTCTATCTGCAAAGAAGGACACAACGATTCTATAAGCACTAATGACCATTCATTCAAATCACTCTCCACTTCTGGATAGATAATATTTTTATGTAGATGTGTTTTGGACTCTTATATGAAAAAGGGAACACATTAACATCCAATATATGTCATCTAGTAAGATGGTAGTGTGCCGATAGTAAACATGAAAAAAACAATAGAAAAAAATTATTTGGGTGGGGAAGGTTCCCAAATAATCTTCCACCAGACATCAATTTATGATGGAAAAACCACAAACCATAGTGATTTAACCTAACTAGTCATTTTACATACAAAAATCTACCCAGACCAAAATAATTTTTTCACCCCCACTCGAGTAATTTGTTGAATGGAAAATATGTGATGTTGATCTTTCTCTATGAACCGTCCACAAATTCCATTCGTATCCCACTCCTCTATGGAATCATAAATGTGATCATGATCACATACATATTCAAACCCTTGAACAACAATGGAATGGATTCCCATAGTGAACCCATTGTCCATCAACTAATAATTCTATACAATAACCATATTCTCATCCACCATCAACTATAAAATCCCTTATTTAAGTAGAGGGATATCACCCCAGTTGATTTTCCACATAAATATAGGCCTCACTCCATGTGATGCATGTAGGATGTTGGACATAGGGAATTATATTGCCCAAAACACCTTATGAATTATGTTTTTGGTGTATAACAAATGGACCCACAAATGATTTTTAATAGATTTTAATTAACCCATTTATGTTCCTTAAATAGAAGGACACCACAAGACATTGAAAACCAACCACATGTCCTACACGACCCAGTGGGTGTTGTGCTTTCCATTAGTGAATCCCAAAAAAATGTTTTCCATCATAGAATGAATCCATTAAATAAGGGTATCAAATAAATTGAACAATTACATGGAATATGAGGGGATATCATAGACCATGAATTTATCTAAAACATCATCACCAGCTCTGTAGATTTTCCATCTAGACTATTGATGGGTAAAATTATCAACTTTTCCTATGATTGGGGATAAAACATGATTAATTGATCTTTTTGAAATAATTTGGCATCCCCAATAATTAATGATGCTTCTATTCCATATGAATCATGTATATTCTCTGATGCTCCTTCTACCTCATTAGTGTAACACCTTTCTTTTTGGATAGTTCATATTTTATGATATTATTAAAATGAACATAAGACTACTCATAATAGATGATAATCATCACTCCTTCTAATATACTTTATCTTAATTGTTTTTCTAATCAACTGGATTCATCTCCATCTAATATGAATCCTCCAAAATGATCATTTGAATCATTTCATTTTTTTCATATGAGGAAACAACATCATCCATAGCCCCATAAGATGGTTCAACAAAATCAAAGTTTCCAACTACATTCCCACCATTATCACTGTGAAAAAAATAACTTGAAATGAATTTTATGTAATCATCATCCATTTATTTAGTTGATCATCTAAAAAATTGTAGATGAATTCTACATTACATTTATGTAATTTGATGCAAGATGATAGTCATTGTTTTCAATTCCATCATGTCTACTGTATATGAGGTACTTATTTCATGATTGTATGATCATTGATATCCAGTGTCCCCTTAATAGGATTTATATTCAATATTGTTTTATCCACAATTTAGAATTTACCTTGGAACAAACATTCCATAATCATATCATCATGATCCACTTTTTGATCATCCTATTGTTTACTTCATATTCATCAATTTATTGAGTAAAATTTTCTTCATCATTATTATCATAATTTTTCATTGACATAGGGGTCGTGAGCTTAATTTTCTTAGTTTTTCCTAGATTCAATGTTGTCTATTCCACAATATTATGCATAGGATACACATGTACAGATTTTCATCTATAAGCATAAAAATTGTCTCTCAATGACGCATCACTATAAATTTTTATTACAATACCTTTATAGCCAAAATAATCATAAACGCCTTTATATTCTCTCTTATGGTGTTTAGATAAATCTTTAGGATGTGAAAAATAATGATAATAATGAACTGGGTTAAGTGAGAATGCTAATGTTGTCAACATCGATATATCTTTCTTCATCAAGATAATCCCATGTTCAACTATTTTGAGAAAATTCCATAGAAAACATACATTCATTAAATAAAAAATATATAATTTTTTTAAAAACACTTAGGAAATTCATCATCAACAGTGTGATAGTAGGAGAACCCTCTCCCTTTATGGACTGTGATGTCCTCATTCTACATCAATCAATATCATAACCTATCATATTAAAAATATTCAAATGAAAATCTCTTCATAAATATTTATTGACATTCCCAATGCACTAAAAAACTATATAATAAGGGTTGTTTTTTTAAATATTATAGTTAGATCAAAATTTAAGTCCACCGTTGAAAGAGTAATAAATTCTTATGTACCTCGACCTGAGATCCACCAATATTAGGATTCACATAAATAACCCAAAACATTCCACCACAATATCTCGATCATATTATATTAGAGTACTAATTCATGAAACAATGTCCAAATAATATCTACATATGGAATAAATTTCAATTCGAACCATAAATTCAGACCCAAACCTGAGTTCTTGTGTTGTATAAGACATATGGTTTGAAAAATGGGTCATAATATTGGATGCAAAATGTTGTTGTCTTGAGAGAGTTTTACCAAAAACCACATTCCTTAGAGTGGATCTATTTTGAGGGGAAAATGATGTGGAAATGAATCCTCCCTATGGGGATATAATTACTATCCTAAAATCTTCAAAAAAAATAGCCTCCATTCCATGTCATCTTTCTCTTCATGTATTTTGAAAAATTCGAAATAAAAATATTCCAATAATCAATAATTCTATGATTTGAAACCTATACAGAGGGAGATATTGAGTGACCTCATTATGTGCTGAATTACCCCATCAAATGATATGCTCATTTTCACCAACATTTCTCTAGATAGTTCTTTGAATTTGATCCATATTTAAGACTTCATGATAGTGATACCTTAGTACCTTTGAGTGATTTGAGGTCACCATCATCAATATTTCAACATCATTTGTCACTTGTACATTAAGAGGGGAAATTTAATGCTTTGTAATCAAATGAATTCTCATCCAGAATCCTCAATCAGAGACCAAGGAGGGGATTAGTATCAGTGATTCCATTGTGTGAGTCGAATCTACCTGGTGTGAGAATAGAAGTAGAAAGAACAACCCAACTAGGTGCCGCCATGGACGATAAATGCTAGGCGTTATTGGCGGAACTCAAGAGATACTCTTACAAGCCCTTATTCCCCAAAATATTTTTTAGTATTAATAATTTATTGATAATATAATTAATTTTTTCATTTTTATCAATTATTATTTTAGTATTAAAATTTTAAATATTTTATTTAAAAATTATTTTTTAATTTTATTGATCTAATTATTTCATTATATTCATACCTTTATCAGCAATAAAAAAGTGAAATAATGTATCCCATTATGGGAACTAAAAAATTAATTAGGTAAGGGTACCATTTATAAGTGGTAAAAACAATGATAATTGGTGCACATTATCAGTTCATGTTTTAGAGAAGATAAATTGAACATTTACTAGTGTTATTTTCTCGCATTGTTAAAGTCATATTCTGTATTATTGATAAGATTTCTATATGTAGTTTTTATTTAAATAAATCCTTTTTCAATGAAATAATTTTTTTGTATATTTATTTTCTTTGATTAGTTTTATTTTCATTTTATTTTTATTGGTATAAATTTTTTTGATTTTTTATTTATATGTTATTTATACTAAATTTTATGTATTTGTTTTTTTAAAAATTAATATGATATATTTTTAAACATTATTTTTATTTCAATGTAAATTAATAATTTTTTATTATATTTATGAGTTTTTTTTTTATTTTCAACTATTTTTTATATATTCATATTTTTGTTATGTTTCATTTAGATTGTACTTATAGTTAATATTTTATAGATATCCAATGTTACCAACAAGAAACATAATGAGTTTGTTGTGTTTAAAATGTGTGACATTGAAATCATATAAAAATGAACTATATCTACAATGAAAATAATATTTAAATCATTTTTTAAACACATAAATAATTTTTAATGTCCAAATTTTTTTATTAACATAATTAATAGACATTAATAAATATGATACCAAACAATGTTGTTTCAAAACATATTATTTAAACATTAAAATAACATGTTAACTCCAAAAGCATGTAAAATATAAATTATATTTATATTATAAAAATATTTATGACATTAAGATAAAACATATTAACTAAAATATATATATATATATATGAATTTATAAAAATATTAAATTTTAAATAATATTTATTGATGACAATAAATGAACTAATAATTATAATAAAATAATTAATAATTTCTAATATTTAATAATAATACAATTATATATATGATTATTAATAATTATATTATTAATATTATTCACAAATTCTAACATCATTATTATTTTCATATTTTTTTTATTATGAATTTATTAGAATTTATTCATTATAATTAAAAGATTATATTTCCATAATTATCATAAAATTATTATTATCCTAACTTTGTTATCTATTATTTATTACTTGTAGCCATGTTCCCAAAATCATTTATTTTTAATCTATCTATGTGGGTATGTACCCCTATTTAAAATTTAAAGTATTCATGTTGTTGTTGATAAATATAATAAATGAATTTTTTTTAATAATATAATAATTATTGATTGATTAATTAATTATATATTTAATTATTTATAAAAAAATTGAGGATGAAGCCTCAGTTTATTCGGGGAAGGGGTTACAATACAAAGAAAATCATGGAACAAGTAGTACAAAGATGAACTCGGTGTGACTCAAACTGGAGACCTCGCCGAGACCCACAGAAGCAGCTACCAACTGTGCTGCACCCTGGGGGCTATTTAATAATTTATATAATATTAAATAAATTGGATTTTGAAATTGTAATCAAATATAATAATAATTAAATCATTATTGTGATACTAAAATAAATTCTATTTTTACACTATTAATCATAGTCATGATGATCATATTTTATTTGTATCTGAGTGAAAATATAAAAGGTGGGAATGGATTAGACTTATGTAGGGATGGTTTTAACAAATTTAACATCTTCAAAATCCCCTTATGATTGTATGTGAGGGCTCTTTGTATCCCCTGACAAACATTATTGTCCTGATACTATCCCTTGTACATTGTAGCTTGACATTCAACACAGCTGTGTATGTCAGCCTCAATTTTCACAATCTATTCTCTATGTATGTGAAGCATGGTGGTGGGTGACACCCCATGATTAGAGCATCTTATAAGGAAATGATAAGGGGGAGAGAATTTGAATTTTTTAAATTATCATATAGTTCCTTGATTCTTCGAATCGTGGTAGCAACCACTACTATCACATGGTAGCCAATAATTTCACTAACCACACACCACTACCAAGAAGAGTTTCTTCATCGCTAAATTAAGCATGTATAAAGGGTAGAAAAAAACTGATAATCTAGTGTAAAGACCCAGAATCTTATTGAGTTCTGTTTCATGACTACCCCAATCTTGCCTTGCATAGGCCAGGGGCTGGCGACTAGCATGAAAGGCGTATTCACAACAACTAGGAATGCAATGCCTTTATATCCAGTAACACACACAACCAAGCACCTAAGAAGATAAAAACTCATGTAAAAATTAATAGTAAACAGAGTGAGTACTGTAACAAAAAGGTGCCAGAATACATGCGCAACATGATTGTTCATGAAATTGAATATACAAGTATACTATAACACCTCCTAGGATTACTCTCTAATGATCCTACATGAAGGGTAGGTACATATCTTGAATGTTAACCAATATGGTACGCCTCATCTATTTTCCACCTCTGAGATACCACCAGTTCTTGTACTCTCGTCCTCTATTAGGTTTGTCTATCATCAGCACCAAACACAACGAGGTGATGGAATAGCTCCTGTAGGGGTGAGTATAACAATCCACAATAGGGTCCCCGGGACCCTAAAGGTCTCTCAAAATCCACAAATGATTATCCACGTAGCGTGTAATCAACTGACAACCCAACATAGGTAGATGCCCCAACTTCTAAAAAAGTTATCAATTATACCCATATTAATAATGAGATATCACATAGGAAAAATCAAATTCCCAAAGCTCAGTTGTTACACAATGGACAGAATAACATGAAGTAAAGATCAACATAGGTATAGAAAACAAAATAATACCACAAAGGTAATACCATGAAGGAAAAATATCACATGGTATAGACTCATCTCACACCAGGTATAAATTTAGTATAGTAGAAAAAATGATTAGATGTCACAATGGAATCATCATACATTGTAAATATACTGACACACACTGGATCAATATTAGTTGACCCACACAGGATCTCTAGGTGATGACCCACACAGGATTGCTAGGAGCTGACCCAGACAAGATTTATAGTAGTTTACCCACACAAGATCTCTAGGATAGGACCCCTAAATGATTGCTTGGAGATGACCCACATGTGTTTTCTAGGAGCTAACCCACATCGGTGTGGTAGATGCTGACACTCACAAGCTCTCTAGGAGCTAACCCAGAAAAGATCTCTAGGCAATGAACTCACAAGATCTCTAGGATTCGACTCACACATGATTTCTTGGAGATGACCCACACATGATCTCTCTTCATTCTTCTCATCATAGCCGAATACTGGGTTCCCGCACTAAGCCTTCTCTTCTCCGGGAAGATCCCTCCAAAAGTCACTGGTCGATACTCAAAAATTCTACGATGTTCCGCGAGGAAGTATCTCAAAGGACCTCCAAGTCATAGGGGTCTCAAGGCAATAGACTAATCGTCATTTGGACACCCAGTCGGTGAGTTATTAAACATTTCCTCTCGAGTTCCTTGTAAGATTTTTACTCAATCCAACCCAACCATTCCCCAACATTATCCAAAACTCTAGTAAGGTATTAAAAAGGTACTATATCACTCCATGGTTTCCGGCGCCATTGACGGTTCTTCAAACGGACATCATGTGCCAATGTTTTGGATAATGTCAATTATAGGGTCGTATTTGGTACGGGTCAGGTGTGACCCAGTTCGGGTCAACCCTGTCTAACCTACTAGGTCTTCCCTGGCATGCATCCAAGGTCGCGAAGCCGCGAGGGTGTCACGAGGAAACAAGGTGGCCCGACCGCGGGGTTTTCGCGAGGTCTCGAGGATGTATGGCGACTCAACCGAAGCGGATCATCCGGGAGGGCGGAAGCCATGGGGTGGCTCGACTGTAAGGGAGAATGAAGCGGAGCGGCTGGGATAGGCCGCGGGGTGGCGCCGCCAGGCCACGGGGCAGCGAAGTCCGCAGACAGTGGAGCGCCACATGGCGCGGAGGCCGCGGGGTGGCGAGGCGATGTGCCATCATCGACAGTTCTTGAGTTCCTTCATTCCCGACCAACAGCACTGTTAGCCGCCAACAAAGTCATCTTCAATAATCGCGATGGATACACCATTGAAGATAAACGACAGAGGGGTCGGGCCATGTTTGTTTGGCTCGCACCCTCCATGTTAATGTTGTATCAAGTGCTCAAAAAGAAGAAGAATGTCAAGAACGGGTAAAGGAAATAATTCAAACACCCTTCCTGTAACCCTAATCAACCTCTATTCCCAATCCCACAAAAGAATTAGAAGGGTAGAAATGGGAAATGATAATCATATAGGGGTAAACCCATACAATTCCTCTTGTTGTACCATCATCCCACGAAGCTCTGCGGGATCCATCCGATATGCTGCTGTAGATATCGGTGCTATCCTAGGGGTTCATGACAATGTAAATGTTCATCTCTATGCTAGGAGGGTGAGCCAGAACATCATCAGGGAAGACATCTACATATTGGTCCACTAATACATGATAACTCATATTATCCACATTAAATGATTCGAGGGTAAGGATAACGAACTCATGATTGATCTGATTCACTCTCCTAGGAGCAAGTCAATCTGGTGCTGCAAAGGCTCCCTTCACAATGGTGAAGGTAAACCTGGTCCCACACATTCAGACATATCGCACTATGTGCCTAATATAGTATATCTGATCATGGACTGTAGATAACTGGTTCATACCCAAGATGACATCATAAAGCCTCAATGCGGCTACTAGGATATCCTAGCTGAAGATCTCACATTATAGAGTAAGATCTCACTACCGACACAAGTTATTAATCCTCAAATCCAATCGTTAGGAGTCTCTAGATGTAAAGATCGATCCAACTACTCCGTCATAATCTATAGATCCGAACGAGAGCAGTGGAAACAAAATAATGAATGTAACATGTGTCTATAAGTATTGTGACTAAGGTGGAGTAGACACAAGTCATAACTCGTCTCATCTATGGATCGTCGTGATCATAGGCCTCAGCTGGCTAGAGCTGAACTCGCCCTTATCCTCATACTCCCAATGGTCGGGGAGGACCTCCTTGTGGTGGTCATGGTAACTTCTCAAATCGTCTCCACCACTAGTTACATGGGTACAATTTTTCCATGCCTACCCGCTCCCTGCGGACCTCCTTTGTCGAGTCCATGTCACTACCTGGGTGGTCCTACGACTGTCTACTGATCATTTTTATGGCGTGTCAGATAGTAACAAGCCTTGTGACCATGCCTGTCGGATGCATAACACTACAAACTCCTTGCATGACCGGCTACGCCTCTCACACCCCACACAACCGACCCTGTGTCAAGTGTCCGTACACCTTTAGGTCTGGTCCACTTAGACATCTATTCCATCTATCTATTTCCAGCTGTAGAAGACTCTGCTACATGATGACTGTGGGTGGGTATCGCTGGTGGTGACTGGTCAGCAAGGAATATTTCCACTAATAGGTCTCTCTATAAAACCCTTTCCTATATCAGAAAGATGAGTGAGATCATAAAAGCCTTGATCTCTCGCCTGATCCCCTGCTCGATGGTCCGAGCCATGAAGAATGAGTGCCGCATCATATGTGTGGAGTTGTGTGATAGGTTAGAGAACCACACCGAGTACTGAGCAACAGTCATACTTCCCTATTGGAGTTGAAGAATCACCTGTATATGCAACACGCGAAGAGTCACAAGAACAAACTCTGCCCAAAATAGGCTCTCAAAGTCAGCTTAAGGAAGTGTCACCTCGTCGTGAACCTAAAGCTTCAGGATAAAACATATTCTTGTTGCTTCCTATAGAAGTCTAGTGGAAAGGATCACCATGAGATCGGTTATCGTCGCTACCAGTCAGATAACTCTCACTACATCTTCCAACCAATCCTCAACAACATATGGGTCCATCTCTCAACTAAACCTAGGTGGCCTCTGGTTCAGGAATCCATGCAATGCACTCAAGCGGCGTGCACCCTCTACTACTGGGTCTGGTGGAATCGATGGACAAACTTGTAATGGTACCGCATGTGCCTCCGCCGGCGCCTCGACTGGAAGAGGGCCCTACACTGAGGCCTCATCTCTCAATGGGCTATCTATGCATACTACTCTCAGAAAGCTAGATCTCAGTCTATGTGGAGGCATTCTGAATAGAAATAGGTGTGAAACAGTAAATATGTTATACTTGGTTAGATAACTAAAAAACTCACAAAGAAAACTCTTCAAAACTCATACAAAATCAATGTATTTGTGCACTAAGTCATAAATCAGAAGTCAGGATCCTGGTGTATGGATACATCGGCTGCTACACCAACATGTGATTCCCTAAACTGATATCCAGAATTAATAAACCTACCAATATTTTCATTTAGATGAAATATAATAGTCCTATTTACATCGATAATAACTAACTCCTCTGATACAAATTTATCAAGACCCGTCCCCCAGGGTCCATGATGTGATGGACCAGGTATAACATTTTGACTGTGGCACACCTGTGTGGGGCCTTTTTCCACTAGTGGAACGAGCGGAGGAACCAATGGTACCATTACCCGTTGGGCCACTGATGCCACATTCCCCAGTAGCATACAGTGAATGCTGCATTGGTGCATTTCATGTGTTCCCATGCCAGAGGCCACCCATGTTCAAGAGAGAGATGGACCCAAAGACAGTTGATAATAGGATGGAGGCTGTAGTGAGAGTCTTCCGACTGGTAGGGACACCAGCCGATCTAATGGCGATCTTTTCCGCCAACCTCTAATAGACAACATTTGGAAGACGGTGGAGCTTGATGATCCAGGTTCACGATGAGTCGACTCTTCTCTAGAAAGACATTGAAATCCTTTTTCGTGAATAGTGTTTTTCAGATACTTTTTGCACAGTGCGCAAACAAGAGATTATTCATCTGCAAATGGGAAAAATGATTGTATCACAGTACTCAGTGTGGTTCACTGGCCTTTCATACTACTGAATAGATATAGTGCAAGACACCTTCATCAGGGCACAAAAATTGGATCCGGAGCTCAGGTGATAGATTAGGGCTTCAATGTGATCAATTGGTAGTGAGACCCATCACCATTCATCAATTTGCAGAGTCTTCTGCAGGTGGCCACAAACAAATGACACATAGGTCCAAAAGGACCAGACCTACATGTGAACAACTGCATGACTCGGGGTCGGTTGTGTGGGGAACACTAGATGGATCCAGTCATACCAGGAGTGGGTTATGTTACACATGTGGCGGGTAATATAACATGGATCATGAAAGTCTGACTAGGCATACATATGATCAGAAGACAGTCAATGTACAGCACAGGTAGAGATAGTGGTTCAACCGAAGAGGTCGGCATGGAGCAGTCAGAAGTCGCAGATGTGTTACCCGTGTATCTGGCGGTGGGTGAGGAATCTTGATGTTACTACCACCATCACTAGGTGGTCCGGGCATACCATAAAGAGCATGAGGATATGGGAAGTTTCAGCTCCAGGCATCTGAGTTATATGATCACAGAACTCTGGAGATGATACGATGTACGATCTGTGACTAATTCACCATAGATTTTGTACGAATAGACATGCGTGACAGCAATTATTTTCAATCCACTTCCATTGTTCAAAGCTCAGAGATTCTAACAGAGTCGTTGGATCAATACTGATGGCTAGAGACTCCAACAGAAGTGGATTTGAAAATTACTCACTGGTGTCGGTAGTGTGATCTTAATCTAGGAGGCAAGAGATACAGATTGGTTCTCTTAGTAGCGGAATTGAGGAATTACGACGTCATCATTTTTATGGAACACTTATCCACAGTCCTAGCTTAGAATGACTGTATCTGGCGCATAGTGTGGTGTGTCCATATAGATGGGACCATGTTTATCCTCACCAGCGATAAGGGAGCCTTTCTAGCACTTGATGGATTTACATGTTGGAGAGTGCAACCAATAAATCTTATGAGGGCTAGACGTACCCACAGAGCGGTGGATGTGGAGAGTTTGAGTTATCATGTATTGGTGGACTAGTATGTGGATGTCTTCCCTGATGATGTTTAGGGTCTAAATCATTGCAGATTGGTGGACTTTTATATTGACTTCTACCCTGTGATGACACCAATATCTACAACTTCCTATCAGATGTCTCTTGTGGAGCATCGTGAGTTGCAGGTTCTACTGGTGGACTTGTAGGGGAAGGGATTCATTCAGCCCAATGTTTCACCTTGGGCAGCCCAATTTTGTTTCCAATAAATAATATAATATTTTTAGACTTTGTGTTGACAATCAGTGCCAGAACCTGGTGACCATAAAAGAAGTACCTACTTCTGAGGATTGACGTCCTCTTTGATCAGCTGACGGGAGCATGGTGGATCACAAAGATATACCTTGGATAAGGATATCACCTACTTTGATTATGTGAAAAGGTTGTCCATAATATGGGTTTCAGATGTCTATACGTCCTTTACATGTTCCTGGTTATGCCCTTCTATGTATACAATGAACTAATTGTGTTGTCGGGACTCATAAACAAGATCTTTCATCCATACCATGATTTCTAGGTATTATTCTTTTTCGTTGAGATTCTGATCAACTCAGATAATGAGGAGAATCATGCATATCATTTTAAAGTATTAATAGACACACTCCAAGAGCAGCGTCTTTACGGTAAGCTATCGATGTGCTAGTTATGGATCCGAGAAGTTCACTTTCTGGGACATAACATATCAGAGGCTTGAGTTGCAGTGGATCAAGTGAAGATTGAGCCAGAACATTCTTGGGAGCCACCCAGGAGTGTGACAGAGGTACATAGTTCCATGGGATTGGATGGATACTACTAGAGAATTGTGATAGATTTCTGTAGAGTTGTATCACCTTTATCAATTTTGAAGAAGTAGGGCAAACCCTTCGTGTGGTCGGAGAGATGCCAGAAGAGTTTTTAGGAGAAGAGGTAGAGGCTGAATTGTGCCCCCATCATGTTGCATCCATAGGAGGGTGTAGGGTACATAGTCTACAACAAATCATCAGGTACTAGGAACGTATGTGTATTGATGAAAATGTGATTACTGATCGCATATGGTTTTCAATAGATGAGACAACATGAGATGAACTACACAACCCATGACCCAGAGTTAGCATCGGCGATATTCTCCTTGATGATGTGGTGACATTACATGATGTGTGACCATATTAAAGTGTACTCAGATCACATGACTCTTGGGTATATCTTTTCCCAGATGGACTACAAACTGAGTTAAAGGGGTTGGCTTGAGGTCCTCCAAAACTATGACTACGAGATAGTTAGTAATCATAAAAAGAAGAACATTATAGCATATTCACTCAAAATGAGATCTAGTGTAATGATTCTACGAGAGGCGATAGAGTTTCTTGCCGCTTTTCAGATATCATTTGTGGATACCGATGGAGAAGGTTTTCATCAGTAACTTTAAGTCACACCCCCACATCATCAGTGAGTCAGGGATGTGCAATGTGGGGACACTGACTGCGAGATGTGTCATGTTTTGATACCCACAGGACATGCACCTAATGTATTTCTTGAAGGAGGGGAGCATGTCTCCCTCCTTAAGGGACATACTATGGTACCTGTGTCACATTAGGAATAATTGTTGATGGATTTGCACACATTCCCTCTAGAGGTACATCTAGGAGTGGCATAGATGTACCTGGATCTCCGAAGACAACATTGGTTGCCGAGAATGATGAAATTAGTTACAGAGTTTGTATCCATTTTCCCCACTTGTTAGTAAGTGAAGTCGGAGCATCAAGATAAATCAAGATTTAATCAGCCATTAGATGTCCCATAGTAGAAGTGGGATGGGATATCTGTGGTCATCAGGACATGACTTCCATGTACATCCAGGGGACATGATTCTATCATGGTAATCATCGATTGACTAAAGATGTCGACCCACTTCCTATTAATCAGATAAAATGGGTCATCAGAGATCTTGAGAGGACTATATGTAGAAGAGATTGTGCGGCTACATGGAGAAATCATGACGTTTGTCTTCGATCATGATGCAAATTTTAAATCATGGCAATGGAAGGAGTTGCAGGAGGCTTTTAGGACACAACAACATTTGAGAACCGCCTTCCATCCTTAGAGTTATGGTCAGACTGAAGGGACTATTCAGACCCTCAAGGACATGAAACATTGTTGTGTCCATGGTTTCAGTTTCAGTTGGGAGGATCACTTTCCATTGGTGGAGTTTTTCATACATCAACATTTATAACTCCACCATTGGGATATCATCCTTTCAATGCCACATATGAGCGACCATGTTGATCACCTTTTTGTTGGACTGACCTATTGGAGTAAACACTCGTGGGACTAGAGATGGTATGTGCTACCACATAGAAGGTGTAGATCTTCCTGGATTGGATTATGACTGCACAGAGCAGACAGAAGTCTTCTACCGACAGGAGACAAAGACCTATGCACTTCAAGGATGGTGATCAAATCACTCTATAGGTCTCACCCCGACGAGGTATGTGGATATTTGGCCGAGGTGGAAAGTGATCTTTGAGATTAAGAGGATATTTTTAGGTTCTAAGCAGAGTAGGTGAGGTGGCATAACACTTATCTCTTCCCCGTCAGTTGCACTAGGTGCACGACGTCTTCAATGTATCCCAGCTGAGAAGATATGTTTACCACCCAACCCACGTCATTGACCACATAGATCTAGACATCGAGGATGGTGCGACTTTTATTGAATGTTCTAGTTGAGATTGAGGAACAATAGGAGTGGGTACTTCATAGATGGTTGATACCTTTGGGTGTGTTCAATGGAATCACGAGAACCCCCAGGAGATCACATGGGAGTGGGAGGATCAGATGCATACACAATACCCCCACAAGTTCCATTAGATTGAGTTGTGATGTAAGGGGACGTAAATCCCATAAGTGGGGAGAATGTAAAGACCCGGAATTTACATGTAAATTTATTTCATTTTATTAATTAGAAATTTAATGAGTCCACAAAAATTGACAGCACATGATTTCAAGCACCGGAGTGCCAAAAATGAATTTATGAACTTTTTCCTGGTACTTTTAGTAAACATTCGAGCAGTTTTTTCTAACTTTTGAACAAGTGCTCAGAATTAATATTTGAGGATGTCGTTGAACTCGTCATGCTGATATTCCGTGATAGAGGATTTCATTTCGACGATATTTGGTCAAGGGAGAAAGGTAATTTTTTTTGTTGTAGAATAAAATAAAATTAAATTTGTGAATCATTTTAATTTTTTTAATTTTGAAACTCTCATGTGGATGTCACATAGGTGGAGACCACCTAATGTAAAATTCCCTTTAGAGGTTATGGAGTGGGGACCACCTGAGAATAAACCCCCATGAACTCTTTTTTAATGGGATAAACCCTAAAACATCCTACTAAATGTTGCAAGCAACTTCAACTCTTCCGAAATTTATTATTCCATCCCATTTAATAAATTAATCATTTTTAATTTATCAAAACAAACATAATAGACAACATAATCTATTATGTTGTCTACTTCTCATTTTTGGAGGAATTGGGAGGAAGGAGCCTTGGGAGAAATCTCTCTAATGAAAAATGAATACTCCATCCATGGGACATTCATTGACGATGAATGTCTTCAACGTCAATGAACTGATTATTGATGAAATGCCAACATCACCGAATTCTGTCTATTTACAACGCCATCAGATCCTTCCCCACATGAAATATTCATCGAATCAAATTAAGGAGGTATAGGCCATCTTCAGTATGATTATCACTTTCCGTATTCTCTCATTCTAATTCTTTTGCAGGATTGTGAATAGTGATTGACAAGGGTAGTAGGGAGGGTGTTTGAATTATTTACTTTACATGTTCTTGATTTTCTTGTTCTTTTTCTGGTCTCTTGCTAAAGATCTATCATGGAAGGTGATGGCCCAAAAACAATGGTAAGCAGTGGCCATATGTGGAACATAAAAACTTCTGATGAAGTCAGGGGGCCCCGCGGCCTTGCTGTGCTGCTCCACGTCCTTCACCCTCCCAGCTAAGCCACCCCGGAAAAGCCGCCTGGTGACCTCCGCCTTCCCGGCTGAGCCACTTTGGGTGAGCTGCCCCGCGCCCTCACCCCACGCGGAACACCCAGTTAATGAGAGGCCTCGCGCCCTACGACCTCCACCCTCTTGGCTTATGCATTCAGGTTGAGTTGCCTCGATCCCTTGGCTGCATGGCACCACAAGGTTGTGCCTCCTAGTAGTCTCTGCCCTCCCGGTCAATCCACTCTTTCCTCCCGCCCTGCAACCTCCACCCTCCCATCTATGCCACTCCAGAATTTCACCACTTGGCCTCTACCCTCCCGCCTCACCACTCAGGCTGATCCGCCCCGTGGCCTCGCCCTCGGGGCCGCCCGCGTCTTATCCGCTCTTTTCGAGCCGCACCATAGCCTCACTCCCTCGCGTCACCCCCGAGGCCGAGATGCATCATGCCCTTGCAGCACTCTTGCATACTCGCGGACCTCTCGGCCTGCCAGATGGACCCAGAAGGGCCAGGCCAGGTGGGTCCGACCGAGTCGGGCCGAACCCGGACCAGATATGACCCTATAAATTACTTGGGCCATAACATTGTCACCTTAATTCTTTTAGAAAAACATTCCGCAACGCTGGAGACCATGAATAAATATAGTACCTTTGATATACCCCACTAGAGTTTTGGATAATGTATTGGAAATGTCAGGTTGGATCAAGCACAAATCCAACTGTTCCCTTGAAACAAAAAGGATAATAACTCATAGACCGGATCTCTAAATGATGCATATTATATTTCATTTAGAACCTTATGACATGGTTGTTCTTTAGGATACTTCCTTGTGGGACTTTGTATTGGTTGGAGCATCGACCACTGACTTGTAGAGAATATCATCCCAAATGCGATCAGGCTTAGTGTGAGGACCCAATAGCTTGTTGTGATGAGAAGTATGAAGAGATATCATGTGTGGGTCAGTTCCATGTGATCTTGGATGGGTCATCTCCTTTAGATCAATTGTGGGTCAGCTCCTATCTATCAAGTGTGGGTCAAAACCTAATGTTCATGTGTTAGTCAGCACCTAGAAATCATGTGTGGTCACCTCCTAGCGATCAAGTGTGGGTTAACTCTTAGTGATCCTATGTGGGACAGCATCTAGCGAACCCCTATGGGTCAACTCCTAACTATCATGTGTTGGTCAACTCCTAGCGATCCTATATGGGTCTGCACCAATAGATACTATGTGGGTCAGCTCCTAGCGTTCCTATGTTGGTCATCTTGTTTACAGAGTATGATGATTCAGTAGTTACATTTATTCATCTTTACTAATGTACTTGGGTTATACCTAGTGTGAGATGAGTTCGTATCTATGTGGCAAATTCTTTGTGATAATAACATGGTGGTATTTTCTTATGGTGTACCTATGTGGTACATAACTTTGGGGTTCTTATTCCTTAATGGAACAATTGAGATTTGGGATTTTGGCATAGACTATGGGATTCCTCATGATTGTGATGGGTCTACATGATAACTTATGTATATGTGTGGGCATATACCAAAGTAGGTATGTAAGTTGATTTCATGTTATATGGTTTGTACTTTGTGAATTTTGTGAGACCGTGTGGGTCTCGAGGTCCCTACTAAGTATCTTTATACACACCCCTACACGAGCCATGACCACACCTCGTTGTGGTTTGTGAAGATGACGAACATCACTAACTGGGGACGTGAGTACTAGGACTGGAGGTAACTCATATGAGGACCATAGATGAGGCATACTACAGAGACGACTGATTGATAGTTGTACCTACCCTTCACGTAGTCTCCTTGGCGGGTGATCATAGGAGCTGTTCCAGTTTACTACTACTTTCAGTTTCTTGTACTTTCTTGTTGGCCTTGTATTATGGACCCTTTTACTTACGGTAGTCAATCTGTTTACTATTCAGTATTACTTGAGTTCATATGTTGTTGTGTTCTTGGTTGTGTGTGTTACAGGTTATAAAGGCCATGCCTTTTTAGTTTTAGGTAATACTCCTTCGGTGCTAGTCGGCAACCCCTGACATAAGGAAGACGGGCATGGGGTAGTCACGACACTGGACCCGGGGGAAGAATTGTTACATCAAGGCACTATTAAGAGTCCGTCCCTTTTATTATACCTAAAAAAGAATTGATTTGATAGTGTGGATAAATGATAAACATAAATAATAAAAAATAAAAATAAATCTAGTAAATTAGGGGGAACCCTTTTTAATATAGATTGTCCTCCTTTCAATAGTGGAATGAAACCCCTCTCGTATATGCACCGACCACCACTTTAATAGGGATAGGCACATAACCTCTCTTCCTTTAACACCATTAGCCCCATATACCCCATCACACACACACCTACATCCACATAGACTAATTATCAAGACCTATCCCTTATGTGCATACACCATTACCACTCACCCATCTTGTTTTTATCTGCATTTAATGATATATATATATATATAGTTTTATTTATTTTTATTTTGATGTATACTTTTATTAATATATATATATATAAGTACATTAATATATATATATATATATATATTCATATATTATTATATATATATATAATATATATATAGTTATATTTATTATATATACATTTAATCATATATTAATATATATTTATAATATTTGTTTTGAATAAAATTATATTGTGTGTGTGTGTGTTTATAAATATATATAAACATAAATACCTATATATATATATATATGAATTATTAATTATTTATAATTTGTATGTGTGAAGATATATAAAATATTTTATATATTGTTAAATATTGAATTATAATTAATAGTTTAACACCCCATGTTTTTCTAAAAATAAATTGAAATGCAAGGAACATTGTTTTAAGTATATATTTTTTTAACTAGCTATTAAAACATATCTTTTCCACTTCTATGTTTTTAATTTAAAAAACGGTCATCTACAATTGTGTTCAGAATGTTATTTGGTGTATACTGGAAATAAATTGATTTTTGGGGAATAGTATCACACCCTTATGAATAGTACAATGAATAGTAATATGACCCTAATTAATAGTAAATTTCATTATTCTTTAATTTTATTAAGGATTTAAGATGATATAATCTAAGTAAATTTATTATTGTGATATAGAAGTAGTTAGAGAATTAAAATTGTTAATATTTGAATTAAGTATGATTTTATTTAAAAAATAAATTAATAATATTTAGAGAATTATTTTCAGACAATTGACACCATATTTGAATTCTACACATCTATAAATTGTTATGGTTAATTTTTGGAATTGTTCTAAAACAATTGATTTTTCTATGAATACTAAAAAATACAGTTTTAGTTTCGGTGTGTTAATGACATCATTAATGATATAATAATGATGTCATAAATCTGGTTGACTTGTGTACAATTAAATAATATTTTATGTGTCCTATGTAGCTTATACCAATGGATAATACCTTGGGTTTGCACATGGTTTTTTAAATAACACCCATGAGGTGTCCTTTGAAAATTATTAAATTATTCCCTTACTTTTCCTATAAATACCAACCCATTACTTCATTATCAACATTCCCAATTACTCATAAATGAATATATGGCTTCCTTACATTCATTGTAGTCCTCCCAAGGTTTTTTAAATCCCCTTGGTCCCAACCTTCATGTTCTAATGGTTACTCTACAAGGTAAGAAAATTCTCAAATTCTCTCTTTTTTTGCATTGAAGTTCTCTTTTATATGGTATAAATTTCAATTTTCCATAACATGTTCTTATTAACATATTATTATTGATCTAATATATATTATGATTCATTTCATGATGGTTGTTCCTTTTCCCCTATCTTTTTAATATTTTATAACACCATGTTGGGGAGCTGTTAGGCTGTTGAATTTTTGTAAGAGATTTCTCACTTATTCTGTTATTTTGAGTTCCTTCCTTATTCATTATTAATATCTTCTTACCCAAGAAGAATAAAATATCATGAAATCATTTATATTATATATTTTATCATTTTTATGGAAAAAATTTCATCAGTATTCTTATCTTCTCCCACTTATTTAAGGAATAAATAAACATTGACCGTGATCTGTGAAATTACCGACATCATGGACGATGTGATTTCAATTTCCATTAATTCATTCATGTATGGTCATAAAACCATTTATATTGTTGAACCAGGTTATTATATATGTATTAAATCTCATCCATGGTTCTATAATTCTTTTTAACACAGGGTTTTAATTTATAAAACCAAATGAAGTCGATATTATCAAGGAACCACTAAAATGATCTAACCGAACATCATTAATGTTTTAATTTATGATTCATCATAATATAAAAATTAAAATGATAAATTGTATAAATTAATGTACTTGAAATAATTAAATATCTTTTAATTCCAATTCTATAATTTCACTTCCAATCGACATGAACATCCACCACGACCCAATCATGTAAATCTTGTTAACAACTCATCCAACAACAGTTCAAGGAGATAAATAGTAACAATTAATGGTTGAAATGATGATATAAAATTATAATAAAAGATTTTTTAAACATGAAAATATTATTTTTAGCTACTAATAACACTCTTTTAACCAGTATACATGAGTTTTAAACATGTTTTTAGTAATGCATACCCTTAGGTAAGGGAATTCTAAACCCGATTTCCATTCTTTGGGTTAACTTTATACTTCATTATTAATGTGCTATTTAAACTTATTGTGTGATGGGTTCTATTTATATTATATTTTATTATGTGTATTTATAGTATATATACATACTCCATCCACTCTATTAAGTTTCTCTTCAATTGAATGATAATTATAAGGGGGATTTTCTTAAAAAATCTCATTTTGAAATTCAGTTTTTAGAAATTCCAATGTAATGTTTTTATGGAATTATACATGTTTTATGAATATGTTTTGGTTCTTGGTAATTATTTGTCATTTAAGGGTGTGACCTATATCTACCTCCAATGCATTTGGTAGGAGTATGTTAGAGGTCTGTTGTATGTTCACTCCAATTGTAACTGCGATGGATACACAATGTAAAGTAGTTGTGAGGGTTAAAAAATATATGGTATCCACGAATGGTTAAAATATTAGGTATTTAATTCCTCAATATACCTTTATAATATGTATGTTCTCATATATTTTTTTTGGATCTTGTCTAAATATCTTGTTACACAATGTAATTATATATGGGTGAAAAGAATGTCTTTTGAAAAATTCTTTGAAATGTTTTGAGTATTTATGGAATAATGTGACATGTCCTTATTTTCCATACATTACATAGATTTTGTGCTAATCCAATGATTTTAAATGATTTACACATGTTAATGGATGTTTTAGACATGGAAGGAAGCCATGTTAAATTTTGAAGAATTGTCTTGTAGTCTTGTTTTATGTTTTAATGTTTTATATTTTTTAAAAAATGGAAGATGTTTTTATGGCATATACATTGTAATAATGTGTAATGTTATGAATGTATAGTACTAAATGTCTAAAGATATAAACATGAAAAGATCCTCAATGTAAAAGGAAGTGTTTTCATGAATAAATTCAATATTATTTATATAATATGGACGAGTTCTTATTGTTGGTATCAGAGGACGGGTTAGATAACTATAGGGGTTAGGGTGATGTTAATAGAAAACGAAAAATTATTTTCACTATATGATTAATTTAAATTTTTTTAGCATTTAAAGATTATCATTTTTCTTTATCTATGTCATTTTTTCAGAATGGTTTTCCGAAGAAGGAACATGGATGCTGAAGTGGAGAGGCACCTACAAAATGAAATACTTCCGGAACTACAACCTGAATTTGTAGGGATTGGACCCGAGCAGTTTCTAACTATAATGGTTCAGCTGATGCTTTAAATAAAAAGAGGTGGCATCCATGAAATATAACCAATAGAGTTACCACAAACGAACATGACATTATTGGAGTATTTTTTGAGAAATCATCCTCCCACATTCGGTGGATCATATGACCTTGTAGCCACTGAATGATGGATCAAATACCTTGAAATGATATTCGATTTTAGGGGATTTTCAGACAATCAAAAGGTAAGTCTAGCAATTTATTGTTTTGATGAGGAAGCTTATCAGTGGTGGTCAATGTTAAAAAATGTCAGCGGTAGAGAGGATTTTTAAGCCTTAGAGTTTGATGATTTTTAATGTCTTTGACATGGAAAATATTTTCCTAAGTTGGTGAATCATAGAATGGAGAAGATACTCCATTAATTGAAATAGAATTAGGAGGATTCATTGGCTGTTTATGAAGTGAACATCACCCGACTGGCATGGTATACTCCAAATCATATTCTGGATCATGATAGAAAAATGAACCGTTTGTACTCAGGACTAAAGCCAAGGAATCGAAGCATGTTGGCCTCTAGTGAATTCAAATGTTATGAGAAACTTGTATGATGTGCTTAGAGGGTGGAGATGGAGTTTTATGATGACCGTGTGCATTTTGGAAACAATTAGAAGAAGAGGTCTAGTTGGCAATCAATGGGTAAGAATCAACCAAAAAATTCTGATGGTAAGAAATTTTTTTTCCAGTTTCTGAAATGTGTGGCAAGAAGCACCCTGGTGAATGTCTTAGAAAAACTGGGAAGTGTTTTTAATGTGTAATTTTTGGAATATGGATAGAGATTGTAATGAAAATGATTCACACAATAATCCTAATAAGAAGACTATACTGTGTTTCAAATGTGGTGAGATGGTTCATTATGAAAATGTCTGCCGAAAGTGAGATCTGAACGATGAAAATGATCTAGGATACAAGAAAAAGGTGTAGTGAGATCCTATGTGACTACATATTTAGATTTTGGGCCATCCAAAAAAGTTGTATCATGTACTTTTTTAGTTCAGTCAGATTTTGAAAAAACATTTGTTTGATACGGTGTCTACACATTCCTTCATCTCTGATAAGTTTTCTGGTCAATTGGAAATATCACCTCAATAAATGTGACACAGACATATTGTTAAAACAACATGGGGAGATTTTTTATCAAAGTGGAGTGATAAGAATATTTTTATAGTGTAATTGTGGAATGAAATTGCCTACAAACCATGTTTTTTTAACCTTAATCGATTTTGGTGCCATTCTGGGTATGGATTGGCTTTTTAATTATCATGATAAGATTGATTGATGAGTTAAAGAAGTTATTTTTCAAAAGGATTTTCAGTTTGTATAAAATAATGAACCCATAAAATTTATAACATATCAGAAAGCAAATAATCTATTGAAATATGGAAATGAAATTTATCATGCTCATATTATTTAAAAAAGTGGAACAATTCAAATTAATGATGTGTCGGTGCTAAATGAATACGTTGATGTTTTTCCATATGAGTTACCTGGTGTCATACCTGATCAAGAAGTTGAATTCACTATTGAATTACTTTTTGATTCTAAGCCAACTTCAATACCCCCTTATCGTATGGCTCCAATAGAACTTCTTGAATTGAAAAATCAGTTTTAGGATTTTCTAAACAAAGGCTTCAATCATCCTAGCACTTCAACATGGGGAGCCTCTGTTTTGTTTGTTAAAAAGAATGATGGTTCCATGAGACGTTTCATTTATTATAGAGCTTTGAATAATATCATTGTAAAAAACAATAATCATTTGCCTCATATTGATGACTTGTTTCATCAGATCCATGGAGCTCAGTACCTTTCCAAGATTGACATGAGATCTGGATACAATCAGCTGAAGATGAAAAAGGATGACATCTCAAAAACAACCTTTCGTACTAGATATAGGAAATATTAAATTTCTGTTATTCTCTTTGGGTTAACTAATGCACCTGATGTATTCATGAATCTTATTAATAGATTATTTAATGAGTTCGTGCATATATTTCTGGTTGAATATATTGATGACATTCTCTTTTTTTCTAAATATAAAGAGGAGCATCAAAAACATGTAAGGGTTGTTTTTCAAACATTAATATAAAAGATAATGTATAGAAAATTCGGAATGTATTATTTTTTGTTGCAACATATTTCTTTTCTTGGGCACATTATTAATATGTATGGAATAACAGTTGACCCTACAAAAAAAATTAGTTAATGAATTTCCCAGCCCCAGAAATGATACAATGATTCGTAGTTTTATTGGGTTAGTATGTTATTACAGATAGTTTGTTATGATCATTGCTTGGTTATCTTGCCCTATAACTAATTTAACACTGAAAGGGGTTAAATTTGGTTGAACAGAGGAATCTAAATTCAGTTTTTAGGAATTGAAGAAGATATTGGTGATTTCTACAGTTTAGGACTTACCTTCTCGAAATGGTGTGTTTGTTAGATATAGTGATGCATCATTGATGGGACATGGTAGTGTTTTTATGCGGAATGATCAGGTAATTTCCTATGATTCAAGACAACTTAAACCCCTTGAGCTAAATTATCCCACACATGATTTGGAATTGGAAGTTGTGGTTTTTTTCTTTGAAAATATGGAGGCATCATCTATACAGAAACAAATTCCATATATATACTGACCATAAAAGTATAATGTATATATTCACTCAGAAGGAATTAAACATGAGGCATAGAAGATGGCTAGAACAGATAATGTGTTATGACTGTGTGATCAATTACCCTCAAGGGACGTAAAACAAAGTGGCAGATGCATAAGTCGAAAACATCATCCATCATTAACAATGCTACATTTGGAACATGGTCCCTAGATTAATGATTTAATGAATTTTGGATTATATGTTCATGGTTAAGTGAATACCTAGGTTTTGAATCAGGTTTTAATGCATTCTTCGTTGTAAGATAGAATTATGCAAGCACATAATAAAGATTGTGAGCTATATAAAAATGATTAATTGGTTAAAATGGGAAAGATTCCAGAATTTAACCATGACATCAATTGTGAATTAATATTTGGGAAAAGGTTGTGTTTACCTAGTGATTCTCATTTGAAGAATGATTTGTTATGCGAATCTCATAGTTCTCCATTTTCTACTCATACAGACAATAATAATATGTACATATACCTTCGAGAGTATTATTGGTGGGATGAAATGAGAAGCGAATTGCTGATTTTACCATGAAATGTTTGACATGTCAACCTGTTATGGCATAGTGGAAGTTAGCAACACAGATTATTCATCCTTTACCAGTTCCAGAGTGGAAAATGGAGAATGTATCAATTGAATTTGTGGTGGGACTACAAAGGATTTCTCGAGGTAACAATGCGATTTGGGTTATTATTGATCGGATAAAAAAGTATTCACATTTTCATTCTATTAGAGATACAATGAATTTGGATCATCTTTCACGATTGTACATCAAGGAGATTGTCATGTTAAATGGAGTTCCTCTTTCCATTGTGTCTGATCGAGATCACAGGTTCATTTCAATATTTTGGAAGGGACTTCAGAAGTTGTTGATCATAGAGTTAAATTTCAGTACAACATTTCATCCTCAATCAAATGAGAAGTCATAACGAACAATTAAACATTAGGGGATATGATTTGAGCTTGTTCAATGGACTATAATTGAAGTTGGGACCGACATATATCTTTAGTTGTGTTTTCTTATAATAAATGTTTTCATTACAGTATTCATTTGGCACCTTTTGTGGCCTTTTTTGGGGAGCGGTGTCAGACTCCAAAATTTTGGGATGAAGACGATTAAAGAAAGTTAATGTGGCCAAAATTTGTAGAAGAAGTGGCTGAGAATGTGAGGATGATTCAACAACACACGAATATCGCTCAGATCGGGAAAAAAAGACATGTAGATAACAGAAGGAGATACTTCTCATTCAAGTTAGGTGACAATATTTTCATTAAAATATATCCTTGGAGAAGTGTGATGTGTTTCAGTAAGAAAGGGAAGATAATTACACAGTTCATCAGTCCAGTTGAAATATTGGATAATATTGGAACAATTTCATACCATGTAGCTTTTCCACTGAGTTTGATTAAGGTACACAATTTTTTTCATGTTTCAATGTTGAGAAGGTATGTGCCACATTCATCACATGTCTTGATACCAGAAGCCGTTCAGCAGGAAGAGAACATTTCTTATGAAGAGAAACTAGTTTAGATTCTTGATCAGAGGGAACATGTATTGTATTATATGGTAATCTACCAGGTAATGGTATTTTGAAGAAACCACATGGTTGACTAAGAAACATGGGAGTCTGAAAATGCTTTGAGGTAAAAGTACCCTCAGTTGTTTAATAATTAAATAAAATTAATAGTACTGAATTTCCTGAATGCAGGGATAACTTAACACCCCATGTTCTTCTAAAAATAAATTCAAATGCAAGGAACATTGTTATACGTAGATATTTTTTATAACTAGCCTTTAAAATATTACTTTTCCACTTATATGTTTTGAATATCAAGAAACAGTCATCTACAATGTGTTCAGTATGTTATTTGAAGTCTATAAGAACGAAGACATTTTTCTATTGAATAGTAACATACCCTTATGAATAGTAATATGAATAGTAATATGACCCTAATGAATAGTATCATTTATTGTTATTGTATTTTATTAAGGCTTTAATATGGCATCATCTTGGATAATTTTTCATTGTGAAATTGAAGTACTAACAAAATTAGAAATTATAATTTTTGAAATAAGTATTCTTTAATCTAAAAATAAAATAAATAATATTTAAAAATTTATTTTCAGAAAATGGAATTAATTTTTGAAATCTTCATCTTCATAATTGGTTAGGGTAAATTTAGGGAATTTTTCTAAAACATTTTATTTTTCAGTGAATATAAATAAAAACTGTTTTTTGTTCTAGTTTGTTAATGACATCATTAGTGATATAATAATGATATCATAAATATGATCGACTTTTGTATAGTTAAATAAGATGTGAGGTGTCCCAAATGGCTTATACCGTGGGAAAATACCATGGGAAATCCCCCAAGTTTTCCAATACCACCCATGAGGTGTCCCATGAAAATTATTAAAATATTCCCTTACTTTTTCCAATAAATTCCAACACATTCCTTCATTAACATCATTCCCTATTACTCCTCAATGGATCTATATAAACCTTACCTTAATAGTAGACCTCCCATAGTTTCCTCAAAAACCTATGTTCCTAACCTTCATGTGCTAAGTGTTACTCTACAAGCTATGAAAATTCTCAATTTCTTTCTTCTTCCATTCAAGTTCTATTTTATGTAGTATAAAATTCATGTTTCCCTACCATTTTATTATTTATTTATTATTCATCATCTAATATATATTATGATTCATTTCCGGATGGGTGACCCTTTGTCCCATCTCTTTTTAATATTTTATAAAACCATGTTGCGTAGCTGTTTGGATGCCAAATTTTTGTAAGAGATTTCTCATTTTTTCTTTTCTTTTGAGTTCCTTCATTATTCAATCTTCATATATCCTTACCCACGAGGCATTAAATGTCCAGAAATGCTGTATATTCCGGATTTTATCATGTTTATTGAAAATTAATCATCATTATTCATCTCTTCCTCCACTTAATTAATGATAAAAAAACGTTCACCATGATGTGTCAAATTACCGACATCATGGATGATGTGATTTCAATTTACATTAATTCTTTCATGTCTGATCATGAAACAATTTATATGGTTGAAAAATGATATAAAATATTTATTATAGCTCATCGACTGTTATTGAAATACTTTTAACATGTGGTTTTAATTTATAAAACCAAATGAGGTAGACATTATCAAAGAACCACTTAAATTATCTAAACGGACATCATTAATGTTTTAACATATGAATAATTCTCATATTAAGCATCAAAATGATAAATGGTATATATAATAGTACGAGAAATATGTAAATTCATTTTCAGTCAATTTCTATAATTTCAATAACAATCGACATGAACATCCACCATGAACCAATCATGGAAATCATGTTTAGAACTCACCCAAAAACTGTGCAAGGAGAAAAATACTAACAATTAGAGGGTGTAATGATGTTACTAAATAATAATATAAGTTGTTATAAACATAAAAATATGTTTTTAAACTACTAATAACACTCTTTCAACAAATATACAGTAATTTTAATTGAGTTTTAAGTAAGACATAACTGAGGTAAGGGAATTATAAACCTGATTTCCATTCTTTGGGTTAACCTTCTACTTCCGTATTTATGTGATATTTAATTTTTCTGTGTGATGGGATATTTTTATATTATTTTTTATTATGTGTATTTAAATTATATATAGATAATCCATCCACTCTATTAAGTCTCTATTCAATTGACTGATATTTATAAGGGGGTTTTTCTTTGAAAATCCTCTTTTTAAATTCGGATCTACGAAATTTAAAAGTAATTTTTTTATGTAATTAATCATGGATTATGATTACGTATTTGTTCTTGGGAATTAGTCATGATGAAGGGTGGGACCTATATCTCCCTCCAATGCATTAGGTATGATTATGTTGTAGGTCTTCTGTATGGTCACTCCAAGTGTAAATACGATGGTTACACAAAGTATGGTAGTGGTGAGGGTTACAAATTATAAGGTAGCCAAGAATAGTTACATGATTATGTAGTAATGCCCCAGGATACCTTTATTATATGTATGTTCTCATGTTTTGTGTGGATCTTGTGTAAATCTCTGGTTACACAAAGATAGTATATATGGGTGACAATATTGTCCTTTAAAAAATGCTTTCATATGTTACATGTATATATGGAATAATGTGATCTTTCTTTATTTTCCATCCCTTACAAATATTTTGTGATCATCCCATGTTTTTAAATTATTTTCATAGATTAATGGATTTGTATGACAATGAAGGAAGCCATGTTAAATGCTGAAGAATTTTCAAGGAGTCTTGTTTTATGATTTAATGTTTTATATTTTGAAAAAAATGGAAACTGTTTTTATTGTATCGACTCTGTAATAATGTGTATTGTTATGAATGTATTGCCTTAATTCTATAAAGCTCTAAACTTAAAAATATACTCAATGTAAAAGGAAATGTTTTCTTGACTAAATTCAAGATTATGTATGTAATATGGTCGGGTTCATATAAATAGTACATTGTGATAAATGATAAATTTAAAAATCAATAATTTCAATATAAATATCAAGGAATTGTTTTTATTCTTATGGAATAAAAATTAATAAAATGGATTTATTATGACATTGATGGTGTATATCTCATCTAATGCTTCAATTTGATATATGGTAGAGCTCAAATGAACACCCGGATAAAATGTTATGAAAATTTGAAATTTGAGTTACATTTTCAGTTTATTTTAGTTCATTTATTAAATTTTTGATGGTTTGCATCATAAATTTTTTTAAATCATTATTATTCAATAATAATTTGAACATCATTAATTAATATATTTTAAGACAATTTTTATGAAATTTTAATTAAAATATCTTATATATTATGTTTACATGTATATTTTTACTTATCATAAAAATTATTAAATATTTATATCATTTATAAAAATATATATTTATATATCAATAAATTATTTTTGATTTTTTTTTTAATTTTAACTTAAATATAAATTGGTAAATACTCCAATTTAGGAGTGCTACTAGAAATATTGTTGTTAAAGGGGGTTCATTTTGAAGCCATAAAAAGCACCTATAAAGGTACCATTTTATCATCAATTATTTCGTGTTGTTATAGGGTGACATATTGAAAAACTTGTTTTTAAACAGATGATGTTATTAGGGGCTCATACATAGGCAATGTCACATCATCATCTCTCTCTAACCCTGATCACTATATAGAGTGGGCTGAGAGTACTAGTGATGACAACATGATGACAAATGTCGATTGGAGGGAACATGGTGCCATCAAAACCATAAAGAATCAACAGACCAATAGCTGTTGATGGAAATTTTCTATAGCGGTGTCTCATGAAGGGATCAAAAAAATTAGTTCGGTCATAAAGGGTTACTCTTCGAGAAGGAGTTCATTTTTTGCACATCTTAATATGATGGCTGGAATGTATATACCATGGTACGGGCTATGGACTATGTATTCCAACACTAGGGAATTGTCGGAGAAGAATATTACCGATACTCGTCCATGTATGGAAAATGTAATGACATATAGGTGTCCTGTATGGCTATGATCGAAAACTACAATTCCATTTTAGCCAACAACGAATCATCCATATTAAAATTTCTATCGTGGAAGCCTGTGTCATTGGTGATATATGTGTACAGGCAAAAATTTAGGTAGTACATCGGCGACACAATCGATGATGAATCCTCTAGAAATATGAATCATGTGATGGTGATGGATAGGTTAGGGTTGGAGAAGGAGGACAATAAATATTAGATGATAATAAACTCATGGGGTTGCGATTGGTTGATGGAATATACATGTAGATGTTGCCGTATCGAGATGACACATCGGGGAAAAAATACATGGCCACTCCATAAATCCTCTGCGGGTCATCTACATCACGCTGAAACATCTTGTATCTTCCATCACCCAATATGTCTCCCACATGTTCATTATCAGCTAACATTTCTCTCCATCCCTTTCCATACCATACGTGAACACTGTCACCACATGGGTCATTTTACTAGAGTATTCCTCATCATGGGTGTCTCCATTGTAGTTCTTAAATTCCACCCGACCCATTTCTATCACCATAACCATAGGGTGTAGCAACATGACCTCAATCATGGATTCCACACTCTTTGCCGGTATGGACTGCAAACTAATGTTGGTTGTAGTGGATGATTCCTTCGGGTCATTACATGTGTAATTCGTGGCCTCGTATGGGTAATAATTCACTTTATGCCTCATTAGCAGCAATACTTTTTGGATAGCTAGTCGATGAGTTGCTGCTTTGAGAGTGACCCATCATGCATGTTTTTATTTTGGTTATCCCATCAAAGGATCCAACTCCAATAAAATTCCAAGAAACATGTTTAGGTGTGTTAATATTTTATGGGGGTCACGTCACCATGTTTCATCCAAATGGGCATTTTTGGGTATGTTGTCACCATAGTTACGTTCATACTCCTTCAAATAGAGAGGAGGGTGATAGAGTGAAGACAACAATATATTACACAAGTAGATGGTCCAAAACTCATCATTCATGAGGTCGGTGTAGTGGTTGGAAACAACGTTTTAAGTGAAGTCACCACCACGGTTGAATGCCTCTATGAACTCCTTGATGCTTTTGAAATTATGAAACCACACCTCCTACTCGTTGTCGTCCCGGTAGCTCTGACCATGCGCCACCAAAAACCTCTAATGATTTTCCCTAATGGATACATGTTTGGAAAGCTACTGCTACCATACATGTCCACTATTATGGTTGAGCCAGTTAACTCCAGTGTGAGTTCTAGGACAATGTTGTCTTTTAGGGGGATCCGAAGAACCATGGAATACGATCTTTTGGGGCTTCTGATAAGAGATTACTTGTTCAGACCCTCCTTAAATAAGTCTCACCCAAGCTCAGCATTTATATCTGATGTCAGAGTCAGTGAAAATACATTCAACATTACTGTGAATAATAGTGTCTTTCTAATAAATTAATGATTATAAAGTCATGATAATAATATTATTAATTATTTTCTAGCGATTTATTATTATTATTAATTTTATTATTAATCTTGAATGTGAATTCTAAAAATTAATATTATGCACCACATTAATAATTTCATTATTATTGTATATCATTAAATTTTTATAATATTATATATTTATAAATATATATAAAATCAAATATATTAATACTTAAATAATCAATAATGTTATTTTATGAAATTTAATTTTTTTTATGAATAAAAATAATAATATTTTGATTAATTAAATATGGTTACATGCTGACATAGATAAAATGAAAATACATGAATCCATGAAATCGACCACGAATAATAATTCTAAGATAATAAATACATAATATTCTAAATATATTGATAAAGAACTCATTATGGTGAATTCATTATATTGAACCATTATAACGATTTCATTATAAACATGTTATTGTAATTAATTCAGGATAATAATTTAATGTTAATTATAGTAATGTTATTATATATGAATATTGATAATAATATAATAATTATTAAAAATGGTCAATATACTAATGTTAAAATTATAAATAAAACATTATTAACAATTTTATTATTATTATTATTTCTCTTATTATTATTAATATAATTATTAAGTAATATATTGTTAGTAATACTTATTTTCTTCAATTTATTATTTTTTGTAAATAATTTCTAAATTTAGTTAATTAATTATTTTTATGTTAATGCTATAAATTTCATTTAAAATTTAAATAAAATATATATTTTATAAGATTATGGAGTTACCTAGATATTTTAAAGTCTATATTCTTTTTTAAAACAAAATTTTTTTATAAGATATATATTTTTATATGTTAATTATTTTGATGAAATAATTTGTATTTTGAATAATGTTTCATTGGTTTTATTAATCCTTTTTATTAATTTTTTAGTGTACATGTAGTTATTTTTTATATGTTTTAATAGTATCTCACTCGAAACACAGCACATAAATTATTATTCAAGTATTTAAATATAGTAACCTATATTATATTAACTATACACAGAAAAAAAATTAATCATAAAACATAGAATGAAAATGTATACATGATTTGAAAAAAATGATAATTTCATAATTATAATAATCCAAAATTAATTTATATTGCCCAAACATTAATGATAATAACATAGCCATTTCACATCAAAAATATTATACATAGAAAATATTATATAAATATAATATAAATTAAATTATAATAACTAATTGTACAATTGAATATTAATTAAAAATAAAATAAAGGCCAAAAAATAAAATAAAAAATAATGAACAAGAAAATGTTATTTGAAGTAATAAATAAAAGAACAAAAGATATCAATACTAGGAAACTGGTCTTTATCAACACATCACATTATTCGTGCTAGAAAATATCACATATAAAGGTTCCATTTATTAGTTCTAAAAGATGAATGGATAAAGGGAACCTTTTATCAGGATTTTTTATTGCTTATAAATGTAATCCTTTATCGGCACATTTTTTATTAACCAAAAAGGGATCGTTTATCAACACTTTTTTAGCACTGATAAATGTCCAAATAAAATGAAATAATAAAATAAATTTAAAACTAAAAATTTTTTATTAAAAAAACTAGTGAAATAATTGTTTATAAAATTTGAAAAAATAGACTATAATTTATATAAATATTAAATAATAGTAAATAGCATTGGGATGACTGTTTTTCGGTATGTGCTCCAGTGTAACTTTTATGGTTTATATTGTTCATTATTCATGGAAACTCTAAATAATTCTTTTCATGCTTTTATACTTCATCACTGAAGGATTATTGGACTCACCAGAGGGCATCAATGATAATATGCCTCGTCTTGTTCTTCTCTCGACGATTCATGATGTGAGCTTATTCAATTCCATTGTTTTTCCCACACCATGACATACAAATAGAACTATGATTGTGCAGTTCAGTTTTTTTGACCATTTTTTATTCTTATTATTTTATTTTAGGAGGAGGTTTTTTTCGAAATATCATCCATTAAAAATTTATGCCAAATAATTTTTTCCAGATAACTATTGTAGGCCGATTTGACATTGTTAGAATTTTAATTTTTAAAAATGTATGAAAAAAATTCAAAATAGACATATAAAAATAAATATAATAATTATTTTTAAAAGAAATATTATATTATAATGGTAGAGGAAGATAGTTATTTTCGTTACCAAGGATTTGAAATGATGGATGCCTCAATCCGGATACTATAAATAAAACGGATATAGATGAAAAAGGTGTGTTGGGTTGGAAATTATGAACAACATACCCTAGAGAACATAGAAATCTAATTTTAGGACATAGGAATGGTGGATAAGAATTAGAATAAGAAATATATTATGACTTGTATTTCACAATAGTTCCCACATCCAGTCAGAGAATCATCACTCATATGCACTAACAAAGAGAAATATTCTATGTAGACAGTGGTGTTGTTGAGGTTTTCATGGGTAATCTTGTAATGTAATAGTATTTCTCCATTATAATTGAAATTTATTATAAATTTTTCCAAAAAATGATATATTGATAAATAATTTACCAAAATTTTTAGTGAATCATGTGGAGTTTTTCTACTTGAATGGTTTCCCTCTCTGAGAGGGCCTTGATTAAAAAATTCTGGAAGAATGCACTCTGATAGATAGGTCCTTTTTAATTACATATACATTTTCTAGAAACCATCTTCTTTAGTAATTTTATAATGAAGGTGTTATTCAAAATAGAACCATTCATTCATGATGTATTTCGAAATTAAATTAATATTTTGGATTATATTTGTGTTTTAGTTGGTGTGATTATTCATTTTATTGTTAGTAGTTCAAAAAAATGTTATTAATCACAATATATCCCATATTAATAATTTAATAAAAATTTATATTTAATTATTCTATTATATACATTATTTTCTTATGCGAGGATGGATTAAAGGATATTATCAAATACATTACTTGTAACATTGGTAATTATATTCTTTAAGACCTTATTCATAACTATAATTGAAATTATTTTAAATATTTAATAATATATTTAATATTGTATAATAATAGGTTTCATCATATTAGGAAATAACATGGTTAATAATACATAACAATACTGTAATTAATAATATTATACATAATATAAACAATGAAATTAATTTTTATGAAGTGTAAATAATATGTTTTTAAGTAATTATGTTTTTTTCATTAAAATTTGTATTTTATAAAATTTACGATTTTTTTTCCTTATTTTTGTAATTGTTTTGTCATTATGTGATATTTCATTTGGATTGTATTTATAAATTATATGTTATACTATTTCAAAAGAACCATCTTGAAATACAATAGTTCTTCAAATATGTGACTTTGAAATATATTTATTAAAATGTATAAATAAAACATAAATGAAATTTTAAAAGTTAATAAACATAGAGAAAATAATTTTTTAAAAAAATTATACAATTAATGATATGTATTTTCAATGATATAAAAGAATTGTTTTTTCAAAACAAAAATTTTATTTATTTTTTGAAGAAAACATTTTGTGTGTTCATAATGTATTTTTATTACTTTTTTTCATTATTTTTATAATTTAAATATATTTTTATTTATTTGGTCAATGTTTAAGATTAAAATTTTATTTTATATATACCATAAATTTTTAGCATAATTCGTATAAAATGTAAATGCTATGTATATTGGATTGAGTTGGAAACTCATCAGGGGGTGAATTGTGTTTTTAATAAAAATATCTATTAAAAATAATTTTAAAACAAAACCCCCCAATTTTGGGAAAAAATTAAAAAAAATTGTAATATATAATATTTCTTTAAATATCGTCTTAAAGACTATCATAGATCAATTTAATTATAAATTAATTAACACATTCACTTTCAAAAATTAATTTACAAAACCAAACAAGATATACAAATCTAAATTAATAAAATTCGTGTCACATTATGAAAAAAAGAACTCATTTTTATGTGAAACCATATGAAAAAAACCATATAAGTTTTTTGAAATATTGGATATGATTTTTTATCAACGAGAGGTATTTTTGGGACAAAATAAACAAAATCACATATTAAGTAACTGTAATCACTAAAGCACATCTTTAATTATTGAAAATGATGAAAATGATCACTAATTGATATTAAATGTTATGATATATATCATACAATTATTATAGATATGTTTGAGTAGACAGAGTATCTATATGTTTTGTGATGTGCTCAAACAGACTAAATTAAGTGTTCATAGAAAATATATGTCCTTGAAAACAAGCGTCATAATGTTAAAACCAACCAAATGTGATATTAATGATATGAAATAATTGTAAAAAATATATATATGTATTTTTAAAATATAAAAATTGATGGGATGTAAAATTGAGGTTTCATTTTACTGAGATGTATATAAACTATTTTATAGTAATTTAGACTATAAAACAAGTGTCTGATGATTGAAAACAAATAAATTGATCTGAAACTAACGTGAAATATTTTGAAAAATTAGGTAGAATTATTTTTTAAATGTGTGAACAATAGCCTAAACAATCCGACATGTGATGAGCATGAACTAGATAAATAATGACTTTATTGAAAATGATGATATTCTAAAACATGTTCCACATAGTGACAACTAGATTAATGATCTCTCGGTTGGGATCCCCCACAAATGGAGGACACGTGGGTCGATTTACCAATTTTAAAATATGATGTGTTTTGGGTTTCACATTTTTCATCTTCAAAATAATAAAATATTGACACAGACACACTTTATGATGGATAATTTTATATTATATATGGAGGGAAAGACAATTAATTTGAAGACACCAATAATATAGAGAGAAAATTACATTCGGTGATCTACATTATTTGATAATCATTTTTCATACTCTATATATTTTATTCAAGGTTTTTATTCAAAATTATAGTTTTTGAGGTCCCTTTTAAATTTGGGAGTCTATACCTTGTACCTATAGATTTTAGTGGATCCCACTTTCTAGAAATGAACTTTTGAATTTTACCACTTTGGGATTTCAATGAAAATAATTCTGGTTTCAACCATTATTATTCTGAACTTTTATTTTTGTGTCATTTCACATCAACCTTTTTATCATGGGAAAGGGTTTTATTTTCACTATATATTCACCTGGATTTTTGTTCACCTTCATTTCTTTCCTCCATTCCCAGTATATGGTATCAGAGGGTTTGGTTTTTTATTTCATAGTATTTATAGACTCTAATTTGAACCTGATAATTTTGTTGAATTGTACCAACTACCAATTTTTATCACCATAAATGAAGGATTTAATTTTTTTCTAGAAAATTCATTTCATGGTGTTTAGTACCTAGTATCTAGAAATTATTTCTATTGAGTAATTGGTGTTCAAGCATGAGATGGTTTGTGGTTTCCTTCACAAATGATTCCAATACAATATGATGAACCACATTGTCAACATTTATCATTCCACAAAATTATGGGATATGATTGATACTACTTATTCTTTCAAGACTAAACACAATAAATTTTTTCATCTATAAAATGTTTAATTTCAAGTAAAAAGAAGTTACTTCTCTTTACGACTAATTATGGGAATATCAAGGTCTATTATTTATTTTATCATTTCTAAAAATTTTGATGCTCAGGTTTCAACTCATTTGTAGCTAAACACTTTTCTCTATTCTTTGTTGATTTTCTGTGTTACTCTAACCGTAATGATCTTAATAGTGTTGTGAAATTCAGTTTTTTAAGTCATATTTTTTAAATGAAGTTATCAGAAGACACACCAAGGAGAAATACTATTTAGATGTTTTATTCAAAAATAATAGTGGGAATCTATCAGCAAGGATACTGTAGTCGAGTTAAGAGAAAATGAAAAATAAAATCTTAGTTGAAGATGAGATATTTTGAATGTCATCATTATTATATGAAATGTTACATTTAGATGGTACTGTATCATTTTAAATGAAAAAATAAAATTAAGGAAAATCCATGGATGAAAAATGGTGAGGTATATGATCATGTTGTCACCACTATAAGGGGTTATCATGTTATTATTTATGACTATAATAATATTGCTTCATAAGTTTTTTTTTGGTTTTTAATAGTGGCTCTTAATTTCATGGGACATTACGTGTGATGTTATTTTCTTCATACAAACCCTATGTTTTTTTGCTTTTGAGGATGCATAATGGAGGTCATGATTATGTTGTACTTATCAGGACTATTTTTTTAGATACTAATACATTATGACATGTGATTTTAGGGAATGGTTGGCATGCTCTATATGTTCTGTTGAATATTAATTCTGTTATTGTTCATGATGTTAAATGATTAATCATTTCATTTGGTGATTTTCAATGGATTATTTCCAAGGGATATATGATTGTGTCTAGGATGAAATAGTAGTTTGTATTTAACAGGACTATAGCTTCTATTTGTAGTGATAGAACTCTATTTGTTGAGTGTAGTATTTTTTTCCATGATAGTGGATAAGAGGATCAATCACATTTGTGTAAAATGGATTTTTTTTTTGGCCAAAATAAATCTTCTTCATGGTTTTAATTGTGTCAAATTGGACTCATGTGTTTATAGTATGGATGAAAAACAAAGTAGTGTGAGTTTAGTAGTCATTCTACACACAATAAGTCATAGGTACTAGAATTAGTTCATTTTGATGTTTGTGATCCATTTAAATCTAAAAAAATTAGTTGAAGTTTTTATTTAATGACAATTATTGATGATTAAAAGTGTAATATCTGGGATTATATTTTGAATTTCATATGTTAGGTTCCATGATTTTTATGAAATTTCGGGATTTTTTTTGGAGAGAATCACAAAAAAATTTGAAATTTATTTTCCCTAATAGTGGTAAAAAGGTATTTGACATCAGAAGACACCTCCCAATACACCTCAAAAAATGGTGTAGATGTGTGCATAAACCTGAATTTATTAGAAAAAGTTAATTATTTTTTTAAACAATGATTCCTTGACATTTTTGTGGTGACTCTTTATTTAGTGCTACTTATATTAATGATTTATAACATGTTGTTTCATTCTAGTCAAAGACTCCTGATTCTTTTTGAAAGGAATATTTGATCGTGTATGATCAATTATGTGTTTTGGGATGCAATCCTTTTGTATATTTTTTTAGATTTGAGAGATCCCAGATGGATGATAAGGCATTCTAGTGTATTTTTATTTTATATAAAAATGATGTGTTTCGGTAGGGGTTTTACGATATTACGTTGATGATAATTTTAAGATGTAATGATGAGGTGTTTAAAGGGGATCAGACTATTGTAGACATTTATTATGTAGAAAAACATACTTCTCCATCATACAATGGCTTCTTCTATCATCTTATAGTTTCAGATTCACATTAAGCTAATATTGATGAATTTTATTATCATGTTAAATTACAATATTGTGTAATGGGTGAACATGTATGAGTTTATGTTTCAATTCACCTTTTGTTCGTAATGATCTGGTTGAAATTGTTATTATCCAAGCTGCACTTCCACTTTAAATTTCTTCACGATATCTAACCATATCTAATCTATATTAACCAGATTATAATGTTCTCATGGTTGAAGGGGGAGAACTATAATCTTTTGAAGATGTGACTGAAAGTGAACAATATTATATATGGGTTGTTTCAATGGTTGACAAGATGTCATATTTTTAAGACAGACATACTTTTTTCATGTGAGGAAACGAACAAGTAAGGTTGTTTTTAAGAATTTGTTGATTAATTAGATTAAAAAAGAAGAATCTAGTTCGGTTCCATGATACATTGAAATATTAGTTGTTAAAGTCATCTATCATATGAGTGTTATTTATTTGTATGTGATTTTCTAACATATTTTGAAAATTTCATCCATTCGGGTTGTTCTTGGTTTGGATTATATTTTGGATATACATTTTGAACATGTGGATGTGAGGATAGATTTCTTCATGGAGATATACTAGATGAGATTTATATATAAAAAATAGAGGGTATTTTTAAACAAGACAAGAGAATCATGTATACATGTTGAAGAGGAGGATGTATGTTATTAATCTTGCTCCAATGTAGTGGTATAAGAAGTTTGAGTCTATCATTTTTCATTAGGGGTTCAGGATGAAATCTTATTTACATTGTATTTTTTTAATGATTTATTGATAATGAATTTATTACATTATTTATTTATGATTATGATTTTCTCATTGTTGGTCATGATGCTTCAAAAAATGATATATTGAAGAAGGATCATTGTCAGTAATTTGAAATTTATGACTTGTGGAAACACCACATAATCTTGGAATGTCAAACTCATGTGATTGAAAGGAAAAAAAATTAGTTATATTAACAGAGATACATTGAAAACGTTATTTAGATAATTTATATAGATAGTGAGTATGTTTTTAGTACTCCACTTGCTTTACATTTTCTGAAATACCCCACGATTTTATAGTAGGTTTTCTCTTCAATGTAATTTAATAACATGCGCTATAAACAACACCAGGTTCGAGCACACCATGACTTACTACAATTTCCGTTCAAAAACTGGTTATGAACAGTAATAACATAATTTTATATTTTATATACTCCATATAATTTCAGAATCTATATTATTTGTTTCATAGAGATAATATATGAACAACTTAATTTTTTCAAACAAAACATGTATTTTTATAAAGTTGCAATTTTAACGCCTTTAAATGGAGAACCCATTTAAAAAAAATATTTACACACTAATATATTAAATTAAATGAAATTAAATTTTTCATTAAAATTGGGACATAAAAATATAGTTAGTATATGTGTTTGGTAATTTTATGATAATTTCATATTTTGATGAATAATGAAAAATACTAAATTTTAATTGAAAACAATTTTTTTCCAAAATAATTTATAGTGTTACATATGTAGTTAAATGGTTTGGAATTATAATTAGATTATATTTTTATCATTTAATACACTTTTTTTCATTATAAGTAATTTTACATGTAAATTTGACAAAAACACATGTCTATCTTTTGATAGTTTTTACTTTCTAAAAAACCCATTATTGGTGTTGACAAAGAAAATAAAATTTAAATTAATTAATAAAAATATATGTTATGAGTATGGTAAAATATAATACATTTATGAATTTGGAATATCAAAATTAGCTAAAAGTTAATATTTGGTATTTTTTCTTAAAACATTTAATTTTTGAAGAATAGTGAAAAAAGTTGTGTTATTGCATAAAAACTACTTTTTATATAAATAATAATTTACATTCTATTAATTAATTTTATGTAAAAAAAAGTATATAAAACTGATATATGTTTAATGTTATTCATTGGACTCCTTTTATAATAAATTAGATGTATAAAATATTATTCAACTTTTTAACATCTTTTACCCATCTCTTAAGCACAGTTGCAATCATCAATTAAATGTAATTTTACCATAACTTTGAATTTAATTTCAAAAATATGAGAGACACGGTATAATAGAGAATGTAAAATTTTGATTGAGAATATGAAATTAATTTTTGATGATTAGTAACTTTTGACTTCTATTTACCAAAATTAAAAGTAAATAGGGTAATTAAATTTAAAATGATCTTATATTTACCCAATCACATGTCATAATTAAAAACTATAATTGCATTTAAAAAAACGACATGAGTAATTAAATATTATTCTTTTGGTTCACTGGGATTATATTAGGCCATTTATTATTATTTTAGTTAATGAATAGTAAAAATTATTAAATTGAATATTAATAAATAAACCATTTTTAATACATGGTTGTACATAAAATAAATTTTACTATAAATATTAATTATAAATATAATATGATTAACTACTTAATCATATTTTATTAATATTTTTTAGACATAAAAATAAATAAATTTATATATGACACAATGATTATAAAACAATTAACTTTTTATTGAAAGATTAAAATAATTGATTTTATAAATATCAAAATAAATGTAAATTGAGTCTTTTTATGACATCAATGAATTTAAAAGGTGATAAACAATTGTAAGGGTTTATTTAATGTATTTTGTTCGAAGTAATCAACTTAGTATGACTTTCACATAAAACCAAATAGAAAATAAATTTAAATTTAATATAAATGAGTTTTTAAAACTAGTATTATATTATTAAATTATATATGAATCCTAAAAATATAAAGTTCTAAAAAAGGACTTATATAATGATATAAATGACATTAATGAACTAATTTAGGTAATCTTCCATTTTTATTGAAATTATATAAACCATTTGTTTTAATAATACAAGAGGACATGGTAAAATAGATAATATTTATCTAAGTGTTAAATGTAAAATATAGGGCTAATATGGAGACCAAAACATGTCTAAAACATATTGTATGAGAGTATTTCCACCGATCCCCATCATATATTAGAAATACATATTTTTGGATCCATTATAAAGTGAATATGAAATTATAATATAATAATATTTCATGATTTTCATAATGTGATCCTCGCATCTCTTATAAAAGGTAACTTCCCCTTCTATAAAACATTAAAACATAAAAAAATATGCCTTCCATATTGTAGAAATCCAACCTATGGATCCATTTTTTTCAAATCATAAGGAAAGTCCAAAAGAAGAGATAATTATTTTATCATCTCTTTAAATGTTCTTTACATCTTCCACTTTCGCTTTATTAGTTATTTCAATACAAAAATAATAAATCTTGTACCATATACACGTCTTGATATTACTATAAATATGGTACTACCATAGTCATTATTCTGTTTCTCCTATAATTGACAATGTCACCATTTGGGCTTATATACGACTTACTAACTCCACATCGTGGTGTAATTTGTTATTAAACACTATGTTATTAGGATGGATATAATGATGAGTAATATGAATATAAATAATGAAAATAACATTATTATTTCTCTGTAAAATTATTATACCATCCAATTCCACACCTTTAATCATTAAATAAATGATATCATCACTTGTGTGTACATTAAACTTACCGTCTCCACGACACGATGATATTAATTTCCAGGTTCACCATTCAACGATGATTATAAGAAATTATATTATTAATAAAAATGTAATATATGACATAATAGTGCTACCTAATATATATATATATAGTTACATATATCATATCCACTTAATTCTCTTCAATACAATATGAAAATAGAAACATCATTTATGCGTATGTATAGCCTACCATCTCAATAAATGGTGTTTTCTATTTCATATACCTATCAATTTACATATTTATATTTTAAATTTATATTATATATATGTCATGTTTTATATTTTGGATGTATTTAAATCATTATCTAATTGATACAATCAATAATAACAAGTTAAAACATATACGATAAAGAAAGTTATTATTACCTGAAATGTTAATTAAACATAGAAATCCATATTAAATTGGTAGTATAAATTCATAAATGAATCATGTATGATATAATAAATTTGAATATTGTTATGGTATAATATAGTAACATACTATGGTCATTATGAAGGAGGATAAATGTACCCTCGGCCAATGGAAAGTGCAAGGTAAGGGTTAAGTCCTCAATGTCATTATTATCTGAGATTGATTATGTGTAAGTAATTTTTGGGAACTATTTATTATTCTTGTACATATTCTATTAAATAAATTTCAATTTGAATCTGTAAAGATAGTCCTTAGCTAATAAATCATTTTAAATGTTTTAAATATTTATTCTTTTAAATCATTATCATTAATGTCGTTGTTTTCGAAACATTTTTAAGGATTTATTTATATGGTCATTATATTTTTAAAATTTTAATTCAATTATAATGATTAAAAGTGGTATGGGAATCCTTAATTCAAAAATATCTTTTAAATTATATCCATTATAAATGTTTGACTTTTAAATGATTCCACAAAAAGGGATATTTCCCTCAAAATGTTTTACAGACCGTTTTCAACTTTTCCAATATTCATTAATGGATATTATTCTTAATAATGGTTTATTTATTATAATAAAATCATTTATATTTTATCTATCGAGTTATAATATGTTTGACTGTGGATGTTCGATTTTTATACCCTTCATGGTTTATGGATGAATTATTGACATTTCATATTGTATTTTTAATACGAATGTTTATGTTATGTTTCAACATTTCTATATGGGTAATGTAGTGTACATAATATGAGATAAGATGGGCCCTTTATAGACCCTCGATGCATCATTAGGTCTTATGAGACAAACTAATGTCTTCTCATAGGGGCTTGAAAAAAAAATTGTTGGTATTCTTGGCACGAGCCTTGACTACGTGTCAATGATGCCCAACGTTAGGCATTCTCTCATTATAAAATTTATTATTAAATGTGTTAGTTAGACTTGTAAAATATACATTTTGTTATTAATATAATAATGTTTGATTTATTATCTCCATATTATGATAAAATTTATGTTTAAAAGAATGTATTTTTTATTATATATAATTCCTTTAATGATTATATCTTACTCTAGATTATTTACCATTACTGAGAATTTGAAGCTCACCCATGTATTATGATTTCTGTTTCCAAGATCCCGAGAAGTTATTTTTGAATGATTTTCATGGCTTATATTAGGGAATAGTGGAATTATCAAAGAATTATTTATGTTTTGTTGTTAGTTATGAAATCTAATGTAACATTCATGTATGTAATCTAAATTTAATGATTTATAATCTGATCGGTACTTAAGGACTAGATTCCTGATAATCATGCAAATGTATTAAAGTAATTCATCGGCTCCAAGGACTTGGGGTCGGGGCGTTACAGTAGGTATCAAAGTATATTTAGAAACAACCTTGGAAGTAGATTTAGAAAAATACTAATCAGGGAACATTACTCTATGATAAATGTTGAGGATTAGTATAGAAGATCATACTAAAATTTTTGTAATGTATAGATTTTTTGTATCTTCAAGAAATAAATTCCTTTCAATATACGAGCATGTAGATGTGGCTATGGGGAAGATATACCAGGGAGTGAAATATTCAACATGGAGTTTCAGGATTGACCCTGGTCATCTTGGTACATGAAAACGGGCCTTACCTGCACTCTTGGTTACGACACTCCCGGGAGATATTTTTAGGATATTTCAGCTTTTATTTACAAGCCATTATAATGGATTTATTAGTAAATACATCATCAAAGAAATAATATTTTTTTATTATATATTACATACATAATATTTAAAATTTACATTAGGTATTTTACTTGTTTGGGATTATGTAATTTGATTCATAAACTGACCTAATGTATGACATTGTTTAGAAATGGTTCCCAGTATAAGGAATGAGAACACTAGCAATACACATGATCCAAATTCATATATTTCATGGTATTAATCCAACATTTTTAACAGAAATAGTTTCCCATATATTATCATCATTCGATGAAATATTATCCTATGTTAATATGATATGTTAAGAATTATATGAGTTCTATGGCTTTAAAGGGATGAAAAGGAAGGAAAGTATTGTAGAGAGAATGATGGATAATGGGAAGATGGAAAAGAAGGATTTTACCGTACTTGAAAACAGTGGTAATAATCACCTTGATAAATGCTTGAAGGGAATGAATGTTTCTATATGTGTGGAGAAAAAGGACACTAAGTCTGTGATTTAAATTGTAAGAAAAATGATTCAAATTTACAATAAATCATAGTAAAGGATTTGGAACACAATGTGAATCAATTTTCAAATTATTAGAGTATGCCCAAAATGATACTATTGGATTATAATCAAGTTATGATACTACAATAGATGAAGAGAAATGTCAAGTGTTCTTACATTGATATTAATGAAATGTTTCATTTGAATGTTTTATCAATGATTTATGGGTAATATAAATTATTTAAATATACCAGTATTGTAGTACAATACTATTTATTTGAGGATTTGATATAAAATGGTTCTACAAAATCTGAATAAATAGAAAGTTAAATTTTTTAGAAAATTCATGGTTAAAGGAATGATAAACCATAATATGGTTCTGATACTGAGGTAGTCTTTGGTATTAATATATTAGTGATTTGGATAAATTATATTGGATATTATTGAGTTCATTGAAACAATTTAATTATTTTTTATTAAATTATTGTTGGATCTTACAACATTTTTTGATATAATAAGTATATCCAATATTATATTAGGAATAAGGGAGACTTTATATGATAAATAGGGTTTTATGGTATTTCCGGGTGTTACCATGTTTTAAAAGAATACATGAGGAAGATTTTCAAATGTTATTATGTCACAAAAAATATCTTCATTGTGTTTAGCTTCCTTATAAATTTTGGACTGTTAGTTTAAATAAAAGTATTTTGGATAATTATAATGGTTTGAATGAATTAATATGGACATTATAGTATATTGATAAGGTTATATATTTTATTAAGATTATGTTTTGATTGTTATGAAATGGACAACCCAAAAGCTAGGTGACAACTATTCATGTCTGGCAAGGCCGCATGACTTCAACCCGCCATCTAAGGGTGAAGATGGTGCATCACAAACCACTGACCCATGTAATGTCCTAGTTTTTATAATTTAGTTATTTTAAATAGTCCAACATGTGAATTATAATTTCATTATTTATGAAACCCTCTGATTATGATAAATTGAATATTTTTTAATTCTATTATCATTTGGATTTAATGATGTGTTTGTAGTATAATTAGTTGATGGATGAAACTATACATGTCCAATAGATTTTTCTCCTTTTAATAAATTCATAAAATAATATTTATACTTTAGGTAAGGGATCATAAAACAAAATATGTTTTATCCTAATACCTTATGTTTTTTTGAACCAATGTTTTTTTAAATCATCATAGATTGATGGATTTGAGGCACTTAATTTTACACTGGTTTGTGATTGATGACCCCAAATACTCACTATAAATATTTACATTTTTACTCCAATTATGTTTCTCCTATTTCCACCAATGTTCACTTAATTGATATCATAATTTGGTGTGACATTTTGATTTCATTTTCTATCATATTAAGACTAAATTATATTTACCCAATTGTTGATGTCGGTTTTCCACGAAGGTATTTTTCTATATTTAAATGTTTATTTTTGAAGAACAATTTTAAATTTCGATGATGCAATTTATTGATGAATGGGAGAATGTAATACCCCAAAATTTCATAGAACATTATATCATCAATGTAATTCATTAACTTGTGCAACACACAACACCGACATCGAGCGCACCACGACATACTAATCATTTCATTCACAAAGCAGTTATGAATAGTATTAAATAAATGATAAATTTTAAATAGTCCATATAATTTTAAAATCCATATTTTATGTTTGTTAGACATAATATAAGAACAAGTTAAAATTTTTCAAATAAAGGAACTTTTTTTCAGAAAATTCAATTTTACCTCATTTTAACGGAGAACCCCTTTTGAAACCTATATTTTACACTTTTATATATTTAATTTATTAAATTAAATTATTATTTACAAGTGGGTATAAAAATTTAGTCCAGATAATTTTTTGGTTCTTTTTGAAGAACTCTAATATATTGATCAACATTGAAAATATTAAATTTTAATTCAAAACAATAATTTTAATTGAAATAATTTATAGTGTTAATTTCAGAATTTGAATTGTATGTAAGTATAATTAGATTATATTTTTATCATTTAATAAAAAATACTTAATTATAAGTAATTTCAGATTTATATTTGACAGAAATGCATGCCAATCTTTTGATATTTATAATTTTTTAAAAACCCTATTTTTGGTTTTGACAACGGGAATTTATATTAAATTAATTAATACAACTTCTTTGTTATGAATATGGTAATATAGAAATCATTTTAAAATTCAAAATATCAAAATTATCATAGGGTGATTTTTTTTGGTATTTTTCTGAATACAATCAATTTTTTATGAATATTGAAAAACATTATGTTATTGTTAAAAACAACCTTTTTATTTAAGTAATTTTTTATTTTATTTAATTTTTTTTGAGTCAAAATAGATATATAATACAAATTTATGTTCTATTTAATTCATGTTAGTAATTTTATAATAAAAGTACATGTATAAAACATTAATAATGTTTTTAACATCTTTTACACACCTTCTAGGCACATTTTATAATTTTCAGAAAAATAATTTATACCTCTATTGTAAATTGATATTAAAAAATCCAAGAGACACGTTTGACATCATTATCTAATATATGGTAAATTAGATGAAACAATTATGGGGAATAGTATCTTTTGACTTTTATTTCCCATGGTTAATGGTAAATATAGTAATTAAAGATAAAATTTAAATTATAATTACCCTACCACATGTAATAATTCTATTGGATAATGGTATTTAGAACAAAAACAACCATAGGAATAAAATATGATCCTATTGATCCAGTTTTATTAGATTAGGACATTTATTATTATTTTATTTAAATATGAGTTAAAAGTGTTAAAATCAATGTTTAATAACAAAAATTTTTTTAATATAGGGTTATACATAAGTGAAAGTGTACAATAAATATTCATTTGAATGATAAAAAGACGTAATACATCATGATATTTTATCTAAAAAATTTATACCTTAAATAATAATATTTATTTATGACACAATGATGAAACAATAATTAACTTATTAATGAACAATTAATATAATTGATATTATAAACATCAAAATAAATATTAATTTAGACTTTTGATGACATACACGAATTTTATAGGTGAATGTGACATGTTAGGGTCGATTTAATTTTTTTTAGATGTAATCAACATTCTATAACTTTTACAAAAACCAAATACAAAATTGTTTCAATATTGACATAAATGTGTTTTTGAAACAAATATTATATTCTTAAATGATATTATAATCCTAAAAATATATGGATAGACCAACGAACATATATATAGATATATATATATATATTTCATTAATGAACACTTTAGGTTCTAATAGCTTTATTTAGTAAATTTATTAACCATTTATTATAAAAATACAAGAGGACATGGTAAAAGATACCTATTTAACTAAGAGTTAAATCTAAATGATATGGTTAATATGATGTCCTAAAAATTCCAAAAACCTATTGTTTGAGATTATTTCGACCCATACCTACCTTATTATCGAAATAAATCATTTTGGATCCATTATAAACAGAATATTATTGTATAATAAATTTATATTTCAAATATTTTCTAATGTGACTCTCACCTCTCTTATAATAGTGTATTTCACCTTCTCTCAAAATCAAATCACTTAATATGTTTGTATCAGCCAAATAATTTCCAACCCTTCTCCCAAATTATTTAACTTAAACCTAGTGCCCTTCCCTTGAGTAAAAAGAAAATCTAAGGATCCATTTTTTTCAAATCAAAAGGTAACACCCAATGAAGAGGTAATTATTTTATCACTTCTGTCAAAGTACTTTTCTTCTCCCTCTTTCTCATTATTTGTTATTTCTATACCAAAATAAAATATACAGTACATTCTATATACTTTTTTATTTTTATAAATATTCTACAACCATACTCATTATTCAATCCATACTATGAATAATAATATAAACATGCATTCCTGCGTATGTTTTACCGTCTCCACACCGTGGTGTAACTCGATATTAAATGCTATATTATTTTGATTGATATAATGATGAGTAATATGTTTATAAATAATTATAATAACATGATAATATCTGTTTTAAAATAATATTAATTCATATTTTACAATTTTTAATCATTAACAATATGATATATCCGCTCGAGTGTTGGTGCGACTTACCGACTCCACGACGCGATGAGATTAATTTCCAGGTTCACCATTCAACGATGATTTTAAAAACTGATATTTTTAATAAGTTTATAATATATAAAAAATTAATCATACTATATATATATATATATATATTATTCACTTACTTATGTTCAATATGATAGGAAACTAGAAACAGTTTTTACATGTACATACGGCCTACCGTCTCTATAAATTGAGTTTTCCATTTCATATATCAATATATTATACATATTTATATTATAAATATATATTATATATAAATATATTTTTATATTAAGGATGTATTTCAATCATGATCTAACTGATATGATCAAGAATAACAAGTTAAAACATGTACAAAAATGAAAACAATTATTTATTGAAATGTTAATTTAACTTGGAAATAATTATTAAACTGGATGCATAATTTCATAAATGAATCTCTTATGATATTATAAATATAAATATAGTTCTGGTATAATTTAATTGCATAATATGGTTATTATACAAGATGTTAAATGTACCCTTGACAAAAAGATAGTGAATGGTAAGAGTTATTTTTTCAAATTCATTATTATCCATGATTGTTTTTGTGTAAGTATTTTTCGGGACATATTTATTATCCATTTAAATGTTTCATAAATAAAATTTCAAAATTATTCTTTTAAGGTACTATTTCACAAAAACAACATTTTGAATATACTTTATATATATTATTCATAATAATTTTTATTAATTTCCATGTTTTCAAAATGGTATTAAGGAATTATTTATATGGAAATGTTTGTTCTTAAATTCTATTCCATTTAAAAATATCCTATGTGGTATGGGACACATTGATTCAAAAATATCATTTAAATTAAATTCATTATAAATGTGTGACTTTTAAATGATTTCACAAAATTTGATATTTATATTAATAATTTTTACTGATCACTTTCAACTATGTCAACATTATTTAATGGAAATTATTCTTGATTATGGTTTATTTATTATAATAAGATCTTCAATATTTTATCAAATAAGTTATGAGATGTTTGACAGTGGATGTGATATTTTTATACCCTTAATGGTTTATGTTTTAACTATAGATATATCATTTGATAGATTTAATATGAATGTTTATGTTATTTTTCAACATTTTCATATGTGGAATGAATTGGACATAGTAAGTGATAGGTAGGGCCCATTATAGCCCCACGATTAATCAGTATGTCTTTTAAGACAGACTTCTATCTTGAAAAAATGCCCTGAAAAAAAAATTGTAGTATTGGAAAGAGTCATTGACTATGTGTTATGTATTTCAGAAATTAGGCATTACATCATTATGAAATTAATTTTTACTTCTGATTATATGAAAATTAGAATATCCATGTTCATGTATATAAGGTTATGTTTGATTTATTTTCTCAGTATAATGTTCATGTTTAGGATTAAAAAGATGTTGTTTTTGTTACACATCTTAGCGTAATATTGTATAGCTTCTGCAAGATTATTTAACCTTACTGAGAATCTGATGTCACCCCTTTCTTATGTTTTGTTTTCCTAGGATCCCCAAGAGTATCTTATGTTTGATTTTCAGGGTTAAGATAAGGGAAAAATGGCATTATTAGTGGATTTTTTTTGATTTCTTTCATGTTATAAAGTGTAATGTAATGTTAATGTATGTAATATATTTTCCAATACGGATAAACATATTATTTCTTTGTGACTTGATTCCATGTAACACCGACAATGTATTAAAATAAATTACTTGCTCTAGGATTCAAGGGTCCAGGTACTACAATTGGAATCAATGAATGCTTAGAAACAATGTTGGAAATAGATTTAGAAGAACTCTAATTAGATAACATTACATTAAGATAGACATTGAGGATTAGTATAACAGACCTACATAGAATTTTGGTAATGTAGTGATTTTGTGTATTTTCCACGAAATACATCTCTGTATGGATATGAGTAGGTAGAGGCAGCTCTGGAATAGATGTACCTAGAAGTGAAAAATATGACATGGAGTGTCAGGCATGACTAGGTGAATCCTGGTACATGATAACGGGCCTTACAAACCTCTTGTTTATGACACTCCCAAAGGATATGCTTAGGATAGTTAACATTTCATTTACATTTCATTATAATGTATTTAAGAGTAAATAATTATCAAAGAAAACTATTTTTATGATTATAGATTATATGAATAATCATTTAAATTTATGTTAGGTATTTTATATGTTTCGAATTATGCATTTTTATTCATAAAGTAACCTAGTTTATTCCAATGTTTTGAATAGGTTCCCAGTAAAAGGAATGGGAACTCCCGCAAAATTCATGTTACAAAGAGTATGAAATATGATATCATTCATGGTATTCATCCAAAATTTAGATGGTATATAGCCCCCGACATATTCTCATCATATGATGAAATAATATGTTGTTTCAATAATTTATATAATGAATTCATTGAGTGTTATGTCTTGGAAGGGACGTAAGAGAATAAAAGTATGGTAGAGATAAAAATGTATATAGGAAGAGGGAAAAGAAGGATTTTACCATATATGATAAGTGTGGAAAAAATCACCTTGGTAAATGATTAAAGGGAATGAGAGTTTTAATATGTGTGGATAAAAAGGAAACCATGTACATTATTGTAAGGGTAATTTTTTTTCAAATGTACAATTCTTCATCAACACGAAGTTGGGACACTATAGGAATCAATGTCCAAATCATTAATGTATGCCCCAAATGATGCAATAGGATAATAATCATGTTATTATACTAAGACATATGAAGATGACTGAGAAGTTTTCTTATGTTTTTATTACTGAATTATTTAACTAGAGTGTTGTATCAACTAAGTACATGTTATATGAATTATGGAAATAAATAAGAATTTTATAGCAGTACGATTTCATTGAGGATTTAATATATCATGATTCTATGAAAAGTGACCCAATAGAAATTTCATATTTTTAGAAAATACATGGTTTAAGTAATGATAAGCCTTAATATTGTTCTGATTCTGTGGCAGTGATTTTGGAATATTATATAATTGATTTGGATAAATTATATTTGATATTCTTTACAACATTAAAACTAAATAATTCCTAATTTATTCCATTATTACTGTAGTTTACAACATTTTGGGATATAAGCAGTATATCCATTATTATATATGGAATAATGGAGAATTAATGTAATCAATAAGTTTTAATGGTAATTCATGGTATTAAAATGATTTAAAAGAATATAGGGTGAAAGTATTCACATGTTTTTATGTGGAAAAAGAGATCGTCATTGTGTTTACCTTCCTTATAAAATTGGAACTGTGAGTTTGGTCCAACGTATTCTGGATAATTCTAAATGTTGGAATGGATTTATTATGACATTGGAATTCAATTGATAATGTTATTACATTTCTTAAGATTATTTTTTGAATGTAATAAAGAGAAAATCCTAGAGGATGAGAGATAACCTGTTGCATTTAGCAATGATTCAAGACATGAACCTCAAACCGAAGGGGGACAAGGGTGCATCACCTACTACTGGCCTATGTAATGTCCCAGTTTTAATAATGTATTTTTCTTCAATATACTGAATAATTAATTATAAATTCATAGTTTTTGGAACCCTATGATTCAGATAAAAATATTATTTTTGAATTCTATTATATTTTGAGTGAAAGATGAGTTTTTGTTAAAAATTAGTTGAAGGATGAAACTTTACATATCAAGTATATTTTTTCCCTCTTATTATATGAATAAATTAATTATTAATATTTATGGAAGGGATATTATAACGAAAAATGTGTAATCTAAATACCTTATTTTTTGATAAACAGATGATATTTTAAATCATTATGGATTGAGGTATTTGAGGACCTCAATTTTACACATGTTTGTGATTAATTACCTAATTCACTGATTATAAATATTTACCATTTTCCTCACATTTTGTGTCTCTAATTTCAACCAATTTTCTTTTTATAGAGGTTATATGTTGGTGGTGAATTTTCCATTTCCCTTTCCCTCTGATTAAGATTAAATTTAATTAACTAAATTTCATATATGGGTTTTCCATAAATGTATTTTTGTATTTTTTACCTTTTATTTTTGAAACACAATTCCAAATTGAGAGGAAGCAATTTATTGAAGGAGGATATAATTTAACACCCCATGATTTCATAGTATGATTCCTCTTCAATTTAATTCAATAACTTTCTCAACACGCAACACTGAGTTTGAGCTCACCACGACTTACTATTCTAGACATTAGAAAAGATGTTATGAATAATATTAAATGATTTTTGAATTTTATAAACTTCATATATTTTTACATTCCATATTATGTGTTTCCTAAACATAATATAATAACAAATTCACATTTATCTGATAAAATATTTATTTTAAAAAAATTACAATTTTACCATCTTTTAAAGCAGTGACCTTTTTAAAACCAATCTTTGAAAAATATATATATTAATTTTAGTGAAATTAAATTCTTATTTAGAAGGAGGACATTAAAATTTATTTTAGATATGTTTTTGTACTTTTCTAGTATCATTTATACTTTTATAAATAGTGAAAATAATAAATTTTAATTCCAAACACCATTTTTAATTGAAATATTTTATAGTGCTAGATTTTGCATTTGAATGTTTTTGAAGTATAATTAGATTATGTTTTTATCAATTAATACAATATAGTTCATTATATGTAATTTTGGCATTATATTTGACATAAAAACATGTCAATCTTTTGAATGTTTTCTCTTTTAAAAAAACATTATTTTAGGTTTGGAAAATGGGAATTAATTTTAAATTAAATAATAAAAAATATATTTTTTGAATATGGCAAAATAGATTTAATTTTGGAATTCGAAATAACAAAATTACATTATGGTTACTGTTTTGTTTTTTCTAAAAACATTCATTTTTTAGTTGAATAGTGAAAAACACTACGTTATTGCATAAAACCAAATTTTTATTTAAAAAATTATTTATTTTATATATATTTAATATCTGTAAAAAGATATATAAAATACCTATACATGATAAACTTAATTCACCGGAGTCATTTTATAATAAAATTAGATATATAAAATAAAGTTCATCTTTTTTACTTCTTTTACCCAGGCAATATGCACCTTCAAAAATTTACATAAAATGTAATTTTTTGGCTTCTGTGAATTTAATTTCAAAAATCCAATATACATGGTTGACATCTGTACGTAATATGAGATTTAATAAGATGAAAATAATGTTTTGGTGAATAGTTACTTTTGACATTTATTTACCACATTTAAAAAAATAGGGTAATTAAAGGGAAAATTGATATTATAATTATCCTAAAACATGTCATAATTCTATTTTAAAAGGGTATATTGACCAAAAGAAACCATAGGAATTGAATATGATACTTTTGGTCCAGTTTATTTAGATATGGACATTTATTATTATATTATTTGAAAATAGTTAAAAGTGTTAAATTCAATATTAAAATAATAACCATTATAAATATTTGTTTATGAATATGATAAATTGGACATTTATTATTTATTATCACTATAAAAATATTTCCTATACAATAGTATTTTATTTATAATTTTTAGAAAATAAATAATAAAATTTAATTATGACACAATGATGATACAACGATTGCCTTCTTAAAGAATGATTAAAATAATTGATATTATAAATATAAAAAAATATATAAATTGAGACATTTGATGATATAAAAGAATTTTATATAGGAATATGTCTTTTTAGGTTTTCAATAATGTATCTTTTTATATGTAATAATCTTCTTATGACTACACAAAATCCAAATACCATAGAGTATCAAAATTCTCATAAATGGGTTTTGAAAACAAATATTATATTACTAAATGTTATGGTAATCCTAAAAATTTATGAATTTTCCAAGGGAATCATATAATAATATATATTTCCGTAAAAAACCATTTGAGGTTATCTTTGATTTTTATAGTAATTTTATTAGACATTTATTTTAATAATATTAGAGGACATTGTAAAAGTTATAAATTTTACATAAGAGTTCAATATAAAAGATAAGGTTAATGTAGTGACCTAAACGTGTCTAAAACATTTTGGATGAGTGTATTTAGCCTATCCCGGCCATATATTTTATATAAATTATTTTTGAGCCATTATAAACTGAATATGATTATATAATGAAATAACATATTAAGAATTTCCTAAAGTGACCCTCATCTCTATTATAAAAGTGTAATTCCATTCTCTCAAAAAGACAACTCGAAATCCATTTGGCTCTCCCAGAACCTACAAAATTATTCTGCCAACATCTATCACGTCAACCAAGAGGCCTTCCACTGAGAAAAAATCCATCCTAAGGAGCCATTTTGTTCAAATCAAAATAAAACACAAAAAGAATAGTTAATTATTATTTCACCTCTTTCAAAGTTATTTTATTCTTCCACTTTCTATTTCTTTGTTATTTCCAATAAAAAATAATATATCCAGTAAATTATAAATACTGGGGTATAATTAAAAATATGTTACCACCATACTCATTATTCTCTCCATCCTATGACTAATATTGTCACCATGCTTGTGTACATATGACTTACCATCTCCACGTCGTGGTGTATTTTGTTATTAAACACTATGTTATTTGGATAGATATAATGATGAGTAATATGTATATAAATAATGAAAATCACTTTAAATTTTCTCAATAAAATCAATATACCATCCAAATCCACATGTTTTTATCCTTCATGAAATTATATCGTCTATCGTGAGTTTGTTCAACTTACCGTCTCCATGTCCCTGTGAGATTCATTTCTCGGTTCACCATTTCATGATGATTATAAAGATTTATATTTTTTATAAGTATGTAATATATTAATAAAATAAATATACTTTATATATATATATAATTACTTACATATATATTATTCACTTATTTATGTTTAATACGATAAGAAAACAGAAATAGTGTTTATGTGTTCGTACAACCTACCCTCTCCATAAATTTTTTTTTCCATTTCATATATCTATATATTATAAATATTTATATAATAAATATACATTATATATAAATAATGTTTTATATTATGTAATTATTTTAATCATGATCTAATTGATAAGATCAAGAATAACTTATTAAAACAGGTATGATAATGAAAGTGATTAATACCTGAAGTGTTAATTTAACAAGGAAGTCCATATTAAATGGATATTATAAACTCATTATTGATTCATGTATTATATTATAAATAATACTATATATATAGTATAATTTAAAAATATACAATGTTCATTAGACCAGAGGTTATGTGTACCCTTGACCAATATAAAGGCCAATGTACAGATTATTTCCCCAATCTCATTATTATCTGAGATTGTTTATGTGTTAGTATTTTTCGGTACATATTTATTATCGATTTCCATGTTTCAATAATGACATTTAAAAATGATTATTTTTTGATACTCTTTAACTAATAAATAATCTTAAATGTTTTAAATATTTATTCTTCTAAATATTTCTCATTGATGACCATGTTTTCAAAATTGTTATAAGGAATTTTTTATATTGACATGATTGATTTAAAATGCTTATTCCATTCAAAATTTAAAATTGTTATGGGACACATTGATTAAATAATATATTTCCATTTCCTTACTTTATAAATCTGTGGCTTTTAAATGATTTAAAAAAGGATATTATTATCAAAGACTTTTACTGATCATTTTCCACTATGTCAACATTCTTTACTCGTTATTTTTATGGATTAAGGTTGATTTATTATAATAAAATAGTCCATATTGTGACAATTCAGTTATGATATGTTTGACTATGGATGTGTTATTTTTATACCGTTCATGGAATATGGGTGAAGTATTGATATTTCATATGATGGTTTTAATACGAATGATTATGTTATGTTTTAAAATTTATATATAAGTAATGTAGTGGAATTAAGAGCAGATGAGTGGGGCCCATTATAGACCCTCAAGTGGGGCCCGTTATAGACCCTCGATGCATCGGTAGTTCTCATGAGACAAAATATTTTCTAAGCATAAGGCCTTGACAAAAAAATTATTTGTAGTCATTGCACGTGGCCTTCGATATGTGGTAATGATGTCCCGCATTAGGCATTACCTCGTTATGAAATTAATTATTAAATGTGATTATTTGACTAGTAGAATATATATTTTCCTGATTATATGTAATGTTTGATTTATTTTCTCTATATTATGGTCAAGTTTATGTTCAAAATCCTTTTTTTATTACACATATTTCGTCAATACATTATATCTCCTGCTAGATTATTTACCCACACTGAGCATCTAAGCTCACCCCTTTCTTATTTTTTATTATCTCAGGAACCCCAGAAGTGTTTTATGATGGATATTGTAACACCCCAAGATTTTATGAAAAGTATTCTTTTTAATTTCATTAATGTCTTTTGTTGTACTCTACACCAAAAGGACCTTGCACAACATGCACCCCTAGCTTGCCTTGCATTACATGCAATCGTGACCTTCCTCGATATCATGTTTACTACACAATATCGAGTTTCACTAAATGAGATACTATTATAATATTATTATGAACTAGCCATTATGAATAATAATACCCACTTTTTGGAATTTTATAAATTTTATCTTTCAAAATAGACTTCATTTTCGAATATGGAATATAGAAAATTAGTTTAGGGTGAATTTTTGGTACTTTTCGGATAACTTTCATATTCTGATGAAAAATGAATATTACTAAAATTTAATTAAAAAAACTTTTTTTAATTGAAATATTTAATAGTGATAAATTATTAATTTGATTGGTTTTAAAGTATATTTATAATATATTTTTACAATTTAATAAATTGTTGTTCATTGGATGTAATTTCACATTTAAACGAGAAATAAACAAGTGTCAATCTTTTGATAGTTATTATCTTTTAAGAACACACTATTTGTTTTGACAACGAGAATTAATTTTTAAATAATTAATGCAACTAATATGTTTTTAATTTTGTAAAATAGACATCAATTTTTAATTCATAATCTACCTTAGGCCGAATTTTTGGTATTTTTCTACAAAGTTTCGTTTTTTTATGAATAGTGAAACCACTAAGTGGTAGTTAAAAAAACTGAATTTTTCATAAAACATAATTTTACTACATCTGTGAGTGGAATTTCGAAACTACGAGAAACACGGTTAATATCAAGGACTAAAATTCTGTTCAATGAGATGAAAATAATTTTTGTTGAATAGTAACTTTTTACTTTTTTTACCACGGTTAAAAGTAAATAGGGTAATTAAGGTTAAAAATGATATTATTTTTACCCTAACACATGTATTAATTCTATTGGGTAAGTGTAATTCGGCCAAAAACAACCTTAGAAATAAAATATTACCATTTAGGCCCACTTAAATTAGATTAGGAAATTTATTATTAATGTATTATAAGAAGGGTTAAAATAGTTAAAATCAATGTTCAATAACTAAATCATTTTTAATATAGGGTTACAAATAAGACAAATTCGACTATAAATATTCATTAGAATGATAATAAAAATTAATACATAATGGAATTTTATTTGTATTTTTTAGAATTAAAAGAAATTATTTTATTTATGACACAATGATTATACAACAATTATCTTATTAATGAAATATTGACATAATTGATGTTATAAATACCAAAATAAATCTAATTTGAGACTTTTTATGAATTACAATAATTTTATATCTTAAAAGGAAATGTTAGTATTGATATAAATAGTTTTTTTCGAACTAATAATTCTTTTTTTATTTTCACAAAAATCAATTACCAAATAGTGTCAAAATTGACATAAAAAAGTTCTTAAAACAAATATTATATTATTAATTGTTATTATATTCCAAAAAATATATGGCTCGGCCAAGATAATTATATCATGATAGTTTTATCATTAATGTAACACTTTGGTTATCTTGGACGTATATGGTACGTTTATTAACTATATAATATAAAAATACAATGTGACATGGTAAATGTCAATCTGATTAACTAAGAGTTAAAACTAGAAGTTATGGTTAATATAATGACCTAAAATTGTATAAATTCTATTGTATGAGAGTATTTCTACCCATCCCCACCTTTTCTTCTAAATAAATCAATTTTGAGCCATTAAAAATTGAATATGACTTTATAATAAAATAATATTTTTAGTTATTCCAAAGGTGCCCCTCCCCTCCCTTATAAAAGGGAACCTCCTCCCTCTCCTCTTCACACAACTTTGAGCCTTAAAGATCGACCAAACCCTGAAGAATTATCTTCTACACATCCCTAGAAACATCCTAGAGGTCCTGGAATTCTTCAAAGACCAATTTTAGTTCCCTAAGAGGAGGTCTCAAAGAGGCACTTCAAAGAAGAGGTAATGTCTGTTACCGATTCTTTCAACTATATTTATTCATCCACTTATTCTTTTTATAGTTGTTTCATTATGAGATAATAATATCAGTATCACACATATACTGATATTTTATTATAAGTACTAAACAACCACATTTCACCATCTTTCCATCCTACGGAATATGAAATCACCGCGCGTGCGGAATACCGTCTCCACGCCGTGGTGTAATCTATTTTCCACCACCAACATACATGGATTGGTATAATGGTGAAAGTAACGAATTCATATGATTATTTTAAAGTGATATTTATTTTTTAATATTATACATAATCTTTTATACAATTCCATGATTTTGGGAATGATATCATCACTCGTGTGTACGTACGGACTGCCGTCTCCACGACGCGATTCACTCTCCATGTTAACCATTCAGGAATGATTATAAAGTTTATATAATAAGTAATCATGAAATATATGAGATTATAATTCTAATTGATATATTTATATATATATATATATTTATGTCATCTACTTAATTTCATTCAATTCAATAAGGAAACGAAAACAACGTTCATGCGTACGTATGACCTACCGTCTCCATGAAAGGAGTATTTCTTTCCATTTATCATTCAATTATATATATGTATATTCTGAATATATATTGTATATATATCATGTATTAAATTATTGATGTAATTAATCATGATCTACGTAATCATATGAATAATTACAAGATAAAACACGAACGACAAATGAAATGATTTTACCCAAAACACTACTTTAACATTAATTTACAAAAGAACGGGTAATATAAAGTCATAAGTGAACCATATATGATATAATAACAATGAATATGATTCTTTAATAAGTCAATGACATTATTTAAATCATTATACAGGAGGTTTGGATACGTACGAAGCATATCGGACCTAAGGTAAGGGATAATTTTGCAAATCTCATTTTTATTCGAGATTTCTTATTTGTAAGTACTTACTAGGGCTATTGATATCATCAATGTCCATGTTTTATAAAAGTGTATTCATATATGTATAAAGTCATTTTTATCCATTTTGACTTTTACCCCATGGTATTGAAGGAATATTTCTTTTATTTACTCGACACAGTACTTTTTTACTTTTCCGACAGAAGTACGAGAAGAATGTTTTTTTAACATATACGGCATGAAAGGATTTTTACGGTTTTATAAAGACTTATTTTAATGAAGCTTAATCTAAATTAGATCATGAATACTTTCAACAAAATAATTTTCTTTTAAATTTCCATGACATTTTGTGAAAATAAAATGATTATCAAGAATAAAGGATATTTTCCTCAAGAATTCATTTCAAGTGTTTTATCAAAACCATTTTCATATAAGATGAAATTATTTCACATGTGTATGTTTTAAGTATAATGTCTCTATGATTTACAAGGTTTGAATTTTCTTATGATGAAATGTCCTTTTGTTTGATATGGATTATGAAATGATGGGATGATTTTTATGAAACCCATTTTATTCTTTGGGTTATGATGAATGTTTTAAGTTTATTTTGTGGCACAATTAAGAATGATTTCATTATGATATGGGTGGGACCTATATCTCTCTCCAATTCATTGGGTAATGATTTATATCTCATGAGATAGACAAGGATGGATTGATAAGTTAATCTGGTTCAGTATTACAGGACTGGAACGGAGAGTGAACTCGATTCAGAAAGGGACTTTGTCCACTAAGATGGTTTTGGCAGCAATGCCTTGGCTAGTATGGAAATCATTACAAGTGCTTAATGGATTCCATAATTACATGTTTTATTCCCATGATATTCTATCATGATTTATGTTCCATTATGATCTATGCCTTATGTACTTCCATATTTTACGTTGTTGCTCAAGATTTTTAGGTTGAAACATTATGTTCATGTTTTTAAGTTAAAATGTATATGTTATGTTTTATTTTATCCATGATTACCCTTACTGAGCATTTGAGCTAACCCTTTATATGTTTTCTTTTCCCTAGGATTTAAAGAAAGGTTTTAGGTAAGAAAACGAAAAGGGTAAGATAATTAATGGAGATGTTCGCAATCTTTCACCACGATTAGAAGATTACGTTCCAAGTTTCCAAAGACACTAAACTGTTATAGTCCTTGTGTGTCTGTTTTTGTTATATATTAAGTATTCAGAAAAAGTAATGTAATCTCCATGAACGTCAGGCTTTGGGTCTCTACATTGGGTATCAGAGTAAAGGTTTAGTCAACCTTTGGAAACTAGGATGTGAGAACTTTATTAAGATCCCTAGAGATATTTCTAAGGTATTTCTAGGGATGTCCCTAAGGTTAGGTATAAGTATAAGTTATAGTCCTAGATTTATGGTAATGATCTTAGAATTAAACCTAAGATGTAAGATATTGAAGGTACTCCCCCTTTATTATGTTGTTTTCCATAGCATGATTTTTTCCTCTCACAGAATTCGTTTTGTGATTTAGTCAATGGAGGGAACCAGAAGGAATTCGGTTAACATTGAATCCAATGGACAAATTTGTGACTATGAGTAACAAAATTGTGTAATGCCTAGAGAGAAATATATTGTGATTATGCTGAATCATTCATCGCGATATATGATTAACAAGGTGAAATTTAGTGGTATGCCTAATTCATTAAATAAGAGGAAGGTATAATTTTATGCATGTTCTCATGTTGAGGAGCATAATGAAACGAAAATTGAGATTTCTAAATAAGGGATAAAGAACATTGAGGAATAACTCAAATGGAGGGTAAGATGTTATCAGTGTGGAGAAAAGGGTCATAGAGTGACAGACTGTTATGGAGTTCGATGTCTTATTTGTGGAGAACATGGGAATTACCCAACTCAATGCCCTGACCTAAAAAGCTTCTTCTAAATCAAGGAAGGACATATTCCCAGGAAATCTTTGAAGAGGGTGGATTGAAGTGTTTATGCATTGGCATTCAAGAATAATGTTTTTGAGGTACTTTTATGGCGTATTAGAATATTGTAGTATTAGTCTAATGTGGTTTTCAATAATTTTATGGTACTGGTAACCATGAAAAGTGATTCAAATATTTTGGAAAGCAGATGATCTGTGCATAATGAAGGGATAAGGAGAAAATAAAATGTTTGACAGTATTCCTGAGCTCATGATTGATATAAAGACTAAGGGATATCATGGTTTGAGTATATAGAATTTTGGGTTTTTGGTATGTGTAAAAAGTTACATTTTGACAGCACTCATGTTTTCACTAAGATTTAACGGGTTTTCATTTTTCAAGAGAATACATGATTAAGGCCTTAGAATGTTAGGAATGTGTCCAAAAAGGCATATTTTATGATATATGGGGATCTATGATGGTATTAACATGCTTGTTATATGAACTCTCTAGTAATCGTTTTCACAATAATATGAGAGTGGACTGCAGTATTATGGATAAGCCTAAATATTTGAATGGATTATGTTGGACATAAGTTAGTATTGTTTAAGGATATAAGTTTTTTCGATATTATTGATGGGATGTTATAGTAATGTAGTTTTAGAAAACGGACAACCTGCAGGATGGGTGACAACCCATCGTGTAGGACAAGGCTGTGGGAATCGAACCCACAACTGAAGTGTGACTGGCCTTTATCGCATACCACGGGCCTACAGGAAGTCCCAGTTTAGTTGAAACTAGTTTTATTATATTAAGAAGTATGATATATGATGTGTAAGTCCATTTTAGGAAACATAAATGATTAATCTTACCATTGATGGACTTTTGTATTTTTTGATAACTTTTCTAACCTTTTGTTTGAGACGGATGGAATGACTCATCATTCTATCACATGATCTTCTAACACATCACGGGTGAAAAATTCAACTTTATTTCAATAAGAGATGAAGTGGAAATTGTCCAAAGAATTACCAATGGTGAGAATGTACCAAAATCAAGAATGTATTTCTTCTAATTCCAATTTCATCAATGTTAGGGACATGATCTTGAAAACCGAAAATGTTGTCCTGGTGCTCTTATATCCGATGAATCAGATGGAACCGTAGATCATCACAAATTTATGGCTTTGTGATTATTGGATTTTTCATAGCCATGTTCTCTACCACTCTTCATCAGAACTTGATGGTTAGATTTTTCTTCCATATCCTAATTTTCACCTATGTTCTCCTACGTGGAACCCCAGTGGTGAGTTAATTTGGTTAACCATTACATTTCATACTTTAGTTTTTAAATAAAAGTTTTGGTATTCATATTTACGATGTGGGTTTCTATTAAACAAACTTTCGAGTAGTAAACCATTTATAACCCCGACGAATTTCGAGGGAGAAATTCATTTTAATGGGGGTAGAATGTAACACCCCAAGATTTTATGAAAAATACTCTTTTAAATTTCATTAATGTCGTGTGTTGTATGCTACACCAAATGGAGCTTTCACCACATGCATCACTGACTTTCCTAGCATTACTCTCAATCGCCACCTTCCACGATAGCGTGTGTAGTACGCAATACTGAGTTTCACTAAACGAGATATTATTATAATATTATTATGAACAAGTCGTTATGAATAGTAATACCCAATTGTTGAAATTATATAAATTTTATCTTTAAAAATGGACTTCAATTTTGGATCAGGAATATCAACAATTAGCTTAGGGTGAAATTTTGGTACTTTTTGGATAACTTTCATATTCTGATGAATAATGAAAATTACTAAATTTTAAATAAATTTTTTTAATCGAAATAATTATTAGTGATAAATTATTATTTTGAGTGGTTATAATGTATATTTAGAATAATTTTTAAAATTTAATACAATGATGGTAATTGGATGTAATTTCACTTTTAAACCAGACATAAACAGGTGTCAATCTTTTGATAGTTATTATCTCTTAAGAACACGCTATTTGTTTTGACGACGGGAATTATTTTTTAAATTAATTAATGCAACTAATATGTTTTGAATTTGGTAAAATAGACACCATTTTTTAATTCATAATATATCTTAGGCCTAATTTTTGGTATTTTTCTAGAAACATTAATTTTTTGATGAATAGTGAAACCACTAAGTGGTAGTTAAAAAACTGAATTTTTCATAAAACTTAATTTTACCGCTTTGGTGAGTGGAATTTCAAAAATCCAAGGGACACTATTAATATCAAGGACAAAAATTTGTTTCAATGAGATGAAAATAATTTTTGGTAAATAGTAACTTTTATCTTTTTTTACCACGGTTAAAATTAAATAGGGTAATTAAGGGTAAAAATGATATTATTATTACCATATCACATGTCCTAATTCTATTGGGTAAGTGTAATTAGGCCAAAAAATACATTAGGAATAAAATAGTACCATTTAGGCCCACTTTAATTAGATTAGGACCTTTATTATTAATTTACTTAAAGAAGGGTTAAAATAGTTAAAATCAATGATTAATAACTAAATAATTTTTAATATAGGGTTATACATAAGATAAATTCGACTATAAATATTCATTAGAAATCTAAAAATATTTCCTACATAATGGTATTTTATTTGTAATTTTTAGACTTTATATAATTTAATTTATTTATGACAATTTGATGATGCAGTAATTATCATATTAATCAAATATTGTCAATATTGATGTTATAAATACCCAAATAAATGTAATTTTAGACTTTTTATGAATTTAAATTTTTTTTTTATTATGACATGTTAGTATTGATTTAATTAACTTTTTTAGAACTAATCATTTATTTATGATTTTCAAAAAAATCAATTACCAAATAGTGTCAAAATTGACATAAAATAGTTTTTAAAACAAATATTATATTATTAATTATTATTATATTTCTAAAAATCTAAGGATCGGCCAAGATACTTATATCATGATAGGTGTATCATTAATGGACCACTTGGGGGACTCTTGTATATATATGTTATGTTTATTAACTATATAATATTAAAATACAAAGTGACATGGTAAATGTAAATCTAATTAACTAAGAGTTAAAAATAAAAGTTAAGGTTAATATAATGACCTAAACTTGTATAAATTCTATTGGATGAGAGGATTTAGACCCATTAAAACCTTAGATTCTAAATAAATCAATTTTGATCCATTAAAAAACGAAACATCCTAGAGGTCCTGGTCTTCTTCAAAGACCAATTTTAGTGCCCTAAGAGGAGGTCTCAAAGAGGCGCTTCAAAGAAGAGGTAACGTCCGTTACCGATTATTTCAACGTTATTTCTACTTCCACTTGTTCTTTTTTAGTTTTTTCATTATGAGGTAATAACATCAGTATCAATCATATACTGATATGTTATTATAAGTATGAAACAACCATATTTCACCATCTATCCATCCTACGGAAAACGAAATCACTGCGCGTGCGGAATACCGTCTCCACGCCATGGTGTAATCTATCTTCCACCTCCACCATAAATGGATGGGTATAATGGTGAAAGTAATGAATATATATGTATATTGTAAAATTATATTGATTCTATAATATTATACATACAATATAATAAAAATCCACGATCTTGGGAATGATATCATCGCTCGTGAGTACGTACGGACTACCGTATCCACGACGCGATTCACTCTCCATGTTAACCATTAAATAATGATTAAAAAGTTTATATTTTAAGTAATCATGATATATATGACATAATAATGCTACTTGAATTATATATATATATATATTTATTTCATCTACTTAATTCCATAAAATTCAATAAGGAAACGAAAACAGAATTCATGTGTACGTACGGCCTACCGTCTCCATGAACGGTGTATTTCATTCGATTTATCGATCTATTAAATATATGTATATTCTGAAATAATATTATATATATTTCATATTTTAAATTCGGGATGTAATTAATGATGATTTATGTAATCATATGAGTAATTACAAGTTAAAACACGAACGACAAATGAAACGATTTTACCAAAAACGCTACTTTAACATGCATTTACAAAATAACGGGTAATATAAAGTCATAAGTGAACCATATATTATATAATAACAATTAATATGATTATGTAATAAGACAATGTCATTATTTAAATCATTATAAATGAGGTTTGGATACGTACGAAGCATATCAATCCTAAGGTAAGGGATAATTTTGAAAATCCCATTTTAATCCGAGATTGCTTATTCGTAAGTATTTACTCTGGTTATTGCTATCATATATTTCCATGTTTTATAAAAGTGTATTCATGTATGTTTAAATACATTTTTACCCATTTTGACTTTTACCCCATGGTATGGAAGGTATCATTCTTTAATTTACCCGACACGGTACTTTTTTATTTTTCTGACAAAAGTACGAGAAGAATGTTTTATTAACGTATACGGAATGAGAGGATTTTTACGGTTTTATAAGCCTTATTTTAATGAAGCTTCCTCCCAATGATTTAATGACTATTTTCAACAAAATACTTATCTTTTAAAATTCCATGACATTTTGTGAAAAGAAAATGAATTTGAACAAAAAATGATATTTTCCTCCAGAATTCATTTCAAGTGTTTTATCAAAACCATTTTCATATAATATGAAATTATTTCACATGTGTATGTTTTAAGTATCATGTGTCTAATATTTACATGGTTTCACTTTTTTTATGATAAAATGTCCATTTTTTTTAATATGGATTATGAAATGATGGGATGATATTTATGAAATCCGTTTTATATATTGGGTTATGATGAATGTTTAAAGTTTATTTAGTTTCAAAAGTATGAATGATTTCATTATGATATGGGTGGGACCTATATCTCCCTCCAATTCATTGGGTAAAGATTTGCATCTCATGAGATAGACATGGATGGAATGATAAGCTAATCTGGTTCAATATTACAGGACTGGAACGAGGAGTGAAGATGATTCAGAAAGAGACATTGTCCACTAAAATGGTCTTGGCAGCAATGAATTGGATACTATGGAAATCATTACATGTGCTTAATGGATGCCACAATTACATGTTTAATTCCCATGCTATTTTATCATGATTTATGTTCCATTATGATTTATGCCTTATATACTTCCATGTTTTATGTCGTTGCTCAAGATTTTGATGTTTAAACATTATGTTCATGTTTTTATGATAAATATATATGGTTTGTTTTATTTTATCCATTCTTACCCTTATTGAGCATTTGAGCTCACAATTTATATGTTTTCTATTCCCCAAGATTTAAAGAAATGTTTTAGTTAAGAAAACAAAAAGGGGAAGATCATTAATTTAGATGTTGAAGTTCTTCCCCGTGATTAGAAGATTACGTCCCATGTTTCCAAAGACACTAAACTATTATGGTCCTTCTGTGTCTGTTTTTATTATGTATTAATTATTCTGCAAAAGTAATGTAATATCCATATACGCCTTGCTTCGGGTCTCTACAGATATATAGGGTCAAGAGAATGGAACAATGGTGCCCTCAAAGAATTATATTTGTTGTATTGTATGTTATAAAGTGTAATTTAATGTTCATGTATTTAATATATTTTCCGAGACTTCTAAATTGATCGGTTCCTTAGGATGCAATTCATTGTAATCATGCCAATGTATTAAAATAATACATTGAATCCATGTATCTAGGGTCGGTTCATTAAATTTTAAGCTATGTACCAGTCAGTGACCATATATTGATGAAGATATAGAATAAATGGATCACATTCCATATTCCTATGTCATTGGATGACTGATTTATTCCATAACATGCAATAGACATGATATAGCTCAAGTAGTTTGTGTGTTGTAAGATCCCAGTTTTTGGAATGGCATGTTTTGTTGTGTTTTGGTTTGAAACCGTCTCTTTGGGGGTATTAAAAGATTTTTTTGGAAGTTTGAGAGTCCTTGGGGGTGTTTCGGGGGCTCGGGGCACGAAAGAAGGGATGTCTGGGCAAAGTAGACCAAGGCGCACAGCCTGCGCACGGCCAGCCAAACCATGCGGCTTTCCTAGACTATGCCATGTGACCCTTCCGCCTCTGGATTGAAGAGAGCACATGGTTTGAACATGTTTTTCCAAATTGTGCGGCTAAATCATGAGACTCCCCTTCATACGGGCAGTGGCATGCACACAGTTTCCACACGGTTTTCCAAACTGTGCGGCTAAACAGTACAACCACGTAATGTTGGAATATTTAAAAAATCGCCACACTGGGCTTTATAACCCCAACTCAAGATTTTCCTCAATTTCCTCCCACATCACTCTAGGAACGAACTGATTCACCCAAGAGCTCCAAGAGATCGATCTCCCTCTTTTATAAGGGGTTCTTGGTGTCGTTGGTTTCAGATTGAAGCTCCGGGTAAGGCTAATTTCCTCCTTGGTTCTTTTCATGGTTTAGTGTTTGTTTCTTCTCTCCCCCTTGTTCTGAAACCCTAAAACCCTATCTTTTGGGTGAGTTCTATGTTGAATCTCAATGTTTTGGTCGAATCGAGGTCTAAGGACTCGATTGAGGGTGCGTTTAACCGCAGATTAGATATAGGTGGTATAAAATTTATATCCCATAGTTATTTGGGTATTTTTGCGCATGATAATTTTTGTTCTGGTTTTCCCTTTGTTATGTTGTGAATATCCTTGGCATGGTTGAGAATAATGATGTTTTAAAGGGCTAATGGGAACCCTGATGATCCCCATGGGATGTGATGTGTGATACATGACCTAATTGGGGCCATCCATGGGATGTGCCAACTTATCCCGTGTTTAGGGATTGACATTAAATGACCGACCTTGTTATAATGAATTTTAGAACCCTAGATAAACATGTTGGAATGAATGGTTGATTCATAGAAATGTTGAACGAGTTAAAGGGGTTTATGTGAAAATTCATTAAATACTATATTGGGATAGATTATGGGTCTGTGATGGAATACTTAGTGAGATAGGAAAACCACACGGGAATTAGGTAAATGGTAAAATGATGTGAAATGGTAAGGTGATGATGGGTTATGGCAGGATGTGGTTTCCCATGTGGGTTGTTGTGAATGAAGGTTTCCAATGGGAAATTGTTGGAAGGTTGATGGTTACATATATATAAGAATGTGCACATGGCTTCGTAGAGTGTGGTATAACATGAGCATCTATGCCCACGGGTCGAGTGAAGACTGAGGATTTAAACACAAACCAAAATGCACGGGTTAGGAAAGGGGACTGAAGGTCTATTCTCTTAATGGTTGCATCCACGCTGACTGAGGCTTTGGGATGAGGATATGGTTTCTATGAGGGAGTTAGTCCTAGTGAGATATGATAGCGATGTGTTTACCCTCTGGAATGTGATTGATGGCCTTAGACCCATGTAACATAAGGTATGTGATTAACTCATGAAGATGTGATGAAAGGGTAAGTGATGGTAAATGGTAATAAATGGATGTTAACGGAATGACAAGGGATTTGGATCTAAACATGTTAATAGCACCTTAAATAATTACACGACATTTATCATTCATTTTCCTCTTGCATGCACAACTGTTTATACTATATATTTTGTAGACACAATTGGTGGTGTCCAATGAGTTGTACTCACACCCTTCTCGGGCCGCCGTGGGGTACCCGGGCAGACTTCATGTTTGCAGGTCAGGACAAGGGCAAGGGTCCTTTCTAGTTAGTTGGGTGGTCATGTGTAGCACTTGGTGGAGGATCCGGACTTGGAGTCAGGACCATTTTGGGATTTTGGACGTTGCCTTTATTTTTGGGCTTTTGTTCACTCTTTCACATTAGTATGCCATGGTATATTTATTTTTGGAAAAGGATTCTATACATGTTTCTTGTTTATTTGTTATTTTTTGCTATCTGGTAATTTTTTTGTGGGTTAATTTGATAAAAAGAGGGATAAATGTCCCTAAATGACCCCCATAGACCCCTGCTGCTAGTCGGAAGCCTTTGGCATATGAGTTTGCGCTCTTATGGTCATGTTACCTCCTTGATCAGAGAACCGGTTTAGTGGCTTCCGTGTCGGGGATGTTACAATGTGGTATTAGAGGAGGTAATTCTTCTCCTTCTCTGAGTTCTTGTTATTTGGTATTGATAGACAAGAGTTAGGATGTGTCGGGCCTTGGAAATGAGCTCATGCTTGGGAGTAGCTAACCCAGGTACATGGAAAAAATCCAAGTCACCTGTGGTGGGAACTGTTGTTCTCGGTTGTGTGTTGTTACAGTTGATGATATTTCACTATTGGGAGAGGCACATGTGGTTTGATAGGATTGTTTTATTATATTTGTCTAGTGGACTTAATGAAATGATGATTGGCATTCATGCATCATTATAGGCAACTAGGTTGATAGGGGACATACACTGTATGAGACACACAAACGAGGTGGGTGTGTGAGGCCGGAAAGTAGGGTGCATTATACATTTCAGGAAACCAAGAAATAATGAGAAAATGGAATAAAAAATGGGTAAGGGATGTATAATGAAACCAAAGGGTTTTGAATGATGTGGAAAATGTCTTTTAATATGTTTTGTGAGTTGGTGGTAGTGCATGGTTGTTTTCCCCATCTGGACCATGGTCGCTGTTGGGATGTTTTGGGTGGTTGTATCTAGTGAATAGTTTTTACTGCAGTTGTGATGTTTTATGGTACGCGCCCAAAATCTCATGCTTGTAATTGTACAAAGATGCCAATGTGAAGTCGATTACCAGTTGGGCAATGAGAGGATGTTGTTGAGAATACTCCTAAAGTATAGGGAAAAAATGTGTTAATCAATGAAGGTAGAGAAGACCAGTTCCGAGAGAACATGGATCGCCTTATGGAGATGATGGATCGGGACCCAGGGAGGGTTGCACCAAGTATCTTTGAGCTTCCCATGGAATTCCATCTGTAGAACCCTCCGACATTTAATGGAGATGGTGGGCGAAGGGCAGCAGAGTTTTGGATAGAGTTCGTCCAGACGATACTGGATCAACTGGAGACACTAGTTGAAAATTGAGTGAAGATGGCCGATTATATGTTGCGGGGTCAGGCTAGGTGTTGGTGGGACATTCAAGCCCAAGTTGATCACGATGAGGGAATTTCATGGAAATCCTTTTAGGTAATGTTTCTGAAGTATCTCTACAATAATACATTTTGGAAGGAGGGGGCTGCAGTTTTTATGAGCCTGACTCAAGGATCACTTTTGGTGAGGGACTACACTAGTCGCTTCACTGATTTGAGACACATTTTCCCAATGTTAGCAAGGGACGAGGCAGGGGTAGCAAGGATTTTCTTGTATGAGCATAGACATGAGATCATGTCTCAAGTAAACATATTCCTCTTGAAGAGGATCATAGATGTAATAGATTAGGATTTGACCTCAGAAGGAAACCTGAAGGGAGCTTCAGGTAGTGGGCTTGTGTTGCCTATGGGGAATATGAGCAGTGTAACTTATGAGGGTCAGAAGTGACTCTATGAGAGCTCACATCATTTCGGTGGCATGTAAATTAGCATGAAGAGAGGGTCCGCCTCTCAGAATGGGTATCAGGTGTTCTGCTATCAGTGTGGTAGGCCGGGGAATAAGCGTGGAAAGTGTCCTGAACCTCTATTTGTGTATCCTTTTTGCGGCAGGATAGGGCATGTGCAGAGGTTCTGTAGGAATTTTCAACAGGCAGGTGAGGATGATGGTGAAATGCAGGTACCAGATACGATAAGGGGATCACTTGCCCCATATCAGGCAGGAAGTTGGTGATCCATGGGCGGTACTGGTAGGGGACGTGGACGTGGAACTCCTGGGCAAGATCACTCACGCCAGCAGGGAAGTGTAGTGTAGGGTTTTCAGGCTGCAGCTCAGGGTAGAGGGGCATGTAATCTTCATGCAGTTCACATTGCGCTGGTGGATGGTGATGTCAGACTGTTGACTGTTCGAGGTACAATCCTTGTAGATTCTACATTTTCTTGTGTGTTGTTTGACACATAATCCACACACGATTTTATTTCTGCTCAACTTGTGGTATTGTTGGGTTTACCTATGTATAGTCTGTGTGGAGTTATGTCAATTGACACCCCGTTGGGAGACCGAGTTTAGGATATCATGCAGTGCAAGGGATGTGCCATGTAAGTTGGTGGGTATAATTTTTTATGGAATTTGTTCGTTCTATATATTTAATGATTTGAACTAATCTTGGGAATGGATTGGTTGGTGTTGTACCAAGCACACATAGATTGTTAGCGTCACAGAGTATCGTTATGGTCGCTTGAGGGTGACACTTACGTTCACCGTGGAGAATGGGATGTTTGAGCAGGGCGAGCGAGGACAGTTTATCAATAGATGAGTGGACTCACGATCCAAGTGGAATGTCTCATACTCGATGATGATGAACGAGGGGAACATAATGTATTTTCTCCTGTGGTGGAACGATTCCAGGACATGTTTGCTGATGATTTATCGGGGTTGCCACCCGAGAGGGATGATGAGTTCAACACCGAGTTTCTACCGGGAGCAGAGCCATTTTTATTCCGCCACACCGAATGGAACCTGAAGTACTCCAGGAACTGATGGTTTAGCTTGAGGATTTGGAGCGTAAGGGGGTCATCTGTCCTAGTGATTCTCATTGGGGATCTCATGTGCTTTTGACAAAGAAGGTTGATGGGTCATTGAGGCTATGTGTTGACTGACAAAAGTTGAATCAGATGACGGTTAAAAATAGCTACCCACATCCTAGAATAGATGACATGTTTGATTCGTTGAGGGGTTCATCAGAATTTTCTATGATTGATCTGAGGTCAGGTTATCACCAGTTGAGGGTGACGACTTCTGATGTATCACCGAACGCATTCTGAAGTCGGTACGGGTTGTTTTAGTTTCTGGTAATGTCATTCGACTTGACCATTGCACCTGTGATGTTTATGGATTTGATGAACCAGATCATTCAACCCTATCTAGATCTGTTTGTGGTTGTCTTTTTTGATGATATATCAGTGTATTAAAAAACTCACGATGATCATGCCCAACATTTTGACATCACTGTGGTTATGCTAAGAGTGCATCAGTTATATGCCCAGCTATCCAAGTGTCAATTCTGGATATGTGATGTTCATTTTATGGGTCACATCATCTCAGAGGCATGTGTTTCAGTGGATCCATAGAAAGTGAAAGAATTTTTAGCGTGGGAGAAGCACAAGAGTGTTTTTGATGTTTGGAGTTTTCTGGGTTTGTCCAGGTGTTACCGAAGGTTAATTCAGGATTTCTATCGCTTAGTAGCACCACTCCCGGGCATGACCAAGAAGGGATTCAGGTTCTAGTGGTTGGGGGACTGTGAGGATGCCTTCCACGAGTTGAAGAAGTGGTTGAAGACCACACCTATCCTTATCTTACCTAAATCGGGTATGAAATACGTTGTGTTTTGTGATGCGCTCATAATTGGTCGTGGGGCTATGTAGATGCAAGATGAGCGGGTAGTGGCTTATGGGTCAAGGAAGTTGAGAACCAATGAGAGGAACTATCCCACTAATTATCTTGAGTTGGTTGAAGTGGTGTACTACTTGATGTGTTGGAGGAACTATCTGTTGGGAGAACAATTTACAGTGTTTACTAACCATAAGAGTTTTAAGTACATATTCTCACAGCGGGACCTGAATCTTCGGCAACAAAGATGGGTTGAATATCTCTAGTATTTTGACTTTGAGATGGTGTACATGTCGTGAAATGGGAACAATGTAGCTGATGCTCTGGGTAGGAAGATTCAGAATCAGGCAGTTCAGGAGTCCAGCCCCGAGTGGAGGGTGATTGATTTGTTTGCATAGATGCACCTGGAGGTGCATGAGGAAGGTGGTCAGGTCACTCTTTCTTCGTTAACGATGGATTCGATGGTTTTTGGTCAATTTAAGGAAGGTCTTCTTGATGAACCTGAGTTTTTGACCATGATGGAAAAGATTCAAGGTGGGGAGCTACCTTATGGTTGGGCTGTCGACGCGGAAGGTGTTGTTCACATTCGTGATCCTGAAGTTGTGCCAATGTGTGTGTGGGAAGATTTGATGTGTGAGTTTCATGCATCGAAGTGGGAAGTGCATCCTGGATTGACCGTGATGTATCGTGATCTCTGAAGGCAGTTTTGGTGGCTTTGAATGAAGAAGGAAGTTGCAAGCTTTGTGGCACGATGTTTTACCTGTCAGCATGTGAAGGGTGATCATCAATGCCCATGTGGTTTGTTGCATCAATTTCCCATTCTGTAATGGGAGTGGGATGATGAAATGATGGATTTTTTCGTGGGTCTTCCACGAATTCCACGGAAGAACGATGCAATATGGTTGGTCGTGGATCGGTTAAAGAAAGTGGATCATTTATTTATGATTCAGGAGACCTTTACAGTCAACCAGTTGGGTGAGTTGTATGTTCTAGAAGTAGTGTTGTTTCATGGGGTACCATGTACCATATTTTCATATTGAGATCTGCATTTCACATCGTGCTTCTGGTAAGGGTTGCATAAGGCAATAGGTACGCAGGTGTTTTTGAGTACGGATTTCCACAAGCAGACAGACAGGTATTCGGAACTTACGATCCAAGTGATGGAATGCATGGTAAGAACTTGTGCCTTGGACTTTGGTGGATATTGGGAGTGGCACATATCATTGGTTGAGTTTGGCTAAAGAACAGTTTTCGGGCTACAATTCAGATGGAACCATTTGAGGAACTTTATGGTTGACCATGAAGATATATGTTGTGTTGGATAGAGGCTGGTGAATCTGAGTTGTTGGAGCCAAGTCTCGTGAAAGAGACTTCAGAGAGAGTCAAGTTGATCAGGAAGCGGATGGATATGGCTCATAGTAGGCAGATGTCGTATGAAGATTGGATGCGTAGACCTCTGATGTTTTTGGTGGGTGATAAAGTATTCCTTCGGGTGTTTCCAAGGTTGGGTCACCATCGGATTCAGAAGTACGGTAAGTTGGCACCCAAGTATGTGGGACCATTTGAGATTGTGGAGAGGATCATACTAGTGGCTTACCGATTGGCTCTTCCCTAGTGGTATGGGGGGATGCATGATGTGTTTCATGTGTCGCAGCTTCGACGGTATCAGCCTGACCCATCTCATTTTATTGATGTTGATGATGTGGAGCTTGAGGTTTATGCGTCCATTGAGGAGAATCCGGTTCATGTGGTGGATCATTGTGAAAAGTCCTTACAAGGCAAGGTTGTGCCATTAGTGCGAGTACTATGGAAGCATGATAATGATCAAGAAGAAACATGGGAGTGGGAATCAGATATGCGCGCTCAGTGGCCCGAACTCTTCTCTTCGGTGGAGAAATGATGCTTGGAATCATGGCTTGAGGACGAGTCGTTATAAGGTGGGGAGGATGTAAGATCCATGTTTTTGGAATGGTATGTTTTGTTCTGTTTTGGGTATAAGCCTTTGGTATTGGGGCTTTAAAAGGTTTCTTGCAAGTGTGAGAGTCTTTGTGGGTTTATTGGGGGATCGGGGCACAAAAGAAAAGAAGTATGGGAAAAGCAGACCAAAGCACATGACCTGCGCACGAACAGCCAAACCGTATGGCCTGCCTTGAGTAAGTCGTGTGACCCTCCCTCTAATAGTGAGGAGTGAGTGCACGGTTTCCGCACAGTTTTCCAGACTGTGCGGCTAAATCGTGTGACTCCCATTCCTCCGGGCAGAGGATTGCACATGGTTTGCGCATGTTTCTCCAAACCGTGCGGCTAAACTGTGAGGCCACTTAATGTTAGAAAATTTAAAAAATTGCCACTCTGGGCATTATAACCCCAACTCGGGGTATTCCTACATTTCCTCCCTCTTCACCCTAGGAACGAACTAATTCTATCATGAGCTCCAAGAGATTGATATAACTCGCATCTAAGGCGTTTTTGGTGCTGTTGGTTGCGGATTTAAGCTTCGGGTAAGGTTAATCTTCTCCATGGTTTATTTCATGGTTTAGGGTTTGTGTTTTCTCTCGCTCTTGTTCTGAAACCCTACAACCCAATATTTTGGATGAGTTCAATGTTGAAGCTCCAAGGGATGGTCGAATCAATGTATAAGGACTCGATTGTGGGTGATTTCAACCGCGGATTCGAGGTAGGTTGTCTACAATTTATATCCCATGGTGATTTGGGTATTTTTGTGCATGTTAAATTGTGTTCAAGTTTTCCCTTTGTTATGTTGTGAATAGCCATGGCATGTTTGAGAATAACGATGTTTTAAATGGATAATAGGAACCCTCACGATCACTGTGGCATGTGATGAGAAGGACTTGACCTAATTGGGTCCATCCATGGGATGTGTCGGCTTATCCTGGTTTTAGTGATTTTTATTAAATGAGAGACCTTGTTGTAATGAATCGTAGAACCCTTGATAAACATGTTTTCATGAATTGTTGATTCATGGAAATGTTTAATGGGTTAAATGGGTTAATTTGAAAAATGATTAATGACCATAATGGGATAGATTATGGGTCTTGGATGGAATGCTTAGTGAGATAAGCAAAACACATGTGAATTGGGTGAATGGTTAAATGATGTGAAATGGTACGGTGTTAATGGGTTAAGGTATGGAGTGTGTTCCCATGTGGGTTGTTGTGAATTATGTTTTCTGATGGGCAATGGTTGGAAGGTTGATGGTTAGATATATATAAGAAATTTCACATTGCTTCGTAGAGTGGGGTATAACATGAGGTCTATGACCATGGGTCGCGGGAAAACTGAGTCTCTAAACTCCACCCAAAATGAATGGGTTAGGAAAGGGGTCTCTGGGTCTATTCTCCTAACGGTTGCATCCACCCATACTGAGACTTTGAGGTTAGGTTATGATTTCTATGAGGGAGTTAGTCCTAATGAGATAAGATAATGATGTGTTTACCCTCTTTCATGTGATTGATGGCCTTAGACCGATTTAACATAAGGCATGTGATTAACTCATGGATATGTGATGAAAGGGTAAGTGATTGTAAATGGTAAAAATGGATTGTAACAGAATGGCAAGGGATTTGGCTCTAAAATGGTTAATTGCATCTTTAATAATTACATGGCATTTATCATTCATTTTCCTTTTGGTGGCACAAATCTTTATACTAGATATTTTGTAGACACTATTGGTGGTGTCCTACTGAGTTGTAATCACACTCTGCTCGGGCTACAGTTAGGTACCCGAGAAGACTGCATGTTTTCAGGTCAGGAGAAGGGAAAGGGTCCTTGATAGTTAGCTGAGTGGACATGGGTAGCACTTGGTGGAGGATTGGGACATGGATTCGGGACCATTTTGGTATTTTGGACGTTGTCTTTATTTTTGGGCTTTTGTTAACTCTTTCACTATAGTATGACATGGAATATTAATTTTTGGAAATGGTTTCTATACATTTTCCTTTTTTATTTGTTATTGTTTATGATATCTAGTTATTCTGTTTCAGATTATTCTGAAAAAAGAGCTATAGTCTCCCCACTTGACCCCCCATAGAACCTAGCTACTAGTCGGAAGCCTTTGGAATATGGGGAGGCTCTCTTAAGATCATGTAACAACCCGACTCAGAGCACTGGTTTAGTGGCTTCTGGGTCGGGGATGTATCATGTGTTCATTCATTTTCATATAGAACTAGGTAAATATCTTGAGAGAGCTGTGAGGTATATTTTTTGTTATATTCGTGGTTCTTTTTATATATGATTATTGATTGGAAAAAGGTATCCTATGATTTGTGTCTTTACATATTCAAATATGGAAGAATATATCAATTCGAGGTAGTCATCTATAGGATATTTGATGACATTTCTATGGAGATCATTATCTTGATAGTCATGATTTTAGAGATGTGTTTATTTATCTACCATATATTAATAGATTATTGAAACTAAAAACGAATATAATGAATTTTTGTGTTTGAAATCATTGGATCCTCAACATCAATTATTTGAGATAGTTAGATATTGAGAAGATCAAAACAGATCATTTTGACCACGAGTTTACACAACCGAAAATTGGGGACTTGATGACTGATTGTTGGGTTTGCACTGATCCCCACATGAGGCAGAGGGGGAGTTTATTGAGAACCTCATCATACAGAGGATACAATAGTGAAATAATATTTTTTATAAAATGAATTTTTTTGGTTACACATTGTTCTTATTCATGTGGTGAATATTTTGACCCAGAAAAACTTTTTGACGATTACTTTTCCCTTATATAAGAAAGAAAACAACATGAATTTCGACACACCAACAATACCGAGAGAAAATCCAATTTGGTGATATACATTTCTTAATGATCATTATTCCTACTCACCATATTTTATTCACTATATATATTCAAGACTATAACTTTTGAGAATACTTCATCTTTGGGAGAGTCTCTACCTTGTACCAAATGATTTTATTGGATCACTCTTTCAAGAATAGGTCTCTCAGTTTTTCCCTTTTTGGGTATTCCATTTAATTTTTTTGTGTCATCCTTTATTATTCTTCACGTTTATTTTTGGGTCGATGTGAATCCACTTTTTATAGGGAATGGATTTTATTTATTTAGTACAATGTCTTGGATATTGATTGTATGTTTGTCACATTCCTCTTATACAGAAAATCGTATTTTAATAATATAATATGAAAAAACCATATATTTATTTTATAAATATAGTAACTAAAATAATTAATAACAAAGGTTTCCATTTCATTGAAATTATTGATTTTCATTTTTAGTAATTTAAAATAATAAAATATAAATATTATGGTTAAAAAAATTGAAAACATTTTACAATTGACCAGAAATATTATGAAATCTATCTTAGAATTATTTTTTACTTAGGCAAGTTGGGAACACATCTATCCATAAATATTTATACTCAAACATAATAAATAAGGAGATCATAGATAAATATGGTCTTTAAAAGAATACTATATATATTTAATATAAAATATTGGTCGTGAATTTCAGTTATATCACAAATAATACCTATATATTCATTTTTAAAATATTGGAATTGAAAAAATGTCAAACTAATGTGTTGACATCCCATGCTAATTGAAACAATTTTTTTACTAGTTTAATTCACTTAAACATGCCATCTACTATTAAAACCATGAAAATGATCACCAATTTATGTGAAATATTTTGAAATTTGTATTTGATGTATTTTTTATATGTGTGGGAAGATTACTTGTTTATTTGACATGAAATGTGCTAAAAAATAAATATTGAGTTATTAGAATTACTACATCATTAAGAACAAGATAGATAGAGTGAAAACATACCAACTGAGCTCATATTGATGTGAAATCATAGGAATACATCAATATATTTATTTTTTAAATACTGGATTAGAACATGTTAAAATAAAGAGTGTCATTTTCATGTTATTACTAAAAACACATTTTTATTAATTTAAAACACTAAAATGTTTCTTTTATAATTTATTGAATATGAAATTATCTCATATTGTCATGAAAACAAATAAAATCAATCGTATTATTAATTTTTATGTGTAAGAGTGGGAAACGTGTCATTCCAACATGAAATTTTCTCAACAAAACTAAATTTTTAGTTCTTAAAAAATGAAGATATTCAAGAACATGCACTATACAGTGAAAATAACTAAATATGTTATACATTCTGTGAAATCATTTTTATTTTTGAAATAGAGAAACTTAAAGGGAGTAAAACTATAGAGATATTATTTCATGGTAACTGAGAACCAAATTTTAACAATTTTAAATAGTAAAGCATGAATTTTATTATACAATTGACGTGAAATATTTTGAAAATTTTTCAACATATTATGATTACTTGTACATGTAGTCCTAATTTCAATCAAATATGTTATCTTCATGAACTGACTAAACAAGAAGTTCGTATAGTATGGATGTTAGTAAAACAATCCACCATAGTGTGAAAACTAACCATATTATTTCAGATTTATGTAACATTATTAGACAAGAACCATATATTGATTTTAAATATATAGGAATTAAAGACATGTCAAACTAAGGTGTTTTTTTTCCAAAGATGCCAGAATTTTGTTTTAAAAATTTAAAACCTTCAAATATGTGTTTGAATGTTAAAAATTTATAAAAAGATATCTAATTGACTTGAAATCTGATAACATAATGGTTGATTTTTTTTCACACATATAAGAATAAAACAAAAATATATTAATGTGATGTGCTCAAATTGACAAAATAAAAAGTACCTATAATATCATTATCATGAATAATGTATTACTGTGAGTTAAAAATAAACAAATGATATTTGATTACCATGAAATCATAAGAAACTATCCATATGTATATTTTTAACAATATATGAGTTGGCGATGACTAAAAAAAGGACTCATTTTCCTGAGATGATATATAATTTTTTTTTGTAATTTAATACAGTAAAACATGTTTTGTAAGGTTAATACAAATGAAAATTAGTTATAATCGATGATTTATATTATTAAAATAGTCATAAATATATTTTTGATGTGTTGATGTATATGGATAGTCAATGAGAAATGTGATGTGCTCAAAATTAACAAATAATATGTTCTTCAAGTATAATGCAATATAAAAACCAATGATATAGTTTGATAATAAAATTAATTTTATTGGATTACGGTCAAATCATAGGACAAAAGCCACATATTGATTTTTGAAATATAACAATATAAGGTAAGTTAAAATGTTTTGTTATTTCCTAAGATGACCAAAAAAATAATTATTAGGAGTTAAATAAACTAATACATGTGTTGGATAATTAAATCCTTAGAATAAATTACTTAATTTATGTGAAATATTTTTAATGATTCATTAAATTAATTTGCGTCTTGTGAGAGTTGATAGTGCATCAGTCTGACAATTGATGTGGCTGAATGAAAAAAAGGAGATCATAGAAGGTAACAGTGTATAAAAACATGTGTTATAGAGTATAAAATGACCAAATGAGTTTATCTTTATATTAAATATCATGTACACAACTATATATATATTTTTTAATTATAGGAACCGACGACATGTCAAACCGTTGTTTTGTAATACTTAGATTACAAAAAATTAATTTATAGTAATTTAAATAACAAAAACATATGTATGATGGTTAAAAAATTATAAATATATATCCAATCAATCTGATATCTAATAAATAATATAATTGAAATATTTTATATATGTATCAGTTAGACGGTGTGTCAATCCGACATGTGACGTGCCCCAAATGACTAAATAAATATTTCCTAAAGAATTGCAATCAATAGATTGTTGTTTAAATAAGAAATTAAACCAATAAATATTTAATAATATATAGTTTGACAATAATTTAAATTATACTGTAAATTAAATTCAAAAGTAATACATCATAAAAATCTATGTGTATGTAGGTGTTGTCTTTTACCACATCTCAGTTCTCTGATAGTATACCCATATAGACTAGTTTGTTTGAAAGATCTAGAGTATGCTCAAGTAAAGGTAATAGTGAGATTCTCTCAGTTATAAGTTCTTATAAGATGTCCTTATCAGTGGTTCTAGCAATAGATCTAAAAATAGTCTCCCATCCACATGATTGGTCTACTTGAAACTTCTATCTAGATGTATCAGGTTTTGTAAAATAACTGAGTGGATCTCAAAACTTGTTAGATAATTAGATGAACGAGTCATTACATGAGCTACATATGAAGATAGGGTCACAATATCAAACATAGACGTAAAATTGGTGCAAATGTATCGGGATGTGTGAGTGTGTAATATCATTGATGTCGTCATGTATGATAATGAAGAGAGAGACGATTGTTATGTAGTGGTACCCCATGCCAAAGAAGGATTTGATGTTGTTGTCATGGTAAGAGCCATGTATGATGAGGATGTTCTAGCTGATGGGTGTGTACTAGTGCCCCACTGTAAATTACAGTGTTTTGGGAATGTCACATACAGAATCATTTATGATGGGGAATGATAATTTTGTGGTAGTGAAGTAGTATTTGGAGCATCTGAAAAGATGAAGGATTTGAAAAAAGTTATTGAGATGGTTATTCCAGATCGATGCCTGATGGATTTAGTCTGGTTGATGGATTATTTTAATAATTGAAAGGAGCACACACATACATCATATATATTCCCTCGACACTATATAACACACTTATCATCGATTGAATAATAATACCAAACTCATAAAAAATAAATGTATATCGTGTCTCAGGGGTGATCATATCTCAAATCTGATCGATCACATAAAATTAATAATAATAATAAAATGAAAAATTTATAATAAAAAATTATGAAATGTGTTAAAAATAATTTACCACAATAAAATATGACACACCATGTATGGTTATAAATTTCATGGTCACTAGAATATTCCAGATCAGTATGGGAAAGATGATGAAGTTTTCATCGAACATTCCTAGAGACACAATACAACACAAATAAATTATATATTGATATTTATGGATTATTTATAATATACCAAAATCAATATTTATTTCTTATTATTTTAATACATAGAAACTATATACCATATCTCGATGAACACATAATGGGATATCGATATCGGAATTGCCTCATAACCCAATAAGGATGTGCCGAAAAACAATATGAAAATTGATCAGTGGAACTAAAATAGTAGAATGATGTTGCCTAACCACACAACAATTTTGAATTTGTCTCATAATTTCATAAATATATGGAATCCAATAAATCTAAATACATAAAAATAAAATTGATCATTCATTAAATAGAAAACACACAAATATATCGACTATGATTTGTAAATACATTGTAAATAAAAATATGATCAAACAACATACACTAATTTGAAATTAAATGGGAAAGGCTATATAAATATGTATTTGACTGTGTCCACCACTAAATTGAAAAAGAAAAAAATTAAGAAATATTATAATTAGTATATGAAATTGGAATAATATTGTGTATTAATCCTTCATACTACCTGTGAGAAAAAGTACCCATACATAATGCCACAAATATTAAATCAGAGACTAACCGAGGTGAATTTGTGTGGAATCATTATAATTACCATAATTATAATAACAACAAAAAACTACAGACCCCAATGCCTTCATGATTAATGCCCTGTACAAATCACCACATAGTTATTCCGGGCATGCTAAACTCCCGAAATATCACGAAGCACACTAAAAATATCTAGGAAATGGAAGCTGCACTAGATGAACATATATGATAGAGTGATCTAAAAACTATTCAATCAGGGATTAAATTATATGAAGTATATATTCTGTGTCACCAAATATTCATCAAAATCAATTGATATGAGATTCTGGTTAATCTAGGGAATCAGTTACATTCCACCTCTATGGATCCACAAAGTGCCTAGTAATAGTAAATCTAAATATCTATATAAAATTTAATTATGACAGTATAACATTAGATCAATAAAAAAATCCCCATTTCCAGGAAAACCCATAAAAAAAGTGACAAATAGAAATATAATTAGCATCTCCCATAGAAGAGTCTTATATACATGTTTCTTGTGTCTCCAAAACTCAACCAAAGAATAAATTCATAAATTGTATCTGGATATACATCGACTCATAATCTACCCATATCCGCAATGCGTGTTAAAATAACGGATGGTATGTTCTAGTGGGATATAGTGGTTGAAGTATTGGGCCCTTAGAATTTCAACATCTACTATTCATCAATATCCCATTAATACTATGATATGTTCTCAGTAATTTTATAATGAAGAGATGTATCCTTGGGGGGGATGGATGTTGAATTGTAGATTCAATTTATATAAATGGATAAGATATTGCTAAACACATATATAAAATAAATAATATATATATTTATTGGAATGAAAATTTACATAATGAAATCCATTAATATATAAACTTTTATACAATTTATGAAAAAAAAATTCAATATTCAACCCAGAGTAAAAAAATTTCATTTTGGGAGTATTGATGAAAAATCAATGTTATCATTCTAAGGATATTTACTCCAAATACTTCCTTATTCATTGTAACTAACACATCGTTGTCACATCCCTTTCCCTAGAGTCCAATATAATTTGTTTCTCATGCATGTATATTTTAGACGATGTTTTCATTTAATACTTGACATTTTGGGATCAACAATTAGAATACATAGAGTGACATTTAATATTGATACATCTCTAATTGAGCTCCAATTTTCAATTTATAAATTTCACAACTCCTCGAGTCTATACGCTATATTGTCATAACTATTCCATGATATGTGAATATGACCACATGATACCCATACATGTTATAAACACATCACAAAACCATGGAAAACCCACGTTTATTAGTGCATATCTCAAGAAGAATATCCACTACCTAACAAGAAATATTGGTATGTGGATATTGACCATCTTCAACATCAACCCAACATACCTTCCAATATAAATAGTGATCCTGGTATGATGTAGATTGAGTTTTATTAACCACATACATCTAGGACAAAAATTTGGAGTAATAATGACCCAACATTAGTTATTTATCCACATCCTAATATATTTCAATATTTAAATGGGTGCATATATGAAATGCCTAATAATGATCCACATGATTGGTAATTTTCTAACCACCTTGACGATACCATTAAATAATTCCATGGAGATTATTTTTATGTCACCCTATCTATTCCATTTATTATAATGTTATTTACATTTGTGATATGGGAAACACATCATGTACCTATATACACCCTAATTTGTTCAACCTAATTATTCTAGTGTTTTCCAGAAGTCTTGTTTTCTTGGTTAATATGATATAATGAAATTCATGAAAAATAATAAAATGTTACTATTGATAAAATGATGGAATATTTATAGGATTTTTATAAAAAATTTCCTAATGCAAAATTTTATGGTATCTTTTTGTCATGTTGTCTCAATGAAATTTATTCTATACATTTCTGAAAATAGTCCCCATGAAATACCAATAGTAGGTAAGGGGGTATCCATTAATCATTCTCTATATTAAATAATTCATTGATATAATGATGGTGATTATAAAAAAAATTCATATCCCATGCCATTAGTGATTGGAACATGTAGAAAGGAAACCAAACAAGTCCCTATGACCATGTTCTTCTTCACTTATATTTAAAATTTCGGTGGCAATGGTCATTTATTTCCTTCATGAGTGGCTAAAATTAATATAAATCAATTATAAATTACATATATACATATTTAATCCACTTTTATGGATTGTTTACAGTGAGGTAATGTGGTAATTTTTAGAATATATGTTGAAATTATAATTTTTATACAGAAACACGATTGTTCACCACATGATACCCTATTTCAAATTGATAAACTACATGAAATATTAGAACCAATATATCAATTCAATATGAAAGAAATAAAATGTTGTTTGAAAATTATTATAATCTTTTTCAACATAATTTTTCATTATAGGACATGCGATATTGTATGAGACTTTATATCCATTTTCACTCTCCTAGAATTCCATTATTGACCTGAAATGAGCAGTCTAATTAACACTAATCACAACAATAATAACAATATGATATAAATGTTGAGTCAATGAGACAATGAACTTCATACATAAATGGATTAAAATATGTGTGTGGCCTTTTATTTGGTTTTAATTTTTAAGACGTTGAATTTCTCACAATGTCGTCTCGCAATCACATCTTGCATGTGACACTTAACTGTTGAAATTTTATAGAAAATTATATTCTCATTTAATAATCTACAAGATAAAAATAATGATCTGTTACATGGTAATGTTTTATTATTATATGTAATGCTTCTTTTCTATCAAATTACATTCCCAAAATAATCTAAACATTACTCCTTCAAACATTTCATAGATTCAAAACAATTATAAACATGGTTATCGGTGTCACTACATCCCAATAAATCTCAAGAACCACTACGGTAATGTAATGCGATATTTTCACATGCCATGTGCGCTATATTTTTTGTTATTTTGCTAATATATCTCATATTGTTTTTCTAATACTACATCAACCATAAAATGATTCCATAATTATCATCAATCACATCTTTACATTGATATACTACACCAACATATGTTGTAAAAACATCTACATGTAATGGAATATAAAATAATATCAATATTCTACATGTATTATCTTCACCTATTCCACCATGAACACGTAGATCAGTTGTAAACATGTAACCCACAACAAATCCATTATAATCTAGTACGTTTTGTATGATTAGGGATGTATCATCAATTTTAATAACATTAACATACATATCTATGGAATTAAGCCTTCAATGCCCTTGATATGTATCATATAAATCCCTAAAATCTTTATCATCCCCAAAACAATGAGTCTTGTATAATATATTATCCCGATATTGAAGAAATCTATATATGAAATGCAATATACAATGTTTCTCAGTATGATTTAATTGATCATGAATTTTTATGTTTATAGTGTTCATTGTTTTATATCAAATAATATTTACGAATATTATAGTACCACTAATATAAAATTTCCCTCGTTCGTCAGCTAATATTTCACCAACATGATATAAAAACTCATTTATGTGTTTGACGATTTTTTTGAAACTATTAATTGAATAAAATTACATGTTGAATATATATACTGATATATATTTAAAAAAATTTGATATCACAACCTATATAAATTTTTGTTTCTGTTATAATTATTTGAATCTATAAATATTCGATCAAGCTCATAGAAACTATAGGCAGTCCAAATGCAACACATAATGGTAATTTAATATATTAAAAACACCGTAAAATTATTTTATTTGCAATTTAATATTATATTAATATATATAACAATTTTTTTCTTATAATGTTTTACAAAAGAAATATATACAAAATAAAATATTGAAATTATTTACATGAAAATTAAATTTCCTTACCATAATATAATAACATGTAAATAAATTAAAAATTAATATATATTTTTATACTGGAAAAATGTATTAACAACCTAATTTAATGTTAATAAAAAAATATTATATTTTGTAAAATGATGTAATAGATATATTAATTATAATACAATGATATATTAATAATATTTTATTGAATTATTTAAATAATATATTTATATATATTACTTTATTAATTAAAATGAAATGTTATATTAACATATATTCTTACTCTACAATAATTTATTAATTAATAAATCACTAAATAATTTACTAATATTTTTCATAACGTAATATAGTATTTATATACAATTTCAAAATAGAATGATATAAGATGTATGAAAACAACTATTTAATTAAAATATCACATTAAAAAATTAGAAACAAAACATTAAAACAATATTATTTATTCAAACACAGTTAAAATAATATTAAATTTCTCACAAATATAAACCCTAAAATTTTGAAAATCAATTTAATAATATATTAAACACATTTAAACTACACAATATAAAATATAAAATAAACTTATAAAAACCAACATAAAAATTGATATAAATATTATTTTAAAAAATAATCCTCACATTAAATATATACACATATATTTCTTCAAATAAATATGAATCCACCAAATTATTTATATCATTATTTAGATTCTAATTAAACTAATAAGTATAGAATGGGGACCTCTAGGTTTTTTTGTGAACTATCATTCCAATTGTTGTGTTTCTATGATTTCATAATTATGTTCTTTTGCAATGGTTTATCTCTATCTAGGATCATTTTAGTTTTTCTTGTGTGGTGGGATATGTGACACAATTACAGTATATAAATTCATGAAATATTTATTTATTATCAATCATAAATGTGTCACATATCCCACCACACAACCAAAACAAACATGAACATAGGAAATGATAATCATTTTCAAAATAAAATAAATATGAATCCATAGAAACACAAAAATGGGAAAAATATTATACAAAAAACCCCAACATGAATGGTAATATTTTGAAAATAAAATAGAAATCATGGATTACATATAATGTTTTGACCATTTATTCATACTCCATAATTAGAACACCACTAACATTAATTTTTATTAATCAATTATAATAAATATTGAAGAATAATTTTTTTTGAACAATAAACACTAACATAGATTTAATTAGAATAAGAAAAAAATATTGTAATGTAATAAAAGTTAGATAAAAATTAACAAAGGAACTAGGGATACCATTAATAGAAACACAAGAGACACATTATGAAACCCCTTGTTAAGGTTAGAATCACATTTTAAAGAGCCCTCCATGATTCATTGTATCTAATTCATCCATCACAAGAGCATGAAATTAATAGATTTCTCCACTAGTTATGTACTATGATATCCACCATCATATGGTTCTTCCAATCAGATCCACAAACAATCTCTCTCACTATGGATCATATCATTCTCTTTTTCATACCATCTATCTCAGCACCACATTACATATGACTTGTACTTGGTCTCTGTAATAACATGTCGGGAACTCTAGCAGTTAATTTTGAAGGAACAAGATCCTCAAAAAACATTCAACACCATTACTATATTTATTTAGTCATGAAGATTTTGAAATAATTCATTACAACAAATACCAAATTCCAGAAATTTCATATGGGTTTTCATAGGTTTCTCCATTTAATGATCACCATGATGCAATACATAAATTTAATGAACAATAATGTATGGTTATATGATGCTACATAATGGTTAGAGAATACTACGTAAGGGTAAACACATTTTATGTAAGGGATGGTGGACCGAATCCACAACTGTATAATGCAACCATAGTGCTCACATTATTGTACCAATCCATCACCCCACTAACGTAAGATTTAATCCATTTATTGGTAATGTAAAACTTTTCCAATCCACTAACACATTATTACAATCTTTTATCTATGTTAATATACTATTTTTCAACCCACTTTTCATAAGGGATATCTCATGTTATGTATGAGTTTCCATATCCCTACGTAATGATATTCCTACAACTCCAGCTATGCATAAATATAGAATACCACCTACATATGGGTTATCAAAGAAAAACCAAATCCACATAAGGCTAATGACACCCTCAAGTAGGGGTAATGACTACCACATTTAATGGTAAACACACTCATGTCATCATAACCTACTATAATGTTTGGGTAAAAAATAACATAATGTATTGTTAACATAACAATCATAATCCTGAAAATTTAATTCTATACAAAAAAATATATATAAATTGAAAAATATCATTTAGTAGAAGGTTATTTAAATAATTAATAAATGAAAAAAATAATTGATGTTTCACATCAAATTGCTACCACATGGAATTCTATGTGTGGAATCCCACCAATGGCTGGTTCGTGTTCTTTTATTTCAACGATATTGTCCTCCTCTTAAAAAAATGCATTAGAAACTGAATCAGCATAAAATCAATCCTCATTTATGAAAACTAATGATACCCCTGAAGTGTAGGTTGTGTATTAATTTCCAATGGAAATGGAATTTGTGAATATTGAGAAAGAGTATGTTGCACAACCATCTCACGTTTCTTACAAACACATTCAAACATAATGATGGAAAGGTCATAAAAACTAGCATATTGTAAATAATTCATATCATCCTCCACATGATTATTACATGGGAACTGAGAATCCATATGTTTCAAATGTAGAATAATAGTATGATGTTACTCCTATTGATACATTTCATTTATAATAAGGAATGAACTCAAAACAATAATTACCCCTATCAGACATTACAGACTAGATCCATAAAAAATATAAAACTATGTACTATTAAATATAATCCATAGTAGCCTTTCTATATATATTTGTTTTATAATTTTTCAAAATGTTGGATATGTTGTCCATGTACCAACTATTTTTACATTGATTAAATATATAATATGTATTTAATATTATTAAAACATATCATATAATATTGTTCATTATGCAACATAAAATTGATGTAATTATGTTCTAGAGTATGAATGATATTAGTTAGGTCACAATATATCTCCACAATGATGGGATCCTTGAAGTGCTATGAGAATATTCTAAAATACTGGTATACATTTGAATAACATACTATAATGGGGCACATAATACATAGAATTTAATTTGTGATTATTCATAATAGGGTGATGGTTCTTCTAATGATGTTCACAATTTATAATCTACAAGATTGGATGTTATGTGAAAATACCAACTAGTATAAATTTTGAATGTTTTGGTGTCTTTAGATATTCTTATCTACAAACACCTTTAATGGATCGTATACATTAAAATTAACATTAATGCATTTCATGACTCACGAACATTGATTTTTGGATAAAAATCATGATGTAAAGTATTTTTGGTGAAGTAGGGTATGTTGGGTATGTACTAATAGATATTCCATTATTTTATATTTCTTGTATGGATAGGTCCCTTCCGTCTATATATAAATTAATATTTCGAACAAATGATTTAAAGAAAACATTTTCCCCACATTCAATGTTCATGGCATTAAAAAGTCTTTATTTATTATAGTAGAAGATGTAAATATAATGAATATAGGATGGTGAAAATGATGTGAAACCTTCTTGATGAGATTTTATGACAAAGGGATTATAATACATAGTGACCATTCATATGTGGCTATTTTTATTTGGCCATTATGAATACTCTCTAGGGTTCTTTTACACATTTCTAGACTATAATCTCGGACATTAGGAAATCAGAAATAATGCCATTGATAATATTGATTAAATTACATTAATATTAAATTAATTAAATCAATATTATTCTAAAAACTAATGGATAATTTTATATATGATTCAAAAGTCAAAAATATTTCTTAATGACTGAAATATTTAAATATTTTTTATAGTGTTCAATAAATAATAATGGATTCATAATATTCCCAGAACATGTTTGCGGAAAATGTATAATCAATAAGATGGTGGAATAGTTTTTTTGTTTCGAAATTACTCAGGCACTAAAATGTAGTAATTGCATTGTTATTAAGTCGAAAGAGATTTTATTATTATTTCTAATAATATTTTATGGATTGTATGCAATTAAAATATTATTATAACCTAATCCCTAGATCTATAAATAGATAATTATGTCTATTATATTTAGGGTATCAAAGTGAAATAAAAAATATATAATTTTGGTGGAAATTTTTTTTTCTCTCGTCTCCTCCTTTCTCCCTCTCAAGAACAAGAAACACTAGAGATTATCATTCTAGACCAAAGGATGTGCGATCAAAACAAAAAATTACAGACAATAGATTAACTATGCATACAACTAGAGAGAATTTGGTCTTTCTTAGAGATAAAAGGAACACTTGTGGATCACCCGTGGATATATTATATCTTTTCAACCTCATATTTCTAAAAAGTAAATCTGAAAAGGACTTTTCGAACAATCAAAATCATCAATGATAAATGATCATATGCCCAAGTATTCATTTATATAGATATTAAATATATTAATTATAAATTTTATAAGAACATTCATTACACATTGGTTTTTCATATTGAAATATTAAAATATATTTTAATATATCCCCCACCACCAAACTTATACACTTCAGCCAGAACCAACAACTGGTATCATAGGGGGCTCAATTAAATTTATATATAAAATTTTTATTATTGTACCATATACCATCATTGTTGATTTTCCATTTCATATTATATATTTTATAATATGATTGTAATTGAATTGTTAACAAAATTTTAATCATGTTTGTTAAACGATTCATTTTCATGAATGTAATGTAATAGATTATGAATGATTGGATATTACATCAAGAACTACACATTTATTTCTTGTAAAACTCGGTTACAAGTTGTTAACTCAAAATTAATTTCCATGTACCAAAATATATTTTTCCTAGCCATGGGATGGTATGCATTACATGCAATGTAATTATTACATGTAGTTTACATCATGTGTTGATAGGAAAATCATCCACATAGTCATTGGATTACATGGTGTGTATCAGAGTACAGGTTGGATAGTTTTCATGGAATAGTGAATTAAATATCAAAATAAATGTTTTAAATATTCATGGTTAATTAAAGTAGTTTTTTAAACCTATATCCACTATGATATGCATGACATGTATTTTATATAAATGGAAGGTAGTTCCTCAATTCCCACATTCATGTTACACATTGTGTTATTAGAAATAATTAAGTAAGAGATACTCGGTGTGTAGTATTATAGAACAAATTATGCATTTTATCACTTGAGAACACACTAAGTCATTCTTAATTTTTCATGGGTTTGTGGGATTCAGATCACATAAAATATAGATGGTCTATACCTGCTTTTTAATCATGCATGATACATGCCAAAAACCCAGTATTTTTTTGGAAGCATAGAAAAAGAAAATTCATGTCATGTAGATTTCATGTACACCCCATGTAGATGGTAGGGACCCACTTTATAGTAAGACCAAGTCAACAAGCACATGCCCTAGGGGTATGACCCAGATACATGACAACAGAGGTACATGATTTATAACGTGAGAGTACACATCTAGTAGTCGACCAATTACTTGTATATTTAAAATAGAATTTTTTTAAAATCAATGACTAAAAACATATTTAATTCATTAGATGATTAACTATTTTTCAATTAAATTATTGTTGAATTTAATTTCAAAGGATCAATTAATTTATTATAATAAATATCAATATATTGTCTCTTCCATTAATAATACAATAATATATGTATTAAAGTTATATTCAAGATAATTATAATGTTCATTAATGTGGAAGGTAATTAATTTATTAATTAATTGTAGTGAATTTATTTTAATATTATATAATTGATAAAGAAATTTATGTTATCCGTTTACCAAAATGACATAAGAGTTTCAAAAATATTCTCCTCAAATTTATTATCCTATGAAATAGATAGTTGAAGCATTTAAATGGTTTTTTTTCAATGGAGGGTGTGAATTTATTACCACTAGTCGTTATCGACAAAAAATGTAAAATATTATGTTATCATAAATGGAAAAGTTGTTTTCATTTCAATTATCTCCCTATATTACAAGGAATCTATTACTTTATATTCTCCTTGTAATAATATAACAACAAAATAAATACTATCAAAATTCGAAATGAATTTCACCCAATTAAGTATAACTCTACAAGGAAAATTCATCTATATTAAATTTGGGACATAAACAACAAGTGTTGAATCAAATTCATCAAAGATCAAATTCTAATTACATTATCCATTATTATTAATTGAGTATATCATGAACTAGAGTTGACATTTACCAACAATTCTAACTATAGTGTAATGATAAAAATAATTCTAACAAATCCACGATGAGTATGGAAGAAACCTCAACAACTAAAGGGACATGCTACACTAGAGGATTAACCATCCACATTATCTTATAACCAATAAGGGATATGTAGGATCTAGCATACTAATTTGAGAATTTTTGGGTTCTAGTCCTACCTCAAATTGTAATCTACTTATAATTTCTTATGGTCATTGAATTTGTTGTTAATTGATTAAATCAGAATATTTGAGGTAGCCTACAACTCCCTATAAGTACATTGTATTTCAACATGTATAGAAATATGATGAGGGGAATAAAATTAGGCAATACGTTCATTACATAAAAAGGAAATGGTAATGGATAAAGCCTCCTAATTGAAGACTATGTATATTTTAACTCTGTCCATCCTTTGTGGTGGAATATTTAATATCATCATGATGACTTTTTAAAATATATAAATTCTAAACATTCTTCAAAAATAGAACCATCACTTCTGAATTCATATACTGCTAGATAAAACATGATGGACACTACAAGAGTATCTACATCATAGGCAATATGCTGACACAGTAATCTTCCCAACCATTCATGATTGTTAATTTGTGGGTAGTGTGTTTTCATAGATTCAAAAAGAGAGAAGGAGTCTCTAGGGATGATTATAGTAGCTATTTATCATCAGTAAGAAAGATAGTGTCATACTATATCCATCATTATCTCATTTTTTATTATTATTTATTAATGAAGAATCCATTACTATTTGGATCCCATATAAGAGTTTCATTATCACTAAGGTCTTAACACTGAATTTTCAATCTTTCTTTGGAGGGAACAATTACATTAAAGCAATTGAGACAGGTGATGAGGTCCTAAAAAGTCATCTTTTACCTTATTTGAGAGACATCAATGATATCAATCATAGATTTTTCCATGTAGTTTATAATCTGGAAATATATTGTTGATTTCACATTTAATAAAAATGTTGATTTATAATGATATCATCATAAGTGGAATTGATTATAGGCAAAATATATGATGTGAGGTAATATGAGTATCCATTAATCAAACATTTCATAAACCTTCTTAGATAAAAATCATAAGTAGAGTCATTATATTGGATAATATACTACAATATTTTCTTATGAATACCATCATTGAAATTCCTAATGACCTTAACAAATGGACCCCCAAATTAGTATTCCTAATAAATTCATTCCAATAAAGAGTTATTATATTTCTTTCTTGGAAATAATTAGTCCAAATAAACTTCATCATCATTCTCTAAAGAACAATAATGTTCCTTGTAGGAAATTTTTAAATATATAATTTCTACAAAAATTTGTATGTTATCAGATAGATCAAAAGACAAATTGTTCAATATTGTGTAATTTAATTCCCACCCTGTTTAGTTTTTATAATGATTGTAGAAGAACATGTTTTTTCTAGCTAACAACTTCTAACCTTACTCCAAAATATAAGGAATCCTATATATGTAAAGGATATGATCCTATCATTAACACTATGAGCCCTTGTGAAAATGACATTCTTAAAAATAGTAACATCATTGCCAAATACTATAAATTACGTATTCCATATAATTGATTACCCATCCACTACATTATAATGTTAAAATGATGAATTGATATGGTCAAGACTTTCCATTGTCTTTTTTCCAAGAAGAAGGAAATCTTCATCATAAAGAAGAAGGTTTGGACTATATATACCTCTAGTATACTTAGATTTTTTTATAAATTACATCATGATAAAGATCATTAATTCATATAAAAATGAAGTATCTACTTATAGAATAATAATTCCTTGGATTAGGTGTCATTTACTAACACCTTTTTTCATTGAATGAATCCTCTAGGGACCCAATAATTAGGGTGAAAAATCTTTTGTAGATGATAATATTATATATTATCCTGATAAAATCATTTTAGGAGGAAAAAAGTCTAGTATGGACAATATAATGCCCCATATTGTTGTTTAAAAATCCATTAATATATCAATTTCAATAGTAGTGTATCCCTCTTATATTTTCTTATTAAATTGTTTAAAACTATCTGAAGCCATGAAGAGAAAATTATGGATGCTTCTCTCAAAGAAAAAATAAAACTAATTTGTAGAATGGATGTATTTTTAAATTCTTACCATTCTAACTACTAAAATTTTTATAATTATTTTAGTTTTGGAAAGGACGAATTAACTATCTTGATATATATAATATCTATTTCATTATCATTATTATAATGTAGAGAAATAAAAGTTAAATTTATTCTCAATGGAATATGTTGATTATTCAAAAATTCCATCATATCATTAGTCACATCATCATGTATTATGTCTAAGTAGAATAAGAAAAAAATTGTTAATAAATAATTTGGTTCCACGATCTTTATCCATGATAAGAGATAAGAATGATGTATTTAATACCACGGGAAAAACGGCATAGATTCATTCATCAATTCATTATTCATATTTCTTCTCCCATTTTTATCCCACGTTCTTAGTGTAATTCATGGGGTTATAAACATTGGATCTTTGATTGTACATTTCAGAATGAAACATTCCCAAATAAAGGATTTGACATCATGATGAACACTCAGAGGTGTGATGATGATTATATTGGATGAATCAATGTGATTTTGTAGAAACTATCATTCGAGGGATCTTCATGGAAAAAATAGAAATAAGTTTTGTAGGATGATCGAACACCCAAAACCTACTGATTTAGATTTAACATGGATGGTAAACTCATGAAATATTATTTTGAGGCAATCAAATGGATGGAATGATTATTGGAGGATCATTTGAAGTGCAAGTGAAGCACTAGTTGTTTCTACAAAATCATGATAAAGACGACTTGTATTCCAGACTACATTGTGTGTTGTCCCAACCGAGTAGAGACTATGTCTTCGAGAAAAAAGAAAGGATGATATAGAATGTAACAACTGTCAAACGGCGTGTGGGTAGTTACACAGGACTCAATGAGTATCTTCAGAGAAATAGGGACATGGGGTGGGGTACACATCATGTACTACCCCACAAAGAAAGACTAGGCCGATTACGTAGGTTATCCCATCTACTGATACCTGGGATGAAATAAATTGGTTGATTCAATGTTCGAGAACATAGGAACCATAAACAGAACTACCCCCTGATAGTAGCACATGGCATGTCATGCTCTTACAAGATGTGTATATCTCTTTCTTCATGCCTTGGTCTTCAACATGGGCCATTGTGAACAAGATGTATCTGGGATCATAAGACAAGGAATATGTCTTTTTTACATGCATTGTACCTTTATGTAAATGGCATGATCGTATTATCCACCATACATGTATAAGATTCATTCGGGTTAGTGCCCCCTTTCATGTTCCCCTAAAGGTCAGGTATCATTCCATCCATATGATAATGATCCCTTCACCAACAGTTTTTGGATAGGGTATGTATCTCTATTAGATGACTGGAGTGCGAATCTCTACTCATTATTGGACCTAGGTACAGTCGGGTATAGAAAAGACCAATTTTTCAAGATACTGATCCACTACATCAAAGGTGAATTTGTATGAGTTGTGTTATATTCCAAGGCGCTGACAGTGATCCTTATTTGTGTATCATGATCTATCCCCACTCTAGAGTGTGTTCTACCATAATGAGTGTATATATTCTCTCTCCATACCTATTAGTGCATTTTTCGATCTCACCACACTTTCCAAATTCTATACTATTCAGATAGATGTCATCGTAGCTATTGGACTCATGGAGTGAGTTCTCCTGGACATGTGATTTGTAGAAAACATTGAATTGAATCTCTATCCTCGGTATGCGGTTCATTGTGAAATAACTCTAGAATACGAGTCATGGTTTTGTGTATATCTACATATATTTTTCTTATTATATGTTCTATAGAAAAATATTTTGTAGTTATAATTGTAACATTTCTTTGTGTATTATTTTTGGATTTCGTGGCCATCTAATGAGTATTGTTAGACTCACCCATGTACAAGATTGTCCTGCAAGTGTCTGGTCACGTGATAATGGGAGATTAATAGTGGTATCCTGGGATGAGCATGATCAGAGAAATCCTTGTGGGTTCCCTGACAAGACAAGGTGTCATTAGGTTTACTCACACCAGTCCAAATACATTTTTTTCATTATTATATATTGGAAATTGTAGTTTCTATACTCAATCTTTTTTTAGGCTTGTATTCTTTCCTAGTTAGGTTTTCTCACATTATAGTGTGTTGTACTCTATTGGTTGGGTTTAGTTATATTCATTCATATTTTCTCATAGTGTTTTTTATCTTTTCAATATTTTTGGGGGAGGAGATGTGTGCATGTGTACAGTTACATATTTAATACCTTCCATTTTATTGATAGGCATACTCAGTGATTGTCACCAACCCCTGGACTAATGGTGGGATTCATGGGGAGTCACACAAAAATCCCCACAAGGATGGATCATGAAAAAGTGTTATCAAAGGTGGTAGGGTCTACAATAGAATCAAAAGTATGTGAGATTAGATTTTGGAAACAACGTTAAGTGTTTACAGCTTAGATTTTTGGGTCGAGTCTTTGGTGTTGGTGAAGATGGCTGATGTATCTATACAAAAAGACTGTGATAAACAATTTTTTTACTCAATACATGAGAATACTAGTTTCGGGGAAAAACAATAATTTTACATGAATCATATAACAATGGGTTATGTTTTTTATGTCATATTGGGTCAGCTCTTTAGATATACTCTTTGACCATGGTACATATAGTTTCAATAATGGATTCCTTCATAATTAATACATTCAATGATTCATTTACAAGATCATGAGAATTACTTACTCAGTGATGAGGCTTAAATTCGGTTATTATTTCCCCAGGAATTACCTCTAGCTAGTGCACCTTCTATACTACCACCTGTGGAGTAGTGTGTGGTACCTGATGTACCAGTAGACATAGGGAAGTGTTTGATCATTCTCTACATGTTTCAGATATAGAGACCCCTTAGGTTTCGAGCAGAACTCAAACCTCAGGCAGTTGAGAACTGGCTTGAGACAATGACTTTATTTTTCCTTCTAGTGAATAATCCAACATACTAGATGGTAATACTTGGATGGAGCCTAGTTTAGGTTGTTGCAGTATGATGGTGGAGTTTTCCTTTGTAGTCTCATGATGATTATACTATTTTGTGGGTGGAGTACAAAAAACTCATTAGGGATTATTACTCTCCATTTACACTGAGAGTCGCATGTATCCAATAGCCTTTTCATCTCTAGCGAGGCTGTTTAACAATGCAGTACTGTTCATCGAGTTTCACCAACTATTCCAAGTACTCGATGGATATGGTCAGGAATTAGTAATTATTAGCTAAAACCATAAAATGAGGTATATATTTGGGATTTTAATCATGTTTCATTCTTCTATGAATTTTATCTTCTGATGGAGTTCTTGACAGGGAATTGGTGGTCGATAGATTCTTTCTTGTGAACAGTCATCTTGTGGTAGTCCGTAATAGGGATATATTTATCTGTAGTGGATTATTAGGAGACCTTTAGGGGTCTCGGTGTCCTAAATGATTATCGTTATACTAACCTATGTATTGGATTCACCTGCACCTTCTTGTGTCTGGTGCAGATGACGGACAATAGTGATCGATTCTGAGAGAGGCAGATTAGAGGCTTCTCAGAGATGGACTTAGTAGGGATGTACCTAAGGGGGGTAATTGATCAACATATGTACCCACCCTTCAAGTAGGATTCCTCGGTGGATGATATAGGAGCTGTTTTCCATTTTATTGCACTTCTGCTTCAGTTGGCATTGTATAATGGCACATTTACTTTCAAAAATATTGTACTATATTAGTAATTTTTGGTTTTCTATGGTTTTGTATAGTCTGTGTGAGTTGCAGGTTTAAAGGCAATGCCTTCCCTTTTTCTGGGATATACCTTTTGGTGCTAGCCGCTAGCCCCTAGCCTAAGGAAGGTGGGTTTTGGGTAGTCATAGAACAATCCTCAAGGAAAGGTCATGACCATTTAGAATCAAAGGAGTTGGTTCTAACATATAACATTGAATTCTAATCATTTAAATGGAATAGTGTTATGTGTTATTTGTGTGGTTATCAGTTTTGGGAAATGGGTGTTTGTGTAGTGGGAGACGTATCCATACACTAGAACATTGACATCTGATTTCCGACTCATTGCATGAAAACACTGAGTGCATGTGTGTTTCATTTGATATTTTTTCATTGTGATCTCTTTGAGTCAGCTCACCAGGTATTACTTATTGACTGTGGATTACTTGTTTTTTCTTTTCAGGATGGCTCCACACAGACAACCATCAAGGATTTCCGGAATTGTACTAGATGGCAGCCCACCGAGTGACAATGCTTCAATGCATGGGCCTATCATAGTAGAGGCACCAGTGGTACCACACCCCCATTGGGTCACCGATTCCACCAGCCCCAGCAATTGAGAGTGCACATTTCCTGAGCGCATTGAATGAGTTCTAGTGCCACTGGACACCTGGGTTCAGGGGTGAGATGGACCCACTAGAAGATAGTGATTTTCTAGAGGCTATGGAGAGAGTCTTCAGACTGATAGGGATATTATCTGACTTTATGGTGATCCATGTCCTGATAATTTTTTTGGAAAGAAAAGGCAGATGGTAGAGCCTGATTCTTTAGGAGAATGACGAGGTGAAACATCTATGGGCAGACTTCGAGGGCATGTTTCGGGAATATTTTGTCCCTGCAACTCTACATGCAGTGCTGATACAAGTTCTATATCATCTATAGCAGGGAAGCATGACAGTGGCACAGTACTCAGCGAGGTCCACAGACCACTTTCTATACTCCACAGATATAGTGAGGGACCCGTTATTCAGGGCCCAAACCTTCATGTAGGGCCCCGGGCAAGAGATCGGGCCATTGATGATCTCCCTATGCATCCTAACGCAGATATAGGTGTTGGAACGAGCAATCAGATTCATGATTTTAATTTCTGTGAAGTCACCAGCAGTGAGACCCACCACTCTGTGTCATGTAGTGGATTTTCCTACAGTTGGAATTAGATAGATTTCATATATATCATTGCGGACCCAGCCTTCCAGTGGATGACTTCATGATTCGTGTTCGATTGTGCGTGGCTCAAGAGATCGAGCTAGTAATACGGGGTATAGGTAGTACAATGCATGCGGAAGGTAGGGTCATATGGCTTGTGACTGTCTGACCCGATGTACAGATGATCAAAAGATAGTTGAGGGACCCCCTAGGAAGAGGCAGAGGTTCGACCATGGTGGTCCGCATGGAGTAGGTGGACATTGGTGAGGAGGTGGCCGAGCAGCAGGTGGGGGACGACATTTAGATGTCCCACCACCACCACCAAGAGGTCCACCCTATCCACAGGGACATGATGTCAGTGATGAGCTCAGATCCATGAAGTTCAGGCATACAACCACGGTGCTCCTAAGATGATTTGAGGTACGCTCTGTGTCTACACCACCCTAGATTCAGTACATATAGACACATGTGTGATTTATTTATTTATTTTCAATACCCTCATGTGGAGCTCAGATATTCTGGTGGATCCGTTGGCTCGATCCTTAAGGCTAAAGACTACTACTATAGAGGATTCGATGATTACACATTATTTTCACAGTTTTACCACACTAATGGATGTGAGATATTTAGTTATGATATTATAGTTGTGGAGTTGTGGACTTACAATGTCATCATGGGTATGGACGGGTTATCCACGTTTCATAATTAGATAGACTGTATTAGCCATAATGTGTGGTGTGTCGGCGAGGATGGTACTATGTTTACCTTCAACAGAGACAATGGAGCATTTTCTATGTAGGATGGACTTACCATGTGGAGGGGTAAACTTATCACTCATCATTTTCCTAGCCTTATCCTCATAGTGGTTTATGTGGAGCGTTTGAGCAATCATGTTGGTGTGCATCAGTATGTTAATGTTTTCCTGATGAGGTTCCAGGACTACCTTCTTATAGAGAGTTAGGATTTTATATCGACTTGTAACCTGATCCCGTGCTAATATCTACACCCGCGTATCAGATAGCTCCCACAGAACATCGTGAGATGTGTTTATAGCTGGAGGACTTTCATGGAACGAGATTCATTAGACCCAATGTTTCACCATGGGAATCCCCGATTTTTTTTCTTCCAAAAAGGCGGAATGGAGTATGAGGAATTATGTGGATTATTGGTGCCGGAAGATGGTGACCATGAATAACAAGTGTCCACTTCCATGGATTGATGACCTCCTCGATCATTTGAAGGTAGAACATTGTCTCTCGAAGATAGACCTCTGATCGGGCTTCCACCATCTTAGAGTTTGGGATGATGATGTGCAGGAGATGACTTTCTGATGTCAGTATGGCCACTACAAGTTCCTGGTTATTCCATTCGCTGTAACCATCACAGCAGCTGTGTTCATGGGACTCATTAACATGATATTACAAACATTCCATGATCATGTTTTGGTAGAATTCGTTGATGAAATTCGGATCTACTCGACAACCAAGGAGGATCATGCCTATCATTTGCAGATTGTACTGATCACAATATGAGAGCACTATCATTATGTTAATCTCTTGAAGTTGCAGTTCTAGATCGTAGTGGTTCAATTTTTGGGACACATCATCTCAGAGGCTGGAGATGTTGTGGATCCTACGAAGATTGAAGTTGTGCTACCTTGGGAGCCACCATGGAGTGTGATTGAGGAACGATGTTTCTTGGGTCTGGCTGATTATTATTGGGGATTTTTACAAGACTTCTCCAGAGTTGCATCACCCTCAACGGTGTGGACTAATAGGGGGAAACCCTTTATGTGGTCAGTGATGAACCAATGGGGTTTTCCAGAGCTGAGGTAGAGGATAACTTATACTACAATTTTGAGGCTACTAGAGGAGGGCATTGGGTACATGGACTACAGCTATGCACCAGGCACCGAGCTCGGATGCCTCCGGATGTAGAAGCGAGCAGTGATAGCTTATGGGTTCGTCAACTGAGATAATATGAGCTGAACTACACTAAACATTACCTGGAGTTAGATTTAGTGGTATTCTCCATGATTATTTGGAGACACTATCTGATGGGGGAGCGTTTCACAATCTACTATGACCACCAATGTCCCAGGTATATCTTCTTGCAGAAGGTCATCAAAATGAGACAATGGTAATGGTTTGAGTTATCCATGACTATGATTTCGATATAATCTATAATAAATGGAAGGGGAACGATGTAGCATATTATCTCAGCAATATTTTGGGTATTCAGCTACTAGGAGGGGTGACTAAGAATCTGGAAACTTCCCAGATTTGTTATGTATAATGAGATGGAGTAGATGGCCACTTTATAGATTTCTTATGTGGACTGAGATGGAGAAGTTTTCCTATAGTCTTTTAAAATCACACCACCACTCCATTATAGAGCCAAGGAGACACATCTTAAGGATGCTGACTATGAGGATCAACGTGGGACTTGATCCTATTGTATTTTTTTGTAGGTGGAAAGAACATCATCCTTTTTAGGGGATGTACCCTGGTACGAACGTCGCTTCAGGACGAACTATTGAGAGAGTTTCACACATCACCTCTAGCAGTACATCCAGTTATGGAGATGATGTTCTGGGACCATCGATGATAGCACTGGGGGTCAGGTATGAAGAACGAAGTAGAATAATTTTTCTCTCTATGTCACACTTTTCAACTAGTGGAGGCATAGAACTAGGTACCAGTAGGCGTGGATCCACTTTTAGAGGTCCCAAAGTGGATGTGGGATGGGATATCCATGTATTTCTTGACAGAGCATCCATCTATATCTAGGGGTCATGATTCCATCTGTGTGATTTTTGATCGACTCACCATGTCGGCCCACTTCCTACCGATCGGAGTGTTGGGTTTAGTGGAGTGATTGGGACGCATCTTTGTACTGGATATTGTATGGATTCATGGAATGTGTTTATCAATTGTCTCTGATCAAGATACATGCCTCATTTCTCAGCTATGGAAGGGGTTGTAGGAGGATTTTAGGATAAATATTCATTTGAGCACAACCTTCCTTCCCCAGAATGATGGCCAGACCAAGAGGACCATTCAGACTCTCGAGGACATGCTCTGTACATGCGCCCTCGACATAGGTCGCAGCTGGGAGGACCAAATACCTTTGGTGGAGTTTTCATACATAAAAATCTATCACTCTTCCATTGGGATATCACATTTTGAGGCCTTATATGGCTGACCATGTGGATCACCATTGTGCTGGACAGCCCTAGGGGAGTCAGCACTCATGGGACATGAGATGGTACGTTCCACCATGGAGATAGTGCTGATTATCCAGCAGAGGATAAAGACTGCATAGAGCGGGCATAAGTCCTATGCCAATAGGAGACAGAGACCTATGGAGTTCGAGTATGGTGATCACGTCTTCTTATAGGTCTCACCTCGAAAGGGTTTGCAGAGAATTTTTCGGGGCAACATGTTATCTATGAGGTTCATCAGACCATTATTGGTCCTCATCAGAGTACGTGAGAATGCTTACTGCCTAGAAAATCCCCTTCACTTGCATCGAGTGCACAACATTTTTCACATATCCCAGCTGAGGAGATACGTGCAGGATCCTACTCACATAATAGATTGGGGAATGGATGACATCGACGATGGGGCGAAATTTTTAGAGGTTCCAGTGGAGATCGAAGATTGACAAGAGATAGTTCTTCATGGGCAATTGATACCTCTGGTGTGTGTGGGATGGCAACATAGTAACCTACAGGACATCACATGGGAGCGGGAGTCTCAAATTCATGCACAGTACACCGATTGTTTTCCTAGTTTTTGTGTTTTTGATTTTGGGGATGCACATACCTGAGGTGGGGAGAATGCAATGACACGGAAATCTATGTAATTTGGTTTAGTTACATGGAATTATTCTTAGACTGTGGTTTTTGACAGAGCGTAATTCTGAGGCCCGACGTGCCCGAAATATTTTTCTGATGTTTCTGAGTTCATTTAGTGAACAGAAGAGAAGGTTTTGGTATCATTAGAACCGATGCTCAGAATTGAAATCATGGTGCACCATTGAAATCACAACGCTAGTGATTTCGTAGGGGGACCATCACCTCAGCTGTATTTGGTCATGAATGGAAGTTGGTTTTCCAACCATCCGTAGAAAATAATGATAAAGTAGAATAAAATAAAAATTACTTAAAAATATATTTTATTTCATTCAAACCCTTTTTAATTAATGTGGGTTCCACCTGATCTAAACCCCCACATTAATTTTTTCCAAACCTCTTCTTCATTAAACGTAGTGATTGGGAGGAGGCTCCTAAAATTAATGTGTTTGTTCCCCTCCTTTGGAAGTTGTTTTAATTGGTACATTCGCTGGAGAAAACTTCTTGTTTGAGGATATACGTGGAGGAAGAAAATTCCTTCTTCCAATGATGAACTTATTCTTCTTCAATCTCCTTCTCGATCAAGGGAAGAAGCACCATACTTAATGTGCACTGACGTCGTCGTCCTCGACTTCTTCATCTTCTTTCCCGATATCAACAAATCTGAGGTAGGGTTTCAGGATTTGTTAATTGATTTTCAGTATTCGTTTTCCTTCATAGATTAATATTTGGAACCACATGTTATCACTCTAACGCAAAGGGTGCGGGCTGAAAAAACACGGATCGACCCCTCCATCTTTCTTAGATGATTTTGACGCTAATCACGACACGAGTCTGGGTAGAGAGAATTTGGTCAACGATGGTGGTGGATCAAAGGAAGATTCTAAAGGAGTGCACGACTAATTCTGGAATGTGAATTGTGCCACTAGAACTCATATTGTGACTAGCTAAAGGTTCTTCGATGGTAGTAATGGGTGAACATCACCAGAAGAACAAAGGGAAGGGCATTATGCACTCCATACGGCCGTGTGGACTTCGACGGTGTAAAAAGCCTCCAGAGGAGTGGGCTGTAGCCGACAGGCCACCGCAGTGCTGCAGTGGCCTGTACAGGGCCTCCCGCGAAGAGAAAAGACTGTTGGGGCTGCCAGGTTGTTGGGGAAGGAGCGGCACAGCGCACACCGCACATAGGAGCAAGGGCCGCTACCTTGTCTGCAACAACATAGGATGGTCGGCCATCTGGGACGGTTTCCGTAGGAGGCGTGACGTAGCCGCACCACGCGGGAGGCGGAAGGCTGCTCGAGAAGCCGACAACAGAGGGAGCCACTGTAAGGGTCCTGTGTGACATGGACTAACTCCATGTGGAGTCGGATCTGTACCGCCCGAATGGCTATACTGTTTGGGATAGAGGGGGAAAATCCACCCCTGGAAGCTGCTATGGTGTACCCCTTGGCGGCCATCATCCACAGGTCCCACATGGGCCGAGCCCAGCGTGGGCTGGACCCAGTGCGGGAAGGGTTGCCATCTCATGCCGGGTCGGACCCACAGACTGGGTCTTACCCCGGTCCAGACCCATTTTGGGCAGGTTCGAACCTCACCGGGTCGGGTAGGTCCAGACCAGGATGGGCCTGCATGGCCCGACTAGGCCTGACCGGACTAAGACCCGCCTTGACTAGTTTACAATATTTTTCCCATAACATGATCTACAGGCAACCGATTTAAGTTCCATATATGGAGACATAAATCATGGAGCGAGATAGTTCTTTTGGTATACCTCACAAGAGGTTTGAATGTAGTTGGTGTACGGCTAGGTTGGGTTGAATATAAATCCAATCTGGCCCTCGGAACGGAAATTCCAATTTCTCTCTGATCGGGAGTCTGATTGATGCATCGTCTACCGCATTGGGTTCTCTATGTCATGAGATATCATCTGGATACATCAAAAAGGGAATACATGGTGGTGGATGTATCAAAACATGGCTACAAGAGTGAAACCTCTTGGAATCAATCGTGCATTGTGCGTGAACCCTGTGGCTGGCGAAATTGTGATAATGGGATCTTACATGGACTAAATATTGTTCTAAGATTGTACAACAGTCTGATATTTCTGACTAGTATTTTGGGATCTTACATGTGTTTGATAGCTCCGAATACTGTTATAGGATCCTACGTGGGTTCAACAACATTGATTACTATACTAGGATCAAATGTGGGTTCAACAGAGTAGATGATTCACTGGAAACATTTAATCATCTCTATCTCTATTCATAAGTTGTATACCTATGTGAGATGAGTCTTGAATTTTTTTTGTTATCAACGTGTTATATTTATTCATTTGTGGAATGGTTTGTGCTTGGGATCAATAGTTGAAGACAAATTAAATTTGATTAATTAGGTATATGTATGGGCATATTCCGACATAGGGTTGGATGATACTTTGTGATTGTATCCTTACTACTATGGTTTATCCTTTGTGGCTTCTGGAATTCATTCAGGGTTCTCAGGTTCCCTACAGAGTATTGTTATACTCACCCCTACACGGGCTTCACCAGCACCATGTTGTATCATGTGCAGTCGAGTGAAAGTAGTGAATGAGGCTGAGAGAGACATATGGGAGGCTGCTTGGAGCTGGATATAGACTTGATATACCTTAGGGATGACTTGATCAAGATCTGTACCTACCCATTAGGTTGGATTACCCGGTGGAAGATCCATAAGCTGTTTTCCATTTTCATATACTTGTACATCAGTTGGCATTGAATTATGGCCCAATTACATTCAGCACGCTTTTACTATATTAGTACATTGGATATCTCTGGTTGTGTAAGATTTGTTCTAGTAGAAGGTTTAAAAGCAATTCCTTCCCTTTTCTCTCATATATGCCTTTTGGTGCTAGTCTCCAGCCCCTGGCCTAAGGAAGGCGGGATTGGGGTTGTTACGGCATGGGCCCCGAGGACTAGTTGGGACAATAATATTGAGACAATAACATAGAAGATACAAAACAGTGTTGTTTCAAAACATAATACTTAGTGTATTAATGAAATAGGTTACTCTAAATAATTATTAAGAATAAATTATAATTAGATTATAAATGAAATTTGTGACATTAACAAAAAACATTTTAATTTACTAAATATAAAAATAATTTCATAAATATAAATAATAGATAGTAATAAGTATTATAACAATGCACAACTTTATCATAATAATAATAATATAATTACTAATAATTTATAATATTTAATAATTATACGATTATGTTGATCATAATAAATATTATTATTATTATTATTATTATTATTAATTAATTACACTATTATTATATTAATCCCATTGTTATCATGAATTTATTATAATATCATCATTATAATGATTTAATTATCATTAAATTATTATTATACTGGAATTATTATAATACAATTGTCATAAATTTTTATGTTTCCTTATGCATGGATAATATTTGTATTTCTGTGGATGTGTAATAATATTTATTTAATAAAAATTATCCTATTGTAAATCATAAATATAATAAAAAAATTAATTTATGTAACACTATCGTTCCTAATTATTTAATTGTTAATATTTTTTATTTTTTTATAATAATAGATGAATAATACATTAAAAATCTAATTAAATTCAACCATAATGAAATAAATAATGTGATACATAATATAAATTGTGAGAATATATTGTTATGAATTAAAAAATAATAATAAGACATTTACTAATAATTAATAATATTAATTTCTTAAATTTACTATAAAGACTTTACTATCATGAATTTATTTGTCTAACTCAGTTATTCAGAGTCAATATCATTTTTTGTCTTTGATATAGATTGCATATACAAAAAGAAAGAATTGGTGACACTTTTTTAAGGAGGGAGGGAACAACATTTCGCTCCATATATTCCCCATAAGATTGATATCCATGGATCTCTAGTTCCTCTTGACAAACATTATTGTCCCTACACTCTCCCAGTTGTTGGATAGCGTATCCTTCTTGGTGGTCCTGTGTGCCAGTTGTACCATTTCTGATCATGTGTTTACATTTGCAATGAATGAAAATTTGATGGTGGCAAAAGGTCAGAACTTCCATGATTCCGATGAGAATGAATTGTTGTTTCATGTATTCAAATGAAACATGGTGTTCAATGAGGCTTTAAACCGCAGTAGAAACCACTCCAACCACATGGTACCCAACCACATTACAGAACACACAGAACTACAAAACAAGGTCATATCTATTATGAAAAATCATTTATCAACACAAAAGAAGGATTGATAGTAGAGGTGCTTTTAAAACGGTGTCCATTTTATCAGTGCTAAATATATTGCTGATAGAGGCCCCTTTTATCACCAATTTAATGAAAGAATTCATAAAAACAGAGTGTTTTAAAAAAATATTCTATGTTAAACGTACCCAATTCTGACAGTGTGTGACCCCATGTTCCATAGCACTATGATTCCCCATCCACACGGGTGTCCACCACCACTGTAGATGTTCTAGGTTCTCCCCTCCAAACCAATTAATTGTGTTAGCCCCCTGCACCTACTCACATACCCCTATCACCCGCTCTTCCATTAATAGGGACTCTCCACCAAAGATTGATAAGGTTTAGACTTATATTGAATACAAAATCATTACAAGATGACCATTCAAGGCACATAAATGTGCACAATATCCCACATCCCATTGATCTAGAATTAAAACCCAATCATTAATATCATGAGCAAACTTCATATATGGACACATGGAGTCCATAAGCCCAGTGGACCATTCAATCAATACTCCACTCGCTCCGGGAGAAAGATGAATATACTACTAGGTTTTTATTGTCATTAGTAAGAACAATGGTAACACATAATCCTCCACTATATGTCATCTCGTGAGAATTATGAGTTTCGACAGGACTCCCATGAAAACCCTCTACCTGAAAAACATTACTTTTGGGGGGAAAACAAGCACCAAAGGATTCATACCTGAGTCCTTTATTTGATCATGAGGAAAACCACAAACCATAGGTGTGTGCCCAGACCCTTGAGTTTACTTCGTAATAGCTTCCCCATACCATCAAATATTTTTCACTCCCACTCCAGTCATATGTGGAATAATAAATATGAGATGCCGTTCTGTCTCATTGAACCATCTCCAAACTCTATCATGATCCAACTCATATAATGAATCATCAATGATATTGTGAACTCTGGAAAATAAATAATTCATAAAAAAATTGAATAAATTCCCATATGGGCCCCATTGTCCAACCACTGATCATTCCCAACATTAACCTTGTTCTCATCCACAATCTTATATAAAATTTATCGTATAAAACGAGGGATATCACCTCAGAAAATTCTACACATAAAACTAGGATATGGTCCACGTTATTCATGTAAGATGTCAGACATTGGTAATTACAATCCAAAAAATACCATATAATAAATGGGATTTGTATTGGACATAAGGTGCCGCCATTGTTTCTACAAAAGAGATTATAATTACACAAGTTATGTTTCTAAAACCCAAGGCCACCAAAAGAAATAAGAACACCTAATTTATTTCATGAGACCTTATGTGTGTAGTGTTTTCTATTAGAATATCCCCTACAAATGTGTTCCACTATATAATGAATCTGTTCGTCAAGGGTAACTATAAAATTGATCAATGACATGGAATATGAAGGGATATATTGAGCCGCAGATTTAACCATCACATAATTTTTAGCAGTAGTGATTTTTTTGTAAGACCATAGAGATATGTAATTCTCAATATTTTCCATTATTGACATGAAAACATGTTTCTTTAATCTTTTGAAAGGATTTGGGATCCCAACATATGTCTGATGCTTCTTAACCATAGGAACCAATCTTATAATCTCATGATCCATGAACCCCATTAGTGTAATAACATAATTTAAGGATTGTTTAAATTTCAAGTAATTAATACGATGCAAACAAGGCTTCTCATAAAAGCTATAATAATCAACATTGAGTGACACCCAAGTGTTGTATCCCAACTGAAAAGAAGGAAATCATCTTCCAAAGAATGATGTGAAACATCGGGCCCATTGTGATATACCAAGTCTCCAAGGATAGTTCCATACTCCACCACATTTGAACATTGGTGAGATAAAACATACTACAAGAGAATTAATATGTAAGGAGAAAGCAGGTCTGCACGTCGCGACCCTCTTGAGTATATGAAAATCCCCAGTTTGTACCCCAATAATTTGGAAACAAAAATTTTTAATATCACCTATATTATTGTATGTTTATTAATTTTGATAGATTTATTATTATTATTAATACCTTTTATTGGATTATTCATCATTTTAATATATTTTTTATTGTACATATGTTAATTTTTTATTTTATTTTTTCATAGTCGGTCACCTGAAACACAATAATATTATTTTGTTTCATGTATGTTAGTTAGATTCCTATAAAATATAAACAATTAGTACAATATTCACGAATCCAAAATCATAGACTGAAAATATAAAAAAACATGAAAATAATAATAATTTTATAAATATTACAAAAAATTTTTACATGGACAAAACATTCAGTATTAAAAAATTGAAATTTTATCTTCAAAAAAATTATACGCATAAAATATAATATAAATAAATTATACATAATATTTTTTTAAATTATGGTAAATATAAAAATTAATCAAAAATTAACTAATTAAAAAAAATTACAAAATAATATTTATTTCAAAGAAAATTATATGTACAAATGTTATAAGTACTACAATGTTGGTCTTTATCACTATTTTCCATTATCTGCGCTAGAGAAAATAACTTTTAAAGGTTTGATTTATCAACACTAATAGAAGCACTAATAGATGATTCTTTTAATTAGTGATTTTTCTTCTTATAAATTGTACCCTTTATCATCTCTATTTTATTTCCCATAATTGGATCCATTATCAATAATTTTTATCACTGATAAAGGTCCAAATAAAATGATGATATTGTATAAATAGAAAATAAATATGATTTTATAAAAAATATGTAAAAATATTAGTAAAATTTTTATTAATAAAAAATTAATAAATTTATTATTCACTATCTAAACTATAAATACAAATAAATAGTATGAGGATGAATGGTTGGTGGGAGATTCTATTGAGTTCCATCAATGGTGCCTGAGGGTTTTCATTTATGGAGGCTCCAAATCTGGCTATGCCTGTTTCTTCCTTTCTTAATCATGGAATATCTAACTCATGTTAGGGAGTTTATGATACCTATCCCCTCCATGGTATTCTATCATGAATTCAAGATTTATAGTTTTTCAATTCCAAATCTTTCACCACCCCATTTACCTTGAAATTTCTCTATGAATGTATTATTCATATTATTTTGTCAATAAAATTTATTCCTTGTAAGGTTTTTTACTTATTTTCATTAGATAAAATCGTAATCCATAAAAAATATATGCCGAAGAAACTTTTACAGAAAACATGTCATCACCGATTTTAACATTTTGAGCTTATTATTTTTTATCAATTTATGCCTAAATGTGTTTAAAAAACTTATATAAAAAATAAAATAAAACCAATTGTTACATTAATTTTTATATTGAAACTATGGTGGAATATTGATTTTTCCATTGTCACAGACCAGTGTTGTTGGTTTTCGGAATCATAACATACCATTATGCACATTGTAGAAACCAAAAATCAAATAGATATTTACACCCAATAATTATTGGTTATGTAATTATGAACAACATACATAAGATAGTTTAAAAATAGAAGTTACATCTGAGTAAGGATCTTCTGTTTATGTCTCCTCTTTCTTAGAATCCCATCAAAATGTCCATGTCCCCATCCACAACATTTTAGATGAAAACCTTATTTATAAAATTTATCTTGTTTACATGTTCCCTCAAGATCACCCTCTTTTTTTCCAGAGTTTTTCATATCCATTGGATTCATCTCATTATATTGAACCCTCTTGATTTATAATTTTTGTGATTTCTGGTTTTTTAGGTGAGGTATGAACATTCAACATAGCCCCCCCCCCAATGTTGATTCAACAATATCATATTCTCAAATTTCATTCCCAAAATTTTCATTGTGAAGATAATGATATTAAAAAGAATCTGATGTAATAATCTTTCCTTCATATAGATGATCAATGAAAAACATTGGTGATGAATTATTCATGACTTTTAAAATCTCTCTTGAATGATGATGGTAATTTTCAATCAATTAAATCATGCCAAGTGTAGATGAAGATTCAAATTTATTTTATGTCTGATCATTGATAGCCATAGACCCCATAATAGGCTATGTGTTCAATATATGTGCGTAAACCATTTTTAATTTTCCTTGGAATAAAAATTCCATAATCTACTGTTCATGATAGACTTTTGGATCATCAATGTTTTGCACTACATGATCATAAACTGGTTGATTATCTATTGCATCATAAACATTATCAGTGCTTTCCCTTTTCATTGGGCACATGAGTTTTATTTCGTTAGTTTAACGTAGATTCATTTTTTATTCTACCAATAGAACATTAATAGAATACACCACTACATATGGTGTGATACTAGCATTCAAATTGTATGTGAATGGTGTAACATGCGTAATTCCTTTTGTAATACCATTATAGGGATATGAGTCATCACCAACATTACCATATCCCTTAATGAATATACATAATTCTCTATGAGTTTAAATAACATATATATATGGAAGAAGTGATAGAATGTTCAAGGAATGGGTAAATTGTGAAATCTCAGGGGTATCAACATCTATAGAACCCTATTCAACAAAATCATCCCTAGTACCAACCTAGTGAAAATCCTTTATAGAAATAAAAACATTAATAGTATCCTGGTTTTCAGTAATTAATTTTCCACAATAATTAGCCAAAGAATAATCAACAACGATGGAGAAGGATCAACCCCTATTTTTTATTGATGGTGAAGTCATCTGGCTAAATCAATAAATATAAAACATATTATATTTAATATATAAATAAAGAAATCTATTCATAAACTCACTATGGACATTCCGATGTGATTGAAAACCTCTACAAGAAAATTATAGTTTTTTATTCGCTATAGATCGATAAATATTGATGTCTACTATAGAAAGAGTCATAAATTCAATGGGAATCGAGATGATATGCACCATTACATAGAGGCATATAATAAATTCCATACATGACTAATATGTATCTCTGTCATGTATTTTCAGGGTTAAAAATAAAAGAATGATTGCAAAAAAATTATCCATGGATGCCATAAAATTCTATTCAAAACATAAATACGGACCCAAACCCTTGTTCTGGTGTTGAATAAAACAAATGAATTAAAACAAGGTTCCCAATATTTGATGTACAATTCCCCTCTCTTGAGGAAAATCTAACAAAACCCACATTCCTTACACTAGATCCCTTCATAGGGGAATAAATGTGGATATGACTAGTTCAAATGGGGTTACATTTCTGGTCACACAATCCCCAAACAACAATTTTCCTTTGTTCCAAGTACTTTTTCCTCCATGTGTTTGACCAATTGGACATACCACTCATCAATTAATCGTGAATTAGTTAATTAGAATCTAATCAAGAAGAAAACCACGACTAAAAAAATGTGTCTGGAAATACTTAATTTAATTATATGCTCTTCAGTACCATCTTATATCTATGTAATGTTTGGCTTTTCATCCTATGATATGACATCATCATTGTGAAATCCATGAACCATTGAGACATTTGTTGTTGGCCTTTTCAAATGATCAAAAACATTTTAACTGTTTTGTGGGGAGGGGAAGTAGAATTCATTGGAATCATGTGACCACCCATCAAGAATCCTTGAGTGGACACCAAGAAGAGGATTACTATCAGAAATGGACTTGTGTGAGTCGAATCAGCCTTGTGTGAGAAAGGAAGTAGTATGAACTACCCGATTATGTTCCATCATGGACGATTGACCCTTGGCACCATTTGTGGAACTCAATGACATCTACCACCAACCCTTCATCCTAGTACTATTTAGATATATTTATAATTTATATATAGTATAATTAATTAATTCATTTTAATCAAAAATTATATAAATTAAAAAATTAAATATTTTTATGATGAAGTCATTATTATTTTTATCTATTTTTTCATCTCATTTATTTTTGAAATTTATCAGCTCTAAAAAAGATCATATAATAGATCCCATTATGTTCACTAAAAGAACATTGGTAAAGGGGAGCATTTATATACAATAAAAAATGTTGACAAAAGGTATACTTTATATTTGTATAATCATTTTTTAATATTTTTTTAAATTTTATTGATACTATATTTTATGCATATAATTTTTTTAATGTTAATATGTTGTTTTTATATATATTAATTATTGTATGTAAATTAATTTTTTATTATATTTCTGAAATTAATTTTATTTTCTAATATATTTTATATTTTCAATTTCAATGTTATATTTTATTTAGATTGTAAATGTAGTTTATATTTATTTGTCCAAAAATGTTAAATATTTGAAACATAATATGTTTATTTTTTTATGTGAGCGACTATGAGAACATATCAAAAATTAACTATATATAAAATCAAAAATAAATTGAAAACATTGTCAAAATCCATAAAAAACTTTGAAAATTAAAATATTTTATGAAAATAATAAATAGAGATTAATAAATATGATAGAAATTTTTTTTGATTCAAAACATATAAAATATACAACAATAGAAATAGGAAATTCAATAAATATATAATATATACATTATATTTAGATTTTAAATGGAATATCAAACACGAACATAAAACATATTAATTAACAGAATATATAAATTATTTCATAACAATAGTAAATAGATATTAATAAGTATTAATAAAAATATATTACATAATAATAATTAAAAATATAATATTAATAATTAATAGTATTTATTATTATTACAATTATATATTTCATTATTCATATGTATTTTATTATTGTTAGTATTCATAAATAATAAAATAATTATTATTTACATCACTTTATTATCAAAGAAATTATTATAATTGAATCATTATAAATAGTTCATTAACGTTAAATTTTTATTATCCATACATTATTATCAAATATTTATGATCCTTTGTCTAGTTCAAATATGCATGTATTTGTTTTGTGTCTATGTGGGTGTGTAACAATATTCTATTACTAAAAATATATAATATAATTTTTCATTAATTTAATTATTAAAAATAATTTACATAATATAGTCTTTATTGACATATTAATTATAAATATATTTGATTTTTTATATAATAAAATAAATAGTATTATGAAATTATAAAAAAATACAACATTAATGAAATCAATAATGTGATATTTAATAATACTTTTTCTAAAAAATGATTATGAACAATATAAAAAATAATAAGTCACAAACTAATGATTAATTATATTCATTTCATGACATTATTATTATTACATCATTGTAATGAATTATTTTGTTTGACTCAATTAGTAGCAGTCTTGATGCATGTATATTCATTGTACCCAAATCTAGATATAAAAGGAGAGAATGGAAAAGACTTATTTAAGGTTGCTGTGAACAAATGAACCATCCTTGGAATCCCCTTCATTTTACATGCCATGGATCTCTGTATCCCAAACCCCATTGTCCTAGAACTCGCCCGCGTGCCACCTAGCATGACTTTCAAGCTGCCCATGTCATGCAGCCAAAGATTTCCCAATCAAGTCTCTATACATGTGATGAAAGAGAGATGGATGCTGTGGCATGTTCAGAGCATCATATATGAGAACGAGGAGGTGAGATTGAAATTTTTCAAAAGGATCATGGTGTTGCTCGATTCCATGAACCGTGGAAGTGATAATACATATCATATGGAACCCAAAAACTTAATCATCATAAAAAATCTACAATACAATAATTTATAATTTCTAAAAGAATCCATTATCAGTATGAGAAAATCCCTCATAATCCAGGCACATTTAAAAGGTGGTCCCTTTTATCATCCCTTTTTTTAATGCAAAGATAAAACAAAAAATAATTAAAAAATAAAAACCTTTTTTGATTTGAGGGACCCCATTTTAATGCCCCTGACCCCATTTCAATTGTGGTATAATGCCCCACCCACACACACACCGACAACCCCATTAAACGTATGAGCCACACACCCACCGTTTTACCATGCTAGAAACCCTGCATAGCCCCGCACACCCATGCATCCACATAGATTCAAACCCGAGACCTCTCTCTTTCCCACCCTTTACCTTTACCACTCTCCCATCTTGATTAATTCCACATTTAATGATATATATATAGTTATATATATTTTTATGTTAACACACACACACACACATATATATATTTCTTATATATATATATTCATATATATATATATATATATTCTTATATATATTTATATTATTATATATGTAGATATATTCTTATATATATATCGTTATATTCATTTATATGTATATTCAATCATATAATAACATATATTTATTACATTAGTTTGAAATAGTATTGTAATTTTATATTTGTGTTTATAAATAAATAAATACATACATATAAATACATATCATAATTACATGAGAATATTATATATATGTGTGTGTGTGAGTGTGTCCGTATAAGTAAGTATAATTATACATATAAATATATAAATATATATTATATATTAATATGTATATTTATATGTTCGAATATATAGATAATATATATCAATTTGTAATTACATACACAATATTACACAGACACAAATATATTTTATAGGTATATTAATATTCACCCATTGGAAATTTATATAAAATGGATTTTTGTTTTTTTAGAAAAGAATGATATATTGACAAATATTATATATATATATGATTGATTATTTATATATTAAATTGAATTTTTATGTGCTAATATATAAAAAAATATGTATATACACATATATATTCGATTATAGATAATAGTACATTGTAAAAATGATAAAAAATTTAAACCATAATATCAATATGGATGTGATACATGTGAATAAATTCCATCCCCACTAAAAAATTTATATTTACGCCCTTAAAAAATTCTAAAAGTCCATCAAATGTTATCATATTGTGGTTCCCTGACTATAAACGAAATTTTGAAGGACTTTTGTGAATTACATTCCTTATTAATTTATGAAAAAAGATTACATATGTAACCAAGGGCATAATGATCATCTTAGGATTGAATTTGATATGTGGTATAACTCAAATTGACACCCATATCAAGTGATATGACTATTTGAAGTTTGAATTCAATTTTCAACTTATTTTAGATATTTTATTAATTTTTTTAAGATGTGTGCCTTCAAAATGTTATTAAATAATTAATAATCGATAAAAAATTTAAAATTCAAAATTAATATTAATTTTTCTAATATTTTACTAGCCATTCTCACTAAATATATTATATATTGTGTGTAATTTTTTTTATATTTGTCTAAAAAAAATCCAAAAGTAAATATTATATTTATATCAGTATTTATTTTTAAAAATTTAAAATTTTATATTTTACTTTTTTATGATTTAATTTGAAATATATCTATTAAAAATGTATTTATTAAGACCTGTATTTATTAGCGATAATTAAAAATCAAGGATAAAGGTGGTACAATTATCAGACCAAAAAACCAGCTAAAAAAAGAACCCATTTGTCATTATTTTTTTATCACTATTAATTGGAGGAATAGTAAAAAAACATTTTAGTAAGAAATATGAGAACGAGGCCTCCTACCTGGGTTATGTCTCGTCATCGCCTCTTTGTCACCATACTTACTATATAGGGGTGTTTGATAACAAGGACGAAGACCGCACACTGACAAACGTCGATTAGAGCTAACATGTTTCTTTAAAACCAATAAAGAATCAACACACCTATAGTTTTTGATAAGAATTATATATAGTGGTGACCCTTTAAGGGATCACCATAATCCTAACAAGTCAGATAGAGTCATTCTCTATGTACCAGCTTGATGATTGCACATCCAAATGTTATGGCTATACTGGCCACACCTTGGTACTGGATTTGGACTATGTCCTCCAACCCTAGGGCATCCCATAAGAGTATGATTTCCCATACCCATCCATGGTAGACACCATCTGGCCATTACATGTGTCATCCATGGCCATGTATGGCTAATCATCCTTTTTAGTGATGACCTGGTGTGGGACTATATAGTCCAAATCTCGTACAAGGGTGCCGCCCTTATAGCCATCATTTTTGGATGTGAAATTTATAATCTACTACTTCTAAAATAACACTATCGGACTGGTTCTGATTATGGTGATCCCTTTCTAGTCCTCCACTTAAAAAATTTACAAGCCACATCCATAGGTGTGAGGAAACATTATGGGTGTTAATGAAATGTGTTCCCTTTAATTGAAATTTTTCGGCATGCTATCCTCAATGGTACTATCATACCCCTCTGGATATTGAATAGGGGTACAGAGAGATGATGATGAAATATAGCCCATGTAGAAGGCACTAAATTCATTTTAATGCCAAAAAAGGGTTTTCACAGTGCCAACTTTTATCAATGCTAAAAAAATGATCATAAAGTGGTACCTTTATGAGCAGTTGTTTAGGGCAGATAAATGTACCCCTCTTTTTGTACAATTTTTTAATAGTCCTGATAAATTGGCATCTTTATCAATGCATTTTAAACGTTTATATTCTCAAAAAATCATAAAAAAATTATTTATAAATATAAAATATTTTAATATATAAATATAAATATTTATATAGATTTAATATTTATTTTTTACTTATATTTTAGATAAATATAAATATACATTTACAATTAATATTTATGATATTTATTGAAAATAGATTTGAAAATATTTTTATAATATATATATTAATTAATAAATTTCAATTTATTATCAATTAATAATTCATTAAAAACAATTTTATGTTACAATGCATAAGAAATTAATAAAATTTCTAAAATATGATGAAAATGGGACTCTAGCATTAAATGGTAATATGTTTTGAATTGGGTTTCTATTTGAGCTATACAACATATCAAATCGATTCCATCGATGATCTTTAAACACTCAATCAGATATTTAATCCATTTTCATAATTCTGTATTATAAAAATTACACAGTTTTGATTTTGGTGACCCCTTCCAACAATGTCACTATAATAAAACCACAACAACAATTATATGTGTGTTGATCCTTCCTGGTGTTACATCACCATGATTCCCCCAATCGACATTTTCCCACACAATGTAATCATTGGTACTTTCATCCACCTCTAGATAGTGAGAAGGGGGGCAGATAGGTGAAAATGGGACAAAGCCCAGGTAGGAGGCCTCAAACACTTGGTCTGTGAGGTCAGTGAAGGGGTTAATAGCCATGAGTATTGAGCGGTCACCACTATAGATGAAAGCTTCAATGAACTCCAAAATTTATTTGAAAGTATTCTACCACGCCACCTTCTCGTCGTCATCCTGATAGCTCCGAACGTGCACCACCTTCTAGATATAATGATATACATGTGTGGATATCTTATTAGGAATCCTATTTCTACCAAACTCGTCTTTGAGGAAGGTTGGTCTAGCCATAATCTATTTTAGTTCTAGAACAATGAAATTTTCACGGGGTTACTAATAGTCATGGCCTGCAATCTTATGGGGATTCTGAGAAGAGATTATTTGTTTACACCCACAATAAATACGTCTCATCCAAGAATGTATTTTATATATCCACATGGATACAAATAAAATACACACATCCTATCCATGAATAATAGAGTTCGACTAATGATTTCATGATAATAATATTATTAATTATTAATAAGTGAATTATTTTTATTATTATTATTATTATAAATAAAAATAAATTCACATAATTATTATAATGTGTCAAATTATTAATTTCAATATTATTTTATTTGATTATATTTTTATAATATAATTTAGTTATTATTATATAATAGACTAAATAAGTTAATAATTAAAAAAATTATTTATGTTTTTATTAGGTAATTTATATAATATTTTTAATATTTATGAATAAAAATATGATTTTTTATTAACGAAATAGTGTTATATACCTTCACTTATATATTAAAAATACATGCATCGAAAAAAAAGGCCATTGATAATAATTTTTGGAAAATAATAATTTAATATTATGAATTTAATGACAATCAACTCATTATAATGATGTCATTATTAAGAACTCATTATAATGATTCCATTATATTGATGTCATTAAAATTAATTCATGATAATAATTTAATGTAACTAATAATAATGTAATGATTTAGTAATATTTTTAATTAAAATATAATTATTAATAATAATCAATATAATCTAATTACTATTAAGTATTGATAATTATTCAAAAAAAAATTGGTATTATTATTAATATTATTTTTTGTATTTAGTCACATATAATTATTGATACTTATTATTTTCTATTTTATAGGTTTATAAAATTATTTCTATATTTATTTTATAGAAATTTTTGATGTTCATAAATTAAATTCCATTTAAAATATATATGGAATATATTGTTTATGAGGTGTTTTTGTTACCTTGTTTTTTTAAACACTAAATATAATCTTTTGAAACATAAATGTTTTTTAGGATCTATATTTTTGTATGTTTATTATTTTTATTATAATATATTTAATTTTAATATTTTTCATTGGTTTAGTCATTATTTTTAATTTCTTTATTATTATACATATAGTTCATTTTTCAAATGTAATCAATGTTTATAACATGAAACACAATAAATATATTTTTGTTCAAGTAGTTACAATTGGAAGCCTATTAAATATAATAATTTAAAAAATATAAATGAAACAAAAAACATTGATTGAAAATGTAAACATTAGTTTAAAATACAAATAATTTCTAAATATAATAATTTTTTTCATAAAAATGTTATTTGAAAAAAATAACAACTACAAGTGATATCAATATAACAAAACAGGACTTTTACAACACTTCCCTTTATCAAAACCATATAAAATCACTGATAAGGGTAAAATTTATCAGTGCTAACATAGGAACTAATAAAGGGCACCTTTTATCATTTCTTTTTTAATGGTTATTGATAGGACCCTTTTTAGCCCTTTTTAGCACCCACAAATGTAACATTTATCATAAGGTTTTTAGCACTAATAAATGTCCAAATATAATAAAATATTTAAATAATAAGAATAATAAATGTGTTTACTTAAAAAAAATTAATAATAATAGTGAAATAATTATTTCTAAAAATAAAAAAATCGTTCATTATATATGTTTCAAATACAAAGAAATAGTTTTGGTATAGATAATTGGCTAAATATTATCTGGAGTTTCACTAATGGTGTATAGGGTTCGTCGTCCATGGAGGCTCCTAATAGGGCTTTTCATGCTTATTTCAATATGAGTCAAGACATATTTGACTCTATCGAGGGTGTCACCAATACTATTTCCCACATTTTTCTTCACTCAAGGGATCTGGATGAGAGGTTATTCGATTACAAATATATTTCACCCACATTGACTTATGAATATCACTATGAATGTGAAATTCATATTTTTTAATTTTAATTAATTTATAATTATTTTATTTATGTAGTGTGGTTTTGTTTAAAGACCCATCAATTAATAATTTACTCCGAATATTCTTTTCTTGAGTAATAGTCTAGACTGATTTTCACATTTTTAGAATATACTTTTTTGAAACTGTATGGATAAAAAATTAAAAAATTGTCATATAAAGTAAAAATATTATAAAAACATTGAAAATAATGTAATTTTTGACAATGGTGGGGTAAGATGGTGGTTTCCACTATCACCGACTTACTGTGATGGATGCCTCAATCCATGAAATTAGAAATGAATAGATATGGAGGTCAAAACAGCGGTGGGATGGAAATTATAATCAACCTAGCCTAGTGAATTTAGAAATTTAATTCAAGAACATAGGTGTGGTGGATAATAATTGCGAGGAAGCCTTCTTTACTACAGGTAATTCCTGATGGGTCCCTCATCGAGTCGAAGCATCATCTATCATACATACCAACTCTGAGAAAAATTACATAATAGACAATGGTGTTTTGGAGATTGTCTTGGGGAATCTTGTAGTTTATTTCTATTTTTCTCATATAAAAAAATATAATTATTTTTTCCAAAATAAATATTTTGAGAAATTAATTACCATACTTCTTATGGAATTGAATAGAAATTTTCTTAAAGAATGGACTCCCTGTAATATAGTGACTAGTTTAGAAAATTCTCGTAGAAGGCCCTATGGCAAGGAGCGCCTTCTTAATGAAATAACCATTTTATAAAAATCATCTTTTTCATTATTTTTTAATGTGGATGTTATTCTGTAGAGAACCTTTTTTTATTGATTTTTTTAAATTAAATTAATTTTTTTTAATATATGTGTTTTGGTGTGTTATTATTAGTTTTTTAAATAATTGTAAATAACATTTTTATTAATAAATAAATTATTTAAATTTAGAATTTAATTAATATTTATTTTCAATTATATTATTATATACATTTTTTTAAGGCTGGGATCGATCAATAGATATTACGAAATAAATAATTTATACCATTAGTAAATATATTATTTACATTATTATTGATAAGTATTACACAAAATATTGTATATATTTCATAATATGTTTAATTTTAATTAATAACATTGTTCGGAATATTTAGTAACAACATAATTAATATTATATAACAGTAATGTAATTAATAATATAATTATTAATAAAAAAATATGAAATTAATTTTTTGAAGTGTAAATGTTATGATTCAAAAAAATGAAATTTTTTTATTATAATTTTTTTATTAATTAATTTATGAAATTATTTTTACATTAACTCAATTTTAATATTTTTAGTTTTTATGTGAAAATTCAATAGGATTGTATTTATAATTTATAATAAATACTATTTCAAAATAAGTTACATGTAAATATAATAATTTTTCATTGAGGGACTTTTGAAGGATATAAATAAGGATGTATAAATAAATTATAAAAGAAATATTTAAAATTGTCAAAACATATAGAAAATATTTTAAAATTGAGAAATTATTAAAATAATTAATGAAAAGGATTTTCAATGACACAAAATATTATTGTTTAAAAACACCGCATATAATACTTTTTTTTCAAATTACATTTTGTTTTGTAAGTTATGTATTTTGATAATTTTTTTCCTGATTATTTTTTAAAAATAAATTTTTATATTTTTGGTCAGTTTTAAATTTCATTTTGTTTTTATTTATACAATAAATTATAAGCATAAATTGTATGATGTGTAAATGTTAGATTTGTTTTCTAGAGTGGAAAACTCATTAGGGGTGAATTGGAATTCAAATAAAAATTACTTTTAAAAATAATAATAATAACATGAATACCCCAATTTATGAAAACACACAGATAATAAAAATTATAGAAATAGGTAATCTAATATTTTATATATCATCATAATGTGGGATCATGGATAAGGTTAAATATTCTTATGTGGATACATTATCCTTAATATAATAATTTTATAGTCAAAAACATTGAAAATGATCTCTAATTGACGTGAAATCTTATTATATTGGTATTTGAAATAATTTATACATGAATGATTTGACGAAATGTCTTCAAATTATGAAATTAGATTGAACTGAATAATTGAAAGTTATTATAAATTGAATGCTGTTAAAAATTTTCGTCAAAAAGTGGACACCAACTAAATAATCTCATATTGATATAAAATCATTGGAAAAACCATATATTCAATTTTGAAGTATAATAATTGATGGAAAATCAAATTGGGTTTTTGTTTTATTGAGAAGAACGAACTCAATGTTTTTGTAATTTAAGATAGTAAATGTAGTGTTGGATGATTAAAAACATATAAAATGATCACCAACTGATGTGAGCTATTTTGAAAAATATGATATAATTATTTTTTACATGTGTGAGTAGAATAAAAATTAATCTGACATGAAATTTTCTTGAAATAGGAAACTAAATTGTTCGTAGAAAATGATGATATTCAAAAACATGTTACATGTAGAGAAAACTAAATAAAAAAGCTATATGTTGGGAACCTCCTAAAATGGATGACATATAGGTTAATGAAATGATTATAAATATTTTCCTTGTTTGGGTTACATGTTTTCTATCTTCACATGAATACAATTTTTACCTGAAGAAACTTTTTAATGCAGACATTTTTCTTATATAAGGAGGCATAATAAGAAATTTAAAAACACCAACAATACAGAGATAAAATCCCATTTAGTTATAGCCTATGATCGATGATCATTTCTCTTACACATCATATTTTATTTACTATTTTTATAATTGTTTATTATTTTTTAGATCCATTACATTTTTTTGGAGTCTCTATTTTTACCACTTGATTTTAGTGGATCCCTTTTTTAGACAAGGTCTCATGATTTTCCTTTTTTTGTGATTTCCATGTAAAAAATTATGTTATCAACCTTTATTATGCATCACATTTTATTTTGGTTTACTATGCATATTATTTTGTTTAGAGGGAAAAAAATTATTTCCACTTCACATTCACTATGATTTTGTTTCTACATTCACACTTTACCCCATTCCCAATAGATTGTATCATATAGATTGCTTTTTTTATTAATATTTATTACAGAAAAAAATTATAACTGGATTTTTATGATTAATGGTACCAACTACCAAATGTGGTTACTAAAAATGAAGGATCTACTTTTTTTTAAAGAGAATGAATCATCTCGTGTTTAGATCCTAGAATCTAGAATGAATTTCAGATGAATAGTGGTTGTTCAGGTATGATATTGATTATGGTTTTATTCAAGAATGAGTCAAAGATAACATGATAGACCACATTGTCAAGATCTCTGATGACATAGCATTGTGGGAGAAGATCGAGACTACCTATGTTTCTAAGTCATGAAACAATAAATTGTTTCTTCTAGAAAATTTTAAAATTTTAGGTACAAAAAACACACATATATTTCTGATAATTTTAGTGAATATAAATGTTGTTTTGATCATTTTAATGGAATGGTTATCATTTTTATTGATGATGTGTCATATATTTTGTTTCAAAAAACATAATAGTTTTCTTTGGAGAATTTATGTGTTACTCTAACCAGTTTTCATCTAATGGTGCTCTTAAATTCAATTTTTTGAGTAAATTTTGTTGAATAAATAAGTCTAGAGACACACTTAGTGGAATTCTTATTCTGATATTTTAGTCATAGATAATAGGGGGATTATTTATGTCTATGGGAAATGGATTTTATGAAAGAGAAAAGGAAAAAAGAATCCCCTAGATGATATAGAGATATTTTTAATGAAATCATTATGGTATGTAATATTATTTTAATTTGTTTTTTGATAATATTAAATGATTTGATATAATGAATGAAAATACAAAAATGAAAAAGGGCTACGTATATGATCATGTCATCATGAATACAATGGGTGATCTTTTTATTGTTTATTACTCTATTAATATTTCTTCTGGAAATTATTGTTGGTTTTTTATATGTGGTTCCTATTTTCATGTGACATAAAAAAAATTATTTACATCATACAGCCTATGTAACATTGGTATTTTGAAGATGCGTAATGGTGGTCGTAATTATATTATTGGTATGAGGACTGTTTGTTTAGATAGCACTATAGGAAGTAAACTGATTATGAATAAATATCTACACCGGACAGATGTTCTGTTAAATATTATTTATACTAGGTTTCTTGTTGATCAATGGTTAATTAGTATTTATGGTGATATCAATTGTATTCATTCCTATGCATCCATGATTATTGATTGTGGTAAGGAGAAGTTATTACTTTACTAGACTAGATCTATTATTTATTGTGATACTACATTTGTTGTTGAGTGTATAATTTTTCCATTTTATGGAATACTATGAATAATCGCATTAGTGTGAAACGGATTAGTTGTTTGGAAAAGAAATATATTATTCTAGAATTTAATACTATCAAAATGAACTCGTGTGGCCATTGGATGGCTAGAAAATATATTATAGAATGTTTTAGTAGTTATCCTCTGCACAAGAAGACATAGGTACATGAATTAGTAGATTATTATGATTTTGGGCCGTTGAAATATAATAATATTCAATGTTGTAATTATTTTGGGATATTTAATGTTGACTACTCCTGTAATATTTGGGTGGATGTTTTACATTAAAAAACTAGGTGCAATGTTTTTTATGAAATTTCATGTTTCTCTTGGATAATAATTTGTAATGAAATTTAAATTTATTTTTCCAAAAATGGATGATTGTGTAGGGAAAATTTTGATCATTATTTAAGGAATGAAAGTATTTGACTATAGAATACACCTCCAACGACACCTCACGTGAATGATGTATCTGGGTGGATGAAAAAGGCTTTGTTGAAAGGAGTTTATTTTTTTTATTTTGGAAGAAAAGAATCCTAAAAATTTTATGGGTGAGGATTAACTTTCTGCTGCTTATATTTTTGATTTATCAAATGTAGTTCCCCTGTAGATAAACACTCTTAATTATTTTATATATGGAAAATAGATCATGTACGTTCAATTAAGTGTTTTGGGTTTCAAGACATTACTTTATTTTTCTAGAATATAATGTTTTAAGATGGATTTTAAGGCATTCCATTTTATTTTCATTACCTATGGATGTGATGAGATTGGATATAGGTTCTATGAACCTACATAGAAATTTTTTTTCATATGTTTGGATGATGTTTTCAAAGAGGATCAGACTATTTAAGAAATTGATTAGGGAGAAAAATTTACTTGTCCAAAAAAATGATGGCTTTTTCATTCATGTTCTTGTTTATGATTCACATTTTCCTCATATTTAAGATTCTGATGATCATCTTGATGTTCACTATGATACTAATGGTGAATATGTTGAGGTTATTGTTTCTGATGCACCTTTTGTTTCTGATGATCTGGTTTGAGGGATTATTAATGATTATGTAGTTCCACCCTATAGTTCATCTCAACATCGTGCATCTCTACTTAGATTCCTTCTTATTTTTATGTGACCCTGGTTGAAGGGGGAGAACTAGAATATTATGAAGATATGGTGGAATGTGATCAAAAGGATAGATGGGTTGCAGAAATGAATGAAAAGATGAAATTATTGTCTGACAACAATAATTTTTATTCGGAGATATTACTAACAGGTATGTGAGATTTGGAAAATCATTTTATTTATCAGATTAAAATATAAGAATCTTTTTCTATTCCATGATACAAGGAATGAATCATTTTAAGGGCTACTATATGACAGAAGCTATAGATTTTGATGATATTTTCTCACCTTCTGTAAAAATTTCTTCCAGTCAGGTTGTTCATCGTTTGGAAAGTATATTGGATCATCATATTTAGCATATGGATTTGAATTTATCATTACTCCATGGGGATTTAGAGGAGGAAATTTATTAAGAGAAACCAGTGGGGTTTATTTGAAACATGTTATGTGAATCATGTATGTAAGTTAAAGAAGAGTTTGTATGGTCTGAATAAATCACTAAGGAAGTGGTATATGAAGTTGGAATATTTTATTTTTCATTAGGGCTTCTATAAGACATATTTTGCTCATTGTGTTTTTGTTCAAATATTCATTGATGATGATTTCATTATATTGATGCCTTGTGTTGATAATATTTTCATTATTGGTTGTGATGCTTTTATAACTGATAGATTGAATAACGATCATTGCTAGTCATTAAAAATGAATGACTATGGGAAAATATCACAAATTATGGTAATGTATATCTTCTGTGAGAGGAAGGTCATGAAATTTTGGTTATCTCATCAAATATACATTGAGAATGCTATTCAGATAATTTCTATAGATTTATTGAATGTGGTCATTACTCCACTTGGTTAACATTTTTAACAACATACTAGTTAGTTGCCTTCTACTGATGAAGATAGATAGTGGAAGGATGACATTCCTGATTCATATGTTGTTTGTTGTTTGCTGAATGTGATAATATTTACTATACAATATATAACTCATGCTTTTTTAGGTCATCAATTTATTACAACTACACAGGCTTGCATAGAATTATTGTGTAGGAATAATTTTATTGGAGTGAACAATTTAAATCTGGAAAATAATGTATTATGTTTTGATAGACAGACATCTATTTGTTCACAGATCAATTATTATTTTCAAGGAAGTTAGAAACATATTAATGTGGGATATTACTGGATCGTCAACATACATGATTCAAGATAGATAAATCTTGAGATGATCAACAATAATGAAAATATATCATATATGTTGATAAATAGTTTACCCATATGAAAATTTGAGACATACAAATTGATTTAAGGGTTCGAGGTGAGCCCCATGTGAGGCACAGGGGGAATTCATTGAGAACCTCCTCAAATGGAGGACATGCGTGTAAAAGACATGGTTTTAAAAAAATGGCATGATTTATCTTACGAATTGTTAATATTCACATGTATACACTTGTCATCGATGGTTTTTTCATTATATGGATGAAACAACAAGTTATTTCAACACACCAACAATTCCAATAGAAAATCCCCTTTGGTTAATTAATTTTACCAATAATATTTATTCATATTCTCTATCATTGATTCATGGTTTTTTTATGTAGTATAAAATTTGATATTCCTTCCACATTTAGGTAGTCTCTTTCATGTACTTCATGATTTTATTGGATCCATACTTTTGGAATATGTCCATTTATTTTTATCTTTTTGGGTTTTCCATGAAATTTCTCATTATTTCATACATTATTTGTCTAAAAATTAATATTTGGGTTTTTATGAACTTACATTAGTTTGGAGGTAACATATTATATTTTCATAACTCATTCTATGTGATATTGATTGTCTGTTCATTGATTTCCTCATTTCGCAACACATATATTACAATTTTATATCTGGAAAAAACAATTTATTTATTTTTTAATTATAGTAATTAACATCATGGAAATCTGAGGTCTATTTTCTAGATATGAATGAAAATAAATTTATATTAATTTACAATTATAAAACAAGTGTCTTATTGGTAAAACCATAGAAAACTATATACAATTGACATTTAATGTTATGAATACAATAATAGATTTATTTCTATCTTCTGTGAGTAGAGAAGACATCAATCTAACATCCATTGTACTGATACATACTAAATATGGATTTTATAGAAAAGGAAGAGAAATAAAAACATGAAACAAAGAGTTAAAACCAGCCAATTAGCTTTTATTTAATTAAAATCAAATAATTTTTTTTATTCTTTAAATATATGTATTGAAACAATTTCAAACTGACGTTTTTTTTTCATGATTTGAATGAAATTAATTTTTTAGTAATTTAAAACTATTAATCATGAAATAACCTTTTAGAAACATGTAATAGATCTCAAATTAATGTGAAATATTATGAAATATCTATTATAATTATTTTTTAAGGGACTGAGAAGACAAATTGTAATCCGAAATTCAATTTTAGCAAACTTTTAAAGGAGTTATTAGAAGATGTACATCATGAAAAACATGATACAATGAGCTTAAACATACCCAATGAAATTAGTTTGATATGTAATTATACGAAAACAACCATATATTTATTTTTGAAATATATGAACATACAGAGTGTCAAACCAATTTTACAATTTCTTGAGATGAGTTAAAAAACTTTTTTTATTTCAAAAAAATAAAATGTGACTTTTATAATTATTATCATATAAATTGATCACTAATTAACATGAAAACGTATAAAATCTATCTTATAATATTTTTTGGTTGTACGTGTGGGAAAAATGTCAATCTGACATGAAATTTTTTCATTCTAACTTAATAAATATTTCAAAGAAATATATTGTATTTAAAAGAAAGCTATACAAAGTAAAAAACAATTATATGATCATTTATTTCTATGAAATAATATTTATTTTTGTAATATAGAAACTCAAAATCTGTCAAACTGTGGTGTTTTTAACTGAGATGACAGAAACACTTTTTTAAAATTTTAAAATAGATAAACATTCATTTGATAGTTAAAAACATATAAAATAATATCTAATTGATTTTAAATCCAATGAATATATCTTAAAAATATTTTTCCATGTAAGATTAGATGCAATGGAAATATAATATGTGATGTGTGTCAGTAGATTGAATAATGAGTTCCCAAAAAATAGTGGTCATTAGAATAGTCCATCATTATAAGGCCCCCGCCTTAAACCTTACTTAATCTTGAGTTATTACAATATTACACATTGAGGATCTTTTCGGGTTTAGAGTTTTAGAGAATTATATCATAAAACTTGCATTACATTCCACATATAAAAAAAGTGGTTACATAAAGATAGTATTCATCATTCCCATCAAAGGAAACATGTTTAAAATAAAACACAAATTCATTCTTGAAACTTCCTTGACACTATCATCATATCATGTACCTTTCCCTTGACCTGTGAAAACATTTCAAAAAAACTTGGGATGACCATAAAAAGCTCAGTATGGGTTATAAAAACATGGAAACGAAACATGAGTTCATATATACATAAGAATGAAATAAAACATTACCCATAAAACATAGTCACTTTAACATACCTCATAAAATCATGAATAAATCATAGAAATCATAAGACATAAAGGTAACTTGAGGAATTCATAACATTCTTACGTAGGGAGTAACCCTCTTGGTTACGTTTGGAATACCCATCACAGTATATTCCCTAAAATCTCTTCGAAGAAACCTTAACGTTTCACTCTTTCGCGTTACCCAATGAATTGGAGAGCTATAACGGGCTCACCCGCCCTTAGTTTATCACGGAACCACCCGTCTTCATAATAATGCCCATGAACCATAACATAATCATATCACATAAAACATTCTTAATGGAAACAAAAAATTTCCACATTTCAATCATGAGATATCAATACAACACATTGATATAAAAAAATTATGAAAACCATTTTCAATACCAAAGTAAAACGTGGAATTTATTTTTCGTTAAAAAAAAGGTATGGCTTGTAGAGGAAGTCGAAACTCAAATAACGGTCACGACGGCGGAGAAGTCGTTGTCGCCGCATACATACGACAAAAACATTCCCTTTTGTCGTTTAGTAAATGATTCGTATAAAAAAATATTCCTTTTGAATAAACGTAAAAGTCAAATGGGTTTATACACCATATAAAAGAAAGTTGTGTATGAAATAAAATATGCCTCAATGAAATGAGATTGAGACGAAGTCCCATACCTCGTATCCGACTTGACCCGACCGTTCTTTAATCTCTTGAATAATAATCTTGAGTTAATCTCTACTTGCTTATGAATCTTTTTCAAGTTCATTATTCCTTTTATACCATGTTATGAACATCATGTAATCAGTTAAGTTAATAATGTTCATTTTGTCGGTATTTGGTTCTTAAGACAAAAATAGACTCCTTACACTTACATGTTGTTAATTTGGTCAAAGGTTCATTATATCCAGAACGTTATTCATGATGTAGATATCATATATGTCATATATATCCAGTACATACATGCATTTATAAGATTACATAATCATTTAGAGGTAAGTAATGAAATGCACTGTTCATGGAGACGGTAAGCCGTACGTACGCATGAACGCTACTTTCATTTCTATTTCATATTTTATAGAATGGAATCATAATGATATAAAGTTATATTATAATTCAAGTATAATAACATATATAATATCATTGTTCTATCCTTTATATGTCCCACATAAGGTATTTAACGAATCAAATCACTTTGAGGGGGCGGTAGTCCGCACTTCCTAAAATGAAGATATCGTGTTTACCCATAATGGAAACCATAAAGGTATGACCAAAATGAAAAAAAAAACATAAGCTTAAGGAAAAAATCAACATATTATATATAATATATAAAAATAGTGACATCATAATGGCCACCTTTGAAGGTGTTAAATGAGTGTTGAACAATCATTGTTTCGGGAGGCAGAATTTCGCCATCCACGGAAACCGTATGTTCATTAACCATTTTATGTAGTTGTGTTAGAGTGTATCTCAAATAAATCTTATAACAACATCCTAGTATATTTATGATACTGGTGTTGTTACAAAAGAAGTAAATAAAAAGAGTTTAGGGGGTTGGAGAAGCAAAATAAAACAAATGAACAAGAGAGAATGAATTACCTTTAAAAGTGTAACTCCTTTTGATTTGAGTCTAAAGGCTTCCTTTGAAAGGATTATTCCCAAAGAGAGTACTTTAGGATGAGGAGAGTGATGTTTAAAGATTAAATGGGAAGGTTTTGTCCGAGCCAAAGGCTTGAGGAGTGTGTGAAATGAGGTAGAGGTGGGGGCCTTTTATAAGAGGAGAGGAGGGGAACTTTTGGAAAGTAAAGAAATATTACTTTATTTGAAAATGTGTTTCGGTTTAAAAAGGTCCCACATTGATATAATTCGAGGATAAGGTGATGAGGGTTCTAATTCCACTCATCCAATTGGTTTTGGACATGTGTAGTTCATAGATTTTATATTATCATTCCATTTTATTTAAATCGTCAAATAATGATGTCATCCCTGCATCATTATTATGTCATAAATAATTTAATTTATTTAATGTCTAAAAATCATAAAAAAAATACTATGATGTAGGAAATCTTTTTATGTTTCCAATGAATATTTATAATCAAAAATCTGATCTTTATAACCCCATGTAAAAATTGTTTTTGTAAAACATCTCTTGTTTGTGTCATTTTTACTTTAACATTTAATAAAAAGTTATTTATGTCATTTCCAAACCAATGTGTCTCCATGGGGTCCCCAAGTTGACCCATGGCTTGTCTTGGTCTTCCATGACACAACCAATAAGGTTGGGACATGTGTCTTGGTCATTTCATATTATTAAAGCATTATTTATACCTTAAACTACACTAATTACCACTATTCGCGCTTAAGAACTTAATAAGTTACTATTCACCAAAAAATTATTTTAATCTCATTGAACCACATTTTACTTCTTAATGACAACCATGTATTTTGGATTTTCCAAATTCAGTACACATTAGTGGTAAACTTTCATTTAAGTGAAAAAACAGTTTTCTTGATTACCACTTAGTGGTTTCACTATTCATCAAAAATTGAAGTTTTTCAGAAAATTACCAAAAATTCACCCTAAGCTATATTTGATATTCCAAATTCAAAAATGAAGTCCATTTTACAAAATTAAAATCATATAAGTCACATTAATTAATTCAATAATTAATTCCCGCTGCCATAGCAAATAGCGTGTTTTTACAAAATAATAAGTATCAAAAGATTGACACCAGTTTAAGTCTAATTTCAAAGTGAAATTGATTCCAATGACCACCATTGGATAAAATGGTAAAAACATATTCTAATTTCACTTCAAAACCAATTCAAAACATAATATAATCATATAAATAAATTAGATTAAAAAGCAGTTTTGATTTAAAATGCAGTATTTTTCACTATTCATTAAAAAAATGAACATTGTCAGAAAAATACCAAAAATTCACACAAGGTAAATTTTGATGTCCCAATCATAAAGAATAAGTTTATTTTGACAAACATATTTTATAAAATTGTCAATATATAGATTCAAAAATGGTTTTCCATCAAAATGCAGTAAAACAATCTTTTAAGAATATTAGTGTATTCCATGCATAAGATTGTATTTATTTTCTTTTTAAGCCTCTACAACACTATCTTAATCATTAATAGACATAGATAAAAATATCTATTATTCATTACTTACTTGGGGTGTTACATCCTTACCCCCTTTAGAAAATTGCGTCCCCACAATTTATTTACTTATCGAATAAATGGGGGTACTTATCCCTCATTGCATTTTCATATTCCCATGTTTCCTATTCAATCATGTGGTATTTCCACAAAACCGTTACCTGCTTAATCACCTTATTCCGTAACACTTGCTCCCTGTGGTCAAGAATCTGGACCGGTTGTTCCTCATAAGATAGGTTCTCTTCCAGCTGAACTACCTCTGGACTCAAAACATGAGATGGATCTGGCATATACTTTCTCAACATCGAAACGTGAAAAACATTGTGTACCTGAGATAAACTCGGAGGTAAAGCCACTCGGTATGCAACTGATCCGACTCTCTCCATAATTTCGTATGGTCCAATGAACCTTGGACTCAACTTTCCTTTCTTACCAAATCTCATCACACTTTTCCAAGGAGAAACCTTGAGAAAAACATGATCAACCTACACCGAAAGATAGATCCTTCCTCCGGTTATCCGCATAACTCTTCTGCCTGCTCTGAGCTATTCTCATGTGTTTCTGAATCAGCTGAACTTTTTCTGCCATCTCTTCTACCAATTCTGGTCCCATCAACATCCTTTCACCTACTATATCCTAGAATGCTGTAGTTCGACACCCATTCCCATATAATGCCTGAAATGGTGCCATCTGTATACTGGAATGAAAACTGTTATTATATGAAAACTCAACCAAAGAAAGATGTTGGTCCCAACTTCCCTGATAATCCATAGAACAAGCTCGTAGCATATCCTCCAATGTCTGGACTGTTCGTTCTGACTGCCCATCTGATTGAGGATGAAAAGCTGTACTAAAATTTAATTCAGTACAAAACGACTTCCGAAGGCCTTTCCAAAAGTTAGAAGTAAACCTGGGATCACGATCCGATACAATGGAGAGAGAAACTCCATGTAACCTGACTATCTCTTTAAGATAAAAACGGGAAAGTTGATCAAGAGAGAAAGTATCTCGTATAGCTAGGAAATGAGCAGATTTGGTCAAGCGATCAACAATAACCCAGATTGCATTATTACCTCGAGATGTCTTCAGTAATCCAACAACAAAGTCCATGGATATATTCTCCCATTTCCACTCTGGCACTGGTAAATGATGAACCATCCCTTTCGGTAACTGCCGCTCTGCATTAACCTGTTGACATGTCAAACACTTCACAGTAAAATCAGCAATATCTCGTTTCATTCCATCCCACCAGTAATACTCCTGCAGATCTCTATACATCTTAGTACTGCCCGGATGAACTGAAAACGGGGAACTATGAGCTTCACATAACAACTCTCTCGACAACTGTGAATCACAAGCCACACACAATCTCTTCCCAAATCTCAAAATGCAATCATTATCAATGTTGAATTCAGGCAACTTACCTTTCTGAACCAGATCTACCTGTTTCTACAACTCACTATCTTGCTTCTGTGCTTGCTTGATTCAATCTTATAGAGATGATCTCACTGATACCTGAAACAAAACAGAAGGACATCTTGCACCAACAACTTCTATGCAAAAGTTCATCAAATCCTTAACCAAAGGATCACGTTCCAAACGCAACATTGTTAATGAAGCATTACTTTTTTGACTCAAAGCATCTTCCACTTTATTTGCTTTCCCCGGATGGTAATGAATTGTACAATCATAATCCTTGAATAATTCCAGCCATCTCCTTTGTCTCATGTTTAACTCTTTCTGAGTGAATATATACTTTAATCAATTGTGATCGGTATATATTTCACACTTTACTCCATACAAATGATGCTCCAAATTTTTAAAGCAAAAACAACAGCAGCTAGTTCCAAATCATGTGTAGGGTAATTTACCTCATGAGTTTTCAACTGTCGTGAAGCATAAGCAATTACCTGATCATTCTGCATTAGGACGCAACCAAGTCCTTTCAATGAAGCATCAATTTATATAACAAACTCACCATTCCTGGAAGGTTGTGTCAAAACTGGAGCATTCACCAATCTTCTTTTCATTTCCTGAAAACAATCATCAAATTCTTTTGTCCAGATAAACTTAACACCCTTCCGAGTTAGCTTAGTCATTGGACTAGATAACCGTGAAAAATTTCTAACAAACCTTCGGTAATAGCCCGCTAAACCATGGAAGCTACGAATCTCGGTTACATTTGTGGGTCTTGTCCATTCTTCCACAACTTTTTTTTTGCAGGATCAATAGTTATTCCATCTTTAGAAACAATGTGACCAAGGAAAGAAATTTGTTGCAACCAAAACTCACACTTGCTGAATTTCCCATACAGTTTCTTTTCTTTTAAGGTTTTCAGGATAACCCTTAAATGTTTTTCATGCTCCTCATTACTTTTAGAAAACACCAAAATATCATCGATGAAAACCACCACAAACTTATCCAAGAACTCATGGAAAATTCTATTCATTAAGTCCATGAATACAGCAGGTGCATTGTTTAGCACAAAAGGCATTACTACAAATTCATAATGGCCATATCTCGTACGGAACGCGGTCTTCGGAATATCTGCCTCCTTTACCTTCTGCTGATGGTACCCTGATCTCAAGTTAATCTTTGAAAAAAACTGAGCTCCCTGGAGCTGATCAAACAAATCGTCGATATGAGGCAAAGGATATTTGTTCTCAACAGTGATATTATTCAAGGCTCTATAATCAATGCAAAGTCTCATAGAACCATCTTTCTTTTTAACAAATAAAATAGGAGCACCCCATGGTGATGTGCTGGGTCTAATGTAACCTTTCTCTAAAAAATCTTGCAATTTCTCCTTCAACTCTAAAAGTTCATTTTGTACCATTTGATAAGGGGGTTTTGAAATTGGCTTAGCATCAGGAACTAAGTAAAAAGTAAACTCAACTTCCCGATCTGGTAATATTCCAGGCAACTCATCAGGAAAAACATCAGGATACTCATTTACCATTGGCACATCATTAATCTGAATAGTTCCTTTATTTTCAACGACGTGTGCAAGGTAACATTCATTTCCATCTTTTACAAGTTTCTCGGCCTCTTGATATGTTATCAAAAGTAAGGGTTCATTCTTGTAAACAAACTGAAAGTCTTTCTGAAAAGAAACTTCTTTAGATCTACAGTCAATCTTAGCATGGTAGATAGAGAGCCAATCCATACCCAGGATAACATCAAACTCTACTAGAGGTAGAACAATAAGGTTTACAAGTAGGTTATTTCCAAAGATAAGGATAGGAAGATTCTTATAAATTATTTTTGCCTCAACATTTCCCCCAGGTGTTTTTACCAAAAGTTCAGGAGTCATTTCTTGAGGTGGTATTCCCATTTTACTAGAAAAGGTTTCAGAGATGAAAGAATGTGTAGACCCCGAATCAAACAACACACTGGCATAATCTGAAAAAAAAACAAAGTACCTGATAAAACTTCATTTGATGGCCCGACATCTGCTGAAGTAGTTGCAAAGGATTTCACCACCCCTTTCTGCTTGTAGTCTAACTGCTTCCCATCACTCAAGCTCCTTGTCGGACACTCGTTTGCATAGTGACCCATCTCATTGCACTTATAACATTTCACTAACTGTAAATCAAATTTGTTCTTACCTTCACCTTGATCCTTTTCAGTGCAATCACGAGCCTTATGTCCCATCTTACCACATAGGTAGCACTTCCCAGAATTCAGAAGACATTCCCCAGCATGCCTTTTGCCACATTTATCACAAACTAGAAACTTAGTTCTCTTACCATCAGACTTTTTTGAAGATTTCTTACCTTTATCATGCCACCTCAGTCTCTTCTTCTGCTGGTTGTTATAGAAAACATGGTCATCGGCAAACTCCATTTCCACCTTCTCAGCACATCGAACAAGCTTTTCATAACATTTAAACTCACAAGAAGCTAATTCCCTTCGATACTTTGGCTTTAATCCTGAGTAAAAATGATTGATTTTACAATCAAGGTCCCGGATAAAATTTGGAGCATACCTTTCCAATCGAGTGAACCTTTCTTCATAAGCAGCCACTGTGTCTTCCTCTTGCCTCAATTACAAGAATTGATTTTCCATCCTAAGTCGAACAGCCTTAGGAAAATACTTCTCAAGAAACATACCTTTGAATTCATCCGTGTCAAGAGCATCAATCTCATCGGCGTCCCAGATATTTTTAACCATAGACCACCACTGACCTGCTTCACCCTCCAAACGGTAAATAACAAGACTAACCTTTTGATTGTCTGAACACCCCATGACATCAAAAATCTTCTCCAGTGCTTTAATCCACCCTTCAGCTAGCATAGGGTCAGATGATCCTCTGAATGATGGTGGATGTTGCCTTAGGAAATGTTCCACCCCTGACATGTTCCTTTGCGGTTGATCTGGCTGATCTCGTGCATGGATACCACCGCCATTTATCGCTTGAGTCAACTGCGCCATTACTGCAACAAACTGTTCAGTTCCAATTCCGACCATTTCTGGATGCTGATTCGGAAGGTTATTTCCTTCTATATGCCTTCCTAGAACTCCTTCCCTGTTTCCTCTGCGGATAACCATTCTGAACAAACATGTCTTAGATGAAGTAACATGGTAATCTTTAAATGCTATATCATTTCGAAAAAAAATTATTTTTGGATAATCATTTAATAGAATTCTAACTCCTACAGTTATCTAAACCGACCTTTGATACCAACTATAAGGCCCCATCCTTAAACCTTACTTAATCTTGAGTTATTACAAGATTACACAATGATGATCTTTTCGGGTTTAGAGTTTTAGATAATTAGATCATAATACTTTCATTACATTCCACATATAAACAAAGTGGTTACATAAAGATAGTATTCATCATTACCATCAAAGGAAACATATTTAAAATAAAACATGGAATCATTCTTGAAACTTCCTTGACACTATCATCATATCATGTACCTTTCCCTTGACCTGTGAAAACATTTCAAAAAAACTTGGGATGAGCATAAAAAGCTCAGTATGGGTTATAAAAACATGGAAAAGAAACATGAGTTCATATATACATAAGAATGAAATCATACTTTACCCATAAAACATAGGCACATTAACATACCTCATAAAATCATGAATAAATCATAGAAATCATAAGACATAAAGGTAACTTGAGGCATTCATAACATTCTTACGTAGGGAGTAACCCTCTTGGTTACGTTTGGAATACCCATCATAGTATATTCCCTAAAATCTCTTCGGAGAAACCTTAACGTTTCACTCCTTCGTGTTACGCAATGCATTGGAGAGCTATAACGGGCTCACCCGCCCTTAGTTTATCACGGAACCACCCGTCTTCATAATAATGCCCAAGAACCATAACATAATCATATCACATAAAACATGCATAAAGGAAACATAAAATTTCCACATTTCAATCACGAGTTATCAATACAACACATTGATATAAAAACATTATGAAAACCATTTTCAATACCAATGTAAAACATGGTATTTATTTTTCGTTTTAAAAAAATAGGTATGGCTTGTAGAGGAAGCCGAAACTCAAATAACGGTCACGACAGCAGAGAAGTCATTATCGCCGCATACGTACGACAAAAACATTCCATTTTGTCGTTTAGTAAACGCTTCGTATAAAAAAAGATTCCTTTTGAATAAACGTAAAAGTAAATGGGGTTTATACACCATATAAAATAAAGTTGTGTATAAAAAAAATATGCCTCAATGAAAGGAGATTGAGACGAAGTCCCATACCTCGTATCCGACTTGACCCGACCGTTCTTTAATCTACTGAATAATAAAATTGAGTTAATGTCTACTTTCTTATGAATCTTTTTCAAGTTCATTATTCCTTTTATACCATGTTATGAACATCATGTAATCAGTTAAGTTAATAATGTTCATTTTGTCGGTATTTGGTTCTTTAGTCAAAAATAGACTTCTTACACTTACATGTTGTTAATTTGGTCAAAGGTTCATTATATCCAGAATGGTATTCATGATTTAGATATCATATATGTCATATATATCCAGTAAATACATGAATTTATAATATTACATAATCATTTAGAGGTATGAAATGAAATGCACCGTTCATGGAGACGGTAAGCCGTACGTACGCATGAACGCTACTTTCATTTCTATTTCGTATTTCATAGAATGGAATCATAATGATATAAAAGTATATTATAATTCCAGTATAATATCATATATAATATCATAGTTCTATCCTTTATATGTCCCACATATGGTATTTAACGAATCAAATCACTTTGAGGGGGCGGTAGTCCGCACTTCCTAAAATGAAGATATCGTGTTTACCCATAATGGAAACCATAAAGGTATGCCCAAAATGAAAAAAAAAACAGAAGCTTAAAGAAAACATAAACATATTATATATCATATATAAAAATAGTGACATCATAATGGCCACCTTTGAAGGTGTTAAATGAGTGTTGAACAATCATCGTTTCGGGAGGCAGAATTTCGCCATCCACGGAAACCGTATGTTCTTTAACCATTTGATGTAGTTGTGTGAGAGTTTAGCTCAAATAAATCTTATAACAACATCCTAGTATATTTAATATACTGGTTTTGTTACAAAATAAGTAAATAAAAAGATTTTAGGGGGTTGGAGAAGCAAAATAAAACAAATGAACATGAGAGAATGAATTACCTTTAAAAGTGTAACTCCTTTTGATTTGAGTCTAAAGGCTTCCTTTGAAAGGATTCTGCCCAATGGGAATACTCTAGGATGAGGAGATGGATGTGGAGAGGGTAAATGGGCAGGGTTTGGCCGAGGCAAAGGCTTGAGGAGTGTGTGAAATGAGGTAGAGGTGGGGGCCATTTATAAGAGGAGAGGAGGGGCACTTTTGGAATGTAAAGAAATGTTACTTTATTTGAAAATGTTTTTCGGTTTCAAAAGGTCCCACATTTATATAATGCGTGGATAAGGTGATAAGGGTTCTAAATACACTCATACAATTGGTTTTGGACATGTGTAGTTCATAGATTTTATATTATTATTCCATTTTATTTAAATCGTCAAATAATGATGTCATCGCTGCATCATTATTATGTCATAAATAATTTAATTTATTTAATGTCTAAAAATCATAAAAAAAATACTATGATGTAGGAAATATTTTTATCTTTCCAATGATTATTTATAATCAAAAATCTGATCTTTATAACCACATCTAAAAGTTGTTTTCGTAAAACCTCTCTTGTTTGTGTCATTTTTACTTTAACATTTAATAAAAAGTTATTTATGTCATTTCCAAACCAAAGTGTCTCCATGGGGTCCCCAAGTTGACCCATGGCTTGTCTTGGTCGGCCATGACACAACCAATAAGGTTGGGACATGTGTCTAGGTCATTTCATATTATTAAAGCATTATTTATACCTTAAACTACACTAATTACCACTAATCGTGATTAAGAACTTAATAAGTTACTATTCACCACATTTAATCTCATTGAACCAAATTTTACTTCTTAATGAAAACCATGCATGTCGGATTTTCAAAATTCAGTACACATTAGTGGTAAACTTTCATTTAACTGAAAAATCAGTTTTCTTGATTACCACTTAGTGGTTTCACTATTCATAAAAAATTGAAGTTTTTAAGAAAATTACCAAAAATTCACCCTAAGCAATATTTGATATTCCGAATTCAAAAATGAAGTCCATTTTAAAAAATTCAAATCATATAAGTCACATTAATTAATTCAATAATTAATTCCCGCTGCCAGAGCAAATAGCGTGTTTTTACAAAACAATAAGTATCAAAAGATTGACACCATTTTAAGTCTAATTTCAAATTGAAAATGATTCCAATGACCAACATTGGATAAAATGGTAAAAATATATTCTAATTTCACTTCAAAACCAATTCAAAACATAATCTAATCATATAAATAAATTATATTAAAAAGCTGTTTTGATGTAAAATGTAGTATTTTTCACTATTCATTAAAAAAATGAACATTGTCAGAAAAATACCAAAAATTCACACAAGGTAAATTTTGATGTCCCAATCATAAAGAATAAGTTTATTTTGACAAAAATATTTTATAAAATTGTCAAAAGATAGATTCAAAAATGGTTTTCCATCAAAAGGCAGTAAAACAATCTTTTAAGAATATTAGTGTATTCCATGCATAAGATTGTATTTATTTTCATTTTAAGCCTCTACAACACTATCTTAATCATTAATAGATATAGATAAAAATATCTATTATTCATTACTTACTTGGGGTGTTACAACCATAGTGTAAAAATGAACCAAATGACCTCTGATTGTTGTATGATTATTAGACTAGAACCAAATATTTATTTTCAAAATACACGAATTGATGATGTGTCAAACTATGTTTTTTTCTTTCATAGATGACTGGAAACCATTTCAATCAATTAGAAAAACTAAAATGTGTTTCTAATAGTTAAAACCATATTAAAAAATATCTAATTGACATTAAAACTTATAACATATAGCTTGAATAGTATTTCACACTTATGAGAAGAAAACACATCAATATGATATGCACAGTTCCCATACATACTAAATAAAGAGTTTCTAGACAATATTTGAAATTAAAAATTTAACACAATGAATAAAAAATTACCAAATGTGCTCGTATATCTATGAAATTGTAGGTAAAAAAGGACATGCATATATTTATTATAATATAGTAACTGACGATGTGTCAAAATGAGTTGTCGTTTTACTTATATAGAATCACTTTTTATAGTAATTTAATATACTAAAACCAGTTTTAGATAGTTAAAACCATATAGAATTCTTTATAATTGATTTTAAATCATATAAAAATTGTCATAGAATTATTATTGAAATGATCAAGTCGATGGCATGCCAATGCAACATTTGATGTGATCAATCTCAATAAATAATTAGTTGTTAAAAAATAAAGGCTATTAAAAACCTATGAGATAGAGTGAAATATATAAATTATCATGGATTTCAGTTAAATCGGAGAATAATAACCATATATTTATTTTGGAAATATGAAAATATAATGCATTTTAAAATGATTTATTTTTCCCTGAGATGACTCAAAAAAAGTTAGAAATTAAAAACACAATTATTTTCTTTTCATTTTCAGTCCCTTGAAATAAATTATATAATTGATGTAAAGTGTTACTAAATCATAATAATATTAATTTGAGACTAGTTCCATTTTACGGCACATCAATCTGACATGTGATGTACTCGCATTGACTAAATAACGATTTCATAGATAATGAATTTTTATAAAACATGTGATACATTGTAAAAAACTACCCAATGAGCTCAAATATCTATGATACCCCATGAAAAAAATCATATATTTATTTTTTGATATATAGGAACCGAAAGCGGGTGAATCAGAGGTTTCCTAATCCCGAGATGACCGGAAATGCATTTTCAGTTATTTAAAACACTAAAACATATGTATTTGGGTTAAAACAATATAAATATATCTCCAATTTATGTGAAATATTGAAATGACTATATTATTAATTTTATATGCACATAAGAGAAGATAATGTGTCAATACAACATGTGATATTCTTGAATGGACTAAATAAAGTGTTATAATAAAATGTCAGTCAAGAGGAATTTTTTGTAATTATGAAATTAAGATAATGAATATTTTAAAAAATATATATTATTATAAATTATATAAATTTTAATGTAATTGAAATGTAAACAAAAAACATCACCAATATCTCTGTGTTTTTAGGTGTCGTTCAGTCCCAAACATTATCTCTCTAATAGTATGCTAATATATACTAGTTTGTTTGAATGGATATAAATTATATTCGTTGAAAATTCATGGTGTGAATCTCTCAAATATAAGTCTAGATGATATGTCCTCAGTATTAGCTACAACAACATAACTAGAAACAATATCCCATCCACAATATTTTTTTACAATAAACTAGAATCCAGAAGTATCTAGTGATGTAAAATAAGTATGTGGATCCCAAAAATTCTTCACTAATATGATTATTGAAGAAAATTCATGATCTACATAAGGAACAAGGGTCTCAATATCAATCTTATTTCCAATATTGGTGCACCACTATGGAGAACTTTGTCTTTGTAATATCTCGGATTCCACCATGTATGATGAGGAATGTCAAGTTGATTTAAATGTAGTTATACCGACCAAGGAAGGATTCATTGTAGTTGCTGTGTTTGTGGTATGTAAGATGAGGATGTTCTATTTGGTCATTTTTTTCTGGTTCCCCAATCCAAATATGTGTGTGTTTTTAATGTCACAAATGGCACCATGTACTATGGTGATGGTGAATTTGGTGGTTTCACAGTTGTATATGTTTTCATCTAAGAAGCGGAATGATGTGAAATGTGACAATGAGAAGGGTAGTCCTCATCTATGTATATTATATTGAGTGTGGCCTATGGTTCATTGTACTAATGGTGAGGATCACACTATTATAGTAGAGATATCCCCTTTCCACTATGTTACACACATATCATGGGTGATGATCTAAATTAAATTCATAAAAATAAATGTATATCCTGTATCAGGTCCGATCACAATTCAAATACGATTTATCAATAACTGTAAAAAACAATAATTAATATATTAACAAATTTAGATAAAATGAATAAGATTATTGATAGTATTATTTTACCATTATAAAATAGAACCCTCCATGTAGAGTGATAAATTGCATGGACACTTGCACATACCATATCACATACTCGGTATGGGAGAGATAATGAGGATGACTTCAAACATATTTGGTGAAAAAATAATTCTCACATGAATCCTACATGGATATGTTTTGATTATGTATATTACGCCAATATGTATCTTTTTTTCGAATAAGTCGAATACTATGCACCTCTACAACCTAACTCAATATCCAGATAATGGGATGTTAATATATGGACTCCCTCATAAACAAATAACGTTGTTCCAATAAGCAATATAAAAATTGTCCATCATAAACACAACATTAAAATGATATATCCTTATCATAAAAATTGTTTGAAGATGTTCCTGAAGATCATCTATATATGGAGTCCAATAAATCTATATAGAGAGAATTAAAATTGATCATTCCTTAATCAAAGAACACATAATTATATAAATTGATATATTTCAGACATTTTCAAAGGAATGATGATCAAACAACAAGATGTAATATGAAATTGAATGTACAGTGCCCTATAAATATGTATTTAAGTGGATTTACCTCTAAATGGAAAATACAATGATTTAAAAAATATATATAATTATCATATGATATGGGAAAATAGTGTGTATTAATATTTTAAAGTACCGGTGAGAAAAAAGACCAATACATAACACATCAAATAGTAATTCAATTATTAACCAAGGTTAACATTTATGTAATCATATCAATTCCTACAACTGTAATAATAATCAACAACTACCAACCCCCTATTTGTTAATGCATTATACCCTGCACAAATATATACACAGATGTACTGGACTTTCTAAACCCCAATAATACCTCCCAGTAAATTCATATCCTCTATGAAATGGTAGGTACATCATATAAAAATTTGTTACATATTGTCCATCTAGGGCATATATAAATTACAACCTCTAAGGGTCCCCAATGTGACTAGTTATATTAAATCAATATATCTGTATAATATTTAATCATAGTTGTATATCATTATAACAATAAAAACATCCAACTGATAGGAAGACCCAATAATAATGGTTCATATAGTAATATAATCATCATATCCAACTGAGTTGTATTATATATTTGTATCATGGGTCTCCAATTATCAACCTACGAAGAAATGATAAAACTATTAATGGGTATATATTGACACATGCTCTAACCATATCACCCATACTGATGAAAATATGATATGATATGATCTAGTGGTATATCATGGTTGATGTGATGGTACCCTATGGACTTTCCACATATACTCTTCATCAGTATCCCTTAAATATTATGATATTTTTTCAATCATTATAGTAATAAGGGACAGATCCATAGTGGATGGATATAGCTTTCTAGATTCAATCAATATAAATCGATAATGAAATGGTAATAACATAAAGCATTTAAATAATATATCTATTCTGTGGAATGAAAATTGAGATAATGAAATCTATGATTTGATAAACCATTATAAATCGAAACAAAAAAAATTACAATAATCAACCCATAGTAAAAAATAACAATCATTGAGTAATTATGATCCTTAAATGATACCATTCTAAGACAATATTTGTTACTATGGATGTCTTTCCACACATTCCACCTCATTTTCGCTTACCTTTCTCGTATGAAAATCTATTTTGATTCTTATGCTTGTAAATTTCAGATCACTTTCTTTCTGAAAACATGATTTTTAAGAACAAAAATTATAATAATAATATGGGGATTTAATATTGATACATATCTAATTGTGCTCCCATTTATATAGTTGCACATTCAAAAAACGTCTAGTCTATACACTAGATCAACATAACACTCCCATGATAGTTGAAGATGAGAAAATGATACTAGTAAATGCGATAAATAAATAATATAAACTTGGAAGTAGACAATTTCATTGGTGCATATCTCAGGAATAATATTGATCAACTAAATAGAAATAGTTGTGAGTGGATCTTGACCCTCTTCAACATCATCCTAACATACCATCAAATGAAAACTGTTTTCCTGGTATGATGTGGCTTTAGTTTTATTATCCAAAATCTCCATACAAAAAAAAAACAGGATTATAAATGACCCTATATTAGTTCATTATCCACATTATTATAATTTTCAACAATTAATTTGGTTCTTCGATTAAATTATTGAGAATAAATTACCATGATTGGTAATTTTCTAACCCCAATGAAGACCCCATTGACACAATAAAAATTGTTTGTAGTTGTGTGCCCATGTCTCATACCTTGAAAAATATTCTATGAACATTTCATATTTTTGAAGAACATCTTGTACTTATATACATCTAGAATTTTTCATCATATTTATTTTATTAATTGAAGTAATTCATCTTTTTTGTTGTTTATATCATATAATTAAATGTACGAAAAAATATAAAAAATTACCATTTATATAAAACATTAATATTTATAAATGTTTTTGAAAATGTGAACTAAAGTCCAATTTGATGATTTAATTTTTTCATGTTGTCATCATAAATTTTTTAAATATATTTATGTATATTGGAATCAAAAAATATTGAGTCTAGTAAAGGGTGTATCCAACCAACACACTCGATATTCAATAAAAAATTGATAGAATGGTGGAGATATTTAATATGTAATATCCCTTTCCAATCATTGATATGAATAAGTAAAAAAGAAATAAACCTACTCCACGAGCACATGTTCTCCATTTCTACTATTGAAAATTATAGTGTCATCGTACATAGGTTTCCATCATATTTGGATAATATTTAAATAAATCCATTATAAATTTCATATAGAAAAATTACATACACTTTTATGAATTTTTTATAGTGGGGGAATGGTGTAATTCGGAGAATAACTCAGGAAATAATAATTTTTCAATAGATACTTTATTGTTCAAAACATGCTCTACTGTTTCAAAATGATAAGAAATCAGAATTTTTTTTACTAATTACTAAATTCAATTTCGAAAACACCTAAAATTATGTTTCAATATTTATATAATCCTTCTTAAAATATTTCATCTTTTTTGGACATTACTTATTGTATATTATTTTATATCCATTATAAATCGCTATGAATTGATATATTAAGATGAAATAAATATTGTGACTAACATTAATAACACAAATAATAAAATATTATATGAATGTTGATACAACGTTACTATGATCTTGAGTAATCAACAGATCTATAAAAGATTATTTTCCTATAAATTTATTTAATTTTCATAAAAGTGGAATTTCGTACAAGGTTATATTGTAATAACACCATGCATTTTTCCCCAAAAAATAAACAATTTATTAAAAATTAATATGTCATAAGAATAAACAAGAAGATAACTATAATTATCATTTACAAGGTAATGCTTTTAATTTTTTTAATGCGTCTTTTTATAAAATTATTTTCTAGTAGAATATTAATCATATATCCTTCCCGTATTTCATTGTTGGAAAATACATGCATACTCGATTATTGGTGTCACTACATCCCTAAAAATCTCAATAACCAGTGGTGTAATATCATGTAATTTTTTCAACAGACATGCATGCTGAATTTGTGGTTCATTTTCTACTGCCATCTCATATTCTCTTTCAGATACTTCCTCATCAAAAAAATTATCATCATACACATCATTAATCGTAACCATATAGGGATCAACTACATCAACATATGTTTTTGGAAATACTATAGGTATTGAATATGAACTAATTTCTCTACCCTGTATGTATTATCTACACTTATTCCACCATTAACAAAAATCTCTAATGTATACTTATAACATTCAAGAAATCAATCATCACAAGGTTTTTTGTTTTGATCGAGTTGGGTTGTATATTCAATTTTACTAACATTAAAAATCATTTCCTGGGAACTAAGCATTACATTATCATTATTTGTATCATATGAAGGCATTAAATATTTATCATTTTCCAAATGATGACTACTATAATATATATTATCTTAATATTGATGAAATATCTAAATGAAAGGTGATATACACTAATTCCCGATGAGATTTAACAGCTCATGAATTATACTATTAATTGTGCTTGTCATTTCACATTCAGTACGATTTAATGATCTTACAGGTGAATCGATATATGATTTCCCATTATCATCCTCTATTATATATCCACTCTGATATACAAACCCTCACAAGTGATTTACCATGTATTTAAAAAAATTAATTGAATAAAATTACATTTTAAATATATAAAAGGAGAGTTCATAAAATAAATTTGAAAACACCATATTATATTAATTATAACTACCATTATAATTATTATAACCAGTAAAGAAAATATGAAACTGATAGAAATGATGGGCTATCATAATGAAGGATATAACGATATATTAATATGTTAAATACAAAGTAATAATATTATCTTTATAATGTAATATTATATTAATATATATACCTAATATTGTATTAAGAAATGATTCAATATTATTATATGAATAATATAAAATTGAAATTATTTGTAAGATAAGTAAATTTTTCTATCATAAAATATTATCATGTAATTAAATTAGTAATTAATATGTATTTTATAAATAAAAAAATATATGAACTATAAAATTTATAATTAATTTACAAATAATATATTTTATTACAAAAAATAATATATATATATATATATATATTAATTATGATAAAATGATTTATTAATAATATATTTTTCAATTATTATAATAATATATTACTATATGTTTCTATATTTACTACAATGCAATATTTTATAATCAAGTATATATTTCACTTTAATAACTTATTAATTACAATATAAATAATTTATTTACTAATATATTTTATAAAAAATTATAATATATATTTATAGATAAATTTTTGAATGAAATAAAATTTCTAAAAATATCCATTTAAATAAAATAACATAAATAAATTACAAACAAAACATGAAAACAATATTTATTATTCAACCATAAAGATAATAAAAATCCAATTATCACAAATATAAACCCTAAAACACAAAATAAAAAATTAAAATTAATAAATTATTATACAATATTAAACTACACAAAATAAATTATCAAATAAAAAAAACTCATATCAATATTGAAATAAATATAAAATTTACAAAATAAAACTATCGTTAAATATATACAATTTTGAATATCTTTATTTCGATTGTAATTCAACAAGTCAATAGACAATGGTTAAATATAACAATGACGATGTAAATTTGTGACGCATCACAAAACATTATATTAATATGTTATATTAAAAGTAAAAATATTTTATTTACAATTTTATATTACATTAATATATGTAGGAATGTTTATTATATTATGAGAATATATGTACTTACAATTTACAACATAATAATGAAAAAAAAGATATGAATAAAAATAAAAATTACTAATTAATATTAAAATTTAATATTAATCATATCATTCATTTGAAAAATAATTAATATATAATTATCAAATTAAATTATATGATTTAATGCTTTTATAAATTGATACTAATTAAATAATTGTCATTTTAGTAAAATTAATATATTAACATATTATTAACATGCTAATTGATGTATATTTTTAAAATAAAATAATATATTAATTATAAACATAAAAAATTATTAAAAATTAATATATTTAATAAAATCCAATAATATATATATCAATTATAACAGACATATATATATTTATAATATATTAGTAGAATATTTTTTCAAATTGTTCTCTTCTTTAATTACAATGCAATAAATATATTAATAAAAAATCACCAATTAATTTGTTAATATACATTATACAATAAAATAATTTATATATATATATATATACATATTGATATATATATATAGAATGAAAGAACACTTATGAAATAATATAGTAGAATAAATATAAAAACCAAATGATAAAACACTACTTGTCATTGAACCGTAATAATTTAGAAAAAAAATTCAAAAATATAAAGCATAAAAAATTATAAAAAATTATGTCTATAAAATATTATTCAATTTTCATTTAAATAATAATTAACGTCAAATAAAATTTTAAAAACAATGAATTCATAATTATAATAAATATTATTTAATTATTTTAATCCAATCATTAAATCAAAATGAAAAAAAATGTTGTGGGAGGTGAAATATATTGGATTCGTGAAGGTAGAATTATTGATTGGGGTTTGTGATTGGAGATAAATGAATAAAAAAATTTGGGGGTTTTTTGATGGGGATGACTTTGAGCCAGATGTTGTCATCAAATAAGATAAAATTCTAACCAGAAACCTCATTGGAATAGGCTGTCTTGCATGATTGATAGTTGTATGAACATCCCCTTCTTCATGGGGTCCATAAAATGGACTTACAAAACTAGATACTTTCATTATCGGTAAGTGGGATCCTGATTCATAGATAGCGAACTAGAAATCTGATTTACCAATAGAAGAAGAATGGATTATTTCCTGGAATTGAGGATGATTATAGGGAATGATTAGATAAAGGCATAAATTTGGAATTTATGGATGAGTTAATGTAATTTTATAATCGAGCACCCTATTCTATTGATTTTCAACGAATGGACTATTTTGGAATGAAACATATTTTAAATATTTCTATGATGATATTTTTTGATAAGTTCCTCCTTTTAATTGTCTATTAAGGGTAAGCTTTTTTAAATGGAATAATCAAAGATGTTAATCACTGTGAGATTTATTCCCAATATTTATATTGGAAATGAAATTTCAAAGAAGGTTATTAAAGTGAATATGATTTACATCTTCTATTAACAAACAAACAACACATAAATCAAGAATTATTTTACCTTTTACACCATTTAAGGAATATATTTTTCTATTATTATCATATATATAAGGAAATAAATTTTTTATGTTAGATCATAAATAAAAATTCCACCAAATTATTTCCATTAAATGAGTCACATTTCCCACATCACAACCGATACAAATAGAATCATAAACATAGGTACCACATTGAAAATGAAACGAAATAAAAAAACACATAAGAAAAAAAATGGGAAAAATTATACATAAACCCCCATCTATAATGGTAAAATATTGTAAATAAATGAGAACAGGTGATTTACGTATATGGTTTAGACCGTTTATTCCCTTTCCACAATAAGTACACCAAAAACATCCCTTTTTTATTATACAATGAATGAAAATGGAAGCATATAATAGAATATTTTGGAATAAGAATCATTCCAATAGATTTAATAAGAAGGGGAACTAACTGTTCCATCATTAAAAATAACAATAAATAATAACAAAGGAACTGGTGTAACCATCCAAATGAACACAAAAAACCTTGTACGACACCCCATTCTATGGATATAATCACATGTAAAATCACACATCAAGAATCACTGTAGGCGATTCATCCACCAAAAGAACATGAAATTACTTGTGTTCTGTAATTGGTCTGTACTCCCAAAACTATCCGTGTATTGTGTTTCCAATTAAATCCAACAACCAACTCTCCCAATACAGATAATCTCCATCCCATTTTCCCAACATCCATATTAGATTAAATGTATATAAGATTCTATTTTCTCTCTCTTGGAACATGTGGGGACCTCAAGAACTTAATAATGAAGAAAAAAAACATAAAAACATTGAATTCCATTAATATATGTGGCTGGTCAATGAGAATTGGAAATAATTCATTAAGAATTACTAAATGGAAAAACTTTCTAAAGGGTCATCACATTTTTTTCAATTTAATGATCACCATGATTTGCTACATAAATGACATAAACAACAATTTAAGTGTAAAATGATGCTATATAGGGATTAGTGTTTGTTGTATATGGGTCAAAAAATGCTATGTAAGGGTTGGTGAACAGAAACCACAAAATCATATGGGTATCGTAGTACTCTCGTAAAAGTACAAATCCAACACCCCACTCACATAAGGTTAAGTATTTTTATTGTCACATTTAATCTTCTCATACCAACTAATACATTACGACAAGACTAGATCAATGTAAATTTGTTAATTTCACTACCCATCTTACGATAGGGTAATCTCATTATTATGTAAGAGTATCCTAGTTCCCGCGTAATGGTAACCCTACAACACCAAACATAAATAAATGTAAAAAACTCTTACATAAGTGTTATACAAGAAAAAAATACACGTAAGGGAAATGACCCACTCACGTAAGGGAAATAGCTATCACATGTAAGATTAAACAAACAACATGTAAATGTATCCTACCATCATGATATGATAAAACAAATATTTTTTAATGGTTTAAAAAATAATCCAAAATAATTTATATTTTATTCTGTTGAAAATAAAACAAATATAAATGGTATATTATCATGCAATAGGTTATTATATATTAAATACATAAATAAATAACATAAAAAAAGTTTCACATCAAACTGTTACCTCTTACAATTCATTGGGTGGAATCCCACCAATGACTGGTGCTTGTTATTATTTTTCAACAGAATCAAAATCCTCTTCAGAAAATTCATCAGACCCAGAATTGGAATATAAACAATTCATATTTAAAAAAACTAATGAATCTGTTATTTAATACGATTTTTTTTCATGTTCAATTGAAATGGGTATTGGAATGCTTGAGCAAGAATGTGTTACACATCTTTCTCAACTAAATCGAAAACACATTCAACATTATTATTGGACTTGTCTTCAAAACTAGCACATTGTAAATCACCCCCAACACATACCATAGTATGATCTATTGAGAATTGAGAATATATTGGTTTCAAATGTGGAATAATAAATATATGATCTTCCTTTTGATACATTTTCATTAATTACAATGCTTGAACTCAAATAAATAATTATACCTTTTAGAATTTCTAGAAATGATCCAGTATTTTTCCCCCACCTATTTAAAATTAATATAATAAATAGATGCCTCACCCTATATACCCATTTTATAATAGTTATCTATTTTTGATATGGTGTTTTAGAAGGAACCATTTTTACAATGATTATATATGTGATGTATGTATTGAATTTTAATAAATCATATCATTTCATATAGTTTATTGTTCTACATGAATATAATGTAATAATGTCCTGAAGTGTACATGATATTAGTAAGGTGACAACATATCTCTGCAATGATAAGAACTTTTAAATGAAAAGAAAGTATTCGTAAATAATTTTATACAGTAAGATAATGTACTATAATGGGAAACATTGTACTTAGAATATAATCTGTGAGTTCTCCTAATAGGGTGAGGATTCATCTCATGAAGATCAAAATTTGTAATCTACAAGATGGCATATTATGAGAACAGACCAACCAATATGGATTTTATATTTTTTTGGAAACATAAGAAATTATTATCTATTATCATGGGTAATGGACCTTATACATTAATATTATCATTAATTCAATCCCTAAATAATGAACATATATTTTATAATTAAAGTCATTATGGAATATATTTATTGTGATGTAAGGTATGTTTGGTTGTCTTAATTGAAAAATCATTAATATATATGTCAAGGAAGGATTGGCACCTTCCATCTATATAAAATCTCATATTTTAACCCTTTGATTGGAATAAAACATCATCCCCATGACATCAACATTCACTTTTCATTAATGACATTATGGTCGGTGATTTGATGTCCCTTTTGGTTAATTAGTATTTTCAAAAGAAGATAATTCAACTGCAGGCGATGGAATAATTTTTATTCCCTATGAAATAATGGGATCTATGTGAATTAGAGTTCATTTTCATGTGTTGGATAAATTTTTATACATGTGCTGGAATAATGAATAGTATATGAGTGAACATTATAACTATTTATTTTAAATTTACAAACATCACATTACTATGAAAATTTAGTTTTTCTTCTCTTAATGTTTTATTTATAATACCTATATAATTTCACTATGAGGGAATGTATGATAGTTATATATGAAATATCTGAATCAAGTTTTCAATTACTATTTTCCAATAATTTTCTATTGATTTTGAGAATTGATATAATGACATTGTATGATTAAATGATGGAATATGTAAATAATTTTGGAGGGCTACAATAAAATAAGGTAAATAATTTATAAGTAAAAAACCCTTGGGAAATTAAATCTCACTGTTTCTTTATCCCCAACCATTCACACATAGGCGCACACACCTATTGAATTGTATATATTAGCAGGAGTTTAGAATAATAATACAAATTTTCATTATTATATTTATCATTAAATAATTGTTTTAAATTTATATATATATACTTTTATATTTATATTTTTTATATATTTTTATAAAAACATAATAATGATAATCCATTAAATCTATGTTATTAGATCATTCAATTTTCAAATATAATACTACAAGACTCAGCTAATTAGTAAGAGTTCAATTAGGATTGGGAATAATATTACCATCATGGTATAAAATGTTACACCGAAATATAAGTATCATAATAATTTATATATAATATTTTTTATGTATTTATTTATTTTTGAATTCATTGTGTCAATAAAATTTTAAAGAGTTATTTTTCTAATAAACATTTGAATATATAAATCTTTTTTATTAATTATAATTACATATATGTATACTATTGAAAAAATTTACAATTGATGAAATTATATCAACTATATATTATTTAATGAAAATAAATTTGATTATTAAAAAAATATTTTCCATTATTTGTTCTATATTTATTATAGAAAATAATTTATATTTTGGTATATGGTACTTCTATTAATAAATTATTGTTCCCTGAAATATAATAGATATTTTTATATCTTCAACATGTATCACCATATCAATTATCTCCACATCTATACTACTCGTACATATAACCACATCATTAATTTATGATAACCAGTATTCAAAATTGGGTTTTAGCTTGAATTTAATGTCTACGTTAAATAGATACCATATTTCATCACCTTCGATGAATTTTTTATAATTATGTTTCAACATATGTTTTGAATTTGTTTTCATATTCATTAATGTATCCTTTGTGTCTTTTTTGATTTTTTCCTCCACCTCAAATGAGGTTTTAATAAAATTCCCCTTTTCACATATGTCTGACTACAATTTTCCACATATTAAAAAACATGACATTGTCTTTGAAATATTTATTTAAAAAAATTATATTATTCTTTGAAATATCTATATATATTTTAAATCTTAATTTTTTTGTTATGCTTTTTAAAAAAATTAAATTAAAAATGTACATTGATTTTATTTTAAAAAATCTTGAAATAAATTGGTTTTAGAGTTTCATGTTTTCAAAATTTTTCAGGTGATTATTTTAATCAAGACATAGTTTTTTATCTATAGATTTAACTACATTGGAATTTATGTTTATATAAACAATAGTATAACCCTTATTGGAATTTTTTCAATATTATATCCATTAATTGACTTGTTTCTCATTTATATTAATTTTCATAACTATATTTTATAACATTAATTAACTTATATGAAAATTAAAATTTATATTTGGTTTTTAAAAAAATGAAATTTAGATATAAATATATATATTTTTATTTGTGAATCATTTTTTTACTATGTTGGATGAAACATTATATTTTTTTTATTGGATATATATTGAAAAATAAAAAAAATGAAATCATAAAAATTAGAAAAACGGAGTTATAAAGACACAATCTCTATATATTCAACCATGTTAATATATTTTATAAAATAGACATAAAATCAATAAATATATTAATAACTCTTAAATAAAATATTATGTTATTATATAAAATTAAATAAATATAGAAGAATAAATTTTAAAAATTTATAAACCTTTATTAATATATATATATATATATATATATATATATATCAATTTGTGAGGAAATTAGGAAACCAAATGTCAAATTTTTATGGTATTTGAGGAAAAATGATTTATTTTTTATATATATAAACATATCTCAGGTTTCAAAAAAAACATTATAGAGATTAGATGGTTTGGATGTGGTGGTTATGCCTAAAGAAAAACAAATTGTCCCTAAAAATTGATTTATCAAAGCCCATTAAGCCACTGTTATATTCTATATCATGTGGTGTCACTCAGTAGCCGTAGATGGATCCTCTAATATTCTTACATTTTGTCATCCTTGTGGGTTACCATGCCATCATTTCCATCACCAACAATAGTGCCACATCCACACAAAGATGTCCTTATTAGTGCCCATTATTACTAATAATGTCATTAATATTGTTAAAAAATAATTAGTATAAAAATTTCATAAAATATATAATAAAAATTCCATTTATTTACTAAAATATAATTAATATTAATTTAAAAAATTAAATCAATGTAATGAAATTAACAATAAATTTAAACTGATATTTATAATTAATTAGTAATAATAATCATTGAAAAATAATGATCGAAAATGATTAGTAATAACAAGTATTCACAAATGACTTATGGATATTTTTTATAATTATTCAATACAATATGAATGTGATTTTATCATTTTTTATTCTGTAACAATTTTTTTTCTAAAATTCCATTTGAAAATGAAAACACATACATTAAAAATAATGATCGCAATGTGTTTCTGATTGGTGTTAGACAAATTAAAAAACATTAATAATGAATTATTAATAATTGTTATAAATTATCCTTAAAATTAGAGCATGTTTGTTCTATTTTTTATGAGTTACACTTATAGATTTAAAAGGTTTATTTTAAAATGATAAGATACACTTTGTTCCATATTGATAACATCAAGTACTAGTTTGAGGTGAGAGTGATAACTAAATTTCAATAATTAATTATGGATTGTTACTATAATATATTAACCCAGTATGAATGTGTTCATTTCTTTTATGAGTAGGTAAGTAGTGATTTTTACGAAAATTTATGTCAATTGTATATATAAAGATGCACATGTAGTCATACCAGTCATACAATTCATCAAGTTGAGGTTATGATAGATCGTACACATATATAATTAATTAAGGATCTTTTTCATGAAACATCAAAACAATCTAGTTGTTTTTCTTTTTTTAGGACATTACTTGTCATTTTTACTAAAATATCATTTCAATTGGAAAGACACACCTTGACCCATCACAATCATATCATTTATCATTTTAATGTGAGAAATATTCATAAGGATAAATAAATAACTTATTAATCAGTCTGCAGAACTATCATTAAAATCCATATCCATTTAATGATTTTCTATGACTGGAACATTTTCAACAAAAATGCATATTTAAACCTTCTAATGGACTCGTCATGTCATATCGGGACCATCTTCTATCATATTGGTAGGAGGGTGATTCCTACACATCACAAATTACATATGGATCATTTTCATAATATATCAAAACATTCAGAATATTTTTTTTTCATTATATCTTTTGTATTTTCTACTAAAATTTATTTCTATTGTAAATAAAAAAAATGAAATTTTAGTAATATCGGTCAAATTTTGAGTCAGATTGATGTGAGTTAAAATATATCTATCTCAAAGTCACAATGAAAATACAAAGTGGTAATGTTACCATGATTCTTATTGCCTAATATTATTGAATTTAAAATAATTCTTATTGACTCGATGGTCATTGTTGAAAAATGTTTCTCATTTTAGAAATCATAAAGGGAAGAGGAATCTCATGTTACCATTATATCACGAGAAGTCAACATAATGGGAACATAACTTTTCTATAATTTTATATATTCCATCAATTACAATGGTTTAAGGTTACTAAAATGGACTCGATGTGATGTGTTGGATGTTCTACAATGAAAGACAATGGAAATCATAGAAACATTGGAGGATAGAAAAATTTTATGTCTTTTGAGGACTTTTTTAGATAGTTAAATGCATAAAATGAATCCAAAAAAGGCTAGTAAAAAACACTAAATATGTATTAGATAAAAATGTTATGGAAATCAACATATCAGTAGTATATAGAATAATGAAAAAATAAATTAAATAATTAATAGTAATTCACATTTTTAGGATTTTAGTATGTATACTTGACACATTTATTTTTTGATTAACATAGTTGTAGGCTCTTAGTCATATCTCTCATGGGCATGAGATGTTTTGAAAAAACCACTGCTAATCAATTATATGAATCCAGCAAAAAAAATATTAAATGTGTTATACAAAAAGAATCAAATTAAACATAAATATTAAACAATAATTAATCCCATGTAAAATGATTATACAATTAAAACATCATGATTGACTATATTATTGATTATTTTAGGGAACATGAAGGAATTTGATAAATTTCCACACTGCACATGTGAAATGGTTTCGAGGAAGAAGAATTTAGTAAAATTTTTTGTGCATAATTGAATGATTTATGGAAAAACCACCCAAAATATAACAAAAATATATACATGTACATAAAAAAGATTATTATTTGATTAATACTAAATTTAAATAAACTGATATAAATATGAAAATATAAATTTTATATATATGAAAATATTTTACATTGAAAAAATAAAAATTAACTATATGGGTGAGAAGTGGTAGCACTGATTCTCATTCAGAAATGTAGTAGGAGAAGGGGAAATAGAAGAGCTCGTGATTATTATGCACATGATCCTATAATATAACTTCTTGGGACCATTGAATAGTCCCAAACACTACATAGTATTTCTTCTATTCAAGAGGGTAATGTGATGATCTATCCAATATTAAGTGATCATTCTGTCAATGGAAAAGGTGATCAGGATAAACTGAAGTCTTTTGAATATGATATGCTTACTACTTTAACTTGTTATGAGGGTATTTTCCTCTTTCATCCTGATATAGTTAATGATGATATCATAATTGAAAATCTGATTTGAATTGTATGGTGTTGAATGTAAAGACACTGAAACCTTATAGGACTAATTTTGAAATGAAAAAATCTATGTCTTTTACGAAAAAAATATTTTTCTCATTCTGGGGTAGGTATGAGAGAGATTGGTCACTCTACCATGCACTCGGATGCTGTTATGATTTCTGAGTTGGATAAATATGAGAAGGTTTTGGAGTATAAAAATGATGTTCCTCGGACTTCTATTTTGGATTTTGTATGGATTTTTGTTTTTATACCTTTTCTTGGTCAACAAATCGTTTCACCATCTTCTCATAATCTTGATCTTAATGAGCATATTACTCTTGGGATGGTCTCAGTTAGTTGTGGAAAATATGATGGTCAATTCCCACAAGTACCTTCTTTTAAAAAATTTAGGAAAATTACAATTTTCCATGTATATATGGACATTATTAAATCATTGAATAAATTCAGCCCAATGAATGGAGATTTTTGGTCTGATTACACTGAATGTATTTAGAATGAGGAGGTCACTCTTTCTAAATGTAACATACCCATTTCTCAACCACATATAGTGAGGGAGAACCTATCTCAACATTTGAACTGGATGACCTTGTTCATGATAGAAACATAGTAGGAAAGGTAATGAAAAAATGTACTAAGATAAATTGGCATGGAAATAATCAACAACAAAAAAGGACCCTGGACAAGGCTTGGTGTCTCTACACCAATGGAGATTTTTATATTGGAATTTCCATTTGATTGGGAATTATCCCATGGTCATGTATGTTTGGAAATTAAATTTTTCAAAAAAACCTATTTATTATAGCATTGTAGAACCAAAAACTACATTTCATAATTGGAAGTCATTCAATTGGTATGAACATAGTTATTCATTTGTTTCTCCCAACAATTATCAATATGGAGAGGAATAAATTTGTTCGCTAAAGAATTATAGTACTTCACTGATATTTTATTGTCAAGATCAGAAATCAATCACTATCTCTAGGGTGATTAATTTAACATAAATTTTAGTTACCTTGTCTTTTGTTTTAATCAGTATATAAGACGAACATATATATGGATTGGTCTAGAAAAATTATCTGGAAATATGGGACATATTTCGATTATTTTAGGTGATATTAATATGTGTTATGACCAGAGGTGAAGAATAAATATAACATCTATAGGATGGTTGATCGATCATATTCTTCATGTATCGAAAAATATGTCCTTGTTGAGGACCTTATTGTATAAGTATATTTTACAAGCTGAAGAAAAACTCTTAATTTTAGACAAGAATGAAAATTTGATCGATTATTTATTCAACTGGAACAATGAAATGATGTAATTAATGGATATAGTATAACCGTTCTTATGTATCACATGGATAATACTTCTATTCTTATATATATATCAATATAAAATTTACAGTCGTCTCCCTATCCTTTTAAAATAAAAAATTCATCGATTATAAAACATATATATAGGTATTTAAAAATGGATTCATCAAAGGTTACTGTTAGTGGTATACATCTACATATTATTTCAATGTAACTAAATAATGTAAATGAATGTTAAAAAGAATGTATAACAGAATCTTTATCAAACAATAATCTTGACATTAAAAATGATGAAAATCATCTAATTCAATGTCAATTGTATAATTAGAATAAAAAGGCTCTTTCTAAGGAAGATATGAGTGCTCTTTAAAAATTCAATGTTAAACTTTATCTATTGGAAAATCATTCTAGATCATAATAAAATATCATGTAGTTGATGGAGGGTGAGCGAAAATTAATGTTATTTTAATTCCTTCTATACAGAGAAGAAGGTAAAAAGAGGACTCACTGCCTTATAAATTAAAGTGGAATGATTTATTGATGAGAAAAAAATATCTATTGTGGCTATAAATTATTTTGAGGATCCATATACAGATACTGATGTGGATAATAATCCAAAATGGTTAACAATTTCACTCCTAAAAATAATGATTTTCAGAAGATTTTTCATAATCATGTACCTAGTGAGAGGGAAATTAAAGGGGCTCTATTTTATTTGATTATTGATAGTGTTTCCAGTCCATATGGTTTCCATAATAATTTTATTATGTTATTTGTGGAATATATATATTTTGAGATATATGATTTGGTAGGATAATTTTTTAACCATGACATAAGACCATATTGTTTGAATGCTCAATTCATATCTCTGATTCTAAAAAAAGATAATCCTCTAGATATGAACAATTTTAGGCATGTGGTGATTGGGAACACTATTGAAATGATAATTAAAAAGATCATAGATTCAATAATTGGATTAATTTCCATGGGTATCATTACAAACAATATGTTTTGTTTTTTACATGTAATTAATAATATGAATTTATTAATACTACATTAGTGTGTGTCAATATTTTGAAAACTATACTGAATAATTGGAATGTGGATCATATGATGGACATTTCAAAAAATTTGGAAACAATAATGTTGTTTTTCATCAATGTCAATGTGATAATTCATGGGTTTTCTATAGATTTTAGAATGTTGATCAAATTCCTCTTAAAAGGGTCTAGGCTATTTGTAATGGCCAATTTGTCAAGTAGAGGTTTTTTTAGCATTATAGTGGAGTGATATGAGGGGATCCATAATTCATTCTTCTCTTTTCTATTATTTAAGACTACTTGATAAATTTCCTAAATAATCATGTCAATTGTGTAATATATAATAAAATTAAGGTCGGAGGATCCCTCATTACACCTTCACAACATTTATATGATGATGATACAGTTTTATTAGGAAAAAAATTTAAACTAATATATGTAACAATAATGATATTTTTTGGAAACATGAGGAATTTTATGTTCATGTGATTAATTGTAATAAATCTATAATTATATTTTTTGAAGGGGTGTCCATTTCTATGAAAATTGTGGTAGATTGAAAATATTGTATAATATAAGGGTATGTTACATTTAAATATCATGGTGCACCTCATTATATAGTAGTTTTAAAAGATGTCACTAGTAGAATATCTGATTTTGGATCAAAATTAAAATGAAAACATGGAATGTATTAAAAAATGACTCAATAACTAAGGATATTCCATGTTAATTATGTAACCATGTCAATGTTTCTTTATGATTTTCCTTATATATATGTCCTTGAATCATTTTTATATATATGGTGTTTTTGATTCAGAACATTGTATAGACTAGTTCTATTCATTAGTGGAAATATATAATAAGTTTTTGGAAGGATTGTGTTAAACATGTTGATATGGGAGGAATGGGAATAAAAGATCACAAGTGTTTTAAATAAAAAAATCTTACAAATATCACCAAGAATATTCATACATACATTTAATCATCTATGTAAATTGTTGTGGATCATTTTATTAATAAAAATTATAATTGACAATCCTTGTATATCTCGACATCGATCTGACCTACTTTTAATCATTCATAAACTGTGACATTTCCATGTTCTAAATGGGAAGTATCGAAGAACTATTCTAAAAATATATGGACATATACATGGCTATCATGGATTATAGAATTCAAAGAGTAAATATCTAATCATTTAAAAATTCTATCAATTGAAGGTTTTTGCATCTTACATATGACAGATTATATTAGACTAGAGTATGATAGATAGAAATATAATTATATGAACACTATCATATTGATGCCAATTTTAAATATATATTTCATTTCCAGTAATTATAAAACGATTAATGGTGTTTTTTATTTATTTCTCCCCTCTATGTTTTCCCTTAATAAAATTCTCGTCATTTCCCATACTACATATTTTCTAATTTATGGTATTTAGATAAGGACCCTTCAACTATAGTGGTTTATGAAACATACAAGAATTAGAATTGTGATGCTCTTCTTTCTATGTGTGAATGCATATGTGTCCCTTGATCAAGTTTCTGTCTCGTTATATTTTACATGATGTTTATGGATATATGTAGAAGATATTTTTCTGGTGAACATACCTCCTCCATCACTAATCATCTTATGCAGTAATTCAGCCAATCATGATGTGTAGGTAGTATTATTATCTAATACAACCTCTATTATGTCCTTTACAAGGGGAGCATGTAATTCCAGTGATTTTGACGATCAATTCCTTCAATTTCATGATTAGATTAGTAAAATACATATAGATTTTATTATTTATTCAATGTGATAAATTGTAAATATGAGGAATTAACATTCTGAAATTATTATTCAGTGACCTTTTTTTTGATAGGAATAAAATGTCAATGGTTAAACAAAAATTGTTGGATTCCCCCCATCCAATAACAGCTAATTTTCAATGTGGTTGGTCAACATCATGTGCACCAATTCCATCTATTGTGGTGGAATATTTATCACCAACAGATTCTATGATAAATTTTGTTAATAACACATAATTGGGGAAATCCAAGTCATTGAAATTGAGTTGTGGTCCATGATAATAGTTGTCATGTATGGAGTAAATTTAATTTGCATGAATTGGGGATTGAATCAGATTCATGCATCAAATTTTTCAATAATATAATTCACTCTCAGAAATTTCCATGGTATATGTTTCCCTTCTGTATTGATTGTATTAGTCTTTTGAGGAATCTTGAAATTTGTTTCACTGATGTCTATATAGATGAAAATCGGGTTTTAGATTCCCTTTCTATGGGATGAATTGTAGGGTAATATTCTCTCTGTTTATTTATGGAACTATTTTTTTTGATAATAATAGCATCAAACAGATGCACATGGAGATATGTATTCCTCATGTTGTAATCCACAATTTTTATGATTCGTTGTGGCGTTATGATTTTTGAATTTTTTTTTCAATAGTCGGTTTTCTTGAATACTTAACATTTTTATTAAAATTCATTAATTCATTAAATTATTTATGTATTAGGATCCACAATCGATAATTAAATGATTATCTTTATGGTCCAATCTAATTTAAATTAATTTGTAAACATTGGGATTGACATGAACTGGTTGGGATCTCTCAATTAAAGGGTCATCATTGATAGAATTTTCATCTAACTCAACATTTGTTTTAGTATATAGTACAAAAATTGGCCAATTTTATTTTGATGAATCTAAAAAAAATACCACTACATGAGATTCCATTATGAACGAATCATCATTAATCCATTCAGAATTGAAATCAACTTCATGAATCTAATTTAATAAACATTCCATATACTAATATTTTCAACCCATTTATGATGAAAAATTGGAACATGAAATGATGTACAATACAACTCTTACATCTTTTTGTTATTGCAGCGATATTCCATATTTACATTAATTGGATTTCAAACCATGGAACTAGATATGTGCATCTCCATACAGCTAATTGTCATTAAACTTCTCTATTAACTTTAATTTTTATAGAATATATAACAATTGATTACAAAACTACTATAAGAAATTACATTTTTATTTGGTCCCTTGGGAATCCATTGGAGACTACAACAATTTAATTACTATTTTTAGACAACTCCTTCTATAATTCATATCATAACCCTCCTATAAACTATTGATTTTTTATTATTTATATATATAATTCATCTTTGGATAAATTATGATCTCTAATAATTTCATTGTGTGACTAAATGTATGTGTCAAAAACAGCACTATAATGATTAATTGTAAGATTTAATTTCTCAGTCTTGATAATGGTAATTGTAAAAAAATATTTTATTGAAATATATTCTCCCATAAGGAATACTCATTGAAGATACATTGGAAGATTGATTTTTTCCACATATGAATGTTAATAAGTATATAATTCAATATATTCTTCATTAATACATTAATATTCAATGAAACATTATTTTTTACTTCGATTCATGTCATACCATTTGAAAATATTAATAAAATTTTCAAAGCGGCAATTACGTATATAGTACAAATGACCACATAGTTGAACCTCTCTGAACAAGTGACTGATCTGGTGGATCATTATATCTATAATTTATGATGTTAATAAAATATATAATTCAAATAATATTATTGCAACCTCATTTTTAATTATTGGAATGTAAATATAGTCTATACCATTAATAAATGTGGATTTAACAAAGATGCAGTGTATTGTTAATATATGGTATATATTTTGATGCAGACAAGAATGGAAAGGTATATGAATCAATTCATCCTTCAAAAAATGATATCCATGTTATTTTCCGCATTAAAATCAAATTATTATTTCATAAGACATTCATGTTATATTAATTATACCCCTATAGAACATTTATAATATTAAAAAAAGAAAAAATTAAATTTTTTTCTGTATGGATAGTGTGTAATATATTGGATTATGAAAAAATATTACCTTTACCCTTGATATCTTACAAAAATTCTATTGTTCCCAATTTAAAACTTTTTAACAAAGCATTGAATCCAAATATCAGTTTGTAGGAAAGTTTAGTAACATTCCAAAGAAACTATAAAATACAATTTTTTCTATATGAATTGAATCCTAAAAATTTCAATCATATGAACTATTCCAATACATTAATTCAATGAAAAATAATCTCTTCTTCCAACATGATTTCATATGTTTTTTATAAACAAGTTTATCACAAATAGTTCCCTTATCTTTTAATGTATAAAATAGTTAGTTAACGCTTATTGGAGATGTTTTTGTTCCGTGTTCGATATTTCCATATAATTCTATCATTTTGGATCAGTATTTATGACCTCAAAGTTAACAATTTTTATGACCTTAATCCAAAATTTTCAGGGAATGTTTCAAATTGGCTGAGTGTGTGTGTTTTCCCAATTAGGTCACTCCAACATTTCATTAATGTATTGTGCTGATAATTTTCGACAACTGGGGAAGTAATATATGATCCCTTACAACATAGCCCACAATTAGTTCATTCACTACCACAATCCCAATACCTTATATCTCATTTATCCGACATCAATTTTCTATAATCAATAGAAATAGAAAATTTTATGTCTATATCATTACCAAGATGATATGGCTATGATATAAGTATAGGCGACATAATGTATTTTCACTTCATAAATAACCGTGGATGAAACTTATAATTCTCCAACATGATGGGTCATGTAACGTGGGACAACACAGTATAGAAAAATTAATTATTGCATTTGTAGATAATTTTTTATAAATATTTCATAGATCATTTAAAAAATTTGGATACTCATAATCAATTTTATTCCACTGTAGAAATTGTTTTTGATGATGTAGGTTTCAATATTTAATTCGTGTATATGTATTCCAATAAAAGTATATTACAATTTCCTAATATCCAAATTGTAATTTAAATAATATAATGATTCGAATGTACTATATAGATTTCTTTGGAGTTGATTTATTTTTCTTTTATTGATTTTCACCACACATATGTCATTTTATCAGTGATTTATGACCCCTAAGAAATAAAATGAAATCATTTTGACACACATCTAAATTTATAGATATAATTACCATTGAAGGTTTAATTAGTTTAGTATCAAATATTTGAGATGGTAGATCATTTTTTCCTCGAATAATATCTTTTATAAGAATGTGTATTTATGTACATATGTTTCCACTTTATCAACTGCAATCATTATAAATGTATATCATCAATAATGCTGGAAATGTTCTTTATTATTTACAATTGGTATACAATGGTATCTTAGAAAAGTTATTTTACTAGTAAAAAAACTTTTAATAATAATGTTGAACATATTTTATTTCTATTTTCATTTATTCCATTATATCTCCCTAATCATTAACACAAGTATTCATATAAAATGATCCATAAACCAATTTATCAATCAAATCTGTTTGCAAATTCTATTTCTCTCAACATTTAGTCTAACAATTTTTTATATGATATATTCCCATACAAATAATCTATTATTACATATATTTCTGGAGTAATTGTACATTAATAAAAACAACATAAACATGGAAAAACTACTTGATAATGGTTGTATGAGTGCTCTATTTCAAACCTGTTTAACTCATTAACTCCAAATTTAGTCACTTTTTTAAAGAGATTTGAATTGATCTATTTTTTATACATATCAATTTTATGAGGATATTTACATATTTATCTGATACAATATTCAAATAAATAAAAATAATATATCCATTATAAACAGTGAATGTTATTGATAATTCTATCTAGGAAAACCAGCATTTTATTGTTTCAAATAATTTTAACATTCATTCAAGAAAATGGAATAATGAATTGAATAAAAAAAATTCTAAACTATGGTATGTTTTATCCAATAAATTAATCCAATGGAAGATGTTATAGACAATCCTCATCCATATCAACTTATTTGATGAGTCGTTATCCTTTAATTTTGATCATTGAAAATCATTCTCTATCACTTCTTGGCATGAACCTAGGTTTAATTAAATACTCTATGAAGCTTTAATCCATGATATGACTAATCTTTAGAGTATTATAACCAAAAGAAATGATATAAAGGATGTATATATTTACATAAATTGTAATAATAACAATTAGTGGGATGATGTTGATACAGATGACAATTGTACTCCATAGTGTTCCCTAAATGGGGAAATGCCACCAATTTTTGGGAACTGTATGTATTGTAATTAGGGATTTCTATGGGTGGAAACAAAAGGAATTGTTAAATAGTTGTGTATTTCTAGATGGATTAATATAAAATATATATAGTTTATTTTTGATGTGATGAATGAAATGATATTTTTTCTAATAATAATTAATGATTGGGTTTTGATTTCAAATACTGTTATATTTTTACAATTGTATATTAAACTAGATGAACAATTTTGTGATTTGGGGGTAGTAAAAAATTATGTAAATTATTTTTAAATGAAGAAAATGATTTTGGTTAGTAAATATTTTTTCCAATTAGATAATTGAACATTTAAGTATTAACTAATAAATGGTGAAAAGAGATTTTTTATGATAAGAAGATAACATTTATTGGTATTTTTTACAATTTAGAATTTCGATACAGTTAATAATTAAAATAATGATGATACCACAAATGTAAATTAAGGTTGAATTGAATATCATAGTGTAGAGCACATGAGGCTGAGGAATACACAATATAATATAATGATGTTGAGGAAAATGAAGAGGGATTTTCTTATTCAATAAATAAAAGAAATTATAACATCAATGAATAAAAATTAATTTGTAAATTTACTCCAATAGACTTGTATGATAATTATTTAAATTTTATGTAATATATAGTTCCAATGTATTTCAATGTATATCAAATGGATTTAAAATAATAGTTCCCCAAAGGAGTTCATATGGGGGGTTTACATTGAGAGAAATGATGTTTTTATTATTGATGAAAATGATATAATGTTGTGTCTGCTATGAGATTCATTGAATTAGATAAATAAATCACAGAGGGCATTCTATATGAGGTTAGATCAATATAAATAAAATATTTTTTTAGTGATGTATATTTTATTAAAGACTTTACATCAATAAGGAAAATCATCAAAGTATTTTGCTACTAATTTACTATGAAGACATAATATTAGAGTGTAAGAAAAAGCATATTGTTATTTTTTTAGGTCATATGAGGTATGATAACGAGATGTATATGATCGGTGATTTAAACTTTTTTCTTGGTTTATTGTTGAATCAAATAAATCATATCATATTAATTTCCCAAATCATAATATGAAAAAATGTATCCATTGTGATTTGTAATGGAATATTTTAATCCATAGAAAATACCATCGACTATTTGGATAATTTTCAAAAAATATGATGACAACCAAGTGGTAGATAGGATAGAAAATATGTACTGGGAAAATATTATACCTCACCAAAAAAATGATCCAAATTTTTCATTGATATATTTAATGTCACATTTGACAAATATTTTCCCAAGGAGAGCCACAGGCTACCGGAGAAGATGATACATCAATATGTATAAAAAAAAGTGAATTTTGGGTTGTTTGATTTTAGGGTAGTGCAACTGGACTTTTTGGGATTCATGGATGTGGGTTTGGAAGGGTTAGTGGATAACTAATGGAAATTTGTATTTATAAAAAAAACGGATTTCATTGGATCCTTTGTTTTTTTCGACCCTCGAAGTGTTCAATCCTTGGAATAAAGCCTTTGATTACTCTAAGTCTTGATTCTAGACTTGATTCAAGCATATATTGGAAAACAAGGAGCAATGATAGTATGTGGATACCACAGATATATCCAGATATCCCGATCAAGTATGTGATGGATAAAGTTCATAAAATTTTCTTGGACACTTTTCTCAGCACTTCCAAAAAAATGTTAATAAAGATACCTTTTTTCAGTGCTATATTATTATGTGTTGGTAAAATGTATCATTATGAAACTTTTCTTAGAACAGATAAATCATTATCTTAATTAGCTCTAAAAAAGTGTGGATATAGATTCCTTTAATCATTGCTTATTACTTAAGAACTAATAAAGGATTTATAAATATTATTATAAATAAAATGTTATGGAAATATATTTATATAATTATAAATATATATATAGTTTATAAATATATATAAATTTAAATATAGTAATTCAATTTTTTATTCACATATATTTAATATATTTTTATAATTACACAAATATATAAATATATATAAATATTTATATAAATTCATTTTTTATAAAATAATATTTATATCGTTATATATATTTAAATAATTATATATATATATATATAATAAATATATAATAATTTAAATAATGCAATTATATTAAATATTTAAATATATTTATTATAATATTATTGTAATTTAGATATATTTTATTATTTATTAATATTTATATAAATACATCATAAAAAATAATATTTCTTATAAATATTAATATATGAATTTATAAATAATGTAAATATAAATTTATAAATAAATTTTTTATAAATTTATTTTTACAAATTTATTTTTATCATTTTTTATGAATATTTAATCTTATGTACATGAATTTTAAATATAAGTGAAATTGAATAATAAAAAAAGGGTAAAAATGAAAAATATTGAAAAAAACTAAATGTTTTTTGAATAAATATATATTATTAAAAATATTGATCATTATTGAAATAATTATGAATAAATCTTTAATATATTAAAACATAAGTGATAAATCCACATATCATAAATAAATGACATTGATTAAATATCAAAATTTATAAAAAATAAAAAAAACTAAAACAAATTTTATCTAATTTTATGACGACTTTTAATAAAATAAATAAAATAAATAAATAAAATTAATAAAATTAATCATTATTAAATAAATTATATACTCAATATATCAAGTTATAATTACATTCTAAAATTAATACCAAATTTAGAATAAATTACATAAACATTATGTGTATGTGTTTCAATATAAGATTACATTCCCTACATAAATATTTTTATATATGCTTTGTACATAAAATTGAATTAATTATGTATATACGAATTAAATATAACACATGTTTTATGTATATTAAAATGAAATATCAAATGACATGAAATTATTTCCATTACTCAATGTAATTACTCAGCACTTTAAATTCATGTTAATTATTAATTATAACCCATTATTCACTCAGTATATTACTATTTAATGTAAAATAATAAAAATTTCCTATTATATTATTATATTTATATTAATTCATATATATATATATATATTTAAAAGATATATTTTATTAAAATTATAAAAAATTCTTTAATAAATAAATTTATTAATGTTCTTTTCAATATAAATATATCTATTTTTTGTACACTATTATTTTTACAAACATATATATTTCATTTAAATATAATATTTATTAGTTTTTTTTCAAAAATATATGTCTTGAAGACCATTTATTGATATTAAAATAAAGAAAAAAAGATGATTATAGGATAGGTTAAGACAAGACTTCATTTCAGTAATTAAGGAGTCACATGTTTTTTCATGATCTTATTTCTATTCAACCATTATTATTCTCATAAATGTATACAATCAAAAACATGACCATGTTTATAGGTACAACCTCTAGGGTATTTATCTCTAAATATTTCTACCTATATAAGTATACATTCAATTTATGCGTCATCTGATTTAGGAACGTCTGATTTTGTCTCATCCTCCGTAGTTGCCTAATCAATTTTGGAATGTCCCCATCCTCGATGTTTTGGAGAATGGAAATTATTACCTGATTTAGATTGTTTCAAATTTCCCTCTAACTTTTTATCTTCTGATTTATATTTGTTCTTATTCATTGGAGCCTACTCCTTATATTTTGAATCCTCTTGAATGGTTGTTTGTTTCATTTTAAGTTTTTTTGATGACTTAAAATCTTTTAAATTATCCTCCTGAGATGGTTTAATAGGATCATAGTAATCAAATTTATGGCCTATATTTTATTTTTGATAATAATTCTCTTTAAAATAATTTTTTTAATTATTTTCCCATCACATAATTTACCCACTAAAACCATTGCGGAATAATTATTCATGACTTTTAACATACATGTTGCATGCGGAAGAACAATTGTTTTCAATTAAGTCATCTATATAGTAGATGTAGTATCAAATATCATCGATGTCTTAAAATTTATCTTCAATGTCCCCATAATAATATAAGACTACAAAATATGTGCTTCATTCATTTTTTATTTAACAAGGCATGAACATGACATACTCAGATGTTCATGATCAGCTTATTGATCCACAAATTGATTCATTGCATATTCATCAGCGGATTGTGTATCTGTTTTATAGAATTATTATTAGGGACTTTCCTTGACATAGTGTGCATGATTTTAGATCCCTTTGTTGAGACTGGTTAAAAATTTCAGTTTTCCACAAGATCCCTCATAAGATATACCACATGATATGGGGTGCTTGGTTCATTCATGTTTTCTCCCATAGAAGAAACACCAATAATTTATTTGGTAATTAAATTTTATGCCAAGTCATCATCACCATCTCAACCATATAAATTTATGAGAAAAAGTATGTTTTCATGAGTTGAAACAAAATCCCTATATAAATTTTGACCCAAAGTGTTAAAGGAAGTGGTCATGTGAGAAAGCCCGTGGGACTCAACATAAATTGGCCTTTTTTATCATGATCATCCCACGTTCTACTCTTCCAATCAACCACACAAAAGTCTCCTAATTAACTGCATCCTATTTTTAGTAACCATTTTCCCATAACTATTAGTTGTATCCTCATAAATATTATTTTTAGTGTTACAACTATTTTCCTAGAAGCATCTATTTTTATTTTTATTTAATGATTAATTGATTTATTATAATTCAAATTAAACATCATATTATATATTTTTCATTCCTCATTTCCATGTCCCCATCCCATTATAATTTTTTTCCAATTTGAATCGCCAACCATCTAATAATAGGGAATTTTTAAATTTAAAATCTATCCATAAGAAAATCTTGAATTACTCAAATGTGCGCTGAATTGCCTCATAAAATGTAATGTCCAATTATTACATGTAATTTCTTTAATTTATATGGTATTATTCTAAGATAAGACACTTACATGACCATTGAAACTGAGCCACAATGATCTTGAAATGGCTGATAAAAAAAATTAAATAGAATGTCTGACTCATTTTCCTAAAAATGGAATAAATCATAAGTATTTTCCTAGATCAAAAAAGTGCACACTTAGTTGTGTTCCATATAGTGGGTTTACCATAGGCACAACTTAAGATTAGTCAGTGCAGGACTCCATTAATAAATACTAAAATGGAATTATTGTAAATAATCTAATTATTTTTTATATATTTTTCAAATCCTTATAACTCATGAACGATGACCCAGAATGATAATCATAGACCACCATTGAGCTCGTGAGAAGGCTCTTTCTATATGATAATTCTTACACTTGCCGATGCGGGCCAATAGTGGAAGTAATTTTTTCTTGTAAATAAAATTATTGAATAAATATTATTTTATTTTCAAATCCTTATAAAACCTATACAGTAACATGGATTGGAAAATCGAGACTACTGTTGTTCTCGTGAGGGTGTTCTTCCCTTATTTCGAGCTTAACATCATCCAGTGTAGACAAAATGTGAATGTTAATTTTGAGACATAATTATTAATAAAATAATTTAAATATAAATTATTTTATGTTCTAATCCTCATAACTCACCAATGGAAAGTCATATTAAAAATATAATACAACAGTTAATTTTAAATAATATTTTATACATTAGCAGTGCCTAACCACACCCGACATGGGTCAAATGTGAATGTTAAATTTTGTACATTTTTAATAAAATAAAAATATACATAGAAATAGTTTATTTTAATTATTTTATACTTTTACATTGAAAATACATCGCTAAATGTGGTAAAATGACGATGTGAAACTCTTTAATTCAATACATTAATGAATCAAGGTGCAATGAAGTTTCAATATGAAATAGAATGTATGATATAAATTTATTGTCGAAAAGCATCTTAAATATTTGGGTTTCAGAAAGAGGATGATTTTTCATGAGTGCTCTACAGGAGAATAGAATGCTAGAGTAATACCTTATGTTGGTGAGCAATGAATGATGGCGAACATTGAATTGATCTAGTCTTCCGATTAAGGATCTATGAATTGTGAATGTAGGTTGTGTGATATTGGTCTTCATTATCGAATGATAGACATCATGATAGGGTGTATCTTTAATTAATTATATTTACCAGTTTCTAAATCTCATGGATATGGGTGAATCATTTAACTAAGAGAATGATTAATGGATCATGTGTGATAACCTCATGAGGGGATTGATTTTGGGATAATCATTAGGAAAGTTGATCTATTTTGTAACTATGAATGGTTCTAGGAATGTTTGGTCATTCTTATAATTTAACGTGGGTAGATCTAGGGGTAAACACACCTCATGTAAAGGTAACCTACCTTCATGATAGAGAAAAACACACATAATGTAATGGAAAAAAAGGAAAATTTTAGAATCTTTTCCCTATTAAAAAAATATAAACGGTAATTCATCATGTAATTGGTGATTTTTTATTTAATTAATCAATGAAAAAAATAACAAAAGTTTCACATAAAACTGTTACCACATAGAATTACATTGGTTGAACCCCTCCAATGGCTACATTATGTTCTTATTTATCAATATAATCTACATCATCTTCAAAAAATTCATCAGACTCTAAATTGTAATATAAAAAAATCCATATTCTAAAAAAATTAAAGAACCCCCTATAGTATAGGCTGAATTTTCAGGTTCAATAGAAAAAGCCTTTGGGATTCTAGAGCTGGACTATGTTGCACAAATTTCTCACCTAAATCCAAAACACATTCTCCATCATTGTGGGTCTTTTCTAATTAACTACCACAATGAAAATACCTCTAATACCATCCAAAATAATATATATTGAGAACTCAGCATCCAGTGGTTTAAAATGAATAATAATAAAAAGATGTTCCTCCTATTTATATCATTCCTGCTTAACAATACTGGAACTCAGAACTATAATTTACCCTTTTAGACATTCCAGACTAGATACAAATTTTTCCTCCACATATGTACTTTAATATAATCCTTATAATCCTCACCCTATCTACCCATTTTAGACTTCTGATCTATTCTAGATATGGTGTCATAGAACCAACTATTTATAAATTGATTATATATATGTTGGATGTATTGAATATTAATAAAACATCTAATTTCATATAATTTTTTGTGCTACATTAATATAATTTAGTAACATCCTAAATTATAAATGTTATTAGTTTGGTCAAAAAAATCTCTTCAATGATTATATCCATTAATAAATATGGAAACATTATTAAATAATGTTATACAATAGTATAACATACTATAATGGGACACATAGTACATAAAATATAATGTCTAAGTACTCCAAATAGGGTGATGTTTCTTCTCATGAAGTTCACAATATTTAATCTGTATGATTGGATATTATGAAAACAGACCAACTAGTAGGATATTTGTATGTTTTTATGTTATTAGATATTCATATTTTCTATAAGGTTTAATGTTACTTATATGTAAATATTATCATTAATTAATTCCAGGAATCATGAATTTATATTTTCTAAAGAAAATCATGATGGCATATAATTTTGCTGAGGTAGGGTATGTTGGGTTTTCATAATTGATATAACATTAATGTATATGTCATGGAAGGATTGGTACCTTACTTCTTTATAGAAGTTGGTAGTTTTTCCCATTGATTGGAATAATACTTTTTCCCAATGAAATAAATATTCACTTTTCATTAATGACACGAAGGTCTATGATTTATGGTTCTTTTCGATGCATCAGTATAGTAAAAACAATATAATTTTGCAGTAGGTGTTGGAGTAATAATTATTCCTGAATAGATCATGGGAGCAGTGTGAGTTATGGTTCTTTTCCATGTGTTGGATAAATTTTGATACATGTGATGTAATAATGAATAGGATATTAGTGAACATTAAAAATATTTATTTTCATTTTACAAAAAACACATAATGATAATATGATGGCCTACAACTCTTAATTTTTTAATTATACTATCTATACAATTTTACTATGAGGGTATTCATTTTACTTATATATGAAATCTTGGTAACTAATTTTTAATTCATATTTCCCAATAATTTTCTATTGATATTGATAATTGATATTGTGATATATTATGTCTAAATTATATAATATATGATTAATTTTTTTTTGTGACAATCAAATAAGAGAATGAACTTATAATAAAAAAATCATTCAGAAATAAAGGATATCTAATTCAAAAAACAACAAGCTTCTCACATTGGTAGACGTAGCTATTTAATTGCATATAGGGACCGGAGATTAAAATAATAAAATCAATTTCCATTATTATACTTATCATTACATGTTGTGTTTTATTTTATTTATATAATATTATATATTTATATTATTATATATATTTTCGTAGATATATTAATGATAATCTATTCAATCTAGGCTATTACATTATACAATTATCAAATTTCATATAACAATACTGGGATAATTATTAAGGGTTATATTTGAATAGAGAATAACATTAACATCATGAAAGAAAATATTACACCAATCGATATGTATCACATTAATTTATATGATATATTATTTATGTGTTTATTTATTTTTGAATTCATTATGTGTGCCAAATTGTGGATATTTTTTTATCAAATGAAAATTTCAATATGTATATCATTTTTAAAATTAAATATAATTCATAATATGTATACAGTTGAAATAATTTACAGTTTATGAAATTATATAAAAAATATGTTGTATCCTTAAAATAAATTAAAATAATAGAATATTTTTTTCTTCTTCATCATTTATTATAATAACTAATGTATATTTCGGGATATGAAACTACAATTATCAAATCATTTTTCCCCAAAATATAAAATATTTTGTCAGTGCCTCATCTTGGATCCTGATATCAATTATCTCTACATCGATATTCCTCAATCATGTGCTCATATTATTAATTAACTTTAACATTTAATAAAAATTTGGGTTTATATAGAATTTATTATCTACATTATATAGATATAATAATTCAAGTTCATATATAAAAATTATAAAATTATATATTAACATTCATTTTGAATTTGTTTTTATATTCATTAATGTTTCTTTCATGTCTTTCTTGAGGTTTTCCTCTAAAATAAGTGAGGTTTTATGGAAATCTCAATTTTTACCTTGCCCATGAAATAATTTCTCACCTATTGAATAACATGATATTTCCATTGAAATATTTGTATCAAAAATATCATCTGTTCTATTAAATATTTGTATATATAGATAATACTAATCTTTTAGTTATTATTATGAAAAAAAATATATAATAGATGTTTTAGGACTTTATGTTAGTAGTTCTTGAAATAATTTGTATTTATAGATTCATCATTAAAAATTTCATCACTTTTTTATTTAAATCTTTGCATTGTTTTTTATCAATAGATTAACCTACAGGGGAATTGATATTTCCATGAAACAGAGCAAGACCATTATTCGATTTTTCTTTTTCTTGATTATATATATTATATGATATGTTTCTCGTTGATATTATTTTTCTGGTATAGGTTTTTTATTAATATTTTTCTTATATAAAAATTAAAATTTATATCCTTTCATTATTATTCTAGATATTAATATATAAATATATATATATTTTTATTAGTCAAACAAATTAATATTTTTTCAATTTTTGTTTAATCATTATAGATTAATTATTAGAGAAACTTTTTTAAATAAAAAAATTAATTAATGAAAATTTAAAAAAGTGTGTTATATAATCATAATCTCTATTTATTCAATCATATTCATATATTTTATAAAAATATACATATACATAAAAAATATATATGAATTAATCTATGAAAAAATATAATGTTTCAATATAAAAATAAATAAATACAAAAGATTAAAATTTAATAATTTATAACGTATTTAATAATAATTATATATATATATATATGTATTTGTGTGGAAATTAAGAATCCAAATATCATTGTGTTCAAGATATATATAGAGTAATGAATTATTTTTGAATTATATAAACATTGTTCGTGTTTCAAAAAACAAAAATTATAGGGATAAGATGGTTTGGTGGTGCTTGTTATGCATGAAGAAAAAACTATTATTACCCAAAAAAATTAATTGATCAAAGGCCATTAGACTGTTGTTCTATTCCATATCATGTGGTGTCACTCAGTAACCAAAGACTAATCCTCTAATATTCTTCCATTCTGTCCCTTTTGGGTTACCTCACCATCATATCCATCAACGAAAGAAACACCACCTCCACTATTCATTTTTTTATCAATGCTCATGATAAATAATAATATTATTAATAGTTTTAAAAGAAAAAAACATCATAAATGATATGATTAATTATCAAAGTAATAATTAAAATATAATTATTAATAAATTTAAATTTATAATTTAAATAACGAAATTATCAATAAATGTAATATGATATTTATATATAATTAGTAATAAATAGTAATATAATCATATTTTGTTATATTATTATTATTTTATTTAATAAAAAAGATAATTATAAAATATATTGAATGTTCAGTTACCACACTTACTTAGTCAAAAATGTTTAAAATGTAAATAAAAATACACTATGACCAAAACATGTGGCATATAGGACGCCACCAAACCATAATTGTGGCATGATCGATATCCCTCAATAGAGCAATCGAAAAATCCCCAAATTTAAATTCATAACCACCACCATGGATTGTTTCAATTCCACACCATATCCTGATGTCTCTAGAAAAAATAAATGTCCAACCAATGTATTCAACATCCGATATATACATGTCTCAACCTGAATCCCAAGGTCATTGAAATCTAATATCTCAATGACTTTGCAAACTCAGGGTCACCACTATCCCATTGATTCCAACTAAAACATTATTCAGTCCTCCCCTCAAATCAATAATTCTTGACAGCCACCCAATGGCATCATGATCCTTTGATCATCGCCGTGCACATGATTGACGTAATACACACTGAAAAACATACATCAATACCACTCTTCACACTCCCCATGTTGTAATTCAAGGTGGTTGACCATTGACATGGACTCTACCAGTGCTCTACTATAGATCTTCCCATAAAATCTATGCTATAATCACATGGATAATATCACAACATTTTCAATAACACAAACACCCAAATGAGAGACATAAACGCATCTTTCTGAGATTCTCCTACCAGTTCCCATGCGAATAGTATCGTAGAACTGCAGTCTCCAAAACAAGTCAAGCACACCCCCACATAGATCCTAGGTCTTCCATTCCATATAATTTCACCATCTATTGCCTCCATTACATTCTTACATCCCTCACAGGCCCCCATCAACTGATATAAGATCCTCATCATCATTCATCACTTGTAAACCAGTAGTTTTAAAAACAAAACATCGCCTATTCAAGGTCGTCGATCCACTTTATCCCATTCTTATATTGAATTTGTCCCCCAACACATACACCGAACATGCGGTAGTAGCACACACATATCATCACCACCGTCAAAAATGATTAATCCCTCATCACACAATATATATGAAAACAGATCGTTGGGGAACCCATCTCGTTCCTCCACAAACACACAACTAAATGTAGTATGTGTAGAATATTTTCAAGATGCAAACATTTGACTATGGCTAACAATCACATCATATATACATTAATAGATGGTTGTCAGAATATGGGCCCAAACATTTATCGAGAGAGACTCACTATTTATGAGAGAGACACTCTACATTCATTGATAATAATAATAATGTATTTATCATTATTTCCATATAAATTATTTTATATTTATTATTTTTATGTCTAATAATAATATTAACAATTTTAATGATGATGATGAAAATAATATTTTTATTATTAGTAATTATTTATATTATTAGTTGTATTATTATAATGTATTATCATATTAAAAATTAATTTAATTATATACAAAATTTATAAAAATATTATTTTATTATTAAAATATAAATTATTTTATTATTATGCTTATTATTACTGATTATTAATTTTTACTAAATTTGGTTTTATAGTCAATATTATTATTAGTTATAATAAATAATATGAAATTTTAATTATTATATTTTTAATCAATTTATTATTTACATTACCAGTTACATTAATAATAAAAATATTTACCTCATTGTTCCGATGTTTTAGGGTAATCATTTTATATATTCAATAATATAATTCATATTTAATAATAGTTTATTTCATAAAATTTAATAATAATAAAATAATTAATAATAAATCATAACAATGTATTTTATAATATCTTATCCATGTGGAATTGTTAGGGATTTTTAGACAAAATAAACAACTCCAAATTTATTAATAGATAAATAAATCTACAATGAGGATAACAGGTCTACCAAGGCACAATCACCCCACACCAAAAAACAGAAGTTATATCATTCAATTCCCTTTAGTGACCAAATAAATAGGATATATTTCTTTTCCTTTGGGGTATCATCCTCTCCAACATGACTTGGTGTATTGTGGGAACATGATCCTGAACATGTGATGATTTAGAGGATTCACCAATGGTGGAAAAATTATACATATTCTAGGAGATATCTTGAAAATAAATTTTGTATTTAGATTGAAATAGATACACAAAATTAATTTACAAAAACTATTTCATAATTATGTGATCATTGAAACCATACACTTCGACTTCTATCTTTTAGTTTATGGATTAATGTTTCAAGAAAATCATATCAACCACATTATTACCTAGGCCTCAAATAGGACGTTCTTATTCAATATCATTGGGAGAAATAATAAAAAAATATATCTCCCATGTAATGACACATTATTAATTCTACGCCCTACAAATAATGTTGTATACTATTCTTATAAGAACATAAAAATTGGATGCTTCACTCCAATGAGAATACTTAATTCCCACTATGAGACATATACATGAAAATTCCATCTACAGTGGATGTTCCTATGTACGATATTTCCATAACAATTTAGGTGCATACACACATGCCTTAGAGTTCATGGGGGTCCACTAGGAAGCCCTATTCATCCAACGATATTTTATAATCATTAGGCATATACACAAATTATACACATGTATATGACCATGATATTATTATAATGATTGATCACTAATACCAAAATACATTGTATTTATTTCTCATCCAAGAGTAATTTCTGTATAAGGTTCATTGACAGTACATACATGCCTAACATGAAAATTCTCAACACCCTATTGGAGGTATTTTTGTAATTAATCTGCAACAATCCACTTAAATGGTCTGACCACCGACTAATCTTCGGATGCATCAAGGATTCTACCTTTCATTGTAATTAATAATGATATAGGTTCGTGCACTTTATTTTTCCCTATAAAATCCCCAATATTATGTAATTTCATCTTTTTCATATACTGGGAATAATTTTAGAATTCTACATGACCATTAATATCAAATGCATCTATTACAAGGAAACAATCAACTATTTACAGATCTTTACGAATTTATTCTTTAATTCAATCTAATACAACATCAACCCTACATCTCATCTGGAAAACATCTCCCACACCTTCAAAATGTTTAGTTGGTCCACCCCTGCATGCATATGCACAATAATGACATTTCCTCCATGAAGCTCCATTCTCATTGAAATAGGAATGATAGTCCCCTGACAGGCCACATCAATAAAAGAATATGTTATATCATGAGAATTATCATGTTCCACTACATCTTTGGAATAATTCTTGAAAATATTTTTTCAAATTGTGATGGAATTATACCCCGCCAACCTATCCACATTATCGTCCATATTGATGTTACATTGGTCCATTAGGTGTCCAGATTTATTATACGAAGAAAAATATAGAATCGATAGACATCATATAGAAGAGTGTTCAATATATGAAAAACATCAAAAATTCATGTGGACACTAAATATCAATTGAGAGTTAATTCATGTAGTTAACAATAATTAGAAATAATTTTCAATAAGATCATGGAATAGATAAATATCAAAAAAAATTGTGGCAAAGTGACCATATCTTGGATGATCAGGCCCATTAATAATATTAATAAGTGTCCAGACTACATTGAAGACATCCTACATTATTTTTCATTTCCAAAAAACCATATCAGGCCCCTGTCTCGGATCATCGATTTAGTGAGTGATTTTCTAGTTTAAAATCGATCAAATAGTTGATCACATTCATGAATGATGTGGATACCTAGATTCAGTGATACTAGGCCACAGCTTCAGCAAATTAATTTGGGTTAATTCTATGAAAATGTAATTGAAATAATCCCTTTCCTGTTGATATCATTATAAAATCATCAAATCCTCAAAAATGATGAATCATGATCCTTAGATCATCTTGTTTCCCACAATTACCTTTCATATACTAAATCAGGAGCATGAATATCTAATTTTCATTCATCAATATGGTATTCAAAAAAATATATACTTTTCCTCTATGTAAGAAATGAGTCCATTCTTTGTAAAAATACATTTAAATTAAGTATGAGGGTCATAAAAAAATATATTGTTTGTACACATAAAAATAAACCTACATGAAATATAATAATGGTTCTTACTAGTCCCAATGAATGACTATAAATTATATATTATAAATAAATCATAAATGTAACAAGACACACTAACTACACATATACAAAATAATTTAAAATAAAAATAATTTATTAAAAAATAATGGAAAATATATTCAGTGGACCAAATTATTTTTATTTAAAAACATATACTTCTATAAAATATGACATTAATAGTTCTAGTAATGGATTCTACCTGTGATAAATAATAGATGACTACCAGAGATAGATAAAAATCCATAGTACTTTATCATCACAAAATATGTGATGCTAAAGGGGTCCATTATCAGAACTATAACTAGAACCGATAATATGGTCTTTATCATTATTTTGCAAGCACATATAAAATACAACATTTTTTATTTCCTCTAGATGTGATGATAAAGGTTTCAATTACAAGGGCATAAAATATAAGTGGAAATGGACACATTTATCAGAATATCTACAAGAATGGATAAAGGACCCCATTATTATTGACTCTTGTGGTGTTGACAATGATCTCATTTATCATCACTACTGGAGGAGATGTTAAAGTCTCATGAAATAGTGTGTTGTAACATCACCATGATATACCAAAAAGACCATAAAATTAGAAACACCCATAGAAAATACAATAATTAAATGAAATACAATTATCAACACAAATACAAATAATCGATATATTTTTACATTTAAAATAATGGTTTGTACAATTACATCAGTTGAAATTGTTAAATTAATTAAAAAACATCAAATTTCATGTGTATTTTCATCATAATACATTATCTAGGATGAAAGACACATTTCAATGAAAATATTTCTTATCTTATTCACAGTATAAATATATTACATATTTTAATTTTTAATTTTATATTAATCATTGATAAAAACTAGGAACATTGTGCTTCAGATTGAGTGGCCTTTGTTTCTTACACGTCACACTGTCTGTTTTTAGTCTTCATTTAATATATTTATAAAATTAAACTAAATAATTATAATATAAAAATTATAATTACATTACTTATGTGATATTTGATAAAAGGATTAAAAAATAATCTAGCCTCATTTTATCAGTTTTGGCGATGTGATGCATGTTATAAAGTAAAATGGAAATTATATATTGAAAATATGCAGCATGAGTCATACCGGTAAAACCATGTTTTGGATTTTGTGGTGGATGATTAGTATGCATCTCAAATGACATGTACTTTGTTTTCTTAATCTATCACATCAATCTGATTCAGTTTTATTGGTTTTGAGTACATCACATTCCTTTTCATTGAAATGGCATTATAATCTCATAACACATAAATTTACCCACACCGTTCACATAATGTATCATTTTGATGTGATGCCAATACCAACTAATCACAAATAATTTATGAATCACATAACAAAATTATAAAGTCATTTCAATAATGTTTTCTATATTTTTATTAACTGAAATATTTTGAACTATGATTTCGATTTAAACTGTTATCGGACACAATGTTTCATTCTAGAAACATCGTGTAGAAGATTGAGTTTTAGATGATTCTTACATGTCACCACTGACATAATGATTTTTTCTAAAATATTCAAATCCATCAGAAACAATTTTCATAGTTTTTATTAGGACACTTGTCGTTTTTATCAAAACTGAAGTCAATTTTCAATAAAAATATGCACTTGGAGTCATACTAGTCACATTGTGCATTGTATTGAGGTTACACGAATTCCTAAAACTGTAAAATGACCAGTGCATAATTTCTCTAATGTTTAGAAACTATCCTATTATGTTTTATCTATTTTGAGTATGAAAATTATCTTTTTTAATAAAAGAGTATATTTACATAGAAACATGCACATTGATTCATACAAGTCACATCACGTGTTAGTCAGATAATGGACTATATCATAAACATCATATTTGACTTATGAATCAACATCCAAAATTATCAGGAAAATACTTTTTTGAATCCTTGTTTTTAATTGAGTTACACTTTCTAAACAAAAATTTCAATTTAAAACTGATAATAAATTATTTGATTGATACAATGAATATAGTTAATTATAATAATATTTAGAAGATTTATAAACATCAAAAATAATATATATTTCACTTCCATATATTAATGAGAAAAATTGAATGGAGTTTCATTGTTTTTGAGTAGATCAATTGTCATATTTTAGAATTTTTTTGTCAATTTCAAATTAAAAGGTGAACATGGAGTCATTCGGGGACATCTTAAGTCATATTGTGATAATGCTAATTCCTACATATCTCAATTTACATATGGACAATTATCAAAAAAATTTAAAACAATAATATTGTGTTTTATAGGTTTTTATTTTGTCACATTCATTTATACAAAAATGTAATTTTAAATAGGAGACACCCACATTGTCTTATACTGATCACATCATTTATCAGTTTCTTGTGAGATAGATTCCAAATTGCCAAAAATGACTTCTGAATTTTTGTTTCATAATTTATAAACAAAACATATGAAGACTTGATCAATTTTTGGTAAGTGAAACTTCATGTTTTAAAATGTATATTTTAAACTGATAAAAAACACTTTAAGACATATCGGGATCATGATGTATTATATTGAGGTGGAATTATTTCATATATATCACAAATTACATATAGAAAATTTATGAAATATGTCAAAATGATTTTAATGTGTTTTATAGGTTTTGAAATTTTCAATTCAACATTTATTAAAATTAATGTCAATTTTATATAAAAATATTTGATCTGAGTCCACCAGTATCAACCTGTTTCAAATTGAGGTGATGAAAATTTCTACATGTCACAAATGTATTATAGATTGTTTCATAAAGTATCAATACAATATGAATGAATTTTACCATTTTTGTGTATGTTACATTTTAAAAAAATCATTTTTAACTGAAAACACACACATTGAATCATAATGAAAACTTATCAATTTAAATTGATTTTAGACCAATTGAAAATCATGAAAAATGACATATTAATAATTGATATAAATTATTATGAAAAACCCAAATATGTTTTCTCAGATTTCAGTAGTCGATACTTATAGAATTTAAATGTAGATTTTAAACTGATAACAGACCCATGGACTCTTATCTAGTTCATCGTGAATTAGATTTAGGTGAGAGTGATAACTAGAATTCAAGATTTAATAATGGATCATTACCCAAAATTATAAACCCAATTTGAATGTTTTTGCTCTGTTTTGAGTAAGGAAGTTGTCATTTTTACTAAAATTGAAGTCAATTTTAAAGAAAAATATTCAAGTGGAGTTATACCAGTCCCATCATGCATTAGATTTAGGTTTAGCTAACTGTTATATATCGTAAATGAATTATGGATATTTTTCATTAAATATCAAAAAAATCCGATTGTGATTTCATTTTTAGAGGTCATTATATATATTTTTTACTATAATAACATTATTAATTGGAAACAATTACTTTGACTCATACCAATATCATCATGTATCATTCTAATCTGAGAATGATTTATATACATAATAATAACAAGGATTACTTCTACTAAATTATCAATACAATCCATGAGCATTTATTGATTTTCAATGAGTTGCACATTTATAGATAAAATGCCTATTTAAACCATATAACATACTCTTAGCATCATAATATGAACATCGTTTATCATATTTAGATGATGAAGATTCCTACAAATCAAAAATGACTTATAGATCATTTTCATAATGTATCATAACATTTAGAATATGATTTCTTATTTTTTTTATCAATATTATTTTCTACTAACATTAATTACAATTGTAAATAAATAGAATTACATTGAGTTATATCAGTCATTACATGAGTCAAGTTGTGGTGAAGAAAAATTAAAACTAACTCTAAGTGTCAAATAAAATTATATTTACCAATTTTACGATGATTTAAATTATCATTGTTATTTTTATTTAACAAATATTCATAATAACTCGATGTTCATTGTTGAAAAATGTTTCTCATTATTGATGTCCTAATGAGAAGTGAAATATCTTGTTCTAATTATATCTCGAGAAGTCACAATAATGGAAACACAATAATCATGTACTATTATATATTTCAACAATGAGAATGTTTTAATTTTTATAACAATGACTCGATGTGATGTTTTGGATGTACGACTATGAAAGGAATTGGAAATCATAGAAACATTGGAATATAGGAAACATTTTATGTCTTTTCAGGATTGTTGTAGATAGTTGATATAATATGATTAAATCCCTAAAAGGTTAGGGAAAAACACTAATAATGTATTTGATATTAATGATATTGAAATTAACTACTGAATAGTGGATAATATGATGAATAAATAAATTAAATAAAGAATAGTATTTCTCATTTTTTGATGGTTGTATGTATTCGTGAAAAATTTATTTTCAACCATAATATTGTTGAAATCTCTTAGTCTAATTTCCAATGTGTATGAGATGTTATGAAAAAATCACCACTATTCAAATAAAAGAATCCACCTATATACAAAAACACTTATTACATGACTAATACTAAAAGGAATCAAATTAATCATAAATATGAAACAGTAAATTAATATTATGGTAAATGATTATTCTAGGAAAACAATACAATTAACAATATGATTTTGTAGATAAGGGAATATGAAGGAATGTGATAAATTACAACATGACATTGGTGAAAAGGTTTTGAGGGAGATGAAATCTATGGGTTTCTTCTACATAAAGGCATGATTGATAGAAATACCAACCCAAATCTAAAAAAAAGAATACATATGAATAAAAAAATTATTATGTGACTAATACTCAATATAAATAAACATCAATAAATATGAAGATATAAATTTGCTATATTGAAAATTATTTTACTTTTAAAACATAAAAATTAAATCTGTGATTATTCAGAGGTAACATTGAAGCTCATTCTAAAAAGACAGTAGCAGAAGGATAAATGGTAGTGCTCATGATGATAATGAAACTGATCATATAATATAACAAGTGGGGACTATTGAATATGTCTATACTCTACATAATCCTTCATCAATTCAAGTGGTTAATTTGATGAACGAGCCCACATTAATTGATCATTATATCACTAGAAAACATTAGATGGATAAATAGATGTTCTATTTAAAAGCAATATTTACTACTTCAGTTTGGTATGAGGGTATTGTTTTTTATAATTCTAGTTTTTTTAATACTGATTCATTAACAGAACAAACCAAGATTATTTGTATGTTGTTGAATGAAAAGACACTAAAACATTACATGCCTAATTTTGATAGGCAAAAATATCACTCATTTAAGGAATATTATTTTTATCATTCTAGGTATGGTCTGAGAGAAATTGAAAACAATACATTTCCATTAGTTGCTGGTAGGATTTCCGATTTGCATATATATGAGATGGTTTTTTAGTCTAATTAATATATTAATGGGACTTATTTTGGATGTTATAGGGAATTTTCTTTTTATACTTTGTTCGGGTCAACATATCATTACAACATATTCTAATCATAATGCTCTAATAGAGAATATTACTCTTATGATGGTCTCATATAGTTGTGGTAACGATGATGGAAAATTCTCTCAAATACATTATTCTAAACCATTTTTTATCATGGCCATATTCCATGACTCTGAGGAGCATATTAAATGATTAAATAAATTCATCCCATTGAATGGTGTTTTTGGTCTGATTACACTGAAGTCCTTCAGAATGAGGAAGTCACCCTTTCTATTCCCATTTGTATACCCCTTCTAGTGTGATTTCCAGTATCTAAATATATGAACTGTATTTCCATAGTGTTTATACGAAGATAGTAGGGACTTGAATGAATAAAATATTTTGTATGAAGAATAAAAAAATAATCTACAACAAGATGGTCCCCAAAAGAGGCTCATGATTCATCACTAATTGATATTTAATATTGGAATTACCATGGGATTACAAAGTCCCATATGTTCACAGTCATTATGATATTAAATTTGACCAATAAACCAATAAATAATTGCATTGATGAACCCCAAATTACCTTTGTTTATAGGATGTCCTTCTAGTGGTCTAAACATATTAATTTTTTTGATTCACACAATTATAATCATGATGGTGAGTAATCAATTTTTGTGCTGAAACATTATAGTGATTCCATAAGATTTTATTTACATGTTCAGTATTCATTCACTATTTCAATAGGGATGAATGGAATTGACATTTTAGTTATATTTATCTATGATTTTAGTCAGTATATAAAAATATTTGATATTTGGATAGATATGGAAAATTTATCTCGAAATATGGGACAATGATGGATTATTCCAGGTGATTTTAATATTTTAAAAGCATAGTGGTGAAGAAATGAGATAGCATATTCATGATGGTTGCTCAAGCGATTTATTCCTATATTAAAAAAATTACGGCCTTGTTGAGGCCCCTTTTTTTAGTTGATTTTACCTCGTGTAGAAACATAATTACTTTTAGACAACAATGAAAATTAGATCAATTTGTTATCATATAGGATGAACTAAATTTGAATATTAATATATCTATAATTTTCCTCATATATATCTTATAGATAATAAACCTATTGAAATATATATAACAATATAAAATTTACAGTCAACCTCCAATCCTTTTAAATTTAATATACATATCTTATGATACCTATAAATACGGAGATAATCATATAGGCATGGTAGGATACTTTTAGTGGTATTACTCTTAATATTAATTCAATTAAACTATATAATTTAAAGAGAATAAAAATATAATGGAGGAAATATTCTTTTTTAACATTGATCATGATATTAAAAATGATGAAAAAATCTACATCAAATACAATAGTATTATTAGAATAAAAAGGATATTTTTAGGGACAAGATTAATTTACATTACAAATTCAATTATCTACTATCTCTTAAGTGAAATTATTCCAGAAGTTAATACAATATCATGTAGTTTATAGGGGGCAACAAAAACTCAATGTCTTTTCAATAATTTTATAGATAGAAGAGGGAAAAAATAGGACATTATACACTATAAATTAATGGGTAAATATATATTTTTGAGAATGAAATATCTAATGTGGATATCAAATATTTTGAGGATCTATATAATGATAATGTTAATGATAATACCCCACAAATGGTTGAAAATATCACTCTAACTATTAATAAAGTTTTATATAGAATGCATACTCTAGTATATAGTGAGAAGAAAGTTAAAGTGACTCTATTTTATAAAGATTATAAATTATTTTTTTGGTCTAGAATGTTTGACTAATAATTTTCTTTCATTCCATTGGGTAAATTATTTATATTTGGAGTTATGATTTTGTTAGATAATTTTTTAAACTTGAATAAAATCCATACCGTGTGAATGTTAATTTCATTTATATGATTCTTGAAAACCTGAATTCTCTAGATATGATTGATTTTAGGCTTTTATAGATTAGAAAAAATATTTAAATTATAATTAAAAAGGTCTCGGATTCTCTAAAAGGATTTATTTCCATGATCTTCATTATCAATCACCTTTTTTTCTTTTTACCTTGATCTAATATTCCTAATTTAATTATACTTCAATAGATTGTGTATACATTTTGAAAAATTGATTAATGAATTCGAATATGGATATGATGATTGACATTTCATTGTTTTTTATACGATAAAGTGATGTTTCATCTTTGTCACTGTATTAATTCCTATTTTTTCCATAGATTGTAGAATGTTTATCAAATTCATCCTAAAATTTTTGAGGCTCTTTGTGATGTTCAATGTGTCACCTTAGATATTTTTTAGCATTCATTTGTAGTGATATATGGGGATCAATAATTCATTCTTCACTTTAATAATGTTACTGACTTCTTGAGTAATTGCTTAAAAAATATTGTGATTTGATGATTATATCATCAAATTATGGTAGACATATCTCTCATTGAACTTTATTATCTTTTTAATACTAATGATATAGTTTTATATGAAATTTTTTTTAAATTAATATATCTCACATTAGTGAGATTTTTGGGATCTATGAGGATGTTGTTAGTCATGCGATTAATTATAATAAATATTATATGATATGTGGTGAAGGGGTTACCATTGATAAGTAAAATGGGATAGATGGATTTTTTTGTGTAAAGACAGGGTATGTTCCCATTACATAACATGAGGAACATCTATTTTGGGGTTGTGTTAAAAGATGTCACATGTAATATATCTAATTCTATATTACTAATCAAATGGAATATGGGAACTGAAAAAAAACATGTCTCTAGAAGAGTGGGAATGATTTGTTAATTCTGTAATCACTTATATGGTAGTTTATGATTTCTCCTTTTGTATATGTCCTTGATTCCCTCATATAGAGATGCTGATATTTATTCAGGGCATTGTATGGAATGATATGATTCATTAGGGGACTATTTTACAATTTCCTAGAACAATTGTGTCAAAAATATGTATATGGGATGAATGGGAGTAAATGAATACAGTTATTTTAATGAAACACATCATTAGAATTTCACCTATAATCATCTTACATACAATGATTCTTCTATAGATTTTTTTTGTTAATTATTTTTTTTAATTAACATTATTATGAATACTCATTTTATATCCCATCACTCGTATGGACAACTATTAAACATGTATATGATATGATTTTTCTATTTTCTAAATGGGCATTTTCCATGAACTATTCCCAAAATATATGAACATATTCTTAGGAATCGTTTTTTATATCATAAAATTTGTAAATATCTCATAATTTAAAAAACATTCAATTTAATGTTATTTCATATGACCTGTGACAAGATTATCTCAGGCTACAGTATGATAAAAAAGTTATACAGATACATACACTATCATTTTGAAGGTAATTTGAAATAGAACTATCATTTCTAGTAATTTCAATATTCGAAATGAGATTGTGATTTTTTTCTTCCATCATGGTTTTCTAATGTTAAAATACCATTCGTTTCACCTACTATATATTTTCTCATTAGTTGTATTGGGAGAAAGACACTTCAACTGTAGTGGATTATCCAACATGTGGGAATCAACATTGTGCTAGTCACCATTCTCTTCATGAATGGATATGAGTCCCTTGATCTTTTTTCTTTGAACAGATCACTTTTACATAAAGATTTTGGAGATATGTTCATGATAAATGTGGTTGTAAACATACCACCTCCCTCTTAGACAATATTTGGTTTTCAATCATCCTAATTGGATGTAGTGACTAGGTACATGAAATATTATTATCTAATACAATCATTATTATTTCCTTTACATGGAGAGAGAGTAACTCATGGGATTTTTACGATCAATGCATATCATTCCATGCTTCAATTAGTGAATTACATAGAGATGTTATGAATGATTCTATGTGAAAAATTGGAAATATGATGAATTAAAATTTTGACCATTTATTCTGTGATCTGTTGGTGTTTGTGGTAGGATTAAAAAGGAGATGATTTCTAAATATATCTAGTGTATTACCCCCATCTTTTAACAGATAAATTTCAATGTAGATGGGTCAACATCGAGTGCACTTGTTCCTTCTAGTTGTGGTTTAATATTTCACACATATATATTTTTTGATAATTTTTTTTAATATCACATCATTGGGGGCTTCCATGTCATTGAAAATGATTTGTGGTTCATGACAAAAGAGTTGACGTTTGGTGTACATTTTTGTCGGCATACATTGTCGATTGAGTCAGATTTAGGCGTCCAAGTTTACATTCATAGAAGTCACTTTTAGAAGGATCCATGGAATATGTTGCATTCGGGGATTTATTGTATTAGTCTTGTTGACAATCCTGACATTATTTTTAGACATATCTACATAGAAGAAAATATGGTGGAAAATTTCCTTTCTATGAGATCAATAGTAGGGGAAAATTCCAGCTGGTCATGTCTGTCCTTTTGTTTATTTAATGAATTGCTTCAAAAATATGCACATGGTGATATATAATCATCTCTTTTTATACCCCCATTGTAAATATAATTTTTTATTTATTACTAATTTTTTTAGGAGTTTGTTTTATTTCATCATTATTCTTTTGATTAACTCTCTTTCACTCATTAAAGTTTTAATGTATTTGGATATTATATCAAGAATAAAAACCTTCTATTTATGGTCCCATTTTATGTAAAATACATTTTATACATTGCGATTGACATGAACATATTTCTATTTCACAATGAAACATTCATCCTCAGTTGAATTTTCATTTAACTCGTCATATGTTTTACTATCATGTAGGAAAAATGGCCAATGATTGATTAATGGAACTAAAACATTAAATAATCTCTCTAAATATGATTTCATTATGAATTACTCATATTTTATACCATAAAAAATAAAAATCAACTTCATGAATCCCATTTAATCAAAAGTCACTACAATAATATTTTCAACCCATTTGGGTTAGAAAAGTGGATCATGAAATTTTATATAATACAACTTTTATAACTTTTTGATTATGCCAAAATATTCAATATTTTCATTAATTGGATTTGAATCATTAGAACTGTATATGTGCGTCTCTTCATAACTACATATCAATATAATTCACTAATAATTTTCATTTTTATATAACAAATAAAAATTGATTACAAAACTAGTGTATGATATAACATTTTCATTTATTCCCATGAAAATCCATTAGCATCTTTATGAAATTAAATTCATTTTTTCAGACAACTCCTTATAAATATCATCTCATAACCATCCTATAATGTTATATTTTGTGTACTTGATTTCCATCCTTCATCCCTTGATGGATTAAAATCTAAATTAATTTCATTTGTGTGATTCAACGTATATATCAAAAACATCACTATTATGTAAAATTATTAATGTGTTATTTCTACCACTCATTCAAGGTAATTGTAAAAATATATTTTCATTAAATATAATCTCCAAAAATGCATCTTCTATGATGGGAATTTCAGATAATGATGTTTCCACATATGATAGGTAATCAGTACATAATTAAATAACGTCATCAACAATATATAAATCTTTTAATAAAACCTTATTTCCTACTTCAAGTCTTGAAATACCCTTTCAAAATTTTCTTAAACTATTAAAATGTGTAATTCAATCTTTAATGGGGTGAAACACATAATTGAACTACTCTGACCAAGTAACCCATTAGGTGGATAATTTTATCAACAATTTATGGTGGTAAGAAAATCTATAATTCACATAATATGATTTCAATCTCTTTATTATTGATTGTTAATATAATCAGGTCTATAACATTGATACATATGGATTTGACAATGATGTAGATTATTATTAATATATGAAAAAATTATTGAAGAAGATACAATTTAACAGTACATGAATCACATCAATATCAAAAAAATGATAGTCATTTAATTTTTTCCTTGAAAAAAAATTATTTATTGACACGACAATGTTAGTATTATCTGTATACCTCTGAGGAAAATTTACAATATTAAGTAATTGAAAAAAACTGTACTTTTTATCGTATGGATAGAGTGTAATCTATTGGATTAAAGAGATGTATTACCTTTCCCCTTCACAGTATAACATTATTCTCTTGTTCCCTATTAAATCATTTCCAAAATATCCTTGAGGACATCATTGATTTTTTCACGATAATTTAGTAATGTTCCAACGACACTCTCATCTTGATTAGTGCATTGATTGGACAATGAGGAGTACATGAAGAAGGTGGATACCACAAAATGCTCTGTATATCACGAACTACTTCATGATGGATATTTTTAATAATGTAGAATGGTATACGTTTATCAACACTTCCATAAAATGTTGATAAATACACCAATTATTAGTCTTATATTATTGTGTTCTGATAAAAGGTATCATTATCAATTCTTTTTTACAACGAATAAATCATTATCTTTAGAAGCTATAAAAAAGTGCTGATATAGATTGCTTTTATCATCTCTTTTTACTGAAGCATTGATAAAGGAGTTAAAAATAATATTATAAATAAAATATTTTGGATGTATATTTATATAATTATATATATATATATATATATTATAAATATATATAAATATAAATATTGTTATTATATACTATATTTCAATATATTTATAATAATTTTATAATTATTTTAAAATATATATATATATATATATATATTTATATAAAATAATTATTTAAAAATTAATATTTTTATCATTATATATATATATATATATATTATAAATATATATTAATATAAATACAGTAAATATATTCATTATATAAATATATTTATAATAATTTTATAATTTATTTGAATATATATTATTTTCTATTTATAGTTATATAATTATTTTTTAAGAATTAATATTTATTTATAATTATTAATATATAAATGTATAAACAATGTAAATATAAATTTATAAATAAATTTACTTATAAATATATTTTTTCAAAATATTTGTTTGTCATTTTTAATGTATATTTAATCTTCAGTTCAAGCATCTCAAATAAAAGTTAAATTGAATAATTTAAAATTAGTACACATTAAAAATATTGAAAATTTGAAAGGTATTATTGGTTAAAAATAAATTATAAAAAATATGTATCTTTATTGGAATAATGATGAATACATATTGAAAATATTATGATGTTAGTAATAAATGCACCTAATAAATAATTGACATTGACTAAATTACCAAATGAATAAAAAATCAAATTAAATTTTTTTATACCTATCATTAATAAAATAAATAAATTCGTAAATTAAATTGATAATGATTAAATAAATTATTTATTCAATATATCAATTTATAATGATATTGTAACAATAATACTACATTTTGATTATAATACATAGATATTAAGTGTATGTGTTTCTATATAATATTTATTTTATTACCAAAATATTTTTATTGATTCATTATATATAAAACTAAATTAATTATGAATAAGGGAAATTAATGTATCACACATTTGATCTACATTAAATTGAAATATGAAACGAAATTCAATTATTTCAATTACTCGATGTAATTAGTTAGCTTTTTAATGTCACATGTATTTTCATGATCATATTTCTAATCGATCATTATTATTCACATATGGATCTCCAATCAAAACTACATCCATGATTACTGTACGATATCTAGTGAAATTCTCTCCAAATATCACCACTTGTAGAAGTTCACTTTCAATGTCAACATCATCTGAATCATGATCTTCTAATCATGCCACATCTTTCTTAGTAGCCCAATCATCATATATGTGTCCCCATCGATGATGTCTTGGAGAACGACCATGTTTCCATGACATACATTGTTTCCAATTTCCCTCAGAATTTTCATCTTCTGCTTCAGAGCTGTTTTTATTCATTGCAGTCAACTCCCTTTTTTATAATTCCTCATGAATGTAGTTTGTAACATTTCTAGATTTTCTATAGAGGTAACAACTTATACTTTAGCATCCTATGGTGGTTCACCAGTTTCATAATCTCCAACTTCTTTACCTAAATTATCATTTTGAAAATAGTTCACTTTAGAATAATTTGATGTCCAAATTTTTCCTTCATTTAATTGACCAACTATCACATTGCGGAATACTTATTCATGAATTTTGAAATATGTGTTTTCTGTGGATGTAAATTTGATGTAAATAAAATCATGTTGAGTATAGATGAAATCTCATATTTCGTTGATGTCATAAAAATTATAGCCAATGTCTCCATAATAGGATAAGTCTACAAAATATGCTCTTTATCCATTTATTATTTAACATGGAATGAACATGCCATACATAAATGTTCATGATCACCCTGTTGATCAAAAAAATTTCATTGTAACATCATCAACAAATTTTTTATTTTTTGAGACTTAATTATTATTAGTAATTTCCATTGACATATGGGACATGAGATTAGCTTCCTTAAATGAGATAGGTGATATCTGGACTCTACCATGAGATCCCTCATAGGTTAACCACGATAGTTGTAGTGTTATCTGAATTCAAGTTCTATCCCAAAGAAGTAGCACATGCAATTTATTTTGTAATTCAATTTTAGCCCAAATCATCATCACTAACATTACCATATCCTTTGTTGTGTTTATTGAAAATTTCAAGAGGTGAAATAAATATCAATATGAATGCATTGCCTATGTGTTAAATGAATCATTCATATGAAAAGGCTCATGGGAATCAACATCCATAGATCTTCATTAACCATGATAATCCTAAATCCTACTCCTCTAAGAAAACACCTCAAAAGACCAATCATTAAATGCATCCCTATTTCTAGTAATAATTTTTCCAAAACTGTTAGTCGTATCATCTTTAAAATTGTGTCTTGTGCTATAGATGGTTTCGTTGAACCAACTATTTGATCACTGATTTCATGAATATTTTATGTATTTAATTTTAAATTAAACATCAGATTACACATTATTCATTGTTCGACATGACCATAATTTTATAATTTTATATATTAATTTTCCTATTAATAAGGTTGTGGTAGATCTCTACTCTGATGAGAACCCAAATGTTCTATGGGTGTATTCATAATATAATTTTTCAGTTTGATAGCATACTATGATGGGACACGTTGTATATAGACCATTATGTGTGAGTACCCATAATAATAATAGAGTTATTCTCATGATGTACTCCTTTTTTAATCTCTAAGATGTGTGACTATGTGAATAGACCCACCAATTGGAATTATGAATGTTTTGGTGTCATCCAATAGTTCTATATATGAGTGTGTTTAATGGCCCTAATACATTATGATTATCATTAATGCGTCACGGAACTCGCCTCACATTGATTTGTTGAGGAAAACCATTAAACCGTATGTTGTAAATAATTATGGAATTTCAGTTATGTCGAAAATGACATGTTTATTATTTAAAAGTCATATAATAATTTTTTCCCTTCCATATTTATATATTTTGATATTTGGATCCTATGATTGAAATATAATTGTCACCCTAAATTCCACTACCATGGTGTAACGACTAGTTAAATTCATACAGTCAATGAATGATTTGTCAATTATATATATGTTTAACAGTTTCAGGAAACCCATTTGATAAGATTATGTAATAATGATATTTATATTGTGTGAGAATTCTTATTGACTTGACATTATTGTGACATTATGTTCTTTCTCATAGGTTCGTTGACCTGTTTCTAATCAGTAATCTTGGACATTAGGTGAGCCATCCTATTGCCAACAAGATAGAATCCTAGAGTGTCACACACTCTGTTTTTCTTGAGGACATGATTAATTTCTTATTGAATTTAATTAATGGAATAAATATTATTTGGATGACAGTGTAATAATTTTTTTTTGATATATTTGTCAAATAAATAAAGTAAATAATTATTTTCAGGACTAGGAATACAATATATAAATATTTATTTTATTTTATAATTAATAAATATTTATTTACAATTTTTTGAATAAAATATATATTTAATAGAATAAATTTTTTTTCTATAGTTTAATAAATACAGTAGGATTTTGAATGGATCACAACCGTGTTAGGGAATAAAAAAATTGATTATGTGTCTGTAGGTATTATTAATACATTTTGAAAATGATGGCACACCCCAAAATAATTTTATAATTATTATTTTTGTGGCATTGGATTTCATTAATGGTTATAAATATATTTAATGGCCATTTTGTAATTAAATGTTGTAACTATAATCCCATATCTATAAATATAGAGAATTTTTTATTTTGTAATTGTACATGAAACCAATTCCATGATTAAAAATAGATAATTAATGCACACAATGAATACGCTGTCAACACCTACACCTCTCTCAACATTAAAAATTTTAATATCAGGAGATAATTTCATTAATACTGAAGAACAAGCGGTCAAGAATGAAGAATTCAATATATTTTATTCTCTGTGCTATAACCCAGAGAATGAGTGGATTTGTTCGAAGAATATTGAACCACATGTGGTTCACTACTAGAGGGATTCCACCCTTGGTACCTCCAGAGAGGAATGAATGCAATCCAAAAGGGCCATTTTGGGAAATCTACAATGATTACTGGAAAAATTACAAAGCCACTCTATTTATTTCATATGAGGTCAGATAATATATTTATTAATTTTTCCTGCAACATTATTGTTCATGGTTTCAAGGGAATATTATTAAAAGAAATTATAATATATCACCCACTAATGTGTTCTTTGGCTATGCCTATAACCAATAAGTGGTATCTGATTTGTAATGTTAAAATAAAAAATATTTATTTGATTGTTATTTTGTACACAATTGTGGTTAGATTATATTTCATGTTATATGTTCCATAATCCTATTTAAATCAAAATTATATTGACATATTTATAATTTTTTATATTTATTTAATTTTTCTAATCGGGTAATTCAAATTGAAGAAATATCAATTAACCACCAAGATGTTCAAAATCGTTGAATGGTAAAACTAGGTTACACTGCCTGCAGCCATAGTAGCCACTGTATTCTCATTTGAAGTGTATCTAGATTTTCCGACTAATTAAAAAATGTAGTGATTTTATTGAACATCATGGGTTGATTGGTCCAACCCGACACATTGAAAAATAGATACATCAACCAGGCATGCAAATTGGATGTACACCGACTAGGGTACATGGTGTGTAATTGTAAGCACACACTGTACTTTCTCCCAATAATGGAAAAAATTAAAATGACATGAAATTTTAAATTTTTTCAGTAAAACAATATTTTAATAATTATCATAATGTTGTGGGTTTTACAAATTAAAAACTATTTTAATGAATTTTATAATGATAAATTAATTTATTGTAATTAATATTTTATTATTGGTTCCACTATTTATTTTCCTTGACACCCATTAATTATGGGAATCACCCAATAAGACTTGATTATCGTAAATATGAAAGAGAATTAATTAATTAATTAATCCATGAATGTATATCTTATATTATATTATAAAGAAAAAATGAATGACAACCATTTAGATTGTCATATTCATTGAATGTGTAACCATTCATGAGATTGGTAAATACTTATTTACGTGTTAGAATTTGATTACATAATTATATTATATTAGTTGGAAATTATTAATATTAAATTAAAGTATGAAAGGGTATTCATCCCTCACTCCATTATTATGTAGTTCATGTGTGTCTAATGATATTTTTATAATTCCCCTTAACCAATGTTTTAGTTCCACATACCATCATGTGAGTAATAAATATTTGTAATTAATGTATAAACACAAGGAGATTACAGAATGATCATAATGGAACCATAATGATTCCAACTCAGTGATACATAGGTGGGCATGTAGATGGTTGTAGGTGATGCCAAATACAAAATAAAGAGATAATTACTTAGGGAATATATTGATTTATTGTTATATTATTCAATCAACCATTACATAATCCCAAATTAGATTAATTTCATTAAATAATTTTTTTTATTTCATTAGAAATATATTTAATGATATGATACCATGACCAAAAAAATGAATTAATTAATTTTCTAAAGAATAAATTTAAATAAAATTGTTTATCAATATATGTTTTAAACAAACATGGTTAATTAATCACATAACTGTCCTATAATACATTTACCAAACCTGTACAAGATAAAACATGATAAAAAGTATTCATAATTAAAGTATATCACCCATTTCAATATTGAGTCAGAATTATAATTTTGTTTCTTTATTAGGAACAAAACTCAATAGAACAATGTGTTTGAGAAACACTTTTTTCGACACATAGGTTTATTGGGGATGTTCTTATGAATGTATAAAATTGACATAACCATTTTACCTCAAGCGGATAATACCATTATATACATGATATAATTTTTATTCATGATTTTAGAAAATCCAATACATGTTTATAGAGAGGGGTGTCCATTCAACGGATTAAGGAGAAGTAAGACCACTATTGGAAATGTGTTTCCTAACCAAATACTGTTAAAACAACTTGATGAACCCTAGTTGAGGTTATTTAAAGGATATTATTGATCATTTCCAATTTAATATTCTAGAAACTGGACATTACATGTTCATTAATGAAGGAAATTATGAAATGATAAAATAGTATGATATTTAATAAAAACAATTACTTATTTCTCACAAAATATTTAATCATAAAAATCACTAATAATCAACATGTTTAATTTTAGAATAAAATGACAATCTCACTATCCCTATGATCAATATTGGATAATGGAAATATCATCATTGTATGTACCTTCGATGAGTGTTAAATATGCCTTTGGGATTTTTTAATCTATGATTATGAATATTAAGTGCTGGAATCCTAAATTCCAAATTTTTCAACTAAATCAGCAAGTGATTATGATTTCCAAACCTATTAAAAACATATGAAAAATTAAGTCATTATTAAAAGATTTTTTCTTTCATATATGTCTAGTTAACTCATGAATCCTTACAAAACGTGGATTTTTATAACAAACTTGATCACTTTTGTGGTCTTTACTAATATAGAGGTAGAAATTATATGTTTTAGATTTCTGAAACAACCTTTAAGATTATTATTGGAGACATTTCAACAGTTATGAATCACATAGTCAATCTGATTTGATACATCACACAATTAATGGTTCTATGGTTTAAAATCTCCAAGGATCTAGGTACCAGTCTTATCCTATTTATCCGAATAAATATATATAACAAGGTTTAAAATCCATCGATCCATATGTTGAACAAAAGTAAAGTGAATGGATATATATTTGAGGCCAAATATTTTACATGCCTATCCCAAAAAAAGAAAATCAATTTTGAGAAAATGTATTTTGATGATTTATGTTTCTCATGTGGAAAAAAGAATGTCACTATGAAAGAGGACACAGTGCTAAAGAATCAAGGAGAAGAAACAACTCTGTTTTTTATTAAGTTCAATTTACCTATTTCTAAAAATGGTGTTTTAGATACAAATTTTGGTTCTCACATATGTATTCAATTATACGAAAAATAATATAAAAAAAATTAACTGAGAGGAGGACGATCGATGAGAATCCAATAGGGATAGACTTGTTGATGTTGCTATTGGGACTACCACCTAGAATTATCGACTGAAATGATTATGGTATTAAATTATTATTATTACACTTCATCATTTACCAAAAATATAATTTATGTATTTATACTTGATAAATATTGATTTATCATATAATTATGAAATAAGTATTTCTTATTTTAATGATGACATTTGTTATGGTAAGGCATTTTTATATAACATACATTATGTATTGGATTACACAATCGTAGTTATGTAAACATGATAATGATGTTTATTCACCTGACTCATACCACAACCATCATTGTAATCACTGGATATTTTCTATAAATGAAAAAATCATGAAAATTGTACAGAATGAATTATCATTAATTTCATTCAAATTAAAACCACATGTTGTATGACATGCATGTTTACAAGGGGAAAATTACAAAATCCCCATTTATTTGGAAATGATAATGTTCTAAATTACTTATTCAATTAGTTTTTATGGATTTTTGTGGATGATTTACTATTGAATTTATTTTTGGGTTCTCAAAATTGATAACTTTTACTAATGAATTTATTAAATAAAGTAATATTTACATAATGATATATAAGTTTGGTGCTTTTGATAAATTTTATAAATACTACAATGACCATGAAAAGCATCAGGGTAGGATGATTAAGAAACATTTCTCAGGCCGAGGTGGAGAATATCACAAAATATACATAATTGATTACTTTTAGGAAGCTTGGATCCTATACCAAATTACTCCTCCATACATGCCTATGTAAAATAGTGTATGTAAAAGGAGGAACCATACCTTGATGGAAAAGGTGTGATCAATGATGACTCCTGAAATTCATCCATTTTCCTTTTGGGGATATGTGTTCTAAATAGTGGCACACATACTAAACCAATTTCAAAATAAATCGATAAATTGAGTTCAAAATTAATTTTGGTGGTAAATAGAACAAAATTTATTGATTTTACATGTGTGGGTCATTGAATAATTTTTTAATGAGTCACCAGGAATTGAACATTCACCATATAGCAAAAATAGTACATTTGTTGATAACCCCTAGAATCAAGGTGATATTAAATACAATAACCCTTGTTAGAAATGGTTATTGTGTAATGATGTTATATAATAAATGAAGGGGAACTCATATCCAATATATATATTGGCAGTAAGATAGCATTTGATGAATTTCAGTATCAAGGAACAATACTGTTGGAAAATGATCAAATTCCTAAAATTCTCTAGGAAGAAGAGACTATTACAAATTATAAAGAAATTAATAGGAGTATAAGATAGGTCGTAGATCCATTAAGTTATGGTAATCTAGTTATTGCGTATGGTGACGAATTATTCGCTGATAATAATGATCATTTATCCAACAAGGAAGTAGTAAGTGCCACACATATATCCATGTGGCAATAATATATTAATATTGAAATTTATTCCATGTACAATAACTATGTATGGAATTTTGAAGAACATATAGTTGATGAAAAGCGTATAGGATGAAAATAGGTATTCAAGAATGAAATATAAATGGAAAGAAAATTTATACCTTTATGGTGTGACTAATTGAAAAAGGATTACAACAGCATCAAATTATTGACTTCGATGAATGAATTTACAAGTTACAATGCTAATGTCAATAAAAATTCAACAATACCTTATAGATTACAATCATTATGATATTTGAAGAATGGATTTCAAAATATCTGACCTTAATTGGATCCATTACAACTATGTATACATGAAAAAACCTAAACTATTTTGTACTCCAAAAGATTCCAATAAAAAATTAGTGTTTAAAAAATATATTTATATATTAATGCAGTCATGCAGTCCTAGATTGTTCAATTTGATGAATCCATATCGGAATATTTTTTACAAACATCGAATGTAGGCCACGTGGCTACAAAAGTATTAGTGGTAGGGTAATGTTATTTTGAATAGTTTATGTTAATGAAATAATCAATATTGGAAATGAAATACTAGAATTAAAATATATTACATCATGGTTGAAGAAATTTTTATCCATTAAAAAATTGGTGAGGAAGCATTTTACACTTGGGATCAATATCCATCATGATAGATCAAAGAGAATTCTTGGACTTTGACAATGTACATCCATTGAGAATACATTGAAGAGATTCAATATTTCACAATCCAGGACTTGATTTTTTCGAGCATCACAAGGAATTCATAATTATTTGAAAATTTTTCCTCAGAGACATGAGGAAAAAAATATAATAGGAAGAATTAAATATGAATTTATTTTGGGTCAGTCATATATGTTATGTAATGTACTACGATAGAAGTTGCCTATGCATTAAGTGAATTTTTTAGATATCAATCAAAACTAGGAGATGGCCATTGTATGACTGTCATGACTCTTTTTAATTATCTAATTCAAACTATGATACGATACTTGTTTATAGAACAGGTGAGGAATTATTAATCATAGGATATGTAGATGATAGTTCCAAACTGATCAATATGACATGATGTCCCAAAGGGGATTCATATTCCCAATAAATAGAGGTGTTGTGAGCTGGAAGGTCTCAATGAAGGTTGGGGATGCAGATTTAACTGTATATTTATAGTATAGTGTAGTATCTGAGGAATCTAAATAATCAGTTTGGATGTGCAATTTCATCCAAAATTGTGATGTGGTACCCATTAGTAAAGATCCCACCACAAGCTACTGAGACAATACTACAGTGGTGGCTCTCAAAAAATAGTGAAGGTGTTATCTAAAAATAATGAAATTACATCAAATGTATTATATCATGAAGGATTTTTCTCAGAGAGATGAAGTTATATTGAGTCATATTTCCATTAAAGACAACATGGAGTTCACCTTTAATAAATCCTTGACACAACAAAAACATGATTTTCAGGTGAGGTCTAGGATAGTAAATATCAAAGGAATTTTGATCTAGTCAATGTGGGAGTTGTTTCCATTATATTTCTATAATAAATGGTATTTAATTATATTAAATGAATTTTTTATGTATTAAATAATAATTTAAAAATCTTATTATATATTGGTCATTGTTGTTCCTGACCAAAATGTAATAATGTCCTTGATAATTTCAATCATTATTAAGGTCCTGGTAGTTCTATTCTACGATGAGAACATTGATGTTCTATGAAAATATTCATTATATTGTTTTGTGGTTGGATATCGTACTATAATAACACACATAATATATATACAGTTAGTTGAGAGTACTCATAACTAGACTATACATCTTCTATGGATGTTCACACTTGGTAAACTCCAAGACAGAAGATTATGATAAAATAAACTCCTATAGAAATTATTCATGTTTTGGTGTCATCAGATATTTCTATCTATGGGAATGTGTAATGGTTTTTACAAATTATTATTATCAATAATGCATTATAGGAATCTTGCACTAACATTTGCTGAACAAAAACTGGCACACCATATGTGGAAGGGAAGTAGGGAATGTTTGTTGCTTCAAAAATTACATGTTATTAATGGATAAGTGAAGAACATATTTTTCCCATGAATATTTATGGAATATGTTATCACAGACCATTGATTGAAATAGAAATATTCCACTAAACTCCATGTGAATATTATAATGGTCTATTTATTTCATATTTTCATATAATGATGTATCAAGAATATTGATTGATGAAACCATCATTCATTCCTCTTGGTGAGATTATGTATAAAATAAATTATATTACATTGTGACTATCCTTATGAATTTTTCTACATTTTGACATTATTATCATTGTCTTGGTTTCCTTGACCTGTAACTAGATAGTAATCTTGAACATCAGTGAAGCCAACCTAATGCCAATGAGAAGGAAACATAGAAGGTCACACACAATGTGTTCATGGTGATCCCTATTAAATTATATTTGAAATTCAGTAATGGAATAAATTTTATTTTCATGGATAAGGATTAATTTTATTTATGTAATATTGATTGCATAAATTAAATAAATTATTATTCAATGGACTGTAAAAAAATATTTATTTATTATGATGAGTATTTATTACATATATATTTATTATTTTGTGAATAATATATTTATTTAATAGTGTACAAAATTGGGTGTTTAATAAATATAGGATTTATAATGGAGCAAGATAGTTTCAAGGTATAAAATAATTAATTAGAAGTCCATATCTATTTTTTATCTATTTAGCACATGTTAGCGCACCCCAAGAGACCTGAAAATTTTAAACCCTTTTTCTTACCTTTTTTAGTGTTGTTAAAAGGTGGCACAAAATAAACATTTTTTTGTGGCATACATGTCTAGTTCCGAGAATCATAGTGTGGATAAATCAAGTCGCCATCCCTGTGTCACCCTATCTACTATCTGGAGGTGGCAGCAAGTACCATTGACAACAGTGTTCTAGAAAATTTCGGTAGGATGGAACATGGAGGTTTTACCCCAATAAAAGAGTAACAAATATGCATATGTTGTGGGGAATATTGTATAGTGGTAGCCCGAGAATATAACACCAAAATCAAAACCCGATTAGATAGGGTCACTATCAGACCATCAATACATTAAATGAATGACCATAAATAATGGTTTGTAAGGAGGAGCCATGGTATAAACTTTCGATAATGTCATCCAACTCTCGGGAATTGCTGCAGAGGATGGTTACACATAATAACCCATGCATAACACCTATAACGATGGCTCTGCAATAGCCATCGTGGGTCGGATCTAGTGTGTGTTGGCCAACAACCAAGAATTACTCTAGGAATCCCTGTCCTAACAACCAGTGTCTATGGGAATTGACTTGAGCAGGTACGAATCTATGTACAATGATGGTGGACCCTTTAAAAACAACAACTCCACCAATCTGACCTATGTTGTGATGAGGGTACGGTATGGGATGGAATAGGATAGTTTGAAATAATGGGTGATAAATAAATTGTGGGGGAGATATGGGGGATGGCCAAAAAAGTTTATTGGATTGAATGTGGATGACATGTGGGGTATACGTACATGGCCACACCACATATCCTCTTGTGGTCATCCACATCCTGCTATAGCTTCAAGTATATGTCAACACCCCATCTCACCCCAACATGTTATTTATCAGCCAATATTTCTCACTGTCCTCTATCATCCCATACCCGACCATCATCACCACATGTGTAAGATTACTATAGTGTTCTTCCTCAAATGTGTTACCATTGTAGTGTTGGGGATCAATCCCAATGATAATGTTCATGAAGTCGCAAAACAAACATGATTCACCTGAAGGCCTTTTATCACTGGAATGAGTTTTATCACCTGAATGATTTTTACTCTTAACTCCCATGAATATACCATTTTTGATGTACCATTTATATTCACAATCAGGATAAATGGTATTCATCATTCCATGAAAACGAGTCTGAAGACCCATGAGGAATGAAATATAATTGAAAGGATTAAATACGCCTGAATTATTGGGTAATTAATTTATGTTATTATATGTAATGAGGTATATTTCACATAAACATTATGTGTTGTAGGAATATATCGAGCTAAACTAGGTAACCACAATTGGATGGTATTCAAGCCTGTATTTATGTATCTGAGGGATAATGAGGATATCTTCTTAGTTTATTGAGGAGATGCGGATCTAGTCATCAATGGATATGACGATTATAGTTTCCAGGCCGAGCAAGATGAAATAAAGTCACAAATGGGATACATCTTCACATTGAATGGATGTGTTTTGAGCTGGAAGATCGCTATGATGGATGCAGTCATATATAATAAAATAGATTCCGAGTATATTACATCAAATGAGGTAGTTGAAGAATTAGTTTGGGTCAAAAATATCACATATGATCTTTATTTAGTAACTATATGTAATGATATCATCACACTCTATTGTGATAATACTTCATTGGTGTCTCTGAGAACAGAGCCAAGGTGACATCAGCAAATGAACAACATTAGTCGAAGTATAATCTCATGATTTATTTTTTAGAGAGTTGAATATGGAATGGTTAGTATTTATAAAAACGAAATCATGGTGGATACATTAACTAAAGCCTTGACTCAGCACAAACAATATTACTATGTGAGTATTAGTGGAATGAATTTTGTAGTTAGTTGTATCCATTCCAGGTGGGTGTTTTTATAGTTTGTGTCAATAATCCATCCGTTCATTCATTAATTACGTGAATATTTTATGTGGAAAATAATAAATTAAATATATTATTACAAATTGTTCATTTTTTGGCATTACAATGTTGTAATAATGTTCGACAATATTTATCACAAGGATAAGTTCATAGTATCCCCCCCTATGATGAGAACCATGAAGTGATTTGACAATATTCTAAATATTTTATTGAGGTAATATATAATATTATGATGGTATAAATTTTATATAGACCATCATGTGCGAGTAATCATAAATCATATTAAACTACTTCTCATGATGTTCACAAAAGGTAATATATATGATAATATATTATGAGAACACATCCGTGAGTAGGAATTCTTCATATTTTCATGTAATCGGATATTCTAGTCTACAAACATGCGTAATGGTCAACATATCTTAATACTCTCATTAATTCATGTCTCAAATCACACAATAGGATTTGAATATGAAAATTATAAAGCCATATATATGTGTTATGTGGGGAATGTGGGGTGAATCACGAATGACATGTTATTAAAGGATATGTCATGAATGGAATTGTACCATCCATATTTTATAGAAGCTTATATCAAGGCCCTTTAATGGAAATACAACTATCACCCATATTTCTTATGTATTTTTCATCATTATGACTTTGATTTCATTCTCGCAGTTTCCTTGAACTGTTGTTAAACAATAATATTGGACATTTGGAGTGTCCTCCTAATGCCAACAAGAATGAATCCTAGAGGTTCGCACAATATTTGTTTCTATTGGTGTCGATTAAATTATATTTAAATATAAATAATGGAAAAATATTATTCTCAATAATTATGGATAATTTTATTTTAGTTATATTGATTATATAACATAAATAAATAATTATTCACAAGAATATAAATAAAATATATTTATTTTATTTATTAAATATTTCCAAAATATTTATTTACTAGTTTGTGTTTAAAGTATATATTTATTGAATAAAATATTTTTGTTGGTATTACATAAATATAGGAGTAGTTGAAACGCACCATGACAGTTTCTGCTAAAAAATAATTATTTACACGTTGGTAAATATTGTTTATCCATTCGGCACTTGTTGGTGCACCACAAAATAATAATAATATTATCATTATTATAGTTCATAGGATTTCAGTAATTTTTTTCATGAAATTATATTTTGTAACCAAAATCATAGCTGAGTAAATAGATGACATTGTCTTGTGTGTATTTTATTGGAAACCAATTCCATGTTTGAGAATATATAACTATTATGTACAATGATATCTCTCTCGAATCCTCCTCCACTCTCCCTATTAATAAGGAGAACCCCAATAGAATATTTTATTCAATAATAATGAAAAGGTGATCATGAATGAAAAATTACAATCTTTTGGTTAACCATGCTAGCACCTGGGGAATGAGTGTCCTTGTTTGCAGACCATTGGAGAACCTGTGGATCATAACTATAGGGATTATAATCTTGGATCCTTACACGTGATATACAAATATCTCAGAGGACCTTTTCGAAAGATCAAAAATAATAAATGAAGAATAATCATATACCTATGTATTTATTTCATCTGATATTAAATAAATTTATTATGAATTTCATGGAAAAAATAATCACTCTTTGTTTCAAGAGATGATTGTTAATTTTGTTTTTAATATCTCACCCATCAATACATGCTAGTGTTAGGCCCGAAATGTACATGAAATAGGAGCACCTACACTATTTTGGTCCCTGAATTTCTTTATCGACCTCAAAAAATTTCATGAACAATCAGACTACAGATAATAAATCATAAAACTCATCTTAAATTCACTATGGATGCTCAATATACTGACTACCACTATAGAACAAGGGTATTTTATCATAAATTACAATTATATAAAATTTGAAGTCCATTGTAGACTGAGTCAAAAAATCTATGTGAATCAGGATACGATCCACCTCTATGAGTAAGTAATTTGAAAAAAAAATACCACAATAGAAGCTCGATCATGTTTTACCAGATTACCAATTGAAAATTGAATGTCAACCAATTTATACGAATGTTGTAAAATCAAATACAATACATAAATTTTGACCCAATCCTGAGATCATGGATTGAGGATGGAAAATATATTTTAACAAATCCACAATCATGGATTCACATGGTCCCGAGATTAACAGAGTCTTGACATACCCTCATGTCATGCACTATAACTCTTTATTAGGGAAAATGATGTGGAAATTACCCCTCCTTTTGGGGTTACATTTCTTGTTATGAATTCAAAAACTAGCAATGAGCCTCCCTTCCATTAGAAATTCCATCCAATATTTTTGACCAATTAGAAAAACCAAAGTAACAATAATCATGAATTTTCAAATTTTAAACATTTATATAATCAAATCATTATTGACCAGAATGTTCATCAAACTAACTCATCCTAATTTTAACTTGATAGTACCATCCTTTCTCTGGGAATATCACAACCATTCATCCACATATATTAATTCATGATAGTGATAGTTGACAAATTGTGATTCAATAATGGTCATATTCATCAAATGATCATCAAAAAATTTCATCGGTCAGGGATGAGAGGGTAAAAATAAATTGTAATCGAATATCCTCTCATCCTATGTCGTTGAGCGAAGACCATGTAAGGGTGTTGTATTAGTGATGCCATCATGTCAGGAGAATCATAATTGAGGGTTAAATGAAGGATCAAGCACTACCTGATTGGAATCCACCATGGATGAAAAACCCTAGGCACCATTAGCGGAACACATGATCATATGTTACAAACCCATCATCCACATAAAATTTATAATTAATACAAATTTTAATATATTATAATCAATCAATTCATTTTTATAAATAATTATTTCATTATTTAAATTTTAGTAAGAATTTTTTGTTAAATAAATTTTTATTTTTTATTTATTTAATTATTTGATTTTATTCGGACCATTATCAGTGCTAAAAATAAACTGTTAATTTATAAAATTTATAATTATAATTTTTTTGCAGATAAAATTTTTCTTTAAATTAATGGCATTAAATATTTATTATTCATTAATTTAATTTTAAAAGAATTTTTTAAATATTCATTTTTACAATTTTATATAGATTTTATAAAAATAATATTTTTTGAGTGTAGTATTTTAATTGATAATTTCATGTTTTTAAAAAAAATGTTCAAACAATGAAAATTTATTTTCATTTATTATATTTATAAAATTATTTATATTCAAAAATAATTTTTATATTATCAATATATTTCATATGTTACTAGTTGATTGTACTAATAGTATATATTTTAATGGATTCCAAATTTAACTATTTGAAATATAACATATTTTTTGTATTTTATAATAACAACATTGAAGACATAAAAAATAATATATTGTTAAAATAGAAAACCAATTAAAAAAAACTAACTAAACCAGAAAATAAATTAATAAAAAAAATTCTCACATTATTAATCATAAAATAATATATATGATAAAAACTATTGTTGTTAAAGAACATAATATTTAGTCTATAATAGATTTTGGAATATCCAAAAACATATGAATTATAATATATATTTAAATTTTAATTGAAAGCTAGGACATGAACAAAAAACATATTTGTTTAGTGAATATAAAAATAGATTCATAAAAATAATAAATAGGAAATAACATGTATTAATAAAAATACATGAAATCATAATAATAAAATAAAAATAAATTATTAATAACTAAAATTTTATAATAATAATTCGAATATATAGATCACTATTAATTTTTTTATTATGATAATCAGTATTAATAAACAATAACATTAATATTATTTTTATCACATTATTATCATGGATATATTATAATGTGTTCATTATAATGAATTTATAATAATGAGATAATTAGCATTAGATTCTTTTTAACATGACATTATAATCATAGCTTTATTATTCATTGTCAACTTCCCAAATGGAATATTTTTTTTGCATCTCTGAAGGCATGTAACCTTTTTTAATTAATAAGAATAATTTTATTGTTATTCATATATATGTCAAAAAAATTAATATACATAACACAATAAATAGTGATTAGTAAATTATAAATACATATAATTATAAAGATAATAATTAATTAATTATATTTTAAAATTCAATAAAAAGGCAATAATAATGAAACCAATAATGTGTTACATAATAATAATTAATTGATTAATTTTTTTGGATAATATTAAAAATAAAAACAAAAATAATTCACATTAAAATATTTAATAAAATTAATTTCATGACATTTATATAATTAATTTTTAAATATGAATTTATTATTCTCACTCTAAACTTTATTGTCAAGATGCATGTATTTTTTATAAATCCATGTGCATATATTAAATTTGGGTGTGGGTGATACTTATTTAAGGAGGGCGTAAACAACTGGTCACTCTTCAAAATCCACTTAAAATTAAATGTCAAGGAACTTCAGATCGCCCTAAAAAAAATTAATTTCCAGGCACTCGCCCTACTACGGGATAGCAAGACCATCCTTGCAGACGTGTCCGACAACAGTAGCCCGATCAAGTCTCAATAATGGTGAAGCATGATATCTAGTTGGCGGTTCATGGTTAGAGTATCAAATATATTGATGTGAAAGAAGCCCAATTATAATTTTTTCGAAATCAAAATGAATTTTATCTAGGATTCTACTTTGATGGTGAATGTTCCTACCGCATGGTATCCAACCACTTTTCTGACCTTAGAAGACCACACAATATGGGTTTTAGTACTATATAAATAATATAAAAGATCTAAAATAAACTGATAATAAAGGAGATATTAAAATTTTGTTCCCTATTATATATGCTAAAAAAGTGATAATAATCCACGCTTTTTTCAACAATTTTTATGTGCTGAATAGTGCAGTGAAAATTTGAAATACAATTCTATAAATCAGAGGGACACCCATTTAAATTTTTTTGAAAACAGTTGACCATCCCTTGGAAGAAAATCCTACGCATGTACCCACAACCACTTTAATATTTCATGGAACACCCCCCTCCAACCCCAATTCATTCCACCCATTAATCCACACATGTACCCATACCTCCTATTAGATTCAAACCAAAGACATCTCCATTGTGCATCTGCACCATTACCACTGGCCCATCTAGTATTGTTATCTATATAACTATATATAAATTTATTTTTAGGTTTATATTTAATATTAGTATTTATTTGTATAGGAGCTGTCACAATGAATTATAATTCATATCAAATGACCAATAAACCAATGTATCATCACAATCCGTTTGCAAATTCAGGTTTTCTCAATATTTAGTCATACATTTTTAGATATGATCTCTTCCATGACTACTAAAATATTCCTACAACACTTTAGGACTAATTTTTCATTAATAAAACCTACATAAACATGACAAAATAATTTCATATGTGTTGTATGAGTATTCTAATTCAATCTTCTGGAACACTTTAACACCATATTAATACTATTTTCTGAATCAATTACCATGAATTTAGTTTTTATACATATCAATTCTATTGGTTTCATTAAATTTTCATCTAATACAATAAATAGTTAAATAAAAATAATATATACAATATCAATGGTGAATGTTATAGATATTCCTTTCAAGTGAAACCACTCATTTTGTTGTTTCAAATAATGATATCCTGCATTGAAAAAAATGGATATTGAAATTAAAAAAAATTCCACTATAATAGGTTTTTTCCTCTAAATTCATCTAATGGATGATGTTTATGACAAGTTTCATCCTCGTCATCTCATTTAATGAGTAGTAATCATATATATTTTTTTCTATTACAATGATCCTATTTCACTTCTGTGCATCCACCAATGTTGAATGAAATACTCTATGAAGCATTCATCATTGGGATGACTACTAGACATATATTTGGACCAAATTAAATGAGAATAAGGATTAATCACAAGATAAAATGGTAATAATAACTATTTGGGTGATAATGATGATGATGATGACAATTTTACTCTATTTTGTTCCATAAAAGGGGTAATGCGGCCATCTATTGAGAATTTCATGGATGGTAATTAAAGATTTCTATGGGCGTAACAAATAACTCATTGTTAAATAATGATCATGTTCCAGATGGATTAATGTAGAATATACAGTTTTTTTATCAATGCGATGAATTAAAAAATATAATAATTAGTAAGAATTAATGGATGGGTTATGATTTCGGACATGGTTATATTTTTCAAATGGTATAGAAAACGAGCTGAAAAATTTTGTGATTTGGAGGCAGCAAAATATTTTGTTAATTATATGTAAAATAGGAAATTGATTTTAGTTAGTAAAATTTTTATCATATTACATAATGGGAAATTTAAATACTCAATTTAATAGATTGGAATGAATATTTTGTATGATGAAAAAAAATTCATATATATATTTTAAAAATAAGAATGTAGAAATTGTTAATAATTAAAAAATTAATAAAATATCCATCAAAATTAATGTCGAATTGAATATCCTAGTTGAGTGCACATGAGGATGAGGAAGAAACAAAATAAGACATTGGTTGAAAGGAAAATGAAGATGAATTATCGTATTCAATAAATACAATAAATTCTATAATCAATTAATAAAATTTCGTTGGAAAATTTACTCCCATAGACCGATAGGATAAAATATGAATTTTCTTGGAAATTTTAGTTCCAAAGTACTTTAATGTACACAAACTGATGTCAAATATTTTTTCCTCAAGGGAGATCATATGGTGGGCCTACTTTTGTAGGTTGGATAAATACCAATGAGATATGTGTTTTTAATGAGTTACAATTGATTAAAGCCTATACATCACGAATCAGAATCATGAACAGATGTTGGTACTCATATATTAAGAAGACATAATATTTCAGGATTGGAAAAAGAAAATTTTGATTTTGTTTGATCATATGAGTTATGTTATCAAAGTGTATATGATTTTTGAGTTAGTCATTTTTCATGGTTTATAGGTGAATCAACGTAAAGGATACCAAATTTTTTTTCCAATATATATATGAAAAAGTGTTTCCCAAGTGATTTGAAATGGAATATTCCAACTCAAATACTATACTGACTACTATATAGGAGATTTAATCAAATGATGATTATTGAATAGAGGTAGATCTGATGGTAAATAGGTATTAGGAGACCGTTATACCACACTGAATCATTATCCAATATTTTGTTTGATATATATAATGTCACATTATACAAATTTTTTCCCAAGGAGAGCCACATTCTATTCGGGAAGATATTACATCAATATTTCAAAAAATGTAAAATTTGGTTTGATTGATTAAAGTGTCATGCCACCCGAGTTTTCGGGATTCATAAATGTGGGTTGGGATGGATCAATGGTTAACTATTGGTAATGTGTATTAATCGAATAAATGTATTTCACTGGTGCCTTAGTTTATTTTGACCCTTGAAACATTCAAGACTTTCAATGATGCCTTGAATATGTGGAGCCTTGATTGTAGCCTTGATTAGAGAAAATATTGGACAACGAGGAGGGATAGAAGTAGGTGGATAAGACCCAATTATTTATATACATGAACTACTTCGTGATGGATAGAGTTCTTAATGTAGTCTAGGACACATTTATCAACACATCCAAAAAATGTTGATAAATACAGCATTTATCAATGCTCTATTATTATGTTTTGATAAAAGCTATCATTGTCAACGCTTTTTTATAATGGACAAATCATTAATTTATTAGCTATAAAAAAGTGATAATAAAGATTTGTTTTATCTTCCCATATTACAAAAAGAACTAATAATGGATTTAAAAATATTATTATAAATAAAATATTTTGGAAGCATATTTATATAATTATATATATATATATTATAAATATATATAAATATAAATATTGTAATTATATTCATTATTTGAATATATTTATTTCATTTTTAAAATTATCTAAATATATAATTATATATTTATATTTATATAAATACACAATTTAAAAAATATAATTTTTAAAATAATATATATATATATATTAATTATATATATATATATATTATAAATATATATTAATATAAATACATTAAATATATTCATTTTTTAAATATATTTAAAAATTTAATAATATTTTGAATATATATTATTTTCTATTTATATTTATATAAATAATTTTTAAGAAATAATATTTATTTATAATTATTAATATATGAATGTATAAATATAGTAATTATAAATTTTTAAATAAATTTTCTTATAAATATATGTTACAAATATATTTTTATCCTTTTTAATGTATATTTAATATTACGTGCAAGCATGTTAAAAAAAGTTAAATTGATTAATTAAAAATGAGTACACATTAAAAATAATAAAAAAATTTGAAATGTATTTTTTATTTAATATAAATTATAAAAAATATTTATCATTATTGAAATAAAGATGAATACCTAATGATAATATTACAAAAAATAGTAATAAATGCCCCTAACAAATAATTGGCATTGATTAAATTACCAAATGAATAAAAAAATCAAAATAAAAAAATATTTTATACATATCATTACTAAATTAAATAAATTAATAAATTTAATTTATCATATATAAATAAATTATTTATTCAATATATCATGTTATATTGATATTCTAAAATTAATAATATATTTTGAGTAAATTACAAAAATATTAAGAGTATGTGTTTCTATATAATATTTATTTCATTACAAAAATAGTTTTATTGATTCATTATATATATAACTAAATTAATTATGTATATCGGAAATCAATATATAACACATTTGATCTACATTAAATTTAAATATCAAACGAAATTCAATTATTTCAATTACTCGATGTAATTAGTTATCTTTTTAAAGTCACATGAATTTTCATGATCTTATTTCTAATCGGTCATTATTATTATCAAATGGCTCTCCAATCAAATCTACATCCATGATTTCTTGTATGACCTCTAGTTCAATTTTCTATAAATATAACTACTTGTGGAAGTACACTTTCAATGTCAGCATCATCCAAGTCATGATCTTCTAATCATGTATCCTCCTTATTAGTAGCCCAATCAACATAGATGTGTCCTAAACCATTATGATTTGCGGAATTAACATGTTTCCATGACATAAATTGTTTCCAATTTCCCTCATACACGTCATCTTTTACTTCAGAGTTGTTCTTATTCATTGGAGTCAACTCCCTATTTTCTAAGTCCTCATAAATGTAGTTTATATCGTTGATAGATATTCAATAGAGTTAATAGTTTCAAACATCTCAACCTGTGGTGGATCAACAATATAATAATATCCAATTGCTTGACCTAAATTATCATTCTGAAAATTGTCCACATTAAAATAATTTGATGTCATAATTTTCCATTCTTTTAATTGACCCAATAAAAAATGCTGAATAATTCTTCATGTCGTCTGACATCTATTTTTCCTCTGGGAGTACATCTGATGCCAATTAAATCAAGTTTTGTTTATATGACCTATCATATTTGATTGATGTCACATAAATAATATCCAACATCCCCACATTCGGAAAAGTCTACACAATATGCACTTCATCCTTTATTTATTTAACATCGCATGAACATTCCATACCATGATGTTCATGATCACCTTGTTGATCAAACAATTGATGCACTATAACTTCATTAACGGGTTTTCTATCTGTTTCCACATAACTATTATTAGATATTTCCATTGACAAATGGGACTCATGTTTATTTTCCTTATATGATACTAGGTGATATATGGACTCTACAAGAGATCCCTCAAAGGATAACCACTACAGATGGCGTGCTCAGTGCATTCACGTTCACTCACAAAGAAGTAACATGATTAATTTATTTGGTAATTCAATTATATCCCAAATCATCATCACTTACTTTACCATATATCTTATTGAGTTTAGAGTTATTTTCATGAGGTGAAACAAATTTTCTATATGAAATTATTGCCAAAGATTTATAGGAAGTGTTAATATGAGAATGCTCATGGGAATTGACATACATAGATCCTTATTCATCATGATAATCCCATGTCCTACTCCTCCAAGAAACCACCACAAAAGTCCAATCATTAACTTCTTCCCTATTTCTAGTAATCAGTTTTCCAAAACTGTTAGTCATATTATCTTCAATATTGTTTGTTGTGCTATAGTTGGTGTCCATGAACCAACTATTTGAACATTAATTTCATAAAAATGATATGTATTTAATATTTAATACACATTATGTTAAATATTGTTCATTTTTCGGCATGACCATAAGGTTATAATTTCATATATTAATTTTCCCATTAATAAGGTTGTGGTAGTTCCCAGCTCTGATGAGATCCCTGATGTTCTATGACATTATTCATAAGATAATTCTTCAATTAGATAGAATAATATGATTCGAAACGTAGTATACATTCCATTATGTGTGTGTACTCATAAACATATTAGACATCTTCACATGAAGTACACATTAGGTAATCTCTATGAAGTTTGATTAAGATAATTGACCCACAAATTGGAATTATGAATGTTTTGGTGTAATCATATAGTCCTATGTATGAGAGTTTTTAATGACCCTTAGAATGTGTGATTACCATTGATGCATCATAGAACTCGCAAACATTGATTTGATGAGGAGAACCATAAAAACATATGTTGGACATAATTATAAATTTTTGGTTGTGTGGAAAATGAATTGTTTTTAATTTACATGTCATGTAATTAATTTTCCCATCCATAGTTATAGAAGATCATATTTAGAAAATTTGATTGAAATGGAATTTTCATGAAAAATTCCATGGCCATGGTGTAATGACTAGTTTATTTCATGTACTCAATGAATGATGTATCAAATATATATATGGTTAACCCTTTCAAGAAAACTATTTGAAGAGATTATATGACAATGATATTTTATTACAGTATTAGTATTCTAATGTATTTGACATTAATTTGACATTATATTTTTTCTCTTAGGTTTTTTGACATGTTTATAATCAGTAATCGTTGACTTTAGGAAAGCCCGCATAATGCCCACAAGATAGAATCCTAGACTATCACACATTCTTTGTTTCATAAGGACATTCTAAATTTCTTTATTGAATTTATTTATTGGAATATATATTATTTTGAAGACTATGGAATTATTTTATTTCTGATATATTGATCAAATAAATTAAATAAATAATAATTCACAAGACTGGGAATAAGATATATATATATTTTTTGTATATTTAATAAAAGAATTATTTACAATTTAATGAATTAAATATTTATATTATAGAAAAAAATATTTATTCTGGAGATTAATAAATACCAGAGTAGTTTGAATGGATCACAATTGTGTCAGGGCGTAAAATAATTGTTTACTAATCGGTAAGTGTTATTAATACATTTTTCAAAAGATGGAACACCACAAAATAATTTTACTATATTTTTGTAATTGGATTTCATTAATGGTAATAAATATATTTAATAGAATATATGTAATTAATTTTTCTAACTGAAATCCCAACTCTATAAATATACAGTTGTGTTAATTGTGTAACTGTACATGAAACAAATTCCATGATTTAGAATAGATAATTAATGAAAACAACGAATACTTTGTCGACTTCTTCACCTCTCTCCATATCAATAATTTGAATCTCAATAGATAATATCATCAATAATAAATAACAAGTTATCCATAATGATGAATAAAATATATTTGATTCTCTCTTCTAGAACCCTGAGAATAAGTGGAGTTGTTCAAAGAACATTGAAGCACATTTGGGTCCCAGCTGGAGGTATTCCACCCATGGAACCTCAAGGAAGGAATGAATGCAATCTAAAAGTGACATTTTTGGTAATCAAAAAAGATTACTAGAAAAATTACTAATCTAAGTAATTTATTTCATATGATGTCAAATAATATAGTTATTAATTTTTCCTACAGGATCTGTGTTCATGGATTCAAGAAATGATTATTAAAGGAAATTAAAATATCTCACCCACCAATGCATGATTATGTTATTCCTATAACAACCATGTGGTATCGTATTTGTTTTGTTAAAATACAAAAATTATTTTTTTGATTGCAAATTTGTACAAAATTTTGCTTAGATTTTATTTCAAGTTATATATTCCATAATCGTATTTAAATTAGCATTATATTGAAATATTAATAATTTTTAATATTTATTTCATTTTCCTAATGGTTTAATAAAAATTAAAGAAATTCCATTGATTGCATCAAGATGTTCTAAATCGTTATCTGGTAAAAAAAGGTTTTACTACATGCAGCCAGAGAAGCCACTATATTCGCATTTGAAATTTATCTTGGTTTTCTGAGTAATTTAAAAAACGTGGTGATTTTATAGCACAACATTAGTTGATTGGTCCAACGTTGATCATTGAAAACCAAATACAAAATGTGTTATTGGAATGAACACACCATGTCGTCTAGATGAGCCAACAGACCAAAGCCCCATGCATGCACCACAGATGTACGTCAACCGAGGAACATGGTGTGTAATTGAATGTAAACACTGTACTATCTCCCAATAATAGAAAAAATTAATATGTCATTAAATTTGAAATTGTTTCAAAAAACCATATTTTAATAATTATCACATGGTTGTCTGTTTTACAAATAAATAATGATTTTAATGAATTTTATAATGATCAATTAATTTATTGTAATTTATTATATATTTTTTGTTCCGCAGTTTATTTTCCTTGAATTCCATTAATTTTGAGAATCACCAAATAACACTATATAATATCTAATATGAAATAGAATTTATTTATTTATTTATTTAATTAAATAATCCATGCATGATTATCTTATATTATAAGATAAAGAACAAATGAATGACAACCATTTAATTTGGTGTATTCATTGATTGTGTGAGAATTCATGATCTTGGTCAACAACTATGTATGTGTTGGATTTTGATTTCATAAATATATTATATTTTTTTGGAAATTAGTTAATATTTAATTAAAATATGGAATTTTATTCATACATCTCTCCATTATTATGTAGGTCAAGTGTGTCTAATGATATTTTCATAATTCACATTAAACAATGTTTTAGTTCCAGTCACCAGCATGTGAGTAATAAATATTTTTAATTAATGTATCAACCGAAGGAGATTAAAGAATGGTCATAATGGAACCATAATTATTCTAACTCAATTATACATAGGTGGTCATGTTGAAGGTTGTAGATGATATCAAATCTTAAATAAATATTTATTTACTTAGTTCATTGTTTTATTTATTGTTCTATCATTCAATAAACTATTATATAATCCCAAGATAGGTTCATTTCATAAAATAATTTTTTTATTCATTAGAAATATATTTAATGATATGATACCATGGCCACATAATTTAATGAATGAATTTTATAAAAACTAAATTTAAATAAAATTCACTATGCATCAATGTTATACACAAACAAGGTTAATTAATCAATTAACTATATTATAATGTTTTAACAGGACCTTTGCAGGATAAAAAATGATATAAGGTTTTCATATTAATATTAAATCACCCATTTTAATATTATGTCAGAATTGTATTTTTGTTGCTTTATTAAGAACAAAACCAAATAGAAAATTGTGTTTGAGAACAAATTTTCTAACACATACATTTATTATGCATGTTCTTATTAATGTTTCAGTTTGACATAACCATTTTACCTCAAGCGGAGAATCCATTTCTATACATGGGGTAATTTTTATTCATGTTTTGAGAGAATACAAGTCATGATTTATAGACTGGGCTTTCCATTCAATGTATTAAGGAGAATAAATCCCACAATTGAAAAATAGTATCCTAGAAAAATACATTCCTAATAATATGATGAACCCTTGTTGTGTTATGTAAAGGAGAATAGGGATCATTTCTACATGAATATTTGAGAAAATGGACATTACATGTTCAATAATGAGGGATATTATGAAATGATAAAATAATAGGATATTTAATAAAAAAAATTATATATTTCTCACAAAAGAGTTTACCAATAATATCACTACTAATCAACTTGTTTATTTTTAGAATAAAATGAAAATCTCACTATCCCCATGATCAATATTGGATAATGTAAATATCATCATTGTATGTGACTTATATGTCTGGTAATAATGACATTGGGTTTTTTATAAATCTATGAATATAAATATTAAGTGATGGAATCCTAAATGCCAAATCTGTCAACGCAAGCTGAATATTATGAAGGGTTCGAATCCTATGAAAACATATGAAAAACTCAGTCATTGTTAATGGTTTTTTCCTTTTGTATATGTCAATTGAACACATGAATCCTAACAAAACATGTATTTTTATAACATTCTTGATCACCTCTGTGGTCTTTACTAGGATAGAGGTAGAAATTAATTGTTTGAGATTTCCAAAACATTGTTTATGATTATTAATGGAGTGTTTTGACCAGTTTTGAATCACATACTAAAACTGATTTGATACATCCAAAACATAGTGGTTCTATGATTTTAAATCTCTAAGGAACTAAGAACCCATCATATTATGGAATACCTCCTTCAATGTGTCTCCAGTTTTTGTATGGGAATTTTAATATGGAAAAAATTTAGAAGACTCTACCACTCCTTCTTATCCTCTTTCTCCAAATAGATATAGATATGATTCATGAAAATCCATTTATCCATATTCTTAACCAATGTAAAGAGAATGGAAAGATATTTAAGGACAATGATTTGACAAACTCATCAACAAAAAACAAAATCAATTTAGAAAAACTGAATGAGGATTATTTATGTTTCCATATAGAAAAAAATAGTATCTTTAATAAAAGTACAAGGAGCTAAAGAATCTTGGTGAAGATACAAGTGTGTTTGTTATTGATTTCAATTTTTCTATTTCTAAAAATGTAGTGTTGGATAAAACTTTTGGTGCTCACATTTGTATTCAATTATTGGAACAAAGTGTACAAAAAAAATTTACTGATAGGAGGATGATCTATGAGAATCCAATAGAGATAAATTTGATGGTGTTGTTATTTGGACTACCACCTCAAATTGCCGACAGGAATGAACATGGTCTTAAATTTTTAATATTACGTTTCTTCATTTAACAAAAAAAATAACGTATGTATCTAGAATAGATAATGATTGATTTATTAAATTATTAGGAAATAAGAATTTATTATTTTAAAGATGAATTTTTTTTGGTAAGGCACATTTTCATAACATACATTTTGTATTGGATTACACGATGATAGTGATGGAAAATCGATAATGATGTTTATTCACATGACTCACACCACAAACATCATTGGAATCATATGATAATTCATATAAAGGAAAAAATCAAGGAAAATTACAGCGAGAATGATAATTAAATTCTTTGGAAATAAAACCACATGTTTTATGTCATGCATGTTTACAGGGGAAAATGACCAAATCCCCATTTAGTTGGAATGGTGAATGTTCTAAATTACTTATTCAATTAGTTTATATGGATTTTTGTAGACTATTTACTATTTATGTTAGGGGTTGGTTCTAAAAAATGATAATTTTTACTATTGATTTTAGTAAATAATGGTATATTTACTTAATGATATATAATTTGGGTTATTTTGATAAATTCCAGAAATACAACAATGAATTTGAAAAGCATAATTTTAGGATGATTAGGAAACATTTCATAGGCTGAGGTGGAGAATATCACAGCCGATAAATAATATATTACATTTAGGAGGCTTGGATCCTATACTAAATTACTCCTACATACATGCCTATGTAAAATAGTGTTTATAAATGGAGGAACCGTACCCTATTGGACAAGGTAAGATCAATGTTGACTCATAAAATTCATCAATTCCCCTTTTGGGGATATGTGTTACAAATTTTGGCACACATACTAAACCAAGTAACCAATAAATTGATAAATGGAATTCCAAATAAGTTGCGGTGGGATAGTAGGAGTAAGATAACATTTGATGAATTTGAGTGTTAAGGAACAATACTATTTGAACATGATCAAATTCCAGAAATTCACAAGGAAGAAGAAACAATTGAAAAATAAAAATAAATTCAAAGGAGTAAAATATAGGTCATAGATTCATTAAGGTACATTTATCTAGTAATTGAGTACGGTGATTTATTATTATCTGATAATAATGGACATTTATCCTACAAAGAATAAATAAGTGGCAAAAATATATCCATGTGGCCTGAATCCATGAATATAGATATTTATTACATGTACCATTACAATGTATGGATTTTGGTAGACCATCCAGTGGATAAAAATCCTATAGGTTGAAAATAGTTATTCAAGATTAAAATAAACATGGAAAGAAATATTATACCAATAAGGCGTGACTAGTTGAAAAAGGTTTACAACAGCATCATGGTATTGACTACGGTGAAATCAATTACTAGTTTCAATGAAAAAATCCATAAAAATTCAACATGACATTGTAGCATACAATGACTATTACATTTGGATAATGGTTTTCAAAATAACTTTCCATAACAGGATCAATTATGAATATGTTTATATGAAACAACATAAAATATTTTGGACTCCAAAGGGTTCAAATAAAATATTAGTGTTGCAAAAACATATTTGTATATTTATGCAATCATCCAGTAAAAGAAAATTCATTTTAATGAAGCCATAAATCAATTTTCTTAAAAACAATGAAGGTAAGCCACGTAACTACAAAGGATTAGTGGTATTGTAGTGTATTTTTGAATAGTATATGATGATGACGTAATCTATATTGGAAATTAAATACTATCATTACAATCAATTATGTCATGGTTGAATAAATATTGTTCCATTAAACAATTGGCAAGGAAAATTTTACACTTAGGATATATATCCATCATGATAGATCCAATAATTTTCATGGAATTTTTCAATGTACATCCATTGAAAAAATATTGAAGATATTCAATATTTAAAAATCCATGATTTAATTGTTTCAAGATTCTCATGGCATTCATCATTTGATGAGAATGTTTCATAAGACAAATGAGGAAAAAAATATAATAAGAAAGATTCCATATGAAATTGTTTTTCGGTCAGCCATATATGTTAGGTTATGTACTTGGTTAGATTTAGCCTATGCATTATGTGCATTTTTTATATATCAATCGGATCTAAGACACCTCCATTAGATGGAGGGCATGACTCTTCTTAATTATCTAATTCATTCGAAAATATGATACTGTATCATGTTAAGGTTGATGAATTTTTAATCGTCTGATATGTAGATTCTAGTTTCTAAACTGATAAATGTGAAATGATGTCACAAAGGGGATATATATTCACATTAAATGTAGGTGTTTTGAGCATGATGTTCTAAATAACGGTTGTGGGTTTAGTTTCAACTATAGATTTCATGTATAGTAAAGCATATTAGAAAGATAATGAATCAGTTTGGATGCCCAATTTCATCCAAAATCATGATGTGGTACCCAGCAGTAAAGATCCCACCACACGCTACAGAGAAAATAGTACAGTGGTGGGTCTCACAAAAGAGTGAAGGTATTATCTATAGATGAGGCAAATACATCAAATGTATTATATCATAATGGATTTTTCACAGATATATAAAAGTTTTGTGAGTAGTATTTCTATTGTAGAATATATAGAGGTCTCCTTTACTAAATCCTTCACAAAGAAAAAACATGATTTTTAGGTGATGTCTAGTAGACTAAATGTATAAGGATGTTGGATATAGTCAATATGGAAATTGTTTTGAATTATTTTTCTATAAAAAATTGTATTTACTTTTATTAAATGAATTATTGATGTATTAAATAATAAATTTAACATCTTATTATATATTGGTTGTTGTAATTCAAGACCAAAGTGCAATAATTTCCTCGAAATTTTCTTACATTATTAAGGTCATAGTAGTTCTCTTCATTGATTAGAATCTTGATGATCTATGAAAATATTCTTAATATAGTTTTGTGGTTGGATATTATACTATAATAAGACACATAGTATATATAATGTTAGGTGAGAGTTCTCATAACTAGATGATACTTCTTCTATGGATGTTCGAATATTGTAATTTCCATGATGAGAGATTATGAGAACATACACTCCTGTAGAAATTATTCATGTATTGGTGTCATCAGATATATCTATCTATGAGAATGTTTAATGATTTTTATACATTATCTTTCTCTTTAATTCATTTCATGACTCATGCAATAGGATTTGCTGAAAAAAAACACCACACCATATGTTGGAGGGAAGAAGGGATTGTGTGTTGCTTAAAAAAATACATGTTATTAATGGATACGTGAAGAATGTATTTTACCCATGAATATTTATGGAAGATGATATCTCATACCATTGATTGATATAGAAATATTGCACTGAACTCCATATCGATATTATAATGATCATTTTATTTCACATAGTCAAGGAACGATGTATCAAGCATACTGATTGAAGACACCATCATCCATTCCGCATGGTGAGATTATGTGAAATATAAATTATATTACATTTTGACTATCCTTATGATGTTATATACATTTTGGAATTATTATCATTCTATGGGTTTCGTTGACCTGTTACTAGATAGTAATCTTGGAAATCATACAAGAAAACCTATTGCCAGTGAGAAACAATCCTAGAGGGTCTCACACTATGTGTTCATAGTGATCCCTATTATATTATATTTGAAATTAATTAATGGAATAAATATTATTTTCATGGATGATGAATAATTTTATTTAAGCAATATTTATTGCATAAATTCAAAAAATTATTATTCACAGGACTGTAAAAAATATTTATTTATTTATTTTTATGATTATTTAATACATATATATATTTACAATTTTGTGAATAAAATACTTATTTAATATATTAAAAAAATTGTTTTTTGATAAATATAGGAGTTATAATGGATCAAGATAGTTTCAAGGTATAAAATAATTATTTATAAGTCCATATATGTTAATTTTCCATTTAGCACATGACGACACACCACAACAAAACTAAAAATGTACCTCATTTTTCTTCTCTTATATTAGTGTTGTTAAAAGGTGGCACAATAGAATCATGTTTTTTTTCACACACGACTAGTTTAGGGCATCATACATGGGTTAAATCTAGTTGCCTTTTCTCTGTCACCCTATCTACTATCTAGAGGAGGCATCGAGTATCGTTGACAACAACGTTCTAAAAACTTTCGGTTGGATGGAACATGGAGGTTTTACCTCGATAAAGGAGAAACAATCTTGCTGATGTAGTTGAGAATTTTCTATTGTGGTAGCCCAAGAATAGAACACCAAAATCAAATCCCGATTAGATAGGGTCACTCTCAGACCATCATAACCACAAATGTATGACCAAAAATCATGGTTCATATGGAGGAGTCATGGTACAGGCTTTCCATAATGTCTTCTAACACCTGAGAATCACTGTAGAGGATGATTACCCCTAATAACCCATGGATAACACCTGTAACGATGGCTCCACTAAAGCCACCATGGGTGGGTTCCAGTCTATTTTGGATAACAACAATTCATTTTGTAGGAATTTAATTCCTAAAAACCATTTTCTATGAAAATAGACATGTTAAGGTAGGTATCAATGTACAATAGTGGTGGCTCCTTCAACAACGACAACTCCACCAATCTGAATCGTGTAGTGACGAGGGTAGGGTATGGGATGGGAAAGGATAGTGGGAAATACTCGATGATAAATAATTTGTGGTGGAGATGTGGGGGATGGCCAACACAAGATGATGGGTATGCATGTGGACGACCTGTGGAATATACGTACATGTCCACACCATATAGCCTCTTGTGGTCATCCACACCGCATTGTAGCTTCATGTATATGTCATCACCCCATCTCTCCCCCACAAGTTTGTTATCAAACAATATTTCTCATAGTCCTTTTTCGTCCCATACTTGACCATCATCACCACATTGGTAAGATTAATATAGTGGTCATCCACAAAGGTGTTACCACTCTACTGTTGGGGATCAAGCCCAACGATACTATGTATGTAGTCTCCAAACCCACGAGATTCAGCAGAAGGCTTTTTATCATTGGAATGAATTTTATCACCTAGAGGAATTATAATATTAACTCCCATAAATATATCATTTTTGATGTACCAATGATAATCACAATCAGGATACATGGTATTCTTCATTCCATGAAAATGAGTCTACAGACCCATGAGGAATGAAATATAATGGAAAGGATTACGTACACAAGAATGATTGGGTAATTAATTTATGTTATGAAATTTCCTAATCTAGATTTCACATATTCATTAAGGGTTGTATGAATATATCAAGACAATCTACGTAACCACAATTGGTTAGTAATCATGTCTATGTTTATGTATCAGAATGATACCAAGGATATGTTCCTAGTTTTTTTGGGAGATGAAGAGCTAGACATCAAAGGATGTGATGATTCTAGTTTCCAGACTGAGAAAAATGACATGAAGTGGAAAATGGGATACATCATAACATTGAATGGATGTGTTATGAGATGGAAGATCTTAATGAAGGATGTGGTCCTAGATTCTAAAATAGAGTTTGAGTATATTGAATCTTATGAGGTATTTGAATAGTTTGTTTTGATGCAAAAAATCATATAATAGCATTATTTAGTGACTGTATGTAATGATATCATCACACTCTATTGTGATAATACTTCATCAGTGTCTCCAAAAACATAGCCCATGTCACATCAGCAGATGAACGAAATAATTCTAAGTATAATCTCTTGAGTTATTTTTTCAGATATGTGAAGATGGAATGGTTAGTATTTATATATAATTAATATTGGTGGATACCTTAACTAAATCCTTGACTCAACACAAACATGATTACCATGTGAGGTTTAGCGGACTAAATTTCATAGTTAGTTATCTCCATTCCATGTGGGAGTTTTTATAGTTTCTCTAAAGAAACCATTTGTTAATACATTAATTACACAAATTTTAAATGTGATAAATAATAAATTATTCATATTATTACATATTGTTCCTTTTTTGGCATTACAATATTGTAAGAATGTACTACAATATGTCTATCAAGTATACGGTCATAGTATTTCCCCATAAGATGAGAACCATGATGTGATTTGAAAATATTATAAAAATTGTATTGAGGTTATATAAAATATTATGATATTTTAACATTATATTGACAGTCATGTTCAAGTACTCATAATCATATTAAACTACTTATCATGATGATCACACATGGTAATCTTTATGATGAGTGATTATGAAAACACACATGCGAGTAATAAATATGCATTTTTTAATATAATCGGATATTCCTATCTAAAATCATGAGTAATGGTCCCCAGATTTTAATATTCTCATTAATTCATGTCACGAATCACAAACAATGATTATCACATGATTATTGTCATGCAATATATATGTGGGAAGTTTGTATGTTGGGTGCGTCACAAATGACGTTTTATTAAAGGATATGTTAAGAAAGGAATTGCACCATCTATATTAATATAAGCTAATATCAAGGAACTTTTAGGGAAATATAACTATCACCCTAAATTTTCTGTCCATGGTGAAATGATGAGTTTACTTCAGATTGTCAAAGAATGATGTATCAAGCATATAGGTTGATGACATTGATATGCAACCATCATGATGCGGTAATGTGACAATGATATTATATTACAAAATGTGCATTATTATGTCGTTTTCATAATTATGACTTTAATTTATTTCTCACAAGTTCCCTGAAATGTTGTTAAACAATAATATTGGACATTTATAGGGTTCTCCTAGTGAAAAAAATAAATAATCCAAGAGTTCCGAACTATATTTTTTTCTAGTGGTCTCGAATAAATTCTATTTTAATATAGATATAAAATTAATTATTATTCTTAATAATGATGAATAATTTTATTATAGTTATATTGATTATATAAAATATATAATTATTTATTCACATGACTATGAATAACATATATTTATTTTATTTATTAAATATTTAATAAATATTTATTTACTAGTTTCTATTTTAAATAATTTTTTAGTAGAATAAAATATTTTTGTGGTATTTAAATAAATATAGGTGGAGTTGAAACGTACCGTGACTGTACCTCCTGAAATAATAATTATTTACACTTCGGTAATAATTTTTATCCATTCGGGGCATGTTGGTGCCCCAAAAAATAATAATATTTTATTATTATTATAGTTCATGGGATTATAGTAATTATTTTAATGAAAATAAATTTTGTAACCAAAATATCTGCTCTACAAATAGGTGACTCTATATATTGTGTAATTTATTCAAAATCAATTCCATGATTGAGAATATATAATGATTGTGTACAATGATATCTCTCGTGACACATCCTCCACTGTCACTCTTAATAATGAGAACACCAATAGAATAATTTATTCAATTCCAATGAACGAGTGATAGAAAATGAAAAATTATAGTAATTCTATTAACCATGATTGCACCTAGAGAATGAGTGTCCTTGTTTGCGGACCATTGGAGAACTTGAGGATCATTGCTATAGGGATTCTACACTTTGATCCTCACATGTGCAATACGAAAATCTCAGAGGACCTTTTCAAAAGATAAAAATTCATAAATGAAGAATAATCTTATACCGAGGTATTTATTTCATTTGATATTAAATTAATTAATTATGAATTAAATGTAAAAAATACTCACTCTTGGATTCATGTGATCATTGTTAAAATAAATTTTAATATATCTTCCACCAATGAATGCTTCTCTTGGGCTCGAAACCTACAAGAAGTTGGAGCTCCTACACTAATTTTGGTCCCTAAAGTCACTTATCTACCTCAAAAAAATTCATGAACAATCATATTGTAGATAATAAATCATAAAATTTATCTTAAAATCTCTATGGCATGCTCAATGTTATGACAACCACTATATAACAAGGGTATTTTTTCGTAAATTACAATGATATAAATTTTGATGTCAATTGTAGAAAAAGTAACAAAATCATTGGGAATAATGCTATGATCCACCTCTATGAGGAAGTAATTTAAAAAACAAAAAATTCCACCTCAGTAGTTCTATCATGTTTTACCAGAGTACCAATTGAAAAATAAATGTCAAAAAATTTCTACAGATGCCAAAAAATCAAATTAAATACATAAATTCTTAACAAATCATGAGCTCTTGTTTTTTTGATGGAAAATATATTTTAACAAGGACCCCAATCATAGTTGAACAATGTTCCTTGATTGTGGGAGTCTTCAAAAACCATCATTTCATGCACTACAACTCTTTAGAGTGGAAATGTATGTGGAAATTACCGCTCCTAATGGGGTTACATTTCTTATCAGGAAATACACAAATAGCAATTACCATCCATCCATTGTCCCCTTACAACCAATATTTTTGACCAATTAGAAAAACCAAACTTATAATAATCATGAATTTTCTAATTTTAAATATTTCTAAAATCAAATCATTATTAACCCGAATGAGATTCAAATTTACTCATCAGATGATATGATTGACAGTGACATCCTTTCTCTAGGAATAGAAAATCTATTCATCCTCATATATTAATTCATGATAATGATAGTTGACTAATTGTGATTCAATTATGGTAATATTAATCAAATGGTCATGAAAAGTTATCAGTAGTCTGAGATGAGATGGGAAAATGAAATTGTAATCGAATATCCTATCATTCTATGTCCCTGAGTGAATACCATGTAGCGGTGTAGTAATTGTGATGCCCTCATGTTAGAAGAATCATAGTTGAGGGTGAAATGAAGTAGCAAGCACAACCTAATTAGAGTCCACCACGGATGAAAAAACCCTAGGCACCATCTGTGGAACACATGAGCATACAATACAAACCCATCATCCCCATATAATTTATTATTAATACTATTTTATATATATTAAAATAAATCTACTCATTTATATAAATAATTGTTTAATTAATTAATTTTATTTAATTTTTTTTAAAAACACATTATTATTTTTTATTTATTTAATTAGTTGATTTTTTCAGACCATTATCAGTGCTAAAAAATAACTATTAATGGATCCCATTATGGGCACTAAAAATTTCTTAGTAATGGATATCGTTTATTGGTGGTAAATAAAATAATGATAAAAGTTACCCTTTATTAGTGTTTTTTTAACACTGATGAATGGAACCATTATCACTGGTTTTCAAAGAATTGATATTAGCGAATCATTTTAAATAAAATCATTGGAGTATTGATAACAATTATACTTGTAATTTTTTTTACAAATAATTTTTTATTTTTTAATTTCATTAAATAATTTTTAATCATTAATATTAATTTAAATTTATTTTTTTAATATTCTTTTTTTAAAATTTTATTTTGATTCTATATATTATATATTTCAAGTGTATTGTTTTTTAATTGATAATTCAATGTTTTCAATCATTAATGTATGTTCCATGTAAAGTAACTTTTATTTATTATATTTATAAAATTATTTCTATTCTAAAATCACTATTATATTATCAATCTATTTATTCTATTTCTAGTTGATTGTACTAATATTCAATATTTTAATGGATTCCAAATTTATGAATTTAAAATATAACATCTTTTTTGTCTTTCAGGTGAACAAAATTGAAGACCTAAAAAAATGAACTCTAGTCACAACGGATAAACAATTAATAACAATGACTAACCCATAAAAAAATTAATAAAAAATCATAACATTAATAAACATACAATAATATAGATGATAAAAGTGAATGTTATGAAAAAACATAATATTTAGTCTTCAAAAGATGATGGAAACTCCAAATTCATATGAAATATAAATTATATTTAATTTTTTAATGAAGGCTAGGACATGAACACAGAACATATTAGATTACTGAATATAAAAATAGTTTCGTAAAAATAGTTAATAGAAAATAACAAGTATTAATAACAATATATGAATTCATAATAATAAATATTAAAAAATTATTAATAAATAATTTTTTTTTATAAAAATTAGACTATGTAGATAAATATTAATTTTTATATGATGATAATTAGTATTCATAAACAATAACATTATTATTATTTTCATCACATTAATATAATGAATTTAATATAATGTGTTGATTTTATGAATTTATTATAATGACATAATTTTCATTTTATTATTATTTTCCTGACATTCGTATCATAGATTTATTAGTCATAGTCTATTCTTTAGATTCAAGATTAATTTATTTTATATAAATCCATGTGAAGATATAAAAGGTGGCTGTGAGTGATAATTATTTAAGGAAGGCATGGACAACCGGTCACTCCATGCACCTGCTCACGTACCCATACATCCTATTGGATTCTAACCAGAGTCCTCTCCATAGCGCGTCTGCAACATTACCAATAACCCTTCTAGTATTGTTCTCCATATACTGATATATAAATTTATTTTTAGGTATATATTTAATATTAATATTTATTTGTATAGGAGCAGACACACTGAATTTGAATACATAGTTGAACTCCAAGTTTATTTTGAAAATTTTCAACCATGCCTAATTCACTTTATTGTCCAGGTTGCTCTGATTGTGTGCCCCCATACACGTCTCATGCTTCACCTGCATGGATACTGGATCAGGAATGATATATATACTTTCCATGACCACTGAGAAGTTCGGTATATACATCACCATATGGAGTTCTAGTATAATGATGTTTGTTTGTGGGATCAGAAGAGCCTTGGCCTGCAATCCTTAGTGGATTATAAGGAGGAATTTTGAATTTACTACCTCCTTAAGAAAATTCTCACCAAATTTCACCCTTCAAATCTTCACTCAGATTAAATAAACACATAAATTTTGAATAATAATAATTGAGTCAGAAGAATAAATTCATGATAATAATGACACTACAATAAATTCCTTATAATAATATTATTCATTATTCCTAAGGGGATTATTATTATTGTTATTATTATTGTTATTATTATTAAATATATTCTATTCCACATTGTTATATTGTATCATAATTGAAATTTTATTATTATTGTATTTTCGTTGAATTTCATAATATTTTTTATTTATTTTAATATATAAATGTAAGTATATTAATAATTAATTAATCAATATATTTTCCCCCAATTATGAATAACAATATTAAAAATTATAATAGTTAAATAGGTTTACATTCTCACATTGATAAAAAAAATATTTATTCATTCAGGAACGTTACAAGAGATAATAATTATAGGTTAATTATTTTAGTATAAAAGGAATTATTGATAAATAAATAATTATAAAGAAAAAATTATAATGATGTTATTATAATAAATTCATGTAAATGATGGTTTGAAAATAATAATAATGTTTTTATTAATGAATATTAATTATTATAATATAATTAAAAAATCGATCTATATTATCATATTATTATTGAATATTATCAAAAATTAATAATTTAATTTAAAATTTTTTACCACTATTATTATTATTATTATATAATATATTATTATTATTACATATTATTTTCTATTTATTATTTTTATGAACACATATTCATATTTAGTTAGTTAATTTATTTTATTTTCAAGTCATATATTTCATTTAGAATATTAATAATATTTATATTTTATAATTTTTAGAATTTATCATGTTCTGTAAAATACTAAATATTATATTTTGAAACAATATTTTTTTTGTTTCATCTATATTATTTTATGTTTATAATTTTAATGATTTTATAATTTTAATACATTTTAATCATTTTAGTCAATGGTTTTAATTTTTTTACTATTTTTCATGTAGTTCATTTTTTATATTTTTTCAATGTCGCTCACATGGAAAACAACCAACTTATAATGTTTGAAGTAGGTATCTTGTGAAGAATATAAATCATAAATTATATTTATAATATAATTTTAACTTTTAATATATACTATAGATATATAAATAGATGAAAATAGAAATAATTTCATAAATATATTCAACCAAGAGTAGTATATATGGTACAAACTGTAATGATTAATAACATAATATTATTACAAAAAAAACTATACATATATAATATAACATAAATAAGGTCTAAATAAACTTTTAAAAAATGATTATACAAATATAATATAAATGAGAATAAAATTGATGCCTAAAATTAATTATAATAAAATAAATTAATTTATTGAAAAATGTAATTTGAAAAATATTACCATTAAAAACAATATCACTGCTACAAAACTGTTCATTAACTATGGTGTCCATTTTCATTTCTAGTAATAATAATTGATAAAGGTTCCATTTATTGGTTCAAAAACAATAATAGAATGATGGAACCTTAGTAACACCTTTTTACTTCTTTCAAGTGGTATAATTTATCATCACATTTTTAGTTCCCATAAAGGGATTCCTAATCAACACTTATGTAGCACTCATACAGGTCAGAATAAAATGAAATTCATAAAAAAAATTGAAAAAAAAATTAATTATTATTAATTAATATTAAATTTTTTTAATAATTAATGATATAAAATAAATAAATTTATTATAGTAAATATAAATTATAAATACTAATAAATATCATAGGGATTAAGGGTTTGCAGGAGATGCTCTAGAGGTCCAATTATGGTGCCAATGGGTTTTTCATAAAAGGTGGCAATGAATCGGGTTGAACATGGCACTTCATTTCTCCATAATGGAATATTCAACTCACAAGAGTGTGACACATATACTACACCCCTACCTGGTATACTATTGATGATTTTGAATTTGAGGTCATTCGATTCCAATCCCGTCTCACACCTCCATGACATTCGAATATCTCTATCAATGTTCAATTTGGATTTTTTTTGCAAATTTAATTTAATTCTAAATTTGTTACATAAGTAGGTTGATTTTATTAAAATCTCCATCCATTAAAAATTTGTGCAGAAGCGGGTCTTCCAAAAAACATGTATTGAATGATATTGACATTTTCTGAATATGAATATTTCACATTGTATGTATAAAAAATTTATAAATAAACTTATATGGAAAAAAATTAAAATTTTTTATACATAAAATATTATATTGCACAAGTGGATGATGATGATAATAAATGTATCTACCAACTGGAAATGATGGATGCCACTATCATATCATACCTTGAAAAACTATGCAATAATCAGAAATCAAATTGAAATGGAGGTCCAAATGGGGTTGGGTTGGAACATTTGAACAATGAGAGACCAAGGAAACAACATTTTCATCAGATTCTATATCTTTTGATTGTGTTGCTTCCTTCTTGTTATACCAATCAGCATGAACGTGCTCTCATCCACATCCTTTTGGTTTATGAACCTATTTCCATGATTTATTATGGTTTCAAGTTACCTTGATCTCATCCACTTCTGCATCAAATTTGTTCTTTCCCAATGGAGTCATCTCTATAAAATCTAAATCTACATGAATGTTTTTTTATAATTGATGACCTTTTTTGTGATGCAACAATGATTGTGGTAGAGCTTGACACTGTTGTGGTTGAAGTTTATTAATGAACAAAAAACTAACCCATTGTCCTTTTATCAGTCTCTGAAATTTTACACATCACCAAAAGGACATTCCCCCCAATGTAATTTTGACCTGCTCACCTGATAAATTTTAACACCACGCCTGAAATATTTTTATACATAAAACCCACATCCATGAATGTACCATTTTGATGTACCTATGATCACAACAATCAGGACACACTTCTTGATCTTTGCAACAAGGAGGCATTTCGATACATGAATCTATTATGTATCTAATTTCATGTTCTTGTCAAAAAATCTATCTCGATCATTGCTTTTCATCATCATTTTCATCTCTATTCATGAGTTACCACATATGAGGAAACCCGTTCAAGGTTTTCTCATTTCAGCAACATCATTATCAATGCTACATATATCTTCTCCAAAATATTTATTTATAGTCATTTTCCTATGCATTTAATATATAGTAAAAGAGTTAAATATTCCTTATCATTAAATGTGGACCTCCATTAAATTTTTCACAAAATGTGACTCACAATTTCATTCCCCAATTTAATATTTTTTGTTAACATCCCAAATATTCTCCACCTTGTCATAAAATAAGAATGTAATGTGATCAGTGAATCCTCTTTCAATAGCATCACTAACAACGACCTCATCTTCATTGTATTCATGATCATCATCTCCACCATTAGCAATTTCGGCTTCAAAAGGCCTATCATGAATTCCTCTACCTTCAATTAATCTCTATCATAATGTGGCTACATGTGTCTATAATATGTTATTATTTATATGATTGGATTAAAAAAATATTTTTATTAATTTAATTGAACCTAAATATCATAGTTCATCTTCCTTCCCCTCCCACATGTCTCACCTATTTTCCTCCATAATGGAAATCCTGAAAGCTTCAAATTGGACTCTTACAATGAAATAGAAATTTGAATATGAATTAATGGGTGATAATAAATATGTTTGTAATGATTATTGGGTGGATAAATTATTGGAAAAAGATATTGAATTTTTGACATGGATAAGAAATATAGGGAAATATTTTCCAATCCCACGCATCCAAATACCCCCTATATAAACCCAACACACCAACTAGATGAATAACATCAAATCATTGCTATATTTCAGGAGAAAATTAACCCAAAATCTTGAATTCCACATAGTGGCCTCCCCACACCCATACAACCACCTTGTGTTCATAGCACGTGATGAGGTTCATATTATATTGAAAATATTATTTTAATTATTTATTCATTCCCTCCCTCACTACTCTAAATGAATTTTTAAACATTTTAAAGTAATTTTTACTAAAATTATAATTGCAATAAACAAAAATAAAAATCAAATGATGATTCTTTGTAAATATTAATATAGATTTTTTTGTTGTTTATCAAAAATATAATTTTGTAATAAATTATATAAATTTGTTTAAAAAATAGTTTAATGAATATGATAAAATCATTAAATGAAAATTTCAATGATTTATAGAAGAATTATTAGTATATATTATTAAGAAGATAAAACATTGATTCTTTTTGGAACAATATAAAAAAATTTCATCAGTAAATATTATAAAATTATGACATGGTAATTATTGAAAAAAATAAAATGAAATCATTCACTATAATTTAAATTAAATCGTATAATTATATTTACATTTATTAACCTATGATAAATTACAAAATTTAATGGAAATTTTATTTATTAGTTTAAGAACCCATAATAGGATTAGGATTCAAAAAGAAGTGTTTAAACAATTTTTAATTTTCATTTCCATGAATAATTAATAATCATATCTTCATGATCAACTTATTGACCATAAATTTGTTGCACTGAATCTTTATAAATGAGTTGAGTATTTTTTTCCCCATCATTAATATTAGTGACTTCCCTTGATATTGGGAAAATGAGTTTAGATTCTTCAGTTGAGTAGGGCATCAATGTGAAGTATACAATAATATCCTACATATGATTCAACATTATATATTGTGTTCCTCATTCATTCATGTTGTCTCCCAATGAATTAACACTGGAAATTTCTTTTGTAATACCATTACATCCCAATGCATCATCAGAAACTCTACCTTCTACCTAAATGTGTTTAGAAAAATCTCTAAATAGTGAAATAACATATATATATATATATTCAATGCAAGAGTGTTAAAGGAAGGGTTTAATTCATAAGGATAAAGGGAATCAACATCCAAAGATCCTTCTTATGCATAATCAGACAAAGTCACAATCTTCTGAGAAACTATTACATAAGGATCAGGATTAAAAACATCTCTAATAATAGTAATCATTTTTTCACAAACAACAACCATAGAATCATCAGCTATGTGGGTAGGAGGATCACCCACAACCTTTCTAGATCATGAATTACTCTACATATATAAATCAACTTAAGGACCTCTTCGATTACAAATAAAATAACATAAATATCTTCTTAAATTATCAGTAATAATCCAAATGGACTTCCCACCACTATAGATCAAGGGTAGTTTTTCCTACCATTCTGTTATAACAATGTTGATGAATTTTGTTGACAGAGCTACAAAATCAACGTGCATCGACCTGAGATCCACCTATTCCAGGAATCAAAAATTAAATCCAAAACGCAAGGTCCGTGGCATGAGGTAAGTCTACCCAAAACCCTATGCCTGGTGTGATTGAACTTTTGAGAGGTAAAGGACATGGAAATTTCACCTCCCAATGAAGTTAAATTTCATATTGTGAAATTACAAAACATCAATGAGCCTATGTTACATGTCATCTTCTGTAAATTGTTTCTGAAAAATTGGAATCATCAATCTACCAATAATTTGTAATTCACAAATATGAAACCATTCCAAATGTAAATAATATATTTCCCAAATGTGTGTTTAATTACATCTTTTTAAGACACACATGCCATTGCCATCCATATTTTTGGAAATGTATGTACTTGCATCCCTAGATATTCATACATGATAGCCAATGCAAAAAACTATATTATCTCACAAACATAATTATAATGTTTATTGAAAAAAAATGGATCCAAACATGGTCCCTGATCATGAATGCGCAAGTTTCATGGCATGAGGTACGTATAACCAAAACCCTATGCCTGGCGCGATAGCACTTTTGATAGATAAATGACACGGAAATGTCCCCTCCCAATGTAGTTAAATTTCATATTGTGAAATTAAAAAAAATCAATGAGCCTCTGTTACATGTCATATTCCGTAAAATGTTTTTGACCAATTGGAAACATCAATATACCAATAATAAGGAATTCACAAATATAAAACCTTTCCAGATGTAAATAATAAATTTCCAAAATGTGTGTTGAATTACATCTTTTTAAGACACACATGTCTGTTCAATCCATATTTTTGGAAATGTAAGGACTTTCATCCCTAGGTCGACCTACATGATAGTGATATTTGAGTTCCTATGATTCATTTGATGTTGAAAACATCAAACTGTCAACAACATTCATCATCATTCAGCAAGGATGGGGGGATATCATTTGAATAAAATGACCTCTCATCATAAAACCACAGGAAAAGTCCAATGTGGGGCATAGTATCAGTGATGCCATCATGTGATTAGAATTTGACTTGAGAGATAATAAAAGTTGCAAGAATGACCTGATTAAAATTCACCATTGATGAAATACCCTAGGCACCATTAGTGGAAATCAAGAGCATCAATTATACTCCCTTTAGACACAAACTATTTTTTAGTATTACTAATATATATTTTTTAAAATCAATTTATTCATTTTTATAAATTATAAATTATTTTTAATAAATTAATATTTTTATAATAAAAACAATTCGGTTTTTTATTAATTTCATTATTTCATTTTATTCTGACCATTATCAACATTAAAAAAGTGATGATAAATGATCCCTTTATTTTCACTATAAAAGTTTAGGTATCATGTACAATTTATACATGTTAAAAATGCTAATAAGTGTTACCTTTTACCAGTTCTTAAATTAGTGCTAATAATGGGAATCATTTTCAGTTCTTTATCATGGTTCTATTAAATATTAGTTTTGTAGTAGTGATAAAAATCCTACTATTATTTTTTTAATGATAAGAGTTTTCTATAAATTAATATTTTATGATTTTTTTTTCATTAATTTTATTTCAATTTAATATTATTTGACTAATCATTTTTTAATATTTAATTTATATTTTTTATATTATATTTTTATAATATTATTTTTTATGAAAAAATGTTAGGTTTTTAATCATTACTATTTCTGAAAAATGAAATTAATGTTGGTTTATTATATTTATGAAATTATTTTCCTATTCAACCAGTTTTTTATATTTCCAATAAATGTTTTATGATTCATATAGATTTTACCTATAGTAAATAATTTATATATTTCCCATGACACCTAATTGAAAAAAATAAGATTATTGACTTTCATTTGTGTTACATTGATAATATATAAAAAATGAATTGTATGGACAATCAAAAAGAAATTACAAGCATTGACTAATTCCATAAAAAATTGTTACATATATTATCTCATCAACATAATAATGAGAAAATAAATTAGATGATACCAAATAATGTTGTTTCAAAACAGAATATTTAGACATTAAAAGAACATGGTTACTTGAAAACCATATAAAATATAAAATATATTTATAAATTAAATGAAATTTATTTCATGAACATAAGATATTTAAATAAACCGATTATAAAAGTGATTTCATAAAAAATTAGAAAATAATAAGTACTAATAAAAATATATTACTTAATAATAATAATAATAAAATTATTAATAATTAATTATAGTTAATGAAAACCGGATTATATATATGATAATTAATAGTTATATTGTTATTATAATTAAATAATGTATATATTATTATTTTTATCGCTTTATTATCATTAATTTATTCTAATAACATCATTATAATGAATTAATTATCATCAAATTTTTATTATCCTCACTCAATTATCCATGATTTATTATATATTATAATTATTCCAAATGCATGTATTTATGTTATATATGTGTGGGTATCTAACTCAATTAAATTATGAAAAAAACCATATTATTATTCATAAATATAATAAATAAAAATTAATTTACATAACAAAAACGTTATTGATTAGTTTATTATTAATATATTCAATTTTTTATATAATAATAAATAAATAATATTATATAATTATAATGAAATAAATAAAAAATGAAATAAATAATGTGATACTTAATAATAAATTTTAAAATAAATTTATATGAATAATAATAATAATAATAATAATTCACATTAGAATAATTAATTATATTAATTCCATTTATTTAATATAGTGAATTTATTTTCTTGAATATATTAGTCTAATAATACAATTCATTGCCATGATTCATGTAAATTTTTTGTAATAGAGTGCAGATATAAAATGGAGAATGGTTGAGACTTATATAAGGAGGGTGTGAAAAATTGATTCACCTCAGAGGACAATTATAATGGTATGTCATGGCTCATCAGACCCCTATCAAATGTCATTGTCCTTGAACATGCATTAATACCATCTAGCCCAATTTTTTTGTCATCTATTTCTGGTAGCCACAAAATTTCTAATTATGTCTCCATACAGGTGAACCATGATAAGTGGATGGTATTTCATGGTCAGAGCTTCCAAGAAAATGACAAGAAAGAGTCACAACTAAAATTTTTCAATATACTAATGTAGTTCATTGAGGATTTTAATTGCAGCTAAGACCACTCCCCCCACATGTATGATTTCCACATCACTTCTTCCAACGACTAAAAAATAGTGTTATGTTCACGATAGAAAAACCATTATACACACTAATGATACACTGATAATCTAGGATCGACTAAAAGGTGGAAACTTTTATCAATTCTAAAATGTAATGATAATAGACCTATATTTTAGTTCTTTCATAAAATCATTGATAGAATAATATTTTAAAAAAATAATCATTAAATCGAAGGGACAACATTTTCACAGCACATGACCCCTTATCCTTTACTAATAAATCTTATCTAGGAAGCCCCACATGTGTGTGCACCAGCATCCCCTTTGACTGTGCTAGGTGCACCCCCACCCTTATATAGTGCTAGCCCCCATCAACCCTCCCACAAACACCTGCATCCTCATTCATTCAAATATGAAAACTCTCCCTTATGTTCGTGTACCTCTATAATGCACCCATCTTGTTTTCTTCCCCAATTATGGTTATATCTATATATCTATATATATAGTTATTTTTATATCAATTTATATTTATAAATATAAATATAGTTATATAGTGATATTTGTATATATATTTATTTATATATAATTATATTTTTTATCTATTTATTTTTATAAATATTTATATTTTTTATCATTATATTTATTTGTATATATATATTTATAATATTTCCTCTAAATACATTTATAAAATATGTTCTTTTTAAAAAAAAATATATAATTAATTACATATATAAAACAAATATACCAATTTATATATATTTGTTTATTTATACACACACACTGTAATACACACACACATACAAATTATATATGTATATTAATATTCCTAATTTTATATTTATAAAAAATGGGTACTCTTTTTTTGTTGGTGTGAATACATTTCAATTTCATTCCGGATTCCCTCTAAGTAGAGACATTAAATTGCATAAGAACACATAGCACCCGACATTTCGAATTAAATACATAATTTTATAGATTTCGTCAATAGTCATCCATAAATGAAAAAAAATAAAAAATATCACAAAGGTTCTTAGATTTCAGAGGACCACAAACATCAGAATGCACCAATTCTTGTACCTGTGACAACCTGTGTGTTGGATGACGGATGAAACTCACTTTTCTCTGTTTCCAAGAAATAGAATGATCAGAAGTGTGAAATTTGACACTCTTCAAATCAAGTATATTATTTCACTTTGCCAAACTATTTATCCCTTTCTCAACGATGTGATTGTGCCTCTTATGCAACAACTTTGACGAAACACTACACTCAAAAACACAAGAATTATAATAATAAATAGAATATCAGGTCCATTAGAATTATGATTACACCACCCCTCGTTCCACAATAAAATATACTTTGGAAAAAAACATTTGAAATCACCAAAATTATTCATAATCCTTTCATCGTCAAGAACACATGTAGAAATAAGATTACCGCGAATCTCGGATGCATATCGAACATTCTTCCAAATACTCTTACATCATGTACTATTTCCTAAGCAAACAGTCTTGTTGCCTAAAATGTCAGCATGAACATCATTTCTCATCATAAAATACCAAAATTTCCTGGGTTGTACTATGTATCGAACTCCTTCATCAATTTCACATGAAAAAATCCATCACTGTCAACAACCAAATAAGATTCATCAGAAGAAATATTAATGGAGTCATAAAAATTAAAAATATCATCCTATGAAGCCTCAACAACATGATCATCTCCATCCCCATTTGTATTATGTGGTTTCACATCATTTTATTATCTCTTTTTATATAATTACCAAACAACATAACATGCGCCATCTTAGCAAAATGATGACATTAAAAATATTTATACATCGATCTGGATTTACATCTACCTCTACTCATACATCGATTATTCTATAAATTTTCATAGCTTCTCCCCATAATCTTTAAGACTAATAGATGTGAAGAATATTTCTCTTGAATGTGTCTCCTGACCTCTTCATTTAAGACAACATACATGATGAAAAAAATTTCAAAACACCATTAAGAGCAGAACCTTTTAGAGTAACTGTTAAATTATCCCATTAATTGTGTAAAGTGTTAGGTAACAAAATAGATAAAAAAATCTTCTTCAAAAACAATATCCTTCTTAGAAAACTGAAAAAAACACCAATGCTATTCAATTATGTAATCATAACTACAATTTCCTTCTTTGTACATCATATTCATAATTTTTTTGGGAAGCAACAACTTATTATTTCCCATATTGAAAGCATAGGTTATCTCAAGCATCCCCAAAATGGTGTTGCATGAGAGATGTTGCCAATGTTTTTCATCATGATTTATTCAACCCAATACATATTTAAGCCAAAAAACATCTCATGCATGAATTCCCAAACTTCATCGGGCATCCTTTCTATATTCTGGTTATGAAACATTTGAATATGAATTCACAATAAATAAAATAGACCTTTCATTTTAAGTAAACACATATGGTAGTTGGAACCATTCAACAAAATCATACGATTTTAATTGACCTCCATAATAAATATGAAATAAACACTAACCCTCCTATTATACCTGATTTTGGGAATGATGGGAATGATAAGAATTATGAAATAAATAAAATAGAGAACACACAATATAAATAAAAACATTCCCTCCATATAAAATAGATGTGACGCAACCCGAAATTATATGTTTATAAAATAATGATGACATTGTAAATATTTACAAGGAGAACCAAAAAGAGAAAAACCAAGGGACCATGTCCAGAACGAGGGATCCAATAAAATCAAGAAGTACACAATGAAGACACCCCAAATATAGGTAGAGATATCAAATGTAATACTCAAGAATAAATGAAGTGAATCAATGACCAAGAGAATTAAAGATGATCATCGAAGAAAAGAGATCACCCAATGGGATAACAGATTTGGTCACCACCACTCTAGTCATAAGAATAATGGTATAGAATAGACGTTGATTTATCTCGATGAAGAATCCAAAAAACTGTATCCCGATACCACTCCTCTAATGACTGAACAATGATATCAAGAATTCTTACATATCTGAATCCATGGACTCACGTGAGATGTGATTATCATATTGTCCCTCTTGGACAACAACTGGTCATTCTTACCATTCACCAATTGATAATTAAATATAATAAAAATAAAAATATTCCGTAAATCCAATAAAACTGTAAATTTAGACCCAAACCAATGTACATTTTTTTATCTGCCTCATGGATTGAAACAAGGGTACCAATAATGTATGGACAAGGTCCAAGGCATTATAGAGATCATTCCAAACACCCATTACATGTGTTGGATCCCATTAGAGGGGAAAAGGATATGGAAATGACCTCTCTCAATGGGGATACATTTCCTATCATGGAATTCATAAACAAAAATAAGTCTCTTTTCCATATTCTAAAAACTCTACGGTATTTGAACAATTAAAAACATAAATCATCCAATAATTGAGAATTTGTAGATTTGATTCATATCTAGAAGCATATCATGACCGATGTGAATGTGCACTGAATTACCTCATTGAACGATACGCTCATTAGTGCCATCTGTTGTCTATGATAATCACCAATTTTCATCACCATATCTGACTTCATGGTATTTATAACCGAGTACCTATGAGTCATTTGATTCCAACTTCATCTAGTGATCAACAAAATTCACAACCAATGTGGTGAGGACGTGGGGGGAATTCATTGGTATTGAATGACCTCTCATACTAAATCCACATGTGACGAATATAGAGGGGGTGGGGTTTGTATCAGTGATGCCCCTGTGTGACAAAAATTATCCTATAGTGAAAAATTATGTAACAAGAACAACCTAATTTGTATCCTCCATTGACGACAAACCCTAGCCACTATTCGGGGAACTCAATACCATCTCTTGGAAAACCATCATCCACATATTATTTGTTAGTAGTCATAATTTATATATAGTATAGTAAATTCATTCATTTTTATAAATAATAATTATATTAATAAATTTGTTAATATCATTAAAATAAAAACATTTTGATTATATTATATTTTATTATTTAATTTTATTCTGGACTTTATTACCACTAAAAAAGAATTTATAATTGATCCCATTATGGTGCTAAAAAGAATTTATAGGATAATGTTTATATGATATAAAAACTGTAATAAATTGTACCATTTATTGGTGTTTATGTTAGCACTGATAAAGGAGACCATTATATGCACTTTCATCTAGTACTTTTAAATATTAGTTTATTAGTAGTGATAACATTTGAACATAAATTTTTTTGGAGATAACATTTTTTTGTTAATTAAAAAAAATACTATTTTCCTCATTATTATAATTTCATTTTATTTTTATTGGATTAATAATTTTTTAAAATTATATTCGGATTTTATTTGTACTATAATTTATTCACATATATTTTCAACTGATAAATTCTGTTTTTATTCATTATTATTTGTTCCATGTACGTTAAATATATTTTATTATATTTATGAAATTATTTTTATTTTCAACACTTTTATTTATTTGTAATCTATGTTTTGGGATTTATATAGATTTTATATAATGTTTATAGTTTATAGGATTCAAAAAATACTTAATTAAAACATAATAAGTTTGAAGTGATTCATGTAAGTTACATAAAAAACTAATAAAATATGAACTATATGAAGTATGAAGAAGAAATTAAAAATATTGCACTAATAATAAATAATTTTATAAATAAAAATAATATCATAAACATTATAAAGTTACAATAATATAGATAATAAAAATCAATTTTCCTTCCAAAGAAAATATTTAGACTTCAAAAGAACTACTTTACTCCAAAAGATTATAAAATATAAAATATAATTATATTCTGAATGATATTTTTAATATTAACAAAAATAATATTAATTAACAAAATATAAAAATGATGTCATAAAAATAATAAATAGAATCTAATATGTATTATAACATATATGACATTCTGATAATAGTAATAATTATAAAATAATTAATAATAAATAATATTTAAAAATAATATGATTATATAGATCATTGTTAATAATTATATTATTATTATTATTATTCAGAAATAATAACATAATTTGAATTTTAATCTCATTATTATTATGAAAATAATATAAATTAATCATTATAATTAATTCAATATAATGTGATTATTATAATTAAATTATTATAATCATATATTTAATATCCTAGCATTATTATACATTGTCAATTTCCCAGATGCATGGATTTTCTTTGTATCTGTGTGGGTATGTAACAATCATTAGTTAATAAAACTAATCATATTGATATTCATAAATATAATAAATATTTAAATTTATGTAACAACTTCATTACTGATTATTTAAGTATTAATATATTTAGTATATTATATAATAATAAATTAATAATATTTGGTAATTATAAAGAAATACATCCATAATGAAATAAATTATGTGATGCTTAATATTAATTTTTTGAAATCTTTTAAAATTTTTAAAAATATATATAATAAATATAATAATTCATTTACTAATAAATAATAATAATATTTTCACGAATTTATTATAAGGACATTTTTATCATAAATTTAATTTTTCAGAATCTACTAATCACGGCCAGGATGCATGTATTTTCTTTATATTAGATTGGAGATATAAAATTCATGAATTAGTGACACTTATTTATGGAGGGAATGGACAATTGATCGCTCCTCAGAAGCCTCTTAAGATTGACCGCCATGGCTCTTTGGACCCTACTAACAAACATCATTTCCCTGGCACTCGCGCATGTGATATCTTTCCTTACATTCATGTTTTTCATGTAATCAAGTCCTTGCATGACGAATCATGTGTCCACGTTTGTGAAGAATGATATGTGGATGGAGGCACATGGTCGGAACTTCCTGACACAGATGAGAAGGATGTGTTGTTGCACGTTTTCTAAAGCAACATGGTGTTCATTTTAACAATCAACCATTGTGGAAACCACTCCAACCACATGGAATCCAACCATGATATAGAACTCACATAACTACAAAAAAATGAATATATATTTGATAAAAATTCACTTATCAGCACTAAAAAGTAATTGATAATTGAGGCACTATTATAAGGTGGTCCCTTTTATCAGCACTAAATAAAACATAGATAAAGAAACCTTTTACTAAAAAATTTATGAGTGAATTCTAAAAAATAGATTGTTTTATATTATTTTTTCTAAATTGAAGGGACCAAATTTTTATAGTGGTTGACCACCTGTTCCACAACACTTTGATGTCGTTCCCACTTGGGTGCCTACCACCCCTTTAGTAGTTCTGGGTGCACCCCACCCAACTCATTAACTGTGATAGCCACCCTGCACCTTCCCAGAAACCACTGCCACCAACTCATCCTTTCATAGGGCTTCTCCACCCAAATTTTATCATGTGTAGACATCACTTCAACATATAATCAATACAACATTGCCAAAAAATTCCATGTAAAAGTGCACAACATATGTCAACCCTTTGATCCTGTGAGGAAACCCGATTGATTAATGCATTGGCATACTCAATAGATGGACAAATAGAGTTTATAAGCCCCTTGAACCATTAATACCAAACTCCCTCCACTCCCAGACAGAGAAGAATATCTTTCATAGGTGTTATAGACTTTTTTATGAACAAAGGGAACACATAATCCTCTAAAATATATAACCTCCTGATAATTTCAATTGTCGACATGACACCCAAGAAAACCATCTACTTGGAAAAAATTATTTTGGGGGGGGGGATAAGCTCTCAATTATTCCTACACCAGTCATCAATTTGATCCTGGAAAAAACTGCAAACCATAGTGATGTACCCTATCCTAAGAGTGTACTTCCAAAAAGCTTCACAATACCAAAAAATTGTATCACCCACCACTCTAGTCATAAGTGGAATAATAAATATGTGATGTTGATCTGTCTCATTGAACCATATTGAATCTCTATCCTAATACCACTCCTCCAATGAATCACCAATTATATCGCAAACTCAATCATATTAACACCCCTTAACAACATGCGAATAGATTCCCATATTGGACCCATTTTTAACCACTTATCATTCAAAAAATTATCCTCATTCCCATCCATAATCATCCATACACACCATCATCTATGTAGAGGGATATCACCTTAGATGCTTCTCCACATAAATCTAGGCCACAGTCCAAGTGATTAATGTTGGATGTCAGACATAGGGATGTACATTACACAAAATACATTAGAGTATATTGGATTATTAATGAACATAAGTTTCCACCCATGAATTTCCAAAATAGTATAATTAAACGTTTTAGGTGTCTTAAAACTGAGGAAACAACAAGAATTAAAAACATCAAATTTTTCTTATGTGACTCAGTGTGTGAAGTGCTTTCCATTTCCAGATCCCATGTATATGTTTTCCATTGTTGAATGAATTTCTATAACAAGGGTAACCCGGAAATTTATCACTGACATGGAATATGAGGTGCTTGTATGTTCCACAGATTTAACCATCAGAGCCACCTCATATATAGATATTCTTTTTCATGAAAATAGTTGGATGTAATTATCAAATTTGTCTATTATTTAAGTGAAAACTCATTTCATTGATCTCTCTAAAAGAGTTTGGGGCACCCCCTATTTCTGTTTCTTCTCAACCATAGGAACCCTACTTATACTCTTAATCTCCTTCCACTCATTAAAGGAACAACATTGTTAATGTATTATTTAATTTTCAATGAATTAATATAATGATGAGAATACTTCAGAAAAGGTTGGATAATCCACAAAATTGAGTGACACTCATTTTTTGTATCCAATGAAATTAGAAGTAAATTGTTTGCAAAGGGAAGACTATAAATAGGAAGGTCATTGCAACATATCATGGCTCAAATGATAGTTCAATGCTCCACCCCATTTGAAAGGAGGTGATATAACACGTCCTCCATAATAATTAATAGGTAAATAGAGTTCATATCCACATGTCCCAACCCTCTAGAGCGTATGAAAATAACCAATTTGTACCACATTAATGTGGATACAAAATTGATTTATATCAATTATATTAAAGTATTATATGTATTTTTGGTGACTTTTTATATTTTTAATAACTTTTTATTGGTTTCGTAAATATAATTATTTTATTTTCTATTGTACATATTGATAATTAATTATATGTTTTTAAAATTGATAACATGTCAAACAATAATCATATTATGTTTAAATTTGGTCATTATAGATTCCTTTAAAATATAAACAATATGTACAATATGAATGAATCATAAATCATGGAATGATAATATAAAAAACGTTTAAAATAGTAATAATTTCATAAATATAATAATCAAAAATTAATTTATAAAGAAAAAAATTAATGATTAAAGACTGATATTTTATCATCAAAGAAAGTATAAACATAAAATATAATATAAATAAAATCTAAATATTTCAAAAAACGGTAAAAATAAATATTAATAGAACATTAAATAACTACAATTAAAATTTATAAAATAATTTTATTTTCAATTAAAATTACAGTTACAAATGTATGTAGTACTACAATGGTGTTGTTTAACATCTATGTCCTTTTTCCACACTAGAAAAAAGATCTAATAAGGGTTTAATTTTTTGGTTCTAATATATGTAATGATAAATGGTACAATTAATCAACGATTTGGTTCTTATAAATGGTACCCTTTATCATCTCTTTTTTAGCTCCATTAAAGGGATCCATTATCATCACATATTCCACACTTATAATGGTCTAAATATAATTTTATACTTATACAAATTGAAAATAAAAATGTGTTTACTAAAATATATTAAAAATATTAGTTAAATATTTACTGATAAAAAGTGAATAAATTTATTATAACCTATATATATTATTAAAACTAATGAATTGTATCGGAATGAACTGTTGGTGGGATATTCTCAAGAGTTCCAGTGATATTGATGGGGGTTTGACATCTATAGAGTCTTCTAACCAGGGTATTCTTGATGCCTCCATTCTCCCTCAAGGATTATCTGACTAATGTGAGGGAATATCCATTACTAATACCCTCCTTGGTATTCCCTTTAGAATTCATGATTCAAGGTTGTTCGATTCCAATGCTTCTGACCCCTTCATTTACTTCCAAATATCCCTATGAATGAATTGTTCATATTTATTTGTTAATTAAACAGATTTAATAATATGTAATTTAAAGATGTTATTTTATTTGAAATCCTCATCAATTAAAAACATAATAAAAAGAATCTATTCATGAAAACTTGTCTATACCAATTTTTTCATATTCAGAATATAATTATTTATCATTGTATGCCTAAATTTTTTTGAATAAATTATACAGAAAATAAACTAAAACAATTTTTTATATAAAATATTATATTAAAATTGTGGTGGAAGATGGTTTTCACCATTATCAACAACTAGAGATGATGGAGGTTGAATCCAAATTTTCCATTCAAAACTATGTAGAATAAAAAAACAGATGGATATTTAAATCCATGAAGTGTTTGGTTGGTAATTTAGAACAACATACCCAATATAATTGATAAATGAAAGTTTCATCTAAGTCAGGATCTCTTGATTATGACTCATCCTTCTTATCATCCCATTGAGCATGGTCACATCCCCAACCGAATCATTTTAGACTAAAAACCTATTTCCATTATTTATCATGTTGGAAATATCCCACTATCTTACCCTATTTGTTTTCAATGTTTTTATTATACAAAGGATTAATCTACCAATATAATGAACCCTCTTTTATTCTAGTTTGTACGATTTCTGTTTATTTTGGTGAGGTAGAAACGTCCACCATATCACCCCATGATGGTTCAACAACATCATAGTCTCCAATTGCTTTCCCTAAATTCACAGTGTGAATGTAAGACAATTCAAAACAATTTGATGTAATCATCTTTCCATTATTTAGTTGAACAACTAAAAACATTGGTGATAAATTATTCATGAATTTTAACATCTCTATTGCAATATTATGTACATTTTTTTTCAATTCAATTATTTCGAGTACGGATGAACATTCCTATTTCATTGATGGATGATCATTGCTAACCGAAGTCCTCATAATAGGATTTTTATTAAAAATATGTGCTTCAACCATTTTTTATTTACCTTGGATTGAATATTTCTTAATAAACTATTCATGGCCTACTTTTTAATCTACATTGTGTTTCACTGCATCTCCATAAAATTTTTGAGTATCTGTATTCTCATCATTATTATCAGTGTTTTTCCTTAAATTGGGGAGAAGGGTTTACATTCCTTAGTTGATCGTGGCTGCATTGTGGAGTCTACCACAAGATCCTTCATAGAATACACTGCTACTGATGATGTTCTATAATCAATAAAAATGTATCTGAGAGATGAAACACCAATAATATATTTTGTAATAACATTATAGTGAAAATAATTATCACCAAATTTACCAACACCAGTAATGAGTTTAGGGAAATCCCCATGTGTTGAAATAATATCTCTACATGGATGCAGTTCTAGGATCATAAAGGAATGGGTAAATTGAGAAATATCCTGGGTGTCAACATCCATATATCCTTCTTCAGCAAGATCATCTCATATCCCATTCTTTTGATAAACCACCAAAGAAGGAACAAAATTTATTATATCTCGGTTTATAGTAATTATTTTTCACATCCATTGTCTCTAACACCATCACTAATGTCAGAGCAAGATCACACCAATAATTTCTCAATGGTGAAAACCACTATCTAAACAATTAACATCATGAACTATTAGAATATATATGAAAAAAATACATATATTCATTACTTATTTTTTGACATTCCCATATGATTGAAAACAACTACATAACATGGGTTTTTTTATCACTTTTTAGTATGATCATGTTCGGTTTCCACTGTAGAAAGAGTAACAAATTCATTGGGAATAAATCGGAGATCCCCCACTACAATGAGGAAAATAAAAATTTCACAACATTCATCTAAAGTAGCTCAATTAAGTTTTATCAGGGATCATATTAATGAAAAAATTTCATAAAATATCTATGGTTTCCATGAAATTCAATTTAGTCATAAAATTTGGACACAAACATGACTTTTTGTGTTGCATACAAAAAATATATTAAAACGAGGGTCCCAATATGGGAAGCACAATGCCACCAGAATGAGGGGGATCTACCCTATCCCCAATGCATTGCACTAGAGCTCTTTAGTGGGTAAATAGGTGTGGAAATTAACAATTATAATGGGGTTATATTTCTGGTCACAGAATCCCCCAAAAAAATTATCCTTGGTTCCAAATCGTATTCCCTTCTTATTTTTTGACCATTTGGAAACACCACTAATCCAATAATCAAGAATTACATAATTTGAATATGATCAAGAGGAAAATCACGACTTAACCGAATGTGTGACGAATTACCTCCTCGAAAGTATTTCCCATCAACACCATCCTATATCTAGAAAATGATTGGATTTTGTTCTCCATATCTAACATCATGATAGTGACAACCTAGTACCTTTGAGAAATTTGGGTCCATCCTCGTCAAATGATTATCAGAATATTCAACTCACCCATATGGAGGGGTAGTATAATGCTTTGGAATCATGTGACCTCCCATCCATAATCCTCGAGCAGAGACCAAAGTGGGGATTTGTATCTATGATTCCCTTGTGTGAGTTGAATTTTCCCTGTGTGATAAAGGAAGTAGAAAGCCTAAATTTATTAGGATCCACCATAGATGAAAAAACCTATGAACTATTGGTTGAACTCAAGAGCACCTCCACCAAACCTTTCATCCCATTACTATTTATTAGAAATTAATATTTATATAAGGTATAATAATTATTTTAAATTTTTTCAATAATTATAACATTTAAATAAAATTAATATATTTATAATAAACTCATTATTATTTTTATTTATTTTTTATATCATTTTATTAGGTCATTTGTCAGTTAAAAAAAAGTGACAATAATGGATCTCATTATGTGCACTAAAAAACATAGGTAAAGTTACCATTAATAACTGAGAAAAAAGTTGGTTAATTGGTAAACGTTATATGAGCTTACTTTATTGAAGATAAGTAGAACCTTTACGATCACTATTTTTGTGCGATATTAAACACCATTTTTGAAGATAATGTTTTTCTATGAAATAATTCTATTTAATTATAATTTTTTTTCATCAATCATGTAATCAATGAATTTATATTTGTATAATCATTTTTGATTATTTTATTTATATTTAATTTATTCTATATTTTATGTATATAATATTTTTAAGTAAATTTTTTATATTTTTATTCATTTTGTTTTTTCCATTTAACATATTTATCTATTATATTTATGAAATGATTTTAATTTTCAAATATTTATTATATTTTAGATCAATGAGTTATATTTTATATATATTATACGTTTAGTTCATATTTAATTGGATTCCAAAGTTACTAAATAGAAATTTAAAATGTTTATTGTGTTTCAAGTGAACGACATTGAAAACATATAAAAAAATGAATGATATATTTAATAAAAAAGAATTTGAAAGTATTGACTAAATCCCTAAAAATTATTAAAAACGAAAATGTTTTTATAAAAAATATAGAAATTAATATATATGATAGAAAAAAAATCTTGATTAAAAATATAATACATATTCATGAAAATAACTAGGTAATCAAATATTATTATAATATTTAAAATATTTTTAGTCTTATAATGAAATTTATGACATGATCATATAACATATAATTAACAGAATAGAAAAAATATTTCATAAAAATAATAATAAGAAAATATTAATTATTCATAAAAATATAGGACATAATAATAATATTAAAAAAACAATTAATAATTAGTAATATTTAATAATAATATGATCATATTGACCATTGTTGATATTTTAATTATTATTGTTTGTATTCATAAATAATAATAAAAAATTCATCACATTATTATCATGAATTTATTATAATGAAATCATTATAAATAATTCATTATCATTACATTATTATTATCTAGACATTACTATGCATGATTTATGATCTATTGTCATGTTCGCATATTGAAGTACTTTTTTGTATCTGTGACTATATGCAACCCTATTCAATTACAAAAAAATAACAAATTTTTTATTATTAAATATAATATTTATTTAAAATATATATAATATAATCATTATTGGAATGTAAATTATAAATATGTTTTTTTATTATATAATAATATACAAATATTATTATAAGATTTTAAACAATTACAATAATAATGAAATCAATAATGTGATGTTTAATAAAAAATTTGGAAACAAATGTTTATGAACAATAATAATTATTCTAATTATTAAAATAATTATTCACATACTAATAATTAATAATATTAATTTAATGAAATTATTATAACTACATTATTATAATAAATTTATTAGTTTGATTCTATTAATCATAGTCGCTATGCATGTATATTCCTTGTATATGAATGCAGATATAAAATTCAAGCATGGATGAGATATATTTAAAGAGGTTGTGGACAAATGTCCCCTCCTCAGAATACCATTTTGATTACATGCCATGGGTGTATGTATCCCAAAAAACATTTTCCTATAACTTTCTTTGGTGCTATCTAGCTTAGCTTTCACGGTGGCCTTATCTGGTAGCCCTAGATTGACCGATCAAGTCTCCATCCAGGTGAAACAAGAGAGATGGATGGTGTTGCATAATCAGAGATTTTTAGATGACGATGAGGAGGAGTGATTACGAATTTTCAAAATGATCATCGAGTTCCTCGATGCCCTGAACCACATTGGTGATAGTTCCTAAAATATTTTCCCTCTTATCATCCATTTTTCTAAAGCGCAGATAAAATAAAAAACTTTTAAATTTTTTTAAAAAATTAGAGGCAACCCTTTAATTTACTCTTTTCCCCCTTTCAGCAGTGGTAGAAAGACCGGCCCATTGGCGCTGCCTCCACTCCTTTAAATGTACTAGGCACACCCCTACCGTTTTTCAATGCTAGCCCCCTCCCACTGCACAGGCCCGCACACCCATTCCCCCACATAGATTTAATCTATAGACCTCTCTCTTACTCGTGTGCCCCATTACCACTCACACATCTTGTTCAATTCCCCATTTAATGATATATATTTTTATATTTATTTGTGTATTAATATATGTTTATATTAATATATACGTATATAGTTACATGAATATATATATATATATATATATTCTTATATATAGATATTGCGTTATATTCATTTATTTGTATATTAAACAGTATATTAACTTATATTTGTTAGATTATTTTCAAAAAACTAATATTTTTTTGGTTTTTATAAATATATAAATACATATCCAAATATATAGATCACATATACATGTGTATACATAATTTATATATGTGTATCTATAAATATATTTATACATATTATTATATATTTACATATATTATATATCAATATGAATGTGTATATATTTGAATATATAGTTAATATATAACAGTTTATTAATAAACACACAATAATAAAAACACAGGCAAACATATTATATAGATATATAAGTATTTTCATATTGGTATAATAAATAAAATATATGTTATTTTTTTTGAATACAGATATGTTGATAACTATATTATATATATATATATTATTTATTTATTTATAAAATTTAATTATTAACTATGAATATATAAAAAATTATGTATATATATATATATTTTATTAAATATAATAGTAAATTATGAAAAATTATAAAATCATAAATCCATAATCTCAATATTAATGTAATACTTGATAATAAATTCAGTCCCCACTGAAAATGGGAAAAATACCCCCTTAAACATGGATAAAATTCCACAAAAATGTTAACAAATTGTGTTACACCAACTAAAAACTAAATTTTCAAGGACTTTTGTGAATATTCTCCCAAATAATATTTTGAAAATTTACTACATATGACATCGATGGAATAAAGCTCATTTACTGATTGGATTGAATGGACATTTAGATCAAAAAATCTTACTGTTGGATATTTGATTTCAATTTTCAACATATTTAAGATATTTTATTAATTTTATTATGATTTGTGCCTTCAAATTATTATGAAATAATTATTAGTCAATAATAATTTGAAAAATATTAATTAATATTATTTTATAATAACATTTTATATTCCATTTTCACTGATTATTTTATATATTAATTGTAAATTTATATTTGTATTTCTTTAAAACATAATCAAATAATAAATATTACATTTATATCAATATTTATATTTATATATTTATATATTTATATATTATTTTTTATGTTTTTTTATTGAAAAATACCCTTTAAAAATGCATTGATATAGATTGTAATTTATTAGAGCTAATAGAAAGCACAGATAAATATAGTACATTTGTCATCCCTAAATAACCGCTCATAATGGTACCCCATTATCATAATTTTTTAGCACTCTCAAATGGTGAAATTGTGGAAAACAATTTTTTTGGAATGGAGGACGAGCATGGGGTCTCTTACCTAGGCTATGTCTTGTCATCGTCTCCCAGTAACCCTCCTCAATTTCTAGAGGTGTCTGATTGTACTTTCAACCACTGTGTGCTGAGAAATGTCTGTTGGAGGGAAATTTGTGATTTAACACCTAGAAAGGATCAACACACGTATAGTTGTTTCTAGGAATTTTCTATTTTGGTTTCCGAGGAAGGGATCACCATAATCCATACTGGTCAGCTAGAGTCACTCTCATAGTAATAGCTCCTCAACTCCAAATCCGAAAATGATGGCTATAATGGTGGCATCTTGGTAAGGGATGTGGATTGTTTAACACAACCCTAGGTCATTGGTAAAGAGGATAATTACCCATACATATCCACGAGGGACACCTACTGGTTGTTACACGTGTTTTCCATGGCCTAGTATGGGTATTCTTCAGCTTCAGGGATGCCCTGGTGTTAGACATCATAGTCCCAATCCTATTCCTGGGTGCCTCTATTATAGCCATCATTTTTGGACCTTCAATTGATGAGGTACTACTATGATAGAGACTCTATATGACAGGTTTTGAATGTTTTGATCCCTTCCTAGGCCTCTACTATAAAAAATTACTTGCAACATTTATAGGTGTGTTGAACCATTATGGGCGTTAAAGCAAAATGTTCCCTCCAATCGACATTTGTCGGCATGGTGTAATCTCTGGTACTACCAGACACCTATTGATAATGATTAGGGTGAAAAAGAAATGATGACATGACATAGCCCATGTAGGAGACCCTAAACTCGTTTTCCTTTCCAAAAAAGGTTTTTCTCAATGCCACCTTATAACAGCACTAAAAATGTTGATAATGGGTACCTTTATAAGATGTAATTTAGGGATGTTAAATGTACACCATTTATCTACGCTTTTATATAATAATTGATATATTGGGGTCTTTTTCAATGCATTTTATAATCATAATAATAAACGAAATTAAAAATAATGTACAAATATATAAATATAAAAATATATAATTACAAATATTTATATAGATGTAATATTTTTTTTAATTATGTTTTAGATATATATAAATATACATTTACACTAATATATATGATATTTAATGAAAATTGAATATTATATATTTAAAAAAAAATATTATCAAATAATATTTTTCTAATTATAATCGAATAATAAATATTTTATATAAATTTGATGGTACAAAAAATAAAAAATTTATATCTAAAATAAGTTGAAAATGGAAGTCAAACATCAAATGGTAATAATTTTTTATTCGGGTGTACATTCGAGCTATAAAATATATTTAATCAAATTCATTGATGAGCATTACACCCTCGATGACATATGTAATCCATTTTTATACTTTTATAGGGAAAAATTTTACGAGTTTTGATTTTGGTAATCCCTTCCAATGGTGAAACTGTTGAAAATGACTGGAAACATCTTTATCTCTGTTGATCTTTTATGGAGTTACATCACCATGTTCCCTCCAATCATCATTTGATGGCACATTGTTGTCATCAATACTTTGATCCACCTCAGGATAGATAGAAGGCTGACCAAGAGACAACAATGGGAAATAGCCTCGGTAGGGTGCCTCAAACTAATTTTCTGTGAGGTCAGTGATGTTTTTGGTATCCATGTGGTAAGAGTAGACGCCGATGTGGTTGAAAAACTCGATGAAATCCATGATGCTTTTGAAAATATGATATCGCGCATCTTTCTGGTCATTGTCATGTTATCTCTGACCGTGAACCACCATCAAACTATCATGTGATACCTGCATGGATACATGATCAGGAAAACAATGTCTACCAAACTCGATTTCATGGAAGGTTGAGCTAGCCTTTATGAGTTGGAGTTAGAGGACAATGATATTTTTCCGGGGGATCCGGAGAGTCATGGATTGTAATCTTATGTTGATTCTTGGAAGGGATTAGTTGTTCACGCCAACCTTAAATAAGTCTCACCCATGCCTGTATTTTGAATCTTCACATGTATAAAAGGAAAACACATGCATCCTGATGATGAATAATATACAAAAAGTAATAAGTTCTTGGTAATAATAATTTTAATTATTAGTAAGTGAATAATTATAATATTAATAATTATTATTATTCATAAAAATAATTGTTCTGAATTATTAATAAGCATCACATTGTTAATATCATTATTATGGTACTTGATTAGAATATGTAAAGTTTATTTATTTGTTATTATATAAAAATTATATTAATTAATAATTAAATAATAAAAAATGTTTTTGTTCTCTAAATAATTTTTTATTTTTCATATTTATGAATCACTATATGATTATTTTTATTAATTAAATAGGGTTACATACCCTCACAGATATAATGAAAATACATGCATCCAAGAACATGACAATGAATAATAATACTAGGATAATAATATTTGGATATTATGAATTTTATGACATACCACTCATTATATAGAAGTGAATGATAAGAAGTCATTATAATGATTTCATTAGAATGAATTCATGATAATATAGTTATCTAAATAATAATAATGTTATTATGTATGAATATTATTATTAATAATACAATTATTAAAAATGATCTATATAATTGAATTACTATTAATGGTTATTAATTATTAAAAATTTTATTAAAAATTTTATTATTATAACTATTATGGTTATTATAATTATTATGTAACGTATTATTATTATTTTTTATTATTTTCTATTTAATAATTTTATGAAATCATTTATAAATTTAAGTAATTATTATTTGTTGTTTTCATAAAATTAATTTCATTTAAACTCTAAATGTAAAGTATGTTATATGATTGTTTGGTGTTACCTTGTTTTATTAAGGTCAAAAAAATTATCTAATGAAACAAAAATGTTTTCTATCATCTATATTTTTATTAACTTTATGATAATATTTTTTAATATTTATTATTTCATTAGTCTATATTTTTTTTTATTTTTTTGTACATGTATTTAATTTTTTATTTGTTTTCAAAGATTCTCACATAAAACACAATAAACATTTTATTATCCAAATAGGTAAATATGGAAGCCTATACAATATAATATATAGGAATAATATAACTTATTCATAATAAAAATAATTAAAATGTAAAAAAAGTTGAAAAAATAATAATTTCATAAATATAACAATAAAAAATAATTTTAAAAAAATTTAATGTAATAAAATTTCAAGTACAAATGTAATTAATACAATAAAAATGGGCTTTTAAATCCATTTCCTTTATCAGATCTTTAAAAATTCCTTGATAATGATGAAATTTTTCAATGCTAAAACAATAACTGATAAATAGTACCTTTTGTGAGTTCTTTTTTTACAACTTCTAAATGGTACCATTTATTATCTCATTGTTTAACGCCTAGAATGGATTCCATTATCTGCACTTTTTTAGAAATGATAAATGTTTGAATAAGTTAAAATTATTAAATAAATAAAACAAAATAATGAGTTTAATATTAAAATTAAAATAATACAAGTGAAATAACTATTGACCAAAATTTAAAAAATTGATTATACATTATATATATTTTAAATACTATGAAATATTATGGGTGTATAGGGTTTGAAAGAGAAAATACAGAGTTCCATTGCTGGTGTCTAGGGTATATTATCCATGGATTCTTTCAATAGAGATTTTCATGCTTCTTTCATTATCAATCATGTCAGATTTGACTCACTCGTGGGCGTCACTGATACTATTACCCTTCTTTGTCTTCACTCAATGGCTAAATATGATAGGATATTCAAATCCAAATATTCAGTCCCATCATTGACCTTTGAATATCACTTTGTATGTGAAATTCATAATTTTTAATTCTTAATTATTTATTATTATATTATTTATTTAGGGTGATTTTGATGAAATCCCAATCAAATAATAATTTATAAATAAGATTCTTTTCTAGATAACATGACTAGAGTGATTTTGAAATTTTCAGAATACGATATTATTAAACTGTATTCATTAAAAATTAAAAATTAGACATAAAAAGAAAAAATATTATAACAATATTCAAATATTTTATAATATTTCAACAGTGTAGGAATATGGTTTTTACCATAGTCACTGACTTGTGGTGATGGATACCTCAATCCAAAAACATTAAATGAAGTGGATATAGTTGACCCAACATTCTTGGGTTGGAAATAATAAACAACATACCCTGTAGAATTGACAAATGGTAGTGGAGAACATAGTTTTGGAAGATAATAATGATAAAGAAGGCTTATTGATGACTGGTATTTCATGATGGGTCCTCAACTATTCAAATAATCATCACTCATACAAACCAAATCTAAGAAATATTTAATACCGTATATTGGTGTTGAAGAGGTTGTCTTGGGACATATTGTTTTATATTGGTATTCTTCTCATATAAAGGAAATTAAATATTTTTGCAAAAAAATAGATATTTTGAGAAATGAGTTGAAAATGTTATTATGGAATTGAATGGAGTTTTTCTAGAATAATGGGCCTCCTCTCATAGAGTGACTTGTTTAGAAAATGCGTGAAGAATGTTCTCTATCGGAGAGAAACTTCTTAATGAAAGAACTCCTTCATGAAAATCATATTTTTATAATTTTTATAATTCGAATTTTATTCCGGAGATAACAATTATTTCATTATTTTTTTAGAATAAAATAATTTCTTGTTAATATATGTGATTGTGTGTGTTATTATTACTTTTAAAATTAATTTACAATAATATTATTATTAATAAATATATTTATGATATTACAAATTTAATTAAAAATTATTTTCAATTATTTTATTGGATAATTTTTTTAAGACATGCATGTATCAAAAATTCAGAGATAAAATCACAATTGGGGAAAGCCTTTTCTCAATAATCAATACTCCTACTCTCTATCTGAGATTAACTGATTTTATTATTGGGTATTAAATTTGAGTTTCCTTCAAATTTTGGGGAGTCTTTGTCATGTACCTATTGAATTTTTTGATCCCCCTTTTTGGAATAGGAACATTTTTTCCTCTTATTCGGGTTTCTATGAATTTTTTTTATTTCATCCTTTATTATTTTACACATTTATTTATATGTCACTACACATATTCAATTATTTAGAGGGAAGATATTTCATTTCCATAGAATTTCCTCTTGGATTTTTATTGTGTGTTCATCTCTTTCCTCCTTTCCCAAAACTCATATTTTAGTAATATAATAGGACACACGCTTGTATTTATTTTTATATTATAGTAAATAACATAATGGAAAATTATGTTCATATTTTCTCAAGAAGATTGAAAAACAATTTTTTTAATTTAAAATAATAAGATATATTTTCCATTGCTAATAACATATTAAAAAGGTCAAATTCATATTAAATAATATTAAAACTATCTTAGAGTAATTTTTGAATTTTGTGTGAAAATAACAAATAAATATGACATGTGCTATACCAAAACTTACCAAATTTAGAGTTCATAGAAAATAATGGTCTTAAAAAACATGAAACAGTGAGTGTGAGAAGAGGACGTGTAATTCGATATTAAATTTTCTCAAACTAACTAAATATTTAGTTATTAGGATATGTTCATCCTAAAAAACATGATACAATGAGTTAAAACTTACGAAATGAGCTCAAATTGATATGTAATCATAGGAAGACAACCATATATTTATTTTTGAAATATATGAATAGACCGGGTGTCCATCCAATTTTTCTTTTTCGTGAGATGACTAAATACACTTTTTAATTAATTTAAAACACAAAAACGTGTTTTTATCATTAAAATAAAATAAAATTATCTCAAATTCATTTGAAAATGAATAAAATATATCTTATAATTATTTTTAGTGTATATGAGTAGGAAACATGTCAATCCAACAGGCATTTTTTTCAAACTAAATAAATAAATATTTCATACAAAATGATGGTATTTAATAACATGCACTAAATAGTAAGAAAAAGAAATGATATTTGATTTCTATGAAATGATATTTATGTTCATCATATAGAAATTGGATGTGTGTGAAACTGTGGGGTTGTTTTCTCAATATGAAAAAGAACACATTTTTAATATTTTAATATAGTAATACATGCATTTGATTGTTTAAATCATAGAAAATAATATCCAATTTATGTGAAATCATTTGAAAATGTCATAAAAATAGTTTTTACAAGTATTATTAGACGCAATAGATATACATTATGTGATGTGCAAGAACATATTGAATAACAAGTTTCTAGAAATAGATGTCATTCAAAATAGTCCACGACTGTGTTGAAAATAACCATATGATCCAATAATGATTTATGATTATTTTACATGAACCATATATATATTTTCATAATATAGTAATTAATTACCTGTCAAACTGTGGTGTTTTTTTTAATAGATGACTGAAAACATTTTTTAACAAATAAAAACTCAAAAATGGGAGTTAGACTGTTAAACCTATATTAAATGATCTCCAACTGTCATAAAATATTATGACATATAGCTTGAATGTTTTTTTCACACATATTAGAAGAAAGCACATCAATATGACAAGTGATGTGCTAAATGTAACTAAATAAGGAGTTTGTAGAAAATAATGGTAATTAAAAATATTGTACATTTAGTCAAGAATTACTATATGAACATGGATTCTAATGAAATCAAAATACGATAACCATATAAATGTATTTTTTAAAAAATAATAAATGACAATGCATCAAATCTATGTTTAACATTCCTTAGATAAAATCAAATTTTTTAAGAAATTAATGCACTAAAACATGTGTAGGATAGTTAAAACTATATAAAAGGATTTATAATAGATGTAAAATGATATAAAAAGAAATAGAATTATTATTAACATCTTCATGTAGATGGAGAGTCAATGAAACATGCGATGTGATCAAATTGAATAAATACAAAGTTCTCAAAAATAATGTTCGTTAAAAACCTGTGACATAGAGTGAAAAAAATTAATTGTCATGGATTATTATAAAATCATAGGAAAATAAACATATATTTATTTTTGAAATATTAGAATATATATTCATGTCAAAATGATGTGTTTTAGGAGATGATCCCTAAATAATAATTAGGAATTAAAAACATTAATATATGTTTTTGATTGTCAAACCCTTGAATAAATTTTTTATTGGATGTTAAATATTATTAAATATTCATTATATTATGTTTTGACATGTTTAATTTTATGGTGATTCAATACAACATGTGATATTATTAAACATACAAAATAATGAGATCATATATAATGAATGTTTATAAAACATTTAATACAATGTAAAAAACAAAAGAATGTGATCATATATCTATAAAAATACCAAATAATGTAGAATATCTTGATTTTTGAAATATATGAACCAACGACGTGGGAAGCAGAGGTGTCATAATCCTCTGATGACCAGAAATGCATTTTTAGTTATTTAAAACACTAAAAAATAAGTATTATGGATAAAACCATATAGAAATATCACCAATTGATGTGAAACATTTCAAATGCTATGTTAATAATATTATCTACATGTAAAATAAGACGATTTTTCAATCTGACATGTGATCTACACGAAATTTATAAATAAATAGTTCTTAAAGAAAGATAGTCAAGAGCTTATTTTTTTAATGAAGAAATTAAAATGATAAATATATAAAAATATATAATATTATAAATAATATATCTTTTAATTGAAATGAAATGTATATATAATAAAAAATAAATATCAATGTGTATGTAGGTTTCTTCCAGTCCCATATATTAGCTGTTTGATAGTATACCCATATAGACTAGTCTGTTTGAATGGATATGAAGTGTACCCAGGTAAAATTTAATGAATGATTCTCTCAACTATATTCCCATAAAATATTTTCAAAACAGTGGAAAAAGTAACATAACTAGAAACAATATCCCATCAACATTAGTATTTCACATTAAACTAGTATGCAGATGTATCAGGTCATGTAAAATCAATGTGTGGAACCCCCAACATCTTCGCTAATATGATAAATGAGGAAATTATTAAGATACGTAAGGAACAAGGGTCGTAATATCTAAAATAATTCCATAGTTAGGGCACCACTATGTAGAATGGTGTCTGTGCATTATCTAAAATGACACCATATGTGATAAATAAGGTCAAGGTGATTGAAATGTAGTGGGACCCAACTCAAAATATCGATTTGTTATCGTTGTATTGTTAAAGTACATGTCCGATGAGGACATTCAAGTTAGAGGGTGTGTACCATTCCTCACTCTATATATGTTTGTGAGGGGAATTTCATGGATAGAACCATGTATGTAGGGGAAGGTTAATTTGGTGGTGGTACTATGATATATGATGTCATCTAAGAAGTGGAACGATGGGAAAACTGACATTGGGAAGTCTAGCCCTCATATATTCCTAATGGATTGAGTGTGGCCTATGGTTTATTGTACAAATTGTGAGGAGAACACTCTTAATGTTGGGATACATCCCTCATAATTGTGTAACACACATATCATCGGTTGATGATCTAAACTAAACACATAAAAAATAAATGTATATCATGTCTAAGATGTGATCATATCTTAAATATGATCTATCCACTCACTCAAAAAAATAACTACTTAATTAACAAATTAAAAATTAATAATCATGATGAATGATTATATTAATTTACCACTATAAAATAAGTCCATCTATGTGGGGTGATAAATTGAATGGTCACCTGCATATTCCAGAGCATATACTCTGTATGGGATTGATGATGAGGATGTCATCAAAAAATTATGTTGATATAAGAACACTCACATGAATCTTACATGGATATGTTTGGATAGTGTCAAATATGCCAATATGTTTCTTTTTTCTAATAAATCATATATAGTACACCTTTAGAATCTGTCTTGGTTTCCATATAATAGGTTTCAAATAAAAAAACTCCCTCATAACCCGATAACGTTGTTCCAATCTACAATTTATAAATTGACAATCATAACCACGTCATTTAAATAGTGTATCCTAATCGTACCAAAGGTTTGAATATGTTCAATATGATAATCTATATATGACTTCTAATAAATCTACACAGTGAGAAATAAAATTTATCATTCATTAAACAAAGAACAAAAAATTATATCAATAGTTTTATTCATACATTTTCAATGGAAATATTATCAAACAACATATTGTAATATGAAATGGAATGGACATTTGTACATAAATTAGTATTTGAGTGTATCCACCTCTTACATGAAAATATGGTTATTTTAAATATTTATAATTGGCATACGATATCATATACATTCCCACAACTGTAATTATAATCAACACCAATCAACCTCTATTCCATCGTGAATGATTACCTACACAAAAAACTATAGAGATGCACATGACATGATGATCCCCAATAATATCGTGCAACATAGTCAAAATATATAAGCAATTGTAGGTTCATCAAATGACCATATGATACATAGTGATCAAAAAATTTATTAGTCACAAAATATATTCTCATTCAAATATCCTTAATATTACCTCAGTTTCAACATGATCAACAGAGCCCAAATGGGTGTCTGTCCAGGGCATCCATAACGTACCACCTCTAAGAGTCCCCAATTCATCTAGTAATAGTGAATATAAATATATATATAAAATTTATTCACATTTTTATATAATTATTAAAATAATAACATCCCATTGATTGGAAGTCCAAACAATAATGTTACATATAGTAATACAATCATTTTGTCCCCCTGAGGTGTATTTTATTTTTGTATCTTGGGTCTCCAATGCTCATCCAAATTAGAAAAGAGATTACTACTAGTGGGTATATATCGATACATGATCAAACCAAATAACCCATACTTATGAAATTAAGTGAAGATATTATTTGGTGGTATATCTTGGTTGATTTGATGGGCCCTGTGGACATTCAAAATTTGCTCTTCATCAGTATCTCATATATACAATAATATCTTTTCAATAATTGTAGTAATAAGGGATGGATATGTGGGGGTGGATTTATATTTGTTGATTCAGTCAATATAAATGTATAAGTAAATTATAAACAAATAATCCATTTACATAATACAGTTATTGAGTGGAATATAAATTGAGATAATGAAAATCGTGATTTGATAATCTTTTAAAGATTGAAAGTTAAAAAATTACAATAATCAACCCATAGTAAAAAATATCATATAGGTAGTAATGAATTACATTCATTGTTATCATTCTAAGTCATTATTTGTGACTATGGACCACTTCCCACAACATGCACTTCATTTTCTCAGAATTTTTTCATAAGTACGATCTATTTTTTTATCATTCATGTAAATATCAGATGAAATTCTCCTTGAAAACATGATGGTTTATGAAAAAAAATTAGAATATGAATATTGTTATTTAATATTAATAAATATCTAATTGGGATCCACTATTTATTGTAGTAATTTCACAACTCGTCCATTCTATAAAATGGATCAACATAACTCTCCCATTATTGGGGAAGATTGGAACATGATACAAATACATGTTATAAATGATTCTTATAAACATTGATGTAGACACATTCATTGGTGAATATCACAAGAATAATAGTCATAAATTTACTATAATCATTGTTCTGTAGATCTTGACCCTCTTAAACATCATCCCGAGTTACCATCTAATGAATACTTTGTGTCTGCTATGTTGTGGCTTGAATTTTATTAAATATAATATCATTTCCAAAAAAAATTGTAGTATCAATGAACCTTCATTAGTCCTTTCTCCACATCATCAGATAATTCAAAAAATAATTTGTGGCTTCTATGAAATGTTTGAGAAAAAATTATAAGGATTGTAATTTTTCTAACCCCACTAAGGACACCATAAATTTATTAAATAATTTTGTTATTCTTGTTCCCATATATCTTACCATGATAAAAAGGCAATGGATATTTCTGATTTTTGGAGCACATCATGTACTTATATAGATCCTAATTAGTTCCACTTATTTATTGTAGTCATTCAAGGAATTCAGGTTTTCTTTGTTCGTATCATGTAATTTAATGTATGAAAATTTATAAAAGTTGGACATTTTTATAAAACATGAATATTTATAAATTTTTTAGAAAATGTGATCTTATACCCAATTTGATGATTTATTGTTTTCATGTTGTCTTCATGAAACTTTTTCCATAATTTTTTGATAATTGGAATCCAAAATAAAGAATCTTGGAAAGGGGGGTAGCCTACCAACACGATTGATATTCACTACTTCATTGATAGATTGATGGGGCTATTATATATGGAATATCTCATTACAATCAGTGATAAGAACATGCAAAAAATAAATAAAAAAACTCAATGAGTCCATGTTATCCATCCATACAATTGAAAAAGACAGTGTCATGGTACATATATTTGCATCCTATGTGGCTAAAATTATGATAAATCCATTATGAATTAAATATATATATATAATATATATATAATTTTTATAATTTCTTGTACTAATGGATTGGTGTAATTCCTAGAGTAACAAATGACATTATAATTTTTCTACATAAACCTGAATGTTAAAAATATGCTCCAATTTTTATAATTGTTAATCAAATTGAAAAATTAGAACCAATACCTCAATAAAATAATAAATCACCTAAATTTATGATTCAATATTTATATAATCCTTATAAAAATATTTCTTTTTTTTCAGGACATGCCTTAATGTATAAGATTTTATATTCATTCCCACACTCCATGATGTCCTCTATTAACATGATATAAATAGTCTAATAAACTCTAATCACACAAATAATCACATATTATAATAATGTTGAGTCGACGATCAAGTTATCTTGAGTCATCGATGGATTCAAAGATGTGTCCAGTCATGGAAATTTTATTCCAAACAAGATGAATTTCTGACTAGGGTATCTCAAAATAAAATCCTTCACGTGACACCAACCTATTATCATTTAAAAAAAATGTTGATATCATATAATCATCTACATGATAAAATTAATGACCCTTTACATGGTAATGTTTTTAATTTTTTTAATTCTATTTCTTTATAAAATTATATTCCAATAGAAAATTAATCATAAATCCTTTTAAATTTTCAATGTTGAAAAATACCTGCATACTCTATTAATGGTTTCACTACATCTAAAACGAATTAAATTAAAAATGGTGTAATATCATGTAATTTATTCACCATCCATGCATAATATATTTGTGGATCATTTTCTACTATCATCTCATATTTTATTTTGGATACATATCCTCCCCAAAATGATCTTAGTAAGCATTATCAATCGAATCCATATGTGGATAAACTACAACAACATATGTTGTTAGAAAAACTAAATGTAATTAAATATGAAATAATGTCTCTAATATGCATGTATTATCTTCACCAATTCCAACGTGAACACCCATCTTAGATGTAATCCTTTTCCATTCAGAAAATACATTATCATGATGTTTGTTTTGTTCGATTTGGGTTGTATCCTAAATTTTACTAACTTTAACATAAATTTCTAGGGATGATATCCTTCAGTTCCAATTAAATATATCATATGAAAGAATAAAATATTTATAATCCTCTAACCGATGACTAGTATAATATATATTATCTCAAGACTAGAGATATCTATAAATGAATTGTAACATCCCGGGTAAATAAATAATAAATCATTTTCACAATTATTAATATTTACGAATTAAATATTAATTTTACATTTAATGGGTTTCTATGTTTGATAGCGTAACTGATATTCAACAAAGAGTTTCTTTGAAATCTTACGTTGCACACTAGTAATATAATAATATTTTTTTTAAATGGTAGTTAACATGTAGCCATTGTATTGGAGGGAATGAATGGAAATAACTAAAACATGATTATATATGTTTTTAATGGTTTTTAAATTTATCCAATAAAAGATAATGGCTAAAAATAAGAAATGAATTCTATTTTTGGCATACATACTCTAATTTTCACTAAAGGTCCACTTATCGCCTTTTGATGGCGAACTGTCATTAAATATAGTTTTGGTCACTCTTATACATTATATTGGAGCAAAAAAAATGTTCTTTATAATCGGGACATCAAAATCACTTTGTGTAAATTTGTGGTATTTTTCTGATAAAGATCATTTTTTAATGAATAATGAAAAATGTTGTATTTTAATTCAAAACCTATTTTTAGTCTAATTTATTTATATGATTAGATTATCTTTTGAATTGGTTTTAAAGTTAAATTAGAATATATTTTTACCATTTAATCCAATGGTGTTCATTGGAATTAATTTCACTTTGAAATTAGACTTAAACTAGTGTCAAACTTTTAATACTTATTGTTTCTTAAAAACACACCATTTGCTCTGACAGCGGAAATTGATTATTTAATTAATTAGTGTAACTTATATTTTTTTATTTTGGTAAAATAGACTTCATTTTTGAATTCGGAATATCAAATAAAGCTTAGGGTGAAGTTTTGGTATTTTTCTGAAAAACTTCAATTTTTGATGAATAGTGAAACTACTAAGTGGTACTTAAAAAACTGATTTTTCGTTTAAATGAAATTTTAGCACCTCTGTTTTATAAATTTAAAAAATCCCACATACATGGATGTCATTAGGATGTAAAATGTTATTCAATGTGATTAAAATATTTTTTTGTGGAATACTAACTTTTAAGTTTATTAATTGCGACTAAGGTAATTAGTGTAGTTTATGGTAAAAATAATGTTTTAATGATATGAAATCACCTAGAAACATGTCCTACCCTTATTGGATGTGTCATGGACGAACCAGACAATTCATGGGTCAATTTGGGGAGCCCATGGAGCCAATTTTGTAGGAACATGACATTAATATCTTTTTATTTAATGTTAAAATAAAAATGACACAAACATGTGTTGTTTTACTAAAACACTTTTTAAATGGGGTTATAGAAATAATATTTTTGAATATAAATATTCATTATAAATATAAAAAAATTTCCTACATCATGCTATTTTTTTATTATTTTTATACATTATATAAATTATATTATTTATGACACCATGATAATGCAGTGATTGCATAATTATTTAACAATTTAAATAAAATGAAAAGATAATGTAAAATTAAGACCTAAAATTGTGAAAAACCTGTTGTATGGGTGGATTTAGAACTCTTATCATCATATACTATAAATACATATTTGTTGGACCTTTATAAACCCAAACTCATTTTATATTAATGTAACCTTTTATAACTTTCCAAGAGTGGCCCTTCTCTCCTCTTAGAAAAGTCCCCCACCTCTACCACCTTACCCACACCTCTAAAGCCTTTGTCTAGGCCAAAACCTGCCCATATTGTCTCTCCAAACCCCTCTATTACTCATATAAGCCTCACTTTGGGCAGAAGTCCTTCCAAGGAAGCCTTTGAGCTCAAATCAAAAATAGTTTCCCGATTTAAAGGTTATGTCTTCTCGTGTGTTCTTATGTATTATTTTGCTTCTCCAACCCCCTAATAACTTTTTATTAATTTCTTTTGTAACAACACCAGTATATTAAATATAATAGGACGTTGTTATGAGAAGTATTAGATTTACATCTACACAAACCTTCTTCTAGTAGTTAATAACATACTGTTTCTGTGGTTGTCCATTTTCTCCCTCACGAAACGATGATTATTCAATATTATTTTAACACCATTCATTGTGTCAATTAAGATTTCACTCTATTTATATATTATATATATTATGTTTATTTTTTCCTTATGCTTATGTATTCATTTGTGGCATAACATTATGGTTTCAATTGTGGGTAAACACGATAATTTCATTTTATGAAGTGCGGACTACCGCCCCCTCAATGTGATTTGATTCATTAATTCCATATGTGGGACGTATAAAGGATGGAGTTAATGTTATTATATATGATGTTATACTGGAATTATAATATGCCCTTATATCATTATGATTTCACTCCATTAAATACGAAATATAAATGAATGTAGTGTTCATGCGTACGTACGGCTTACCGTCTCCATGAACGGTGCATTTCATTTCTTACCTCTAAATGTTATGTACTATTATAAATAAATTTATATGCTGGATATATATGATATATATGATATCTAAATCATGAATATAATTCTTTATATAATTAACATTTGACCATATAAACAACATGTAATTGTAAGAAGTCCATTTTTGACTTATGTACCAAATATCGACAAAACTAACTTTATGAAATTAAATGATTACATAACGTTTATAACATAGAAATAATTTATATAAAAGGGATAATAAACTTGAAAAAGTTTCTTAAGAAATTTTAAATTAACTTTAGTTTATTATTCAGGAGATTAAAGAGCAATCGAGTCACCTCGGACAAGAGGTAAGGGACTTCCTCTCAATCTTCTTTAATTGAGGCAGATTTTATTCTAATACAAGGATTTATTTTATACGGTGTATAAACCCCTTTGACATTTAATTTTATACAAATGAAATATTTTTCTACAAAGCGTTTTACTAAATGACAAAAATGAATGTTTCTTTTAACCTACGCGGTGACAACGACCTTTTCCGCCGCTGCTAGTATTATTTGGTCTTTGGCTTCCTCAACAAGCCGTAGTGTTTTTAAAATGATATAAATACCATATACTATTTTATGTATTTTTTATTGAAAATGGTTTTTATAATGGGTTTGTTATGTCAATATATTTTAGTGATATATTGTGATCAAAATGTGGAAATATTTTTATTCCATTTTATTTGTTTTATGTCTTATGATTTTATAATTGTACATGGAAATTTGATGGGTTGTTAAATGATAAACCATATGAAGGGTGGTCCCGTGAATACCAGGATGGGTGGTTACATTATAACCTCCAATGCATTGGGTATGGAAGTCGGCCGTATGGCTATTCCATTAAGTGATATGTGTGGAAGTCGACCGTATGGTTATTCCATTTAAGTATGTTTATGTCCCAAGTTACCTTTATATGTTATATGTTCTTTATAATGGTTTTATGGGAATTTTTTGGTTAAAAAAAGGTAAGTATTGATATTTTATTCATTGAAGAGTTTTTACTACTTTATAAAGGTAAAAAGTATTAATTTTATAAGTATACATGGTTAACTTGTTGTTTTGAAAAACTAACAGTTTTCCTTCTTTGTATATCCCTTACTGAGCTTTTTATGCTCTCCCCATGTTTTTTTAAATTTTTTTCACAGGACATAATGTGGAATAGGGTCAAGGATGGGATCAAGGAAAAGTCATTCTTTCTTAAACATGGAACAAGAAATGACTTTTTTTAGTTTATGTTTTGAAAAAAAGGAAACTTTGTAGATGTGTCTACTGTGTAATCTTTTGAGATGTAATAGTTATGATATAATACTCTAAAACACTAAATGTGAAAATATCGTCAAGGGGAATTATTCATATAATTCAATATTAAGTAAGGATTAAGGTCAGGTCCTTATAATTGGTATCATAGGCCGGTTTAGAAAACTTTAAGAGTTAGGAAATTGTTAAATTATAAATTAATTTATTGTCTGATTGAAATGATATAGAATTTAAAGATTACCATGTTGCATCACCTAAGATATTTATGTGATAAAAATGGTTTTCCATAGAGGAAACATAGTAGCTTTTCTAGGAAGGCATACGTAGTATAATGACCATTCGAATCTGCAACAAGAGATGGTCAGAATCAAAATTGAGCAGTTTGTTGCACTTATGGCTCAGTTGAATCAGGTGATAAATATTGGTTCTGTTTATTGATGATATTTTGGTGTTTTCTAAAAGTAAAGAAGAGCATGATAGTCATTTAAGGGTTATCTTTCAAACTTTAAAAGAAAATACAATATATGGAAAATTCATCATGTGTGAGTTTTGGTTACAAAAAATTTCATTCCTTGGTCACATTGTTTCAAAAAATGTCATAACTGTTGATCTTGCAAAAAGAAAATTTGTTGATGAATGGACAATACCCACAAATGTAACTGAGATCCGTAGATTTCATGGTTTGGCAGGTTACTACAGAAGGGTTGTTGAAAATTTTTCACGGTTATCGAGCCTAATGACTAATCTAACTCGAAAGGGTGTTAGGTTTATCTAGACAAAATAATGTGATGATTGTTTTTAGGAGTTGAAAAGAAGATTGGTGAATGCTTCAGTTTTGGCACATCTTTTGAGGAATGGTGAGTTTTTAATCTACAGTGATGCTTCATTGAAAGGACCTAGTTGTGTCCTAATGTAGAATGATTAGGTAATTTCATATGATTCATGTCAGTTGAAAACTCATGAGGTAAATTACCCTAACATGACTTGGAATTATCTGCTGTTGTTTTTGCTCTAAAAATTTGGAGCCATCATTTTATGGAGTAAAGTGTAAAATATATAATGATCACAAAAGATTAAAGTATTTATTTACTCAGAATGAATTGAACATGAGACAAAGGAGATGGCTTGAATTAATCAAGGATTATGATTGTACAATTCATTACCATCTTGGAAAAGAAAATAAAGTGGCTGATGCTTTGAGCCGAAAAAGTAATGATTCATTAACCATGCTACGTTTGGAACAAGATCTTGTGGTTTTTGATTTAATGAACATTGGAATAAATGTTGTTGGTGGTGGATGTTCATCTGTTTTGTTTTAGGTATTAGTGAGATCATCCATATCAGACTGAATTAAGCAAGCGCAGAAAAATGACAGTGGGTTGCAGAAAAAGGTAGAGCTGGTTCAGAAGGGTAAGTTTCCTGAATTTAACATTGATAATGATTGTGTTTTGGGATTTGGGAACTGATTGTGTGTGCCTTGTGATTCACAGTTGAAGAGAGTGCTTTTATTTGAAGCTCATAGTTCCCCATTTTTAGTTCATCATTGCAGTAGTAAGATGTACAGAGATCTATGGGAGTATTACTGGTGGGATGGAATGTAGTAAGATATTATTGATTTTACTGTGAAGTGTTTGACTTGTCAGCAGGTTAAAGTAGAATGACAGTTACCAAAAGGGATGCTTTAGCCTTTACCAATTCCATAGTGGAAAGGGGTATATATATCCATTGACTTTGTTGTGGGATTACCGAGGACATCTGGAGTTAATAATGAAATATGGGTTATTGTTGATCGATTGACTAAATCTGCTCATTCCCTTCCTATTAGAGATACATTGTCTCTAGATAAACTTTCTCGGTTGTATCTTAAAGTGATAGACATGTTGCATGGAGTTCCCCTATACATTGTATATGATCATGATCTCAGGTTTTCTTCTAACTTTTGGAAATGCCTTCAAAAGTCGGTGGGTACTGAATTAAATTTTAGTACAGCTTTTCATCCTCAATCAGATGGGCAGTCAGAATGAACAATTCAGACTTTGGAGGATATTCTACGTGCTTTTTCAATGGATTATCAGGGAAGTTGGGACCAATATCTTTCTTTGGTTGAGTTTTCATATAATAACAGTTTTCATTCTAGTATATAGATGGCTCTGTTTGAAGCATTATATGGGAAGCGATGTCGATATCCAGCTTTCTGGGATGAAGTGGGTGAAAGGAAGTTGATGGGACCGGAATTGGTAGAAGAGATGGCAGATAAAGTTTTGTTGATTCAGTAACACATGAGAATAGCTCAGAGCACACAGAAATGTTATGCGGATTACCAGAGGAAGGATCTATCTTTCGAGGTAGGTGATCATGTTTTTTTCAAAGTTTCACCATGGAAAAGTGTGATGAAATTTGGTAAGAAAGGAATGCTGAGTCCAAGGTTCATTGGACCATATGAAATTATGGACAGAGTTGGATCAGATTCATACCAAGTGTCATTTCCACCATGTTTATCTCAGGTACACAATTTTTTTCATGTTTCGATGTTGACAAAGTATATGCCAGATCCATCTCATGTTTGGAGCCTGGATGTAGTTCAGTTGAAAGAGAATCTCTCTTATGAAGAACAACCTGTCCAGATTCTTGACCGAAGAGAGAATGTGTTGTGGAATAAGGTAATTCATCAGGTTAAGGTTTTGTGAAAAAACCATATGGTTGAAGAGGCAACGTGGGAATCTGAAAATGCTATGAGGGATAAATATCCCCACTTATTTTGATAAAAGAATAAAATTGTGAGGACTCAATTCCCAAAATGGGAGAAGGATGTAACATCCCAGGTAAATAAATAATAAATCATTTTCATATTTATTAATATTTACTAATTAAATATTAAATATACTTTAAAGGGGTTTCTATGTTCGATAGCGTACCCGATACGCAACAAAGAGTTTCTTTGAAATTTTACGTTGCACACTAGTAATATAATAATATTTTTTAAAATGGTAGTTAAAACCTTTCCGTTGTATTTGCGGTAATGAATATAAATAACTAAAATATGATTATATATGTTTTTTAAATGTTTTAAAATTTATCCAATAAAAGATAAAGGCTTAAAATAAGAAAAGAATTCAATTTTAGGCATATATACTCTAATTTTTACTAAATGTCCATTTATCACCTTTTGATGGAAAAACATCATTAAATATATTTTTGGACACTCTTATGAATTCTATTGGACATAATAAAACACATCGTTACAATAGGGACATCAAAAATTACTTTGTGTAAATTTTTGGTATTTTTCCGCTAAAGTTCATTTTTTAATGATTAGTGAAAACTTTTGTATTTTAAATCAAAACCACTTTTTAGTCAAATTTATTTATATGATTGGATTATATTTTGAATTGGGTTTAAAGTGAAATTATAATATATTTTTACCATTTAATACAATGGTTGTCATTGAAATTAATTTCACAATAAAATTGGACTTAAACTAGTGTCAATCTTTTAATACTTATTGTTTCATAAAAACATGCTATTTGCTCTGACAGGGGCAGTTAAATATTAAATTAATTAGTGTAACATATATGTTTTGAATTTTTAAAAATAGACATTATTTATGAATTATAAATATAAAATATATATTAGGGTTATTTTTTTTGTATTTCTCTTAAAAAACATCAATTTTTTATGAATAGTGAAACCAATAAGTGGTACTTAAAAAACTGATATTTTGTTTAAATGAAATTTTACCACCTCTATGTTTTGAATTTAAAAAATCCCGCATACATGGCTGTAATTAGGATGTAAAATGTGGTTCAATGGGATTAAAATTTTTTTTGTTGAAAATCAACTTTTATGTTTATTAATCGCGATTAGAGGTAATTAGTGTAGTTTAAGGTAAAAAAAATGTTTTAATGATATGAAATGGCCTAGAATCATGTCATACCCTTATTGGATGTGTCATTTCCGACCAATAAAATCCATGTGTAAACATGGGGACCTCATGGAGCCACTTTGGTAGTAACAAGACTTTAATAACTTTTTATTTTAAGTTAAAATAAAAATATCACAAACATGTGTTTTTTACTAAAAAAAAATTAAATGAGGTCATACAAAAAATATTTTTGACTTTAAATATTCATTAGAAAGATAAAAATATTTCCTACATCATGATATTTTTAAAGAATTTTTAGATATTAAATAAATTAAATTATTAAGGACACCATGATGATGCAGTGATTACCTCATTATTTAACGATTTAAATAAAATGCAAGAATAATGTAAAATCTAATATGTAAACTTGTCAAAAACCTATTGTATGGGCGGATTTAGAACTAATATCACCTTATACTCGAAATATATAATTTTGGGACCTTTAAAAGCCGAAACTAATTTTATAATAAAGTAACCTTTTATAACATTCCAAGAGTGCCTCTCCTCTCCTCTTATAAAAGGCCCCCACATCTACCACATTACCCACACCTATCATGTCTTTGGATCAGCCAAACCCTGCACTTTTTGTCTCTTCACATCCCTCTCTTACTCATAGAAGCCTCAATTTGGGCAGAAGCCTTTCCAAGGAAGCCATTGTTCTCAAATCATGAAAAGTTACCCGATTTAATGGTTGTGTCTTCTCTTGTGTTCTTATTTATTATTTTGCTTCTCCAACCCCCTAAACTCTTTTTATTTCATTATTTTGTAACAAAACCAGTATCTTAAATTTACTAGGATGTTTTTTTGAGAAGTATTAGGGCTACACCTACACACACCTTCGTCTAATGGTTAAATAACATATTGTTTCTGTGGATGGCGATTTTCGGCCTCACGAAACGATGATTGTTGAATCTTATTTTAACACCTTTAATGGTGGTCATTAAGATGTCACTCTATTTATACATGATATATATTATGTTTATGTTTTCCTTATGATTCTGTATTTTTCATTTGTGTCATGCCTATATGGTTTCCATTGTGAGTAAACACGATAATTTCATTTTAGGAGGTGCGGACTACCGCCCCCTCAAAGTGATTTGATTCCTTAATTCCATATGTGGGATGTATAAAGGATGTAGTTAATGTTATTATATATGATGTTATACTGGAATTATAATATACCCTTATATCATTATTATTTCACTCCATTATATACAAAATAGAAATGAAAGTAGCATTCATGTTTACGTACGGCTTACCGTCTCCATTAATGATGCATTTCATTTCTTACCTCTAAATGTTATGTACTATAGTTAATACACGTATATGCTGGATATATATGATATATATGATATCCAAATCATGAATATAATTCTTGATATAATGAAACTTTGACCATATAAACAACATGTAATTGTCAGAAGTCCATTTTTGAAATAAGTACCAAATATCGACAAAACGAAATTTATGAAATTTAATGATTACATAACGATTATAACATGGCAATAAGTTATATAAAAGGGATAATAAACTTGAAAATGGTTCATAATAATTTACAAATTAACTTTAGTTTATTATTCAGGAGATTAAAGAGAAATCGAGTCACGTCGGACACGAGGTAAGGGACTTCATCTCAATCGCCTTTTATTGAGGAAAATTTTGTTCTAATACAATGCTTTATTTTATACGGTGTATAAACACCTTGGAATTTTAATTTTAAACAAAATAAATCTTTTTCTATGAGTAGTTTTACTAAATGACAAAAAGGAATGTGTCTTTTAACGTACGTGGTGAAAACGACCTTTTCCACCGCAGTGAGTATTTTTTGGTCTTTGGATTCCTCAACAATTCGTAATGTTTTTAAAATGAAATAAATATCATATACTCTTTTATGTATATTGGTATTGAAAATGTTTTTTATAATGTATTTGTTTTGTCAATATATTTTAGTGATATATTGTGATCAAAATGGGAAATTTTTTTCTTTCCATTCTATTTGGTTTATGTCTTATGATTTTATAATGGTAATTGGAAATTTTACGGGTGGTTACATGATAAACCATATGACAGGGGGTGTCGTGAATACCAAAACGGGTGGTTACGTTATAACCTCTAATGAATTGGGTATGGAAGTCAGCCGTATGTCTATTCCATTAAGTGATATGTGTGGATGTCGACTGTATGGTTATTCCATTTAAGTATGTTTATGTCCCATGTTACCTTTATATGTTATGTGTTATTTATATGGGTTTTATAGTAATATTTTGGTTACCAAAGGTTAAGTATTGATCTTTTATTCAGTTTAGAGTTTTTACTACTTCATAAAGGTGAAAAGTATTACATTGATAAAGTATAATGGTTTACTTGTTGTTGTGAAAAACAGACAGTTTTCCTTCTTTGTGTATCACTTACTGAGCTTTTTATGCTCACCTTAAGATTTTTTTTGAAATGTTTTTCACATGACATAATGTCGAATAGTGTCAAGGATGGGATCAAGGGATAGAAATTCTTTCTGAAACATGGAACTAGAAATGCCTTTTTTAATGTTCATGTTTTGAAAAAAAATGAAACTTTGTAGAAGTGTCTAATGTGTAATCTTTTGAGATGTAATAGTTATGATATAATTCTCTAAAACTCTAATCCTAAAAATATCCTCAATGGTAATTATTAATTTAATTCAATATTAAGTATGGTTTAAGGTCGGGGCCTTATATGAATGGTGATATATAATGATTCCCAATATGATTTAACTAATCATAAATTTTTCTATTAATTGTGTTCATAATTTCACATCCAGTGTGATTTATTAATCTTACTGGACCAAAAGTATATGAAATCACTTACTAATCATCAACTATTTAACCACTTTGATTTACAAACCCAGGGACGTGATTGACAATGTTTTTTAAAATGTTAATTAAATTAAATTAAAGATTAAAAATATAAACATGTTGTTCATTAAATTAACTTTAAACAAAAATATAATACAGATTATTATTTCCATTATAATTAATATACCATGTAGAGAGTAAATGAAACAGATAGAAATGACGGGATTTTATAATGCAACAAATAATTAAATTTTAATATATTAAATACATGGTACTAATATATTATTTACAATGTAATATTGGATTAATCAATATACATATTTTTATCTTCTGAAATGCAATAATATAAAAATATAAAAACAATAAAATTAAATTTTTTATATGAAATGTAATTTTTTCAATCAGAAAATATTAACGTGCAATTAAATAACCAATTAATATGTATTTTTTAAAAGAAAAAATATATTCCCTACAAAATGTATAATTAATTTAAAAAATAATATTTTTTAAATAAAATTATATATATACTAATTATCATAAAATGAAATATTAAAAATATATTTTCAATAATTGTTATAATATATTAATATATATTATTTTATTCATTACAATGAAATATATAATTAACAAATTATATTATAAACTACAATAATTGATTAATTACAGAATCACTAATTTATTTTCCATAAAATTTTATAAAATTATATAATATATATTTAATGATACATAATAAAAAGAAATTCTATGATTGAAAATATCTATTTAATTAGAATAACATAAAATACTATAATATAATCCTTAAAAAATAATAATTAATCAACAATAATGATAATAAAAAATTAATTTTTCCAAGTATAAACCATAATATAAAAAAAATTAATTTTAAGAGATTATTATACAATATTAAAATACCAAAAATAAATTCTCCAATAAATTTAAAAACTAAAATCAAAATGGAAATAAAAATTATCTTACTAAATAAAACTATCATTAAATTTATAAACTAAAATTTCATCAAATGACTATAATGCCTCAAAATTTTGAATTTCATTATTTCGGTTATAATTCAACAAACTAGTAGGGAACAATGAAATATAACAATGACAATGGAAATTTGTGATGCATCAAAAAACATTATATTAATATATTAGATACAATGTTATAATATTTTATTTATAATTATATATTACATTTATATATGTACACTATATTATTATACAATGAGAATATATATATTATTTCAATGTTCAAAATAATAATGAAAAAATTACTGTTTATAAAAAAATTACTAATTAATATTTAAATTGAATATAAATTACATCCTTTATTTTCAAAAAAAAAGAAACTTATAAATAAATATTAAATTAAAATATATGATTTAATGTTTTTATACAATAATATTACTTACAAAATAGTTAGTTTAGAAAAAGTAAAACATTAACATAATGTAACCTTACTATTATATATATATATTTACAAAGAAAGTATATATTAATTATAAAATTACTAATAAATTTAAAACTAGTATATTTAATAAAATCAAATAATATATATAAATATATATTATTTATTTCAAGTTAATATTAAATAATATATTAGTAAATTATTTTATCAATTATTTTTCTTGTTAAATTTCAATGAATTAAACATATTAAAAAATCAATAATTAATATGGAAATATATTTTAGACAATAAATTAATATATATATATATAGAGAGATATATATATCCAATATTATGCAACAACTCTTATGCAATAATATAGCACAATAAATAGGAAAACCATAACATAAAACAATACTAATAAATGAAGTGAAATAATTTAGTTAAAATAATTTAAAAAAATTAAAAAAATTAACAAAAATTAATAAACAATGTTGTGAAAAAATATTATTCAATTTTAAAATAATCAAAAACATTATTAAAAAAATTAAATCTGAATAAAAATAAATAATATTTAAATATTTTAATCCAATAAATAAATTAAATTCGTATCAATGTTGTGGGAGGTGACATGGAATGGTTTCAAAAATGTAGATTTACAAATGGGTCTTTGAAAATGGATATATATGAATGGAGTATTTAGGGGGGTTTTTGATGGGGTAACCTTTGCGCAAGAAGCTGACTTGAATGAATAATAGATTCAAACTATTAACCGTAGTGGAATGGGGTGTCATGTAATATTGAGAGTTGAATGATCATCCAAATATTCATGGGTTCCATAAAATGGATTCACAAAAAATATAAATTTTCATTACTGGGAAGTGGGATCCTGATTCATAGATAGCGAACTAGAACTCTGATTTACCGATATAAGAAGAACGGATTAGATCAGGTAAAAGAGGAAGATTATGGGAAAATTTTAAATCCATGCATTGAGTGGGGTTTTATGGATTATCGACTGGAGTTCTCTATTCGAGCACCCTAGTAGTCTTATTTTCATGGAAGACATTATCTTGTAGATAAACTTCATTTGAACTATTTTTTTGAAGAAAATTTATTGATAAGTGCCTCCTTTGAGATGTTGGAAAAGGGATGACATTTAAAAATATAATCATCAATGATATAATTCATTATGAGGAGCTTTCCAAAAAACATCATTCTGGAAAAAAATTTCAATGAAGGATCCTAAAGGGAATGTGATTTCTATCTTCTATTTATAAAAAAAACCACACATAGATCACGAATTTGATTCCCTTATACACCGTTTATTGAATATGTTTTTCTATAATTATCATTTTTGAATGAAATTCAATTTTTAGGGTTGATAATAAATAAAAATACCATGAATTTATATCCATTAATTGTTTCAGATATTCAACCATAAATCCAAAACAAATTGGACAGTAAACATAAGTAAACTATTTCAAAATAAATGAAATATAAAACCACATAAGCATATAAATGAAAAAATATATACAAAATTCCTATAAAAAATGATAAAAAAAATTAAATACAATAGAACACTTGAATTAAATATATGGTTCCGACCGTTTATTCCTACTCAACAATAATAACAACGATCGAATCGAATTTTAATAAAGCAATGATAAAAAAAGGAATCAAATGATAGAAAATTGAGGAATAAGATCATTCAAATAGATTAAATAAGAAGAGATATAACCCTTTCCATCATTAAAATTAACAAAAAATAATAAAAAAGGAACCACTAAAACAGTCACAAGGAACAAAAGAAACCTAGTATAAAACCCCTTTTTATGGATATAATAATATGTAAAATATCCCATCAAGAATCATTTTAGACAATTCATCCATCACAAGAACATGAAATTCATTTTGTGAACTTTTGGGTCCATACTCCCAAAACTAGCTACAAATGATGTTTCAAATTAGATCCACCAACCATCTCTCATACTATAGATCATCTCATACACATTTTCTGATCATCGATCTCAGGTTATCATTATATAAGACTTCTATTTTTTCTCTCTTAGAACAAGTGGGGTCTTCTGGAAGTCAATCCTAAATCAAACACTAAAAAAGAATTTAACTCCATTATTGTTTGGGGTTGGTCACCGATATTTGGAAAAAATTAATTAAAAAGTAACAACTAGAAAAAATATCTAAATGGTATTACCATGTTGTTCCCTTAAATGGTCACCATTATGTGCTACATATATTTATTAAATCACTATGTAAGGGTAAAATTATGATATATTGGGGTCAGTGCACACTACATAGTGGACAACACATGCTATGTATGTATTAGTGAATCGAAACCATAATAAATCATGGAAATCCCATGTCTATATAAATGTATCAATTTTTCGACACACATCATGAAAGGTTTACTCAATGTTATGTAATAGTGTCCTTGTCCATAGGAAAAGGTATCCCTACAACAGCTGACATAAATAAATGTACAAATCACCTAAATAAGTGTTATCAAAGAAAAAAATCCATATAACGGTAACAACCAAAAAACATAAGGGTAATGGATACTACATGTAATGGTAAACACACCTCATCTATAGGGAACCTACACTGAATATATATTTATACAAATATTATGTAAAGCTAGAAAAAATTCCAAAATCATGAAAATTTAAATCTATTGAAAATAAAACAAATATAAATGGTAAATTATCTTGTAATAGGTGAATATTTATTGAATATACAATTGGAATGAAAAAAAAAATTCACATAAAACTATTACCTCATAGCATTACATGGGTGGAATACCCCCAATGACAGGTGTTGGTTTTTCTTTTTCTACAGAATAAACATCCTCTTCAAAAAATTCATCAAACCACAAATATTCATATAAACTATCACTATTTAACGAAATCTAATGAAACCCCTCTAGTATAGGATACATATGCATGTTTAATGGAAAATACCTTTGGAATGCAGGAGCATGACTATGTTTCACAACATTATCAACTAGCTCCAAAACCCATTCAACATCATTGTTGGACTTTAATGATAAACTAGCAGATTAGAAATCACTCTCATACCCCAATATAATATAATCGATTGACAACTGAGAATCCATTGGATTCAAATTCGGAATAATGAAATGGTTTTCCTCTTAATGATATCTTTCCTTCTAAACAAGGATTGAACTCAGTACTATTATTACCCCTTTGAGACATTCTACAGTAGATCAAAATTTTTCCAACACCTATGTACTATTAATATAATCCATAGAAGCCTCACCATATCTACCCATTTTATAGTTGTTCTCTATGTTTAATATGGTGTATTTGAACCAACATTTTTTACATTGATTATATATATTAGGGATGTATTTAATATGAATAAAACTTCTCATTTAAGATGTTTTATTGTTCAACATGAATATAATGTAATTATGTTTAAGAGTATTAATGAAATTATTAAGGTCACAACAAATATTTGCAACGATTATATACATTATGTAATATGAAAATATTCATAAATAGTGTTATATAGTAATATAATGAACTATAATGGGACACATAGTACATTGAATATAATGATTGTGTACTCTTAATAGGGTGATGTTTTTATATAGGAAGATAACAATTTGTAATCAACAAGATGGAATATTATGATACCACAACAACCAGTATGAATTTGGAATGTTTTTGTGTCATTATATATTCTTATATATTATCATGGGTAATGACCCTTATACTTTAATATTATAATTAATGTATTCCATGAATCCAGAATGTATATTTCCTAATGAAGATCATGATGGTATATAATTTATGTGAGGTAGGTTATGTTGGGTTGTCATAAATAATATATCATTAATGTATAAGTCAACGAAGGAACGGTACAATCCATCTATATAGATTCATATATTTTAACCTTTTGATTGGAATAAAACATTATCCCAAAGAAATAAACATTAACTTTTCATTAAGGACATGATGGTTGGTGATTTGTGGTTCCTTTTGATGGATTATTATGGTAAAAGTAGATAATTGTGTTTTCGGTGCTGGATGATTTTTAATTCCCGAAGAGATCATGGGATATGTGTGAATTATGTTTCTTTTCCATATTTTGGATAAATACTGACACATGTGATGTAATAATGAACAGGATATGAGTGAACATTATATATATTTATTTTAATATTAAAAAATTCACATTACATTGAAAATTCATTTTTACATCCATTAATGTGATAATTATACTACCTAATCATTTTTAATATGACGGTTTTCATTTTAAATATATTTTAAATCTCTGCATCTAGTTTACAATTCCTATTTCCTCATAATTTCTTATTGATTTTAAGAATAGATATTGTATCATTGTATGTTTAAATGATAGAATATATGAAGAATTTTTGTTGTCTACAATAAAATAAGGGAATAAATTTATAGGAAAAAAATCATTTGGAATTTAATTATATCTACATTATCAACCGTCACACATCACACCAATGGAATTACATATAGTGACATGAGTTTCGAAAAATAAAATCGATTCCCCTTATAATATTTATAATTAATTTTTTTTAATTTTATTTTTATATTCTATTATTTTTATATATTAATATATATTTCATGAAACATGTTAATGAAAATCCATTCAATTTTGGATATTACATTATACAATTATCAAATTTCAAATTAAAAGACTTGGAGAATTATTAAGATTTATTTTTAGAATAGTGAATAACATTACCATTGTTCTAGAAAATGTAACACCAAAGTATATTTATGTTAATAGTTTATATATTATATTATATATTTATGTATTTATTTAATTTTTAATTCATTTTGTCTACCAAATTGTAAATAGTTATTTATTTAAAGAAAATTTGATTATTTATATCAATTTTTATAATTAATTATAATCATAAATATGAATACAGTTGTAAAAATTTACCTTGGATGAAATTATACCCACTATATATTAATTCATTAAAATAACAATAATGAATAAATATTTTTTTTCTTTCTTCTAAATTTATTATAACAAATAATGTATCTTTTGGGATATGAAACTACAAATAATAAATAATTGTTCACCGAAGTATTATATATTTTTTATAGCCTCAACTATGATTTCTATAACAATTATCTCCACATCTATATTCCTCAAACATGTTCCCATATTATATATTAACATTAACCATTTTTCAAATTTTTATTATTAACATGAATGTATTCTCTACATTAAAAGGATACCATAATTCATTTTATTTATTTAATTTTTAATAATTATGTGTTCACATTGGTCTTGAATTTGTTTTTATATTAATTAATTTTTACTTCATGTATTTTTTGAGGTTTTAATCCAACACATTTGAGGTTTTATTAAAATCTCTTATATCACTAATGTCCTCCTACAATTTATGAACTATTGTAAAACATGACATTTTCATAGTAGTATTTATATGCATAATTTATATTGTTCTGTGTAATATTTGTTGTTATTTTGAATCATAATTTTGTAGATATCATTATAAAAAAATACCATATAACAAATGTTCTATTAATTTTGGTTAGTAGTTTGTGAAATAATTTGGTTTTAGAGTTTATGATTACAAATTATTTCATGTTTTTATATTATTCACCACACAGTTCTTTATCTATAGATTTACCTACATGGTATATTATGATAACATGAAATAGAGATAGTCCCTAATTAGATTTTTATTTTTGTCTATTATTACCAATATTTTATATGTTTCATGTTAATATTACTTTTCATGTATTTATTTTATATTATTATTTTTCTAATAAGGAAATTAAAATTTTTATTCTTTTATTTTATGTATATAAATTAACATATCAATATATATATTTCTATTGCTGAAACATTTAATTTATTTTCCTATGATGTTTAAAAAATTCTATATTATTTATTGGAGAATCATTTATTTATGTTGAATTGAAATAATTAATATTAGAAAAAGAGAGTTGTAGAATCCAAATATCTAATATCCAACAATATTAAACTATTTTAAAATAATAAATATATACATAATAAATATATCAATTATTGTTAAATATCATATTAGGTTGTTATATAAAAAATAAACAGATAGACATGATTAAATTTTTAAAAAATTTAATGTCTATATAAATATGTGTGTGTGTGTGTGTGAGGAAATTCAGAAACCAAATCCCTATGTGATCAGGATATCTATAGTGAAAATATTTATTTTATATATATATAAACATAGCTCGGGATTTTTACAAAAAACATTATAGAGGTATGATGGTTTGGTGGTGCTGTTTAAGCCTGAAGATAAAGCCATTGTCCCTAAAAAATTATTAATCACATGCCATTCACCCGTGGTTCTATTCTATTTCATGTGGTGTCACTCATTTTCCAGAGGTGTGTCCTATAATCATCTTCCATTTTGTCTTCCCTTATGGTTTAGCTCACCATTACTTCCATAACCTACAACATCACCACCTCCACTTTATGTTTTCCTTATCACCACTCATGATTAATAATAATCTCATTAATATTGTTATAAAAATATTTAACAAAAAAAATCTTAAATGATATGATTAATTATCTAATTAATAATTAAAATATAATTATGAATGATTTCAAATATAAATTGTAAATAATGAAATTAATAATAAATTTAATATGATATTTACAAATAAATAGTAATAATTAGTAATCTCATAAAATTTAGTTATATTTTTATTATATGATTTTAAAATATTAATAATTATAAAATACCAGATATTTTTCGTAACCATGCATACTCAGTCCAATTTTTTTTAATGAAAATAAAAAAACAATAATAAAAAAACATGTGTCAAACAAGACTCCACCCAAACATAAATGTGGAAAGATAAATATCACCCAAAAGAGGAATCATAAAATCCACAAAAATAAAATCTCAATCATCGCCATGAATTGTTTCCATTACACACCATAACCTTATGGTTCATGAAAAAATACTGTGAATCTTATGCATTCACCATCCGATATATACTTGTCTCATCCCACATAGCAAAGTCTTCACAAACAAACATCTCATGGTCTTCACAGACCCATAGTCACCACTATCCCATTGTTGCTGTGTAAATCAGTTGTCAGTCAAACCCATAATCAGTATGTCTTTTCCAACTACCCCAAGGCATCACGGTCCTCAAAACATCACCTTTCAGGGGATTGACACAATACACACCAAAAGAACATACATCCATACACCTCTTCACACTCCCCAAGATGAATTGCAAGGCGGTTGACCAATGTTATGGACTCTACCAGAGCTCGGATAGATCTCTACACATAAAGACTATTACAGACACACATGTAGAAGATCACATCCCATGATGATTCACAGGTTCATCCTTATGAATGTTGGTGTGTATTGTGTCAACCCTAAGAAGGGATATGTTTTGAGGACTGTGATCCCTTGGGGTAGCTGAGTTGAAAAAGATGTTTATCACTACACTCACACTCCCTACAAGTGGGGAATACTGAGTTGAAAAAGAGGCTTATCACTGTACCGATAATTTCCATCCATAAGAATTTTTGGATGATTCTCATCCCAGTAAAATATCAATTTCACTGAGTTTAAAAATAGTCTTATCACTGCACTAGTACTCACACTCCCTATAAGTGGATAACACTTTGTGGTGTATAGTGATTCTTATAAGAAGGTATTAGAATGTGTGATAATGCAAAATGATAAAGTTATATCCTATTACACATGGAAGCTGAAAATCCATTAGAAAAATTGTCCTACAAATGATTTGGAGTTGGCAGTTGTGATCGTTTCGTTGAAAATTTTCCAACGTTAACTGTATGGGGAGAAATGTGATATATATACTTACCACAAGAGTCTAAAAAATATATTCACATAGAAAGAGCATAATATTCACCAGAAAAAATGGATACAACTCATCAAGGATTATGACTGCTCAATCAACAACAATCCTGGTATGGAAAACAAGGTAGCAGATGCTCTATGTTGAAACGATCATAAATCATTATCATTGATGAGAATTGAAAAGGATCCGGGCTTCGTATATTTATAAATGATATCCATGAGAATCATTAAGGTATGGACAAGGGATTCATTAATGGAGTAACATGATAATAATAAAGGGAGGAACATTGATCAGATCACATCCCAGTGGAGATCACAAATACCCAAATGAGATCCCAACATCCATCATCATTAGATTCTTCTTCCGACTCCCACCAATTATTACCATAGATATGTTGTCTCCTGAACTCATCAAGCACACTACCACAAGGATCCTAGGTCAAAATTTCATTAGAATATCTCGATAAGCAGCCTATATTATTTCCCTAAATCCTTTGTTGGGCTTTCTTGACAGATATAAGAGCTTCATAATTAGTCATCACCAACATACCTATAGTTTTATAAAATACATCTATGATTCTAGGTCGTCAAACAACTTCATACCATTCTTATAATGAATTTTTTCCCAACAGATACATGTAAAATGATTAGCAGCCCACACTAGTCATTTCCACCATCGATAGCCCTTAATCTCTCATCACACCTTATATCTGAAAAAAAGATCGGCGGGGAATTTATCTCATTCCTCCCAAAAACCACCGCTAAAAGTGGTACAAGTAGACGATTTTCAAGATGAAAACATTTGGCAATGTCTCACAATCTCATAATCTCCATATTGTGTAAACGATTTCCAGATATGGGCACAAGAATTTAGTGGGAGAGACTCTCCATTCTTATGAGAGAATCTCACCATTTGTCGATAATAATAATAAAATAAATTTCATTATTTCCATGAAAATTATTTTATCTTTATTATTTTTAAGCCTAATAATAATATTAATAATTGTAATGACGATGATGAAAACAATATTTTTATTATTAATATTTATTTACATTATCAGTTATACTATTAAAATGTATTATTAAATACAAAAAATAATTTGATTATATAACCAATTTATACTAAAAATTTATTTAGTTATTATTAAAATATTAAATATATTTTTTTATATCATATTATTAATTTTATAATTAATTTTTATATAAAAATATTATTACTAATTATTATTTATATATAGACAATTTAATTAATATTTATTTTTTATCATGTTTTTAATTAATTGACCTATTACATTATTAATTATATTATTTACATCATTGTACAAAAGTATTAGTGTAATATTTTATATATTGAATAATATAGTTGATATTTATTAAAAGTGTAATTCATAATATTTAATAATAATAACATTATTAATAATCCATCATAATAATGGAATTCAAAATATATTATCCAAATGGTTTATTTTGGGATTTCCAGACCAAATCCATAACTCCAAATTTATTAATTGAAAAATAAATCTATAATTAGGTGAAGTGGTCTACCAAGGAATAATATTCCAACACAAAAAACAAGAAGTTGCTTCTTTGATTTCCCACCAGTGACAGAATTTATAGGATATATCCTATTTTCCTTTCGGTATTATTCTCTCCAACAGGTCCTGTGGTATGGTGGGTACATGGTCCTCATAATGTTATTATTTAGAGGATTCATCAATTGTTGAACAAATATTAAACTTCCGCGGGTGATTATTAAATTCTATATCTATTTTATATTTAAATAAATACTCTTACTTAATTTACAATAACTTATTTCACATGCATGTGTTCATTGTAATCAAAAAATTGTACTTCTATCTTGTAGTAGATGGATTAATGTTGAATGAAATTATGATCAACTACCCCCTTACCAAGGCCTTCAATAGGCCATTCCCATTCAATTTAAATGGGAGGAAAGATATGATTTTTTCCCCTATAGTTAAACATTCCACATTCTATACCCCACCAAAAATGTTTTATCAATTTCTCTTAAGAACATAAAAATTTGTAGGTTAATCCATTCTGGATTATTATTTCCCACTAAGAGACTTATAGATAGGAATTCCATGTATAATGTATGCCCATATATAGGATATGTTCGTACCAATTCAGGTGCAGAAACACATGCCTTAGATTTCTTAGGGGGGACTAGATGGAATCCCTCTTCATCCACCAATATTTTCTAATATTTAAGCATTGAAACCTTGTATAAAAATGTACATGACCAAGATGTTCCTGTGATTATTTATCACTAACGCTAAAATACAATGTATATATTTTTCTTTCTTTTCATAATGTCAGTATATTGATCATTGACAGTACATATATTCCTAACATTGAAATTTATAGCACCCTTTTAACATTATTCAGGTAGTTCATTAGCAATGAAGCTCTTGAATGGTCTGACCACTGGGTAATCTTGGGCCAACTCGACGATTCTTTCTTTGATAAGCATTAATGATAATACATGTTCATGAACATTCCTTTCCCCTCAATGATCCCCAACATTATGTAATATCCATTTTTTCATAAACTGGTAATAAATTTAGGCATGTACATTACCATTATTATGAAAATAATATCCTACAATAAATTGATAAAATGTTTTATACTCATTTGTAATCTATTTTGAAATTTGACCCCTACAAAATCAACCCCACCAATCACCTGGACATCATCTCCCACACATTAAAAATGTTTATTTGGTCCACCCCACCATGCATCTACATTGCAGTGACATTTCCGTATGAAGATCCATGCCCCTTGAAATAGAAACCATAACCCAATTCCATGACACAACAACAATAGATGATATAGAAGAATGTGCATTAATAGGTTCCACAACATCTTTGTAATCATTCTTGAAAATATTTTTTCTTATGTTCATGGAATTATAACCATCACCATAACCTCATTCTCCTCTATATATAGATTGCATTGATATGTTGGGTGTCATGATTTATTATACATAAAACACAATATATTCTCAAGACATCCTATCAATGGGTGTCCAATGTGGGAGGAGCTACAAAAAAAATCATGTAGCCACAAAAACCAATTAAGGGATAAATATTAAAGTTAACTAAATCAAAATGTTCATTCAATAAGATCATGGAACAAATAAATCTCAACAAAAATTATGGAATAGTGATCATATCATGCATGATCAAGGCAATTAATTTTCTTAATAAGATACCTTCCAATATAGCTGACATCTCAGAGTATTTTTGAGTACCAAAAAATCCATCATCGGCCACTAACTCAGATCCTATCATCAGTGAATGATTTTATAGTATCAAATTGATCAATTAGTTTGTCACATTCTTTAAATATGTGGAAAACCATATTGAATGATACCATTCCATTGAACCAGGAAAATAATTTGTGTATCTTCAAAGGGAATATAATTGAATGAATCCATTATGTTTTCAAATCATTATAAAATAATTAAATCCCCATCAATGATGAATCCTGATCCACCGATCATTTATTTTCTCTTAATTAATCTTTCTAGATACTGATGGATGAGCATGAATATATAAATTTCATGCCTCAATATGGTTATCAAGAAATTTACAGTTCTCCTCTACATTGTCAATGAGTCCCTTCTTTGTAATAATTTTAGCAAAGTCACGATGAGGGTCATAACAAACCAATTATTTATACACTTTAAAATTCACCTACAGGAAATATAATATTTTTTACTTCTATTTTAATTAAATTCCTATAAATTATAGAGCATAAATAAAACCAAAATGAAACATGACACACTGAATAGTAATTTAAAAAATAATTGAAAATAATAATGATTTATTAAAAAATAATGGATTATATATTCAATGGACTAAAATATTATTATTTTAAAACATACACTACAAAAAAATTGTTCTTTAAAAGTTCTAAAATGACCATTATCTGTGGTAATGAAGAGATTACTACTAGAGTTAGTTACAAATCCTTATACATTTATCATCTTTTAAAAACTACTCCTAAAGTGGTCCATTATCATAACTATAACAAAAATGATAAATAGGCATTTATCAATTATTTTGGAAGCCTAGATAAAATAAAAAAATTATTAGTTCTTTTCTAAGAACCAATAATGGTTACCTCTTCTAAAAAATAAAGTGTAACTGATAATGGACCCATTAATCGGATTTTATACATGAACTGATAAAGGACCCCATTATTAGTTCTTCTAAAAGTTGTGACAAAGGACCCCTTTATCTGCACTTCTAAAGGTGATGATACAGTTCCATGCTATAGTGTGTTGTAACATCACAATGCTTCACCAATTACACCATAAAATTAGAAAAATCAAGAAACAATACAAGAATTTAAATGAAATACCATTTACAAAACAAATACAAATAAACAATATATTGTTTACATTTCAAATCATTGTTTATAAGACATAATTTGTTCTAATTGTTTCATTCATTTAGAAAAAAAATTCCTTTTTATTTTGGTAATAATACATTTTCAATAAAAAAACTCACCTGTCAAAAACAATTCTTATCATAATAATAATATATTTTAATTAATATAATATAATATTAAATAATAAACTACAAATTGAGTAAAATGAGGAACATTGTGTACCATATTGAGTGTCCATTGAGTCTTGCATATCACATTGTATCGTTTTCGACATAATTTATTAAATGTATTAAAATCAACTAAATAATTATAATATAATAATGATTAGGAAAATAATTATGTAATAGTAAATAAAGGGATGTGAAAACAATTTACACTCATTCTCTAATTTTAGGCAAACTGATTTGTGTTATAATCTAAAATGGAAATTATATATTGATAAGATGAAACTATAGTAATTCTAATAACACCATGATTTGTATTGCGGTGTGGATGATTCATAAAAATGTCAAATTACTGGTGGACATTTTTCATAATGTATCAAAACAAACTGAATGGGTTTTATTGGTTTTAAGTATGTCACAATAATTATTATTGAAATTTAATTTTAATCTGGAAACACGTACATTAAAACACACTTATCACATAGTGTATAAGATTTAGTTTATACCAATACCTATTAATCAAAATTATATATGAATCACATTACTAAATTATCAAGACAATCCAATAAAATTTTCTACATTTTCACAAAGTGACTTTTTTGGAACTATTATATCTATTTAAACTAATTAGGGACATGTAGAGTCATACTGGGAACATCCTGAACTTTATTGAGTTGTAGATGATTCTTGCACGTCACTAATGAATTAGTTAGTTTTCACTAAATTATCAAATCAATATGATCTATGTTTCATAGTTTTGCGTAGGGAATTTGTCATTTTTAAAATAATTGATGCCAAATATTGATAAAAACATGCACATGGAGTCATATTAGTCACATTTCGGATTTTATTGAAGTTTAGATAATTCATAACACTCTAAAATGGCTTATGGATCAATTTTATATGGTATCGAAACAATATGTTTGTGTTTTCTCTATTTTGAGGGTGAAACACATATTTTTTTTAAAAACATTTTAAATGGAAACAATATCATGGGTTCATACCAATCTCATCGCATGTTAGTCAAACAAGGTGCTGGTTCATCATTGTCAAAATTGACTTATGAATCAATTTCTTTAATAATAATGAAAATTTGACTATGTTTCCTTGTTTTTTAGTGAGTTACCCTTTTAAACAAAATTATAAATTTAAATCTGATTGTAAATGATATGATTCATACTTTGTATATCATGTATAATATTGAGGTCTGTATTATTTATAAACATCAATAATTAAATTTATATCATTTTTATAAAATATCAATACAATTTGAATGCATTTTTTTAGTTTATAAGTATGAATTTATTCCAATTTTACAAAAATTATTGTCAAATTTTTTTTTAAAAAACCTCACATGTAGTCATTATTGTCAAATAATAAGTTCGATTGAGGTGAGGATAATTCTTACAAATATCAAATGACATGTGTATAATTATCCTAATGTTTAAAAATAATAATAATGTGATTTATTGGATTTGATAAAGTCACCTACATTTATTCTAAAATGTCATTTTAAATAGGAAACACACACTTTTACTCATACAGATCACATCGTTTATCAGTTTTTTATGAGACACATTCCCATATGTAAAAAATGACATCAGAATCATTTTATAAAATTATCAATACAATCTATGCATACATGATCTATTTTTGGTAAGTGAAAATTCATGAACAAAAATGTATATTTTAAACTATTAACAAACACTTTGAGTCATTTTGGGAACATCCTGTATCCGATTGATGTGAATCTATTTTATAAATTTCAAAACTGACATATAGATAATTTAAAAAAAAGGCTCAAATTGAATTGAATGTGTTTTATAGGTTTTATAAATGTCAATTGACAATTTTTCTAATATTGATGTATATTTTATATAAAAATATTTGATCAAAGGCATTGTGGTCACACAGTTTGTCAAATTGTGGTGAATAAAATTTATATATCTCTAAAACGACTTATCAATCATTGTCCTAATGAATAAATTTAATATGAATGCAATTTATGATTTTTGAGTATGTTACATTAATTTTTTTAAAAAAATTACATTTAAAACTAGAAATACACACATTATATCGTAGTGACCACATAGTGATTTAGATTGATGCTTGAACAATAAGAAAACATGAACATTGACTTATTAATAATTGTTATAAATTATCAAGAAATTTTGAGCATGCTATCTCAGTTTTCCATGAGTGACACATTTAGATTTAAATTTTAAATTTTAAACTAATAACAGACACATTGAGTCATATCAGGAAAATATTGTATTATAATGATTTGATACTGATACCTACATTTAAAAAATTAATAATGAGCCATTACCATATTATATAAATTGAATATGAAAGTGTTTTATCTATTTTGAGTAGGGAAGTTATCATTTTTACTTAAATTGAAATAAATTTTAAATAAAAAGATGCATGTTGAGTCACCCTGGTCACACCATGCATCAAATTGAGGTCAGGCTAACTCTTACATTTTTCAAATTTATTATGGTTCTTTTTCAGGAAATATAAAAAAAATTGGAGTTTTTCATTGTTTGGAGTACATTACATGTATTTTATAAAAAAATATCATTTTTAATTAGATTCACACATGCTGACTCATACCAATAACATCTTGTATCAGACATATGTGAGGATTGTTAATAAAAATAAAAAATAACATCTGAATCAATTCATAAAATCTATCAACACAATCCATGTACATTAATTTATTTTCAATTAGTGGAACTTTTTCCACAAAATTTCCAATTTTAACCATATAACATATTCTTAGACTCTAAATGTGAACATCATCAATGATATTGAGATGAGGGTGACTCATACACAACATAAATGACTTATAGATCATTTTCATAAAGTATAAAAAATTCAGAATACAATTTCTTGGTTTTGAGTATACGAGTTGTCTTTTTTACTATAATTAATTTCAATTGTAAATAGAAGTAATCACATTTTGTAATATTGGTCAAACCGTGAGTCAAATTGAGGTGATGAAAATTTATAACTGAGCCATAGAATCAATGAATACACTAACTTCCACTGTTAACATTATTTTTATTTCATATATCTTTTTGTATTACAAAAAATTCATATTGACTTAATTTACATTTTCTAAAAACATTTCTCATTATTTAAATCCAATAGTGAAGTGAAAGATCATGATCTCATTATATCACCATATGTAACCATAATGGGAAAATTATCTTTTTATACTACTATTTACTACATCAATGAAAATGTTTTAAAGTTAATCACATTTACTCGATGTGATGGGTTTGATGATTGACTTTGAAAGGAAATGGAAATCATTTAAATAATGAATGAATGAAACATTTTATGTCTATTGGGGAATGTTTTAGATAATTGAAAGCATAATATGAATTCTAAAAATATCATTAAAAACACTAATTATGTATTAGATAATAATGTTTTGGAAATTACTTTATGAATAATATATAATTTGATAAAAAAATAAATTATATAATTAATAGTAATTTAGATTTTCATGATGGTTGTATGTATTCCTGACACATTTATTTTTTTATTATCATAGTTTTTTTCTCTTAGTCTACTCTCTCATGATTATGAGAAATATTGAAAAACACACCCCTACTATAGTAAAAGAATCCACTTTTATATGAAAACAATTATTATATTAATAATAATATCAATTAACAAATTTATAATAAATTTGAATCAATAAATTAATTATATGGACATTTATTTTACTATTAAAACATTAGGATTACCATTATTATTGAGTAATAATTAGGACCTGAAAGAATGTCAAAAATTCCATCAATACATGGCAGAAAAAGGTTTTGAGGGAGATGAAGTCTTTGATTTTTTTCCTGCATAATGGTGTGATTGATGATCAAACCACCCCAAATCGTAAAATACAATACAAATGTATAGGAAAACAATTCCTATGTGAATAATATTAAATCAAAATAAAATGATATAAATATTAATATATAAATATACTATATAGAAAATTATTTTTCATCGAAAAAATCAAAATTAAATTTATGATTGATTAGATGTAGCATTGATGCTCATTCTAAAAATGCAGTAGTAGAAGGAGAAAAGGGAGATCATGTGATGCTCATGCTCCTAATATTGGAATAGAACTTATTTGGCCTATTGAACATCCATAGACTCTAATTTATCCTTTATATATTCAATAGGGTAATTTCATGAACCAGCTAATATTAATTAATAATTCAGTCAATGGAAATTCTGAGCGGGATAAAATTATGTCTTATCAACATGATATACTAACTACTTCTTGTTATAAGGGTATTATTTTTTTTCATCCATGTATATTTAATTATAATTCATTCACATATCAAACTATTATGAATTTTATGGTGTTGAGTGACAATAACAAAAAACCTTGTATTCCTAATTTTGATACACAATAATATAACTCTTTTAAAGAAAAGTATTTTTCTCAAACTAGTTATGGTCTAAGAGAGATTGATCACTATACATTTCCATCATATGCTGGTAGTATTTCTGAGTTGGATAAATAATAGTTGTTTTTGTAGTCTTATAAAGATGTTCATGGGATATATGTTTTGGATTTTTATGGAATGTTCTTTTTATACCTTATTTTAGACAACAGATCATTACACCCTATTCTCATCATCAGGATCTAATAGAGAAAATTACTCTTGTTATGTTGTCATCTAGTTGTGGTAAAAATGATGGTCAATTCGCACATGTCCCTTATTATAAATCATTTTGGAAAATGCACATTGTCCATGTCAATGTGGAGTATATTAAATCATTTAATAAATTTTTCCATTTGGATGACATTTTTTGGTCTGATTACACTAAAGAACTTTAGAATAATGAATTCACCCATTTTCAAAGTAACAAACCCATTTTTATACCCCTTCTAGTGAGATAACCACTATATCAATATCTTAACTGTATATTATTGGTCATGAGACAAACAATATCCAATAGGGAATGACTAAAAAAGTTTTAAGATGAAAATGAAAGGAATGAATAAACAATAATATGGGCCTTGTACAAGGCTCAAGTATCTTCACCAATTGAGATTTTATATTTTAATTGTCATGGATTTTGGAAATATCTCTCATTCATGGTCCTTATAAACTTATGCCTGACCAATAAACCTATTCATTGTAGCATTTTAGATCAAAAAATTTACATTATTAACTGGATTTCCATTAATTTTCATGAACATAGTTATTATTTTTCTCAAAACCCTAATCTTGATGGTGGGGAATCAATTTTGGTGCTAAAGCATTATAATACATCCCTAATAATTTATTATAATGTTCAGTAGTCAGTCACTATCTCCATGAGGATTAATGGTATTGAAATTTTATTCATCTTTGTCTGTAATGTTTGACAGTATATAATATGAATGGATTTATGGTTAGGTGTGGAAAATTTATCTGGAAATGTGGGATAATTTAGGATTATTCATAGTTATTTTAATATATTCTAATCCCATTGATAAAGACTATATATAACTTCTATAGGATGTTTACTCAATGGTTTTCTTCCTATATTGAGAAATGCGGCCTTATTGAGGTCCCTATTATTGTAGTATATTTTACCTGGTGTAGACAAACTCTTAATTTTAAATGACAATGAAAATTAGATCTATTCATTGTTCATGTGGATGAAGTAAATGAGTCTATTAATGTATCTATTTTGACCATTATGATGTCTCATATAGTTAATAATCTTATTATTATGGATATATCAATATATAATTTATGGTCAACCCCTAACCTTTTATGTTAAAAAATTCATCTCTCATAATACAAATATATATGGATACAATCATGGATACATAAGTGGTTACTTTTATTGGTATTCCTCTTCATATTATTTAAATGAAACTAAATATTGTATATATAATACATGATGAATATAGAATTTTTTTTTAAAATGTGTGATTTATATTCAAAATGATGAAAATTATCTAATTCATTGTAAATGGTATAACTAAAATCAAAATTCTCTATTTAGGGAAGATATTAATACTATACACAAATACAATGATATACTGTCTCATAAGGGAAATCATTCTACATGTTAATACAATATCATGTATGTTATGGAGGGTCATAAAAACTGAAAGGTATTTCAATCCTTATATAGGGAAAAGAGGGAAACAATGGGAATCAATACCATATAAATTAATAGTGAATGATATATTTATGATAGTGAAATATCTAATGCGACTATATAATTTTTTGTAGATCCAAATATATAAAATGGTAATTATGATACTACAAAAATTGTTAAAAATATCACTCCTACTGTTTGAGATGTAAAAAATAGATTTCACACTCAAGTACCTAGTTATAAGGAAATTAATGTGGATGTATTTTAATTCAATATTGATTGTGGTTCAAGTCTATATGGTTTCACTACTTATTTTTATTATGTTCTACAGGGAAATTTTTATTATTGGGATACGTGATTTTATTATATAAATTTTTAATCATGAGTCAACACCAAATTGTGTGAATCATTATTTAATTTCTCTGATTCCTAAAAATTAGAATGCTCAGGATATGAATGAATTTAGTCTTTTAGTGGATGTGAATAATATTGAAATGATATTTAATTAGGAAATATATTCTTTAATAGGATTTTCCCACATGTTTTATTACCAACATCACATTTGGATTTTTTACATGGGATTAGTATTCATAATATCTTTATACTACATCTGAGAGTGCCAATATTTTTAAAAAATTGATATAAATGGGAATATGGATCTTACGATTTATATTTCCAAGGATTTAGGAATGATAAATTGATGTTTAATCGATGTCACTAAGGGAATTCATATGATTTACACATATTGTAGAATGTTGATCAAATTCATCTTAAACCTTTCAGGGTTATTTATGATGGCCAATGTGTCACCTAGATGATTTTTTATCATTCTAGTGGTGTGAGATTTGGCTATCCATAATTAATTATTTTCTTTTAAATTGATGAAGGAAACTTCTATAATTGCCTATATAATCTTGTGACTTGATGATTATAACATCAAATAATGGTTCCAATATCTATAATTGATCATTAACATCTTTTATATGTTGATGAAATTGTATTATTTGCAAAACTGATTAAATTACTCTATCTCACATTAATAATATTTTTGGAAACTATGAGGAAGTTTTTGGATATGCGATTAATTATAATAAATCATATATGATATTTGTTAAAGGGGTTCCCATTTCTATTAAAATTTGGGTAGCTAGAATTTTTTGGCTACTGATAGGGTGTGTTCCCTTAACATATCATGGGGATCCTCTCTTTTGTGTTAGTGTTAAAAGATGTCACATGTATAATATTTAATTCCAGATTACAAATCAAATAGAATCTTGGAAAGGGAAAAAACATGTCTCAAGCAGAGAGGTTATTTATTTTTAATTTGGAAATTAGTTCTATGTTTGTTTATGATTTCTCCTTATATATATGGCCTATAATCGTTCTTATAGATATGAGGATTTTGATTCAGAAGATTGTATGGACTAGTTTTATTCACGAGGGGAAACATATAACAACATCTTGGAATAATTGTGTTAAACTTGTGGATATGGGTGGAATGAGAATATGAAATCCCAATTGTTTTAATGAATCACATCATAAAAATTTCACATAGAATATTCCTAAATCCATTGATTCGTCTCTTAAAGATTGTTGTGGATTATTTTTTTAATTAACATTAAAATGGATAATCATTGTATATACCATCATCAGGCTATCCTACTTTTAATCATGAATATACTATGACGTTTAAATATTCTAAATGGGTAGTTTCCAAGAACAAGTCCTTAAATATTTTGACATATAATTCGCTATCATGTATTACAACATACAATTTAGAAATATATCACCATATAATAACACTTTCAATTAAATTTTATTGAATATGACATTTGACCAGATTATCACGGGCAAGAATATGATAAATAAAAATATACCAATATTGAAACTATCATTTTGAAACCAATTTTAAATCAAAAATGAATTTCAATTAATTTCAATAGGCTAAAATGTGATTTGGATTTTTTTTCTTCCGTATTGGTTTTTTGCTGATAAAATGCATTTAATTTTACCTACATCATTATTTCTTATTTTTGGTATTTGGAGAAGGAAACCTCAACTCTAGCGGCATATGCAACATGCCGGAATCAACAATGTGATAGTCTCTTTTCTCTACTTAAATGCATATGATTCTCTTGATCATGTTTTTATATAATTCTCATTTACATGAAGGTTATGGAGATATGATAAAGAAACATTTTGCTGTAAACATACCTCCTCAATCATTTACAACCATGGTTGTTGTCACGACCCGTCCATGGGGCCCGTGTCGTGACTACCCCAAGCCCGCCCTCCATAGGCCAGTGGCTAGCGACTAGCACCAAAGGTGTAAATCCTGATTAAAAGGGGATTTCATTGCCTTTTATATTAGTAAACATCACAAAAGAGTACGCAATTGAAGTAAACACTAAGTAAAACAGAGTACAGTAGAATGTTATAAAATGTCAATGGGACAGTATACAAACCCAACTAAAATTATAGTACAACTGAAAAGAAAGTAAAACAATAGTAAAGGGAAGCAGGAACCACTGATTCGTTCTCCGAGAATCCCACCTATAGGGTGGGTAATACTGGTCTTCTCGGCACCTCGGGTCCTTCCGTCCACTCTGTGCATGCCTCACTAGGTGGTCCACCTCCGGGTACAGTCTAGCTCCACAGGACTCATCCACTATCAGTGTTTTCCATCGTCTACATCCAACACAACGTAGTGTAGGCATTCCCATGCAGGGGTGAATATACGATACTCAGTAGGGACCACGAGACCCCCTAAAGCTATCCCATATTCCACAAAAAATAAACCACAAAGGAAAGATACAATAAAGATGTGTCAACCAACTCTACTAAGGTATATTCCCATACATATACATAAGTTATTAATCACATTTATGCTCCAGCTCCTGATCCCAAGTATAACACATTCCACACAGGAATAAAGTCAATCACATCGATGATAATGATTGAAAGTCAAGACTCAGCTCACACAGGTATACATCTTTTGTGAAGAGATAATGATGATCAGATGTAGACATTGATTAAAGTAATTTTTCAGACCCATGTAGGATACTAGACTAGATAAGCTGTCAGACCCACGTATGATACTAGAGTAGCAACTAGGACGGAACCACATAGGATACTAGAACAAAAGTCAAACTGTCAGATCCACATAGGATACAAGTTCGGTAATCATCGATGTCGATCCCACAGAGGATCCCAGTACCGAAGACATTACCATCGAACCCATGAAGGATTCCAGTATAGTAGACATCATCATCAAACCCACGGAGGATTCCAGTATGGTAGACATCATCGTCGAACCCACAGAGGATTCCAGTTCGGTAGAAGTCTTCGTCGAACCCAAAATGAATCCTAGTATGATATTTGTCATCATCGAACCCACAAAGGATCCTGCTACGGTAGACATATTCATCTATCCCATGATGAATCATAGTACGGTAGACGCTGTCGTCGAACCCAGAGAGGATCCTTGAACAGTAGACGATGCATTCACATCCAGCTCTAGGGTTCCCACACACAGCATGGTCGATTCTGGGATTGTCTGCTCTTCAGGCAAGGGGGACGATACATCATCTATCATGAATTCCAGATTTTATGTATCCCAAGGTTCCGTCTCATAAAAATTATCCCTATTTTACATACGCTGTGTCAGTTAGACACCTGATCTGATAGTTATTGGCCTTTCTGTTCCCAGGGTCTGGATGGGTTTTAAGCTAAAACCAACCCGACCGTACTCCAGTAGCATCCAATCATCATTTGGAGTATGTCAAAAGAATCTTATCATCAAAAATAATTCAACATTGTCGACGAAAAGTCAATCAGACATATAGTCCTTATGTTATAAGTTTTACCGCTCCAAGGTCCCGTTGAGTTTCGGGTTCAAACCAACACAACAGTACCCAAACACCCCCAACACCTCGAGTGTAATATACCGAAATGACATTCTCACCCCAAGGGTTTCTATTCAACTAATGATGTGTCCATTAGAGGTATGTAGCTAATTTTCTTGGCAGAAGTCCGAAAAATGGTCTGAAGTGTGAGGTCTGGGCCCGCTCCGACCCAGCGAAACCCACCACGGGTGGGCTCGAACCGGGTCAACCTGACCCAAGTCCGTGTCTGGCTCGGTAGGTCACGGCCAAACCTGGCTGGGAGTGGCAAGGTCCAGCCGACATGGCCCGGTCCGCATGACCCTGCCCCGGCCCGGCCAGGGGGGGGGGTGTGCTGGCTCGGCCAGCTGGCCTAGCGGGGGGCGCGGCCCCCTTGTTCTGCGAACATGGTGCTCCCTATATCCTGCATGGCCATGGGATCTGGGGCTTATGGACGCGGCCGATACCGTGGCGGGCTCCTGCCGGGGGCGCGCCAGGGCACCGCTGGGATCTTCCGCGGGCCACCGGAGTCATTCCAGTGGTCCGTTTTTTCTTATGTTTGTGCCTACAGTCGTCTCGGGATCCGATCTCCACTGCGAAGACCCCAAATCACTGTTGTGGTACTGTTTCATTGTCACCAACACCCCACCATCAAGAACAAATTAGAGGAGGGTCCGGACATATACATTAGTCTGTCTCCACCGCGTTAGTGATTTCAAACATCAACAAACAATTTAAATGCAACGTTCAAGAGTAATAAACAAATAGATGAAATATACAAAAATCCCCCCTACATCGAAGTTGTTGTCGTACATCGTCGACCTGCAGAAGACGAGTGTTAGGGTAGACGGGTGTTGCGGATGAATGGTGTTGTTCCATCAATAATGGAGGAAGGGCCATTTTCCTAGGCGACGTAGGCTCCTTGAGGTTGAGGTGCGTTCGTGGATGATGCGTTGTTGGATGATGTTCTCTGCGTTCTTCACCAGGGGTGTTCTTCATTGAAGAATAGTGTTCTTCGTTGATGAAGGATCACCTCTCCAGAGTCTTTTCCCAATATAATTTCCAACAAAAGAAAAAAAGGCTCCCCAATTAATAGAATTTTTATGCAATTTATATTAATTCCAAAGCGGTGCCAATTAATTTAACACTGATATTAAATTAATTGGTTGGAAAATTTAATGGGATGTGGGTGGTAGGTAGGTTCCACTTTATAGAGGGGTTGTCAAAGGAAACATCAGGGAATTAATGGTGACTTGATGGTTGTGGATCGTGTGGGCCCCACCTCACAAATATCCACACTTTGGAGGAAATTAAAAATTCAATAATAAAATCGTGTACCACACAATATTATTTAGTTTAAGATTAAACCAAACAAAATTAACATTCGACCCACATAAACGCAACTACGGTAATGGTCCTTTAAGAAAATATCAGCATTGCGAGTTCATCAGTACCCTCAAGATTTCAATTCCAAGAACCGCTTCAAAAGATATAAAAACCCGTATATTCGTTCACAGAATGTACCCAAGCTAAACTTCAGAAAATTTTTCCGGGCAAACCTGGCCTTGGAATCAGGTGCCGTCAGTCAATGGGTAATCGTATAATTCCAATGAATATAAGAAAAAAATTCCTTGAAATTAACGGGTCATTACATTACTCCCACCACAGGGATTTATTTCCCCGTAAAGCTACAAAATACACTAGGGAAACAAAATGGGGTACTGATCACGCATTTGAGCCTCCCAGTCCCATGTTCTCTCCTGAAGGTTCCAGTGCTACCAGCGAACGTGCACGAGAGGAATCAAACATCCACGAAGGAAATTCTCCGATCAATCCGTGTTCTCTACTGGAATATATGAGAATATTGCCATGTCATTGATATCCATCTCCCATGATTGATGATGTGGGTTGGGTCGTGCACGTATCTTCTCAGCTGAGATACATGGAAGTCGTCATGCACCCGGTGCAATTGAGGTTGAAGGTCCTAGAGGTAAGCCACCTTGCCAACTTTGATGAGGACCAGGAAGGGTCCGATTAATTGTGGAGATAACTTTCCGCCCCTACCAAATCTATGTAGTCCCCATTGAGGTGAGAAAAATAATAAAACATGGTAGCCATACTCGAACTCTAGTGGTCTCCGTCTTCTATCGGAATAGGACTTCTGTCTATCATGTGCAGTCTTCATCTATTCCTGGATGATCTATACCTTCTCTGTTGTGGCCTGAACCATCTCTGGTCCTACAAGTACTGACTCCCAAGGGTCATTCTGGCATAGAGGTTATCTGCTTGGTTGTCGTATAGTGACTCGTATGGTGTAATCCCGATTGTGGAGTGGTAGCTGTTTTTGTACGAAACTCCCCCAAGGGAAAATGATCATACCATCTATGAACAAAGTCGAGGACGAAAGGTAGTGGTCAAGCATAGCTGCGTCCCAAAATCCTCCTACAACCCCTTCCAATTTCGGGAAGTAAAATGACCATCTCTATAAGAGACGATGGTCGATGGCATACCATGAAGCAGTACGATCTCCTGAACGTAGAGGCATCCCATGCTCTCTACTAAGCCCTTCTCTTTGATCAGTAGGAAGTGGCCGACATGGTTAGTCGGTCTATGATCACCCAGATAGAGTTGTGTCAAATGAAAGTATGTGGAAGCTCCACCAAAAAATCCTTGGATATTACGTATCACTTCCACTTCAGAACCTCTAAGGGATGTACCAAGCCTGATGGTACCCGATGCTCCGCCTTCACATGCTGACAAGTGAGACATCGCGAAACAAACTCCGCTCCAGCCTTCATCATACCCGGCCACCAGTGCTGTCGTATGAGGTCAGGATACATCTTCTCCACTCCTCAATGTAATGCTAGAGGGGAAGTGTGGAACTGCATCAGAACCTCCTTCTGTAGTTCAACAGGTACGATTGTATGTCCCATGTAGAGGATGAAATTCTCCCCGCCTTACGAAAATCCATCGGGGGATAGCCCTAAGGATATATGAGCATGTCGCGCCTCACAATCAACGCCCCCATGTTGTGCATTCCTAACTTACTGAATAGGTGGAGGAGTGACTGTAAGGGACTTATGAAAGGATGCTCCCTCTGTATCCACAAAAGATATCTGCAATGCGGCTAGCTAATCCATCGCCTCTCCTAGCAGCTGAATACCTGATCTCCTACTTAGAGAATCAGCTACAACGTTCACCTTCACAGTAGTATAGACTATCTAAAAGTCCTAGTCCTGGAGGAACTTGAGTCATCACTACTGTATCAGGTTCAGGTGCTTCTGTGATAAGATGTATCTAGGACTCTTGAGATTAGAGTAAACGGTTAACCGTTCGCTTAATGACCTAAGGGTGTGAGTAGCCATTTTTTAAGAACTCGACTACACATTGTATCCCTTACGTATTACAAGAGCTGATAAGATTTCTACCTTGTCATAAAGAGAAACATGATCTCATCCACTGGATGAACCATGTTCTTTTCCTAATACAGTCAATCCTGACATGAACAATAATTTAATGCCATGGACGACGTCGTAAGGCCTTGACGCTACTACCAAGAGATCCAACTGTTATCTCGCCTCCAATGGTCGAGTCACACTATCGGTAGTAGTGTGTGGTCATTGGCTCTCCCCTAGTAGGAATCTCAAATGTGAGGGTCAGTTCAATAGTTTTAATCAGAACCTCTCAGTATAAACCATACAAAAAGGGTTGGAAAGCAAACATCACATGGAATGATGTATTTTTTTTCTGCAACTCAATGTACAGAGACACATAGCAACAACTATCAATGACATAAACAAAGTTAGAAGCATATTGAACAAATTTCTATATGAATGGAGCTAGTCATTCTCCTGTCCACCTGCTCCTAGAGCAGTAAGGTCGAACCTCTACCTCTACTTGAGAGGCACCACTACTGCCTACTGCTCATCTGCAGGGCGAGTTGGGCAGTCTCGAGCCATGTGACCCTACCTATAAACTATTTATTATGTGTATTTTAAATATATCTTTCATCCATTTATGGGTTAAAATATCGATGAATTTCTATTTGTGTTCAATAGTATGGATAAAAAAATCATTATTTTGTAAAATAATAATTTGTGATTTCACCCACTCGATCAAGGTAATTGTTAAAAAAATCAATGACAGCTATTTTCCAATAAGTCATCTTCAATAATGAGACATTGGAAGATTTATGTTTTCTAAATTTGATGGGTAATTAATACATGATTCAATAGATTATTCTAAAATATATTAATCGTAAAAAAAACCTTATTTCTGAATTCAATTCATGACAAACCCTATCATAATTTTCATAAACCGTTCCAAGGTGTAATTATATCAGTAATGGAAAGGAAAAAAATTTGAACCACACTAACCATGTGACCCATCATGAGGAACATTATATCAATGATCTATATTTGTATGAAAATAAATAATTCACATAATATGGTTACCAACTCCTTATTCGTGATTGGAAAAGTAATCAGGTCAATAACTTTTCTACATATGGATTTAACAATGATGCAATGTCTTGTTAATATTCATTAATCATGATGAGGTAGAATATAGGTGAATGGTTCATGAATAAAATTATTCTTCAAAAAATGATTGTCCTGTTATTTTGGTACTTGTAAAATCAAAAAATTCATTGACACAACATTCTTATTATTTTCAGTATATCCCATAGGAACATTTACTTTATTATAAAAAGAGAAAATTCACATTTATCCTATTTGGATAGAGTGTAATCTTCTGGATTAAGAAAAATATTACATTTACCTTTCATTGAATATCACAATTTTTTTTCCAAATTCAATCATATACAAACTAGAATTGATGAAACACTTCCTTTTTTTAGGAACATTTACTAACGAACCAATGACACTATCAAATTAATTTTTTGTCAATATTACTAGAATCAACAAAATTTCTATTATGTAAAAAATAATAATTAAATATTTCAAAGAAAACTAATCCCTTCTTCCAACGGGATTTCGTATGGTATTTAGATGTTGGTGTATCAAAAATAGTGCCAATATATTTTACAATAGTGAATAATTAATCACCTATTATTGGAGGTGGTTTTATCTTTTTTGATGTTAATTTAAATTTCTATCATCTTTAATCTATATTTATGACATGGAAGAAAGAATATTGATGATCTAAAACCACAATCTTTGAGTATTGTTTAAAATGAACTGAGTGTGTGTGTTTTTCACAAATAAGACACCCAAACAATTCCTATATGATTTATAATGATAAATTTCCACAATCAATGAAGTAATTTATCATCCATTACAATATAGACCTTAATAAGAATCATTCACTTCTACAAGAACCATACATTCTAACACCATTATCTGAAATGAATTTTATATCCATAATCATAATGGTAAAAATGGAATTTTTATCATTACCAGGATGATTTTTTTATTATATATGTAGAGGCGACATAATGTATTTTCACTTCTTGCATAACTATGGTTGCATGTTATAATACAAAAATATGACGGATAATTTACTGTGAGACTACACTATATAGAAAAATTATGTATTCCAACAGTAGATAATGTTATATGAATAGTTCATGGATCATTTTCATATTCAAGATACTCATAATAAATTTTATTGCACTAAGGAGAATCTGTTGAATGATGTAGAATCCCGCATTTAATTCATGTATAAGGATTCTAGGTCAGTTATGTAATGGTTTTCTAGTATACATATTTTCTATTAAAAAATAGATTGATAAGAATGTACAATAATGATTTTAGAGGACATGATCAATTTTTCATTTATATATTCTCACATTGGTTATATAATTTTATATGTGATTCGTGGCCCCTATGAAACAATATGAAATCATTATGACAAGCATGCAATTTTTTAGATATGATTCCAATTTAATGTTGTTTTAATTTAGTATCACACGTTTGAAAAGATAGTTCATTTTCTTCTAGAATAATATCCTTTAAGATGCCATATATATAAATAAAGTTGGTTTCACCCTATCCACTATAATCATTATAATAAAATAGCTTCAACAATGCTAATAATTTTTTTTATAAATTACAATTGCAATACAATGGTATCTTATCGTATCTATTTTACATCCTAAAAAAATTGTATAGTAATGATGAACATCTTTAATTTCCATTTTCATTCCTTCTATGAAATCTCCATCATCATTTACACTACTAATCTTATTAAATGATCCATAATCCAATGAATCATCACAATCATTTTGTGCATTCAGTTTTTCAACAAATTTAGAATAAAATGATATTGAAATGATCTATTATGTGATATCAATACTATTCTTCCAATATTTTTTTGACTAATTCTTCTTTAATAAAAACTACATAAACTAGGAAGAAGTATTTCATAAGGGTTGTATGAGTGCACTATTACAAAAATTTTGAACTCTTTAACTCCATATTCATTTCCTTTTATGGAATAATTAGCATGCGTCTATTTTTTATACATATCAATTCAGTTGGGTTCATTAAATATACATCTGATCCAAATAATAATTAAATAAATATAAAATATCCATTATCAATGGTGAATGTAATAGGTAATTCAAGTAATGGAAACCCAAAATTTGATTGTTTCAAATTATTTTAGCATTCTTTTAAGAAAATGTATAATTGAATTAAATAAAAAAAATTCCACAGTGGAAGATTTTATCCTCTAAATTCATCCAATGGAAGATGATATAGACAACTCTAATTCTAATCATATCATCTCATGAGTAGTAATCATATAATTATTCTCTTTGAAAATCATCCTCTATCAATTCTGGGCATGCACCTATGATGCAAGAAATACTATATGAAGAAATCATCCATGGGAAGACTACTGGTCAGAATATTATGGCCAAGAGAAAAGATTTGAAGGATAAATCAAAAGCTAAAAAGATAATTATAACTATTTGGGGGATGGTGCTGATGTGGATGAATATTTTTCATCATTGTGATACCTAAAAGGGGTAATGCTGCCAATTTTTGGGAATTCCATGGTTGGTAATTAGAGAATTTAATGGGTGGAAACAAATGGTATTTTTAAATAATGAACTACTTCTAGAAGGATTAATATAAAATATATATAGTTTTTAGCTATGTGGTAAATAATTGATATGATTTAAAATAATAATTTATTGGTGGGTTATGATTTCAAATATATATATATTTGTGCAATGGTATAGAAATCATGCTGAATAATTTTGCGATTTAGGAGTAGTAAATAAAATGGAAATTATTTTTAAAAGAGGAAATTTATTTTGGGTAGTTAAAATTTGATCAAAATCGATAATCAAATATTTAAATAATCAATTTAATTTGGTGGATTGATATTTTTTATGATCAAATTAAAAAATTAATTGTTATTTTTTCAACTTAGAACGGTGGGATTGTTAATAATTAAAACATTGTTGAAAAATAGAAATAAAATTAATGTTAAATTGAGTAGCATAGTAGAAAGAACATGGGGAAGAGGATTACTCAAAATTACACATTGATGGTGAGAAAAATGTATGTGGATTATATTATTCATGAAATACATAAAATTATAACATCATTGAATTTTTTTTGAAAACTTACTCCCCTTCACCGGTATGATACTATTTGAATATTCATGGAAATATATGGTTCAATGTACTTCAATGTACACTGAATAGATGTAAATTCATTATTTCTCAAGAGAGTTAATTGGGGGTATACATTTGGAAACATGATGGGTTTAGTCTAGATATAAATGATAGAATGGTGGGTCTATTAAGGAATTATTTGAATTAGATAACGAAATCACAAAATACATTGAATTTAATGTTTCATCAATAACAATGAAATATATTTTTTTGGTGAGGTAGAGTTAAATAAACCATTTACATCAATCAGAAGAATAGCCATAGGATGTTGGTAGTCAAATATTATAAAGACATAATATTTGAGTATTAGAAAAAGCATAACGTTATTTTTTTAGATCAGATGTGGTAAGATATAAAGATGTTTATGATGGGTGTGTAAAAAAAATTTCATTGTTTATAGGTGAATAAATGAAATCATAACAAATTAATTTCCCACTAAATACATGAAAAACAGTTCCCCAAGTGATTTATAATGGAATATTCATATCCAAAGACAATACCGACTACTATTTGGATGATTTTCTCAAAAGATTATGATTGCAAAGAGGTAGATAGGATGTAATTTTGTTATTGGCATCCTATAATACCTCAAATTAACATGATCCAATATTTGGTTTGAGATATTTAAGGTCACAATAAAGAAGGGTCATCACAAGGAGGTCCACGAGCTATTGTGGAACATGATACATCCATATTTCTAAAAAAGATGTTTCTGGGTTGTTTGATTATAGCGTAGTGAAACTAGAGTTTTTGGAATTCATGGATGACGGTTGGTAAGGATAAGGGGATAACATACGGGAAATTATATTTATCTAAAAAATGGATTTCATTGGTACATTTGTTTTTTCGACCCTTGAGTCATTCTAGCCTTATAATGAAGCCATTGAATACATGGAGTCTTTATTCATGGATTAATTCGGTCATGGATTGGAAAATGAGGAGTGATGGTCGTAAATGGATACCATAGAGAGATTTAGATATCATGACTATTATGTGATGGATATTGTTCTCAAAAAAGGCTGAGACACTTTTATCAGCACCTCCCAAAAAATGTTGACAACTATAACATTTATTAGTGCTATATTATTATGTCTTGATAAAATGTATCATTATCAATGATTTTTCTAGAATGGATAAATTTATATATTTATTAACTATAAAAAATTACCGATAAAGATTACATGTATCATTTGTTATTACTAAAGCGTAGATAATGGATTTACGAATATTATTATAAATAATAAATGTCAAAAAATATTTATATAATTAGATATATATATAATTTATAAATATTTATAAATTTAAGTATTGTAATTAATTTATTTACTTAAATATAATTTTTATATTTTTATAATTACATAAATATATATTTATATATTTATATTTATATATATGCATTATTTAGAAAATAATATTTATATCATTATCTATAGATATAAATATCTTTATATATTGAATAAATAAATATAAATATAAATATAGAAAATATATTAATTATTTAAATATATCAATTTATTTTTAAATTTTTTAGATAAATATTATTATTTATTTATAGATATATAAATAATATTTCAATAATAATATTTATTATCAATTAATAATATATGAATGTATAAATTTAGTAATTATAAATTTACAAATAAATTTATTTTTAAATAATTTCATACCAATATTGTTTTATCATTATTAATTTATATTTAATCGTAAGTACAAGAATGTTAAATATAAGTGAAAGATAATAATTAAAAATGATAACACATTGAAAATATTGAAAAAAATGAAAGAATTTATTGATTAAATATGAATTATTAAAAATAAATATCATTATTGAAATAATGATGAATACATATTGAAAATATTAAAACATAAGTACTAAATATATATATTATAAATAATAAACATTAACTAAATAACCAAATGCATAAAAAATAATAAATAATAATTAATAAAATAAAAAATGATTTTATACATTACATTAATAAAATAAATAACTTAATAAATTAAATTTTTCATATTTAATTATATTATATATTCAATATATCATGTTATAATGAAATTCTAAAATTAATACAACATTTTGAATAAATTACATAAATATTAGGTGTATATGTTTTTATATAAGATTTCAATCATTACTATAGTATTTTTATTTATGCTTTGGATATAAAATTCAATTAATTATGTATATTGTAAATCAATATATCACAGGTTTGATCTATATTAAATTGAAATATCAAATGAAATTCTATTATTTTCACTACTCGATGTAATTAATCAACATTTTAAAGTCACGTGTTTTTTCATAATCTTATATCTAATCAATATTTATTATTCATTAAGGCTCTCCAAGTCAAACCATGACGGTTTTTTCATATATATCCTCGAGTGTAATTATCTTCAAATATATATACTTGTAGAAGTAGACACTCGTTGTCAACGTTGCCGGAGTCGGGATATTTTAATCGTGTCTCCTCTTTATTTGTAGCCCATTCAGTGCTGATGTGTCCTCATCCACAATGTTTGGTTGAACGACCAATTTTCCATGATTTATTTTGTTTCCTATATCCCTTAAACTCATCATCTTCTACATCAATGTTGTTTTTATTCATTAGATTAAACTACTTATATTCCGAATCCTCGTGAATGCTAGTGTGTATTACTAATATATTTTATGGTGAGGAAGCAACATCCAACATGTTGGATCGAATATGTATATGTATATGTATATTAGATGGAACAATACAAGATGGGGGTGAATTATATGTTTAAAAACATAGAGTGTAAACACTTAAAGAGATTAGTTTATAAGATCTTAAACTAACAGAATTCAAACCACAATTGTATTGAATATAAATTAATGAAGTAATGTAATACTATTAGAAAAGTAATGTAATTGTATTCAAGATGCATACAATAATCAGAGTAATACAAGTGTGAGTGATTCTACCATAAAGTGTATAGTATCTATTAATAAAAAATGTAATAGGATAGTTCTAATTGAAACAATTACAATTGAATGTATACTAAAGAAATGAAACAATACAAATTCCATTCTAATACAAACAGCAGCGGAAATATAAAAGTGTTACAATTCTATTGACCCAAAGAGAAGGGTTATCCTTTCACCTTGGATAAGAGGTCTGTCTTACCACCACCTTGGTAAGCCCTCGATACGATGATCGGACGCACAAAGCACAAAGCATGAGATAAGCCACAATGTCTCTCCCTAGAACATGACAGAAGCAAAGTATCTCAATTGCACACACACGTTCACGCTTGTTCTCAGTTATCTGTGTATCTCTTTCTCAGCTTCAAATGACCACATATTTATAGGCCTCGAGTTCCAACGGTCACATCTTCTCCAAAGGTCATATTTCTCCGAAAAACTCAGTGGGACTTGGAAACCTAGAATTATAACAGTCATATTGAAACAGAAAGAACGTCATCGTTTTGATTAGTTTGTAACTAACTCAATGACATCATATTGGTTAAAACAAGATATATGAAGATGATAAAAAAGAGTACGATTAATATGAAACATGTGTTTTTGACTAAGTACCAAAACATGTAATGAAAGTATGAATAGCAGAGTCAGTTTGATACAATTGACAGAGTCAGTACGATACGATTGACAAGGTCAGTACGATACGATTGACAGAGTCAGTACGATTAAAAAGACATTTGTGATTTCCAAAACAAGATATAGAATTCAAAATAGAACTTTTGACTCAACAATATACCCCTTTTGGAAAGCACAACACAAAAAGTAAATACAATAAGAAATACTTATCTCCCCTGAGTTATTGGAAACTCTTCTAAATAGGAATGTGAGTACAACTAACTCTCCCATTGGTGTGTAGTTTCATAAGTATTGTATTCATAGATTTTCCTTGGATTCGAAGTATTTGATTAAATCAATATCCCTTTGTAAAACATTCTCCCCCTTTGTAAAACATTCTCCCCCTTTTTGGTTTACAAAAAGAATGGTGTCACTTTAAGTTGCATGAAAGGGTTAGAGAAAAGAAATGCAGGACAAATTAAAGAATCATAAAAGTTATTACAAAACAAATACTGGTTCCAAAAGAAAAAAAATACAATAGTCATTTGTTTTCTCTTTCCTTTTACCTATTTATGTGATCATGAAAAAAATAATTCATATTCTTGATTTCTTTCTTGTCTTCATAAATTGAATCACCCTGAGTTCTGAGAAGCTCTTGTTGGTCAGCAAAAATCTGATCTTGATTCATGATAGTCTCCTCCTGGACTATGATCACTTCCTCAAGGGTATCAATTCTGTCTTGTAAATTCTTGTTATCTTTGGATAACACAGAATTTTCTTTCTTCAAAAAAAACCATTTCATCCTTGAAAGATGAAACCTTTGAGAATTCAGACTTAGAAGCATTCATTCTCTCTTGCAATTCATTAACTGAAGGAATATTGGCTCCATGAGTTGTCTAATTCAGCCTTTCAACAGTTTCTTTGTGATGCTTATTAGAAGCAATCACAGGATCATTTGACAACCTACTTATATCTTCACTTGCTATCTCATGGTCATTCACCAATATTTTTGTTTTATATGGCCACATGGTCATCCTGTTGCAATATTTTTTATGAGCATATAAGGTTTCAGAAAGAACTTTCAAATCAGCTTCAACTGACAAATCATTCTATCTCAACTCTCTTACAGAACCAAACTTCTTTTTCTGACTGTCAGTAATGAAATCAATTTTCCCTTCCAGCCTAGGAATGTAAGGAATTGTCTTTTCAACACTTCTTAAAACATGAACAACATATCACTCTTCTTAAGATAGATTGTATGTTCTGAATCAGTATCCTCATCGTACGATGGCAATTTATTTGGTCGTCTTGAGTCAACAACTGATTGTTTTCCTTTTTCTTTTTGTTTCTCTTTTCATTCTTCTTATACTTTGTCACTGATGATTATAACTTTTTCAGTATGAGATGATTGAGCACCTTGATTTTCATAAGGGGGTGTTTTATCTGGTGTTTGAGAAGTTTAAAAGGCGCTTGATCGGCATGAGTGGTTTGTTGATCACCTTCACTCTTCTTTTGAACTGATTCCTCGCTACTCTCTCTCGAACACTGATGGAATTCGAAAAGAAAATCTCCTTCCTCCTCTTCAACTTCTTCTGTCTCTTCCATCATTTGTTTACCTTTTTCTTTCTCAAGAAGGCTCTATATGATCGGATCTTGATGCATTTCTGTTGTAAGTTGAGCACTAGCTTCCTCAACTACATTCAAGATATTTGAAGCATCAAATTCATGTGCATTTCTTTTCAATAGACCCTTCTTCTTATTTTTAGGCTGAAGGGTATCCTCAACCCTTAATATCTCCCTAAAGGCTTCGTCTAGATCAAATATAAACATTGGATCACCTTCCTTTATATGTTCCTTATCCTTTCTCCATTTGGATACAATCTCCTTACTGTACTTAGGATTCTTCTTTGTCTTTGAGCTGGTTTGCGGATCAGACTTTTGAGAAACAACAAAATAAGGAATGCCTTTGGCTGGAATAGGTGCCGATTGATTTTGATCTGATTTATCTTCTACATCTCTTATAAAAAGTTTTGAATTTGGATCAAAACAATCATTCATCTTTTTCATTGTACTCTTACTAATCCATGATGGCTTCAGATCTATCATGTTTCCTTTCAATGGAATGTTGCAAAAGATCATGATCACAAGAATAAACATTGTAAGGATGGTTGGATACATAATCATTTGGGACATAATTCCTCCTATCTTGACATTCTTGATGGTTTCAAAAACATATCCCAAGAGATTTAATTTTCACATATTTACAAGATAGTCAAGCATAAAAATATCAGAAACTTTCAGAGTTACTCTATCACCTTTCCCTGGGATAAGAAAAACATGCATCCATAACGTCACAAACCGATTGTCCGGAGAAAGATGATCCACTTTTCACTTCTCTTCATTTATAACAAAAAAAGTCTTCTTAGAACTTTCTCTATTAAATGTACCGACCCCCTATGGTAGTTTTTGAGATGGACAGAAAGAATCCCCTTCTGTTGGGACATTCAGAAAATGAGCCGCTTGTTTCGCAGACATAGATAATTTTCTATCATACATAGAAAAATTGATAGTCATGTCCTCGTAGAAAGATATGGTTGTACAGAATTGAATGACATTATCAAGGAGAACCGGATCTTGAGAAACACGTCTTTCAACACTTAAATGCTCCCATCCTTGAAACAAAATGATTCTTCTAATTGTGGAATCATACGAATCAAAAAATTCCCGAGAAATTAACCTTTCTCTGAAAAGGTCTTTCTCTATAAATGTATTTGAATACATTTCAGCGGAAGTATTATAAGAGGACTGAGACATATATGTGATGCTAATGAAAGAACATATGATGACTTAAAACCAGTGGAGCATAGCTTCGCCTCAAAACCTGAAAAACCAATGTGGGTTTGGGGAGGGGGGATATTTATAGGTGATATAGGGGAGACCGTTGATCTTCTACGGTAAATATTAGTGGAAAAAATATCAATGGTTAGGATTAAAAAGAAATAAAAAAATAAAAAAAAATGAATTTACCTGCCAGATAACGTAAGGTAATTGTTGGATTTAGTAGAGATAAAAAGAAAACACAATCGTATGAAAAAAAAACAATCAATCATCATACTGATGGAAAACAAAGTCGTTACCATTAACTGACAAGCCGATGGAAACCAATCTTATTTCCATGAACTGAAAAGCCGATGTAAAACAATCTTGTTACCATGAACTGACAAGCCGATGGAAAACAATCTCATTACCATGAACTGACAAGACAATGGAAAACAATCTCGTTACCATGAACTGGAATACCGATGTAGAACAATATCGTTACCATGAACTGACAAGCCAATGTTAAACAATCTTGTTACCATGAACTAAAAAGGCGATGGACAACAATATCATTACCATGAACTGGGAAGCCTATGGAAAACAATCTCGTTACGATGAACTGACAAGCCGATGGAAAACAGTCGTGTTACCATGAACTGACAAGATGATGGAAAACAATCTCATTAGCATGATCGGTCAGAACGATGGAAATGAAATTCATTACCATGATCACTCGATACGATGGAAAAAATTCATTACCATGATCGGTCAATATGAAGGGAAAAAAAATTTCATTACCATGATCGGTCGATATGATGGAAAATAAATTCATTACCAAGATCGGTCGATACAATGGAAACACAATTCATTACTATGATAGGTCGATACGATGGAAAAGAAATTCATTACCATGATTGGATGATATGATGAAGTAAATAATACAATAAAACTGTCAATATGATAAACAGAAAAGTAATTGATATGATAAAACTGTCAATATGATAAATAGAAAAACAAAAACACATATCAGGAGAGTAGATAATTAAAGATCATAAGATAGAAAGAAACATAGTAAGAAAATAAATGTCCTCCCCCTTTCTAAGGGAGTTTATTGCTGTAAAGAGAAAAGTAAAACAAGAAGAGGATATGAATGATTATTTTAAGGTAATAATTCCCAGCTTATGTTTTATAAACTCAAACCTATTGAAAGGTAATGGTTTTGTGAAAATGTCAGCAAGTTGTTCTTACGTTCCGATAAATTGTAAAATAATATCTCGTTTTTGTGTGTGATCCCTAATAATGTGATGCCTAACATCTATGTTTTTTGCTCGAGAATGATGTGTTGGGTTCTTACTAAGAGCTATGGAACTAGTATTATCACATAGAATTTGAGTTTTGAGGAAACTCAATCCATAGTTAGTGAATGTGTGTTGCATCCAAAACACTTGAGCACAACAACTTCCTGCTGCTACATATTCAGTTTCAGCAGTGGAAAGTGCTACTGAGTGTTGTTTCTTGCAGGACCATGAAACGAGAGAACCTCCTAAGAAATTTCAGGTTCCAGATGTACTTTTTCTATCAATTCTACAACCGCCAAAGTCAGCATCTAATTTTTTTTTAAAACTAAATATTTTCAAGATGAATAATAGAGTCCTAGATCCATAGTGCCTTCTAAATACCTAAATATTCTCATTATGACTTTTAAATGAGACTCTTTTGGATTTGATTTGTATCTCGCACATAAGCATATAAAAAAACATTAAGTCTCCTTGATTAGCTGTCAAGTATTGCAATCTTACTATCATACCTCTAAAGATTGTTTGATCTACTGGTTTCCCAGTTTCATCAAGATCATGTGTATTTGATGTACAAATTGGAGTGATAATACTTTTAGTTTTTTCATATCTATACTTTTTGTGTAAGTCTTTAATATAATTATGTGGAGATATATATTTCCCTTCTTGTTTTGGAGAAATTTTAAAACCTTAGAAGAATGATAATTCACCCATCATACTCATTTCAGACTCAGACTTCATTAAATTTTCAAAAGAATCAGTTGAAGATTGCTGAGTTGATCCAAATATGATGTCATCAACACAGATTTGAACAGTCAAAACATTTTTGTTATCCATTTTTATAAAATGGGTTGCATCTTCTGTATATTTTGTATAAATTTTTTCTAAAATGAATCATGTCATTCTATCATTATATTCTCTAGGGTCTTGTTTATGACCATATAATGCCTTGGTAATATTAAAAATATGATCATGATGTTTTATGTCTTGAAAACCAGGAGGTTGTTCAACAAAAACTTCTTCTTGAACAAAAAAATTTAGAAACACACATTTTACATCCATTTGAAAAATTTTGAAATTAAATTAAGCTGCAAAGGCTAATAGAATACAAATAGAGTCCAGTCTAGCTATCGGAGCATATGTTTCTTCATCGTTTATTCCCTCTTGTTGATTATAGCCCTTAGCAACAAGCCTTTATTTATTTCAAACAACGATTCCATTTTCATCACTTTTGATTCAGAAAACCCATTTTACACCAATTACAGTTGTTTCTTTAGGTCTATCAACTATAGACCAGACTTGATTCCTCTCAAATTCATTTTGTTCATCTTCCATTGCTTTGATCCAATCATTATCACATAAGGCCTCACTTGGAATTTTAGGTTCAAATTGGGAAAGAAAATAAAGATGTTCTATTTCATTTCATAAGGAATTTCTGATCCTTACAGGTTGATTTACTTCACCAATGATGTTATCACTAGGATGATTCCTAATAAACAATTTATTTGGGTTTTGTAAAACCTGTTCATCAACATATTTTAACTCCCCAAGATTTTATGAAAAATATTCATTCTAATTTCATTAATGTCCGGTGTTGTACGCTACACCAAAAGGATCATTCACAACATGCATCCCTGACTTTCCTTGCATTACACGCAATCACGACTTTCCTCAATAGCGTGTATAGTACGCAATACCGAGTTTCACTAAACGAGATATTATTATAATATTAGTCAGAACTAGCCGTTATGAATAGTAATACCCACTTTTTGAAATTTTATAAATTTTATCATTCAAAATGGACTTCATTTTTGGATTCGGAATATCAAAAATTATCTTACGGTGTAATTTTGGTACTTTTCAGATAACTTTCATATTCTGATGAATAGTGAAAATTACTAAATTTTAATTAAAAACCACTTTTTTAATCAAAATAATTAATAGTGATAAATTATTAAATTGAGTGGTTTTAAAATATATTTAAAATATATTTTTACAATTTAGTATAATGTTGTTCATTTGATGTAATTTCACATTTATACCAGAAATAAACAAGTGTCAATATTTTGATAGTTATTATCTCTTAAGAACGCCGTATTTGATTTGACGGTGGGAATTAATTTTTAAATTAATTAATGCAATTGATATGTTTTGAATTTGGTAAAATAGAAATCATTTTTTAATTCATAATATAGCTTAGGCCTAATTTTTTGTATTTTTCTAGAAACATTGATTTTTAGATGAATAGTGAAACAACTAAGTGGTAGATAAAAAACTGAATTTTTCATAAAACTTAATTTTACTGCTTTTGTGAGTGGAATTTCGAAAATCCGAGAGACACTGTTAATATCAAGGAACAAAATGTGGTTCAATGAGATGAAAATAATTTGTGGTGAATAGTAACTTTTTACTTTTTTTACCACGGTTAAAAGTAAATAGGGTAATTAAGGGAAAAATGATATTATTATTACCCTAACACATGTTCTAATTGTATTGGGTAAGTGTAATTTGGAAAAAACAACCTTAGGAATAAAATATGACCATTTATTCCCACTTGAATTAGATTAGAACATTTATTATTAATTTATTTAAAGAAGGGTTAAAATATTTAAAATCAAAGTTTAATAAATAAATAATTTTTAATATAATGTTTTACATAAGATAAATTCGACTATAAATATTCATTATAAATATAAAAATATTTCCTACATAATGGTATTTTATTTGTAATTTTTAGACTTAAAATAATTTAATTTATTTACGACATAATGATGATGCAGTAATTATAATATTAATGAAATATTGACATAATTGATGTTACAAATACCCAAATAAATGTTATTTGAGACTTTTAATGAATAACAATAATTTTATATGTTAATATGATATGTTATTATTGATTTAATTTACTTTTTTCGATCTAAACATTCTATTATTATTTTCAAAAAAATCAATTATCAAATAGTGTCAAAATTGACATAAAATAGTTTTTAAAACAAAAATTATATTATTAATTGTTATTATATTTCTAAAAAACTAAGGATCTGCCAAGATACTTATATAATGATTTTTATATCATTACTGGACCACATGGGGGTCTCTTGGATGTATATGGTAAGTTTATTAACTATATAATATAAAAATACAATGTGATATGGTAAATCTCAATCTAATTAACTAAGAGTTAAAAATAAAATTTAAGGTTAATATAATGATATAAACGTGAATAAATTATATTTAATGAGAGTATTTCGACCCATCATCACCTTATCTTTTATATAAATGAATTTTGAGCCATTAAAAACCGAATATGACTTTATAGTAAAATAATATTTTTTGTTATTCCAAAGGTGCCCCTCTCCTCCCTTATAAAAGGGACCTCCTCCCTCTCCTCCTCACACCACTTTGAACCTTCAAGCTCGACCAACCCCTGAAAAATTCTCTTCTCCACTTCCCTATAAACATCCTAGAGGTCCTGGTCTTCTTCAACGACCAATTTTAGTTCCCTAAGAGGAGGACTCAAAGAGGCGCTTCAAAGAAGAGGTAATGTCTGTTACCGATTCTTTCGACTTTATTTCTTATTCCACTTCTTTTATTTGGTGTTTCATTATGAAGTAATAAAATAAGTATCAAACATATACTGATATGTTATTATATGTATGAAACAACCATATTTCACCATCTATCCATCCAACGGAAAACGAAATCACTGTGTGTGCGGAATACCGTCTCCACACTGTGGTGTAATCTATTTTCCACCACCACCTTTCTTGGATGGATATAATGGTGAAAGTAATGAATATATATGATTATTGTAAAGTGATATTTATTCTGTAATATTATACATACACATTAATACAATTCCACGATATTGGTAATGATATCATCGCTTGTGCGTACGTACGGACTACCGTCTCCATGATGTGACTCACTCTCCATGTTAACCATTCAAGAATGATTATAAAGTTTATATAATAAGTAATCATGAATTATATGACATAATAATGATACTGGATATATATATATATATATATGTCATCTACTTAATTCCATTCAATTCAATAAGGAAACGAAAACAACGTTCATGCGTACGTAAGACCCAACGTCTCCATGAATGGTGTATTTCATTCCATTTATCGATCTATTATATATATGTATATTCTGAATATATATTATATATATATCATGTTTTGAATTCTGGATGTAAGTAATCATGATCTACGGAATCATATGAATAATTACAAGTTATAACACGAACAAAAAATGAATCAATTTTACCCAAAACGCAACTTTAACATGAATTTACAATAGAACGGGTAATATAAAGTCATAAGTGAACCATATATGATATAATAACAATGAATATGATTCTATAATAAGTCAATTACATTATTTAAATAATTATACAGGAGGTTTGGATATGTACGAAGCATATCAGACCTAAGGTAAGGGATAATTTTGAAAATCTCATTTTTATCCGAACTTGCTTATTCATAAGTATTTATTGGGGTTATGAAATCGTCCATGTCCATGTTTTATAAAAGTATTTTCATGTATTTTTAATGTCCTTTTTACCCATTTTTGACCTTTTGACTTTTACTATATAGTATGTAAGGAATCTTTCTTTTGTTTACGTTACGAGGTACTTTTTTGACTTTTCCGGAAAAAGTACGAGAAGAATGTTTTTTAACTTATATACCATGAAAATATTTTTACGGTTTTATAAAGCCGTATTTTCAAGAAGCTTCCTCCTAAAGAATTCATGACTATTTTCAACAAAATATCCTTCTTTTAAAATTGCATGACGTTTTGTAAAAAGAATTTGATTTTGAAGAAGAAAGGATATTTTCCTCAAGAATTCATTTCAAGTGTTTTATCAAAAACATTTTTCATCTAAGATGACATTATTTCATATGTTTCAAGTATAATGTCTCTTTGATTTACATGGTTTCACTTTTCATATTATGTAATTATATCCATATCATTTATATGGATTATGTGATGATGAGATGATGTTTATGAAACCCATTTTATTTATTGGGTTATTTTGAATGATGTATGTTTATTTTGTGGAAAAAGTAATAATTATTTAATTATGAGATGGGTGGGACCTATATATCCCTCAAATTCATTGGTTAATGATATATATCTCCTGAGATAGACATGGCTGGAATGGTAAGTTAATATGGTTCAGTATTACAGGAGTAGAACGAGGAGTGAACTCGATTCAGAAAGAACTTTTTCCACTAAGATGGTCTTGGCAGCAATGCTTTGGCTACTATGGAAATCATTAAATGAGCTCAATGGATTCCAAAGTTACATGTTTTGTTCCCATGCTATGTTATCATGATTTATGATCCAATATGATCTATTACTTGTGTAATTCCATGTTTTATGTCATTGCTCAAGATTTTTATGTTTAAGCATTATGTTCATGTTTTTAAGTTCAAATTTATATGGTATGTTTTATTTTATCCATGCTTACCCTTACTGAGCACTTGATCTCACACATTATATGTTTTCGTTTCCCCAGGATTTACAGAAAGGTTTTAGGTAAGAAAAAAAAGGGGATGATCATTAATGGAGATGTTGAAGATCTTTCACCACGATTAGAAGATTATGTTCCAATTTTGCAAAGACACTAAACTGTGACGGTCCTTGTATGTATTTTTTTATGTATTAAGTATTATGCAAAAGTAATATATTGTCCATGTACGTCAAGCATAGGGTCTCTAAAGTTGGTATTAGAGGAAAGGTTTAGTCAACCTTTGAAAACTAGGATGTGAGAACTTTAGTGAGATACCTAGAGATATTTTTATGGAATGTCTAGGGATGTCTCTAAGGTTAAGTATAAGTATAGGTTATAGTCCATGATTTACGTAACGATGTTATAATTAAACCTAAGATGTTAGATGTCGAAGGTACTCACCCTTGATTATGTTATTTTCCTTGTATTATTTTTCCCTATCACATAATTCTTTTTGTGTTTTAGTCAATGGAGGAAACCAGAAGGAATTCAGTTAACATTGATTCCAATGGACAAATAGGTGACTATGGGAAAAAAAATTGCGTAATGCCTAGAGAGAAAGATATTGTGATTATACCGAATCTGTCATTGCAATATATGATTAACAAGGTGAAATTTAGTGGTATACTTAATTCATCAAATAAGAGGAAGATAGAATTTTATGCATGTTCGCATGTTGAGGAGCATAAAGAAAGGAAGATTTAGATTTTTAAAGAAGGGAAAAAGAACCTTATTGAATACCTCAAATTGAGGGACAAATGTTATCTGTGTGGAGAAAAGGGTCATAGAGTGACAGAATGTTTTGGAGTTCAATGTCTTATTTGTGGAGAACATGGGCATTACCCAACTCAATGCCATGACCTAAAAAGTTACTTTTAAACCAAGGAAGGACTTATTTCAGGAAAATCATTGAAGAGGATGGATTGAAGTATTTATGTATTGGTATTCATGAATAATGTTATTGAGGTACTTTTATGGTGTATTAGAATATTTTTGTATTATTCTATTGTGGGTTTCAATAATTTTATAGTACTAGTAACCATGAAAACTGATTAAAATATTTTGGAAAGCAGATGATATGCGAATAATGAAGGTATAAGGAGAAAATAAAATGTTTTAAAGTATTCATGAGTTCATGATTGATAAAAGGACTAAGTGATATCATGGTTTGAGTATATAGAATTTTGAGTATTTTAGTATGTGGAAAGTGTTATCTTTTAACGGCATTCATTTTTTCCCTAAGATTCATTGGGTATTCATTTTTTCAAGAGAAGACATGATTAAGGCCTTAGAATGTTTAGACTGTGACCAACAAGACATATCATATGATATATGGGGATCAACGATGGTAGTAACATGTTTGTTATATAAAATCTCTTGTAATTGTTTTCACTATAATATGAGAGTGGACTGCAGTATTATGGATAAGCCTAAAGATCAGAATGGATTATGTTGGACATAAGTTAGTATTGTTTAAGGATGGATGTTTTTTCGAAAGTATTGATGGGATGTTATAGTAATGTAATTTTAGAAAAAGGACCACCTGTAGGAAGGGCGACAACCCATCACGTCAGACAAGGCTGTGTGAATCAAACCCACAACCGAAGTGTGACTGGCCTTTATCACCTACCACTGGCCTACAGGAAGTCCTTGTTCGGTAGAAAATATTTTTATTATATTAAAATGTATGATATATGAAGTGTAAGTCCATTTTAGGAACCATATATGATTAATCTCACTATAGATGGACTTGCGAATTTTTTGATAACTTTTCTAACCTTTTGTTTGAGACAGATGGAATGACCCATCATTCTATCACTTGATCTGCTAACACATCACGAATGAAAAATTCAACTTCATTTCTTTATGAGATGAAGTGGAAATTTTCCAAAGAATGACCAACAGTGAGACTGTACCAAAATCAGGAAAGTATTTATTCTAATTCCAATTTCATCAACTTTAGGGAAATGTTCTTGAAAACTAAAAATGTTTTCCTACTCCTCTTATATCAGATGAATCAGATGGTACCATAGATCGTCAAAAATTTATGGCTTTGTGAATATTGGCTTATTCATAGCCATGTTCTCTACCACTCTTCATCAGAACATGATGGTTAGATTTTTCTTCCATATCCATATTTTCACCTATGTTCTCCTATGTGGAAACCCAGTGATGAGTTAATTTGGGTAACTGTTACGTTTCATACATTAGTTTTTAAATCGTAGTTTTGGTATTACTTTTTATGATGTGGGATTCTATTAAAGAAACATTCGAGTAGTAAACCATTTATAACCCCGACGAATTTCGAGGGCGAAATTCATTTTAAGGGGGGTAGAATGTAACACCACAAGAATTTATGGAAAATATTATTTTTAATTTAATTAATGTTTTGTGTTTTACGATACACCTAAAGGAGCTTGCACAACACACATCCTTGACTTTCCTTGCATTACACGCAATCACGACCTTCCTCAATAGCTTGTGTAGTACGCAATACCGAGTTTCACTAAACGAGATATTATTATATTATTATTATGAACTAGCCGTTATGAATAGTAATAAACACTTTTTGAAATTTCATATATTTTATTTTTCAAAATGGACTTCATTTTTGGATTCAGAATATCGAAAATTAGCTTATGGTGAAATTTTGGTACTTTTCGGATAACTTTCATATTCTGATAATTAATGAAAATTAATATATTATAATTAAAAACAACTTTTTTAATAGAAATAATTAATAATGTTAGATTATTAATATGAGTGGTTTTAAATTATATTTAGAATATATTTTTACAATTTAATACAATGTTGGTCATTAGATGTAATTTCACATTTAAACCAGACATAAACAAGAGTCAATCTTTTGATAGTTATTATCTCTTAGGACAACACTATTTGTTTCGACGACGGGATTTAATTTTTAAATTAATTAATGCAAATGATATTTATTGAATTTGGTAAAATAGATATCATTTTTGAATTCATAATATATCATAGGCCTAATTTTTTGTATTTTTCTAGAAACTTACATTTTTTTTATGAATAGTGAAACCACTAAGTGGTAGTTAAAAAACTGAATTTTTCATACCACTTAATTTTACTGCTTCTATGATTGAAATTTCGAAAATCCGAGAGACATGGTTAATATTAAGGACTAAAATGTGTTTCAATGAGATGAAAATAATTTTTTCTAAATAGTAACTTTTTACTTTTTTTACCACGGTTAAAAGTAAATGGGGTAATTAAGGGTAAAAATGATATTATTAATACCCTAACATATGACATAATTCTATTGGGTAAGTGTAATTCGGCCAAATACAACCATAGAAATAAAATATGACCATTTAGGCCCACTTTAATTAGATTAGGACATTTATTTTTAATTTATTTAAAAAAGGGTTAAAATAGTTAAAATCAATGTTTAATAACTAAATCATTTTTAATATAGTGTTATACATAAGATAAATTCGACTATATATATTAATTAGAAAGATAAAATGATTTATTACATAATGGTTTTTTATTTGTAAATTTTAGACTTAAAATAATTTATGTTATTTATGACACAATGATGATGCAGTAATTATCATATTAATAAAATATTGACATAAATGATGTTATAAATACCCAAATAAATGTAATATGAGACTTTTTATGAATTCAAATAATTTTATATGTTAATATGACATGTTATTATTTATTTAATTAACTGTTTTCGAACAAATCATTCTCTTATTTTTTTGAAAAAAAATAAATTACCAAATAGTGTCAAACTTGACATAAAATAGGTTTTAAAACAAATATTATATTATTAATTGTTATTATATTCCTAAAAATATATGGTTCGTCCAAGATACTTATATAATGATAGTTGTATCATTAATGTACCACTTGGGATATCTCTTGGATGTATATGGTATGTTTATTAACAATATAATATAAAAATAAAAAGTGACATGGTAAATGTCAATCTAATTAACTAAAAGTTAAAACTAAAAGTTAAGGTTAATATAATGACCAAAACTTGCCTAAATTCTATTGTATGAGAGGATTTAGACAAATACCCACCTTATAATCTAAATAAATCAATTTTTACCCATTAAAAACCGAATATGACTTTATAATACAATAATATTTTTAGTTATTCCAAAGGTGCCCCTCTCCTCCCTTATAAAAGGGAACCTCCTCCCTCTCCTCCTCACACCACTTTGAGTCTTAATGCTCTCCCAATCCTTGCAAAATTATCTTATAATTTCCCTAGAAATATACTAGATGACCTGGTCTTCTTCAAAGACACATTTTAGTGCCCTAAGAGGAGGTCTCAAAGAGGCTCTTCAAAGAAGAGTTAATGTCAATTACGGATCCTTTCAACATTATTTCTTCTTCCACTTCTTCTTTTATTAGTTGTTTCATTATGAGGTAATAACATCAGTATCACTAATATACTGATATGTTATTATAGTTATAATAAAACCATATTTCACCATCAATCCATCATACAGAAAACGAAATCACTGTGCATGCGTAATACCGTCTCCACGCTGTGGTGTAATCTATTTTCCACCACCACCATACAAGGATGGGTATAATGGTGAAATTAATGAATATATATTATTATTGTGAATTTATATTGATTATTTAATTTTGAACATACACTTTAATACAATTCCACTATCTTGGCAATGATATCATCGCTCGTGCGTACATACGGACTATCGTCTCCGCGACGCGATTCACTCTCAATGTTAACCATTCAAGAATGATTATAAAGTATATATATTAAGTACTCATAAAATATATGACATGATAATGATAATGGATTTATGTATATATATATATTAATTTCAACTACTTAATTCCATTCAATTCAATAAGGAAACAAAAACAACGTTCATGCATACGTACGGCATACCATCTCCATGAATGGTGTATTTTTTTTCCATTTATCGATCTATTATATATATGTATATTATGAATATGTTATATATATATATATATATCATTTTATAAATTCTGGATGTATGTAATCATGATCTAGGTAATCATATGAATAATTACAAGTTAAAACACGAACGACAAATGAAACAATTTTAACCAAAACGCTACATTAACATGAATTTACAAAATAACGGGTAATATAAAGTCATAAGTGAACCATATATGATATAATAACAATGAATATGATTCTGTAATAAGTCAATGACATTATTTAAATCATTATACAGGAGGTTTGGATATGTACGAAGCATATCAGACCTAATGTAAGGGAAAATTTTGAAAATCTCATTTTTATCTGAGATTGCTTATTCCTAAGTATTTAGTAGGATTATTGAAATCGTCCATGTCCAAGTTTTATAAAATTATTTTCATGTATGTTTAATGTCCTGTTTACCCATTTTTTACTTTTTTACTTTTACTACATGGTATGTAAGGAATCTTTCTTTTGTTTACGTTATGAGGTAGTTTTTTGACTTTTCTGGCAAAAGTACGAGAAAAATGTTTTCTTTAACTTATACAGCATGAAATGATTTTTATGGTTTTAAAAAGCCTTTTTTTCATGAAGCTTACTCCAAAATATTTAATGACTATTATCTACAAAATATCCTTCTTTTAAAATTGCATGACGTTTTGTGAAAAGAAATTGATTTTAAAGAAGAAAAGAAATTTTCCTCATGAATTTATTTCATGTGTTTTATCAAAACCATTTTTCATCTAAGATGACATTATTTCATAAATTTCAACTATAATGTATCTATGATTTACATGGATTCAATTTTCTTATTATTAAATGATATCTATTTCTTTTATATGGATTATGTGATGATGGGATGATTTTTATGAAACACATTTTATTTATTGGGTTATTATGAATGATGTATGTTTATTTTGTGGCACAAGTATGAATGATTTCATTATGAGATAGGTAGGACCTATATATCCCTCCAATGCATTGTTTAAGGATTTATATCTCGTGAGATAGACATGGCTGGAACGGTAAGTTAATCTGGTTCAGTATTACCGGACTAGAATGAGGAGTGAACTCGATTCAGAAAGGGACTTTGTCCACTATGATGATCTTGGAAGAAATGCCTTGGCTACTATGGAAATCATTACATAATCATAATGGATTCCAAAATTACATGTTTTATTCCAATTCTATTTTATCATGATTTATGTTCCATTATGATCTATGCCATATGTACTTCCATGTTTTATGACGTTGCTCATGATTTTGATGTTTAAACATTATGATCATGTTTTTAAGTTCAAATGTATATGGTATGTTTTATTTTATCCATGCTTACCCTTACTATGAATTTGAGCTCACCCTATATATGTTTTCTTTTCCCCAGGATTTAATGAAATGTTTTATTAAAGAAAAAAAAAGGGGAATATCACTAATGGAGATGTTGAAGATCATTCACCACGATTAAAGGATTACGTTCCATGTTTCCAAAGACACTAAAATGTTACGGTACTTATGTGTATTCTTTTTTGATGTATTTAGTATTCCAAAAAAGTAATGTAATGTCCATGTACGTCAAGCTTCGGTTCTCTACACATATTGTAGAAAATATTCTGTGGTAAATGTTTTAGTAGTATCTTCTTGGACAATTTCCTTAACAGAAGGATATTCTAACAAAGGTTGATAATCAGTTTTTGAAAACATATATGAGGATATAGGTTGGGATGTTTTAAAAACAAAAGGATCAGATTCATCAAATTTCAGATGTACTGTTTCTTCAACAGTACAAGTGTTTTTATTAAAAACTCTATAAGCTTTAGAAGTTATGGAGTAACCTAGAAATATCACTTCATAAAATTTTGGTGCGAATATGTGTAGATTATCTTTTGAATTCAAAACGAATACTTTGCACCCAAAAACATTGAACTATGAAACATTAGGTTTTCAGCCAATCCATAACTCATAAGGTGTTATATTAATAAAAGGTCTCGTTAAAACACGATTTATAGTATAATAGGCAGTACTAACATCTTCATCCTAGAAGTGCTTAGCAATTGAGTATTCACTCAACATGGTTCTAGTCATTTCCTGAAGAATACGATTTCTTCTTTCAACAACACCATTTTTCTGAGGTGTTCTTGGAGCTGAGAAATTGTGAGTAATACCTTTCTTACTACAAACAGTTTCAAATTCTGAATTTTGAAATTCACCACCAAGACCACTATTAATAGTTATCAATGGTAGGTTTTTCTCATTTTTTTCTTGGGCTCTAATTGTTTTGAAATAGGAAGAGGCTTTAGATTTCATTGTATGAAAATAGACCCAAGTGGATCTTGTAATGTCATTAACTAAAACAAATACATAGTATTTGACTCCAATGCTTCCAGATTTTGAAGGACCAAAAAGATCCATGTGTACTAACATTAATGCATTAGAAGTTGTAACATCATTAATTGGTTTTATGTTGCCTTCCAAATTGACATGGATCAAAGACTTGTGAAGAATCATATCTAAGGTCCAGTAATCCCATTACAAGTCTTTTCTTTGAGAGTTTACAAAGGTTTCTTAGATTACCCTGTCCTGCTCTTCTTTTCCATATCCATGAATGGCCTTATATTGCACTTAAGAAGGGTAATTTTCGGCTCCAAAGGTCTTCTAAGTTAATAGTGTACACAATCTCTTGCCTATGGGGAGATAGAATGAACTCATCCATGGAATTGTGGACTAGAACCCTATCATTATTTAAATTCACAAGGTAACCTTCATCATATAATTGACTTATGCTGATGATATTGTGCCTAGGACCATTAACAAACAAAACATCTGAGATAAGAACTTTTCCAAGAAATACAATATTACCTATACCAACAATCGTTCCATGAGAATTATCTCCGAAGGTAACTTTTCCACCTTTTGTTTTGATAACCTTTTCAAAGAGATCTTTGTTTCCAGACTTGTGTCGAGAACAACCAGTATCCATGTACCATGTATTTTTGTTGGTGCACTTCTCATTTTCCTGAAAAAGAAGTAATTAGTTTTTCGGAATCCAAACATGTTTGGATACAGAATGGTTAGATAACAACATTTTAGGAATCCACATTTGTTATACAAAATAATCTTTATGAAATCCTAAATATTGAGTTTTATTAAGAGAACACTCTCTTCTCCAGTGTCCACCAAATTGGAACATTGAACAAAAAGTGGTTTTTTGTGGAATAGAATAGTTATTACTAAAAATAGGTTTGTAATGGGTATAACCAATACCAGAAGGATTTTTCAAAGGTCTAATTTGAGAATACTTCTTTTCAAAATTTTCCATTCCATGAGTAAAGTTTGACAAACATTTCATTAAGGAAAAAATTTCTGACTTTAGTTTTAAAACTATGTTTTTATTTTCCAAAACATTTGATTTTAAACATGAGTTAGGCTCTAAAATATTTTTCTTAGAAATCACATTTTCTAGGTCCTTATAATGTTTATTATTATCATATTTGACTTTCTCAAGGGTTTTTAAAATAATTTCAAAATCAGAAGTTTTCACAACAATAATATTAGAATGTTCTGATAATTCTTTAGTTAAAACTGAAATTCTAGAGTTTTATTTATCAAGATTCTTCTTTAGTATAGAATTTTCATTTTAATGTAATTTAGAAAATATAGATACTTCCTCAAAAGATGGTAATGTATCATCTTGTGATGATGAAGATTAATCATTTGAAGATTCATAATATTTATCATCAATATTATTTGAATTTAAAGATACATTTGTAATAGCTTCAACATTGTGTACCTTAGCCATGAGACAATGATCTTCAATTGGAAATCTGGCTATAAGTCTAATATTCCATTGTCCTGAGGACTCATATTCTGACGAATCATCTGACGAATCACTACCACTTGCACTCCATGTATCATTTTCCTTCAGGACATTCTTTGTCTTATAAAACATTTTCTCGTTTATTTAAGAGTGTTTCTCCTTTCAGTCTTTCCTCTTCAATAAAGGAAAATAAGGCCTTATATGTACCACTTTCATACATTCATAACATGTTACCTCTGAATCTTTCTTATCCTTCCAATCTTTCATTTTGAATCTATATTGGAAGTATTTCTTTCCCACAATATTTTTCATCCTTCGAGCAAGATTGGCTATCTCATTATCCGAGCGATCACTATCACTTGATTCAGATATCAATTTCATGGATTTGGATCTTGTAAGGCTTTTAGGTGTTTCATATTTAGATGTAAAGGCTAACCTTCCATTCCCATTCTTATTCTTGTTGAAATCAGCATCTCTTTTCATTCTTGTCTCGTGCTGTAGAAGAGTTCCAAATAGTTCATCAAGAGTAATCTAGGAAAATTTTCTGTTTTCATCAATAGCTGTCCTTTTTTACTCCCATTCATTTGGAATTATATATATAATATTATCTACTATAGCTTCATCATCAAGGCATTTCTCACCCATAGATTATAATCTATTGACAATTGTCATAAATATTTGTTGCACATTACATATTGGATCTCTATAAGGAAACAGAAAAAAGTGATACTCTGCATGAAGCATCGCTCTTCTTGTTTCTATAAACTTGGATGTACCAAAATGAGTGACATATAATATCTTCCAAATATAGTTGGATGCTTCACATGATGATATCTGACTGTATATATTCCTTGTCATAGAGCATAATAAAGTATTGTGTACCTTGTAGTTTAGTTGATATTATTGCTTCTTTTGGTTAGAAGAGTGATACGATTAATATGAAACAAGTGTTTTTGACTATGTACCAAAACAAGTAATGAATGTATGAATAGAAGTTTCAGTACGATAAAATTGACAGAGTCAGTACGATACAATTGACATGGTCAGTACGATACGATTGACAAAGTCAGTATGATACGTTTGACAGAGTCAGTACGATATGATTGACTGAGTTAGTAAGATACGATTGACTGAGTCAGTACGCTACGATTGACAAAGTCATTATGATATGATTGAAAAGGTCAGTACAATACTATTTATAAATTCAGCATGATTAATAAGACATCTGTGATTTCCAAAAAAAGATATAGTAGTCAAAAGAGAACTTCTGAATCAACACAACATAGCACCATGAGGTAGTTCAACAGCATCATAGTCACCAACTACTAGCGCTAAATTAAACTTTTTAAAAGACTTCACTTAAAAATAATTTGATGTAATCAATTTCTCTCCATTTAATTGACCTACTAATACAATCAGATAATACGTCTTCATGACTTTTGACATCTATGTTGCATGTAGATGGAATTGTTTTGTCAATGAAATCTGATTGACTGTAGAGGAACTCACCTATTTCATTGATGTCATAACATTTATAAAAAAATTTCCTCTAATAGGATATGTCAAATACATATTTTCTCAATCCATTTTTTGTTTAACCAAGAATGAACATGCAATACATAGATATCCATGATCATCTTAATTATCAATAAATTGTTGCATTGTAACTTCATCAACAAATTGTGTATCTATTTCCACATAATTATTATTAGTAATTTCCCTTGACAAAGGGGACATGAGTTTACGTTCATTAGTTGATACTGTCATATATTTGGTCTCTACATGAGATCCCTAATAGGATAAACCACTTTAGATGGTGTTCTATTTGCATTCATGTTTTATCACAATTATGTAACACCAAAAAATTATTTGGTAATTCAAATATAGTTGAAATCATCATAATAACATTACCATATCATTTAATAAGATTATTTAAATTTTCAAGAGGTGAAACAAAATGTCTATATGAATGTAGTTCAAAATTTTTAAAGGAAGGGTTCATGTGAGAAGGATCATGGGAATCAACATCTATAGAGCCTTATTCAACTACATAATCTGATGTCATACTCGTCCGAGCAACATCCACAAAAGTCTCATCATTTACTGCATCCATATTTTTAGTAACTAGTTTTCCAAAACCATTAGTCATATCATCATCAATATTTTTTGTAAGGATAGAGTTGGTGTCCTAGAACAAAATTTTTTAACATTAATTTCATGAATATTTGATGTATTAAATATTAAAGTAAACATCATATTACATATTGTTTATTGTTCTTCATGACCATAACGTTATAATTTTCTAGATTATATATTTCATTAATGAGGTCATGGTAGTTCCACACTATGATGATTACCATTATGTTAAATGATTGTATTTATAATATAATACTATAGTTGGATAACATAATATGATGGGACATGAAGTATATATATCATAGTGTGGTAGTAATCATAAGCATATTAGACTTATTATCATGAAGTTTACCCTTGGTAATCTCTATCATGTGCGATTATGAGAACAGACCCTCCAATAGGAATTATACATGTTTTTTTTTCATTATATATTCATATATATGATTGTGTTTAATGGTACATAGACATTGTCATTATCATTAATGCATCACACAACTCACAAACATATGTTTTCTGATGAAAACCATCAAACCATATGTTGGGTATAAGTAGGGTATGTTTTTTGTGTTGCGAATGTCATGTAATTAATGGATAAGCCATGAAAAAAAATTTCTATTCAATATTTATTGTTATAGATATTTGGAACCATATATTGAAATTGAATTGTCAACCAAAATTCAACAGCCATGGTGTAATGACTAGTATATTATAGGTATTCAAAGAATGATGTGTCAAGCATATATTTTTTTTGACACTATCATGAAACCTATATGATGAGATTATGTGACAATGGTATTATATTACACTATGTTTGTTCTTCTGTATTTGACAATATTGTAGAATTATGTTCTTTATATTGGCTTCCATGACCATTTTCTAATCAGTATTATTTTTCTTTATACAAGCCAATGTAATGACAACAAGGAAGAATAATAGAGGGTCTCATACTATGTGTTTTTGGAGGTATTGACCAATTTAGTTTTTATTTTAATTAATGGAATAAATCTTATTTTCAAAACTGAGGAATAATTTTATTTATGTTATATTCATCACATACATTAAATAAAAAATTATTTAGATGACTGTGAATCATATATATATATATATATATATTAAATAAATATTAATTTACTATATATGAAAAAAAAATATTAGAATAAAATATTTTTTTAAGAGTTTAATAAATACAAGAACAGTTTGAACGAACCCAAATAGAGTCTGGTGGTAAAATAATTATTTATGAGACAGTAAATTTTATTTATTCATTTTGTGCAAGTTGGCAGTCCATAAAATAATTTGAACAATTTTTTATAGCATTAGATTTAATTAATGGTTATAATTATATTAATTGTCTATTATGTAATTAAATTTGGTAACTGAAATTCCACCTCTAGAAATAGACAATTGTGTTTACTGTGTAATTAATACAAAACCAATTCCATGATTAGGAATATATAATTATTACGCACAATGAATTCTCTGTCGACTCCTCCACCTCTCACCACATCAAGAATGTGAATCACAATATATATTTTTTTCAATATTAAAGAACCAGTGATCATGAATGAACAATGCAATACATTTGATTCGCAACAGTTTCACCTAGTTAATGATTGGAGTTTTCGAAGAAAATTGAAGCACATGTGGGAAAATAGTAGAGGGATTCCACACTTGGATACATTAAAATAAAATGAGATAAATCTAAATGGGCCATTTTGGACCAACGTCATTAATTAATGTAAATGTTCCTAAGCCTTAGTATTTATTTCTTCAGATGTCAAATAAAATAATTATGTATTTTTCCTGCTAGATCATTGTTATTGGTTTCAAGAAAGGTTTACTTTAATAAATTTTACTATATCACCAACCAATGCAAGCATTCTATAGGCCATTAACAAAGATGTGGAATGAGATAAGTATCATTGAAACATATAATTATTTATTTGTTATTTATTTTAACACAGTTGTGGTTAGATTTTAATTTTAATTATTTGTTCTTTATTCATATATAAAATAAAAATTTATTTACATATTAATATTTTTTTACTGTTTCATTTTCATAATTGGGTAAGAACAAAATGATAATTACCAAATATGGTATAGTGTTGTTCCAAATCATTTTATGGTAAAACTAGGTAAAACTACATGCAGTCGAAGAATCAACTATATTCTCATGTGAAATGTATCTAGTTTTTTAGAGTAATTTAAAACACATGGGGATTTTATGGCACATCATGTGTTGATTGTTCAAACCTGGCACATTTAAAACTAGGTACATGATGTGTAATTTGCATGTACACTACATGTAGTCTGGAAGAGTCAACACACCGAAGCCCCGATCAAGAGGCATGTATATACTTCAACTGAGGTACAGAGTGTGCAGCTATATGTACAGGTTGTACAACATACAATTAATGGAAAAAATAAAAACGACATTAAATTTGAAATTGTTTCATTAAAACAATATTTTATTTACTATCACACGTTTCTATGTTTGAAAATTTAATAATAGTTATATGGAAATTTAAAACTATCAATTAATTTATTGTAAGTAATATTTCATTATTTGTTATACTGTTTATTTTCCTTCTATTACAATAATTATGGGTATCACCCAATATAACATTATTATCATTAATATGACAGGTAATTTATTAATTTTTTTAATTAATTATTTAATCCAATCATGATTATCTTATCTTATAAAAGATAGAACATATTAATAACAACCAATTACATTTGTGTATTAATAGACTGGTTGAAAATTCAAAATCTTGGTCAATACATATGTATGTGTTGGAATTTTTTATCTATATTTGTTAATTTTTTTTGAAATTCAATAATATTAAATTAATATAAGGAATGTGAATCATCCCACTCTCCATTATTATGTTGGTCCAATATTTCTTATGATATTTTAATAATTCCATTTAACTAATGTTTTATTTCTCCTCACCTGAATGAGACTAATAAATATTTTTAATTAATTGATCAATCCATGTTATTTTATGAGTTTTCCAGATGGAATAATAATGATTTGAAATCCATGATACATAGGTGGACATGTGGAAGGATGTAATTGAGGCCAAATTTGGAATATAGAGTTATTTCTCTTATATCATATGTTGATTTTATGCTCCCTCTTAAAATCTTCCATTAGATAATATGAAGATACCCTAATTCCATTAATTTTTAATTTTTGTATAATTATTTATAAAGATATTTAATGATGTGATTCTGTGACAACATAAATGAATGAATGAATTTTCTAGAGGCAAAATTATATAAAATCGATTATGCATATATTGTTTACCCAAACATGGTTAATTAATTAATTAATTTTCCACTAAAATATTAACAGGACATGTAAAGTATAAGGCCCCAACATTAAACTTTAGTTAATATTGAATCAAATGAGTAATTCACATTGAGGATCTTTTCAGGTTTAGTGTTTTAGAGAATTAGAACATAACTATTACATCTCAAAATATTACAAAGTAGACACTTCTACTAAGTTTCCATAATAAAAAAACTCTTCAGAAGAAACGTATCTAGTCCCATGTTTTATATAGCATGACATTCCCTTGATCCCATCCTTGACCTTATTCCACATTAAGTCCTGTGAAAAACATTTCAAAAAACCTGGGGTGAGCATAAAAAGCTCAGTAAGGGATACACAAAGAATGAAAACTATTAATTTTTCATACATCAAGTAAACCATGTATACTCTATCAAAGTAATACCTTCATCTTCATGAATTAGTAAAAACTATTCACTGAATAAAGAATCATTACTTACCTTTTTGTAACCAAAGGATTACCATAAAACCCATAAAAAGAACACATAACATATATAATGGTAACTTGGCACATAAACATACCTAAGTGGAATAACCATATGGTTTACTTCCACACATATCACTTAATGGAATAGCCATACGGCCAATTTCCATACATACTTAATGGAATAGCCATACGGCCGACTTCCATACACAATGCATTGGAGGTTATAACATAACCACCCATCCCGGTATTCACGGCACCACCCGTCATATGGTTTATAAAGTAACCACCCGTTAAAATGTTCAAGTTCCAATATAAAATCATAAAACATAAAACCAATATAATGGAATGATAACATTTCCATATTTCAATCAAAATATATCATAAATATATTGACATAATAGAATACTTTATCGAAACCATTTTCAATACCAAAATACATAAATTTGTATATGGTATTTATTTTATTTTAAAAACATTACAGCTTGTTGAGGAAGCCAAAGACCAAATAATACTCGCGGCGGTGGAAAAGGTCGTTGTCACCGCGTACGTTAAAAAAACATTCCTTTTTTTCGTTTAGTAAAACACTTCGTAGAAAAAGATTCCTTTTGTATAAAAGTAAAAGTCAAAGGGGTTTATAAACCGTATAAAATAAAGTTGTGTATAAAACGAAATATGCCTCAATGAAAGGAGATTGAGACGAAGTCCCTTACCTAAGGTCCGACTTGACTTGATCGTTCTTTAACGTCATGAATAATAAACTTGAGTAAATTTATACTTGATTAAGAACCTTTTTAAAGTTCATTATTCTTTTTATATCACTTATTGCCATTTTATAAACATTATGTAACCATTTAAGTTAATGATGTTTGTTTTGTCAATATTTGGTTCTTAAGTTGAAAGTGGAATCCTTAGAATTACATGTTGTTCGTGTGGTCAAGGGTTCTTTATATCCAGAATTACATTCCTTATTTGGATATCATTATATTATATATATCATATATATCCAGCATATACATGTATTTATAATATTACATAATCATTTAGAGGTATGAAATGAAATGCACCGTTCATGGAGACGGTAAGCCGTACGTACGCATGAATGCTACTTTCATTTCTATTTTGTATTTTATAGAATGGAATAATAATGAAATAAAGGTATATTATACATCCAGTATAATTTCATATATAATATCATAGTTCCATCCTTTATATGTCCTACATATGGTATTTAACGAATCAACTCACTTTAAGGGGGCGGTAGTCCGCACTTCCTTAAATGAAGATAGTGTGTTTACCCATAATGGAAACCATAAAGTTATGACCAAAAAGAAAAATACAGAAGATTAAGGAAAACATAAACATATTATATATAATATATAAATATAGTGACATCTTAATGGCCACCTTTGAAGGTGTTAATATTATTTTGAACAATCATTGTTTCGGGATGCATAAATTCACCATCCACGGAAACAGTATGTTCGTTAACCATTAGATGTAGGTGTGTGTAAGTGTAGCTCGAATAAATCTTATAAAAACATCCTAGTATATTTATGATACTGGAGTTGTTACAAAAGAAAATAATAAAAAGAGTTTAGGGGGTTTGAGAAGCAAAATAAATCAAAAGGACTCAAAAGAAGACATTACCTTAAAATCGGGTAACTCCCCTTAGTTTGAGCTCAAAGGCTTCCTTGGGAAGACTTCTGCCCAATGTGAGGCTTCAAGGAGTAATAGAGGGATATGGAGAGACAGACTGGGCAGGGGTTGGCCGAGCCAAATTCTTTGGGAGTGTGGGAAAAGAGGTAGAGGTGGGGGCCTTTTATAAGGGGAGAGGAGGGGCACTCTTGGAAAGTAAAGATAAGTTACTTTATTTTAAAAAGAGTTTCGGATTAAAAAGGTCCCACATTGATATAATTCTAGGATAGGGTGATAAGGGTTCTAAATCCACTCATACAATAGGTTTTGGCCATGTGTAGGTCTTAGATTTTACATTATCTTTCCATTTTATTTAAATCGTCAAATAATGAGGTCATCACTGCATCATCATGATGTCATAAATAATTTAATTTATTTAAGGTCTAAAAATTATAAAAAAATTACTATGAAGTAGGAAATATTTTTATCTTTCCAATGACTATTTATAATCAAAACAATGATCTATATTACCCCATGTAAAAATTGTTTTCGTAAAACATATTATGTTTGTGTCATTTTTACTTTTACATTAAATAAAAAGTTATTTATGTCATTTCCCAACCAAAGTGGATCCATGGGGTCCACAAGTTGACCCATGGCTTTTCTTGGTCGGCCATGACACATCCAATGAGGGTAGGACATGTGTCAAGCTCATCTCATATTATTAAAACATTATTTTTACCTTAAACTACATTAATTACCACTAATCGCGATTAAAAACTTAATAATTTCCTATTCACCAAAAAATTATTTTAATCTCATTGACCACATTTTACTTCTTAATGACAACCATGTATGTCGGATTTTTGAAATTGAAAACACAGAAGTGGTAAAATTTCATTTAAACGAAAAATCAGTTTTCATAAGTACCACTTAGTGGTTTCACTATTCATCATAAATTGAAGTTTTTCAGAAAAATACCAAAAATTCACCATAATCTATATTTAATATTCCAAATTCAAAAATAAAGTCCATTTTATAAAATTCACAATATATAAGTTGCATTAATTAATTTAATAATTAATTCAACTGTCAGAGCAAATAGCGTGTTTTTATGAAACAATAATTATCAAAAGATTGACACTAGTTTAAGTCCGATTTCAAAGTTAAATTAATTCCAACGACCACTACTGGATTTAGTGGTAAAAATATTTTATAATTTCACTTTAAAACTAATTCAAAAGATAATATAATCATATAAATAAATTATATTAAAAAGAGGTTATGAATTAAAATACAACATTTTACACTATTCATTAAAAAAATGAACTTTATCGGAAAGATACCAAAAATTTACACAAAGTAAATTTTGATATCCCTATTCGAAAGAAGAGTTTATTTTGGTACAATATAATTTATAATATTGATAAAATCTATATTTAATGACGGTTCGCCGTCAAAAGGTGATAAGTGAACCCTTAGTGAAAATTAGGGTATAAATTCCTAAAATTGAATTCTTTCCGTATTTTAAACCATTATCCTTTATTGGGTAAATGTAAAAACATTTAAAAACATATATAGTCATATTTTAGTTATTTATATCCATTCCTGCCAGTACAACGGCTACTTGTTAACTAACATTTAAAATAATATTATTTTATTACTTGTGTGCAACGTAAGTTTTCAAAGAAACTCATCGTTGCGTATAGAGTACGCTATCGAACGTAGAAAACCCTTTTAATTAAAATTAATATTTAATTTGTAAATATTAATAAATATGAAAAATCTTTATTTTTTAATTACCTAGGATGATACATACTTCCCCCCTTTTGGGAATTGTGTCCTCGCAATTTTATTCACTTGTCAAAATAAGTGGGGGTATTTATCCCTCATAGAATTTTCAGATTCCCACGTTGCCTCTTCAATCACATGGTTTTTCCACAAAACCTTTACCTGAGGAATCAACTTATTCTGTAACACCTGCTCCCTATGGTCAAGAATCTGGAGTGGTTCTTCTTCATAAGATAGGTTCTCCTCCAGCTGATCTACCTCTGGACTCAAAACATGAGATGGATCTGGCATTTTCTTCCTCAACATTGAAACATGAAAAACATTGTGTACATGAGATAAACTCAGAGGTTAAGTCACTCGGTAAGAAACTGATCCAACTTTTTCCAGAATTTCATATGGTCCAATAAACCTTGGACTCAGCTTTCCTTTCTTATCAAATCTCATCACACTTTTCCAAGGAGAAACCTTGAGAAAAACATGATCACCTACCTCGAAAGATAGATCCTTCCACCGGTTATCCGCATAACTCTTCTGCCTGCTCTGAGCTGTTCTCATGTGCTTCTGAATCAACTGAACTTTTTCTGCCATCTGTTATACCAATTCTGGTCCCATAAACTTCCTTTCACCCACTTCATCCCAAAATGCTGTAGTTCGACACCGCTTCCCATATAATGCCTCAAATGGTGCCATCTGTATACTGGAATGAAAACTGTTATTATATGAAAATTCAACCAAAGAACGATGTTGGTCCCAACTTCCCTGATAATCCATAGAACAATCTCGTAGCATATCATCCAAGGTCTGAATTGTTCGTTCTGACTGCCCATCTGATTGAGGATGAAAAGCTGTACTAAAATTTAATTCAGTACCCAACGACTTCTGAAGGCCTTTCCAAAAGTTAGATATGAACCTGGGATCACGATCAGATACAATGGAGAGGGGAACTCCATGTAACCTGACTATCTCTTTAAGATACAAACTGGAATGTTGATCTAGGGAAAAAGTATCTCGTATAGCAAGGAAATGAGAAGACTTGGTCAAGCGATCAACAATAACCCAGATTGCATTATTACCTCGATATTTCCTCGGTAATCCCACAACAATGTCCATGGATATATTCTCCCATTTCCACTCTGGCACTGGTAATGGCATAAGCATACCTTTTGGTAACTGCCACTCTGCTTTAAACTGTTGACATGTCAAACACTTCACTGTAAAATCAACAATATCTCTTTTCATTCCATCCCACCAGTAATACTCCCGCGGAACTCTATACATCTTAGTACTGCCAGGATGAACTGAAAACGGCGAACTATGACCTTCACATAACAACTCCTTCTTCAATTGTGAATCATAAGGTACACACAATCTCTTCCCAATTCTCAAAACACAATACTTACCAATGTTTAATTCAGGCAACATACCTTTATGAACCAGCTCTACCTTTTTCTGCAACTCACTGTCTTGCTTCAGTGCTTGCTTGATTCTGTCTGATAGAGAAGATTTCACTGATACCTGAAACAAAACAGAAGAACTTCCTGCACCAACAACTTCAATGCCAAATTTCATCAAATCCTTAACCAAATGATCATGTTCCAAATGCAACATTTCTAATGAAGCATTACTTTTTCGACTCAAAGCAGCAGCCACTTTATTTTCTTTTCCCGGATGGTAATGAATTGTACAATCAAAATCCTTGATTAATTCCAGCCATATCCTCTGTCTCATGTTCAACTCTTTCTGAGTGAATATATACTTTAAACGTTTGTGATCAGTATATATTTCACACTTTACTCCATACAAATGACGCCTCCAATTATTTAAAGCAAAGACAACAACAGCTAATTCCAAATCATGTGTAGGGTAATTTACCTCATGATTTTTCAACTGTCGTGAAGCATAAGCAATTACCTGATCATTCTGCATAAGGACATAGCCAAGTCCCTTCAACGAAGCATCACTGTATATAACAAACTCACCATTCCTGGAAGGAAGTTCCAAAACTGGAGCATTCACCAATCTTCTTTTCAACTCCTGAAAACAATCATCACATTCTTTTGTTCAGATGAACTTAACACCCTTCCGAGTTAGCTTAGTCATTGGACTAGATAACCGTGAAAAATTTTCAACAAACCTTCGGTAGTAACCTGCCAAACCAAGAAAACTACAGATCTCGGTTACATTTTTGGGTCTTGGACAATTTTCAACAACTTTTGTTTTTGAAGGATCAACAATTATCCCATCTTTAGAAACAATGTGACCATGGAAAGAAATTTGAGACAACTGAGCCATCACTGCAACAAACTATTTTGTTCTGATTCTGACCATCTCTGGATATTGATTTGAAAGGTCATTTCCCTCTGTATGCCTTCCCAGAAAAGTTGTTTTGATTCCTCTATGAAAAACCATTCTGAACACAGAAATATCTTAGGCGAAGCAACATGGCAATCCGTAAATGCTATATCATTTCAATCATATTATAACATAACACTTTTCTAACTCCTAAAGTTGTCTAAACCGACCTTTGATACAAACTATAAGGCCCCGACCTTAAACCTTACATAATATTGAATAAAATGAATAATTCATATTAAGGATCTTTTCAGGTTTAGAGTTTTAGAGAAGTAGAACATAACTATTACATCTCAAAATATTACAAATTAGACACTTCTACTAAGTTTCCATAATAAAAAAAACTCTTAAAAAGAAACGTGTCTAGTTCAATGTTTTATATAGCATGAAATTCCCTTGATCCCATCCTTGACCTTATTCCACATTAAGTCCTGTGAAAAACATTTCAAAAAACCTGGGGTGAGCATAAAAAGCTCAGTAAGGGTTAAACAAAGAATGAAAACTATTAGTTTTTCAAACATCAAGTAAACCATGTATACTATATCAAAATAATACCTTCACCTTCATGATTTAGTAAAAACTCTTCACTGAATAATGTATCATTACTTACCTTTTTGTAACCAAAGGATTACTATAAAACCCATAAAAATAACACATAACATATATAAAGGTAACTTGGGACATAAACATACTTAAGTGGAATAACCATACGGTCGACTTTGACACATATCACTTAATGGAATAGCCATGTGGTCAATTTCCATACATACATAATGGAATAGCCATACGACCGACTTCCATACCCAATGCATTGGAGGTTATAACGTAACCACCCGTCCTAGTATTCACGGCACCACCCGTCATATGGTTTATAACGTAACCACCCGTTAAAATGTCCAAGTTCCAATATAAAATCATAAAACATAAAACCAATATAAAGGAATGATAACATTTCCACATTTCAATCACAATATATCATAAATATATTGACATAATAGAATCCTTTATCAAAACCATTTTCAATACCAAAACACATAAAATAGTATATGGTATTTATTTTATTTTAAAAACATTACGGCTTGTTGAGGAAGCCAAAGACCAAATATTACTCGCGGCGGCGGAAAAGGTCGTTGTCACCGCGTAAGTTAAAAAAACATTCCTTTTTTTCATTTTGTAAAACGCTTCATAGAAAAAAGATTCCTTTTGTACAAAAGTAAAATTCAAAGGGGTTTAGACACCGTATAAAATAAAGTTTTGTATAAAACGAAATATGCCTCAATGAAAGGAGATTGAGACGAAGTCCCTTACCTCAGGTCCGACTTGACTCGATCGTTCTTTAACGTCCTGAATAATAAACATGAGTTAATTTATAATTGATTAAGAACCTTTTTAAAGTTCATTATTCCTTTTATATCACTTATTTCCATGTTATAAACATTATGTAACCATTTATGTTAATGATGTTTGTTTTGTCAATATTTGGTTCTTAAGTCGAAAGTGGACTTCTTACAATTACATGTGGTTCGTGTGGTCAAAGGTTCTTTATATCCAGAATGCCATTCAAGATTTGGATAACATATATATCATATATATCATATATATATAGCATATAAATGTATTTATAATATTACATAATCATTTTGAGGTAAGAAATGAAATGCACCGTTCATGGAGACGGTAAGCCGTACGTACGCATGAACGCTACTTTAATTTCTATTTCGTATTTTATAGAATTGAATCATAATGATATAAAGGTATATTATAATTCCAGTATAATATCATATATAATATCATAGTTCCATCCTTTATATGTCCCGCAAATGGTATTTAACGAATCAACTCACTTTAAGGGGGCGGTAGTCGACACTTCCTTAAACGAAGATATCGTGTTTACCCATAATGGAAATCATAAAGGTATGACCAAAAAGAAAAATACAGAAGCTTAAGAAAAACATAAACATATTATATATCATATATAAATATAGTGACATCTTAATGGCCACCTTTTAAAGTGTTAAAAGAATGTTGAACAATCATCGTTTCGGGATACATAAATTCACCATCCACGGAAACAGTATGTTCGTTAACCAATAGATGTAGATGTGTGTAAGTGTAGCTCGAATCCTTCTTATTAAAACATCCTCGTATATTGAGGATACTGGAGTTGTTACAAAAGAAAAGAATATAAAGAGTTTAGGGGGTTGGAGAAGCAAAATAAAACAAAAGGACTCAAAAGAAGACATTACCTTAAAATCGGGTAACTCCCCTTAGTTTGAGCTCAAAGGCTTCCATGGGATGACTTCTGCACAAAGTGAGGCTTCAAGGAGTAAGAAAGGGATGTGGAGAGACAAAATGGTCATGGGTTGGCCGAGCCAAATGCTTTGGGAGTGTAGGAAAAGAGGTAGAGTTGGGGGCCTTTTATAAGTGGAGAGGAGGGGCACTCTTGGAAAGTAAAGATAAGTTACTTTATTTTAAAAAGATTTTCAGATTCAAAAGGTCCCACATTGATATAATTCGAGGATAAGGTGATAAGGGTTCTAAATCCACTCATCCTATATGTTTTGGCCATGTGTAGGTCTTATATTTTACATTATCTTTCCATTTTATTTAAATCGTCAAATTATGAGGTCATTGATGCATCATCATGATGTCATAGATAATTTAATTTATATAATGTCTAAAAATTATAAAAAAATTACTATGATGTATGAAATCTTTTTATATTTCCAATTACTATTTATAATCAAAACTCTGATCTATATAACCCCATGTAAAAATTGTTTTCGTAAAACATATTATGTTTGTGTCATTTTTACTTTTACATTAAATAAAAAGTTATTTATGTCATTTCCCAACCAAAGTGGCTCCATGGGGTCCCCAAGTTGACCCATGGCTTGTCTTGGTCGTCCATGACACATACAATGAGGGTAGGACATGTGTCAAGCTCATCTCATATTATTAAAATATTATTTTTATCTTAAACTACACTAATTACCACTAATCGCGATTAAAAACTTAATAAGTTACTATTCACCAAAAAATTATTTTAATCTCATTTAACCACATTTTAATTCTTAAAGACAACCATATATGTCGGATTTTTGAAATTAAAAACACAAAAGTGGTAAAATTTCATTTAAACGAAAAATCAGTTTTTATAAGTACCACTTAGTGGTTTCACTAATCATCAAAAATTGAAGTTTTTCAGAAAAATACCAAAAATTCACCCTAAGATATATTTGATATTCCAAATTCAAAAATGAAGTCCATTTTACAAAATTCAAAATATATAATTTGAATTAATTAATTTAATAGTTAATTCCCGCTGTCAGAGCAAATAGCGTGTTTTTTTGAAACAATAAGTATCAAAAGATTGACACTAGTTTAAGTCCGATTTCAAAGTGAAATTAATTCCAACGACCACTATTGGATTTAATGGTAAAAATATTATCTAATTTCACTTTAAAACCAATTAAAAAAATAATATTATCATATATATAAATTAGATTAAAAATAGTTTTTGAATTAAATACAACATTTTATACAATTCATAAAAAAATGAACTTTATCGGAAAGATACCAAAAATTTAAACAAAGTAAATTTTGATGTCCTGATTCTAAAGAATAGTTAGTTTTGGTCCAATATAATTTATATGATTGATCAAAACTATATTTAATGACGGTTCTCCGTAAAAAGGTAATTAGTGAACCCTTAGTGAAAATTAGGGTATAAATTCCTAAAATTGAATTCTTTCCGTATTTTAAGCCTTTATCCTTTATTGGGAAAATGTAAAAACATTTAAAACATATATAATCATATTATAGTTATTTCTATCCATTCCCACAGCACAACGACTACTTGGTAACTAACATTTAAAATAATATTATTTTATTAGTTGTGTGCAACCTAAGTTTTCAATGAAACTCATCGTTGCGTATCGAGTACGCTATCGAACGTAGAAAACCCTTTTAATTAAAATTAATATTTAATTCGTAAATATTAATATATTTGAAAATTCTTTATTTTTTAATTACCTGGGATGTTACATAAAGGATAAAACATGAAAAAAATGTATTCATAATAAAATATAAACACTCATTCTTTTATTATGTCATACTATGTCTTTCGTTGCTTTATTAAGAACAAACATTAATAGATATATGTGTTTGAAAAACAGCTTTTTGGACACATACATTTATAAGGGCAGTTCTTATCAATATTTCAAAATGATAGTAACATTTTTCCTCTACATGGGAAGAAATTTTGTGACATGGTGTATTTTTTATTCATGTGTTATGATAATCCATGATAATATTTATATATTGTGTTGTCCACACAACAGATTAAGGAGATGTAGGCCCGCAATTTTCAATGAGTTGCCAACCCAAGTACCTTCTAAACTGGTCGAAGAACCCTTATTGTGGAATGTGAAGTAGAATATGGATTATTTACACTAGAATATCATAGAAACTATAGATATCATGTTCAATAATGAGGGATTTTATGAAATGTTAAAATAGTGGGAGATTTAATAAAATCAATTATTTATTTCTCACTATATTAGTAATCAAGCAATGTTCTAATAATCACCCCATTTATTATTTAAATAAAATGAAAAGCTCACTATTCCTATGATCAATAGTGATTAATGGAAATCTCATACCTCTAACAATATAAAATTATTATTAATGATTACTTTGTGTTTTTGTCACGACCCGTCCTCGGGGCCCGTGCCGTGACTACCCCATGCCCGCCTTCCATAGGCCAGGGGCTGGCGACTAGAACCAAGGCGTAAATCCTGGTTAAAAGGGAAGGCATTACCTTTGTAATGTAAACAATCACACAGAGTACACGCGGAAGAAATAAACACTAAGTAAAAACTGAGTAGAACAGTAAGTGCGGAAAGTAAAAAATGGGCCGGAAATACAAGCCCAACTGTAAAGTACTACTCGAAAGGGAAAACAGCAACTGAAAAGTAAAGCTGCTATGCCGAGCTGTCCACTGGAAATCCCACATGAAGGGTGGGTACAGATAGCTCCTCTGCTCCTTGGGTCCCTCAGTCTGCTCCGAGTATGTCCCGCCCAGTGGTCCACCTCCGGGTACCGCCTCGTCGTCACATCCACCTCTGGGTACCGTCTCGTCGTGAGGTCCTCCTCCGGGTACTATCTCCTCGTATAGTCCACCTCCAGGTACCGTCCAGTCCTCGAACACTCAGCCTCTGTCAGCACTGCCCGTCGTCTGCAACCAACACAACGAGGTGCGGGCATAGCCCGTGCAGGGGTGAGTATAACGATACTCAGTAGGGACCCCGAGACCCTCAAGGTCTCACTAAACCAACAAGGATAACCACAAAGAAGATCTCAACAGATAACCTCTACTTAGGTATATGCCCATACATATACCTAAGTTATCAAGTAACCAATCTCAATCATGAGGAAACACAAGGATTGTGAAATCAACGGATAACCACTACCCGGTTATATGCCCATACATATACCTAAGTTAGCAAGTGACCCATCTCAATCATTAGGTAAACACAAAGTTCAAAAGTCTCAGCTCAAACCGGGATTTTCATTATCGAAACCGTGACTGCTGATGAGTTCCATCTCTAGAGTGTACAGTGGTCCTATCACGACTCCGAGGTACTGCTCACTAACCTAAGTCTGCTGAAGTACTCCTCCTGTCGAGTACCGCGGGTCAGCCACCCAGACACAGTAGTGCTTCCCGCCGAGGTATGTCAACCAAACACAGTAGTGCACACCCCCTGGTAGACTGCTGAGGTACTCTCCAGACGAGTACCGCGGGTCTGCACTGTCACACAGGTAGTGCTTCGTCCTCCATGGGTCTACACCTCAGAAAGTAGTGCTCCGTCCACTGGGCAAGTCGACTCACTCCAAGTCGAGTCGGTCAAGCAGTCGTCAGGTCTCACCTAGTTACACAGTCTCCGTACTCCGCACGCTCGTCACTGGGAGGGTCCGCTCCATTAGCTACAGGCCGATACTCCAAGTATCTCAAAGTCCCACGAAGAAGTATCTCAAAGGACCTCCTCGTCATAGGGATCTCAGCACAACAGACGGTGCTTCAATCTGTTCATGGCGTAGGATAACCCGAAGGCATCCAAACCATTTTTGGATGTTACTATCAGTGAGTATGATTTCATTATCCATAATTGATTGTAGGGATAGTGTGGTTGATATGCTTGTAGTTTTTATTTTACAATTAAAAGAGCTTATAATTTGTTCTTTTTTTATTACATTTTAATGTGAAATAATAAATTATAATTCCTCCCACTATTTTATCACATAAAATGTCACCCACCATTGAACATGGTATGTCTATTTTCCATGACATTATACTAGAATCCATTACTATTCCTCATCACATAACCCCATCAAGAGTTGGTCATGATATTTGATGGTATTCAAGTAGTCATATCTTTGACAACTACGTGTGTGATGCACCATGATATGTTGACTGGAATCCAAAATCGTGAAATCTTGACCTTGTATTTTCTCAACTATTTCCTCAAATATTACACCATATCTAGAAATGGATTCTTAAAAATATGTAATATGGTTATGTCAACATGAAATATTTCATAAGGACTTCTGGTATAAAAGTACATTTCCCAACAAGGGTTGGTCAAACACATAGTTTTAATGATTCTTTCCTTTAATAAAGTTAAGAAATCCTTGGTATAACTAAATATTATTTTTGAGGTATTTTTATCTCTTATACGAGAATTTATTATTACCATTATCAGGTGCTTGTTAATATTATGTGCACCATACTTATGTCATTATCGGTGTCTTGATAATATTTATGTAGATGAATGGTTTGTTTACGTACCATATTGCATGATTGTTTAATTCTGGAATCTTAGGATCATGACAACAGATCCATAATGATAAACCATGCATATGAAAGAAATAAATTTATGAAAAGGTAATGATCATGATATTTTCTAATGGTTTGTTTATATAGTAGTTGGTAAACTATCCCTGGCCCAGGGGAGAAAAACAATGATCATTTTGGATTTGCGTTTACATCATTCCACATGTCCACCTATGTGTCTCCTAGATTTGATTTCATCTGGGATCCAGCTTGAACTGCCTCCATTAGCATAAAATTACCATCCATTAAATATGCCTTTTCTTACTCACATAGAGATGAGGTGTATAAAGAGGTTTTACATATAATTAACATTTTTCACACATGACCAACACATAAATAAGGATAATGCTAGAACAATATGGAATTTAATTGAAATAAAAAAATTAAAAGAAACCATCCAAATACAATGGTCATGGTCTAGATCATTATCATATATGCATGCAATGATATTTACAAATAAATAAAACTATAATTCTATTCATTAATCGTTCTTTTTTATGATAAATAGCACTCAAATCAATTAATTATCAACATTAATTAATCTATCATATTATCTAAATCCCTTTTATGAATATCATTGATATTCACATACAACATAATTTTAAACAAAAATATTAACATTAAATTAACATTGACCATAATTAGTACCTTGGATGCATCGTAATAAATTTCTATTCATAATCACCCTATGAGTTAAAACTAACATCACACTATTGTTATATTTAACACACATATATAAAACACCCATAACGTGTTCTTCGACATCTTTATGGTTGAACGATGGTTCACATCTAAATGGTTTGTATAATATAATAATATATTTCAATAAATCATTAAAATATTGATTTGTACATGGCATATAGATATAACTACATGTTCTGTACTATTGTTCATCGTCTATCAAATTTACACTCCTAGGTAAATGACGTGTTACTGTACTTGAAAAATATTCAGAGTACATGGAATGTCCAATAGAACACACACGGTGTAGTTCTTAATTACACGGTCTATAGCCGGGCAAACCTTGTATGGGGTACACAGTCCCACCCTAACCTGAAGGGAATACATGTTGTGTATAGTGGTCTACATGACGTGTAATTTAGAAACCATGTTCCACTTGTTCTTGGTCAACATACAGAGCGATTAAGAAATAAAAAACTCAATTTAAATGACTCGGATTTGGGGTCCAATCCAAGTGCATTGAACTTTGATGGCATGGAATGTACTGCTGAATACACATATTTTGTTATAGTGTTGTAAGACCAATAATATGGCACCTTCAAATGATACCCTCTATTTTATTTCAAGAAAAATTAAAAGAAACGATTGTTTCCATATGGTGAACATGATCTGGAAGAGGAGGAACAAATGTTGAGATTCAGAATTTTTATAATGATTAACATGAATGGAATCTCATAAATTATTAAATGATTAATCCATCAATGTAATATTTAAATAATTATAAATTACAATATAACCACACCGAAACATCTTTAAGGTTTCATGTGAAGAGGAAGCGTGGTTGGGATGACACCCAACATTGATTTTAACCATGATCAATAATTATTCCAGGATCAATATGATGATGAATTCCAGTCTCCATGGAATGGAATAAATGATTTAGATAATGAATTATTAGGAATGTAACATTTAGAGAGGATCCTACAATTAATGTTTATAATTACATTCATTATTTTCACAATAAAAATAATACATGCATCCTCGATATATTCTTTGTTGATATTTTTGTTCATATAAAATGACACTTATAGATTATCAGGTTTCACTTGTAAGGATCCAAACTAGAATCCTTCTAGTGGTGATCCACACATGCATTGATGTCCTATGATAAACACCACTCTTTATCATGTTTCCAGTGTGGTGAAACGATTGTGTTGTGTCAGTCCTTATTGATCACTTATTATTTAGCCTTGATGAATCCCTCCCATTCACGAGAAGGGAGGGAATTGGATTCAATAGAGAAATTGTTCAGCTCAAAAATTCTCAATTCACTGAGGGTGTGGTTTGGTGCATGGAATAATAGATATATCTTTTTATTTAATAACATGTGGTTTTACTTATATTTTTTATTTTCCTAGTATAAATTATATAACTTCATACCCATATATAAAAATCATTCTATTAAAAATTGTAATTCATCATTATTTATAGTGTTCTAAATTGCGAAAAATGAATTATAAATAAAATTCCACTTCACAATATAACAACATCATTATATTAGTTATATACAACTAGTTAAATAATTATTTATCATCTTTAAAATAATTATTTTAATATAAGAACTTTATTGGTCCTCTCGAAATCCACATTCAGTTTTTTAACAATGGAATAAATAAATAAATAAATTATTCATTATAATAAATATTTTATTTAAAACTAGTAAATAAATATTAATTAAATGGTTAAAAAAATAAATAAAGAATATTGTCCCACAATCTGGTGAATAAATATTAATTTAATTTATGCAATAATTATATCATGAATAAATTTATTCCACTATCTTGAGAATAATATTTATTAATTAAATTTGAAAAGAATTTATCCGAGACCACCAGATTAACAATGCTTGTTACCCTCTAGGATTATTTCTCATTGGAATTATGAGGGATTTCCAAAATACCAACAATATTATCTTGAAACAGGTCAAAGAACCCAAGAGAAATCACATAATGTCACAACAATGAGGCTGTGATGTGGGTCCCGAATACAATCCCTACTAATGAGCATTAAATATTTCTGCTCAAAAACTCAAATCTATTAAACAAAAACTAAGATTCATTAATTCTTTATACATAGGAAGACATCATGAGGATGTTGCGAGTATTGATCGCTAACCCTCTCGATCAATTCATGTGACCATGTTTGTAAATTGTGATCGAGAGAATCCAAGGCTGTAATGCGAAGTGATTGGGGACTCCTAGTGGTTATGTGCTTCATGAGTATTCTGGAGACTAGGCGATTCGTGAACTCATTGATGTGGCTCAAAGACACTAGGATGGGTCATGTTATGTGCATGATGCCAATGAGTAATTTTCATGTCTTTAGTTTTGTCATGTAACTATATTTTTCATTTGACATGTTCCACATATTTATTTTTCAAATGAATTATGGATCCAATCATGGATCCTCAGCTATAGATAATGAAAAGGTAATGATTACTAAGAATCACAATAATGATCCCTACACTCTTATGCGTTCTGATATCAAGATTTTATGGCTATTTTATTCACCATGAATCCAACATTATCACATATCTAGCTAACTTATAATAAGAGTCTGATATTCTAGATGAATGTATCTTTTCCCTCCGTATACCTTAATCTATCCTCTTGTTTGGCGTTTAGCTACTCTGACTACTATCAGATGACGATTACTGAGGATGGTCCGTTGGCATCAACCAAACATCGGGGATTGTCCTATGTGCGGTCCAACTCTCCACTAATATTGGATGGTCATGATATTTCCCAACAACCTATCACTCAGAGCTACTCGAGAATATTTTTTATTCCCTGAAAACTGTTGGTGGAAGGTGGTACTCAATGTTGGACCTTCACCCCCATGGAAAAATCATTGATGAGTGTTAATGTAAATACTATGGATGAAAAAGTAGTCTACAATTTGATGATGATATGCACATCGTTTATATTTATGAACCCATTTGTATATCTCAGTTAATAATCAAACTCTAGCCTATCCTCCATCGAGAAAATACCTATCACTTGTGCCCTGGGTACAACACATTATACCATCCCCATGGTGGCTGGGTGTCAGCGTATGAGATATCTATCAATTGTTTGGCATCCCTCCACATGGGGAGATTTTTTTTGAGTTTCTCCCAAATATTTTTGTTAGTATGATCCTATGCAGAATCTTGTTTTAGTGTAAGATATTATTTTCCATGTGTTCAAGAAACAAAGGAATGAGATAACAATGTGCTCCCTTGTTTCCTTCAAAAACAATATCAAAATATCCCTACGTTTCATCGGGGTAAAACCATGCATATTTACCATTTGTTGGTGTCCCTCCCAGATACATTGAGATGATTTCGGAACATGTTGGGGAATTCTAGAAGCTTTTGATCATTCTTCATGGGGAAATAAAGTGTTCATAGAAGTGTCTTTATACCATACGCTAGTGGTTTTTCTTTCTATGTTTCTAAATAGGTAGCACTACCTAGCTTGGGATGCACACAATTAAATCCACATTATCACCCTAATAACGGTGTCATGCCTCACAGAGGGGTGACATATCAACTTTTATGTAACAATACATGCTCACCATTACCAGATGGTGGTCCATATCTAGCAAGGAAACACTCCATACAAAATTGGTGGCCACTTCAATTCCTTCATGGTTTGATTGGGGATCACATTTGATTCATTGATTAATACATCAATAATCGAATACCAGAACTTGTGTCCTAAAAAATATTTTTATATGACTATAGAGTTAGTCCTATATATTGAAACTCTTTAGAAGTAAAATTTTTGTTATAATGGTGTGACATTTATGACTTCTCTATCACACATATACCAGTTATTATGTCATTAATGATGGAAGAAACTCTCTCAATGAGAGATCATATATTTATTCCCTTCGGGATGGTTTACTTGAATCCACGGTATATAAGATTATTATATATGAATTGTACTCACCACATTGGTTTTCATGACTAATTGGTTGTGTAAAAAATGATTCTTCCATTTCACTTTCTAGTTTCTATGTCATCCTGAATAATCTGATATTTTTGTTAAATGAAATCTCATTGAGGCACATGAGATGTGATTATATTGATGCTTTCTGATACCCCTTATTACCTCACCAAGAATTATTCTTAGGCTTGTATGACGGTTTGACCCAATAGTGTATTGGTATAGTAATCCATTCATGTGTACAAGCATTTATCATTGTCAAATACTCTATATGTGAAATCTATGTATTTGATTGCATATTTTGGAGAGGAATCCCAAATGTGACCTTGCTCAAAAGATATATGTTCAGACAGCAGACCAGATTCTATGGAAGAAATTAGTTCTCCCCTATAGGGTACGAATGAATTTCCTACTAAAATTTGTGAATGAGGGGCCTCCTACAATATTTTATCATTTATTATACTGGTTAGAAAACCTTCTATTATAACTACTTCATCAAATTTTGTGGCTCTAATACTTCTTAGGTTGGTTGGTGATCATGTCCATGATTTGATTACCAAGATGCCTATGGAGACATTCTTTCATCAAGGGGAGCAGCTTCGCCAACCATTCCATGATCTATGGGAATATGGTTTTGATCTTTTGGATCTATTCAAAATTATAAAGCCCTTAATTCTATCCAAGAGGGAATTTTCTATACAAGAGAGGAGAATCCATGTTTTTACGAATGAAGGCCCCCTCTTCCCACAATTCAATGACATGATTGAGGCACTGGAGACGGGTCGACAGCTATCATCTGATTTCAAATCATATATGGATGCTTAGATTGTGATGATATGGAGGTATGAAAATATGACTTCTCAATTGATGTCTAAACAATTATCATCATCAGTCTCCTTGACCACTGGTTGAAGGAGGGTTAATGAGCTATCAAATCTAGTCAAATTTAACAATCACATGGAATAGGTGGGGGAAATTGGAAGGGAGAAACCTCAATTCCCAATTGATTCATCCAACGAAACCCATACCAATATTATTTTTTATATTGATCATCTTTTTATGTAATTCCGTTTTCCTTAATAGAAAACCATAATTTTCCACAACACCATTTTTTTGAGTTTTTTTGATATACTCTAAAATGTAGAGATTACTCCTTCCATTAAATAATATGAATTAAAGAGTTTATCATACATTACAATCATATTCTTCATGTGATAATGTTCAATTATTTTTCATTTGGAATTGCTGGGAGGAATCATCACTTACATTATGATACATTAGCATGCATGTTTTATGTGCAAGGAAATCATTGGGAAATCTGATATGTACAGAAGGATGGGTTCATTTCATATATGAGGAGATCAAATAGAATGTGAAAGAGACATATATAAGCCCTAAAAATAACATTCACTAGCATTAGTTTGGCATCATTATATTAAACCTGCAATTTCATTAGCTTATGGTCAAATAGTTTGTACAGGTTTTTTCTTTATTGTATGGTATTTTAGAATAGACCTTCTATTTCTATAGTTTACTGTATTTTAGCTTAGACCATGTATTTCATTAGTTTAGTGTCTTTTATTCATACTTTATATTACCTATGTTTATGGAAATTATGCTCATACATTCTATTGCTTTTGTTTAGGGACATCTATCCCATGGCTACACTTTCATCAGTTTAGGTTTTTTTATCTCAGACCTTCTATTTCCTTATATTATGGTCTTTTATTTCAGACCTTTTGTTGATTTAGATTAGTGTATTTTACCTCGTACCATCTATTAATTTAGTCTAGGTTATTTTATATCATACATTATGTTGCTTTATTCTAGGGTCGTTTAGATCAAACCTTCTATTTCTTTAGTATGTGGTCTATTATCACATACCTTTATATAATGTGGGTCTGCCATGATAAAACGTACTAAAAAAACTATGGGTTTTTGGGTTCGACCATGGTACTTATAGGGATCAATAGGATTATAGTTCATTTTATGTAAGGGGTGACTCTTTCAGTTGTGGGGTTCAGTCACATGTGAGTAGGTAACATTGCCGGGAAAATATATCCCCACTCTTCTCTAATGGATATGGAAGATTCATCGGGATAATATGTTTGTGGGGAAAATACTAGAGAATTTTGGCCAACCGTGATAGTTGGGGTGTGGTTAATGAAAATTATAATTCAGAAGATTCATCTGAATGATAAGGAATGGGGTAGGCATATTAAGTATGTCCCATGACACTATGGGGCTCTCAGGTTCATCCACGGTGTCGTTGAGGATCAAAAGGATTATGATGATCATTATACTGGGACATGATGTATCTATTTGGTGGGAATGATCCCTATCATAAATATCAAGTCATAGAGAAGAGATTTTTTTCCTTTATAGGGGCTATGAAATATTTTGGAAGGCTCAAACATCATGATGATGGTTTTGGATATGAATGGAAGTCTATCGATGAAGGGTTCCAGCTCCATAGGGAAACATATATAATAATATGAATACTCGAGCACTATTCCATATGGTTTTGAATCATGAGGTTGAGTCATCAATAGATTCTATAACGAAGGATTGCATTCTGACATTGATAATACAATCAAATTATTGTGATGAAATGTCAAGCGTATGAGATTTCCTTGGATAGTCATATATGGAGACTGTAAATCGTATTCCAAATCAGTATAGCCAGGAAGAAGGTATTGTTAAGTCACCTTAGGGTAACCAATAACAAAATTGATTATAAGGTTCCCCCATGATGATTCCATGCTCGCAAGAATCATAAATCCCTTTACATCGAGTTAGGATGTCGCTGATTGGTATGTATGATCCATCACATCAATAGGACGACCAAGCATAGAGATCTATTTTACACTTCATGTGTAATGATATATTTGCGATGACATGATATTATCCTGATCATGAAGTGAGATATTTGGAAATTGATTGATCCAAGAAGGGTTCGAGCACTAAAATATTTGTTCCACCCCCTGTCGAACATATTCATATGGTGAAGAGATGTGACAAACCAGTCCTCAAAAGTTTTCCTATATTAGGGGGTCTATAGAGCATTGATTGAAATTTAATATGGTAACAATGTAAACCCTATGACCTTTAGGTGTTATTTACTAGTAAAACATTTTTTCCAAACCTCTGTAGATGAAGAGTTTATTAGGTTATTAGACATCTTTTTCTCAAATGTTCCACTGTGATTTTTCAGCCTGATGAGTTTTGTTTCACATTCATTAGTAGTTTCAAGTATTATAATTCAAAATATAATGTGTTTTAGTTTATGTTCATATAGATTTTAATAATGTGTGATCCATTTATGACCATGTCACTTTTCCTTGGTATGTGGGTGTTTCCCAATAGGTTCATTAGTTTAGCCAGGATCATGAGTACACCTACATCTCGTTGAACAAGCAATGAAGAAATCATAAATCATGGATCAATGATGTTAGGTCATCAAGGATGATATGGGACAGTAATTAATGGGATGACGTATAATACAATGTTATGTTGGGTTCCACCTTAGTGATGTATGGTTTACATGAATCATAAATACATTTTTACAAGGCCATGATGTGTCCGGTTGGTGGGTCTGAGCCCACGTATTAGTAGCCTGACCATGAAGAGATATATATTTTCCACTTCATTTTTAGGATAAAGGATTGAGATGACCTGAGATGCTTCAGATAAGAATTGTGGGACCCTGATTGAGGACCATTATAAGATGATGAAATCCCTTTTTTCTCTGGCTCCCCAGGGTGAGGCTCTTAGGTTCCTCAGATAACATGGGATGATGGAGTTTGTCTACATAGTCTATAATCATGTAGTGTGTACATTCATATCAATGGAGTTCAAAATCATGTGTTAAGGAAATTAGAACAGACAGGAAGTCTGGTATTGTTATAGATGGGATTATGGTTGACATCAATGGTGTCACTTCATGACTCGTGGGAGTGAGAATGAGGCGACATGTAGTTCTTCAAGTACCATTTAGTTTAACATCATGCGGCCTATAAATAATTCCATGCATTTAATGACCTTTAGTAAGAAATATTTGGGGTAGTTTACTATTGTGTGGTAGGGAAAAATGTTGATACTTATGGTTCATGTGATTAAGACCACAAGATGGAGTCCCGAATGGATATGTTCAATGTGTTTCCATAAAGAAACATAAAATCAATGATGAAAAAAGATGATTCAGTGACAGTAAGAATCATTCTATGATAACTCAATGATATGGGGCCAAATGAAGTTATTCCCATTTCTGGGGATGAAGAAAAAATGATTGGGTGTTACTATGTATCTCATGAGGATGATAATCAAGCCACATTTAGTTTTGTGTGTTAAATTCGGTTTAATGTCATGTGTAAAGGACGTGATGTGTACCCATATTTCTAGGTCATTAAAGTAATATCCTACCACAATTCATAATCCCACATGAGCTATGGTCAGTGTGAGAAATAAATAGCAGAGTGTGTTTCATTATAGTGAAGAGGCAAAAGTAGGGTTATATTTAGGGAGTTTTTTATGATGCAATGGCTGGGAAATATATAGTATCATGGAATCCATATGTATCTTTTTGGTAATTACAATAAAACCGCACTTATTTCTAGATGAACTTTTTAGTTTAATGTCATCTGGTAAAGACTAATTTCCATGTCGTATAATGTCATGAATTCGAACATTTCCATGAAATTTCATGTATTTTGGTATGGACATTGGATCTCACATTGTGAAACGAAGATAATCTTATGGTTTGGCCAAGAATTATGGCTACAAGAATCACTTTGTATCCTATTATGATAGTAATAATTCCATACATATTTCCCACAATTATTTGTTGTTTAACATCATGAATTAGTGATGATAATATTAAATGTAGTTTAAAATCATAGTATGGGGAAGATGGTGAACCAACGCAATGATGATGAAATAGATAAGGTCCATGAAACATTAGGATTCAACTAATGAAGGATTCCAACATATCCCACTAGGTTGGGAATATAGACCATGTAGTTTTGGAAAAGGAAACAATTTACGTATGATTTTAAAATAAAAATATGTGGGAATTATCTCATGTTGATAGTATCATCTAGGCCTAGGATTATAGATACATGAATCACTGCATATCCTATACCGATACAAATCAAGCCACACATAGTTCATAGAATTATTTGTTGTTTAACGTCAAGTGGTAATGATGTGGGTGGTAGGATGAAGTCCCAAAGAGAATTTACATGGTGTGATAAAGAAAACACTATGTGAATGGGGACCAAAGTGAACCACACCATCCCATGTATACCCCGAAGGGGTTCAAGCTATGTATCTGTTACAAAGGTAGGATTTGTGGTGCCTTTGGATAGAGATGAAGACTATATGTTTGGCCATTCCTAAATATACCATTACAATTTGAATCAATATACATGATTAATAGAAGGACTATGTCATTTAACATCATGTGGACCAGAACAATTTCTGTGTAGTTTAACATAATTAAAAAAGTTGTGTTTCCATGTTCTTTAATGTCATGAAATAAAGACGAGTTTCAGTGTAGTTTAACATCATGAAAATCCAACCATCTATACAGACACATCACTTGAACCCCTTCTTTGTATACATTTCATGGTGTGGTTCTCATTGGTCCCCATTAACATCAATGTTTGTTTTATTACACCATGTACATCCCCTTTGGGAACTCATCCTACCACCCACATCCTTACCACATGACGTTAAACAACACAAAATTCTATGAACTATATGTGTCTAAATTCTTATTGTCATAGGATATGTAGTGATTCATGTATCTATAATCTTAGGACCATTTGTAACTATAAAAATGTGAAAATTCCCACATATATGTATAGTACAATCCTAGATACAGTGTTTCCTTTTTAATAACTACATGTTCTTTGATTCCTAACTAGTTTGGATACGTTCGAAACCACCTTTGGTTGATGCTTGATGTTTCATGGACCTTATCTATTTCATCATCTTCGTGTTGGATCACCATATTCCCCACCACATTATTTTAAGCTGCATTTAATATTCTCATCATTATTTCATGATGTTACACAACAAAAAATTATGAGAACTATGTATGGAATGATTAGTGTCATAACAGGACACCGAGTGATACCTATAGACATAATTCATTTCCAAACCGTAGGATTATATTCCTTTCACAATGTCTAATCCAATGTCTTTACCAAAAGAAATGAAACTTCATTTACATTTTTCGTACCACATGAAATTATAATACATGTTAATTATCCTTTACCACATGAAATTTTACTGAACAGTCCATCTAGAACTATGTATGGTTTTCTTATCATTAAAAAAAATTAAATTGGGATGCCTTGATCGTATATATTGCCCATCCACTACATCATACCAAACTCCCTTACCATAACCCCTCTTTTGTATCTTCGATATAATGAAACCCACACTGCTCCTTATTTCTCACACTAACCATAGCTCACATGGGCATATTAATTGGGGTAGGAGATTACATTAATAATCGATACATAGGGGTATACATCACATCCTTTCCACATGACATTAAACTGCTTGTAACTCTCAGATCTAAATGTGGCATTATTTTCATCCTCTTGAGATACATAGTAACACAAAAACATTTTCCCCCCAGTCCCAGAAATGGTTATACACTCATTTGGCCCCATTTCCATGAGTTATAACCGAATGAGGCATGTTGTCACTAATAATCCATTGGCCTTAATTAATTTCAGGATGATTTATGGAACCACATTGTGCATTTCCATTAGGGACTCAATTTTATGGTATAAATTCCATGACCCAAAACAAATCACATATGTCCCTAAAAGACAATATTAAACTATGACACGTCGTTATTACTGCATGAAATTAAACTTCATTGGATTATTTCCACGACACATGATGTTAACCTACACGGTCCATCAAAAACAACATGTGGCATCACTATCATTCCAATGAGTCATAGAGTGACACACATGTTCTCACCCATATTTACAGCTACAACTTTACTGCATTTCATGTTAGTTCTAATTTCCTTAAAGCAAGTTGTTAACCTGTATAGATTTAAATGTCCCCACTAAATGATAGAAAACAATGCAGACCAACCCCATCATCCCACCTTATTAGAGGACCCTGAGAGCCTCACCCTGGTCATCCTAAGAAAAAAGTGCATCCATCATCTTATTAAGAACCTCAATCACTGTCCCACACATCTGGTATGAATCATCACATGTCTTCTCAAACCATTCTCTACCATTGATGTGGTGAATTTATCTCTCTTCTTGGACATGCTACTGATATAGTAACACAAACCCACAAACCAGAGACATAACGGCCTGGTGAAAATGTATTTATGATTCGTGTGAATCTTACATCACTAGCTTTGAACCCAATCCGCATTGTTTTATAGGTCATCAAAATATTGATTGTACAATTTCATTACTCATGAACTATGAACCCTGATCCCTGGTTATTGACATTTCCATTTCCCATACCAAGAACAAGTAACATGATCATAAACCATCACACATTTTTCAAATCTCTACGACCTTAAAATATACACATTATAGTCTAAATCACAATACCTGAAACTACTAATGGAAGAGACACAAATCACATGAAGCTGAAAACTAACTATTGAAAAGTGTAGAAAAATCCATATAATAAACTAATTAACTCTTAATCGTCATATTTTTGGTAAATTTGGGGTACATTTAAATAACACATAAAGCTCATAGGGTTTTCTCAGTAGCAATATTAAAATCCAATATATGATCTATGGACCCCCTAATCTAGGAAAAAAATTTAGGAATTGTTTTTAACATATCTTCACCATATGAATATGTTAGAGAGGTGGTGGAACATATATTATGGTGCTTGAACCCTTCATGGATCATGATTTTTCGAAATATCACAATTCATCATCTCGATAATCTCATGTAATCGAAATTATTTCATTACACGTGAAGTGGAAGATAGATCTCTCTTCTTGGTATTGCTACAAATTTGAGGCATCGGTCCCACCACTAAGCGACATCCTAGCTCGATGAAAATCTATTTATGATTCTTGTGACCTTGACATCATCATGGTGGAACCTAACACCCCACTGTGTTATAGGTTCCTCCAAGGAGAATTTCCTATACATTCCTTATGGATTGAGAGATTTGTAATATGAATTATAGTCTCTATATTTGACTATCAAAGCAGATCTGATATCCTTAACATTTCATCAAAATATTTTTTTATGATTCTAAAATCTGGAATGCGATCCTTCATTCTAAAAATGGTTGACATCTTTAACTCATGATTCAATACCACATTAGATAGGGATCGAGCATTCCAATTATGATCTATGTTTCCCTATGGTGTTGGAGAAATTTGTGGATAGCCATCAATTTATACCCAACACCATCATCATTATGTTTGTGGTTTCAAAAATATTTCATTTCCCTAGGAAAGGAATAGAAATCTCTTCCCTTAGCCATGCTATTGATGCAAGGGATTAGACCCCCGAATGGAATCATCATTGTCAATTATAAATAACCTCATAATCCTTGTGATCCTCAATGAAAATGTGGAGGAACCTAACACCCCCATTGTGTCATGGGACATACCCAATAAGCTAACCCCTTTCTGTATCATTCAAATGAAGCTTCTGCATTTTAATTTTTCATTCCCACACCCAAACTATCTATGTTGTCCTGGATTTCCTAGTATTTCACCCACAACCATATTCTCCACATTAATACTCTGTATCCCAGGGAGGATAGTGGGGGATACTGTTTCATGGACATCTTATCAACTCACAATGGACTTAACCATCCAACCAAAAGAGTCACCTATTACATAAAATGAACTCTGATCCTTGTGATCCCTATAAGTACTATGGTAGAACACATAAACCCATAGTGTTTTGAGTGATTTTTAGCATGCTATTCCCATATTATACAAATTTATGTGCTAAAACACCCAAAAATGAAGCAAGAGAAGGGTTGATATAAACGACCATATTCTAAAGCAATATAATTTATAATCCAAAAGAACCTAACTAGTGAAACTCAAAGTCTGAGATAAAAGTCCCTAAACTAAATCAACAATATGTCGGAACTAAAATACAATAAAATAATGAAATTGAGGGTCATAGATTAAAAAAATATATTGAAGAAAGTGAAGGCCTAAGATAAATGAACACAAACTAAATCAATTGAATGTATGAGCTTAAAATCCCTAAACATAGATAATAGAATGTCTAAGTTAAAAGACACTAAACTAATGAAACATAAGGTCTGAGTTAAAGACCCTAAACTAAACTAATAGAACGTCCAAGCTAAAATACCATACACTAATGAACAAAAATTGTTTAATCATTGTGACCCTAAGCTAATGAAATAGCTAGTTTAATCCACATATCCCAAACTAAATCATGTGAACGTTATTTTATGTTCCCTTATATATCCATTTAACATATGAGTTGCCCACCGCGGATATGAAATGAACATATCCATCAATACTTATCTCAATCCTCATTGATTTCCCCATTCAACAAACATTCATTCACATATATCGTGATATAAGTGATGATCCACCCCAAAAATTCCTAATAAAATATAATTTTAATATATCACATTAATAATAAGATTGGATAGTAATATAAACTCATTATTTCATATTAATGACCGGAGGGTGGAATCTCAACATTTTGGAGTGTCTCTAAATACACCAACAAAAAAATATGGTGTAGTAAAATATTATAGATTTTGATTAAGGAAAACAGAATTACATCCTTAGATTACCAATAGATAACATAATTTTGTAATGTGTTTAGATGGATGAATCAATTGATAATTGATGTGTCTCCCTTACAATTTCCACCTCCTATTCCATAGGATAATGATATTCGACTAGAGTTGTTCGATCCTAACCCATCCTTCCCCTAGTGGCCAAGGAAACCGATGATGTGGAACGATTATAATTCAATTGATAAATCATTTTTTCATTCCTCCATATCTTCACCATCAATTCATCCATATGGGATTTCAAATCAGATGATAGCCAAAGACCCTTTTCTACCACCTCCATCATCTCAATAAATTGTATGCAGAGGGGGGCCTCATTCAAAAAATCATTCAAGATCCTCTCATATATATAAATGTATCCCTAGGATAGAATGAATTTCTTTATAATTTTTAATAGATCCTACCGATCGCAACCATCTTCCGCTAGATCATGGAATGGACATAAATCATCTCCCCCTGAAGACAGAATGTCTCCATAGGAGTCTCAGTAATCATGTCATGAATATGATCATTGACTAACCAGAGACATGAGTGACCCTTAGAATATGATGAATTGGTTGTGATAGACTGTTTACTATCTAGAAGAATAAATGATAAAATTGTGAAGGATGCCCCAAATTGCAATCATTTTGTTGGAAAATAATTCATAGTGTACACATTAGTAAAAAATTTCCCAACAGAATTTGGTCTGCTGTCTGAACATCTATCATCCGAGTGAGGTCACATGTGATATGCCTCTCCAAAATATGATATCAGATACATTGATCCTACATATAGAGGTGTTGCAATTGATAGAGGCTTGTATACATGAAGGGCCTGCTGTACCAATACTCCTTTGAATTAAACCATCATCCAAGCAAAAGAATAATCCTTTATAAGGCAAAAATGGGTATCAACAAGCATCTATATATTAACATCTGATTTTCCTTCATGATTTATCATTTAACATAACTATCAAATGATGCCAGGATTCCATTACCCATGGAAACTAGGCAATATAATGGGAGAAACAATTTTTACACAACCAATTTGCTGAGAGAACCGATATGGTAAGTAATGTTCATAGATAATATGCTCATATATCATGGCTTCAAGGACGCCATACCAATATAAAACTATATATGATCTATAATTGAGAGAGTTACATACATCATCAATTTCATAAAACAACTGGTATACATGAGATCGAGAAGTATAAATTATCACAGCATCATAACACACCTTTGTCTTCTAAATAGTTTCAGGATATATGACTTACTGTAGAGACATAAAACAATATTTTTTCGGGTACATGGTCTGGAATTCGGGAATTTTTGTATTACTCATAGAAAAAAATGTGATCCCCAATCAAACCAAGAAGAAATTTACGTTGACACCAAATTTTAATGAAGTTTTTCCATTCTAGATATGGCCCAACATCAGGTAAAGGTGAGCATGTAATGTTACATAATAGATTAGATGTCTCCCCTCTATGAGGCATGCCACCATTATTAGGGTGATAATGTGGATTCCTTAGTGTGCATCTCATGCTGTGTAGAGAAACCTTTTTAGAAACATATAATGAAAAACCACTACCCTAAGGTCAAGAGATAACTCTATGAACACATGATTTCTAGATGAAGAATGATCCCCAAAATCCATAATTCCCCAACATGTTCCTAAATAATCAAAATGTTTCTTGAAGGGACAACAAAAAGTTAAAATTATGCATCATATTACCCTATTGCTATGTTGGAATATTTTGATCTAGTATTTGAAGGAAATAAGGAATCACATTATCAGATCTTTCCACAGTTTCTTCCACACAATGAATAGAATGTCTTACACTAAAACCAGATTCTGCATAAGATCATCCAAAAAAATGTTGGGAGAAACTCATAAAAAATCTCTCCGAGTTGAATGATTCCCACCAGTTGATATATATAACAAAGGCTGATACCCACCCCACTATGGGGATGGCGGAATGTGTTGGTCAAAAGGCAACATTGATAGATCATATCTTGATGGAGGATAAATTAAACATTCTCTTGCTATATTTTTTGGTCTTTTAGCTCGTAACATTTTATAATATGGGGAATGTATGACAAAAATTAGTCAATACACTATGTGTTATTGAGTTTTACCATGTTAATTATAGGGATCATGAGGATCCAAGATCTTTTTATGTATGGTGTCACTAATTTGGTAGGTGGGTTATATCCTTTGTGAGTTGGTAGCATTGTTGTGGAAATATATTCCCCACTCTTCTCTAAGGGATAAGGAAGATTCATGCGGATATTATGATTGTGGGGGAAATACTATCGAATCTAGGCCAAACTAGATAATTGGGGTTTGGGTAATGAAAATTACAATGCAGAAGCTTCATCTGAATGATACGGAATGGGGTAGGCTTATTGGGTATGTCTCGTGATAGTATGGGGTCGTCAGGTTCATCCACAGTGTCGTTGAAGATAATACGGGTTATGAGGATCTTTATATTGGGCCAAGATGTATCCATTTTATGGGTCTAATCCATTTATTCAATATCATGGCCTAGGTAAGATATTTGGTTTCCTTTTTAGGGGATATGAAATACATTTTAAGCCTAAAAACTCATGATGATGTTGTTGGGTATGAATGGAAGGCTTTCAATGAATGGTTCACGCACCATACGGAAACATAGATCAGAATTTGAATTATTTATCCCTATTACATGTGGTTTTGCATCATGAGGTAGAGCAACCAACAATTCTAGAACAAATGATTGCATTCCAGATTTGGTAATGGGATCAAATTATTGTGATGAAATGTCGAGGGTATAAGATCCACTAGGATAGTCAAATATGGAGAATGTAAATCTTATTCTAAATCCCTCTGGGCATGAGGATGGTATTGGAAAGTCACCATAAGGTATCCACTAATGCAATGGGTTGTTAGGTTCCACCACAATGATGGTAGGCTCACATGAATAATATATCTCATTACATCGATCTAGGATGTCACTGATAGGTGGGTCTTGTCCCTCACATCAGTAACACGGCCAAGTAGAGAGTTCCATTTTCCACTTCATGGGTATTGAAATATTTGCGATAACATTTGATTCTCCTGATCATGAAGTCATATATATGGAAAATTTAAGATCCTATAAGGGTTCAAGAAACATAATATTTTTTCCACCACCTGTCGAACATATTCATATGGTGAAGTGATGTGAAAAACCACTACTCTAAATTTTTCATAGATCAGGGTGTCTAGAGAGCATAGATTGGAATTTAATATGGCTACAATGTAAACCCTATGTTCTTTATGTGTTATTTACTTGTACCCCATTTTTTCCAAAGCTCTGTAGATGAAGAGTTTATCATTTTATTAGTCAGATTTTTGTCAACTGTTCCATTGTGAGTTTTCAGACTGATGAGTTTTGTGTCACTTTCATTAGCAGCTTCAGGTATTGTGATTTAGACAATAACGTGTTTTATTTTATGGTCATATAGATTTAACGAATGTGTGATTAGTATATGATCATTTCACATGGTCTTGGTATGGGGTTATTTCCCATGAGGTTTAATAGATTAGCCGGTTTCAAGAGTACTCCTACATCAAATTGAACGAGTAATGGAGAAATCATAAATCATGGATCAATGTTCTTTGGTCATGAGTGATGATATGGGACAATAATTAATGTGATGACCTATAAAACAATTCGGTGTTGGGTTCTACCATAGTGATATAAGGTTCACACGAATCATAAATACATTTTTACAATGACATGATGTCTCCTGTTGGTGGGTTTGGGCCCCCGTATCAGTAGCCTGACCAAGCTGAAATATATATTTTCAACTTCATGATAGTTGAAGTGTTTGAGATGACCTAATATGCATAATATCATTAGTTTGGGACACTAATTGAGGTTCTTAATGAGATGATGGAATCCCTTTCTTTCTGTAGAGTTCTAGGGTGAGGCTCTTGGGGTCCTCAAATAACGTGGGAAGATGGAGTTGGTCTGCATAGTTTATTTTAATCTAGTGGGAACATTCATCTCTATGGAGTTTAACATCATGTGTTAAGGGAATGAGAACTGGAATGAAATGTAGTAATGTTGTAGTTGGGATTATGGGTGAGAACATGGGTGTCACTTCATGACTCGTGGAAGTGAGAGTGAAGCGACATGTAGTTCTTGAAGGACCATGTAGTTTAATATTATGCAGAAAGGAAATACTTCAATGCATCTTATTGTCATGTAGTAATAAATATGTGGTTTATTTTTAATATTTTGTTTTAGGGACATATGTGGATAGTTTTGGGTCATGTGATTTACTCCATAATATAGAGTCCCTCATGGATATGAGCAATGGGGTTTCATATAGCAACCTGAAATTAATGACGGACAATGAAGATTTAGTGACAACAATAATATTTCTGAGATAACTCAAGGATATGTGTCCAAATGAGGGTATACTTATTTCTAGTCCTGAATAGAAATTTATTGGGTGTTACTATGTATCTCATGAAGATGAGAATCAAGATACATTCAGTTTTGAGAGTAAAATGCAAATTTAATGTCATGTAGAAAAGACATGATGTATACCCCTGTTTCAAGGATATTATAGTAACCTCCAACCACAATTCATAATCCAACATGTGCTATGGTCAGTATGAGAAATAAATATAAGTGTGTGTGTCATTATTGTGAAGAATAAAAAATCTGGTAATAATTAGGGAGTTAGGTATGATTCAGGTGTTGGACAATATATATGATCAAGGAATCCCTATGTATCTTTTTGGGAAGGATAATAAAATCATAATTAGTTCATGAATGACCATTCAGTTTAACGTCATATGGTAAAGACTATTTTCGATGTAGTATAATTTGATGCGAATGAGCATTATCCATGAAGTTTCATGTCTTTTGGTAAGGACATTGGATCACACATTGTGAAAGGAAGATAATCATGTGGTTTGGCCAAGAATTATGGCTACAAGATCCACTATGTATCCTGTTATGACAGTATTCATTCCATACGTAGTTCTCATAATTATGTGTAGTTTTACATTATGAATTAATGATCATAAAATTAAATGTAGTTTAAAATGGAAGTATGAGGAAGATGGTGAACCGACGCGATGTTGGTGAAATAGATATGGTCCATGAAACATCAGGCTTCAACCAAAGAAGGTTTCCAACATATCCCAACATGGTACGAATAAATGACCATGTATTTATACATATGATTGTAAAAAACGTATATGTGGGAATTATCTCATGTTGATAGATTCATCTAGGACTAGGATTTTATATAATGGAATCACTACATATCCTATGTCGATAGGAATCATTCCACACATAGTTTATAGAATTTTGTGTAGTTTAACATCATGCGGTAAGGACGTGGGTGGAAGGATGAGGTCCCAAAGGGGATTTACATGGTGTGATAAAGCAAACAATGATGTGAATGGGGACCAAAGCGAACCACAACATTCCATGTATACCTAGAAGGGTGTTGAGCTATGTTTCCATTACGAAAGTAGGATTTGTGATACATTGGGATAGACATGAAGACTAATTGTTTGGTCATTCCTACATATCCCATTACATTTGGAATCAATCCACATGATTAATAGAAGGACTATGTCATTTAACAACATGTGGACTAGAAGAATTTCCGTGCAGTTTATCATTATTTGTATGGATGAGAATCCTTTCTTTTTAATGCAATGAGGTAAAGACGAGTTTCAATGTAGTATAACAACATGATAATCCTACCTTCTTTACAGACACTTAGCTTGAACCCCTTCAAAGTATACATGGCATGGTGTGGTTCGCTTTGGTCCCCATTGACATCAAGGTTTGTTTTATCACACCTTGTACATCCCCTTTGGCACCTCATCCTACCACCATCATCCTTACCAGATGACGCTAAACTACAAATAATTCTATGAAATATGTGTGTCTTGATTCTTATCGGCATAGGACATGTAGTGATGCATGTATCAATAATCCTATGCCCATATGTATCCATAAAAATGATATAATTACAAAATATATGTATGGTACAATCCTTTTTATAGTGTCTCCTTTTTCATAACTACATGTTCTTTGATTCCTAACAAGTTGGGATACAATGGAAACCATCTTTGGTTGAAGCTTGATGTTTTATGGACCTTATCTATTTCATCATATTCGCCTTGGTTCACCATACTCCTCAACACTTTTATTCTAAACTACATATAATATTATCACCATTATTTTATTATTTTATACTACATGGAATTATCAGAAGTACATATCGAATGATTAATGTCATAAAAACGCATAGAGTTATTCCTGTAGCCATAATTCATGGCCAAACCATTGGATTAGATTCCTTAAAAATGTTTTATCCAATGTCCTTACCAAATGAAATAGAACTCCATTTCCAATTTTTATACCACAAGACATTATATTGCATTGAAATTAGTCTCTAACACATGATGTAAAACTGGATGGTTTATCTATAACTATGTATAGTTTTATTATCATCCCAACAAGATACATTGGGATGCCTTGATCCTACATATTGTCCAGCCACTATATTATACCAAACATTCTTATTATAACCCCTCTTATGTCTCTTCTCTATAATGAATCCCACAATGCTGTGTATTTATCACACTAACCATAGTTCACATGGTCTTATGAATTCTGGTAGGATATTAATTTAATAACCATGACTTATGGGTTAACATCACGTCCTTTCAACCTTACATTAAATTGAATGTAACTCACAAAACTCAATGTGGATTGATTCTCATCCTCTTGAGATACATAGTAACACACAATTTTTTTTCCCATGCACATAAATGGTTATATCATCATTTGGCCCCATATCCTTCAGTTATCACCAAAATATGCAAGTGGTCACTGAAACATCATTGGTCTTCATTAATTTCGGGTTTCTTTATGGAACAACATTGCACATCTCGATTAGGGAATCCATCTTATGGTCTAAATGCCATGACCCAAAACATTCCACATGTTTCCATATAAAAAAATATTAAACTACACAACATCTTTCTTACAGTACGACATTAAACTGCATGGAGGTATTTCCTTGCCAAATAATGTTAAACTACATGGTTCTTCAAGAACTACATGTCGCTTCATTATCATTCCAACGAGTCATAGAGTGACACACATGTTCTCACCCATAAGACCAATTACAGAATTACTGCATTTCATGCCAGTTCTAATTTCCTAAACACATGATGTTAAACTCCATAGAGATGAATGTTCCCACTACATGAATATAAACGATCCAGACCAACTCCATCATCCCACATTATTTGAGGACCCCGAGAGCCTCACCATGGAACACCAGAGAAACAAGTTCTTCAATCATCTTATTAAGAACCTCAATCAATGTCCCACACTTCCGGTATGAATCTTCTCTTGTCATCTAAAACCTTTCACACCCTTGATGTAGGAAATATATCACTCTGCTTGGTCATGCTACTGATATGGTGGCTCAGACCCACCAACCAAAGACATCTTGGCCTGGTGAAAATGTATTTATGATTCGTGTGAATGTTACATCACTAAGGTGGAACCCAACCCCACATTGTTTAATTGGTCATCCAAATATTTATTGTCCCATATCATCATTCATGAACTAAGAAAATTGATCCAAGAGTTTTGATATATCCATTGGCCATTCAAAAGGATGTAAGAGTACTCATGAACAAGGCTAACCTAATGGAACTCTTGGGAAGCACCCCCACACCTGACCAAGATACACGATCTTAAACTGATCACACTTTTGTCAAATATATAGGACCTTAAAGTAATACACATTATAGTCTAAATCGCAATACCTGAAACTGCTAATGGAAGAGACTAAAAACTCATCAGGATGAAAAATAACAATGGGAGAGTTGAGAAAAATCCTTCTAATAACCTGATAATCTCTTCATCTTCAGTGCTTAGGAAAACATGGGGTACTTTTAAATAACACATTAAAATCATAGTGATTACTTTGTAGCTGTATTAAATTCCAATATATGCTCTATGGACCCCATGGTCAAGGAAAAAATTTGAGGAATAGTTTCTAACTTCTCCAAGACATATGAATAAGTTTGAGAGGTGGTGGAACAAACATAATTGTGCTTGAACCATTCTTGGTTCATACATTATAAAAATATCACACTTTGTGATCTAGGTCATCTCAATTCATCACAAATATTTCATTACTCATGAAGTGGAAAATAGATATCTCTTCTTCGTTGTGCTACAGATGTGAGGGATCATAACCACCAATCAGTGACATCCTAGCTCTATGTAAAGAGATTTATGATTATTTTTACCATGACATTATCTTGGTGGAACCTAACACACCATTATGTTATAGGTTCCGTCAAAGAGAATTTCCTATACATTCCTCATGGCCAGAGAGATTTTTAATATGATTTATGTCACCATATTTGACTATCAATGTGGATATGATATCCTCACAATTCCATCCTATTATTTTGTTCTGATTCTAAAAGCGGGAATCTGATCCTTCATTCTAGAAAATTTTGATTGCTCCAACTCATGAATCTAAACCACTTGGAATAGGTCTGGAGCATTTAGATTATGATCTATGTTTCCCTATGGTGTTGGAACCCTTTGTGGATGGCCATACATTTATACCCAACACCATCATCATGAAGTTTGAACCTTAAAAATATTTTCATATCCCATTGATAGGAAACCGAATCTCTTCCCTTGGCCATGCTATTGATGCAAGGGATCGGACACACCGACTGGAATCATATTTTCCTAGTACAAAGATCCTTATAATCATTATGATCCTCAACGACACTGTGGAGGATCCTAACACACCCATTATGTCATGAGACATACCCAATAAGCCAACACAATTCTGTATCATTTAGATGAAGCTTCTTCCTTTTAATATTCATTTCCCACACCCAAAGTATCTATGTTGTCCTAGATTTCCCAGTATTTCCCCCAAAACCATATTATCCTGATGAATCATCTGTATACCGTGGAGAAGAGTGGCAGATATATTTTTATGGACATGCTACCAAGTCAAAATGGACCTAACCTACCAACCAAAAGAGTCACCCCTTACATAAAAGGTACTTTGAGCCTCATGATCCTTATAATTACCATGGTAGAACTCAGCAACCCATAGTGTTTAGAGTAATTTTTGGCTTTCTAGCCCCATATTATACAAAGGTATGTACTAAAAGACCCAATGATGAAGCAAGAGAATGTTTTATCTAATCCATCCTAAACTAAATCAATAGAATGTATGAGCTAAATGATCCTATACTAAATCAACAGAATGACTGAGCTAAAAGACCCTAACCTAAATCAACAATAAGTGTAATCTAAAATAACCTAAAATAAAGAAATATAAGGTCATAGATAAAAAACATATACAGAATAATGATAAGGAATGAGATAAAAGAACCTAAACTAAATCAATAGAATGTATGAGCTTAAATTCCCTAAACATAGATAATAATATGAATAAGCTAAATTACAATATACTAATGAAACTGAAGGTCTTAACTAAATGAATCAAAACTAACTTAATATAAGGTGTAAGATAAACTTCCACACACTAAAGAAAATAATGGATTGAACTATGTGACCCTATGCTAATGAAATAGCTGGTTTAATCCCCAGACCCCAAACTAAAGAATGTGAATGTTAATTTTTGGGCCTATATATGACCCATTCACATTCGAGATTCTCTTCACAGAAATGAAATGAACCCATCCTTCAACACATATCTCCTTCCGCAATGATTTCCCCACACAACATACATTCATGCTCATATATTGTAATGTGTGGGAATATCTTTAAAAACAATTCCTAATAAAACATAATTCTAATGTGTCACATTAATAATAATATCAGATAGTTTGATAAACTCATTAATTCATATTATTGAATGGAGGGAGGAATTTATAAATTTTGGAGTCTCTCCAAAAAATATCATCCAAAAAATTTGGTGTAGTGATATCATATGGTTTTGGATTAAGGAAAATAGAATTACATCAAAAGATTACCAATAGAATCAAATATGTTACATGTCGCTCCCAAATATTCCATCAGATACGTTGATGCCACATATGGAGGAGTTTATAATGCAAGATCTTTGTTCACATAAAGGAAATACTTTACAAATATACCATTGGGTAAAACCATCATCCAATCCTAAGAATAATCCATGGTGAGGAAAGAATGGGTATTAGTAAGAATCAATATAATCACACCTAATGTTTATTAATGAGTTTTCATTTAACAAAAATATCAGATTATTCTAGGATGCCATTACCCATGGAAAATAGACAAGGAATGGGAGAAACACTTTTTACACAACCAATTTGTTGAGAGAACAGATGTGGTGAGTACAACTCATAGATAATAAACTCATATATCATGGATTCATGGACACCATCCAAAATGGAAACTATATATGATCTATAATTGATAGAGTTTCTTCCATCAGTAATGACATATCGAACTAGTATAGGTAGGATAGAGAAATATAAATAATCACACAAGCATATCACAACTTGGACTTCTAAAGTGTAACAAGATATATGACTAACTCTAGAGACATAAAACAATATTTTTTAGGATACAAGGTCTGAAATTAGAGAATTGTTGTACTACTCTTAAAAACAAATATGATCCCCAATAAACAAAGAAGGAATTGAAGTGGCCACCAATTTGGTATGGAGTGTTTCCTTGCTAGATATGGGTAAAAATCTTGTAACTGTGAGAATGTTGTAAAAACCCATAATTTCAATGGAAATTTTTTCTTAATTTTATTTGGAATTTTACGAGTACGTAGTTTCTGATGGCAGCTGATTTTGATGCTCGGTGTTCCGGGAATCAATTTCCAAAGATTAGCTCAGGTACATTCAGTGAACGAACGAGCAGGTTTTCCTAACTTTTGAATCGGTGATTGGAATGGAAATCTGAGGGCACCAAGGAAACCGCAACACCGATAATTTCATAGGAAGACTTTTCCTCGTGTTGTGTTTTCTCGGAAGGAGATGTTAAAAATTTTAGGAATAATAATAAAATTGATTCAAAATTTACTTTTATTTATTTACCGATGGTTAAGAGTTGTGGAAAAGGAAGATGCAAGGATGTTGGGGTGGGGCCACATGAGCCACCACCTCCTTCATTTTTCCCCAACAGCCCTTTTACTTCCCCTCTAGCAATTATTTCGTAACTCTTCCACATTAATTTATAGGCCAACAAAATGCCTCATTAATTTAACATCACACGTTAATTTAATACGTGAATTCAAGTTGATTTTCAAATTAATGTTGGCATGTGTCTGTGAGAATAAAATACCAAATGGTCTTATATTATTGTTTGGAGGGTTTGTGTGTGGAACAAGGAAGATAACCCCTGCAATCTGAAGAACATATTCTTCCTCATCGAAGAACACGAAGAACGCTGAGTCTACGACGAAGAACTCTGTCACCACAAGGGGAGATCGTTGTACCGTCTCCTATCCTCTACACAGTCGGTGAGAGACACCTTCTTTGGAGAACGATGACACACTACATCCTTCTTTAGGCGAACACCTATGACATCTACAATGACGTCTTCAGTGATGCCGTCTTTCGCAACGCCGACTTCCGCGACGTCGTTTTTCCACGACGACCATTGTTTGACAACTCCTTGAGGTAGGGGTTTGAGTTAAAATTTATTGGATTAAATTTTTGCTTGCTTTTATGAAATTTTTTTTATATTGATCCGCCTATTATCGTTATAAAGGGAGGAGGTCGGACCGCACGAACACGGACGACCCTCCTCCCCCTTTGTTGTTGAATTTGTTGCGGCACGAACGAAGGAGGCGCGGTGCAACGACACTGCGCGGAATCAAGGAGAAACACTATGAAGAAGCGCGGCACTGTCGCGCAGCGCCATCGCGCCACGCCGAAGAACCATGAAGAGTCCGTGACTGGAGTGGGCCGCGGTAGAGGGGCGCAGCGTCGTCGCGCGACGCCGGTCGGACCGCACGCGCTGGCTGGGCCACCCGCACCGGGCTGCGCCACGCCGACTGGGATGGGTCGGGCCACGGCTAAATGTTCAGGACCCGGACCCGGGTCAGGTCGTACCGGTTTAAGCTGCCCAAGGGGTCTTGGGTCGGGTCAGTCCGGGCCCAAAACCCCCTAAAACCAGACAGGTTCGTTTAGATTCACATAATGTGGGCTACATACCTCCGATTGATGCACCGTCAGTTGCGATGCGTTCCTTGGATCGAGACGGTCGTTACATTATATTACAGTCAAGGTTTCAGAGAACATTGCGTAAGGATGGGTTGGTTCGAACACGAAACTAACTAGGCCCTCGGAGCGGAAACACTTATAACTAGAGCTCCGGACGTCCGATTGACTTGCCATCGACATTGTTTGATTCCTCTTAGTGAGACATACCTTTTGGCTTACTTCGCTCGATGTTTAGACGCAGTTGAAGTGTGGTAGGGTTGGTTTTGACTTAAAAACCAACCGGTCCCCTGGAATGAAAAGGCCAATAACTCTCAGACCGGGCGTCCGATTGATGCGCCGTCTGTCACGTTGAGTTCCTTTTATCGAGATGGAACTTTGGGATACATCAAATCCGGACTTTTTTCTAGTTTATGTATCGACCCCATTGGCTCATGGAGCGGATCCTCCTGGAATAGAGATTTTTGTGTGCGGAAACCCAAGAGATGGCAGCGACTGCGACGATGATGACGACTGCACTGAAATCCTCCGTGGGTTCGGCAGCGACGACAATCGTACTGAAATCCTCCACGGGTTCGACGATGACGACAAACGTACTGAAATCCTCCATGGGTTGAACGGTGAAGTCTTTCTTACTGGAATCCTCTGTGGGTTCGTTGACGACGACAACCGTACTGAAATCATTTGTGGGTTCGACGGTGAAGACTTCTTACTGGAATCCTCTGTGGGTTCCACGACGATGACAACCGTTCTGAAATCATCTATGGGTTCGAAGGTGAAGACTTTCGTAATGGAATCCACCGTGGGTTCGACGACGATGAAAAACATACTAAAAACCTCTGTGGGTTCGACAGTGAAGACTTTCGTAATGGAATCCTTCTTGGGTTCGACAATGACAAAAACCGTAGTAAAATCCTCTGTGGGTTCAACGGTGAAGACATTCGTACTGGAATCCACTGTGGGTTCGATGACGATGACATCCGTACTGAAATCCTCAGTGGGTTCAATGGTGAAGACTTTTTTACTGGAATCCACATTGGTTTCAATGACGAAGACAACCGTACTGAAATCCTTCATGCGTTTGACGGTGAAGACTTTCGTACATGAATCCTCCGTGGGTTTGATGGCGACGACAACCGTACTATAATCCTCTGTGGGTTTGAAGGTGGATATTTTCGTACTAGAATCATCTGTGGGATCGACGACGGCGACAACCGTACTGGAATCCTCTATGTGTTCGGCGATGATGACTACTATACTTGTATCCTACATGGATTTGACAGTATAGAACTCTGTTGTAGTATCCTACGTGGGTCCGACAGCTTAGCTGGTCTAGTATCCTACGTGGGTCCCAGCTGGATGAATCAGTAACTACATCTGATCAAATATTTTTCTTTACAAATGATCTATACCAGTGTGAGCTGAGTCCTGACTTTTAATCATTTTCTTCGATATGATTGAATTTTTTTCCTATGTGGATTGGGTTGTGCTTTCCTATGTGGATTGGGTTGTACTATCCTGTGTGGACGTGATCGAACATGGGCTCGGATGTTGGAGCCGAACTGGAAATGATGACTTAGGTATATGTATGGGAATATACCTAATTATTGTTGGTCATTACTTTGTGATTGTATCTTTCTGTTGTGGATTATCCTTTGTGGATTCTGGGAGACCATCGGGGGTCTCAGAGTCCCTACTGAGTAGAGTATACTCACCCCTACACGGGATATTCCCGCACTACGTTGTGTTGGATGCAGACGACAGACATCGCTGATCGTGGTTGACGCTTGAGGTGCATGTCGGTACCTGGAGGTGGACCACTGGGCCTGACAAACACAAAGCGGACGGCTGGACCCGAGGAGCTGAAGAGTCTACCTGTACCAACCCTTTAGGTGGAATTTCTAGTGGATGTCTTGGCATTATTGCTTTACTTACCAATTTTTGTACTTTCTATCCAGTTATACTTTACATCAGTTTGTGTTTGTATTCTGGACCACTTACTTTTCCGCACATAATATTGTACCATGTTTTACACAGTGTTTACTTCTTCTTGCTTACTCTGTGGTGTTTGTTTACTTTATAAAGGCAATGCCTTCCCATTTTTGTCGGGATTTACGCCTTGGTTCTAGTTGCCAGCCCCTGTCCTATGGGAGGCAGGCTTGGGGTAGTCGCGGCATGGGTCCCAAGGACGGGTCATGACAAACTAGTATCAGAGGAGTTCGGTTCTACCGTAGAACTCAGGACTCCGATCATTCTTCTATGTGAAGAAATAGTGTTAAGGGTATTGAGTGTGGTTATCTGTCGATGGAGTCCATTGTTGGTTCAACGGCCGACGTATCGATACACCAGGACCATGACTTCTGATTTCCGACTCAGTGCACGAAAACAATGATTACTTCTGTGTTTCAAAAGGTTTCTTTGTGAATACATTTTGTCAGCTCACCAGGTAAATTGTATTGACCATGGCACACCTATTTCTTTCAGAATGGCCCCACGATGAAATATATCATGGGTTCTGAGATTTGTGCGAGACGACAAACCACCTTGCGATGATGCATCAGTGCAGGGAAATTTTTCGGTGGAGGCACCGATGGTACCTCTACCCACCGAGCCACATATGCCACCATCCCCAGATGTTGAGATTGCACGTCACTTTAGTGCACTGCATGAGTTTAAACTCCAGTGACAACCCACGTTCTGTGGGGTGACAAACCATCAGGAAGCCGAGGATTGGCTAGAGGCTGTAGTTTGTGTTTTCTGGTTAGTGGGGACACCAGCTGATCTCATGGTGATCTTTGCAGCGAGTCTCCTGCACGCGGAAACAGGCAGATGGTGGATCTTGAGGCTCCAGGTTCATGAAAAGGCATCTCTTCTCTGGATGGACTTTGAGAGCCTCTTCTACTCAGAGTTCATCCCAGCCACCGTCTGTGTGGTGCACATTCAAAAGCTACTACAGCTTCGACAGGGCAGCATGACGGTAACCGAGTACTCAGCGAGATTTACTGATCTCTCACGCTACTCCACATATATGGTACGGTACCCATTCGTTCAGGCCCATACCTTTTATAAGGGAATGAGGCATGAGGTCAGGGAATCGATGATCTCCGTCAACATTCCAACGCTGGAAGGGGTGTTCGAGAGAGCCCTTATAGTAGAGAGTTTTCTCGTCGTGCAGTCACCAGCAGCGGGACCCTCCACAGGACGACCCGTAGCAAAGTCTTCTGCAGATAATAGTAGAATGATGACACAGAGATCCAAGCGGGCCATAACATCAAACAAGAAATCTCAGGATACATATTCGGTTGTGTAGGGCACACGAAAGAGAGCCAGCTACACAAGGAGCAGGCAGTGCTACGCATGCGGCGAGCAGGGTCACAAGGCATGAGACTACCCGACTGGTCTTATAAAGGAGCAGCAGGCGGTAGAGGGATCTCTCAGGCAGAGGATCGACCGTGGTGGACCATAGGGAGTGGGCATAATAGGAAGAGAATCTAGTCAAGAAATGGGTATATGGCGACACTTTGAGGCCCTACCACCACCACTAGGAAGGCCACCCCCGACCACATGGAATGTGTGGACATGGGAGAGCTCAGCTTCAGGCAGCTGAGGCCTACGATTATAGAGCTCCGGGAGCATATGGATATGAGCGGGACAAGCTCTAGACCTGGAGACTTTTGTTAATGTTGCTTCTATCTTTGTTGAAGTTTGTTTGTGGATGCATTGTGTCTTTGTACCATGAGCTGGAGTAACAAAAAACACTTGTTCTTGTGACGTTTTATTCCCTGTATTTATTATGTAATTGATACTGAGAGGTTCTGGTTATAACCATTGAATTGACACTCGGTTTCGAGATTCCTACTAGAGGAGACCTAGTGACCACCAACTGATGCCGACAGTGTGACTCGACCCTTGGAGGCGAGAGTAACAATTGGATCTCATGGTAGTAGCATCGAGGACTTACGACGTCATCCATGGCATGAAATAGTACCATTCATTTCAGGATTTACGGTATTAGTCATATGACATGGTTCACCCAGGGGATGAGAGCAGATTTATCTTTTCATTATAGGAGGAATCTCATCAGCTCTTATAGATCGTATATGAAGAAGGGCGGGGTTAGGTTCTTATATATGGCTAGTCTCACCCATTGTTCGCCGAGTGAACGGTTTACGGTTCTCACCAACTCAATATTCTCCGGTATATCTTTTCTCAGTTGAACATGAACCTGGGATTACAGCGATGTCTTGAGTTCCTACAGGACTATGACATTGAGACATGTTATACTCCTAGGAAGGGGAACATTTTAGAGGATTCTCTTGCTATGAGATTGGGCATTTAGCTCTTAGGATCTCCGAGACAACATCTGGTTGTGTTTTTAGATATCCTTTATGGAGAGTGTTGGTGTGAGTACGTGTAGAACCAAATATGGTTCTGGCTATGTCGGGGAAGGTGCAGATCATCCTGGAGCGGATGAGGACTAGACATAATAGACAGAAGTCCTATGTTGTTAGGAGGCAGAGACCACTGGAGTTCGAGGATGGATACCACGTTTTCATAGGGCCTCCCCACAACGTGGATTATGGAGATTTATCCAAGGCGGCAAGTTATATTTGTGCTTCAACAGATCATTCTAGGTTCTCATCAGGATAGGTGAGGTGGCTTACCACCTGGCTCTACAACCTCAGTTACACTGGGAGCATGACGACTTCCACGTATCTCAGCTGAGGTGATACATGCATGACCTGCCACATATCATCGACCACGGGAAGCTAGTCTTTGAAAATGGGGTGAAATTTGCTAATGTCCTGGTGGAGATTGAGGACCGACAGGAGAGGGTCCTACGTTAACGGTCGATTCCTCAAGTGTGCATCAGATGTCAGCACGAGAACCTCAAAGAGATCACTTGGGAACGGGAGGCTCAGATGCCTGCTCAGAACCTTCTTTTTTTTCCCTAGTTTGTGTTAAAGATTTACGGGGATGTAAAGCCCTGAGGTGGGAGTAATGTAAAACCCGTAAATTTCATGAGAAATTTTTTCTTAAATTTTTTTTTGATTTTACGAGTACACAGTTCTTGACGACACCTCATTCTGAGGCCCGGTGTGCCCGGAATCAATTTTAGAAGTTTAGTGCGGGTAATTTCAGTGAACGAGCCAGCGAGTTTTTTTAACTATTGAACTGGTGCTCAGAATCGAAATCTGAGGGCACCGATGAAACCGTAGCGCTGGTAATTGTTTAGGATGACTTTTCTTGTAGTTGCGTTTGTCGGGGAGAATATGATTAAAATGTGAGGAATAAAAATAAAATTGTTTCACAATTTATTTTTATTTCTTTACTGATGGTTAAGAATTGTGGAAAAGGAAGATGCAAGGAAGTTGGGGTGGGGCCCACATGAGGCCCCACCTCTTTTAATTTTCCCCAACACCCCTTTTACTTCCCCTTAAGCAATTATTTCGTAACTCTTCCACATTAATTTACATGACAACAAAATGCCTCATTAATTGGACATCACACGTTAATTTAATTCGTGAATTCAATTTTATTTTCAAATTAATGTTGGAATGTGTGTGTGTGGGAAAAAAATAAGACAAGTCCTTCTTTTATTGTCTGGAGGATTCGTGTGTGGAATAAGAAAGATAACTCTTGCGATCTGAAGAACATCTTCTTCCTCGTCGAAGAACGTGAAGAACGCCGAGTCTATGACGTAGAACTCTGTCACCACAAGGGGAGATTGTTGTACCGTCTCCTCTCATCTCCAAAACAGGTGAGAGACACCTTATTTGGAGAATGGTGATGCGCCGCATCCTTCTTTGGGTGAAAACCGACGACGTATAAGGTGCCTTCTTCCGGGACGCAGTCTTCTGCAATGCCATCTTCCGCGACTCCGTTTTTCTGCGATGACCATTGTTTGACAACTCCTTGAGGTTGGGGTTTGAGTTCAAATTTAATGGATTAAATTTGAGCGTGCTTTGACAAGGATTTTTTGAGCCGCCTTTTATCTTTATAATGGGAGGAGGTTGTACCGCACGAACACGGATGACCCTCCTCCCCCTTAGTTGTTGAATTCATTGTGGCACGAACGAAGGCGGCGCGACACAATGACACTTTGCATAATCTAGGAGGAAAATGGAGAAGAAGCGTGGAACCACCGTGCCATGCCATTGAGTCCGAACAATTCCACGACCGGAGTCGGGCAACGGCGAAGGGGCGCGGCGCCGTCGCACCGCCCCGAAGAACCACGAAGAAGTCGCGACCGGAGCGGGCCGCGACGGAGGGGTGGGGCGTCGACGTGCGGCGCCGGTCGGACCGCCCTTGCCGGCGGGGCCGCCCGGGCCGGGCCGTGCTGGTCAGGCCAGTCAGGGCCGCTCCCTGATGGGCGGGACCAAGAACCGGGTCAGGTCGACCCAGTTCGGGTAGGCCAAGGGGTCGTGGGCTAGGTCGGTCTGGGCCCAAAACCCCCTAAAACCGGACATGATCGTTTAAATGCACCTAACGTGGGATACGATCCTCCGATAGACGCACCTTCAGTTGAGATGTTATCCCTGGATCTAGATGGTTGTTTTAGTATATTACACTAAAGGTTTCAGAGAACTTTGGGTATGGCCCGGTTGGTTCGAACACGAAACCAACGAGGCCCTCGGAGCAGAAACACTTATAACCTGATCTCTAAACGTCCGATTGATGTGACATCGACATTGATGGATTCCTCATAGTGAGACAATCATTTTGGCTTACTCCGCTCAAGGTTTTGAAGCAGTTGGAGTGCGGTCGGGTTGGTTTTGACTTAAAACCCAACAGGGCCCCTAGAAAGAAAAAGGCAATAACTCTCAGACCAGGCGTCTGATTGATGCGCCGTCTATCACGTTTAGTTATTTTTATCAAGAAAGAACTTTGGGATACATAAACTCTGGACTACATTCCAGTTGATGAATCGACCCCCTTGGCTCGTGGAGCAGACCCTGCCGGAATCGATCATGCTGTGTGCGGGAACCCTAGAGATGGCAACGACTTCGACGACGATGACGACTACACTGAAATCCTCTGTGGGTTTGGCATCGACGACAACCGTACTGAAATCATCCGTGGGTTCGATGATGACAACAACCGTACTGAAATCCTATGTGGGTTTGATGGTGAAGACATTCGAACTAGAATCCTCCGTGGGTTCGACAACGACGGAAACCGTACTAAAATCATCCGTGGGATTGACGGTGAAGACTTTCGTACTGGAATCCTATGTGGGATCAAAGATGACGATAACCGTACCGAAATACTCTGTGGGTTCAACGGTGAAGACTTTCGTGCTGGAATCCTTCGTGGGTTCGATGGCGACGACAACTGTACAGAAATACTCTGTGGGTTCGACGGTGAATACATTCTTACTAGAATCCTCCGTGGGAACAATGAAAATGACATCCATACTGAAATACTCCATTGGTTCGACGGTGAAGACCTACGTATTGGAATCCTCTGTGGGTTCGACGATGATGAAAATTGTACTGAAATCCTTCGTGGGTTCGACAGTGAATACATTCATACTGGAATCCTCCGTGGGTTCGACGATGACGAAAACCATACTGGAATCCTATGTGGGCACCATGGTGAGGACTTTCTAACTAGAATCCTATGTGGGATCGACGATGGAGACAGCCTTACTGGAATCCTCCATGGGTTCGGCGATGAAGAATATTGTACTTGTATCCTATGTGGATCTGACAATATTGACCTCTGTTGTAGTATCCTACGTGGGTCCGACAGCTTAGCTGGTCTAGTATCCTATGTGGGTCCTAGCTTGATGAATCAGTAACTACATATGATCATCTCTATTTCTTTACAAATTATTTATACCTGTGTGAGCTATTTCATGACTTTCAATCATTATCTTCGATATGATTGAATTCCTTTCCTATGTGGATTGGGTTGTGCTTTCCTATGTGGATTGGGTTGTACTATGTTGTGTGGACGTGATCGAACATTGGCTTGGATTATGGAGCCGAACTAGAATTGATTACTTTGGTATATGTATGGGAATATACCTAAGTAGTGTTGGTCGTTACTTCGTGATTTTATATTTCTGTTGTGGATATCCTTTGTTGATTCTGGGAGTCCTTCGGGGGTCTTGGAGTTCCTACATAGTAGAGTATACGTTCCCCTGTATAGGATATGCCTACACTATGTTGTGTAGGATGCAGACAATAGACAACACTGATCGTGGTTGAGGCTTGTGGAGCAAGTCGGAACCTGGAGGTGGACCACTGGGCGGGATGTACACTGAGGGGACGGCTAGACCCGAGGTGCTGAGGAGGTTATTTGTACCCACTCTTCAGGTAGAATTTCCTATTGATGGCTCGGTGTTACTGGTTTACATTTTAACTGCTGTACTTTCTTTCAGGTTCTTCTTTACTTCAGTTTAGGTTTGTATTCTGGCCCACTTACTTTTCTGCACTTACTATTGTACCAACTTTTACATAGTTTTTACTTCTTCTTGCTTACAATGTGGTGTTTATTTACTTTATAAAGGCAATTCCTTCCCCTTTTTGTCGGGATTTACACCTTGGTCCAAGTCGCCAGCCCCTTGCCTATGGGAGCCGGGCTTGGGGTAGTCACGGCACCTGTCCCGAGGATGGGTCGTGACAAATTGGTATCAGAGGAGTTCGGTTCTACCGTAGAAATCAGGTCTCTGATCTTTCATCTATGTGAAGCAATAGTGTTATGGGTATTGAGTGTGGCTATCAGTCTAGGGAGTCCAGTGTTGGTGCGGCGGCCGACGTATATGTGCACCAGGACCCTGAATTCTGATTTCTGACTCAGTGCATGAAAACATTGATTGCATGTGTGTTTCAAAATATTTCTTTGTGAATACTTTGTGTCAGCTCACCAGGTATATTGTTTTGACCATGTCGCACCTTTTTCATTCAGGATGGCCCCATGATGGAAGCTAGCTAGGGTTCCGAACTTTGTGCGAGATGACAACCCACCTTGTGATGAGGCCTCGGTGTAGGGCCATTTTTCAGTGGAGGCATCGGTGATAACTCTACCCACCGAGAAACCGATGCCACCAGCCCAAGATGCTGAGAGTGACCATCACCTTAGTGCACTGCACGAGTTTCATCTCCAAATACCTCCCAGGTTCCGTGGGGAGATGGACCCTCAGGCGGTCGAGGAATGGCAGGAGGCTGTAGATCGAGTTTTCAGGTTAGTTGGGACACCAGCTGACCTCATGGTGATCCTTGCAGTGAGCCTCCTGCACGTGGCAACAGGAAGATGGTGGATCTTGATGCTCCAGGTGCACGATGAGGCATCTCTTTTCTGGACGGACTTTGAGAGCCTCTTCCACTCAGAGTTTTTCCCAGCCACCGTCCATGTAGTGCACATTCAGGAGCTATTATAGCTTCAGCAGGGCATCATGACAGTAGCCGAGTACTCGACGATATTTACTGATCTCTCGCGCTACTCCATAGATATGGTACAAGACCCTTTCTTCCGAGCCCGGTCCATCGAGCCGGGACTAAGGCATAAAATCAGGGCTTCGATGATCTCCCTCATCATTCAGACGCTAGAAGGGGTGTTGGAGAGAGCCCTTCTAGTAGATATTTTTCTCACCAAAGTTTAGCTCGGGTACGCTCAGTGAACGAACGAGCGGGTTTTCTTAACTTTTGAACCGGTGCTCGGAATCAAAATCTGAGGGCACCGATGAAACCACAGTGAGGGTAATTGCTTAGGAAGACTTTTCCTGGTGTTGCGTTTTCTCGGGAGGAGATGTTAAAAATGTGAGAAATAAAAATAAAATTGTTTCACAAATTGTTTTTATTTATTTACCAATGGTTATGCGTTGTGGAAAAGTAAGATGCAAGGATGTTGGTGTGGGGCCCACATGAGCCCCCACCTTCAATTTTCCCCAACACCCCTTTTACTTCTCCTCTAAAAATTATTTCGTAAATCTTCGACATTAATTTACAGGTCAACAATATGCCTCATTAATTCGACAACACACGTTAATTTAATTCGTGAATTCAATTTGATTTTCAAATTAATGTTGGCATGTGTCTGTGAGAATAAAATAAGACAACGTATTATTTTATTTTTTGGCGGATTTTTGTGTGGAACCAGGAAGAGAACTATTGGGATCTGAAGAACATCTTCTTCCTCGTCTATGAACGCAAAGAACGCCGAGTCTACGACGAAGAACTCTGTCACCACAAGGTGAGATCGTCGTACCGTCTCCTCTCCTATCTGTAGCCGGTTATAGACACCTTCTTCCTTGTCGAAGAATGCAATGAACGCCAAGTCTACGACGAAGAACTCTGTCATCACAAGGGGAGATCATCGTACCGTCTCCTCTCCTATCCGTAGCTGGTGAGAGACACATTCATCAGAGAACGACGACACACCCCATCCTTCTTCGGGAGAACACCGATGACGTATACGGCGCCGTCTTCCGTGACGCCGTCTTCTGCAATGCCGTCTTCCACGACGCCATTTTTTCACCACTACAATTGATCGACAACTCCTTGCGGTAGGGTTTTGAATTCAAATTTAATGTTTTAAATTTGAGCTTGCTTTGACGAAGATATTTATATTTTGTGCCGCCCGCTATCGTTATAACGGGAGGATGTCGATCCACACAAACACAGCCGACCCTCCTCCCCCTTTGTTGTTGAATTCATTGCAGCACAAAAGAAGGCAGCGCAGTGCAACGACACTGCGCAGAATCAAGGAGGAACATGGAGAAGAAGCGTGGCGCCATCGCGCCACGCTGTTGAGCACGAATGAAGCCGCGACCGTAGTCGGATCGCGACGAAGGGGCGCGACACCGTCGTGCCGCCCTGAAGAACCACGAAGAGGCCGCAGCAGAAGGGTGAAGTGTCATCGCGCCGCGCCGGTCGGTCCATGGACGTGGCCTTTTGCTGTGGTGGTGCAGGAGAGGGCGGACGGAGCAGCCTACCACCGGTGCACAAGGGGCGGGACTGGCTGGTCCCGCGCAACACCCTGGCCGGCCGTTACGGCCGGCAAGATCCAAAAACCAGGGGATTAAACCCCCAGTCTTTGAAGCAGTTGGACCCCCCTTGGGTTTGATATCCGTTTAAAGGGGGTGGAGCCTCCCTCCCTTCCACGCTCACGCAACGCGCGGCGCCCGCACCGGGCCGACCGACCACGTCGGGCCGGGCCAGGCCACGCCATCCGGGCCAGGCTGTGACCGGATGGGCCGGACCCGGAGCTGGGTTGGGTCGACCCGGTTCGTGCCGAACCAAGGTGTCTTGGGCCGTGTCGGTCCGGGCCCAAAACCCCCTAAAACCGGATAGGTACGTTTAAATGCCTGTAACATGGGATACAGACCTCCGATCGACGCACCATCTGTTACGATGCTATCAGAAGATTGAGACGGTCGTTTCGGTATATTACACTCAAGGTTTTGGAGATCTTTGGGTATGGCTGGGTTGGTTCGAACATGAAACCAATCGGGCCCTCGGAGCGGAAACACATATAACTTGAGCTCCAGACATCCGATTGGCGTGCCATTGACTTTGATGGATTCCTCTTAGTGAGACGGACCTTTTGGATTACTCCACTCAATGATTGGATGTACTTGGAGCGTGGTCGGGCTGATTTTGACTTAAAAACCAACAGGGCCCCTGTAACGAAAGAGCCTATAACTCTCAAACCGGGCGTCTGATTGAATCGCCGTCTGTCACATTCACTTCCTTTTGTTGAGACAGAACTTTGGGATACATCAAATCCGAACTACGTTCCAGTTGATGTATCAATCCCCTTTTCTCGTGGAGCGGACCCTCCCGGAATCGAGCATGCTATGTGCGGGATCCCTAGAGCTTGTTTTGACTACGACGACGATGACAACTGCACTAAAATCCTCTGTGGGTTCGACTGTGACGACAACCGTACTGAAATCCTCTATGGGTTTGACGGTGAAGACTTTTGTACTAGAATCCTTCATGGTTTCATCGACGATGACAACCGTATGTAAATCCTCCGTGGGTACAACTGTGATGACTTTCGTACTGGAATCCTTTGTGGGATCGATGAAGAAGACAACCATAATGAAATCCTCCGTGGGTTCGACGACGACGAAAACCGTACTGAAATCCTCTGTGGGTTCGACGGTAAGGAATTTCGTAATGGAATCCTCTATAGGTTCGATGGCGACAACAACCACACTGAAATCCTATGTGGGATCGACGTTGAAGGTTTTCATACTGGATTGATTTGTGGGTTCGACGATGATGAAAACCATACTAGAATCCTCTGTGGGTTCGACGACGGTGACATCCGTACTAGAATCCTCCGTCGGTTTGGCGATGACGACTACTGTACTTGTATCCTATGTGGATCTGACAGTATTAACCTCTATTTTAGTATCCTACATGGGTCCGACAGCTTAGCTGGTCTAGTATCATACGTGGGTCCCAGCTGGATGAATCTGTAACTACATATGATCATCTCTTTTGCTTTACAAATGATGTATATCTCTGTGAGATGAGTCTTTACTTTCAATCATTATATTCGATATGATTGAATTTCATTCCTATGTGGATTGGGTTGTTCTTTCCTGTGTAGATTGGGTTGTACTATCCTGTGTGGACGTGATCGAACATGGGCTCGGATGTTGGAGCCGAACTGAAAATGATGACTTAGTTATATGTATGGGAATATACCTAATTATTGTTGGTCATTACTTCGTGATTGTATCTTTCTATTGTGGATTATCCTTTGTGGATTCTGGGAGACCATCGGGGGTCTCGGAGTCCCTACTGAGTAGAGTATACTCACCCCTGCACGGGATATTCCTGCACTACGTTGTGTTGGATGCAGACGACAGACATCGCTGATCGTGGTTGAGGCTTGAGGTGCATGTCGGTACCTGGAGGTGGACCACTGGGCCTAACATACACAAAGAGGACGGCTGGACTCGAGAATATGAGGAGGATATTTGTACCCACCATTGACTTCAAATTTCTAGTGGATGGCTCCACGTTGCTGTTTACTTTTCAGTTGCTGTACTTTCGTTCCAGATGTACTTTACTTCAGTTTGGTTTTGTATTCTGGCCCACTTACATTTCTTTACTTACTATTTTACCCAGTTTTACATAGTGTATACTTCTACTTGCTTACAATTTTGTGTTAGTTTACTTTATAAAGGAAATTCCTTCCCTTTTTTGTCAGGATTTACGCCTTAGTGCTAGTCGCCAGCCCCTGGTGTATGGGAGGCGGGCTTGGGGTAGTCACGACAGAGGTCCCGAGGATGGGTTGTGACAATTCATTTTCACATTAATGTTTAGACGTCTCCCAGTAATGAGGCATGTCAAAATTATTAGGGCGCTAATGTGGATTCCATAGTGTGCATCCCATGCTGGATAAATCTTCCTGATTCGAAACCTAGAAATAAAACCACCACCCTATGGTCTAGAAAAACCTCTATGAAGACTTGATTTCCCCATGAAGAATGATCCTAAGCATCTAGAATTCCCAAACATGTTCCAAAATCATCACAATGTTTCTGGAAGTGACAACAATAAGGGATAATTATGCATGAGTTTACCCCTACTGCTACAGAGGAAATTTTGATCTAATTTGTGAAGGAAACAAGAACGAAAATTCTCACCTCTTTCCACATTTTCTTCCACACATGGAAAATAATGTCTTACTCTAAACCAGATTCTGCATAAGATTATGCCAAAAAAATTATTGGGAGAAGTAATAAAAAATATCTCAATGTTGAGTGATTCCAACCAGTTGATAGTTATATCATAGGAAGATTCCCACCCCACCATGGGTATGGTGGAATGTGTCGGTCCCAGTGCATCATAAATAGATTATATGTCAATGGAGGTTATGCTAGAGGTATATGATTAACTGTGATATCACCATGGGTTTATAAATGCTAACGATCTACATATCACCAAAATATTCTAGACACCTTTTCCATACATAGTATTTCCATTCACAGTTATAAAAGATATTTCCACGGGGAAGAAGGTCTCACTTTGAGTACCACCTTCATCCAGGAGCATTTCAGGAAGAGACAAATATGCTTCAGTAGCTATGAGTGATAGGTTTTTGGGAAAGATAATGACTATCCAAGATTAGGGGGTAGTTGGCCAGCACATAGGACCATCCTTGGTGTTTGGTTGTTGCCAATTGACCATCCTCTATAATAATCACCTGATAGTAGTCAAAGTAACTAAACACCGGACAATAATATATATTATGGTCTGGGGAGGGAATAGCTACATAATCCACCAGACCGAAATCATATAATGTATTTTAGTTAGATAGGTGATAGTGTATGATTTTAGGTTAATCTAACATCCATAAAATCTTGATATCAGTACCCACACGAGTGTAGGGATCTTCATTTAGATTCCTAGTAATCATTGCCTTTTTTTATCTACACCTGAGGGACCTTGATGAGATCAGTAATTCAATTGAAAAATAATTACGTGGTACATGTCAAATGAAAAATATAAATCCTTCACAAAACAAAATCCATGAAAATTACTCATTGGTATCATTCCCATCACATGACCCATCCAACTGTCTGCGTGCCACATCATGGAGTTTACGAACCACATGGTCTCCAGAAGACTCGTGAATCACATAACCCTTATGTGTCCCTAATAACCTCACATTACCTCCTTGGAAGTTGAAGATCAATTGCCTAGATATGGTCACATGAATTGATCGAGTGGTTGAGGAAACAAAAATCGCAATGTCCTCGTGATATCTTCCTATGTATAAGGAATTAGTGAAGCTCAGTTTGTGTTCAATACATTTGAGTTTCTGAGAAAAATTATGTATTGATCAAATGTAGGGATTGCAATAAGGATCCACATCATAACCTCATGGAAAGGGCATATGATTCGGGTTCAGGACAAGGTCTTGAGTCAAGATAGGAACATGAGAGATCTAGAGAATGTTGCAGCCTATATATGTCCACCACATCACTTCTTCACATGACTACAAAATATTGTTTTGCAGTGATAAAAAACCATTATCCCCACATAAAAATCACTAATAATATATTCACTATTAAAAGGTGATCCCTCTTATCAACATTAAAATGTAATTATAGAGGACGATTTTTCCACACTTTCTTGAAATCATTGATTGAAGACTATTTAGAAAAACATCATCAAATCGAAGGGACCCACATTTCCCAGCACTTGACCACCCTCCCCTCCCCTCATTCAACTACTCTCAAAATCCATGTATGTGCATGCACTTGCCACCCCATTGACAGTTTTATGCGCACCCTCCCATATATATCGTGCTATACCCCTTGCAGCCTCCTACACAACCTTGACACAACATTGATTCGAACAAGAAATCTTTCCGTCAAGCTCCTGCACCTCAATCACTCACCCATCATATCTTGTTCTCAATATAATTTTAGTATCTATTTATTTATATATATTTAGTAATATATATTTTAGTATCAATATATATTTATAATATATATATATAGTTATATGAATATACCAATTTATTTATATATTATTATATATTTATATCTATTTATATATAAATAGTTATATTTTATATCATTATAATTATTAATATATTATATATATTTAAAAGAGTAGTTCTAATGAAAATTTTAAAATATATTATTTTGAGTTTGTTTATTAAATAATTAATATTTAAATAATTACATATATACAACATAAATACAATATATATATATATATATATTATATTATGTGTATGTAAAAGTATAATTATATATATTGATATATATTGATAAATATATTAATATATTATATATTAATATGTATATTTATATGTCAGAATATAATATAATATATATTAGTTTGTTAATACACAAACACACACACACACTAATACACAGAAACACATAGTCATTATATATGTTTATGAATATTCATAAATTTATATTTAAAAAAATGGGTACTAGTTTATATATATATTTGGATCATATATTGAGAAACGTTATATATATATATAAGATTTATTATATGTCTATAAATAATAATTTATGTGTGATTAAATAAAATAATATGTATATATTTTTTTATGTTTGATTATAGATAATATTACGCTTTGAAAAAAGATAAAATTTTAAATCCATAATATTAGTATGAATATATGACCTATGTATAAATTCAGTCCCCACTGAAAAGTAAAAAATACCCCCTTAGACAACACTGAATATACATTTAATGTAAAAAAATATGGATACCAAAAAAAATATTTTATTTTGGAAGAATTTTGTGAATTTTGTGGCCTATTTTTTTTCTATATATTACTTGTGTAGCCAAGTGCATAGATCTTTTGTCAGGATTTTATATGATGTGTAATAGATCTGGAATGGAGTCATAGATCCAATGATATGGTTGTTTGAGGTTTGAGTTAATTTTTTATCATATTTTAGATATTTAATAATACATTTTTATTGTTTTTCTATTAAAATTGTTATTTATTTTTTACTACGCTATAATAATTAGTGAATTATTAATCAATAATTTTTTTAAAATATTTTATAATACATTTTCACTAAACATTTCATATATATAATGTAAATGAATTATTTTAACAATATAAATAATATTTAATATATATATATTATATTTATATCAAAATTAAAATGATTTTTATATTAATCTAGTATTATTTTCTTTTTTTGAAATATACATTTTATCTGGACTAGAAAAAAAAGATATGATAACGGACCCCATATATAATGGATACATTGGAATGAACTAAATAGGGGGTCCCCTTTATAGCCCTAAAAAAGTGCTGATAATTTGGGTATCTTTAGGAGCGCTAAAAAATTGTTCATAATTGTGTACATTTTACTATTCTTTTTTTAAAACAGGTTATTGTACCCTTTAACAATGATTTTTTAATGATGATAATTGTACCACCGTAATCTATATTTTTTAGCACTCTTAATGGTTGGATTTGAGAAAACCCATTTTGTGGAAAATTGATGAGTTCGGGGAATCCAACATTAAAAACATCCAGTCGCAATCTCTCTATCACCCTTCCAACTATCTATATGTTGTTTCTAGTACCATCGATGGTAGCATTATAGAAAATGTCAAATAGATGGAATGTGGAATCATCACCCCATAATGTAACATAACACATTTTGATTTTTATAGAATTTTCTTTAATGGTGGACCTTGATGGGATCTCCAATATCCAAAAATATCATACATGGTCACACTTTTTGTAGTATCTCATAGATTTCACACCCTAAAATGACAGTTGGAAATGAAGAAACATGAGACGAGCATTCCACAATGTCGTCCAAATCAGGGGAACCACCGGAGAGGATGATTACACATACAAGGCCACATAGAAGACCTCTAACTGGAAGAATGGATCCTCTGTGACTACCATCAGTGGTTTCCTATCTATGAAGACCAAAAACATGGCATCCCTAAAGAATGTTTTATTCCGGAAGCATGTTTCTGTGGTGATAGATGTGAGTGTGTAAAAATTCAGGAACTATAATGGAGGTAACTTAAACAGACACTACTCCACCAATCATCCCCACATGGTGACGATGGTCGTGTATAGTATGGAGATAAATTTTGGTTAATAAATGACTATAAAGAAGAGAAATAGGTGGTTGGCTGATACATGAAGTTTCTACGTGATGGGGATGACCAACATGGGCTCCATACAAGGCCACTCCACACAACCTTTGTTGGAGGTCCACTTCCCTCTGCAACATCATGTATCCACTATCACACCATATAAACCCCATGAGTTATTTATTAGCCAACATTTCCCAGTGTCCAATACTTTCTCAAACCTGACCATCGTCACCAAAAGGGTAATATTGCTAGAATTGTTGTCAACGAATGTTTTTCTAATGTAGTACCATAAACACATCCTGCTCACATCTATCATCACAAACATAGGTTACCAATACACAACATCTAGAAAGGATGACACACTATTGGCAGACACAAATTTCTTGATGTCGATGGTTGCTGTAGGGGAATATTACTCTTATTTATTGGGGTTTCATTGGCATGGTATGGTTTTTCCTCATATCTGATGATGCCATGGTGTATGATTTCATTGTTCAACTCCATCACCATGATGCCAGCTTCACATTTTTTTCATTCAGACGTGCATTCGATGTGATGATGTGCATACAGTGACCTGATCTCAATGGTTTTGATTTTAGTGATCCATCATAAGACCACAACTATAGAAAATTCCTAGAAAAATACGTTGGTGTGTTGATCCTTTATTTGGGGGGCAATTCCATGTTCCTCCTAATCGATATTAGTTGGTACGTAATAATTTCATGTACTATCATCCACCTCTGGATAATTGGTATGGTGACATTGAGGCAGCGATAGATCATAACCCATATAAGAGGCCCCAAACTATTCATCAGTGAGGTCAGTGAAGAGGATGGTATCCACATAGTATGAGTGGTCACCGCCACAGTTGGGAGCCTCGAAGAACTCCATTTTTGTTTTGAAAATATTAAAGAAAACCACTTTCTCATCATCCACTAGGTAGCTCTAACCGTGCATCACTATCCACCTCTCATGCTTCACATGCATTGATACCTGATCAGGAAATCTGCAACTACTAGACAAGACCACCTGGTTTGATTGGCTAGGCATCCCTAGGGTGAGTTACAGGAACATTATGTTTTGAAATAGGGATCGGGAGATCCATGTCTTGCAATAATAATGGGCTTCTGAGAATCTAATAGTTGATCATACCCTTCTTAAATAAGTCTCACCCAAGCCTGCCTTTTATATATTCACTCTGATACAAATAAAATACATGCATAATTACTACGTTAAATATCGTCTAACTAATAAATTCGTGATAATAATGTCATAATAATGAATTTATGATAATAATTTTATTAATTATTAGTAAGAAAATTATTTTTATTAATATTCATAAAAATAGGTATTCAAAAAATAATTAATATTAATTACATTATTAATTATTTATTTATTGTATTTGTTTAAAATTTATTTATATTATTTATATATTATTATAATCAAAATGAAATAAATAATATTAATTCAAAAAAAATGTATATATTATTGATCAATAGATCCAGACATACAAATCAATTTCAGAAAATTGTCCATCCAGTAATGGTTACCCAATGTATTACAATAACTCACTAGCTGATGTGATTCAAGATTACCCAAATGCAAGATGAATAGTTGGGTTTATGGGGAGAAGAAATCAGTTAATGTAAAAAAATTTCATCACATGATTCCTATACAACTTTGAATCCTCCGGTTTTTTAAAATAACATTAATTACATCAAGGGAATCAGAATCAATAATGACTTGATTCAATCCATTAGCTTGGGAATGGAGGATCCCTTGAATAATTTTTAATGATTCGTCAACAATAAGGAACTAAATTCCATGAAAACCCATGTACTGAACATCAACCTCCTGGTTGGTGCAATGTCGTTCAATGACCTCAATCCCAATCTAAGACCATGTTGAGGAAATATATTCATTGTTGATTTTAATGAATAATTCAAGAGTATGATTCTATCAAGGTGGAGCTCATCATAGTCAAACCACTATTGGAACCACCCTATTCGACATCCTCCTTTTCATCTATTCAGAGGCCTTATCCACCAAAAGATGATAAATTGTAGACATATCCTGAAAACCCCAATCATTATAATGAGACAAAAAATGCCAAAAAATGGTTCACCACATCCCCACGTCAACAAGTATTATAGATGAAAACCAATCGTTGAAAACACAGTCCATCTCCAAATATGGACTTGGGGAGTCCTTAAAAAATAGGGAACATTCATTCCAGACTCCCTCTTCCCCTGAACAAATATTAATATCATGTTCATGAGTTTTGGTATGTTGGAATCACTAAGAAAACACATATTCTCTCAGTATATGCCATATTGTCAATGGTCACGCGTCCGCAATTCACACAAGAAGCCCTATCTCCAAAAAATTATTACATACATAGGTAGTCTTGGAATGAGTCGGAAAAGAAAGGAAAACATAGAAAATGTAAACAATACTCAAGTGAATGAGCTCCAAAAATAAAATCATTCCCACCAAATAAAACGGATACAGATCGACCCAAAATTTAATATGCAGAAAATAAAGTGGACACTAACAATTTTTACATGGGAAAACCAAAAGGGAAAAACCATGGGACCTAGTCCATAAAAATGGATAAACTAAAATCAAGAGATACATGGTAGAGACTTCCTATAATTGGAAGTGATATCAAATGTAATACTCTAGAAAAAAATAATTTAATAAATAATGAAGAGAAATTAATATGATCATCGAATAAAAGTTATCACTAAATCGGATTTCTTCTTGGTGTTGTTGGTGTTAGTGTGTTGAAATGCATTGCCACGACATCCGTATATATGAAAAAGAATCAGCGTCAAATAATTTCTTCATGTCAAAAGCATGTCACGACAGGAATTAATTCACACAGTCTTGGACCTCATTAAAAAAACTCATTAACCGAGAAACTAGGTGGTTATCAAATTAATTTTGCATTACATAGTATGCCAATTAGGATGGTGCCCAATATTATCTCCCTCCAGCTCAATTGAGGATCTCCGCCAATAATGAAATCATTACAAAATTCTCTAGTTTTCTAATGGGTAACTTCTTGTTCATTATGTCTAACCAGTATTCATCAGTGTGTATATCTTCATTCTCTAAGTGTCCAAAATTAAGGATGTTGTAGAACCAATGTTATCGAACATCGATATTTTTTGACCTACCATGAAAAGTGGATATCCTCCACAAAAATAGCACTCGGACTATCACAAATATAACATACATTTACTAATTTAAACTATGCTATTGAAAAAAATCTAGCATCCACAAAAATTCGTTTCATGACTTAGTAACTACAACAAACTCTGACATTGTGGTAGATAAAAAACACATCTCTACACTCTAGAATTCCAAGATATACCCCCCCTGAAAAAGTGATCAAATAGACAAAGTAGAATTCCTCATATTGATATCTCTTGTGATGTATGAATATGTATTGCCACAATGCATAGTTTCCCCTATTCCAAAACACAATTTCAGATCAGATTTACCATAAAGATAATGAAAACTGTACTTCACCCCTCTCTAATTCTCACTATAGGCATTTGATAGGAAATGACTGACTACACCAATTTCATGATCAATATGAAATCTAGTACATACCATTGAATACATCAAACAACCAATGACAAATTAATATGTTATGTCCTCCATATTATCTATCTCTTCATCACTAGAAGGTGACTGACTAGTAATCTGCCTAAATTGTAAATCATGAAAAGTACACACCACGTTCCCTGTATCAATAGAAAATATATAAATAGCCTTCTTTAATGTATCTCCAATGACATAACCACAATTTACTGGCCTTTCTATCATGGTAGATCATCTATCCAAGAATCTGTTTTGTTGGCACCTAGTCATTCATTGCATAATACACACAAGGAGCATTCTTCAATCAATCTATTATAGATGTATCATGTCAAATAGTTATCATATCATCAACATAATGCAATAGTATAATAAAATTATCATCAGTAAAACTATGAACAGAAAAACAATGATCGGATGATGGCATCCAAAAACCATAAGGAGAAATAAAATATTTAAATTTCTTATACCACAACCATGGAGCATTCTTCCAACCATAAAAACTCTTCATCAACTAGTAGACAAGATTATTTTTACCTATTTCAACAAAACCTTTTAGCTTCTCCGTAAAAATCACTTACTCTAAATCTATAAGGAGGAAAGTTGTCTTCACATCCATCTTCTCAATCAACAGATCCAAACCCACAACCAATCCATGAACAACTCGAATGGAATACTTTTTTACAATAGGTGAGAAAATCACATCAAAATAAATATCTTTCTTATAATGGAAGGATTTAACATCTATATATTCCTATTATCTTGGAATAGAACAAGATTATACATTTTTAATATGATAAATACACTGATTTAGAGAATATCTCTTACCCGTCATTACATTTTCCATTTCAAAATATTTGTTGTCATGCAACGATGGCATCTCGTAATCCATTGCCCCTACCTAAAATTTTTTATGTTCATATTCCATTGACACATAAAAATATTCTGTTTCATCCCATTTAGTGAGTATCATATTCTTTTTAGTTGAATATCATGTAGAAAGAGTGTAATGATGTGATGTACTCCACAATGAACTACATGTTCATTAATAACCTCAGGAAAAAAATAATTAGAAACAAACAGTGCCTCAGAAACATCAGCCACAACCTGTTCATCTAAAGCAACATTTTTTACATCAAAAATATCATCAGAATCAACCATTAGAGGTGAATTTGAATCAGAATTGGATCAAGACAGATGATACCATTAGAAGATAAAGAAGCATATTTTTCTCCATTATAAATGTATGTAATGGTCTGATCATCCATAAAAACATCATCACAACTTATGACATGTTTCATCAAAGAAGGATCATAGAAACTATACCCACACTCATCGTTTTGGTAGAAAATAAAATTCAATGATGTTTTTTACCATCCATCTTGGATATCTCATCTCTATGCGCTTGAACCAAAGCCTTGCAACTAAAACATGAATGTGATCATACCTGCACTCATTCCCACACCAATCCATGTCAGCAGTGTCATCCTATAAATCTATCATAAGTGATATGTTAATAATATAAGCAACAATAATTAAATTATCTCCCCAAAATTATCTAGGTAAATTTTCTTCCAAAATCAAACAATGAAAACATTCGAGAAAAGTCCTTTTCATCGGATCAGCTACACCATTTAACAATGGTTTCATGGTTAGTGACTTATAATGCCTACTACCTTACTTCCCCCAATACTGATCAAACTGAAAACATTATTCCACCCCCATTGACAGTGAGAATACATTTCCATTTATTCCCAATTCCATATCAGTAGAAACATGAAATTTCTTAAAAACACAGATGACCTTACTTTTGGAATTCAAAACATAAACCTAGTTATTTCATGTGTTTTCATCAATAAATTTATCTAAATAAATACCTCCACTAATGGTCTTAGATTTTAAAGGACCCAAAATATTATAATGTTCTAATTCAAGTACATTTGACTTCCTAGGTGGAGGATGACGGATGAAACTCACTCTACTCTGTTTCCCAGCCATGAATTGATCACACATGCCCAATTCGACACACTTATGATCTAGGATAATACTTCTCTTGGCCAAAATTACAATACATTTCTTAGTTATGTGACTGAGACACTTATGCCGAAATGTGGACGAAACACTACACTCAACAACTCAAGCATTATGATAATAAACTGAAGCTCTTATCCAGTAAAAACATGATTACTTCTTTCATCTAACCACAATAAAAGATCCCATTGAAATGTAAAATTTTAAATCACTAAATGTATTGCTAAAACCATAGTCATCATCAAAATTGGTAAAAAAAATATTCAAGCGAACCTCCGGAGCATGTCAAACAGTCTTCAAAAATAGAATACTTCTTGTAACGGTCTCTAAACGAATTGTCCCGATGACAACAACTTCAGCACGACCATCATTTCCAATCATCAAAATACTAATATTACATGTGATCTTATATGTATAGAACTCCTTTTTTAGTGTCACATGAGATCATGCCCCATTTCCAACAATACAACCGTAATAGTCAGAAGGAATATTAATGTATTCATAAACAATAAATAATTCCCCTATAGAAATGGAAAAATGATCATCTCCAACACCATTTTTCTCTTATTTATTTTTCTTAATTCTATTCTCTATTTTCATCTGATAAAAAACATCTTAATATGCCCCTTCTTAGAAAAATAATGACATTTATAATATCTCTGCATCGATATGTATTTGATTTTTCCTCTACTCTTACCTCGAAAATTTTGTACATCGTTCTGGCTTCTCCCCTCATCTATGTGACTAAAATCTCTGAATAAGATTTCTCCTCAGTGCATCTCTTGACCTCTTCATTTAAAACATCAGTGTTGACAAAAATAAAATGTCACAACACCATTAGAAATAGAACCAGTTTGAGGTTATATAATTTTTTTCGTGAATTAGGTAAAGTGTTAAGGGACAAAAGAGTTAAAACATCATCATCAAAATTCATACCCATGTCATAAAACCGATCATAAAATCACTGATATTCACATATGTAGTCCTAAATATTCATAAAATATTTGTACCTCAAATTAATAATTTTTTAAAAAAACACAACATATTATTTTCGGTCTTGGAAGTATAGTTCGTATCAAGCTTCTCCATTAATGTTCTGGTGGGATAGATGTTGAAAATGTGGTTCATCACATTGTCTTCAACCGATTGGTGAATGAATCAAAAAACCATCTCATGCTCGAATTCCCATTATTCATCTGACATCATTTCTGGATTCTGTGTATTGAACACTATAAGATGCATTTGCTTGAAAAAATGTAGATCCTTCATTTGAAGACACGAAATATGGTAGTTGCTATCATTTAAAAAAAATCATTTGACTATAATTGGACTCCAAGATGAATATGAAATAAAAACCAAAAGTCCTCAGATACATGATGTTGAGAAATATTGGAAAGTGATGAACCTGTAAAAAATCGAAACGAAAATGCGTAGTGGAAATAAAATCAATCCCACGAAATAAAACAGATGTCCATCGACACAAAAATAAATGTTCCAAAAATAATGTTTACATTAGAAATTTTTATTTGGAAAATCCAAATGGGAAAAACCACGATACGTAGTCGAGAAAAATGGATCCAGTAAAATCAAGTGTTACACAGTAGAGACTCCACAAAATTGGATGGAATCTCAAAAATATTACTCAATAATAAAATAAGTTAATCATGGACGAAGAGTAATATAGTTGATCGTCAAAGAAAGGAGATCACCAAATGGGGTTGTCTCTCGGTGTTGTTAGTGCATGTGTGTTGAAAATATATATTACAGCCTCAATATATATGAAATAAGATCTGTGTCAAATAATTTATCCATGTAAATACCGTGACACAACATGAATTTATTCTTGAGGCCGTGGCATGCATTAAAAACACCTCATTAATAGTGAAACGGCATGTTCCTCCAATTTATGAGGCATTACGTAGTGCACCAAAATAGAAGAAGCCCTACATAATGTGCACAATGATTGTTCCAACGGTTTTATAGATGAACTTGAAAAAAACATGAACCATCATGATGTACCCCAACCTATCAATGTACATCCTTGAAACTTCACCAGACAAACAAATTTGTTCACCCCTTCTCCAGTGATAAGAGGAATGGTAAAGATGGTATGTTTATTTATCTAGATGATGAATCCAATAACTATATATTGACATCACTCCTCTAATGACTCAACAATCAGATCAATTATTAATAAACTTTTTATGAAGTGGGATATCACCCCATAAGATACTCCACTTATAAATGGGATTCAGTCTAAGAGATGCATGCAATAATTAAGACATTGGGATGCAATTTTCACAAATTACCATAGAGAAGATGGTATCTGTACAAGACATAAGGAGCCACCCCTTATTTTTCAAATTTGCATCCTTTATCCTTTTGAGGTTCCTCATCCCGATACCTCCATAATAAATAGAATCACACAACATATCTCATACCACATAGTGGGTGTTGCATTTTCAATTATAATATCCACAACTATACTTTTCAAGCCGATAATGAATAAGATCACCAATTTTAATTGGTAATTTGAACAATGACATGGTTTACAAGGGGATATCAAGGGCCATTGATTTAACTAGCACATTCATCACAGCTTTAGAGATTTTACTGCTAGACAATTGTCTGATCAAATTATGAACATTATCTTGGATAGATGTGAAATCATTTTTATTTGATATTCTAATACCTGTTTTGATCCTAATGTATTTTTTATACTTCTCAACCATAGGAACCCAACGTATTAGTTGAATATTTTGAAGCCACATTAGTGAAATAAATTCGTTGATGGATTCTCTATGTTTCAAGGAATTTATGTCATTCCCAGAATCCTTTTCATAAAAGTTTAAAATCATCAAGATTGAGTGACACTCATGTGTGGTATCCAAAGCGAAAAAAAGGAAATCTTCTACAAAAAAATTTATGAAAAACTTGTTGTCTATTGAAGCATACCTATTCCCCTTCGATAGTACCACGAATCACCGCATTTGAATGGAGTTGATATAACACAATCTTCTAATGAAATAAATGGTAAGGCACGAGCAGGTCCCAGCATCATAACACTGTTGAGGGTATGAAACTATAAAATTATACCCAATTATTTTTGAAAAAAAATATATTGTATCATCTATATTATTATGTCTTTAGAAATTTTATGAATTTATTTTTCTTTTGGATTATTTATAATTTGTAGTGTAGTTTTTTAATTTATTTTAAATTGTACATATAGTTCATCATTATACGTTTTCAATGTTGGTCCCTTGAAACACAAAAATATATTAGGTTGGATTTACGTAATTTTAGAATCGTATAACATCTAAATTATAAGTACAATATAAATGAAACATAAATCATAGACTGAAAATATAAAAAATGTTGAAAATAAAAATAATTTCATAAATATAAAAACAAAAAAAAATTATATGTCACAAGAAATATAGATTAATATCATAAAATTTTCACTTAAATGATATTTTACACATAAAATATAATATAATTAATATATAAATAAAATTATAAATAAATATTGTACGAAACAAATAATTGAAAAGATAAATAATTTCAAAAAATAATAAACAAATATTATTAATATATAGAATAATGGTATTTTATAATCAAATTTATGTGCACAATTATTATCACATCAACAAAACTGGTCTTTAAAAATGTATTCCCTTAATAGTTCTAGAAAAAATTGCAGATAAATTTGTTGTTTTTTTACAATAAAACAAGCACTAATAAAGGGTAACTTTTATTACTGATTATTTACATCTTATAAATGTTACCCTTTATCAACACATTTTAGCACCCCTATATAGATCTTTTATCAGATCATTTTTAAAACTACTAATGGTATATATGAAATTAATTAATTAAATAAATTTAAAATAAAATTTCCCTTATTAAAATAATATTATGAAATTCTTGTTTAGATAATTATTGATAAAAAACTAAATAAATTGATTATACTATATATAGATTATAAATACTTATAAATATTATGGGTATGAATGGATTTTTTGAGATACTATCGAGTTGTATTGAGGTTTCCTAGGGTTTATTGTCCATGGAGGCTCTTAATCGTAGATTTCGTGCTTCTTATCATATCACTCAAGGATGATTTGACTCTCACAAGGGAATAACCGATATTATGCCCCTACATGGTCTTTGGTATAGGAATATGGATCCATGGTTTTTTGATATCAAATAATTCACCTCCATCCTTGTCCTCCTAATATATTTTTTAATTTGAAATTCCTATGTTTCTTTTACTTAAATTTATTTCATATTGTGTAATTTAAGGAGAGTGTTTTTATTGAAATCCTTATCCATTTAATATTTATACAGAAGAATAATTTTAAAAAAAAATTATAGATCGATTTTTAATGTTACAAAATATTTTTAGTTAATAATATATGAATAAAAATACATATATAAACTTATAAGCACCAAAATATAAAAATAATTGCATTATAAATTATTATATTTCAATTGTAGAGGATGGTGGTGGTCACTGCTGCCACTGACATGCGATGACAGATGCCTCAGTCAAAACATATAGTGAAAAACAATGAAAAATCTGAAAATTAATTGGATATATATTCCCCAAGAGTTTTGGATAGAAAAATAAGATAAAAGGACCTTAGATACTTGAGAAATTGAAGTGTCATCTGATTGAAGATGTTATGAAATCTATCTCCTATTTATTTGTGTCAAAATAAATATGATCATGTACCCATGTAATATTATTTAGATTAAGACCATGATTCCATGATTTCTGTTGTTTCTATGATCCCTCAATCTCGTCACCATCTGCATCATAGTTGTTTTAATCCTTTAGAGTCATCTTCAGAATCCTTATGAATGCTACTCTATATCATTGATAGATTTTCTTGTGTGCCAACAAAATAAACCTTATCCCTTATAGGTGGTTCAAAAGAATCAATGTATCCAGTAACATCCACTACATTATCATTATTAAAATCATGAACATCATATGATTTTATTGTAGTAATCTTCCATTCAGTTAGATGATCCACAATAACATTGGGTGGTGAAATTTTCATGACTTTTAATACATGTGTTCTAAATTGATGGATATTTATTCTCAATTAAATCATGTTAAGTGTATATGAACTATACTATTTCATTGATGTATGAACATTGATAGCCAAACACCCCATAATAGGATTATTTTTCAAAATATGTGCTTCGTCAGTTTTTAAGATACAAAGGAATGAACATTCCATAATCATATATCCATGACCAAATAATTCATCAACTGATTGTTTCATATCATTTATTTAATGGTTTGAGTATAAATTTCCCCATCATTATTGTCATTGGTTTCCCTTGATATAGAAACGTGAGATTAGTTTTCTTTAGTTGGTCTGAAATACACAGTGGATTCTTCCACAATATCTTACACAATATACACTACAATATATTGTGTGCTGCATCCATTCAAGATGGATCCCAAATAATTAACACCAACAATAGCTTTTTTGATTCCATTATATCACAATGAATCATCACCAAATTTATCGTCTCCCTTAATGAGTTTATAGAAATCTCTAAGGGGTTAAAAAACATCTCAATATGATTAAAATACCAATGTGTTAAACAATGTGGTTATGTGAGAAATGTCATAGGATTCAACATACTTATAATATTCTTCAGTAAGATCATCCCATGTGCAACTCATCATTGAAAATACCTATGAATTCCCAACATTAACTACTTCCTTATTTTTAATAATCAGTTTGACACAACAATTTATTGTAACATAATCATTAGTGCACAAAATGACTACCCACACCATTTCAAGATCATAATGTCATATATCTAAATGAATTCACTTCATGAAATCACATATTTCTGGTAGAAACAGATTTATCTCTTCATAAATTATATTTGTCATGCCCAATGGACTGAAAAATACTACCGAACATGGGTGGATTTTCTTACCTTATAGTTAGAGAAAACCAGAATGCCTTTGTAGACAGAGTCAAAAATTATATTGTTATCGATGTGAGATCAACCTCCATAAAGATCAACATAATAAACCCAAAACAAGCCTCTTCATTATCCCAGTAAAGTTTTATCAGAGATCCAATTGATGAAGCAATGACAAACAACATCTACAATTTCGATAAATCCCATACAAATTATAAATTCTAACCCAAACCACTGTAAATTTGTTTTATCCAAAATAATGGTTTGAAACGAGGGCCCCAATCATTGATTCACATGGTACCAAGCTTGAGAGAGAACATTCTAAACCCCTATTCCTTGTATCGGAGCTCATTATAGGAAAAATGGATTTGTAAATGACCCCTATCAATGGGAATACATTTCTAGTCCTGAAATTCCCAAACAAAAACAAGCTTATGATACATATCCACTACAGTCTATGGTTTTTTACTAATTGGAGACACCACTCTTTAATTAATCGAGAATTTGATGATTTTAAACCAATCAATAATCAAAATTATTATAGAATTGAATGAGGGCCAAATTTCCTTATTGAATGATATGGTCATTAGCACCATCCTTGCTCTTGGAAAATCACAAATTATCATCCCCATATCTGACGTCATGATTGTTATAGCTGAGTACATGTGATTCATTTGAGGCCATCTTCAAAAAATGATCAAAATAACTCACCACGATTCCTCAGAGGAGGGGGGAATTCATAGGTATCAGATCAACATTCAACCAAAATCCTCAAATGAAAACCAATGAGGGGTGTTGGGGTGGAGGTAGTATTAGTGATTTCTCCAATGTTACTAAAATTTTCATTGAGTGAGAAATAATGTAACAACCACTATTCAATTATGAACTACATTGGACACCAAACACTAGGCACCATTTGTGGAAATCAATATAATCTCCTAAAAACCCTTTATCCCAAAACTGTTTGTTTGTATCCATAATTAATATATAGTATAGTCAATTTATATATTATCTTTCAATAATAATTTAATTATGATATTTTTTAGTTTTTAGAAAATGAACATAGAAATATTTTTTTTATAATTAAATATTTAATTTTATTCAGACCGTTATTAGTGCTAAAAAATGATGACAGATACCCATATAGATCTAAAAACTAGTATATGGTGTCATTTATAAGAGATAAAAAACAGTGTTAAATTGTACCAATTATCAGTGGTTGTTTTAACAATGATAAATGAGGCCTTTATTAGTTCATTTATTTATGACATATAATGACTAGTTTTTTAGTAGTGATTACATTTGTACTTTAATTTTTTTTGTAGATAATTTTTATTTATTTATTAAAATGTTAATTTTAATTTTTATTAATTTTATTTTCATTTTATTTTTATTTTTATAATAATTTTTAATGATTTTAATTATATTTTATTTGTAATATAATTTATTTACATATTTTTCCACACAAAATGAAATTTTTTTATTCATTAATGTTTGTTCCATGTAAATTAATTTTGTTATATTATATTCAAGAAATAATTTTTATTTTCGAATTTTCTCTATATATTTAGTCTATTTATTGGGATTTATTTTGATGGTACTTGGAGTTTATATTTTATAAGAACCCAGAATTAGCTAATTGAAACATAATAATTTTTTAGTGTTTCATGTGACTAACATTGAAAAGATATACAAAATGAACTATATGTACTATAAAAAAGGAGTTAAAAGGATTGCTCAAATGCTAAATAATTGTAAAAATACATTATCATCAACATAATTGTAATGACCCAGATATCCATATAATATTTTTATTTATATGGAATTATTATTAGTTTTCGGTTTCTGACAGCACGTAATTATGAGGCCCGGAGTGCCCGAAATGTTTTCCCGAAGATTCATAGTATGTTCAGTGAATTTAAGAGAAATTATAGGTAACTTTAGAACTAGTGCTCAAAATCAAAATCTGAGGGCACCATTGAATTTATAACCCCCGCGATTACTTAGGGGGACCATAACCTCAACTGCTTTTGTGCATAAATAGAAGTTGGTCTTCAAACCATTCGTTGAGGATAAATAAAAAGAGGAATAAAAAATTGGTTAATCATATATTTTATTTTATTCAAACATTTAGGAATTAATGTGGGGTCCACAAGAACTAAATGCCCTAATTAATTATTGAAACCCCCCTCCTTCATTAAATGAAGTGATTAGTGGGAGGCTTCACAAATTCATGTCTTTGTTCTCCTCCTTTGATAGTTTTTTGAATTGGTGCTTTGTGTAGGGAAAACATTTATTTGGATGAATTACATGGAGGAATAAGTCTCTTTCTGCCAATGACGACCATCCTCTTCTTCTATCTCCTTCTGGAATAAGGGAGGAAGCACTATCCTTGAAGAACACTAAGGATGTCATACTCGACTTCTTCATATTCTTCCCCGACACCAACGGATCTGAGGTAGCAGTTCATGCTTTTTAAATGTTTCTCGTTCTTCGATTTCCTTTGTGGATTATGATTCGAAGATTCATGGTATCACTCTAACATGGAGGGTTCATGCTAAAAAAACACAACCTGAACCATCCGTCTAGCTTAGTTGATTTTAAAGCTAATTGTGACACGAGTCCAGGTTGGGAGAATATAATCAATGATGGTCACATATCAAAGGTGTCGTCTCAGGGAGTGTGAGGCTACTTCTGGAACAAGAATTGGGCAACCAAAACTCGTTTGGTGACCCGCAAGAAGGTTCGTCGGTGGTTGTAACATGTGAATGTTACTGGTAGAATGAATGAAATCGTGGCAGACACTTTGGCCAGCCCCGTGGTTGGTGGTGGCGCAATAGAGCCACCAGAGGAGTATGTCGCGGCCAATGGTCCGTGATGGTGCAGTTGCGGCCGGTGCAATGCCGACCATGAAGAGAACTTGTGACTCGGGATGCTAGGTTGCCAGGGAAGGCATCGTGGAGTGCGTGCCACGCAGAGGAGAAAGGGTCGCAGCCGTGGAAGCGACGATGGATGAAGAGCGGCAGGAAGGGCCGACCACCGGAGGAGGCACAACCCAACTGCGCCATATGGGAAGAGGCTGACCGCTCGGCAAACCAAGAACAGTGGGACCCACCATGGGGATCCTTCATTACATGGATCGGTGCCACATGGCGCCAGATCTGTACCGCCATAATAGATATGTCATTTGGGACACTGGGGGTGCGGCCTCCCCCCGGGACGTGGCTAGGGATGACCCCATGGGGGTCGTCATCTGGGGGCCCCGCGCGGGCCGAGCCCAGCACCGGCCAGATCCAGCGTGGGATGGGCCACCCTCGCAGGTTGGATCATACCCGTGGACAGGGTCAGACCATGGAGTGGACCTTGGTCAGGTTGGATCGACCCGGAATTGGTTGGGTCGACCCATGCCAGTTTGGGAAGGGTCCGTCCGACGGTGCCCGACTAGACCCGGACCCGCTTTCACCTTTTTGAACACTTTATTCCATAACATGAGATACGTGAATCCAATTGATGAACCGAATACGGTGATGGAAACCTTGGGGAAAGATGGTTTTTTTGGTATACCCCACATGTTGATTGGCTGTAGTTGGGGTACTGTAGGGTTGGATCGAAAATAAATTCAACAGGACCCGCATAACAGATATACCAATAACTCTCAGACTGGGAATCTGATTGATGTGATTTCTATCTCATCAGGTTCCTTATAAATATATGTATCTTTTGGGCACATTAACATGGGACATCATGGTAGTTTATGTACCAAAACATTGATTGAGGATGGGACCCTCCAAGAAATAATCATTCATTGTGCGGGAACCCTGTGGATGAATGCATTGTTATAAAGGGATCCTACATGGACTGACTACTATTCCAAGATCCTTTGTGGGTACGATAGCTCTTAATACTTTTTTGGGATACTACTTGGGTTCGACAGCACCGACTACTCTTCTAGGAACCTACGTAGGTTCGACAGCTCGGATTACTGTAATAGGATCCTACCTGGGTTCAACAGAATAGATGATTGGTGGATAATTTTAATCATCTCTATCTCTATACAAAAGTAGTATATTTGTGTGATTTGAGCGTTGACTTCTTGTTGTTATCAATGATTTATATTTCTTCATTTGCAGAATGGGTTCTGCTTCAGGTCAAGAGTTGGATCCAGATTGTTTTTGATTACATAGGTATATGTATTAGAAAATAGCTATGTAGGGTTGGATGATACTTTGTGATTATATCTTTACTACTTTTTTATCCATAGAGGATTCTTGGGATACATTATGTGGTCTCGAGGTCCTTAATGATTATCGTTATACTCACCCATGCATGGGCTTCACCTGCACCTTGTTGTTTCTTGTACAGACGAAGGAAAGAAGTGATTGAGTCTGAGAGAGACAGATTGGTGGCTGCATGGAGCTGGACATAGACGAGATGTACCACTGGGGGGATTTAATCGAGATATGTACCTACCCTTCAGGTAGGATTCCCCGGTGGATGATCCAAGAGCTGATTTCTATTTTCTTGCACCTGCACTTTAGTTGGGTTTGTATACTGGGCCATTTACTTTCAAAACTATTATATTATATTAATAATATTTCATTATATATGGTTGTGTATACTCTGTGTGAGTTGTAGGTTTAATGTAAATGCCTTTAATTTTCTCGGGGATATGCCTTTGGGTGCAGGTCGCCAGCCCCTGGAATAAGGAATCTGGGCTTCGAGAAGTCATCACACTGCCCTGGAGAATAGGTCATGACAAATTGGAATCATTGGAGTTGGTTCTACCCTAGAACATTGCATTATGATCTTTTAAATGAAATAACATTAAGTGTTTTGGGTGTGGATATCAGTATAGGGAAACTAGTGTTGTTGCAGAGGGCAATGTATCCATACACTTGCACTTTGACATCTAATTTCCGACTCAGTTCACGAATACACTAATTGCCTGTTTGTTTCATTTTAAAATATTTTTTTGTGATATCATTGAGTATTCTCACCATGAATAACTTATTTATTGTGGAACCCCTGTTTCTTTTTAGGATGGCTCCACGCCAACAACCATACAAGGTTTTTGTATTTGTACGAGATGACAGTCCACCGAGCGATGATGCCTCAGTGCAGGGACCTATCACACCAGAGGAACCAGTGGTACCACACCCCATTGGGCCATAGATGCCACGAGTCCCAGAAGTAGAGTGTGCACGCCACCTAAGCATGTTTCATGAGTTCCCGTACCAAAGCCCAACCAGGTCATGGGGTGAGACGAACCTGCATGCAGTTGAGGATTGCCTAAAGGCTTTGGTGAGAGTCTTCAGACTGGTAGAGACACCAACCGACCTTATGGTGATCATTACCACGAGTCTCCTTCAAGAAAAAATCGGAAGATAGTAGAGCCTGATGATCTAGGTGCATGACAAGGAGAAACATCTCTAGCTAGACTTAGAGAGACTATTTCAGGCAGAGTTTTTATTAACCACTCTACGTGGAGTGCATATACAGGAGCTAAATCATCTGTAGTTGGGAAGAATGATGGTGGCACATTACACAGCGAGGTCTACAGACCTCTTTCTCAACTCCACAGATATGGTGAGAGACACATTCTTTAGGCACCAAACCTTTGAGTATGGAATCATGTGAGAGATTAGGGCATCAATTATCTCCCTCCACATCCCGACACAAAATTGGTGTTAGAGCGGGCACTCTTAGTGGTGAGTTTCCTTGTTGAGCAGTCACTAGTAGTGAGACCCCCACCAGGATTCATGTAGAGGAGTCTTCTACAGTTTGAAGTAGATAGATGACACAAAGATCCATGTAGACCTGGCCTTCCGGTGGACTACATCAGGATACAACTTCGGTTGTGCAGGGAAAACGATAAAGAGTCAGTAATAGGAGGAGCAGGCAGCGCAACACATTCGGCGGGCAAGGTCACATGGCTCGTGATTGTCGGACTTGCTGTATTGAAGATCAACATATAGTGGAGGAACCTCCTAGGCAGTGGAAGAGGGTTGACTATGGAGGTCCGTAGGGAGAAGGCAGAAGTGGCAGATGAGGTGGCCGAGCAGCAGGTTGTAGACGACAACATAAACATTTTTTAAATATTCTAAAATAGTTAAACATGCATTTGATATTTAAAATCATATAAAATATTATATAATTGATGAAATATCCTCTGAATATCTCTTAAAAATATTTATTTTTCATGTAAGAGTAGATGCACTAGAAATATAATATGTGATGTGCGTGATTAGACTGAATAATGAATTCCCAAAAAATAGTGGTAATCAGAACTGACCACCATAGTGTAAAAATGTCACAAATGATCTCTAATTGTTTTATGATTGTTACACTAGAAGAAAATATTGATTTTCAAAATACATGAATTGATGATGTTTCAATCTATGATGTTGTCTTCCATAGATTAATGAAAACCATTTCAATCAATTAAAAATTGTCAAATGGGTTTCTTGCAGTAAAAATAATTTAAAAAAAATCATAAATTGACATGACAACATATAACATATAGCTTGAATAGTATTACCCATGTATGAGAAGCAAACACATCATTCTGTTATTAGATGTTCTTAAACTGACTAAATAAAGTGTTTCTCGATAATAATTTTATGTTAAAATTTCATCCAATAGGTAAATAATTACCAAATGAGCTTAGATTTCTATGAAATCATAAGAATATCATCACATGTATGTATTTTCTATAATATAGGAAATGATGATGCATCAGAATGAGGTGTCGTTTAACTTATATAAAATCTATAAGTATAGTAATTTAATAGACTAAAACCAGTGTTAAATAGTTAAAACCATAGAAAAAAAATTTATAATTGGTTTTAAATCATATTCAAATAGTCATAGGATTATTATGGAAATGATCAAGTAGATGTATTGTCAATGCGACATTTGATGTGATCTAACTCAATAAACAATATGTTTTTAATAATTCATGGCTTTTAAAAACCTGTGAGATTGAGTGAAAAAAATAAATTATATTGGATTTCCGTGAAATCAGAAGACAATAAACATATATTTATTTTGGAAATATAAAAATATAATGCATTTCAAATGATGTATTTTTCACTAAGAAGTCCCAAAAATGTATTATTATTACTTAAAATAAACTATTATTTTCTTTTTATTTTTAATTCCATGAAATAAATTATATAATTTATTTTAAATGTTATTAAATCAAAATAATATTAATTTTTGACTAGAGACATTTATGGCGCATCAATCCGACTTTTGATGTCCTCGAACTGACTAAATAAAGGGTTATAAGATGATGAATTTTTATAAAATATATGCTATAATCTAAAAAAAACAAAATGACCTCAAATATCAACGAAACCCAATGTAACAATGTATATATTTATATTCCTGAAAGGTCTAAATAAATAGATCTTATAAAATGACAGTCAATCAGTATTTTTTTTAATAATGATATTAAAGTAATGAATATTTATAAATATATATATTATTATAAATAATATAAATTTTAGGGGAATTAAAATGTAAGCAGAAAACATCATCAATATCTGTATTTATGTATGTGTCGTCCAGTCCCACACATTAGCTCTCTAATAGTATGCTCATATAGACTAGATTGTTTGAATTAATCTAAATTGTAATTAGGTATAATTCAAGGTGTGATTCTCTCACATTTAAGTCCAGATGATATGTCCTCAGTAATGGCTACATCAACATAACTAGAAATGATATCCCATCCTCATTATTGTTTAAAAAGAAACAAGTATCCTGAAGTATAAGGTCATGTAAAATCACTAAGTGGAACCCAGAACTGCTTCACAAAAATGATTATTGAAGCAATTCATGATATACATAAGGAACAAGGGTATCACTTTGAATCATATTTCTTAATTGGTGGACCACTAGGGAGAACATTTTCTGTGTAATATCTCGAATTCCACCAAGTGTGATAAAGAATGTCAAGTTGATTGCAATGTAGTGGTACCCAACAATAATGATATATTCATTGTCGTTGCCTTGTTTGTGTCCATTTAATAAGGGGATGTTCTATTTGGTTGGTTTTTAGTGGTTCCCCAATCCCCATATGTGTGTATGGGTAATGTGACGGATGGCACCATGTATGAAGGGTATGGTGAATTTGGTGGTTGTACAACTATATATGGATTAATCTAAGAACTGGAACGATGTGAAATGTGAAAATGAGAAGGGTAGTCCTAATCAATGTATTTATATATGGAGTGTGGCCTATGGTTGATTGTACTAATGGTGAGGATCACACTATTACAGTAGAGATATTCCCTTGACACTATGTTACACACCTATCATCGTATGGTGATCTAAACAATAACTCAAAAAATAAATGTATATTCTATCTTAGGTGAGATCACATATCAAATATGATTGATTCAATAAATGTAAAAAACAATAATTAATATATTAAGAAATTAATTAAAAATAAACAAGAGTTTGATAATATTATTTTACCACTATAAAATAGAACCCTCTATGTGGAGTGATAAATTGAAAGGTCACTAACACATACCAGAGCACATACTCAGTATGGGAGAGATAATGGATATGGCTTGAAACATATATGGTGACAGAATAATTCTCACATGATTCATACATTGATATGTTTGGATTGTGTATAATATCCCAATATGTATCTTTTCTCGAATAAGTCGAATACTGTACACCTCTACAACATAACTCAATGGCCAAAGAATAGATTGTCAATATATGGACTCCCTAATAACCCAATAAGGTTGTTATAATCAGAAATATGAAAATTGACCCTCATAACCACAACATTAAAATGATTTATCCTTATCATACAAAATGTTTGAAGATTCCCTTGAAGATCATCTATAAATGGAGTCCAATAAATCTTCATAGAGAGAATTATAATTGATCATTCATTAATCAAATAACACAAAATAATATAAATAGATATTTTTCCCTACATTGTCAAAGGAATGATGATCAAACAAAAAAATGTAATCATAAATTGAATGTAGAGGGCCATATAAATATTTATTTGAGTGGATCCACCTCTAAATGAAATATAAGAAGATTTAAAATATTTACAATTAGCATATGATATTGGAATAATATTGTGTTTTAATCATTTAACCTACTGGTGAGAAAAAATACCCCTACATAACACATTAAATAGTAATAAAGAGATTAACAAATGTCATAGTTTATGGAATCATTTCCATTCCAACAATTGTAATAAAAACCAACAACTACCAAGCCCCTATTTCGTTAATGCATAATACCCTGCACAAATATATACACAGATGTACAAGACTTTCTAAACCGCAATAATATATCCAAACACTGTCAAATCCTCTAAGAAATGGTAGGTAAATGATATGAAAATATGATACATAGTGATCCAAAAATAAATCATTCACAAATAATATTCTCATACATACAACTACAATTTCACTTAATTTTCAAAATGATCAATGAAGCCAAAATGGGTGCCCATCTAGGGAATATGTAAATTATCACCTCAAAGTGTCCCCAATGTGACTAGTTATAGTAAATAAATATATCTATTTAAAATTTATTCTTAGTATTATATCATTATAACAATAAAAACATCCAATTGATATTAAGTAGCAATAATATTTGGCCATATAGTAATATAATAATTCTATCAAACTGAGCCGTATTATATTTTTGTATCCTGGGACACCAATTCTCAACCAAAGAAGAAATTATTAAACTATCAATGGTTATATATTGACACATGCTCGACCCATATAACCCATACTGATGAAACTATGAGATGATATGCTCATGTTTTCTATCATGGTTGATGTGAGGGGGCCTATGGAGTTTCCACTTTAACTCGTCCTCAGTATCCGATAAATACTGCTATATGTTTTCAATTATTATAGTAATAAGGGACAGATCCTTATTGGATGGATATAGCTTTGTAGATTCAATCAATATAAATCGATAAATAAATGGTAATGACATAAAACATTTAAATAATATATCTATTGTGTGGAATGAAAACTGAGATAATGAAATCCATGATTTTATGAACCATTAAAAATTAAATGTAAAACAAATACTATAATCATCCCATAGTAAAAAATAACATTCATGGAGTAATGATGATCGTTATATGATATCATTTTGAATCATTATTTGTTACTATGGTTGTCTTCTCACACCTTCCACTAAATTACCTCTTACCATTCTCGTATGGAAATCTATTTTATTTCTCACGCGTCTAAATTTCAGATCACCTTCTCTATGAAAACATGATGGTTTTAAAGCTACACTTATAATACTAATATGGGTATTTAATATTGATAAATATCTAATTCGGCTCCAATTTCTATAGTACCACATTCAAAACACGTCGAGTTTTTACATTAGATCAACATAACTCTCCCATGATAGGTGAAGATGAAAAAATGACAAAAGTACATGTGATAAATAAATCTTACAAAAATGGAAGTTACCTAATTCACTGGTGTATATCTCATGAATAATATTCCTCAACTGAATACAAACAGTTTCCAGTGGATCTTGACAATCTTCAACATCATACCGACTTACCATGAAATGAAAAATGTGTGCTTGTTATGATATGGCTTGAGTTTTATTATCCAAAATATCCATTCCAAAAAATGCAGTAAATATCACCCTACATTAGTTCATTATCCACATCCTAAAATAATTCAACAATTAATTCGGTGCTTCAATGAAAAGTATGATAAATAATTACCATGATTGGTAATTTTGTAACCCCACTGAAGACCCCATTGAAGCATTCAAAAATGTTTGTAGTCATGTGACGATGTCTCTTCCCTTGACACAAATACTAAGAAAATTTCTTATTTTGAAGCACATCATGTAGTTATATAAATCTTGATTTTTGTCAACATATTTATTGTATTCGTTGGAGGAATTCATGTATTCTTGTTTCATATCATATAATGGAATATATGAAAAATTATATAAAATTACCATTTAAAAAAAATATTTATAAAATTTTATAATATGTTATATAAAGTCCAATTTTATGATTTATTTTTTCCATGTTCTCTTCATAAATTTTTTTACATACATTTACTCATATATAAATCATAAAATATTGATTCTATTCATTGGTGTATCCAACCAACACATTCAATATTCACTAAATCATTGATAGAATGGTGGAGATATTTAATAAGGAATATCTATTGCCAATCAATGATAGGAATATGGGAAAAAAGTAACAAATCAACTAAACGGGACTAGGCCCTCTATCCCTAGTATTGAAAATGATTGTGTCATGCAACTTCTGTTTCAATCAAATTTGGATAACATTTAAATAAATCCATTATAAATTTCATATAGAAAAAGTATATTCAATTTTTAGAATTTTATGAATTGAGGGAATGGTTTAATTCCTAGAATAACTGATGAATTTAGAATTTTTCAATAGATACCTGATTGTTCACCCCATGCTCCACTATTTTGAAATGATAAACAACCAGAAAAATAAGAACCAGTGCCTAAATTTAATAAGAAACCACATACAATTATGTTCCAATATTAATATAATGCTTTTTAAAATATTTCATCTTTGTTGGACATTACTTATTGTATATGATTTTATATCTATTATCACTCTCCATGAATTCCTTTATTAACATGAAACAAATAGTCTGATTAACATTAATCTCACCAATAATAAAATATTATATGAATGTTGAGACAACATACCTATGATCTTGAGTCATCAATGGATTTATAGAAGTGTATGGTCCTATAATTTTTTTTAAATTTTCATACAAGTGGAATTTCATACAAGGTTATCTTGAAATAACATCATGCATGTGTCACCAAACAATTATCATTTGATAGAAAATTATGATATCACATGAATCAACTAGAATATAACTATAAAGACCCTTTATAGGGTAATGTTTATAATTTTTTGATGCTTATTTTTATAATATTATCTTCCAGTAGAAAATTAATCATAAATCGTTCATGTATTTCTTTGTAGGAAAATACATGAAAACATGATTATTAGTGTCAGTACCTCCCAAAAAATCTTAAGAACCATTGGTGTAATATGGTGTAATTTTTCACAGGGCATTCATACTGAATTTGTGTTTCATTTCCCACTTTCATCTCAAATTAACTGTTAGATACTTCCTCATCAAAAAAAATATCATCATAATCATCATTAATAGCAAACATATAGGGTTAAACTACAACAACATATTTTATTTTGGAAAAACTATAGGTAATTGAATATGAAATAATTTATCTACTATGTTTGTATTATCGTTGCTTTTTCCACCATTAACTTAGATCTCTGATGTAAACATATACCCAAAAGAAATAAATTATCACGAGGTTTTTTTGTTTGATTTGGGTTGTGTCTTCAATTTTACTAACATTAACATGCATTTCCTATGATCTAAGCCTTCAATTCTAATTATATGCATCATATGAAGGAATTAAATAATTATCATTCTCTAAATGATGACTACTGTAATATATATTATCTCAATATTGTTGAAATAATTAAATGAAAGGTGATATAGCAAGATTACAGATGAGAAATAACATATCATGAATTTTATTATTAATTATGATCATCATTTGAGATTCAGTAAGATTTACTGATCTTATAGGACCACCAATATATGATATCCCATTATCATCCTCTACTATTTATCCACTATGATATACAAACCAAAAAAGTGTTTGACCATGTATATTAAACATTTAATTGAATAAAATTACATGATAAATATATACACGTGCAGTTCATCAAATAAATTTGAAACCACCAGATTATATGAATTATTATTTCCATTATAATTACTATAGCCAGTATAGAAAATAGGAAACTGATAGAAATGATGGGCTGTAATAATGAAGGATAGAGCGATATATTAATATGTTAAATACTAAGTAATAATATTATATTTACAATGTAATATGTTATTAGTCTATGTACCTATGATCATCTTATGAAATGCTACTACATAATTATATACATACTAAAAAATTGAAATTATTTGTAAGATATGTAAATTTTTCTATCATAAAATATTACCATGTAATTAAATTAGTAATTATTATGTACTTTTTAAATGAATAAACATATTTACTATAATATTTATATCTAATTAACAAATAATATATTTTATCAAAAAAATAACATATATGTATTGTAATTATGATAAAATTATATATTAATAATATATTTTCCAATTTTTGTAATAATATATTAATATATATTACTATATTTACAAAAATGATATATTTTATAAACCAGTATATAATACACATTAATAATTTTTTAATTACAATATCAATAATTGATTTACTAATATAATTTATAAAATTATTTAATATATATTTATAGTTATATTATATAATGAAATAACATGTGTGAAAATATCAATTTAATTAAAAAAAATTCAAACATAACTAGAAAACAATATTAATTATTAAACTATAATGATGATAAAAATCCAAATTCATACAAATATAAATCCTAAAATACAAAATAAAAAATGAAATTTAAGTAATTATTATACAATATTAAACTACCCAACAAAAAAATATTAAATAAATAAAAAACTAATATCAATATTGATATAAATATAAAATTTACAAAATAAAACTATTGTTAAATATATACACTGACATTTCATGAAAAAAATCAAAAAACACCAAATTTTGAATATGATTATTTCAATTATAATTCAACAAGACAGTAGATAATAGAGTAATACAACAATGACGATGGAAAGTGGTGACACATCACAAAAAATTATATTAATATGTTATATGCAAAGTGAAACTATTTTATTTAATTTATTTTATTACATTAATATATGTATGAAAGTTTATTATATTATTAGAATATATATACTTACAATATAAAACATAATAATGAACAAATAGAACTTAATAAAAAAATTACTAACTAATATTAAAATTGAATATTAATCATAACATTCATTTGAAAAAAATTTGATAAATAAGATTCAAATTAAATTACATGATTTAATGCTTTTATCAATTGAAATTAATTACAAAATAGTCATTTTAGAAAAATTAAAATATTAACATACTATTAACTTACTAGTTGATGTATATTTTGACAATGAAATAATATATTAATTATAAAATTACTAATAAATTAATAATTTATATATTTAATAAAATCCAATAATATATATATATATATATATATATTATTGCACATTTATATATTAATAATATATTAGTAGAATATTGTTTCGAATAGTTCTCTTGTAAAATTACAATACAATAAATATATTAATAAAAAATCAACAATTAATTTTGTAATGTATATTATACAATAAAATAATTTCTATATATATAGATATAGATATAGAATGCATCAAATCTTATGAAATAATATAGGAACATAAATATAAAAACTAAACGCTAAATCACAACTAATCATTGAACTGTAATAATTTAGATAATAATATTTCACAAATACAAACAATAAAAAAATATAAAAAGCCGTTTTCTATAAAATATTATTCCATTTTCATTTAAATAATAAATAAGGTCAAATAAAATTTTAAAAACAATGAATTCATAATTAGAATAAATTTTATTTAATTAATGTAATCCAATAAATAAAATAAATTGAAAACAAAATTCTAGAAGGAGACATCGTTTGGTTTCATAAATGTGAAATTACTGATGTTGGTTTGTGAATGTAGATAAAGAAATATAAAATTTAGGGTGTTTTTTGATGGGGATAACATTGATACAGATGATGTCATGAAATAAGAAGAGATTCACACTAGTAACCTTAGTGTAATTGGGTGTTGTTCATGATTGAGAGTTGTATGAACATCCCCATCATCACAGGTTCCATAAAATGGACTTAAAAACTAGATCTTTTCATTATAGGTAAGGGGGATCTTGATTCATAGATAATGAACTATAAATATTATTTACCAATAGCAGAGGAATGTATTATTTCATGGAATAGAGGATGATGATGGGGAAAGAGTCGATCGAGGCATCAATTTTGATTTTATGGATGAGTTATTGTAGATTTCTAATCGAGCACCCTATTCGTCTGATTTTCAAGGAAGGAACTATATTGGAAAAGACAATCTTTTGAATTATTTATATGATGGATATTTATGATAACTTCCTCCTATGAAATTTTTAAAAAGGGTGAAATTTTTAAAATGGTAACATCAATGATGTTATTCATTGTGAGATTCATTCCAAATATTTAAATCGGATATGAAATTTCAAAGAAGGTTATTAAAGATAATTAGATTTAAATCATCCATTGAAAAATAATTCACACATAGATCAGGAAATTGGTTACCTTATACACCATTTAAGGAATATATTTTTCTATCATCATCTTATATGGTAGGAATTCAATTTTTTATGTCACATAATAAATAAACATTCCACCAAATTATTTCCATTAAATGTGACACATATCCCACAACACAACCGAAACAAATAGAATCCTAACCATATTTAATATTTGAAAAAGCAACTAAATAAAAAACCACAGAAGAAAAAAAATGGGAACAATTATACAAAAAACCATAGAAGGACTGCTAAAATATTGATAATAAAATAGAACATGAAATTTATGTATGTCGTTCAGACCATTTATTCCCACTCCACAATAAGTACACCACCCACATCCATTTTTTATTATACATTGAAAAAATGTAAGCATTGAATAGAAAATTTTGGAATAAAAATCAATCAAATAGAATAAATAAGAAGTGGAACTATCCATTCAAATTTTAAAAAAGAACAATAAATAATAACAACGGAACCAATGAAACCATCAAAAGAAACATAAGAAACCTAGTATGAAACCCCTTTATGCACACATCAAGAATCACTGTAGGCAATTCCTCCACCAAAATAACATGAAATTCCATGTGTTCTCTTCGGGTTCTATACTCCATGAACTAGCCGCGTATGGTGTTTCCAATTCTATCCACCGACAATCTCTCCCATTACAAGTCGTCTCCATCAAAAATTTTGAACATATATATTAGATTAACATTATATATGATTCTATTTTGTCTCTCTTGGTACATGTGGGGACCTCTAGTAATTAATAAATAAGTAAAAAAACCATAAAAAATATTCAATTCCATTAATATATGTGGTTGGTCAATGTGATCTGGAAATAATTCATTTCGAAATACAAAATGACAATAATTTCTAAAGGGTCTTCACATGCAGATCCATGTAATGGTCACCATGATGTGCTACATAAATTTATTAAAAAATAATGTAAGTGTTAAATGATGCTATAGAGGGATCTGTTCTCGCTGTATAGGGGTCAACACACGCTATGCAAGGGTTGGTGAACTGAAACCATAACTTAATAAGGGTATTGTAGTACTCACATAAGTTTATTGATCCAGAACCCCAATAACCTATGGATAAATATTTTGATTGTTAAATTTAATATTCTCCTCCCCACTAATAGATTTCGATAATATGGGGTCTATATAATTTTGTTAATTTCATTATCCACTTTATGTTAGGGTAATGTCATTATTTTGTAAGAGTATCCGAGTTCCCTTATTAAGGTAACCCTACAACACCAAACTTAAATAAACATAAAAATCCCTTAAATATTTTTTATACAAGAAAAAAATTCCATGTAATGGTAATGACCCACTCAAGTAAGGGAAATGGATTCCACATGTAAGGATAAACACACCACATGTAAACGTAACCCACCCTCATTATATGGTAAACCCAATGTTTTTTAAAGTTAAACAATATAATCCAAAATAATGAATATTTTATTCTACTAAAAATAAAACAAATATAAAGGATAAATTATCTTGTAATATGTTATTATGTACTGAATAAAAAAATTAATAACATAAATAAGTTTCAAATAAAATTGTTACCTCTTTGCATTCATTCGGTGGAATCCCACCAATTTCTAGTGCTTGTTTTTATTTTTCAACTGAATCAAATCCTCTATCAAAAATTCAACAGACCTAAATTGGCATATAAACTATTCCTATTTAGAAAACTATTGAAACCCCTATTTTATATGATTTTTTTTCATCTTAAATGGAAATGGAAATTGGAATGCTTGAGCAGGACTTTTTTCAAAACTTTCTCAACTAAATACAAAACACATTAAACATTATTGCTGGACTTGTCATCAAAACTAGCACATTTGAAATCACCCATATCACCCACAATAAAATGATCTATTATGAATTGAGCAACTATTAGATTCAAATGTGGAAAAATAAATATATGATACTCCTTTTGATACATTTAATGCGTGACATGGATTGATCTCAGGACAATAATTATTCCTTTTTGATGTTCTGGAAAACATCTATTATTTTTCCTCAACCTATTTACTATTAATATAAAAACTCGAAGCCTCACCCTATCTATCTATTTTAGAATTGTTATCTATTTTGGATATGATGACTTATAACCAACTATTTTTACATTGATTATATATATGTTGGATGTATTCAATATTAATAAAATATCTCATTTCATATAGTATGATAATGTACTATAATGATAAACAATGTACATAGAATATAATCTATGTGTACTATTAATACGGTGATTTTTCATCTCATGATGTAAATTTTTTTTTAATCTACAGGATGGGATATTCTGAGAACAGACCAACCAATATAATTTCTATTTTTTTGTGTCATTAGATATTCTAATCTATTATCATCTTTAATGGACATTATAAACTAATATTTTCATTAATGCATTTCATAAATAATGTAATTATATTTTCTAATTAATGACATTATGTAATATATTTATTGTTATATAAGGTCTGTTTGGTTGTATGAATTGAAAAATCATTAATGTATATGTCATGGAAGGATTGGTACATTCCATCAATATATAAAATCTTATTTTAACCCTTTTATTGGAAAAAACACTATTCCAATGATATCAGCAATCAATTTTCTTTAATGAAATTATGGTCGGTGATTTTTATTTCTTTTTGATTAATTAATATGGTGAAAAGAACAATATTAAACTATAGACTGTGGAATCATTTTTATTCTCTAAAAAATATTGGGATCTATGTGAAATGTGCTTATTTTTTAATCTTTTGGAAAAATTTTGATACATGTGATGGAGTAATGAATAGTATACGAGTGAAAATTATAACTATTTATTTTAATTTTAAAAACTTCACATTACTTTGAAAATGTTGTTTAAATTCTCTTATTCTGTTATTTATAAAACCTATAAAATTTTACTATGATGTCATGCATGATAGTTATATTTGAAATATATGAATCACGTTTTGAATTTCTATTTCCCCATTATTTTATATTTATTTTGAGAATTGGTATAGTGATATTGAATGAATAAATAATATAATATGTAATGAATTTTGGATGGCTACAATACAATAAGGGAAACAATTTATATGGAAAAATCATTGGGAAATTAAATCTCACTATTTCTTCGACCCTAACTATTCACACATAGGCACATAAGCCTATCGAATTGTATATATTGGCAAGAGTTTAAAATAATAAAACTAATTTCCATTATTATATTTATCATTACATTATTGGTTTTATATAATATATATATTCTTTTATATTTATATTTTTATATATTTTTCTAAAAACATAGTAATGATTATACATTCAATCTATGCTATTACTTCATACAATTGTCAAATATAATACTACAAGACTCAAATAATTGTTAAGAGTTCTATTGGAATAGTGAATAATTTTACCATCATTGTAGAAAATGTTACACCATAATTTATGTATCTAAAAAATTTCTATATTATATTTTTAATGTTTTTATATATTTTTTATTTCATTGTGTCTATAAAATTTTAAAGATTTATTTTTTCAATAAAAATTTGAAAATAATATAACACTTTTACTTATTAATTATAATTCTATATATGTATAATATTGTAAAAATTTACAAACGATGAAATTATAACAACTATATAATATTTCATTAAAATGGATTTGATCAATAAAAAAATTGTTTCCCTCCTTTCTTCGACATTTATTATAAAAACTAATTTATATTTTGGTATATGAAACTTATATTAATTAATTATTGTTCCCCCAAATATAATATATTTTTTCATAGCCTAATCACGGATCCGTATATCAATTATCTCCACTTCTATAAAGCTCATACATGTGGAAACATCATTAATTTATGTTAACAAATATTCAAATGTGTGTTTTAGCTTGAATTTATTATCTATGTTAAATTCATACCATATTTCATCTTCTTAGAATAATTTTATATAATTATGTGTTAACATATGTTTTGAATATGTTTTTATATTCAATAATGTTTCATTTGTGTATTTTTTGAGTTATTCATCCACCTAAAATGAGATTTTAATAAAATTTTCCTTTTCACTTATGTCCTGCTAATATTTTCTAAATATTAAAAACCATGACATTGTCATTGAAATATTTATGTAAACTATTTCTATTGTTTTGTGAAATATCTTTAATTATTTTCAATATTAATTTTGTTGTAGTTGTTTTAAATAAAAATTAGATAAAACATGTTCTATGATTTTATATTAGAAAGTCATGAAATAATTTTTTTTAGAGTTTCATGATTATAAATTTTTTCATATATTTACATTAATGAAATAATAGTTTTTTATATTTAGATTTACCTACATGGGCTTTTATGTTTCTATTTAAAAGAGATATAACCATATTTAATTTTTTCTATATTATATCCATTATTTGACTTGTTTCTCCTTTATATTAATTTTCATAACTATGTTTTATAATAATAAATTACTTATAAGAAAATTAAAATTTATTTTCTGTTATATTTTATAATGAAATATAGATATAAATATATATATATTTTTATTTGTGAAAAATTTAGTTTTTTTACTATGTTGGATGAATCATTATATATTTTTTTATTGGAGAAACATTTAAAAAAATGAAATCATGGAAATTAGAAAACGAGAGTTATATAGTCACAATATCGTTTTATTCAACCTTATTAAAATACATTATAAAATAGACATATAATGAAAAAATATATTAATAACTCTTAAATAAAATATTATGTTATAATATGAAATTGAATAAATAGAGAAGATTAAATTTTAAAAATTTATAATGCCTTTATTAATATATATATATATATATATATCAATTTATGGGGAAATTAAGAAACCAAATATCAATGTGTTTCGTATATTTGTGGAAAATTGATTTATTTTAGAATATATAAACATAGCTCAGGTTTCAAACAAAAATCATTATAGAGAGAAGATGGTTTGGTGGTGTTGGTTATGCCTGAAGAAAAACCAATTGTCCCAGAATATTGATTTATAAAAGGACATTAGACCACTGTTATATTCCATATCATGTAGTATCTCTCAGTAGCCATAGATGTATCCTCTAATATTGGACCATTTTTTCATCCCTTGTGGGTTACCTTGCCATCATTTCCATCACCTACAACAGTGCCAAATCCACTCTAAGATGTACTTATCAGTGCTCATTATTATTAATAATGTCATTAATATTGATAGAAGACTAATTATTAAAAAAATTTCATAAAATATATGTTTAAAAATCTAATAAATTATTAAAATATAATTAGTAATAATTAAAAAAATTAAATCAATGTAATGAAAATAACACTAACTTTAATGTGATATTAATAAATAATTATACATAATTATTAATCTAATTAAATTTAGATAAAATATTTTTAGTTAATTTAAGAATAATAGTAATAACATACTGGGAATTTTCCGGAACCATCTGTACTCATTCATTAATTTTTTAATGATAATTAATATACAACAAGAAAAAAACATGTGGCACATATGACGCCACCCAAACATAAATATGGAATGATCAATATCACCCAAAATAACAAATGGAAATTACCCAAAATTAAAATCCTAATCACTGACATGAATAGTTTCAATTCCACATTTTATTATGATGGCTATAGAAAAAAATTATGCCCAACCTACGTATTCACCAATGGATGTATACATGTTATAACCTGCATTACAAGGACTTTGCTATCCGACATCTTGAGGACTTCATAATCCTGGGGTCACTGCCTTCCCGTTTTTGCAGTCTAAAATATTTTTTAATTACCTTTGCAATCAATAGGTCTCTGCCAGCCTCCCCAATTCATCTCAATCCTGGGAACATCCTCATGCTTGTGATTGAAAAAATACATAATGAAAAACATACCCACATACCCCTCCTCTCACTCCCAAAGTAGAATTGCATGGTGATTGACCAAAGTCATGGACTCTACCAGTGCTCTGCTATAGCACTGCTTTCAAAATAAATCTATGCCTTACTCACATGGGGAAGGTCACATCCCCACCGAGATAACAAAAAACCATAATGAAATCCCAACATGCATCATCGTCAAATTCTCCTAAAATCTCACCACCGAATATTACAATAGATTTGCGGTCTCTAGAACCCATCAAGCACATAAAAACCTATATCTAAGGTCTTCCATTATATAGAATATACCCATTGTTTGCCTCCATTATTGTCTTATATCACTTGATGACCTCCATTAACCCGTTAATGTACCTCGACACGTCAATGTAACATGTTTTTGCAGGACACGCATGTCGTAGCTACCATCAATGACCCAGAAGACATAATCACAACTTACATCTAAAAACAGATCGGTGAAGAATTCATCTCATTCCACCCGAAAACCACAGATAAATGTGTTATGAGTAGAATATTTTCAATATGAAACCATTTGAAAATGGCTAAAAATCTCATCATCTTCACATTGAGTGATCGATGTGCGGACATTGTCACAATCATTTTGTGAGATAGACTCTCCATTCAGGAAAGAGAATCTCTCTATTAATCGATAATAATAAGAAAATAATTATCAAATCCTTCATGTAAATTATATTCTATTTATTATATTTATGTCTGATAATAATATTATGAATAATAATGATGATAATGAAAATAATATTTTTATTATTAATAATTATTTACCTTATTATTTATATTCTTATAAATTATTTGTATATTAAAAAATGATTTGATTATATAACACATTTATAATAATTATATACTTAGTAATTTTTAAAATATTAATTATATTTTTATTATGATTATTATAATTTAATATTAATTTTATAATAAATTTTTAATATATATAATATTATTATTAAATATATTTTATATTTTCAAAATTTAATTGATATTTATTTTTTTCATGTTATTAATTACTTTTCTAGTTATTTTAATAATTATATTATTTACATAATTGAGCATATGTATTAGAGTAATTATTTTAAATATTCATTATTATTATTTATATTTTTTATTATTGTTATTAATAATATTAAATAATACTAAAAAAATTAATAATACGTCATAATAATGTAATTCATAATATATTAACCAAATGGATCAGTAAGGGATTTCGTGACAATATCCATGAATCCTTATTTATTTATTGAAAAGGAAATCTACAATGAGGAGAACAAGTCATCCATGGCCTAATCTTCCCAGACCAAAAAAGAAGTAAATTGTTTCAATAACCAACAATGACTAAATTCAAAGGATATATTCATTTTACCTTTGGATATCATTATATCAAACATTTATTGGTGTATTGTGGAAAAAAGATCCTCATCATGTGATTATTTATAAGATTCATCCATGGTGGGACAAATTATGAACATCCAAGAGAGATAATGAAATTCTCTCTCTTAGTTAGATTGAAATCCATACACCAAATTATTTTACAATGTGTTCATTGAAACCAAAGACATCTAGTTCCATATTGTAATATAGGGATTAATGTTGCAAGGAAATACTATATACATCCCCTTTACCAAGAACATTAATAGTCCTTTCTGATTCAATGTCATTAGGAGGAATGATATGCAATTTTTTTACCATGCCATGACACATTATTCATTCTAAGACCTACCAAAAAATGTTGAATGCATTTATCATAAGAACCAAACAATTGGAAGGGATACTCCAATCTGGATTCTTATTTCCCACTAAGAGACCACTAGATAGAAAATCCATGATCATTGCATATTCTTGTATAAGAAATATCTATAACAATTCAGGTGCAGACACACAAGACTCGATTTATGGGGGGACCATTGGGAATCCCTCTCCATTCACAAATATTTTCTAATATTTAAGCCTAAAACTTATTATACACATATACATGACCTATATATTCCAATATAGAATGATCAATAATACCCAAATACCATGTATTTATTTTTATTTCGCGCATAATGTCAGTATGGAGTTTCTTTATAGTATATAAAAGCATAACAAAAAAATGCCCAACACCCTCTTGCAGGTATTCTAGTAGTTCAGCTACAACTATGATCATAAATATTCTCACCAACGGATAATATTGGGATGCATCCAGGATTATTCCTTTCATTGGAATTAATGATGATACAGGTCCATACACTTTATTTTTCCCTACACTATCCCCAAAAATATTTAATTTCCATTATTTCATAAACTGGGATTAAATTAAGATTTCTACATGACCATCAAAATAAAATGCATCTAAAACAAAGAAACGCTCAACTGTTTAATCAAATTTGGGCATCTACTTTGTAATTCAACCCCATACGACTTCAACCCCACCAATCATCTGAACATCATCACCCACACCTTCAAAATGTTTAGCTTGTCCACCCCTGGATGCATCTGCACATCAGCTACATTTCATCCATGAGGATCCATTCCAATTAAAATAGGAACCATATCCCCATGACATGCCACATCAACAAAAGAAGATCTAACAACATGTGCATTATCAAGTTCCACTACATCTTTGGAATCATTATTGAAAAAAAAATTCTTATGTTGATTGAATTGTACACCCACCAAACTATCCGCATTCTCCACCATATTGAGCATACATTGGTCAATTGGGTCTCCAGATTTATTATACAATACAGAATGTAGATTCGAGAGACATCACAATGAATATTGGCCAATGTGGGAGAAGCTTACAAAAAATTCATGTAGACACTAAAAATCAATTGAGATTTAATGATGGAAGTTAAATACAATAAAAAAATAATTTCCACAAGATCCTGGAATAGATAAATCTCAACATAATGTTTTTCATTATCAACATATCTTGCATGCACATTACCTTAAAAAATATTAATAAGAGTCCTGAATATATAGGAAATATCCCAATATATTTTTGAGTACCAGAAAACCTTCTCAGGGCCATCACTCAGATCCTGGCATCGGTGTGTTATCATCTAGGAACAAATAGATCAAATTGTTGATCCCATTATTGAATGATGTGGAACCCATGATTCAGTGATATGAGGACCTAACTCTTGGAATATTACTTGAGCATCATAGAATGAAAAATAAAGAAAAGAATCCATCATCTATTGAAATCATCCTAAAATCATCAAATCCCAAACAACGATGAATCTAGATCCTCAGATCATCTATTTTTCGTGAATTACACATCCTAGATACTAATGTATGAGCATAGAGAGTGATTTTTTATTCTTCAATACAATCATCAAGAAATTTATGGTTCGACTCTACATAGGAAATGGGTCCATTATTTATAAAATTTTTATCCAAATACCTATGAGGCTCATAAAGAATTGTATTATTTATAAACAATAAAATTTACATACATGAAATAGATTAATGTTTAAACATATAACATTGAATGCCTATAATTTATAGACTATGAATATAAGTGACATGAAACATGAAACACTGACTAATGTTATAAAAAATAATTGAAAATAAAAATAATTTGTTAAAAAATTGTAAATGTTATCAATAGACCAAAATATTATTGTTTCAAAACATACACTATAAAAAATATGCCATTAATAGTGTTAAAAATTACCATAATTACCACTAAAGAAGATATGACTACCAGAGTTTGATAAAAATCACAAGTGTTTTATAATCTCTAATGAGTTCTTCTAAAGGGGACCATTATCAAATAACATTCATGGAGTAATGATGATCGTTATATGATATCATTTTGAATCATTATTTGTTACTATGGTTGTCTTCTCACACCTTCCACTAAATTACCTCTTACCATTCTCGTATGGAAATCTATTTTATTTCTCACGTGTCTAAATTTCAGATCACCTTCTCTATGAAAACATGATGGTTTTAAAGCTACACTTATAATACTAATATGGGTATTTAATATTGATAAATATCTAATTCGGCTCCAATTTTTATAGTACCACATTCAAAACACGTCGAGTTTTTACATTAGATCAACATAACTCTCCCATGATAGGTGAAGATGAAAAAATGACAAAAGTACATGTGATAAATAAATCTTACAAAAATGGAAGTTACCTAATTCACTGGTGTATATCTCATGAAGAATATTCCTCAACTGAATACAAACAGTTTCCAGTGGATCTTGACAATCTTCAACATCATACCGACTTACCATGAAATGAAAAATGTGTGCTTGTTATGATATGGCTTGAGTTTTATTATCCAAAATATCCATTCCAAAAAATGCAGTAAAAATCACCCTACATTAGTTCATTATCCACATCCTAAAATAATTCAACAATTAATTCGGTGCTTCAATGAAAAGTATGATAAATAATTTCCATGATTGGTAATTTTGTAACCCCACTGAAGACCCCATTGAAGTATTCAAAAATGTTTGTAGTCATGTGACGATGTCTCTTCCCTTGACACAAATACTAAGAACATTTCTTATTTTGAAGCACATCATGTAGTTATATAAATCTTGATTTTTGTCAACATATTTATTGTATTCGTTGGAGGAATTCATGTATTCTTGTTTCATATCATATAATGGAATATATGAAAAATTATATAAAATTACCATTTAAAAAAATATTTATAAAATTTTATAATATGTTATATAAAGTCCAATTTTATGATTTATTTTTTCCATGTTCTCTTCATAAATTTTTTTACATACATTTACTCATATATGAATCATAAAATATTGATTCTATTCATTGGTGTATCCAACCAACACATTCAATATTCACTAAATCATTGATAGAATGGTGGAGATATTTAATAAGGAATATCTATTGCCAATCATTGATAGGAATATGGGAAAAAAGTAACAAATCAACTAAACGGGACTAGGCCCTCTATCCCTAGTATTGAAAATGATTGTGTCATGCAACTTCTGTTTCAATCAAATTTGGATAACATTTAAATAAATCCATTATAAATTTCATATGGAAAAAGTATATTCAATTTTTAGAATTTTATGAATTGAGGGAATGGTTTAATTCCTAGAATAACTGATGAATTTAGAATTTTTCAATAGATACCTGATTGTTCACCCCATGCTCCACTATTTTGAAATGATAAACAACCAGAAAAATAAGAACCAGTGCCTAAATTTAATAAGAAACCACATACAATTATGTTCCAATATTAATATAATGCTTTTTAAAATATTTCATCTTTGTTGGACATTACTTATTGTATATGATTTTATATCTATTATCACTCTCCATGAATTCCTTTATTAACATGAAACAAATAGTCTAATTAACATTAATCTCACAAATAATAAAATATTATATGAATGTTGAGACAACATACCTATGATCATGAGTCATCAATGGATTTATAGAAGTGTATGGTCCTATAATATTTTTTTTAATTTTCATACAAGTGGAATTTCATACAAGGTTATCTTGAAATAACATCATGCATGTGTCACCAAACAATTATCATTTGATAGAAAATTATGATATCACATGAATCAACTAGAATATAACTATAAAGACCCTTTATAGGGTAATGTTTATAATTTTTTTATGCTTATTTTTATAATATTATCTTCCAGTAGAAAATTAATCATAAATCGTTCATGTATTTCTTTGTAGGAAAATACATGAAAACATGATTATTAGTGTCAGTACCTCCCAAAAAATCTTAAGAACCATTGGTGTAATATGGTGTAATTTTTCACAGGGCATTCATACTGAATTTGTGTTTCATTTCCCACTGTCATCTCAAATTAACTGTTAGATACTTCCTCATCAAAAAAAATATCATCATAATCATCATTAATAGCAAACATATAGGGTTAAACTACAACAACATATTTTATTTTGGAAAAACTACAGGTAATTGAATATGAAATAATTTATCTACTATGTTTGTATTATCGTTACTTTTTCCACCATTAACTTAGATCTCTGATGTAAACATATACCCAAAAGAAATAAATTATCACGAGGTTTTTTTGTTTGATTTGGGTTGTGTCTTCAATTTTACTAACATTAACATGCATTTCCTATGATCTAAGCCTTCAATTCTAATTATATGTATCATATGAAGGAATTAAATAATTATCATTCTCTAAATGATGACTACTGTAATATATATTATCTCAATATTGTTGAAATAATTAAATGAAAGGTGATATAGCAAGATTACAGATGAGAAATAACATATCATGAATTTTATTATTAATTATGATCATCATTTGAGATTCAGTAAGATTTTCTGATCTTATAGGACCACCAATATATGATATCCCATTATCATCCTCTACTATTTATCCACTATGATATACAAACCAAAAAAAGTGTTTGACCATGTATATTAAACATTTAATTGAATAAAATTACATGATAAATATATACACGTGCAGTTCATCAAATAAATTTGAAACCACCAGATTATATGAATTATTATTTCCATTATAATTACTATAGCCAGTATAGAAAATAGGAAACTGATAGAAATGATGGGCTGTAATAATGAAGGATAGAGTGATATATTAATATGTTAAATACTAAGTAATAATATTATATTTACAATGTAATATGTTATTAGTCTATGTACCTATGATCATCTTATGAAATGCTACTACATAATTATATACATACTAAAAAATTGAAATTATTTGTAAGATATGTAAATTTTTCTATCATAAAATATTACCATGTAATTAAATTAGTAATTATTATGTACTTTTTAAATGAATAAACATATTTACTATAATATTTATATCTAATTAACAAATAATATATTTTATCAAAAAAATAACATATATGTATTGTAATTATGATAAAATTATATATTAATAATATTTTTTCCAATTTTTGTAATAATATATTAATATATATTACTATATTTACAAAAATGATATATTTTATAAACCAGTATAAAATACACATTAATAATTTTTTAATTACAATATCAATAATTGATTTACTAATATAATTTATAAAATTATTTAATATATATTTATAGTTATATAATATAATGAAATAACATGTGTGAAAATATCAATTTAATTAAAAAAAAATTCAAACATAACTAGAAAACAATATTAATTATTAAACTATAATGATGATAAAAATCCAAATTCATACAAATATAAATCCTAAAATACAAAATAAAAAATGAAATTTAAGTAATTATTATACAATATTAAACTACCCAACAAAAATTTATTAAATAAATAAAAAACTAATATCAATATTGATATAAATATAAAATTTACAAAATAAAACTATTGTTAAATATATACACTGACATTTCATGAAAAAAATCAAAAAACACCAAATTTTGAATATGATTATTTCAATTATAATTCAACAAGACAGTAGATAATAGATTAATACAACAATGACGATGGAAAGTGGTGACACATCACAAAAAATTATATTAATATGTTATATGCAAAGTAAAACTATTTTATTTAATTTATTTTATTACATTAATATATGTATGAAAGTTTATTATATTATTAGAATATATATACTTACAATATAAAACATAATAATGAACAAATAGAACTTAATAAAAAAATTACTAACTAATATTAAAATTGAATATTAATCATAACATTCATTTGAAAAAAATTTGATAAATAAGTATCAAATTAAATTACATGATTTAATGCTTTTATCAATTGAAATTAATTACAAAATAGTCATTTTAGAAAAATTAAAATATTAACATACTATTAACTTACTAGTTGATGTATATTTTGACAAAGAAATAATATATTAATTATAAAATTACTAATAAATTAATAATTTATATATTTAATAAAATGCAATAATATATATATATATATATTATTGCACATTTTCATATTAATAATATATTAGTAGAATATTGTTTCGAATAGTTCTCTTGTAAAATTACAATACAATAAATATATTAATAAAAAATCAACAATTAATTTTGTAATGTATATTATACAATAAAATAATTTCTATATATATAGATATAGATATAGAATGCATCAAATCTTATGAAATAATATAGGAACATAAATATAAAAACTAAACGCTAAATCACAACTAATCATTGAACTGTAATAATTTAGATAATAATATTTCACAAATACAAACAATAAAAAAATATAAAAAGCAGTTTTCTATAAAATATTATTCCATTTTCATTTAAATAATAAATAAGGTCAAATAAAATTTTAAAAACAATGAATTCATAATTAGAATAAATTTTATTTAATTAATGTAATCCAATAAATAAAATAAATTGAAAACAAAATTCTAGAAGGAGACATCGTTTGGTTTCATGAATGTGAAATTACTGATGTTGGTTTGTGAATGTAGATAAAGAAATATAAAATTTAGGGTGTTTTTTGATGGGGATAACATTGATACAGATGATGTCATGAAATAAGAAGATATTCACACTAGTAACCTTAGTGTAATTGGGTGTTGTTCATGATTGAGAGTTGTATGAACATCCCCATCATCACAGGTTCCATAAAATAGACTTAAAAACTAGATCTTTTCATTATAGGTAAGGGGGATCTTGATTCATAGATAATGAACTATAAATATTATTTACCAATAGCAGAGGAATGTATTATTTCATGGAATAGAGGATGATGATGGGGAAAGAGTCGATCGAGGCATCAATTTGGATTTTATGGATGAGTTATTGTAGATTTCTAATCGAGCACCCTATTCGTCTGATTTTCAAGGAAGGAACTATATTGGAAAAGACAATCTTTTGAATTATTTATATGATGGATATTTATGATAACTTCCTCCTATGAAATTTTTAAAAAGGGTGAAATTTTTAAAATGGTAACATCAATGATGTTATTCATTGTGAGATTCATTCCAAATATTTAAATCGGAAATGAAATTTCAAAGAAGGTTATTAAAGATAATTAGATTTAAATCATCCATTGAAAAATAATTCACACATAGATCAGGAAATTGGTTACCTTATACACCATTTAAGGAATATATTTTTCTATCATCATCTTATATGGTAGGAATTCAATTTTTTATGTCACATAATAAATAAACATTCCACCAAATTATTTCCATTAAATGTGACACATATCCCACAACACAACCGAAACAAATAGAATCCTAACCATATTTAATATTTGAAAAAGCAACGAAATAAAAAACCACAGAAGAAAAAAAATGGGAACAATTATACAAAAAACCATAGAAGGACTGCTAAAATATTGATAATAATATAGAACATGAAATTTATGTATGTCGTTCAGACCGTTTATTCCCACTCCACAATAAGTACACCACCCACATCCATTTTTTATTATACATTGAAAAAATGTAAGCATTGAATAGAAAATTTTGGAATAAAAATCAATCAAATAGAATAAATAAGAAGTGGAACTATCCATTCAAATTTTAAAAAAGAACAATAAATAATAACAACGGAACCAATGAAACCATCAAAAGAAACATAAGAAACCTAGTATGAAACCCCTTTATGCACACATCAAGAATCACTGTAGGCAATTCCTCCACCAAAATAACATGAAATTCCATGTGTTCTCTACGGGTTCTATACTCCATGAACTAGCCGCGTATGGTGTTTCCAATTCTATCCACCGACAATCTCTCCCATTACAGATCGTCTCCATCAAAAATTTTGAACATATATATTAGATTAACATTATATATGATTCTATTTTGTATCTCTTGGTACATGTGGGGACCTCTAGTAATTAATAAATAAGTAAAAAAACCATAAAAAATATTCAATTCCATTAATATATGTGGTTGGTCAATGTGATCTGGAAATAATTCATTTCGAAATACAAAATGACAATAATTTCTAAAGGGTCTTCACATGCAGATCCATGTAATGGTCACCATGATGTGCTACATAAATTTATTAAACAATAATGTAAGTGTTAAATGATGCTATAGAGGGATCTGTTCTCGCTGTATAGGGGTCAACACACGCTATGCAAGGGTTGGTGAACTGAAACCATAACTTAATAAGGGTATTGTAGTACTCACATAAGTTTATTGATCCAGAACCCCAATAACCTATGGATAAATATTTTGATTGTTAAATTTAATATTCTCCTCCCCACTAATAGATTTCGATAATATGGGGTCTATATAATTTTGTTAATTTCACTATCCACTTTATGTTAGGGTAATGTCATTATTTTGTAAGAGTATCCGAGTTCCCTTATTAAGGTAACCCTACAACACCAAACTTAAATAAACATAAAAATCCCTTAAATATTTTTTATACAAGAAAAAAATTCCATGTAATGGTAATGACCCACTCAAGAAAGGGAAATGGATTCCACATGTAAGGATAAACACACCACATGTAAACGTAACCCACCCTCATTATATGGTAAACCCAATGTTTTTTAAAGTTAAACAATATAATCCAAAATAATGAATATTTTATTCTACTGAAAATAAAACAAATATAAAGGCTAAATTATCTTGTAATATGTTATTATGTACTGAATAAAAAAATTAATAACATAAATAAGTTTCAAATAAAATTGTTACCTCTTTGCATTCATTCAGTGGAATCCCACCAATTTCTAGTGCTTGTTTTTATTTTTCAACTGAATCAAATCCTCTATCAAAAATTCAACAGACCTAAATTGGCATATAAACTATTCCTATTTAGAAAACTATTGAAACCCCTATTTTATATGATTTTTATTCATCTTAAATGGAAATGGATATTGGAATGCTTGAGCAGGACTTTTTTCAAAACTTTCTCAACTAAATACAAAACACATTAAACATTATTGCTGGACTTGTCATCAGAACTAGCACATTTGAAATCACCCATATCACCCACAATAAAATGATCTATTATGAATTGAGCAACTATTAGATTCAAATGTGGAAAAATAAATATATGATACTCCTTTTGATACATTTAATGCGTGACATGGATTGATCTCAGGACAATAATTATTCCTTTTAGATGTTCTGGAAAACATCTATTATTTTTCCTCAACCTATTTACTATTAATATAAAAACTCGAAGCCTCACCCTATCTATCTATTTTAGAATTGTTATCTATTTTGGATATGATGACTTATAACCAACTATTTTTACATTGATTATATATATGTTGGATGTATTCAATATTAATAAAATATCTCATTTCATATAGTATGATCATGTACTATAATGATAAACAATGTACATAGAATATAATCTATGTGTACTATTAATAAGGTGATTTTTCATCTCATGATGTAAATTTTTTTTTAATCTACAAGATGGGATATTCTGAGAACAGACCAACCAATATAATTTCTATTTTTTGTGGCATTAGATATTCTAATCTATTATCATCTTTAATGGACATTATAAACTAATATTTTCATTAATGCATTTCATAAATAATGTAATTATATTTTCTAATTAATGACATTATGTAATATATTTATTATTATATAAGGTCTGTTTGGTTGTATGAATTGAAAAATCATTAATGTATATGTCATGGAAGGATTGGTACATTCCATCATTATATAAAATCTTATTTTAACCCTTTTATTGGAAAAAACACTATTCCAATGATATCAGCAATCAATTTTCTTTAATGAAATTATGGTCGGTGATTTTTATTTCTTTTTGATTAATTAATATGGTGAAAAGAAAAATATTAAACTATAGACTGTGGAATCATTTTTATTGTCTAAAAAATATTTGGATCTATGTGAAATGTGCTTATTTTTTAATCTTTTGGAAAAATTTTGATACATGTGATGGAGTAATGAATAGTATACGAGTGAAAATTATAACTATTTATTTTAATTTTACAAACTTCACATTACTTTGAAAATGCTGTTTAAATTCTCTTATTCTGTTATTTATAAAACCTATAAAATTTTACTATGATGTCATGCATGATAGTTATATTTGAAATATATGAATCACATTTTGAATTTCTATTTCCCCATTATTTTATATTTATTTTGAGAATTGGTATAGTGATATTGAATGATAAAATAATATAATATGTAAAGAATTTTGGATGGCTACAATACAATAAGGGAAACAATTTATATGGAAAAATCATTGGGAAATTAAATCTCACTATTTCTTCGACCCTAACTATTCACACATAGGCACATAAGCCTATTGAATTGTATATATTGGCAAGAGTTTAAAATAATAAAACTAATTTCCATTATTATATTTATCATTACATTATTGGTTTTATATAATATATATATTCTTTTATATTTATATTTTTATATATTTTTCTAAAAACATAGTAATGATTATACATTCAATTTATGCTATTACTTCATACAATTGTCAAATATAATACTACAAGACTCAAATAATTGTTAAGAGTTCTATTGGAATAGTGAATAATTTTACCATCATTGTAGAAAATGTTACACCATAATTTATGTATCTAAAAAATTTCTATATTATATTTTTAATGTTTTTATATATTTTTTATTTCATTGTGTCTATAAAATTTTAAAGATTTATTTTTTCAAAAAAAATTTGAAAATAATATAACACTTTTACTTATTAATTATAATTCTATATATGTATAATATTGTAAAAATTTACAAACGATGAAATTATAACAACTATATAATATTTCATTAAAATGGATTTGATCAATAAAAAAAGTGTTTCCCTCCTTTCTTCGACATTTATTATAAAAACTAATTTATATTTTGGTATATGAAACTTATATTAATTAATTATTGTTCCCCCAAATATAATATATTTTTTCATAGCCTAATCACGGATCCGTATATCAATTATCTCCACTTCTATAAAGCTCATACATGTGGAAACATCATTAATTTATGTTAACCAATATTCAAATGTGTGTTTTAGCTTGAATTTATTATCTATGTTAAATTCATACCATATTTCATCTTCTTAGAAGAATTTTATATAATTATGTGTTAACATATGTTTCGAATATGTTTTTATATTCAATAATGTTTCATTTGTGTATTTTTTGAGTTATTCATCCACCTAAAATGAGATTTTAATAAAATTTTCCTTTTCACTTATGTCCTGCTAATATTTTCTAAATATTAAAAACCATGACATTGTCATTGAAATATTTATGTAAACTATTTCTACTGTTTTGTGAAATATCTTTATTTATTTTCAATATTAATTTTGTTGTAGTTGTTTTAAATAAAAATTAGATAAAACATGTTCTATGATTTTATATTAGAAAGTCATGAAATAATTTTTTTTAGAGTTTCATGATTATAAATTTTTTCATATATTTACATTAATGAAATAATAGTTTTTTATATTTAGATTTACCTACATGGGCTTTTATGTTTCTATTTAAAAGAGATATAACCATATTGAATTTTTTCTATATTATATCCATTATTTGACTTGTTTCTCCTTTATATTAATTTTCATAACTATGTTTTATAATAATAAATTACTTATAAGAAAATTAAAATTTATTTTCTGTTATATTTTATAATGAAATATAGATATAAATATATATATATTTTTATTTGTGAAAAATTTAGTTTTTTTACTATGTTGGATGAATCATTATATATTTTTTTATTGGAGAAACATTTAAAAAAATGAAATCATGGAAATTAGAAAACGAGATTTATATAGTCACAATATCGTTTTATTCAACCTTATTCAAATACATTATAAAATAGACATATAATGAAAAAATATATTAATAACTCTTAAATAAAATATTATGTTATAATATGAAATTGAATAAATAGAGAAGATTAAATTTTAAAAATTTATAATGCCTTTATTAATATATATATATATATATATATATATATATATCAATTTATGGGGAAATTAAGAAACCAAATATCAATGTGTTTCGTATATTTGTGGAAAATTGATTTATTTTAGAATATATAAACATAGCTCAGGTTTCAAACAAAAATCATTATAGAGAGAAGATGGTTTGGTGGTGTTGGTTATGCCTGAAGAAAAACCAATTGTCCCAGAATATTGATTTATAAAAGGACATTAGACCACTGTTATATTCCATATCATGTAGTATCTCTCAGTAGCCATAGATGTATCCTCTAATATTGGACCATTTTTTCATCCCTTGTGGGTTACCTTGCCATCATTTCCATCACCTACAACAATGCCACATCCACTCTAAGATGTACTTATCAGTGCTCATTATTATTAATAATGTCATTAATATTGATAGAAGACAAATTATTAAAAAAATTTCATAAAATATATGTTTAAAAATCTAATAAATTATTAAAATATAATTAGTAATAATTAAAAAAATTAAATCAATTTAATGAAAATAACACTAACTTTAAAGTGATATTAATAAATAATTATACATAATTATTAATCTAATTAAATTTAGATAAAATATTTTTAGTTAATTTAAGAATAATAGTAATAACATACTGGGAATTTTCAGGAACCATCTGTACTCATTCATTAATTTTTTAATGATAATTAATATACAACAAGAAAAAAACATGTGGCACATATGACGCCACCCAAACATAAATATGGAATGATCAATATCACCCAAAATAACAAATGGAAATTACCCAAAATTAAAATCCTAATCACTGACATGAATAGTTTCAATTCCACATTTTATTATGATGGCTATAGAAAAAAATTATGCCCAACCTACGTATTCACCAATGGATGTATACATGTTATAACCTGCATTACAAGGACTTTGCTATCCGACATCTTGAGGACTTCATAATCCTGGGGTCACTGCCTTCCCGTTTTTGCAGTCTAAAATATTTTTTAATTACCTTTGCAATCAATAGGTCTCTGCCAGCCTCCCCAATTCATCTCAATCCTGGGAACATCCTCATGCTTGTGATTGAAAAAATACATAATGAAAAACATACCCACATACCCCTCCTCTCACTCCCAAAGTAGAATTGCATGGTGATTGACCAAAGTCATGGACTCTACCAGTGCTCTGCTATAGCACTGCTTTCAAAATAAATCTATGCCTTACTCACATGGGGAAGGTCACATCCCCACCGAGATAACAAAAAACCATAATGAAATCCCAACATGCATCATCGTCAAATTCTCCTAAAATCTCACCACCTAATATTACAATAGATTTGCGGTCTCTAGAACCCATCAAGCACATAAAAACCTATATCTAAGGTCTTCCATTATATAGAATATACCCATTGTTTGCCTCCATTATTGTCTTATATCACTTGATGACCTCCATTAACCCATTAATGTCCCTCGACACGTCAATGTAACATGTTTTTGCAGGACACGCATGTCGTAGCTACCATCAATGACCCAGAAGACATAATCACAACTTACATCTAAAAACAGATCGGTGAAGAATTCATCTCATTCCACCCGAAAACCACAGATAAATGTGTTATGAGTAGAATATTTTCAATATGAAACCATTTGAAAATGGCTAAAAATCTCATCATCTTCACATTGAGTGATCGATGTGCGGACATTGTCACAATCATTTTGTGAGATAGACTCTCCATTCAGGAAAGAGAATCTCTCTATTAATCGATAATAATAAGAAAATAATTATCAAATCCTTCATGTAAATTATATTCTATTTATTATATTTATGTCTGATAATAATATTATGAATAATAATGATGATAATGAAAATAATATTTTTATTATTAATAATTATTTACCTTATTATTTATATTCTTATAAATTATTTGTATATTAAAAAATGATTTGATTATATAACACATTTATAATAATTATATACTTAGTCATTTTTAAAATATTAATTATATTTTTATTATGATTATTATAATTTAATATTAATTTTATAATAAATTTTTAATATATATAATATTATTATTAAATATATTTTATATTTTCAAAATTTAATTGATATTTATTTTTTTCATGTTATTAATTACTTTTCTAGTTATTTTAATAATTATATTATTTACATAATTGAGCATATGTATTAGAGTAATTATTTTAAATATTCATTAATATTATTTATATTTTTTATTAGTGTTATTAAAAATATTAAATAATACTAAAAAAATTAATAATACGTCATAATAATGTAATTCATAATATATTAACCAAATGGATCAGTAAGGGATTTCGTGACAATATCCATGAATCCTTATTTATTTATTGAAAAGGAAATCTACAATGAGGAGAACATGTCATCCATGGCCTAATCTTCCCAGACCAAAAAAGAAGTAAATTGTTTCAATAACCAACAATGACTAAATTCAAAGGATATATTCATTTTACCTTTGGATATCATTATATCAAACATTTATTGGTGTATTGTGGAAAAAAGATCCTCATCATGTGATTATTTATAAGATTCATCCATGGTGGGACAAATTATGAACATCCAAGAGAGATAATGAAATTCTCTCTCTTAGTTAGATTGAAATCCATACACCAAATTATTTTACAATGTGTTCATTGAAACCAAAGACATCTAGTTACATATTGTAATATAGGGATTAATGTTGCAAGGAAATACTATATACATCCTCTTTACCAAGAACATTAATAGTCCTTTCTGATTCAATGTCATTAGGAGGAATGATATGCAATTTTTTTACCATGCCATGACACATTATTCATTCTAAGACCTACCAAAAAATGTTGAATGCATTTATCATAAGAACCAAACAATTGGAAGGGATACTCCAATCTGGATTCTTATTTCCCACTAAGAGACCACTAGATAGAAAATCCATGATCATTGCATATTCTTGTATAAGAAATATCTATAACAATTCAGGTGCAGACACACAAGACTCGATTTATGGGGGGACCATTGGGAATCCCTCTCCATTCACAAATATTTTCTAATATTTAACCCTAAAACTTATTATACACATATACATGACCTATATATTCCAATATAGAATGATCAATAATACCCAAATACCATGTATTTATTTTTATTTCGCGCATAATGTCAGTATGGAGTTTCTTTATAGTATATAAAAGCATAACAAAAAAATGCCCAACACCCTCTTGCAGGTATTCTAGTAGTTCAGCTACAACTATGATCATAAATATTCTCACCAACGGATAATATTGGGATGCATCCAGGATTATTCCTTTCATTGGAATTAATGATGATACAGGTCCATACACTTTATTTTTCCCTACACTATCCCCAAAAATATTTAATTTCCATTATTTCATAAACTGGGATTAAATTAAGATTTCTACATGACCATCAAAATAAAATGCATCTAAAACAAAGAAACGCTCAACTGTTTAATCAAATTTGGGAATCTACTTTGTAATTCAACCCCATACGACTTCAACCCCACCAATCATCTGAACATCATCACCCACACCTTCAAAATGTTTAGCTTGTCCACCCCTGGATGCATCTGCACATCAGCTACATTTCATCCATGAGGATCCATTCCAATTAAAATAGGAACCATATCCCCATGACATGCCACATCAATAAAAGAAGATCTAACAACATGTGCATTATCAAGTTCCACTACATCTTTGGAATCATTATTGAAAAAAAAATTCTTATGTTGATTGAATTCTACACCCACCAAACTATCCGCATTCTCCACCATATTGAGCATACATTGGTCAATTGGGTCTCCAGATTTATTATACAATACAGAATGTAGATTCGAGAGACATCACAATGAAGATTGGCCAATGTGGGAGAAGCTTCCAAAAAATTCATGTAGACACTAAAAATCAATTGAGATTTAATGATGGAAGTTAAATACAGTAAAAAAATAATTTCCACAAGATCCTGGAATAGATAAATCTCAACATAATGTTTTTCATTATCAACATATCTTGCATGCTCATTACCTTAAAAAATATTAATAAGAGTCCTGAATATATAGGAAATATCCCAATATATTTTTGAGTACCATAAAACCTTCTCAGGGCCATCACTCAGATCCTGGCATCGGTGTGTTATCATCTAGGAACAAATAGATCAAATTGTTGATCCCATTATTGAATGATGTGGAAACCATGATTCAGTGATATGAGGACCTAACTCTTGGAATATTACTTGAGCATCATATAATGAAAAATAAAGAAAAGAATCCATCATCTATTGAAATCATCCTAAAATCATCAAATCCCAAACAACGATGAATCTAGATCCTCAGATCATCTATTTTTCGTGAATTACACTTCCTAGATACTAATGTATGAGCATAGAGAGTGATTTTTTATTCTTCAATACAATCATCAAGAAATTTATGTTTCGACTCTACATAGGAAATGGGTCCATTATTTATAAATTTTTTTTCCAAATACCTATGAGGATCATAACGAATTGTATTATTTATAAACAATAAAATTTACATACATGAAATAGATTAATGTTTAAACATATAACATTGAATGCCTATAATTTATAGACTATGAATATAAGTGACATGAAACATGAAACACTGACTAATGTTATAAAAAATAATTGAAAATAAAAATAATTTGTTAAAAAATTGTAAATGTTATCAATAGACCAAAATATTATTGTTTCAAAACATACACTATAAAAAATATGCCATTAATAGTGTTAAAAATTACCATAATTACCACTAAAGAAGATATGACTACCAGAGTTTGATAAAAATCCCAAGTGTTTTATAATCTCTAATGAGTTCTTCTAAAGGGGACCATTATCAAATGTATAACAAGAACTAAATAAGGGGACATTATAAATACATTGGAAGCAATGATAAATTACAACATTTATTTGTTCTTATAGAAGCTCTGATAAAGGATACAATTACTAGAGCACAAAATATAATTTATAATGGATCTAATTATTATATTTTATACTAGAAATGATAAAGGACTCATTTATTAGTGCTTATAAAAGTGTTACAAAATTACCCCTTTTTCAGCACTTCTACAGTCGATGATAAAGTGGCATGCTATAATGTGTTGTAACATCACAATTATTCACCAAGAAATAGTAAATTTAGAAAATATAAGAACAAATAAAATAATTAAAATTAATTAAAATTTACAACACAAATAAACAAAACACACTATATTTTTAATGTTTAATATAATGGTTTATACCATTACATTAGTTATAATTGTTACATTCATTAAAAACTCCAATTTTCTGTTGTATTTGGGACATAATACATTTCCTAGAAAAAAACACTCTGCTCAATGTAAACCATTTATATAATATTAATAAAATAAATAAATAAACTAATATAAATTTTAATTTTAAACTAATCTATGGGTAATACCTGGAAAACAATGTATCAAATTGAGTAACCTTTGAGACTCGCATGTCACAATATTTCATTTTCATCTTAAAATATTACTTCTTTCAAATTTATCTAAATAATTATAAGATAAAATTGACAAGGAAATTAACAATGGAACATTACATAATATTATGTGAAATCAATCTAGCCTTATTTTTTAATTTTTTGGCTATGTGATGCATGTTAAAAACTAAAATGGAAATTATATATTGGAAAGACGCAGCTAGAGTCATACTGGTAATACATCGCTTTGTATATCGCTGTAGATGATTCATTAACATATAAAATTCCATGTGTATTTTCTTCTTAATTTATCAAAATATTCTGAAATATTCTTATGGTTTTGAGTACGTCACATTCATTTTTATTGAAATGTCATTTTTATCGGGAAACACGTACTTTGATACACACCGATATCATATTGTATCAGTTTGATGTGATAACAATACCTTAAAATAAAAATAATTTATGAATCACATTACTAAATTATTAAGACAAAACAATAATGTTTTATTAATATTTTCTGACTATCATATTTTGAACTAAAATATCGATTGAAATTGATAACAGATTCTTTGAATAATACTGGAAACATCATATACTGGGTTGAGTTTTAAATGATTCTTACACGTCACAAATATCATAGAGATTATTCCCTAAATTATCTAATTAGTCATATCACATTTACATTGTTTTCAGTTGGAAATTTTTCATTTTTACCAAAATTGATGTCAATTATCAAAAAAAATATGCATTAAGAGTTATATTATTCACATTGTGCATTGGATTGACGTTAGGCTAATTACTAAAACTCTAAAATGATTTATGGATAATATTTTTAATGCATCGAGGCAGTACGATTGTGTTTTCACTATTTTGAATATGAAACTTAACTTTTTTATTAAAATATAATTTTAAACTAAAAAAACGCTTTGACTCATTCTACTAACATCTCATGTTAGTTCGAAAAGCAAGTAATCCTTAAATGTCAAAATTTACTTCTGAATAAATTTATAATATTTCCAAGAAAATATGACTGTCTTTCCTTAGATTTTAGTGAGTTACACTTTTTAAACAAAAATATAGATTTAATAATAATAATAAATGATTTGAGTTATACTATGAATATATTTTATTAGAATGAGGTTGGAATGATTTATAATCATCAATAATGGCATGTATTCCATTTCTATAAATTATCAATACAATATGAATGCTTTTCGTTTTTTTTTTCATTGGTCAATTGACTTTTTTAAAAAAAATTTACAATATTAAATAAAAAGGCCCACATTGAATCATTCTTCTCACATTTTAAGTCATATTTAGTTGAAGCACATTCCAACATATCTAAAATGACACATGGATAATTATCCTTATATATAAAAACAATAATAATGTTTTTCTTGTTTTTGATTATGTCGCATACATTTATACTAAAATGTAATTTTATATAGGAAATGCGCAAATTGACTCATACCAATCACATAGTTTTTCTATTTGTTGTGAGACAGATTCCCATTAATAAAAAATGAAATATGAACCAACTTCTAAAATTATCAAGACAATCTATGTAGACCTAATCTATTTTTGATAAGTGAAACATCATGATATAAAATGAATATTTGAAACTAATAACAAACACATTGAGTCATATCGGGAACATGATGTATCATATTATGGTTAAACTATTTCCTACATATCACAATTGACATGTATATAATTTACGTAATGTTTCAAAATTATTTGAATGTGTTTTATTGGGTTTGAAATGATCAATTTACATTTATATTAAAATTTAATTCAATCTTATATAAAAATAAGTGAACAGAGTCATAGTTGTCACACCATGTGTCAAATTGCGGTGAATAAAATTTCTAAATGTCACAAATGACTTATGGATCATTTTAATAATTATTCAATACAATATGAATTTGATTTATTCATTTTCTATTGTGTAACGATGTTTTTTTAAAAAATTCCATTTTAAAATTAAAACACAAAAATTTAATCATATTGACCACATAGTTTCTCCAAATTATGTTATACCAATTATAGATCATTAAGAATGTATTATTAATAATATTTATAAATTATCAATAAAATTAGAGCATGTTGGTTCAGTCTTTTGTGAGTGTCACTTATAGAATTTAAAAGTTGATATTAAACTGAAATGATACACATTGTGACATATTTAGAACATTATGTATTAGATTGAGGTGATACTGATTGCTACATTTCAATAATTACTTACCGATCATTGCCCTAATATTTTAACACAATATGAATGAGTTCATTCTATTTTGAGTATGTATGTAGTCCTTTTTACTAAAATTTAACCAAATTTTATATATAAAGAATGAATATGTATTCATACCAGTCAGACAATTAATCAACTTGAGGATAGGAAAAATCTTACATATTTGAAATTCATTATGGATCCTTTTCATGAAACCTCAAAGAAATCAAGTTTTTTCTCTTTTTGTAGTAAATTACATGTCTCTTTTACAGAAATATTATCTTTTATTGGAAAAACACACCTTGACCCATACTAATAACATCATGTATCAGTTTGATTTGAGAACGATTCATAATGATAAAAAATAACATATGAATCATTCTAAAAATCTATCATGAAAATCTATTTGTGTTTAATGATTTTCAATGAGTGTCACAATACCAACAAAAATGCATATTTAAACCTTATAACAGACCCTTCAAGTCATACCAGGATCATCGTGTATCGTATTGGGAGAAGGTTGATTCCTACACATCAAAAATGGCATATGGATCATTTTTATAATGTATCAAAAAATTCAGAATTTGATTTAATAGTTTCGATTATATATGTGGTATTTTTACTAAAATATATTTCAATTGTAAAAAAGAAGAACATTGAGTAATATCAGTTAAATTTTGAGTCATATTGAGGTGAGGAAAATTATAACTATCTCAAAGTCTCACTTAAAATACAATGTTACAATGTTACCATGATTATCATTGCCTAGTATTTTTGAATTAAAAAAATCATTATTGACTCGATGGTCATTGTTGAAAAACGTTTCTCATTGTAGAAATCATAAGGGGAAGAGGAAGCTCATGTTACCATTATATCATGAGAAGTCAACATAATGGGAACATTATCTTACTATACACTTATATATTTCATCAATAACAATGTTTTAAGGTTACTAACATTGACTCGATGTGAAATGATGGATGTTCCACTATGAAAGTCAACAGAAATCATGAAAACCTTAGAAGAAATAAAAATTTTATGTATTTTATGGATTGTATTAGATAGATGAATGCATAATATGAATCCCAAAAAGTCCTATGAAGAACAATAATTATGTATAAGATAATAATGTTATGGAAATTAATATATGAATTGTAGATAGAATAATGAAAAAATAAAATAAATAATTAATAATAATTCACATTTTTAAGATTGTAGTATTAATTATTGACACATTTATTTTTTCATTAACAAAGTTGTAGGATTCTAGTCAAATCTCTCATGAGAATGAAAAGTTTTGAAAAAACCACCCATTCTCAATTATACGAATCAACCTACAAAAGAAAAAAAATTATTATATGTTTTATACAAAAAAGAATAAAATTAAACATATATATTAAACAATAAATTAATTATTTGTACAAAGATTATACAATGAAAAAATCAGGATTATATATATTTTTTAGTAGTTTAGGGAACATTATGTGTTGTGATAAATCTCCACCTTGCATGTGTGAAATGGTTTCGATGGAGATGAAGTATGTGAATTATTTTGTGCTTAATGGCATGATTGATGGATACGCCACCCCAAATTGAACATAAAAATATACATGTACATGAAAATAATTTTTATGTGACTAATACAAAATATAAATAAAATAATATAAATATGAAAATATAAATTTACTATATTGAAAAATATTTTACATTGATAATATCAAAATTAACTACATGATTGAGCAGAGGTATCATTGATTATCATTATAAAAATTTAGTAGGAGAAGGGAAAAAAGATAATCTCATGATGCTTATAGTCATGATCATAGAATAGAACATTTATAGGCAATAGAATAGTCCCAAACAATAACTAATATTTCTTCTATTAAAGACGGTAATGTGATGATCTATCAAATATAAACTGATCATTCTGTCAAACGAAAAGGTGAGAAGGATAAACTGATGTCTTTTGAATAGGCTATGCGTACTTCTTCTACTTGTTATGGGGGTATTGTCATATTTCATCCTGATATAGTTAATGAAGATACAATAATTTAAAAAAGTGAGTAGAATTTTATGGTGTTGAATGTAAGGACACTGAACTGATGTAGGACTAAATTTTATTTTAAAAAATCTCTCTATTTTGAGGAAAAAGTATTTCTCTCATTCAGGGGAAGGTCTGAGAGAGATTGGTCACCCTACCGGGCACTCAAATGCTTTTATGATTTTTGAGTTGCCTAAATATGAGAAGGATTTGGAGTGGAAAATGATTTTCATTGGACTTCTATTTTGGATGTTGTATGGAATGTTTTTTTTATACATTTTCTTGGTCAGAAATCATTACACAATCTTCTCATTATCATGCTCTTATGGAGAATATTACTCTTGGGATAAGGCTTGGTGTCTCTTCACCAATGGTGATTTGTAAATTTGAATTTCCAATTGATTGGGAATTCTCCCCTGGTCATGGTTGATAAGAAAATTAAATTTTTCAAATAAACCTATTTATCATATCATTATAGAACCAAAAATTAGATTTGATAATTTGATGTCCTTTAACTGGTCTAAATATAGTTATTCATTTGTTTCTCCCAAAAATAATCAATATGGCGAGGAATAAATTTGCGTACTAAATCATTTTATCACTTCACTGATATTTTATTTTCATTATCAACTGTCAATCACTATCTATATGGGGATGAATTTCATCTAAATTTCAGTTACCTTGTCTATGATTTTAATCAGTATATAATAAGAACATATATTTGGGTTGGTCAAGAAAATTTATCTAGAAATATGGTACATTTTTAGATTATTCATGGTGATATTAATATGTGTTATGACTAGGGGTTAAGAATAGATATAACTTCTATATAATGGTTGTTCAATCATTTTCAACACGTATCAACAAATATGCCCTTTTGGGGTCACTATTGTATTAGTATATTTTCCATGTTCTAGAAACACTATTAATTTTAGAAAAGAATAAAAATTTGATCGATTGTTTATTCTACTGGAATAATGAAATGATGTAATAAATCAATATATTAAGAACTTTCTTATATATCATATGGATAATACTTTTTTTCTTATTGATATATCAATAAAAAATTTACCAACACCACTATAACCTTATAAATTATAAAATTTATCGATAATGAATCCTATATATAGGGATATAATCATGGATGCCTAGAAGGATACTGTTAGTGGAATACATCTCTATATTATTTCAATGAAACTAAATTATTTTAAGCGAATATGTAAAAAACGTATAAAAAATTCTTTTTCAAACATTGATATTGATATTAAAAATGATGAAAATCATCAACTTCAATGTCAATTGTAAAATTATAAAAAAAGGATCATTCTAGGGAAGATATGATTTCTCTTCACGAATTCAGTGTTCAACTATCTCATTAGGGAAATAATTATAGTTCTTAATAAAATATCATGATGTTGATGGAGGGTGTAAAAAAAGTAAAGTTTTTTTTCATTCTTTCTATAGAGAAAAGAAGGTAAATATTTGACTCACTACCCTATAAATTAATGGGGAATGATTTATTTATGAGAACAAAATAACTAATGTGGAAGTAAAATATTTTGAGTATCCATATACAGATAATGGTGTTGATAATACCCCAAAATGGTTAACAATTTCACTACTAAAAATAATGATGTTTAGAAAAAAAAATTAATCAATTACCTAGTGAGATGGAAATTAAAATGGCACTAATTTATTTGATAATTTATAGTGTTTCCATTCGAGAAGGATTGAATAATAATTTTATTATGTTATTTGTGGAATTTATATACATTGAGATATATGATTAGGTTGGTTAATTTATTAACCATGACTCAAGTACATATTTTTTGAATGCTTATTTCTTTTATCTAATTCTAAAAATAGAGAATTCTCTAGATATGAACATTTTTAGGTCGATGGTGATCGGGATCAATATTTAAATGATAATTAGTAATAGAAAGGCTTCAATAATGGGATTTTCTTTCCATGGGTATCATTACAAACAATCTGGGTGGTATTTTTCCTTGAATTAATAATATGAATTTCTTTATACTACAATATATTGTGTCGATATTTTAAAAAATAGCGTGAATAAATGGAATGTGGATATTATGATTGACATTTAAAAGTATGTTGAAACAATAAAGTGGTGTTCCATCATTGTCACTGTCATAATTCCATGGGTTTTCCGTGATTTTAGACTGTTGATCAAATTCATCTTAATAAATTTTAGGCTCTTTATGATGGAAAATATGTCACCTAGAGGTTTTTTAGTGTTATAGTGGAGTGGGATGTGGGGATCCATATTTCGTTATTCTCTTTTCTATTGTTGTATACTACAAAAAACAATTCCTAAATAATCATGTCAATTGTGGATTATATCATTAGATGAAGGTTGGAAGATCTCTCTTTACACCTTCTCAACTTATATATGATAATGATATAGTTTTGTTTGGAAAACATTCTCAACTAATATATCTAAAATTAATGATATTTTTTGGAACTATGAAATTTTTTTTGTTTATGTGAATAATTGTAATAAATATTTTATGATATTTTTTTAAGGGGTTCCCATTTTTAGGAAAAATAGGGTAGCGTGAAAATTTTGTGTAATATATGTGTATGTACCCATTAAATATCATGATGCCCCTCTTTCTGTGGTATTTTTAAAAGAAGTCGCATGTAGAATATCTGATTTTGGGTTAAAAATCAAATGAAAACATTGAATATAATAAAACATGTCTCATGCACTGATGGTATTCCTCGTTAATTAGGTAATCATTTCAATGTTTATTTATTATTTTCCTTATATATATGGCCTAGAATATTTTTTAAAGTGTTTATGTTTTTTATTCAATACATTTTATGGATTGGTTCCATTCATAAGTGGAAACTTATAATAATTTTTAGGATGGATTGTGTTAAACATGTTGATATGGGAGGAATGGGAATAAGGGATCACACTTGTTGTAAATAAGAAATTAATTAAAATATCACTGAGTATATTCTTTCAACCCATGAAACATCTATGGAATTTGTTGTGGATCATTTTATTAAAAAAATTATAATTTATACTCCTTGTATATCCCAACACTGTCCTGACCTACTATTAAGCATTCATATTCTATGATCATTCCATGTTCTAAATGGGCAGTATCAAAGCACTATTCTCAAAATATTTGGACATATACTTGGCCAACATGGATTATAGCATTCATAGTGGAAATCTCTAATAATTTAAAAATTGTTAAAATTTAATGTTGTTGCAAATGACCTATGACAATATTATCTTAGTCTAAAGTATGAAAGATATAAATATAATGATATGTACACTATTATTTTGAATCCAAATTTAAATATAACTTTCATTTCTAGTAATTTTAATATGCTTAATGGTGTTTTTTATTTTTTTTCTCCCCCCACGGTTTTCTGCTGATAAAATGCCCATTATATCCCCTACTACATATTTTCTCATTTATGGTATATAGAGAATGACTCTTCGACTGTAGTGGTTTATGAAACATTAAGGAATTAGCATTGTGATGGTCTTCATTCTCTGCATGAATGCATATGAGTCCCTTGAACATGTTTTTGTCTCGATCTATTTAACATGACATTTATGGAGATATGTTGAAGATATGTTTTGTTGTAAACATACCACCACCATCTCTAAACATCTTATGTATCCAGTCTTCCAAACATGATGTTGTGACTAGTTGTAGGTAGTATTATTATCTAATATAACCTCTATTATTTCCTTTACATGGATAGATAGGCATTATAGTGATTTTGAAGAACAATTCCTACTATTTCATGCTTAAATTTGTTAAATACATATAGTTGTTATGATTTATTCAATGTGATAAATTCTCAATAAGAGGAATGAACACAAAGACTTTATTATTCTGTGATCATTTTCTAGTATTGGTAGGATTAAAAAGTAGTTGGTAGAAAAAAAATATGGTGTATTTCCCCATCAAAGAACATATAATTTTCAATGTGGATGGTCAACATCATGTGCACCACGTCCATCTATTATGGTGGAATATTTATCATCAATAGAATCATTGATAAATTTTGTTAATAACACAATATTGGTGGAATAATATTCATTGAAATTGAGTTGTGGCCCATGATAAATGTTTTCATGTATAGTGTAAATTTCATTGGAATGAATAGTGGATTGAATCAGATTCATGTATCAATGTTTTCAATCATATAATTCACTCTCAAAAGGATCCATGGAATATGATTCCCTCTTTTATTGATTTTATTAGTCTTATGATGAATCTTGAAATGGGTTTCACATGTGTCTATATAGAAGAAAATCGGGTTTTAGATGCCCTTTCTAAGGGATGCATTGTAGGGAACAATTCTAGGTGGTTTATTGTGGCACTTGTTTTTTTGTCAAGAATTGCTTCAAACATATGTACATGGAGATATGTATGCCTCATGTTGTGATCCTCTATTTTAATTATTATTTGTTGCTTGATGATTTTTGATTTTTTTAGGAGTCGGTTTTCTAGCATCCCTAACATTTTGATAAACATTTATTAATTCATTAATGGTTTTATGTATTCAGATCCACAATCGAGAATAAAAGGATTCTCTTTATGGCCCAATCTAATTTACAATACATTTTATACATTTGGATTTACATTAATTGGTTGGGATCTCTAAATTAATGGGTCGTCTTCAATTGAATTTTTATCTAACTCGACAATTTTTTTGCTATCTGGTAAAAAAAATGACCAATTATTGTTTGATGAATCTAAGGAATAAAATAATACCAGTACCTGTGATTCCATTATGAATGACTCATCTTTTATCCCTTAAGATTAAAAATCAACTTCTTGAATCTCATTTAATCAACATTACCTATACAAATATTTTCAACCCATTTCTGATGAAAAATTTAAACCTGAAATGTTTTATAATACAACTCTTATATTTTTTTGATAATGAAAAAATATTACATATATTCTTTAATTGGATTTTAATCCATGGACCTAGATATTTGAAAATTTACACAGCTAATTTTCATCAATATTCTATAATAATTTTCATTTTTATAGAATATATAACCATTGATTTCAAAACTACAATAAGATATGTCATATTCATTTGGTCCTTTGGTTATCCATTGATGTCCTTCAAAAATTAAATTCCAATTTTTAGACAACTGCTTCTATATTTCATCTCATAACCCCCTATAAACTATTGATTATATATATTGGATATCTATCATTCATCACTTGATGGATTAAAATATATAATAATTTCATTGTGTGATTTAATTTGAGTATAAAAAATAACACTATAATGATGAATTTTAATATTTAATTTCTCCAACTCGATAATGTAAATTGAAAAAAAATATTTTATTGTAATATATTCTCCAAGAATGAATATTCTATGAAAAGACATCGGAATCTTGATTTATTCCACATCTGTATGTTAATAAGTACAAAATTCTATATATTCTTCAGTAATATATTAATATTCAATAAAACATTATTTCTGACTTCGATTCGTGACAAACCATTTAAATTTTTTCATAAACTATTCAATGTGGTAATTCCATATATAGTGGAAATGACCACATAGTTGAACCTCTCTGACCAAGTGACCCATCAGGTGGATCATAATATCTATTATTTATGTTGGTAATGAAATATATATTTCAAATAATATTATTTCAACCTCCTTATTAATGATTGGAAAGATAATATGGTCTATAACATTAATACATATGGATTTAACAATGATGTAGTGTCTTTTAAATATATGTCATATATTTTGAGGCAGAATATAATGGAAAGGTAAATTATTCATATAATCCTTGAAAACAAGATATCCATGCTATTATTTCCCTTGTTAAATAAAATTATTCTTTGATACGACGTTCTTGTTATTTTAAATATACCCCTTAGGAACATTTTTAATATTACAAAAAGAAAAAATTGTAATTATTCATGTATGGAAATAGTGTAATCTATTGGATTATGAAATATTATTATATTTACCCTTGATTTCATACAAAAATTCTTTTGTTCCCAATTAAATTATTTTTGTTATCTAGCATTGAATCTGTCAATCGGTATTTAGGAACATTTAGTAATGTTCCAATGGAACTATAAAATACTATTTTTTCTATATGCATGGAATCATAAAAATTTATATCATATGAACTATTCCAATAAAATAATTCAATGATAAATAATCTCTTCTTCAAACAAGATTTCATATTGTTTTTTTAAACTGGTGTATCAAAAAAAATTCTAATATATTTTACAGTATAGAATAGTCAATCACCTGTTATTTGAGATGGTTTTGTACCGTGTTTGATTTTACCATCGAATTATATCGTCTTTGATAATAATTTATGACATCGAAGACAAAAATTTTGATGACCAAAAACCACAATCTTCAAGGAATGTTTCAAATTAACTGAGTGTGTCTATTTTCCCAAATGGGTCACCCAACATTTCATTAATGTTTTCTGCTGAGAAATTTCGACAACCATAGATGTACTTTATGATTCCTTAAAAAATATCCATAAATTAGATTAATTCACAACCACAATACCAATACCTTCTAACTCATTTTGCCGACACCAATTTTCGATATTCAATAGAATGATGAAATTTTACATCGATATCATTTCCAAGATGATTTGGCTATGATATAAGAAGAGGATACATAATGTTTTTTTCACTTCATGATTAATATTGGTTGAAACTTATAATTCTCCAATATGATGGGTCATGTACTATGATACAATAGTGTATAGAGAAATGATGTATTACATTTGTAGATAATGTTATATAAATATTTCATATATCATTTTAAAATTCAGGATACTCATAATCAATTTTATTCAACTATGGAGTATCGTTTTGATGATGTAGGTTTCAATAATTAATTATTGTATCTACATTCCAAGACAATTATATAACAATTTCCTAATATATGTAGTGTCATTTAAATTACATTATGATCAGAATGTACTATATATATTTCTGTGGAGGTGATTTGTTTTCTTTTATTTATTTTCACCACACATATGACATTTAATGAGTGATATATGGACCCAAATAAATAATATGAATTCATTTTGACAAGAATAAACATTTATAGATATCATTACTATTTAAGGTTTAATTAGTTTTGTATCATATGTTTGACAATGTAGTTGATTTATTCTGGAAGAATATCATTTTTGAGACTATATATTTATGTTAATTTTAGGTCACTCTATCCACTTCAATCAATATATATATATATATATATATATATATATATATCATCAATAAATCAGACAATGTTCTTTATTTATTACAATTGGTATACAATGGAAACTTAGCATAGTTATCTTACTTCTAAAACAACTTTTAGTAATCATGATGATCATATTGAATTTCTATATTCCTTTCTTCCATTATATCTCCATAATCATTAACACTGTTATTCATATCAAATGATCAATAAACCATATTATCATTAAAATAGATTTTCAAAATCTATTTTTCTCAACATTTAGTCAAACATTTATTTATATGATCTATTCCCAGAAAAATATAATATTATTACAACACTTTTTGGAGTATTTATTCATTAATAAAAACAACATATACATGAAAAAAAATGATTTGATAAGGGTTGTATGAGTGCTCTATTTCAATCCTGTTGAACTCTTTAACTCCATATTCAAACTCTTTTATGATGTGATTAGCATGCATCTATTTTCTATACATATCAATTTTATGAGGTTATTTTAATATTCATCTGATACAATTTTTAAATAAATAAATATAATATATCAATTATAAATGGTGAATGATATTGATAATTATAACAAGTAAAACACACATTTTATTATTTAAAATAATTTTAAAATTCTTTTAAGATAATGAATAACTGAATTGAATAAAATAAATATTAATCAATGGTAAGATTTATCCTATAAATTAATCCACTGGAATCTGTTATAGACAATCCTCATCCTCATCAACTCATCTAATGAGACATTGTCCTTTAATTTTGATCATTGAAAATCATTCTCCATCACTTCTGGGAATACACCTATATTGATTGAAATACTCTATGGAACTTGAATCCATGGGTTGACTACTGGTAAGAGTATTATAACCAACAGAAATGATATAATGGATAAATTTATTGAAATAAATGGTAATAACAACAATTTGTGGGATGGTGTTGATACAGATGACAATTGTACTCCATTGTGTTCCCTAAATGGGGTATTGTCGCATATTTTTGGTAATGGAATGTATGGTAATTATATATTACTTTGGGTGGAAACAAAAGGCATTGTTAAATAATGTTGTATTTCTAGATGGATCAATTTAAAATATATATAGTTTTTAGGTATGTGATGAAGGAAATGATATTATTTCCAACAATAACAAATTATTGGGTTTTGATTTCAAATACTGTAATATTTTTACAATTGTATTCTAAACTTGCTGAAATATTTTTTTTTTTGGGGGTAGAAAAATATTTTTGTAATTACTTTTAAATGAAGAAATTTATTTTGGTTAGTAAAAATTTTATCATATTAGATAATGGAACATTTAACTACAGACAGCTAAATTGTGGATTGATATTTATTTTATGATGATAACATAAAATTGATAGGTATTTTGTAGAATTTAGAATAGTGAGATTTTTAATAATTAAAATAATGGTGATACAAAAACAGAAAATTAAGGCTGAATTTAGTATCATAGTAGAGAGGACACAATGATGAGTAAGACACAATATATGATAATGATGGGGAGGAAAATGATGATGGATTACCTTATTCAAGAAATACAAAAAATTATAACATTATTAAATAAAATTTCATTGGTAAATTTACACCCATAGACTTGTATGATACTATTTGAATTTTTTTGGAAATTATTGTTCCAATGTATTTCAATGTATACCAAATGGATTTCAAATCATTGATCCTCAAGGGAGTTCATAAGGGGGTTTACATTGAGAAAAATGATGGTTTTATTATGGATTAAAATGATAGAATGTTGTGTCTTCTATGAGATTCTTTGAATTAGATAAATAAATCCAAGATGGCCTGCTATTCAAGGCTTGATCAATAAAATGAAATATTTGTTCTTATTGAGTTATAGTTTATTAAAGCCTTTAAATAAAGAATGAAAATCATCAATGGATTTTGGTACTAATATATTACGAAGACCTAATATTATGGAATAAAAAAAGCATAGTGTTATTTTTTAAGATCATATGAGTTATGAAATCGAGATGTATATGATCGGTGAGTTAACCATTTTTCTTGATTTATATGAGAATCAAAGAAAACAAACCAAATTAATTTCCCAATCATAATATGGAAAAGTGTTTTCAATGTTATTTGTAATGGAATATTACAATATATAAAAAATACCGACTACTATTTGGATAATTTTCTCAAAAGGTGATGACTGCCAAGAGGTAGATTGGATGGAATATATGTATTGGGAGAATATTATACCTCACAAGAAAAATGATCCAAAATATTCATTGATATATTTAATGTCACATAGTACAAATATTTTCCCAAGGAGAGCCATATGCTACTAGGGATGATGATACATCAATATGTATAAAAAATGTGATTTATGGGTTGTTTGATTAATGGGTAGTGCAACTGGACTTGTTGGGATTAATGGATGTGGGTTCGGAAGGGTTAGTGAATAACTAATTGGATTGTTTATTTATAAAAAAATTCATTGGATCCTTCATTGTTCAAGCCTTTGAATGAAGCCTTTAATTACGTTGAGTCTTGATTATATAATTGATTCAAGCATGGATTTGAAAACAAGGAGCGATGACAGCAGGTTGATACCATATATAGCTTCAGATATCCTGAACTAGTATGTGATGGATAATGTTCTTAAAATTTTCATCGACACATTTATCAGCACTGCCAAAAAATGATGATAAAGATACCTTTTATCAGTGCTATATTATTATAAGTTTGTAAAAGGTATCATTATCAATCATTATTTAGAACTGATAAATCATTATCATTATTAGCTATAGAAAAGTGTTGATATAGATTCCATTTATCATTTCTTATTACTTAAGAACTGATAGAGGATTTATAAATCTTATAATAAATAAAATGTTATAGAAATATATTTATATAATTATATATATATATATATATATATAATTTATAAATATATAAATATATATATATAAATATAGTAATTCAATTTTTTATTAAAATATATTTAATATATTTTTATAATTACATAAATATATAAATACTTATAAGTATTTATATAAATTTATTTATTATAAAATAATATTTATATAATTATATATATTTTAATAATTATATATATATATATATATATATTAAATATATAATAATAAAAATAATGTAAATATATTTAATATTTAAAAATATTTATTATAATCTTAATATTATTTAGATATATATTAATATATATATATATATATATATTAAAAAATAATATTCGTTAGAAATATTATAATATGAGTATATAAATAATGTAAAAATAAATTTATTAATAAATTTATTCGTAAATATATTTTTACAAATATTTTTTTATCAAATTTAATGAATATTTATCTTCAGTACATGCATGTTAAATATTAGTGAAATTGAATAATAAAAAATCGGTACACATTACAAATAATGAAAAAAATTAAATGATTTATTTATGAAATAAATATTTTTAAAAATATTGATCATTATTGAAATAATGGAGAATACATCATGAATATATTAATACATAAGTAGTAAATATACATATAATAAATAATCAAACATGATTAAATTATAGAATTTATAAAAAAAAATAAAAACTAAAACAAATTTCAATATATTTTATAACTACCTATAATAAAATAAATTAATTTATTTAAAAAAATTAACCATGAGTTTATATATTAAATAATCAATATATCATGTTATAATGAAATTCTAAAATTAATAAAATATGTTGAATAAATTAAATAAATATTATGTTTATGTGATTCAATATAAGATTTCATTCATTACCTAATTATTATTATATATGATTTGTACATAAAATTGAATTAATTATGTATATTAGTAATCAATATAACACAGGTTTTATGTACATTAAATTGAAATATCAAATGACATTCAATTATTTCTATTACTATATGTAATTACTCACCACTTTAAATTCGTATTAATTATCAATTATAAACCATTATTCACTCATTATATTACTATTTAATGTAAAAGAATATATATTTTATATTATATTATTATATTTATATTCATTAATATATATATATATATATATATTTAATAAACATAGTTTATTAAAATTATAAAAAATTCGTTAATTAATAAATTTATTAATATTCTATTCAATTCGAATATTTCTATTTTTTTTGTACACCATTATTTTTACAAACATATATATTTATTTGATATATATTAATATTTTTTTTAATGTTAGGTCCAGAGCACCATTTATTGATATAAAATTCATGAAAACATGAAGATTATAGGATAGATTAAGATAGGGCGTCACTTCACATATTAAAGATTCACATGTTTATTCATGATCTTATTTATATTTAATATTTATTGTTATCATAAATCTATACAATCAAAACCATGACCTTGTTTTTAGGTAAAACCTCTAGTGTACTTCTCGCCAAATATTTATACCTATATAAGTATTCATTGAATGTATGCATCATCTGATTCAGTAACATCTAATTTTTTTCATCTATTATGGTGGAATATTTACAACCTATATATTCTTTGTGAAATTTTCTTAATAACACATCATTTTGCGAAACCATGTCATTGAAATTGAGTTGTGGTCCATGATAAAAGTTTTCATGAATGTTGTGAATGTATTTTTCATTAATTATCGATTGAATCAGATTTAATCGTCAATGTTTGAAATCATATAATTCAATCTCAGAAGGATCAATGGAATACGTTGTCTTCTTTTATTTATTTAATTATTCTTATAAGAAATTATGAAATTGGTTTCATAGGTGTCTGTATAGAAGAAAATTTGGTTTTATATGCCCTTTCTATGGGATGAATTGTAGGGAACAATTCTAGCTAGTTCATTGTGGAACTTTTATTTTGTCTGTAATTGCTTCAAAAAGATGCACATGGTTATATTTATACCTCTTGTTGTAAACCCTCATTTTAATGATTCTTTATGGATTTATGAGTTTTGAATTTTTTTTCAGGAGTCATTTTTCTTGAATCATTAACATTTTGATTAACTCTCATTAGTGAATTAATGATTATATTTATTCGGATCCTCTATCAAGAATGAAAAGCTAATCTTTATGGTCCCATCTAATTTACAATACATTGTATACATAGGGATTTACATGATATGGTTGGGATCTCTCAATGAAATTGTCATCTTCAAGAGAATTTATATCTAACTCAACATTTCTTTTAGTATCTAGAAATAAAATTGACAAATTATTGTTTGATGAGTCTAAGATATAAAATAATATCATCACATGTGATTCCATTATGAATGATTCATCTTTTTACCCATCAGAATAAAAATAAACTTCTTGAATCAAATTTTATCAACATTACCTATAATTATTCTTTCGACCCGTTTGTGATGAAATGTTGGATCGGGAAATGTAGTATAATACAACTCTTATATCTGTTTGTCAATGAAAAAATATTCCATATTTACATTAATTGGATTTCAATCCATGGAACTAGATATGTTCAAATTTTCAAAACTAATTGTCATCAATCATCTCTAATAATTTTAATTTGAGTAGAATATATAACCATCTATTAAAAAACTACCGTTATATATGACATTTTCATTTGGTCCCTGGGAAATAAATTTGATTCCTTCAACAATTTAATTCCTTTTTTTAGAAAACTCATATATTTTATATCATAACACTCCTATAAACTACTGATTATTTTTATTTGATATCTATCATTCATCCAATGATGGATTAAAATATCTAATAATTCCATTTTTTGATTCAATTTATTTATAAACAACATCACTATATTGAATAATTTTTATATGTAATTTATCCCACTTGATCCTGGTAATTGTAAAAAATTTATTTTATTGAGATATATTATCCCATAAGACATATTCTATGACGAGACTTTGGATGATTGATGTTTTACACATATGATTGTTAATAAGTAAATTATTCAATATATTCTTCAATAATATTTTAATATTCAATAAAACATTATTTCTAACTTCGATTCATAACATACAATTTAAAAATTTTCATAAAGATTTCAAAGCAGTAATTCAATATGTAGTGTAAAATACCACATAGTTTAACCTCTCTGACTATGAGTGCTATCAGGTGGATCATTATATCTATGATTTATGATGGAAATAAAATATATAATTCAAATAATATTATTTCAACCACTTTATTTATGATTGGAATGTTAATATGGTTTATAACTTTAATACATATTGATATAACAATGAGGCAATGTCTTGTTAATATATGTCATATATTTTGAGGAAGAATAGAATGGAAAGTTACATGAATCAAATCATCCTTCAAAACAAGATAGCAATGTTATTTTTTCAATTGTAAAATAAAATTATTCTTTGATACACCATTCTTGTTATTTTAATTATACCCCTCTGGAACATTTATAATATTACAAAAAGTAAATAATGTAATTATTCATGTATGGATAGAGTGTAATCTGTTGGATTATGAGAATGTATTACCTTTACCCTTGATAGCTTACAACAATTCTGTTGTTCCAAATTTAGTCATACTTATTCCATCATTGAATCCATCAATCAGTTTTTATGAAAATTTATTAAAGTTCCAATGAAACTATAAAATAGAATTTTTTCTATACGCATGTAATCCTAAAAATTTCTATCATATTAACTATTAAATTACATTATTTCCATGAAAAATAATCTCTTCTTCATACATGATTTTTAAGGTTTTTATAAACTATTGTATCAAAAAAAAATTCAATATATTTTAATGTATAGAATAGTTAATCGCCTGTCATTGGAAATGGTTTTGTAGCTTGTTCGATATTCTCATCGAATTCTATCATCTGGGATCAGTATTTATGACATCAAAATTAAAAAAATTTATGACCTAGAACCACAATCTTCGAGGAATGTATCAAATGAACTTTTTGTGTTTGATTTCCCAAATGGGTCACCCAACCATTTTAATAATGTTTTTGCTGATAAATTTTGATAACCACAGAAGTTATTTATCATCCCATTAAACAAAACCCTCAAATAGAATCATTCAATACCACAATCCCAATACCATCTAACACATTTATCTTACACCTATTTTCTATATTCAATAATATGATAAAATTTGACATCTAAATCATTACCAGTAATATTAGGCTATGATAGAAGTAGAGGAGACATAATGTATTTCCACATAAGGAATAACCTTGTTTGAAACATACAATTCTCTAACATGATGTGTCATGTACTGTATGACAACACTGTATAGAAAAATGATGTATTCCATTTGTAGATTATTTGATATGAATATTTCATATATTATTTTCAAATTCATGATACTCATAATCAATTTGATTCAACTAAGGAGAATAATTATGATGATGTAGGTTTCAATATTTAATTCATGTATCTGTATTCAAATACAATAATCTATCACTTTCCTAATATCCATATTTTCTTTTAAATATTATAATCATATTAATGTACTATACATTTTTTCATAGAGTTCATTTATTTTTCATTTATTTATTTTCACAACACACATGTCATTTTATGAGTGATTTATGCCCCCTAATAAATAATATGAAATCATTTTGAGAAGCATCGAAATTTATAGATATCATTAATATTGAAGGTTTAACTAGTTTGGTATCAAATGTATGACAAGGTAATTCATTTTTTCTCATAGAATATCTTTTAAGAGATTTTATATTTATGTAAATTTGGTGTCATTGTCCCACTAATATCATTATAAATATATATCATCAATAAAGTATACAGTGTTCGTTATTAATGACAATTGGTATACAATGGTATCATATAATAGTTATTTTACTTCGAAAAAATATTTTAATAATCATGATGAACATATGTAATTTCCATTTTCATTTCTTCTATTATATCTCCATAATCATTAAGACGGATATTCATATCAAATGACCCATAAACCACTTTATCATCCCAATCAGATTGAAAATTCAATTTTTCTCGACATTGAGTCAAATATTTGTTGATATGATCTATTTCCAGACAAATAAAATATTATTAAAACTCTTTTCGAGTAATATTTCATTAATAAAAAAAATAAACACCGAAAATTTATTTGATAAGGGTTGTATGACTGCTCTATTTCAAACCTATTGAACTCTTTAACTCCATATTCAAACTCTTTTATGAAGTGATAAGCATGAATATATTTTTTATACATATATATTTTATGAGGTAACTTAAATATTCGTCTGTTACAATGTTTAAATAATTAAATATAACATATCCATTATAAATGATTAATGTTATTGATAATTCTAACAAGGAAAAAAACATTTGATTATTTCAAATAATTTTAAAATTTTTAAAAGAAAATTGATTATTAAATGAAATAAAATAAATATTAAACTATGGAAGGGTTTATCCTATAAATTAATCCAATGGACGATGTTATAGTGAATCCTCATCCACATCATCTCATCTGATGTGTCATTATCCTTAAACAATGATCATTTAAAATCAATCTCCATCATTTCTTGGCATCCACCTGTTTTGAATGAAATATCCTATGATGCTTTCATCCATGGGATGAAAACTGGTTATAGTATTATACTCAAAATAGAAGATATGAATGGTGATTATATTGAAATAAATGGTAATAATCACAATTTTGGGGATGATGTTGATACAGATTATAATTGTACTCCATTGTGTTCCCTAAATAGAGTAATGTCGACCATATTTTGCAATTTCCTGGATGGTAATTAGAGATTTCTATGGGTGGAAACAATAGGCATTGTTAAATAGTGTTGTATTTCTAGATGGATTAATTTAATATATATATTGTTTTTAGCTATGTGATGAATGAAATGATATTATTTCTAATAATAATTAATTATTTGCATTTGATTTCAAATACTGTAAGATTTTTACAGGTGTATAGTAATCTAGGTGAACAATTTAGTGATTTCGGGGTAGTAAAAAAAATTTCTAATTATTTATAAATGATGAAATTGATTTTGGTTTGTAAAAATTTTATCATATTAGATACTGGAAGAATTAAATACTGACTACTAAAGGGTGGATTGTGATTTTTTAATGATGACAAGATAAAATTGATTGGTATTTTTTACAATTTAGAATGGGGAGATTGTTAATAATTAAAACAATGATGATACAAAAAAGGAGAATTACGGTTGAATTGAGTAGCATAGTAGAGAACACAAGCAGTTGAAGAAGACACAATATATGATAATAATGGTGAGTAAAATCAATATGGACTTCCTTATTCATGAAATAAATTAATCTATAACATCAATGAATAAATATAATTATTATATTTACTCTCATAGGCTTGTATGATATTATTTTCACTTTTATGGCAATTATAGTTCCAATGTATTTCAAAGTATACCAAATAGATGTCAAATCATGGTTCCTCAAGGGAGTTCAAAAGGGGGGGATTACATTGAGAAAAATGATGGTTTTATTATGAATGAAAATTGACGATGGTTGTGTCTGCTTTGGGATTATTTTAATTAGATAAATAAATCATAGAGGGGCTATTATTCAAGGTTGGATCAATACAAATGAAATAATCTTTTTAGTGATATAGATTCTATTAAATCCTTTGCATCAAGATGGAAAAAGATAAAATGATTTTGGTAATAATATATTATGAAGAAATAATATTAGAGAATACAAAATGCATAATGTTATTATATTAGGTCATTTGGAGTATAATATCGAGATTTATATGATCAGTGAGTTGATCATTTTTCATGGTTTATTGGTCAATCAAAAAATTATACAAAATCAATTTTACAACAAAATTATGAAAATGTGTTTCCCAAGTGATTTGTAATTGAATATTCCAATCCCTAGACAATGCAGACATCTATTTGGATACATTTCTCAAAAGATGATGAATACCAAGAGGTAGATAGGATGGAATATATGTATTGGCAGAATATTACACCTCACCAGAAATATGATCAAATATTTTCTTTGATATAATTAATGTCACATTGTAAAAATATTACCCCATGGACATCCACAAGCTACTGGGTATGATGATACATTAATATGTTAAAAAAAGTGAATCTTGTGTTGTTTGATTATATGGTAGTGCAACTGGACTTTTTTGGATTCATGGATTTGGGTTGGGAAGGGTAAGTGGAAAACTAATGGGACTGTGTATTTATAATAAAACGAATTTCATTGGATCCTTAGTTTTTTTAACCCTTTAATTATTTAAGCCTTGGAATGGAGCCATTGATTACATTGAGTCTTGATTCTAGACTAGATTCAAGTATGGATTGGAAAACGAGGAGTGCTGACAGTAGGTGGATACCACAAATAGCTTCAGATATCATGAACTAGTACGTGATGGATAATGTTTTTAAAATTTTCTTGGATACTTTTCACAACACTTCCAAAAAAATGATGATAAAGATACCTTTTATTAGTTCTGTATTATTATGTGTTGGTAAAAGGTATCATTATCAAACATTATTTAGAACAGATAAATCATTAACTTTATTAGCTATAAAAAGGTGATGATATAGATTCTTTTTATCACTGCTTATTAATTAAGCACTGATAAAGGATTTATAAATATTATTATAAATAAAAAGTTATAGAAATATATTTATATAATTATATATATATAATTAATATTTAAATATATTTTTATAATCTTAATATTATTTACATATATATTATTATTTATTTTTATATATATTAATACATATTAAAAAATAATATTTATTATAAATATTAAAATATGAATATATCAATAAAGTATATATAAAATTATTAATAAATTTATTTATAAATATATTTTTCCAAATATATTAACTCATTTTTACAGAATATTCAATATTATGTACATGCATGTTAAATATAAGTGAAATTGAATAATAAAAATGGGTACACATAAAAAATATTGAAAAAAATGTTTTATTGATTAAATATATATTTTTAAAAATATTGATACTTATTGAAATAATTTAGAATTCATATTGAATATATTAATACATATGTGGTAAATACCCATATAATAAATAATCAAAATTGATTAAATTACCATATTTATAAAAAATAAAAAATAAAAACTATAACAAATTTAAATTTATTTTATAACTACCTGTAATAAAATAAATTAATTAATTTTAAAAAATTAAGCAGGATTAAATATATTATATAATCAACATATCACGTTATAATGAAATTATAATATTAATACAAAATGTTGGATAAATTAAATAAATATTATTTGTATGTGTTTCAATATTAGATTTCATTCATTACATAAATATTATTATATATTATTTCTACATAAAAATGAATTAATTATGTATATAGGTAATAAATACAACAAATAGTTTATGTACATTAAATTGGAATATCAAATGACATTCAATTATTTCTATTACTCGATGTAATTACTCATCACTTTAAATTCGTATTAATTATTAATTATAAATCGTTATTCACTCAGTATATTACTATTTAATGTAAAATAATAAACATTTTCTATTATAATATAATATTTATATTCATTAATATATATATATATATATATCTATTTAATAGATAAAGTTTATTAAAATTTTCAAAAATTCTATAATTAATAAATTTATTAATATTCTATTCGATTTAAGTATTTATATTTTTTTTACACCATTATTTTTACAAACATATATATTTCATTAATATATAATATTTATTAGTTTTTTTAATGATAGTTCAGGAGCACCATTAATAGATATAAAAATCATGAAAACATGAAGATTATAGGATATGTTATGACATGACGTCACATCACTCATTAAAGAGTCACATGTTAATTATTGATCTTATTAATATTTAATCATTGTTATCATAACTCTCTATAATCTAACACATGACCATGATTGTAGGTAAAACCTCTTGTGTAATTCTATCCAAATATTTCTACCTATAGAAGTATACATTCAATGTCTGTGTCATTTGATTTAGGAAGATCTAATTTTGTCTCATCCTTTTTAGTAGCATAATCAGTTTTGGCGTGTCCACATCCACGATGTTTGGGAGAATGTCAATGTTTCCTTGATTTAACTTGTTTTATATTAACTTCCAACTTTTCATCTTCTGCTTCATAGTTTTTCTTATTCATTAGAGTCAACTTCGTATACTTTGAATCCTCCTGAATGCTAGTTTGTATCATTATCGGATATTCAGATTACATAAAAGCTTCCAACATATCCCCCTGAGGTGGTTTAAGAGGATCATAGTATTTATCTTTATGGCCTATATTTTATTTGGGAATATAATTCACTTTAAAATATTTTTTTAATCATTTTCCCATCACTTTATTTTCACACTAAATACATTGCAGAATAATTCTTCCTATCTTTTGACATATGTGTTACATGTGGGTGGACATTTGTTGTCAATTATGTCATTTATAGTGTATATGAAGTCTCCTATTTCATTTATGTCTTAAAATTTATCTTCAATGTCTCCATAATAATATAAGACTTCCAAATATTTGCTTCATCCATTTTTTATTTCTCATTGCTTTTACATGACATACTCAGATTTTCATGATCAGCATATTGATCAACAAATTGTTTCATTTCATCTTCATCTGTGGATTGAGTATTTGTTGTACATAATCATTATCATTTATTTTCCTTAACATAGTTTACATGATTTTTTATTCCTTGGTTGAGACGAGTTTATATGTTGAGTTCACCACAAGATCCCTCATAAGATAAACCACTTGAGATTACATGCTTTGTGCATTCATGTTTTCTCCCAAAAAAGCAACACCAATAATTTATTTGGTAATTAAATTATATCTCAAATCATCATAACCATCATTACCTTATATTTCTATGAATTTAATGATGTTTTCTTGAGGTGAAAAAAAATCTCTATATAAATGTTGATCCAATGTGTTAAAGGAAGTGTTCATGTGAGAATGCTCATTGGAATAAAAATCAAGACTGAATTTTTATCAGGATCATCCCAAGTCCTACTCTTCTATGCAACCAAATAAATGTCTCATAATTAACTGCATCCTATTTTCAGTAATCAATTTTCCCAAACCTTTAGCTACATCATCATAAATGTTGTTTTCAGTGCTACAACTGGTGTCCTAGAACCAACTACATTTACATTTATTTAATGAATATATAATGTATTATATTTTATATTAAACATCATATTATATAATGTTTATTCCTAATTTCCAAGTCCCATTCCAACCGTGATTTTTTACCAATTTGAATAGCCACTCTTCCAATAAAATGGAATTTCTAAATTTAAAATCTATCCAGAAGCAAATCTTGTCTTATTCAAATGTGCCCTGAATTACCACATCATATGTAATGACCAATTATTCTAGGTAATTGTTTTAATTTATTTGGTATTATTCAGAGAAAAGGCACATACATGAAATTTTAAACGGAGCCCCATTGATCTCGAAATGGTCGATAAAAAACATAAATAGAATGTGTGAGTCATTTTCCTAAAAAGGAATAAATCATAAGCAGTTTCCTAAATCAAAAAATCGGCACACTCTGTTGTGTTTCGGATAGTGGGCTTACCCTAGGCATAACATAGGTTTTTTCAGTGTGGGCCTCTAGTAATAAAAACCGAATATAGATTAATTTTTTATAATCTAATTAATTTTTATTATTTATTTCACATACTTAAAACTAAAGGAAGATGACGTAGAATGATAATCAGAGACCACTATTAAGTTGGTGAGAAGGTTCATTCATTGTGAAAATTCATACACTGGCCGACGCGGGCCAATAGTGAATGTAGTATTTTCACATAAATAAAACAATTGATTAAATATTATTTTATTTTCAAATACCTATAACTCATATACCATAACATGGATTGGTAATACGAGACTACTATAGATCTCATGAGGGTGTTCTTCCATTATTTCGAGCCTAACATCATCCGACGCAGGCATAATGTGAATGTTTTCTAGGAAATAATGGTAAATATAAATTATTTTACGTTCGAATCCCCAAAACTCACTAATGGTGACTCATATTAATAATCTAATTCCATTTTTAATCGGTAATAAGATGTTCCCCTTTAGTAGGGCCTAACCACGACTAGCATAGGTTGAATGAGAATGTAAAATTTTGGAAATTTTATATGAAAATAAAATAAACATATAAATAGTTTATTTTAATTATTTTATGCTTTTTCATTGAGAATACATTGCTACAATGCGGTGACAAGACGATGTGAAACTATTCAATTAAATACATTAATGAATTAAGGTGAAATGAAGTTTTAAAATTAAATAGAATGTTTGATATAAATTGATTTTCGAAAATCATATTAAATATTTCGATTTCACCAGGAGGATGATTTTTCATGAGAGTGCTATAGGAGAAGATAATTCTAGTGAAATACATTGTGTTGGAGAGCAATGAACGATGAAGAACATAGATTTGACTAAGATGTTTGATTGAGGATCTATGAATAGTTAACGTCAGTGGTGTGACACTGATCTTCTTCATCTAATGATCCAACCACATGATATAGTGTATATTTAATTAATTATATTTACCAGTTTATAAATCTCATGGATGAGCGTGAATGGTTATATAAACAAAATTATTCATGGATCATGCTTGCTAAATGTTTTATGGGATTGATTTTGCATTAAACATAAGGAAAGTGGATCAATTTTAAAAATATGAATGGTTTTAGGCTTTTTTAGTCATTTTTATAATTTAACGTGGGCAGATGTAGCCGAAAACAAAAAATTCATGATCATTTCACCTTAGGGGTTCATGTGAAACTCTTCCCCCCTGTTCTTTCTTTCACTAATTTTATTCATAGAAAAAACATGGAATGGAGTCAATGATCGCAAAAATAATGAATGATTGTTATGGCCGGATACGAATCCCATCTATGGAACACAATGAATAGCGGGATGTAGTGGTGTGGGAGGCGGCGCCTATGGGTTCGTGGATTGATAGTCGCAGCAGCATTGTGATACTGTTGTGCTAGTAGTGAGTCGCATAAGGATTAGAGGTCATGTAGAACATGAAACAATGTTGTGTGTCCGTATAATGTGGGGAATGGGATGGTGTGGGCACACATTACATGGGATCCTTTGTGGGGGAGTGGAAGATGGATGTGTAACATATGGTAGAAGCGTCTCCTTCCACAATTGGGATAAGCCAAACATGCGCCCATTCTCATGCCTACTAAAGGAGAGTCTCTCTCTTGAAATGACCTCAAAATTTAATGTCTATTGATCTAGAAAATTCATCAATAGTTTTGATCTTGTTCTATTGATCTCCTATTTATAGGGGCATCTCCAACGATCCTATTTTTCCTTGAATTTCACTGGGACTGTTACACTTGTCACTCAATCAATGGTTGGTTAGAAACAGAATGCATGAAATCATTTTATACATCAAACAAGATAAAGTAATAATATGGTTGCACAACCAAATTCAATTTTTCAGAGTGTAAGGAAAAATTAATGATCAATGTCTATGCAAAAAACCATTCGGTGTATAAAATACAGGAATATTCAGATTCTGTATTCAAAAAAATCAGAACCTGAATTCTATAGAATTCTGAAATATGAATTTCAAGGAAATTATGAGTCTGAATTCATAAGAATTTGGGATTTGAATTCAAAGAATATTGAATATGTGTTAAAAAAAACTTGGAGTCAGGAATGTAAAATAATTCAGATTCTGAATTCATAAAAAATTGGAGTCTAAATTCATAAGAATTCAGATTTTTAATTGTTAATAATTTAGAGTCTAAACTTAGAGAATTCTGAATATGAATTCATAATAATTCAGTGTCTAAATACATAAAAATTTGGAATCTGAATACATAATAATTCAGTGTCTGAATTCATATTAATTTGGAGTCTAAATTTTTAATAATTTGGTGTATTAATTCAGAATGACCTGGGTCTGAATTCAATGAATTCGGAGTCTGATTTCATTAGAAATCGGAGTCTGAATTCATATCCTAAAAAAAATTCTCGAGGTATGAATATTTATAAGAATATGATGTTTTAGATACGAAACCGAATTGTATATTTTGGATGAAAAGTATTTATGTTTAGTAAAATTATTATATGAACAATGAAAACATATTAAGGGTAAATTTTCATGGGGATGTAAAATTTTTCTTATGAAAATAATTTATAGTGGAAAAGAAATTTGCCTTATGATAGAGTGTTTGTGATTTTCATAACCAGAAGGAATGAAAAATTCATCTGGAAACCTTATTGAGTCAACAATATCCCCTTTTTTGGAATACAAAAACATCCATACGAAAAAAATATAAGGATATAGAAAATATTTATCTGGACATTTAAAATTAATCATATCCCCCTGAGAACATTGTCAATTATGAATACAACTAACCGCCCCTTAGGCTTTGTAAACACTAATGATCATATTCTTGATTTCATGATTGAGACATGGCATTTTATTTCATACAAAAATCATCTTGGATAAGAACTCACCCTTAAGTGAACTCTTCCTTACATCGTGATATTTCTTCTTTTACATTTTATTATTTTTTATCATTATTTTCTACACCATTCGGATTTTATAAAATAATTAAAGGAAACCGAAAATAAAATATAGTACCTGACATATTAGTACTAAATGATCAAAATAAGAGAAACAAAAAAATTCATTAACATTATAAAAATTTATAAAAGGAAGAAATACAACAGAAGATAGGAATTGAACAAGATTATCCTAACTTATCATTCGATATAATCTTCATCACTATTGTTTTTAGCTTCTTGAGGTCCTGGTGATCCTCCTCTTCTAATATTAGAAGCTGATCTTGATCATCAGTTTTCTTCTCTATGGTGTTGATTATTTCTTCTTAAGTGTATGCTTGGAAATAAAGGGATAGTTCCAAAAATGATTTTTCAAATATTGGAATACAAAATTTCATCCACATGTGGACGATTCTCATTTAAAGATTTTTTGATTGTGAGGATTCTTTTTCAATATTTGCAGCTTTCCACTATTTTTGAAGCACCCATTTCATTATTTTTGACCACTTATCTTCTAGGTGTATCAACAACCACATGTTATACCTTTTAATATTTCGTAATTACATTTTCTTGTTTGGGTGATTCATGTTCCCTATCAGATAGTTTCACAAATATATCTTCTTCCACCTATTCCATCTAATCTAATATCATAGAATTCATTGGCTGAATGAAATCATGGTTACTACTTTTCTATTTAGACAAAATGTTCACATCTCCATCACGTTTTTCATATATTATTTGTGTAGAATGTTTTATTGATAAGGCTTCTGAGCTTTGGAATGCCAATTTTTTAGAAGAGCGTTCCATTTCATGAAAATCTTCTACTTGTGTTATGAAATATTCAGTATCACCACTGCCTTCTTCATCTTCTACTTCTTTTTATCCTAATTCATTTTCGTGTAATTTTCCTAAAGTCAGATACATTTTCCCTGAGTCTCTGGTAATGATTATACCATAAAAGATTTTGGTAGAATAATATTCTCGGATACTTTCTCAGCACCCTTTAGAAGTGATTGGACTATCTCTACCTCGTATAAATTTTTCTTCTACTTATTTTCTTTCTATTGCTTCTCATCATATTCAAGGATTTTTCTATTTAATGGTACAATCCAAACCTTGGATCCCCTTATTTTTTAATCTTCTTTTCATCCCTCCACTTATCCATAATAATCACAACGTTCATATTTCCAATCTTTATGATCTCAATTGTAACGAACAAATGCTTAACCAAGTTTATCTTTCATTAGTTTTCCATGATATTTAGAATGTTAATGTAACTATTATTAATGTTTCCATATCATACTTTCTATGAATGATGGTTCCATGATTCCACAATAAAATTATCTGAAAATTTGTAGACAATTGAACAATCTTCGGAGACTTTACCTCTAAAAAACCAAGACAATCGATGGATTTTTATTTAATAAAACTTCCTTGATAATCTTGCAGATTATGTGAGTAGAATTATAATTCTAATTCATTATAAATTCCAATCAAACTATTAGCCTTGGTATATGAAAGATTATATTTCTTCCCATGACACTTGAAATTAAACATTATCTTTCCTTCTTCCTTGAATAATGTTACAGTCTCATTTAATTCAATTAAAAACTCCTGATACACTTAATCATATTCTTTCAGTTATGAGAAGCTCACACTCTCCCACCTATTCAGATTTATATTCATAGTGATTATAAAATCATAATTAGTGATGAAATTTGGAGGAACCAACCTTTCTCTATAAAACATCCATTAAAATATGTCCTTTAAGTATCCCATTTATTTTTGAGATGATGCTTCAACAGAAATTTGGAACTGAGGGAACCTTGATGATCCAGAACGAGCTTTTGTGAGAGGGTCAGAGCGTCAGCACATGAAGGCTTGAGTTTCAATGTGGGTAAACCATGGTGGTATTTTAAATAGGCGTTTTAATTGATAAATCAACTTATATACTCAATCCTGAGGATGAAAAACATTTTGTTTAGATCAGACAGCTTAAAAAATTACCGATGAATAATTTTGATGGATTCCAATCTTTTGAGGTTTTTAATAAGAAAACCATTGGATTCAAGGAATATCGAATAAGCAAATTATAAAAAAATATGAATATACACACCATTAAACGATGATTTCCAAAATTTAAGACAGGAATCATATCTTTCGGATTTCTCGGAAGATTATTCCTAAAATGGAAAATTTTATGGAAGAACATTTGATTTTAAAAATTTTGATTATGAAAATGTTCAATACAGAAATATCCAGTACAAAAATTTTAAAGTAAAAAATCATAATTATGAATATTTTATGTAAAAAAATATTCATTATGAATATTTAAGTACAAAAATCAGCACTATGAAAATGTTTCGTCTACGAAAACATTATAGTCTGTGAAAAATTCATAGAAAAATTATATTTTGATTAGAAAAAAAAATTTTGACTACGAAAAATTTTAAGACTATGGAATATTATTAAAAATAAAGATGAATTCCCATTGGGAAAATTTTAATCTACATAAATCTTCATTACGGAAAATTTTTAACTTCAAAAAATATAAATGAAATCCCCCTATGAAAAGAAGTTTGTTACTGTATAATGAAAAGTTTAAAATATAATTTAATAACGACGATTAACTTATGGTTCTAATTCATAACATCTGTTTAATGTTTTCAAATCTATCAGAGAGTAAGGATTTTGTTAAAATATTACCAAGTCGATCTTGTCTTCTGATGAATTGAATAATGATATCTCCATTTTGTGAGTGATCCCTACGAAAGTGATGCCTTATATTTATGTGTTTTGCATGAGAGTGATGTGAATGGTTTTTAAATATGGAAATGGCACTAGTAATATCACACAGATTTTTTGATTAGGTAAAACACTTACAATAGTTCGTGAGTGTGTAATACATCCACAATACATGAGAACAACAACTTCATGCTGCTACATATTCAGCTTTAGTAGCGGGAAGTACTATTGAGTGTATCTATTTGTGTGACCAAAAAACTAATGAATCTCCTAAAAAATGACAGATTCTAGATGTACTTTTCCTATGTATTCTACATCCACCAATGTCAGCATCTAAAAAACTTTTGAAAACAAAATCATATCCAGATGTGTAAAAGTTTCCAAGAACCATTGTTCCCTTTATGTAGCGATTTTTTTCACTGACTTTAAATGATATTCCTTAGGATTGGATTGATATCTTGAACATATGAATACTGAAATTATTATGTCCAGGAAACATTCTTCATGTAATTTAGACCTCCTATCATACCTCTTAAAGATGTTTGATCTACTGGTTTCATAGCTTCATCAAGATCATGTGAATTTGACGTACCAATGGGAGTACATATATTCCTAGTGTTGTCATATCCATACATTATAAGAAGATAATTAATATAATTATTTTGGTATATATAGATTATTTTTATTATTTAATTAATTTAAAATTAATGGATTAATGTAAACTCACCCATCATACTCATTTCAAACTCAGATATCATTATATATGAAAAATAATCAGTTAAGGATTTATGAGTTTATCCAAATATAATATCATCAACATAAATTTAGACAATCAAAAAAACGTTCTTATCATTAATTATAAAAATGGTCGGATCATCATTTCAATTAACATAATTATTTTGAAGAAGAAAATCATGTATGATAACATACCATGCTCGAGGGGCTTGCTTAAGTCTATATAATGATTTGGTAAGTTTGTAAACATTTTCAGGATGTTTTGAATCTTCCGAACCATGCGGTTGTTGGAAAAAATTTCCTCTTGAACAAAACCATTAAGGAATGCACATTAAACATCCATTTGAAAATGATTGAAATTGAATAATGCAGGAAAGGCATGTTGAATACGAATCGATTTATTTCAAAATACTGGAGCATTGGATTCTTCATAGACTATTGCATCTTGTTTATGATATCCATTAGCAACCAATATAGATTTATTTCTTACTATGATTCCATTTTCATCACATTTATTTCGAAAGACCCATTTTACTCTAATAAATGATGATTTCAAAGGTCCTTCAACAATGTTCTAGACATTATTCATTTCGAATTCATTTATCTCATCTTGTACAACCTTTATCAAATCATCACTATTTCATGCTTAATTAATAATTTTTTATTATAATTGGGAATGGAATGATAAATGTTAAAATTTATTTCTTGAGGAACTTCTACTCCATACAGGTTGATTTACATCACTAATTAAACTATCACATGGATGATTTTTTAGAAACAACTAATTTGTGTTATGTAAAACCTGATCATAAACATTGGGTAGAAAATCATCTGGGTTAAATGCTTCAGAAATACCTTCTTGACCATTTTCCGATTCAGAATGATTTTCTATAAAATATTGATAATAAGTTTTTTAAAACACATCGGATTATTTAGGTTGAGGTTGTTTAAAAAATGACCAGCTTGATCATATTTGACATGTACTATTTCTTCAAGAGTACAAGTATTTTTATTGAAAACACTATAATTCATAGAAGTTGTGGAGTATCAAAATAAAACCCATTCATCATATTTTAGATTGAATTTTTGTAGATTATCTTTTGTATTTATAATGAATACATTGCAGCTAAAAACCATGATGTTGGAAAGTATTGGTTTCACACCAATCCATAACTGTAAAGGTGTTTTATTAAGTAAATTCTAATCAATATACTATTTCTAGTATAACAAGAAGTATATACATCTTCACCTAAAAATTATTGGCTACCAAATATTCACTCAACATGGTTCAAGATATCTCATGAATAATTCCACTTCTTCTATAAAAAACACCATTTTTTAGGTGTTCTTTGTGCTGTGAAGTTAAGAGTAATGCATTTTCTACTACAAAAATTGTCAAAATCAAAATTTCGAAATTCACCTCCATGATCACTACAAATAGTTATCAAATAAATGTTTTTCTCATTTTTAACTTGGGCTATAAATGATTTTCAATATGAAAAATCATTATATTTCTTTTCTAGAAAATAGACCCACACAAATCTAGTGTAATAATCTACTAAGACCAATATATAATATTTTCCTCTAATGCTTCAACTTTGTGTTGGACCAAAAAAATACATATGCACTAACTATAATTCATCAGTAGTTGAGACATCACAAACTGATTTAGTACATGATTTATTCATTTTTCCATATTTACAAGGATTTTCAAATTTGAAAAATCAAATCTATGATCTTGTAGATCCTTAACTAGTATTTTCATAGAGATTTTTCATGGTTTCCTTAGGTTAAAATGTCCTAAAATTCTATTCCACAACAAATAATGATCTTACATTGCACTATAGAAAAGTATATCTTGTCTCCCATGGTCTTCTATGTTTAGTGTGTATACATTCTCTTACCTAGGGGTAGAATGAATAAACTCTTTATTGGAATTGTGTACTAAAAACATAAATTCCTGAAATTCACTAGGTAACCTTCATCACATAATTGAAAAAAGAAAATGAGGCTGTGTTTAAGACACTTAACAAATAAAATATTTAAAATCAAAGTTTTTCCAAGAAAAACATCGTTAATTATACAAATAATTTCCCCATAGGAATTGTCTCTAAAAGTTACTTGTCCTCCTTTCATCTGGAACCATGCCAAGATATAGTGTTGGAAATGACCATTTCACTAGAAATAAAAGAGGGAATCTCAAAGAACATACGATATTGAATTTATATTGTACTAGAACACACAAAATCGGTTTAATGGAAGGTACTACAATGGGTGTGGAAGAACATCCAAATCAACTCCAAGTCAGTAGGAGAAAAAATCCCATACGCTTTCTTCGGATCTCATGTCATCACTCAAGATGCCCTCCTTGATGATCCCATATCTGCATCTCGGAGTTTAGCATACACAGAAATAGTATATAACTACATGAAAATGTAGATGGTTCAAGAATGGCTAGTTCAATTCATTGGCCAAGTTGGTTTGATGGAACGATTGATGATGGGAATCGAGCAGCTTTCGAGCATCTTGAAGGAACGATTGCACTAATGGAACCCATTTTGGATATACTGAAATACGAGGCTCCTAGTGTATGGAATGTTATCTACTATTTCACTACTAGACATGGTCAAGATCCAATATGTGTATCCAAGTGTATCAGTCGTCTCTCAAGATGTCTCCCTTCTACCACAATAGGAAAACTGACCCATTCATTATATCACTACCAGTATCTCTTGTTCACTCTTGAGTAAGAATACACCATAGAGGATCATGTGGCTCCATATTTGCTGTGTTGGTAGAATTCATAGGGATTCCTTAGATCAAAATGATGTCCTCGTGGTGTGAAAACAAACTAGAGGGTTTATCAAGTCCATTGTTAATAATGTTGTCGTTGGTGTAGCGACTCAAGGCAGCATGATTGGGGTGAAAGTGTGGATTTAATTGAACTATCATCCACCCATGTCATAGTCATGAACAACCAAGTGACCATCCCAACAACTATGACTATATATCAGAAATTTTGTACAGCCAAGAATAAGGCAAGCATTCGAAAAATAACACAACTTACTTTTTTATGGTATGGTAATACTACTATTAGTTTTTATCGGGAATCATTTCGATCGTTTGCAGCAGCTATTTGATTGATCATCCACTATTGGCCAAAAGTGATGAGATGGTCTCGAGTGCGAGCAGTGGTTCCATTGACCCAAAAACCCCAAGACGTATTCATGGGAAGAGGCAAAGGGCCACCAAAGGGAGCTATGGTTATTTCCTCCCCAGGACAACTCCTATTTGAATTGGTCTGTCAGTTGTCAATTTCTATTTGAGAAGATATTGTATCAGCGCAGAAAATATGTTTGAAAACTCATTTCGTTTATTATTCAAAGGGATTCCATGAATAGATCATGTGGTTCCATGCTTGGAGCCCTTCTTCGCCTATTGCTCAAATTCAACCTGCACACCATCCTTCTTTGATCACCCAGGTGATGTCAAGGCAACAACTCCAATGACTTATTCCCAACTCTCTGAAACCGCACATAACATTTCACCCACATGGAGACCATTGTTTCTACTCTGAATGACACTTGAAATAAGTTCTCATACAAGCTTGACTCTGCTGATCTGTGTTCCGTGGTGTTACTTCAACCTATTGTTACCCCCCAGCTTCCAGGCTTCCCTTGCTGATCTCCAACAGTACCTGATTACCTCTTCCCTTGAACATATACTATTGTGTCTAGTACGTTACTGTTCCCAAACTATTAACCCATCAGAGAAAAAGGGTACCACAGGTGTTGGGATATCACATCAGGAAAAAAGCACCAGTACATGAAGAGCCAATCAATAGTGACCAGATATTCTATAGTAGACTATATATAAGAGTACATGTATAGAATATCTGAAGATTATTTAACTCACAATAGCTCTCTTACCTTCAAAATGATGATTTTTCATGATTCCTAGGTCAGTGACAATCATCCTATCTTATCAATGAGTGCCACAATTTCGGAACCCATGTCAATGTCTTGGATCTTTGAATGTTTAATGTCAACTCTGTCATGTATAGATGTACCCAAATTCCACTCATACATGCCGTTTTTTAGTGGCGAAAACCCATACATCAATTGGTACTCTACTCTAATCTATATAGGAATGGTACTCGTCCGGAGAGGTGATGTGGGAATCTACTACGCAATGCATCCTTTGTAGAACATCATTTTTTTCAGCATATCGTTTTTATTTCAAGTCACTTTGTGCATAATGTTTTGGTTTAAAGGGTCCTACTAGTCTAACATAAATATTGGTGATGTTTTTGAAATTATACAAGGGAACAATGTCACCCTCATTATAAATAAGATATGAACTTACTATATGAGTGAACGGTGACAACTGAAAACACTTCTATCATTACCATTTATTTAGGAACAGAATATGGTGAAGTAGCCATGTTATAATCACTAATATATTCAGCAGCATCGAATATAAAATAGAGTGAAGTTGTTGAGTTATATACTGTTATATATAATATTAATATATAAGTATCTGCTACTTATATATAAGGGTTCTAAAGGTCCTAGAGAGGAACTTGTTCGTATGATTAAATCCATGCACCACCATGAATCAATTCTCTATATTATTTGAACAAATAATAACATTTCAAAGAATGAACATGATCTAATAGGATTATGCATATAATTTCCCCAATAATTCAATGACTTAGGTTAATAGTGAATATATTATATTGAAAGGCGACCACATCGAACAACACCTCAGGGAACTATGTGATCTATGGATTCCCAACCTTGTCTCATGCCATCTCCACTGACTATTTTGGCTATTGGATTAATCCCGATGTGGTATTGTCTTAAATATTCCCAAGAACAACCTATTAGAGTCAAGTACTGATCATTATCCAAGACTATATACTGTAACATGCGGTTATGTTCACTTATTCCCAAAGAAAAGAATGCCCCACACCTTCAATATTCTACTCTAATAGGTATGAAATTCGAGATTCAGTAGGTTGGTCAAGAACACAAAAGGGGTAGAGAATGGTTCAATTTCATAATCTATTGTGTATAGGAGGATGAACTCGATATTCCTAATACTAAGACCATGTCTCTTGCATAAACATACTAAAATACAAATAATCATGACTGACCATCAGGAATTTTCCGGAGGCACCAATATTTTCTTTAAATAGTAATGACTATATAGAAGAGTACCTAATTTCATATCATAGTCACTAATAAATAAAATAGAAGCATGTCTGATATAGAAGGAAAAAAACATTATGGGTACAACTCTTATGTGGACGTCCCGCTTGATACAAGAATCCAGTATAAAATCACACAATAGGCATAGTCTATTAGTCTATCCCCTAATGAATTTAGTGAATATGAATCATTCATTTCTATTGATCTAGAATTGGGCTAATAAGATTGATAGGTGGACACTTTTGAGGTAATAGGCTAGAAAAATTCTTATGTACACACGTAGACTATACCGTTATTACTCATCTTATAGTGTGATAGGATGGTCAGGTGTGGCAAAAAGACTAGTATTACTCTCCTAGAAAAATTTCTATGTCGAAGCATCTCGATTAGATTATACAAGTAAATGAAAATGATTTTTGATGCTCAACTTGTACAAAAGAAGTCAAATCTACCATGTTTGGATTTTTCTTATTAGGAACTTTTACTTCTATTGGATGATCATGGTCCTTCCGATAATGATTGTATCAGCGCATGATAACCTAAAGGCTTAGTGTAGATGAAAATGGGGCATACAAACGTGTATTATACTCAAAGAGGAATTGAACTATCTCGCATAGAAAAGAAAACTTTTTAATAACCAAAATGTGATAATCCCGCAGTCAACTACTATGAAGCGGTAGATAGAGTTGAAAATCATGATTCATCAAGCCTTCCAACAAAGGATTTCACTATGGATATTTTGTCATTATATTATGAAATAATATGAATAAAATATATACTATAAAAACATGAAGAGTGTTTAGTTACCATTAAATTTATAGAGTGGGAAGTGACAATAGTTTCTTAAATAGGGAATTCAGGCGTAGACTACTATTTTTCTATGGTATTCTTATCTAGATTTTAAGAAGTGTAACTGATCTGATATGCCAAAAAAAGGAAGTATGTTCCCAATCAGTATCCAGGAGGTGGTTTTAATCAAACACTCTCTCTTATATCAGATGTAACTATACGCTCGCTAGGATATAGGCTTAGACAGCAATCAGGAGAGAATATAGAGTGGCTAATGCGTCATTGTTTGTATTTAAAGGTGGCAACTTCGGACCCATGATGTTATAAATAAACCTAGAATGGCTTACGACCTCTATTGCCTAATATCCGCCCTACACGTGGTCGGGGTGTATCGACGTAGTAATTGGATGCCCTTAAAAGCCTGTTTATGCATCCAACATTGGAAGAGCAGCCGACCCCCATATATAGTAGATTATCCATCAATGAACAATTTCAGTTTGATCTTTTTAGTGATTGTTTCCCTTTCCATGTGGTTTTTGTGTGAAATTGAGGATTTGAATGTAGCCTCATCTATATTTGTTCACGTTTTTTGGGGTGTCTCTTAAGGCAGAATTAGAAGCATTTGCAGTAAATCAATGTATCTTTCTCACTTAGAACATCCATGCATAATGAGAGAAGTTATGCTAACTTAGAACCAACAACATTTTTTCTCTTTCTAGCTAGATTATATTGTATTGGTTTCTCATCATTGTATACTTAAAATAAATTTTTTCCTATCTGATGTAAATCAATGTATCTTGTGCGCTTCTTTGTAGTTTCATTATCTACTTCATATTTTCCTAAACCTGATGCTTCATCACTTGTTGTTGTTTCAGTGGATAGTCTTTTTCTACGAACCTGTTTATCTTATTATGTATCAACTGACAGGGTATCCATGTGCATAAGATAGAGGCAATGATTGAAACTTCCCAGTGAATGAGGTAATGATAGAATGAATAGTTGGTTGTGTAGTTTAAGAAGATCCACGTACAGGAAGGTGTAGAGATGGTCAGGCATGAAGCCAGAACAAAGAATGAAAGAGGAGAGAAAATTGATGCTATCAAATGGCTAAAAAAGGAACAATCCAGATATAAAAGAGACATTTTGTTCGGTTTCTTGTTTGAGTGAGCAGCTGTAATACGGTGAGATGAGAGATGATAAGAAAACTCTCTTTGATAAACAAAGGGATCTAATCCATATAGACTATCTCCTTCGGTTGGTTGGTTCTGTCCCAATAAGGTCTTATGGAAGCATGGTAAGATATTGTTCACCAATCCCATTTTTAAATATGTTCAGGGAAGGTCATTACATAATAGGGGACACTCGAATGTGAGATGTGAGTATTCATAGGGATAGGGATCAGATGATTAAAGCTCCCTTTTATGCCCAAAATCAGAAAAGTTCTGTGTTTCATAGATAATAAGATTAACTCTTTCTTTTCGGGCTCGATATGTCATATCCGAGGAAAGATGCTAATGTGAACTGAAATGATTATTATTAAATAAGCAGATCATTTATAGATTTTGTTGAATTTATTGGTGTGAATATAATCCCTGAGACTAATGGGTCAACGTGTAAGGAGAAGTATATGATTATACGAAATAGAAAGTGAAATACGCACTATTTCATTTTCATCTACCAACCACACAAGTAGAGGTTTTTATCCCTATTGAAGGATGAATAAAAACCATTCTTAAAAAATTAGTTGTGGAATAAGATGTGAAGCTACTCCTTATCTTGTTAATGAACTCGGGGAGAAAATCTATTATTTTACTAATAAAAGAACTTATTATGTTCTTACACTCTCATTTATGTCCTAAAGAGGTCGTTAAAAAATAGTTCTTTGTCTTACATCTATTTAGAGGTATCATTAATTGACTAGGAAAGCCCCTCTACTTGATCTAATATTCCATGAGTAATAGGATATTTAAACCAGCAACACCTTAGACATTTCTAGGATCAAACTCAATACCTAGCCTCCAAAGGATTATTATGAAGGAAGCTAAATACTAAAAGCTACTCATCTCTTCACCTATTGGACACAATTCTTCTTGATTATCTTTTAAATGATAGTTGTATGAACATACCAATATTCAAGGGATTCATAAAATTGATTCTCAAAAATATATTTTTCCTTTATTGGGACATGGGATCATTATTCCTAGAGAGAAAACTAAATCATAGATTTAACAATAAATGATGAATCCATTAGTCCCAATAAAAGAGTGTGATAATGGGAAAAGAGTAGATCCATTAATCAAGTGGGGTTTTATGGATGAGTGAATGGAGTTGCATAATCGAGCACCCTTTTCCTATGATTTTCAAGTAAGTCACTATCATAAAAAGAAACTTATTTGAATTATTTATATGATCGTAATTTCTTGATTAGTTCCTCCTTTATAATGATTGCGATGGGTGAATTTTTAAAAATATAATCATCAAAGATATTATTCCTTTCCAGGTTTTTCCATAATATTTCCATCTGAAAATAAATTTCAAAGAATATTGTTTAAAGGATACTGATTTTCATCTCTTGTCAACAAAAAACCACTAATAGATCAAGAATTTATTTCCCTTAAAATCTATTTAATTATTATAACATTCTATTATTATCATATATGCAATAAATTCATTTTCTATGGTTGATAATAAATAAAAATTCCGCGAAAATATATACATTAAATGGGTCGGATTTCCCACCACACAACTGATGCTCTTAGGATCCTAACCATAGTTAAAACTTTTACAATGAAAAGAAATTTAAAACCAAATATGCATAGAAATGTTAATAAAAGTATAAAAAACCCCAACAATAATGGTAATCTTTTGTAAATAAAATATAACTTGTGAATTAAATATACGGTTCAGACCATTTTTTATTACTCACCAACCAGAAAACTATCAACATCCCTTTTTTAATGAAATATTAAAAAATTGGAAGACTATAATAGGAAATTGAAGAATAAGGGTAGTCATGGAGATTAAATAAGAAGTTGTATATCCCATTAAAGCATTAAGAAAGAAAAAGATATACTAACAAAGAAACTAAAGAAACCATAAAATTAAACACCTGCATGGTAGTATAAAACACTTTTTTATTGATATAATCAGATATAAAAGTACCCTCTATGAGTCACTATAGCTATTTCATCTATTAAAAGAACATGAAATTCTATGAGTTATCTACTGGGTCTACAGTCCCAGAACAAGAATCATATGGTGATTCCAATTAGATCCACCAACCATCTCTCCCACCATGGATCATATCCTTCCCCTTTTCTTTACATATATCTCAGATTAACATTATATAAGACATCAATTTTCTCAATCATGGTACATGTGAGGACCTCGGGCTATTAATCATGATGAATAAAACCCTATAAAAATATTCAATGACATTAATAGATGTGATCAGTCAATGTGATTTGGAAAAAATACAATAAAATATACCTAATGGATCATATTTCATAGGGGTATTCATATGTTGTTCCATGTAATAGTCAACATGTTGTACTACATAAATGTTGTAAAACATTATTCAAGGTTAAAATGATGCTATATAGGGGTACGCGGCCACAACATAGTCGCAAAACATGCTACTTATGTGTTTGTGAACCAAACACCATATCATTAGAAGGGTATCGTAGTCCTCACATATGAATATCAATCTAACACTCAACTCACGCAAGGGTAAATCAATATATTGTTAATGTTAATCTTCTCCTACCCACTAACACATTATTTAAATCCCATTTTGATGCAAATGTATAAATTTTACTACCCAATTTATATAAGGATTATCTCACTATTATTAAATAGTATCTTAGTCCCTGATTACTGGTAACCCTACAACACCATACATAAATAAATTTAAAAATCACCAACATAAGGGTTATCAAAGAAAAAAATTCATTTAAGGGTAACAAACCACTATAAAAAGGGTAATGGAAACCAAGTCTATGGGTAAACACACCTCATGTAAAGGTATCCTATATTCATGATAGGGTAAACGATCATAATGAAACGCTAAAAAACAAGCCAAATTCATGATACTTTTCCCTATTGAAAAAATATAAATTTTAATTTATCATTTATTTGGTGATTAATTATTTAATAAATCAATGAAAAAAAAACTTAATTTTCACATCAAACTGTTACCACATAGCATTCCATGGGTGGAATCCCTCCAATGGCTGCTGCATGTTCTTCATTATCAATAGAATCTACATCATTATTAAAAAAATCATCAGACCCAAAATTGCCATATAAAATATCCCTATTCTTTAAAAAATAACGAACCACCTCTTGTATAGGATACATTTTAATGTTCAATGTAATAGGCCTCTGGGATGCTTGAGTAGGACAATGTTGCACAACCTTCTTACCTAAATCCAAAATACATTATCCATCATTGTGGGAATTTTCTTCTAAACTAGCACGTTGAAAATCACTCCCATCTCCTTCCAAAATAAGATATATTGAGAACTGAGCATCTAGTGGTTTCTATTGAAGAATAATAAAAATATGTTCCTCCAATTTATATAATTCCTTCTTAACAATGCTGGAAATTAGAACTATAATTACCCCTTTTAGACATTCTAGACTAGATGGAAATTTTTCCTCCACCTATGTACTATTAATATAATCCATATAATCCTCACCCTACCTACCCATTTTATATTTGTTATCTATTTTGGATAATGTATCATAATACCAACTAATTTTAAATTTAATATATATATGTTAGATGTATTGAAAATTAATAAAACATGTCATTTCATATAGTTTATTTTTCTACATTAATATAATTTAGTAATGCCCTAGATTATAATTGTTATTAGTTTGGTCAAACATATCTCTGTAATGATTATAACCATTAATTTATACGTAAATTTCCTAAAATAATGATATATAGTAGGATAACATACTATAATTGGACAGATAGTACATATTATATATTGTCTGAGTACTCCTAATATGGTGATGTTTCTTCTCATGAAGTTCACAATTTTTAATCTTCATGATTGTATATTATGATAACAGACCATCCAGTATGAATTTTGATTGTTTTTGTGTAATTGTATATTTGTACCTTTTATCATGTTTAATGTCCCTTATATGTTATTATTATCATTAATGCATTTCGTGGTTCAAGAATTTATATTTTCTAACGATAATCATGATCGAAAATATTTTTTGTGAGGTAGGGTATGTTGGGTTGCCTTAATTGATATATCATTAATTTATATGTCATGGACATATTCGTACCATCCATGATTATAAAAGATGATATTTTGACCCATTCATTGGAAAAAAACATTATCCCAATGAAATAAACATTCACTTTTCATTAATGACATGAAGGTATATGATTTTTAGTTCTATTTGATACATCAGTATAGGAAAATGAATATAATTTTGTAATCGGTCCTAGAATAATTCTTATTCCCGAAGAGATCATGGGAACAAAGTGAGTTATTTTTCTTCTCCTTGTGTTCGATAAATTTTGATACATGTGGTGTAATAATGAATAGGAAATGAATGAACATTATATCTATTTATTAACATTTTAAAAACGACACATTACTCTAAAATGATATTTTTCTTCTCTTAATTTTTTAATAACACTATATATACAATTTTACAATGAGGGTATTCATTTTAATTATATTTGGAATCTCTGTATCAAATTTTCAATTCATATTTCACCATAATTTTCTATTGATATTGATAATTGATATTGTGAAATCATATCATTATGTGACAGAATATATGATGAATTTTTGTTAGCTACAAACAAATAATGGAATGAACTTTTATGAAAAATATCATTAGGAAATAAATCCTGTCTACTTCCAAAACCGTCAACATTCTCACATTAGTAGACACACCTATTGAATTGCATATATGGATATGAAATTACAATAATAAAATAAATTTTCATTATTTTAATTATCATTACATGACGTGTTTTATTTTATTTATATAAAATTATATTTTTATATTTTTATATATATTTTCATAGACATATTATTGATAATCTATTCAATATGGGATATTACATTATACAATTATCAAATTTCAAAAAACAAGACTGGGGTATTTATTAAGGGTTCTATTTGAATATAGAATTACATTACCATCATGAAAGAAAATATTTTACTAATCTACATGTATCATAATAATTTCTATATTATTTTACTTATGTATTTATTTATTTTTGAATTCATTGTGTCTACCAAATTGTTAATATTTATTTTTCTAATGAAAATTTGGATATGTATATGATTTTTATAATTAATTACAATTCTAAATATGTCTACAATTGTACAAAATTAAAATTGACGAAATTATATCAACTATATATTGTATCTTAAAAATAAATTTGTATTAAAAACATCTATTTTTTTGATTTCATCTTCATTTTTTATAAAAAATTATGAATATTTTGGGATTTGAAACTACTATTAATAAATCATTGTTCTCTAAAATATAATATATTTTTTCAGTTCCTCAACTTGGATCCCTATATCAATTATATCTGCATTTATATTCCTCAAACATGTGATCATATCATTCATTAACTTTCACAATTATTCAAATTTGTGTTTGCATAGAATATATTGTAAACATTAAATAGATTTCATATTTCATGTTTATAAATGAATATTATAAAATTATGTGTTAAAATTGGTTTTATATTTGATTTTATTTTCATTAATGATTCCTTTTTTCCTTTTTTGAGGTTTTCCTCCACCACATGTGAGGTTTAAAGTAAATTTCTAAATTTACCTAACTCATACTATAATTTATCACCTATTGAATAACATGATTTTTTGAAGGAAATATTTATATCTACTATTTCTTGTGTTCTGTGAATTATTTGTGGATTTTTTGAATATTAATTTTGTAGTTTATCTTATGAAAAAAATTTATATAATAGAAGTTATGTGATCTGATTTTAGGAGTTCATGAAATAATTTATATTTAGAGTTTCATCATTAGAAATTTCTTCTCATTTTTATATTAATCATCACATTGTTGTTTATATATAGATTAACCCACATGGGAGTTGATATTTCCATGAAACAGAGCAAGACACGTATTAGATTTTTCTTTTTTTTTTATTATATCTTTTATATGATATGTTTCTATTTAATATTATTTTTCAGGTATAGGTTTTTTATTAATATTTTTCTTATATGAAAATTCAAATTTATAGTCTTTCATTTTTTATTCTATATATTAATATATAAATATATATATTAATATTAGTGAAACAAATAATTTTTTTGTCTATATTGGTTGAAACATTATAGATTTTTTATCAGAGAAACAATTTTAAATAAAATATTGAATTAATGAAAATTAGAAAAAGTGTGTTATATAATCATAATCTGTATTCATTGAATCATATTATTATATTTTATAAAAATAAAAATATAAATAAATAATATATATTAATTATTCTAATATAAAATATTATGTTGTAATATAAAAATAAATATATAGAAAAGATTAAATATTAAAAATTTATAATGTATTTGTTAATAATTATATATATATATACTGGTAAGGAAATTCATAAACAAAATCACATTGTGTTCAGGATATTTATGGAGGAAAGATTACTTTTTTAATTATATAAACATAGTTCGGGTAATAGAAAAATAACATTATAGAGAGAATATAGAATGGTGGTGCTGGTTAAGCCTGATGAAAAAGCTATTTTCCACAAATAATTAATTGATCAAATGCCATTAGACCACTGTCCATTTCCATATCATGTAGTGTCGCTTAGTGGCCATATAAAAATCCTCTAATCTCCTTCCATTTTGTCTTCCCTTGTGGGTTACCTCCCCATCATAGACATCACCTAAAGAAACACCACCTCCACTCTCCATTTTCATTATCAACTATCATGATTAATAATAATTTCATTAATATTTTTAAAAAAACTAATATTAAATATATAATTGATTTGATTAATTATCCAATTAATAACTATAATTTAATTATTAATAATTTCAAATTTAATATATAAATATTGAAATTATCAATAAATATAACATTATATTATTATATAGTTAGTAATAATTAGCAATCTAATAATATTTTTTATATTATTATTAGTTTATTTAATAAAAATAATAAATATAAAATATATGGAATGTTCAGTTACCACACATACTTAGTCATAAAAGTTTTTAATGTAAATAAAAATACAATAAGCACAAAACTTGGGGCACATAGTAAGCCACCCAACCCTAATTTAGGAATGATCAATATCCCCCAAAAGAGTAATGAGATAATCCCCAAAATTAAAATCATAACCATGGTAATGGTTTGTTTCAATTCCACACTATATCTTGATGTTTCTAGAAAAAAGTAATGTCCAACCAATGTATTCACCATCCGATGTATAAATGTCGCATCCAGCATCCCAAGGTTATTGCAATCTAATATCTTAATGTCTTCGGAAACCAAGGGTCACCGCCATCCCATTGTTTCCAAATACAACATTTTTCAATCATCCCCTAAAATCAATATGTATTTTCAAGCCAACCCAAGGAATATCGATCATTTTAACATCAGCATGCTTGTGATTGACATAATACACACCGGAAAACATACTTCAAAACCACTCTTCACAATCCCCAAGTTGCATTTCATGGAGGTTGACTATTGAAATGGACTCTACCAGTTCTTGGATAGAGCTCTTCCCCATAAAATAAATGTTTGAATCACATGGATCAGATCACTTCTCTGTCAAGATCAAAAACACCCAAATTAAATCCCAACATGCATCTTTCTCAGATTCTTATAACATCTCCCCTACGAATATTATCATAGAATTGCGGTCTCCAAAACCGGTCAAGCACACCCCCACCTGGATCCTAGGTCATCCATTCCATAGAATGCCACCATCTCCAACCTCTATTACATTCCTATATCCCACTCTGGCCTCCATTGACCAATAAAGGAGCATCATCATCATTCATCACATGCAAACTACTAGTTTAAAAAGAAACACATCGCCGATTCGAGGTCGTCGATCCTATTTAGACCATTCTTACATTGAATTTATCCCCTAAAAAATCCACCGAACATGCTATAGTAGACCACACATGTCATAACCTCCATTGAAAACCCCTAATCCCTCATCAAATAATATATTTGAAAACAGGTCATTGGGGAATCCATCTCGTTCGTCCCCAAACACACAGCTAAATGTGGTACCAATAGAATATTTTCAAGATTCACTCATTTGACAATGGCTAACAATCTCATCATATCAACATTAGGATATTGTTATCAGAATATGGGCCGAAACATTTATTGATAGAGACTCTCTATTCGTGAGAGAGAAGCTCTCCATTCAACGATAATAATAATAATATATTTATTATTATTTCCATGTAAATTATTTTCTATTTTTTTGCCTAATAATAATATTAAAAATTTTAATGATCATGCTGAAAATAATATTTTTATAATTAATAATTATTTTTATTATTTGTTAAATTATTATCATGTATTATTATATAAATAATAAATTTGATTATTTTACACAATTATAATAATTTTTTTCTAATTAAAATATTAATTATATTATTATTATAAATATTATTACAGATTATTAATTATACCAAAGTTTTTTATGTAATAAATATTATTTTTAATTATATTTAATAATATGAAAATTAAATTAATATATTTTTATCATGTTATTAATTACATTAATAGTTACACTAATAATAATATTATTTACCTCATTGTTTCTAAGTATTCGGTAGTTATTTTATATATTCAATAATATAATTGATATTTAATAATAGTGTAATTCATAAAATTTAAAAATAGTAACATAATTAATAATTCTTCATAACAATGTAATTTATAATATATTATCGTAGTGGATAAGTTAGGTATTTTGAGACCAAATCCACTAATTAATAGAAAAAAAATTCCACAATGAGGGGAACAGGTCTACCAAGGCATAATATTCCCACACCAAAAAACAGAAGTTTGATCATTCAATTCCCAATAGTGACCGAATTAATAGTATATATTTTTTTCTTTTTTTCTCTCATCCTATCCAACATGTTTTGGTGTATTTTTGGCACATGATCCTGATCATGTGATGATATAGAGGATTCACCAATGGTGGAAAAATTCCAAAAAATCTAAGAGAGATCCTAGGATTCAATCTCGTAGTTAGATTTCAATAGATACAAAAAATTAATTTACGAAAACTATTGCATAATTTTGTGTTCATGGAAATCAAACACTTTTACTATTATCTTTCAGTTTATGGATTGATGTTGCAGGAAAATCCGATCAACCACGTCCTTACCTAGGCCTCCAATAGGACGTTCTTTTCTAATATCATAATGAAAAATGATAAAAAACGATTATATCCCATGTAGTGACACATTATTCATTCTATTACCTACCAAAATTGTTTTATACTTTTCCCATAAGGACATAAAAATTGGTTGGGATACTCCAATGTGCATTCATAATTCCCACTATGAGACTGCTAGATGAAAATTCCATCTACAGTGGATGTTCATATGTAGGATATGTCCATATCAATTTAGGTGCATGCACACATGACTTAGATTTCATGGGGGGACCACAGGGAATCCACATTCATCCACAAATATTTTCTAATATTATGGCATATAAACAAATTATACACATGTACATGACCATGATATTCTTATCATGATAGATCACTAATACCCAAATAAACTATATTTATTTATCATCAATGCATAATTTCTTTATATAGATCATTGACAATAAATACATGTCTAACATAAAAATTATCAACACCATATTAGAGGTATTCTAATATTTAATCTACACCACTGCACTTAAATGGTCTAACCGCCAGATAATCTTGCGATGCATCTAGGATTCTTCCATTCCTAGGAATTAATGATGATTTAGGTTCGTGCACTTTATTGTTCCCTATACTATACCCAACCGTATATAATTTCCATTATTTCATATACTGGGAATAAATTTAGACTTGTAGATGTCCATCAAAATCAAATGAATCTTTTACAAGGAATTAAAAAAAATGTTTCCACATCTTTAGGAATTTATTCAGTAATTTAACCACATACAACTTCAACCCCACCATTCATCGAGACATCATCTACCACACCTTCAAAATGTTTAGTTATTCCACCACTACATGCATCTAAACATCAGTGACATTTCTTCCATGAAGCTCCATGCCCATTGAAATAGGAACGATAGTCCCATGACAGGCAACATCAACAAAAGAAGATGTAACATCAAGAGAATTAGTAGGTTCCACTACATCTTTTGAATAATTATTAAATATATTTTTTTCCTATGTTGATGTAATAATACCCCACCAAACAATCTTCATTATCCACCATATTGAACATAAATTGGTCCATTGGGTGTCTCGATTTATTATACGAAGATCAATATAGATTCACAAGACATCATATATATGAGTGGCCAATATAAGAGACGCTACAATAATTCATGTAGACACTAAAAATCAATTTAGAGTTAATTCATGTAGTTAACTGTAATAAAAAATAATTTTCAGTAAGATCATGGAACTAATAAATATCATCCAAAATTTGGGCATAGTGATCATATCATGAATGATCAGTCCATTTATAAATATTAATAAGTGTCCTGACTATATAGTAGACACCCCAAATTATTTTTGATTTAAAAAAACATCCCAAGCCTCTACATCAGATCTTTGATTTAGTGTGTGATCATCTAGTTAAAAATTGATAAAATAGTAGACCGCATTCTTGAATGATGTGGAAACCCAGAATAAGTTACATCATGCCACATCTCCAGCAAATTTATTTTCGTTCATTCGATGGGGAAATAAATGAAATAATTTATTTCCTATTGAAATCAATCTAGAATCCTCAATTCCTCAATAATGATGAATCATGATCCTCATATCATATTGTTTCCCAGAATTATCATTCTTAGATACTAAATCATGAGCATGAATATTGAATTTTCATTCCTGAACATGGTCTTAATAAAATTTATAGTTTTCCTCTATGTAGGAAATGGGTACATTATTTGTAAATTTTTTTTGAAAATCACTATGAGGGTCATGAAAAACCTATTATTTATACACATTAACCTACACCTACATGAAATATAATATTGTTTCCTACTAGTTTCATTGACTTCCTCTAAATTATATATTATAAATAAAACATAAATGATACATGACACACTAACTAAACATATACAAAAAAATTTATAATAAAAATAATTTTTTAAAAAATAATGGAAAATATATTCAATGGACCAAAATATTATTGTTTAAAATCATATACTACAACTAAATTGACCATTAATAGTTCTAAAAATGGCATTTGTCTGTGAAAATTAATAGATTAACACCATAGTTAGATAAAAATACGTAGACTTTTATCAGAAAAAGAACTGTAACAAGAACCGATACTGGGGTCATTATATATATTTTAGAATCACATATAATATAAAACATTATTTAGTTCTTGTAGATGTGTCGATAAAGGTTACATTTACTAAGGCATAAAATATATCAGATAATGGAACCATTTATCTGATTATCAATATGAACGGATAAAGGACCACATTATTAGTTCCTCAAATAGTGTTGACAATGGATGAGTTTATCAGCACTTCCAGTGGAGATGTTAAATTGTCATGAAATAGTGTGTTCTTACGACAAAAAAATTTACCAAAAAAACCATAAAATTATAAAAATCTAGATAAAATTCATGAGTTTAAATGAAATTCAATTATCAACACAAATACACAAAATCAATATATTATTACATTTAAAATAATGGTTTATACAACTAGATCAGTTCAAATTGATACATTAATTAAAAAACACTGATTTTATTTAGTATTTTTATCCTATTACATTCTATAGAATGAAACACACATGTCAATGAAAATAATAATTATCAAATATACAATAAAAATAGATTAGTTATTATAAATTTTATTTCAAACTAAACATTGATTAAAAATAGGAACACTGTGTATCATATTGAGCGGCCTTTATGTCTTGAATGTCACACTGAATTTTTTTCGTCTTCAAGTAATATATTTATAAAAATATACTAAATAATTATAATATAAAAATTATAAGTATATTTTTTATGTAATATTAGATAAAAGGATTATAAAATAATCTAGCCTCATTTTCTCAGTTTTGGCGATGTAAAAGTTGTTATAATGTAAAATGGAAATTATAAATTTAAAGATGCACCTAGAGCCATACTGATATCACCATGTTTTGGATTTTTTGGTGGATGATAAATAGAAGTCTCAAATGAAATGTAATTATTTTTACTAACCAATCAGAACAATCATATTCAGTGTTATTTGTTTTGGGAACGTCACATTCCTTTTCATTGAAATGCCATTTTAATCGGGTAACATATACTTTTACCCACACCGTTCACATAGTGTATCAGATAGATGTGATACCAATACTTACTAATGACAAATAATTTATGAATCACATTTAAAAAAATTCAATGCATTCCAATAATGTTTTATTTACGTTTAATCACTGACATTTTTTGAACTATGATTTCAATTTAAACTGATAACGGACACATTGTGTCATACTGGAAACATCGTGTACATGATTGTGTTTCAGATGATTATTACATGTCACCACTAACTTATGTATTTTTTCTTAAATATTCAAATCAATCTGAACAAATTTCCATAGTATTGAGTAGGCTATTTGTCATTTTTATCAAAATTCAAGTCCATTTTCAATAAAATGATGCACTTAGAGTCATACTAGTGACATTGTTCATTGCATTGAGGTTTAACTAATTCCTAAAAATATAAAAATGACCTATGGATAATTTTTCTAATGTATCAAAACAATGCTATTGTTTTTTATCTATTTTGAGTATGCAACTTATATTTTTTAATAAAAGGGAATTTTTAACTAGAAATAGGCACTTTGATTCCTACAAATCACATCGTCTGTTAGTTAATTAATTGAATAAATAATAAAAGTCAATATTGACTTATGAATCAATATCCAATATTATAAAGAAAATATTTGTGTATTTCCTTGGTTTTCAGTGAGTTACACTTTCTAAACAAAAATATCAATTTAATACATATAATAAATGATTTGATTCATACAAATTATATTGTGAATTAGAATAAGGTTTGGATGATTTCTAAACACCATGAATAACAGGTTTTTTACTTCAATAAATTATGAAAACAATTTGAATGTATTTTCGTAGTTTTGAGTAGATCAAATTTAGTTTTTCTGAAAAATTGTTGTCAATATAAAATTAAAATACCCACATGGAGTCATTTAGGTCAAATTGTAAGTCATATTATGGCGGGGATAATTCCTAAACATCTCAAATTACATATGGAAAAATATACTAATTTATCAATATAAAAATAATGGGTTTTATTGGATTTAATTATGTCACATTCATTTATACAAAAATGTTTTTTAAATAGGAAACACCCACTTTGACTTATACTGATCACATCATTTATCAGTTTGTTGTGAGACAGATTCCCAAATGTCAAAAACACATGCTGTATTTTTTTTCCTATTTTATAAACACAATATATGAAGACTTCCTCCATTTTTTGTAAGTGAAACATCATGAACTAAAATGTATATTTTAAACTGAAAAAAAAAACACTTTATGACAAATCAGGAACATCATGTATCATAATGATGGGAAATTAGTTACTATATATCACAACTGACATATAGATAATTTATGAAAATTTTCCAAATGATTTGAATATGTTTTATAGGTTTTGAAAATTTCAATTGACCTTTTACTAAAATTAAGGTCAATTTTATATAAAAATATGTGATCTGAGTCCTGCGGTCTCACTGTGTGTCAAATTTAGGAGATGAAAATTTCTAAATTTCACAAATGACTTATAGATCATTTTTTTAATTTATCAATACAATATGAATAAATTTTACCATTTTGGAGTATGTTAGATTTTTAAAAAAAAATATTATTTATTAACTGGAAACACACACATTGAATAATAATGATAACATAGCAATTCAAATATATGTTAGAACAACTAAAAAAGTGAAAAATGACTTATTAATAATTGATAAAAATTATTTTGAAAACTTGAGCATGTTTGCAGAGTTTTCTGTGTGTGATACTTCTAAAATTTAAATGTTGATTTTAAAATGATAAAGACACATAGATTAATATCAAGATCATCATGTATTAGATTGATGTCAGACAGATAACTACATTTCATGAATTAATAATGGGTCATTACCAAAATTATAAACACAATGTGAATGTGTTTGATCTATTTTTGTGTAACGAAGTTGTCATTTTTACTAAAATTGAAGTCAACTTTAGATAAAAAGAGTCACATGTAGTTATAACAGTCCCACCATGCATTAGATTTATGTTTTGCTAATTCTTACATTTCTTAATGGAATTATGGATCTTTTTCATGAAATATCAAAACAATACGATTCTGTTTTCCTTTGTTTGAGGTCATTACTTATATTTTTTACTAAAATAAAATTTTTAATTGGAAACAAAGACATTGTTTCATATAAATCTCATCATGTATCATTATGATGAGAGAATGATTTATATACATAATAATAACATAGTATTCATTCTACTAATTTATCAATACAATCTATGTGAATTTATTGGTTTTCAAAGAGTTGCACATTTTTAGATAAAATCCCTATTAGAACCATATAACGTACTATTAGATTAATACAGGGAACATTGTGTATCATATATAGATTAGGGAGATTCTGATAAATCAAAAATTACTTATAGATCATTTCTATATTGTATCCTAACATTTGGAATATTATTTATTAGATTTGAGTATATCAATTTTCTTTTTTAATAACATTAATTACAGTAGTAAATAAATATTATAACATTGAGTTATATCAGTCATGCCATGAGTCAAATTGTGGTGAAGAAAATTCACAACAATCTCAATGTGTTAAATAAAATACTATATTCTGATTTTACCATGATTTAAACTTTCTCTATTATTTTTATTTACCAAAAATTCATACATACTTGATGTTTATTGTTGAAATTTTTTTCTCATTGTTGATGTCCTAATGAGAAGAGGAAGCTCATGTTCCCATTATATCATTAGATGAAACAATAATGGAAACACAATCTTCCTGTACACTTATATATTTTAACAATTAGAATGGTTTAATTTTTATAACATTGAATCGATGTGAAGTGTTTGATGTAAGGCTATGAATGGAAATGGAAATTGTTGAAACATTGTTATAAAAGAAACATTTTATGTCTTTTTGTGCTTATTGTAGATAGTTAAAAGCATATTATTAAATCCATAAACGTTTAGGAAAAAAAACTAATTTTTTATTGGGTATTATAGTTATTGAAAATAACATATGTATAGTAGAAACTATGATGAATTATTAAATTAAATAATGAATAGTACTTTACATTTTGTTGACGTTTAGAAGTTAATTATAAAAATACCCTTCCTTAATATAGTTGAAGTATATTAATATAATCTCCCATGAGTATGATATGTTATGAAATAATCACTACTACTTATGTAAAAGAATCCACCTGTATATGAAAAAAAAATTAATATGTCTAATACTAAAAGAAAACAAACTAAACATAAATATGAAACAATAAATTAATTCTATGGATAATGATTTTTCTATGAATACATTATAATTTACAATATGCTTATGTAGTTAAGAGGACATGCAGAAATGTGATAAATTACAACATGAAATTTGTGAAAATGTTTTGAGGGAGATGAAGTCTATGGTTTTTTGTGCATAATGGCATGATTGATGGAAAGAACTTCCCAAATTGATCAGAAGAATACATATGTATGTGAAAAAAATTATTATGTGACTAATACTAAATATAAATATATTGATATAAATATGAAGATATAAAATTACTATATTAAATATGATTTCTTATTGAAAAAATAAAAATTAACTCTATAAATGAACATATTTATCATTGATGCTTCTTCTTAAGAAGTGTAAATGTGAGAGCTCATGATTCTCATGATACTGATCATATAATAGATCTTCTGGGTCTTATTGAATAGGCCTATTCTCTACCGATTCTTCAACATGTCAAGAGGGTAATGTTAGGAAATGGAAAATATTAAAAGATCATTCTGTCAAAGGAGCATCTAAGATGGATAAGTAGAAGTTCAATTAATAATTTATGATTACTACTTTTGTTTGTTATGAGGGTATTGTTTTATTTTATTCTAATTTAGTTAATGATGATTCATTTACTAAAAAAACCAATAGGATTTGTATGGTGTTGAATGAAAAGACACAAAATCAATCCATGCCTAATTTTGATATGAAAATATCTCATTCTTTTAAAGAATATTATTTTTCTCATACTAAGTACGGTCTGAGAGAGATTCACCAATCTATTGTGCCATCTGTTACTTGTTGGATTTCTGAGTTGCATATATATGATATGGTTTTGGAGTCTAATAAATATATTCAAAGGACATTTTTTGATGTTGTAGGTAATTTTATTTTTATACATTGTCTTTTTCAAAATATCATTACAACATATTCAAATCATAATGATCTAATGGGGCATATTTCTCTTATGATGGTCTCATATAGTTGTGGTAACAATGATGTAAAATTCACACAAGTACCTTATTCTAAACCATATAGGAACATGGAAAATGTACATGACTATGAGGATCATGTTAAATGATTTAATAAATTCATCCCATTGAATGGTGTTTTTGGTCTTATTACAGCGACGATATTCAGAATGAGGATGTAAATCTTTATGAAAGAAACATTCCAAATTATATAACCCTTCTAGTGTGATAGCCACTATCTGAATATATGAACTAGATGTTCATAGTCATGATACGAAGATAGTACGGACGAGAAAGAATAAAAAAATTTGTATGGAGAATAAAAAAGTAAATAATCAACAACAAGATGGACCCTGGGAAAGGATCGTGTCTCTTCAATAATGGATATTTCATATTGGAATTGACAAGGGAATACAAAATCACCTATGTTCATGGTCATTATGATCTTAACTTTGAAAAGTAAACCTATTATTCATTTCATTGTCAAACTACAAATTACCTTTGATGATAGGATGTCCAACTAGTGTTATGAACATTGTAATTTTTTTGATTCGCATAATAATAATCATGATGGTGAGGAATCAATTTGGGTGCTAAAAAATTATAGTACTTCACTAATATTATATTTTCATGCTCATTATTCTCTAAATATATCTATGGGGATGAATTTAATTGACATTTCAGTTACCTTTATATATGATTTTATTCTGTATGTAAAAAATATGTGATATTTGAATATGTCTGGAATATTTATCTTGAAATATGGGACAAATATGGATTATTCTGAGTGATTTTAATATTTGACAATCCCAGTTGTAAATACATGAGATAACTTCTTCATGATGGTTGATCAAGCATTTTATGCCTGTATTAAAAAAATGTGGCCTTGTTGAGGGTCCTTTTTGTAGTTGATTTTACTTGCTGTAGATACACGTTTAGTTTTAAACAAAAATTATAATTAGATCGACTTTTTTTAATGTGGAAGGAAGAAATGTGAATATTAATGTTTCTAGAATTTCCATTCCTATGTCTCATATTGATAATTAACATATTCCTATAGATATAACATCATAAAATTTACAGTCATCCCACAATCCTTTTAAATTCAATATTCATTGATTATGATACATATATATAGGGAGATAATCTTGCAATCATGGTAGGATACCTATAGTGGTATTCCTCATCATATTCATTCAATGAAACTAAATAATATAAAGATTATACATAAATAATGGATAAAATATTCTTTTTCCAACATTGATCATGATATTAAAAATGATAAAAATCATCTACTTCAAAGAAAATGGTATAATTAGAATCAAAAAAAATATTTTTAGGGACTAGATGAATGCACATTAAAAATTCAATGATCTACTGCCACTTTAGTTAAATTATTCTTGATGTTAATATAATATCATGTAGTTGATGGAGGGAGACAAAAACATAATGTCTTTTCATTCATTGTATAGAGAGAAGAGGGAAAAAAGAGGACATACTACCCTATAAATAAATGGGTACTGATTTATTAATTAGAATGAAATATCTAACGAGGATATAAAATATATTGGGGATATATATAATGATAATGGTAATGATAAAACCCCATATATGGTTAACAATATCACCCAAACTATTAATGAAGTTGAATATAGATTGCTTACGCTAGTATATAGTGATAAGGAAATTAATGTGGCTCTATTTTATAAAGATGATTAATTGTGTTTCTATTCCAGATGGTTTCAATAATATTTTTGTTACATTCTATTGGGAAATTATTTATATTCAGATATATGGTTATGTTAGATAATATTTTAACCATGGATAAAATACATATTGTGTAAATGTTTATTTCATTTCTATGATTCTAGTTAACATCAATTATCTTGACATAAATGATTTTAGGCTTGTATAGATAAGAAAATATATTTAAATTATAATTAAAATTATCAGGGATTCTATAATGGGAGTTATTTCCCTGAGCTTCATTACCAATCACCTGTTTTTATTTTTACCGAGATGTAATTTTCATAATTTCTTTATACTGCATCAGATCTTGTCAATATTTTGAAAAATTGATTAATAAATGGGAATATGGATCTTAAAATTGACATTTCCATTGTTTTTTATACGATAAATTGGTATTTTATCTTTGTCACTATAATAATTCGTGGAATTTCCATAGATTTTATAATTTTTATCAAATTCATCTTAAATATTTCCAGGCACATTGTGATGGTCAATGTGTCACATTAGATGTTTTTTAGCATTCTACTATCGTGAGATGTGGGGATCCAAAATTGATTCTTCTCTTTAATATTTTTAATGTCTTCTTGAGTAATTACATAAATAATCATGTGATTTGTGGAATATATCATCAAATTATGGTTGGCATATCACTCTTTGAACCTTCATATCTTTTAAATACTAATGATATAGTTTTATTTGAAAAAATTGTAAAATTAATATATCTCACAATGATGTTATTTTTGAGAGCTACGAGGATGTTGTTCCTCATGAAATTAATTATAATAAATTGTATATGATATATGGTGAAGGGTATCCCATTGAAAAGTAAAATGGGGGAGTTTTATTTTTTTGTTTAAAGAGCGGGTATGTTCCCTTTACATATATTGGGGTGCCTCTCTTTTGGGGTTGCGTTAAAAGATGTCACATGTAGAATATATAAATCTAGATTACTAATAAAATGGAATATTAGAATGAAAAAAACATGTCTCAAGTAGAGAGGATATGCCTTGTAAACTATGAAACCACTAATATGGTTTTATATGCTTTCTCCTTGTGTATATATCCTAGAATCCGTCTTATAGAGATGCAGATTTTTATTTGGGGCATTTTATTGACTGATTTGATTCATGATGGGAATCTTATAACAGTTTCCTAGAATTATAGTGTCAAAACAATGGATATGGGCTGAATTGTAATAAATGATTAAAATTGTTTTAATGAAACACATTATAATAATGTCACATTGAATCTTCTAACATACAATGATTCTTCTACGGAGTTTGTTGGGGATAATTTTTTAATTATCATTATTATGGATAATCATTGTATATCACATCATTGGCCTGGCCAGCTATTAAACATGCATATGATATGATATTTCAATTTTCTAAATGGGAAGTTTCAAATAACTATTCTCAAAAAATTTGTAAATATTATATGGTATCATTTATTATATCATACAATGTGGAAATATCTCATAATTTATAAACACTTTCAATTTAATGTTATTGAATATGACCTATGATTAGATTATATCAGGCTACTGTATGAAAAAAATATACAGATATAGACACTATCATTTGGAATGGAAATTTAATTGGAACTTTTAGTTATTTTAATTATAATATTCAAAAAAGAGATGATGATTTTTTATTCCATCTTGGTTTTCTAATGATAAAATGTCATTCATATCACATCCCAAAAATGTTTTTATAATGACGATGAATATATTTTATTTCCATTTTAATTTATTTCATGAAATCACCATCATCATTAACATTAGAATTCATATCAAATGACTGATATACCGATGTATCATCCCAATCCGTTTCCACTTTGAGTTTTTATTAATATTTAGTTATTTTTTTTGATATTATATATTCTGTGACAAATAAACTATTCTTCCAACACTTTTGGAATACTTTTTATTTATTTAAAACAACATAAAATTGGAAAAATGATTTCATAAGTGTTGTATGAGTGTTATATTGAAATGTTTTGGGACTCTTTAACTCCATATTCATATTTGTTTCTGAAACAATTACCATGAATCTATTTTTTATACAAATAAATTCTATTGGGTTCATTAAATACCCATCTAATACAATATATAATTAAATAAATATAAGATATCTAATATCAATGGTTAATGTTATTGATATTTCTATTACGGAAATAAAAATATTTCATTGTTTCAAATAATGTTATCAAGATTGGAAAAAAATGGATAATTGAATTTAATAAGTGAAATATTCCACTAGAACACTTTTTGTCCTCTAAAATAATCCAATGGATGATGTTTTAGAAAAATTTCATCCTCATCATCTCATATCATTTGTAGTAATCATATAATTTTATTCTCTAACAATATTCCTTTTTCACTTCTGTGCATCCACAAATGTTGAAATACATACTCTATGAAGCAGTCATCCTTGGGATGACTACTGGTCAGAAAATTATGACCAAATAAAAAGAGATGAAGGACGAATCACAATAAATAATGGTAAAAATAACTATTTGGGGGATAATGTTAATGAGGAAGACAATTTTACTTAGTATAAATTAATATTTTTTGAAATGTGATGAGTGAAATGATATAATACATAGTACTAGTTAGTGAGTGGGTTATGATTATGAGATAAGGATATATTGTTAAAATTGAATAGAAAACTAGCTGAAAAGTTTTGTGATTTGGGGGAACATTAGATTTTGATTATTATTTTTAAAAGTGGAAATTGATATTGGGTAGTAATATTATTATAATATTAGATATTGGGACATTTAAATACTCACTTTAATAGGGTGTATTGAAATACTTTTATGAAGAAAATATAAAATTTATATATATTTTTTACAAATAAGAATGTAGAGAATTTTAACATTTAAAATATTGATAAATTATCAATGAAAATTAGTGTTTAATTGGGTAACCTAGTTGAGAGCACACGAGGTTTAGGAAGACTCAATATAAGACATTGGTGGTGAGGAATATTAATATGTATTATCTTATTCTATAAATACAAGAAATTATAAAATCAATGAATAAAATTTCATTACAAAATTTACTCCCATACACCGGTAGAATAATATATGAATTTTCATGGAAATTTTAGTTCAAATGTACTTAAATGTATACTAATGGATTTAAAATATGTGTTCATCATGAGATTTCGTATTGTGGGGTTTACATTTGGAAACATGTCAGGTTTATTATGGAATAAAATGAAAAAAATGTAGGTCATTTAAATAATTATTTGTATTAGATAATGAAATCAAAGAGGGTCTGCTTTTTAAGGTTGGATCAATACCAATGAAATATGTGTTTTTGGTGAGTTATAGTTTATTAAATACTATACATCATGAATCATAATCATCAATGGATGATTGTACTCATATATTAATAAGACATAATATTTGAGGATTGGAAAATGGAAAATGTAATTTTTTAGATCATATGAGGTAAGATATCAAGATGTATAAAATTTTTGAGTTATAAATTTTTCGTGGTTTATATGTCAATAAAGGAAATTATACAGAATAAATTTCACAATAAATATATGAAAAATAGTTTCCCATGAGATTTGAAATGGAATATTCCAATGCAAAGACAATACAGACTAATATATGGAATATTTTTTCAAAAGATGATGATTGAAAAGAGGTAGATCTGATGGAACATTTGTATTAGGAGCCCATTATACCTCACAGAAACATTATCCAATATTTTGTTTGATATATATAATTTCATATTATACAAATTTTTTCCCAAGTAGAGCCACATTCTATTCGGGATGATGATTCATCAATATGACCAAAAATAAAAATTGGGTTTTTTGATTTAAGGGTCGTACCACTCGAGTTTTCATGATTCATAGATGTGGGTTGTGATGGTTCAGTTGGTAACTAAAGGGGGATTATAATTATCAAAAAAAATGGATTTCATTTGTCCCTTATTTATTTTCGACCCTTGAAACATTCGTTCCTTGCAATGAATCCTTTGAATACGTGGAGTTTTGATTGTATCCTTCATTAGAGCATGGTTTGGTCAAAGAGGAGCACTGGAAGTAGGTGGATATCACACAATGCTCTAGATATCATGGACTACATCGTAATGGATATTGATCATAAAGTATACTCGAACACATTTATCAAAACATCCCAAAAATGTTGATAAATACACCATTTATCAGTGCTATATTATTATATTTTGATAAAAAGTATCATTATCAATGCTTTTTACAAAAGGATAAATAATTATCGTACGTTGCTATAAAAAAGTGCCGATATAGATTCCTTTTATCGTCTCTTATTACTAAATCGCATATAAATAATTTAAAAAAATATTATAAAATAAATATTTTCCAAGTATATATATATAAATAAATATATATCTATTGTAAATATATATAAATATAAATATTGTAATTATAGTCTTAATATGAATATATTTATTATATTTTTACAATAATTTCAATATATAACTATATATTTACATTTATATAAAAGTATTATTTAAAAAATAATATTATAATGACTATATATATTTATATTATTATTTATATATATTTTATAAATATATATTAACATAAATAGAGTAAATATATTAATTATTTAAATATATTTATTATAATTTTATAAATTTTTGAATATATATAATAATCTATTTATAGTTATAAAAATACTTTTTTGAAATAACATTAATTTAAAATTATTATTATATGAATGTATAAGTATAGTAATTAAAATTTTATAAATAAATTTTCTTTATAAATGTTTTTTTACTAATATATTTTTATCATTTTTAATATATATTTAATCTTAAGTGCAAACATGTTAAATATATGTTAAATTGAATATTAAAAAATGAGTACAAATTAAAAATATTGAAAAAATTGAAAGGTATTATCAATTAATTATAAATTATAAAAAATATGGATCTTTATTGAAATAATTATGAATACATGTTAAAAATATTTAGAAGTTAGTAATAAATTCTATTAATAAATAATTGGCATTTACTAAATTACCAAATGAATAAAAATTCAAATTAAAATTTATTTTATACCTATCATTAATAAAATAAATTAAATAATAAATTAAACATATCATTATTAAATAAATTATTTATCCAATATATCATGTTATAATGATTTTATAAAATTAATACTACATTTTGTATGAATTACATAAATATTATATCTATGTGTTTCTATATAATATTTCATTCATTTCCAAAATATTTTAATTGATTCACTATATATAAAACTAATTTATCTATGTATAAGGGAAATCAATATTTCACACATTTGATCTACATTAAATTTAAATATCAAACGAAATTCAATTATTTCAATTACTTGATGTAATTAGTAATCTTTTTAAAGTCAGATGTATTTTCATGATCTTATTTCTAATCGATCATTATTATTCTCATATGGATCTCCAATCAAAACTACAACCATGATTGCGACCTATAGTTCATTTCTCTCCAAATATCACTACTTGTAGAAGTACACTTTCAATGTCAGCATCATCCGAGTCATGATCTTCTAATCATGTACCCCCCTTCTTAGTATCCCAATCATCATAGATGTGTCCTCATCCATGATGTTTTGGAGAACTACCATGATTCTATGACTTACATTGTTTCCAATTTCCCTCCAACTAGGCATCATATGCTTCAAAGTTGTTTTTATTAATTGGCGTAAACTCCCTATTTTCTAAATCCTAATGAATATAGTTTGTATCATCTCTAGATTTTATATAGAGGTAACAACTTCTAACATAGCACCCTGTGGTGGTTCAACAGTATCATAGTCTCAAACTACTTGACATAAATTATCATAGTGAAAATTGTTATCTTTGAAATAATTAAATTTCATAATCATTACTTAATTTAATTGACCAACTAAAACATTGAAGAATAATTCATCATGAATTTTGACATCATTGATTCTTATGGATCTACATTTGTGTAAACTAAATCACATTGAGTGTAGATGAACTCTAATATTTTATTGATTTCATAAAAAGTATACCCAATGTCCCCATAATATGATAAGTAGACAAAATATATGCTTCATACTTTTTTATTTAATATTTCATGAACATTCAATAAATAGATGTTCATGATCACCGTGTATATCAATCAATTTATGCACTATAACTCCATCAACAGATTGTGTATCTGTTTCCACAAAATTATTATTAGTAATTTACATTGGCATAGGGGACATGAGTTTAGTTTCCATAGATGAGATAAGAGATATATAGACTCTACCAAGACATCCCTCATAGGATAACCACTATATATGGTGTGCACTGTGAATTCATATTCTATCCCAATGAAGAAACACAACTAATTTTTTTGGTATTTCAATTATATCCAAAATCATCATCACTAACTATACCATATCCCTTGTTGAGTTTAGAATAATTTTAAAGAGGTGAAACAAAATATCTATATGAATGTGTTTCCTAATTTTCAAAGGAAGCGTTCATATGAAAAGTCTCATGGGAATAAAAATCCATAGATCCTCATTCATCATGATAATCCCATGTCCTAATCCCCCATGAAACCACCAAAAAAGGCCAATCATTAAATGCAGCCCTATTTCTAGTATTCATTTTTCCCAAACAGTTTGTCGTATCATAATTAATATTGTTTTTTGTACTATATTTGTGTCCATGAACAAACTATTCGATCATTGATTTCATGGATATTTTGTGTATTTAATATTAAATTAAACATCATATTATATATTTTTCATTTTTTGGCATGACCATAATGTTATAATATAATAGATTAATTTATCCATTAATAATGTTGTGGTAGTTCCCCTCTCTGATGAGAACCCTTATGTTCTATGAGAGTATTCATAATATAATATTTCAGTTAGATTGCATAATATTATTATACACGTAGTATATAGGAAATTATGTGTGAGTACCCGTAAACATATTAGACTTCTTCTCTTGTATTACTCCTTTGGTAATCTCTATAATTTGGGATTAAGAGAATTGACCCACCAATAAGAATTATAAATGTTTTGGTGTCATCAAATATTCCTATCTATGAGTGTATTTAATGGCCATTAGACATTGTGATTATCATTAATGCATCACATAACTCGCACACTTAGATTTTATGAGGAAAACCATCAAACCATATGTTGGAAATAATTATGGAATGTTTGTTGTGTCGCATATGAAATTTTTTTAATTAACACGTCCTATAATTATTTTTCCCTTGCATATTTATAGAAGATGATATTTGGAACCTTAGATTGTAATAGATTTGTCACCCTAAATTCCATGGCCATGGTGTAACGACTAGATAATTTCATGTAGTCAATTTATTATATATCAAATATATATATATGGTTAACACTTTCAAGAATCCCATTTTATGAGATTATGTGAAAATGGTATTTTATTACAGTGTTAGCATTCTAATGTATTTGAAATTATTTTGACATTATGTTCCTTCTCTTAGGTTCCTTGACCTGTTTCTAATCAGTTATCTTGGACTTTAGGTGAGCCCGCCTAAAGCCAACAAGATATAATAATAGAGTGTAACACACTCTGTGTCTCTTGAGGACTTGATTAATTTATAATTGAATTTAATTAATGGAATAAGTATTATTTTGAACAAAGTGGGATAATTTTATTTCTGATATATTGATTACATATATTAAATAATTAATTATTTACAAGACTTTGAAAAAAAATATATTTCTATTATTATATATTTAATAAATATTTATTTACAATTTTGTGACTGAAATATATATTTCATAGAATAAAATTTTTTTTTCTGGTGTTTAATAAATACAGGATGAGTTTGAATGGATCACAACCGTGGTTGTGGATAACATAATTGTTTACAAGTCAGTAAGTATTATTAATACATTGTGCGCAAGATGGCACACCCCAAAATAATTTTACAATTATTACTTTTTGTGTAATTGGATTTCATTAATGGTTATATATATATTTAACGACCATTATGTAATTAAATGTTGTAAATATTATCCCTTGTCATTAAATATACAGATGTTTTTATTGTGTAATGGTCCACAAAACCAATTCCATGATATGAAATAGATAATTAATTCACACAATGAATACTCTGTCGACTCCTCCACCTTTCTCCATATCAATAATATGAATCTCGGGAGATTATTTCTTAAATACTGAAGGAAAAGTAATCAAGAATGAGGAATTCAATATATTTGATTATCTGTGCTAGAACCCGGAGAATGATTTGTGTTGTTTAATGAACATTGGAGAACATGTGGGTCACTATTGGAAGGATTACACCCTTGGAGGATCAATAATGAAATGAATGAAATCCAAAAGGATCATGTGGGAAATCTACAATGATTACTAGAAAAATTACTAAGCCATGATATTTATTTCATATGACGTTATATAAAATAGCTATTAATTTTTCTTGCAAGATCCTTGTGCATGGTTTCGAGGGATGATTATTAAAAGAAATTATAATATAGCACCCACCAATGTTTGATTCTGCTATGCCTAGAACTAAAAAGTGGTGTCATATTTGTAATGATAAAATATAAAATTATTTATTTGATTGTTAATATGTACACAATTCTGGTTAGATTAAATTTCAAGTTATACGTTCCTTAATCCTATTTAAATTATCATTTTATTGACATATTAATAATTTTTAATATTTATTTCATTTTCCTAAGGGGGTAATAAATATTGAAGAAATTTCGAAAATGGTATCAAGATGTTCTAAATTGTTGGCTAGTAAAACTATGTTACCCTACATCCATCCAGAGCTTCCATTATATTGTAATGTAAAATGTATATTGATTTTCCGCCTAATTAAAAATATGTCTTTCTTTTATTGCACATAATGTGTTGGTTGGTCCAACCTGACACATTGAAAACCAGATACATGATGTTTAATTGGCATGTAAGCACCATTTAGTCCAGATGAATCACCACACTGATGCCCCAATCATGACACATGGATGTACGTCAACCGAGGTACATGGTGTGTAGTTGTATGTACACACTGTACTGTCTTCCAGTAATGGAAAAAAGTAACATGTCATTAAATTTGAATTTGATTCACTGAAAACATATTTTACTATTTATCACAATGTTTTGTCTTTTACAAATTAATAATGATTTTAATGAATTTTAGAATGATCAATTAATTTATTGTAATTAATATTTAATTAATTGTTTGGCTGTTTATTTTCCTTGAATTCCATTAATTATCAGAATCACCCAATAAAACATTATTATCATTTATATCAAAGATAATTAATTAATTTATTTAATTAATTAAATAATACATGCATGTTTATTTTAAATAATAAGATAAGTAACAAATTAATGACAACCATTTACATTGGAATATTCATTGAATGTGTGACCATTCATGAGCTTGGTAAATACTAATGTATGTTTTGGAATTTTATTACATAAATATATTATATTTTTTTTGGCAATTAATTAATATTAAATTAAAATATGGAATGTTATTCATCCGTCTCTCCATTATTATCTAGGTCACATGTGTCTAATGATATTTTTATAATTCACATTAACAAATTTTTTAGTTCCACTCACATGCATGTGAGTAATAAATATTTGTAATTAATGTATCAACCCATAGAGATTCATGAACGATCATAATGTAACCATCATGAATCCAACTCATTGATACATAGGTGGGCATCTTGATGGTTGTAGCTGATGAAAAATTCGATATAAAGAGTTATGTACTTAGGGAATTGGTTAATTTACAGTTCTATCATTCTATCAACCATTAGATAATCCCATGATAGGTTCAGTTCATAAAATATATTTTTTATAATTCATTGAAAATATATTAAATGATATTGTACCATGACCACATAAATGAATGATTGAACATTCTAAAGTCTTAATTTAAATAAAATTGATTATGAATATAAGTTTTAAAAAATCATGGTTAATTAATAAATTAACTGTCCTATAATATATTTACAAGACTGGTATATGATATAACATGATAAAATGTATTCATAATAAAATAAAATAACCCATTTCAATATTAATTCAGAATTATAATTTTGTTTCTTTATTAGGAACAAAAATCAAGAGAACTATGTGTTTGAGAAACCATTTTTTGACACATAAATTTATTAGGGATGTTCTTATGAATGTTTCAAATTGACATTACCATTTAACCTCAAGAATATTATCCTTTTCTATTCATCGTTTAATTTATATTCATGTTTTGAGAAAATCGATGAAATTATTTATATACTGTAGTTTCCATTCAAGGGACTAAGGAGAAGCAAGCCCACAATTGGCAATGTGGTACCTACCCAAATACCATCATAACAATATGATTAACCCTTGTTGATGTAATTTAATGGATAATATAGATCATTTATACTTGAATATTCTAGAAACTAGATATTACATGTTAAATAATGAGGGATACTATGAAATGTTATAATAGTGGGGGGATTAATTAAAATAATTACTTATTTCTCACAAAATATGTATTCAAGAAAATCACTAATAAACAACTCGTTTAGTTTTAGAATAAAATGACAATATCACTATTCCTATGATCAATACTGGATAATTGAAATACAATTTTTTTAAGTATCTTCTATGAGTTGTATTGATGCCTTTGAGTTTTTTTAATCAATGAACATAAATATTAATAGGTAGAATCCTAAATGCCCAATGTTTCAACTCAAGAAGAAACTGATGAAGAACTCCAAACCTATAAAAAATATATGTAAAATTATGTCATTGTTAATGGGTTGCTGATTTCATATATTTCTAGTTAACTCATGAACACTTACAAAACATGGAATTTTATAACATGGTTAATAGCCTCTGTGTTCATTACTCAGATAGTGGAAGAAATTATTTTTTTAGATTTAAAAAACACTATTTATGATTATTCATGGAGAGTTTTCAAGTGTTTTTAATCACATAGTAATACTGATTTGATACATCAAACACTTAGTGGTTCAATAATTTAAAATCCCCAAGGAACTAGGAACCGTTCTCATTTTGGAATACATCCCCCAAATTGTCTCCATCATTTATGGGAATTTTAAAATGGAAAAACTTTAGAGGACTCTACCACTCCTTCTTATCATCATTATTTAAATAGATATAGATATGAGGAGTGAAAATCCCTCAATTCATATGACGAACCATTGTAAAGAGAAAGAAAATATAATTTAGGCCAATGATTTGACACGCTCATCCCCAATGAAGATCATCAATTTAGAAAAAATGTATTTGGACGATTTATGATCCTCATATGGAATAAATAGTATCATTTTGAAAATATAATCAGAGCTAAAGAATCAAGGAAAAGCTACAAGCGTGTTTGATGTTGGGGCCAATTTATGCATTTCTAAAAATTTAGTATTAGATACAACTTTTGGTGCTCACATATGTATTCAATTATATGAATAGAGTGTTACAAAAATATTATTTTAGAGGAGGTTGATCAATGAGAATCCAGTAGAGATAAACTAGTTGATGTTTCTATTGTATCTAAAACCTCAAATTACCAATTGAAATGAGCATAGTCTTAAATTGTAATTATTAAATTTCGTCATTTAACAGCAACATAATTTCTGTATCCAGACTTGATAAAGATTGATTTGTTATATAATTAGGAAATAAGTATTTATTATTTTAATGATGTCATATTTTATGGTAAGGAACATTTACATAACATACATTATGTATCAAATTACACAATCTTATTGATGCAAATTTGTTAATGATGTTATTCACCTGAATCAAACCACACACATTATTGGAATCACTTGATATGTCATCTAAATGAAAAAGTAATTAAATAATTACAAATATATTGACCAATAAATTCTTTTGAATTAAAACCACATGTTGCATGTCGTGCCTATTTACTAGGGGAAATGACCAAATCCCCATTTATTGGGAATGGTTAATGTTCTAAATTACATCATTAATTTGTTTTTAATGATTTTTGTTTACTATTTACTATGATTTTATGTGTGTGTTCTCAAAATTGATAAATTTTAATAATGAATTTAGTTAATAAATGTATATTTACTTAATGATATATAATTTGGATTCTTCTGATATATTCTAGAAATACAACAAGGAACATGAAAAACATCATTGTAGGATGATTATTAAACATTACTCAGGCCGAGGTGGAGAATATTATAACCGATACATATTTGATTACATTTTTTATGATTGGATACTATAGAAAATTACTCTATCATACATTCCTATGTAAAATAGTTTATGTCATTGGAGGAACAATAACTTGTTGGACATGGTGAGATCAATGTTGATTCATGAAATTCATACATTCTCCTTTTGGGGATTTGTGTTAAAAATAGTGGCACACATACTAAACCAAGTACCAAATAAATTGATAAATTGAATTCCAATTGAATTTTGGTGGTAAATAGAACTAATGTTATTGATTTTACATGTTTGGGGCATTGAATAATTATTTATTGAATCACCAGGTAATAAACATTTACCATAAGGTACTTATATTAAATTTATAAGATAACCCATGGAATCAAGGGGTTATTAAATATAATAACCCTTAGTAAAAATTGTTATTGTGTAATTATGTTACATATTACTTGCGGGGGATCACATATCCAAAATAGATAGTGGGAGTAAGATAAAATTTGATGAATTTGCGTATCAAGGAATAATATTGTTGGAAAATGATCAAATTCATAAATTTTATAGGAAAGAAGGAACTATTAAAATTTAAAAAGAAATTAATAGAAGTAAAAGATAAGTCATAGATCCATTAAGGTATGGATATATAATAATTGAGTATTATGATGCATTATTCGAAGATAATAATGATCATTTATCCAACAAGGAAGCAGTAAGTGGCAGAAATATATCCATGTGGAAAGAATCAATGAATATAGAAATGTATTTCATGTACCATAACAATATATATATTTTGGTAGAACATAATGTGTATGAAAAGCCTATAGGTTTAAAATAGGTATTTAAGATGAAAATAGACATGGGAAAAAATTTATGCCTATAATGTGTGCCTAGTTGCAATAGGTTTACAACAACGTCATGGTATTGATTACGATGAAATCATTTACCAGTTTAATTTCTAAAATTAGTCAAAATTCAAAATTACATTGTAGATTATAGTGACCATGAGATTTGGAGAATGGATTAAAAAATATCCTTCCATAATAGGATTCATTAAGAATATGTGTACATTAAATAACCTAAACTATTTTGGACTCTAAAAGATTCCAATAAGATATTAATGTTACTCAAATATATTTATATCTTAATTCAATCATCCAGTCATGAAAAAATCATTTTGATGAATCCAGAAAAGAATTATTTTATAAACAATCACTGTAGGCCATGTGAATACAAATGGATTAGTGTTAGTGTAGCATATTTTTGAATAGTTAATGTTGATGACATTATCTATATTGGAAGTGAAATACTAGCATTACAATATATTACGTCATGGTTGAATAGATTCTGATCCATTATACACATGGAAAGGAACCATATTACACTTGGGATCAATATCCATCATGATAGATCCAAGTCGTTTCTTGTACATTGACAAAATTCATTCATTGAATATATATATTGATGAGATTCAATATTTAACAATCCATGATTTTATTATTTCAAGCATCACACGGCATTCATCATTTGATGAAAATGATTCCTCAGACTCAGGAGGAAAAAATTATAATTGGAAAGATTCCATATGAAATTGTTTTTGGGCCAGTCATATATTTTATGTTGTGTACTAGGTTAAAAGTCTCCTATGAATTAAGTTCATTTTTTAGATATCAATAGGATCCAGGTGACCGCCATTGGAAGAGGGCCCATACTCTTCTTATTTATCTAATTCATACCAAGATATGATACTGGTTTATTTAAAGGATGAGTAATTTTTAATCATAGGACATGTAGATTCTTGTTTTTAAACTGATCAATATGACATGATGCCACAAAGGGGATACATCTTCACATTAAATGAAGGTGACATGAGCTTGAAGGGCTCATAGAAGGTTGGGGATGCAGATTCAAATATATATTTCATGTACAGTGTAGTTCCATAGGAAGATAATGAATCGGGTTGATGCGCAATTTCATCCCAAATCATAAAGTGGTACCCATCCTTAAAAATCCCACCACACACTACTAAGACAATACTACAATAGTGTCTCTCACCAAAGAGTGAAGTTATTATTTTCAAATGATGAAAATACATCAAATTAATTATATCATAAAATAATTTTCTAATAGAGATGATGTTTTAGTGAGTAGTATTTCCATTGAAGAGAACATGAAGGTCAGCTTGACTAAATCATTGAAATAACAAAAACATGATTTTTATGTGAGGTCAAGTAGAATAAATATCTAATGAAGTTGGATATAGGAAATGTAGATTTAAAGAATAGTGTAGTAACTGAGGAAACTAGAGAATCAATTTGATGCACAATTTCATCCAAAATCATAATGTGGTGCCCATCCTTAAAGATCCCACCACACACCACTGAGACAATACAACATTGGTGGCTCTCACCAAAGAGTGATGGTCCTATATGAAAATGATGAAAAGACATCAAATGTATTATATATTGAAGGATTTTTCGCAGAGAGATGAAGTTTTAGTGAGTAGTATATCCATTTAAGACAACATGGACGTCACCTTGACTAAATCCTTGACACAAAAAAACATGATATTCAGGTGAGATCTAGTAGTGTAGATATAGAAGGAAGTTGGATCGAGTCAATTTGGGAGTTTTTTTGTAATAATTTTTTATATAAAATAGTATATACTTTTAATAAATTAATTTTTGATGAATTAAATAATAAATTAAACTTCTTATTATATATTGTTCATTCTTCTTCATGGCAAAAATGTAATAATGTCCATCGTAATTTCATACATTATTAAGGTCATAGTAGTTCTCTAATACGATGAGAACCATAATGTTCTATGAAAATATTCTTAATATAGTATTGTGGTTATATATCATACTATAATAAGACACATATTATATATACTGTTAGGTAAGAGTACTCATAACTAGATGATACTTCTTCTCTGGATGATCGCACATGTAAATCTTCATGATGGGATATTATGAAAACATACACGCCTTTAGTAATTTATTCATTTTTTGGTGTCATCCAATATTTATATATATGAGAATGTGTAATGGTTTTTATACATTATGATTATCATTGATTAATTTCATGACTCATGCACTATGATTTTCTAACAAAAAACACCACACCATATGTGGGAGGGAAGTAGGGAATGTTTGTTGCTTCAAAAATTACATGTCATTAATGGATAAGTGATGATTGTATTTTTTCCATGAATATTTGTGGAATATGATATAACATACAATTGATTGAAATAGAATTATTGCACTAAACTCCATGTGCATATTATAATGTTATGTTTATTTCATATAGTCAAAGAACGATGTATCAAGCATATTCATTGGCAACAACATAATCCATTCTTCATGGTGAGATTATGTGAAAAATAAATTATATTACACTATTTCTATCCTTATGATTGTGTCTACATTTAGAAATTATTATCATTCTATTGGATTCCTTCACCTGTTAATAGATATTAATCTTAGTCATTAGACATGCCAACCTAATCCAATAAAAAACAATCCTAGAGGGTCACATGTTATATGTTCATGGTGATCCATATTAAATTATATTTAATATTAATTAATGGAATAAATATTATTTTCAGGGGTGACGAATAAAAAAATTAATTTATTTAGATGATTATTAAAAATATATATATTTACTATTTTGTGAATAAAATATTTATTTAATAATGTAATGAAAATTGGGTGTTTTATAAATATAGGAGTTCGAATGGAGTAAGATAGTTTCAAGGTATAAAATTATTATTTAGACGTCAATGAATATTATTTATTCATTTTGCGCTTGTTGGAGCACCACAAAAGTACTAAAAAATGTACCCCCTTTTTCTTCTCTTTTTTTAGTGTCGTTAAAAGGTGGCACAACAAAAACATGTTTTTATGGAATACAAGACTTCTCCAGGGCATCCTAATTGGGATAAATCTCATCATCATCTCTATGTCATCGTATCTACTATCTAGAGGTTGCAGCGAGTACCATTGAAAAAAATTGTTCTAGAAAATTTCGATTTGATGGAACATGGAGGTTTTATCCCAAAAAAGGAGAAACAAACTTACTGATTTTGTTGGGAATTTTGTATAGTGGTATCCCAAGAATAGAATTCCAAAATCAAAACATGATTAGATATGGTCACTCTCATACCATCAGTACATCAAATACCTAACCAAAATTGATTGTTGATAATGAGGATCCATGGTACAAGCTTTCCATAATGTCTTCCAACACTCTTAAATCACTTCAGAGGAGGAATACCCATAATAACCCATGGATGACACATATTACGATGGATCTACTACAACCATCGTGGTTAGGTTCTGGTCTGTGTTGACCAAAAACAAAGAATTACTGTAGGAAGCATTGTCCTAACACCCAGTGTCAATGGGAATATACATGATCCTGTAAGAATCTTTGTACAATAGTGGTGGCAACATCAATAATGAAAACTCCACCAATCTGACTCGTGTTGTGATGAGGGTCGGGTATGGGATGCTAGAGGATAGTTGGAAATACTGGTTGATAAATAATTAGTGGGGAGATATGGAGGATTTCCAACACCTAATGATGGATTTGCATGTGGCCAACCAGAGGGGACTACGTACATGGCCACACAAAATAGACTATTGTTGTCGTCCACACCCCACTACAGCTGCATGTATATGTCATCACCCCATCTCACCTCAAAATTTTTGTTATCAACCAACATTTCTCACTATCCTCTGTCTTCCGAAACCCGACCATCATCACCACATGGGTAAGATTACTATAGCGGTCATCCTCGAAGGTGTTACCACTGTAGTGTTGGGGATCATGACCAACGATACTATGTATGAAGTCTAAAAAAACAAGATTTACCTAAAGTATTTTGATCACTGGAATTAATTTTATCCCCTAATGGATATTTTCCCTTAACTCCCTTGAATATAACATTTTTGATGTACCTATGATAATCACAATCAGGATACTTGGTATTCATCATTCCATGAAAATGAGTCTGTAGGACCATGAGGAAGGAAATATAATGGAAATGATAACATACACATGAATGATTGGGTAATTAATTTATGTTTTGTTATGTAATAAGATATATTTCACATATTCATTATGTGTGGTAGGAATATATCAAGAAAATATAGGTAACCTTAATTGGATTGGAGTCAAGTCTATGTTTATGTATTAGAGGGATGCTAGGGATATGTTCTTATATTATTATGGATATGAGGAGCAAGTCATCAAATGATACAGTGATTCATGATTCTAGACTGATCAAGATGACATGAAGTCACAAATGGGATACATCATCACAATGAGTGGATGTGTTGTAAGCTGGAAGAGCTCAATGAAGGATGCGCACATAGATTCTAAAACATAGTCCGAGTATATTGCATCTTATGATGTTTTTGAAGAATTGGTTTGGATGAAAAATAACATCTAAGATCATTATTTAGTGACTTTATGTAATGATATCATCATACTCTATTGTGATAATACTTCATCGGTGTCTCTGGAAAAAGAGAAAAGGTCACCTCAGGAGATGAACCACATAAGTCGAAGAATAATCTCTTGGGTTATTTTTTTCAGAGAGGTTAATATGGAATGGTTAGTATTTATGTATAAGGAAACATGGTGGATACCTTAACTAATTCCTTGAATCATGAAAAATAGAATTACCCTTTGAGGTTAATCAGACTGAATTTCGTAGTTAGTTATCTCCATTCCATGTGGGTGTTTTTATAGTTTGTGTCACGAAACTACCTGTTTATAAATTAATTACATGAATATTTTATGTAATAAATAATAAATTAAACATCTTATTACATATTTTTCATTTTTTGTCATTACCATATTGTAATAATGTACTATAATATTTGTCTCAAAGATAAGGTCATAGTAGTTCCCCCCTAAGATGATTACTATGAAGTGATTTGAAAATATTCTAAATATTTTATTGAGGTTATATAAAATATTATGACGGTTGTTAATTTAAATAAACCATCTTGTGTGAGTACTCATAATCATATTAAACTACTTATATTGATGTCCAAAAAATGTTATCTCTGTGATATGAGATTATGAGAACAGACCCTCATGTAGGAATTCTACATGTTTATATATAATTAGATATTCTTGTCTATGAGCATGTGTAATGTTTATCAGATTTTTATATTCTCATTAATTCTTGTCATGAATCACATAGTATGATTTGCATATGAAAATTTTCGTGCCATATATATTTAGGGAAATAGGGTATTATGGGTGCATCATGAATGAAATTTTAGTAAAGGATATGTCAAAAAAGGAATTGTACCATCCATAATTATAAAATATGATATCAAGGCCCTTTATTAAAATAGAACTATCACAATAAATTTTCTACTCATAGTGAGTTGTTGACTTTTCTTCAGATTGTCCAAGAATGATGTATCAAGCATATAGGTGAATGAAATTGTCATTCAGCCTGCATGATGCAGTAATGTGTTAGGGACATTATATTACAGAATGCGCATTCATTTGTCATTTTCATCATTATGACTTTAATTACTTCCTCACAGCTTCCTTGACCGGTTTTTAAACAATAATATTGGACATTTTGATGGTCCTTTTAATGCCATCAAGAATGAACCCCATAGGTTCGCACAATATTTGATTCTAGTGGTCTCGATTAAATTATATTTTAATATAAATAATAGAGTAATCATTATTCTCAATAATGATGAATAATTTTATTTTAGTTATATTGATAATATAAAATATATAAATATTTATTAACAATAATATGAATAAAATATATTTTATTTATTTATTAATTATTTCTGAAATTTTTTTTACTAGTTTGTGTTTAAAATAATTATTAAATTTAATAAAATATTTGTGTGCGTATTAGATAAATATAGGAGTAGTTGAAACGCACCATGATTGTGTCTATAGAAAAAATAATTATTTACCCATCAGTAAATATTGTTTATGCATTCAATTCATGTTGGTACTCCACAAAATAATAATATTGTTATTATTATTATAGTTCATGTGATTTCAATAATGGTTGTCATGAAATTAAATTTTGTAAGCAAAATCCCAGCTCTATAATTAGACGACATTGTCTTTTGAGTAATTCATTCGAATCCAATTCCATGTTTGAGAATATATAATTATTATGTACAATGATATCTCTCTCGACTCCTCCTACACACTCCCTCTTAATAAAGAAAACCCCCATAGAATAATTTTTTCAATAACAATGTTTCAGTGATCAAGAATGAAATATTACATTAATTCGGTTAACCATGATAGCACCTGGAGAATGAGTTTCCTTGTTTGCAAAACATTGGAGAACGTGTGGATCATCACTATAGCGATTATACAATAGGATCCTCACAAGTGCAATATAGAAATCTCAGAGGACCCACTCTAAAGATCAAAAATCATAAATGATGAATAATGATATACCCAAGTATTCTTTTCATCTGATATTAAATATATTAATTATGAATTTCAATGAAAAAATCCTCACTCATGGTTTCAAGTGATGTTATTTATATTAAATTTTAATATATCACCCACCATTGCATGCTTTTTTGGGCCAGAAACATACACGTAGTAGGATCACCTGAACCATTTTGGGACCTAGAATTCCCTTATCTATCTCAATCAAATTCGTGAACATTCAGATTACAGATAATAAAACATAAAACTCATCATAAATTCTCTATGACATGCTCAATATATTGACTACCACTATATAAAAAGGGTATTTTTTCATACATTACAATTAAATAAAATCTGAAGTCCAGTATAGACAGAGTCACAAAGTCTATGTGAATCATTCTATGATCCACCTCTATGAAGAAGTGATTTAAAAACCAAAAAATGCTACCTCGGTAGCTCGATCAGGATTTTCTAGAGTACCAATTGAAAAATAAATATCAAAACTATCTACATATTCCATAAAATCAAATTCAAAACATAAATTCAGACCCAAACATGAGCTCTTGGTTTGAAGATGGAAAATAGATTTTAATAAGGGCCCAACTCAGGGATTAACAAGGTCCCTAGATTAAGGGAGTCTTGACAAACCCTCATGTCATGCACTATAACACTTTGGAGGGGAAAAGGATATGGAAATCACCCCTACTAATGGGGTTACATTTCTTTTTAGTAAATCCAAAAACAGCAATGAGCCTCCATTCCATGTCCACTTCTTTCCAATATTTTTGACAAATTAACAAAACCACACTTACAATAATCATGAGTTTTCAAATTTTAAAACAATTCGAGAATCAAATCATTATTGACCAGAATGTGCATCAAATTAACTCATCAGAAGATATGCTTGAAAGTTCCATCCTTTTTCTGGGAATATCAAAACAATTTATCCCCATATATTAATTCATGATAGTGATATTTGAAAAATTGTGATTCAATTATGACCATATTCATCAAATGATCGTCAAAATTTGTCACCGGTCTGGGACGAGAGGGGAAATAGAAATTTTAATAGAATATCCTCTAATATTATGCCCCTAAGAGAAGAACATGTAAGGGTGTCTTATCAGTGATGCCCTAATGTGAGAAGAATCATAGTTGAGTGTGAAATGAAGGAGCAAGACCAACCAGATTAGAATCCACCAAGGATGACAAATTATAGGAACCATTAGTGGAACACATGAACAAATGATACAAACCCATCCTCCCCATACACTTTATTATTAATATTAATATATATATATATATTATAATCAATCTATTCATTTTTATAATTAATTATTTCATTAATTCATTTTATTAATTTTTTTGACAAATACATTTTTATATTTTATTTATTAAATTAGTTGATATTATTCGGACCATGATCTGCGTTAAAAGTAACTGGTAATGGATCCCATTATAGGAACTAAAAAATGTAATGGTAAAGGATACCATTTATTAGTGGTAGAAAAACAACGATAAAAGTTACCCTATGTCAGTGTTTGTTTTATCACTGATAAAATGGAACCATTATAACTTGTTTTCGAAGCATTGATATTGGAAAGTGATTTTAAATTCAATCTTTGTAGTATTAATAACATTTAGACTTATAGTTTTTTTGCTGATAATTTTATTCTGGAAAGTAATTCCATCAAATATTATTTATTTATTAATTTTAATTTAAAATAAATTTTTTAATATTAAATTTTTACATTTATATATAGATTTTATATATACTATATTTAATTAATATCATTTTTTAATAGAAAATTTCATGTTTTTAATCAGTAATGTAAGTTCCATGAAAATTAATTTTCATTTATTATATTTATAAAATTATTTCTACTCTAAAATAATTTTTATATTATAACTCTATTTCTTAGGTTTCCAGTTGATTGTACTAATAGTATATATTTTAATGGATTCCAAATTTAACTATTTGAAATATAACATCATTTTTGTATTTCAGTTGAACAACATTAAATACCTAAAAAATATAAACTAGTTACAATGGAAAATAGTTAATAAAATTCACTAAACCAGAAAAGAAATAAAAAAACTTCACATTAATAAACATACAATAATATAGATTATAAAAACGAATGTTGTAAAAAAACATAACATTTATTCATTAAAATATTTCGGAAACTCCAAAGACATATGATATATAATTTAAATTTAAATTTTAAATGAAAGCTAGGATATAAATACAAAACATATTAGTTTACTCAATATAAAAATAGTTTTGTAAAAATAATAAATTCATAATAAAAAGTGTTAATAACAATATTTGAAATAATAATAATAAAAATAAAAATAAAATATTAATAATTAAAAAAAAATTATAACAATTCGACTATATAGATCACTATTAATTGTTTAAATATGATAATTAATATTCATAAACAATAACATTATTATTATTTCCATCACATTATTATCATGAATTTCTTATAATGTGTTCATTGTAATGAATTTATTATAATGATATAATTATCAATTTATTCTTATTACTTGACATTATTATCATAGCTTTATTATTCATGTGAAGTTCCCAAATAGATGTATTTTTTTGCATCTATAAGGGCATGAATCCTTTAATTAATAAAAATAATTATATTGTTAATCATAAATATTATAAATAAAAAATAATATACATAACACACAAAATAATGATTAGTAAATTATAAAAATATATAAATATTAAAATAAAAATAAATTTTTTATATTTTCTAAATCTAAAAAAAAAGAAAATAATAATGAGAATAATAATGTGATATGTAATAATATTTTTTTGAATAAAAATTTATGAATACTAATAATATAATAATAATTCACATTAAAATATTTAAAAATATTATTTTCATGAAATTTATATAATGAATTTTCACACAAGAATTTATTAATCTCACTCTATTATTTATACTCATGATGCATGTATATTATAAAAATCTATGTGTATATATTAATTGTGGGTGTGGGTGACACTTATTTTAGGAGGGTGTAAACAACTTCTCACTCCTCGGAATCCACTTATGATTACATGTCATGGAACTCTTGATCGCACTAAAAACCATCATTTTTCTGGAACCCGCCAATGTGTTGGGTAGCCTGACCAGATTAGAATCCACCAAGGATGAAAAATTGTAGGCACCATTAGTGGAACACATGAGCAAATGATACAAACCCATCCTCCACATACACTTTATTATTAATAATAATATATATATATATATATATTATAATCAATCTATTAATTTTTAAAATTAATTATTTCATTAATTAATTTTAATAATTTTTTTTGACAAATACATTTTTATATTTTATTTATTTAATTAGTTGATATTATTCGGACCATGATCTGTGTTAAAAATAACGGTTAATGGATCCCATTATAGGTACTAAAAAATGGCATGGTAAAGGCTACCATTTATTAGTGGTAGAAAAACAACGATAAAAGGTACCCTATGTCAGTGTTTGTTTTATCACTGATAAAATGGAACCTTTATAACTTGTTTTCGAAGCATTGATATTGGAAAGTGATTTTAAATTCAATCTTTGTAGTATTAATAACATTTAGACTTATAGTTTTTTTTCTGATAATTTTATTCTGGAAAGTAATTCCATCAAATATTATTTATTTATTAATTTTAGTTTAAAATAAATTTTCTAATATTAATTTTTTACATTTATATATAGATTTTATATATACTATACTTAATTAATATCTTTTTTTAATAGAAAATTTCATATTTTTAATCAGTAATGTATGTGCCATGTAAATTAATTTTCATCTATTATATTTATAAAATTATTTCTACTCTAAATTAAATTTTATATTATAACTCTATTTCGTTTGTTTCCAGTTGATTTTACTAATAGTATATATTTCAATGGATTCCAAATTTAACTATTTGAAATATAACATCTTTTCTGTATTTCAGGTGAACAACATTGAAGACCTAAAAAATAAACTCTAGTTACAATGGAAAACAATTAATAAAATTTACTAAACCAGAAAAGAAATAAAAAAACATCACATTAATAAACATACAATAATATAGATTATAAAAACTAATGTTGTAAAAAAAGATAACATTTATTCATTAAAAGATTTCAGAAACTCCAAAAACATATGAAATATATATTAAATTTTAATTTTAAATAAAAGCAAGGATATGAATACAAAACATATTAGTTTGCTGAATATAAAAATAGTTTCGTAAAAATAATAAATTCAAAATAAAAACTGTTAATAACAATATTTGAAATAATAATAATAATAATAATAATAAATTATTAATAATAAAAAAAAAATTATAATAATTCGACTATATAGATCACTATTAATTGTTTAAATATGATAATTAATATTCATAAACTATAACATTATTATTATTTCCATGACATTATTATCATGAATTTCTTATAATGTTTTCATTGTAATGAATTTATTATAATGATATAACTATCAATTTATTCTTATTACTTGACATTATTATCATAGCTTTATTATTCGTGTGAAGTTCCCAAATAGATGTAATTTTTTTTGCATCTATGAGGGCATGAAACCTTCTTTAATTAATAAAAATAATTATATTGTTATTCATAAATATTATAAATAAATAATAATATACATAACACAAAAAATAATGATTAGTAATTTATAAAAATATAAAAATATAAAAATAAAAATAAATTATTTATATTTTCTAAATCTAAAAAAATAAAATAATAATGAGAATAATAATGTGATATGTAATAATAATTTTTTGCATAAAAATTTATGAATAAAAAAAAATTCACAATAAAATATTTAATAATATTATTTTCATGAAATTTATATAATGAATTTTCACACAAGAATTTATCAATCTCACTCTATTATTTATACTCATGATGCATGTATATTATATAAATCTATGTGTATATATTAATGGTGGGTGTGGGTGACACTTATTTTAGGAGGGCGTAAACAACTTCTCACTCCTCATAATCCACTTATGATTACATGTCATGGAACTCTTGATCGCACAAAAAACCATCATTTTTCTGGAACCCGCCAATGTGTTGGGTAGCCTGACCAGATTAGAATCCACCAAGGATGAAAAATTGTAGGAACCATTAGTGGAACACATGATCAAATGATACAAATCCATCCTCCCCAAACTCTTTATTATTAATACTAATATATATATATTATAATCAATCTATTCATTTTTATAATTAATTATTTCATTAATTAATTTTATTAATTTTTTTTGACAAATACATTTTTATATTTTATTTATTTAATTAGTTGATATTATTCGGACCATGATCTGTGTTAAAAATAACTGTTAATGGATCCCATTATATGTATTAAAAAATGGCATGGTAAAAGCTACCATTAATTAGTGGTAGAAAAACAACGATAAAATGTACCCTTTGTCAGTGTTTGTTTTATCATTGATAAAATGGAACCTTTATAACTTGTTTTCGAAGCATTGATATTGAAAAGTGATTTTAAATTCAATCTTTGTAGTATTAATAACATTTATACTTATTGTTTTTTTGCTGATAATTTTTTTCTGGAAAGTAATTCCATCAAATATTATTTATTTATTAATTTTAATTTAAAATAAATTTTCTAATATTAAATTTTTAAATTTATATATAGATTTTATATATACTATATTTAATTAATATCATTTTTTAATAGAAAATTTCATGTTTTTAATTAGTAATGTATGTGCGATGTAAATTAATTTTCATTTATTATATTTATAAAATTATTTCTACTCTAAAATAATTTTTATATTATCACTCTATTTCTTATGTTTCCAGTTGATTGTACTAATAGTATATATTTTAATGGATTCCAAATTTAACTATTTGAAATATAACATCTTTTTTGTATTTCAGGTTAACAACATTGAAGACCTAAAAAATAAACTCTAGTTACAATGGAAAACAATTAATAAAATTCACTAAACCAGAAAAGAAATAAGAAAAAAAATCACATTAATAAACATACAATAATATAGATTATAAAAACGAATGTTGTAAAAAAACATAACATTTATTCATTAAAAGATTTCGGAAACTCCAAAAACATATGAAATATAAATTAAATTTAAATTTTAAATGAAAGCTAGGATATGAATACAAAACATATTAGTTTACTGAACATTAAAATATTTTCGTAAAAATAATAAATTCAAAATAAAAAGTGTTAATAACAATATTTGAAATAATAATAATAATAATAAAAATAAATTATTAATAATTAAACAAAATTTATAATAATTCGACTATATAGATCACTATTAATTGTTTAAATATGATAATTAATATTCATAAACAATAAAATTATTATTATTTCCATCACATTATTATCAGGAATTTATTATAATGTGTTCATTGTAATGAATTTATTATAATGACATAATTATCAGTTTATTCTTATTATCATGACATTATTATCATAGCTATATTATTCGTGTGAAGTTCCCAAATAGATGTATTTTTTTGCATCTATGAGGGCATAAAACCTTGTTTAATTAATAAACATAATTATATTGTTATTCATAAATATTATAAATAAAAATTAATATACATAACACAAAAAATAATGATTAGTAAATTATAAAAATTAAAAAATATTAAAATAAAAATAAATTATTTATATTTTCTAATTATACAAAAATAAAATAATATTGATAATAATAATGTGATATGTAATAATAATTTCATGCATAAAAATTTATGAATACTAATAAAAAATTAATAATAATTCCCATTAAAATATTTAATAATATTATTTTCATGAAATTTATATAATGAATTTTCACACAAGAATTTATTAATCTCACTCTATTATTTATACTCATGATGCATGCATATTATATAAATCTATGTGTATATATTAATGGTGGGTGTGGGTGACATTTATTTTAGGAGGGTGTAAACAACTTCTCACTCCTCGGAATCCACTTATGATTACATGTCATGGAACTCTTGATCTTACTAAAAACAATCATTTTTCTGGAACCCGCCAATGTGTTGGGTAGCCTGACCATCCTGGCAGACATGTCTGGTAACTGCAACATTCCCGATCATGTATCCATGATGGTGAAGCATGATATCTTGTTGGAGGTGTAGGGTCAGAGAATCAAATATAATTAAGAAAAAAAGCAAAATTCTAATTTTTTCAAAATCCACATGGAGTTCATCATGGATTTCAACCTTAGTGGTAACCATTCCTACCGTATGGTATCCAAAAATTTCACTGACTTCAAACAAAAAAAATATGGGTTGTTAGTACTAAATAATTAATTTATAATCTCTGAAAAACCCTGATAATCAAGTGATTGTTCCTACCTATGCACCTGCTTGTGTAACCATACCTCCTATTGGATTTAATCCGGAGACCACTCCATTGCGCGTCTATACCTTTACCACTCACCCATCAAGTATGGTTCTCCATATAATGATATATAAATATATTTTTATGTATATATTTATTATTATTATTTATTTTTATAAGTGCGGTCACAATGCATTAGAATTTATATCAAATAACCGATTAACCAATGTATCATCCCAATCCAATTTCTCAATCACTTTGTCTAAATATTTAGTCAAACATTTTTTGATATGATCTATTTAGTGACAAAAAACTATTCATCCAACAAATTTGGACTAATTTTTCATTAATAAAAACAACATACACATAGAAAAATTATTTCATAATTGTTTTATTATTGTTCTATTGCAATCTTGTGTAACTCATTAACTCCATATTCATAATGTTTTATAAAATAATTACCATAAATTAATTTTTTATACATATCAATTCTAATGGGATCATTAAATATTCATCTAATACTATAAATAACTAAATAATCATAAGATATCCAATATCAATGGTGAATGTTATAGATATTTTTTTTTGATTAACCCCACATTTGATTGATTCAAATAATGTTAGCATGATTTGATGAAAATGGATAATTGTAGTTAATAAAAGAAATTTTCCAATACAGTAGGAATTTTCCCTTAAATTCATCCAATGGATGATGTTTTAGACAAATTTCATCCTCATCATATCAACTCAGGAGTAGTAATAATATAATTTCCTTCTTTAACAATCGTCCTCAATAACTACTATGAATCCACCAATGTTGAATGAAATACTCTATGAAGAATTCATCCATAGGATGACTACTGGTCAAATAATTTTGACCAAATTAAATGAGAAGAAGGATTAATCACAATAAAAAATTGTAATAATAAATATTTGGTGGATAATGATGATGAGGATCACAATAGTACTCCATTGTGTTCCCTAAAATGGGTAATGCAACCAAATTTTGAGAATTTCATGGATGGTAATTAGGGATTTCTATGGGCGTAACAAAAATGCATGGTTGAATAATTATCATGTTTTACATTTATTAATTTATAAAATATATTTTTTTATCATTGTGATACAGGTAACGATATAATTGTTAGTACGAATTCATGAGTGGTTTATGATTTCAGATAGGGTTATATTTTTAAAATGTTATAGAAAACTAGCTGAAAAATTTTGTGACTTGGGGGCAGCAAAAGATTTTGTTAACTAATTTAAAGAGGAAATTGATTTTGGGTAATTAAATTTTTATCATATTATATAATGGAACATTTAAATACCAAAATTAATATATTGGATTGATAATTTTTTTATGATGACAAGATAAAATTGATATATAATTTTTTACAAATATGAATGTGGAGATTGTTAACAATTAAAATAATGGTAAAATATCAATGAAAATTAATGTTGAATTTAGTATCCTATTTGAGAGGACACGAGGCTAAGGAAGACTCAAAATAATAAATTGGTGGTATGGAAAATGAAGATTGATTATCTCATACTACAAATACCAGAAATTCTAAAATCAATGAATAAAATTTCATTGGAAAATTTACTCCCATAGACCGGTAGGATACAATATGAATTTTCATGGAAATTTTAGTTCCAATGTACTTCAATGTATACAAATGGATGTGAAATAATTGTTCCTGAAGGCTTTCCATATGTTGGTGTTTACATTTGGAATCATGTTGTTTTTATTATGAAACAAATGATAAAAATACATATATGTTAAATAATTATTTGAATTGGATAAAGAAATAATAGTGGGCCTGATCTTTATGGATGGATAAATACTAATGAAATATATGTTTTTAGAGAGTTATATTTGAAAAATCATATACATCATGACTTTGAATCATCAACGGATGTTTTTACTCATATATTAAGAAGAAATAATATTTGAGTATGGGAAAAATAAAAATGTGATTCTTTTTAGATCATATGAGGTACGATTTCTAGAAGTATAAGATTTATGAGTGATATATTTTTCATAGATTGTAGGTGAATCAAGGAAATGATACCGAATAAATTTTCCAATCAATATATGAAAATGAGTTTCCCAAGTGATTTTAAATGGAATATTCCAACACAAAGACAATACCAACTACTACATGGAAGGTTTTCTCAAAATATGATGATTGCAAAGAGGTAGTTCGGATGTAAAATAGGTATTAGGAGCCCATTATACCTCACTGAATCATTATCCAATATTATTTGTGATATATATAATGTCACATTATAGAAATTTTTTCCAAAGGCGAGCCACATTGTATTCGGGAAGAGGATACATCAATATGTCCGAAAATATAAATTTTCATTTGATTGATAAAAGGGTCGTTCCACCTGAGATTTTAGGATTCATAGATATGGGAAGGGAAGGTTCAATGGGTAACCAAAAGGAAATTATATTTATAGAAAAACTGGTTTTCATTGGTGCCTTAGTTATTTTCGACCCTTGAAACATTCGAGCCTTTCAATGAAGCCTTTGAATACGTGGAGTTTTGATTGTAGCCTTGATTAGATAATGGATTGGACAACGAGTAATGCTAGAGGGAGGTGGATACAACACATTACTTTATATATCATGAACTATTTCGTGATGGAAAGTGTTCTTAAAGTAGATGGGACACATTTATCAACACATCCAAAAATGTTGATAAATACACCATTTATCAGTGCTATATTATTATGTTTTGATAAAATATATCATTATCAATCCTCTTTTATAACAGATATATCATTATCTTTATTATCTATAAAAAAAGTGATGATAAAGATTCCATTTATCTTCTAATATTACTAAAGTGTTGATTAAGGATTTAAAAATGTTATTATAAATAAAATATTTTGGAAGTATATTTATATAATTATATTTATATATATATTTTAATTTTAAATAAATATAAATATAAATATTGTAATTATATTTTTTATTTGAATATATTTTTATATTTTTATAATTATTTAAATATATAATTATATATTTATATTTATATAAATGCATTATTAAAAAAATATTTTTATCAATATAAATATTTATTTTATTATATATATATTATAAATATATATTTATATAAATAGAGTAAATATATTCATTATTTAAATATATTTATAATAATTTCATGATTTTTAGGATATATATTATTTTCTATTTATAGAAATATAAATAATTTATAGTAAATAATATGTATTTATAATTATTAGTACATGAATCTATAAATAAAGTAAATTTAAATTTATAAATAAATGTACATATAAATATTTTTTTACAAATATATTTTTATCATTGTTAATGTATTATTAATGTTAAGTTCAATCATGTTATAGATAACAGAAATTGAATAATTAAAAATGAGTAAACATTCAACATATTGGAAAAATTGAAAAATATTATTGTTGAAATATAAATTATAAAAAGTAGGGATCTTTATTGAAATAATGTTAAATACATATTGAAAATATTAAAAATTTAGTAATAAATGCACATAATAAATAAATGACATTGACTAAATTACCAAATGAAAAAAAATTCAAAAAAAAATTATTTTATAACTATCTTTAAAAAAGTAAATAAATTAATAAATTAATTTTACCATGATTAAATAAATTATTTATTCCATATATCAAGTTGTAATGATATTCTTAAATGAATACTACATTTTCAATAAATTATATAAATATTAAGTGTATGTGTTTCTATATAATATATAGATTATTACCAAAAAAAATTATTGATTCATTATATATAAAACTAAATTAATTATGTATAAGGGAAATCAATATATCACACATTTGATCTATATTAAATTGAAATATCAAACAAAATTGAATTATTTCAATTACTCGATGTAATTATTCAGCTTTTTAAAGTCATATGTATTTTTCTGATCTTATTTCAAATTGATCATTATAATTCTCATATGGTTCTCCAATCAAAACTACAACCATGATCTCATGTGCGACCTATAGTGCAATTCTCTCCAAATATCACTACTTTTAGAATTACACATTCAATGTCAGCATCATCCATGTCATTATATTCTAATCATGTCTCCACCTTAGTATCCCAATAATCATATATGTGTCTTCATACATGATGTTTTGGAGAATCACCATGTTTCTATGACATTCATTATTTCCAATTACCCACCTACTCGTCATCATATACTTCATAGTTGTTTTTAATCACTGGAGTCAACTCCATATTTTCTAAATCCTCATGAATGTAGTTTGTATCATTGTTAGATTTTCTAGAGAGGTAACAACATCCAACATTGAACACTGTAGGGGTTCAACAGAATCATAGTCTCCAATTTATTGACATAAATTATTATTGTGAAAATAGTTCACATTAAAATAATATGATGTCATAATTTTCCATTCATTTAATTTACAAAATAAAACACTGTAGAATAATTATTCATGACTTTTGACATCTGTATTTCATGTGGATGTACATTTGATGCCAATTAAATCACATTGAGTGTAAATTAAATCTCCTATTTCATTGATGTCATAAAAATTATCGCCAATGTCCCCATAATAGGATAAGTCTGAAAAATATGTACTTCATTCTTTTTTTATTTAACATGGAACGAACATGACATACATAGATGTTCATGATCTGGTTTATGATCATACAATTGATTCAATGTAACTTCATCAATGGATTGTGTATTTGTTTCCACATAACAATTATTAGTTATTTCCATTGACATATGGGACAAGAGTTTAGTTTCATTGTCTAGGTGATATATGGACTCCACCATGAGATCCCTAATAGGTTAACAACTACAGATGGTGTGCTCTGTGCATTCATGTTATCTACCAAAGAAGTAACACCAGTAATTTATTTTGAAATTAAATTATATCCCAAATAATCATCACTAACTTTATCATATCCCGTATTGATTATAGAGTAATTTTCAAGAGGTGAATCAAAATCTGTTTATGAATGTATCTCCAAAGTGTTAAAGGAAGCATTCATATGTGAAGGCTCATTGGAATCTACATCCATAGATCCTTATTCATCATGATTATACCATGTCATACTCTTCCATGAAACCACCACAAAAGGCCAATCATTAACTTCATCCCTATTTATAGTAATCAGTTTTCCAAAATCGTAAGTTGTATCATCATCAATATTGATTGTTGTGATGTTCTTGTTGTGCTTGACCCAACTATATGAACATTAATTTAATGAATATTTTTTGTATTTATTATAAAATTAATCATCATATTACATATTTTTCATTATTCTTCATGACCATAATTTAATAATTTCATATATTAATTTTTACATTAATAATGTCATGGTAGTTCCCAACTCTAATGAGAACCCATTTGTTCTATGAAAGTACACTTAATATAATTCTTCGGATAGATTGAATACTATGATGGGACACATAGTATATAGACGGTTATGTGTGAGTACTCATAAGCATATTAGACTTATCCACATGAAGTACTCATTTGGTAATATCTAGAAGATTGATTAAGAGAATAGAACCAGAAATTATAATTATTAATGTTTTGGTGTCATCCGATAGTCCTATGTATGGGTGTGTTTAATGGACCTAAGACATTGTGATTATCATTAATGAGTCACAGAACTCGCACACTTAGATTTGATAAGGAAAACCATAAAACCATATGTTGGAAATAAATATGTAATGTGGGTTGTGTCACAAATGTCCTGTTATTAATTTAAAATTCATCTAATTACTTGTCCCTTTCATATTTATAGAAGGTGTTATTTGGAAACATTGATTGAAATTGATTTTTCAACCCAAATTCCATGGACATGGTGTAACGACTAGTTTAATTCATGTATTCAATGAATTATGTATCAAATATATATATTGTTAACACCTTCAGGAAACCCATTTGATGAGATTATGTGATAGTGGTATTTTATTACAGTGTGAGAATTCTTATGTATTTGACATTATTGTGACATTATGTTCATTCTCATAGGATCCTTGACATGTTTCTAATCTGTAATCATGGAATTTAGGAGAGCCTGCCTAATGGAAACATGATAGAATCCTAGAGTGTCATACACTCTGTGTTTCTTGCGGACTTAATTACTTTCTTATTGAATTTAATTAATTGAATAAATATTATTTTGAATAATGTGGAATAATTTTATTTCTGATATATTCATCACATAAATTAAATAAATAATTATTCACAAGACTGGGAACAAAATATATATATTTCGTTTATTTTATATTAAATTAATATTTATTTACAAATTTCTTAAATTAATATTTATTTAATAGATTAAAATATTTTTTCCAGAGTTTAATAAATACAAATTAGTATGAATTGATCACGGTCATGTCTGGGGATAAAATAATTGTTTACGAGTCGGTAGGTATTATTAATACATTTTCCAAAAGTTGTCACACCACAAAGTAATTTTACTGTTATTAATTATTTTGGCATTGGATTTCATTAATGTTCATAAATATATTTAATGGAAATTATGTAATTAAATGTTGTAACTGAAATCCCATCTATATAAATATACAGATGTGTTTATTGTGTAATTGTATAGAAAACCAACTCCATTATTGAGAAAAGATAATTAATTCACACAACGAATAATATATTGACTCTTCCACCTCACTCAATATCAATAATTTGAATATCAGGAGATAATTTCTTCATTACTAAAGAAAATGAGATCAAGAATGAAGAATGCAATATATTTTATTATTCGTGCTAGAACCTTGAGAATGAGTGGAGTTGTTCAAAGAAAATTAAAGCACATGTGGGTCACTACTGGAGGGATTCCACCCATGGAACATCAAGGGAGGAATGAATGCAATCCAAAAGGGCCTTTTCGAGAAATTAACAATGATTATTGGAAAAATTACTAATCCAAGCTATTTATTTCATATGATGTCAAATAAAACTGTTACTAATTTTCCCCGCAAGATCCATGTTCATGGTTTCGAGGGATGATTATTTAAAAAAATTATTCTATATCGCCCACAAATTTTTGCTTATGCTATTCCTAGAACCAACATGTTTTGTAATATTTTCATTGTTAAAATATAAAATATTGTATTTAATTTTTAATTTGTACACAATTGTAGATATATTTTATTTCATGTTATACATTATTTAATCGTATTTAAATTAACATTATATTGACATATTATAAAAAAATTATATTTATTCAATTTTTCTAATGAGGTAATTAAAATTTAAGAAATACCAAATACTGTATCAAGATGTAATAAATCATTGGCTTGTACGAATTTGTTACGCTGCATGCAGCCAAAGTAGCCACTATATTCCCATGTGAAATGAATCTAGATTTTTCAAGTAATTTAAAAAATGTGTTGTTTTTATTGCACATCATGTGTTGATTGGTCCAATATAGTTCATTGAAAACCAGTTACATGAAGTGTAATTGGCATATACACACCATGTAGTTTTGTTGAGCCAACACACCGATTCCCCAGGGATGCAACATGGATGTACGTCAACCGGGGTACATGGTGTGTAGTTGTATGTACACACTATATTGTCTCCCATTAATGGTAAAAATTAATATGTCATTAAATTTGAAACAGTTTCACTAACACCATATTTTACTAATTATCACATTGTTGTGTGTTTTCCAAATGAAAAATGATTTTGATGAATTTTATAATGATTAATTAATTTATTGTAGTGAATATTTTATTATTTGTTATTCTGTTTATTTTCCTTGACTTCAATTAATTATGGGAATCATCCAATATGACTGTATTATCGTTAATATGAAATATAATAATTTATTAATTTAATTAATTCAATAATCCATGCATGATAATTTTATATTATAAGATAAATAACAACTAAATGAAAACCATTTACTTTATAGTATTAATTGAATGTGTGACCATTCATGAGAATGGTCAATACATATGTATGTGTTGGCATTTGATTACATAAATATATTATATTTTTTTGAAATTAATTAATATTAAATTAAAATATGGAATGTTATGCATACCTCTCTCAATTATTATGGAGGTCATGTGTGTCGAATGATATTTATATAATACCCTTTAACCAATATTATAGTTCTAGTCACCTTCATGTTTGTAATAAATATTTGTAATTAATGTATCAACCCAAGGAGATTCCATAATGATCATATTGAAACTATAATGATTCCAACTTAGTGATACATGGGTGGCCATGTTGGTGGTTGTAGCTGATTCCAAATCAGAAATAATTAGTCATTTACTTTTTCCATTAGTTGATTTATTGTTCGATCATTCAATAAATCATTAAAAAATCCCAAGATAGTTTCATTTCATAAAATATTTATTTTGTATTATTCATTAGAAATATATTTAATGATTTGATACCATGACCACATAAATAAATTAATTAATTAAAAAAAGAATAATTTAAATAAAATTGACAATGAATAATTATTTTACACAAAATGTTTATTTAATCAATTATATGTCCTATAATATATTAACAAGACTTATACAGGATAATACATGATAAATAGTTTTCATAATAAAAGAATATCACAATTTATTATATTAACACTTAATTATAATTTCGTTTCTCTATTAGGAACAAAACTCAATAGAACTATGTGTTTGGGAAACCCATTTTTGACGCATACATTTATTTGGGATGTTCTTATTAATAATTCAATTTGAAATAACAATTTTACCTCAAGAATAAAATCCCTTTTGATACATGGTGGAATTTTAATTCATTTTTTGAGAAAATATAATACATAATTTATAGACTGGGGTGTCTATGAAACAGATTAAGGAGAAGCAATCCCACAATTGACAAAGAGTTTCCTACCAAAATTCCTTCAAAATAACATGATGAACCCTTGTTTTGGTTATGTAAAGGATAATATGGATCATTTGCAATTGAATATTCTAGAAACTGAAAGTTATATGTTCAATAATGAGGGAAATTATGAAATGATAATATATTGGGAGATTTAATACAAACAATTAATTATTTCTCACAAAATATGTAATAAAAAATCACTAATAATCAACTTGTTTATTATTATAATAAAATGAAAATCTTTCTATCTTTATGATAAATATTAGAAAATGTAAATATCATCATTGTAAGTAACTTCTAAGAGTGGTAAATATGCCTTTGGGGTTTTTTAATATATGATCATAAATATTATGTGCTGGAATCCTAAATGGAAAATCGGTCAATTCATGCAGCAAGTGATGAATATTTCCATGCCTATGAAAGGCATATTAAAAATTCAGTCATTGTTAAAGGTTTTTTGCTTTCATATATGTCTAGTGAACTCATGAAACATTAAAAAACATGGATTTTTATTACATGATTGATCACCTCCATGGTCATTAATAGGATAGAGGTAGAAATTAATTGTTTGAGATTTCAAAAACACACTTTATGATTATTCATGGATAGTTTTGAGTAGTTTTGAATCAAAAATTCAAACTGATTTAATACATCATTCACTTAGTTGTTCTATGATTTAAACTCCACAAAGAACTAGGAACTAGTCTCATTGTGGAATAACTCCCTCAACGTGTCTCCAATTTTTTGTTGTGAATTTTAATATGGAAAAAAATTAGAATACTCTACCACTATTTCTTATCATCTTTCTCTGAAAAGTTATAGATATGAAGCGTGAAAATCCATTGATCCATATGATGAACCAATTTAAAGAGAAAGAAATTTTATTTAAGTCCACATATTCGTCAGTCTCATCCACAAATAAGAACATCAATTTTGAAAAAAATATATCAGGATGATTTATGTTTCTCGTATGGAAAAAATCGATTCATTATGAAAAATTACAGAGAGCTAAACAATCAAGGAGAAGGTTCAGTTGTGTTTGTTGTAGTGTTCAATTTATCAACTTCTAAAAATGGTGTACTATATACAACCTTTGGTGCTCACATATGTATTCTATTATAGGAACAAAGTGTACCAAAAAATTAACTAATATGAAGTTTATCTATGAGAATCCAATATAGATTAATTTGGTGGTGTTGTTATTGGGACTACCACCTAATATTACCCACTGAAATGATCATGGTCTTAAATTGTTATTATTACATTTCCTCATTTAACAAAAAAATAATTTATGTATGTAGACTAAGTAAAGATTGATTCATAATATAATTTGGAAATAAGTATTTCTTATTTTAATGATGAAATTTTTTATGATAAGGAACATTTACATAACATACAATATTTATTATATTACACGAACATAGTGATGGAAAATCGATAATGATCTTTATTCACCTGAATCATACCACACCCATCATTGGAATCACTGGATAGGTAATATAAATGAAAAATAAAGAAAAAATTACAGCAAGATTTTTAATTAAATTATTTTGAATTTAACCCACATGTTTTATGGCATTAATGTTTACATTGGAAAATGACCAAATCCCCATTTAGTGGGAATGGTGAAAGTTCTAAAATAATTCATCAATTAGTTTATACTGATTTTTGTGGACAATTTACTATTTATGTTAGGGGTGGGTTCTCCAAATTCGTAACTTCTATTAATGTTTTTAGTAAATAAAGGTAAATTTATATAATGATATATATGTTGGATTCTATTGATAACTTCCACAAATACAAAAATGAATATGAAAAGCATAATGGTAGGATGATTTAGAAGCATTGCTCAGGGCGAGGTGGATAATATCACAAACGACATGTAATTGATTACTTATAGGAGGCTTGGATCCTATACCAAATTACACTTTCATACATGCCTATATAAAATATTTTAAGTCAATGGAGGAACCATAACTTGTTGGACAATGTGTGATCAATGTTGAATCATAAAATTCATCCATTCTCCTTTTGGGGATATGTGTTTTAAATAGTGTAAAACCTAATAAACAAAGTACCTAATAAATTGATAAATTGAATTCCAAATTAATTTTGGTGGGATAGTGGGAGTAAGATAAAATTTTACGAATTTGAGTATTAAGGAGAAATATTGTTGGAACATGGTCAAATTCCAAAAATTCCCAGGCAAGATGAAACTATTTCAAATTAAAAAAAATTCATAGGAGTATATGTTATGTCATAAATCCATTAAGGTATGGTTATGTAGTTATTGAGTATGGTGAGGCATTATTCAATGATAATAATGATCATTAATCCTACAAGGAAAATGTATGTGGCACAAATAAATCCTTGTGGAATGAATCCATGAATATAGAAATGTATTCCTTGTATAATAACTATCTATGGATTTTGGTAGAACATCTAGTGGATGAAAATCTTATAATTTGAAAATAGGTATTCAAGATGAAAATAGACATGGAATGAAAATTTATACCTATGTGGCGTGACTAGTTGCAAAATGTTTACCACAACATTAACGTACTGAATACGAAGACATCATTTACCAGTTTCAATGCTAAAATCCACCAAAATTCATCATTACATTGTAGCATACAATGACTATGATATTTGTCTATTAGATTTCAAGATATACATATTTAATAGGATCCATTAAGATGATGTGTACATGAAACAACCTAAACTATTTGGACTCCACATGATTCCAATAAGATATTAGTGTTGAAAAATATATATTTTTATTTATGCAATCATCCAGTCAATCGAAATTCATTTTTATGAAGTAATAAAGAATTTTTTTTACAAAATATGAATGTAGTCCATGTGAATCTAAAAGGATTAGTGGTAGTGTAATGTTTTGTTGAATAGTTTATGTTGAGTAAATAATATATATTGGAAATGAAATACTAGCATTACAATCTATTTCGTCATGGTTGAATAAATTTTGTTCCATTAAATACGTGGCGAGGCTAATTTTACACTTGGGATCAATTTCCATCATGATAGATTTAATACATTTTGTGGAATTTTTAAATGTAAATCCATTAAAAAGATATTGAAGATATTCAATATTTAACAATTCATTATTTGATTGTTTCTATCATCACATGGCATTCATCCTTTGATGAAAATGTTTCCTCCGTTATATGAGGAAAAAATATGATAGGAAAGATTCCATATGTAATTTTTTGGGTGAGTCATATATGTTATGATTGTTATGTACTATGTTAGATGTCTCCTATGCATTAAGTGCATTACGTATATATCAATCAGATCCAGGTGACCACCATTAGAGGGCGGTCATGACTCTTCTTAATTATCTAATTCATACTAAGATAAGATACTGTTTTATTGGAAGGATGAGGAACTTTTAATCATAGGATATGTAGATGCCAGATTCCAAACTAATAAATATGACATGATGTCACAAAGGGGATACATCTTCACCTCAAATGGAGATGTTAGGAGCAGGAAGGGCTCAAAGAAGGTTGTGGTTGCAGTTTAGATTGTAGATTTCATGAATAGTGAAGTATTTGAGGATGCTAAAGAATTGGTTTGGATGCCCAATTTCATCTGTAATCATGATCAGGTACCCAACAATAATGATCCCACCACACAAAACCGAGATAATACAACATTGGTGGCTCTAACAATAGAGTGATGGTCTTTTCAACAAATGATGAAAATATATCAAAGGAATTATATCTTGAAGGATTTATCTTAGGGGGATGATGTTTTAGTGAGTAGTATTTCCCTTCAATACAATATGGAGGTCACCTTGACTAAATCTGTGACACATAAATGACATGATTTTGAAGTAAGGTCAAGAATGATAAATGTAGAAGGATGTTAGATCTAGACAATGTGGGAGTTTTTTTGAATTATTTTTTTATAAAAAATTGTATTTAATTTGATTAAATTCTTTTTTGATGTATTAAATAATAAATTAAACATATTATTATATATTTGTCATTGTTATTCATGACCAAATTGTAATAATTTCCTTGATAATTTAATACATTATTAAGGTCATAATAGTTCTCTTCTATGATGAGAACGTGGATGTTCTATGAAAATATTATAAATATAGTTTTTTGGTTGGATATCGTAGAATAATAAGACACATAGTATATATAATGTTAGGTGAGAGTACTCAAAACTTGATGATACTTCTTCTCTAGATGATCAAACTTGGTAATCTCTGAGATGGTATATTATGAGAACATACACCCCTGTAGATATTATTCACGATTTGGTTTCATCATATATATTTATCTATGTGAATGTGTAATTGTTTTTATACATTATGATTTTCATTAATGCATTTCGTGACTCCCTCACTGGGATTTGATGACAAAAACCACCACACCATATGTTGGAGGGAAGTAGGGAATGTTTGATTATACAAAAATTACATGTTATTAATGGATAAGTGAATAATGTATTTTTCCAATGAATATTTATGGAATATATTATAACGGACCATGGTTTGATATAGAAATATTGAACTAAACTCCATGTCCATATTAAAATGGGCAGTTTATTTCATATAGTCAAAGAAAAATTTATCATGTGTACTGATTGGTGAAACCATCATCCATTACACTTGGTGAGATTAAGGGAAAAATATATTAAATTACACTATGACTATCCTTATGATGTTGTCTACATTTTTAAATTATTATCATTCTCTTGGTTTCCTTGACCTGTTACTAGATATTAATCTTGGACATCAGACATGCCAACCTAATGCCAGTGAGAAACAATCTTATAGGGTCACACACAATGTGTTCATGATGATCCCTATTAAATTATATTTGAAATTAATTAATGGAATATATATTTTTTTCATGGCTGAGGATTAATATTATTTAAGTAATATTGGTTTCATAAGTTAAAAAAATTATTATTGATTGGTCTAAAAAAAATATATTTATTTATTTTCATGATTTTTAATACATCTATAATTACAATTTTTTGGATAAAATATTTATTTAATAGTTTAAAAAAATGGGGTTTTAATAAATATAGGAGTTCGAATGGAGTAAGATAGTTTAAAGGTACAACATAACTATTTAGAAGTTTATATATATTATTTATCCATTTAGCGCATTTTGGCGTACCCCAACAGAACTGAAAAATGTACCCCCTTTTTATACTCTTTTTTTAGTGTTGTCAAAAGGTGGAACTAGAGAAACATGCTTTTCTGACATACACAACTAGTTCAGGTAATCATACATGGGCTAAATCTAGTCGCCATCCCATTGTCACCCTATCTACTATCTGGATTTGTCATAGAGTACTGTTGACAACAATGTTCTAGAAAATTTCGGTTGGATGGAACATGGAGGTTTTACCACGATAATGGAGAAACAAACGTGCTGATGTTGTTTGAAAATTTCTATAGTGGTATTCCAAGAATAGAACAAAAAAATAAAATCTTGATTAGATATCGTCACTCTTGGATCATAATAACATAAAATTCAAGACAAAAAATGACGGTTGATATGGAGGATCCATGATACATGCTTTCCGTAATGTCATCCAGCACCTGGGAATCGCTGTAGAGGATGATTACCCATAATAACCCATGGATAACACCTGTAACAATGGCTCCACTATAGCCACCATGGGTGAGTTGCAGACGGCGTTGGCCAACAACAATGAATTACTTTTGGAATCCATGTCCTAACAACAAGTGTCTATGGGAATAGTCATGAGTATGTATGAATCCATGTACAATTGTGGTGGCACCTTCAAGAACCCCAAATACACCAATCTGACCTGTGTAGTGATGAGGGTCAGGTATGGGATGGTAAGGGATATTTGGAAAAATATGGTGATAAATAATTTGTGGGGAGAAATGTGGGATGACCAATAAAAGATGATTGGGTTTCATGTGGTAAACCTATGGGGTATACGTACATGGCCACACCATATAGCCTCTTGTTGACATCCATGTCCCTCTGTAGCTTCATGTATATGTCATCAACCCATCTCTCCTAACAAGTTCCAAATCATCCAATATTTTTCACTTTTCTCTTACATCCCATACCCAACCATCATCACTACATGGGTAATATTACTATAGTGGTAATCATAGAAGGTTCTACCACTATAGTCTTGGGGATCGATCCTAATGATAATATGTATGTAGTCTCAAAATAAACACGATTCACCTGAAGGACTTTTACCACTGGAATTAATTTTATCACCTGAAGGAATTTTACACATCACTCCCATGAATATACCATTTTTGATATACCAATGATATTCACAATCAAGATACATGGTATTCATCATTCCATGAAAGTGAGTCTGAAGACCCATGAGGAATGAAGTATAATGGAAAGGATAACATACAAATGAATGATTGGGTAATTAATTTATGTTATGATATGTTCAAATATATATGTCACCTATTCATTATGTGTTGTCAGAATATATCACGATAATTTAGTGACTGTATGTAAAGATACCATAACACTCTATTGTGATAATACTTCATTGGTGTCTTCGAAAAAAGATCCCAGGTCACATCAGCAGATGAACCACATAATTGGATGTATAATTTATAGAGTTATTTTTTCTAGAGAGGTGAAGATGGAATGTTTATTATTTATATATAAGGAAACAATGTGGATACCTTAAATAAAACCTTGACTCAGCACAAACAGAATTACCATGTGAGGATTAGCAGACTGAATTTCGTAGTTAGTTATCAACATTCCATGTGGGAGTTTTTATATTTTGTGTCAATAAAATATCTGTTCATAAATTCATTACATGAATATTTTATGTGATAAATAATAAATTAATCATCTTATTACATATTGATTATTTTTTGGTGTAATTGTAATGTAATAATGTACAACAATATTAGTCTCAAGTACAAGGTCATAGTAGTTCCACCCTTTGATGAGAACCATGAAGTGATTTGACAATATTCTAAATATTATATTGAGGTTTTACAAAATATTATGATAGTATAAATTTTATATTGATCATCATGTGTGAGTACTCATATTTATATTATAATACTTTTCATGATGTTCACATAAGGTGATCTCTATGATGAGATATTATGATAACACACCCGAGAGTATGAACTCTGCAATATTTCATGTAGTCGAATATTCTTATCTAAAAACAAGTTTAACTGTCCTCAGATTTTAATATCCCCATTTATTCATGTCACGAATCACACACTACGATTCACATATGATAATTGTCATGCCATATATATGAGGGATGTTGGTATATCGGGGGCATCATGAATGAAACATTATTAATGGATATGTAATGAAATGAATTATACCATCCATATTTATACAAGCTGATATCAAGGCAGTTTTAAGGAAATAGAACTATCCCCCTAAATTCTCTGTCCACAGTGAAATGATGAGTTTACTTTGGATTGTCATAGAATGATGTGTCAAGAATATAGGTTGATGACATTGTCATGCATCATGCATTATGCAGTAATGTGGAAAAGATATTAGAATACAAAATGGTAATTCTTATGTCGTTTTCATAATTACTACTTTAATTTCATTCTCTCAGGTTCCCTAACTTGTTGTGAAAAAATAATATTAGACATTTGGAGGTTCATCCAAGTGAAAACAAGTAATAATCCTTGAGATTAACAAAATATTTGTTTCTAGTGGTCTCGATTATATTCTATTTTAATATAGATAGTGGAAACATTATTATTCTCAACAATTATGAATAATTTTATTTTAGTTATATTTATTATATAATATATATATATATTTATTCAAAATACTATAAAATAAAAATATTTTATTTTATTTATTAAATATTTATTTACTAGTTTGTGTTCAAAATATTTATTCAACAGAATAAAATATTTTTGTCGGTATTCAATTAATACTGGAGGAGTTGAAACGCACCATGACTATTTATAATGAAACAATAATTATTTACAAGTCGGTAAATATTGTATATACATTCAATCCATGTTGGCCCAACGCAAAATAATAATATTCTAATTATTATTATAGTTAATGGGATTTCAGTAATGGTTGTCGTGAAATTAAATTTTGTAACCAAAATCCCATTTATATAAATAGACGACTCCGTATTTCGTGTAATTTATTCAAAACCAATTCCGTGTTTGAGAATATATAATTATTATGTTCAATGATATCTCTATCAACTCTACCTCCACTCTCACTCTTAGAAATGCGAACCCTAATAGAATAATTTATTCAATTCCAAAGAATGAGTGATCATGAATGAAAAATTATAGCAATTTGGTTAACCAAGGTAGCACTCGGATAATGATTTTTCTTGTTTTCAGACCATTAGAGAACATGTGGATAATCACTATAGGGATTATACACTTGGATCCTCACAAGTGCTATACAGAAATCTCAGAGGACCATTTTGAAAGATAAAAAATCATAAATGAAGAATAATATCTTTCTTAAGTATTTATTTCATATGGTATTAAATAAATTAATTATTAATTTCATGGAAAAAATCCCCACTCATCGTTTCATGAGAATATTGTCAAAATGAATTTTAATATATCACCCACCAATTCATGCTCTTGTTAGGCCTGAAACGTACAAGTAGTACGAGCACCCAATCCATTTTTGGGCCATGAAGTCGCTTATCTACCTCAAAAAAATCATTAACAATCAGATTTTACATAATAAAACATAGAACACATCTTATATTTTTTATGGCATGCTCAATGTAATAACAACCACTATAGCACAATGGTATTTTGCATTAATTACAATGATATAAAATATAAATTCAATTGTATCTAGAGTCACAAAATCATTGGGAATCTTGCTATGATCCACCACTATGAATAAGTAATTATAAAACCAAAAAATTCAACCTTAGTAGCTCGTTCATGTATTACCAGAGTACCAATTTAATCCAAAATGTCACACAATATCTACGGATGCCAAAAAATCAAATTTAAAACATAAATTCGGACCCAAACCTGAGGTCTTGGTTTGTGGATGTAAAATTGTTATTAACAGGGGCCCCAATGATGTATTCACAAGGTCCCTAGATTGAGGGAGTCTTCAAAATCATTAATTTCATGCACTAAAACTCATTAGACGGGAAAATGATGTGTAAATTACCCCTCCTAACGGGGTTAGGTTTCTTGTCAAGAAATTCAAAAATAGAAATGTCCCGCCATTCCATGTCCACTTCCATCCAATAAATTTTACCAATTAAAAAACCACACTTACAATAATCTTGAATTATCAACATTTAGATATTTCAAGAATCAAATATTTATTGACCCAAATTTGAATCAAATTAACTCATCAAAAGATATGCTTGAAAGTTCCTTCCTTACTCTGGGAATAGAAAAACTATTTATCCCCATATATTAATTCATGATTGTGATAGTCATCAATTTGTGATTCCATTATGGTCATATTCATCAAATGATCATGAACATTTGTCACCGATATGGAATGAGAGGGGAAAATAAATTATAATCGAATATCCTCTCATCATATTCCCCAGAGCAAAGACCATGTAGGGGTTTAGTATTGGTTATGCCCTCATGTAAACAGAATAATAGTTGTGGGTGAAGTGAAGTAGCAAGCACAACATGATTATAATCCACCACATATGACAAACCCTAGGCCCCATCAGTGGAACACATTAGCATATGATACAAACCCATCATCCCCATATAATTTATTAATAATACTAATTAATATATATTATAGTCAATCTATTCATTTTTTAAGTAATTATTTCATTAATTAATTTTATTAATTTTTTAATGATAAATACATTTTTATTTTTAATTTATTTAAATAGTTCTTTTTTTGGACCATTATCGGCGCTAAAAACAACTATTAATGGATCTAATTATGGGTAATAAAAATTTCCTAGTAAATGGTACCATTTATTAGTGTTAAAATACAATGATATATGGTACCTTATATTAGTCATTTTTTTATCACTGATAAATGGAACATTTATCACTTGTTTTCAATGCATTGATATTTCACAGTGCTATTAAATTAAATCTTTGTAGTATTGATAACATTTATACTTGTAATTTTTTTGTAGATAAAATTTTTCTGTAAATTAATTGCATTTAATATTCTTTATTAATTACTTTTAATTAAAATTAAATTTTTAAATATTTTTTTTCTAAAATTTTATTTAGAATCTATATATACTATATTATATGTGTATAGTTTTTTGATTGATAATTTCATATTTTAAATATATAATGTACATTCCATGTAAATTTATTATAATTTATTTTATTTATAAAATTATTTCTATTATAAAATCATTTTTATATTATAAATCTATTTCTTATGTTTTTAGTTGATTGTAGTAATTGTATATATTTTCATGGATTCCAAATTTATCTATTTTAAATATAACATATTTTTTGTATTTCAGTTGAACAACACTGAAGACATAAAAAATAAACTCAAGTTACAATGGAAATCCATTTTATAAAATTGACTAAACCAGAAAACAAAAATTAATAAAAAAATCATCTCACTAATAAGTATACAATAATATATATAATAAAAGAAAATATTGTTAAAAAAATAATATTTAGTCATTAAAATATATTGGAAACACCAAAAACAAATGAAATATAAAATATTTTTAAATTTTAAATAAAATATAGGACATGGACACAAAACATATTTGGTTAATAAATAAAAAAATAGTTTCATAATAAAAATAAATAAAAAATTATCAGTATTAATAAAAATATATTAATTCATAATAATAAAAATAAAAATAAGTTATTCATAGTTAAAAAAAATATTAATAATAATTCGACAAATATAGATGACTATTAATTTTTATATTATGATAATTATTATTCATAAATAATAACATTTTTATAACTTTCATCATATTATTATCATGAATTTATTATATTGTGTTCATTTTATGAATTTATGAAAACGAAATAATAATCATTTGATTCTTATTATCCTGATATTATTATCCTAGCATTATTAGTCTCAATCTATTTTTCATAGTCAAGATGCATGTATTTTCTATAAATCCATGTTCTGATATAAAACATGGGTGTGGGTGATACTTATTTAAGGAGGGCGTGAACAACTGTTCACTCCTCAAAATACACATAAAATTAAATTTCATGGAACTCTAGATCATCGTACAAAAACATCAATTTTGTGACACGCCCTAGTGTTGGCTAGCCTGACCATCCTGGCTGACGTGTTTGGCAACAATAGCTTTCCCGATATAGTCTCCATGATGGTGAATCATGAGATCAAGTTGGTGGTGGATGTTCAGAGCATCCAATGTAATTATTATAAAGATGTGTAATTCCAATTTTTTCCAAATCCATATGGAGTTCATCTTGGATTTAAACCTCGGTGGTGATCGTTCCTGCCGCAGGGTATCCAAACACTTCATTTTCCTCATACGACCAAAAAATATGGGTTTTTAGTACAACATAATAAATTTAAAATCTCTAAAAACAATGATATTATAGGCGCTATTAAAATGTGGTTCCCTCTTATCTATTCTAAAAACATGATAATAATGCAGCCTTTTGTCAACAATTATTAAGTGCAGAAAAATGCATAGAAAATTTGAATAAAAAGTCTGTATATTGGAGACACCCCCTTTTAAATGTTTTTGAAATCTATTGAAAAACCCTAGGAATCGCAACCTAGGCATGTACCGACCACCACTTTAATATTTCTTTGCACAACCCCCTCCATCCACATTCCTCTGACTGTGCGCCACTATACATGTCTCATGATTCCCCTGGATGGATATCGATCAAGAATGATATAGATACTAGGCATGACCACTGGGAAGGTCGGTATAGCCAGCACCATGGTGAATTCCTGAATAATGACGTTTGTTTGGGGGATCCAAAGAGCCCTGGCCTACAATCATTAGTAGCTTCAAAGGAGAATTTTTTAATTTACTCCCTACTAATGAAAATTATCTCCCAAGACCTCCTTTTAAATCATCACCCATATTATTAAAAAACATTCATGTTGAATATTAATAATAGAGTCAGACTAATAAATTCATGACAATAATTTCACTATAATAAATTCATTATAATAATATTATTCATTATTACTAATGGGATTATTATTATTATTATTATTGTTATTAAACATATTTTGTGCCACATTATTATATTGTATCCTATTTTTAATTTTATTATTATTGTATTCATTTTGAATTTCATAATATTAATTATTTATTATAACATATAAAATTAAGTATATTCATTATTTTGTAATCAATATTTTTTTTGTTCTCCAATTATGAATATCATTATTATAGATTTTATTAGTTAAATAGGTTTATATACCCACATATATACATATAAATTAATTCATTATGAACATTGCAACTGATAATAATGTTAGGAAAATAATGTCAGTATTAAAAGAATTACTGATAAATAAATAATTATAATTAAAAAATTATAATGATGTTACTATAATAAATTATGGTAATGATTATTTGAAAATAATAATAAAGTTATTATTTATGAATATTAATTATATTAATATAAATAAAATTAATGATCTATATTATCATATTATTATTAAATATTATTAAATATTACTAATTTTATTCATGTTTTTTAATAATAATATTATTATTATTATATCATATACTATTATTATGACATATTATTTTCTATTTATTATTATGAAGAACACATTTTTATATTCAGTTAATTAATATATTTTATGTTGATGTCATATATTTCATTTAAAATATGAATATTTTTTATATTATATAATTTTTTGAAGTTATATTGTTCTGAAAAATACTAAATACTATCTTTTGATACAAAATTGTTTTGTATCAAATATATTATTTTATGTTTATAATTTTAATGATTTTTTAAATTGTAATACTTTTTTTTATCATTTTTGTCAATGGTTTTAATTAATTTTCTATTTTCATGTAGTTCATTTTTATATGTTCTCAATGTCGCTCACATGAAACACCACCAACAACAAATGTATGAAGTAAGTATCTTTTGAAGAATATAAAATATAAATTATATGTATAAGATATATATAACATTAAATATAGACTGTAGTTATAAAAATAGATAAAAATAGAAATAATTTCATAAATATATTCAACTAAAAGTAGTTTATATCGTACAAACTATAATGATTAATAACATAAAATTTTCACAAAAAACATTATATAGATATAATATAACATAAATAAAGTCTAAATAAACTTTTAACAAACGAATCTACAAATATAAAATAATAGAGAAAAAAATTGATGTCTAAAAATTAATATTCTAAAATAAATTAATTTATTGAAAACTATTATTTGAAACAAATATTACCATTAAAAATGTTATCACTACTACTAAACTATTATTTAATAGTGTTTTCCATTATCAGTGCCATCAATAATCATTGATAAAGGTTCAATTTATTGTTTCTAAAATAATCACTGAAAGAGGGTACCTTTTATTAACACTTTTTTACTTCTTTGAAATGGTACAATTTATCATCACTTTTTTTAGTTCCGGTAATGGTATCATTTATCAACACATATGTAGAACTCATAAAGGTCAGAATAAAATGATATACATAAACAAATTTAAAATAAAAGTAATTACTTAAAAATAATATAAACACAATTTTTTTTAAAATTATTTATATAAAATAAATAATTTTATTATACTAAATATAAATTATAAATACTAATAAATAGCAATGAGGTTATGTGTTTGTGAGAGATGCTCTTGAGTTCCATTGATGGTGCCTAGGGTTTTTCGTACACGGTTGCAATTAATCGAGTTGAACTTGCCACTTCATTTCTCCATAATTGAGTAGTCTACTCACACGAGTGTGTCGTAGATACTACACCCCTACATGGACATCAATTAAAGGTATTGGATTTGAGGACATTCAATTCCAATGCCTTCTACCCCCTCCTTGAACTTCATATATCTCTATCAATGTTCAATTTTTATTTTTTTGTTAGTTAAATTTATTTCTAATTTTGTTACAAAAGGTGGATGATTTTGTCAGAATACCCATCCATTAAAATTTGTGCAGAAGCTGCTCTTCCAAAAAAAATATGTAGACTGATAATGTCATTTTATGAATATGAATATTTCAAATTTTATATATAAAAAAGTAAAAATAAACATATATGGAAAAAATGAAAAAAAAAATTTAAATGAAATATTATATCGCATCAGTTGATGATGATGAAAATCGACTTATCAATCTACTAGCAGTGATGGATTCCTCGATCAAATCATACCTTGCAAATTTATTCGAAAACCAGAAATAAAATTGAAATTGATGCCCGAATGGTGTTGGGGTAGAAAATTTGAACATTTAGAGACCAGAGAAACATGTTTTTCTTCCGAGTCAATATCCTCTAATAATGTCTCCACTTTATTGTTATCCTAATCAAAATGACCATGTCCTCGTCAACATCGTTTTGGTTGATGAACCTATTTCCATGATTTATTATGGTACCAAGTTCCCTCTACCACATCCACTTATGCCTCAAATTTGTTCATTCCCAATGGTGTCATCTCTATAAAATATAAATCTACATGAATGTTGTTTTTATAATTTGATGTGTTTTTTGGGAGGCAACAACTATTGTGGTAGGGAATGACACTGCTGTCTAAATATTTATTAATGAACAAAAAACTAACCCATTTTTTTATTACCGAAAGAAATTTTACACATCACTGAAAGGACATTTCCCCCGAGAGTAATTTTTAAATACTCACCTAATGGATTTTAACACCACGGTTGATATATTTTCATACATCACTCCCACAACCATGAACTTACCATTTTGATGTACCTCTGATCACGACAATCGGGACACAATGCTTGATCTCTGCAACAATGAGGCATTTCCATACATGACCCAATTAAGTATCTAATTTCATGTTATTGTCAAAAATTCTATCAACATCATCGCATGTGATCATCATTTTCATCTATTATCATGATTTACCACAAATGAGGAAACCCCTTCCTAGTTATCTCATTCCAGCAACATCATTTCTGATGCAACACATATACTCTCCAAAATATTCATTATAGTCATTTTCTTGATCATTTAATTTTTAGTTAATGATTAAAATATTCCTTATCAACTAATGTGGACCACCATTATATTTCTCACATAATGTGATACATAATTTCATTCCGCTAATTAATATTGTATTTCAACATCCCAAGAATTCTCCACCTTGACATAAAATATGAATGTAATGTGATCATTCAATCCACATTCAATAGCATCACTAACAATGACCTCATCATCATTGTATTCATTATCATCGTCTCCACCATTAGTGATTTCTGATTCAAACAACCTATCTTGAATTCCTATACCATTATTGAATATCCATAAAAATGAGTCTACATGTCTCTATCACATGTTATTATTTATATAATTTTATTAAATAATTCATTTTATTAATTTATTTAATCCTAAATATAATTGTGTGTCTACCTTCCCCTCCCATGCGTTTCACCTATATTCCTCTATAATGGTAATAGAATTCTTCCTAAGAGCATCAAATTGTTCTCTTTTGATGAAATAAACAATTGATTATGCATTAATGGGTGATAATTAACATGTTTGTAATGATTTTTGGATGGATTCATTATTGGAAAAAGATATTTATTTTTTGACATAGAGATGAAATGTACGATAATATTTTCCAACCCCACTCAACCAAATACCCCGTATATAAACTGAGCATACAAAGTAGTAGAATAACATCATCTCGTTACTAGATTTCAGTAGAAAAATATCCCAGAATCTATAATTTCACCCAGTGGACTCCCCCCACCTATACGACCACCTTGTGTGTAGAGCACCCGATGAGGATCATATTATATTTAATATTTTATTTGAATTATTTATTAATTCCCTCCCAAATAACCTTACATGAATTTGTAAAAGTGTTAAATACATTTTACTAAAAGGATAATTTCAATAAACACAAATAAAAATAAATTAATGATAATTTAAAAAAAATTAAAATAGATTTTTCTGTGATTTATCTAAAATATAATTTTGAAATAAATTTTAATTTTTTTAATAAATATTTTAATGGTTATGATAAAATCATTAAATGAAAATTTCAACGATTTATAGAAGAATTATTTGTCTAGATTATTAAAATGATAAAAAATTGATTCTTTTTGGATAAATATAAATAATGTTTCCATTATAAAATATTATAAAATTAAAACTTTAAAATTATTGAAGAAAATTACATGAAATTATTGACAATAATTTAAATGAAATCATATAATTATAATTTCATTTCCATGAACAATTCATAATCAAATGTTCTTGGTCAACTTATTAATCAAAAATTTGTTGCATTATATCTTCATCAATGAGTATAGTATTTGTTGACCCGTCATTATTATCGATGGATTCCCTTGATATTGGGAAAATGAGTATAGTTTCCTTAGTTGACTTGGGAGTCAATGTGAATTATTCCACAATATGCTACATATGATTAAACATTATAAATGGTGTTCTTAATTCATTCATGTTGACTCCCAAAGAAGTAAAACTGGAAATTGATTTTGTAATACCATTATATCACAAAGAATCATCACCAACTCTACCTTCTTCCTAAATGAGTTTAGAACAATCTCTATATGGTGAAAGAAAATATTTATATATATATATATATATATATAAATTCAATGAAAAAGTTTTAAAGGGAGGGGTTAATTTATAATGGGTAAGGGAATCAACATCCATAGATCCTTCTTCAGAAAGATCATCCAAATTCATAATCTTTTGAGGAACTATGACAGAAGGATCATGATTAACAACATCCCTATTAATAGGGATCAGTTTGTCACAAACAAAAACTATAGAATCATCAGATGTGTGGGTATCAGGAGCACCCACAACCATTCTAGATCATGAATTAATGTACATATATCAATCAACATAAGGACCTCTTTGATTAAAAATAGAATAAAATAAATCTCTTCATAAATTATTAGTAACATTCCCAATAGACTGCCAACCAATATACATCAAGGTTAGTTTTTCCTACCATACAGTTATAACAATGTTCATATATGTTGTTTACAGAGCTACAAAATTCATGTGCATCGACCTGAAATCCTCCTATACTAGGAAGCACAAATGAAATCCAAATCGCACCTTCATAGTATCTTGATCATGTATTCTCAGAGAACCAATTAATGGTGAAATGTCAAACAAAATTTATGGATTCCATAATAGCCTATTGAAACAATATATTCTCTCCCAAACATAACTACATGGGTAATAGATAGCAAATGGATCGAAACATGGGTCTAAATCATTAATGCGCTTGATTCATGGCATGAGGTACGTCTACCCAAAACCCCATGCCTTGTGTGAGAGTACTTCTGAGAGGTAAAGGACATGGATATGTCCCCTCCCAATGCAGCTAAATTTATTATTGTGAAATAAAAAAATATCAATGAGCATATGTTATATGTCATATTCCTTCAAATTTTTTTGACCAATTGGAAACATCAATCTACCAATAATTGAAAATTCACAAATATGAATCCTTTGCAAATGTAAATCATCAATTTCGGAAATGTGTGTATAATTATATATTTTTATGACACACACATCAGTGTCATCCCTATTCTTGGAAGTCAAGGATTTGAATCCCTAGATCTAAATATGTGATAGTGATAGTTGAGTTCATATGATTCATTTGAAGCAGGAAAAATCTAATGGTCAACAACATTCATCATCATTCTGTGAGGAGGGGGAAAATAATTTAATAAAATGCCCTCTCATAAAAAAAATCTCTAGAAAACTCCAACGAGAGTATTTGTATCAGTGATGCCCTAATGTGAGTATAATCTCACTTGAGAGAGAATAAAAGCTGCAAGAACAACATGATTAAGAGCCACCACAGAAGAAAACCCCTCGACACCATCAGTGGAACTCAAGAGCATCCCATGTAAAACCTTAAACCAAAAACTATTATTTAGTATTAATAATATATATATTTTAAAATCAATTTAATCATTTTTATAAATTATTATTTATTTTAAAAAATATATTAAAAATTTATATAATAAAAACGTTTCTATTTATTTTATTTTATTATTTCATTTTATTCTGACCATTATCAGCAATAAAAAAGCGCTGATAATGGATCCACATATTTTCACTAAAAAAGGACCTATAACATGTACAATTTATAAATGTTTAAAACCCTAATGAATGTTACCTTTTTTTAGTTCATAAATTTTCACTAATAATGGGAATCATTTTCAGTGCATTTTGATAGCTCTATTAAAGAATAGTTTTTTAGTAGTTATAAAAATCGCACTTGTATTTTTTTAATCATATTTTTTTCTATAAATTAATATTCAATGGGTTTTTAATTATTTTTAGTTCAATATAATTTTATTTGAGTAATAATTTTTTAAAATTTTATTTAGATTATATTTATACAATATTTTATTTATATATGTTTTTATGAAAAAATGTTCTGTTTTTAATCATTACTATTTCTAACAAATAAATTAATCATGGTTAATAATTTTTATGAAATAATTTTCCTTTAAACTATTTTTTTTATATTTGTAATCAATGTTTTATGATTCACATAAATTTTACCTATTTTTTATAATTTATATGCTTCCAAAGACATCAAATTGAAACATAATAAGATTATTCTCTTTCAATTAAGTCACACTGATAATATATAAAAAATTAACTATATGGAAAATTCAAAAGAAATTACAAAATTGACTAATTCTATAATATATATTAACAATAAAAAATGATCATCAACATAATAAATAGAAAAAAATATAGATTTTACAAAATAATTTTGTTTCAGAACATAATATTTAGACATTAAAAGAACAATGTTTTTGAAAAATCATATAAAATATAAAATATATTTAGAATTTAAATGAAATTTATTCCACCAACATAAGATATATAAATAAATCGATTATAATAGTGATTTCATAAAAAATTAGAAAATAATAAGTTCTAATAACAATATATGACTTAATAATAATAATAATAAAATTTTTAATTAGTAATATTAGATAATGAAAACCTGATTATATATATGAGTATTAATAGTTATATTTTTATTATTATTAAATATTATTTTATTATTATTTTTATCACATTATTATCCTTAAATTATTATAATAACTTTATTAAAATGAATTAATTATCATTAAATTATTATTATCCTGGCTCAATTATCCATGGTTTATTATCTGTTATAATGTTTCCAAATGCATGTACTTACATTATATCTGTGTGGGTATGTAAGACAATTAAATTAATAAAATGAATCATATTGTTATTTTTAAATATTATAAATAAAATTAAATTTACATAACAGAAACAGTATTGATTAGTTTATTATTAAAATATTCAATTTTTATATAATAATAAATAAATAATATTATCCAATTCTAAATAAATAAATTAAAAATTAAATCAATAATGTCATACTTAATAATAATAGTTAAAATAAATTTATAATAATAATAATAATAATAAATCACTTATAAAAATTTAATTATATTAATTTAATGGATTCATTTTAATGAATTCATTTTCTGGAATTTATTAGTATAATACTACTATTCATTATCATGATGTATGTGACATCTTTATAATAGAGTGCATAAATAAAAGGGACAATGGGTGAGACATATTTAGGGAGGGTGTGAAAAACTGTTTCTCCTTAGTGGAAAATTATAATTGTATGTCATGGCTCTTCAGACCCCCCTAAAAAACATCATTGTCCTTAAACATTCCCTAAATCCAACTAGAACAATTTTTCTGACAACTGTTTTCGACAGCCACAGAATTCCCTATCATGTCTCCATACAGTTGAACCATGAAAGGTGGATGATATTTCATGGTTGGAGCTTCCAAGACAATAAAAAGAAGATGTCACAACTAAAAAATGTCAAAAGCCTCAGGGAATTCATTGAGCCATTTAATTGCAGCTACGACCAGTCCCACCACATGGATGCCAACCACATCACTTCTTAACACGACTACAATATAGTGTTTTTTTCATGATAGAAAATCATTTATAAACACTTAAAATATACTGATAATCAAGGATTTTTTTAAAGGTGGACACATTTATCAATTCAAAAAAGTAATGATAATGGACCCAATTTTTAGTGCTTTCTTAAAAGCATTGATATAAGATGTTTTTTTTAAAAAATCATTAAATCGATGTGAACCCATTTTCACAGCGCTTGAAAAACTTACATATACCTATTTAATCATATCTAGGAATCCCCGCACGTGCGTTAACCTGCAACCCCTTAGACAATGCTAGGTTCACCCCCACCCTTATATAGTGCAAGAACCCCTCAACCCTCCTTCAAACTGATGCATCCTCATTGATTCGAATAGTAATCATCTCCCTAATGTTCATTTACCACTACAACCCACCCAATGTGTTTCCTTCTCTAATTAAGGTTATGTTTATTAATATATATAGATATATTTATTTTCATATCAATTTATATTTATAAATATAGATATACTTATATAGTAATACTTTTTTATATATTTATTAATATATTATTATTTGTGTATATAAATTTATTTTTATATATAGTTATATTTTTTGTCCATTTATTTATTTTTATATTACATATTTTTATAAGAATAGTTCTAAATACATTTATAAAATATATTATTTTGTGTTAAAAAAATAAATATATCTATATATACATAAATAAAACATAGAGAGAAATGTTTATATATTAGTTTTTTAATACACACACACAAATAAACAGACACATACACATTATATATGTATATAAATATACTAAATTTATATTTATAAAAAAGAATACCTGTTTTTATTTTTATTGGATATACATTTCAAATTCATTCATGATTCCCTCTATGCAGAAACATGATATTGCATAAAAAGACAGAGTACCATACATTTTTAATTAAAAACAAATTCTTATATATTTAATGAGTATTCGTCCATAAATTTCATCAAATAAAGATTTTCACTAAAGGTATTAGATTTCAAAGGACCGCAAACATCAGAATGACCCAATTCTTGTACATGTGACAACTTGTGTGTTAGATGACTGCTGAAACTCATTCATCTCTATTTCCTAGAAATAGAATGATCACATGTGTGCAATTTGACAGTCATAAAATTAGGAAGAATATTTCCCTTGGCCAAACTACTGAGCACTTTCACAACGATGTGATAGTGCCTCATATGCCACAACACGGATGAAAAAATACATGCAACAACACAATATGTATTATACGAAAAATAATCACTACTCCAGATGAAACATGATTTAATCATCCCTCATTCCTCAATCAATGATACTTTCGAAAAAATCCATTTGAAATCACCAAAAGTATTGACAAACCATTCATCGTCATGAACACTAGTAGAAATAAGATTCCTGTAAATCTCGGATGCATATCGAACATTCTTGAAATAATATTACATCATTTACATTTCTATAAAAAAACATTGTTGATGCCTACAATGTCATCATTACAAACATTTCCCATCATCAAAATACCAAAATTACCAAGGTTGTAATATATATAGAACTAATTCATCAACTTCACCTGAAAAAATCCATCACTATCAACAACCCAATAAGAATAATCCGAAGCAATTTTAATAGTGTCAAAAAATAAGAAGATCAACCCCTACATCATCACCAACATGATCGTCTACATCAAGTTTTTTATTCTATGCTTTTTCATTCATTTTATTCTCTCTTTTAATCTTATAAAAAAACATCGTAACATGCTCCATTTAAGGACAATGATGAAATTCAAAATCTATATACTTAGATCTGGATTTTCTTTTACCTCTACTCTTACCTTGAAAATTCTATCCCTGGTCGTGGCTTCTCCACCTCATCTATATGACTAATAGATCTGAAGAATATTTCTCAAGAATGTGTCTCCTGACCTCTTCATTTAAAAAAACATACATGACAAATGCAAATTTCAAAGCACCATTAGGAGTAGAACTGGTTAGAGTAACTCATAAATTCTCTAATTAATTGTTTAATGTGTTATTTATCAATAGATATAAAACATCATCTTCAAAACCGTTATCAATGTCATTAAACTAATTAAAGAATCCCTAATATTTTCTTTAGTAATCAAAACTATATGTTCCTATATTGTACTTCATATTCATAGTATTTTGGGAAGAAAAAACATATTATTTCCAGTCTTGGAAGCATTTGTCATCTCAGGTATCCCCCAAAATGTATTAAAAGGAGAGATGTTGACAATTTGTTTCATCATGCTATCTTCAACCCATTAGATAATGAATCCAAAAAACATCTCATTCTGGAATTCCAATTCTTCAATGGAAATCATTTCTAGATTTGGTGTATGAAACATTTGAATATGAATTTTCATGAAAAAATGGTGATCGTTCATTTTAAGTCGCCACATATGGTAGTTGATACCATTCTACAAAATCATCTGATTTTAATTGGCCTCAATAAAAAATATGAAATAAATACTCTCCTCTGATACCTGATTTTTGGAATGATGGGAAAAAATAAAAATGCTCAAATAAATAAAAAAGAAAACATGAAGTAGAAATAAAAACTTCCACACTATATAAAATAGATGTGAAGAGACCAAAAATTAAATGCTCAGAAAATAATGTTGACATTGGAAATTTTTACATAGAAAACCCAAAAGGGAAAAACCATGAGACCATGCCCAGAAAGAGGGATCCACTAAAATCAAGAGGTACCTGGTAGAATCTCTCCAAAATAGGCAGGGAAATAAAAAGTAATAAAAAAGAATAAATGAAGTGAATTAAAGACCAAGAGCATTAAATATGATCATCGAAGAAATGAGATCAACCAAAGTTATTTTCTATGTATGATGTTGGTGTCGGGGTGTTGAAATTATATGTCATTGCCTCCTAATATAAGTAAAAGAATCAGCATCAAATATTGTCTCTATGTCAAAAGAATGTCACCATGTGAATTTATTCATGTGATGTTTCTCATATTCAAAAGACCTCATTAATAGAGAAACTGTGTGGTGCTCTAATTGAGGAGAAGTTTCGCGGATCACATATAAGGAAGGCACCCAAAAAATTGATCACAAAGATTATTCCACCATTATTCTAGATGATCCTGTAAAAAACCATGAACCACCATGATGTACCCCCAACCTGACAATGTACTTCCCAGATGCTTCACAAGAATAACAGATTTAGTTACCACCACTCTAGTTATAAGTAGAATAATATTGATGAGATGTATATTTATCTCGATGAATCATCCAAAAACTGTATCCTGACACCACTCCTATATTGACTGAATAATGAGATCAATAATTATTACATATTTGAATCCTTGAAGCAACATGATAAGTTATTATCATATTTTCCCTCTTGGCTTACAACTGGTTGTTACTAACATTCACCAATTGATGATACAATATCATACAATATATAAATATTCCTTAAACCCAATAAAAACTGTATATTCATAAACAACCCAATCTACATTTTGAAATCCAACAAATGTATTGAAACTATAGTCCCAATCATGGATGGAAAGGGTCCCTGACATCAAAGAGATCATTCCAAACCCCTATTCCAGGTGTTGGATCACATTAGAGGTGAACAAGATGTGGAAATGACATCTACCAATGGGGATACATTTCATATCATGAAATACCCAAAAAAAATAAGCTTTTTCCCATATTCTATACACTAAATGGTTTTAGAAAATTGTAACCATCAATAATCCAATAATTGAAAATTTTTAGATTTGGAAAATATCCAAATGCATATCATGAATGCCCTGAATGTGCATAGAATTACCTCATTGAATGATATGCTCGTCAGTTCCATCCTTTCTCTATGATAATCACTAATATTCATCACCATATCTGACATCATGGTATTTATAGCTGAGTACTTGTGTGTCATTAGAGTCCAACTTCATCGAATGATCTACAAACATTCACAACCAATCCATTGAGGAGGAGGGGGAATTCATGGGGATTTAATGACATCTCATCCTAAATCCCCAAGGGACAAACACAGAGTGGGTTGGGGTTGTATCAGTGATGCCCTTGTGTGACAAAAATTATCCCATAGTGAGAAATGATGTAACAAGGAAAACTTAATTAGGATCCTCCATGGACCACAAACCCTAGCCACCATTCGGGGAACTCAAGAGCATCTCTTTAAAACCCATAATACACATACTATTTGATATTAGTTATAATTTTTATACATTATAGTCAATTTAATCATTTTTATAAATAAAAATTTATTTAATATTGTTTTTAATATCATTAAAATGAAAACATTTTTATTATATTATATTTAAATATTTAATTATATTATGTACTTTATTACTACTAAAAAATAATTTATAAGAGAACCCATTATGGTTCTTAAAAAATATATATGATACTGTTTATATGAGGTTAAAACTGTAATAAATGGTACCATTTATCGGTGGTTCTGTTAGCACTGATAATGGAGACTTTTATCTGCACATTTATCTAGCACTTTTAAAGACTAGATTTCTAGTAGTGATAACATTTGTACATTAATTTTTTTGGCAGATAACTTTTGTTTTGTAAATTATTAAAAAAAATATTATTTTTTCACTTCATTAAATTTTTATTTTATTTTAATTGGTTTAATAATTTTATAAAATTATAATTGGATTTTATTTGTACTATAATTTAATAACATACATTTTCAACTGAAACTGTTATGATGTTTTCATTAATGTTTGAGCCATGTAAATTAATTTTGTTTTATTATATTTTTGAAATTAATTTTCTTTTCAACAATTTTATATTTTTTTATCTATGTTTTGGGATTTATATAAATTGTACATATAGTTTATATTTGATAGGATTCAAAAAATAAATAATTAAAACATAATAAGTTTGTAGATTTTCATGTAAGTGACATTGAAAACTAATAAAATATGAACTATATGTACTATGAAAAAGAAATTAAAAACATTGCAAAAAAATAATTAATTTTTAAAAATAAAAATAGTATACTTAACATAATAAAGAGATAATAACTTAGATAATACTAATCAATTTTCCTTCAAAACAAAATATTTAGACATCAATAATAATATTTTATTTGCAGAAGATTATAAAATATAAAGTATAATTAGATTTTGAAGAAATTTCTGATATTAACAAATAGAATATTATTTAACTAAATAAAAAAATGAAGACATAAAAATAATAAATATAAACTAATATTTATTATAACATATATAACATTCTCATAAAAAGGATAATTATGTAATTATAAAAAATTAATAATATTTGAAAATAATATGATTATATAGATCATTGTTAATAATTAATTTATGATTATTATTCATAAATGATAACATTATTTTTATTTTCATCCCATTATTATTACAAAATTATTATAATGTAATCATTATAAATAATTCATTGTAATGTGATAATTATCATTAAATTATTATAATCATCTATTTATTATCCTAGAATTATTATACATTGTCAATTTCCAGGATGCATGTCTTTTCTTTTTATATTTGTTGGTATGTAACAATCATTATTTAATAAAAATAATCATATTTTTATTAATAAATATAATAAAAATTTAAATTTATGTAAAAAAATCATTACTGAATATTGAAGTAAAAATATATTTACTTTATTTTATAATTATAAATTAATAATATTTGGAAATTCTAAAGATATTCATCCATAATGAAATCAATAATGTCATTCTTAATATTAATTTATCAATATTTTTTAGGAATTAAAAAATTAAATATTATAAATATGTTAATTTGTTTACTAATAATTAATATTATTATTTTCATGAATTTATTATAAGGACATTATCATCATGAATTTATATTTCCGAATCTACTAATAACAGTCATGATGCATGTAGTTTCTTTATATTATATTTCTGATATTATAGGCTTGAATCAATGGAACATACTTATGGAGGTCGTGAACAACTTATCTATATTTCGAAGCCCCTTAATATTGATAGCCATGGCACTTTGGACCCTACTGACAAACATCATTGTTCGGGCACTCACCCAGGTGCTAACTTTCCTTACCTTCGTGATTGTCATGTCATATAGTCATTGCATGCACGATCATGTGTCAATGTTTTGGAATATTTATATGTGGATGGAGTCACATGGTCAGAACTTCTTGGACGCCGATGAGAAGGAAGCATTGTTTCACATTTTCAAAAGCAACATGGTGTCCATTGTTGAAATCAACAGTAGTTGAAACCACTCAAACCCCATGGAATTCAACCATGATATTGACCCAAAATAACTACAAAAAACGAATATATATATGTGATAAAACATCCCATATCAGTACTACAAAGGAATTTATAATTGAGGCATTATTATAAGGCGGTCCCTTTTATAAGCACTAAATAAACCACAGATAAAAAAACCTTTTATTTGAAATTTTATGAAAGAATTCATAAAAATAGATTGTTTTATAATTTTTTTCTAAATTTATGCGACCCAATTTTTATAGCAGTTGGCCACCTGTTCCACAACGCCATGATGCCGCTCCCAATCAGGTGCCCACCACCCCTTTAGCAGTACTTGGTTTACCCCTCCCAACTCATTAACTGGGGTAGCCCCCCTCCACCTTCCCAGAAACCCATGCCACCTGCTCATCCTTCAAGAGGGCCTCTCCACCCAAATTTGATCAAGTGTAGACATCTATTGAATATATAATCATTACTAAGCTACCAAACAATCCATGTAAAAGTGTAAAAGGTTTGACAACAATTTGACATTAAGAGGAAACACAATTGATGAAAACATTGGCCTACTCCATATAAGGACACATGGAGTCCATAAGCCCCTTCAGCCATTCATACCAAACTCACTCCACACCCAAACAGAGAAGAATATCCGAAAAAGATGTTATGGACTTTTGGATGAACAAAGGGAACACATCATCCCCCACTATATATCATCTAGAGAAAATTTCATTTGTCAAAATGACTACCATGAAAAACATCATCTTGAATAACATTACTATAGGGGGGTGGAATAATCTACCAAATATTCATACACCAGTGATCTATTTGATCCTGGGAAAAACTGAAAACCATAGTGATGTACCCTAACCTAAGAGTGTACTTCCCAAAATCTTCCCCATGCCAACAAATTTTGTCACTCCCAATACAGTCATAAGTGGAAAAACAAATATGTGATGTCGATCTATCTCATTGAACCATCTTAAATCTCTATCCTGATCCCACACCTCCAATAAATCATCATTTAGCTCACGAACTCTATCATATTAACACCCTATAACAACATGCGAATAGATTCCCTTATTGGACACATTTTCAAAACAATGATCATTCCAATCATTATCCTCATTCCCATCCACAATCATTCATACACACCCTCGTCTAATTATATAAATATCACCCTAGAAGCTTCTCCACATAAATCTATGCCATGGTCGAAGTGATTCATGTATGATGTCAGACATAGAGATGCACATTTCACAAAATACCATAGAAAATATGGGATTAGTAATGGACATAATGTTCCACCATTTTTTTCCCAAAATATTTTAATTAATCATTTTATGTGTCTAAAACCCGCGGCCACCACAAGAAATAAGAACACCAAATTTATCCCATGTGACCCTGTCTGTGTATTGTTTTCCATTAGCAGATCCCCTCTATATGTTTTCTACTATTGAATGAATCTGTTTTCAATGGTTACCAGGAAATTTATCTGGGTCATGGAATATGAGGGTCTTACGTGAACCACATATTTAACCATCACATCCAAATTAGCACTATAATTTTTTTTCAAGAAAATCTATGGATCTAATTATAAAATTTGTCTATGATTAACGTGAAAACTCATTTCCATGATCATTATAAAATAGTTTGGTGACCCACCTATTTTTTATGCTTCTCAACCATATGAACCCTGCTTATAGACTTAAACTCCTTCCACCTACATAGAGGAAAAACATTAATAAAGGATTGTTTTAATTACAATGAATTAATATAATGTTGATAATCCTTCACAAAAAAATGGATAATCCTAAAAATTGAGTGAAAATCAAGTGTTGCATCCCTTGCAAAAATAAGGAAATTGTTTGCAATGGGAAGATGATAAATAGGGAGGCAATTTCGACAAATCATGGCCCAAATGATACTTCCATTATCCAACACATTTTAAAGGAGGTGATAGAGGACATCCTCTATAAGAATTAATAGGTAAGTAGAGTGCAGGTCCACATGTCCCAACCCTCTATAGTGTATGAAACTAACTAATTTTTTACCATTATAGTGGAAAAAACTGATTTAAATCAATTGTATTAAAGTATGATATATATTTATGGTGATTTTTTTTATTTTTAATAACATTTTATTGGTTTCTTTAATTTCATTAATTTATTTTTTATTGTGAATATTGATCATTATTTATATGTTTTTAATCTCACTAATTAGTAACACAACAATCTTATTATGTTTGAAGTCGGTTATTATGAATTCCAGTAAAATATAAACAATAGGTACTGTATTAATGAATCAGAAATCCGATAATGAGAATATAAAAAAAATTAAAATGTTAATTATTTAATTAATATAATTATCCAAATTTAATATATATAGAAAAAAATTGATGATTAATTAATAACATTTTATCTTCAAACAAATTATACACATAAAATATAAAATAAATAAAATCCAAATATTATTTTAAAAAAAATGGTAAAAGGAAATATTAATAGATAATTAATTAATGAGAACAGATAATTATATAATAATGTTATTTGCAATGATAATTACAATTACAAATGTTAGTTGTACTAAAATTTTGTTCTTTAACATATATGTCCTTTATCCGCACTAGAAAAAAGAACGGATATAGGTTCAATTTTTCGAATCTATTATAACTAATGATAAATTGCTCAATTGCACAATTATTTTTTCCTTATAAATGGTCCCTTTATCATCACATTTTAGCACCCATAATGGGTTCCATTATCTTAATTTTTGAGAACTTATAATGGTATAAATAAAATTATATAACTATACAAATCGGAAATAAAAACGTGTTTAATAAAAAATATTACAAACATTAGTTAAATATTTATTGATAAAAAGTGAGAAAATTTATTATAAAATATATATATTACAAAAAATAATAAATAGTATCGGGTTGAATGGTTGGTGAGAGATTCTTCGGAGTTCCACTTATAGTTACGGGAGTTTGACATCTATAGAGTCTCCTAATAAGGCTATGATCGATGCTTCATTTCTCACTCAAGGAATATCTAACTAACGTGAGGGAATATCCATTACTAATCCAAACCGTTGTATTCTCGCTAGAATTTTTTATGGATGTTTGTTTGATTCCAAAGATTTCGACCCTCTCATTTTCCTCCAAATATCTCTAGGAATGAATAGATCATATTTTTTTGTTATTAAACTTATTTCATATTATGTTATTTTAATTTGTGTCTTTATTTGAAGTAATCATCAAATAAAAACTTTCTTAGTAGAATACACTACAAGAAAACTTTTCTACAAAAGTTTTATAATTTTTAAATATAATTTTTTATCATTTTATGCATTATTATTTTTAAAAAAAATATACAAGAAATAATCTAAAACAAATTGTTATATAAGATATTATATAACAATGGTGGTGGAAGAGGGTTTTCCCAATTTTCATTAACTAGAGGTGTTGGATGCTGAATCCAATCATTCAATTCATAATAATGTAGAAACAAAAAAAATGAAATGGATATTTAAATCCATCAATTGTTTGGTTGGTAATTATGGACAACATACCCATGATAGTTGAGAAATAGATGTTTCATCTGAGTCAGGATCACTTGATTATGTCTCCTCCTTCTTAGAATCACATCAGGAATGTCCACATACCCTTCCTAATCATTTTAGATGAAAAACCTATTCCCATAATTTATCATGTTGTAAATCTCCCTCTATCTCACCCTATTTTCTTAGCGTTGTTTTTATACATTGGATTAATATCCAAACAAACTGAACCCTCTTGAATTCAAGTTTGTATGATTGCTGGTTATTTTTTTAGGAAACAATGTCCACCATATCACCCCATGATTGCTCAAAAACAACATAGTCTCCAATTGCATTCCCTAAATTCACATTTTGAAAATAAGACAATTCAAAAAAAATTGACTTAATCATCTTATATTTATTTAGTTGATCAATTAAAAACATTGGTGATGAACAATTCGTGACATTTAACATTTCTGTTGAAAGATGATGTACATTTTTTGTCAATTAAATCATGTCGAGTATAGATGAACATTCCTATTTCAATGATGGATGATAATTAAAATTCAAAGACCTCATAATAGTATTTGTATTAAAAATATGTTCTTCAAACAATTTTTATATACCTTTGCATAAAAATTCCATAATAAACTATTCATGGTCTACATTTTAATAAACATTGTGTTGCACTGCATCATCATAAAATTATTGAGTATATGTTTCCGCATCATTATTATCACTATTTTTCCTTATTTTGGGGTCAGTAGTTTACATTCCTTAGTTTATCTTGGCTATAATGTGGAGTCTCCAACAAGATCCAGCATAGAATACACAACTACTGATGGTGTGATACATTCAATAAAAATGTATCCCACAAATGAAACACCAGTAATATATTTTGTAATACCATTATAGTAAAGAGGATCATCCCCAAATTTACCAAATCTATTAATGAGTTTAGGGAAATCCCCATGTGTTGAAATAACATCTCTACATGGAGGCAGTTCCAGACTCTTAAAGGAATGGGTAAATTGAGAAATATCATGGGTATCAACATCCATAGATACTTCATCAGCAAGATCATCACAAGTCCCACTCTTCAGAGAAACCACCACAGAAGGAACAACATTAATTGTATCCCTGTTTTTAGTTATTAGTTTCTCAGAATAATTATCCCTAACACTATCACCAATGTCATAGAAGGAGCAACCCCACAATTTCACGAAGGTGAAGTCCCCAATCTACAATAATAAACATCTTGAACTATTATAATATATATGGAAAAACATATATCTATTAATAAATTATTTTCTGAAATTCCCAATGGATTGAAAACCACTACATAACATCAGTTTTAGGTACCTTATAGTATGATCAAATTTGATTTATAGTGTATAAAGACTAAGAAATTCATTGAAAACCGATCTTTTATCAACCACTACTATGAGGAGCATAAAAATTGCACAACATGAATCTTAATCATCTCAATAATGTTTTATCGGGGAACAAATTAATGAATCAATGTCATAAATATATCTATAGATTCCATAAAATTCATTTCAAACATAAAAATTGGACAAAAACACGACTTCTTGTGTTGAAAAAAAAAAATATTTTAAATCGAGGGTCTCAATAGGGGATACAAAATGCCACGAGCATGAGGGGGATCTACTTTAACCCCCATTCCATGTACTAGATCTCATTAGAGGTGAAATAGGTGTAGTAGTGAACAGTTCAAATGGGTTTATATTTACGATCACAGAATCCCAAAAAAAAATTATCCTTGGTTCCAAATCATATGTGCCCGTGTTTTTTGACCAAGTGGAAGCACTACTCATTCGATAATCATGAATTACCTAATTTGAAACTAATCTAGATGAAAAAAATGATTGAACCGAATGTGTGACGAATTACCTCCACAAAATAATTGATCTTCAACACCATCCCATATCTAGGTAATATTTGACTTTTCATCCCAATATCTCACATCATGAAAGTGATAGCCTAGTACCTTTGAGACATTTGGGGCCAGCCTCTTCAAATGATCATCAGCATATTCCACCCGACCATGAGGAGGTGTAGTATAATTATTTGGAATCATGTGACCTCCCATACATAATCCTCGAGCAGAGATGAAAAAACCTATGAACTATTGGTTTAACTCAAGAGAATATCTAGTATACCCTTCATCCCATTAATATTTATTTGAAATTAAAATTTGTATACAGTATAATTCTTATTTTAATATTTTTAAATAATTAAATAAATTTAAAATAATCTCATTATTATTATTGTAAGATATTAAAGAACATTTTTGAAGATAACATTTTTCAATGAATTAATTTTATATGATTTTTTTTGCATTAATTTTGTAATCAATTGATTTTTCTTTGTATTGTAATTTTTTTTATTTTTTTTATTTTTTTTATACTATATTTTATGGATATAATTTTTTTTATGTATATATGTTATATTTTTTTATTTTGTTTTTTCCATGTAATATATTTATTTAATATATTTATGAAATTATTTTTATTTTCAACTATTTATTATATTTTCAATATAATAGATATATTTCATTTAAATTGTTCTTTTAGTTTATATTTATTGGGATTCTGAAGTAACCAACTTGAAATTTAATTTTTTTATTGTGTATCAAGTGAAATAATTTGAAAACTTATAAAAAATGAATGATAGATTGAATAAAAAAGAAGTTGAATGTATTGAAAAAATCCCTAATAGACTTATAAACTGAAAATGTTTTTATCAATAGAATAATTATATATTAATATATATGATAGAATACAATGTTGATTAAAAAGATAATACGTATTCATTGAATGAACTAGGTAAATCTAAAATCATATAAAAATTAAATTATATTCATATTTTAAATGAAATTTATTACATGAACATAAAACATATAATTATCAAAATAGGAAAATTATTTAAAAACATAATTAATATTTAGTTATATTTAATAATAATAAGATTATATAGTCCATTGTTGATATTTAAATTATTATTGTTTGCATTCATAAATAATAAATTTATTATTTTTTTATCACATTATTATCATGAATTTATTATAATGAACTCACTATAAATAGTATTATGATATTTTAATCAAATACAATAATAATGAAATAAATAATCTGATGTTTAATAATAATTTTTCATACAAATGTTTACAAACAATAATATAATTAATAATTATTATTATTAAAATTCACTTACTCATAATTAATAATATTAATTCAATGTAATTATTAAAATTACATTATTATAATGAATTTATTAGTTTGATTCTATTAGTCGTAGTTATGATGCAGGTATATTCATCATATCTGAATGCATATATAAAATGAAATCATGGATAAGATTTATTTAAGGAGGTTGTGAGCAAATGACCCCTCCTCAAAATACCATTTTGATTACATCACATGGCTCTATGTATCACATACATCATTTTTCTGGAAATTGACTTGGTACTCTCTATCTTAGCATTCTCGGTGCTCGTGTTTGGTAGTCGTAGATTTCCCGATTACGTCTCCATTTAGGGGAAGCAAGAGAGATGGTGGGTGTTGCACAATCAGAGATTTTTAGTTGATGATGAGGAGGAGAGATTAAAAATTTTCAAAATGATCACTGGGTTCCTCGTTTCCCTGAACCACAATGGTGATAGTTCTTAAAATATTGTCCCTATGATCATCCATTTTTTTAAAGCCATGTTTACAGAAAAAATATTTAAAATTTTATAAAAAAAATAGATTGAACCCTTTTAATTACGGGTGACCCCCTTTCAGTAGCAGTAGCAATTCCCACCCATATGCGCTGCCTCCACGCCTTTAAATGTACTCGGAACAACCTTACCTTTTTGTAATCCTAGCCCCCGCCCACCCACTGAACATGCCTACAAAACCATGCCTCTACATATATTCAAACCTGAGACCACTCTCTTTCATGGGTACCACATTACCACTCAGACAACTTGTTTAATTCCCCATTTAATTATACATGTTGTCATATTTATTTGTATATTAACATATATTTATATCAATATATACCCATATAGATAGATGGATATATATATATATATTATTATGTATATATATATTGTGTTATATTCATTTATTTGTATATTTACCTATATATTAACCTATATTTGTTATATTTTTTTAAATAAACACATTTTTTTTGTTTTTATAAATATATAAATAAATACTTAATATATAGATCACACATACATGTGTATATATATTATAGAGATGTGTATCTATAAGTGTATTTAAATATATTAATACATATTTACATATATTATATATAAATATGTATAAGTTAAAATTAGAATATAGAGTTACTATATATCAATTTTTTAATACAAAGACAATAATACAAACACACACATACACATTATATAGTTATATAATTATTTACATATTGGTATTTTAAATCAAATATTTGTTAGTTTTTATTTTAATACGGATTATAGGTTGATAACTATATTATAGACACACGGGTATATATATATTATAGATTATTTATTTATAAAATTTATTTTTTGTCTATCAATATATAAAAATTTATGTATATATATATATTTCATTAAATATAATAGTAAATTATGAAAAATTATAAAATAATCAACCCATAATATCAATATTAATGTAATATAGGATAACAAATTCAATCCCCACAGAAAAAGGGATAAGTCCCCCTTAATCATGGCTAAAAGTCCAAAAAATTGTTAACAAATTGAGGAACACCAACTAAAAACTAAATTTTCAAGGACTGTTGTGAATTTTCATCCTTATAAATTTTTTAAAATTTGTTACATATGTCATCGATGGCGTAAATATCATTTACAGATTGGATTTGATATGTGGTATATCTCGAATGTATATCCATATGAAAAGTATTGAACGTTGGATGTTTTAGTTCCATTTTCAACATATTTTAGATATTTTATTAATTTTTTGACACTTTGTGCCTTCAAATTGTTATTAAATAATTATTAGTCATTAATAATTGGAAAAATATTAATTATGATAGTTTAATAAAAACATTTTATAATCATTTTTCACTGATAATATTATATATTAATTATAAATGTATATTTGTATTTCTCTAAAAAATAATCCAAAAATAAATATTACACTTATATCAATATTTATATTTATATATTTATACATTATTTTTTATGTTATATTTAAAAATATCCTCTACAAAATGCATTGATATAGTACTTTATTTATTAGAGGTAATAGAAAGCAAAGATAAATATGGTACATTTATCTTCCCTAAATAACTTCTCATAATGGTAACCCTTTATCATATATTATTAGCACTTTTAAATGGTGAAATTGTGGAAAAAAAATTTTGGGAAAGGAAGATGAGCATGTGGTCTCCTACTTGGGTTATGTATTGCCATCATCTCCCAGTCACCCTCCTCACTATCTAGTGGGGTATGATTGTACCGTCAACCATTGTGTGCAGAAAAATGTCGATATGAGGGATGTTTCTGTTTTAACACCCAGAAAGGATCAACACAACTAGAATTGATGCTAGGAATTCTCTATAGTGGTTTCCCCGGAAGGGATCACCAAAATCCAAACTGGTCAGCTAGAGTAACTCTCAGAGTAGCAGTTCCTATACTCCATATCCTAAAATGATTGCTATAATGGAGGAACCATGGTAAGGGATATAGACTGTGTCATACAACCCTATGGAATCATTGAATAAGATGATTACTCATACCTATCCATAGAGGACACCTGCTGGTTGATACATGTGTTTTCTATGGAAGGGTATGTGTAATAATCAACTTCATGAATGCCCTAGTTTTGGACATCATAGTCCAAATCCTATACCAGGGAGCCTCCAATATAGCCATCATTTTTGGACATGCAGTTGACCATCTACTACAATGATACAGACTCTATCTGATGGGTTTTGATTGATGTGATCCCTTCCTATGCCTCCACTACAGAAAATTACTTGCAACATTCGTAGATGTGTTGAACCTTTTGGGCGTTAAAGCATCGTGTTCCCTCCAATCGAAATGTTTCGGCACTCTGTCATCTGTGGTACTATCAGTCACCTCTAGATAATGAGTAGGGTGAAAAAGAGATGATTATAGGACTTAGCCCAGGTAGGAGGCCACGATCTCATTTTTATTTCCAAAAAATGGTTTTTCAAAATGCCACATTATAACAGCAATAAACATGGTGATAAAGGGTACCATTATGAGAGGTATTTCTGGGATGCTGAATGTACACCATTTATCTACGATTTTATATAAGCGGTGATATATTGTGGTCTTTTTCAATTCATTTTTAATCGGAATATTGACAAAATAATTAAAAATAATATATAAATGTATAAATATATAAATTTAAAAATTTAAAATTTTATATAAAATAATATATATTTTTTATTTATGTTTTAGATATATATAAATATAAATTTAAACGTAATATGTATGATATTTAATGAAAATAAAATATAATATATTTTTAAAAAATATTATTATATACTTTTTTACTATTAATAATCTGTTAATAATTATTTTATATAAATTTGATGGTACAATTCATAAAAAATATATCTAAAATATGTTGAAAATGGAACTGAAACTTCAAATGGTATTAATTTTTTATTCGGGTTTACATTTGTTCTATACAACATATCAAATCAAATACATTGATGAGTATTATTCCCTCAATGACATATGTAATCTATTTTCACACTTTTATTGGGAAAAATTTTACCTATTTTGATTTTGGTGATCCCTTCGAATGGTGCCACTGTAGAAAATGCCCAGAAACAACTGTAGCTATGTTGATCCTTTATATAGTTACATCACCATGTTATCTCCACTCAAAATTTTATTGCACACTATCGTCATCAGTACTTTCATCCTTCTTCGGGATAGTGAATAGGATGAGAAGGAGACAAAAATTAGAAATAGCCTCGGTAGGAGGCCTCAAACTCATTGTCCGTGTGGTCATTGATGTGGTTGGTATCAATGTTGTATGACTGGTCGTTGTTGTAGTTGAAAACATCGATTAAATCAATGATGTTTTCAAAAATATGTTATCGTCCCTCTTTCTTTTCATTTTCATGTCAGCTCCGACCGTGTAGAACCATCAACCTATCATGTGATACCTAACTGGATACATGATCTGGAAAATAATGTCTACCAAACTCAATTGCGTGGATGGTTGAGCTAGCAGTTATGAGTGTGAGTTCCAGGACAATGATATTTTTCAGGGGGATCCGAAGATCCATGGCCTGCAATATTATGTGGGCTCTTAGAAGATATTAGTTGTTTACACCCACAAAAACTAAGTCTCACCCATGCCCGTTTTTTTTATCTCCACATGGATAAAAGGAAAACACATGCATCCTAATGATGTATAATATACCAAGAGTAATATGTTATTGGTAATAATATTTTTAATTCTTAGTAAGTGAATCATTATAATATTAATAATTATTATTATTCATAAAAATCAATTTTCTGAATTATTAATAAGTATCACTTTATTAATATCATTATTATTGTACATGACTATAATTAGTTAATATTATACATTTATTATTATAAACTAAAATAAATAAATAATTAAATAAATAATAAAAAATGTTTGTGTTATGTAATTTAATATTTAATTTTTATATTTATAAATTACAATATTATTATTTTTATTAATTAAATAGGGCTACATTCCCTCAAAGATATAAATAAAATACATGCATCGAAGAACATGACAACCAATAATACTTTTAGGATAATAATGTTCGAATATCATGAATTTAATGAAAAACAACGCATTATAATTAATTCAATATTAAGAAGTCATTATAATGATTTCATTACAATGAATTCATTGGAGTAAATTCATGATAGTATAGTTATTTAAATAATAATAAAGTTATTATGTATGAATATTGGTAATAATAATAAAATTTTTAAAAATGATCTATATAATTGAATTACTATTAAATATTGTAAATTATAAGTAATTTTATTAGTCATTTCATTATTATTACTATTATTGTTATTATAATTATAGTTTTGCATATTATTATTAATGTGTATCATTTTCCAATTAATAATTTTATGAAATATTTTATATATTTAGTTAATTATAATTTTTAATTTTAAAAAAATAAATTTCTTTTATACAATCAATGTAAAATATATTTTATGAGTTATTGGTGTTACCTTGTTCTATTAATGTCTAAAAATAATCTTTTGAAACAAAAATGTTTTGCGTCATCTATCATATTAATTTATATTATGTTTATAAAAATAATTTTAGTTTTTATAACTTATTATTTCTTATGACTATATTTTTAATTTCTTTTAATTGTACAAGTAGTTCATTTTTTATTTGTTTTCAAAGATTCTCACATAAAACACAATCATGATATTACGTTAGAATTATGTTAATATTGCATCCTATAAAATAAAATCTATAGGAATAATATAATTGAATCATAAAACAAATAATTAAAATGTAATCAACAGTTGAAAAAAAAATTTCATAAATATGATAATAAAAAAAAAATTTAAAAAATGTAATTTAAAAAAATTGCAAGTAAAAAATGTTATTTCTACTACAAAACTAGAGTTTTAAAACCTTTTCCCTTATCAGAACTATAAAAAATTCCTGATAATGATGGAATTTATCAATGCTAAAACAATAACTGATAAAGAGTACCTTTCATGAGTTCTTTTTTACTACTACTAAATGATACCATTTATTAGCTCATTGTTTAACACAAAGAATGGTATCCATTATCATCAGTTTTTAGTAATGATATATGTTTGAATAAAATAATATAATTAAATAATTAAACCACTATAATGAGTTTACTAAAATAAATTAAAATAATATATGTGACATAATTATTGATAAAAATTTACAAATTTGATTATACATTATATATATTTTAAATACTAAGAAGTATTCTGGGTATAAAGGGTCTGTAAGATAAAATCGAGAGTTCCATTGATAATGTCTAGGGGTTTATAGCCATATATGATTTTAATCGGGCATTTCATGCTTCGTTAATTCCAAATCATGTTAGTTTTGACTCACTCACGGGTGTCACCAATACTATTCCCCTTCATTGCTTTCACTCAAGGGCTCAATATGAGAGGTTACTCAATTACAATAATTTTGTCCCATCATTGACCTTTAAATATCACTATGAATGTGACGTTCATAAATTTTAATTTTAAATTATGTATTATTATGTTATTTATGTAGGGTTATTTTGATGAAATCCTTATCCTTAAATAATTTATAAAGAAGTCGATTTTCTATAAAAACAAGTCTAGAGTAATTTTGACATTTTCCGAATACGATTTTTTGAAAATTTATGCATAAAAAATTCAAAATATGACATAAAAAGAAAAATATTATTACAATATTCAACTAATTTTTTATATTTTAACATTGTAGGAAGATGGTTTTTCCCACTATCATCAACTTGTGGTGACGGATTCCTCAATATATAAAATTGAAATTAAGTGGATATGGAGGACGAAGCATTGTTCGGTTGGAAATTTTAAACAACATACCATATAGTATTTATAAATGAAAATGGAGAACACAGGTTTGGAGGAAACTCTTGAGAAGAAAGGCTTCATGATGACTGGTATTTCATGATGGGTCCCTCAACTTTTATGTGCATTATCTCTCATACATACCAAATATGTGAAATATTGAATAGTATAAATTGGTGTATTGGAGGTTGTCTTTGGCAATATTTTAGTTTATTGGCATTCTTATCATATAAATGAAATTAATTCTTTTTCAAAAAAATAGTTATTTTGAGAAGTTAATTACAATCTACTTATAGAATTGAATGTTGTTTTTCTAGAATAATGGGCCCCCTATCATAGAGTGACTAGTTTTGAAAATTCACGAAGATGGTGCTCTGTGAGAGAGACAATTATTAATGAAATAAATCTTTATTTAAAATAATATTTTTATAAATTTTCTAATGAGATTGTTATTACAGATATAACCCTTCATTCTTACTTATTTTAAATTAAATTAATTTTTTTGGTAATATATGTGTTTGTGTGTTTTATTATTAATTTTACAATTAATTGTTAATAAAAATATTATTAATAAATATATTTATGATATAAAAAATTTAATTAATATTTATTTTCAATTATTTTATTGACTAAATTTTTTAAGACACAGATGTATCAAAAATTCGAAGAGAAAATCGCATTTAGTGAGAGCATTTTCTCAATAATCCTTACTCCTACTCTCAATATATGATTTACTATTTTTATTATTTGGTATTAGTTTTGGTATTCCTTCAAATTTTGGGGAGACTCTATCATGTACCTATTGAATTTTTTATCCCCCTTTTTGGAATCGGTCCATTATTTCATATTACTGATTTTTCAATGAAATTACTGATTATTTCAACCATTATTATTCTGCACATTTATTTTTAGGTCACTGCGTATCATCAATTATTGTGAGTTAATTAAATTCATTTCCATAGACCATCGTATTTGATTTTTATTGTGTGTTCGTAGCTTTCGTCCTTTCCCAAAACTCATATTTCAGTGATATAATAGGACAGAACCATGTATTTGTTGTTAAATTATATTAAATAACATCATGGAATATCAGTGTCATATTTTCTCTAGATCATTGAAAATTAATTTTTTTTATTTTAATAAAAAAACATATGTTCCATTTCGAAAAACATATAAAAAGTTCCATTATACATTAAATAATATGAAAACAATCATAGAATAATTTTTGACTTTTGCGCGTAATGAAGAAATAAATCTGACATGTGCTATACCCAGACATACTAAATATGTAGTTCATAGAAAATAATGGTCTTTAAAAACATGAAACATTGAGTGAATACCAAAAAAATGATATTTTATTACTTTGAAATAAAATAAAAATACCCAAATATTGATTTTTAAAATATAGGGATTGAAATCATGTCAAAATGAGGTGTTATTTTCTTGATATTATGGAAAATACTTTTTTAGTGATTTAATACACTAAACCATTCCATAAAACATTAAAATAATGAAATTTATCTCCAATTGAATTGAAATCTAACGAATTTTGTATTTGAGTTATTTATTTATGGGTGTGAGAAGTGGTCGTGTAATTTGAAATTCAATTTTCTCAAACTAACTAAATAAGTAGTTATAATAAAATTTTCATATTAAAAAACATGATAAAATGATTTAAAACATAACAAATGATCTCATATTGATATCCAATCATAAGAAGAAAACCATATATTTATTTTTCAGATATATGAATAGACAGAGTGTCCAATAAATTTTTAATTTTTCTTAGATGAGTAAATACATTTTTTGATTAATTTTAATCACTAAAAAGTGTTTTTTATATTTAAAATAATATATAATGATCCCAAATTCAGTTTTAAACATATAAAATATGTCATAGAATTATTTTTTACGTGTATTTGTAAGAAACATGTTAATCCAAAAGAAAATTTTCTCAGATTAACTAAATAAATATTTCATTGAAAATGATGGTATTTAATAACATGTATTACATAGTATAAAAACAAAATTATCTATTATTTATATGAAATCATATTTCTATTATAAATATAGAAATTGGATGTGTGTGGAACTGTGGGGTTGTTTTCTCAAGATGACATAAAACAAAATTTTATTATTTTAATATAGTAAAACATGCATTTGATAGTTTAAAACATAGAAAATAATATCCAATTGATGTAAAATATTATGAAAATGTCATACTAATATTTTTTACAAGTATCATTAGACACAATGGAATTACAATATGTGATGTGCGAGAACATATTGAATAATGAATTCCTAGAAAATGAAGGTCATCCAAATAGTCCACCACAATGTAGAAAGTAACCATATGATCATATAAGATGTATGATTATTATACAAGAACCATATATCAATTTTCATAATAATTTAATTGAATACGTGTCAAACATTGGTGTTTTTTCAATAGATGACTGATAACCTTTTCTAACAATGAAAACCCCAAAATGATTGTTAGACTTTTAAACCTATAGTAAATGATCTCTAATTGGGTTGAAATATTATGACATATAGCATGAATATTTATCCACACATATTAGAAGAAAACACATCATTCTAACAAGTGATTTGCTCAATCTATCTAAATAATGAGTTTGTAGAAAATAATTGTAATTTAATATTTCTTCCAATAAGTGACGAATGCCCAGATGAGCTTGGATTATAATGAAATCCCAATCAAATAAACATATGTATATATTTTTTATAATATAGGAAATGAGAATGCATCAAATCTAGGTGTCATTTTCCATAGATAAAATCGAATTTATTAAGATATTAAAGCTCTAAAACCTGTGTTGGATAGTTAAAACCATATAAAATGATTTATAATAGATGTAAATTTATATAAAAAAGAATTGGAATTATTATTAACATGTTTAAGTCTATGGAGTGTCAATGATACATGTTATGTGTTCAAACTAAATAAATAATATGTTCTAAAAAATAATGGCCTTTAATAAACAGTGACATATTGTGGAAAAAATTAGTTATCTTGGATTCTTGTGAAATCATATGAAAATAACCATATATTAATTTTTCATATATTAGAATATAATACATATCAAAATGATGTGATTTTTAAGAGAGGATACCAAAATAATTATTAGGAATTAAAAATAGCAATACATGTTTTTTATTTTAAATCCCTTGAATAAGTTTTATATTTGATGTGAAACATTATTAAATATACATTATATTATGTTTTGACCTGCTCAAGTTTATGGTGGTTCAATATGACAAGTGATGTGCTTAAACAGAATAAATAAATAGATCATAGATATGAATGTTTATAAAAAATATTATACAAAGGGAAAACACAAAATGTGATCATATATCATTGAAAGTACTATATAAAGAACAATTTCATGATTTTTGAAATATAGGAATCGATGACATGTAAAACAGAGGTGTTGTAATCCTTAGATGTCAATAAATTCATTTTTATTGATTTAAAACAATAAAAAATATGTAGTGTAGTTAAAAACCTATAAAATTGTCTCTAATTGATGTGAAACATTTCAAATGCTATGTTATTAATATTTTTGACATGTAAGAGAAGGGAATTTATCCATATGACATCTGATCTACCTGAAATAACTAAATAAAGAGTTCTTAAAGAATGATAGTCAAGTTCTTATTTTTTATGAATAAATTAATCCAATGAACTTTTAAAAATATATAATACTATAAATAAAATAACTTTTAAATGAAATGAAATGTAAATTTAATACATCATAAATATAAATTTGTAGGATGTTTTCATCCAGTTTCAACCATTATTTGTCCGATACTATGCCCATATTGACAAGTCTGTTTGAATGGATCTGAAGTGTACCCTTGAAAAATTCAAGGAATGATTCTCTAAACTATATTTCCAGACTATATTTACTCAGCAGTGGAAAAACTAACAGAACTAGAATAAATCTACCATCAACTTGATTATTTAATATTTTACATGTATTCAGATGTATTGGGGCATGTAAAAACAATTTATTAAACCCCCAACTACTTCCCTAATATGAGTAATGACACAATTATTAAGATACATAAGGGTCAATGGTCGCAGTATCAAAAATAGTTCCATTGTCAGTGCACCACTATATAGAAGTGTTTCTATGCAATATCTCAGATGCCAACATATATGATAAGGAAGGTCCAGTTGATGGAAATGTAGTGGGACCAAAATCAAAATATTGATTTTTTTATCATTGTATTGTTTTAGTACATGTATGATGATGAAATTCTAGTTAGTGGGTGTGTAGTGGTTCCCCAACCCAAATATTATTTTGAGGGGAATGTCCCGGATGGAAACATGTATGTAGGGGAAGGCGAATTTTTTGGTGGTACAATGTTATATGATGTCATCTAATAAGTGGATAGAGGAGAAAAGTGACATTGAGATGTGTAGTCTCCATCTATGCCTAATGGATTGAGTGTGTCCTATGGTTGATTTTACTAATTCCAAGGAGCACAGTCTTACAGTTGGGATATATCCCTCATCACTGTGTAACACACATACCATTGGGTGATGATCTAAACTAAACTCATCAAAAATAAACGTATATTGTGTCTCATATGTGATCATATCTTAAATTTAATCAATCAAATCACTCGATAAAATAACTAATTAATTAAAAAATTAAAACTAAATAATCATTATATTTGATATTATTAATTTACCACTATAAAATAAGACCATCTATGTGGAGTGATAAATTGAATGGTCACCTTCAAATTCTAGAGCACATACCCTGTATGGTAGATATGATGGGGATGTCTTCAAACATTTATGGTGACATAATAACACCCACATGAATATATAATGGATATGTTTGTATAGTTTATATCATGCCAATATGATTGTTTTTCCTATAAATCGAATAATGTACACCTTTGGAACCAATCTCGGTGGCCACAGAATAGTTTTCAAATAACGAAACACCCTCATAACCTGATAAGGTTGTTCTAATCAACAATTTTAAAATTGAAAATCATAACCACAACATTAAAATGGTGTATCCGAATCATACTAAATGTTGTAATATGATCAATATTCTCGTTTATATATGACTTCTAATAAATCTACACAGTGAGAAATAAAATTTATCATTAATTAAAAAAAGAACATGTAATTATATCAGTATATATTTTTTCATACATTGTCAATAGAAATATGATCAAACAACATACGGTAATACGAAATGAAATTCCCATGTCTACATAAATTGGTATTTGAGGTTATGCACTTCTAAAATTAAAATATTATAAATTTAAATATTAATAATTGGCATATGATATTGGAATAATCTCATGTATAAATCTTTTGAACTATTTGTGAACAATATGACCCATAAATAATGAATCATATAGTAAATCAAATACCAAAAAAAGTGAATATGTATGGAATCATATACATTCCCACAATTGTAATAAAAATAAAAAAAATCAACCCCATATGCCATCATGCATAATAACCAACACAATATTCTACAATGATGTACATGACATGATGAACCCCTATAATATCATGCGACATAGTTCAAATAAATAAGCAATGGTAGGTTTATCCGAAGAACATATGATACATTTGATCCAAAAATTTATCAATCACAAAATATATTCCCATACAAATATCTTTAATCACACCTCAATTTCAACAGGATCAATGGAGCCCAAACTGGTGCCTGTCCAGGGCATCCATAATGTACCACCTCTAGGGTTCCTTAATGCATCTAGAAATAGTAATTCTAAATATATGAATATCATTTATTCACAGTTGTATGTAATTATAAAAATAATAACATCCCATTGATTGGAATACCCAACAATAATGTTATATATAGTAATATAATCATTATTTCCCCATGAGGTGTATTTAATGTTTATATCTTGGTTCTCCAATGATAAACCAAATCAGAAATGAGATAATTAGTATTGGGTATATATATATACATTCTCAAACCAAATAACCTATACATATGAAATTAAGAGATTATATTCATTGGTTGGATATAATGGTTGAATTTATGGGCCCTATGGACATTCAAAATTTACTCTTCATCATTATCCTATTTATAATGTGATATGTTCTCAATAATTGTACTAATAAGGGATGAATATGTGGGGGTAGATGTATATTTGTTGATTCATTCAATATAAATGTATAATGAAGTGTTAAAAATATAATCCATTTAAATAATACATCTATTGAGAGGAATATAAATTGATATAATGAAATTATTGATTTGATACACTTTTATAGATTGAAAGTTAAACAACCACAATAATCAACCCATAGTAAATAATATCATATATGCAGTAATGATGAAACATCACTGTTATCATTATGAGTCATTTTTTGTGACTATGGACCTCTTCCCACGACTAAAACTTCATTTTCTCATACCTTGTTCATAAGTACAATATATTTTTTTATCATGCATGTAAATTTCAGATGAAATTCTCAATGAAAACATGATGTTTTGGGAACAAGAATTAGAATACGAAGAAGGGTATTTAATATTCATACAAATCTAAATGGGATCCACTTTTTACTGTAACAATTTCAGAACTCGTCGAGTCTAAAAAACATATCAACATAACACTCCCATGATTAGTGAATATGAGAACATGACACAAATACATGTGATAAAAGAATATTTTTGACATTGAAGTATCCACATTCAATGGTTAATATCTCAAGAAGAATATTCATCATCTGACTAGAATCATTGGTCAGTAGATCCTGACCCTCTTTATAATCTTCTCAAATTACCATCGAATGTATACTTTTTTCCTTCTATGTTGTGGCTTGTGATTGATTATCCATAAGAATATTTCCTAAAAAAATTAGAGTATCAATGAACCTCCCATAGTCCTTTATCTACCTCATCAGATCATTCAAAAATTAATTTGGGGATTCTGTGAAATTTTTTAGAAAAAATTATCCAGATTGGTAATTTTCTAACCCCACTGATGACACCATTAATGTATTAAATATTTTGTTTAGTCGTGTTCCCTTATCTCTTACCTTGATAAAAAAAATGAATATTTGTGATTTGTGAAGAACACCATGTAATTATATACATCCTGATTAGTTCAACATATTTATTGTAGTCATTTAAGGAATTTATGTTTTCTTGGTTAGTGTCATATAATTTAATGTATGAAAATTCTTAAAAGGTGGCCATTAATATAAAACATTAATATTTATAAATTTTGTAGAAAATGTGATCTAATACCCAATTTGATGAGTTATTGTTTTCATATTGGCTACATGAATTTTTTTCCATACATTGTTGATAGTAGGAATTACAATATAATGAAGCTAAGAAAGGGGGGTAGCCAACCAACACAATTGATATTCACCAATTCATTGATAGAGTGATAGGGGGTATTAAATATGGCATATCTCATGCCAATTAGTGATAAGAACATGAAAAAAAGAAATAAACCAACTCCATGAGTCCATGATCTCCATACATACTATTGAAAATGATAGTGTCGTGCTACATCTAATTAAATACTATGCGGAATAATATAAGATAAATCCATTATAAATTATATATATATAATATTTATAAACTATTAATAATTTTTTGTACTGATGTATTGGTCTAATTCCTAGAATATCAAATGACATTTTAACTTTTCTACATAGACCAGAATGTTCACAACATGCTCCACTTTTTAAAATTGTTAATCAAATTGAAAAATTAGAACCAATACCTCAATTAAATAATAAAACACCTAAAATCATGATTCAATATTTATATAATCCATATCAAAATATGTATATTTGGCAGGACATGCATTATTGTAGAAGATTTTATATTCATTCCCACACTCCATGAATTCCCCTATTAACATGAAACAAATAGTCTGATTAACTAAAATCACACAAATAATAACATATTATAGTATTGTTGAGTTAACGTTCTTATGATCTCGAGACATCCATGGATTCAAATAATTTTGTGGTATTTGAATTTTTTTTCAAACAAGATTAATTTCTTACTAGGGTATCTCGAAATAACTTCATGCATGTGTCACCAAACTATTATCAATTACAAAACTGTTGATATAATAGAATCATCTAAAAGATAACTATAATGACCATTTATATGGTAAAGTTTTTCATTTTTTAATGCAATTTTTCTATAAATTTATTTTCCAATTGAAAATTAATCATAAATCCTTTTAAAATTTCACTATTGAAAAATACCTACAAACTCTGTTATTTGTGTCACTACATCTAAAAAAACTCAACAACCACTTGTGTAATATCATGTCACATTTTCACCAGCCATGAATACTATATTAGTGGTTCATTTTCTACTATCGTCTCGTATTTTCTATTGGATAAAACTTCTTCCCCAAAATGATCTTTATAAGCATTATAAATCGCAACCACATGTGGATCAACTACAACAAAAGATGTTTGTTAGAACAAATACATGTAATGAAATATGAAATATTGTATCTAATATGTATGTATTATATTCAACAATTCAAACTTGAAAACCCTTCTATGATGTAAACATTTACCCCTAAGAAAATACATTATCATCCTCTGTGTTTTGTTTGATTTGGGTTTTATCCTAAATTTTACTTACATTAACATACATTTCACTAGAACAAAGCCTTTAAATCTCATTATATGTATCATATGAAAGCATTAAATATTTATAATCCTCTAACTGATGACTAATATTATATATATTATATAATGACTAGAGATATCTATAATTGAATAGTGATATACACTGATACCCAATATGATTTAACTGATCATAAATTTTACTATTAATTGTGTTGATCATTTCACATATAGTATGATTTAATAATCTTACTTGACAAAAAATATATGATATCACTTACTCATTATCTACTATTTAACCACTATGATTTACAAACCCAAGGACGTGATTGACCATGTTTTTCAAAATGCAAATTGAATTAAATTACAATTTAAATATATACACCGATATTTCATTAAATAAATTTTAAACCAAAAGATTATATAAATTATTATTTCTATTATAATTAATACACCCAGAAGAGAATAAATGTAACTGATTGAAATGATGGGCTTCAATAATGCAGCATATAATTATATATTAATATATCAAATACAAAGTACTAATATTTTATTTACAAATTAATATCATATTAATCTATATACATATGGTTATCATATGAAATTCTATAATAGAAATATATACAAAAAAAATAATTTTTTTAGAAAAGTAAATTATTCAGTCAGAAAATATTAACATGTAATTAAATAACCAATTAATATGTATTTGTGAAATGAAAAAATTTATTAACTAAAATATGTTTAATTAATTTATAAAAATCGTATTTTTTAAATAAAATAATATATATACTAATTATCATAAAATTAAATATTCATAATATTTTTTTCAATTATTGTAATAATATAATAATATATTTTATTATATTCATTACAATGCAATATTTATTTAACAAATTATATTATACAATATAATAATTTGTTAATTAAAAAATCCCTAATTGATTTTCCAAAATATTTTATAACATTATATAATATATATTTAATGATACATAACAGAATGAAATGAAAGGTTTGAAAATATCTATTTAATTAAAATGACATAAAATATCACATTCTAAACCATAAACCAGTATTAATTAATCAACTATAATGATAATAAAAAACCAATTTTCCCAATTATAAACCCTAAAATAAAAAATAAAAAAACAAATATATGAAATTATTATACATTTTTACACTACCCAAATTAAAATCTCAAATAAATTTATGATATAATATCAAAATGAAAATAAATATTAACATTACAAAATAAAACTATCATTAAATTTAAAACTAAAATTTATTCAAATAACTATCAAGCCTCCAAATTTTGAAAATAATTATTTCAATTATTATTCTAAAAACAACTAGGGAATGAATAAATATAACAATGACAATGGGAATTTGTGATGCAACAAAAAAAAATATATTAATATATTAAATAAAAAGTTATAATATTTTATTTACAATCTTATATTACATTAATATTGTACACAAGATTATTTTACAATGAGAATATATATTCTTTCAATATAGAACACAATAATGAAAAAATTGAAGTTTATAAAAATTTACTAATTAATATTTAAATTTAATATATATCACATCTTTTATTAAAAAAACAATAAATAAATATTAGATTAACTTAGTTAATTTAATGTTTTTACAAAAAAAACTAATTACAAAATAGTTAGTTTCGGAAAATTAAAACATTAACATAAGGTTAACTTACTATTTAATATATATTTTTACAATGAAATAATATATTAATTAACTAATTACTAATAAACAGAAAATTATTATATTTAATAAAATCCAATCATATATATAAATATATATTAATTATATCACATTAATATATAAATAATATATTAGTAAATTATTTTATCAATTACTTTTCTAGTTAAATTTCAATGAAATAAATATTTTAAAATAATTAATAATTAATATAGTAATATATATTTATATATAAACAGAGATATATAGCCAATTTTATACAATGACTCCTATGAAATAATATAGCACAATAAATACAAAAAAAACCATAAAATAATAGTAATCAATGAACTGAAATAATTTTGATAAATTTTTTTTAAAAAATATACCATAAGACAAAAAATAATAAACAACATTCTGAAGAAAATATTATACAATTTGAAATTAAATAATAAAAAACATCAAAAAAATTATTAAAAAACTAATATCTTCATTACAAAAAATATTATTTCAATAATTTAATCCAATAATTATACTAATTTCAAAATATTGTTGTGGGATGTGACATGGAGTAGTTTAAAAATTTTAGATTTACAAATGGGGCTTTAGAAAAGGTTATATATGAATGATTTTTTTAGGGGGGGTTTGATGGGGTAACCATTGCGCCAAAAGATGTCATGAATGAATAATAGAATCACACTACTAACCTTAGTGTAATAGAGTGTCATGTATTATTGAGAGTAGTATGATCATCCCAATATTCAAGGGTTCCATAAAATGGATTAAATGAACTATAAATTTTCCTTAATAGGATGTTGTATCCTGAATCATAGATATCGGACTAGAACTCTGATTTACCAATATAAGAAGAATGGAGTAGATGAGGGAAAAGATGAATATTATGGGAAAAGAGTAGATCCATTCATCGAGTGGGTTTTTATTTATGAGTGAGTGGACTTTTCAAATCAAGCACCCTAATAATCTGTTTTTCAAGGAAGACACTATCTTGAAAATAACCCTCATTTTAACTATTTCTATGATGGAAATTTCTTAATAAGTGCCTCCATTGAGATTTTGGAAAAGGGTAAACTTTTTAAAATAAAAACATCAATGATATAATTCATTGTGAGGTGATATCCAAAAAACATCCTTCTGTAAATAAATTTTAAAGAAAGATCTTAAAGGGAATGTGATTTACATCTTCCATTGAAAAAAACCACACATAGATCAGGAATGTGATTCCCTTATTAACCATTTAATGAATATTTTTTCCTATAATTATCATATATGGATGAAATTCCATTTTTTATGGTAGATAATATATAAAAATTCCATGAATTTATATACATTAATTTTTTCAGATATCCCTCCACATAACCGAAAAAATTAGATACTAAAAATAGGTAAACCATTTAAAAATAAAAGAAATATTAAACCATAGAAGCATAGAAATGTAATATTTTTTACAAAATCCCTATAGAGAATGGTAAAAAAACTTAAATGAAATATAACACTTTAATTAAATATATGGTTCATACCGTTTATTCACACTCCACAATAATAACACCAATCACATCGCAATTTAATAAATCAATGATAAAAAATGGAACCAAGGATAGGAAATTGTTGAATAAAGTAGTCAAATAGATTATATAAGAAGACGTATAACCCATTCCTGCGTTAAAAATGAACAAGAAATAATTAATAAGGAACTAGTTAAACCATCATGAGGAACACAAGAAACCTTGTAGAAAACCCCTTTCTATGGATATAATAACATGTAAGTGAACCCTTGAAGAATCATGGTAGACAATTCATCTATCACAAGAACATGAAATTCATTGTGTTATCTACTTGGTCCATACTCTTGAACTAGCAGAAAATGATTTTTCCAATTAGATCCACCACCCATCTCCCCTATTATAGATCATATCATACCCATTTTCTAATCATCTATCTCAGATTCACATTATTTAACACTCCTATTTTTTCTATCTTACAACTAGTAGGGACTTCTGGCAGTTAATCCTAAATCAACAAAACCCTTAAAAAAGCATTTAACTGCATTAATATTTGTGGTTGGTCATGGATATTTGGAAGAAATTATTAAAAAATACCAAATGTCCAAAATATCTCAAGGGTCGTAAAATGATGTTCCATTAAATGGTCACCATGATGTTCTACATAAATTTATTACATCACTATGTAAGGGTAATGATATGAAATATAGTGGTCAGTTCCCACTACAGAGTGGTCAACACACACTATGTATGGGTTGGTGAACTGAAACCATAATACAATACGACATGTCCATGTCTATGTAAATGTATCAATTTTAATACCCACATTATGTATGGGTTACTCACTATTATGTAAGAGTATCCTAGTCCACACATAATGGTATCCCTACAACCCCAGCTATAAATAAATGTAAAAATCACCTATATAATGTTTATCCATTAAAAAAATCCATGTAAGGTTAACGACCCACAAACATAATGGCAATGGATACCACATGTAATGGTAATCACACCTCATGTAATGGTAACCTAAAATCAATATATATTAAAACAAACATTATGTAAATATAGAAAAAATTCCAAAATCCTAAAAATTAAAATATATTGAAAATAAAACAGATATAAAGGGTAAATTATCTTGTATTAGGTGAATATTTATATAATAAATAAATGAATAACATAATAAAAATTTTCACATCAAACAGTCACCTCCTAGCATTCCATGGGTGGAATCCCCCCAATGGTTGGTGTCAGTTCTTCTTTTTCAATAGAATCAAAATCCTCTTCAAAAAATTCATCATACCACAAATATTCATTTAAATTTTCACTACTTAAATTAAACTAATGAAACCCCTATTGTATAGAATTCATATACATGTTTAATGGACAATACCTTTGTAATGCTTGAGCATGGCTATGTAGCACAAACTTCTCACCTAGCTCCAAAACCCATTCAACAGCATTGCTGGACTTGTCTAATGAACTTTAAAATTATAAATCACTCTGATACCCCGCTATACTATGATATATTGAGAACTGAGCATCCATTATATTGATATTCGGAATAATAAAAAAAATTCATCTTATTGATATCTTTCCTTCTTAACAAGGATTATACTAAGTACTATAAATACCCCTTTGAGACATTCTACAGTAGATCAAAATTATTTTTGCACCGATGTACTATTAATATAATCCATAGAAGCCTCACCATATCTACCGTTTTAAATTTGTTCTCTATGTTTAATATGGTTTCTTTTAACCAACAACCTTTACATTGATTATATATGTGATGGATATATTGAATATGAATAAAACGTCTCATTTAATATAATTTATTGTGATACACGAATATAATGTAATATTGTCCAAGAGTATATGTGATATTATTATAGTCACAGCATATATTTGAAATAATTATAACCATTATGTAATATAAAAATATTCATAAATAACATTATTAGTAGGATGATAAACTATAATGGGACAAATAGAACATAGAATATATTGTTTGAGTACTCTTAATAGGGTGATGTTTATTCCCAGGATGATCACAATTTGTAAAAAAATGACGTGATATTAAGAGATCATACAAACCTATATGATTTTTTATGTTTCTGCATCATTATATATTCTTATCTATTATCATGTGTAATAGACATTATACTTTAACATTATCAATAATTTATTCCATGAATCAAGAATATATTTTTTTTAATAAAAATCAAGATACAATATAATGTTTGTGAGGTAGGGTATGTAGGGTTCTCTTAATTGATATATCATTAATGTATAAGTCAACGAAGGAACGGTAGCATCCATCTATATAGAATCAGATATTTTGAACTTTTTATGGGAATAAATCATTATCCCAAAAAAAGAAACATTCAATTTTCATTAATTTCATTAATGTTGGTGACTTGTGGTTCCATTTGATGCATTAGTATAGGGAAAATGATATAATTTTGTTGTAAGTGATGGAATAATTTTATTTCCTGAAGAGATCTTGGGATATGTGTGAATTTTGGTTCTTCTCCATCTGTTGGATAAAAATTGATACATGTGCTGTAATAATGAATAGGATATGAGTTAACATTATATCTATTTATTTTAATTTTACAAAACTCACATTACTATGAAAATTCATTTCTACATCTCTTAATGTGATAATTATACTACCTATACAATTTTACTATGAAGGTTTTCCTTTTAATTTTATATTAAATCTATGCATTAAGTTTTCAATTACTATTTCCCCATAATTTTATATTGATTTTGAGAATGGATATTGTAACATTGAATGATTAAATGGTAGAATATATGAAGAATTTTTCTTGGCGAAAATCAAATAAGGGCATGAATTTATAAGAAAAAAGCAATGGGAAAATAATTATAACTACATCCTCACCCATTTATCTTCACACCTATGGAATTACAGACATTGTTATGAGTTTACAATAATAAAATAGATTTCCATTATTATATTTATAATTAAAAGAATTGATTTATTTTATTTATATATTCAATTATATTCATATATTAATATATTTTTCTACAAACATATTAATGATAATCCATTCAATTTTGGCTATTACTTCAAACAATTATCAAATTTTAAACTACAAGACTCGGTGATTTATTAAGAGTTGTTTTACAATTTTTAATAACATTACCATCATTCCAGTAATTGTAACACCAAACAATATGTATTTTAAAATTTTGTATATTATATTATTTATGTAATTTTTTATTTATTAATTAATCGTGTCTACCAAATTGTAAATATTTATTTATATAATTTTTTTTGAATATTTATATCATTTTTTAAATTAATTATAATTTTAATATAAATAGAGTTGAAAAAATTTACATTGTTTGAAATTATACCCACTATATATTATTTCATTTAAATAACATTAATGAATAAATATATTTTTTTCTTCTACATTTATTATAAAAAATAATGTATCATTTAGGAAATGAAACTAGCAATAATAAACCATTCTTCCCCTAAGTATTATAGATTTTTTCATAGCCACAACTGGGATTTCTATATCAATTATCTCCTCATATATATTGCCTAAACATGATCCCAAATCATATATTAACTTTACCTATTTTTCAAATTTGTATTTTTGATTGAATTAATTTTCCACATTAAAAGGATACCATATTACATTTTTTTATTTAAATCTTCCAAATAATGTGTTCACATTGGTTTTTAAATTTTTTTATACTCGTTAATAATTACATTATGTCTTTTTCGAGGTTTTCATCCTCCATTTTTTAGGTTTTATGAAAATTTCTCATTTCACTAATGTTTTACAACAATTTCTCAACAATTGAAAAACATGACATTTTAATAGAAATATTTATATCAATAATTTCTAGTGTTCTTTGAAATATTTGTTGGTATATTGAATATTAATTTTTTACTTATCAATATAAAATATTTCGATAACACATGTTATATTATTTTACGATAGATGTTCATGAAATAATTTGGTTTTAGAGTTTCATGATTTATTTTTTATTATGTTTTTATTTTAATCACCACATGGTATTTTTTTATAGATTTACCGACATGGTATTTGATTTTTACATGAAATAGTGACAGACCCTAATTGGATTTTTATTTTTCTCTATTATATCCATTATTTTATATGTTTCACATTAATATTACTTTTCATGTATTGATTTAATATTATTATTTTTCTAAAAAGGATATTACAATTTTTAGTCATTTATTTTAATATAGAAATTAACATATAAATATATATATTTATATTAGTGAAACATTTAATTTATTTGACTATGATGTATGAAACTTTATAGATTTTTTATAGGAGAAACATCTTTATATAAAAAAAATGAAATAATGGGTATTATAAAAAGAGATTTATAGAATCCTAAAATCTATTTATTCAACAATATTCAATTATTTTATTATAATAAACATATACATAATAAATTTATCAAATTACTGTTATATAACATATTACATTGTAATGAAAAAATAAATAGATATACATGATTACATTTTATAAAAATTTAACGCCTTTATAAATTATAATATATATATATATATATATATATATTTTTATTTGTGAGGAAATTCAAAAACGAAAGACCTGTGTGCTCAAAATATTTATAGTGAAATGTTTTATTTTTTATATATATAAACATACCTTGGGATTTTATAAAAAAAATAGAGATATGATGGTTTGGTGGTGCTGGATAAGCCGGAAGAAAAAGAAATTGTTCCAAAAAATTGATTTCTCAATGGCCATTCACCCGGTGTTCTATTCTATTTCATGTGGTGTCACTCAGTTGCCATAGAAATATCCTATAATCTTCTTCCATTTTGTCTTCCTTTATGGGTTACATCACCATCATTTCCATAACATACAACACCACCACCTCCACTTGAATTTTTCCTTATCACCATAAATGATTAATAATAATGTCATTAATATTTTTTAAAAAATAATTATAAAAAAAAATTCATAAATTATATGATTAATTATAAAATTAATAATTAAAATATAATTTTGAATGATTTTACATATAAACTGTAAATACTGAAATTAATAATATATTTAATATGATATTTAAAAATAATTAGTAATTATTATTAATCTAATCAAATTTAGTTATATTATTAATAGATTATTTCAAAATAATAATAATTATATAATACATGGACTGTTTTTGTAACCATGCATAATCAGTCTAAAATTTTTTAATGAAAAGAAAACAATAATCACAAATCACGTGTCACCCAAGACGCCATCCAAACATAAATGTGGCAAGATAAATATATACCAAAAAGGCCATCATCGAATCCCCGAAATTAAAATCTCGATCACCGCCATGAATTTTTCCTATTACACAGAATATCCTGATGGTTTGAGAAAGAATACGGTGAATCCAATTCATTAACCATCCACTATATACTTGTTTAAACCCACATCGCAATGTCTTCACAAACAAAAATCTCATGGGCTTTACAACCCCAGGGTCACTGTCATCCCAATGTTGCTGAGAAAAACGGTTGTCAGTCATCCCCATAATCAATATGTCTCTTCCACCTACCAAATGCATCTCATTCTTAAAACAAAATCACCCTTCTTGTGATTGACACAATAAATACCAAAAAAAATACTTCCATACACCTCTTCACACTCCCCAAGAAGAATTGTAAGGCGGTTTACCTATGATATGCACGCTACCAGCGGTCAGATAGATCTCTACCCACAAAAACTATTACTAAATCACATAGAGAAGATCACATCCTATTCGAAATCACAAAAAACCGAATGAGATCCAAACATCCATCATCGTCGGATTATCCTGCTAACTCCCACCAATTATTACCATAGATATGCGGTCTCTTGAACTTGTTAAACACACCACCACATACATCCTCGTTCTACCATTCTATTGAATGTCTCCATCAGCAGCTTACATTACTTCCCTACATCCCTAGCTGGCCTATATTAAAAGATATAAGAGCTTCATCATCAGTCATCACCAACATATCTCTAGTTTAAAAAAACATCTTCGATTCTATGTTGTTGATGCACATCATACCATTCCTACAATGAATTTCCCCCCGACACATACATGGAACATGATTTAGCAGCTCACACATGTCATCACCACCATCAATATCCCTTAATCCCTCATCAAAACTTATATCTGAAAAAAATATTGGTGGGGAATTCATCTCATTCCTCCCTAAAACCACCGCTAAAAGTGGTAAAGTATACTATTTACAAGATGCAAACATTTGGAAAATGGCTCACAATCTCATAGTCCCCACATTATGTAATCAATATCTGGATATGTATAAAAACATTTATTGAGAGAGTCTCTCCATTCTTACGAGAGACTCTATCAATTCTTCGATAATAATAATATCATATTTTTCATTATTTCCATGCAAATTAATTTCTATTTATTATTTTTAAGAATAAGAAAAATATTAATAATAGTATTGATGAGGATGAAATTAATATTTTTATTATTTATAATTATTTACACTATTAGTTATTGTATTATAAGGTATCATTGAATACATAAAATAATTTGATTATATAACACATCTATAATAAATAATTATTTAGTTATTATTATAATATTAATTTTATTATTATTAGGATTATTATAATGGATTATTAATTTTATAATAATTTTTTAGCTGAAATATATTATTATTAATTATTTTTTCTATATTGAAACTTTAATTAAAATTTATTTTTTATTATCATTTTTATTTATTTACTAGTTACATTAATAATTATATTATATACATAATTGTTCATATGTATTAGTGTAATATTTTATATATTAAATAATATAATTGATATTTATGAATAGTGTATTTCATGATATTTAATAATAGTAACGTAATTAATAATCCATCATAATAATTTAATTCAAAATATATTATCCAAATGGTTTATTTTTGGATTTCCAAACCAAATCCCTAATTAAAAATTTATTAATAGAAAAAGAAATCTACAATGGGGAGAACTATTCTAGCATGGCATAATCTTCCAACACAAAAACCAATAAGTCAGTTCTTTCTATTCCCACTAGTGACCAAATTAATAGGATATATTCTATTTCCATTTGGGTATCATGCTCTCCCACATGTCTTCTTGTATTGTGGGCACATGGTCCTCATTATAAAATTATTTAGAGGATTCATCAATGGTGGAACATGTCTCGAACTTCCAAGAGTTATTTTGAAATTCTATCTCTATGTTAGATTGAAATCAATACTCTAAATTAATTTACAAAAAAAATTTACACAAGTATGTGTTCATTGTAACCAAAAAAATTTACTTCCATCTTTTATTATATGGATTAATGTTTCATGAAAACCTTACAAACCACCCCCATAACAAGGCCTTCATTAGGTAATTCCGATTTCATTTCAATGGGAGGAATGATACGATTTTTTTCCCATGTAGTGACACATTTCACATTCTAAGACCTACCAAAAATGTTGTATGAATTTCTCTTTAGAACAAAAAAATGGGATTAGTTACTCCATTTTGGATTCATATTTCCCACTAAGAGACTTCTATATGGAAATTAAATGTACACTGGATGTTCATATGTATGATATGTACATACAAATTCAGGTGCAGGCACACATGCCTTAGATTTCATGGGGGGACTGGTTGGAAGCCATCTTCATCCACCAATATTTTCTAATATTTATGCATTGAAACATATTATAAAAACTTACCTGACCAAGATATTCCTATGATGATTGATCACTAATACTAAAATAACATGTACATATTTCCCTTTAATGCATAATGTCAGTATATAGATCATTGATAATACATATATTCCTCATATTGAAATTCCCACCACTCATTTAATGTTATGCTGGTAGTTGAGTATAAAATTTGCTCTTGAATGGTCTGACCAATGGATAATCATGGGCTAACTCAATGATTCATCTTTTCATATTCCATAATGATGATACATGTTACGGAACTTTCATTTTCCCTATATGATCCCCAACAGCAATTAATATCCATTTTTTCATAAACTGGGAATAAATTTAGGCATGTATATTACCATCATTATCAAATGAATCTCCAAAATTATAATGATAAATTTTTTTAGAATCATTATAATATAATATGAAATTTGACCCCTACAACATCATCCTCACCAGTCACTTGGAAATCATCTCCATCCCCTTCAAAATGAAGAGCATGTCCACCCCTCCATGCAACTGCACAGAAATCACATTTCCACATGAGGATCCACACCCCTTGAAATATGAACAATAACCCAATTCCGGGAGACAAAAATAATAGAGGATATAGAAACATGAGCATTAATAAGTTCCACAACATCTTTGTAACCATTCATGAAACTATTTTTTATTCTGTTCTTTGAATTATAACCAGTACCCTATCCTCATTCTCATCCATATTGAGATTACATTTATCTGTTGGGTAAACTGATTTTTTATACAAAGAACACAATAGATTCTCATGAACTCGTATCAAAGAGTAGGCAATGTATGAGAAGATACAAAAAAATCATGTAGTCAAAAACAATCTATTGAGGGAAAAATATTGAAGTTAATTACAATCAAAATGTAGTTTAAATAAGATCATAGAACAAATAAATATCAACCATAATTATTGAATAATGAACATATCATGCATGCTCAATTCAATTAATAATATTAATATGAGTCCTAGTTATATAACTGATATCCCATAGTATTTTTGAGTACCAAAAAAACCATCTCTGACCACTAATCCAGATCCTGACATCAATGAATGATTTTATTGGATCAAATTGATCAATTATTTAATCCCATTCTTTAATTATTTCGAAACCCATATTGAGTGATTTCATGCCATAACACCAGGAAAATAATGTGTGAATCTTCAAAGGGAAAATAATTGAAATAACATTACGTTTAGAATTATTTATAAAATCATTAAATCCCCAACAATGATGATTCAGGATCCTTAGATCATCAAGTTTCACCTAATTACTCTTCCTAGATATTAATGGATGAGAATGAAGACAAAAATATCATTCCTCAATATGGTTATCATGAAATTTACACTTCTCCTCTACATTTTCAATGGGTCCATTCGTTGTATTAATTTTAGAAAAATCACTATGAGGGTCATAACAAACCTATTATTTATACAGATTAAAATTAGCTTACACAAAATATAATAATTTTTACTTATATTCATATTTAATGATTATAAATTTTACAGTATAAATAAAACCTAAATGAAACCTGGCTCACTGACAAAACATTTTCAAAATAATTGAAAATAATAATAATTTAATAAAAATTAATGGTTAATATATTCAATGGACTAAAATATTATTATTTCAAAACAAAAAATACTATGAAATAGTACATTAATAGTTCTAAACTAACCTTTATCTATGTTAAAGAATATATTACTACTAGTGTTAGATAAAAATCCATAGACATTTATCATCTTTTAAAAACTGCTTCTCAAGGGGTCCATTATCAGAACTATAGAAAATGTTTATAAATGTGCCTTTAAAAATTCTTTTGGAAGTATAGATAAAATAAAACATTTATTAGTTCTTCTAAAAGCACCAATAATGGATACCTCTTCTAAAGAATAAAGTTTAACTGATAATGGACCCATTTTTTCAGAATTTCTACAAGAACTGATAAAGGACCCCATTATTAGTTCTTCTAAAAGCTGTGACAAAGGACCCATTGATCAGTACCTCTAGAAATTATGATACATTAATAGGCTATAGTGAGTGGTAACAAGACAATGCATCACAATAAACACCATAAAATTAGAAAAAATCAAGAAAAAGTACATGAATTATAAATGAAATACTGTTATCAACACGAATACACAAAAAAATAAATTGTTTACATTTCAAATAATGGTTTATACTATTTCATCAATTCTAATTTTTTCATTCATCAAGATACATTATGTATCCATTGTATCTTTTCAATAATACATTTTTTAGAAAATAACACCTGTCAAAAAAATTCTTATCATATTACTTATATAAATAAATAAATTAATATAATATTAAATTTTAAACTATATGTTGATTAAAATGAGGAACACTCTGTATCAGACTGAGTTTCCATTGAGACTTTCATATCACATTATATCGTTTCCATCTTAATGTATTATGTGTATAAAAATAAACTAAATAATTATAATATAATAATGATAGGAAAATAATCATGTTATAGTAGATAAAAGAATTTGAAAAAAATATACACTCATTTTCTCAGTTTGGAAAATGGGATGTGTGTTATAAACTAAAATTGAAATTCTATATTGATATGATGAAACTATAGTAATACAAATAACACTATGATTTGTATTGGTGGTGGATGATTCATAAAAATTTCAAATGACTGGTGGATAGTTTTCATAATGTATCAAAACAATCAGAATGGGTTTTATTGGTTTTGAGTATGTCACATTTTTTTTGAAATGTAATTTTATTCTAGAAACATGCACGTTGACCCACAGTGATCACATAGTGTATATTTTTTTTATTCCAATACCTAATAATAAAAAATATATATAGATTAATATAGTAAATTATCAAGAAAATCCAATAAAATTGCCTATCAGTTTTTTTATACCATAGTGGTTTGAGTAATTTTGGGCATGCCAGTGCCATATTATACAACATTTTGTGCTAAAACACCCAAAACAGAAGCAATGGAAGGATTCATCTAAACGACCCTATAAAAAAGCAACAATAATGTATGACCTAAAAGAACCTGACTAATGAAACATTAGCTCTATGCTAAAAGGCCCTATACTAAATCAATAATAGGACTGAACTAAAAGACCCAAAAATAAAGAAATAGTGGTTCAGAGATAAAAACATATACATATGAAAAATAGGAATGAGATAAAAGACCCTAAAATAAAGCAAAAGAATATATGAGAATAATTTCCATAAACATAGATTAAGAATGTATAAGATAAAAGTCACTAAACTAATGAATCAGAAGGTCTAAGCTAAAATACCCTAATCTAATTTAATAAAAGGTCTAATCTAAAATACCATACACTAATGAAAAAAATGTTTTGAACTATGTGACCCTATGCTAATGAAATATCTAGTTTAATCCATATACGCCAAAATAAAACAGATGAATGTAATTTTGAGGGCCTATATATGTCGGTTTCACATTTGAGATTATCTCCGCAGATATGCATTGAACTTATCCATAAATACATATCTACTTCTTCAATTATTTACCCTCACAACAAACATTAATGCTCATGTATCTTAATGTAAGTGATGATCCCTCACAAAAATTCCTAATAAAAGATAATTTTATTGTATGACAATAATAATAATATTGGATAATATTATAAACTAATTTATTAATATAATTGAATGGAGGGTGGAATCTCAAAATTTTGGAGTCTCTCCAAAAACATCAACAAAAAAATTGGGTTTAGGGAAATATTATGGTTTTCAATTAAGTAAAACTAGATTACATTAAAAGATGAACAATAGAACTAATAAGATTGTTATGTGTTTATATGGTTCATTCAATTGAGAATTGATGTGTCTCCCTTCCAATTTCCTCCACCTATTCCATAGGATGAAGAAATTTGACTAGAGTTGTTTGATCATTAACCCTCCTTCCACCGATGACCAAGGAATCCGATGATGTTTAATGTTTAGAATTAAATTTAGATATCATCATTTCATGAATCCATATGTTAAACATAACAAATCCATATTGGATTTGAAACCAGACGATAGATAACAACCCTTTTCTAGTGCCTCCATCATTTCATTCAATTGTAGTTTGAGGGGGGCCTCATTCATAAAATCATGCAAGATCCTCTCCTATATAGAAAATTATAGCTAGGATAGAATGAATTGCATCATAATTTTGAATAGTTCCTACCAATAAAAACCATCTTCCCCCTGTTCATGGAATAGTTGGTGAAGATTCACCAACTAATGGATTAATGTCTCCATAGAGGTCTTAGTAATCAAGTCATGGATATACTTGTATATCATGTATTATATCATACAATGTGTAAATATCCTGTAATTTAAAAACACATTCAATTTAATGTTATTTTATATGACCTGTGACCAGATTATCTCAGGCTAATGTATGATAAATAAACATACAGATATAGACACTATCATTTGAAATTGAATTTCAAATTAAACATTCATGTCCATTAGTTTCCATATTCTAAAATGAGATGGTGATTTTTTCTTAGATAAAGGTTTTTAATGATAAAATTCCCTTCATTTCACCTAATATATATATTCCCATTTGTTGTATTTGTAGAAAGACACTTAAAATGTACTAGCATATAAAACAAGAAAAAATCAACATTTTTCTGGTCAACTTTCACTTCATGAATTCATATGAGTCCCTTGATCATTTTATTGTATCATTCTCTGTTACCTAATGATTATGGAGACATGTTCAAGGTAAAATTTATTGTAATCATACCTCCTCCAACTTGGAATATATTTGGTTTTCAATCATCATAATTGGATGCAGTTACTAGGTTCATGCAATATTATTATATCATACAAACTTTATTATTTCCTTTACATGGAGAAATAGTAATTATTATGATTTTTACGTTAAATACAAACCATTCCATGCATCAAGTAGTGAAAGACATAGAAATTTTATGAATGATTCTATGTGAAAAAATTGGAAATATAAGAAATGAAAATTTTGACCATTTATTCTGTGATATGTTGTTGTTTCTTGTAGGAATTAAATGTTTGTGGTTTCAAAATATATTTGGTGGATTCCCCCATCCTTTAACTGATAATATTCAATGTAGATTGTGAAAAATTGGGTGAGGTAGGTCCTTCTAGTTGTGGTGTAATATTTCACACATTAGATTCTTTGATAAATTTTTATAATATCACATCATTTGGGGATTACATGTCATTGAAACTGATTAGTGGTCTATGAAAAACACTTTCACGTATGGTGTACATTTTTTGGTAGCATAAATTGTGGATTGAGTCATATTTAGTCTTCAATGTTGAAATTCATAGAAGACACTCACAGAAGTATCCATGGAATATGTTTCATTATAGGATGGATTGTATTACTGTTTTTGAAAATCTTAACATTGGTTTTACACATGTCTATAGGGAAGAAAATAAGGTGGCATATTTTTTTTCTATGAGATCAATTGTAGGTGAAAATTTTAGAAGGTCTTGTATGGCCCTTGGTTTTTTTAAATAATTCTTGTCAAACAGATGCACATGGAGATATGTAAATCACTCTGTATACCTCCATTTTAATTATACTTTTCTTTTTAATTTTTTATATATTTATTTTCTGAGTTTGTTTTATTTCATCTTTATTATTCTGATTAACTCTTTTTCATTCATTAATGGTTTGATGTATTTGGACCATCTTTCAACAATCAAAAACTTCTATTTATGGTCCCGTTTTATGTAAAAATACATTTTATACATTTGGATTGACAGGAACATATTGTTTTCTCACAATGAAATGGTCATACTCAATTGAATTTTCATTTAACTCGACATTTGTTTTACTATCTTGTAGGAAAAATTACCAATTATTGTATAACAGATCTAATACATAAAATAATATCACTAATTGTGATTTCATTATGAATTATTGATCATTTTTCACTACAAAAATAAAAACCAACTTCATGAATCCCATTTAATCTACAGTCTCTACACACATATTTTCATCCCATCTGTGTTTTAAATGTGTATAATGAAATGATATATAAAACTACTTTTATATCTTTTTGTAATGCCAAAATATTCCATATTATCACTAATTGAATTTCAATCATTATAACTATATATATGCATCTCTTAATTTCACCTTTTCATTATACTCAACTAATTATTTTCATTTGTATATAACCTATTACCATTTATTACCAAACTGGTGAATGATATATCATTTTAATTCTTTCCCTTGAACATCCATTAGCATTATTATGCAATTGAATTAATAATTTCAAACAACCCCATATAAATATCATCTTAGAACCATACTATAAACTATTTATTTTGTGTACTTGATTTCCATCCTTTATCCCTTGATGGATTAAAATCTCTAAGAAATTCATTGTGTGATTCATAGTATGTACCAAAAACATCACTATTAAGTTATATTTTATTGTGTTGTTTATACCACTCTCTCTTTGTAATTGTAAAAATATATTTTAATGAAATGTATTCTCAAAAAAGTAATCTTCTATGATCAGAATTTATGATATCTATTTTTTCCACATCTTATAGGTAATCAGTACATAATTTAATAACATATTAAACAATATATTATTCTTTTAATAAAATATTATTTCCCAGTTCAATTCTTGAAATACACTTTAAAAAATTTCAATTACTATTCATATGGGTAATTACATCTTTAATGGAGAGAAAAATATAATTTAACCACTCTGACCAAGCAACCCATTAGGTAGATCATTGTATGAATGATTAATCATGGTAAGAAATCTATAATACGCAAACTATGATTTCCACCTCCATATTCCTGATTGGAAATCTAATCTGGTCTATAACATTACTACATATTAATTTTAAATGATGTAAATTCTTGTTAATATTTGGAAAACAAATTGATGAAGAATATTGTGTGAAGGTAAATGAATCCAATAATTCTATAAAATATGATTGTAGTGTTATTTTTTTCCTTGTAAAATCAAAATATTATTTTACATGATAGTGTTGGTATTTTATGTATAACTCAGAGGAACATTTACATTATTAAAAAAATAAAAAAATTAATTTTTTTGGTATGGATTGTGTGTAATCTACTGGATTAAAGAGACGTATTACCTTTACCCTTCACAACATAACTCAATTCTCTTGTTCCCAATTAAATAACTTCCATAATATCCTTGATGCCAATATTCAATTTTTTAGTGAAATTTACTAATGTTCCAAGGAAACTATCATATACATTTTTTATATACTCTTAGTATCAAGAAAATTAATATCATATAAACTATACCAATTCATTAATTCAAAGAAAACTAATCTCTTCTTCATATGTGACATTGTAATGTTTTTTGAAAATAGTTTATCAAAAACATTGCCAATATAATTTACAATATTGAACAGATAATCACGTGTTATTAGAGATGGTTTTTTGCATTATTCAATATTCTCGTCGAATGCTTTAGTCTTGGATTAGTATTTATGTCATCGATGTATAAGATTATAATGGCCTAAAACCACAGTATTCAATGAATTATTCAAATGAATATAGTATAATTAATTTTCCAGAAATGGGACACCACAACATTCTATTAATCATTTATACTGATTAATTTCCACAATCAATGATGTAATTTATCATCCCATACAACATAGACCTCAATTGCAATCATTCACTTATTCATGCACCATACATTATAACACCTTACCGTGAAATAAAATATATATATATATAATAAAAAATGAAATATTTGACATCTATATCATTACTATGATTATTTTGTTACGATATAAGTGGAGGCGACCAGATGTATTTTTACTTCATTCATAACCTTGGTTGAATATTATAATTATCCAATATGATGGGCCATGTACTATGAGAGAACACTATATAGAATAATTATTTCTTCCATCCTTAGATAATGTTATATGAATAATTCAAGGATCATTTTCAAAATCATGATATTCATAATCAATTTTATTCCACTGAGGATAATCTGTTGGATGATGAATGTTCACATATTTAATTCGGGTATATTCATTCCATGTCAATCATCTCCAGGTTTCCTAATATCCAAAGTGACTTTAAAAGAAATATAATTTTACTAATGTTCCATATATATTTCTGAGGACTTGATTATCTTTTCTTTTATTACTTTTAACAATGATTAGGGAATTTTAATAGTTATTTTTGGACCTTAAAAACAATTTGAAATCATTTTGACAAGCGTGAACATCTTTAGAGATCATTAATATTGAAGGTATAATTAGTTTACAATAATATGATTGACAAGGTAGTTCATTTTCATCTGGTAGAATATATTTTAAGAGACCTTATATTTATGTAAACTTAGTTTACCTCTATCCACTGAAAATAATTTTATATATATAACATCAATTAAGATTTTTTTTATAAATTAAAATTAGTATTCAGTGGAATCTTAGCATAGCAATTTTACATCCGAAAAAATATTTTATAATCATGATGAACATGTTAAATTTCAATTATCATTCATTCCATGAGATCTCTGACATCATTAACATTAGAATTCATATCTAATGGCAGTTAAACCATTGTATAATCCCAATCCATTTTCACTTTCAGTTTTTCTCAATATTTAGGCAATTTTTTTATATGATCTATTTCTTTACAACTAAACAATTATTACTACACATTTGGACTAATTTTTTATTAATAAAAACAACATAAGCATGGAAAAATGACTTCATATGTGTTGTATGAGTGTTCTGTTGAAAACATGTTGATCTCTTTAACTCCATATTCATACTATTTTTTGAAACAATTACCATGAATTTAATTTTTATACATATCAATTCTATTGGGTTCATTAAATATCCATATAATACAATAAATTTTTAAATAAATATAACTTATCAAATATTAATACTGAGTGTTATAGATAACTATCTTAAGAGAAACCCACATTTGATTGTTTGAAATAATGTTAGATTAGTTTGACGAAAAAAGATAATTGAATTTATTAAAAGAAATAATCCACTACAATAGGTTTTTCCTCTAAATTAATCCAATGGATGATTTATTATACAACTTTTTTCCTCTTCATCTCATCTCATCACTAGTTATAATATAATTTTATTCTCTACCAATCGACCTCTATCACTTCTGTTCATCCACCAATGTTGAAAGAAATAATATATGAATCATTCATCCTTGGGATGAGTACTAGTCAAGGAAGTTTTACCAAATAAAAAGAGATGATGTATTAATCACAAGAAAAATGGTAATAATAACTATATGGTGGATAATGTCGGTGAGTATCACAATTGAACTCCATTGTGTTCCTAAAAGGGGTAATTCTACCTACATTTCAGAATTTCATGGAGAGTAATTATAGATTTTTATGTATGTAACAAAAATGAATTTTTAAATAATTATCATGCATCAGAGGGATTAATGTATAACATATATTTTTTTACCATTTTGTTGAATTAAATGATATTATCATTAGTAAGAATTAATGGGTGGGTTAAGATATTCGACAGGGTTATAATTTTAAAATGTTATATTAAACTAGCTGAACAATTTTGTGATTTGTGGGTACCAAAAGATTTTGTTAATTATTTTTAAAAGTGGAAATTTATTTTTGGTAGTATAGTTTTTATCATATTAGATAATGGTACATTAAAATACTCACTTTTATAGAGTGGATTGAATATTTTTTATGGTGAAAAGATAAAATTTATATTCATTTTTTACAAATAAGAATGAGGATATTGTTAATAATTGAAATATTGATAAAATATCAATGAAAAGTAATTTTGAATTGATTTTCCTATTTGAGAGAACACGAGGCAGAGGAAGACTACAAATAAGTCATTGGTGGTGTAGAAAATGAATATTGATTATCTTATTTTATAAATACAATATATTATATAATCAATGAATTAAATTTCATTGGAAAATTTACTCCCATTTACTGGAAGGATACTATATTAAATTTAAAGTAAATTTTAGATCCAATGAACGTAAATGTATACAAATGGATGAAAAAACATTGTTCCTCAAGGAAGTTCATTTTGTGGGGTTTACATTTGGAAACATGTCAGGTTTATTTTAGATTAAATTGATAATTTAAATGTCTATTAAAGAAATATTGGAATTAGAAAATGAAATCACATAGGGCCTGCTTTTTATGGTTTGGTCAATACCAAAAAAATATGTTTTTTTGTGAGTTATAGTTTATTAAAGCCTATACATCAAGAATCAGAATCTTCAAAGGCTGTTGGTACTCGTATATTAAGAAGACATAATATTTGGGTGTTGGAAAAAGAAAAATGTGATTTTTAGATCATATGAGATACGATATAAAGATGTATATGATTTATGAGTTATATATTTTTCTTTTTTTATAGTTGAATCAAGAAAATAATATCGAATAAATTTCCAATCAATATATGAAAAATAATATACCATGTGATTTGAAATGGAACATTCCAACACAAAGACAATACTGAATAAATTTTCCAATCTCTATATGTAAAATATTTTCCAATGTGATTTGAAATGGAATATTCCAACTCAAAGACAATACCGACTACAATATAGAAGATTTTATCAAAAGATGATGATTGCAATGTGGAATATCTGATGGAAATTAGGTGTTGGCAGCACATTATACCTCACATAATCATTATCCAATATTTTGTTTGATATATATAATGTCACATTATAAAAATTATTTCCCATGGAGAGCCACAAGTTATTCAAGAAGATGGAAAATCAATATGTCGAAAAATGTAAATTTTGGTTTGTTTAATTAATGGGTCGTGCCACTTGATTTTTCGGGATTCATAGATGTGGGTTGGGAAGTTTCAGTGAGTTACTAAAAGGGAATGTATATTTATCGAAAAACTGGATTTCATTGGTGCCTTTGTTATTTTCGACCCTTGAAACAATCGAGCCTTGGAATGAAGCCTTTGAATACGTGGAGTCTTTATTGTAGCCTTGATTAGAGCATGGATCAGATAACGAGGAGTGTTGGAAGTATGTTGATACCACACAATACATTATCTATCACAAACTTGTTCGTGATGGATAGTGTTCTTAAAGTAGACTCAGACACATTTATCAACACATCTAAAAAATGTTGACAAATACACCATTTATCAAGGTTATATTATTATGTATTGATAAAATATATCATTATCACTGCTTGTTTAGAATGGATAAATAATTATATTTATTAACAATTAAAAGGTTCTTATAAGGATTCCATTTATCTTATCTTATTACTAAAATGCTGATAATGGATATAAAAAAATTATTATAAATAAACTATTTTGGAAGTAAATTTATATAATTATATATATATATATATATTATTAATATATATAAATATAAATATTGTAATTATATTCTTTATTTGAATATATTTATAATATTTTTATAATTATTTAAATATGTAATTATATATTTATTTTTATATAAATCCATTATTTAAAAAATAATATTTTTATCATTATATATATTTATATATTATAAATATATTTTAATATAAATACAGTTAATATAATCATTATATAAATATATTTATAATAATTTTATAATTTTTTTAATAAATATTATTTTCTTTTAATAGTTATATAAATACTTTATTAGAAATAATATTTATTTATAATTATTAATATATGAATGTATAAATATAGTAAATATAAATTTATAAATAAATTTACTTATAAATATTTTTTTGAAAATATATTTTTATCATTTTTAATGTATATTTACTCTTAAGTGAAAGCATGTAAAACATTAGTTAAATTGAATAATTAAAAATGATTACACATCGATAATATTGAAAAAAATGAAAAGTATTATTGATTAAATATAAATTATATAAAATATGGGTCATTATTGAAATAATGAGGAACACAAATTGAAAATATTAAAATGTTTTTAATAAATGCCCCAAATAAATAATTGTCATTGAATAAATTACAAAATGAATAAAAAATCAAATTATTTATTATTTTATAACTATCATTAATAAAATAAATTAATTAATAAATTAAATTTATCATGATTAAATAAATTATTTATTCAATATATCAATTTATAATGATATTCTAAATTTAATACAACATTTTGAATAAATTACAAAAATGTTAAGTGTATTTGTTTCTTTATAATATTTATTTCATTACCAAAATATTCTTATTGATTCATTATATATAAAACATAATTAATTATGTATAAGGGAAATAAATATATCACACATTTGATATACATTAAATTGAAATATCAAACGAAATTCAATTATTTCAATTACTAGATGTAATTAGTCAGCTTTTTAAAGTCACATTTATATACATGATCTTATTTCTAATCGATCATTATTATTCTCATAATGCTCTTTAATCAAAACTACAACCATTATCGCATGTACGAACCCTAGTGCAAATCTCTCCAAATATAACTACTTATAGAAGTACACTTTCAATGTCTGCATCATCCGAGTCATGATCTTCTAATCGCGTCTCCTCTTTCTTAGTAGCCCAATCAACATAGATGTGTCCTCAACCATGATTTTCTAGTGAATGACCATGTTTCCATGACTTACATTTTTTTCAATTTACCTCATACTGGTCATCTACTGGTTGAGATTTGTTTTATTCATTGGAGTGAACTCCTTATTTTCTATATTTACATCAATGTAGTTTGTATCATGGATAGATTTTCTATAGAGGTAATGAATTCCAACATAGCACCCCATAGTGCTTCATCAATATCATAGTCTCCCACATCATGACATAAATTATTATTTAGAAAATTGTTCACTTTAAATTAATTCGATGTCCTAATTTTCCCTTCATATAATTGACCCACTAAATCATTGTGGAATTATTCTTCTCTACTTTTGACATCTCTGTTTCCTATGGATGTACATTTGATTCCAATTAAATCACGATGAGTGTATATGAACTGTCCTATTTCAACGAGGCCTTAAAAATTATATCTGAAGTCCCCATAATAGGATAAGGTTGCAAAATAGGTGCTTCATCCTTTTTTAATTTTACATTCCATGAAAATTACATACATAGATATTCATGATCACCGTGTTAATCAAAAAATTGATGCACTGCAACATCATCAAAGAATTGTGTATCTATTTCCATATAATTATTATTAGTTATTTACATTGAAATATGGTACATGAGTTCTGTTTCCATAAGTGAGATTAGGTGATATCTAGACTCTACCACGAGATCCCTCATATGACAACCACTACAGATGACGTGATCTGTACATTCAAATACTCTCCCAAAGAAGTAACAGTAGTAATTTATTTTCTAATTCAATTATATCCCAAATCATCATCTCTAACATTACCATATCCCTTATCGTGTTTACATTAATTCTCAAGAGGTGAAACAAAATCACTATATGAAAAGGAGGCTTTCATATGAGAAGGTCCATGGGAATGAACATCCATAGATTATTATATATCATGATAATCCCATGTCCTACTCTTCAATGTAACTACCACAAAAGGCCAATCATTAACTGCATCCATATATCTAGTAATTTGTTTTCCTAAACCGTTAGTTGTATCATCTTCAATTTTGTCTATTGTTCTATAGTTGGTGTCCATGATCCATCTATTTTAACATAGATTTCATGAATATTTTATTAATTTAATATGAAATTAAACATTATATTAAATATTGTTCACTGTTCTTCCTGACCACAATGTTATAGATTCATATATTATTTTTCTTATTAATAAGGTCATTGTAGTTCCCCACTCTGATGAGAACCATGATGTTCTATGAGAGTATTCATAATATAATTCTATTGTTAGATAGCATACTATGATGGGGAAAATAGAATATATATCACTATGTATGAGTACTCTTAAGAATATTAGACTTCTTCTCATGAAGTAATCCTTTGATAATCTCTATGAAGTGTTATTAAGAGAATAGACCCACCAATTAAAATTATGAATGTTTTGGTGTCATCATATAGTCCTATCTATGAGTGTGTTTAATCTCTCTTAGACATTGTGATTATCATTAATGCATCACAGAACTCCTGCACTTATATTTCATGAGGAAAACCATTAAATATTATGTTGGAAGTAATTATGGTATGTTGGTTGTGTCGCAAATGACATGTTTTTATTGAACAAGTAATCTAAATATTAGTCCATTCCATATTTATAGTAGTATATATTTTGAACCATTGATTGAAAATGAATTGTCACCCAAAATTCCATGGCCAAGGTGTAACGACTAGTTTATTACATGTAGTCCATGAATGATGTATCAAACATATATATTGTTAACACTTTCTTGAAACCCACCTAATGAGATTATGTGACAATTCAATTTTATTACAGTGTGAGCATTCTTATGTATTTTACATTATTGTGACATTATGTTCATTATCTATGATCCTTGACCTAAATCTACTCAGAAATCACGGACTATATGTGAGCCCACCTAATTTAAACAAGATAGAATCATAGAGTGTCATAGAATATGTGTTTCATGAGGACTTGATTAATTTCTACTTGAATTTAATTAATGTAATAAATATTATTTTGTATATTGTGGAATAATATTATTTATGATATAATGATCACATAAATTAAATAAATAATTATTCAAAATACCGGGAATGAAATATATATATTTCTTTTATTGTATATTTAATAAAAATTTATTTAAAATTTTCTGAATAAATTATATATTTAATATAATAAAATAATTTTTCTGGAGGTTAATAAATACATGAAGAGTTTGAATGGATCCCATCTGTGTCTGGGAATAAAATAATTGTTCACGAGTTGGCAGGTATTATTAATACATTTTTCGCATGATTTCACACATAGAAATAATTTTACAATTATTATTATTTGTGTAAAATGATTTCATTAATAGTTTTAAATATATTTAAGGAAAATTATGTAATTAAATGTTGTAACTGAAATCACAACTCAATAAATATATAGATGTGTTTATTGTGTAATTTTACATGAAACCAATTCCATGATTGGGAATATATAATTAATTCACAAAACGAATACTTTTCGACACCTCCACCTCTCTCCATATCAATAATTTGAATCATATGAGAAAAATAATTCAATACTGAATAACAAGCGATCAAGAATGAAGAATGAAATATATTTGATTCAACATGATAGAACCCACATAATGATTGGATTTGTTCAAATAACCTTGAAGCACATGTGGGCCAATACTAGAGTGATTACATCCTTAGAACCTCAATAGAGGAATGAATGGAATCCAAAAGGGGCATTTCTTGAGAATAAAAAATGATTACATGAAAAATTACCAAGCCTATCTATTTATTTCATATGATTTCAAATAAAATATTTATTAATTTTTCCTGAACGATCCTTATACATGGTTTCGAGGGAAGATTATTTAATGAAATTATAATATATCACCCACCAATGTGTGATTATGATATTCCTAAAACCGACAAGTGTTATCAGATTTTTAATGATAAAATATTAAAATATTTATTTGATTTTTAATTTGTACACAATTGTGGTCAGATAATATTTCAAGATATATATTCCATAATCCAAATTATCTTAACATTATATTGACATATTAATAATTTTTTATATTTATTTCATTTTCCTAATGGGGTAATAGAATTTGATGAAATAGTGATTATGGCATCAAGATGTTCTAAATAATTGGCTGGTAAAACAAGGTTACATTGCATGCAGCCAGAGCATCCACTATATTCCCATGTTAAATGTATTTTGATTTTTTGAGTAATTAAAAAATGTGGTGATTTTATATCATATCATGTGTTGATTGGTCCAACTTGGAAAATTGAAAACCAGATACATCATGTGTAATTGGCATGTACATACTATTTAGTCTAGATGAGTCAACACACTGAAGCCCCAGTCATGCAACATGGAAGTACATCAATTGAGGTACATGGTGTGTAGGTGTATGTACACACTTTAGTGTCTCCCATTAATGGAAAAAATTAATCTGACATTAAATTTTAATTTTCGTCATTAAAACCATATATCACTAATTATCACATTGTTTTGTGTTTTACAAATTAATAATGACTTTAATGAATTTTATAATGATCAATTAATTTGTTGTAATTAATATTTTATTATTTGTTCCGCTGTTTATTTTCCATGAATTTTATTACTTATGGGAATCACCCAATAAGACTGGATTGTCATTAATATCAAAGAGAATTAATTAATTACTTTAATCAATTTAATACTCCAGTAATATTTATCATATATTATTTTATAAAGAACAAATTAATGACTGTCATTTACTTAGGCATGTTCATTGAATGTTTGACCATTCATGTGTTTGTCAATATATATGTATATGTTGGAATTTGATTAAATAAATGTATTAGATTATTTGTAATTAATTAATATTAAATTAATATATTGAATGGTATTCATCCCTCTATCCATTATTATGTAGGTCATGTGTGTCTAATGATATTTTTATAATTCCCATTAACCAATGTTTTAGTTCCACTCACCTGAATGTGAGTAATAAATATTTGTAATTAATGTATAAACCAAAGGATATTCAGGAATGAACATAATGGAACCATAATGATTCCAACTCAGTGACACATAGGTGGTCATGTTGAAGGCTTTAGCTGAATCCAAATTCGAAATAAAGAGTTATTTACTTAGGTCATTTTTTGATTTATTTTTCTATCATTCAATCAACCATTAGTAGTCCAAAGATACGTTCATTTAATAAAATATTTTTTTTTATAATTCATTAGAAAAATATTTAATGATATGATACCATGACCACATAAATAAATTAATGAAATTCGTAAATACTAAATTAAAACATAAGTGATTATGCATAAATGTTTTACACAAACATGGTTAATTAATCAATTAAATATCCTATAATATATTAAAAAGACCTGAACAAGATAGAACATTATAAAAAAGTATTCATAATAACAGAAAATCAACCATTTTAACATTATGTCATAATTATAATTTTGTTTCTTTATTATCAACAAAACTAATGATAAATATGTGATTGAGAAACATTTTTTGAGACATACATTTATTTGGGATCTTCTTATGAATGTTTATAATTAACATAATCATTTTACCTAAAGTGGAGAATTCGTTTCTATACATGGTGTAATTTTTATTCATGTTTTGAGAAAACGCAAGACATGATTTATAGACTGGTTTGTCCATTCAACAGATTAAGGAAAAGCAAGTCCACAATTGGAAATGAGTTTCCTACCAAAATACCTTCAAAAAATCATAATGAACCCTTGTTGTGGTTATGTAAAGGAGGATGTGGATCATTTCCACTTGAATAATCAAGAAACTAGACATTAAATGTTCAATAATGAGGGATATTATGAAATGATAAAATAATTGCAGATAAAAAAACAATTACATATTTCTCACAAAATCTGTTATCATGAAAATAAATAATAATCAACTAGTTTATTTTTAGAATAAATAGGAAATATAGTTATCCCTATGATCAATATTTGGATAATGGAAATATCATCATTGTATGTAAATTCTAAGAGTGGTAAATATGCTTTTGGGTTTTTCTAAACAGTGAACATTAATATTATGTGTTGGAATACTAAATGCAAAACCTGTCAAATCAAGTGTTGAGTGATGAAGAGTTCTAAACCTATGAAAAATATATATACAATTAAGTCATTGTTAAAGGTTTGTTGCTTTTATATATTTATATTTATCTCATGAAACCTTACAAAACATGGATTTTTTTAACATTCATGATCACTTCTGTGGTCTTTACTAGGATTGAGGTAGAAATTAATTGTTTGAGATTTCCAAAGCACTCTTTATAATTTTTCTTGACGAGTTTTCAACAGGTTTGAATCACATAGTCAAACTGATTTGATACGTCATGCTCTTAGTGGTTTTATGATTTAATCTCTTCAAGGAACAAGGAACCTGTCTCATTATGGAATACCTCCCTCAAAGTGTCTCCAGGTTTTTCTGGTAATTTTAATATGGAAAAAATTTATAAGACTCTACCTCTCCTTCGTATCCTCTTTCTCCAAATAGATATAGATATGAAGCATGAAAGTACATCGAACCATATGATGAACCAATGTAAAGATAATGAAAAGATATTTTAGGACAAATATTCTACATGCTCATCCACCAAAAAGAACATAAATTTAGAAAAAAATGTATTAGGATTATTTATGTTTCTCATATGGAAAAAATGTATCATTATGAAAATGTACATAGATCTAAAGAATCAAGGATATGCTACATGTGTGTCTGTTATTTAGTTTGATTTATCTATTTATAAATTTTTTTATTAGATATAAATTTTGGTTCTCACAAATGAATTCAATTATAGTAAAAAAGTGTATCAAAAAATTTATCTTAGAGGAGGTTGATCAATGATTATCCAATTGAGATAAAGTATTTGATGTTGTTATTGGTACTGCCACCTCAAATTACTGATTGAAATGGTCTTGGTCTTAAATTGTTATTATTACATTTCATCAATTAGCAAAAACATAATTTCGGTATGGAGACTATATATAGATTGTTTTTTATATAATTAGGAAATATGTATTTATTATTTTAATGATGACATTTCTTATGGTATGAAACATTTACATAACATACATTTTGTATTTTATTACACGATCTTAGTGATGGAAAATCGATAATGATGTTTATTCACATGAATCATACCACACCCATCATTGGAATCACTAGATCGGTCATATAAATGAAAACATCATTAAAATTTTACAGCAAGATTGACCATTAAATTCTTTCGAATTAAAACCACGTGTTGTGTGTCTTGCATGTTTACAGGGTAAAATGGACAAATCACGAGTTATTGGGAATGGTGAATGTTATGAATTATATTATCAATTAGTTTATATAGATTTTAGTGGTCCATTTACTATTGATGATGGGGGTGGGTTCTCATAATTGATAACTTTTAATAATGATTTTATTAAATAATGGTATATTTATTTAATAATTTATAAGTTGGATTCTTTTGATAAATTTAAAAAATACAACATTGAACATGAAAAGAATCATGGTAGGATGATTAAGAAAAATTTCTCTGGCAGAGGTGGATAATATCCCAACCGATATGTAATTAATTAATTTTAGGGGGTTTCAATCCTATAGCAAATTACTCCTCTATACATAGCTTTATAAAATACTGTAAATCAAAGGAGGAACCAAACCTTGTTGGAAAATGTGAGATCAATGTTGAATCATGAAATTCAACCATTCTACTTTTGGGGATATGTGTTACAAATATTATCACACATACTAAACCATGTACCATGTAAACTGATAAATTGAATTAAAAGTGATTTTTGATGGGAAATAGAAATAATGTTATTTATTTTACATCTGTGGGGAATTGAATACTTTTTTAAATAATCTTTGGGTAATAATGATTCACCATAAGGCTCAAATTGTACATTTATAGGACAACCCATTGAATCAAGGGTTTATTAAATATAATAACCATTAGTAAAAATGGTTATTTTGTAATGATGTTACATATTCAATGAGGGGGATCACATATCCAAAATATATTGTTGGAGTAAGATAAAATTTATGAATTTGATTATAAAGGAACAATACTATTGGAAGAAGATAAAATTCCTAAAATTCCCAGAGAAGAAGAAACTATTCTAAATTAAAAAGAAATTCATAGGAGAAAAAAATAGGTCAAAGATCCATTAAGGTATGGATATATATTTACTGAGTACGGTGATGCATTATTCGCTGATAATAATGATCATTTATCCTAAAAGGAAGAAATATGTTGTACAAAACTATCCATGTCGAAAAAATCAATGAATATAGAAATTTATTCCATGTACAATAACAATGTATCATTTTCGGTATAACATCAAGTGGATGAAAATAATATAGGTTGAAAATAGGTATTCAAGATGAAAATAGTCACGGAAAGTGAATATATACCTTTAAGGTGTCACTAGTTGCAAAAGGATTACAAAAAAGTCATGTTATTGACTACGATGAAATCCTTTACTAGTTTCAATGAAAAAATCCATCAAAAACCATCATTCCATTGTAGCATACCATGATATGAGATTTGGAGAATGGATTTCAAAATATCCTTCCTTATCAGGATCCATTATGAAGATGTGGACATGAAACAACCTAAACTATTTTGGTCTCCAAAGGATTCCAATAAATTATTAGTGTAAAAATATATATTTATATATTAATGAAATCAACCAGTCAATGAAAATTCATTTTTATGAAGCCATAAAATAATTTTTTTACAAATAAATGATTGTAGCTCACATGACTAAAAAAGGATTATTACTAGTGAAATGATCTTTTGAATACATTATGTTGATGACATAATATATATTGGAAAAGAAATACTATAATTACAATCTATTACGTCATGGTTGAATAAATTCATTTCCATTAAACACTAGGAGAGGAAACATTTACACTTTGGATCAATATCCATCATGATAGATCCAAGACGTTTCTTGGACTTCATCAAAGTTCATCCTTTGAAAATATATTATAGATATTCAATATTTAACTATCCATTATTTTATTGTTTCATGCATCACATGGTATTCATCATTCAATTAAAATGTTTCCCCAGACACATGAGGAATAAAATATAACAGGAACGATTCCATATGAAATTCTTTTAGGGTCACTCATATATGTTAGGTTATGTACTAGGTTATATTTTTCCTATTCATTAAGTGTGTTTTGTATAATTCAATTAGATCCAGTTGACTTCCATTGGACAGAACATAGGAAACTTCTTAATTATCTAATTCTTACAAAGATATGATAGTGGTTTTTGTAAAGGATAAAAAAATTTAATCATAGGATATGTAGATTATAGTTTCCAAACTGATGAATATGACATTATGTCACAAATGGAATACATCATCACATTAAACAGAGTTGTTGTGAGCTGGAAGGGCTCAAAGAAGTTTGTGGTTGCAAATTGAATTGTAGATTTCAAGTATAGTTATGTATCCGAGGAAGCTAAAGAATTAGTTTTGATTCCCAATTTCATCCAAAATCATGATTTGGTACCCATCAGTAATGATCTCACCACACACTACTGAGACAATATTACAGCGGTGGATATCACAAAAGAGTGGAGTTTGTATTTGAAGATGATTCTAATACATCAAATGTCTTGTATCTTGAATGATTTTTCTTCGAGAGATGAAATTTTAGTGAGTATTATTTCCATTGTGGACAACATGGATGTCACATTGACTAAATCCTTGACACAACAGAAACATGATTTATAGGTGAGTTCTAGTAGACTAAATGTTGAATCAAATTCTATCTAGTCTTTGTGGGAGTATTTTTACATTATCTTTATATATAAAATTTCATTTACATTGATTTAATGAATTTTTGATGTATTAATTTATAAATTAAACATCTTATTATATATTGGTTATTGTTCTTCATGACAAAAATTTAATAATTTTCTTTGATAATGTCATACATTATTATGGTCATGGTAGTTCACATCTATAATGAGAAACAAGATGTTCTATGAAAATATTATAAATATAGTATTGTGGTCGGATATCATAAATTAGTAATACACTTAGTATATATACTGTTAGGTTAGTGAAGTCATTACTTGAAGATACTTCTTCTTTGGATGTTCACACATGGTAATCTCTAAGATGGGAGATTATGAGAACATACACAACTATAGAAATTATTCATGTTTTGGTGTCGTCAGATATTTCTATCTATGATATTGTCTAATGGTTTTAATAAATTATGATTATCATTAATGAATTTCATTACTCCTGCACTATGATATGTTGACAAAAACCACCACACCATATGTTGGAGGGATGTAGTGGATGTTTTTTGCATAAAAATTTACATGTTATTAAATGATATGTGAGGAATTTATTTTACCCATGAATATTTATGGAATATGATATCATAGACAATTGATTGAAAAATAAATAATACACTAAACTCCATGTCCATATTATAATGGTCAACTTATTTCATATTGTCATAGAATGATGTATCAAGCATATTGATTGAAAAACCCATCATCAATTCCGCTTGGTGAGATTATGTGAAAAATATATTATATTACATTGTGAATATCATTATGATATTTTCTAAATTTTGACATTATTATCATTCCATCAGTTTCCTTGACTTATTACTAGATTGTAATCGTATACATCAGACAGGCCAACCTAATTCCAGCGACACACAATCTTAGAGGGTCACACACTATGTGTTAATGGTGATACCTATTAATTTATATTTGAAAATTATTAATGGAATTTATATTTTTTCAAGGCTGAGGAATAATTTTATTAAAGTCATATCGATTTCATAAATTACAATAATTATTATTCCTTGGGCTGTAAAAACATTTATTTATTTTGATTATTATTTTATACAAATATATTTAATATTTATTGAATGATATATTTATATAATAGTGTAAAAAATTGGGTGTTTAATAAATATTGGAGTTCGAATAGAGAAAGATAGATTCAAGGTATAAATTAATTATTTATAATTCCATATATATTATTTATCCATTTAGCGCTTGTTGGTGGACACCAACAGAACTGCCAAATGTACCCCTTTTTTATTCCCTTTTTTACTATTGTTAAAAGGTTGCACAAGGGAAACATGTTTTTGTGGCATAAATGACTAGTTCAGGTCATCATACATTGGCTAAATCTGGCCGCCATCAATCTATCACTCAATCAAATATCTGGAGGTGGCAGCGAGTATTGTTGACAACAACGTTCTAGAAAATTTCAGTTGGATGGAACATGGAGGATTTACCCTGACAATTGTGAAACAAACTTGCAGATGTTGTAGGGATGTTTATGTAGTGGTAGACCAAGAATAGAACCCAAAAATCAAAACCTAATTATTAACAATAAAAACCCATGGAGGATCCATGGTACATGCATTACATAATGTCTTCCCACACCCAGTAATCATTGTAGAGGATGATTAACCACAATACCCCAAGGAAAACACATGTAACAATGGATCCACTATATCCACCATGGGTGGAATCGAGTCTGTGTTACCCAACAACAAAGCAATACTATAGGAATCCATGTCCTAACAACTAGTTTATTTTGGAATAGACATGAACAGGTAGGAATCCATGTACAATTGTGGTGGCACCTTCAACAACGACAACACCACCAATCTTAACTGTGCATTGAAGAGGGTTGAGTATGGAATGGTATAGGATAGTTGGAAGTATTGGGTGATAAATAGTTTGTGGGGAAGATATGTGGTATGGCCAACACAAGATGTTGGGGTTGCATGTGGACGACCTGTGTGGTCTACGTATATGGACACAACACATAGCCTCTTGTCGTAGTCCACATCCCTCTATAACTTCAGGTATATGTCATCACCCCATCTCTCCCCCAAAAGTTATTTATCAACAGATATTTCTCACTGTCCCATGTCGTCCCATACCTGACCATCATCCCCACATGGGTATGTTTATTATAGTGGCCATCCTCGACGGTGTTACTAATGTAGTGTTGAGGATCAAGCCCAATGATGTTGTGTAAGAAGTCCCAAAACAGACAAGATTCACATAAAGGCCTTTTATCACTAGAATGTATTTTATCACCCGAAGTAATTTTACTCTTCACTCCCATGAATAAAACAGTTTTGATGTACCACTGACAATCACAATAAAGATACATGGTATTCATCATTCCATGAAAACGAGCCTATAGTCCCATGAGGAGTGAAATTTAATGGAAATGATTATATACATGTGAATGATTAGATAATTAATTTATGGTATAATATATACTATTCCAAATGTCACATATTCATTATGTGTGGTAGGAATATATCAAGCTAATATAGGTAACCACAATTGAATGGTAGTCAAAACTATGTTTATGTATCTGAGTGATACTAAGGACATTTTCTTTGATTATTGAGGAGTTGAGGATCTAGTCATCAAGGGATATGATGAATCAATTTTTTAGACAGAGCAAGATGATAGGAAGTCACAAATGGGATACATCTTCACATTTGATGGATGTGTTGTGAGATTGAAGACCTCAATGATGGTTGTGGTCATAGATTCTAAAATAGAGTCGGTGTATATTGAATCTTTTGAGGTTGTTGAAGAATTATTTTGGATGCAAAATATCATTTATTAAACAAACTATTCATATATTAATTACATGAATATTTATTAGTTAGTTATCTGTATTCCGTGTAAAATTTTTTATAGTTTGTGTCAAGAAAACAACTATTCATACATTAATTAAATGAAGATTTGATGTGATAAATAATAAATTAAACATCTTATTACAAATTGTTTATTTTTTGGAATTACCATATTATAATAATGTAACAAAATTATTTTTCTCAAGGATAATTTCAGAGTAGTTCCCCCCTAAGATGAGATCCTTGAAGTGATTTGAGAATATTATAAATATTGTATTGAGTTTGTATTAAATATTATGATGGTGGAAAATTTTTCTAGACCATCATTTGCGAGTACTCATAATCATAATAAAATACTTCTAATGATGTTCAAACAAGGTAATATCTTTGATGAGAAATTATGGGAATACACGTGAGAGTAAGAATTCTGCATGTTTTCATGTAATAGGATATTACTATCTACAAGAATGTGTAGTGGTCCTCAGATGTTAATATTCTCATAAATTCATGTCACGAATCGCACACTAGGATTTTCATATGAAAATTTTCATGCCATATATATGTGGGATGTTGGGTATGTAGGTTGCATCACGAATGAAATGTTATTAGATGCTATGTATTGAAAGGAATTGTACCATCCATAATTATAAAAGCTCATATCGAGGCCCTTTTATATAAATAGAACTATCACCCTAAATTGTATATCCATTTTGAAATGATGAGTTTTCAACAGATTATCAAATAATGATGTATCAAGAATATAGGTTGATGACATTTTCATGAAACCAGCATGATGCATTAATGTGACAAGGAGATTACATTACAAAATGTGATTTTTTTGTAATTATCATCATTATGACTTTAATTTAATTCTCGATCGTTCCTTGACCTGTTTTTAAACAATAATATTGGACATTTGGAGGGTCCCATTAATGCCGACAAGAAATAATCCTATAGGTTTGCACAATATTAGTTTATAGTGGTCTTGATTAAATTATATTTTAATACCAATAATGAAATAATTATTATTCTCAATAATTATGAATTATTATAATATTGTAATATAGATTATAATAAATTAATACATAATTTTTCACAAGACTAAGAATAAAATATATATATTATATTTATTAAATATTTCATAAATATTTATTTACTATATTGTGTTTGAAATATTTATTTAATAGAATTAAATATTTTTGTGGGTATTAAATAAATATAAGTTGAGTTGAAACACACCATGACTATGTCTGCAGAAAAAAATAATTTTTTACTCGTCGGTAAATATTTTTATTCTTCGGTTCATCATGGTGCACCGCAAAATATTAATATTGTTAATATTATTATATTTCATGGGATTTCATTAATGGTTGTCATGAAATTATTTTTTGTAACCAAAATCCATGATCTATAAATAGACGACTCCATCTTTTGTGTAATTTATTCGAAACCAATTCCATGTTTGAAAATATATAATTATTGTGTACAATGATATATCTATCGACACCTCTTTCACTCTCCTTATTAATAATCAAAACCCCAATAGAATAACTTTTTCAATACAAATGAAAAAGTGATAAAGAATGAAAAATTACTATCATTCAGTTAACCATGTTTGCACCTGAATAATGAGTGTCTTGGTTTGTAGACTATTTGGGAATGTGTGGATCATCACTTTAGAGATTCTACACATGGATCATCACAAGTTCAATAAGGAAATCTCGGAGGACGTTTTAAAAATATCAACAATCATAAATTATGAAAAATCAAATACACATGTATTTATTTCATCTGATATAAAATAAATTAATTATGAATTTCATGGAAAAATACTCACTCATTGATTCAAGCGATGATTGTTAAAATAAATTTTAATATATCATCCACCAATGGAAGCTTCTGTTGGGCCAAAAAAGTACATGTATTAGGAGCACCCACGCTATTTTGGGGCCCTGAAGTTCATTATATACCTCAAAAGACTTCATGAAACATCAAGTTATAGATAATAAAACATTAAACTCGTCATAAATTCCCTATGACATGCATAATTTTCTTCCTACAACTATAGAACAAGGGTATTTTTTTCATTCATTACAATGATATAAAATTTTATGTTCATTCTAGATAGAGTCACAAAATTTATGTGAATCATTCTATGATCCACCTATATGAGGAAGTAATTTAAAAACTAAAAAATTCCACCTTAGTAGCTTGATCATGTTTTACCATAGTACCAATTGAAAAATTAATGTCAAAAATTATCTACAGATGTCATAAAATCAAATTTGATACATAAATGCGTACCCATAACTAAGCTATTGGGATGAAAATGGTAAATATATTTTCACAAGGGCCTCAATTTTGGATTCACATGTTCCGTAGACTGACGGTGTCTTTAGAAACCCTCATGTCATTCACTATATATCATTAGAGGGGATATGGATGTGGAAATTACCCCTCCTAATGGGGTTACACTTCATGTCATGAAATCCAAAAATTGTAATGAGCCTCCACTCCATGTCCAATTCCATCCAATATTTTTGACCAATTAGCAATTTAAAACATACAATAATCATGAATTATCAACTTTTAAACATTTCTAGAATCAAATATTCATAGACCTAAATGTGCAACAAATTAACTCATTAGAATATTCACATGACTGTGCCATCATTGCTCTGGGAATATCACAACTATTCGTCACCATATATTAATTCATGATAGTGATAGTCGATTAATAGTGATTCAATTATGGTCATACTCCTCAAATGATCATCAACATTTTTCAGCAGACTGGGATGAGAGAGTAAAAAGAAATTGTAATCGAATATCCTATCATCATATGTCCTGGATCAAAGACCATATAGTGGTGTAGTATCGGTGATGACCTCATGTGAGGAGAATCATAGTTAAGGGTGAAATGAAATTGTAAGAACAACCTGATTAAAACACCCCACAGATGACATACTCTAAGCACCATTATAGTAACACATGTGAATATGATACAAACCCATCATCCTCATAAAATTTATTAATAATACTAATTTATATATTTTATAATAAGTGTATTCATTTTTATAAATAATTATTTAATTAATTAAATTTTTTAATATTTTTTTATTATAATTTTATATATTTAATTAGTTGATTTTATTCGTACCATTATCCATGCTAAAAACTGTTAATGGATCCCATTATGGGCACTAAAAATGTAATGGTAACGGGTTCCATTTATTAGTGGTAATAAAACAATGATAAAAGGTACCTTATATCAGTGTTTGTTTTATCACTGGTAAATGGATCCTTTATCACTGGTTTTCGAGGAATTGATATTCGATAGTGCTTTTAAATACAATCAATATTGTAATGATAACATTTATACATGTAATGTTTTTTTCAGATAAAATTTTTCTGTAAATTAATTGTATTGAATAATTTTTATTCGATAATTTTATTTTAAATTAGTTTTTTTAATAATAGTTTTTGAAAATTTTATATAGATTCTATATATACTATATTGTATACGTATAGTTTTATATTTCATAATTTAATGTTTTTAATCAATAATGTATGTGCCATGTAAATTAATTTTTATTTATTATATTTATAAAATATAAGACCAAAATAAATGAAAAAATAAACATGGATTAAACATATAAGGAATAGAAGAAAACCAAAATAATTTCCTAAAAAATATTGTTGAAAATTAATCTATAAGCTTTCAAAACTGCCTACTTGAAACTTAAAAATGTTTCAATTACGCGACTTTGAAATAATATAAAACATAAACTATAAGACCAATATAAATGAAACTTTAATCAATTACTAAACATATCAGAAATAGTGTAATTTAAAAATAACTTCCTGAAAAATGACGATGAAAAATAATTTATAAGCTTTCAAAACCGTCTACTTGAAACTTAAACTATTTCAAGTACGTGAATTTGAACGAATATAAAACATAAAATATATGAGTAATATAATTGAAACCAAAAACATTGATTAAACATATAATAAATAGTTAATAATTATTTAGTTAATTAGTAATATAAGTATTCGTTATATAATAGTGAATTAGTAATATAATTATTATAAAATATTTTTCATCAAAATTTTTAGGAAATTCCTTTTGTTTTCAATTATTTCCTATATGTTTAATCAATTTTTAAAGTTTCATTTATATTGGTGTTATATTTAATTACACAATAATTATTACTTATATAAGAATTATTAATTATTACTCAATAATAATTACATATATAATAATTATTTAGTTAATTATTAATATAACTATTAATTATATAATAATTAATTAGTTAATTAATAATATAATTATAGTCATTCAAAGTCACGCACTTGAAACATTTTTAACTTTCAAGTAGACGGTTTTGAGATATTATAAATTATTTTTCATCAACATTTATTATGAAATTATATTTGTTTTCAAATATTTATTATTTGTTCAACTAATGTTTAAATTTTCAATTATATTCATTTTATAGTTTATATTTTATAGTCTTTCAAATTCGCATACTTGAAACGTTTTTATGTTTCAAGTTGGTGCTTTTGAAAGCATATAAATTATTTATAATCAACAATTTTGATGAAATTATTTTTGTTTTCAACTATTTCATATATTTTTAATCAATTTTTAATGTTTCAGTTATATTGGTCTTATAGTTTATGTTTTGTTGTATTTCAAAGTCGCATACTTGATACATTTTAAAGATTCAAGTAGGCGGTTTTTAAAGCTTATAGATTAATTTCAATCAATATATTTTAGGAAATTGTTTTGGTTTTAAATTATTCTTATATGCTTAATCAATGTTTATTGTTTCATTATATGTTTGTCTTATATTTTATGTTTCATAGTCTTTCAAATTCGAGTACTTGAAAAAATTTTAAGTTTCAAGTAGACGGTTCTGGAAGATTATAAATTAATATTTATAGACATTATTTAGGATTTTTTTTGTTTTCAACTATTTATTATATGTTTAATCAATGTTTAGAATTTCATTTGTATTGGTCTTATAGTTTATGTTTTATAGTCTTTCAATGTCGGGAACTGGAAACATTTTTAATTTTCAAGTTGATGGTTTGGAAAGCTTATAAATTATTTTTAGTAATCATTTTTTATGAAATTATTTTTGTTTTCAACTATTTCTTATATATTTAATATATTTTTAATGTTTCATTTATATTTGTCTAATAGTTTATATTTTATAGGCTTTCAATTTCATGTACTTGAAATATGTTTAAGTTTCAAGTAAGTGGTTTTGAAAGTTTATTAATTAATTTGTATCAACATTTTTTATGAAATTATCTTTGTTTTCAACTATTCCTTATATATTTAATCAATGTTTAAAGTTTCATTTATGTTACTATTATATTTTATGTTTTATAGTCTTTCAATGCCTTGTACTTGAAATAGAATCACACATCAGAAACACAGAATATACTGCACTGAAAAAAAAAGAACCACAATCCCAAATTAGAAATGCAGTATGATTTCCAGGGAAAGCCCCCTTATAAAAGGGAGTTCAGGGTGAGGGTTTCTGTCAGAATCAAGACTGCTGTAATGGCAGTGCTGCTGGATATTAAATAGAAGAAAAATTCTTCTGAATAGTTTTGTTATATATATATATATAACAAAACAAAACAAAAATAAAAAAAATATTAAAAAAAATATTAATTCATTGGAGGCACACCATGTGCCTCCTTTGAGGGTTAAAATAATAATTTATTTTAACCTACATGTATTTTTAATGTTTTTTTTAAATTTAAAAAAACAAAGTATAATATTTAGTCTATAAAAGATTTTGGAAACTCAAAAAACATATGAAATATAAATTATATTTAAATTTTAAATGAATGCTAGGACATGAACACAAAACATATCAGTTTGCTGAATATAAAAATATTATCGTAAAAATAATAAATAGAAAATAACAAGTATTAATAACAATATATAAATTCATAATTATACAAGTAACAATAATTTATTATTAATTAATAAAATGTAATAATAATAAGATGATATAGATCATGATTACTTTTTTTAGTTTGATAATTAGAATTCATTAAAAATAACATTATTATTATTTTCATCGCTTTATTATCACGAATTTATTATAATTTTTTCATTCTAATTAATTTATTACAATGAAATAATTATCATTAGATTCTTATTATCATGACATTATTATCCTAGAATTTTTATTCATTGTCAAGTTCCCATATGGATGTTTTTTCTGCAACTATGAGGCCATTTAACCTTATTCAATTAATTTCATGACATTTATATAATTAATGTGTAAACATGCATTTATTATTCTCACTCTATTCTTTATTATCACGATGCCTATATTTTCTATAAATTTATGTGCAGATATAAATGGTGGGTGTGGGTGATACTTATTTAAGTAGGGCGTGAACATTCGATCGCTCCTCTGAATCAACGTAAGATTACGTGTCACAGAACTCTAAATCTCCATAAAAACAATAATTTTTCATGCACTCGCCCTAGTGCTGGCTAGCCCAACCATCCTGGTAGACGTGTCTGGCAACCATATCTTTCTTGATCATGTCTCCATGCTACTAAAGCATGAGATCTGGTTGGCAGTGCACGGTCAAAGGATCAAATATAACGATGAGAAAGAAGGACAATTCCAATTTTTTTAAAAACCATGTGGAGATTATCTAGGATTTCAACCCCGGCAGTGACCGTACCTACCGTATGGAATCCAACCACTTCACTGACCTCATTCAACCAAAAATTATGGTTTTTTTAATAGTAATTATAGAATTTATCAGTTATAAGAATCACTGATAATGAAGGCTCTATTAATATGTGGTTCCCTATTATTTATACAAAAAATTGATAATAATTCACCCTTTTGTCATCAAATTTTATGTGCTGAAAAAAAACATAAATTTTTTGAAAAACAACTCTATAAATCAGAATAAGTCCCTTTTTAATGTTTTTGAAAAATGTAGAACATCCCTAGGAATCACAACCAACTCATGTACCCACCACCACTTTAATGTTTCCTAGTACACCCCCTCTCCAACCCCATTGCATTTCACCCATGCACCAGCATACGTACCAATACCTCTTATTAGATTCAAACCAAAGACCTCTCCATTGCGCATCTGCACCATTACCACTCACCCATTTAGTATTGTTCTCCATATAATGATATATAAATTATTTTTAGGTGCATATTTAATGTTAATATTTATTTTTATAGGAGCATTCACTCTGCATTCGAATACATTGATGAACTCCATCATTCTTTCGAAAATTTTCAACCACGCCTACATCTCTTTATTGTATAGGTTGCTCTGACTCTGTCCCACCAAAGATGTCTCATGCTTCACCTCTATGGATACTGAATCAGGATTGATATATATACTAGGCATGACCACCAGGAAGGTCGGTATAGCAAGAACCACAACGAGTTCCAGGACAATGATGTTTGTTTGGGGGATCCGAAGGGCCCTAGCTTGCAATCATTAGTTGCTTCTAAGAAGTAATTTTTAATTTACTCCCTCCTTACAAAAATTCTCACCCATGACCACCTTTTAAATAATTACTCAGATTCAAAAGAAAAAATACATGAATCTTGAATAATTATAAAAGAGTCAGACTAATAAATTCATGATAATAATGTCACTATAATAAATACAATATAATAATATTATTCATTATTACTAATGGGATTATTATTATTATTATTCATAAATAAATTAAGTGAACATTTATTATATTGTATCTATTATTTATTTTTTTATTATTGAATTTGTTTATAATTTCATAATATTATTTATTTATTATAATATTAAAAATTAAGTATATTAATAAATAAATAATAAATAATTTCTTTTTATTCTCCAATTATGAATAACAATATTATAAATTCTATTAGTAGAATAGGATTACATACCAACATATATAACAAAATATTTCATTAAGGATCTTTACAAATGATAATAATCTTAGGATAATAATGTCAGTATAAAAAGAAATATTGATAAATAAATAATTATAATGAAAACATTATAATGAAGTTATTATAATAAAATCATATTAAATATGTTTTTAATATAATAATAATTTTATTATTTATGAATATTAATTATAATAATATAATTAATAATAATTATCTATATTTTCATATTATTATTAAATATTATTAAATATTAATAACTTTATTCAAATTTTTTTAATTTTAAAATTATTATTATATCATATATTATTATTATGACATATTATTTTTTATTTATTATTTTTATGAACACATTTCTATATTCAGTTAATTAATATGTTTTACTTTCATGTAATGTAGTTAATTTAAAATCTAAATATTATTTATAGATTATAATGTTATGGAGGTATCATGTTCTTTAAAAGACTAAAAATTATTTTTGAAACAACATTGTTTTGTATCATCTATACTATTTTAGGTTTATTATTTTAATCATTATATTAATTTTAGTATTTTTTATCATTTTTTTCAATGCTTTTAATTTATTTATTATTTTTCATGTATTTCATTTTTATATGTTTTCAATGTCTCTCACATGAAACACAGCCAACTTATAATGATTTATGTAGGTATATTATGTGGCATATAAAATATAAATTATATGTATAATATATATTTAACATTAAATATAGATAGTTGATAAAAAATAGATGAATATAAAAATAATTTCATAAATACATTCTACCAAATGTAGTTTATATGGTACACATATTATTGATTAAAAATAAAACATTTTCACAGAAAAATATAATTATATAATATAAAATAAATGAAGTCTAAATAAACTTTTAAAAATTGATTCTACAAAGGTAAAATAATTGAGAATCAAATTGATGCCTAAAAAATTAATAAAATAAGATAAATTATTTATGAGAAAATTGTTATTTGAAAAAATAAATTACAATTAAAAATGTTAGCACTAATACAAAACTGTTCCTTAACTGTGTTGTCCATTATCAGTAACAGCAATAAGAATTGATAAGGGTATCATTTTTTGGTGCTAAAAAAATCACAAAAAGAGGGTACCTTTTGGTATCCCTTTTATAGTTCTTTCAAATGGTTCCATTTATCATCACCTTTTTTAGTTCCCATAAAAAGATCCTTTATCAAAATATATGTTTCACTCCTAATGTTAAGAATAAAATGAAATACTTAAAAAAAATTAAATTAAAAATAATTATTAAAAATGAATATTAAAAAAATTATAATTATTGATAAAAAATAATTAAATTTATTATACTACATATAAATTATAAATACTTATTAATAGCATGGAGAATAAGTGTTTGTAGGAGATTCTCTATAGTTCCACTGATGGTGCATAGGGTTTTTTGTACACGGTGGCTATTAATGAGGTTTAACTTGCAACTTCATTTCTCCATAATAGAATATTCGACTCACACGAGTGTTTTGCAGATACCACACCCCTCCTGGGTCATCCCTTGAAGAATTTGTATGAGAGGTAATTCGATTCCATTGCCTTATCCCCCCTCATTGAACTTCGAAAATCTCTATCAATGTTCAATTAGGATTTTTTTTGTTAATTAAATTTAATTCTAATTTTGTTACAAAAGGTGGATGATTTTTTCAAAATCCCCATCAATTAAAAATTTGTGGAAAACCTGCTCTTCCAAAAAACTTTTCATGACCGATATTGACATTTTCAGAATACAGATATTTTACATTGTTTGTATAAAAAATTTATAAATAAAATTATAGGTAAAAAATTTAAAAATATTTTTTATATGAAATATTATATAGAACCATTGGATGATGATTTCTATCGACTTATCAACCAACTGTAATTGATGGACATCTCAATCATATAATACTTTCAAATCTATTCAAACACTTGAAAACAAATTGAAATGGAGGCCCGAATGGTGATGGGTTGGAATATTTGAACAATGATAGACTAGAGAAACAACATTTTCATGTGTGTCAATATCATCTGATTGTGTATCCTCTTTCTTGTTATACCAATCAGAACAATTTGGTCCTCGCCCACTTCATTTTGTTTGATGAACATATTTCCATGATTTATAATGGTACCAAGTTTGCTCAAGCTCATCCACTTCTTCTTAAAATATGTTCTTTCCCAAAGGAGTCATCGACATATACTATAAATATACATGAATGTTGTTTTTATAAATGATGATTTTTTTGGGAACAATTATTGTGGTAGAGCTCGATTCTGTTGTGGTAGCAGTTTATTAATGAACAAAAGACTGACCCATTGCCTTTTATCACAGGAAGTAATTTTACACATCATCGAATGGACAATTCCTCCCAAATTAATATTGACATAATCACCTGATGGATTTTAGCACCATTCCCAAAATATTTTTATCCATCACACCCACATCAATGAAAGATCAATTTTGATGTACCTTTCATCACCACAATCGGGAAACACTCCTTGATCTATGAAACTAAGATGAATTTCGATACATGACATCATTTTGTAGGTAATTTCATGTTCTTGTATAAAATTTTATCTCCATTATCACATGTCATCGTCATTTTAATATCTTTTTATGAGTTACCATAAATGATAAAACCCCATCATAGTAATCTTACTCTATGTATAACATTACTGATGCTTCACCAATCCACTCCAAATTAGTTTTTATAGCCATTTTTCTATGCATTTAATATCTAGTTAATTTTTTAAATATTCCTTATCATTTAATGTGGACCACCATCAAATTTATCACATAATGTGATACAAAATTCCATTCCACAAATTAATATTTTATGTCTACATCTCAAGAATTCTCCACCTTGTCATAAAATATGTATGTAATGTGATCATTGAATCGACATTCAATATCATCACTAACAACGACCTCATCATCATTGTATTCAAGATCATCAACTCAACAATTAGTTATTTCATATTCAAAAGGCCTATCATGAATTCATCTACCTTCAATGAATCTTCGTAAAAACTGGTCTACATGTCTCTATCGCCAGTAATTATTTATATAATTGGATAAAAAATTTCCAGTTATTAATTTAATTAAACCTAAATAAAATTGTTCATCTTCCTTCCCCTTCCACATGTCTCACATATTTTCCTCCATATGGGAAATAATAATCTTCCTAAAATCTACATATTGGTATCTTTAAATGAAATAAAAAATTTAATATTCATTATGGGGTGATAATAAACATGTTTGTAATGATTTTTGGGTGGTTTCATTATTGGAAACACATATTTATTTATTGACATGTTGATGAAATAAAGGGTAATATTTTCCATCACCACACATGAATATACCCCTATATAAACTGAACAAACCAACTAGTAGAATAAAATCATCCTATTGTTAGATTTTAGGAGAAAAATAACCCACAATATTGAATTTCACCCAGTGGCCTCCCCCACACATACGACCTACTTGTGTACAGAGCACCTGATGAGGTTCTTATTATCTATAAAATTTTATTTGATTTATTTATTCATTCCATCCCACACTACCCTTCATGAATTTTTAAAAGTGTTAAATAAATTTTATTCAAAGGATAATTTCAATTAACACAAATAAATAATAATAATTATTTATAAATTTTCAAATAGATTTTTGTGTGGTTTATCAAAAATATAATTTAAAAATAAATTATAATTTTTTTAAAAAAAAATATGTGATTGGTTAGGAAAAAATCATTAAATGATAATTTCAATTATTTATAGAAGAATAATTAATCTAGATTATTAAAGAACATAAACCATATATTATTTTTGTATTAATATAAACAACGTTTCAATAAATAATTTTTTTAAAATTATTACATGACATTTATTGAAGATAATTACAAGAAATTATCTAGAATAATTTAAATGAAATCATATAATTGTAATTACATTGATTTATTAAAGATAAATTAAAAGATTAAATAGAAATTTAATTTATTTGCTTAAAAACCATAATAGGATTATGATTCCAAAAAAAATTAAACCATTATTAATTTTAATTTCAATAAACAATTAATAATCATATGTTCATGATCAACTTATTGGTCAAAAAAATTTGTTGCATCTTCATCAACGAGTTGAGTATTTTTTCCCCATCATTAATATCAGTGACTTCCCTTGATATTGGGAAAATGCGTTTTGTTTCCTCAGTTGAGTCGGGTATCAATGTGAAATATACCACAATATCCAACATATGATAAAACATTATATATGGTGTTATTCATTCATTCATGTTGTCTCCAATAGAAGTAAGACTGGAATTTTCTTTTGTAATACCATTACGTCACAAAGTATCATCATCAACTCTATATTCTATCTAAATGAGTGTAGGACAATCTCCATGTGGTGAAACAACATATATATATATATATATATATATATTCAATGCAAAAGTGTTAAATAAAGGTGTTAATTGAGAAGTATCAAGAGAATCAACATCCATAGATCCTTCTTAAACATGATATGATTAAGTCATAATATTCTGTGAAACTGTGACAGAAGGCTCATGATTAACAACATCCCGATTAATAGTAATCAATTTTTCATTAAAAAAATCGTAGCATCATTACTAGTGTGGGTATCAGGATCACCCACAACCTTTCAAGATCATGAATTACTCTATATGTATCAATTTACATTAGGAAATATTTTATTACAAATAGAATAACATAAATCACTTCCTAAATTATCAGTAACATTCCCAACGGACTGCCCACTAACATAGATCAGTAGTTGTTTTGTCCTACCATATAGTTATAACAATGTTGATGTATGTTGTTGATAAAGCTACAAAACCTATGGGCATCTACTTGAGATCCACTTATACAAGGATGCACAAATGAAATCCAATACATGCCTTCATAGTAGCTTGATCAGGTATTCTCAGAGTGCCAATTGAAGGTGAAATGTCAAAATATAATTATGGATTCCATAATAGATTATTCAAACAATATATTCTCTACAAAACATAACTTCATGGGTTATTGAAAAGAAATGGATCGAATCATGTGTCCAAATATTGAATGTTCAATTTTCATGGCATGTGGTACGTCTATCTAAAACATCATATCTTGCCTGAGAGAACTTCCGAGAGGTAAATACGTGGAAATGTCCCCTCCCAATGCCGTTAAATTTCTTATCGTGAAATTAAAAAACATCAATGATCCTCAGTTACATGTCATCTTCTCTCATATGTTTTTGACCAATTGGAATCATCATTCAACAAATAATTTGTAATTTAAAAATATGACAAAATTGAAAATGTAAATCATGATATTTCAAAATGTGTGTTGAATTGCATCTTCATAGGACACACACTTCAGTGCCATCCCTACTATAGGAAATGAAAGTATTTTTATCCCCATATCTTCCACCATGATAGTTATAGTTGAGTTCTTATTATTCATTTGAAGCATCAAACAACAAATGGCCAACAACATTTATCATCTTTCTACAAGGAGGGGGGGGGGAATCATTTGAATAATATGACCTGTCATCCTGAAACCTCATGAAAAGACCAAGGAGGGGCATAGTATCTTTGATGACCTCATGCGAGTGGAGGCAATCATGATAGAGAATAAATGTTGCAAGAACAACCCGATTAAGAGCCATCTTTGATTAAAATCCCTATGCACCATTAGTGGAACTCATGAGCATTCCTTGTAAACCCTTCAGCGACATACTATTTTTTAGTATTAAGAATATATATATTGTATAATAAATTTATTCATATTTATAAATAATTATTTATTTAATAAATTTTAATATTTCTATAATAATAACATTTATATTTAATATTTATTCCATTATTTCATTTTATTCCAACAATTATCAGCACTAAAAAACCGATGATAATGGAAGCCTTTTTTCACTAAAAAAATGGCTGGTAGTAGGTACAATTTATACAAGTTAAAAACCCTAATGAAGGTTACCTGTTATCAGATACTAAATTAGAGCTAATAATGGGAAACATTTTCAAGGCTTTTTGATAGATCCATTAATGGCTAGTTTTTTACTAGTGTTTAAATTCGAAGTTGTATTTGTTTAAAGATAAAAATTTTCAATAAATTAATATTTTATATGTTTTTCATTAATTTTTTTTCAATTTTATTTATATTTGTGTAATCATTTTTAAAAACTAATTTAGAATCTCTTTATACTATATTTTAGTATTATAAATTTTTATGAAAAGTTGTATCGTTTTCAATCATTACTATTTCTAAAAAATAAATTAATGTTGCTTTATTAAATTTAGAAAATTATATTCCTTTTCAAATATTTTTTTATATTTCCTATTAATGTTGTATGATTCAAATAGATTATACATACAGTTAATAATTATTATTAATCCAACGACAAAAAATTGAAACATAATAAGATTAATGTCATTCTATTCAGTTATATTGACAATATATAAATAATGAACTACTTGGTCAATCAATAATAAATTACAGACATTGACTAATTCAATTAAAAATATAAAAATAATTTTTTAATCAACAAAATAAAGAGAAACAAATATTGATGATACAAAATAATGTTGTTTCAAAACATAATGTTTAGACATTAAAAGAACTATGTTACTTGAAAATCTTATAAATTATAAAATATATTAATAATTTAAAGGAAATTTATTTTATGAACATATGATATATAAAGAAACCAATTATAAATGTTATTTCATAAAAAAATAGAAAATAATAATTTCTAGTAACAATATATGACTTAATAATAATAATAATAATAATAATAAATAATAATCGTTAAGGAAAACCTAATTATATATATGATTATTAATAGTTATATTAATATTATTAATAAATAATATCTTTATTATAATTTTTATCACTTTATTATCCATATTTTATTATAATAACTTCATTATAATGAGTTAATTATAATTATATTCTTATTATCCTTGATCAATTATCCATGAATTATTATCTGTTATAATGCTTCTAAATTAATGTATTTAAATTATTTATGTGTGGGTATGTCACCCAATTAAACTAATAAAAAAGTCATATTGTTATTCATAAATATAATAAATAAACAAAAAATTCGAAAAAAAACGTTATATGATAGTTTATTATTAATATATTCAATTTTATATATAAAAATTAATAAATAATATTATCCAATTCTAATGAATTAAATAAAAAAAGAAATAAATAATGTGATACTTAATAATAACATTTCAAATAAATTTATATAAATAAGAATAATATTAATAATAAATCACTTACAAATAATTAATTGTATTAATTTCATGGATTTATTTTAATAATTTGTTTTTGGAATTTATTAGTCTAACAATACTATTCATTTTCATGATGAATGTATCTTCATTGAATTATAGTGCACGTATAAAAGGGAGAACTGGTGTGACTTATTTTTCGTGGTTGTGAAAAAATTATTCTTCTAAGAGGACAATTTTAATTGTAGGTCAGGATCTTTAGACCCCCCTAACAAAAATCATTATCCTTGAACATGACCGAATGCTAGCTAGCATAATTTTTCTCACAACTGTTTTCGGTAGCCACAACATTTTTTATCATGTATCTATATAGGTGAACCATGATATGTGGATGATATTTCTAGGTCGGAGCTTCCAAGACAACAACAAGAAAGAGTCACAACTAATAATTTTCAAAAGCCTCATTGAGTTTATTGAGGCTTTTAATTGCGGTGAAGACCACTCCTATCACATGGATGCCTGCTACATCACTTCTTCACATGAATACAAAATAGTGTTTTGTTCACAATATAAAAACAATTATCCACACTAAAAATACATTGATAATCGAAGAGATATTAAAAGGTGGAGCCTATTATCAATGATAAAAAGTAATGATAATGGACCCATTTTTAGTGTTTTTTTAAAAGCATTGATAGAATAATTTTTTTAAATAAATCATTAAATCAATGGGACCCCATTTTCACAGTGCCTGAACCCCCTCCGTTTCTTAATTAAACATCACTAGGAATCCTCGCACATCCGTGAACATGCCACCATTTTCCAGTGCTAGGTCCACCCCCACCCATATATAGTGAAAGAACCCCTTAACCCTCCCACAAACCCCTACATCCACATTGATTCGAATTGGAAACCTCACCCTTATGTGCCTGCACTGCTACAACCCACACCACATGTTTTATTCTCTAATTAAGGTAATGTCTATTTATATATAGAGAGTTGTATTTATTTTCTTATCAATTCATATTTATAAATATATATATATAGTTATTTAATAATATTAGTATATAAATTTATTCATATATTATTATAGAATATATCTATTTATGTATATATATTGTTATATTTTTTATCCATATATTTATTTTTATATTATATATATTTATATGATTAGATCTAAAAACATTTATAAAATATGTTAATTTGTGTTTGTTTTAAAAAATAAATATATAAAACTAAATACATATATAAAACATAGATAAAAATGTATATATATTAGTTTGTTAATAAACAACCACACTAATACACATACACACATACACATTATATATGTATATAAATATTCCAAAATTTATATTTATATGATAATGGGTACTCGTTTAAATTGTCAGTGTGGATTCCTTTCAATTTCTTGTCTTATTACCTACCAGCATAGACATGAAATTTCATAAAAACACATAGCACTTGAAATTTGGAAGTAAAAACATAATTTTATAGAGTTTTTGCTTTGTAATCAAATAAATTTAACAAAATAATGATTTCCTCTAATGTTATTAGATTTCAATGGACCACGTACATCAGAATGCACCAATTCATTTTCTTGTGACAACCTGTGTGTTGGATGACTTGTGAAACTCACTCTACTCTCATTCCTACCAATAAAATGATAAAAAGTGTACAATTTTAAACTCTTAATATCAGTAAGAATAGTTTCCTTGGCCAATGAACTGATCCCTTTCTCAATGAAGTGATTCTTCCTCATATGCCACAACTTGGACGAAGCACTTCACTCAAAAACACAAGAAGTATCATAAGAAATAGAATCTCTAGTCCAGTAGAAACCTGATTATATCTTCCCTCATTCCACAATCAATTATATTTTGGAAATAAGAAATTTGAAATCATCAAAAGTATTGATAAAACCTTCATCACCATGGTCAATGGTTGATATAAGATTCTTGGGAATCTTAGATGCATATTGAAAATTCTTCAAAATCATCTTACATCATGTACTATCATCTAAACAAATAGTATTTATGCCTCCAATGTTAGCATGACCATCATTTCCCATACTCAAAATACCTAAATTACATGGGATTTAATATGTAAAGAACTCCTTGTTCAATTTCATGTGAAAAAATCCATCACTTTTAGCAACCCAATAAGAATAATCAGAAGCAATATTAATGGAGTCATAAAAATAAATAATATAATCCCGTGTAGCATTAAAAACATGATCATATCGATCCCCATTTTTCTTCTTTTGGTGTTCCTTAATTTTATTCTATATTTTCATATAATAACATAACTTCATAACATGTGCCATCACATGACAATGATGAAATTCAAAATCTCTCTACTTCGATCTGGATTTTCTTCTATCTCTACACTTACTTCAACTATTCTATCCAGGGTCCTGGCTTCTCCCCCTGATTTCTTGAACTAATAGATCAGATGAATATTTCTCCTGAATTTGTCTCTGGACCTCTTCAATTAAAACAACATACATGTCAAATAAAAATTTCAAAGCACCATTAGGAGCAGAACCGATTAGAGTAACTCATAAATTCTCCCATTAATTGGGTAATGTGTTAAGTATAAAAAGTGATAAAACCTCATCTTCAAAATTCATTTCCATTTTAGAAAACTAAACAACACATCCCTGATATTCACATAATTATTCATTACTATATTTTCCTTATTTTTTCTTCATATTCTTAAATTTTTGGATAGCAACAACTTATTATTTCACGTCTTGGAGGCATAGGCCGTCTCATGCTTCCCCAAAAACAAATTTGGCATAAGAGATGTTGACAATGTGTTTCATTATGTGGTCTTTAAACCTTTAAGTAATTAAGCCTAAAATCTTTTAATGCTTGAACTCCCATTCATCATCAAGAATACATTATAGCTTTTGGATATGTTGCATTTGAATATGGATTCAGAAGAAAAAAAGTGGATCGTTCATTTAAATTCACTGCATATGGTATTTGGTACCATTCAAAAAAATCATCTGATATTAATTGTCCTCCATAAAAAATATAAAATAAATATTAAACCTCCTATAATTCTTGATTTTGGGAATGATGGGAAAACAAAAAATGCTAAAAAATCGAAAATCATACGCGCAGTAGAAATAAAATCTCTCCATCCATTTAAATTAGATTTGAAGCGACCCGAAATGAAATGTTAGTAAATCAATGTGGACATTGGAAATTTTGACGTTGAAAACCCAAAAGGGAAACACCACTGGACCAAATCCAGAAAGAGGGATCCACTAAAATCACGAGGTACACATTAGAGACTCCCCAAAATAGGAATGGATCTCAAAATAAATACTCATTAATAAAGAAAGTGAATCAAAGACCAAGATCAATAAAGATGATCACCTAAGAAAAAAGATCACCCAATGGGATTTTCTATTGATGTGCTGGTGTCGGGGTGTTGAAAATACTTATTGTTCCCTCTTTATATAAGAAAAAAAATCGACATCAAATATTTTCTCTATGTCAAAAGCATGTCGCCACGTGAATTAATTCATGTGGTGTTTCCGATATTCAAAACACATCCTTAATAGAGAAACTGTGTGGTGCTCCAAATGAGGAGGAGTTTCATGGTTCACCGACAAAGAATACAACCAACAAAATGATCACAATGAATCTTCCACCAGTTTTCAAGATAAGCCTGAAAAAAAACCATAAACCATCATGATGTACCCCCGACCTAACAATGTACTTCCTATATTCTTTTCTAGAACAACAGATTTGGTCACCACCACTTTAGGAATAAGAAAAATGGTATAGATGAGATGTCGATTTTTCTTGATGAAGGATCCAAAAACTATATATTGAAACCACTACTATAATGATAGAACAATAATATCATGAATTCATACATATTTGAATTGATTTAGCAACCTAGGAATTGATTCTCATATTGTCCCACTTTTCCAACAAACTGACATTCATAACATTCACCAATTGATGATGCAATATCAAACAATATATAATTATTCTGAAAATCCAATACAAACTGAAAAATTATGACCCAAACAAAAGTATATTTTTATAGCCATCAAATGTATTGAAACAAGGTTCCCAATAATGGATGGACAAGGTCCCTAGAATCAATGAGATCATTCCAATCCCCCATTCCTAGTGTCTGATCTATTTAGAGGGGAAACGGATGTGGAAACGACCTCTCCAAATGGGGATACATTTTCTATCATGAAATTCCCAAACAACAACTAGCGTCTTTTTCATATTTTATACACTCTATGGTTTTTGTCCAATTGGAAACATAAATCATACAATAATTGAGAATTTTTATATTTAAAACATATCCAGAAGAAAATCTTGACCATCATGAATGTTCACTGAATTTCCTCATTAAAAGATATGCTCGTTAGTGCCATCCATTTTCTATGGTAATCACAATTTTTGATCCCCTTATCTGACTTCATGGTATTTATATCCGAGTACTTGTGATTCATTTCCGCCCAACTACATCGAATGATCAACAACATTTACAACCAATCCGGTGAGGTGCATGGATGATTGGGAATCGAATGACCACTCATCATAATTCCACATGTGATGAACATAGAGGGGGTGGGGTTTGTATCAGTGATTCCCTCGAGTGACAAAGATTATCCTAAAGTGAGAATGAATGTAACAAGAACATCTCAATTAGAGTCCTCTATGGACGACAAACCCTATCCACCATTTAGGGAACTTAGGAGCATCTCTTGAAAAACCATCATCCACATATTATTTTTTAGTAGTCGTAATTTATATATAGTATAGTCAATTTATTCATTTATATCCATAATAATTTAATTAATAATTTATTTAATATCATTAAAATAAAATAATAATAATTATTTATTTAATTAATTATTTTATTTTATTCTGACCATTAATACTGCTAAATATCAATTTATAAAGGATCCCATTATGGTGCTAAAAACATTTATAGGGTACAAATTATAAAAGGAAAAAAATGTAATAAATTGCACCATTTATTGTTGGTTGGGTCAGCCCTGATAAAAGTGACCTTTATCTGCACTTTTAGCTAGCACTGTTAAAGACTAGTTTTGTATTTGTGATAATGATTGTACATTAATTTTTATTAGATAACATTTTTTTGTAAATTATTTAAAAAATTATTATTTTTTCCCTTCATTATAGTTTAATTTTAATTTTATTGGTTTTATAATTTTTTTAAATTAAATTTCGATTTTCTATGTATTATAATTTAATCACATATTTTTTCAACTGAAAATGATATTTTTTTATTCATAAATATTTGTTCCATTTAAATTTATATTATTTTATTATAGTTATGAAATTATGATTATTTTCAACAATTTTTTATATTTGTAATCTATGTTTTGGGAATCATTTATATTGTACATATAGTTTATATATTATAGAATTCAAAAAATGCCTTATTAAAACATAAAAAGTTTGAAGTGAATTTGGTAAGTTATATTGAAAACTAATAAATCTTGAACTATATAAACTATGGGAATGAAATTCAAAATATTTCACAAATAATAAAAAATTGTAAAAATACAAATAATATCATAAACATAATAAAGAGAAAATAATATAGATAAAAAAATCAATTTTTCTTCAATACAGAATATTTAGACTTCAAAAAAACTAGACTACTTCAAAATATTATAAAATATAAAATATAATTATATTTTGATGGAAATTTTTGATATTAACAAAAAACATATTAATTAACTAAATATAAAAATGATGTCAAAATTATAATAAATATAAATTAATAAGTATTATAACATATATGAGTTTCTCATAATAATAATAATAATACTATTATTAATATTTAATAATATTTAAAAATAATATAATTATATAGATCATTGTTAATAATTATATTATTATTATTATTCAAAAATAAAAACAATATTTTTATTTTCAAAACATGGGCCTACTCCATTGTTGGACACATGGAGTCCATAAGCCCCTTCGACCATTCATACCAAACTCACTCCACTCCCAGACAGAGAATAATATCTAGTAGAGGTGTTATGACCTTTTGGATGAACAAAGGGAACACATCATCCTCCACTATATATAACATGGTGATAATTTCAAGTGTCGATAGGACACCCAAGAAAACTGTATACTTGAAAAAAAATTAATTTGGGGGGGAACATGCTCCCAATGATTCCTTCAACCACCATCTATTTACCCATGGGATAAACTTCAAAACAAAGTGATGTACCATGACCTAAGAGTGTACATCTTAAAAGCATCCCTAGACAAAAAAAAATGGGTCACCCCCCAATCTAGTGATATGTGGAACAATAAATATGTGATGTCGATATGTCTCATTGATCCATCTTCAAACTCTATCATGATCCCACTCCTCCAATGAATAATCAATTAGATCTCAAACTCTATCATCTTAACTCCCAGTAACAACATATGAAAAGATTCCCATATTGGACCCATTTTCAAACCATTGAACATTCGGAACATTATCCTCGTTCACATCCACAATCATTCATACACTCCCACATCTAATTAGATGGATATCACCCCAAAATATTCTACACATAAATCTAGCCCATGGTCAAATTGTTTCATGTAGGAAGTCAGACATAGATATTTAGATTACACAAAATACCCTAGAAAATATTGGATTAGTAATGGACATAAGGTTCCACCCTTGTTTTTGAAATATAGTATAATTAAACAATTTATGTGTCTTAAACCTGAGGCCACCAAAAGAAAATAAAACACAAAATTTATTACCTATGTCCCAGTTTCTGTATTGCTTTCCATTAGTATATCCCTCCTATATGTTTTCCTCTATTGAATGAATCTATTTAACAAGGGTAACCTGGAAATTTATCAGTGACATGGAATACGAGGGGCTTGTGTGATCCACAGATTTAACCATCACTTCCTCTTAATCTCTAGAAATTTTTGTCATGAAAATATAATGATATAATTAACAAATCTTTCTGGTATTAACATCAGAACGTGTTTTCTTTCTCTTTTTAAAAGATTTTTGTGCCCCACCTATTTCTTTTTCTTCTCAACCATATGAACCCTACTTATACTCTTAAACTCCTCCCACATCCTTATAGGAACAACGTTATTAAAGGATTTTATAAATTTCAGTTATTTAATATAATGATGATAATCCTTTAAAAAAATATGGATAATCATAACAATTTAGTGACACACAAGTGTGGTATCCCAAGTGAAAAAAATGAAATAGTTTTCAATGTGAGGATGATAGACATGAAGGCCATTTCAACATATCATGGATCATATGATAGTTCCATGATCCACCACATTTGAAAGGAGGTGAAAGAACACATCCTCCCTAAGTAGAGTGCTGGTCCACATGTCCCAACCCTCTCAAGCATATGAATCTATCAAATTTTTACACCATTAATGTGTTATCAAAATTTATTTATGTCAACTATATTATATTATGAATTATAATTTTGGTGACTTTAATATTATAAATTACATTTTATTGGTTTAGTCAATGTCATTTATTTATTTTCGATTGTACATATTGTTCATTAATTATATGTTTTTAATGTCGGTAACTTGTAACAAAACAGTATTATTATTTTTGAATTAGGTTATTATGGAATCCAATAAAAAATAAACAATAAGTAAAATATTAATGAATCATAAATCATAGACGAAAATTATAAAAAAAGTTTAAAATATTAATAATTTCATAAATATAATAAACCAAAATTAATTTATTTTGGACAAAAATTATTGATTAAATAATGACATTTAATATTAAAACAAAGTATACAAATAAAATTTAATGTAAATAAAATCCAATTTTTTTTAAAAAAAATATGGAAAAATTACATATTAATAGAACATTAATTAATGAGAATAAATAATTACAGAGTAATGTTATTTGAAATGAAAATAACAATTACAATTGTAAGGTGTACTACAATGATGGTCTTTATCATCTATTTCCTTTATCCACAATAGGAAAATGAACTGATAAGGGTTCTATTTTTCAGTTCTATTAAAAGTAATGATAAATGGAACAATAATTAATTATTTTTGCCTTATAAATGGTACCCTTTTTCATCGATTTTTTATTTCCAATAAAGGGATACATTATCAAACTATTTTGAGATTCTATTTTATGGAAGAGATGATGAACAATTCAACAAATGATTTGAATATTTTAGTTCCCTGACCGAGAAAGATGACATTAATTCACGAATGGGATACATATTCACTTAAAATGGATGTGTTGTGAGATAGAAGAGCTAAAATTAGGTTGTGGCCATAGATTCTATAGTATTGTGCAAGTATATTCCAGCTTTTGAAGCAGTAAAAGAAATATTTTTGAAGGGAAATATCATCTAAGATCTTTATGTAGTGACTATATGTAATGATGTCATCACACTCTATTATGATAATACTTCATCGATGTATCTTGAAAAAAGAGACAAGGCCACATCAATAACAAAATCACATAATTCAGTAGTATAATCTCTTAGGATATTTTTCAGAGTCAGGCCAAGGTGCAATGATTAGTATTTATATAGAATGAAACTGGGTGGACACCTTTACATAGGCCTTGACTCAACAGAAAAAATATTATCATGCGAGGTCTCTCGGACTGAATGTCGTATGTAGTTATCTCTAGTGTAAGTGAGAGTTTTATATAGTTTGTGAAAATTAAACAAATGTTCATAATTTAATTACATGAATATTTTTTTTCTTTAAATATAAATTAAAAATGTTATTAAATATTGTTCATTTTTCACCATGACTATATTTTAATAATGTCCTATAGTATTTGTCTCGATGATAATGTCATTGTAGATCCCCCCAAATAGAGAACCTTTAAGTTATTTGAAAATATTATAAATATAGTTATGATGGTATATAACATATTATAATGGTTGAAATTTTATATAGAACATCATGTGAGAGTACTCGTAATCATATTAATCTACATCTGATGATGTTATCACAAGGCAATATCCATGATTTGAGATTATGAGAACATACTCGCCAGTATGAATTCTTAATATTTTGGTGTAATCATATATTCCAATCTAAAACCATGTGTAATTTTCCATAGATTTTAATATTATAATTAATTTATGTCACAAATCACACTCAATGATTTGCATTTGAAAATTGTCACACAATATATATGTGAGAAGTAGGGTTTGTTTGGTGCATCACAAATGACATGTTATTAAAGGATATGTTAGGATGAGATATTTACCTTCAATATTTATAAAATATTAAATCATGGCCCATTTATTGAAATAGAACTATCAACCTAAATTCCATGTCAATGGTGAAACAATGAGTATAAATCATATTGTCAAATAATGATGTATCAAGCATGTAGGTTGATGACAATTTCATGCAACCTACATGATGAGATAATGTGACAAAGGTATTATTTTACAGAATGATCATTCTTTTTTCTTTTTCATCATTTTGACTTTAATTTATTCCTATCATGTGCATTGACATGTTGCTAAACAATAATATTGGACATTAGGAGGGTCCGCCTAATGACAATAAGAAAAAATCCTAGAGGGTGGCATGATATAGTTTTCTAGTGGTATGGATTAAATTCTATTTGAATATAAATATTTGAATATATATTATTATCAATAGTTATGAATAATTTTATTTATGTTATATAGATTGAATAAATTAAATTAATATTTATTCACTAGACTGTGAATAATATATATTTATTTAATTTCATTAAAATTTAACAAATATTTATTTACTACCATGTGAAAAAATATATTTATTAAATAGAATAAAATATATTTATGTGGGTATGAAATAAATACTGGAGGATTTGAAATGGACCAAGACAATGTCAATTTATTAAATAATTACTTAGGAATTGATAAATAATATTTATCCATTTTGCACTAGTTGGTGGACCAAAAAAATACTAATATTGTTATTATTATTATAGTTCATGGGATTTCAATAATGGTTGTCATGAAAATAAATTTGGTACACGAAATCCCATCCTTATAATTAATCGACTCTATATTTTGTTTAATTTATTTGAAAATAATTCCATGTTTGATAATATATAATTATTTTGTACAAAGATATCTCCCTCAACTCCTCCTCCACTCTCCCTCAGAATAATGATAACCCTTTGTAGAATTTATTCAATACTGGTGAATGAGCGATCCGGAATGAACAATTATATACATTTGGTTAACCAAGCTATAACCTAAAGAATGATTGTACATGTTTGGAGACCATTGAAGAACAAGTGGATCATTTCTTGAAGAATTATACCCATGGATCCTCACAAGTGCAATAAGGAAATATGAGAGGGCCTTTTTGAAAGGTCAACACTAATAGATGAAAAATTATCATATACCCATGTAGTTATTTTATCTGATATTAAATTAATTTATTATATATTTCATGTCAAAAATCATCACTTTTGGATTCAGGATATGATTATTAAAATAAGTTTTATTATATCACCCATCCACTGTATGCTTCTTTAGTTCATGAAACATACACGAATTTGGAGCACCCAGACCATTTCATGACAATTAATTCTCTTATATACATTAAACAACATCATGAAAACTCAGATTATAGACAGAAAAACATAAAACTCATCTTATATTTTCTATGATGTGACCAATGTACAATAAAACCACTATAGAACGAGGTTATTTTTTCATAGATTACAATTAGAAAAAAAATTAGTTCCATTTATAACAAAGTCACATAATCTACGAGAATTAAGATAATATCCTCCACTATGAGGATGTAAATTAACAAAAAAAATAATCATCCTCAGTAGCATGATCATAATTTATCAGAGAACCAATTGACCATTAAATGTGAAACATTATCTACGGATTCCATAAAATAATTTTCAAAACATAAATTCAAACCAAAACAAGAGTACTTGTCTTGCGGATAGAAATTGTATTGAAAGAAGAGGCCCCATCTAGAATGCTCAAGGTCCCTAGAATGAGGGAGCCTTCACAATCCCTCATACCATTTACGTGAGCTCTTTAAAGGGAAAAAATATGTGCAAATGGCCCCTCCTCATGGGGATACATTTTTTGTCATGAAATCCCCAAATAACAACGAACCTCCATTTCAAGTCCTATTTTTTTCTTTTTTTTGACCAATTAGAAACACCACACTAAAAATTGTAAAGAATTTGAAATTTTGAAACATTTCTATATTTAAATCATTAGTCGCCCGAATTTGGGTCACATTTAGTCATCAAATGATATGCTCATAAGTGCCATCATTGCTATATGAAATGAAAATCTTTTCTTCCCCTACCTTACTTAGTGATAGTTATAGTTAGGTAATTGTGATTCGATTGAGGCCATATTCATCAAATATTCCAAAACATATGTGACTAGTCTATGATTTGAGGGCCAAAGGTATTGTAATAAAACATCCTTTCATCCAAAGTCCTTGAACGAAGACCATGTAGGTGTGTAGTGTCGATGATTCTCTCGGGTGAGTAGAATCTCAATTGAGGGAGAAATGATGTTTCATGGAAAACAGTATTAGGAGTCGTCATAGATGACAAACCCTTAGCACCATCAGTAGATTACATGAGAATATCTTAAAAAATCATCATCCCAACATATTTTATTAGTATTTATAATTTTTATATATATTATAATCAGTATATCCATTTTAATAAATAATTATTTCATTAATAACTTTGTTAATAATGTTTTTGATAATACATTTTATTTTTAATTTATTAAATAAATTGATCATATCTAAACATAATTATGCCCTAAAAGGCATTGTTATTGGATACCATTATGGGAACTAAAAAATAGGTGGTATAGCATTGTTATTCATTTTCAAGTTTCAAGATTCATGTATTTTCTTTGTATCTCTGACGGCATGTAACATTCTTTAATTAAAAATAATATATAAATTTTTTTGTTAAATGTATTAAATAAAAATGAGGTTACATAACACAAACAATATTGACTAGTTAATTATTAATATAGTAACTTTTTTATATAATAATAAATAAATAACACATTCATATTATTAACAAATAAGATAATAATGAAACCACTAATGTTAAACGTAAAAATAATATTGACCATAAAATTTTATGAATAAAAATAAAAATAAAAACAATAACAACTCACATTAAAATAATTGATAATATTAATTTTATGACATTAATATATTGAAATTATAATCATTAATTTATTAGTCTCACTCTATTATTCATGGTCAATATAAATGTATATTCTGTATATCCAAGTGAAGATAAAAAGGAGGGTGTGGGTGATATATATTTAATGAAGGTGTGAACAATTGATCTATCCCTAGAATCCCCTTAAGATTACAAGCCATGGAACTTCTGATCCCACTAAAAAAATTATTGTCCAGGCAATCACCCTAGTACTGGCCAGTCTGACTATATCTGTATAACTGTCCTGGAGCCACAACATTCTTGATCATGTATCCATGATGGAGATACATGAGAGCTATTTGGCGGTGCACTGTCAGAGAATCTTGTACAATGTCAAGAATGAGGCACAATACCAATTTTTCAAAAGCAGCATGGAATTCAACTAAGATTTCAACCTTGGCGGTGACTGCTACTACTGCATGCTATACAACCACTTCACTGAATTTATAATACCACAAAATATGGTTTATTTAATACTAAAAAATCATTTATTATCTCCAAAAAATACTTATAATTGAGGTGCTATTAAAAGTTGGGTTCCTATTATCTTTTTTAATTTTCAATAATAATGAACCCTTTTTTCAATGTTTTTTATTTTCTAAAAAAAATTTAAAATAGGAAAAAAAATATGTACATCGGATGGACCCTCTTTTAATAGTGCTTAAACCTCTTTTAATAGCCATAGCAAGCACTCCTTTGCATGTACCCTCCTCCCATTTAATATTTATAGGCACACCCCATCCAACCCGAGTGTTTCCCCCCCATGCACTCGGTCGTGCACCCCTTCCTCCTCTTAGATTAGAACCTGATACCACCACCATGCTCGTCTACACCATTACTAATCGCTCATCTAGTATTGTAATCCATTTAATGATATATCTATTTATTTTTTTGTATTTATGTATTTATATTTTATATTTATTTGTATAGTCATATATTTTTATATAAATATATTTATATAAATAAATAAATAAATATTTATTTATTTATTTATATGTTAATATATATTTAAAAAATATATATATATATATATTCTGTATATTTTATCATATATTAATATATATTTACAAAGTTATTTTTCAATAAAATTATAAAACATTAACTTTTTCTGTTAATGAATATGTAAATAAATAAATACATATATACAACAGACATACACATGTATAATTATACATATTTATATATATTATATATATTATATATAATTATATGTATATTTATATGCTAGAATTTATATATAATATATATTAGTTTGTTAGCACAGACACTAATACACACACATACATTGTATAGGTATATAAATATTCATATCTTTATATTTTTTAAAAATTGTTTATTAGTTATTACTTTGATAAGACTTATATATTGTGAAATATTATATATATATATATAAATATATAATTATTTATTTATAAAATTCAATTTTTATTTGTACATATATAAAAATATATATATATTGTAATATATTTGATTATAAATAAAATTATATTGTGAAAAAAAAAATTAAATACCATATAATCAATATGAATGAAATAAATGAAAAATATTTCATTCCCCACTGAAAAATGGAATGAATGGATCCCTTAAACAAAGATGAAAATCCATCAAATGTTACAAAATTGGGATTCCCCGAAAAAATTTCAGTTTTAGTGTCCTATTGGGCCATTTATGGACTCAAATAATGTCACCATGGTGTACTTGTGCAATAGATGGCATGTTGCTCATCATATGATTTGATTTCATTTGGTGTTGATCTTTAATGAACACAACAATCAAAAGTTATGGATGTTTGAATTTGGAGTAATGTTTTCAACTTATTTTTGATATTTTATTAATTTTTATTTATTTTATGTGTCATAAAATGTTTATTAATTGACTATAAATCGGTAATAATTATCAAATTATTTTTATAAAATATTTTTTAATGTATTTTATAATTCATTTTCTGTAAATATAATATATATTAATTGTAACTGACTATTAATAAAAAATATATAACATATTTAAATTATATACATTATATTTATATCAATATAAATATTTTAATAAATAATATATTAATATATGATTTTGGATGATTTTATTATATACATTTTTAGCAGTAGTAAAAAAGGTGTTGTTTAGACCCCCATTTATCAGGGATATTCATAAAACTGAAGATAAAGGGGTAATTTTAATAACACATTTTTTTCACTATTAAATATACCATTTTTCAGTTCTTTTCATAGAACCACTAAGGGTAGACACTTTATTATCTATTGATAGAACTCATAAATGGTTGCACTATGAAAACACATTTTTTGGTCTAAACAATAATATTTGAGCCTCCGAATGGGTCTATGTCCTTTTTTCGTCTCTCGGTCACCCTACCCACTCTCAATAGGTGGTTCCCCGTACAATCAATGTAAACATGCCGAAAACTGTCTATTGGAGGGAAAATGGTGTTGTCATCCCCACAAATAATCAAAGGTCCTATGGATGTTTCATTGAATTATCTATAGAGGTGGCTTGGGAAAAATCACCAAAATTAATAATGGTCTGATAGGGTCACTCTCAGAGGACCAGTTCATCGACTACTCATTCAGAAATTATGGTTACAAATGCGGAGCCAAGGTACATACATTTAAATATATCGTCTAACACTGTGGATTCCCTAGAGTGTATGATTACCCAAAACAATCCAAGTAGAACATTTGTAACGACAAGTAGTGGTCTCCTATGGCAAACATTGACAGGTTGTAGTCTGTGTCAACCAACAATGTGTCATCCTGATGGGATGTTGTGTCTTATAAGAATATGTTTATGGTGTTAGACCTGAGTGAGTGGGAATTCCGGTTCTAGTGTTGTAGAACCATTGGAGATAACAACTCAACCAATATGACCCACAACATGATGTTGATCTGGTATTGGATGAAAGATGGGGGGATGGCCCAAACAAGAAGTTGGGGACAGACACAGATGAACAACAAGGGATATGTAAATGGCCACACCACATATTTTTTGTGGGTCTTCCATGTCTCCCAACCACATCATGTATCATCCAACACCCTGTCTCTCCCCCATGATTTCATTATCAAAAAAATTTATCTGGCGTCCACTGCCATCTCGTATTCGACTGTCGTCCCAACTTTGGTTAGATTGTAGGAGTAGTCTTCATCGAATGTGTTGCCACTCTAGTACCAAAATTCATACCCCCTAAATTTTATCAAAATAGACACAAGTTGTTTGAAAATTATGTCCAATAGAGAAGTGTTATGTTCTTATCCAGTGATGACCTACTGATGGATGATATAGTCCAAAGCCCTTACCATTGTTCCGCCTTTTCACCCATCTTTTTCGGACATGCAGTCCATGACCTACTTTTAGATGACTGACCCTATCTGTTCAGTTTAAATTTTTTTCCCTTCCTATGCCTCCAGGACAGAAATTTCCTAGTAACATTTATAGATTTTTTGATCGTTTATGTGGGAGACAACACAACACTACTTAAAATTGACAATTTTTTACACATTTTTGTTGCGGGTATATTCAGCCACCTCTAAATATTAAACATGGTGACGAAAAAATAATAACGAGCAAATACCCAAGTCATAATGGATCCAGGCACAAAACAAATAGTGTTGGGACGACACCCAATTCTTATTTATAACAAGATAAATGATTATTCAGGGATCAATAACATGCAAAACACCAGTCTCCATGGAATGGAATCAATGAATTAGTTATAGAAGAAAGAGTCATGAAACATTTAGCATAGGATCATGCACATCAAATTTATAATTATTTTTATTCACTTCATAATGAAAACAATACCTAGATCTTCTGTATTTTCTTCATTGACAATTTTGATCATCAGGAATGACCCATAATGATTATCTCATTGCGTTATCAATGATCCAAACAAGAATCCCTCTAGTGGTGATCCAAGAAGCTCTAATTGCCTCCAATCGACAGTGGTCATTTCTTATGTGTTAGCATGTCGAAGTGAGTGTATCGTTTCGGTCACTCCTGATCTACTGTTCTTCATCCTTGAAAAAATTCTCTCATTCATTTGAGTGGTGGGAGGTGGATCCGAGAGAGAAATTGTTATGCCCAACAATTCTCAATTCACCAGGTGTGTGGTTCAGACAATGGTACGATCTATATATGTGTCAAATTATAGTCATGGGGTTACAATTACAATATTTAATTTAATAATAGAAATTAAATACATTCATAACCATAGAGAAAAACCAATTAATTAATAACAAATCCTCATAATTATTTATGGTACGCCAACTTGTGAAAAATGGATTTATAAATAAAATTCTACGTCAGAAAATAATAGCAACGTCATTTTAATTTACTCCAACAAGTTTAATAATTATTTGTCATCATGAAAATAATTATATTACTACTAGACCTAATTGGTCCTCTTGATCTTCAGTTCCATTTAATGAACACGCGAATATATAATTGAAAAAAGTATTCAATTAAATAATTTTTTTTTTCAAATTTGTAAATTAATATTTATGTAATGGTCAATAAAATAAATAAATATAATTTATCCACAATCCGGTGAATAAATATTTATTTAATCTTTCTAATAATTTTAACATGAATAAAAATATTCCACTATTTTAAGTGTAATATTTATAAATTAAATTCAAATAGATTTTAACTTAGCCCACTAGAAACATATAGTGCGTGACTCACTAGGATTATTTCTCATTGAAATTAAGTGGCTTGCCTGAATTCCATGTGTACTATCTAGAAACGAGTGATGGTGCCCTAAAAAAATAAGATAATGTTGCAACAACTACATCCACATAGCAATGCTGACTATGTAATATAATCTGTTTGGTCAATATGTCATCAAGCGTGATACATGATAGTGTCATTAAACATTGTTCTTGATACATCATTCTTTGACTACCTGAAATAAAATGTCATTACACCATGGCAATGGAATTTCATGTGATGGATCTATATCAATCAATCATCTAAGATATCAACTTACATAAATGGAAGGGATAAATTCATCCTGGAATTATCCATTGAATATATGCCACTTGTGACTCACCAAATGTACCCTATATTCCACCAACATTATATGTGATAGATTTCATTAGTAAATCAATGTGTGTGGGTCGTGGCATGTATTAATGATAATCATAAATTATATGGATCATTAAAGACACTCGTAGATAGGAATATCTGATGACACCAAATCATCTGGAATATCTACTGGTGGATATGTTCTCATAACCTCTGGTCTTAGAGATTACCAATATTGAACATAATAAGAAGTTGACTAAAATGCATATGCTTACTTGGACATGATGGTTAGTATGCAATGTGTCCCATCATAGTATTTCATCAAATACAGAATATATTTATGAATATTTTTTATTGAATTATAATGTTCTTGACATTGTGAGGTACAACATTGACCTCATCAGTTCAACAAATGACAACAACATTCAGTCTGCTAGAGCTCACTTGATAATCCTATTTCTGTTGATTCAATGAATTAGTCATGGGGTCCTTCACAATATCATCCTTCAAAATACTACTCACTTCAAATTCTACTCTCTAAAAAAATCAATCAAGTGATGATACTTATGAAGTAGGTTATTCATCCTCAGTTTTGACATTGGCTTTTTTGTGGGTTCCACCACTACATTATTATCAATATATAGTGTGAAGGGATTTTTTCTACTAGGTATCACATCTCGATCCTCAATAATGATTCACATCCAATCTACATGATTAGTAGCCTTAGAATTTCTATTATACTCAGTCTTTGCCTACAATCTACAACCAAACTCTGCATTGAGATCTTCTATCTCACCACACCTCCATTCAAAATGATGATTTATCCTGTTTGCGATATCATCTCATCATGATCAGTATAGAAACTAAAATATTCATATACTTTGATATATTGTTCCTAATATGTTACCAAAACTAGGAACATATCCTTTATATGCCTCATATACATTAGGATAATCATTACTTCCATCCAATGGTGTTAACCTGGTTCAAGTTGATATCTTTTTACCACAGTAAATGCGTAGTCGACATCCATCCTAGCACATAGAATGGAAATATGAGTGGACCCATCATGTATGCATACATAATCCCTTCTATTTTCATTCATTCCTCATAAGTCGGAGAAAACATATTCTTGGAAAGATGTATTCCATGTGATTCTAGCAACAATAACCTCTTTGATTGTTCCATAATTAATCCATACAATATCTTATAATTTAATTTACAGGGACATGGTCCATCAATATCGTGGGTCTAACACGATGGATCTTGATGCCAAGTATATATCCTCATTGGCCAAGTCCATCACGGTGATGTATTGACTTCAACATTACTTAACCGACTCTAAAACTAGTATATTGTTTGTAATAAGTAATATTTCATCAATATATACAGTTATAATAATGACTACAGTCCCACTAAACTATTTGTAGAAATAAGGCTCATATTCTCTCTTAATAAAACCATATTATGTTATGGATTCATATAAATGATTTTTTCATTACATCGATTTTTTCATTAATCCATAAATGGGTTTCTGCAACTCATATAACTTTTTTGTATCATTTTTAGTCATAAAACATTCAGGTTGTGTCATGTAGACATCTTCTTGATGTGTGACAATAAGTAATGCTATATTGAAATCCATTTTCCATATCTTATAGTCATGGTATTCTATATTAGCTTTTATAATTCTAATAGATTTCAACATTGCTATTGATCAAAATGTTTTTTCATAGTCAATTTCATAATATGGTTAGAACCATTTTGCAACCAGTCGTGCCTTATAGGGACCTACATGTCCTTATTTTTCCGAAATCTTCATGAATACCCATTTTAAACCAACATGAATCATATCAACTATAGGATCTACGAAAATCTAGACTTGATTTTGGTATATGGAATCCGTTTTGGAATTCATGGCTTCATTTCACATAGCAACATTTATGACACATACTTCTTTCTTGTAGATTAGAGGATCATTATTATCAAATGATAATTGTTCACCATCCTGAATAAATAGAAATCCATTCCATTATAATTCTCTATCCTTTACTGTACTCCTACAATGTACTTGTGACTCTGGAAACCATTCTTCTTCCATGGGGATTTTTAGAATCTGTTCATGTACCAACTCTTGTGTACTATTATCCTTGACTTCATTGAAGTCTATCTTGTTCCCAATATCTCTTTTAGATATGTGCTCCCTCTTGAAGAATAAATCATTTATTTCCAAAATATCGTTTTTGACTGAGCTTTTGTATAATAAAGATCACATTTTTTTCTTGGGGTATCCTACAATGTTACACATTGTGCCTTGGGGTGCAGGTTTGTTGCCTGAAGAGGCCTTAACAGGATTTTTATACCACAAAAATGTCAATTCGATAACATAACTTTTATTCAACTCCCAAACATGTATTTAATGCCTTTTGTTTGTTTATTTGGTACATGTTTTAGTATGTGTGCCTCTATTTGTTATGCATATCCCCTAAAGGATAATAGAAGACATGCAAGAATCATTATTAATTTCACAATGTCCAAAAAGTTGCAGTTCCTCCATTCTCTTACACCATTCCATTGAGGTGTGTAAGGGGGAGTGATTTTGGATAGGTTCCCAAAATCCCATATGTAATCAATGATGTCCAAATTAATATACTCCACATATCAGTGTGAGCAGAGTTTCTTAATCTTCATTCCAAGATGGTTGTCAATGTCATTCTTATATACATTGAACTTATCAAAGGAATATGACTTATACAACAATATGTAAATATATCCATACCTTATATAATAATAATTAAATGTAATGAAATATGATTACCCACCCCCTTTATTCTACTGGAAAAGGACCACACACAATGTTATAAACTAATTCAAGACACTCTTTATCCATTTTACCTTTCCCACTATGTTGGGCTTTGGAAATTATATCATGTAAACCTGTATGTCATAATCCAAGTCGTTTAAGTTCAAAAAAATCTAAATATCCATCTTGATGTAACATCTCAAGTGTTACTCAGTTAAATGGCTTATCTGGTGATGCAAAATGTGGGTGTGGTAAGAGTAATTTTATTAATCTTTGTTATCGATATCCATTACATTCTTTGTGTAATCCAACACACAAAGGCCATTTTATAAATGAGACCTACAAAAAAATGGTATCTATATAAAACAATGAAAATTAATCTCAGATTTTGAAAAAAGTCCATCTGTATATATACTAGTTACAAAATTATGTTTTGCATTACATAAGGTCCATAAAAAAACCATTAACACCAATATCATCAGATTTGGTAATGTGTGGTTCTTGTACCCGACAAAAACATCAGTAATTTTGGATCCATTGGCAGGTTATATATCCACCACCCCTCTCACAATCACCCAAAATCTACATTTTTTCTATATTTAGATACATATGTGAGAACCACAAGTTTTATATAATATCTAATTTATAGAATCAAACGGTATTCACTCGATAATAAACTCACCTGAATTATCCCTTTGTTTCTTTGGATGGGTGCAGTTATTCTTCTAGTGGCCCTTCATTCCACATGAAAAACTAACAACCTAATGTTTCCTTGCATCTCCATCAATATTCCATTTCTATGAATGGCATGAATATGATGTTGGATTAAATTTATTGACCTTTACTTTTTTCTTATTAACCTTATTAACAAATGATTTTTGGTCATTATATATTTTTCCACTTGGCGAATAAGGATTGGAAGATCAGCCTGAGACATCTCAATGTCATTCACGATGAAGTTAACAACAATGATAGATAATCCATGAATGAGTGATGCAATAATGAGATTGGTTTCCATTTTATTTGGTTGTTTATACCTTAGAACCTCCAGGATCTCAATGTAGACCATGATCTTGAATACAAGTGCACCAGCTGAGAAACCATCTTCAATATTACTCTATAATAATTCCTTGTAAATCTCAATCATTTCATATCTTTCACTATCCCGATGATGACACAGAGGTGTCCGAGCATTCTATAGGAAACCATGTTTTCATGTGTCATCATGATCTCAATATACATTGCTAATATCATCTATCATTGAAAAATAGACCTCGTAGTTCAATTGTTTCTTGTACACCATGTGTAAGGCAGATCAGGTAATGCTGACTCTAATACATAAGACATCTATTCATGGTTTAGGATAACCTAAATGAATCCAAACCATTCTTTGATGTTACAATTAGTGAGTATGATGTATTTATCCTTAATTGATCATATGGTTAGTGTGGTTGACATGCTTGTAGTTTTTATATTGCAATTAAAAGAGATTATCATTTGTACTTTCTTGATTACATTTTTATGATAAATAATAAATTATAATATCCCACTATTTTATCAAGTAACAACGACACTCACCATTGATCTCGTAATGTCTAGTTTCCATGAAATTCAACTAGAAAGGTTTCATATTCCCCATCACATAACCCCATCAAGAGATGTTCATGATATTTGATGGTATTTAGGTAGGCATGTCTTTTATAGAAACATGTTTGCAGCTCAATGATATGTAGAGTGGACTCCCCTATCCTGAAATCCTGACATTGGATTTTCTCAACCATTTCCTCTAATATAATACCATGTCTATAAATGGATTCTTCAATTGATATAATATGGTTATGTCAACACAAAATCATTCATAAGGACATCTGGTATAAAACAACATTTCCCAACATTGGTTGGTCAAACACATAGTTTTATTGATTGTTTCATTTAATCAAGTAACAAAATCCTTGGTATGCCTAAATATTATTTTGGTCGTATTTCGATCTCTTATATGAGAATATCTTATTACCATTATCACATGCTTGTTAATATTAAGTGGAACCTACATACTTTATTATCCACATCATGATAATATTTACGCATAATCTTGGTTTATTTAAGAACCATATTGTATTATTGTTTAATTCATGAATAACGTGATCATGACAACATATCCATAATGATAAACCATGCATCTTAATGAAAAAAATAATGAAAAGGAAATGATCTTGATCTTTTCTAATGGTTTCATTATATACTGTTCGATAAAATAACCCTTCACTAGGGGAGAAACACCTTGATGATTTTGGAATTGTGATTACATCATTCTACTTTTCCACCTCTGTGTCTCCTAGATTTGATTTCGTCTTGGCTCCATCAGGAACTGCCTTCACTTGCATAGGAGTACAATCCATTACATATGATTTTTATTACTCACATGGAGCTAAGGTGTAAAAATTTGTTTTACATATAATAATCAATATTCATGCATGCAATACATATTAACGAGGATAAGGCTAGAAGACCCTGAAAATTCATTTAAATAAACAAATTAAAAGAAACCATCCAAATTCAATGGTCTTGGTCTGGTCATGATCATCAATACATGCAATGATATTTACAAATAAATAAAATAATAATTCAATTCATTATTCATTTTTGTTTGTCATTTATCATGATGGAATCAATAAATTGTCAATTTTAATTAATAAATCTTTTTATCTAAAACAATTTTTTGAATTTCATTTACATTCAAATAAATCATAATTTAAAACAAAAAAATTAACATAAAATTAACATTCTACGTAAATTGTACCATGAACGAATCTTGACGAATTTATATTAATATCTACCCTATGAGTTAAAACAAACATCACACTATTGTTAAATTTAACACACAAATAAAAAAACCCACTACGTGATGTGCCTCATCTGTACAGTTGCATGATGGTTCATGTCTAATGAGTTTGTATAATATAATATTAAATTTTAATTAATCTACATAATCTGGATAAGTACATGGCGTGTAGATACAACAACACGTCGTGTACTATTGTTCATATTCTATACGATGTACACTCCTACCGAAACAACATGTGACTGTACATTAGAAATATTTGAAGTATATGGCATGTGCATTAGACCACACACTGTGTAGTTCCTCATTACATGGTCAACACACGGAGCCATTAATACATGTTGTGTCTAGTGGTCCACATCGTGTGTAATTTGGAAACCATGTTCCACTTGTTTTTGGTCAAAACACAGAGCCATTAATACTTACAAAAAATAAAATGAAATGAATTGGATTGGGAGAACAATCCTAGTGCATTTATCCTTGATGACATGGTGTGTAATACTGAATACACATCTTGTGTTATGGTGTTGTGCGGACAAGAATCCTTGCAACTAAAAATTGATCCACTGTTTTTTTTAATGAAAATTAAAAGAAAAGATCATTTCAGTATGGTGAATGAGAAATGAAAGAGGACGAACATATATTGATATTTAGATTCTGAAGAAATATTAACATTAATTGAAACAGCTAAATTATTTAATGAGTAAGTCATCAATGTAATATTTAACTAATTTTAAATTACAATATAACCACTCTGATAAATCATTACGGTTTCAGGTGCAGAGGAAGGGTGGTGGGGATGACACCGAACATTGTCAAATGATTCTCATTCTTCCTTTTCCTTTTTGGATTAACGTTCGAAGTTTCATGGTATCTCTCTAAAGCGGTCAATGCTGGCCGAACAAACACGACCCGAACTGTCCACCATGTATTGTTGATTTTGATGCTAATCACGGCATTATTCCAGGTTTTGAAAATTTCTTCAATGATGTTCATGGATCGAAGGTGACTTTGTGAGGAGTTCATGGATACTTCCGTAATGATAATCAGGCAATCAAAACATGTCTGGTGAACTGAAAAAGGTTCATCGGTAGTCAAAATAGGATAATGTCACCAGTAGAAAGAAAGGATGGTCGATCGACTCTCTGGTCGACCGTGTGGATAGCGACAGCACAACCGTGATAATGGAGGAGTGGGCCATGGCCAACGGGCCACTCAGCCATCCAGGAACAACAGGAAATGCTGTGGGAGTCCCGTATTACACAGGGGGTGTGGCATCCCCCCAGGACATGGCTAGGGTGGACCCCACGAGGGCCATCAGATGCGCGCTGAACCCAACGTGGTTCGGACCCAGTGCCTGCTGGGCCACCCTCGCTGGTCGGGTCATACCCCCTGATGTGGTCAGACCCTTTTTCGGACCTGGTTCAGTCCAGGTTGACCCGAAGAGGGTCGGGAAGGGTTCATCCGACGGGGACGGACCGGACCAAGACCCGCTTTCACCAGTTTCCTCACTTTTTCCCATAACATGAGCTACATTAATCCGATTAACAAATCATCTTAGGATATGGAATCATTTGAGTGAGATAGTTATTTCGGTATACCTCACATGAGGTTTGGACGTAGATGGGGTATGACTGGGTTGGATAAAACATAAATTCAATAGGGCCCGTAGATCGGAAATGCCAATAACTCTCATTCCGGGAATCTGGTTGATGTGGGTCTAACTTGTTGGATTCATTATGATAAGATGAATCTTCTGTATACATCAACATTGGAATTCATGGTATTTGATGTATCAAAACATGTCTTCAGAAGAGGAATATCTTGTAATCAAGTGTTCATTGTGCGAGAACCCTATGGATGGCTACATTGTGATAAATGGATTATACATGGATTTACTACTATTCCAGGATCCTACGTGTGTAAAACATCTCTTACTATTGTTCTAGGATATTACATGGGTTCGACAGCTCTGACTACTATTGCAAGATCCAACGTGGGTTCGACAGCTCAGATTACTATACCAGGAGCATACATGGGTTCGACATAATATATTATTTGGTAGTTACATTTAATTATATCTATCTCTCTGCTAATGTTGTATATCTATGTGAGCTGAGTCTTGACATCGTGTTGTCATCAAAGAGTTATCTTTCTTCATTTGTGGAATGGGTTCTGCATGGGCTCAAGAGATGAAGCTGGAATTTATTTGATTACTCATGTATATTTATTATCATATACCTATGTAATGTTGGATGATTCTTTGTGATTGTATCCTCAATTCTACCATTTATCCTTATTAGATTCTCGAAGTCCTTCGGTGGACTCTGGGTCCTTAATGATTATTGTTATACTCACCCACGCACGAGCTTCACCCGCACATTGTTTTGTCATGTGCAGATGATAGACATCAGTGATCGAGTCTGAGAGAGAAGGATTGGAGGCTGCTCTGAGCTGGACATAGACATGATAAACCTCTGGGGGGACTTGATCGAGATATGTACCTACCCTTCTGGTAGGATTTTGTAGTGGATGATCTAGGATCTTTTTTCACTTTTCCTGAACTCGTACCTCCGTTGGGTTTTTATACTGTCCCATTTACTTTCATCCCTTATAATACTATAGTATTACATTTTGGTTGTCTATGGTTGTGTACAATATGTTTGAGTTGCATCTTTAAAGTCATTTCCTTCCCTTTTCTCTGGGATATTAATTTTTGTGCCCGTCGCCAGCCCCTAGCCTCAGGAAGGTGGTCTTAGGGTAGTCACGACATGGGCCTCGATGACGGTTCATGACAAATTGGTATCATAGGATTAAGTTATACTGTAGAAAATCAGAATCTGATCATTTAACGGAAACAATGTTTAGTGTCTTGGGTGTGGTTTTCAGTTTTGGGAAACCGGTTTTGGTGCATCTGTCGACATATCCATACACTAGAACAGTGACTTCTGATTTCTGACCTAGTGCAAGAAAACACTAAATTCATGTGTGTTTCATTTGAAATGTTTTCATTATGATCTCATTGAGTCAGATCACTCGGAATAACTTATTGACCATGGCTCAACTTATTCTTTTCTTGATTACTCCACACACACAACCATCCATGGTTCCAGGCATTGTTCGGGATGGCAGCCAATCGAGTGACGAGGCCTCGATGCAGGGACCTATCACAGGAGAGGAACCATCAGTACCACTTTTAATTGGTCCACTGATGCCACCAGCCCCATTAGTAGAGTGTGCATGACACATGAGCACATTTCATGAGTTCTAGTGCTAATTCCACCTAGGTTCAAGAGTAGACAGACCTCGCAGGTTGTTGAGGAGTGTCTAGAGGTCGTGGTGAGGGTCTTAATACTGGTAGGGATACCATCTGACCTTTTGGTGATCCTTGTTGCGAGTCTCCTTCAGGAAAAAAATATGGTGGTTCCTGATGCTTCATATGCATGACGAGGCAACACTTTTCTGGGACCGACATCAAGAGCCTGTTTCAGGCAGAGTTTTTCCCAGCCAAACTACATGTAGTGTGGATACATGAACTACTTCATCTGTTGCAGGGCAGCATGATGGTTGAACATTACACAGTGAGGTCCACTGACCTCTCTTTTTTATCCATAGATATTGTCCAGGGCCCATTCATCCAGGCTCGAACCTTCGAGTAGGGGCTAAGTCAAGAGATCAGGGCTTCGATGATCTCCCTTTGCATCCGGACGTAGGTGGAGGTTTTAGAGCGAGCCCTATTAGTGGAGATTTTCCTTGCAGAGCAGTCACCAACAATGAGACCCACCACCGGGTGTCACGTAGTGTAGTCTTTTGTAGTTGTTAGCAGACAGATGTCATAGAGATCAAAGAAGACCAGTTCATCTGTTGGACAACATTAGGATATGGGATCAGTTGTACATGGCTCACGAGATAGAGCCAGTCATATGAGGAGCAGGTAGTTCTACGCATGTGGCATGGAGGGTCACATGGCTCATGACTACCTGACCAGTCATATAGATGATCAGCAAACATTTGAGGGACCTATTAGGAAATAAAAGCGGTTCAACTGTGATGGTCTGTAGTGAGCAGGCAGACGTGGTAGAGGATCTGGCCAAGAATGAGGTGGGGGAAATCGTTTTGAAGTCCTACCACCACCACCACCAAGAGGTCCACCACGACAATAGGGATCAGCCAATCAGGGATGAACTCTAATCTAGGTAGCTGAGGTATAGGACCATGATGATCCTGTGATTATTATAGGTACAATCTTTATCTACTCCACCCTAACTAGATTACTTATAGACACTGGTGTGATTTATTCATTTATTGTCACAACCCTCATGTAGATCTCAAATATTCTGGTGGAGTCGTTTCCTCGATCCTTAAGGCTAGACACTTCTACAGAAGAGGATTATATGATTACAAATATTTGTCATAGTATGAGCTCACACTAGGTAGTAAGATATTCAGATGGAAGCTTCTAGTAGCATCATCGAGGCCTTACAATGTCATATTTTGTATGGACTCATTATTGACAGTTCATGCTTAGATCGACTAAATTAGGCGGAAAGTGTGTGGTCTCTGCAAGGATGGTACTATGTTTACCTTCACCAATGTGAAGGGAGACTTTTCAGCGTAAGATGGACTTACCTAGAAGAGGGGGTAACCAATCACACATTATTTTTCTAGCCTTATCCTCAGAGCAGTTGATGTCCAGAGTATGAGCTATCCTGTTGTGGTGGATCATTAAGTGGATTCCATTCTTGATGAGGTTCCAGGACTTCCTCCTTTCAAAGTGTTATACTTTTACATCGACTTGTAACCTGGGATGGCACTGATATCTACACCCGTGTATTGGATGGCTCCCAAATAGCTTCATGAGCTACATGTATAGATCGGTGACTTGCAGAGAAAGGGATTCATAAAACCCAGTGCTTCACCATGGGCATCACTGATTTTGTTCTCCAATAAGGTGGACAGGAGTTTGAGGCATGGTGTGGATTATCGGTGCCTGAAGAAGGTGATATTGAAGAACAAGTACCCACATCCATGGATTGATGACCACGTCAATTACCTGAAGGGAGAACATTGGTTCTCGAAGATAGACCTATGATCTGTCTACCAACAGCTTAGAGTATGGGATGAGGATGTCTATAAGACGACTTCTAGATGTCTGTATGGCCACTATGAGTTCCTGGTTATGGAATTTGGAATAAGAAATGCACCAGCTGTGTTCATGGGACTCAATAATAGAATATTCCATCCATATTTTAATCACTTTGTTGTAGACTTCTTCGAGGACATTATGATCTACTTTACTACCGAGGAGGGTTAGACCTATAATTTGTGGATAATATTGGACAATATACAAGAGATATAGCATTATGGTAATCTATAGAAGTACCAGTTATAGATCTGTGAGGTTCAATTTCTGGGACACGTCATCTCATAGGCTGTAGATGTTGTGGATCCAACGATGAATGAGACTCTGCTATCTTGGGAACCACCCATGAGTGTCACTGAAGTACGAAGTTTCCTAGAATTGGTCACTTATTATCGACGATTTGTGCCAGAGTTCAAAATAATTTCACCACCCTTATCGGTGTAGAAAAATAAGGGGAAACCCTTCGTGTTGTCAGAGAGGTGGCAGTGGAGTTTTTAGTAGCTGAGGTAGAGGCTGACTAGTGCAGCCATTTTGAGGCTACAAGAGGAAGGCATTGGGTATGTGGTCTACTATGATGCATCATGGACCAGGCTGGAATGTGTCTTGATGCAGGCATCAACAGTGATAGCTTATTTTTTTCATCATCTGATATAACATGAGAAGAACTACACTACACATGACCTAGAGTTAGCAGTTGTGGTCTTCTTCTTGAAGATGTGGCGACACTATCTGATGGGTGATCATTTCATAGTCTACTATGACCACCAAAGTATCAGGTATATATTCATGAAAGACATCATACTATGAAAATGGAATTGTATTGAGTTCTTCCAGGACTATGATTTCAAGATAGTTTATACTCCTAAGAAGGGGAATGTTGTAGCATATGCTCTCAACAATATATAATTTATTCAGCTTCTTGGAAAGGAAACTGAGCAGCTGGCCTCTTCCCATATTTCTTATGTGGAATGAGATGGAGCAGGTGGCCACATTCCTCATTTCATATGTGGATAGAGATGGAGCAGAATTCCTACAATCTCTTACAGTCTCACCGCCATTCCTTCAGAGATTCGTGGAGGCGCAACATGGGGATGTTGACTACGAGGCTTGACTTGCACAGATATCCACAGGGCATGTACCTTATGGATTTTATGTAGGTGGGAGCACATCATCCTTTTCAGGAGATGTATCGTGGTACCAGTATTGCATCAGGAGGTAGGGTTGAGGGATTTCCACACACCATCTCTAGCAGAACTTCCATCTGTGGAGAAGATGTACTAGGACCTTCGACGATAGTACTTGTGGCCAGATATGAAGACGTCAATAGTAGAGTTTGTAGCTCGATGCCTCACTTGTCATTATGTGAAGGCATAACACTAGGTACAAGAATGCATGGTTCAACATTTAGAGGTCCCAGAGTGGAAGTAGGACGGGATATCCAGGTATTTATTGACTGGACTTCCATGTATATATAGGGGTCACGATTCCATCTTGGTGATTGTTGACCAACTCACCAAGATGTCCCAATTCATACCGATCATAGTGCATGGTTTAGTATATATCATGGGATTTCTGTATGTGCTAATGATTTTACGGCATAATTGTGTGGATTTGAAGACTGTCTCTGATCGAGATACATGTTTCACTTACCATATATGGAAGGGGTTGTAGGAGTATTTTAGGATGAAACTTTGTTTTATCACCACCTTCCATGTTCAGGCATATGGACAGACTGAGAGTACCTTTCATACCCTCGAGGTCATGCTCTGTGCATGAATCCTCAACTTCAGTCATATCTGGTAGGACCACATTCCTTTAGTGGTGTTTTGATATGAGAACATCTATCACTCCACCATTGGGATGGAACCTTTTGAGGCCCTGTATGGATGACCCTGCATATCGACACTCATCTGGACAGACCTAGTAGATTCATCACTAATGGGACTAGAGATGGTACAAGCTACCACAAAGAAGGTGTAGATAATCCAGGATTCGATGAAGACTACACAGAGTAGGCATAAGTCCTATTCCGACAGGAGATGGAGACATCAATAGTTTGAGAATTTTTAGAATGTCTCCGTATGAGTCTCACCTCGATAGGCTTTGTAGAGATTTGGCCAGGGTCACATGTTATGTCTAAAGATAATCAGAACATTATGGGTCCTCATCTGATTAGACAAGGTGAATTACCAACTGGAACATCCCCTTCAGTTGCAACAGGTACATGACGTTTTTCATGTATCCTAGATTCAGAGATATGTTCATGATCCTACTCACATCATAGACTGGGGAGAGCATGGAATCGATGAGGGGGCGTCATTTTCAGAGGGTTTATTGAAGATCTAGGATAGACAACATAGAGTCCTTCAAGGGTGATTGATACCTCTGGTGCGTCTGGGATGGCAGCAAGGGAACCTCCAAGAGATATCAAAGGAGTGGGAGGCTCAGATTCATGCATAGTCCACCCACTTGTCTTCATAGTTTTTGAGTTTTGGATATTGGGGATGCAAGGACCTGAGGTGGGGAGAATGTAATGTCACGGAAATACATGAAATATTATTTTATTTACATGGAATTATTCCAAGTCTGTAGATTCTGACGCCACTTAATTCCGTGGCCCGGAGTTCCCAGAATGTTTTTCTGATGATTCTGATTATGTTCAGCGATCATAAGTGTGGGTTTTGGTAAAATTAAAACCGGTGCTCATAATTTAAATCTGAGGGCACTATTAAACTCGTAGGACCAGTAATTTCATTGAGGGGACTTCACCTCAACTGCGTTTGGTTGTTAACGCAGGATGGTTTTCTAACCTTTTTTATAGGATAAAGAGAAAGTAGAATAAATAAAAATTTGTGAAACATAATTTTTATTTCATTCAATACTTTTGCAATTACAGTTGATTCCACCTGATCTAAACCCCCACTTTAATTTTTCCAACCCCCTCCTTCATTAAATTTTTTGATTAGGGGGAGGCTCCCCAAATTCAAATGTTTGTTCCCCTCCTTTGGAAGTTGCAGGAATTGGTGCTTTGGATGGAGAGAACATCTTGTTGAAATAAATACATGAAGTAAGAACTCTTATTCCGACAATGATGAAATTATTCTTCTTCAATCTCCTTCCAGAACAAGGGAGGAAGCGCCATCCTTGAAGAGCACTGACGACATTGTCCTCGAGATCAACATCTTTTCTCCCAACGTCAATGAATCCAATGGAATCAGATCGAGATTTGACTATTGATTTCCATTCTTTGTTTTCCTCCATTGATTAATATTCAAAACTGCATTATATCACTCTAATGAAGAGGGTGTGGGCCAAATGAACGTGGCCCAATGCCTCCGCCTTGTTTTGTGGATTTTAACGCTAATCGCGGAATGAGTCCGGGTTGTGTGAATTTTGCCAACAATGGTCGCAGATCGAAGGCGACTTAACAAGGAGTGCACGGCTACATCCGGAACGAGAAGCATGCAACCAATACTTGTCTGGTGAACTGCCGAAGGATCGCCGGTGGTAGGAACCGACAAATTTCACTAGTAGAACGAAGGTAAGGGCGGCCGAGACTCCAGAAGGCCACATGAACTGAGGTGGCGCAACCATGCCAACAAAAGAGTGGGCTGAGGCCGACAGAATGTCACAATGCTATTGCGGTCGGCGCAAGGCTGGCTGCGAAGAGAAATGGAAGCTGGGGCGGCCGAGATTCCAACGAAGGTGCGACACATCGTACGCCGCACAAAAGAGAAAGGGTTGCGGTATTTTTCGTGATGAAGGAGGATGGGTGGCCGGTAGGGAAAACTATCATAGAAGTCGAGACGTAGTCGCGCCGTGTTGGAGGCTTTTCGCCGCTCGGCCAGCCGGGAAAAGACGGACCAACTGCGAGGGTCCTGCGTGACACAGACTAGCGCCCCATAGGTCCAGATCTGTACCGCCTGAACTTCTATACTATTAAGGAAAGAGGGGGTGCAACCTCCCCCATGGACATGGCGTGGTCGGACCCCATAGGGGCCATCAGCCATAGGTATCACATGGGTCGAGCCCAGCATGGGCTGGACCCAGCGCGGGTCGGGCCGCCCTCATAGGCCGGGTCGATCCCACGGACCGGTTCGGACGTTGGTCCGGACCCGGGTCTAGCTGAGTTGACCCTCACTGGGTTGGGTAGGACCAGATTGCGGCGAGCCGGGTCGGTCCGACCAGCCCGGTCTAGACCCGGACCAACTTTGACTACTTTCTACTATTTTATCGTAACATGTGCTACAGGCGTATGATTGACGTTCCATCTATAGAGACAGATATATTGGAGTGAAAATGTTCTATTGGAATACCCCACATGAGGTTTTCACATAGTTGGGGTACGACCGGGTTGGATCGAACACAATTCCATCCGGGCCTTCAGATCAGAAATGCCAATAACTCTATAATCTAGTGTCTGATTGAAGCGTCGTCTATTTTGTTGGGTTCCTTATGTCAAGACAGTTCATCTGGATACATCAACATATTTATTTTTGGTATATTATGTCTTTAAACATGCCTTGTGGGCATTCCCCTCTTGGAATCAAGGGTGCATTGTGAGTGAACCCTATGGTTGGCGACATTATGGTAAAGGGATCCTACATGGACTGACTACTGTTTTAGGATCCTACGTGGTTACTACAACTCTGACAACTGTTCTGAGATCATATGTGTGTTTGACAGATCTGACTTCTGCTCTAGGATCATAGGTGGGTTTGACAGCTCTTATTGTTATACTAGGATCCTACGTGGGTTCGACGGAGTAGCTGATTCAGAGGCTACATTTAATCATCTAAATCTATCTACATTAGATTTCTAACTTTGTGAGATGAGTATTGAATTTGTGTTTTTATCAATGAGTTATCTTTATTCCTTCGTGGAACGAGTTATGTTTGGGATCAAGAGTTGGAGCTGGATTGAATTTGATTAATTATGTATATGTATGGGAATATTCCGAAATAGGGTTGGATGATACTCTTTGATTGTATCCTTACTATTTTGGTTTATCCTTAGTGGATTATGGAATACCTTCAGTGGTCTCAGGTTCCCTACTGAGTATCCTTATATTCACCCATGCAAGGGCTTCGCCGGCTCCTTGTTTGGTCTTGTGCAAATGACAGTCAACAGTGATTGAGGATAAGAGAGATGGATTGGAGGCTGGTTAGAGCTGGAAATAGACAGGACGTACCTCAAGGATGACTTGATCGAGATCTATACAAACCCTTATGGTAGTATTCCCTGGTGGACGATCCAGGAGCTGTTTTCCATTTTCCTATACTTGTACTTCAGTTGGGTTTGCATACTGGCCCATTTACATTCAAAACTCTTTTACTATATTAGTAATTTCGAATATCTCGGGTTGTGTATTGTCTGTATGAGTAGCATGTTTAAAAGAAATGACTTCCCTTTTCTCTCGGATATGCATTTTGGTGTTAGTCGCCAGCCCCTGGCCTAATGAAGGCGGGCTTGGGGTAGTCACGACACTGGCCCAGAGGAAGGGTCGTGACAATAAATTTGAGACAGTAATATAGATGATACAAAACAGTGTTGTCTCAAAACCTAATATTTATACTTCTAATGAAATTGGTCACCTCAATAGATTATTAATAATAAATTATAATTAGATTATAAAGGAAATTAGTGACATTAAAATAAAACAAATTAATTTTCTATGTATAGTATTGATTTCATTAAAATAATAAATAGATACTAATAAGTATTATAACAATATATCACTTTATCATAATAATAATAATAATATAATTATTAAAAATATATAATATTTAATAATTATACGATTATTTTTATTATTATAAATAATAATATTATTATTAATAATATTCGTAAATAATTACACTATTATTATTTTGATCCCATTGTTATCATGGATTTATTATAATATCAGCATTATGATGACTTCATTATAATGAGTTAATTATCAATAATTTATAATTATACTAGCATTATTATAATTGAATTATTATAAATTTGTTTGTTTCCGAATGCATGGGCAATATTTTTATTTGTGTTGGTATGTAACAATATTAATTTAATAAAACATATCTTATTGTAATTTGTATATATAATAATAAAATTAATTTGTGTAACAAAATCTTTTCTGATTATTTATTTATTAATACTTTTCGTTTTTATATAATAATATGTGAATAATATTTTGAAATTATAATTAAATACAACAATAATGTAATCAATAATGGTTTACATGTTATTCATTTTGAGAATAAATTTTTATGAATTACAAAAAAATTAAATGTCATTTGCTAATAATTAAAAATATTAATTTCTAAAAGTTTCTATAAAGACGTCATTCTCATGGATTTATTTATCTAACTCAATTATTCACAGTCACAATGAGTGTATTTTCTTTGATATAGATTGCATATACAAAAGTAAAGCATCAATGAAACTTTTTTAAGGAAGGAGTAAACAATTGTTCACACCATAGAAGCTCCATAAGATTGATATATATGGCTCTCTAGATCACCTTGACAAAAATTTATGTCATGGAGAAATCCCCGGTGTTGGATAACCTTACCTTCCTGGTGTTCCTTGCTTCCAGTGGTAGCATGCCCGATCATGTGTTGAAGTTGGTGATAAATTAATTGTGGATTGTGGAAAATAGTCAGAACATCCAAGATTTCAATGAGAAGGAATTGTTGTTTCATGTATTCAAATACAACATGGTGTTCAATTAAGCTTTCTACCATGTCAGTAACTACTCCAACCACATGGAATCCTACCACATTACAGAACACACAAAACTACAAAACAAGGTTATATTAGAGAGAAAAAAACTTTTATCAGCACTAAAAAAGCATTGATAATCGAGGTGATATTAAAACGAGGTCCATTTTATCAGTGATAAATAATATGTTGATAGAGGCCCCATTTATCGGAACTTTTATGAAATCATTCATAAAACAAAATTTCTTTTTAAATTTTTTCTTTGTTAATGGGACCCAATTCTGATAGTGTGTGACCACATGATTCATAGCGCTATGATGCCCCATCCACAAGGGTACCCACCACAACATTAGAAGTTCTAGGTTATCCCCCTCCCCACACATTAATTGTGTTAGCCCCCCTGCACTTTCCCACATACCCCTGTCACCCGCTCATCCATTCAGAGGGACTCTCTATCCATGATTGATCCTGTGTAGACTTCTCTTGAATACACAATCATTACAACGTGACCAATCTAGCCATATAAATGTGCACAATATCCCACATCCCATTGATCTTGAAATAAAACACAATCATTAAAATCATGGGCCAAATCCGTAGATCGAATCATTGAGTCCATAAGCCCCCGAAACCATTCACTAAAAAATCCCCTCACTCTCGGACAAGGATGAATATCCTACTATGTAATTATGGTCATTTGGATGAAAAAAGTTAAGACATAATCCTAAGTAAAACCAAAAACCATAGTGGTGTGCCCTGACATATGAGGGCACATCAAAAAATTGCCCCATACCATCAAATTGTTTCACCCCCACACAAGTCGTAAGTGGAAAATTAAAGATGATATGTTGTTTTATCTCGTTGAACCATATGCAAACTCTATCATGATCCAAATCATCCAATGAATCTTTAATGAGATCACGAACTCAAGCATCATAAATACTAGTACAAACAGTCGAATAAATTCCAATATAGTCCCCATTGTCTAACCACTGATCATGCTAAATATTATCCCTGTCTCCATTAAAAATCATGTATAAACTCTCTCATATAAGAAGAGTGATATCACCCAAGAATCATCTCCACATAAATCTATGACACGGTCCAAGTTATTCTTGTTGGAAGTCTAACATAGGTAACAACATTCCACAAAAAACCATAGAATAGATGGGATTAGAACTGGATATAAGGTGCCACAACTATTTCACCAAAAGGGTATAATTACACAAGTAATGTTTCAAAAACATGATGCCACCACATGAATTTGGAACACCTAATTTATCCCCTGAGAACCTGTGTGTGTAGTTTTTTACATTAATAGATCCCCACCAAATGTATTCAAGTGTAGAATGAATCTATTCAATATGGGTAACCAAGAAATTGATCAATTCCATGGAATATGCAGGGATAGATCGAGCCACAGATTTATCCATCCCATAATTTTTAGATATAGAGATTTTTTCGTTGGACCATAGATATATCTAATTATCAACATTTCCTATTATTGACATGGAAACTTGTTTCTTTTATCTTCTGAAAGGATTTTGGATACCAACATATGTATGATAATTCTTAACCATAAGAACCAAGATTATTGTCTAATTATCCATCAACATCATTAGTGGAACACCATTATAAATGGATTGTTTAAATTTCATGTAATTAATACGATGCAAACATGAATTCTCAAAAAAGGTATAATAATAACCTTTGAGTGACACGCAGGTGTAGTACCCCAAGCAAAAAGAAGGAAATCATTTTCTAAAGAATGATGATAAACATGAGGTCCATTGCGATATACAATGTCTCCATGGATAATGCCATGCTCCAACACATTTGAAATATGGTGAGTGAAAACACACTACAAGAGAATTAATATGTAGGGAGAAAGAAGGACTGATTGTCACGACCCTCTTGAGCTTATGGAACAACCATATTTGTATCCAATTAATGTGGAAACAAAATTTATTTATATCATCAATATTATTCTATGTTTATTATTTTTGATGAATTGTTTTTATTAATAAAACTTTTTATTGGTTTATTCATCATTTTTAATATTTATTTTTATTGTACATATGTTTGTTTTTTATTTGTTTTCAAAGTCGGTCACATAAAACACAAAAATATTATTCTGTTTCAAGTATGTTTGTTCATATTCCTATAAAATATAATCAATAAGTAAAATATTAATGACTCCTAAATCATAGACTGAAAATTAAAAAATAGCTTGAAAATAATAATAATTTAATAACTATAATATACCAAAATTAATTTACATGGCTCAAACATTAATGATTAAAAATATGACAGTTTATCTTCAAAAAAATCATACACGCAAAATATAATATAAATGAAATATAAATAATTTTTTTTAAAAAAATATTGTAAAAATAATAATAAATAGAACATTAAATAATTAAAAAAATAAAAAATATTATAGTTGATAGAGTCAGCCACAACATTACCATATCCCATAATGACAATATAGAATTATCCAGGAGGTTCAATAACATCTCTATATGGAAGAAGATACAGAATGTTAAAGGAATGGCTAAATTGAGAAATCTCAAGGGTATCAACATACATAGATCCTTCTTCAGCATGATCATCCCCAGTACCTCTCTATTGAGAAACCTCCATAAAAAACATTAATAGTATCCTAGTTATTCAGTAATTAATTTGTCACAAAAATTAGCCATAGAATAATCAAAAGTGTGAGAGAAGGATCACCCCCTGCTATTTATGGATTGTGAAGTCCCCTATCTACATCAATAAACATCAAACCTCTTCGATGTCATTTATAAAAACTAAAATCTCGTCTTAAACTCTCTATAGACATTCAAATGTTAATGACAACCTCTACATGACAAGGATTGTTTTTTATTCACTATAGATGGATCAATATTGAAGTCCACTATATAATGAGTCAGATACTCAATGGGAATCCAGCTGATATTCAATACTATAAATAGGCACATACTAAATCCAAAAAATTCATCATATGTATCTCAATCAAGTATTTTTACGGTTCAAATTAGTTGAATAATGTAAAAAATTTATACGTTGCCATAAAAGTCAATTCAAAACATAAATTCGGACCCTAACCCGAGTTCTTGAGTTGTAGAAAACAAATGGGTTAAATCAAGGTTCCCAATATTTGATTTAGAATGCCACTAGCTTGACCAAAATCTACCAAAAACCCAATTATATATAATAGATATCATATGAGAGGAAAAATGATGAAATGATTGGTTCTAATGGGGTTACATTTCTGGTCACAGAATCCCCAAACAATAATTATCTTTTGTTCCAAGTTGTCTTCCATCCATGTGTTTGACCAATTGGATATACCCCTTGTCCATTAATCAAGAAATATCTAATTAGAAACCAATCCAAAAGAAAACCATTACTATACTAAAGGTTTGCTGAATTACCTCATTGAATTATATTCTCCTCTGTAACATCAAACATCTATGTAGTGTTTGGATTTTCATACCCAAATATTACCTCATGATTTTGATAGCCAAGAACCATTGAGACATTTATGGTTGTGTTTATCAAATGATCAAAAACATTTTCACGAGTTTGTAATGAGGGGAAGTAGAATTCTTTGGAATCAAGTGACCACCCATCAAGAATCCATGAGTGGAAACCAAGAAGGGGATTAATATCAGCAATGGACATCTGTGAGTCAAATCTTTCGTGTGTGAGAAAGTAAGTGGTATGAACTACCCGATTATGTTCCTCCATGGGCGAAAATCCCTAAGCACCATTGGTGAATCTCAAGAGAATATCCAACAAACCCTTCATCCCAGTACTTTTTAACAGAATTTATAATTTATATACAGTATAATAAGTTTATTTATTTTTATCAATAATTATATAATTAAAAAAATAAATATTTTAATATTGAATTCATTATTATTTTTATCTATTTATTACTGTCATTTTACTCGGAAATATATCAGCTCTAAAAAAGAGAAAATAATGGATCCCATTATGTGCACTAAAAAACATTTGTAAATGGTAACATACATAAGCGATAAAAAATGTAGATAGAAGTTATACTTTATTATAAAGAATTTCTTATAATGGAATCATTATAATGAGTTCATTAACATTAAATTTTGATTTTCCAGACATTATTATCCTATATTTATGATCCTTTGTCTAGTTCCAAGATGCATGCATTTTTTGTAAATTTGTGTGGGTTTGTAACAATATTCAACTACTAAAAAACTATAATATCATTAATCTTAAATATAATAATTAAAAATAATTTAAATAATATATTTATTATTGACATATTAATTATAAATATAATTAATTTTTAATATATATACAAATAAATTGTATTATGAAAATATAGAAAAATACAAAAATAATGTAATTAATAATGTGATATTTAATAACATTTTGGCACAAAAATGATTATGAACAATAGTAACAATAATAATAATAATAATTCACATTCTAATAATTAATAATATTAATTTCATGACATTATTATAATTAAATTATTGTCATCAATGTATTAGTTTTACTCAATTAATAGTAGTTATGATGCATGTATATTTATTGTACCCAAATGATGATATAAAAAGGCTAGAATGTATGTGACTTGTTTAAGGAGGGTGTGATCAAATTACCCCTCCTCAGAATCCCCATAATATTACATGTCATGGATCTCTGTATCCCAAACATTATTGTCTTGGAACATGCCCTCGTGCTACCTATAATGACTTTCACAGCCCCCGTGTCTTGCATCCGCTGATTTCCTAATCAAGTCTCAATGCTAGTGATGCATGAGAGTTGGATGGTGTTGCATGATATGTGCTACCTAGAAGAGAACAAGGAGGTGAGATTGAAATTTTTCAAAAGGATCATGGAGTTCCTCGATGCCCTGAATCGTGGTGGGGATTGTTCCTATCAAATGGCACCCAACATCTTTATAGAATTCAAACAACTACAATAATAAGATTTTTCACTGCTAAAATAATCCATTATGAGTACTAGAAAATCCATGATAATCAAAGAAAAATTAAAAGGTGTTCCCTTTTATCATTCCATTTTTAATGCAGAGATAAAATAAAAAATATTTAAAAATACTATCTTTATGTTTTCAGAGGGACCCCATTTTAAAGCGCTTGACCCCCTTTACATTGTGGTAGCATTCCCCACCCACACACACACCGGATACACCATTAAATGTATGAGGTACACAACAACCATTTTACCATGCTAGAAACCATGCACAGGCCTGCACACTGCACACCCATGCCTCCACATAGATTCAATCCTGAGACCTCTCCCTTTACCAACCTATACCTTTTCCACCCACCCATCTTGTTTAATTCCAAATTTAATTATATATATGTATATAGATATATATATTTGTATGTTAACAAATATTTATATTTATATATATATAGTTACATGAATATATATATATATTCTTAAATATATATATACTCTTATATATATATAATTATATATGTAGATATATTCTTATATATATAGTGTTATATTACTTTATATGTACATTGAATCATATATTAACATATATTTATTAGATTAGTTTAAAATAATCTTGTAATTTTACTTTTGTGTTTATAAATAAATAAATACATACCTACTTATGTAAATCATACACACATGTGAATATTATATATATATGTGTGTGTGTGTGTGTGTGTGTAAGTATAATTATACATATTAATATATATTTACATATATTATAAATTAGTATGTATATTTACATGTTCGAATATATAGATAATATATATCAATTTGTTAATAAACACACAACAATTCACATACACAAACAAATTTTTTATGTATATAAATATTCACCTATTGGTAATTTAAATAAAATGGATTTTAGGGTTTTTTAGAAATGATTATATATTGATAAATATTATATATATATATATATATGAATGATTCTTTAGATATAAAATAATATTTTTATGTGTGAATATAAAAAAAATTTGTATATATACATATATATACAATTATAGATAATATTACATTGTGAAAATGATAAAATTTTATACCCATAAAATAAATATGGAAGTAATACTTGTGAATAAATTCAGTCCCAACTGAAAAATGAAAAAAATTACCTCCATATAAAATTCTAAAAGTCCATCAAATGTTATCAAATTCTGGTTTCCCGACTAAAAACTAAATAATGAAGGTCTTTTGGAAATTAAATGCATTATTAAATTATTAAAATGGATTAAATGTCACTTAGGTCATAAAGATCATATAAGGATTCAATTTGATATGTGGTATAACTCAAAATGACACCCAGATCAAATGATATGACTATATGAGGTTTGAATTCAATTTTCAACATATTTTCCTTATTTTATTATTATTTTTATGATTAGGGACATAAAAATGTTATTAAGTAATTATTAATAAAAAAAATTGGAAAAATAAAAATTAATATTAAAATTTTAAAATATTTTACTGGCCATTTTCCTGAATTATCTTATATATTATGTTGGAATGTTTATTTTTATTTTTCTAAAACAAAATCCAAAAATTACTATAATATTTATATCATTATTTATATTTAAATATTAATATATTAATATATTAATTTTTAATATTTTATTTGAAATATAATTTTTATAAATATATTTATCAAGAGCTGAATTTATCAGCTATAATAAAAAATCAAGGATAAAGCTGGTATAATTATCAGCCCTAAAAACCAGCTAAAAAAGGTACCCATTTGTCATTATTTATTTAGCACAGTTAATTGGTGTAATTTTTAAAAAACTTTTTTATATGAAATATGAGCATGGGGCCTCTTACCTGGGCTACATCCCATCATTGCCTCTTTCTCACCCTGTTCACTATTTAGGGGTGTCTGATAACATTGTCAATGACAGCACACTGACAATTGTCGATTTGATCAATCATCTTACTTTAAAACCTATAAAAGGATCAACATACCTATAGTTGTTTCTAATAATTTTCTTTAGTGGTGACCCTAGAAGGGATCATCATAATCTTAACTAGTCAGATTGAGTCACTCTCAGAGTACCTGCTCGATGATTACACATTTGAATGTTATGCCTAAAATGGCCTTACCTTGGAACTAAATTTGGACTATGTACACCAACCCCAGGGCATCACGGAAGAGTATGATTACCGATTCCCAGCCATGGAAGAGAACTTATGTCCATTACACGTGTCATCCATGGCCATTAATGGGTTAGCATCCTTTTTAGTGATGACCTGGTGATTGATGACATAGTCCAAATCTTTTACAAGGGTGCCACCATTATAGCCATCGTTTTTGGATTTGAAATCTACAAGCTACGACTCCGAAAATAACTCTATCAGACCGGTATTTATTATCGCGATTCCTTACTGGGCTGCCACTACATACAATTACTAGCCACACCCGTAAGTGTGATGAATCATTATGGGTGTTAATGAAATGTGTTGCCTTAAATCCCCATTTTTCGGAATGATGTCATCGCTGTTACTATCAAACACCTCTAGATATTGAGCAGGGTGGTAGCGAGATGACAAAGAGAGATAGCCCAGGTAGGAGGCCCTAAAATTATTTTTATGCCAAAAAATGTTTTTCACAATGCCACCTTTTATCAATGCTAAAAATTGATGATAAATTGGTACAATAATGAGTAGTTGTTTTGGGTGAATAAATGTAACCCCCCCCCCTCTTATCTATTATTTTTTAATAGGACTGATAAGTTAGGGTATTTATCAATGAATTTTTAAAGTGTATATTTCAAAAAAATCATAAAAATAATTTATAAATATTTTAATATTTTAATATATAAATATAAATATTGATATAGGTCTAATATTTGTTTTTTTATATTATATTTTAGATAAAAATAATAATATACATTTCCAATTAATATATATGATATTTTGTTAAAATACATTTTAAAATATTTAAAATATATGTATATTAATTAATATTTTTCAAATTATTATCAATTAATAATTCATTAAAAACAATTTAATTGTATAATGCTTAATAAATTAATAAAATATTAAAAATATGATGAAAATGAAACTCTAACAATAAACGGTAAAATAATTTGAATCGAGTGTCTATTAGAGATATAAAACGTATAAAATCGATTCCTTCGATGATCATTATTCACTCAATGTCATAATTAATTCATTTTCATAATTTCATATGGAAAAAATACCCATGTTTTGATTTTGGTAACCCCTTCCAAAAATATCACTATAGTAAATGCCCAACATCTTTTGTAGGTGTGTTGATCCTTCATGGTGTTACATCACCATGATGCCTCCAATCAACATTTTCCAAAACACTGTTATCATTGGTACATTCATCCACCTATAGATACTGTGAAGGGGGAAATAGAGATGACAATAGCTCATATCCTAGGTAGGAGGCCTGAAACTCTTTGTCTACGAGGTTAGGGAAGTGGATGGTAGCCATGCTATAAGACTGGATGCCTCTGTAGTTGAATGCCTCGATGAAATCCAAAATTATTTTGAAAATATTCTACCACGACACCTTTTCATCGTTGTTATGGTAGCTCCAACCGTGCACCATCATCAGGATATCAAAATATACATTGGTGGATTCTTTATCAGGAAAGAAATGTCTACCAAACTCGTCATAGAGGAAGGTCGGGCAAGGCATCACCAGTTTGAGTTATAGAATAGTGAAAATTTTCACAGGGTTACAAAAAGTCATGACCTACAATCATATTGGGATTCTCAGAAGAGGTTATTTGTTCACACCCACCTTAAATACATCTCACCCAAGATTGTATTTTATAACTCAACTTGGATAAAACTAAAATACACACATCTTATCTATGAATAGTAGATTCAGACTAATAATTTCATGATAATAATATTATTAATAATTAATAAGTGAAATAATAATAATAATAATAATATTATTATTCATAAAAATAAATTCACTAATTTATTATTATGTGTCAAATTATTTATATCATTATTATTTTAATTGATTATAAATATATAATATTAATTAATTATTATTATATAATAGACTTAATAAATTAATACTTAAAAAATTATTTATGTTTGTGTTAGGTAATTTAATTTTTATTTTTAATATTTAAGAATAAAAGTGTGATTATTTTTAATAATAAAATAGTGTTACATGCCCTCACATATATATTTAAAATACATGAATCTAAGAACATGGAAATTTTAAATAATGTTACGATAATAATGTTTTGATATTATGAATTTAATGACAGACAACTCATTATAATGAAGTCGTTATTATGAACTATTTATAATGATGCCATTATAATGAAGTCATTTAAATTAATTCGTGATAATAATGTTATATAAATAATAATAATGTTATTATTTAGGAATATTTATAATCACTATATAATTAATAATAATATATATATAATCATATTACTATTAAATATTATTAATTATTAATAAATTTGTTATTATTATTATTATTATCATTATTTTTATTAAGTTACATATTATTATTAATACTTGTTATTTTATATTTAATATTTTTATAAAATAATTTCTATATTTATTGAACAGATATTTTTTATCTTCATAAATTAAATTTCATTTAAAATCTAAATGTTATATATACATTATGAGATTTTGTTGTTACCATGTTCGTTTAATGTCTAAATTTAATCTTTTGAAACATAAATGTTTTCTAGCATCTATATTTTTTTATTTTGATTAACATATAATTAATGATAACATTTTTTATTGGTTTAGTCAATATATTTAATTTCTTTTTTATTGTACATATAGTTCAGTTTTCAAATGTGATCAATGTTGGTCACATGAAAGAAAACAAACATATTTTGATTCATGTTGTTAGAATTGGTAGCCTATAAAATATAATTCATTAAAATAATAAAAATGAAACTTAGACAATTAATTGAAAATTTAAACAACAGGTGAAAATAAAAATATTTTCATAAGTATCATATTTTTTTAGAAAAAATGTTATTTGAAAAAAAATAGCACGTATAAATGTTATCTGTATAAAAAAAGGTTATTTTACAACAATTCCATTTATCTGAACCATCTAAAATCAATGATAAAGGTAAATGTTATGAGTGATAACAGAAGAAATGATATAGGCTACCTTTTATTTGTGTTTTTTAATGGTTATTGATAGTATCCTTAATCAGAAATTTTTTTAGCACCCACAAAAGATACATTTATCATACCTTTTTCAGCACTGATAAATGTCCAAATAAAATGAAATAATTAAATAAATATAACAGAAAAATGAGTTTACATAAAATAAATAAAATAATATTAGTGAAAATGTTATTACTAAAAAAATTATTTATTATATATATTTCAAATACTAAGAAATGGGTTTTCTTAAGATAATTGGAAAAATATTATATTGAGTTACACTTATGGTGTCTAGGGTTCGTCGCTTGTGGAGGCTCCTAATAGGGCTTTTCCTACAACTTTCAATATCATTCAAGTCATATTTGACTCTCTCGAGGTTGTCACCGATACTATTTCCCTTCTTTCTCTTCACTCAATGGATCAATATGAGAGGTTATTCTATTCCAAATCTGTTTCCCCCAACTTGACCTACGAAAATCACTATGAATGTGGAATTCATATTTTTTAATTTAAATTTATGTGTTATTATGATATTTATGTCGTGTGGATTTTTTGAAAAACCCATCCATTAATAATTTATACTGAATCTTCATTTCATGAATAAAAATATAGACTAAATTTTACATTTTTAGAATATAATTTTTTTGAAACATTATGCATAACTAATAAAATAATTGACATATAAACTATAAATATTTTAAAAATATTGAAAATAATGCATTTTATTACAATGGTGGAGTAATGTGGTGGATGCTGCTATCACCGACTGACAGTGATGGATGCCTCAATCCATCAAACTAGAAATAAAAAGGATATAGAGGTCCAAAAAGCCGTCGGATGGAACTTTAAACCAACCTATACTAGAAAATTTTGTGATGGAATTCGAGAACATAGGTGTGGTGGATCCTAATGGGAAGGAATCCTTCCTGACGTTTGGTATTTTGTGATGGGTCCCTCAACTAGTCGACCAATCATCTATCATACATACAAACTCTGAGTGAAATTATATAGTTGATAGTGGTGTTTTGGATGTTGTCTTGGGACATATTGCAGTTTATTAGTATTTTTATCATACAAAAAAATTTAAATATGTTTTCAAAAATATATATTATGAGAAATTAATTTCTATACTACATATGTAATTGAATAGAGTTTTTCCTGAAGAATGAAATTCCCCTCATAGAGTGACTTGTTTTGAAAATTCTCGAGGAAGGCCCTATGTCAGCACCTTCTTAATGAAGTAATCGTATTAGAAAAGTCATCTTTTTGATTATTTTTTATTGAGGACGCTATTCCGGAGAGAACCATTCATTATTGATTTTTTTAAATTAATGTTTTTTGTTATATATGTGTTTGGGTGTGTTATTATTACTTTTATAAATAAATTTTAATTTCATTATTATTAATAACTAAATTATTTAAATCGATAATTTAATTAATATTTCATTTCAATTATATTATTCGATACATATTTTAATGACATGGATGTATCAACAGATATTACTTAATACATTATCTGTAACATTTGTAATTATATTATTTACAACATTATTCATTATTATTATGGATATTATTGTAAATATTTAATAATATATTTAATATTTATTAATAATTTTGTTCAGAATATTTAGTTACTACATAATTAATAATACAAAACAATAATGAAATTAAAAATATTTTTCTTAATAATAACTGTTACATTGATTTTTTTAATTTTAAATGTTATGATTCAAAAAAATATATTTTTTTATTATAATTTGGTTTTTAATTTATTTATGAATTTTTTTTACATTAAATCAGTTTATAAATTTTTAGTTTCTGTGTGAAATTTCAATTTGAATGTATTTATAATTTATAATTTATACTGTTTCAAAATTTAGTTACTGGTTAATATAATAATGCTTCAGGAAGGAGACTTTTGAAGGCTATAAATTTGGATGTATAAATAAAAAAACGAAATATTTATAAGTAATAAAACATAGAGAAAAAAATTTAAAATTTAAAATTTATTATAAATATTAATGAAAAGTATTTATAATGAAAAAAAATATTATTGTTTAAAAACATAGCATATAATAATTTTTGTTCAAATAACATTTTTTAAAAAATATGTATTTTTATTATATTGTTGAGAATTATTTTTTAAATATGTATATTTATATTTTTGGTCATGTTTTAAATTTAATTTGGTTTTTATTTATACAACAAATTGTAATTATAATTTTTATGATGTGTAATGGATATGTTTGTTGGCTGGAGTGGACAACTCATAAGGGGAGAATTATGTTTATAATAAAATATTATTTATAAATAATAATAATAACATGAATCCCTCAATTTCGTAAAACACACAGATAATCAAAATTATAGAAATATAAAATCTAATTTTTTATATATCATCATAATGTGGGATCATGGATAAAGTTAAATATTCATCTATGGATACATTAACATTAATACAATAATTTGTGTAACCATACAAAATATATTAAAAAAAATTACAAATGTGTGTCATAGAGTAATAGAAAATTAAAATCCCAAATATTGTTGTGAAATCATATAAAACCCATATATTTATTTCTGGAATATGTGAGCGGACTGCGCATCAAATTAATGTGTTGTTTGGATGATATGTCCGAAAACAAATTTTTAGTAATTAAAATATATAAATCATGTCTTTGACATTCAAAAAAATTTCAAATGATCTCTAATTGACATGAAATCTAATTGTAGTTGTATTAGAAATAATTTTGACATGTATTTGTTGAGGAAATATCTACTAATTATACGATGTGGTTGAACTGACTAAATTCAATGTTCTTTTAAAATAAGAGATGTTTAAAATGTGCATCGAAAAGTGGAAAACATCCAAATAATCTCATATTGATATGAAATCATTAGAAAAAACAAATATTCATTTGTGAAATATAATAATTGATGGAAATTCATATTGGTTTTTTGTTTTATCATGTCTATCGAAAATAATGTTTTAGAAATTTATGACACTAAATATTTTGTATGATGATTAAAATCATATAAAATGATATGCAACTGAAGTGAAATATTTTTAAAACTTTGATATAATTAATGTTTACATGTGTGATAAGAAAAAATATTAATCTCACCTGAAATTTTTTCTGAATTTGGAAAATAATGATTTCTTTGAATATGATCATATTCAAAAACATGTAACATATAGTGAAAACTAACTAAATAAGGTTTATGTTGTGAACCTCCTCAAATAGATGACATGTAGGAAAAATAAATGATTATAAACTTCGTCAGGTTTTGGTTTACATGTTTTCTATCTTCACATGAATACAATTTTTACATGAAGACAATTATTAACACATATATTATATTTTTATAAATAGTCATAAAAAGGAATTTAAAAACACCATCAATATAGATAGAAAATCCCATTTGGATATAGCCTATGTCCGAAGATCATTTCTCCTACACTTCGTATTTTATTATCTAATTTTATTCTTGTTTATTATTTTGTAGATCGCTTAAATTTTTGTGGAGTCTATACCATTTACCACATATTTTTAGTGGATAGATTTTTTTGGACATGGTCTCATGGTTTTCCCGTGTTTGGGTTTTCCATGTAAAAAATTCTTTTCTCAACCTCTTTTATGCATCACGTATCTTTTTGGTTAAAAACGCATATTCTTTTGTTTTGAGGGAATGAATATTATTTCCACTTCACATTCGCTATGATTTTGTTTGTGGATTCATCACATTACTCCATTCCAAATATTTTTCGTATCATAGAGATTGATTTTTTATTCATTTTTATTATGAAAGCCAATTACAACTGGATGATTATGTCGAATGTAACCAACTACAAAATGTGGTCACTAAAAATGAAAGATATACTTTTTTTAAAGAGAATGCATCTTCTGGTGTTTATAACTCATAATCTAGAAAGGATTTCAGATAAATAATGGTTGTTTATGTATGAGATGGTTTAGGGTTTCATTCATTAATTGGTAAAAGATAACATGATGAACCACATTGTCAACATCTCTGATAACATAGCATTGGGGGAGATGACTGAGAATACATATGATTCCTTGACATGAAAAAATAAATTGTTTCTTCTATAAAAATTGAAACTTTTAGGTACAAAAAATTTACATATATTTCTGAAAATTTGAGTAAATATAAATGTTTTTTTGATTATTTTTATTTCATGGTTATCAATTTTAATGATGATGATTCATCTCTTTTGATTTATAAAACTTCACCCATTTTTTAGAGAATTTATCTGTTACTCTAACCTGTTTTCATCTAATGGTGCTCTGATATTCTAATGTTTTAGTCAGTTATTTTTTGAATAAATAGGTCTTGAGACACACTCAGGGGAATTATTCTTCCGATAATTTAGTCATAGATAATATGGTAAAAATCTTGGTCTAAGGGGAAGGTATTCTTGGTAAAAAAGGAAAAAATAAACTCTAGGATGATTTTGATTGATTTTTAATGATATCTTTATGTAATATAATATAATGTTAATAGGTTTTTCTATAATTTTAAATAATTTAGTAGAATTAATTAAAATACTCAAATTAAAATGGGATAGGTATATGATCTAGTCATTGTGAATACAATGGGTGATCCTATTATTGTTTATGACTCAATTAATATAGCTTCTCTTGATTCAGGATGGGTTGTCATAAGATGTTTCTATTTTCATGTGACTTCAAAAAAAATTATTTACAACATACAAAATAGGTAACTATGGTATTTTGATGATGTGTAATGTTGGTAAAAATTATGTTGTAGGTATGAGGACTATCTATTTAGATAGAATTATAGGATGTAAACTGATTATGAAGAAATGTCAACATGTGACGTATATTCAATTAAATATTAATTATACTAGAGTTCTTGAAGATTAATGGTTAATTAGTACATATATTGATATCAATTGGAATCATTCTTATGACTCCTTGATTATGGATCACAGTATGAAGAAGTTGTAATTTTCCTAGACAAGATCTTCTATTTATTGTTATTCTACATTATTTATTGAGGGTAGTATTTTGTCCATTTTATTTAATAATAGGATTAATCACATTGGTGTGAAAGGGATTGGTTGTTTGGCCAAGAGATATATTATTTTCGATTTTAATACATTCAAATTGAATGTTGGAGGTCGTTGTATGGATATAAAATAGATTACATAATGTTTTCGTAGTTATCCTCTGCAGAAGAAGTCATAGGTTCTTGAATTAGTACATTAATGTTATTTTGGGTAGTTTAAATATTATTATATTAGGGGTGGTAATTATTTTGGAACATTTATTGTTTACTACACATGTAATATTTGGGTTAATGTTTTTCATTAAAAAATTTGGTGCATGGTTTTTTTATGAAAATTCATGTTTCTTTTGAGAGGGAATTTGGAATGAAATTTATATTTATCTCCACAAAAAATGGGGGAGTGTATTGGGAAACATTTCATCAATTTTAGGAAGGAATTTATTCAACCATAGATGAATCCTACAAGGACACCTCACCTGAATGATGTAGTTGAGTGGATGGAAAATACTTTGATGGAAATAGTTTATTGTTTTATTATTGACACTAGTGAAGAAATCGTTTTTTACGTCACCATTTTTTACGTCGGTTATATATAACCGATGTAACAATGCGGCGAGTAGATTTTTCACGTCGGTTATTTTAATAACCAACGTTACAAATCGCGCCTGTTGGGTTTTTAGGTCGGTAATTTGATAACTGACGTAACAAATCAATGCGCAGAGGGTTTTTTACGTCGGTTATTTTGTAACCGACGTAAAAAACGTGTAGATATCGTGTTTTTTTTACGTCGGTTATTTGGAAACCGACTTAAAAAACCCCGATATCTACGCGTTTTTTACGTCGGTTATCAAATAACCAACGTAAAAAACCAAATCACTCTGGGGTTTTTTAGGTCGGTTATAAAATAACCGACGTAAAAAGCTTAAAAATAGTTTATAACGTCGGTTATATAATAACCGACGTTATAAAGAATTTAAAAAAATTAAAGCCCGTGTTCTGTCATTTACGATTTTTTCGATTGACAGTCGCCGACTCATCTCTCCCTCGCACGGTAAACTCTAATCGGCTCGTCGATCGCCTGCATTACACTGATTTTGGCTTCATTGTTTATCTTCTTCAATGCTCTCGGATCTATCATCTCAACTCGCGACATTCAAGTAAGCCTTCCACGAATTTATTTCGTTCGTTTTTGTTTCGATTCTTTATGTGCTTTTCGTTCGTTTTTGAATCTCGTAGAATTTGTTTTATTGCAAATGGTTATTATGTTCATTCAACTCACAAAATTCAACTCGCAAATGATTATTAAAACATTGTGGATTAGATTCAGCAAAATCTGAAAAATAATGGGTGGTACTGTAACTTTCCATTCTTCCAGCAACATTATTATTTTCATTCCCTAAGTTATAAAAATATGTATTATGTAGGATGATTCAAAAATATAATCTGTGAGATGAGTTGATTTATGTGTGAAACCCAGGCCAAACACATATGTATTTTTTTATTGGTATTACATATATATAGTTCGACATATACTTTTTTTACATTACAATGATATTAACATTAATTTTTCTAAAGAAATATTAATGTCCTTAGATTATATATCGGATCAAAAGGATATAATAATTCTAATATATAATCAGAATGATCAGATAATATGACAATATTATTAAACATAAAACAAATGGTCTATATTCATATTTTTAACATGACACTTATGATGTATAGATATTTGGTGTTGGGTACTTTTGAAAACTACTACTACTTTCAAGATTTGTTTTATATTTTAAATTGTTTTACATTCAAATTATGTTTTTTTTCATATAAACATGTTTTGTCTTGTCATAAAAATATATATATTTTTTTGATATTTGTTATAGGTAATAATGAGTCGAAGTTGGATTACGGCACATCGAATGAGCAATGAATTTGAGGAAGGTGTTGATGCCTTTTTGGAATTTGCAAAACGAAATGTTCTAAGTAGTGACATTTTTTTCTGTCCATTCCTGAAATGTTTGAATATGAAGAAGTTGAAATGTAGAGAGATAAAAGATCATCTGATATGTCATGGTTTTAATACGAGTTACAGCCCTTGGATTTGGCATGGTGAAACTGGACGGAATGTCACTGATGATGATGATTCGCAAGATGGTAACTCCGATGGAATTGAAGAAATGATTCGCGATATTGTAGCAGAACAAATTGAGATAGAACTGACAGTTGCACGTCTATATGGTGATGCTGAAAAACCATTATATCACGGTTGTACAGATTTTACGGTTCTGTCAGCAGTGTTAAGATTTATTAACCTAAAGGCGAAGCATGGATGGAGTGACAGAAGTTTTACAGAGCTGCTACAATTGATGAAAGACATTCTTCCAAAATATAACGATCTTCCAGATTCACATTACAAAGCCAAGAAAATATTATGCCCGATGGGATTGGGATACAAGAAAATACATGCATGTCCGAATGACTGCATTATATATAGGAAGGAATATGAATTTATGTCAGAGTGTCCAAAATGTGGGACATCACGGTATATGTTGAAAGAAAAATCACAGGGTGATGTAGAGATTACAAAGCTCCTTTAAAAGGTATTTTCGTATCTTCCTATAATTAATCATTTCAAACGTTTATTTGCTAATTCACATGATGCAAAACGGTAAAGATGGCATGCTGAAGAGCGGGTATGTGATGGAAAAATACGTCATCCAGCTGATTGTCCACAATGGAAGAAAATTGATGCGCAGTATTCTACATTTGGAAATGAAATAAGAAATCTCAGACTAGGGTTGTGAATAGATGGAATGAATCCATACCGAACACTCAGTAGCACTCATAGTTCATGGCCTGTTTTATTGGTAATTTACAACCTCTCTCTTGAAGTTTGTATGAAGCGCAAATATGTCATGTTGAGTACAATGATCTCTGGTCCAAAGCAACCCGGTAATGATATTGATGTTTACTTGTCACCGTTGATTGATGATTTGAAACTGTTATGGGATGATGGTATTAGGGTGTATGATTCTTATAAAATGGAATATTTTCAACTGCATGCAGTGCTTCTGTCAACTATAATTGACTTCCCAGCATATGGAAATTTTTCTTGATATAGTGTTAAAGGGCATAAAGCATGTCCAATTTGCGAACAACAGACGTCCTATTTTCAATTGCATCATGGGAGGAAAACAGTGTACATGGGTCATCGAATGTTTTTTCCTATGGAACACCCTTATAGAAGACTAAAAAAGGCATTTAATGGCTCATAAGAATTTGATACTGCTCCAAAACCTTTATCCCATGATCTGTATTTTGAGAGGGTGAAAAACCTTGACGTGACATTGGGAAAGACATAGAAATCTGCTAATGATAGACATATTTGGAAGAAAAGGTCAATATTTTTTGAGCTACCATATTGGAGGTATCATGAAGTTAAACATAATATTGATGTCATGCACGTGGAGAAGAATATCTGTGATTCTTTGATTGGAACATTGTTAGATATTAAAGGAAAGAATAAAGATGGGTTGAATGCATGATTAGACTTACTATCAATGGCAATACGTTTGGTGTTAGCTCCCACTCCTAAAGTAAGACGAACATTTCTTCCCCCGGCTTGTCATACATTATCGAAGAGGGAGAAAATTAGCTTCTGTCAGTGTCTTCATGATACCAAAGTGCCTCAAGGTTATTCTTCTAATGTAAAAAATTTTGTCTCAATGAAGGACTTGAAGTTTATAGGTATGAAATCACATGATTGTCACGTCATGATGCAACAAATTCTACAAGTTGCATTGCGTGGAATATTGCCCATTCGTGTCAGAAAGACTATAATGAAGTTGTGTTATTTTTTCAATTCAATTTGTAACAAGGCGATTGATGTGAATGCTTTGAACATTTTGGAAAAGGATGCAATTTTAATACATTGTCAATTGGAAATGTATTTTCCTCCAACTTTTTTTTTGATATAATGGTGCATTTAATGATTCATCTGGTTCGAGAAATAAAGCATTATGGAGCTGTATATCTTCGTTGGATGTATCCTTTTGAAAGGTATATGAAAATATTAAAGGGGTATGTTAAAAATCTATATCGACCTGAAGCCTCCATTATTGAAAAGTATATTTCTGAGGAGATAACAGAGTTTTTTATGAGCTACTTGGCTGCGGCGCAACACATAGGTTTGCCTTCATCTCGCCATGAACGAGTTAATAATGAGGGAAAGGGGATTCGCGGCTTGAAAGTCAAATCATTGTCAGCTGAACAGATGAAGAAGTTAGAATCATACATCTTGAAGAACATAGCTGATGCTCAACCATATATCACATTGCACATTAATGAGTTGAAACAATGTCATCCAAAGAAGAAAGAAATGTGGATTTTGAATGAGCACAACAAAACTTTTTTTTCATGGATTAAAAATATTTTTCTTGGTAGATCAGATGTATCAGAGACATTAAAATGGATAGTGGGTGGTCCATGTTTAAATGTGATAACGTGGTCTGGTTATGACATTAATGGTCATACATTTCATACAAAAGCTCAGGACAACAGAAGTGTGGTTCAGAATAGTTGTGTATTGGTGTTTGCAGAAGCAATGCATTTTTCGAGTGCTAAGGACAAAAACCCAATTTCTGCATCAAATGAATATTATGGAGTGATTGAAGTCATATGGGAGGTTGATTACTTTAAAATTATTGTTCCCGTTTTTAACTGTAAATGGTTTAACGATAACAACAATGCCAGACATGATGAATTTGGAATGACACTTGTTAATTTGAATAGATTGGAAGACACAGCTGATTCTTTTATAATGGAAACACATGAAAAACAAATTTTTTATGTAGTAGATCAATCAGATATGCCGTGGGCTGTTTTTTTTCAAGGAAAAAAACAATATGTTGGTGAGGATAAACTTGATGAATATGCTGATTTATGTGAGATCCCTACTTCAATGGAAATATTAACAGAACATAATGACGATCAGGTTGAAGACATAGTTTGTGCCATAAGGAACGATCACGACGAAGGAATTTGGGAAAACAATCCATCTCTACATTCCTAAAATTACAGGTAACATATGTTTATTTATTTTTTACATTTATTTTTTCCATAAATGTTAGATATTGTAAGTTTTTTATTTATTAAAACATGTTTTAAAATAAAATAAGTATATGTTATTGTTTGTTTTATGTTTGTTTAGTTTACTTTATCATGTTTATTATTGTACTCCTCTCTCTTGGATTTTAATGATCACAATCACTCTCATCGTGTTCTAACTTGTTTTCAAGTGTTTTGATGCTAGGAAAAAGGTTGCCCAGAAGTTGGCCCAAGAAGGCTGATATTGACTCTCTGAGTCTACCGGCCAACCGGTGGATTCCCACCGGCCAACCGGTGGTCTCTGGTATAAGCATTGCATTCTTCCAGAGCCACCGTTCAGCCGGTATTAGCGCACCGGCCAGCCGGTATGGGCACTGGCCAACCGGTTCTTACCCACCGGCCGGCCGGAGGGCAAGGCAGTAGGCTTGCCCACTGCCTGGTGACACCGGCCAACCGGTGGATGACCACCGGCCAGCTGGTGGTCTCTGGCAGAAGCATTGCTTTCTTCCAGAGCCACCGATCTGCCAGTGTTAGCGCACCGGCCAGCAGGTATGGGCACCGGCCAACCGGTTCTTTCCCGCCGACCAGCCGGAGGACCCAGGCAGTAGGTTTGCCCACTGCCTGGTGACACCGGCCAACCGGTGGATGACCACCGGCCAGCCGGTGGAACCCAGACAGAAAGAAATGCTCTACGACCAAACAGTTTATAACCATTACATGAATTTTAAAATGCTTATTTTTGTTCACTGACAATTACTTTACCATGTTTACAATGTTTACCAGGTTTACCATTTTTAACATTTTTTACCATCTTGACCATCTTGACCATCTTGACCATCTTTACCATCTTTACCATTGTTGAACATGCTTACCATATTACCAATATTTACTATTATGTAACCTAGTACACTTTTCTATTTTCTGATTACAGTAGTATTAAAATATTTGAATTTGTATATTTGTGAGCTGACGTTAGTTTTTTTGATTTGAAGGATAATGACTGATCATTCAGATGATCAACCACATGATTCTGGGGAGGAGCATATTGCTTGTCATACCTCTGGGGATGAGCATTCACATGCTCCTATTACGACAAAGAGTTCAATGGTTGTTAAACATGGTTGCACACGTTTAACAAAATTATCACTTGCCCGTACGCAGGATCAGAGGATAGTAGTTGAGTTTGATGATGATGATATTCCTAGAGGTCCGAATGCCAAAGATTTTAAGAGTTTTGTTGCAACTCAGGCTAAGACAAAAGTAAGCATTATGTATGATGATTGGAGAGGTGTGGATAAAGCGGTTATCTCTCAGTTGTGGGAGACGATTTTGGTAAGATCTTTTGTCATTGTTTGACCATTATTTTAATGTTTCTGGTATATATAATATGTTTAACCTCTTCTTTATCAGATGACATTTGATATTCCTGACACTGGAGGAGTCAGGAAGAAATGCTTATCGTTGGATGCCAGGAGATGGAGGGATTTCAAATCAACCCTCACATCTGATTTCATTTATGGTCATAGGAGTCATGACAATCCATGTCGTATATATCCTTTTATAGATGAAGACACATGGAGATAGTTTTTTGAAGGTAGAAAAAAAGAGTCATTTCTGGTTAAGGAAATGTAAACTTTTATATACATTCTTATATAAATGATTTTATTAATGTTTTGTTAATGATTTATTATTCTTAAATTACATCAAACAAGGAAAGTTCATCAGGAGATCCAATCTAAAAATGTATACCCTCATAGTTTATCTCGGGGAGGGTATACATTATTGGAAGAAAAAATGATAGCGGAAAAATTTCAACAACTAAGAGCAGAGTCTTTAAGCTCTGGAGAGGTGGACCCTCCATCCCCTCCATCTAGACATGAAAAATGGAAGAGAGCTCGGAAGGGAAAAAAAGGGAAATATCTTTCGGAAGAATCGAGAATCGTAGCTGAGAGGATTGTAAGATATCTATTTAATTTATTTAAGTTAACTTTTTTCTTCAAATAAGTTTCAATCATTACAGAAATGTTCAATTAATTAATACAGGACTCTCTTGAGGAGCAAAGTTTAGAGGGGACATTTACAGCTACTGGGAGGGAAGATATTTTATTTGCAGCATTGGGAAGGCCCGAACATCCTGGTCGTGTAAGAGGATATCTGACCGGTGTATCGGTAAGAAAAGTGTTTCCACGTTCTTCAACTTCTAACATTGAGGGGGTTTATAAAAAAAATAGAATCCTTGGAGGCTGAAGTTCAAAATATTAATGTGACGATGGAAGACAAGATTAGAGATTCGGTGCAGTCTATGTTTGTAGAAATGCAAAGACAATTTCAGACTGCAGCTCCCACTCCTCCACCTCCCCCTGAAGACCCCATTATTTATCCTCCACCTCCGCCAGTAGCTCCAACTCCCCCACCTCAGCCTGCGGACCCCATTTTTTATCCTACGCCTCCGCTGGAGCTTCCTACATATTGCGAGTTGTATGTTGATGATTCTCAACATCATATAGTAGCATACGGGTTGGTATATTGTATAGGAGATACAGATCATCATCAACAATTATAGGTAGAGAATCAGAGGGTCGTTGTACATGATATTATAGATAGATCAGCTAGGGTACCAATACCTACAGATGAGGTGGCGACAGTTGGACAGAGTATCGGCCATTTTTTAGTTTGGCCATCCAGACTTCATCGACTCATTACCATAGAGTTATGAATGTTATATCTTTTATTTTATTTTTTTATTAATGTTGTTTAATCATTTGAAAACTACTATAATTCTCAAATTTTTTTCACAGGAATACTTCAAAGGTAAAGAAATACTGTATAGACAACAACAAAGGCAACAAGCTATGACATCAGATACATATTCTAGTGGTCTTGACAGATTTTTAAGATATTCACATTTGTTGTTGGGTTTTTATGAGTTTCCAATGGAATCTCATGTTTGTGGACATGAAATAACTGTGGGGATTACAAAATCTGATATCATGGATCTTGTTACTGGAGATAAGTTGGGCATCAACGTGGTGCAAATTTTTTCCATGTAAGTCTTAACACCTTTTCCCTGTGTTATATTTATTAAAAATGAATACTTATATATGTTTTGTATTAGGTATCTTTATAAATTTTTTGAGAGTAATGAACTGACAGAAGTATATGGATTCATGGACCCGCAATTGATTTCCCCTCAAGCATGTGCATTGACTGAGGAACAAAGAATGGTTTATATTGCTGAATTATTTGAAAAGAATATAATCCAACAATGTTGGATGATGCCTTTTTGTGAGAGGTATGAAACACATTTCTCTCAAATAGTTAATTATCTTTTAACATAAAAAACCACTAACATTAAATTTCCTTTTATCAGTAATCATTGGATGTTAGGGATTTTTTGCCCAAGGGAGAAAGCTCTTTATTGGATATGCTCTGTTCATGGTGATGTGCGGGCAATTTTTAAGAATATATTGGAAAAGTAAGTTTCAATTTCTCAATAGTTTTATATATTATAATAAATTTTAAATTTACCCCATTCGTATAATTTTTCTAACAGTACATGGGCCTACTTTCGAAAAAACACAAAGAAAAGAAATGAAAAGATCATATATGTAAAGGTGAAGGTAAATTTCCATTTATAATTTGTACTTTTTGATTGCATAAAAATAATATATTGAATTTAAACTCATTCAAAACAGAATTTTCATGAACAACAAGGCCTCATCGAATGTGGATATTATATGTTATGATTTATGTATGAAATAATAACAACTGGGAAAGTTGTGAATTTTGACCTGGTACGATTTCCTCTAAAACTTTTCCATCATATTTCAATTTGATTTATTCATTATACACGTAAACTATCTTCTTTTTCATTTGTAGTTTTTTGATGACCCTCAACCCTATACTGTTGAAGACATCAAACACGTACAAGTGGAGTGGTCAAATTATTTTACAGGTTTGATTGAATTTTAGTTGTTTGTAATGTTAAATGTAATTTTTAATATTGTCGTTTTAATTGTCTATTTGGTCGTTTTTTATGTTTGATTTAGTTTTTTTTAAGTTGACAGTGTATGTTTTGAATGTTATATAAGTGACTGTTTAATTTTTCTCTACTTCTTGTTTTGGTCTACTTTTGATGGTTCTTATGGTATGGATTTGGGTCTATGGGGGAGGGGTGGCAGGGATGTCCAGGGGTGTGGGAGTGCTGTCCAGGGGTGGGGGGTTGTCCAGGGGTGTGGTGGGGGCTATCTAGTGGGGTGAGGGGGTGAGGAGGTGTTGTTCAGGCTGGTGGGGGGTTGTCGAGGGGTGTTTGGGGGTGTCCGGGGGTAGGGGGGCAGTCCAGGAGTGTGGTGGGGGATCCAATGGGGTGGGGGAGGGTTGTCCAAGGGGTATACATGAGGGTGGGAGCTCCAATGGGGTGGGGGAGGGCTGTCCAGGGGGTATACATGAGGGTGAGGGCTCCAACGTGGAGGGGGAGGGCTGTCTAGGGGGTATACATGAGGGTGAGGGCTCCAACGGGGTGGGGGAGGGCTGTCCATGGGGTATAAATGAGGGTGGATTCTTTCTAGTGGGTAAGTTTTATATGTTATCTATTTACATGATTATTTTTGATGTACTTCTGTTTTTGTGGTTTGATTTCTTGATTTATTTTCTAGTTGATTCTGGTGGAGAGAAGATCACTGCATTCTGTTTAAAAAAATTGGGTTTATCACGTCGGTTATTTAATAACCGACGTGATAAAATGCCTGGAAAATAGTTTATCACGTCGGTTATTTCATAACCGACGTTATAAAAGGCATGTAAACTAGTTTATCACGTCGTTTATTTAATAACCGACGTGATAAAAGGCCTGGAGAATGGTTTATCACGTCGGTTATTTAATAACCGATGTGATAAAGGTCCTGGAGAATGGTTTAGAACGTCGGTTATTGAATAACGGACGTGCTAAACGGCCTGGAAAAGGGTTTATCATGTCGGTTATTGACTAACCGACGTGATAAACCCCCTCCCACCGGTTTATCACGGCGGTTAGTCAATAACCGAAGTGATAAACCCCCCTCCCCCTGTTTTTCACGTCGGTTTTATATGAACCGACGTGATAAACCACGCTCAGCCCGGTCTATCACGTCGGTTCTTATAGAACGGACGTGATAAACCACCCTCACCCCAGTTTATCACGTCGGTTCTTCGATAACTGAGGTGATAAACCATTCTCCAGGCCTTTTATCACGTCGGTTCTAACATAACTGACGTGATAAACCATTCTCCAGGCCCTTTATCACGTCGGTTCTAAAATAACCGACGTGATAAACATTGCGATTTTATGCTTTTTGACATCGGTTTTTAAATAACCGACCTCAAAAACCTTATTTATAACGTCACACGTATTAACTTCGGCTAGAAACCGATGTAAAAAATTAAAAATAACTGACGTAAAAAACGTTTTCTGCACTACTGTGAAGAAAAGATTCTTAAACATTTTTTGGGTGAGGCTTTACATTCTGTTACTTATGTTGTAGACACATCACATGTAATTCCATTGTAGTTAAACACTCTTGATATGTTATGTTATGGAAAATTGATCAGGTACGATCAATTACGTGTTTTGGGTTGCATGTCTTTTGTTTATTTTTCTAGAGTATATTGTTTCACGATGGATGGTACGAAATTCCATAGTATTATAATTACCTATTTACTGGATGATATTGTTTAAAGGTTCTATGATCCTATATTGCAATTTCATTTCAAAAGTTATGATAATGTTTTCAAAGAGGATCAGACTACATCAGACATTTATTAGGGAGAAAAATATACTTTGCTAATGAATGATAGATTTTTTAGACATGTTCATGGATATGATTCGCATTGACCCAATATTTAAGATTATGATGTTCATCTTGATGTACACAATTATACTAATGGTGAATTGGTTGATGTTGATGTTTTTGATGAACATTTTTATTCTGATGATCTGGTTTATGGGGAGAACTGGAATATTTTGAAGATGTGTTGGAATGTGATCCGAAGGATATATGGGTTGAATAAATGAATTAAAAGATGAAATAATTGTTTGATAACCATAATTTTTATTCAGAGATGTTGATGACATGTATGTGATACTTTAAAAATCATTTGATTTATCAAATTAAAATAGAAGATTCTATTTATGTTCCATTATACTAGGAAATGATCATTGTTAAGGGATTCTGTCTGATGGAAGGTATAAATATTGATGATATTTTCTCACCTACTGTCAAAATTTCTTCCAGTCAGGTTTTTCATCATTTGGATACTATATTGGAACTATATATTGAGAATATGGTTGTGAATTTATCATTCCTATATTGGGATTTAGTGGTGGATATTTATATGGAGTAACCAATGGGGAATTTTCAAAACATGTTGTATAAATCATGTATGTAGGGTAATGAATAGTTTTTATGGTCTGAAGAAAGCTTTGGGGAATTGGTATATGATGTTTCAAAATTTTATTTTTCATTCTGGTTTTAGGAAGACGTCTTATGATCATTTGGTTTTTGTTCAAATATTCATTGATAGGGATTTCATTATATTGATGCATTTTGTTGATAATATTATAATTATTGGTTGTGATGCATTAAAAACTGATAGATTGAAAAAGGATAATTGATAGTCATTGAAAATAAATGACTATGGGAAAACATCATGAATTATGGGAACAAATATCTTTTGTGAGAGGAAGGCTATGAAATTTTTTTTATCTCAGTAATGATACATTGAGAATGTTCTTTATATAATTTATATTGATTGACTGAATGTGGTAAGTACTCCACTTGGTTTAAATATTAAACAATATACCAGTTAGTCCCCTTCTACTGATGAATAGATAAAAGAGATGGAGTACATTTCTTATTCGTATGTTGTTGGTTTTTTTATGAATGTGATAATATTAACATTATAAGATAATACAAATGATGTTTTTTGGCCAGTCATTTACTACAATTATAAATGCATGCATAGATTTATTGTGTTTGAAAAAATATATTGTAGAGAAAAATTTTAATCTTGAAAAGAATGTACTATGTTTTGATTGTTAGAGTTCAATTTGTATGCAGATCAATGATTATTTTCATGGAAGTGAGACACATATTGATGTGGGATATCACTGGATCTTCAACATCCATGATTCGATATAGTTAAACCTTGAAAATATCGACAATAATAAAAATGAATCATATATGATGAGAAAGAGGTTACCCATATGAGAATTTGAGTCATTCCAATTGATTTAATTATTAGTGTTGAGCCCCATGTGAGGGAGAGGGGGAATTTTTTGGGAACCTCCTCAAATGGAAGACATGCAGATGAAAGATATGGTTTAAAAACGACATGATTTGGATTAAAAATTGTTCATATTCACATGTAGACACTTTTTAATGAATATTTTTTATGTATATTGATGAAACACAATTTTTTTCAACACACCAACAATTCCATGAGAAAATCACCTTTGGTGAATGCCTTTTCCCAATAATCATTATTCTTATTCTCCATCACCGATTCATGGTTTTTATTATGTAGTATAACATTTGATAATCCTTCCACATTTAGTGAGTCTCTATCATTTACTCCTAGATTTTATTGGATCCCTATTTTTTTGTATAGGTCCATCGATTTTTATCTTTTTGGGTTTTCCATGAAATTTCACTTTGTTTCAACCATTTTTATTCTACAAATTTATTTATGGGATACTGTGCTATTGCATTAGTTCAGAGGGTACAAATTTTATTTCCATACCACATTCTAATTGATTATGATTGTTTGTTCATCGATTTCCTCATTCCCCAACACTCATATTTCAGTGATATAACTGAAAAAAACATGTATTTATTTTTTATTTATATTAAATGACATCATATAAATTTGATTTCAATTTTCTAGAGATGAGTGAAAATTAATTTTTAATAATTTAAAATAATAAAACATATTCCCAATAGGTAAAACAATATAAAACAATATACAATTGACATTAAATATTATGGAAAAATATTAGATTTAATTATATCTTGTTTGGGTAGATAGTACATCATATTACATGCATTGTACAAATATATACTAAATAAGGATTTCATAGAAATTGATGATCTATAAAATCATGAAACAATTAGTGAAAACCAACCAATGATATTTTATATAATTTAAATGAAATAAAAATACACATATATTTATTTTTTAAATATAGTTATTGAAAAAACGTCAAACTGAGGTTTTGTTTCCATGATATGAAGGAAATTAATTTTTTAGTAATTTAAAAAAGTTAATCATGCCATCAACTTTTAAAAACATGCAAACAATCTACAATTGATGTGAAATGTTATGAAATCTGTATTTTAATTATTTATTATAAGTTTGAAACGACGATTTGGAATCTGACATTCAATTTTCTCAAACATTGTATGGAGTTACTAGAAAATGTACATCATTAAAAACAAGATAAAATGAGTTAAAAAATAACTAATGAGCTCAGATTGATATGTAATTGTAAAAAGTCAACCATATATTTAATTGTGAAATATATGAACAGAAAGTGTGCCTAACCAATATTTAAATTTCATGAGATGACTAAAAACTCTTTTTTAAATTTAAAACACTAAAATGATTCTTTTATAAATAAAATCAAATAAAATGATCTTCAATTAACTTGAAAACATATAAAATCTATCTTATAATTATTTTTGGTTGCATTCATGGGAAACATGTCAATATTACATGAAATTATGTCAAACAAACTAAGTAAATATTTCATAGAAAATTATGGTAGTTAAAAACGAGCTGTACAGAGTAAAAACAATTAAATGATCATTGATTTCTATGAAGTCATATTTATGTTTGTAATATAGAAAATTAAAATGGGTCCAACTGTGGAGTTTTTTACCTGAGATGACATAAATACTTTTTTAATATTTTCAAATAGTTAAAAATTAATTTGATAGTTAAAAACATTTAAAATATTATCTAATTGATGTAAAATCCAATAAATATAACTGGAAAAGATTTTTTTTCTGGTAAGAGTATATGAAATGGAAATATAATATGTGATTCACATGAATAGATTGAATAAAGAGTTCCCAAAAAATAAATGTCATCCGAACAGTCCACCATAGTGTAAAAACAGACCAAATGAGCTCTGATTGTTGTGTGATTATTAGACTAGAACCAAATATTTATTTTCAAAATACATGAATCAAAGATGTGTCAAACTAAGGTGTTGTCTTCCATATATTCCTGAAAACCATTTCTATCAATTAAAAACTCTAAAATGTTTTTTTGATAGTTAAAACAATATAAAACAATCTATAATTGCCATGCAAACATATAACATTTTCCTTGAATAGTATTTCACTTGAATGAGAAGAATAAACCTTAATCTGATATGCGATGTGCTCAAACATACTAAATAAAGTGTTTCTAGATAATAATTGTAATTAAAAATTTTATCCAATGGGTAAAAAATTACCTAATGAGATCGGATTTCTATGAAATCAAAATAAAATAACCACATGTATATATTTTTTATAATATAGAAACATTCGACGTGTTAATAGGAGGTGTCGTTTTACTTATATAACATCGATTTTTTTAGTAATTTAATATACTAAAACATGTGTTTGATCATTAAAATCATATAAAATTATTTATAACTGATGTTAAATCATATAAAAATAGTCATAGAAATATAATTGAAATGTTCATGTACAAGGCATGTCAATGCAACATTTGATGTGGACAGTCTCAATAAATAATAAGTTGTTAAAAAATCATGGCCTTTCAAAACCTGTGAGATAGAATGAAAAAAAATAAACTATCATGGATTCTAGTGAAATAATAGGACAATATCCATATATTTATTTTGGAAATATTGAAATATAATGCATTTAAAAATGAATTATTTTTCCCTAATATGACCCAAAAAATAATTATTTTTAATTAAAAATAGTAATATTTTCTTTTTATTATTAAATCCTCGAAATAAATTATACAATTTATGTGAAATGTTATTAAATCTTAATAATATTAATTTGAGACTAATAAAATTTTACAGGGCAATAATCTAACTTGTGATGTGCTCGAACTGACAAAATAAAAAGTTCTGAGATAATCATTGTTTATAAAACATGTGCTACAGTGTAAAAACAAACAAATGAGCTCAAATATCTTTGAAACCTCGTGTAAAAAACCAATGATTAATTTTTTTTAATATAGGAATTGAGATTTGGTTAATCTGAGATGTCCTAATTCTGAGATGACCAGAAATACATTTTAAGTTATTTAAAACACTAAAACATCAGTATTAGTGTTAAAATCATATAAATATATATCCAATTTATGTGAAATATTTAAATGGTCAAGTGGTATTTTTTGTATTTATAAAATTAAAACAATGAATATTTAAAACATATATATTATTATAAATAAAATAAATTTTAATATAATTGAAATTTAAATGTAAAAAATCATTAATATCTCTGTGTTTTTCGGTGTCGTCAAGTACCACACATTAGCTCTCTAATAGTATACTCATATAGACTATTTTGTTTAAATAGATCTAAATTATACTTTGGTAAAATTCAAGATTTGATTATGTCAACTATAACTCCAGATGATATGTCTTCAGTAGTAGCTAACGTAACAGAACTAGAAACAATCTCCAGACACATTATTGTTTTATAAGAAACAAGTATCCAGAAGTATTAGGTCATGTAAAATCACTAAGTGGAACCCACCACTGTATCCCTAATATGATGATTGAGGCAATTCCTGAGAAACATATGGAACATGGGTCTCAATATCAAAAGTAGATCCATAATTTGTGCACCACTTCAGAGAACGTTTTCTGTGTAATATTGTGGATCCCACCATGTATGACGAGAAGGTCATGCTGATGGCAATGTAGAGGTACACAACACCAAATAAGGATTCATTTTCATTACCTTGTTTGTGGCCATGTAATATGAGGATGATCTATTTGGTGGGTTTTTAGTGGTTCTTCAATCCAAATAGGTGTGTGTGGGTAATGTCAAAGAAGGCACCATGTGTGAAGGGGATGGTAAATTTGGTGGTTGTATAGTTTTATATGGAGTCATCTATGAAGTGGAATGATGTGAAATGTGACAATGGGAATTTTATTCCTCATATATGTATTTTATATTTAATGTGGCCTTTGGTGGATTGTAATAATAGTGAGGAGATCACTATTACAATACATATATTCCCTTGCCACTATGTTACCCATCTATCATCGGATGATTATTGAAACCAAACTCATCAAAAATAAAATCATATCCTTTCTTAGGTATGATCATATATCAAATAGGATTGATTCAATAACTTTAAAAATAAATTATTAATATATTGAAATAATAATAATAAATAAACTATATTTTTTATAGTATTATTTTAACACTATAAAATATAACCCTCCATGTGGAGTGATAAATAGCATGGTCACATGCACATACCAGAGCACATACTCAGTATGGAAGATATAATGAGGATGACTTCAATGATATATGGTGACATGATAATGCTTTCATTAATCCTACTTGGATAAGTTTGGATTGTGTATAATATGCCAATATGTATCTTTTTTTCGAATAAGTCGAATATTGTGCACCTTTACAACCTATCATAGTGGCCACAGAATGTGTTTTCAATATCTGGACTTCATAATAAAACAATACGTTTGTGACAATAATCAATATGAAAATTGACCATCATAACCACAACATTAAAATAATGTATCCTTACCACAGAAAATGTTCGATGATGTCCCTAAAGATCATCTATATAAGGAGTCCAATAAATCTACACAGAGAGAATTAAAATTGATCTTTCAATAATTTATGAACACAATATTATTTAAATAGATACCTTTTCTTACATTGTAAATGGAATGATGATCAAACAGGAAACTGTAATTTTAAAAATAATTTGCATGGCCATATAAATATGAATTTGAGTGTTTCAACCTCTAAATATTATATACAAAGATTTAATGAATTTTTAATTAACATATGATATTGGAATAATAGCGTTCCTTAATATTTTAAACTACTTGTGAGAAAAATTTACCATACATAACACATCAAATAGTAAATAAAAGATTCAACATGGTTAAAGTTTATAGAATAAAATCCATTCCCACAATGGTAATAATAATCAACATCTACCAACCCCCAATTCCTTAATGCATAATACCCTACACAAATATCTATATAGATATATAGGACATTCTGAACCCCAATAATACCTCCCATCACAATAAAATCCTTTATGAAATGGTAGGTACATAAGATGAAAATATGATACATAGTGATCATAAAATAAATCATTCACAAAATATAATATCATACATACAGCTTCAATTCAACCTAAATTTCAACAAGAAAAATGGATCCAAAATGGGATTCCATCAAGGGAATCTGTAAGTTAAAACCGCTAAGGGTACCCTGTGTGTCTAGTTATAGTAAATCAAAATATCTGTATAAAATTTAATCACATATGTATATAATTATAATAATAAAAACATTTAATTTATAGGAAGACCCGATAATGAAGAGTCATATAGTAATATAATCATCATCTCCAACTGAGGTGTATTATATTTTTGTATCTTGGGTCTCCAATTCTCAACCAAAGAAGAGATGATTAAACTATCAATGGGTACATATCGACACATTTTCAACCCATATCACCCATACTGATGAAACAATGAGATGATATGCTCTAGTGGTATATCATGTATGATGAGATGGGCGCTATCGACATTCCACATTTACTCATCATCAATATCCAATAAATACCGCGATATGTTTTCAATTATTATAGTAATAATGGAAACATCCTTGGTGGATGGATATAGATTTTTGGATTCAATCAATAAAAATCGATAAGGAAATTGTAATGAAATAAACCATTTAAATAATATATCAATTGTATGGAATGAAAATTGATATAATGGAATCCATTATTTGATAAAACTTTTTAAATTAAAAGTAAAACAATTACAATAATATACCCTTAGTAAAAAAACATTCTAGGATTAATGATTATTTTTTAATTATATCATTCTGAGTCATTATTTGTTACTATGGACCTCTTCCCACACCTTCAACTTCATCGTCTCTTCCCTTTGTCGAATGGAAATCTATTTTGACTCTCATGCTTGAAAATTTCACATCACCTTCTCCATGAAATCATGATAGTTTAAGAACAAAAAATATAATACTATTATGGGTATTTAATATTGATACATATCTAATTGGGATCCAATTTTTAAATTAGAACATTGAAAAAACGTCGAGTCTATACATTAGATCATAATAACTCTCCCATGATATGTGAAGATGACAAAATTATAAAATTACATTTGATAAATTAATATTATTAACATGGAAGCAGACAAATTCATGGGTTAATATCTCAAGTTTAATATTCATCAACTGACTAGAAACATTTTTCAGTGGATCTTGACCCTCTTATACATCATCCCTACATACCATCAAACGAAAATTGTGTGCCCAGTATGATGTGGCATGAGTTTTATTATCGAAAATCTCCATTCGAAAAAATTATTAGTATAAATGACCCTACATTAGTTCTTTCTCCACATCCTCAAATCATTCAACAATTAATTTTTTGCTTCGATGAAATGTCTGAGAAAAAATTACCATGATTGGTAATTTTCTAACCCCACTTAAGACCCCATTGATGCATTCAGAAATGATTGTAGTCACGTTCCCATGTATCTTCCCTTGATAAATGTACTATTACCATTTATTATTTTTGAAGCACATCATGTATTTATATAAATATATACTTTTTCAACATTATTATTTTATTCATTTAGTTATTCATGTTTTATTGGTTCATATCATATAATGTAATTTATTAAAATTTATAAAAAATTACAATTAATATAAAACATTAATATTTATAAAATTTTTGGAAAATGTGATCTAAATTCCAATTAGATGATTTATTTTTTTCATGTTGTCTTCATGAAATATTTTACATACATTTATGAATATAGACATCACAAAATATAGATGTCAGTTAACGGTGTATCCAACCAACACACTCAATATTAACAACATCATTGATAGAATGATTGAGATATTAAATATATAACAACTATTCCCCATAATTTATTAGAAGATGAAAAAAAGAAATAAACCAACTCGACGAGCCCAGGTTCTCTATCCCTAATATTGAAAATGAATGTGTCATAGTACATTTGTTTTCATAAAATTTTGATAATATTTAAATAAATCCATTATAAATTTCATATAGGAAAATTACATACACTTTTAGGAGTTTTTTGTATTGATGGAATGTTGTAATGCATAGAATAACTGATGAAATTAGAATTTTTCAATCGAGACATGATTTTTCACCACATGATCCACTATTTAAAAATGATAAAAAACCAAGAAAATTATAACAAATAATTCAATTCAATAATAAAACACAAAAAGTTATGTTTTAAAATTTTTATAATCCTTCTTAAAATATTTTCCCTTTGTAGGATATTCTTTATTGTATAATATTTTATATCTATTTCCACTCTCCATGAATTCCTTTATTAACATGAATCTAATAGCCTGATCAACACTAATTGGTCATTATATATTGTAAAAATAAATAAATAACATATCAAAAGTGTCACATCAAATTGTAACCTCTTAGCATTCCTTGGGTGGAATCCACCCAATTAATGGTTCTTGTTTTTATTTTTCAATAGAAACAATATTCACATTAGAAAAGTCATCAAACCCCAAATAGGCATATAAACTATTAATAATAATAAAACTAGTGAAACCCTTATTGTATATGATTCATATGAATGTTCAATGGAAATGGTCGTTGGGATTCTTGAGTAGGACAATGTTTCACAACCTTCGCACCTAAATCCCAAACACATTCATCATGACTGTTGGAAATGTCTTCAAAACTACCACATTGGGAATCACCCCAACACCCACCATACTACAATCTATTGAGAAATCAGTATCTATATATTTCAAATGTGGAATAATAAATATATTATCCTCCTTTTGATACATTTGATTCATTACCAAGCTTGAACTCAGATGAATAATTACCCCTTTTAAACGTTCTGGACAAGATCCCGTATTTTTCCTCCACCTATTTATAAATAACAAAATAAATTTAAGCCTCACCATATATAACGTTTGTCAAATTATTATCTTTATTGGATATGGTGTCTTAGATCATAATATTTTTACAATGATTATATATATTTTGGATGTAATGAATATTAATAAAACATCTCATTTCATATAGTATATTGTTCTATATGAATGTAATGTACTAATGTCCTCGAGAATACATGATATTAGTAAGGTGAATAGATATCTACTCATTGATGAGAACTGTGACGTGATATGAAAATATTCTTAAATAATGATTATAATAAGATAATTTACTATAATGGGAAACATGGTACATAGAATATAGTCTGTTAGTACTCCAAAAGGTTGATGTTTCATCTCATGAAGTTCACAATTTGTAATATACAAGATAGGATATTATGAGAATTTACCAACCAGTAGGAATTATATATATTTTTTGTCATTAGATATTATAATATATATTTCAAGTGTAATAGACCTTATTCATTAATATTATCATTAATGAATTCTATAAATAATGATCATATATTTTCTAATTAAAATCATGATTAAATATATTTATTGTGATGGAAGGTATGTTTTGTTTTCTTAATTCAAAAATCATTATTGTATATGTTAAGGAATGACTGGTACCTTCCATCTATATAGATTATCATAATTAATGCCTTTGATTGGAATAAAACATTATCCCAAATAAATCAACATTAACATTCCATTAATGACATTAAGGTTGGTGAATTTATGTTCATTTTGATTAATTAATATGTTGAAAATAATATAATTCAACTGCAGGAGTTGGAATAATTTTTATTCCCTAATAAATAATGTGATCTTTGTGAATTGATGTTCTTTTTAATGCGTTGGATAAATTTTGATACATTTACTAGAATAATGAATAGTATATGATTGAAAATTATAACTATTTATTTCAATTTTATAGGCTTCACATTACTATGAAAATGCATTGTTACTTCTCTTGATGTGTTATTTATAATACCTATAAAATTTTTCTATGAGGGCATGTATGTTATTAATTTTCAAAATATCTGAATCTTTTTTTCAATTACTAGTTCCCCAAAATTTTCTATTGATTTTGAGAATTGATATAGTAACATTTTATTATTAAATTATGGAATATGTAATGAATTTTGGATGACTACCATTAAATAAGGGGAATAATTTATAAGGAAAAATCATTGGGAAATAAAATCTCACTATTTCATCAACCCTAACCCTTCACACATAGGCACACACATCTATTGAATTGTATATATTGGTAGGAGAATAAAATAATAAAACCTATTTTCAAAATTATATTTATTATTACATGTTTGGTTTAAATTTATATATATATTATCTTACGTTTATATTTTTATATATTTTTTAAACATAGTACTGATAATCTATTCATTCTATGCTCTTACTTCATACAATTGTAAAATATAATACTACAAGTCTCGGAGAATTATTAAGAGTTCTATTGGAATTCTGAATAACATTTCCCTCATTATAGAACAATTTACACCAAAATATATGTATCTTAATAATTTATATATTATATTTTTAATGTATTTATTTATTTTTTATTTATTTGTGTCTATATAATTTTATAAAATATATTCTAATAAAAAATAAAATATGTATATCATTTTTTATTATTAATTATATTTCTTAATATGTATATTGTTGTAAAAATTTACAATTTCTCAAATTATATCAACTATATATTATTTCATTAAAATAAATTTTATGAAAAAAAATATATTTTATATGATTTCTACTACATTTATTATTTCAAATAATGTAGATTTTGTTATATGATACTTCTATAAATAAATTATGGTTCCCAAAAATATAATATCATTTTTCATTTCCTCAACATGGATCCCTATATCAATTATATCCACATCTATAATCCTCATACATGTTCCCACATCATTAATTTACGTTAACCAGTATTCAAATTAGTGTTTTAGATTGAATTTATTGTTTACGTTAAATATAAAACATATTTCATCTTCTTTGATGAATTATTAAACTTTTTGTGTTAACATATGTTTTTAATTTGTTTATATCTTAATTAATGTTTCCATCATTTTTTTTGTGTTATTCATCCACCAAAAATGAGGTTTTAATAAAATTCACATTTTCACTTATGTCCTGCCACAATTTATCACCTATAAAAAAAATTAAATTGTCATAGAAATATTTATATAAATAATTTCTTCTGTTCTATGAAATATTATTATATATTTTCAATCAGAATTATTTATTTATGATTATTAAAAAAATTTAGATAAAACATGTTCTATGATTTTATTTTTGAAATTCTTGAAAAAATTTGGTCTTAGAGTTTCATGTTTACAAATTTTTTCATGTGTTCATTTTAATTAAAACATTGTTTTTAGCTATATATTTACCTATATGTGATTTTATGTTTCAATTAAAAAGAGCTAGACCCTTATAGGATTTTTATTTTCCTATATTATAACCACTATTTGAAACGTTTCTCATTTATATTAATTTTCATAACATTGTTTTATAATAGTAATTTACTTATATAAAAATTAAAATTTATATTCTCTTATTTTTAGTAATGAAATTTAGATATAAATAAATATATTTTTATTTGTGAAACATTTATTTTTTTATTAGGTCGGTTGAAAACATATAGATTTTTTTATTACAAAAAAATTGAAAAATAAAAAAAATGAAAACATGAAAATTAGAAAAAGAGATTTATATTGTCATAATCTTTATTTATTCAACCATTTTTATATATTTCATAAAATATAAATATAATGAAAAAATATATTAATAACCCTTAAATAAAATATTATGTTATAATATAAAATTAATTAAATAGAGAATAAAAAACATTAAAAAATTATAATGCTTTTATTAAAATATATATATATATATCTCTTTTTGTGTGTAAATTCTAAAAACAAATCATAATATGTTTAGGATATTTGTGGAAAATGATTTATTTTTGAAATATATAAACATATCATAGGTTTAAAACTAAAAACATTATATAGAGAAGATGGTTTGGTGGTGCTGGTTATGTCTGATGAAAAACCAATTGTCCTAGAAAATTGATTTATCAATGGCCATTAGACTATAGTTATATTCCATATAATGTGGTGTCACTCAGTAGCCATAGATGGATCCTATAACATTATTCCATTATGTCTTCCCTTGTGGGTTACCTTTCCATCATTTCCATCAACAACAACAGTTCCACATTCAATTAAAGATGTCTTTATCACTGATCATTATTATTAATAATGTCATTAGTATAGTTAAAAAAATAATATTATAATTTCATAAAATATATTATTAATTATCTAAATAATTATTAAATTATAATTATTAATAATTTCAAAAATTAAATCAATGTAATGAAATTAACAAAAAATTTAAAATGATATTTATAAATAATTAGTAATAATTAGTAATATAATCACATTTAGTTATATTATTATTAGTTAATTTAAGAATAATAGTATTAAAATACTAAGAATGTTTAGGAACCATCCGTACTCATTAATAATTTTTTTTATTGAAAAAAAATTACAATAAGAAAAAAACATGTGGCCCACAAGATGCCACCCAAACATAAATGTGGAAAGATCAATATCACCCAGAAGAAGAATTGGAAATTCCCAAAAAGTAGAATTGCAAGGCGATTGACCAATGACAAGGACTCTACCTGCGCTCTACTAGAGCTCTGCCCACAAAAAACTATGCCGAACTCACATGCAGGAGATCAATTCCCCACCAAGATCACGAAAACATGAATGATATCACATCACACATCATCGTCAAATACACCTAAAATATCACAGCCGAATATTACCATAGATTTCCGATCTCCTGAACCTGTCAAGCACATAAACCCCTGAATCCCAGGTCTGTCATTCCATAGAATGTATCCATAATCTATCTTCATTACTGTGTTACATCCCTTCATGGCCTCCATGAACCCATTCATGATCATCATCACCGGGTATCACCCGCAACCCACTAGTTTAAAAAACAAAACATCAATTATTTGTGGACATTGATCCCATTCATCCCATTCCAACCAAGAATTTGTCCCTCGATATATATATGGAATATGTTTTAGTAGGCCACACTTTTCGTCACTACCATCGACGACCCTAAAGCTATAATCACACCATATATCTGAAAAAAAATCAGTGGGTAATTCATCTCATTCCACATAGCACCCACAATTATAAATTTGAAAATGGCTAACATTCTCATCATCATTGCATTGAGTGATCTTTGTCCGGATATGGGCACAAACATTTAGTGAGAGAGACTCTTCATTCCTGAAAGAGAATCTTTGAATTCGTTGTTAATAATAATAAAATATTTACCTCTTCTGTCATGTAAATTATATTCTATTTTTTATATTTATGTCTAATAATAATATCATGAATAATAATCATGATGATGAATATAATATTTTTATTATTAAAAATTATTTACATTATTTTCTATATTCTTATAATGTATTAGTATATAATAAAATATATAGATTATATAATACATTTTTAATAATTATATACATATTAATTATTAACATATTAATTATATTATTATTATTATTATTATATTTGATTATTAATTTTATAATAAATTTTTTATATAAATTATATTATTATTAATTATATTTTATATTTTAAAATTTTAATTATTTTTTATTTTATTTAATTTTATTAATAACTTTTCTAGTTAATTTAATAAATATATTATTTACATAATTGATCATATGTTTTAGAGTAATTATTTTATATATTCAATACTATTATTTATATTTAATAATAGTGTAATTCAAAATATTAAATTATAATTAAAAAATTAATAATCAATCATAATAATGTAATTCATAATACATTTACAAAATGGATCAGTCATGGATTTAGTGACAATATCCATGACTCCTAATTTATTAATAGAAAAATAATTCTACAAAGAGGAGAACAGGTCTACCAAGGAAAAATCATCCCATTCCAAAAACAAGAATTAACTTGTTTCAATTCCCACTGATTACCAAATTCAAAGAATATATTCATTTTACCTTTTCATATCATCATGTCCAACATTTCTTGGTGTATTGTGGCCACAAGATTCTCATCATGTGATTATTTATAGATTAATCCATGTTGGGACTAATCCATAACATCAATGAGAGATACTGAAATTATCTTACTTAGTTAGTTTGAAATCAATAATCTAAATTAATTTACATTGTGTTCATTGAAACCAAACACTTGTAGTTCCATATATTAGCAGATTTATTGATGTTGTAAGAAAAACTGATATACCGACTCCTTACCTTGTTCTTTAATAGGCCTTTCTGATTCAATATCATTAGGAGGAATGATATGAATATTATTTTCCCAAGCAGTGACACATTCTTCATTCGAAGACCTACCAAAAACGTTGAATGAATTTCTCATTAGAAAAGAAAAATTGAATGGGTTACTCCAATATAGATTCTTATTTCTTACTAAGAGACCAGTTATAGCATCCCGTCTTTTTATAACATAACATTCATTCCATTACACGGAACTGAGGATCTTTAAGGTTTATTGTCTTGGAAACAAGGAACATAAAACATGAAACAAAAAAAAACATTCTTCTTAAACACTTGAAAGGCTTCTCCTCATGTTCACCCTAGGCTCATTACTGCATCTCGTAACCTGGGGACATACATCAAAAGGAAGGGTGAGCAGAAGGCCCAGCAAGGGAAACAAGTGAAACATTTTACATATGAACTTGAGATACATCAATAAAGTCATGAAAAGAACTTTAAGGCATGAAAATGAAATCATGAGGCATATCATAATAAAAATAAAACTTTTTCATAACTTGAAGATGTGGATACATCATTTAACATAGACAATCATGAACATATCACCAAGGTCCATCCCCAAGGTGTCATTTTAAAATTACCAAGGTTATTCACCAAGGTATCATGAAAATTGTAATCTCTAGTGGTTACATCATTACCCAATGCATTGGAGTGCTATCAGGGCGCACCCTTAAATTTTCCTTTATTATCATGTGAGCCACATATATCATCATCAAACATTTCATAAATAACCCATATAGCATAAAGGAAATGGGTTTCATTTCATAATCATAACTTTTTAAAAACTGCTTTAAAGACATGATCTTTATATCACTTTAAAACCCACAGAAAAGGAAGGTGGGTCTCATGTATGTAAATCCCAGAATTTAAAATTGAACATTTTGGTATATATGTGAATACCCCTTTAGAAGAAAGAGCTTTGAGTATTCACTTAATAAAATAAATGAACTTTCGAAAAAGAGATAGACATTTTGAGACAGAAATTCTGCAGCATAACGGCAATGTTCTGAGGTTTTAGAAGACATTAAAAGAGAGGTAAAATGGGTAAAACATTCATAAATGACCCATAAAATAGTACATGGACAGAATAAGAAGGTTACATGATCATGGTAATGAAATTTCAAGGACATACCATTTGAAATGAAAAACATGGAAGGAAGAAAAAAATTAGATTTCTCTTATAAAAGTTCGGCAGCCTAACGGCGTTACTTAAACATCAACAAAAATGATTTGAAAAGATCATATAGGGTCTCTCATCATGTGAACATAAGAGTTCAGTATGATAGATATATAGATAATTCCCCAACATAACAAAAATTAACTTGGAATAATTGACATGAAAGTAGAACTTCAAAACGAGAAGGGTGAAGAACCACTTAAAAATTCGGCAGCCTAACGACGCCACTTAAAACATCAAAATACTGAATAGAAGAGATCAAATGGGGTCTCTAATCATATGAACATAAGAGTCCAGTATGATATATATAGAGATCATACCCCAATATAACAAAAAGGAACTTGAAATAATTGACATGAAAGTAGAACTTCAAAACGAGAAGGGTGAAGAACCACTTAAAAATTCGGCAGCCTAACGACGCCACTTAAAACTTCAAAATACTGAATTGAAGAGATCAAATGGGGTCTCTCATAATATGAAAATATGAGTCCAGTATGATATATATAGAGATCATACCCCAATATAACAAAAAGGAACTTGAAATAATTGACATGAAAGTAGAACTTCAAAACGAGAAGGGTGAACAACCACTTAAAAATTGGGCAGCCTAACAGCACCACTTAAAACATCAAAATACTGAATTGAAGCGATCAAATGTGGTCTCTTATCATATGATCATAAAATATCAGTATGATAATTTAGATATAATACCCCAACATAATAAAAAGGAACATGAAAGACTTGAATGAAAATAGAACTTGAAAATGAGGAAGGTGAAAAAATCCCTTAAAAATTCGGCAGCCTAACGGCGCCACTTAAACATTCATAAAACGAATTGATGAGAGAAAGGGGGGGTCTCTCATCGTATGAACATGAAATAGGCAGTAGGATGAATAAAAGTACATCCTTCAACATAAGAACATGGAGTATAAAAGAAATGACATAAAAGAGATTACTTGAAAAGAAAGAGAGAGGTCGGATCCCTTACCTTAAAATGTAACTCTTAAACCTCAAAGGTTGGGACCTTGAGGGCTTGGGGGCACCTTGGGAGGACTCCTTGGGAGGTAATGAGACCAGAAATTCGTTGGGAATGAGTGGGGAGTCGAATGGATGAGAGGAGGGCTTGGTATTTATAGGGAAAGTGAGGCGGCAAGGCATTAATGGCCAAGGGACACCTCACATGTGCTTTTCTCAAACCCATGTGCTCTCCCTTGGCATTTATCATGGAGTTAGGCCACATGGGGCCCCCAAAACAATAATTCATCACCCTTGGCCGGCCAAACCTTAAAATATATCATGACATCATCATGACACACTTATGATGTCATTAAACATATCGAAACCCTAAAACTGCATTTTTACTATTCACTGAAAAAATCATCTTTCTCAGAAAAATCTCAAACATCCACCTTAACTAAATATCAATGCTCCGATTTCAAAAATGAACTCCATTTTATAAAAATAATTTTCTAAATATTTTTAATTTTATTTTTAAATAAATACACTATTCACCGAATATTCATTTTTTTCAGAAAAATCCCCAAAAATTACAATAACATAATATCAATGCTCTGAGTTCAAAAATAGTCATTTTTATAAAAATAATTTTCTAATTATTTTTAATTAAATTTTTAATTAAAAAACACTATTCATCCGAAAAAACTAATACTTGAATAATAATTTATGAAACCATTATTTAACCATTTTATTGAATCACACTACTTAATCAAAGTGCCTAGCTTATTTTAATACTTTATTTAAGTGAGATTACTAATCCATTTGGACACATTATTAATCCTAATCATAAAATCACTATTCATAATTTACTATTCATCAAAAATCAAGTTGATCTTATTAGACTCTAAATTTAGTACTGAACATAATTGCAGAAGACAATTTTTTGAAAATCATTACACATTTTTAATTATTTAGGGTTTACATAAACATATTTAAAATATCCTTTTTCTAAAATTCATCAAAAATTTGCATACTAAATTTATCCGGTCATTTGAAAATTCATAAAAGAAATTGAAATTTTATTTAAAACAAAGGATTACACAAGACAGTTACGGTCTCCTTACATAGCCCCTTATCACACCAGCATATGACCTAAGTGTAAGGTGTGCTAAGGTGAGATAATCCGAGGGAGGCTCGGCCAACATCGCATGAGTAGTAATTTCTCTCAGTTTGAACTTCTCGCGAAGGCGATCCCGTTCTAGCTTTATACGATGAAGTTCAACTTGGGTTTGGTCCAGAGCAAAGTCCAGTGGTGCTACCTCCTTCCCAAGTTCTGTTAGATGGGCTTTGATCGGTCCAAGACTACTGGGTGAGGCCATCAAATCTTCTTTCTATATTAATTAACCAAGATTTCTTGTATTTAGAGACAATAGTCAAAATGTTTAGTTTCCAGCGGTCATATTGACCAATGGTCAAATAACAGTCAAAACCCAACAGTCTCATTTTAATTATACTCATGTTACCAAATGAATCATTTTTGTTGAGTATAACAATAACACATAAAATTAGGAAACAAAATTTATTTAAAAATTCCGGGTCGTTACAATCTTCCCCCCTTAAAAAATTGCGTCCTCACAATTTTAAAATTTGTTTTTGAAATTTCATTGAAAGTCCCACATCGGAAAAGGAGTCAGTAAAACTATTACTTTAAAATAAATAAAGGGAAGTACAAAGGTCACCCGAGTTAACCCACACTAGGGTCCCATGTAGGAAAACATGGACATGGAGGAGAAAACAAAGGGTCAAGTTCTGAGGGAGAGTGATAGAGAACATGATTAGGAGAAAGTTAACCATGAGAAAATCCCAAACATATGATGTGTGTAAACGGTCTTTGATTACCTAGTAGGAAACGTAAACCAACAACATTTTTGTTTTACGTTTCTTTTCATAATTTTGAGGAATTCATTTACTACATAGAACAAAAACATAAGAAAATATACCTACCTTCAAGTAGAGTTTCATCCTTTAACAAGTCCCTACCAACACTAATCTTTTCTCCAAATGATGAGAATTCAAAAACACTTGGTCTCATAAAAGCACAAGAATCATCTTCTATTGAATCACATAATCTAATAAAGATTAACTATCTATTTCTTCTATCTTTAAACATTATCCCAAAAACAAAAAGGTTAAGGTTAAACAACTCTTCAAAAAGAAAGAATACCATAGGAATGGAAACTACTTTTAAATCGTCAAAGTTCCATGGTACTACCCAAAGTTTATCATAGACCATTCCATAAATAACGGTCCTTAAAATTCCTCAAAACAAACCAAACTAAGATTGAAACCCAAATACAAGAAGGATTTGATAACATAGTCTTCCAAAACAACTTCATTGTTCATCTCCAGACAACATCAACCACTCCTAGCATCTTATAAAAAAAGTAGCTAACCTAAACATATTTTACCCAAGATAGGTTAGTCATTCCCATAAGTAACCTAAATTACTATAAGTTCACCTTAAATTCATCGATTCTTCAAAATATAAGTCAACCTTACTCCTCAATGAAAATAACGTAGTAATCTATTTACCTCGATCAAATATGGTTCCCAAAATAATGATCGTCTTCCAAAATAATAATCATATTTTAATCCCCTAATCATCCCTGTCATATTAATACGAAAATCATCGCATTTCCTATCAAATTGGTTGTCGGAACATGTTCTTCCATTTCCCACCATTAACTAAGAAGAGAAAGCATAATTAGGGGCTTAAGTACTTAGCTAATAATCATGAAAAGGAACTGAAAGCATATAAGGATAACCTGTATATGAAAGGTATACCCTAGCTTGTGATCTCCTAGGTTCCCATCTAGGTTATGAATGATCATATATTCTTATGTGAACCTTTATTTTATTTTATCTTTTTTCCTTTAACAATGGTTCATACCAAGATTATGAATTTACCAAAGCATATCCCCCGGGAGTGTCGTAACCAAGAGTGCAGCAAGGACCGTTATCGTGTACCAGTTCCCGTTCGAGTCTAGCTCAAAGCGGTGTGTTCGGGTTTTACCCCTATGTACATCTGTGCCAGAGACACCTCTACCTGCTCGTATCCAGACAGGGATGTATTTTCTTGGCAACCCCTTTCTCAATACTCACCAAAATACCAGGAAGATTTCCTATATTAAACTTTTCTATAGGGTTCTTCCTAGAGTTTTCATATCCTAATTTCCACAAATAACTAAACCATCCTTTGATACCAACTATAGCATCCCGTCTTTTTATAACATAACTTTCATTCCATTACACGGAACTGAGGATCTTTAAGGTTTAGTGTCTTGGAAACAAGGAACATAAAACATGAAACAAAAAAAAACATTCTTCTTAAACACTTGAAAGGATTCTCCTCATTTTCACCCTAGGCGCATTACTGCATCTCATAACCTGGGGACATACATAAAAAGGAAGGGTGAGCAGAAGGCCCAGCAAGGGAAACAAGTGAAACATTTTACATATGAACTTGAGATACATCAATAAAGTCATGAAAAGAACTTTAAGGCATGAAAATGAAATCATGAGGCATATCATAATAAAAATAAAACTTTTTCATAACTTGAAGATGTGGCTACATCATTTAACATAGACAATCATGAACATATCACCAAGGTCCATCCCCAAGATGTCATTTTAAAATTACCAAGGTTATTCACCAAGGTATCGTGAAAATTTTAATCTCTAGTGGTTACATCATTACCCAATGCATTGGAGCGCTATAAGGGCGCACCCTTAAATTTGCCTTTATTATCATGTGAGCCACATATATCATCATCAAACATTTCATAAATAACCCATATAGCATAAAGGAAATGGGTTTCATTTCATAATCATAACTTTTTAAAAACTGCTTTAAAGACATGATCTTTATATCACTTTAAAACCCACAGAAAAAGAAGGTGGGTCTCTTGTATGTAAATACAACAATTTAAAATAGAACATTTTGGTATATATGTGAATACCCCTTTATAAGAAAGATCTTTGAGTATTCACTTAATAAAATAAAAGAACTTTAGAAAAAGAGATAGACATTTTGAGACAGAAATTCTGCAGCATAACGGCAATGTTCCGAGGTTTTAGAAGACATTAAAAGAGAGGTAAAATGGGTCAAACATTCATAAATGACCCATAAAATAATACATGGACAGAATAAGAAGGATACATGATCATGGTAATGAAATTTCAAGGACATACCATTTGAAATGAAAAACATGGAAGGAAGAAAAAAATTAGATTTCTCTTATGAAAGTTCGGCAGCCTAATGGCGTTACTTAAACATCAACAAAAATGATTTGAAAAGATCAAATAGGGTCTCTCATCATGTGAAAATAAGAGTTCAGTATGATAGATATAGAGATAATTCCCCAACATAAAAAAAGTAACTTGAAATAATTGACATGAAAGTAGAACTTCAAAACGAGAAGGGTGAAGAACCACTTAAAAATTCGGCAGCCTAACGGCGCCACTTAAAACATCAAAATACTGAATTGAAGAGATCAAATGGGGAATCTCATCATATGAAAATAAGAGTCCAGTATTATATATATAGAGATCATACCCCAATATAACAAAAAGGAACTTGAAATAATTGACATGAAAGTAGAACTTCAAAACGAGAAGGGTGAAGAACCACTTAAATATTCGGCAGCCTAACGACACCACTTAAAACATCAAAATACTGAATTGAAGAGATCAAATGGGGTCTCTCATCATATGAACATAAGAGTCCATTATGATATATATATAGATCATACCCCAATATAACAAAAAGGAACTTGAAATAATTGACATGAAAGTAGAACTTCAAAACGAGAAGGGTGAAGAACCACTTAAAAATTCGGCAGCCTAACGGCGCCACTTACAACTTCAAAATACTGAATTGAAGTGATCAAATGGGGTCTCTCATCATATGATCAGAAAATATCAGTATGATAATTTAGAGATCATAACCCAACATAATAAAAATGAACATGAAAGACTTGAATGAAAATAGAACTTGAAAATGAGGAAGGTGAAAGAATCCCTTAAAAACTCGGCAGCCTAACGGCGCCACTTAAACATTCTTAAAACGAATTGATGAGAGCAAGGGGGGGTCTTTCATCTTATGAACATGAAATAGGCAGTAGGATTAATAAAAGAACATCCTACAACATAAGAACATGGAGTATAAAAGAAATGACATAAAAGAGATTACTTGAAAAGAAAGAGAGAGGTCGGATCCCTTACCTTAAAATGTAACTCTTAAACCTCAATGGTTGGGACCTTGATGGCTTGGGGGCACCTTGGTAGGACTCCTTGGGAGGTAATGAGACCAGAAATAATTTGGGAATGAGTGGGGAGTCGAATGGATGAGAGGAGGGATTGGTATTTATAGGGAAAGTGAGGGGACAAGGCATTAATGGCCAAGGGACACCTCACATGTGCTTTTCTCAAACCTATGTGCTCTCCCTTGGCATTTATCATGGAGTTAGGCCACATGGGGCCCCCAAAACAATAATTCATCACCCTTGTCCGGACAACCCTTAAACGATCTCATGACATCATCATGACACAATTATGATGTCATTAAACATATCGAAACCCTAAAACTGCATTTTTACTATTCACTGAAAAATTCATCTTTCTCAGAAAAATCTCAAACTTTCACCTTAACTAAATATCAATGCTCCGATTTCAAAAATGAACTCCATTTTATAAAAATAATTTTCTAAATATTTTTAATTTTATTTTTAAATAAATACACTATTCACCGAAAAATAATTTTTTTCAGAAAAATCTCCAAAAATTACCATAACAGAATATCGATTCTCTGAGTTCAAAAATAAAGTCATTTTTATAAAAATAATTTTCTAATTATTTTTAAATAAATTTTTAATTAAATACACTATTCATCCTAAAAAACTAATACTTGAATAATAATTTATGAAACCGTTATTTAACCCTTTTATTGAATCACATTACTTAATCAAAGTGCCTAGCTTATTTTAATACTTTCTTTAAGTGAGATTAATAATCCATTTGGACACATTATTAATCCTAATCATAAAATAACTATTCATAATTTACTATTCATCAAAAATCATGTTGATCTTATTAGACTCTAAATTTAGTACTGAACATAATTGCAGAAGACCATTTTTTGAAATCATTACACATTTTTAATTATTTAGGGTTTACATAAACATATTTAAAATATACATTTTCTAAAATTCATCAAAAATTTGAATACTATATTTATCTGGTCATTTGAAAATTCATAAAAGAAATCGAAATTTTATTTAAAACAAAGGATTGCGCAAGAAAGTTACGGTCTCCTTACATATCCCCTTATCACACCAGCATAGGACCTAAGTGTAAGGTGTGCTAAGGTGAGAGAATCTGAGGGAGGCTCGGCCAACATAGAAGATGTCTTTAGAAATTTAGTTAAATACACACATGCCATAGATTTATGGGGGCAACAGAGGGAATCACTCTTCATTGAAAAATAGTTTCTAATATTTAAGCATTGAAACATATTATACACATGTACATGACCAATATATGCCTGCATTTATTGATCAATAATAACCAAATAAATTGTATTCTTTTATAATCCATGCATAATGTCATCATATAGTTCATTTATAGTATATACATGCATCACAAAAAAATGCCCAGCACCCTCTTGCAGTTATGCTATTAGTTCAGTAGCAAAAATGATATTAAATGGTATGACCACCAGATAATAGTGGGATGCATCCATAATTCTTCCTTTCATAGGAATTAAAGATGATACAAGTCCGTGCAATTTATTTTTCCCTATATTATCCCCAATATTATTTAATTTCTATTATTTCAAAAACTATGAATAAATAAATATTTGTACATGAACATCCAAATAAAATGAATCTCCTACAAGGAAACATTCAAATGTTTCAACATATTTAAGAATCTATTATGTAATTCAACCCCATACAACTTCAACCCAACTATCATCTGAGCATTATCTCCCACGCCTTCCACATGATGAGGTGGTCCACCCCTGCAAGCATCTAGACAACAGTGACATTTCCTCCATGAGGCTCCCTATCCATTAAAATGGGTACCATAGACCCATGATATGAAACATCAAAAAAAAAGAAGATCTAACAACATGAGCATTAGCAGGTTCCACAAAATATTTGGAATTATTCATGAATATATTTTTTCCAATGTGGATGGAATTATTCCCCACCAACCTATCCACATTCTCCTCTATATTGAGATTACATTTTCAATTGAGTGTCCAGATTTGTTATATGAAGAACAATGTAGATTCTAGAGACATCATTATGAAGAGTGGCCAATGTCGGATAAGCAACCAAAAAATTCATGTAGACACTAAAAATAAATTGAATGTTAATGCATGAAGGTAACTACAATCAAAATATTGTTTCAAAAAGTTCATGGAACAGATAAATCTCAACATAAATTTTGTCATAGTAAATATATCATGCTTGCTCAGTACCTTTAAAATATTAATGATTGTCCCGAATATATAGGCAACATCCCAAGATATTTTTGAGTCCCAAAAAATTCATTTCAGGCCCCTAACTCGGATCCTTGTTTTAGTGAGTGATCTTATAAGAACATATAGATCACATTGTTGATCCTATTCATTAATTATGTATAACCTAAGATTGAGTGATACCATGCCATATCTCATGGAATATAACATGATCTCCTTCGAATGAAAAATAATTGAATGAATCCCTCACCTATTGAAATCATTCAAAAATCAAGAAATCCCTATCAATGATGAATCTGTATCCTTATATCATCCAGTTTCCTTCAATTACTATTCCTAGATTCTGAAGGATGATCTTGGATAGTGAATTTTTATTCATCAATATAGTCATAACGAAATTTACGGTTTGCTTCTACATAGGCAATGGGTCCATTATTTTTAATAATTTTATCCAAGTCACTATGAGGATCTTAAAAACACATATTATTTATACACAATAAAATTCACCTATATGAAAGAGATTAATGTTTCCTGCATGTATCATTGAATATGTATAAATTATTGAGTATAAATATAACTGAAATTAAAACATTTAACCCTAACTAATCATATAAAAAATAAATGAAAATAAAAATACACTAATAAAACTATTTGAAAATATTATCAATGGACAAAAATATTATTGTTTCAAAACATACACTACTACAAAATATGATTTTAATAGTGATAAAAATGGCCTTAATTAGTGAAAAAGAAGAGATGACTACTAGATATAGATAAAAATATGAAGCATTTTATCATCACTAAAAATTGCTTCTAAATGGGCCAATTATTAAATGAATAACAAGAACTAATAAAGGAGAATTTATCAATTCTTTTGGAAGAACAGATAAAATAAAACATTTATTTGTTCTTATAGATGCTCTGATAAAGGCTAATATTACTAGAGAAAAAAATATAATTGATAATGGAACCATTTATCTGATTTTTTCCTAGAACAGATAAAGGATCCCTTTATTAGTGCTTCCAAAATTGTTAAAAATAACCCCTTTATCAGCACTTCTATAGTCAATGATAATTTTCCATGCTATAGTGTTTTGTTACTACACAATTTTCACCAAAAAACAATTAAATTAGAAAATTGAAGGAAAAACACAATAATTTAAATGAAAGAAAATTTACAACACAAATAAACGAGAAACACTATATTTTTAACGATTAATATAATGGTTTATACAATTAAATTTTTTCAAATTGTTAGATTCATTAAAAACACCAATTCTCTATTGTATTTGGGTCATAATAAATTCCCTAGAAAAAAACACTCTAGTCAACGTAAACCATCTGTATGATATTAATAAAATAAATAAATTAATTAATATAATTTTTAATTTTATACTATTCTGTGAGTAAAACCTAGAACACAATGTATCCAATTGAGTAACCTTTAAGTCTCGAATGTCACACTATTTCTTTTTCTTCTTCAACTATTATCTCTTTAAAAATTTACAAAATAATCATTTGATAAAAATCATAAGGAAATGAATTATGGAATTATAGATAAATGGATTTGAAATCAATCTAGCCTCATTTCTCTCAATTTTTCCCATGTGATGCATGTTATAAATTAAAATGGAAATTATATATTTAAAAGACCCAACTAGAGTCATACTGATAACAACATGATTTAGATTTCGGTCTGGATAATTCATACACTTATCAAATGACATGTGTATAGTTTACATAATGTATCAAAATAATATTAATGGTTATTCTTGGTTTTGACTACATCAAATTCCTTTTAATTGAAATGTCATTTTTATCATGAATCACATACTTTGATACACACTGATAACATAGTGAATCTTTTTGATGTGATACCAATAACTAAAAAAAATGATTTATGAATCGAATTACTAAATTATCAAGAAAATACAATAATGTTTTCTAATTATTTTGGGACTGACATATTTTGAACAAAAATATCTATTTCAATTGATAAGAGATTCATTGAATTATACTAAAAAATTATATAGTGGATTGTGTTTCATATGATTCTTACATGTCACAGATGACATAGGGATTTCTCGGTAAATTATCAATTTAATCATAACAAATTTTCATTGTTTTGAGTAGGCCTTTTTTCATTTTTTCCAAAATTGATGTCAATTTTACAAAAAAGATGCATTGAGAGTTATATTATTCACATTGTGCATTGAATTGAGGATAGGATAATTAATAAAACTAGAATATTTTGTGTAGATAATATTTTTTATGTATCAAGACAATCTTATTTTGTTTTCACTATATTGAGTATGAAACATATCCTCTTTAATAAAATATAATTTTAAACTAAAAACATGCACATTGATTTATTATACTCACATTTCCTGTTAGTCAAACAAGGGAGTAATTCATAATATTAAAAATTGACTTATGAATATATTTATAATTATAACAAGAAAATATTATTATGTTTCCTTTGATTTTAGTGAGTTACAATTTGAATACAATAATATCAATTTATAAGTAATAATAAATGATATGAGTCATATTATGAATATTGTGTATTAGAATGAGGTTGGAATGATTTCTAATCACCACGAATGACATGTATATTATTTCTATAAATTATCAATACAATTTGAATGCATTTTAATATTTTTTTCAAAGGTCATTTGTCCTTCAAAAAAAATTGTTTTAAATTTTAAATTAAAAGGCCCACCTTGAGTCATTCTAGTCAAATTTTAAATCGGATTGAGGTAAGGTTCATTCAAACATATCTCAATTAACATATGAATAATTATCCTAATTCATCAACACAATAATAATTTTTTTCATAGTTTTTATTATGTAGCATTCTTTTATACTAAAATGTAATTTTAAATAGGAAACACACACATCGACTCATATCGAACATATTTTTTATCGGTTTTTTGTGAGAGAGATTAACATATGTAAAAAATGACTTCTGAATCTTTTCAATAATTTAACAAGAAAATCTATATATACCTTCTCTATTACCGGTAAGTGAAACATCATGATATAAAAATGTATACTTTAAACTAACAACAAACACATTGAGTCATATCGGGAACATGATGTGTCATATTGAGGTTAAACTATTTCCTACTATCACAATTGACATATAGATAACTAACATAATGTTTAAAAATGATTTGAATGTGTTTTATAGATTTTAAATGTTTAATGGACCTTTTTTACTAAAATTGATGTAAATTTTATATAAAAGTATGTGGTCATAGTCATAGTAGTCACACTGTGTGTCAAATTTAGGTGAAGAAAATTTCTAAATGTCACAAATTAATTATGGATATTTTTCCTAATTATTTAATACAATATGCATGATCTTTTATAATTTTTTAGTATGTAACATTTTTTTTTCTAAAATTCCATTTTAAAATTAAAACACTCACATTGAAACATAATGATCAGATAGCTTTTCTGGTAGATGTTAGACCAATTACAGAACATTTAAAATGATGTATTATTAATTATTATTAATTATCAAGAAAATCATAACATGTTTTTCTTTTTTTTGAGTGACACTTATAGAGTTAAAAAGATGAATTTAAAGTGATAAAGGACACTTTCAATCATATTGGGAACCTCGTGTATTAGATGAGGTGAGACTCATAACTACATTTCAATAATTCATTATGGAATGTTACCCTAACGTATTAACCCCATATGTATTTGATCACTCTATTATGATTAGGGAAGTAGTAATTTTTACTAAAAGTTATGTCAATTTTATACAAAAGGTGAAAATGTAGTCATACCAGTCAGACCATGCATCATGATGAGGATACAATAGATCTGGCATAACTAAAATTAATTAAGGATCCTTTTCATGAAATATCAAAACAATCCATTTTTTTCTTCTTTATGAAATTACATGACTTTTCAACTAATGTATCATTTTATATTGAAAAGACACCACTTGACCCATACCAATCGCATCGTGTATCAGTTTGATGTGAAAAAAATTAAAAAAGATAAAAATTTACTTATGTATAATTCATCAAAACTATCATGAAAATCTATGTGCATTTAATGATTTCCAATGAGTGACAATTTTTCAAAAACAAAATGCATATTTTAACCTTATAACAGACTCTTCATGGTATATTGGAATCATCGTGTACCATATTTGGAGGAGGGTGATTAATAAAAATCACAAATGACTTATGGGTCATTTTCATAATGTATCAAAATATTGAGAATATGATTTCATTGTTTTGGGAATATCTGTAGTTTTTTCTTCTAAAATTAATGTCAATTGTAATTAAAAAGAATCTCTTTGAGTAATATTGGTCAAATTGTGAGTCATATTGATGTGAGGAAAATTATAACTATCTCAATGACTCAATGAAAATACTATGTGACAATGTTACCATGATTTTCATTGCCTAAATTTTTTTAATTAAATAATTTTTATATTGACTCGATCTTCATTGTTGAAAACGGATTCTCATTGTAAAAATAATAAAATGTAGAGGAAGCTCATGTACCCACTAAATCATGAGAGGTCAACATAATGGGAACACGATATTACTATACTATTATATATTACATCAATTCCAATGGTTTAAGGTTACTAACATTGTATCTTTGTGAAGTGTTGGACGTTCTACTATGAAAGGAAATAGAAATCGTGGAAACATTGGAGGAATGATAAATTTTATGTCTTTTGAGGTTTGTTTTAGATAGTTGAAATCATAATATGAATTCCAAAAAGGCCAACTAAAAACACTAATAAAGTATTAAAAAATACTGTTATGGAAATTAACATATGAATAGTAGATAGAAAAATTCCAAAATAAATTAAATAACTTATAGTAATTAACATTTTTTGGATGGTAGTATGTGTTCTTGACCCATTTATTTTTTCATTAACATAGTTGTAGTCTCATACTATAATATCTCATTAGAATTAGATGTTTTGAGAAAACCACCACTACTCAATTAAATTAATCCACATATAAAAGAATAATATTATTATATGTGTTATACAAAAAATTAACAAATTATTCATTACTGTTAATCAATAAATTAATTATATGTATATTGATTTTATAATTAAATCATTAGGATTACCTGTATTATTGAGTAGTTAAGGGAATATGAAGGAATGTGATAAATTCTCACACTGAATGTGTGAAATTGTATCGAGGGAGAAGATGACTATGGATTGTTTTGTGCATAATGGCATGATTGATGGACAAACCACCCCAAAACGAACATAAAATCAAACATGTACATGAAAATAATTCTTATGTGATTAATACTAAATAGAAATAAAATGATATAAATTTGAAAATATTAATTTATTATATTGAAAAATATTTTTCGTTGAAAATATCAAAATTAACTATATGATTAAGTAGAGGTGGAATTGATGATCATTTGAAAAGGTTATAGGAGAAGGATAAATAGGAGAGATTTTGATTCTTTTGCTCATGATCCTAGAATAGAACATTTTGGGCCTATAGAATAGTACCAGACACTAACTACTATTTCTTCTATTCACGAGGGTAATGTGATGATCTATCCAAAATTAATTAATCATTCTGTCAATGGAAAAGGTGAGAAGGATAAACTAAAGTGTTGTGAATAGGAAAAGATTATTGCTTCTACATGTTATGATGGTGTTGTCCTATTTCATCCTATTTTAGTTAATGATGATTCTGTAATTAAAAAAATGGAGTATAATTTCATGGTGTTTAATGTAAGGACACTGAAAACTTATAGGAAAATTTTTTATCTAAAAAAAACTATCTCTATTAAGGAAAAAACATTTTTCTCATTATGGGGATGATATGAGAGAGATTGGTCACTCTACCTGGAACACCTATGTTGTTATGATTTCTGAGTTGGCTAAATATGAGAAGGTTTTGGAGTCTAATAATTATGTTCCTGGTAATTTTGTTTTCAATGTTTAATGTAATGTTATTTATACCTTTTATTGGCCAACAAATCATTACACCATCTTCTCATCATCATGCACTTAAAGTGCATATTACTTTTGGGATGTTCTCATTTAATTGGTGTAAAGATGATGGTCAATTCCCACAAGTACCTTCTTATAATGAATTTAAGAAAAATGCAAATTTTCCATGTATATATTGAGATTATTAAATCATTGAATAAATTCATCCCATTGAATGAATTTTTTTTTCAGGTTACACTGAAGGTCTTCAGAATGAGGAAGTCACTCTTTCTGAATGTGACATGCCCATTTATCAACCCAATATAGTGCGGTAGCCACTATATCAACAATTGAAATAGATGTCCTTGGTCATGATATAAACATATTAGGAAAGGTAAACAAAAAAAATTAGTAAGATATATAAGCCTGGAAAGAATCAACAACAAGGAGGACCCTGGAAAAGTCATTGTATCACTTCACCAATGGGGATTTTTATATCGTAATTCCCAATTGATTGGGAATTCTCCCATGTTCATGTTTATTAGGAAATTAAAATTTTCAAATAAACATATTTGTCAAATCATTGTATAACCAAAAATAACATTTGATAAATGGAATGTCATCAAGTGGTCTGAAACATAGTTATTCATTTGTTTCTCCCCTCAACAATCAAGATGGAGAGGAAGATATTTGGGTTCTAAAGAATTATTGGACATCACTAATATTTTACTTTCATGATAAATAGTCAATAACTATCTCTTTGGGGATTAAATTCATATAAATTTCAGTTACATAGTCTATGATTTTAACTTGAATATAATAAGAAGGTATATTTGGATTGGTCTGGAAAAACAATCTTGAAATATGGGACATATTTCGATTATTCTTGGTGATATTAATATGTGTTAGTACCAGTGGTGATGAATACATATAAATTCAATAGGATGGGTTTTCAATAATTTAATTCATATATTGAAAAAATAATTATATTAATGGATATATTATAACCCTTATTATGTATCATAAAGTTAATTATTTTATTCTTAATGATATATCAATATATATTTACCAGTCAACATCCTAAAATTTTAAATTAAAAAATTCATAGATTATGAAACCAATATATATGGATATAATCACGAATGCATGAATTGTTACTGTTTCTGGTATAAATCTCCATATTCACTATGTGATTGTAAATAATGTAATGGGAATTCATAAAGAACATAGAAAAGATTTTTTATTAAACATTGATCATGATATTAAAAAGGATGAAAATCATCAACTTCAATTTCAATTGAATAATTATAATAAAAACGATCGTTATAGGGAAGAGATGAGTTCACATTAAAAATTCAATTTTAAACACTCTCTTAAGGGAAATATTTTTAGATGATAATAAAATATCATTTAGTTGGTGGAGGGGGATAAAAAATTAATACTTTTGCATTCCTTGTAGATGGAGAATAAGTAAAAAAGGGGACTCACAACCATAAAAATAAAAGGGGAATTATTTACTTATGAGAAAAAAATATCTAATGTGGATATCAAATATTATGAGGTTCCGTATACAGTTAATGTTGTTGATAATACCCAAAAATGGTTAACTATTTCACTCTTACAAATAATTATGTTAAGAAAATATTTCTTACTCAAGTACCTAGTGAGAAGGAAATTAATGTGGCTCAATTTTATTTGATTATTGATAGTGTTTCCGGTCCAGATGTTTTCAATAATAACATTATTATGTAATTCGGGGAATTTATATATATTGAGATATATGATTTGGTTGGATAATTGTTTAACCATGGATCATGGACATATTGATTGAATTCTTTTTTCATTTCTATGATTCTAAAAACATAGAATGCTCAGATATGAATTATTTTATGATTGTGATGATTCATAACATTATTTAAATGATATTAAAAAAGATATAGGCTTCAATAATGGGATTAATTTCCATGGGTTTCATTATAAACAATCTATTTGGTATTTTAGCTTGAATTAATAATATAAATTTCGTTATATTACATTAGAGTGTGTCAATATTTTTCTAAATACACTGAATTATTTGAATGTGGATCCTAAGATTGACATTTCAATTGTTTTGGAAACAATAAGGTGGTGTTTCATCTTTGACACTATGATATTTCATGGGTTTTCCAATGATTTTAGAATGTTGATCAAATTTGTAATAAAATGTTTTTGGCTCTTTGTGATGGACAATGTGTCACCTAGTGGTTTTTTTAACATTCTAGTGGAGTGAGATGTAGGGATCCATAATTTGTTCTTATATTTTATCTTATTGAAGACTACTTGAGTAATTTCTTAATTAATAATTTGAATTGTGGATTATATCATCAAATAAAAGTCGGAATATCTCGCTTTACACCTTCATAACTTTTATATGATGATGATATTGTTTTATTTGAAAAACATATTAAACTAATCTATCTGAATTTAATGATATTTTTTGTAACTATGAAAAATTTTATGATCATGTGATTAATTGTAATAAATCATATATGATATTTTTTGAAGGGGTCCCAATTTCTACGAAAAATAATGTAGCATGAAATTTTTGTGTAATATAAGGGAATGTTCTCTTCAAATATCATGGTGTACCACGTTTTGTGGTACTATTAAAATATTTCACAAGTAGAATGTCTGATTTTGGATTACAAATCAAATGAAGACATGGAATTTAATAAAACATGTATCATGCACTGAGTGTATTCATTGTTAATTATATAATCACTTAAAAGTTTCAATATAAATATCTATATATATAAGGCTTAGAATATTTTTAATAGAGATGCGTTTTTTGATTTGGAACATTGTATGGACTTGTTCTATTCATGATTGGAAACTTATAACAATATCATGGAAGGATTGTGATAAACATGTGGATATGGTGGAAATTGTAAACAAAGATCACATGTTTTTAAATAAAAAAATCATAAAAATATCACCCAGAATATTCATCCATCCAATGAATCATCTAAGGAATTTTTTGTGGATCATTTTATTAATAAACATTATAATCGATACTTCTTGTATGTCCCATCATAGTCCAGACCTACTATTATGCATTCATATACTATGATCTTTCCATGTTAAAAATGGGCAGTATCCAAGTGATATTCTCAAAATATTTGGACATATACTTGGCTATCATAGATTATAACATTCAAAGATGAAATCTGTAATCATTTAAAAATTATATTTTTTTAATGTTTTCATATATGACATATGACCACATTATCTCATGCTGGATTATGATAGATAAAAATATAATGATATAGACATTATCATTTTTAATCCATATATATATGGAACATTCATTTCATGTAATTTTAATAGGCTTAAAAGTGATGTTTTATTATTTTTCTTCCCTCTTGGTTTTCTATTGACAAAATTCCGGCCATTTTACCTACTACAAATTTTCTCATTTATGGTATTTATAGAAGGAACCTTCATCTGTAGTTGATTTTGAAACATACAATAACTAGAATTGTGATAGTCTTATTTCACTACATGAATGCACATGAGTCCCTTGATCACGTTTTTGTCTCTTTCTATTTTACATGAAGGTTATAGATATATGTTGAAGATGTGTTTTTTTTTTAAAACACACACCCTCCATCACTAAACATCTTAGGTTGTCAATCATCCAAACATGATGTTGTGACTAGGTGTAGGTATTATTATTATCTAATAAAACCTCTATTATTTCCATTATAAGGAGAGAATGGAATTCTAGGGATTTTGACGATAAATTCATACCATTACATGCTTCAATTAGTGAAATACATATATATGTTATTATTTATTAAAAGTGAAAAATGTTAAATAAGAAGAATGAGCATTCTGACCTTATTATTTTGTGATCTTTTGATATTTTTGGTACGATTAAAAAGACTTTGGTTGCTTAATATTTCTAGTGGATTCCCCCCATCCAAGAACAGATAATTTTCAATGTGGATGGTAAACATCATGTGCACCATGTACTTCTGTTGTGGTGGAATATTTAACACCTATAGAGTCTTTGATAAATTTTGTTAATAACACATCCTTGAGGGAATCATAGTAATTGAATTTGATTTGTGGTCCATGATAAGTTCTTTCATGTATGGTGTAAATTTCATTAGCATGAATTGTTGATTGAATCACATTCAGAAGTCAAAGTTTGAAATCATATAATTCAGTCTCAAATTCATCAATGGAATATGTTTCCATCATGAATTTATTTTATTAGTCTTATGAGAAACCATGAATTTGGTTTCACAGATGTCTATGTAGAAGAAAATCACTTTTTAGATTCCCTTTCTTATGGATGAATTATAGGGAACAATTCTAGATGGTTATTTGTGGTACTTTCTTTCTGGAATTGCATCAAATAGATGCACACGAAGATATGTATAACTCATGTTGTAAACCTCCATTTTAATGATTCTTTGTGGATTTTTTAGATTTGAATTTTTTTTCTAGAGTCGATTTTTATGCATCCTTAACAATTTGATTAACTTTCAATATTTCATTATAGGTTTTATGTATTAGGATCCTCTATAGAGAATGAAAAAGCATCTCTTTATGGTCCCATTGAATTTACAATATATTGTATACATTAGGATTGACATGAAATGGTTGGGATCTCTTAATGAAATTCTCATATTCGATAGAATGTTCATCTAACACGACATTTGTTTTAGTATCTTGTAATAAAATTTAACAATTATTGTTTGATGAATCTAATACATAAAATAATATCACTACTTGTTTTTCCATTATGAAGGAATCGAAATTTTACTCTTCAGAATAAAAATAATCTTCATGAATCCCATTTAATCAACATTCCCTATACTCATATTTTCATCCACTTTGTGATGAAAAATTAGAACATGAAATTTTGTATAATACAACTCTTATATATGTTTTATAATACAAAAATATTCCATATTTTCATTAATTGGATTTATATCCATGGAACTAGATATGGGTATCTTTTCACAAATTATTGTCATAAATCTTCAATATTTATTTTAATTTGTATATAATATATAACCATTCATCAAAAAGTTACTACAAGATATGACAATTTCATTTGGTCCCTTGGAATTCCATTGGAGTCCTTCAACAATTTAATTATTATTTTTAGATAACTCTTTCTATATTTCATCTCATAACCCTCCTATAATCTACAGATTACTTGTATTTGATATCAATCAATCATCCCTTGATGGATTAAAATCAGTAATAATTTCATTTTTTGATTCAATGTATGTATCAAAAACAACACTATAATGACGAATTTTAATATGTAATTTCTCCCACTCAATCATGGTAATTTTAAAAAAATACTTTATTGAAATATATTCTCCTATAAGGAATCTTCAATCATGAGACTATGGAAGATAGATATTTTCCACATATGAATGTTAATAAGAACATAAATCAATAAATTCTTCAAAAATATATTAATATTCAATAAAAAATTATTTTTGACTTTGATTCATGACATACCATTTAAAGTTTTTCATAATATTTTCAAAGAGGTAATTCCATATGTAGTGAAAAGGACCACATATTTGAACCTCTCTGACCAGGTGACCCATATGGTGGATCATTATATCTATATTTTATGTTGGTAATAAAATATATAATTCAAATAATATTATTACAAACACTTGATTCGTGATTGGAAAGTTAATCTGGTCTATAATGTTATTATATATAGATTTTACAATGATGTAATGTCTTGTTAATATATGTCATATATTTTGTGGTAGAATAGAATGGAAAGGTACATGAATCAAATAATCCTTCAAAACAAGGTATCCATGTTATATTTTCCTTGTAATATTAAATTATTCATTGATATGACATTCTTGTTATATTATTTATAGCCCTCTGGAACATTAATAATATTACAAAAAGTAAAATTTTTTATTATTCATGTACAGATTGAGGGTAATCTGTTGGACTATGAAAAAGTATTACCTTTTCACATGACATCTTAAAACATTTCTTTCATTCCAAATTTAATAATTTTTATTCTAGTATTGAATCCTTCAATTTTTTTTTGGATCATTAATTAACGTTCTAATGAAATTATAAAATACAATTTTTCTATATGCATGGAATCCTAAAATTTTCTATCATATGAACTATTCCAATACATTAATTCAATGAAAAATAATATCTTCTTCCAAAATAATTTTGTAAGGTTTTTGTAAACACACGTATCCAAAATAGTTCCAATATCTTTTACAGTATATATTAGTTAATTGCCTATTATTGGAGATGGCTTTGTACCATGATATATATTCCCATCAAATTATATCATGTGGGATCCGTATTTATGACATCGAAGTTGAATTTTTTGATAACCTAAAACCACAATCTTTGGGGAATTTTTCTTATGAACTATGTGTATGTATTATCTCAAATGAGTCACATTAAAATTTCATTAATGTTTTGTGCTGATAAATTTCAACAATTAGTGATGTAATTTATCATCCCTTAAAACATATCCCTTAATTGGAATGATTCACGACCACAATCCCAATACCTTCTAACACATTTATCCGACACCAATTTTCTATATTCAATAGATTGAGAAAATTTGACATCTATATCATTACTAGGATGATTTGGATATGATATTAGTATATGTGACATAATGTATTTTCACTTCATGATTAACCTTTGTTGAAATTTTTAATTCTCCAACATGATGGGTCATGTACTGTGAGGAACACTTTATAGAAAAATGTTGTATCCCATTTGTAGATAATGTGACATGAATATTTCATAGATCATTTTCAAAATCAGGATACTCATAATCAATTTTATTCACCAAAATGGAATCGTTTTGATGTTTTTGGTTTCAATATTTAATTGATGTATCTACATTCCAAGAAAATTATCTAACAATTTCTTAATATCTGTATTGTCTGTAAAATAATATAATAATAAGAATGTACTATACAGATTTCTGTGGAGTTGATTTATTTTTCTTTTATTTATTTTCACCACAAAAAAGTAATTTTATGAGTGATTTATAGACCCTAAGAAATAATATGAAGTCATTTTGAAAAGCATCAACATTTATTGATATCCTTAATATTGAATTTCAAATTAGTTTAGTATCATTTTTTTGACAGTGTAGTTTATTTTTTTCTGGTAGAATATCTTTTATGAGAGTGTATATTTTTGTAAATTTTGGTTCATTCTTTCCACTACAATCATTATAAATATATATTATCAATAAAGATAACAATGTTCTTTATTTATTACAATTGTTATACAATGGTATCTATGTATAGTTATTTCAATTCTAAAATAACTTTTAATAATAATGATGAACATATTTAATTTTCATTTTCATTTCATCCATTATATCTCCATAATCATTCACACTGGTATTCATATCAAATGATACATAAACCACTTTATCATACAAATCAATTTTCAAATTCTATTTTTCTCCAGATATAGTCAAACATTTTTTTATTTGATCTATTTAAGAGAAAATAAATTATTATTAATACTCTTTTGGAGTAATTTTTCATTAATCAAAAGAACATAAAAATGGAAAATGATTTGATAATGTTTGTATGAGTGCACTATTTCAAACATGTTGAACTCTTTAACTTCATATTCAAGCTCATTTATGATGTGATTAGTGTGCATATTTTTTTTTCACATATCAATTTATAATGGTTTTTTAAATATTCATATGAGACAATAAGTAAATAAATAAATATAATATTTCCATTATAAATGGAGAATGTTATTGAAAATTCAAAAAGGAAAATCAACATTTGATTGTTTCAAATAATTTTATAATTCTTTCAATAAAATGTATAATTGAATTGAATAAAAGAAATACTAAAATATGGTAGGTTTTATCCTATAAATTAATCCAATGAAATATGTTATATAAAATCATCATCCTCATCAGGTCATCTGATGAGCCGTTATCATTTAATTTTGATCATTGAAAATCATTATCCATCACTTCTGGGCATGCCCCTATGTTGAAAGAAATAATCTATGAAGCTTTCACCCTTGGGATGACTACGGATTAGAGTATCATAACAAAAAAAAATAGATGAAGTATTATTCTCTTGAAATAAATGGTAATAATAAAAATTTGGGGGATAATTTTGATATCGATGACGATTGTACTCCATTGTGTTTGCTAAATGGAATAATGCTGTCAATTTTTGGGAATTGCATGGATGCTAATTAGAGATTTATATGTGTGAATGTTTTATAATATTATACAATGAAACAATTAAATACTGACTACTAAAGAGTGCATTGATAATTTTTTGTGACGAAAATATAAAACTGATCGGTATTTTTAACAATTTATAATGGGGAGAATGTTAATAATTAAAATAATGATGATACAACAAATGAAAATTAAGGATGAATTGTGTAGAATAGTGGAGAGCACATGAGGATTAGGAACACCCAATATAAGATAATTATGGTGAGGAAAATGAAGATGGATAGCCTTATTCAATAAATAAAACAAATTTTAACATCAATGAATAAAATTTCTTTGCTAAATTTTCACCCACAGACATCTAGGATAATATTTTAAATTTTATAGAAATTATATTTCCAATGTATTTCAATGTATACCAAATGGATTCCAAATCAATGTTCCTCAAGGGAGTTCATATGGGGGGTTTTCATTGAAAAAATTATGGTTTAATTAGGATGAAAATGATATAAGGTTGTGTCTGATATGGGATTCTTTGAATTAGATAAATAAATCACAAAGGGCCTACAATTCAATGTTGGGTCAATAAAAATTTAATATTTGTTTTTAGTTAGGTAGAGTTAATTAAAGCCTTTACACAATGAAGTAAAGTCATCAATGGATTTTGGTACTAATATATTACAATGACATAATAATAATGAATAAGAAAATAGATAATGTAATTTTTATAGATAATATGAGTTATGATTTCAATATTTATATGATATCTGTGTTAAACATTATTCGTTGTTTATAGGTGAATAAAATAAATCATAACAAATTAATTTCCCAATCAAAACATGAAAAACTGTTTCCCAATTGTTTTTTATGATATAGTCCAATCCATAGACAATATCGACTACTATTTGGATGACATTCATAAAAGGTGATGACTACCAAGAAGAAGATAGGATGGAATATAAGTATTGAGAGAAAATTATAATTCTCTAGAAAAATGATCCAATATTATCATTGATATATTTAATGTCACATTGTACAAATATTTTCCCATGGAGATCCACATCTTACTGGGGAAGATAATAAATCAACATGCCTAAAAAGTGAATTGTGGGTTGTTTGATTATTGGGTAGTGCAACTAGACTTGTTGGGATTCATGGATGTGGTTTGGGAAGGTTCAGTGGATATCTATGGGAAAGTGTACTTAAAAAAACAGATTTCAATGGATCCTTGGTTTATTTCGACCATTGAATTGTTCAAGCCTTGGAATGAAGCCCTTGATTTATAGTGTTCTTAAAATTTTCTTAGACACTTTTATCCACACTTCCAAAAAATGATGAAAAAGAAACCTTTTATCAGCAATTTATTATTATGTGTTGGAAATGGTGTCATTATCAACCATTTTTTAGAATGTATAAATCTTTATCTTTATTATCTCTAAAAAAGTGTTGATAAAGATTCCTTTTATAGTTTCTTATTACTTATGAACTGATATAGGATTTATAAATATTATTATAAATAAAATGTTATGGAAATATATTTATATAAATATAAATATATATATTTATATATTATTTATAAATATATATAAATTTAAATATAGTAATTCTATTTTTTATTCAATTAAAATAAAAATATTTTTATAATTACATAAATACATAAATACATATTTATATATATTTATATAAATTCATTATTTATAAACTAATATTTATATCATTATATATATTTAAATAATTATATATATATATAATAAATATATATAAATATAAATAAATTAAATATATTCAATATGTAAATATATTTATTATAATCTTATTATTATTTAGAAATATATTATTTTTTTTATTTCTATCAATACATATTAATGAATAATATTTATTATAAATATTAATTTATTAATTTATAAATAATGTAAATATGTATTTATAAATAAATATATTTATAAATAATTTTTTACATATATATTTTTATAATTTTTAATGAATGTTTAATCTTAAGTACATGAATATTAATTATAAGTAAAATTTGATAATAAAAAATTCCTACACATTAAAAATATTGAAGAAATTATATGTTTTATTGATAAAATATATATTTTTAAAAATTTTGATCATTATTGAAATAATAAAGAATACATCATGAAAATATTAAAAAAAATTTAATAAATATACATATAATAAATAATAAACATTGATGAAATTACCAAATTTATAAAAAATAAAAAAACACTAATACAAATTTAAATTGATTTATTCACTACCTTCAATAAAATTAATTAATTATTAGAATAAATTTAATAATGATTAAAAAAAATTATATTAATTATATCAAGTTATAAATAATTTCTGAATAAATAAAAAATTTTGAATAAATTACATAAATATTATGTGTATGTGTTTCAATATAAGATTTAATTCATTACCTAAATATTTTTTTATGCTTTTTAAATAAAACTTAATTAATTAAATATATAAGAAATAAATATAACATAGTTATTATGTAAATTAAACTAAAATATCAAATGACATTCAATTATTTCCATTACTCGTTATAATTACTCGGAACATTAAATTCCTATTAATTATTAATTATAAACCATTATTCACTCAGTATATTACTATTTAATGCAAAAGAATAAATGTTTTCTATTATATTATTATATTTATATTCATTAATATTTATATATATATTAATAGATAATGATTATTATAATTATAAAAAAATCTTTAATTAATAAATTTTTTAATATTATTTTGAATTAAACTATATTTATTATTTTACACTATAATTTTTAAAACATATATATTTCTTTAATAAATAATATTTATCAGTTTTATTTCAAATTTAGGTCTGGAGCACCATTTATTGATTTAAAAAGCATTAAAACAAGAAGATTATGGAATTGGTTAAGATATGACGTCATTTCACTCATCAACGAGTCACATGTTTTTTCATGATGTTATTTCTATTCAATCTTTTGTATTCTCATAAATCACTATAATGAAAACATTGACCAAGTTTATATGTACCACCTCTAGTGAAATTCTATCAATATTTTTATACCTATAGAAGTATACATTCAATGCCCGCGTCATCCGATTCAGAAACTCCTGATATTGTCTCATACTTTATAGTAGCCAAATCAGTTTAGGTGTGTCCTTATCCCCGATATTTTGTAGAATATTCATGTTTCCATGATTTAGATTAATTACCACCCATATTTTCATAGTCTTCTTCATAGTTGTTCTTGTTCATTGGAGTCAACTCCTCTTATTTTGAATCCTCTTAAATGCTAGTTTGTGTCATTACAATATTTTGTGACGACTTAATAGCTACCATTTTTTCCCCATGAGGTGGCTTAACAGGATCATAGTAATCTAATTCATGGACTAAATTTTATATGTGAAATTAATTCACATTAAAAAAATTTATGTAATCTTTTTCCCATCATTTAACTGAAGACCTAAAACCTTCACAGAATAATTCTTCATTCCTTTTTACATATGTGTTGCATGTCGATGGACATTGGTTGTCAATTAAATCATCAATAGGAATGATGAACTCTCCTATTTCATTGGTCTATTAAATTTTATCTTCAATGTTCCCATAATAATATATGACTTCAAAATATGTGCTTCATCCATTTTTTATTTAACAGGGAATGAACATGACATACTCTGATATTCATGATCAGCTTACTAATCAACAAATTGTTGCATTGTATCTTCATCAATGGATTGTGTATATGTTATACATAATTATTGTAAATGATTTTCATTTACATTTTTTACATGAATTTATATTCCATGGTTGAGACTAGATAATATGTTTTTTACCACATGATCCCTCATAGGATGAACCACTTGAGATGGGGTGATTTGTGCATTCATGTTTTCTCCCAAATAAGCAACACCAGTAATTTCTTTGGAAATTAAATTATATCCCAAATCATCATCACCAACATTACCATATACATTTATGAGTTAAAATAATTTTTCAATTGGTGTAACAAAATCTCAATATGAATTTCGATCCATTGTGTTAAATGAAGGGTTCCGGTGAGAAAGCGACTAGGAATCAACATCCAAACTTCCTTTTTATCAGGATCATCCGAAGTCCTACTCTTTTATTAAACCACAATAAAGTATCATAATTAACAACATCCTATTTTTGGTAATCATTTTTTCAAAACCATTAGATTTATCCTCATCAATATTTTTTTTATTGTTACAACTGGTGTCCTAGACCAAACTATTTTTACATTTATTTCATGAATAATTGATGTATTATATTGTAAATTTAACATCATATTAAATATTTTTCATTGTACTGGATGACCATAATGATATAATTTCTTAGTGTATTTTTTCATTAAAAAGGTTTTTGTACTTCACCGATATGATGATAACATTGATGTTATATTAGAGTATTCTAAATACAATTCTACAGTTGGATAAAATACTACGATAGGACACACAGTATATTGAAGATCATTTGTGAGTATCCATAAGCATATTAGTCTTATTCTCATGATGTTATCCCTCAGTAATCTCTAAGATACATGATTATGAGAATAAACCTACCAATAAAAATGATTAATGTTTTGATGTAATCGGATATTTTTATATATGATTGTGTTTAATAGTCCATAGACATTGTGATTATAATAAATTAATGTCACAAGTTGCACACATACATTTTCTAATGAACACCAGCAAATCATATGTTGGCAAGTGGTTGAGTATGTTTGTTGGGTCACGAATGACATGTTTTTATGAATAAGTGTAATGGCCCGGACCTCTCTGGTCGATTACTTTGTAAAAACGTTTTTTTTATGAGGTCAATGCAGCGAACAACAAAAAAAATAATTATTATTAACAATAAATGGTGACGTGTTAATAAATTTTATTTGGGTTTTTTTATAAGTGTTATAATAAATAATTATAATAATAATGTTGGTTTTTTTGATAGATCTGGTAATAATGATTTAATGAGAATTATTTTTTGAATTAAATGCAATGAGATTTGAGATATGAGAATAAATTAAAGATGTTATGATAATTGTGTAAAAATAAATAAATAAACGTTTAAAATAAATTTGGGGCGTGCCACAAGGAGATAGAAGATGAAAAAAATATAATAATATGAAATAAAAGGGGAGGCGCACCAACAAAATAATGATTGGAGAGAGAAAATAAAATTTATTGAAAAATAAATATAAGAGAGAGGTGCCACTTTTTGTGGGATAGAATCTTGGGAGAAAGAATTAATAAAGATTGGAGAGAGGGAGGAGTTATAAGATATTAATGGGAATAAAATTAAGTGTGAAATAAATAGTAAAGGAGATAATTGGTGATGAATTTCCAGCGTGAAAAATGACAAATGGTGATTGATTGGAGTTAGAGAAATAAATAAATAATTAATTAATAAAATATTGTTATCATTATTTTTTTTGATAATAAAACACTTTTTTCACAATAACTTCTTCGTGCGACCTCGGTTTCATGAACCGTCGGTGGCAGTGCGACCCTAACTACGAGACGAAAATTATGAGTCCAATATTGGATGTCTTTTTCGGGTTTTCGGATTGGGTACCCGAAACGCTCATGAATTAATAGATTTAATATTGTTATTATTACGGGAGCTTGTATCCAACGTATCTCCCTCATACGGTATCAGATTGAAGATCTGTCAGCGACAGCGTAACCCTGAAATTATGACGGTCATTTTAAGACCATTAATGAGCTACTTTTATGACTCATGTCTCGGGTCAACGAAACACCACATATTGATAGAATTATCATTATTATTAAAACTCGTGGAAACCGCGTGACGTGTTGTGTGTTAACAAATAAAAACATGTAACGTATGTATGGTCACATCGTGTATTCATTAATGCACGCTGAATACGAATTTACCTATTCGTTTCCAATATAAGAACAAGTTCATGTTTTATCATCCATATCGATCGCTTCTTTGTCGCACGACGACGCTCTTGGACGATCAAGATGTATTCCTCCTCTAACTTCTTTGTCCGAGCTTTGAATTACGATCCGTCCGCGGCCACAGGATCGTAGCGATGAGACGAAGCTTCTAAGCCCGGACTTGTCACCTTTCCTTCCGGCCTTCCTTCTCCAGCTTCCATCCTAGGAGGCGTTTGTCGGGTTTGGCGAAGGCGGAGGACACCGAAGGACGTCTTCGGAAGCGACATGAGCGAGACCTTTTCAGGTAGGGGTTTACCTTCGTCTCTCTATTTGGTGCAATATGCGGGGTGGGATATTTTTTCTTTTGTTCCATGGGATGCAGTTGAACTTTAAATAAAGATAATAAACGGATAAAGAAGGGTTTGGGGTATTGTGCTGTTTCTATTGCCTTCCAGTTTCTTTATCTTCTGATTGTGATTTTGGATTGAAAGGCCTTTGCATACTGAAAATCAAGGCAGTAGGTGGCCTTTGCGTGCGCAATTGATATCGGAATTGTTTGTGGTTGGTTTTGTTAAAACATGGAAAATGGATAAGCAGGTAAAGTCTGGCTGATTAAATGAGAATGAAAACCTTGTGTGATCACCCTATTTGAACAAAGTTGGAATAATGAACATGTTGGTGGTTTGGTTGTTTTGTGGAAATGTTTTGTAAACGATGGAGTTGAAATGGGAAGTGGTTGGTTGTGGAAAATTCCTTTATTTATGAAAAGTGTTTTGATTATGAAAAGTGTATTGAAGTAAAAGGTGTTTTCAAATGCGGAAATTTTTTGTGTGTGTAAAGGGTTTTATGTGTGGAACTTTGAAATAAATGAATGATGGAATGTTGTATGGTTGTGATAATCTTTTGTAAATGAAATGGCATGTGGTTGCTTGCGTTTTACCTAACCTTGGTTGTGGATGGCAGGGATATGTTTGTGAAAGGTTTTGTCTGGATGATAGTTGCCCAGTAGTAATAATTTGTTAAACCATTTCATGAAACATGAAAATCTAAATGGGTTTGGGGGATGATTGTTTGGTTGTTGATGCATGCTTCGTGGTAGCAGTGCCAAGGCACATGATCAGTTTCTCTTTTTAAGAAGCCATAGGTTGGGCTGTGTGTTTGGTATATGTATATATATAATTGTATCTTTGTGTTTTGTCGCACCACACCCATGTCAAGCACCTAGTGCCGAACACTCCCATTTTATGGGAGAGGGTGTTCCCCCTTAGTTACTAGCTCCTTCCTGCTCCTTATTCTATAGGCTATGATGGCTGAGGTGACCTTACACCCAAGACTCTTCGGGTAGGTCTCGGAGGTTGTGATGGCTTGAGGCGACCTTTAGCCCAAGACTCTTCGGGCATGCTTACCGTTCCCAAGAACCTTCGGGATGAGGCCCAGGTGTCTGCGGGCGGGTTAGTGGTTGTGGCCCAGGTGTGTGCGGGTGAGATGCGTGGTTGTGAGGCCCAGGTGTGTGCGGCCGGGATGCGTGGTTTGGCCCAGGTGTGTGCGGGCGAGAAGAGTGTGGTAACGTCAGGACGTTTTCCGTTAGGAAGAGAAGCATCTAATTAAGTGGGAAATGGTGCGGGGTACCCAATACTTTTGTTCTATATATATACTAAACTTGTTTGTGTTACTTGGTGAGTGTGACCAGTGAGGCTGGGTGGATAGTTTTTCCTTGTTAGTTTCTGGTTCTTCTGTTTTCTCACGGGACCTTAGGGTGTATCCCCACTTGTGCACGAGAGCTTTAGGTTCTCTACTGAATATACTTGTATGCTCACCCTACGTTGTTTCATGTTTTCAGGAGGACTACCAGGGCCGTGCGGGACCCTACTAGTCAGGTAGTGGGAGCTGTGCAGTTGCTGTTTTCTTGTTTTTCTTTTGGTACTGTACTCACATGTACTTTGAGCTTATTTGTACTTGTACATTTTTCAGTTTATTTATACATGCATATGGGACTGGTTTGGGATTCTTTTCAGCACCTTTGTTCTTTTTCCTTTTTGGTGGTTGACTTGTCCTATTTCCGATCCTAACTATAAAAAGGGTAATGCCTCCCATGATTGAAAAAATAAATAAACTCATACCTGTGGTGCTAGTCGCCATCCCGGGGCCTACTAGTGGCGGGACTCGAGGGTCATTATCTCCTTTTCACCATTTCCAGCTCAGGAGGGGCATCTTTGATGAAAGGGGTCATGACAGAATGGTATCAGAGGAATGGGTGAGAGATAGGATGGAGTCTGGAGTTAGGAACAGTGAGGATTGCATGGGATGGTAGGGAAACAGTGTTAGCTGATCTTGGTGTGTGACATAGGCTAGGGAAGACTGGCTATGACATGGGATTTTAGGGGCCCCGTGATCCGATGCAAGGACTCTGAGCCTACCGAACAACCAAATGAGGCTACATTGATTTTAGGGTAGAAACCCTAGGAAATGTAATGCATCATCATGTTTGTGTTTAACATGATTTGGGGCGTTCTGGGAATAAAGTAAAATGATAAAATGAACCCTTGGGAAATCTCCCTACTACTCGGGCTTAGGTTTTCCTTGTTTACCGTACAGCTATGGCACCTGGATGGCGTTCCCAAGTGGCTCAGGCAGCCAAGGCCCAGCAGGTTCAGGCGATCGATCAACTGAGGATCGATCGAGAGGAGGAAGACAGCCAGTGTCAGAAGACCCTCCGTTCTTTCCAGCGTCAGACTCTCAAGAAGTACGAGGGAAGTACTTCGGACCTGGAGATGGAGGGGTGGCTTGAAGGGCTAGGGATCGCTTTTACCTTGATCTGTGCTCCGAAGGAGTACTGGGTCCCCCTAGCGGTCAATCAGCTGAGAGGCGCGGCGCGCCAATGGTGGATGCTCTACCTCGGGGAGAGGAAGGAGGCAGAGATTCCATGGGCTGACATCGAAAAGGAGTTCCGATAGGAATTCCTTTCTTCTTTGATCAAGGCGGAAAAGCATCAGGAGTTGCTCTCCCTTCAGCAGGGGAGTATGACTGTTCGAGAGTTGGGAATTAAGTTCAAGAATCTCCTACGCTTTGCTCCGGAACTCTTTCCGGATGAAGAGTCTCGGGCGAGACGTTTGGAAGAGGCGCTTCGTCCTTCGCTCCAATATGCTATGACCCCGTTCACCCTTCCGACATACTTAGCCGTACAGAAGAAGGCAGAAGTTGTAGAGAGGATGCACTTGCAGGGAGGTGCACCCCGAGAAGGGATCCAGGCGGGTCCGTCGAAGGGGAAGGCAGTCAGTAGCAGGCCTCCTGCGACCGGACCTTCCAGGTTCAGGCTGGTGGGGAGAAGGACCTAGCGCATCCAGTTCAGGTCTTCAGGCCCTCATCCTTCCTTATCGAGTCCTGGACTGAAGAGTTTTTTTGGAGGTTTCGGGCACGTCCGGAGTCAGTGCCCGACTAGAGCTCAGCACGGTGGAGGTGGTCAGGATCAGTACCCGCCTCAGCAGCAGTTGCCGTCGAGGCCCTTTCAGTAGCAGCAGGGCCCTCCGAGGGTAGACCCTGTAGGAGGAGGCCGATCTCAGGGTGCTCCTCAGGGACCTCGACCAGGGCGTGGTCGGGGAGGCGGTCGACATCAGAGAGGCAGAGGAGCTGGGCATGGACTGTTGCACGCAGCAGAGATGGAAGCTCCAGTAGGACCAGAGGTGGTACGAGGTACGATCTGTTTGTTCAGCACTCTTGTTTCTACCTTGTTAGATTCAGGAGCTTCACACTCTTTTGTTGCACCCAGTCTAGCCCATGCTTTGGGTCTAGATGTAGAGATACTTTCTATACCCCTAGAACTGAGTACGCCTATTGGAGGTCAGACCTGTTTGTCTTGTGTTTTTTCGGGGATGCGAGCTGACGTTGGGACCACATCGGTGCATTGGATATCTTCTTTTGCTACAGATGCAGCCATACGACGTCATCTTAGGCATCGACTGGATGTTCTCTGTTAGTGCTATTATCGACTGCTTCCAGAGAAGAGTCATGTTCTCCGATATGGATGGACAACGTGTGACTTTTGTTGGCGAGAGGAGCTATCAGGTGGTAAGCCGGCATGTGAAGCCTCTATTTTTTTTTGGGTGGGATATCAGCGGTTCCAGATGATATGGAGATGATGAATGTTCCAGAAGTTGTTGGGGAATTCCTCGATGTCTTTCCCGGGGAGGTTGTGACTCTACCCCCTCGACGTGATGTTGAGTTTTGGATAGACTTACAGCCAGGTGCCCGTCCGATCTCGATGGCTCCTTATCGGATGGCACCTACGGAGTTGCGGGAGTTGCGGATTCAGATTGACGATCTGATGGAGAAGGGTTTTGTTCGACCCAGTGTGTCGCCATGGGGTGCTCCGGTTCTGTTCGTGAAAATGGCAGATGGTGGTCTCAGGCTATGAGTAGACTACTGGAGGCTGAATCAGGTAACGGTCAAGAACCATTACCCCCTTCCAAGAATAGAAGATCTCTTCGACCAACTGAGAGGAGCATGTTGGTTTTCTAAGATTGATCTGCATTCGGGATATCATTAGCTGAGGGTAAAAGACAGTGACATCCCAAAGACAGCTTTCAGGTGCAGGTATGGGCACTTCGAGTTTGTAGTGATGCCGTTTGGGGTTACGAATGCACCAGCTGTGTTCATGGGTCTTATGAACTTTGTCTTCCGAGAGTTCCTAGACCAGTTCATCGTTGTGTTCATCGATGACATCTTGATCTACTCAAGATCAAAGGAGGAGCACATTGAGCATCTCAGGGCTGTCTTGGAAGTCCTTCGGAACCATCAGCTTTATGGAATGTTGTCAAAATGTAAGTTCTTCATGCAAGAAGTACACTTCCTTGGGCACGTGGTGTCTCATCATGGAGTTTCAGTGGACCCGTCGAAGGTAGAAGCAGTTGCATCTTGGACAGCACCCAAGAGCGTGGCAGAAGTTCGTAGTTTCTTGGGGTTGGCTGGATACTATCAGAGGTTCGTCTCGGACTTCTCTCGAGTTGCTTCTCAGTTGACAGCTTTGACTAGGAATAATCAGGTCTTCCTGTGGAATGAGCAGTGCCAGGAATCTTTCGACTACCTGAAGGAGAAGTTGGTTAGTGCTCCCATCCTTAGGTTTCCAAAGGAAGGATCCTTGTATGAGGTGTTTTGTGATGCCTCTGGCCTTGGCTTGGGATGTGTGCTGATGTAGAAGAAGGGTGTGATCTTCTATGGGTCTAGGCAGTTGCGTCCTCACGAGCGGAACTATGCCACCCATGACTTGGAGCTTGCAGCAGTAGTGTTCGCATTGAAGCTGTGGCGACATTACCTCTTTGGGGAGCGCTTTGTGGTCTTCATCGATCACAAGAGCTTGCGTTATATCTTCTCCCAGCGTGACTTGAACTTGCGACAGCGGAGATGGGTCGAGTTTCTCCAAGAATACGACTTTGAGATCTCGTACACTGAAGGTAAGGGAAACGTTGTGGCTGATTCCCTGAGCAGGAAGCCGCATCAGGAAGTGGTTCGGTAATTTGCTGATGCTTGGAAGGTGATGGGGGAGTTGGCTGCCTTGCACTTGGATGCGAGGGTGGAAGGTGCTAGAGGCTTCTTGTTTCAAATGACGGTACAGTCCTCTTTGTTGCAGCAAGTGGAAGAGTCTCAGTGGGGAGACCCTGAGGTGGAAGTGTTGCGGGATCATGTCGATCAGGGGAACGCTCCGGAAGGATGGTCGGAGGACAGCCGACATCGGATGCTCTTTCATGGAAAGTTGTTTGTTCCAGAGGTGATGCGTGATGAAGTCCTTCGTGAGTTCCATAGCTCAGCCTTGGCAGTACATCCAGGTGTTTCGAAAATGTACCAAGGCCTGAGGGGACAGTTTTGGTGGCCCGGGGTGAAACGGGCAGTGGTAGAGTTTGTGGCTAAATTACTGGTGTGTCAGCAGGTGAAGGCTGAACACCGCGTTCCTGGTGGATTGTTGCATCCTTTTGATGTTCCCGAGTGGAAGTGGGATGACATCTCGATGGACTTCGTCACAGGACTACCCAGAGCTCAGAGCGGGCATGATGCTATCTGGGTAGTGGTGGATCGACTGACAAAATCTTCTCACTTCTTGGCCATCAAGGAGTCAGGACCTGTGAATACCTTAGCACAGAGGTACGTGGATGAGGTGGTGCGTTTGCATGGAGATATGAAGACTATCGTCTAGGATCGGGACACTCGGTTCACCTCACGAGTCTGGAAGGGGTTACAACATGCTTTTGGCACCCAGCTACGCCTTAGCACTGCTTTCACCCTCATACTAATAGACAGACAGAGCGGACTATCCAGACATTGGAGGACATGCTGCGAGCATGTGTTCTATATTTCGGAGCATCATGGGTACGACACTTGCCTTTAGTAGAGTTTGCTTAGAACAACAGCTTCCACACGACTTTCGGCATGTCTCCTTTTGAGGCTTTGTATGGAAGACCATGCCGTTCACCCTTTTGCTGGGCAGAGGTTGGTGAGACCGGTACTCTTGGACCAGAAGTAGTGCAGAGCAGCACAGAGAAAGTCCAGCTAGTGCGGGAGAGGATGAAAGCAGCTCAAGATCGGCAGAAGTCTTATGATGATCGTCGGAGGAGGCCCTTGGAGTTCGAGGTGGGAGATCATGTGTTCTTGAAGGTTTCCCCTCGACGGGGGCAGCAGAGGTTCGGAAAGGGGAGTCAGCTCTCCCCTAGGTTCATCGGACCTTTCAAGGTGCTGAGGCGAGTTGGTGAGGTGGCATATCAGCTGGCCCTACCACCTCAGTTGGAGAGGGTCCATGACGTCTTCCATGTCTCCCAGCTTCGTCAGTACTTACATGATAACTCTCATGTCATCAAATTGGGAGAGCTAAATGTGGGAGACGACGCGACCTTCGATGAATGGCCAGTCAGGATCGAGGATCGCAAGGAGAAAGTGCTCCGTGGACAAACCATCTGCTTGGTTCGTGTGTTGTGGAGGAATGGCGGCCTTGAGGAGAGCACTTGGGAGCGGGAGACCCAGATGCGCGCTCAGTACCCGGGGTTGTTTTGACTTGTACCTTCCTTTTTTTGTTGGTGTTACCCTGTACCTTTGATATATAAAATGTTGTCTTGTTGGATGTGAGATCTTTATTCCTTGTTCTTGGGAAGTTTGTGGCTTGTCCGGATATATGGGAAATGAAAAACCTGATCCTTAATCAAGACGCATTAATGAGGATGCGATTAAACCCGTGCAGGTGAGTCAGTTCCGCCTAAAGCGGATAGTATCTTGACATAGGAGAGGGAATTCCTAACTCATATAGTTGTTGGTTGGTTCCTTGTCATGACGAGAGCCCTGAGAGGTATCTTGTGGAGTGGTTCTTCAGATCCTTTCCTTCTTCTGGGTCATTTTTTTTTTAATTCTCGAGGACGAGAATGTTTTGAGAGGTATCTAATGTAATGACCCGGACCTCTCCGGTCGATTACTTTGTAAAAACGTTTTTTTTATGTGGTCAATGCGGCGAACATAAAAAATAATAATTATTATTAATAATAAATGGTGACGTGTTAATAAATTTTATTTGGGGTTTTGTTATAAGTGTTATACTAAATAATTATAATAATAATGTTGGTTTTTTTGATAGATCTAGTAATAATGATTTAATGAGAATTATGTTTTGAATTAAATGCAATGAGATTTGAGATATGAGAATAAATTAAAGATGTTATGATAATTGTGTAAAAATAAATAAATAAAGGATTAAAATAAATTTGGGGCGTGCCACAAGGAGAGAGAAGATGAAAAAAATATAATAATATGAAATAAAAGGGGAGGCGCACCAAAAAAATAAAGATTGGAGAGGGAAAATAAAATTTATTGAAAAATAAATATAAGAGAGAGGCGCCACTTTTTGTGGGAGAGAATCTTGGGAGAAAGAATTAATAATGATTGGTGAGAGGGAGGATTTATAAGATATTAATGGGAATAAAATTAAGTGTGAAATAAATAGTAATGGAGAGAATTGGTGATGAATTTCCAGCGTGGAAAATGACAAATGGTGATTGATTGGAGTTAGAGAAATAAATAAATAAATAAATAATAAAATAATGTTATCATTATTTTTTTGATAATAAAACACTTTTTTCACAATAACTTCTTCGTGCGACCTCGGTTTCATGAACCATTAGTGGCAGTGCGACCCTGACTACGAGACGAAAATTATGAGTCCAATATTGGATGTCTTTTTCGGGTTTTCGGATTGGGTAACCGAAACGCTCATGAATTAATAGATTTAATATTTTTATTATTATGGGATCTTGTATCCAACGTATTTCCCTCATACGGTATCGGATTGACGATCTGTCAGCGACAACGTAACCCTAAAATTATGACGGTCATTTTAAGACCATTAATGAGCTACTTTTATGAATCATGCCTCGGGTCAACGAAACACCACATATTGATAGAATTATCATTATTATTAAAATGCGTGGAAACCGCGTGACGTGTTGTGTGTTAACCAATCAAAACATGTAACGTATGTACGGTCACATCGTATATTCATTAATGCACGTTGAATATGGATTTACCTATTCGTTGCCTATATAAGAACGAGTTCATGTTTTATCTTCCATATCGATCGCTTCTTTGTCGCACGACGACGCTCTTGGACGATCGAGAAGTATTCCTCCTCTAACTTCTTTGTCTGAGCTCCGAATTACGATCCGTCAGCGGCCACAGGATCGTAGCGACGAGACAAAGCTTCTAAGCCCGGACTTTTCACCTTTCCTTTCGGCCTTCCTTCTCCAGATTCCATCCTATGAGGCGTTTGTCGGGTTTGGCGAAGGCGGAGGACACCGAAGGACGTCGTCGGAAGCGACGTGATCGGGACCTTTTGAGGTAGTGGTTTACCTTCGTCTCTCTATTTGGTGCAACATGCAGGGTGGGATATTTTTTCTTTTTTTCCATGGGATGCAGTTGAACTTTAAATAATGATAATAACCGTATAAAGAAGGGTTTGGGGTTTTGTGTTGTTTCTATTGCCTTCCAGTTTCTTTATCTTCTGATTGTGATTTTGGATTGAAAGGCCTTTGCCTAATGAAAATCAAGGTCGTTGGTGGCCTTTGCGTGCACAATTGATATCAGAATTGTTTGTGGTTGGTTTTGTTAAAACATGGAAAATGGATAAGCACGTAAAGACTGGCTGATTAAATGAGAATGAAAACCTTGTGTGATCACCCCAGTTGAACAAAGTTGGAATAATGAACATGTTGGTGGTTTGGTTGTTTTGTGTGAAAATTTTTGTAAACGATGGGGTTGAAATGGGAAGTGGTTGGTTGTGGAAAATGCCTTTTTTTATGAAAAGTGTTTTGATTATGAAAAGTGTTTTGAAGTAAAAGGTGTTTTCAAATGCGGAAATGTTTTTTGTGTGGAAAGGGTTTTATGTGTGGAACATTGAAATAAATGAATGATGGAATGTTGTATGGTTGTGATAATCTTTTGTAAATGAAATGGCATGTGGTTTCTTGCGTTTTACCTAACCTTGGTTTTGGATGGCAGAGATATGTTTGTGAAAGGTTTTGTCTGGACGATAGTTGCCCAGTAGTAATAATTTGTTAAACCATTGCATGAATCATGAAAACCTAAATGGGGTTGGGGGATGATTGTTTGGTTGTTGATGCATGCTTCGTGGTAGCAGTGCTGAGGCACATGCTCAGTTTCTCTTTTTAAGAAGCCATAGGTTGGGCTGTGTGTTTGGTATATGTATATATATAATTGTATATTTGTGTTTTGTCGCACCACACCCATGTCAAGCACCTAGTGCCGAACACTCCCATTTTATGGGAGAGGGTGATCCCCCTTAGTTACTCGCTCCTTCCTGCTCCTTCTTCTGTAGGCTATGATGGATTGAGGTGACCTTACACCCAAGACTCTTCGGGTAGGTCTCGGAGGCTGTGATGGCTTGAGGCGGCCTCTATCCCAAGACTCTTCGGGCAGGCTTACCGTTCCCAAGAACCTTCGGGATGAGGCCCAGGTGTCTGCGGGCGGGTTAGTGGTTGTGGCCCAGGTGTGTGCGGGAGAGATGCGAGTTTGTGAGTCCCAGGTGTGTGCGGGAGGGAAGAGTGTGGTAGTGTCAGGACGTTTGCCGTTTGGAAGAGCAGCACCTAATTAAGTAGGAAATGGTGCGGGGTACCCAATACTTTTGTTCTATATATGTACTAAACTTGTTTTTGTTTCTTGGTGAGTGTGACCAGTGAGGCTGGGTGGATAGTTTTTCCTTGTTAGTTTCTGGTTCTTTTGTTTTCTCACTGGACCTTAGGGTGTCTCCCCACTTGTGCACGAGAGCTTTAGGTTCTCTACTGAGTATAATTGTATGCTCACCCTACGTTGTTTCAGGTTTTTAGGAGGACTACTAGGGCCGTGCGGGACCCTACTAGTCAGGCAGTGGGAGCTGTGCAGTTGCTGTTTTCTTGTTTTTATTTTGGTACTATACTCACTTGTACTTTGAGCTTATTTGTACTTGTACCTGTTTCAGTTTATTTATACATGAATATGGGACTGGTCTGGGTTTCTTTTCAGCACCTTTGTTCTTTTTCCTTTTTGGTGGTGGACTTGTCCTATTTCCGATCATAACTATAAAAAGGGTAATGCCTCCCATGATTGAAAAAAATAATAAACTCATACCCTTGGTGATAGTCGCCATCCCGAGGCCTATTAGAGGTGGGACTCGGGGGTCATTATCTCCCTTTCACCATTGCCAGCTCAGGAGGGGCATCTTTGATGGAAGGGGGTCGTGACAATAAGTAATGATATTAATTTTCCCTCCCATATATATTTATGTTGGTATTTGGAACCATTAATTGAAATATAATTTTCACCCGAAATTAAATGTCCATTGTGTAATGACTATTTTATTTCAGGTGGTCAAGGAATAATATATCAAGCATATTGATTGTTGACATCGTCATGAAACCTGATTCATGAAATTATGTGACATTGGTATTATATTACATTGTGATCATTCTTATGAATTTGAAAATATGATGGCATTATGTTCTTTCTGTTGTGTTCCTTAACCTCTTTCTAATCATTAATCATGGACGTTGTGATATATTTTCTAATTCCGAAAAGAAAAAACCCTAGAGGGTCATACGCTTTGTGTTTTTGGCTTGTCTTGATTTAATTATATTTTAATTAGATTAGTGGAATTAATATTATTTTCAAGACTGAAGAATAATTAAATTTATGTAATATTGATAACATAAAATAGATAAATAATTATCCCCGTGAATTTGAATAAAATATTTATATTTATGTTATTTAATATTTAATAAATATATAATTACTATTTTTTGAATAAAATATTATCATAATAGAGTAAAATAATTTTTTGCTGGATTTTAATAAATACATGAAGAGTTTGAATGAACCATGACTATGTTTGATGATAAAATAATTATTTACAAGTAGGTAGATATTATTTAACCATTTTGTGAATGTAGGAACCCAAAATAATAATACTATTATTAGTGTTATTTTTCTTGTATTGTTTTTCATTAATGGTTATAAATATATTTAATGGCTATTTTTTTATTAAATTTTTTAACTGAAATCCCAGAACTATAAATAAACAGTTTCTTTTATTTTTTAAATTATTCGAAACCAATTCCTTGTTTGGTAAAAGAAACTTTTTTTCACACAACAAAGTCGATGTAGACTCCTCCACCTCTCTCCATATTATGAATGTGATACTCAAGAAATTATTTCTTCAATACTAATGAAGGAGTGATCAAGAATAAAAAACAAAATATATTTGATTCGATGCGCTAGAACATGGAGAATTAGTGTAGTTGTTCGAGGAACATTTAAGCCCATGTGGGTCACCACTACATGGATTCCACACTTGGATCATAAAATGTGGAATGAATGAAATCTGAAATGGCCTTTATGAACAATCAACAATAATCAATTAAAATGTTCATAATCTTATGTATTCATTTCTTCATATATCAAATAAAATAATTATTAATTTTTTTCATCAAGATCGATTCTCTTGGTTTTTAGAATTTTATTTAAAAGAATGTTTAATATATCACCACCAATGAGTGCTTTCGCTTTGCCTAGAACAAAAAAGTGGTATCATAGTTGTAACATTAAATTATAGAAATATTTATTTCTTGATAATTTATACACAATTCTGGTTAGATTTTATTTTTAGTTATTTATTCTTTAATCCTTTTTGATTTCACATTTTCTTGAGATATTAATAATGTTTTTTATAATTCATTTTATTATAGGTGTATGAAGAAATAAATAAAGATTGAATATGGCATAGAGATGTTCCGAATCATTGGATAGTAAAATAGGATTACACTTCTTGATGCCAAAGCACCCACTATATTCTCATGAGAAATGTTTCTTGAATTGATTATTATTTAAAAACACATGGTAATTTTATTCCACATCGTCTGTTGATTTGTCCAACCTGTCTCATGGAAAACTAGATACATAATCTGTAATTATCATGTACACACTGTGTAGCCTAGACAAGTCATCATACCAAATCCTAAAGAATGTGACAAGGATATACAAAAATCGAGGTACATAGTGTGTATATTTAAGTACACGCAATGCAATCACCCATTAATGGAAAAAATTAAATTTCCATTAAGTTTCATATTGTTTCATTATATCATTAATTTATAGATAACACATTGTTGGGTGTTTGACAAATTAATAATGTTTTTAATAAATTTTATATTTATAAAATAATTTATTTTAATTAATATGTCATTATTTAATATTTTTATTATTTTCTATGAATTTCATTAATTATGGGTATCAACCAATAATATTGTGTTATCATTGTTATGAATGGGAATAAAATAATTATTTTAATTAATTAAATAAACCAAGCATGATTATATTATATTATATGGGAAAGAACAAATGAATGTCATCCAATTACTATTGTGTATTAATTAAATGTGAGACCATTCATGAGACAAGTCAATTCATATGATTGTTATAGTATGTTTTTACATAAATTTATTAATTCGTTTGGAAATTTTTTAAAATAAAATTAAAATAATGTATGTGATTCATCCATCTCTGTTTTATAATGTAGGCCATGTGTGTCTAATTATATTTTAATTATCCCCATTAACCAATGATTTTGTTCCCTACATTTTCACGTGAGTAATAAATATTTGTAATTAACGGATCATCCCAAGGCATCTGAATAATAATAATGATGGAACCATAATGATTCCAACAAATTGAAACATAGGTGGACACGTGGAATGTTGTAGATGATTCCAAATCATGAAAAATGATTTATTTCCCATAAGATATATGTTTGTATAATGTTTTCTCATTAAATTAACAATTCGATAATCTTAAGATTGGTTGTATTCATTAAATATTTACTTTTTTCTAATTCATTTAAAATATATTTAATGATGTTTGACCATGACCCCATAAAGGAATGAATGCATTTTCTAATTACATATTTTAAATAAAAGTTATTATGCGTAAATGTTTTACCCAAACATAGTTAATTAATTAATTATCCACTAATATTTAAACAAGTAATTTACTGCATAAAACATGGTAAAAACTCATTCATAATAAAAAACAATCCCTCATTATTATATTATGTAAGACTAAGACTTATGTTGCTTGATTAGGATCAAAACTCAATAGATATATTTGTTTTAGAAACCCCTATTTTGAAAAATTAATTTATATGGGTAGTGATTATGAATGATTTAAATGGACATAACCATTTTACATCAATATACATATCCATTTCTAGACATTGTGTAATTTTAAGTCAATTTTCAAAAAAAAATCTAAGACATGATTTCTAGATTGGGTTGTCCAGTCAATGGATTAGGGACTTGCAATCCCAGAGTTGGTAAATAATATCCTAACAAAATACCATAATAATATCATGAAGAACCCTTGTTGTGGGTATTTGAATGGGAATATGGATCAATCCCTCTATAATATCCTAGATACTACACATTCGATTTTCAATAATTAGGGCTATTAGGAACTGATAAAATAGTTATAGATTTAGTAAAATAAATTATTTTCTTTTCAAAAAATATATAATCAGAAAATTTACTAATAATATTCTCATTTATTTTTAGAATAAAATGACAAGCTCACTATCCATATTATTAATATTCGATAATGGTAATCTCATCACATGAAGTATATTCTAGGAGTTGTAAATAATACTTTGGGTTTTTTCTAATCTATGAACACTAATATTAAATTCTTTCATCCAAAATTCTGTATCTATAATCAATTGGAGATTGATGAAAACATCATAGTATATAAAAAACATATGAACAATGCAGTCTACTTTCAATGTTTGATGATTTCATCTATTAATAGTGAACACAAAAATGGTCACAAAAACATTGATTTTTATAGAATTCTTGATCAAATCTGTTGTGCTTACTAGGAAAGAACTATACAAGAATAGTTATATATTTCCAAAGCATACTTTACAATTATGTTTGGATATTTTCACTAGTTTGGAATCACAATGTCAAACACATTGGATACATTGTGCACATTGTGGTTCTATGATTTATACTTCCCATTGAACAAGGAAATGTTCTCATTATGGATAACCTCACTCAAAGAATCACTAGTTTTTTTAATTTTAATATGAAAAAAAATTTATAAGTCCTTTTCTGTCTTCTAAAACTCATTATCAAGTAGATATAGATATGAAGCGTGAAGATACAGTGTTCTATATGATGAACCAATGGAATGTGAATAGAAAAACATTAATGCCAATGATAAAAAAAATTATCCATGAAGAAGAATATTAATTTATAAAAAAAAGAATAATGAGATTTATTTTTCTCATATGGGAAAAATAGAAATTGGAAGAAAATATACATCAAGATAATGAATCGAGGTGAAGCTACAGGTGTGTTTATTATCATGCTCAATTTAACTATTTCTAAATATTGGATATTAGATTAAACCATGTGGTGCCAACATATGTATTCAGTTATAAGAGAAATACAAAATAAAAAATCTATCTGTGGGGATGTTGATCTATAAGTAGTGAATTGAGCTAAACATGTTGTTGTTGCTAGTGGCACTAATTCCTCACATTGTCAACTGAAATGATATTGATCTTAAATTCTTATCATTCTGTTTCTTCATTTACCCAAAACATTATTTATATATCTACATTAGGTAAAGAAGTATTAATCATTTAATTTGAAAGTGATTATTTTTTAATTTAATGATGAAATTTGTTATGCTAAGGAACATTTACATAACAGACATTATGTATTTCATTACATGAACTATGTAGTGAAAATTTGACAATGATGTTGTATACCATGACTCATACCAAACCAAACATTGGAATCACTGGCTAAGTTGTGTAAATGAAAAAACATTGAATATTTACATCAATATGTATCATTAGATTATTTTGAATTAAAACCAAATAGTGTATGACATTCATGCTTATAAGAGAAATGCCCAAAGTGAAATTTAGTGGGAAATGATAATGTTCTAATGTTCTTCTTGAGTTAGTTCATACTATTTTTTGTAAACCATTTCATACTTATGTTTGGGGGAAATCATATTTGATAAATTTTAATATTGATTTAAAAAATCTATGTATATTTACTTATTGAGATATTTCATGTATTCTATTGGTAAATTACAGGAATAAATTAATTATGTTGAAAACCACCATGGTTGTATGATTAAAAAATATTCCTCAGCTCAAGGTGGTTAATATCATAACCAATACATCATTGACACCCTATAAAAGGATGGGATCCAATCCCAATTTACCCCTCCATACATGCCTATGTATAATTATGAATGTAAATGAGGGAACCATTCCTTGTTTGAAATGGTGAGATCAATTTTGATAAAGGCAATTAATCCAATCTCTTTTTGGGGATATTCATTACAAATAGTGGTACACATACTAAACCATGTACCAAATAAATTGGTAAATGTAATTCCATATGTATTTAGGATGGAATGAAAAAAAATGTTATCAAATTTACATGATATGGGTTTTGAAAAATTTTATATGGACTCTTCAGGTAACAAACATTCTTTAACACCCCAAGATTCTACGGTACACTTCTCCTTGAATAGTATAACAGTGTGTGTTGTACGCAACTTCGAGTTCTAACACACCACAACCAATCAAACTAGCCATTATGAATAGTAATGCTTACTTTTTGAAATTTATAAATTTTATTTTTATAAATGGACTTTATTTTTGGATTCAGAATATCCAAATTAGCTTACGGTGAATTTTTGTTATTTTTCTGAAAAAGTTCATTTTTTGATGAATTATGAAACCACTACGTGGTAGTTAAAAAACTGAATTTTTCATAAAACATAATTTTACCGCTTCTATGAGTGGAATTTTGAAAATCCGAGAGACACGGTTAATATCAAGAAGTAACATTTGGTTCAATGAGATTAAAATAATTTTTGGTGAATAGTAACTTTTTACTTTTATTTACCACGGTTAAAAGTAAATTGGGTAATTTAAGGTAAAAATGACAATAACATTACCCTAACACATGTATTAATTCTAGTGGACAAGTGTATCTCCACCAATAACAATCTTAGGAATAAAATATTATCATTTAGGTCAAATGGGATTAGATTAGGACATTTATTATTATTTAATTCGAAGAAGAGTTAAAAGAGTTAAAATCAATGTTTATTTACCAAAAAAAATTTATTATAGGGTTAAACATAATATAAATTCGATTATAAATATTAATTAGAAATATAAAATGATTTAATACATAATGATATTTTATTTATAATTTTTAGACATTATATAATTTAATTTATTTATGACACAATGATGATTTAGTAACTACCATAATAGTGAAAAATTAAAAGAATTGATATTATAAATACCCAAATAAATATTATTTGAGACTTTTTATGAATTAAACTAATTTTCTAGGTTAATATGACATGTTAGTATTGATTTAATTATCTTTTTTTTGAGGTAATCATTCTGTTATGATTTAAGCAATAATCAATTTTCCAAATAGTGTCAAAGTTGAAATAAAAAGGCATTTTAAACATATATTATATTATTAATTGATATTAAAATCCTAAAAATCTATTGTTCGTCCAGGAGACTTATATCATGATAGGTGTATCATTAATGGACCACTTGAGGGTCTCTTGGAGGTATATAGTAAGTTTATTAACTATATAATATAAAAATACAATGTGACATGGTAAGTGTAAAACTAAATAACTAAGTGTTAAAACTAAAAGATAAGGTTAATATAATGACCCAAACCTATCTAAATTCTATTGGTTGAGTGTTTTTAGACCCATACCCAACATATCCTTTAAATAATCCACTTTTGATCCATTAGAAACCAAATATGAATTTATTTTAAAATAATATTTCTATCTTTTACAAAGGTTCCCCTCACCCCTCTTATAAATGGGAAGTCCCCTTATCATTAATTTTCACCTTCAATGAATTTTTTTTAACCAAACCCATCACAAATACTCTCTCATCTTCCCTCAATACAACCTAGAAGCCTTATTTTGATCATATATCCAACCTATGGTTCCCTTTTTATCAAATCAATAGGAAGAACCCAAAGAAGATGTAATGATTTCACCACCCATTTTCAAGTTCATTTCTTCTTCCACTTCTTCTTTCATTGTTATTACCATTCTAAAATAATAACTCCAGTATATTTTATATACTTTTATGTTATTATAAACATGGTAAAACAACATTTCAGTATTCTATCCATCCATTAAATTACATATCAACATATGTGCGTACATATGGCTTGCCGTCTCCACGTCGTGGTGTAATTGTAATTCAAATTTTTTTTATTTTTATGGGTATAATAATGATGTGTAATTCATGTAAATAATAAATATAACATTATAATTATTCTGTATATATTATATAACATCCAATTAAATATTATTTTAAGAATGATATTGTCGCTCATGCGTACGTACAGACTACCATCTCCACGAACGCCATGAGATTCATTCTCCATCGTATCCTTCCAAGTATAATTCACATTTTATGATTGATAATAGTATCAAAGGACATGATATAATTCTGTATTTGAATATGATACAACCTATCCATGACCAACACAGCTTATGTAACAAAACATATAAAATAAAATGAGTAAGTTAACACCCAAAATGACGATAATTCTAAAATATTATTAACAAAGAAATGTTGAAAGATCATATACGATATCAAATTAATACATATGATTCTTGTATAATTTAATAACAATTATTTACCTATTATACAAAAGGTTAACATTCTCCAACCAAGAAAAATTACAAGGTAAGGGTTATTTCACAATCTCATCATTATCTGAGGTTGTTTATATGTGATTATCTACTGGGAGCTCTTTATCATCCACATCTATGTTTCTTAAAAATGTATTTCAAATCATTCATACCATTTTAAAGACTATACGATAAAGTCATTTATACCCTTTTTGACATTTATAAGTTGATTATAAAGGAATATTTCCATCGTTTTCCAAAAAATGTCCTTTTTATCCTCTTCGACAGAGTTAATGTAAGAATGTATTTTTAACTTATATGGCGACTGCGGATATTTTCCACCATTATAAAATCTTCGATGCTTCACTTACAAGATTATAAGAAAATTTTCAAAGAAATATTTTTATTTTATAATTATGTGACTTTTAAATGGTTTCAAAAAAAGGTATATTTCTCTCAAATAGTTTTGATTTCATCTATGTCAACATCCATTGATGGATTTACACTTATTTGAAGTTGATTTAATATGATAAAAATATTCTATATTGTATTGATGGTTTTGTGATATATATGACTATGGATGTGTTATTTTTATTCCACTCATGGTTTTTGGATAAAGTCTTTACATTTCGTATTCTAGTTTTAAGATGACTGTTTATTTTATGTTTAAACCTTTTCTTATGGGAATGCATTGGACTTAATATGTGACTGGTGGAGCCCTCTATAGCTCCTCAATGCATCGGTAGGTCACATAAGACAAGCTAGTGTCTTGGCACAAGGACTTGACAAAATCATAGTGGTAGTCGTGGCACAAGGACATGGAAATCTGGTTATGATAGTCTAGTATTAGGCATTACATCATTATGAAAGTGGTTATTGATATTGAATGTGATTATTTGATTAGTAGAATACCCATGTGAATAAGTAAATGGAATTATTTCATTTTATTTTTTCCATACTATATTTAAGTTCAAGTTTAAAAGTCTTCTATTTTAGTTATACATTGCCTTAAATGTTTATTCTTATTTATGAATGTTTCCGCTATATTGTTATCCTTAATGGGAATTTGAGCTCACCCCTTTTATATGTTTTATTTTTCCCAGGATGTGAAAAATTAAATTATGAATGACCTGTAGGGATAATATGAGGGGTTAAGAGTGTGGACTATGGAGACTATATTGTTGAATTTTTCATTTTCATGATGTACTGTAAAACGTTATTAATATATCTAGTGTTTACAAGGCAACTAAACTAATTGGTCTTTCATGATTTGATCTTTCTTATGATCATGCCAATGTTATGTAATAATGCACTAACTCTAGGTAACTGAGGTTGGGGCATTATAGTTGGTATCATAGGAAGTTTAATACAGACCATGGAATATAGATTTAGATAAACAATTATTAAAGCACATAGATTTAAGATGGACTTTAATGATTTGAATAGAAGAACTTCATAGAATTTTAGTATTGTAGATATTTTGTCAGTTTTCTGAGCAATACATACATGTCTGGATACGAGCAGGTAGTGGAGGCTCTGGCACATATGTACCTAGGGGAAAAACCCAAAAACACAGCTTTGAGCGAGACTCGAATGAGAACCGGTGCATGACAACGGTCCTTGATACAATCTTGGTTATGACACTCCTAGGGGATATGCTTAGTATAACTCTCATTTTCATTAAAAATCATTATGAATGGTTTATGAGTATATACTTCCTCGAAAGAATTTTTTTTATGATTATGGATTATATCCATAAATAGTTCAATTTATGTTAAGTGTTTTATAAGTATGAAATTATGTAATTTGATTCATAAACTGATCTAGGTTATTCCATTATTTAGAAATGGCGCCTAGTGGAAGAAATGGAAATCGTATCAATGCACGCACTCCATGTATGGATTTCCCTACTGCTCAAGATAGTTATAGTGGAGCTGGTGATGCAACAGGTGCTGATCATCTAATCACCGTACTGGGACAACTCACTCAGGTTATGAATAATAACCTTACACATATGGGGCACCCTGATCCGCAGCGTGGAGGATCAATGTTAGATCACTTCATGAGGCCAAAACCACCAAAGTCCTATGGGAGTACAAATCCCTTAGTAGCTGAGCAATGGATAAATTTCCTAGAAAAAATATATCAGGCTTTGGGGAGTAGTGAAAGGGAAAATGTTATCATGGTAGTTTACCGCCTCACTGGAGATGCTGATCAATGGTGGTCATTGATTCAAAAAAAGAAGGAAGATGGTGAAGTATCAAATATGGAATGGAGGGAGTTCAAATATCTATTTTTAGAAAAATACATTCCTCTTGACCTTCAAGCAGATATGTAAAGACAATTTCTGAGTCTGAGACAAAAGGAGGATGATAATGTCGCAATGTATGAGGCTAACTTTACAAGTTTAGCAAGGTATTTTGGAGATTATATACGTAACCCAAGAAGTAAGATTGATAGTTTCTTTGATGGGTTAAAACCATATCTCCATCTAGAATTAGTCTCACAATCCTTCTCGTCGTACGAAGACATTGTCTCATGTGCTATCAAGACAGAGAAAAAATTCTCTAAGTCATATGGCATTAATGAAAAGAAAGAGAAGAAGAGATCTGGTGATCAGTATTGGAATGAAAATAAAGGGATGATGGGAAAATTTGAATATCCATCCTCTAGTAATTGTGGGAAGAAACACCCTGGTACATGCTTAAAAGGAGAAAGAGTTTGTTACAAGTGTGGTGAAAAAGGCCACCAAACTCGTGATTGCAAGAGGAAGGAGGAAGTTAACGATGTCCAATGCTACAATTGCAGGGAGATAGGACATTATGAAAATGAATGTCCTAAGAGTCAGGGGAACTTACCTCCAAAAAGGACAAGTGATCAAGGCTAAGATAATGCTATCACTACTGCTAAGGTAGAAGCTTCAAAAGACATGGTGGCAGGTAATTTAATGGTTTCCTCATGTTTAGAAAATGCATTATTTGATTCTGTATCGTCGCATTGTTTCATATCTTCCATGTTTTCTAAGAAAATTAGATATTTACAATTTTATTTAACAAGGGTGTTGTCTGTTAATACTCCTAAGAGATGAATCATTGCAATAATGTTTTGTGAATCAGTCCCCAATAGAGCACATAAATGTTCTTTATCTGCTGATCTCATCATCATACCTATTATTGTGTTTGATATAATCCTAGATATAGACTGGATTTCGGACCATGATGCGATGATTTATTGTAAGAAGAAATAGGTTGCAATTTTTGATGATGATGATAAGGAACACCTTATCTTTAGAGTAGAATCATCACCACCTTATTCTTATCTAGATCCACCCACAGTAGCTCAACTAAATTCAATTATTGGGGAGGAAGATAATGAAATGACTGTGGGCGAGGAAAGGAATGTTAAAATAGAGGATGTACCTATTGTGAAATAATATGTAGATGTGTTTTCAGATGATTTACCTGGACATCATCCAGAACGAGAAGTTGAATTTTCCATTGATTTAATTCCTGGATGAAGGCCTATATAAAATAATCCTTATAGAATGGACACTGTGGAATTAGTTGAACTAAAGAAACAACTAGAGGAATTGATTAATAAAGGATTTATTCACCCTAGTGTTTCTCCGTGGAGAGCCCCTATTTTTTTTGTTAAAAAGAACGATTGATCTATGAGGTTTTGTATCGACTGTAGAGAGATCAATACTATAACAATAAGGAAAATGTATCCCCTACCTCTTATTGGAGATTTATTTGACCAAATGCAAGGATCTCAATACTTTTCAAAGATTGGACTTCGATCCGGATACCATCAGTTGTGTGTGATGAAGGAATACATTCCGAAGACAGCATTTCGAACCAGGTACGGGCATTATGAGTTTACAGTAATGCCTTTTGGATTGACTAATGCACCATCTGTATTCATGGATCTGATGGAAATAGTTTTCAAGGAATATATAGATGAATTTCTAGGGTAATTTATTGATGATATCTTGGTATAATCCAAAAGATATGAAGACAATGAAAATCACTTGTGCATTATCCTAAAGACTATGAGAAGACATGAATTATATGGGAAGATTAGAACGTTTGAATTCAGGCATATGAGACTTCTTTTTTTGGCCATATTGTCTCTAAATATGGAATCTCATTAGTTCCTTCTAAGAAAAAGGCAATCCATGAATGGCCAGAACCTACGGGTATAACTGAGGTACACAATTTTATTGGTTCGGCAAGTTATTATCGACGTTTTGTCCAGAATTTTTCCCAGTTGGATAACCTATTAACAAAGATAACATGTAAAGGGTGTATATTTGTTTGGATAAAAGAGTGTGAAGAATGTTTCGAGGAACTGAAGAGAAGATTATTCAATGCTCCTATATTGACTCTACCATCGAGGAATGATGGGTTCTTTATTTATAGTGATGCATCAAAGAAATGACTTGGTTGTATCCTAATGCAAGAATGATAGGGTTATTGCCTACCCATCACAACAGTTGAAAATTCATGAAAAAAACTATACTACTCATGATCTCGAGTTAGCAGTTGTGATCCTTGCTTTGATGATATAGAGGAACTACCCCTATGATGAAAAATGTGAGATTTATACTGATCAAAAGAGTTTGAAGTATATTTTCTCACAAAAAGAACTCAACACGAGGCAAAACCGATGTATTTAATTACTCAATGATTATGATTGTATGATACATTACCTCTTGGGGAAAGAAAACAAGGTGGCAGATGCTTTGAGTAGAAAAGACCATGGAGTTTTGAAAAATATGAGAATTGAAAGGGATCCAGTTTTCATTGATCTAGTGAAGATGGACATTGGAATAACCGGGGAAGGTGAAACGTCAATGCTTTTTCAAATGGTTGCCAAACCATCATCACTAGAAAGGATTACGAGTTCTCATACTGATGATGAAGAATTTCAATAGAAGATTAAAGCTGTGAATGATGGGAGATTGAGAGACATTGTGTATGAAGAAGGAATTTTGAAATTTGGGAAGAGGCTTTGTGTTCCCGATATACCTGATCTAAAAAGGTAGTTAATGGATGATGCTCCTAGTTCCAATTTTTCATTACACCTTTGGAGCACCAAAATGTAGAGATATTTTAAAGAAAATTTTTGGTGGGACAACATGAAGAGGGATATTGCCGATTTTGTGTCATGATATATGGTTTTTCAACAAGTGAATGCTGGAAGGCAACAACCTGGTAGAGTATTGCAACCTATTACCATACCTGAGTGGAAATGGGATAATATCACGATGGACTTTTTCATTGGAATACCAAAGACTCCTAGAAGGAACGATGCAATATGGGTTATTGTTGATCTTCTTACCATGTCAGCACATTTTCATTCTATAAGAGAAGATATACCACTAGAACTTCTAGCAAGAATATATATTGATGATGTTGTGAGAATTCATGGAGTACCCCAATCTATTGATTCTGATCGTGATCTCTGTTTTACTTCAATATTCTGGAAAAGTATTTAGAAATCCTTGGATACTGAACAACGTTTGCGCACTTCCTACCACCCTCAAGCAGATGGACAATCAGAACGAACTATTCATACCTTAGAAGACATGTTGAGATCCTGCTCACATGACTTTCAGGGAATGTGGGATCAATATTTACCTCGAGTAGAATTTTACTATAACAATAGATTCCATTTGAGTAATCATATCGCACCATATGAAGCGTTATATGGAATGAGATGTCGCAGACCAACCTGTTGGGATGACGTTGGTGAAAAAAAATTTGTAGGTCTAGAACTGGTGGTGGAAACGATGGAAAAGGTTAAGGTAATCCAAAATCACATCAAAGAAGCTCAAAGTAGGAAGAAGATATATGCTGATAATCGATGGAAAAATTTGGAATTTCAAGTTGGTGATCATGTTTTCTTGAAGGTATCTCCATGGAATTGAGTCATACATTTTGGTAAGAAAGGTAAATTGAGTCCCAGGTACATCGGAACTTCCGAATTTTTAGAATGAATTGGAGGTGTAGTTTACCGATTGGCAATCCCTCCAAGTCTATCCAAAGTTCACGATGTGATCGATGTATCTCTATTGAGGAAATACATGACTTACCCAACACATGTACTCACCTATGAGGAATTAGAACTGGAACCCGATCTGTCTTATTGAGAAGAGCTTTTCAAGATTCTTGATACAAGAGAGAAAGTACTGAGAAAACAGACAACTCTTCTGGTAAATGTCTTATGGAGAAACCATATTATGGGAGAGCCAATGTGGGAACCCGAGGAACATATGATGAAGAACCACCCGAGTCTTTTCATGTGCTAGTATTCTAGAAATTTCAAGGAAAAAATTATTTGAAGGAGGGGTGAATGTAACACCCCAGGCTTCTATGGTACGCTTCTCTTTGAATAGTATATTAGCGCGTGTTGTACACAACTTCGAGTTCTAACACACCACAACCAATCAAACTAGCCGTTATGAATAGTAATACCTACTTTTTGAAATTTATAAATATTATTTCTCAAAATTGACATCATTTTTGGATTTGGAAGATCGAAATTATACTAGGGTGATTTTTTGGTATTTTTCTGAAAAACATCATTTTTTGATGAATAGTCAAACCACTAAGTGGTAGTTAAAAAAATGATTTTTTCATAAAACATAATTTTACCGCTTCTTTGAGTGGAATTTTGATAATCCAAAGGACACGATTAATATCAATGAGTAAAATTGGGTTCAATGAGATGAAAATAATTTTGGTGAATAGTAACTTTTAACTTTTATTTACCATGGTTAAAAGTAAATAGATTAATTAAGTGTAAAAATGATATTAATATTACCCTAAAACATGTCATAATTCTATTGGAAAGGTTTATATCGACCAAAAAACAACCTTAGGAATAAAATATTTTCATTTAGGTCCACTTGGATTAGATTAGGACATTTATTATTATTTAATTCAAAGAAGAGTTAAAAGAGTTAAAGTCAAAGTTAATTTACTAAAACATTTTTAATATAGGGTTACTCATAAGATAAATTAGATTATAAATATTCATTAGAAATATAAAAATATTTCTTACATAATTTTATTTTATATATAATTTTAAGACATTATATAGTTTAATTTATTTATGACACAATGATGATGCAGTAATTACCATAATAGTGAAAAATTAAAATAATTGATATTATAAATACTTAAATAAATATAACTTGTGACTTTTAATGAATTACACTAATTTTATAGGTTAATATTACATGTTAGGATTTATTTAATTAACATTTTTTTAAGTAATCATTCTGTTATGATTTTCAAAGAAATCAATTTTCCAAATAGTGTCAAAATTGACATAAAAGAGTTTTTAAAACAAATATTCTATTATTAATAGATATTAAATTTATTAAAGTCTATGGTTCGGCCAAGTGACTTATATCCTGATAGGGGTATCATTAATGGACCACTTGGGGTATCTTGAAGGTATATAGTATGTTTATTAACTATGTAATATAAAAATACAAAGTGACATGGTAAGTGTCAAACTAATTAACTAAGAGTTAAAACTAAAATATAAGGTTAATATAATGACCCAAAAAAGACTAAATTATATTTTTTGAGTGGTTTTAGACCCAACCCCACATTAAACTTTAAACAATCCACTTTTGAGCCATTTGAAACCGAATATTAATTTATTATAAAATAATATTTCAAGCTTTTCCAAAGGTGCCCCTCACCCTTCTTATAAAAGGGCACTCCCCTTCTCATTAATTCACCCCTTCAATGCCTTTTGGATCGGACAACCCCTATCCAAATACTCTTTGAACATCCCTCACTACTACCTATAGGCCTTAGTTTGATAATAAAGCCAACCTAAGAGCCCTTTTGATCAAATCAAACGGAAGAATCCGAAGAAGAGGTAATGATTTCACCACCCTTTTTCAAGTGCTTTTCTTCTTCCACTTCTTCTTTCTTTGTTATTACCATTCTAAAATAATAACTCCAGTATATTATATATACATTGATGTTATTATAAACATGTAACAACCATATTTCAGTATTCTATCCATCCTTTGAATGACATGTCACCATACGTGCGTACGTACGACTTACCGTCTCCAAGTCGTGGTGTGATTGTTATTCAAAACATTATTATTTGGATCGGTATAATAATGATGTGTAATTCATGTAAATAATAAATATTAAATGATAATTATTCTGAATATATTATATAACATCAAATTAAATATTATTTTAATAATGATATTGTCGCTCATGCGTACGTACAGACTACCATCTCCACGAACGCGATGAGATTTATTCTCCATTGTATCCATCCAAGTATAATTATCATTGGATTATTAATAATAGTATCTAAGGACTTGATATCATTATGGATTGGAGTAATATAAAACTTATCCATGACAATCACGAGTTATGTAAAAAAACATATAATAGAAAATGAGTAAGTTGACACCCGAAACGGCGATAATTCTAAAATATTATAAACAAAGCATTGTGAAAAGATCATATATGATATCATAATAATATAAATGATTCTAGAATAATTTAAAAACAATTATTTCAATATTATACAAAATTTTGACCTACCCCAACCAAGGAAAAGAACAAGGAATGGCTTATTTCACAATCTCTTCATTATCCGAGGTTGTTTATACATGATTATCTACTGGGACCTCTTTATCATCCACATCTAGGTTCCTTAAAAATGTATTCCAAATCATTCATACCATTTTAAAGACTATGGGATAAAGTCATTTATACCCTTTTTGACTATTATATGTGGTTTATAAAGGAATATTTCCGTCATTCTCCAAACATGGTCATTTTTAACATTTTTGACAGAATTAAGGTAAGAATGTTTTTTAACTTATACGGCGGGTGTGGCTATTTTCCGAGGTTATAAAATATTCTAAGCTTCCATTAAAAGTTTATAAGAAAATTTTCAAAGTAAATATTTTATTTTATAATTATGTTACTTTTAAATGATTTCAAAAAACGAGATATTTCTCTCAAATAGTTTTGATTTCATCTATGTTAACATCCTTTGATGGATTTATGCTTATTGGAAGTTGATTTATTTTGATACAAAAGTTATATATTGTATTGATGTTTTTGTGATATGATTGACTGTGGATGTGTTATTTTTATACCATTCATGGTTTATGTATGATGTATTTACATTTCGTATTCCAGTTTTAATATGAATTTTTATGTTATGTTTATACCTGTTCATATGGGAATGTATTGGACCTAATATGTGACGGGTGGAGCCCTCTATAGCTCCTCGATGCATCAGTAGGTTTCATGAGACAAAATAGTGTCTTGGCACAAGGAATTGACAAAATCTTATTTTTAGTCATGGCACAAGGCCTTGGCTATGTTGTTATGATAGTCTGGTATTATGAATTCCATCATTATGAAAGTGGTTATTGATATTGCATGTGATTATTCGATTAGTAGAATATCCATGTGAATAAGTAAATGGAATTATTTCATATTACTTTTTCCATACTATTTATATGTTCAAGTTTAAAAGGCTTTTGTTTTAGTTATATTGTGCCTTTAATATTTATTCTTATATATGAAAGTTTCTGCTATATTGTTATCCTTACTGGGTATTTGAGATGACCCCTTTTCTATGTTTTATTTTTCCCAGGATGTGAATAAGTAAATTATGAAAGACCTGTAGGGATAGTATGAGAGGATAAGAGTGTGCACTATGGAGACTATATTGTTGTACTTCTCATTTTTATGATATAAAGTAAAACATTATCAATATATCTAGTGTTTTCAAGGATACTAAACTAATCGGTCATTCAAGATTTGAACTTTCTTGTGATCATGCCAATGTTATGTAATAATGCACCGACTCTGGGTATCTAGGGTCGGGGCGTTACACATTCACAATAATTCACAACGTGATCATTTATAGCATAACCAAGGGAATAAAGTTGATATTAAATATACAAAGACACATAAAATGAGTTATGTTGAATGAAAATACTTATTCCTTGAGAGGGAGCACATATAAAAAAGAAATAGTGGTAGTAAGATAAATTATTGAAGTTAAGGATCAATGAACAATACAGTTGTTACACGATCAAATTTCACAAATACCCATGAATGAAAAAATAGTTGCAATGAAAAATGAAATGAGTAAGAGTACAAGATTGGTCAGAGATCCATTAAGGAATGGTTATATTGTTATCTTTTATGGTGACACATTATTTGCATATAATAATGATACGTTGTCCTACAAATAAGCATCATGTGGCATAGTTATTTCTATGTTGAAAAAATATTTGAATATTATAATGTATTCCACATACCATAACAATGTCTGATTTTTGGTATAACTTCTTGAGGATGAAAAACATTCTATTAGAAAATATGTATTCAAGAAGAAACTGGACATGGATGGACAATTTAGTACCTATAAGGCATGACTTGTTGCAAAAGGGTTTCAATAGCTTCATGATATTTCCTATGATGAAACCATTTTCGTGTTTCGATACCACAATGTATCATAATTCTACATTTCAATTATAATTAACATGAATATGAGATTTGGATAATGGATTTCAAAATAGCCATCCATGATAGGATCTTTTATTAATATGAGTACATGACACAACCTAAACTATTTTGGACTCCAAAAGAATTCCAATATGATAAAAGTGTTGAAATTATATATTTATAGATTAATGAAATCATCCAATCAAGGAAAATTCATTTTGATGAATCCATAATGGAAGTTTGGTTTACAAATAATGAATGTAGTCCCTATGTCTACAAAAAGATTAGCGGAAGTGTAGTAATTTTTTGAATCGTATAGGATGATAACATTTTCTATATTGGAAATGAAATAGAGGCCTTAAATTCAGTTAAGACATGGTTGAATAAATTATTTTCCAGGAAACACATGGGTGAGGAAACATTTATTCTTGGGATCAATATCAATCATTATAGATCCAAGATGTTTCTTGGCCTATGTCAAACTACATTCATTTATAATATATTGAAGATATTCAATATGGAAAAATCCATGATTGTATTGTTTCAAGCATAACATTGAATTTATCATTCCATGAAAATGTATCCTCGGACACATGAGGAATGAAATATAATGTAAAGGATTCTATATGAAATACTGATGGGTAAGTCATGTTTCATAAGCTATGTACTAGGATAGATGTTTCCTATGAATTATGTGTGTCTTGTTAATATCAATATGATCCATCATATCTCCATTGGATGACATTATTGAACATGATTAATTATCTGTTTCATACTAAGTATATATTTATATTTTATGAGGATGGTGAGGAACTTTTAATTAGAATACATGTAGTTTCTAGTTCACAAACTGATCAATATTACATGATGTCACAAAGGGGATAAACCTTCACATTAAATGGAGGTGTTTTGATTATGAAGTGCATGAAGAAGGGTGTGGTTGCAGATTCCATTGAGAATTCCAAGTATATATCTGCATCTTAGGAGGTAAACAAACCAGTTTGGATTTGCAATTTCATCCAAAATCATGTAGTTGTACCTCACATTAAAGATCCCACATCACTCTATTAAGACAATCCAGTAGAGGTGTCTCTCACAAAATGGAAAAGTTCATATCTACTGATGAAGCATATACTTCAATAGTATTATATAATGATGGATTTTTCTCATAGAGGTGAAGATCTAGTTAGTAGTATTTCCATTCGAGATACCATTTTTTGTCACCCTCACTAAATCCTTGATTCATAAAAAACAACAATTATCAGTAGAGGTATACATGAATGAAAGTCGTATGATGTTCGATCTAGTCCATGTGATAGTTTTTTATGAATTAATTTCTCATAACCAATTGTATTTAAATTGATTAAATGAATATATGAAATATTAAATATTAAATTAATAATCTAATTATATATTGGTCGTTGTTCAAAATTATCATTATGTAATAATGTTTTAGATAATTTCTTACATTATTAATGTTATTTTAGTTCCCTGCTATGATGAAAACTATGATGTTCTATGAAAATATTTATAATACAGTTCTGTGGTTGGATATCATACTATAATGAGAATCATATTCTATAGAACATCATGTGAGAGTTCTCGTAACAAGATAATACTTCTTATCGTCTTGTTCGTAGTTGGTAATCTCAAAGATGATAGATTATGAGAACATACTCCCATGTAGAAATTGTCATTGTTTTGGTGTCATCATTTATTTCTATCTGTGAAAATGAGTATTGGTTATAATAAATCAAGATTATCATTAATAGATCTCATGACTCATGCACATGGATTTTCTGACAAAAAATAAAAAATGACATATAATGGTTAGTTTTAGTGAAATTCTAGTGCTTCACGAATTACATGTTATTAATGGATAAGTGAAGAATTTATTTTTCCCAATCATATTTATGGAATATGATATTTTGGACATTTTATTGAAATATAACTATTTCCCTAAATTACATGGCCATATTATAATGATCAATTTATTTTACATACTCAAATAATGATGTATCATGCATACTGATTGATGACTTCATCATCCATTCTGCATGATAAGATGTTGGGAACAATTGATAAAATTAAATAGTGAATTCTCTTATGTAGTTTTTTTCATTATGACATTATGACAATTCTCTTGGGTTCCATGACTGACTATTAGACAGCTATCATATACATTACAGAAGCCAACCTAATGGAAGTGAAAAAAAAATCATATCGGGTCACACAATATGTGTTATTGTTGTCTTCGATTTAATTGTATTTGAATTTAATTAATGGAATAAATATTATTCTCAAGAATATGGAATTATTTTGTTTATGAAAAATTTATTGACAAAATTCAATAAATATTTATTCACTAGAAATTGAGTAATATATATTTATTGATTTTCTTGAATATATAATTAATATTTATTTATAATTTTTTAATAATATATTAATTTAATAGTGTAAAAATAAATTTGGTGTTCAATAAATATTGGAGTTCGAACAAGGAGAGATAATGTCCAATGATATAATTATTATTTATGAGTCTTTAAATATTATTTAATGATTTTTCAAATGATATTGCATCAAAAAAAATATAGTTATTATTATAGTGATTCTTGATATTTTTTTAATGGTTATAATTATATTTATGGGCTGTTATGAAATTAAATTTTGTAACCAAAGTCCATGATAGATAAATACATGACTACATTTAATATTCATTTTATTTGAAACTAATTCCATGTTTTGGAATATAGAATTATTACACATAAAAAATTCTCTCTCTACTCCTCTTCAATCCCTCCCGAAAAATGGGAATCCCAAGAGAGAGTTTCTTCAAGATGGATGAACGAACGACCATTATATATTATGTGGCACACATACCTTGTTGGTATCTTTTTCAGTCACAAGTCCTTCATGTTGTGTCATTTTGACATATTCCTGAAGGTTCCCATTAAGAAAGGATGTTTTTACATCCATCCTCCATATCACATAGTAATAGAAAGCTATTATAGAATGTATTATTCTAGTTGATATCAACATTGCAACTACTGAAAACATTTTGACATAATGAATTCCATGAGGTTGTTTGAACTATTTTTCAACCAGCTATGCTATATTGGTACTGGCTTTTCTTTCATTGTTTGTATTCTTCCAGAATACCAATTTTCATATAATTTGAATTAAATCAACATGAGGATCTTCCAAAATCAGGACATGGTTTTGCTTCATGGATTCCATTTTAAAATTAATGGATTATGAAAAGATGGTAATTTCTGTTACAATTACTGCTTCTTTTTATGTTATAGGATCATTATTATCATATAATAATAGAACGCCATCCTCAGTAACTAGAAAATTGTACCACTGCAATTCTTCAACCACTCTTTTACTCATACACAGTAATTGTGTATGTAGAATAGATTTATCTTCCTTGAGGCATTATGGAATCTGTTCGCATGACAAATATTATGATCCATGAGCCTCCACTTCATCAATGTCAATCATGATCCCATTATCTCTTTTGTGGATGGGCTCCCTCTCATTAAAAGATAAATTTCTTTCCTCTATATACTATTTATATTAGGGGTTTTATAATTAATATCTAGTTTCAATGGGGTATCCAATAAAGGTACACATTATTCCACGTGATGCGAGTTTGTCACCTAAAGAGGCCTTAACACATTATTTGCTACCCCACATAAGTAAATTCGATAAAATTTATTTTCATCTACCACAAAACTCATATGGAATACCATTTTTCAATTTAGTTGGTACACAGTTTAGTATCTGTGATGTTGTTTGTAATGTATAACCCCAAAATGATAATTGAAGACTTGCATGACTCATCATTGATCTTATCATGTACAATATGTTCGGGTTCATCCTTTCTATTTCACCATTCCACTGTGGTTTGTATGGATTAGTGAGTAGGGATAGGTTTGTAAATTCCCGTAAGTAATCAATGAAGACATTATTTTGATATTCCCCACATCAGTCTGAGTAGAGTTTCTAAAACTTCCTACCAATATGGTTCTAAAATTCATTCTTGTATTCATTGAAATAATCAAATGAATACGACTTATCCATAAATATGTAAAAATTAAAATAAAAACTAAAATCATCATTAATTGTTATGAAACATTAGTACACACCCCTTTCTTCAGCTGTAAATTGTTCACACACATTGGTATGAACCAATTAATGAAGATATTTTCCCCTTTTACCTTTCCCACTAAATGAGGATTTGGACCTATTTATGTTGTAAACATGCCTTAAATACTCCAACTGGGTTTTGTTAAAAATAATATAAATACACATCTTTATGTAACATGGTCATGATTTTTATATTGACATGACGTTGACAGTGATATCAAGGATGACAGTGATATTAGTCATGTGGCGTATAATTATAATCGATTTCCATTACATTGTTTGTGTAATTCATCACATAAAGAGCGTTGTATAAATGTGTCCTACAAAAAAAAATTCCATCTTTATAATAGATGAAACAATAATTTTTGAACATGCAAAAAATCCATTTCTATCTAGTCTGGATTTATAAATTGTGTTTTTGGTTATAGAAGGCACATAAAGAAAATCGTTAACACCAAGTTCATCTTATTTGGAAACGTGAGGTGTCGGTCCTCGAGATAAAACACAACAAGTTTGGATCTTTTGGAATGTCGTAAATATATCCCCAATAATTCAATCATCTGATATATACTAGGATTTTTTATTTAGATATATATTTGAGCACCATATGATTTATATAAAATCTTATTTGTAATAAAATATCTTTTTACTCGATAAAAAACACACCAGAAGCTTGACCTTGTTTCTTTGGCTAGGTACGGCTCATAGTCTAGTTTCCCTTCATTCCAGATGCATAACTAATAGACTCAGGTTCCCTTGACACCCCATTGATCATCCGTTTCATTGGAATGTCGTGAAGATGATTTGGGGTTACATCTCTTCGCATTACCACTCCTCTTATTCACCATAAGGACAGAAGGCTTTTCACACATCATGTATTTGTCCAAATGTAAAATGAGGATAGAAAGATCCAATATAGATATCTAAATTTTGTTTATGATTAATTTAAAAATAATGATGGAGACACTCTGAGTGATTGATTCAATAAGAGGATTTATGATAATTTCTCTGGTGAGTTTAAACCCTAGAACCTCAGGGACCTCATTACAGCACATGAGTTTGACTACATGAGGCCCAGCAAGAAATTAGTCTCCATTCATAATATGAAAGAGAACCCTGGAGATCTCAAAACATTCCTATATTGATCTCTCCTATGAATGACTATAGTGGTGACCGAGCATGCTATATGCATTTGGGTTTTTTTGTGACTTCAGGATCTCACTTGATATTGATGAAAATGTAAAACATTGAATGCTGACAGAGTCGTTCATATGTTTCTTATAGACAATAAAATCCTCAGTAAAATCCTCTTTCAAAGGCAGATCAGGTAATGATGACTCCACAATGGAAGACTTTCTTTCATGGCATAGGATAACCCTAAAGAGTATAAACCATTCTTGTAATGTACTATCTGTGAGGTTGTTTTCTTTATCCAAAATTCATTAAATGGATAGTGTGGTTTACAATTTCATCATTTTTATTTTATAATTTAAAGATCATATAATTAGTACTTTCATGACTATATTTTTAGGAGAAAAAATAAATTATAATATCTACAACTATTTTTTCACGATCCAATGGCCCTCATCATTGAACTCGTAATGTCTAGTTGCCATAAAATTCTAGTATAATGGATTAATATTCCTCATCACATAACTTCAACAATAGTTGGTCATTATTTTTTAATGTATTTATGTATGCAGGCATTTTCCAACTGCAGGTTTATTGCTCCTTGATCTATTAAGAGGAATCCCAAATCCAAAAATAATGACTTTGGATTTCCTCTACTTTGGCATCCCATATAACACCATGTCAAAAAAGGGATTCTCTTATTGATGTCATATGGTTATGTCAACCAAAAACCTTTTATATGTCCTTATGATATTAAATAATGTTTCCAAAAAAGGTTTTGTCGAACACATTTTTTTATTTAGTGTTTCCATTATTCCTGTAACAGAATCCTTGATATGATGTGATATTTTATTTGAGGAATTTTTAAATTTTCTGTGTGAATTTATTATTATCAATATCCCATTCCTGTTAATATAATGTGGAACTAGAATTAGTGATAAACAATTCTTTGATAATATTTACACATAATATTGGTTAATTTATGTTCTATATTGCATTCTTGACTAATTAAAGAATAATTTTCTCATGAAAACACGTCCGTAATGATAAACTATGCATATGACATATATAAAATAATGCAATTTGCATGATCAGATGCTTTTCTATTTGTTATTTTATCTAGAATCTGGTTAACTAACCCTGACCTAGGGGAGACACACCCTGATCCTTTTGGCATTGGTTATACAGTTCTCCACTAGTCCACCTCTATATCTCCTGGATTTGATTTCATCTTACCTCCATCTTGAACCACAACCACTATCATGGGAGTTCCATCCACTACATAATCTTTTTAACTCACATGTAGATGAGGGATAATAGAAGGTTATACATAAATGAAAACATGGGAATAATTTTCCAACATGTAAAGGACGAGATGGCTCATATTCCAACTAATTTAATTTAAATAAATCAATTAAAATAAACCATCCACAAATAAAGGTCATGTTCATGATCATGATCATACATACATGCAACGATATTTACGCATAAATAAAAATATAATTAGAATATTTAATCATTCTTGTTTATGTTATATCACGCTCAGATCAATTATTAATCATCTTTAATTAAACAATCCTTTATCTTAAACCCATCTCATATTTTTTTAGATTCACATATATCATAATTTTAATCAAATAAATTAACTTAAAATTAACTTTGTACGTACCATTTACCTTGGAGGAATCCCAGTGAATTCCAATTCATAAATACACATTGAGTAAAAATGAACATCACACATATGTTAAATTAATCACATAGATATAAAACATCTATCACTTATTGTGCCTCATCAATACACCTGCACGATGGTACATGTCTCAAGGGTATGTATAATATAAAAATAAATTTTAATAAATATTCATAATTTGGATTTGTACATGGCGTGTAGTTCAAACTACGCGGCACGAACTATAGTTCACCATCCATCCAAAGTACACTACTGGGGAAATGTCTTGTGACGCTACATCCGAAATCTTCATAGTACATGGCACGTCGTGTATACCACATGTTGTGGTGTTCCTCATTACAGAGTCTCCGATGTGGAAATCCTTGTATGGGGTACACAATCCAACCCTAACCCGAAGGGACTCAAACACCATTTCTAGTGGTGCACATGGAGTGTAATCTAAAAACTGTGTGCCACCTGTTCCTGGTCCACAAACTAAGTCATTAATAAATAGGCTGATTCTAATTAAATGGCTTGGTTCAGGGGACCGGAATGGAATCAATGATGAAGATAAATATAGAAGATCCAAAAAACCTTTTGAGAAAATCATATAAACCAGGTTTATAAATATTGTTATTAATTTCACACAGAAAATAATACATGGATCAGGAAAATAGAATCACTGTTTTTGGTGTAGATCATCCAAAATGACCCTTCTAGATTATCTATTTTCACTTTCATGGATCAAAACTAGAATCCATTTAACGGTGATCCACACGTGCTCTGATAGCCTCTGACCAACACTGCTCGTTTTATTGGTTCCAACATTGTGAAATGATTGTCCTATGTCAGTCATTCTTGATAGCGTATTCCTTTGGCCACAATGAATGTCTCAAATTCATGAGTGGAAATAGAATATGATTCGAGATAGAAATTGTTCAACTCAACAATTATCAAATCACGGGGTGTCTGGTTCGGTCAATGCAACAATACATGTATGTGACTATCTATTGACTAGGGGTATAAATTAGATAATTTATTAGAATAAAAACAATAAAATAAATTTATAACCTTATTGAAATTTAATGCTATTAATAAAAATACTGCATTAGTATTTATAGTCTACTGACTTGCGCAAAACAGAAATATAAATAATATTCTGCAATAGAAAATAATAGAAACATTTTTTAATTTGTTCCACAAAGTTAAATATTAATCTATCATCTTGAAAAGAATAATTTAATGGAAAACTGGTCATCATTCTCTCAAACTCCACTTCCATTTATTTAATATTTTATTAAATATATAAATAATTTATTCTTTTAAATAAATACATTGTTTAGAAACTAGTATATAAATATGTATTAAATGTACAATAAAATAAATTAAAATAATTTACCCACAAGGTGGTGAGTTAATATTTATAAAAATTATGCAATAATAATAACATGAAATAATTATTTCCACTATCTTGAGAATAATATTAATTAATTAAATTCAAATAGAATTTAACAGTTACCACCAGAAACACATACTGTGTTACCCTCTAGGATTATTTATCATTGGAATTAGGAGGGATTTCATTATGTTGAAGGGTACCATCTAGCAACGGGACAAGGAACCCAATAGAAATAAATTAATTTCATAACAAAAACCACCACATATTAATTTTCACTATGTAATATAATCCCATTGTCACAATATCTCATCAAGAAGGATTTATTATAGTGGCATCAACCATTGTTCTTGATACGTGGTTCGTTGACTACCTCAAATAAATTCATCATTTATCATGGCCATGGAATTTCACACAATAGTTCTATTTCAATCAATGGAATGAAGCATCAACTTCTATAAATGGAAGGGACAAATTCTTCCCAATGTTATCCATTAATAACATGCCATTCATGATGCACCAAACATACCCAACATCCCACCAACTGTCTCTGTGATAGTTTTTGACAATAAATAAATGTGTGTGAGTCATGAGACATGTTAATGATAATCATAATGTCTATGGATCATTACACATGCTCATAGATTTGAATATCTAATTACACTAAAACAAGAAATATTCCTTATGGTGGGTCTATTTCCAAAATCTCATTTCTTGGAGATTACTATGTGTTATCTTTATTAGAGGAACTCTCATCTACTTATGTGTACTCACACCTGACCATCTATATACTATGTGTCATATCATAGTATGTCATCCAATGGCAGAATAATATTTAAGAATACTGTAATATCATATCATGGTTCTCATCATAACATGGAGTTTGCATGACCTTTTCTATGTAACAATTACTCTAGGACATTATTACATCATAGTCAGGTATATAAAAGAACAATATGTAATACATTAAATATAAATGTAATAAAAGTACATATAGTTTGTTCTATGAAACCTAATCTAACAGGTATGAGGCCCCATACCCATCATCTATGTGGTCAGAATTTGGTCGGTTGATACATTATAGAAGTTGTCATAATGCATTTGAATGTCATGATGAAATCTATGTTGCATTAGAAAATTTTCAATCATGCATCCTTTGCTTCATCATCCTGGTAGCTCCGACTGTGTGCCTCCATCGACATCTCATGCTTCACCTACATGTACATTGTATTAGGAATGCTACAGATACGAGGCATGACCAATGGCCAGGCTGGACTAGATAACACAATGTTTAGTTCAATGATAATGACGTTGTTTGGGGGATCTGAAGATCACTTGCTTGAAATCATTAGGTGCTTCTGGGAAGCAATATGTAATTCACACCCTCTTTAAAACAATCTCACCCAAACCAGCCTTTCAAACATACACTTGGTTACAACGAAAATACATGCGTCTGAAATTTTTATAATTGAGTCATACTAATAAATTCATTATAACAATTTCACTATAATAAAATCATTATAATAACATGATTAATTATTATCAAGTGGATTATTATTATTATTATTATTCATAAAAATTAATGCACAACATTACTATTTTTATAAACTTTTAAATTTTATAATTATTGTATTTGTTTTGAATTTAAAAATATTATTTATTTATTATTATATCAAAAATTAATCAAATTAATATTTATCCATTCAAAGATGGTTGTGTTCAGAAATTATGAATAACAATATATTAAATTTTATTAATTAAGTAGGGTTACATACCCACATATATACAAAAAAAGTCATGCATTCGGGAACTATACAACAAATAATAATAAAAGGATACTAATGTCAGTATAAGAAGAATTAATAATAAATATCTCATTAGAATAATATCATTCTAATGAAGTCATTATTATAAATTCATGATATTAAAGTCGTGAAAATAAAAAAAAGGTTATTATTTATGAATATTAATTATAATAATATATTACTTAATAGTGATCAATATTATCATATTTTTATTTAATCATATTAATAATTACTCATTTTATTGAAATTTTAATTTCTATTACTAGTATTATCATTGATATTCAGTCATATATTATTTTTATGACATATTATTTTTTATTTTTTTATGATTTCATTTTTATATCTGGTTATTTAATATGTTTTATTTTCATGTCATATATTTAATTTATAATAAAATTATTATTTATATTTTTTATAGTTTTGAAATTACCATGTTCTCTAAATGTCTAAAAATTATTTTTTTCAAAAACAATACATTTTATCATATTTATTATTGAATGTTTATAATTTTAATGAATTTTTTTTGTAATAGATATTATCATTATTTTTAATGTATTTAATTTATTTTCTAGTTTTTATATGTTTTCAATGTCCCGCGAATGAAACATAACCATCTTATTATTTCTCATGTAGGTATCGTTGGAAGACTATAAAATATAAATTATAAGAAAAATCTAAATTTATAATTAAATATATAATGAAAATATAAAAACCCTAGAAAAATAAAAATATTTTCATAAATATATTAAACCAAAATTAATTTATATGGTACAAATGTTAATGATTAAAAACATAAAATTTTCACTTTAAGAAAACAATTCATATAAAATATATAATAAATTAAATATTATTTAAATTTGAAAAAAGGATTTTCCAAAAAAATTAAATATTAAATTTCTTCATGAAAAATAATAAACAAAAAAAATAAATTTATAAGAAAAATGTTATTTAAAAAAATAATTACAAGTGCACATGATATCACTACTAAAAAACTATTATTTAACAGCATTGTCCATTATCAGTTCTAGCAATATGCATTGATAAATGTTCCATTTTTCGTTGCTAAAACAAACACAAATAATGGGTACCTAGTATCAGAAATTTTTTTAACTGCTTATAAATAGTACCCTTTATAATTTCATTTTTATGTTCCCTTAAAGAGATCAGTTATTAGCACTTATAAAGCAATGATAAAGGTCAGAATGAAATTAAATAGTTAAATAAATAAAAAATAAAAATTAATTTTGAAAAAAAATATTAGATATAAAAATATTTATAAAAACTGAATAAATTAATCATAATATATATAAATTTTAAATACTAATAAATAGTTTGGGGATGAAGTGATTGTGAGAGATGCCCTGGAGGTCCAATAATGGTACCTAGGGTTTTTTTACATGTTTTCTATTAATTAGGTTGAGCATTCCATTACATTTCTCAATTCTCTCTCCCCCATCCTGGTTTTCCCATAAAGATTCCAGTTGTGAGGCCATTTGATTCTAATGCTTTGTCCCACCTCATTGACCATTTTATATCTCTATCAATTTTCAATTTAGATAATTTGGATAATTTAATTTGAATATTATTATGTTACTTAAGGAGGATGATTTTTTCAAAATCCACATCCATTAAAACTATGTGCCTTGACGTATTTTGTATAAAATATATCTTGACTGATATTGAAATTTTCACAAAATTCATATTTCACACTGTATTTAAAAAAATTCAATAATAATCTTATACGAAAAAAATTAAATGAAATTTTTTTATAAAATATTAGATTGCAATGGTGCGGGTGGATGGATCTTGTCGCTTCCACCGGCCAACGGATATGGATGAATCAATTAAAAAATACCTTGAAAAAATATGGAAAAACTAGAAATTAAATTGTTATTGATGACTAAAAAGGAGTTTGGTTGGAATTTCTGACCAACATGCCTTAGAGACCTAAAAAATTCATCTGAGTCAATATCATTTGATTGTGTCTCCTCATTCTTAGTAGCCCAATCAAAATGATCGTTAACTCTTCCACAACCTTTTGGTTCATGATCCTATTTCCATAATTTTTCTTCGTACCAAGATCCCTCCTACTCAACCTCTTCTACTTCAATGTTTTTCTTTTCCATTGGAGTCATCTCTATAAAATCTAAATCCATATGAATGTTGTTTTATAATTGATGGTTATTTGTGAGGAAACAAATATTACTGCAGAGACTGACGTCGTAGTGGTAATAGTACAATAATGGAAAAAGGATGGCTCATTGTTTTTTAATCCTGTGATGGAATTTTACAAATCAACTGAATGATTATTCCACCAAAATGAAGCTTTACATACTCACATAAATGATTTTAACACCAAACCTGAAATATTTTTATACATCAAACCCACATATATGAACGTACCATATTGATGTACCTCTGATCAACACAATCAGGACCCACTACTAGATCTCTAAAACCATGAGGGATTTTGATAAATGACACGATTATAAATCTATTTTCACGTCGTCATCATAAATTTAGTATCCAACATGTAATGTCATCATCAATGACATCTCTTTGCATAAGTAACCATAAATAAGGACAACCATTCCGAGTTATCTCTTTCCAGGAACATTGTTTCCATCGCTACACCTATCCTCTCCTAAATAGTTATTTTTATAGCCAATCATCTGTCCATTTAATTTATAGTTAATGAATTCAATATCACATATCAATTAGTGTGGCCCAACATTAAATGTATTACATAATTTGATTCACAATTAAATTCCCCAAATGAATTTTTTATGTCAATATCCTTACATTGTCCACCTTGACATAAAATATGAATATAATGTGATGATTGAATCCACATTAATTAGTACGACTAATAATGGCCTCATAAACATTGTATCTAAGATCATCATCTCCACCATTAGTGAACCCAAAATCAGAAATCCTATCATGAATGAACCAATCTTCAATAAATCTCCATCCTAACGTGGCTTTAACTACACAAGGATTATGATTTTACTATACACTACAACCCAATGACGGAAAATATGGTGGAAGATGAATTGAGTTGAAAGGATAATGGAGTTTTGTACAAGATGTGAGTTTAAAAGGATAATATATACATGGATATAGAAAAGTTGGATATGGTAATCACCGTAGAAGCTGAACACTCTATACTTTTTCAAATGGATTCCAAACCATCATTACTAAAAAATATATTGAGTTCTCAGGTCGTTGACAAGATATTCAAAATAATATTAAACCTATGAATGATGGGAGATTGAATGAAATTGTTTATAGATATAGAATTTTGAAATTTGGGATGAGACTTTGTGTTCCCGATATAACTTATCTAAAAAGGAAACTGACAGATGATGCTAATAGTTCCAATTTCTCTATACACCCTTGTAGGACCAATATGTAAAGAGATTAGGGGGATCATTTTTGGTCAGACAACATAAATAAAGAGGTTACTGATTTTGTGTCATAATCTATGGTTTTTCAACAAGTGAATGCTGGAAGGGAACAACCAGGAGGAGTCATGCAACCTCTTCCCATGCCTGAGGGGAAATCAGATAATATTATGATGGACTCTGTCATTGGAGTACCAAATACTCTAAGAAAGAGCAATGTGATTTGGGTCATTGTTGATCATCAAACCAAGTCATCAATTTTTCATGCTTTATTGGATGATTTACCACTTGAAGGTTTAGAAAGACTGTATATTAATAATGTTGTAAGAAATCATGGAGTACCACTACTTATGGATTCTGATCGTTATCCCCATTTTACATCATGATTCTGGAAAAGTCTTCAGAAAGACATGGATACTAATCTTCGTTTGAGCACTACCTACCACCCCAAAAATGGCGGAAAATCAGAATGGAATATTCAAACCATAGTAGACATTATGAGATCATGATCACATGACCATAAAGTGACGTGGGATCAATATATTCATCTATTAGAATTTTCCTATTACAATAACATCCATTAAATTATTCAGATGGAACCATACGAAGCATTATATGAAAAGAGATTTTTCACACCAACCTATTAGGATGATGTTGGATAATGAAAACTCATAGGCCTAGAAAATGTGGAAGGAAATGATGTAAAAGGTGAAGGTAATAAAAACCACCTCAAAGATGCTCAAAGTAGACAAAATAGCTATTCCGATAACCAAAGGAATGATTTGGAATTTCTGGTCGGTGATCATGTTTTCTTTAAGGTATCTCCATGGAATGTTTTATATATTTCATTAATAGGGGAAAATTGAGTCTGAGGTACATCAGACCTTTCAAACTTATAGAAAGAATTGGGGATGTAGCTTACCATTTTTGCAAAGCCGCAAAGTAATTCCAATGTTCAGGATGTATTCCACCTATCACTATCGAGAAAATTCATGCCTGGCCCAACTCATGTACTCACCTATAATGAATTGGAACTGGTACCCAATCTGTCTAAATGTGAAGAGCCTATAAAGATTCTTGATACAAGAGAACAATTGCTGAGAAACTATACACCTCATCTGGTAAATTTTCTATGGCGAAACCATAAGATGGAAGAAGATATGTGGGGACCTGATGAACTAATGATCAAGAACCACCTATTCCATTTTATGCAGTAAAAATCTATAAATTTTGAGGATGAAATTATTTGAAGGAGGGGTGAATGTGACTCCGCAAGAATTAACGATATGCTTTTCTTTGGAAAATGCAGTAGCATGTGTTGTATGCAACTTCATGTTCTAAAACAAAACAACTAATCCAACTATACGTTATGAATAGTAATACCCACTTTTTGAAATTTGATAAATTTTCTCTTTTAAAATGGAAATTGTTTTTGGATTCGGAATATCGAAATTAGATTACGGAGAATTTTTTATGTTTTTATAAAAACATTCCATTTTTCCTGAATTGTGAAAAACAATGAGTTATAGTTTAAAACTGATTTTTTATTTAAATAATATGTTTTTTTATTTAAATTTATTTTCAGCCAAAATAGATACATAATAATTATATATGGTCAATGTAATTAATTAGAGTCATTTTTTTAATAATATTAGAAATATAAAATTTTATTTTACTTTTCAAAATCTTTTACCCACCTCTGAATAGAATTTGAAAATTTACATAAAACACAATTTTACCACTTCTGTGTGTTGAATTGAAAAAATCATAGAGACACAGTTGATATGAGTAATTAAGTTGTGGTTCAATAAGATGATACTAATTTTTGGTGAATAGTATCTTTTTACATTTATTTACAACGTTTAAAAGTAAATAAGGTAATTAATGATAAAAATAATATTATTATTACCCTAACACATGTCCTAAATCTATTGTATAAGTATAATTCGACAAAACAACAACCTTAGGAACAAAATATTATCCTATAGGTCTACTTGGAATATATTAGGACATTTGTTATTATTTAATTCAAACAATGAATTAAGGTTCATTTTTATAATGTATGAAAACAATAAAAATATATTTACTTTTTACATTATTAGAAAAAAAAATTTATTAAAATTAAAATAATAAACAAAATACATACATTTTGATTTATACCAAGTACATTCTGAATTTGGTTGAGGAGAAGATAAATGAATATGTGATGTTTGTTTTAATTTCAACTATCGTAAACAAGCTAGAAAAGAGAGATATTGTTCCATTTCGACGGCAGAAGAAACCATATGCTTCCAGAGATAAATAATGTTTTAGGATGCATTGGGATTCTATATCGAACAAAAAAGGAACATGTTATCACTTTTATAGATTGATACAAATAGTTGATAAAAATGTTAAATTTAGAAAAGATCTATGAAATAAATATATAATCATTAAATAAAATTGAAAATAAAAATGACATAAAAATATAAGAAGAAATAATTATTACAATCACTAAATAAGTATCTAGAATTCACCTTTTCATGATTCTGATATAGATTCTTAATCATTTTTCTTGATCTTATTATTTTAGATGCAATATTGAAGTCCAATCTCTCATGACCCCAATAATCGTCATGAAAACAACAACCACTACATAAAAAGAATCCACCTATTAGAAAACAATTCTTATGTTTGTAATACAATAAATAAATAATGATAACACAAATACGAATCAATACATTAATAAAATGAAAATTTTAAATGAAAAACACACAATTTGATTCATACCAGGTATATCGTGTATCATATGGTGGTATGGTTGACTCTACCATATGTTTTTATGGTATAATTCATTAAACCATTGGGGTTATCTAACAATATTTTTGGTCAGTAACCCAAAAAATTAAATGCATTTAGAGAATAAAAAAGATAATTTCATCATCATCATCTTATCATCAGTGTTGAGTGCATGATCATAGTACTTCAGTGATTCTACTTCATTTATGAAGACATTTTATCAAGAATTATTTAAAATTTATAGATCATTTTTTAGATAATAATTAGAAGGAAATTGACTAAAAAATACGTAAAATGATGATGAAATAAATTAAATAAGTAGTAGGAAGTCACGTCATCATTATATATATGTACATTTTTACACCGGTTTTGTTTCTCTATTATTTATAAACAAATATTTTATCCTTGTGAATACGAGGACAGTCAAATGAAATGGTATTATAGGAAATTTATAAATACACAAATGAATTACAATGTTTTTAAATGAACTTGTAGTTATATTGAAAAATACCTATTAGGGGAAGCATGTTAATGATAGTATATGATATTTATCATATAATTTCTAATATAAGAATCATAAATTTTTTATATTTTTTTGTTTCATACAACACAATTAATTGACAAAAATAAGTAATTTGTTTTGATATTTTTATTCATAATAAATTATTATTACACATATCCATATATATATCCACTTGTAATAGTTGATAGACTCCATAAATGCATGAACTGTCCTCATATCATGATCTAGAATACATTTAAATATATTTATTTCATAATAAAATTCAAATTAAAATATTATATAAAATATATAAAAAATTTCCATTATAAAATGTTTTATGCAGTGCATTTAAAATTTAAAAACATCATCATGTGTGGTCGGTTTGTTGGGTATCCATGTTTGAATTACAAAAAATAAATCATTGAAGTATTAATGTTGTAAAATATGAATCACCAACGCCGGGAAAAATATAATGGATAATATGCTATTAAAAAATGAAAATAAAAAATTATATTATATGAATTAATTTTTTTCCTTTATCATTTGTAATAAGAAGATTTTATCATCTGTATGTTTTCATTCAAAAAATGTTCCATGATTATTTAAAATCATCAGTATCATTTAAATCCAATGAGGTTGGATGTTTATACATGATTGGAGGACTAATGAGTCCATTTTTATGTTCATATGGGTTTTCATCCAAATAGCATTAATATATAAAAATACAAAGAGATGTGGTAAATGTCAAACTATTTAACTAAGAGTTAAATTTAAAATATAAGGTTAATATACTGACGCAAAACTGTATAAAACTTATTGGTTGAGTGATTTTAGACCCATCCCCACCTTATCATTTAAATAATATATTTTTAAGCCATTAGAAACCGAAAATTACTTTATTATAATATAATATTTATAGTTTTTTCTACGGTGCCCCTCACAACTCTTATTAAAGGGCACTCCATCTTCTCCCTAATTCAAAAAATCATAGTAATTTAGATTAGCCAACCCCTATCCAAATAATCTTCAAACTGTCCTACCATCATCCTAATGTCCTTTCTTTAGTCAGAAAGTCATCCTAAGGATCCCTTTTGATCAAATCAAAATAAAAAACCCGATAAAGAGGTAAATATCTCACTTCATCTTTCATGTTTTCACTTCATCCACATATTCATTCCATGTTGTTTCTATTCTAAAATAATATATCTAGTATCTTCTATGTATTGTGATGTTATTTTAAATATTGTACAACCATATTCATTATTCTATCCATCATTTGAATGACATGACACTATACATGTGTATGTACAACTTACCATCTCAACGTCGTGGTGTAATTAATTTACAATACATTATTATTTGGATTGTATAATAATGATGTTAAATTGATGTAAATAATAAAAATAACATGATAATGATTCTTTTTATATGATATACTATCCAATTATATATTATTATAATATCCAAAGAATGATATTTTCACACGTGCATACGTAAGGATTACCGTCTCCATGAACGCAATGAGATTCATTTCCCATCGTATCCATTCCGGACTAATTTTCATTAGATGAATAAAAATAATTATTTAAGACTTAATATCATTATGAATATTAATAATATACAACATATCCATATCAAACGTTACTTACGTAACAAAGCATATAAAGGAAAACAAATCAGTTCACCTTCAAAACGATGATAATACTAAGATATTTTTATCTATGCAATATGAAAAGATAATATATGATATCATCTGAATTTTTATGATTCTTTTATAAATTAAAAAATATATTTCCCCATTATACAGGAGGTTAACCTACCCTCTTCCATGGAAAAAAAAGGTTAGGGTTAATTTCACAATCTTTTATTATGCGAGGTTGTTTTTATGTAAGTATCTACTAAGACATATTTATTATCCATATCAATGTTTCAAAAAAGAGTTTTCAAAGGAATTTTTAAGGGGATTTTTTTACTAAATCATCATTTTAAATTCTTTAAATATTTATTCTCCTAAATCATTCTAATTAATGTCTATGTTTTCAAAATAGTTTTTATTGATTTATTTATATGGACATGAATGTTTTTGTTATTTTAATTCCTTTAAAAATATTCAATGTTGTATGTGAAACATTTATTAAAAAATATATTTAAATATCTTCATTTCAAAATTGTGTGACTTGTAAATGTTTTTATGAAAAATTCATATTTCTCTAAAAAAAATTTACAAATAATTTTAATCTATATCAACATCCTTTGATGGATTTTAAAATATTTTGAAGTTGATTTAATTATGATAGAAATATTACAAATTTTATTGAAGGATATGTGTTATTTTATTACTATGGAAGTGTTATTTTGATAACATTAATGGTTTATGGATAATGTATTTACATTTCATATATTAGTTTTAATACGATTGTTTATGTTATATTTAATCATTTTCATTTGTGGAATGCATTGGATATTTTATGTGCCGTGTGGATCCTGATATAGATCCTTGATGTATTGGTAGGACTCAAGAGAAAAACTAGTGACATGGAAAAGGCCTCGAAAAAATCTTATTTGTAGTCTTGGAACAAGACTTGACAATGTTGTAATGAAAGTCTGGCATTAGGCATTTCATCATTATGAAAGTTGATATTTATATTTCATTTGATTATTCTACTAGTATAATATCTCTATGACTATGTAAATGGAAATATTTTGATTTATATTTTCCATATTATAATTAAGTTTATGTTGAAATGGGTATTGTTTTAGTTTTATTCATTTCCTTAAATATTTATGCTTATTTATGAATGTTTCCACAATATTTTTATCCTTACTGAGCATCTGACATCACCTATTTTTATGTTTTATTTTTCCATGATGCGAAGATTTATAATATGAATTACCTATAGGAATATTATATGGGATATCAGTGTTGTCTATGGAAGCAATGATGTTGTAGTTTTCCATTTTATGATATAATGTAATCCTTATGAATGTTTCTAGTACGTCCAATGCTAGTACACTAATCTGTCTTTTGAGACATGATCATTTGTGACCATACAAATGTTTTGTAATAATGCACTGACTCTAGGTAACTAGGGTTGGGTCATTAGAGTTAGTATAAATGGAAGTTTTTTAAAAACCTTGGAAATAAGATATAGATAAAATCTGATTAGATAACATATCCCTATGATATAATTTGAATATTAATATAGAAGAACATCCTAGAATTTTTTTATTGTAGATATTTTGTGTGTTTTCCAAGAAATGCATCCTTGTGTGGATAGGAGCAAGTAGGGGTGGCTCTGGAATATTTGTACCTAGGGGTAAAACCAGAAAACCCAGCTTTTAGATAGACTCAAATGGGAACTGCGGCACGACAATGGGCCTTTATTCACGCTTGGTTATGACACTCATGTGGTTTATTCTTAGGATAATTCTAATTTTCTTTAGAAAAAATTATTAATTTTTTTTGAGTATATACTTTCTCAAAGAAACAATTTTTTATGATTATGGACTATATCCATAAACTGTTTAATTTATAGTAAGTGTTTTACAAGTTTTGAATTATGTATTTCGATTCATAAACTAACATAGTTTATGCCATTGATTAGAAATGAAACATACTGGAAGGAATGAAAACTGTATCAATGAACTCACTCCATCTAGGGATTTCCCTCCTACTTAAGATAATTATAGTGGAGATGGTGATACAACTGGTGCTGATCAGCTTATCACTATATTGGGACAAGTCACTCAGGTTATGAATAATAACCTTACCCGTATAGAGAACTCTCATATACAGCATGGATGATCAATCTTAGATCGCCTCATGAGGGAAAACCACCAACATTCAATGTGAGTACAAATCCACTAGTAGATGAGTAATGTAATTTTTTTGGAGAAAATATTCCACGCCATGGATAGTAGCGAAAGGGAAAAAGATGTCATTGATGTTTTCCACCTCAATGGAGATGTTGATCAATGGTGGTCATTTAATCTAAACACAAAGGAAGATGATTAAATATCAAATATGGAATAGAGGGATTTTAACAAAATTTTCATAGAAAAATACATTCCTCCTGACCATCGAGCAATTATAGAAATGAAATTCTTGTGTTTGAGGAAAAAGGATGATGAGAATGTCACAAATTATAATGCTAAATTTACAAGGATTCCAAGGCATGCTGCAGATTATATACGTAACCCATGAAGTTTTATTGATCATTTTTTTGATGGGTTAAAACTATTTATTCATCTAGCATTAGTCTCACAATCTTTCTTATCGTACGGAGATATTCTGTCTTGTGATATTAAGATAGAAAAATAATTCACTAAGTATTACGACACTAAAGCAAAGCAAGAGATGTAGAGATCTACTTAACACTCTAGAAATGAAAATAATGGGAATAAGTAAAAATTGGAATATCCATCCTACAGTAAATGTTGCATGAAACACCCTGGTACATGCTTGATGTTAGTGGGAGTCTTTTACAAATGTGGTGAAAAAGGCCACCATGATCATGATTAAAAGGAATATAAATAGGCTATCGATGTTGAATTCTACAATTGTAGAGAAAGGGGGCATTATGAACATGAATATCCAAAGAGTCATGGGATATTACCTAAAAAAATGCCAAGGGATAAAGTCCATACATATGTGATCACTACTGCTAAGGATGAAGCTCGGGAAGATGTAATGGCAGGTAATTTAATGATTTCCTCAAGATTATCCAGTTTTTTATTTGATTCTAGATCATCGCATTGTTTTATATCATCAATGTTTTCTATAAAAAATAGATATTTAAAATTTTATTTAATAAGGGATTTGTCAGTAAAAACTCATAAGGGAATTATCATTTCTACAATGTTTTGGGAATCAGTCCCCATTAGGGCATATAAATGTTCATTATCTGCTGATCTCATTGTCATACCCATGATTTAATTTTATATAATCCTTTGTATGGATTGGAATTTGGATCATGATGAAAAAATTCACGGTAAGTATAATGAGGTTACAATTATTGATGATGGTGATAAAGAACACCTTATCATTATAGAAGAATCGTAACAACCTCATTCTTATATATATCTACCCCCCTTAGCTCAACTAAATTCAATTAATAGGGAGGAAGAGAATTAAATTACTGTTGGTGAGGAATGGAATGTTTAAATATAGGATGTACCTATTGTGAATGAATATATTGATGTGTTTCCAAAAGATTTATCTTGACATCCTCCCGAATGATAAATTAATTTATCCATTCATTTAATTCCTGGTGAACGGCCCATATTGAATACCCCTTATAGATTGAAAACCGTGGAATTAGTGGAACTAAAGAAACAACTAGAGTAATTTAGTAATAAAGTATTTATTTTCCCTAGTTTTTCCCTATGGGTAGCCCCTATCAATTTTTTATGAAGAAAGATGGATCTATGAGGTTGAGCATTGAATACTGGGAGATCAATGATATAACCATATATAACAACTATCCCATACCTCAAATTGATGACTTATTCGAACCACTTCATGGAGCTTTATACTTTTCAGAGATTGACCTACGATATGGATATCATCATTTATCTGTGAAGAAGGAAGACATTCCGAAGAAAACATTTTTAACCAGGTATGGGCATTACGATTTTCTGTAATTCCTTTTGGAATGAAAAATGAACCCTCTATCTTCATGGATATAATAAATAGAGATTTTAAGGAATATATTGATGACTATGTAGTGGTATTTATTGATGATAGGTTGGTATACTCCCGAATCTACGAAGATCATGAAAATCACTTGTGCATTATCCTGAAGACTCTTATAAAAAATGAATTATATTGGATGTTTAGAAAGTGTGAATTCTGGATACATGGTATTTTATTTCTTGGTAATATTGTCCCTACGGATGGAATATCTATTGAAGATTCTAAAATAAGATTAATCCAAGAATGGCCAAAATTGATGAGTATAAATGAGGTACACCATTTTATTGGGTATATAAGTTATTATCGTCGTTTCGTTCAGAATTTTTCCTGAATGGCTATCGCATTAACAAAGCTCACATGTAGAGAGGTTAAATTTGATTGGACAGAAGAGAATGAAGAATTTTTTGAAGAATTGAATAGATGATTAGTCAATTATCCTATATTTTCTGTACCATCGGGGAATGCTGGGTTTGTTTTAATACAGTGATGCTTCAAGGAAAGGGCTTGGTTGTGTCCTTATGAAAAATTATAGGGATATTTCCTATACATCATGACAGCTAAAAATTCATGAGTAAAACCCTCCTACTCATGATTATTAGTTAGCAGATGTAATTATTACATTGAACATATGAAGAAATTATCATTATGGTGAAAAATGTGAGATATATACCGACTACAAGAGTTTAAAGTATATTTTTACCACAGAATGAACTCAGTGTGAGGAAAATGATATGGCTTTTACTAAACAAGGAATATGATTTCACTATACAATACCACCCAATGAAGAAACATATGGTGGAAGATGAATTGACTAGAAAGGATCGTGGAGTTTTGAACAGGATGAGTGTTGAAAAGGATATTATATACATGGATCTAGTAAAGTTGGATATGTGAATCACCATGGAAGCTGAAACCCCAATAAACTTTCAAATGGTTTCCAAACCATCGTTACTATAAATTAGAGAGTTCTCAGGCCGATGATGTTGATTTTCAAATGAATATTAAAGCTATGAATAATGGGAGATTGAATGACATTGTGTATGAAGATAGAATTTTAAAATTTGGGATGAGACGTTATGTTCCAGATATACCTTATATAAAATGGTAACTTACAGATGTTGTTAATAGTTCAAATTTCTATATTCACCTTGGTAGGACCTAGATGAAAAAATATTAGAGGGAACAATTTTGGTCAAACGACATGAATAATGAGATTACTGATTTTGTGTCATGATATATTGTTTGTCAATAAGTGAAAGCTGGAAGGAAACAGCCAGGAGGAGTCATTCTACCACTTCCCATGCCTGAGGGAAAATGGGATAATATTATGATGGATTTTTTCATTGGAGTACCAACGTCTCCATGAATGAACAATGCAATATGGGTCATTATTGATCATCTTACAAAGTCAGTTATTTTTCATGCTTTAATGGATGATTTACCACATGATGGTGTAGAAAGACTATATAATAATGAAGCTGTAAGACTTCATGGAGTACTACTATCTATGGATTCTTATCATTATCCCCATTTTGCATCATGATTCTTGAAAAGTATTCAGAAATACTTGGATACTAAACTTCATTTGAGCACTGCCTACCACCCCCAAAATGATGGTCAATCAGAATTTAATATTCAAATTTTTTTATACATTTTGAGATCATCATCACTTGACATTGAAGTTACGTGGGATTAATATATACCTTTGTTAGAATATTCCTATAACAACATCTTCTATTCAATTATTATGATGGCACCATACGAAGCATTATATGAAAAGATATTTTTCACACCATCCTATTAGGATAATTTTGGAGGAAGAAAACTCATAGGCCTAGAACATATTGGAGGAAATTATGTAAAAGGTGAAGGTAATAAAAAACAACATCAAATAAGCTCAAAGTAGGAAGAAAAGCAATGCACATAAGAAAAAGAAGGATTTGGAATTTCAGGTAGGAGATCATGTTTTCATTAAGGTATCTCCCTCGAATGTGTTATATGTTTCATTAAGAAGTGAAAATGGAGTCCTCAATACATCCGACATTTCGAAATTCTAGAACGAATTGGGGATGTAACTTACAATTTGGGAAATATGCCAAGTATTTCCAAATTTCAAGATGTATTCCACCTATCACTATTGAGAAAATTCATGCCTGACCCAACTCACGTACTCACCTATGATGAATTCGAACTGGTACCCGATCTGTCTAAATGTGATGAGCCTGTAAAGGTTCTTGATATAGGAGAACAAGTGATGAGAAACCAGATGAATTGTCTGGTAAATTTTCTATGGAGAAACCATAAAATGGAAGAGGCAATGTGGAAACCTGAGGATCTTATGATGAAGAACCACCTATGTCATTTTAAGAATTAATATTATAGAAATTTTGAGGAAAAAATTATTTTAAAGAGGGGAGAATGTAACACCCCAAGCATCAACGATACACTTATCTTTGAAAAATACAGTAGTGTGTGTTGTACGCAACTTCGAGTTCTAACACACCACAACCAATCCAACTATCTGTTATGAATAGTTATACCAACTTTTTGATATTCTATAAAATTTATCACTCAAAATGGACTTTTTTTATGGATTCGGAATCTCTAAATTAGCATAGGGTTAATTTTTAATATTTTTATGAAAACATTCAATCTTTTACGAATCGTAAAAAAATAGGTTAATTTTAAAACCGATTTTTTATTTATATAAAATTTTTTTAATTTTAATTTTTTTTAGGCCAAAATAGATACATAATAACTATATATGTTCAATGTAATTCATTAGAGTCATTTTTTAATAATATTAGATATATAATATTTTATTGAACTTTTCACAATCTTTTACCCACCTCCGAGAAGCATTTGAAAATTTATATAAAATATAATTTTACCCCTTCTGTGAGTAGTATTTCAAAAATCCTAGGGATACAGTTGATATCAGTAACTAAAATGTGGTTCAATATGATGAAAATAATTTTTGGTGAAAAATAACTTTTTAATTTTATTTATAACGGTTATAAGTAAATAGGGTAATTAAGGTTAAAAATGATATTATTATGACCCTAATACATGTCCTAATTCTATTGGATAAGTATAACTCGAAAACAAAACAACCTTCGGAATAAAATATTATCCTTTAGGTATACTTGGATTAGATTAGGACATTTATTATTATTTAATTTGAATAATTAAATAGGGTTTTTTTTATAATGTATGAAAACAATAAAAATATATTCACACATTATTTTATTATGAAATGATTTTTTTTGGAATAAAATTAATATTATAAACTAAAAACATACAGTTTTATTGGTACCATGCACATTCTAAATTTGATTGAGGTGAAGATAAATTAATATGCGATGGTTGTTTTAATTTCAACTATCTTGAACAAGCTAAAAAAGAGAGATATTGTTCTATTTGGATGAAAGAGGAAACCATATGCTTCGAGATATAAATAATGTTTCAGGGTGCATGGGGCTTCTATATCGATCAAAAAAGGAACTTGTTATCTCTTTTTTAGCTTGATACAAATAGTTGGTAAAAAAGGTTTATTTAAAAATGATCTACGAAATAAATATATAATAATTATATAAAAATGAAATTAAAAATAAAATAAAAATATAAGAAGAAATTAGGTTTATAATCAGTAAATAAGTATCTAGATTTAACCTTTTCAGGATTATGATATAGATTCTTAATCATTTTCCTTGTTATTGATATTTAAGATGCATAATTGAAATCCAATATCTCATGACCCCAATAATCATCATGCATACAACACCAACTAGATGAAAACAATCTACCTATATAGGAAAAAAATTCTTAGGTTTTTAATACAATAAATAAATAATGATAACATAAATATTAATCAATACATTAATAAAATGAAAATTTTAAACTAAAACCACACAATTTGATTCATACCAGGTATATCATGTATCATATGGTGGTATGGTTTACTCAACCATTTGTTTTGATCCTATAATTAATTAAACCATTGGGGTTATCTAACAATATTTTTGGTTGGTAACCCGAAATATTAAATGAATTTTGAGAATAAAATGATAATTTCATTATCATCATTTTATCATCAGTGTTGAGTGCATGATCATAATACATCAGTTATTCCACTTCATTGATGAAGTCATTTTATCAAGAACTATGTGAAAATTAATAGATCATTTTTTAGATAATAATTAGAATGAAATTAACTAATAAATACGTAAAATGATGAAGAAAGAAACTAAATATGTATTAGGAAGTCACGTCATTATTATATATATATTAATTTTTACACCAGTTATGTTTCTCTATTATTTTAAACAAATATTTTATTCTTGTGAATACGAGGACATTCATATGAAATGGCATTATATGAAAAATATAAATACACAATTAAATAAAAATGTTTTAAAATGAATTTGTAGTTAAATTGAAAAACACCTATTAGGGGATGCATGTTTATGGTAGTATATAATATTTATCATATATTTTCAATCATAAGAATCATAAAAATATTATATTTTTTTGTTTCATACAACAAAATTAATTGAAAAAAATAAGTAATTTTTTTGATATTTCTTTCATAATAGATTATTATTTCTCATATCCATATATATACATACTTGTAATAGTTGATAGGCTCCATAAATGCATGACCAGTCATTATGTTAGGATATTGAAAATATTTAATTACATTCCATTCATAATAACATTCAAATTACAAAATTATAAAAAATATATAGCATTTTTTCCATTATAAAATGTTTTATGTGGTTCATATAAAATTAAAAAACATCATCATGTGTGGTCGGTTTGTTGGTTATCCATGTTTTGACTACAAAAAAAATCAATAGAGTATTAAAGTTGAAAAATATGAAATACATACACCGCCCAAAATATAATGGAGAATAAGTAATTAAAAAATGAAAATAAAAAATTATATTATATTAATTAAGAATTTTTCACTGCATCATTTGTATTAAGAAGATTTTACCATCTGTATGTTTTCTTTCAAAATATTTTCCATGTTTATTTACATTCATTACATTTATCTATATCCAATGAGGTTTGATGTTTATACGTGATTGGAGGACTAATGTGTCCCTATTTACGTTCATATGGGTTTCAATTCAAATAAAATTGATCTATATTCCTGCAAAAAAAATTGAATTTTATATATTCATAATTAAACTAGTATATCTGCTATTTGAAAAAAACCATGAAATCCCACCTCAAGTGTACATTTACATCTTATATTTCTAGGCATTCATACTGAAAATTTTAATTTACATTCCCATGAGAAATGTAGTATAAAATGGCTGATCTGTATATTTATTTTTCAAAATTAACTATGTCATTAATAACAATTCATAACCTTTTATCAACAGAACCATTCAATGTCAGTAAATGCATATATTGAATGGGAGGTGTAAGGGATATTATTAAGATATTTATGATTGGTTTCTTGAACCTTGATATATTTTTAATGTTTCCATTCATTTCAACACCTTCCTTTTTTTATTTGTAATAACATTCAACAATTCAAATCTTGTTTCATTAATTTTTATAGTTTTTTCATGGAAAATAATTTATATTTGAGTAACTCCTTCTAAAAATATTTTGTAAAGTTACTATGGGACATGCAATAAATATTCAGATAAATTGCTCAACCATAAAAATATAAAATTCATTATGAGACACAGGTAGCTAAATGATTGACACTTGAGCTATGATAATAAACACTCTACACGACTTTTTGAAGTTCTACATTGCATAAAATATCTTCTCCGATAATGAACATGGTATCGCTTGAAATAAGGTGATTGGTGGGTGATGATATATATAAATAAAGACAATTTTTACACATAATAATATCTATACAAGAATGGTATCAATGTATTCCTAAATAAAATATCACATAAACAATTATGATTATATTAATTGACACATGAAACACATCTCTTTAAGGGGAATGTCTCACCTAAATTTTGAAGGATTGTCGGGTGGATCATTACATTGTGCTTGTTATTGAGTTAAGTCATCTATTTTCTTCATTCACATAATATTTTCAATAAACTCTAAAATACAAATGAATTTTTCATCAATTGAATATAATTTTGATTTAAACTCATTAATTTATATATATATATCATATGTTTTTATATTTTCTCAAAATATTTTCGTTGTGTCACCAAAAAACCCACACATATAACATGACCATACTATTCTGGTTTATCAAGTCTATTGATTGGATCAGTTCAACTACCATAGATGATGATGATTAAAGTGTCAATGATAGATTTAAAAATATAATAAAATAAGTAATCAAGGATATATAACCTATATTTAATGATTTTTTTTATTTCTTACATACACTTTTTCGCAATCTTTTTTAATGTATTCATATATTAGTATAATGAATTTATTAAAAATATTATTCATTCATAGAACATTATATGTGATGGATGTGTCCTTGGATTTTGATTCATCAATATTCATCTAAATTGATGAAAATATTTATGTTGTATTTTTATGTCATATAAAATCATTATGGTGAATTTAAAATACAAACCAATTATTTTTATGTGAAGAATACCACATCCTCTGATTATAGTAGTGGTATGTTTAGTTTTCATCCAATTTCATATTTTCACCACATATATTCAATTTGATAAAATAAAAATTCTCAAATACATTGATTAATACACATTTTATAATTTATGTATTTACAACAACATTATACATGGAAAGAAGACTATCCATGTCAACAGGCAAACCCATACAACAATTCTTTTGATAACAAATGTTCATACATCTGTGGTGTATGCATGTTTACTTTTCCATTAACATCATTGAGATGAAACTTAAAAATAATTATTCGATGGACTCTTTGATACATTATAACAAGTATTAACATCAACATCAATACATATTATTCTACATTAAATTCACTATATATGAGATAATGAAGTGTAAATAAATGATTCACTATTATTTTTGTAAAATTAAGAAGGTATATAATATATATACCATAATTTATACACAAATTTGTTTCTAAAGTACGAGTACTACATTTTTCGGTGAATCTAAAGCACTCAACACATGCAGATGAGTTTTGATCCCAACTAAACTAATGAACATAGAATTGTTTGGGTTAATATCCTTGCCACATGAAATCCATAAAATCTATAATTTTATGGCTTTTTTTAATTTTAAATTTTTTACTAACACTATCATTCTATGATGCAACATTGTTTCAAAGTCATCAGTTGTTCATAATTTACCATTTCCCAAGTTTAAACAATATCAATATGTTGTTATTTAAGATTGGTATGATCTCAATGTGTAGATTTCTATTCTTCTTATATATTTGGATCACTATTATATTGATAATCTATTTGTTATTTAGGACTAGGAGTATTGACATGGGCAGACTACATTATCTATAGAATTGGTTTTACATTTAATCTAACTTACGTAAATGTAGTTGTGAAGTGATAACAATATGAGGATAGTGAAATTTATATATACAAAAAATTTATATATTCTTTTTATTGAACACTAAATTCAATAAAAAGGAATAAGTAATTGGTCCCCTATATCAAATATATATATCCCTTCACGATTTTCTCCACATATATAAAAGACCCCATAAACATTTGCACCATTGAGAAATGATTATCATTAATAGATAAAAGTTTTACCAAATGTTGAATTTCTATCTAAACCATATGTTGTTTTTTCGATAACTGAATAATTGAACACATTTAGTTTTTGGGATCGGGAATGTAAAATACTTGTACTACCTCTAATTCAATTATAAATATTTAAACATGTACCATTCCTTATAAAAACACAATTTCATGAATCCCAATTCATCTATTTCAATTACAATCCTGTTATCTACCCACATGCATGGAAAATTCAGTAATTGGAATTTTTTATAATACAACACTCTTATATGTTTGATGATGACAATTTACGTTATATATGGAGAAATAGGATTTATTTCATTGGTACAAGATACATTCATCACCTCATACATATGTGTAAATACATTATTTTTCATGGTTCTACATTCATCATGTTCATTTTTATAAAAATTATAACCCTTAATTATATAACCAATATTAAAAAATTCAGGCTCTCAGGGTCCTCTAGTAAGACATTAATATCATTATGAATCTGAGATTGGATTTTTTTCTAACATCATAAAAATAAGGACTTCCTACCATCTGATATATTATGTATTATATGTATTTTATATCGAGAATTTATCCCTTGATGAATAAAAATGTCTATGAATGTATTTGGGGGGATCAATCAATGGGAAAACCTCTAAAATGTTATGAAAACTATATAGGTGTTCCTACCACCGATTTGTAATTGTTAAATTAACATCATCTATATTAGGGAATACATCACCCACAAGCAAACAACTATGATGGTATTTTGATAGACCATTTTGTTCCCCAACAATCAGGTTTTTGGTATATAATTTTCAATAATTTTCAATATTATATTTATCTGTAATAAAATATTCTAGATGGATTTGTGTTTTAAAATACACAAACAAAAAAAACAAATAATATTCAATGTCATACAACAATCTATAATGTGTACGAACAAAATTGGATAATATCTATTACAATGTGAACCAAAATATCAACGAATACCAATTGGAAGAACATTTACAATCCAAATATTATGATTGAAATTTACATTTTAATAGTTGGAAATTTCACTATGTCGATAACATTAAAACAGATATCGTTAAAAAATTTACTGAGATTTGATAATTTGTGAAAAAAAGTCTTTGGATAAATAAATACTAAAGCTACATTAATTAGATATTAGTTTAAAATGTGACATTATTTTGATTTCAAACCCATTTACATTTAATCATACATTGATACGATATTCATGATATTAAAATAATACCACACTATAACTTTTTAAATGATTTTGGAATATTTAAAATTGATATCTCTCATGGGTGGATAGACTATTAGTAGCTGGAGAAAGAATATTACAATTTTCACCCTTCACTGCTGCCATATCTTCTCATATACCCATGTTAATTACGCATAACATAGAATTAATTCTATTGTTTTCTACAGTGAATTTAGTAACATTACAATTAAAATATCAGAAATATTTTTTCAACATACATAACATAATTAAAATCACTAACATAAAAATAGTCTAGTATGGTATTTCAAAAAAAACTAATCTCTTTTTGAAGATAGTTATTATAAGGCTATTTGAAAAAGTTTAATAAAATGAAATGTCCTTATATTTTACATTCTCAAATAGTTGATAACATTCTGTTGGAGATGATATTATAAATTAATTTGGACACCCATCAACTGATGTTCTCCAAGATCAGTACTTATGTCACTGTGGTCGAAATCAATGATTTCATAGAAACACATTCTTCAAAGATTTTTTCAACCAAATTTATATTGGACATTATTCACAAATGGGACACCCATGAGCCATTTTAATGATATATCCCAAAAATTTTCAACAATCATACCAATCCCCATTGGTTCTAACATGAAATCTTCATAGACATAAGTAGGTATTAGTAAAATTGATCAATTTTTTTCAAGAATGGCTTATTAATGTATCACGTGTGGAGTGTATGGGTTATTTAGAAGCAATTTTACATTATGATGAGTTATAAGAACACCTTTGGTATTTTCATTTTTCATTTCAATGATAGTAACATTTTACATGTCATTCTTCAGAATTCCTTTTTATTAGATGTGCTATCTAACTAAAATTTATAGTGTTATTTATGGAGGGCTAATAATTTATTATTGGTTCATTTTAATAATTATAAAATGTATCTTATAGGTGGTAGTTATTTTTATTAAAACAATGTTTTATATTTTAAATATAATATTAATCCTTAAAATATTTAATATTAGAAAATATATTTAATTTGTATATTTATAAAATAAAAAAATTAGTAATCATGAAATAATAATGGATGTTTGAGAATAAAAAATTAATATATATTTTAATATGATGTATTCATTACAAAAAGTCATAAATTCAATAAACCATTATAGGTTTTTAATTAATAATACATTATTATATATTTAGGGTTTGACATAAATAAATTCATTACTTATTTTGAATTAAGATGTCATAAATTATAAAGAGTGAAAAATTAATTTAATGGTAAAATATATATTTCATGTGAAACTAGTTAAATATGTCAATAACTATGGGAAAACGATTCACTTGAGACGATCCATTTGTGATGGGCTAGGGTCTTGCCGCAAAATATTCTGTCATGAAGTACTATTTGTGAGGTGACCATGTTCTCAACGCAACTAATTAGTTATTTGGGGTGGCTGGTGGAATCCTGTTGCAAATGGTTTGTCTCGCGGCGCGTACCAAACCACGTAAAGTGTAATTGTTGTGGATGGTTATACACATCGTAAAAACCCTTCGGTGGGTTTCCAACGATTGCGATGAGATTTACCTCCCATCGCAAATCACATTTTTATCGGTTGGCATTTACAATGATTCCATTTAAAAATTCTATGTAAGAAATTAGGTATTTGTGATGGGATACATCATAAATACCTTTTTGACTACCACCCCTAATTAATTGGGAGGTTCACACTTGTGAAGGGTCCCATCACTAATATTATTATTTGCGAAGGTCAGCTAGTCCCAAACAATCCAATCCCTAGTAATCACACACATATTTACCCCCATAAGATTTTTTCAAATTTCCCAACTATCTGACCCCCTCATAACTTCACCACTCTCATATTTTTCACTTAATTTTTTTAAAAAAATTTCATATCAGAACAATTTTTGAGCCTTGAATCACAAAAAATAATCCATTTTATGGTATTTATCTATTCCATTTAATTTTTACATAAATAAATTAATTTAGATTAATAATTATTGTTGTTAATTAGATACAATTATATTAAATTAGAATAAGATAGTGTTATTTTTCATTATTTTTTCTCCAAATATGTTGTTTAATTATGATTGTATATTTTTAGTCAAAAATTAATAGTATTGATATGCTATAAAGTTCTTCAACTATCATTAATTAATAGTAATTACATCTAATTAAAATTAATTATTAATAATAATTATCTGTTATTAATAATTATAAATAATTATTAATCATTTGTAATAGTTTGATGTAATTATAACAATTTAACGTAATTAGCGGTAATTAGTTATTAATTGTGTTAAATATTTACAAATAGTAAAAGATACTAATAAATACTTGTAATTAGCCGCAACTAGGAGTATGCTTGATAATTACCACTATTTGGTAATAATTAGTTGTAATTAGAAATAATAAGATTTAATTAGTTATAAATAGCATTAATTAGTAATAAATTACATGAAATGGTAATACTTTTTTATAATAGGTAATAAATTGTAATAAAAAGTAATAATTTGTAATAATTTGTAACAATTACCAATATGTAGTAGTAAACAGAAATAAATAGTATTAAATAGTAATATGTAGCAGTATTTACTAATAATTAATAAAAATAGGCAGTGAATAATAATAAATAAATATAATTACTAATAATTAACAGAAATTAATAATAAATATAAACAATTAGTGGTAAATTGTATTATTTTTTTGTAAACAGTGATAATATGTGATGAATAGTATGGAAAAGAAAAAATTAATAATTATTATTAATAATTAGATGTAAATAGAAATAATTTGTTGTGATTACAAAAAATTTCTAATAACTATCAATAATTTGGGGTAATTAGTAATAATTATTTTTAAATAGTTATAATTAGAGGTAAATAAAAATAAATATAAAAATAGTATTAAATAGAAACAGAAAGTAGTAATTAGTAATAAATAATTTTAAATATTCGTAAATAGTAATAAATATTAATAATTATTCTCAATTAGATGTAATTTGTAATAATTAGTGTAAATTTGTAATAATTAGCTATAATTTGTAATAATTAGTGAAAAAACATGTAGTTATTAGTAATAGTTTGTATTAATTAGTAGTAATTAGTAATAAATAGCAGTACCAAAAAATATATAGATACAAATACAAATTAATATTATTAAATTATAATAGATACTACTAAATAGTACTGAATAACAACAATTAGTAATAATTAATATTAATTAGCATAAATTAGTAATAATTAGTTGTAATTAGTAATAATTAGAAGTAATTAGAAGTAAAAATAATAATTATCAGTAAATAGTAATAATTAGTAGTAAATAGTAATAATTAATGATATATAGTAATAAAGAGTGATAAATAGTAATAATTATTACTAAATATTAATAATTAGTTGTAATTACTAATAATTAGCATTAATTATTAATTAGTATAAATAATTAATGGTAAGTAGTGATAACTAGTGATAACTGGTAATAGTTACTGTTATTTATGAATAATTTGTAGTAAATAGTAGTTATTAGCATTAAATACTAATAACTATTATTAAATATTAATAAATTGTAATAAAGAGTACTAAATTTAATAAATAGTAATTAATAGTAATATAAATAAGTAAATATTAATAAATATTAACAAATAATGATAATTAGATGTAAATATTATTAATTAGCATCAAATAGTAATAACTATTTGTCAATATTAATAATTAGCAATAAACAGTAATAATATGGGATTAACAGTATTAATTAGTAATAATATGTTGTATTTAGTAATAAATAGATATAAATAGTAATAAATAGTAATAATTAGTAATAAATTTTAATAAATAGTAATAATTATTCATCATTATTAATTAATACTGAAGGAATGTAATAAAAATTAATAAAAATTTATAAGTATCCACAATTTGTTATTAAAATTAACAATTATGAATTAATATTAATAATTAGTGGTTGTAAGTAACAATCTGTGGTTATTACTAATAATTATTTATAATTGGATATAATTATGGTTAGTTAATAATAATTAGTCATAAATATTATGCTGTTGTGGTAAATTATAATAAAATGTTTCAAATAGTAAAAAAACAAATAATAGAAATAATTAGTAATTAATTGTAATAATTAGAGGTAATTAAGAATAGTTAGTGACAACTTGTGGTAAATAGTAATAATAAAAAATAATTCAGAATAATTATGGATAATTAGTGATAATTAGTAATAAATAGCAATAATTTGTAATAAATAGATATAATTAGTAATAATTAATGGTAATTAGTAATAATTTGTGGTAATTGGTTTTAATTTGAAGTAATTTGTAATAATTTGTATGAAATACTAATAAAGATTTATAGTATGTAATAAATACTGGTAAATAGTAATAAATAATATAAAATATAAATAAATAGGTAAGAAATATTAGAAAATTTTAAAAAATAATAGTAATTATTAATAAATAATTGTTTTTAGTAATTAATAGTGGTAATTAGTAATGCATATATTTACAATAACTAATATAGAGTAATAATTAGTAATAATATGTGATAATTGGTAATAGTTATTAATAACTAGAGGTGATCAAAAGTAATTAGCATGGATTAGAAATGGTTAGTAGTAATTTGGAATAATTATAAGTAATAAAAAATAATCATACATAATTAGAAATAATTATTAATAATTTTCAATAATTATCAATAATTTTAAATAATTATAAATAATATGCAATATTTTAAAAATTATTAATATTGATTTTCGATATATTGGAATAAATTTGAATTTTTTTAGATCAAGTTTTTCCTATACTAAATTAACAGTAAGAACTAATTATTTTATATGATTTGGAGAAATATGTTATAAGGATATGAAAAATAGTCATTATTATATTAACATGATGGAAATGATCAGTGCATGCATCAAAATGGTTTTCTTATAAATCTTTTATATATTAAGGGTGTTGAAACTGTTTACCAATTACATAATCAAAACCAAAATTTGATTCAAATTGAAAAATTAAGTGTCAAGGAAAAAAATGTGGTATGAGGACATTAGAAACATATAATAATGTTGGGGGTCATCTATTGTGTCCTGGTTTTCAGGAATATTATGTATTTTGGTATAAATTTATTGAACACAGTTCTATAGAATATACAGATAATTTTGTTCCATACATGTCACAGTTTCAAAATATTGTAAATGATGTTTAACGTCCTTCTTTTTCTGAAAATTTAAACAGAAAATGATATTAATTTAAAACCATAGTTAGAACCGTCTTAATTTTATGAGTTGCTGATGACTTATGAGGATTACATATATCATTGATTTATGAAAACGATATTTTAAGCAGTTTCCAAATTAACATCTATTAAATCAGATAATGGATTTTGATATAGTTGTTTTGGTAATACATCCTCATTTCATAAATAACTATTACCAGGTGTAAATTTGTTTCATACAAAACAATATGAGGAAAAGAGGTCGATTCATAATTTAGGACATGGTTATTAGAATATTCATGAATTCTAAATGGTTATATTCTTATATTATATAGAAAATTGGTCATTGGAATGTAGTAATATATATGGAGAATTGAGGTATAAAGAGGCTCAACTAGTGAAGTATGGATTTCTTCCTATAAAACTGTTGAAGTGTTTACTGCTTACATCTAGATTATAGCCTTTATTTATGTCCCAAAATGCAACTTCATTGATGTTATTGCACAGAACAAAAAATTTTAAATGTAAAACTTTATATCATACCTATGATGGTGATTCGTGGAAATATTTTGACCATGTACATCATTAATTTCATTATGAAGATCGAATCATGTGAACATGTATTTATACAAATGGTTTATATCCACTCGGTTCAATTGATAATAAATATTATTGTTGCACTATATTTATAACTCAATAGAATTTTCTCCTTGGATGTTGATGCTTAATCCATATATATTTTTTGACCATTATATTTTTAGAACATAAAATGAAGAATAATTTTTTTTTGAATCCTTTTATGGAGGAGATGAATTTAATTTTGGAGTAATTATTTCAGTACACATAAGTTGCTACGAAACAGAATTTTATATAGAAAGGTGCATTGATGTGGACAATTAGTGACACTATAGTGTATGGTTAATCGGCCTTAATTTAGTAAAAACCTGTATGATGGATTGAATATTATGGATAATGAACCTTAAGTACTGAATTAGAGAAAAGAATGGATCAAATACTGTATGTTTGAGAGTTGAGGAAAAAAGTATGGATGATCAACCTTATATTTTAGATCAACCATACATTTAAAGAATGGATCATAAAATCATACATTAATAATAAACCATACATTTTGAACCTTATGTTCAGAGAATGTATGTTATTCAGTTCAACTCTACATTTGGCATTAGATATTTAAATTACGACCTTATTAAAGCAATTGTATTTATGCAGATTATTAAGATGATTTCAAGATGGATTTAAAAGCTTGGATCTAAAGCACATCTTTTAATAATTATAGGTCATTTATATATGGTTAAAATGATCAATTTAAGAAGATACTCTCATGAATAACATTTAGAGAAGTTTTTACTACATTGTCATTCATTCTTTGGAAATGCTGATTATAAAGGCGAATATTTTGGATCTAAATTTAAAAGAAGAATGCTGGTCTTTATTCTACATATACCTGTATTATTTGTATTACAGAAAGAGAGGTGAATCCTCGAAATGAAGAAAAATATATATGAATCTCTTCAGTTTTTCAATGCTATAATTTACAGAAACAATCGAGGCTTACAGATTTTCTATTTCCAATAGAGTGAAATATCTGTTTTCTGATGAAAAAGTAATAAAATTGATGATTCCCCGATTCTATAAATAATTATTTGCTTAATATACTATTGTTATATTTGAAAATTATATTTAAATATCTACTGGAACTAGATCTACTCGGAACTAATCATACCGGAAGAACATCATTCCTAAAAATCGACGATCCATCGACTATCAATTTCGTGTTGTAGTAATTCTGAAGATCTACTGGAATTTATTTCAAAGAAAAATTAAAATTTTACTATGAGTGACCAGATTATCATAATAAGATGTGTGTTAGGTTCTATGTATGAACCAGAAGGCTCTGTTTTGCATTAATGTTTTAAAAGTCTCCACTACCTGCACTCAATTGTGGAATGATCTAATGATAAGTAGACTAGAGAGTGAAAATCACCAAGCACATGGAGTTGAGCATTGGTGGAGTAGACTAGGTGCCTACCATTCCCCGAACCACTATACATCATGTGTGATTTTCAATTTATTTTCTATTACTTAATCATTATGATAAATTTAAAAGGATAGATAATGATATCACAACAAAATTGTAGTAACCACAATTCACCCCCTCTTGTGTATATTTGGTATAACCTGATCCAACATTACGTTTGATATTAAAATTCCCCATGATGAAAAATTTGGAGGATGGATATAGTTCGGAAGGATGTATCCATTGAAGAGATACCTATAGAAATTGAAAAAAAAATATGCAATAAAGAATTAGTTAAAAGATCAATTGCAGAAGATTATTTTCATGAGGGATTTTCTTTTTTTGGCACTTATTTTTTTCAATCTAACAATCGATATAAAAACTTATGATAAGTCAAGAGAATATTATTAATGATAAAATGTGAATTCAATTATATAATATTAATCATCCAAAACATGTATTTTCTTATGTTAATTAATTATGGAATTCAAATGTTGAACATCATAATGTGCATAAATATGTTCTGTTAAATTATGAAGAAATGAAACAATTGGTACTCAAATTTCACCAATCACATAATCAATATTATTTGTTATTTTAATTTAATATAATATTATTTATTGGTGATATGATATTCATATCAAGGTATAATTTTCTCAATTTATAGTATTTATTCTTGAAGAACATTAGAAAAATTATTTTTTTAATGGTTTAGAAAACTATTATAATGCATTATTTCTATTTAAACGTATCAAATAAATTATTCACTTGTTATAATGATAATTATTTTAAAAACAATCTGTTTTCTCAACGAGGTGATAAAATTTATAATCTATTATTTTTATTGAGTAACCACCCATTAAAAATTGTTAAATATTATACTGTATGTATAGTTAATGGTTTTCAATTACATACACTTCAATATGGAGAATAAAAAACAATTAATTTTGTTGTTTTTCTAAGAGGATATCATTATTGGGAAATTGATGATTTCATTTATGATATTCTAGATGATATAATAGATATGTGTTATCTGGGATAGAATTACCTAACAATGTTTATCTAATAGTTTCTAGATACTAGGAGAGGCTTACATATTCATTCGATCAATGGAGTCATCATTATTAAATAGATTTTCCTTATTCCAATAAATGAACAGTTTTTATTAGATCTTCATGAACATAAAATTTAATATGTAAATTATTGATCTACATTAAGAGAGATGGGTTATTAGTGGAGCATAATAAAAATGAAATCATAGGAAAATTAGTTAAATCTATGTAAATGTGGTTTTTCTAATGTAAAATGAAATAAATCTTTTCAAAATCTCACTCAAAATCCATATTTTACAACATGATACATGAATAATGATGATGACACCCCATGGTTATGTGTTGATGGATATGGTGACGTTATTGATGTAACAAATGAATTTGAAATGACAAGTGAAAATGAAAATTAAATTCCAATGTAAATTGATGATTTCAGGAGGAATATGAAGACATTAACAATATCATAGACAATAAAGAGGATGAATATGATGATTGAAATAGTTAAATGTAGTTTATAATAGTAAATAATACATATATATATATAATATTTATTTTCAACTGTTTTAAATAATAATCATTTAATAATTCAGATGTACTCAAATCTGATTTGTGATTTGTAGGGGGTTTAACAACCTGATTATTAGATTTATGATATATCATATAATCCTAAAATTGTGGGTGGTTTATCAATTAATAAATGGCTCTTGGTCTTGTGAGTGTGATTATTCGTACCATATCCCTGAGTGATGTCAATAGCAGGGATTTGATCAAAGTCTGAAGAGGTATATTTTCATTTTTTTATTTCAGTTAGCTTTTATTAATTAACATTAATTTAATTCTATTCTAATTGTTTGATTAATTTTTTTTTCACAAAATTATTCATATAAATATTTTTTACAGAGTTCAATATCATGAATTATTTTATGGAGCATGGGTTAAATGAGATTAGATTCCAAATCATGTTCATCACCAAATCTTCTATCATTTTCGAGAATTTTAAAAAATTAAATTTGTTTCATTATTAAAATTATATAATTAATTTTGTGTATGGTTTATGTTATTCCATATATGATATCATGAATGAAATTATCTTGATATCATGGGAAGGATGTATTCATGATCATATTCATTATATTATTCATAATTTGATGAGGAAAGCAATATGAAAAGTAGGATTAATGGAGTTTGATCAGTCTTTTGGTTCCCAAATACCTCATTACATTTAAGATGAGGTTTGAGATTGAATATGTTCTCACTGGATGGGTGGTCATTTATAATGGAGATCAAAATTTGGTCAACAAAACCAGGGAAGACAGAAGGTTAATCCTTGGGCTACTCATTTTATATTTAGTACGAATAGGTAACATATGGTATGTATCATTATAAATTAATTTTTATAACATACAATGTAAACTATTTATATTATATTCAAATAGGATGACACAAAACATGATAATACAGAGTTCGACATTTATATGAGGATGTTAAATGACCCTGTCAATAGTGATATTTTAGGTGATCCACATGGTAATATTGTGGTCATTATAATTTAGTATGAGTTAAAAACTTTACTCCAAATAATAATTTAACCATTTTAATTTTAATTTGAAATTGAATGATTCATATGAGGCTGTGAACTCTCATACATTGAGAAATATTCAGGGTGAGACCGATGACCAAAACTGTACATCAGGATTTAATGAGGGAGTATGGATGTAGGAAACCAAGTATACCTTTGAGAAAGGTCGTGTTATTGGTATCAGGACACAATTGACACCTATGAGTTATTATGGTACCATTGTGTTGTCATCATTATACATGAGATGATCTCGTTGAGAGTCATCATCCTCTGTTGTACAGTATCATGAGATGTTGTGAGCCCATGGTGAGCTTATAATAATTATTTGTAGGGTTGAGGAAGAGTTCCAATGATATCACCATTAGTATAAGGTGGATATGGGTCAATGGAAGAAAATATAGTACGAGCAGATGATGGAGTACAAGCGACATATGATTAATGGTATAGGGATGTAGTTTCTTCCACCATCACCTCCAGCTCCTCTAGAGGACCCCCCCAATTATGTATATTCATTTTTAGATATATTTTTGTTCAATTTTTTGGAATGTTATATTTCTACATTTTTTTGTATTATATTATTGAATTGATTCTAATATTGTGTTTCTAAATATTTTAGAATTTATTTATTTTAATAATATTTTATATATTTGTAATTTATTTTAATATTTTTTTAAAAAATGATTATTTTTTTAATAATTTATTATTATTCTTATTAATTTGATTAATATTAATTTTTTATAGTAATATTATTATAACTATTATTTATTATTATATTTGAAATAATTTATTATTTATTATATTTATATCATGTATATTATTTTACATTCATTAAGATCATATTTTATTATATTAATTATTATATATATTATTAAGTTAAAAATAGTATAGTAGTAGTATTATTAAAATTATATTAATACATTTTATTAATAGTAATTTTTTTAAAATTTTATGTTATATTAAAGAGTTGGTTTCCCCATCACAAATAATATTAGTGATGGGCCCATCACAACATTGTTTTTTTAAAAAACTAAGAGAAACTATTTGAGACACTATCTTCTTCATTGGGGCATTGGCGATAGGGTCCCATCACAAATGCCCCGTCACTAATTTCTCAAAATCGTATAGTGGGTGAATAGTAAAAAATAAGAAATATTCTAAATGTTAAAAATGATGTATATATTTAAAAACTTATAATTATAATTTAATAATTTTACACCGAATTTCCATTCAATTAAAATTAATATTAAAAAAAATTAATTCAAAATAATTATAAATTTGAAATTATTTAATTAGTTTATTTATACATATAATCCAAATTATCTTCAATAATAATTTTATTATTTATTTATAATTATTTATATATAAATAACTTATAGGAAAACATCCCAATATATCCAAAATTAAAATGTGGGAATGGTCTTACAGTTTTAAATCCACCAAACATATACAATCATGAACTTTCCATTTCTAAAAATGGTTAAACTCAAGAAAAAATATTTAATACATTGAACATGTATAAATAAGTATAGATTAAACACTATAATTTCGAGAACCTCAAACATTGGAGAATGAAAATATATACTATATTAGGGCATAGATTTTGATTTTAAATTTACATGAACTCTCTTAAAAGTCATAAGATCGTTTAAAAATTAAAGGAAATACTGAAAAATATTATAAAATATAAAAACCCATCAATAATAAAAAATGTGTGGTTTTTAAATTTCAAAGTGTTGGAGGATATTTGAAAATATTTATAACCTTTTTTAATTTTATTAACCCATTTAACTAAAATTATTTTTATCTATAATTATGGTTTCTTTTCAAATACTCCTCAAATGTATTAAATACTATTTTTAGATATCCTGATCGTTAATATTAATCAAATTACACTATGATTCATGATTTAAATTATAAATGCGATTAGAAACCTACCTCAATAATGAACAGTAATGATGAAAATAAATATTTTCGAAGAAACGTGTCCTGAATAACCCAACAAATACCCAAAAAAATATAAAATCAAATAAATATAGAACCCAAACCACACCACGTGTTCGGCTGGTGCACATATAATAATGGAATGGTGTGGGAAGAGCATGAGATGATTTAGATAGGAGAAATAAATGAGAAATAAATATTAATCATGATGAATCATAGATGGATCAGAATGAAACAAACATATCACTATTAATGTGGATAAGGGAGGGAGTCCATCTGTTGTGGTTTTCGGTAGAGTCTATGTTTGTGGATGGATAGATTCATGAATATTCTTATGTGATAATGATGATCATAATTTAATATAGAATAAATACATCAAATTCTTTAACACTAGAGATTCTATTCACCGAGAAGTCTTGATGAAGAGCGGCAATAGAAAGTGATTGACCCTATGATGAATTGTAGGAATAACCGAGGAGGACTCAGTTAATGTTCTCTTTAAAAAATATAGAAAACATTTATCAATACGTTCAAAAAAGAACTAATAAAGGAATATTTTATCAGAGATGAAATAGTAACCACTGATAAAAGTTATATTTGTAAGTGTTAAAATTATATCACTATTAATGATATGTTTTATCCTTGAATTTTAAGAACTGATAAATCTCAATCATAATCAGTGCTAAAAAACATTTATAATCATACAATATTCATAATATAATAAATATAATTAAAAAAATTAAATATTTATATATATATATATAAATTTTAAATGAAATAAAGATATGTTCTTATAATTATAATTATAATTTTTTATTATTTGTATACATTTATTATTATATAAATTTATGTTAAAATATTTATAATTATTATAAAAAATGTGTAAATTTAATAAATTTATTATATTAGTAAAAATATATTTATATAATTGTATGTAATTAGATATATTTACATATATTGCTATGATTAAATATTTATACCAACAAGTTTCGAGTAGAAGTTGGTGACACAACCCAAAATCTCATATTTTTGATGAAAATGAAAATTACAAAATAATGAATCTGAATGAAAACACTAGTGGTACAAATAATGTCACCAAACACCATAGAAATGCAATTACACAATGTTTTTTTGTCTACTGCCCCTTCTATTGGATCCACATCAATAATTTTATTTTCTTCCTCTTTTCCAATTCATATGAGTAATCCATATTTCTCATTGATCATTCATGAATTATGATCCATCCATATAATAATGAGAATCATTATCATGGCATTCTTGATTTCGTGCATCATCCACAAGGAGGGTGACAATAGGCTTATCTACATGTTCCACATTGTCAGCAACTTTTTATTTTACATGATAGTGTCTAATATAGTTACCTACTCATGGGTGGTTCTATTTACATTCACATATTTGTGGAGATCTTCTTGGAAGTCCAATAAATAAAAATTTGAGGGTGATCATTGAAAATCCACTATTGCATCTAGTGGTGTGCTACCAAGAACCATTCAATAATCCAATCCTGGGGGAAATGTCATTTTATTTTTAGAACTGTCCCATGATCAATAATCAATGTAAATCCTATATATGATTGGGATGTTAAGAAAATCAATTGAAAAAAATTTATCAGTTGCATGTGTATTAATGGGATAGTTATCACCAAATGACACGATTTAAGAATTAATATATTCCCCTTCATTGGTCGTGTCTCCAAACAATTCTCTAGCCTGATCTCGTACACTAATGACACTAACATGTTTTCTTTTTCATCTCCCTCAGGGACTTAAAGACCTCTAGAAATGTGTGTTCTTCCTCAAGATCAACAAACTGGTTATTCCCAATTTTTTTATTCGAGTCAATATAGGCCATCATTGAAGGATATAAATTACTTGTATCAGTGTTGTGTCACGATGATTTACTCCTGACACTAGGTATAAATATACGTTTATATTAATATATATATATATATTATAAATATAATAAGAATATGTTATAAAATTCAATATTTATTTATTTAAATATTTAATTATTTAGAATTATAATTATAAATAAATATGTTTAAAATTTTTCTATATAAATATATATATTTACATATATATATATGTATTTATAATTTTTTATATTAATATAATTACATATAATGTATTATGTATTTTTATATAGTTATATTTTTTTACAGAAAATATGATTCCATTAAAAGGAATAATGATATGGAAGTACATGTGATAACATCCTTGAAGGATAATCATTATGCCAAGTTTCATCAACACAATAGAGACTGTGGGTTACCATTAAAAGAGCTATTTAATTCCCCATTATTTTAATAATTGATAAATAAAATGTAGTGATGTAATTAATCAAATAACTAAATATAAAAAATAATTTCTAAATGAATGGAGGCCCATATACATGGTGTTAATATAATAAATATTAGTTAGGAGTTTTGATTCAATAATATTATATTCCTATACTATTCTCAAAATAAAAAATTAATAAAATCTAAATTTCAGGGTCTTTACCCATCATTGTGTCTGGAATGGTGAAATTAATCCAGGATATTCGTGATAATTATACAAAACAACACTAAGAAACGTAGTTGAACTGATGGTCGCAAATCCAAGAATTGATGCATCAAAATTGATTTCAAGGAAATTATTTGGTGGTTCCACATGAAAACGATAGGATCTAAGCATGAGATATCATTCAAGAATTAATATCTATTTCCAAAATAAAACTATTATATTGGAAAAAAACCAAAAATGAGTAAAGCCATGAAATATGGATATAAAGATAATCATTTAACCTTACCCAAAAATTCTATGAATCTATGAAAAGAGGGGGAATAGATTTCTCAGGGAGAGATATTAAGAGTATTTCTTGTATAACTCTAGAAGATTTTTACATGGGGAAATAATATGATCTTAATTTAAAAACCTATTATCCATGAATAAATTAGAATATAGACATTGAATAATAACATCGCTGGGGGCTAACATAGTTTCCATTAATAAAGAGAAAGAAGGGTCATCAAAAGAATTGAAGTGCATAGGGAACTTCATTAAGGTGAGGATTCCACCATAGTCCATTCACTACATATAATATATGTTTTTAGGGAACACAAAGCACAAAAGATCATTTTATAGAAACTATCCCTCAATGTTTTTCATTCTGCGTGGTAATGCGTATCAGGAACTGACGAAATTGAAAAATATTTTTTCATTGAACCTAATGATATGATATTTCCCTATATTAGATAAATATAGAATACATAGAATCATTTTCCTATCTCTATCAGTAAACAATATCTCAATTAAATCAGTGTAAAACTGTAATTACCTGGGGTTTTAGGGTCCATTACATGCTGTAAATATGATGTTTGGGGTGTTAAGGGTTGTTTGGAAAGCCATCGTAGCATCTCGGACTACCTGTAGCTCGGCCTACCGGTGGCTCGGCCTACCGTTGGCTCGACCTGCCAATAGCACGGCCTACCGGTGGCTCGGCCAACTGGTGTCTTGGCGTACCGGTCGCTCGGCCTACTGGGTGCCCGGCCTATCGGTAGCCCGACCTAATGGTAGCCCGGCCTACCACTGGCCCGACCTACCGCTGGCTCAGCCTGCCAGTAGCTTGGCCTACCGGTCGTCGCAACCTACCGGTGGCCACGACCTACCAGAAGCTCGGCCTACCGGTGGCCCCAGCTAATCGTTAGCATCGGCCAACCAGTACCTTTGTCCACCGGTGGACCTAGCCTACCGGTGACATCCACATTTTTTTTAGTTGCGCCTCCTATTTGGGAGATTTGGGAAGTAAACCATTTTTTGAACCCTTTAAGCCTTTTTAAGGCCCATTAATGGTTTTTAATTAAATGACTGTCGAGGTACCTCCCTAAATGTAAAACCATGCATTTTGGTCATGCATTTAACCACGTTCTCAGAAACTCATCTACCACATCCATTGATGAGTCATTGGTTAAGGAGGTGTGTGTCGTTTTTAACAACCCATAAGGGTGGGGACCTTTTATGTTGGACCTGTGGGGTGGACCAGCTGCGTGGTCAACCCACGATCCCAATTCTTCCACAATTTTGAGTTTTTCTCGATATTCTAATAATCTCGGAGACGCTGTGTCTCAGAAATTATAACCTAAAGGCTTCTCTTCTTTATACATTTCTTTTTCTCTACCACCCAGCGCTCGGAATACCCTTCCCTCGGATGAGTTGTACCCCCTCAATGTTTTCCTTGATCGCATTCCGTGGAGTTTCTGCAACCCCTGTTTTTCAGTGTCCACGTGATGACTTAAAGTCGATACATGATCAATCAGGTAGGGATTTTTCTCCTTCGTCTATCCTTTCTATGTATCATGCGGGGCGGGCATGCTTTTGTCTCTGTGAAAATTGATGAAACCAAACTTAATGAAGATAATGAACGGAAATTTAAAGAATAAAAGGGGGGGTGTGATCGATGTTATGTTGTACTCTTTTATGTTAGATATGTGTTTTGAATTGTACGAGCCTATGATCACTAAAAATTATGGTCGTTTGTGGTCTTTATATGCGAACTAATGAACCTCAGTGATCCTGGATGATTAAATAACCATAATGTGTAATTGGTTAATTATGTATACTAAGTTAAATAAATTGAAAGAACTATGACCAACACTTTTCTGTGATAAACCCGATTAGAGAATAGTGGAATTGAATCCATGGAGTGTGTTTAAACATTAATATCTGAAAATACTTGCATGGGCCTGCCTTGTCATAGTGGAAGTGGTTTGGTTGTTCTCTTTCACAGGCCGATTGCGGGTGACATTATGGTTTTCATGGATGGGGGCGTAGATTGTCGGGGTGATATGGGTGTGAATGGGATCCCCTGTTGTTATACTCTCACTGTTTATGAATCTGAGGCTGTGTGGTTACTCTGCTTATATAAAAAATTGGGGTGGAATCCACTTTCCTGTGAAACCGTTGGCTCCTAGAATTTTGGGACACGGGGCTGTGTCCCAAGGTTTGTTTTGTTTCCAGTACATTGAGTAATCAAACATGACCCCTAGTTATTGTGAATTCACAAGAAAACCCGGTGTGAATGATTAAATTAACCAATGGTTTTCCTCTCTCCCTTATAGTTGTTTCATCTGTGAATGTTCTTGTTAGTTGCCCAGTAGTAATGTGATTAACTCATACTGAAATGTTATGAAATGATAACATGAATAGGGGAAAATGAGAATTATTTGTTATGTGCCTGTTTTCTGAGGAAGAAGTTCTTGGGCACCTGCTTTTATCGGTTGGGGAGCCATAGGTAGGGATGTATTTTTTTCATATATGTGTAACTGAATATTTTTGTGTCTAGTCGCACCCAACCCGCATTGGGCACTTAGTGTCAGACACCCCATTTCATGGTGAAGGGTGTTTCCCCTAGTTACTATCCTTCCTTCTCCCTCTTCCCTCGGATGTTATGGATTTAGGTGACCTAACACCCAAGATTCTTCAGGTAGGTTTTGATTGGTGTGTTGTTAGCCCAGGACTCTTCCGGAAGGTTTTTTTTCAATAATCTTCGGTATGAGGCCAATGTGTTTTCAGGATGGGGTTATGATTATGGTTTGTTTTCCCAGGTTTCTTCAGGATGAGGCACAGGTGTGTGCAGGCATGGATGGATGGTTTTGAGGTCCATGTGTGTGCAGGCAGGGATGTGTTGTTGTCAGGCCTAGGTGTGTGCTGACAGGGATGTGGATGGTTGTGAGGCCTATGTGTGTTCAGGTAGAAATAGCATGGTAGCGTCAAGACGTTTGTCGTTAGGGATTAGCAGCTCGCTAGTTGGGGGAAATGGTGGTGTGGTGTACCCAAATGATTTGTTCTTACTATTACCTTATTGTTTGTATTATTTGGTGAGTGTGGCTGGTGAGGTGGGACATATATATTCCTTGATAGATTTTGGTTCTTCTACTTCACAAAGTACTTTAGTACATCTCCCTAGTTGTGCACAAGAGCGTTAGGTTTTTTTTATTGAGTATACTTTGTATGCTCACCCTACGTTTACTTTCATGTTGACAGGAGTACTTCAGAGTCCGTGTGGGACCATACTAGTATGAACGTTGGAGTTTCTGTTGGCTGGTTTTGTTTCTGCTTACCCTATTCTTTTCCTGTTGGTTTTTACTTTGGAGTTCTTTTACTTTATTCAGTTTTATTATTAAAACATGCATGTAGTATGGTTTTTTAACCTTCAGTTTTCTATACTTGGTGGTTTTTGATGTTTACTCATTCATTCTCCAAATATTGGTTAAATGAAAAGGGTAATGCCTCCCTTATTGTGAAAATTGTATACCCTGTTTTCTAGTCGCCACTCCGGGGCCTATTGGAGGCAGGATTCAGGGGTCATTATGTCTCCTTCATCTTAAAGAAGGAAGGTCTACAGAACCTGTTATACCTACCATCGTTTCAGTGAAGGTGGGTCGTGACAGAATGGTATCAGAGGTGAGGTTGAGGGATAGGATGGAGTCTGGAGTTAGGCACAGAGAGGATTGCGTGGGATGGTAGGGAAACAATGCTAGGTGATCTTAGTTCATGAAATAGGCCAGAGAGAACTGGTTAGGACACATGATTTTAGGGCCCCCTATGATCCGATATAAGGACTCTAAGCCTATAAAATGACCATGTGAGACTATATTTATTGCAGGGTAGAGACCCAAGGGATGGTACACGCATCATAATGAATGTGTTTTTAATTGATTTGGGTCACATTGGGGAGAATATTTTATTATAATAGTAATAATAATTCCCTTTCTACTCGGGCTTAGGCAGTATTTGTTAACCTTGCACTATATCACCCATACGTTAACAACGAGCGACTCGGGCATTTGATGCCCAGCGGATTGAGGCAGTTGACCAGCAGAGGGTTGATCGAGATGAATAAGATGACTTGTAGCAGAGGACTCTATGCTTCTTTTAGCGACAATCCATCGAGAAATATGAGGGCATCATTTCTAACTTAGTAAAGAAGGGATGGCTCGAGGAGCTAGTCATCACCTTCTCTTAAATTTGTGCTCCGAGGGAGTAATAGATTATATTGGCCGTCAGTCACCTGAGAGGAGAAACACGTCAGTGGTGGACACTTTTCCTAGGATATAAGACAGAGTTAGTGGATTCATGGGATAGTTTTGAGAAGAAATTTAGTGGGTATTTCCTCTCCTCTATGGCGAAGGATGAGAAGAGATAGGAGTTTATCTCCCTTTATTAGGGAAGCATGTCAGTGAGGGAACTAGGGATCATGTTCAACGATCTCTTTCTCTTTTCCCTAGATCTCTTTCTGGATGAGGAGTATCAGGCAAGACGGTTAGAGGAGTCACTCCATCCATATCTTCAGTATGATGACACTCCCTTAACTCTTATGACGTACCAAAGAGTATAGAAGAAGACCGAGATAGAAGAGATCATGAAATATAAGGGAGGAACACCACGATAAAGGAACCAGCTGATTTCATCAATGGCGAAGGAAGTCAGTAGCAGGTCTCCAACGACAGCGCCTTCCAGGTTTCGACAAGCAGGGATTAGACATCATCAATTCTAGTCAAGAGATTATGGCCCTCTCCCCTTTTCCACAGGGCCAGGACCGAAGTGTTTCTCTTGCACAGGTTTTGGGCACGTCAAATGTAGGTGTCCGACTTGAGCTCCACATGGTGGAGGTGGGCCATTCCAGAACCCACCTCAGCCGAATCCGTCACCGGCGAGGCCTTTTCAATAGAAGAAGAAAGCCCATGGACCTCATTGGGATGACCTTGCGGGAGGAGACCGACATTAGGGTTGTAACACCCCAACCCTAGATACCCAGAGTTGGTGTATTATAACATAACATCGGAATTATCACAATAAATATCATGTCTCGAATGTCCGATTACTTTAGTAGCCTTGGAAACACTATATATATTCATGAAGTTTACATTACATCAATAAGTGAAAAACTACAACAACATATTGTCTTCATATCCCCTCATACTATTCCTTATGGTCATTCATAAAATAATTTTTCACATCCTGGGAAAAATAAAACATTGAAAGGGGTGATCTCAGATGATCTATAAGGATAATAATATAGCGGAAACATACATAAATAAAAATAATAATTTAAGGAAATGTATAACTAAAACAAAATCCTTTTAAAAATGAACTTCAGAATAATATGGCAAGGATAAAATGAAATAATTCCATTTAATTATTCACATGGATATTCTACTAGTGGAATAATCACATGAAAATATTAATAACCACTTTCATAATGACGGAATGCATAATGCCAGACTATCATAACCACGTAGCCAAGGACTCGTTCCAAGACTATAAATAAGATTTTGTCAAGGCCTCGTGCCAAGAAAATAGTTTTCCTCATGAGACCTACAGATGCATTGAGTAGCTATTGCAGGGTCCACCAGTCACTTACTAAGTCCAATCCATTCTTCATATGAAATGTTTGAAATATGACATAAACTTTCTTATTAAAGTAGCATACGAAATGTCAATACTTAATCGACAGACCGTGAATGGTATAAAAATAGCACATCCAAAGTAAAACATAACCTATTCGATACAATATGGAATATTTTATTGTATTAGATTAATATCAATCAAGAATAATGAAGGATATTGACATAGATGAAAATAATCGTCAAAACAATTAGAGAGAAATATCACCCTTTTTCTTGAAATCATTTAAAAGTCTCACTATTTGTCAAGAACCCATTTAAAAATAGATTTTTGAATCAATGTGTCCCATAGAACATTGATAATTTTAAATGTAATTCTAATTTTAAAACATTAATTTCCATAAAAAAAATTCTTAAAACCATTTTAAAAACATGGAAATTAAAGAGAAATATTTAGAAGAATAATTCTTTTAAACACTTAAAAATGTATTTTAGTTGGAGTTTATAAAAAAAATAGAGACACTTGAATACAAATAATTGAGGTAATTAAAACTTTATAATATCATGAGAATAAAGGGATTCATGATATACTATGTCATAGTACATTATATACACCATATAAAAGTGATTTGGTGTATAACAATAAAGAAGTCTCAATAAATGTAAATTGAGATGAATTCTATTATAAAGACCATATCCTTAGGTTAAGGATAAATCAATGAAATAATTATGTGTGAAAAATATAAATACACTCAATATGATTGGATATTTAGTGTAAATCAATCAGATGACATTCACACATATTCTTGTAAAAACAACACCGATGAATTAGATATTTAACCCGAAAAATAGAGATTGAGTTAAAATTACTTATATCATGTTCATACCGATGACTTGAGAATTTATCAATGGAGTGATTAAGTGTAAAAAAAGTATATCCAAAGAAAGGGTATTGGAATTTAGGACATAATATAATGAATAGTGATTCTACACATAATCATGGAGTAAAATAATCAATGATGTTTGCGTAAAGCCAAATAAGTGGAAATTGAAATTTAAAATTCCCTTTTTGATTTGGTAACATAAAAAACATACACCCATGAAAGAAGAATCATACAATTATAATGTAAATATACATGAATTAGAGTATATTACAAAATGAATAAAAACATGGGCAGTACACACACCACATGTAATAAATAAGTGGTGAACAATGGAATTCTCATGGAATTAAAAGTGAGATTAGAAACCCCTTACTTTGTACTTTTTCCTTGGTCGACGGTAGGTTAAAATCTTGTATAATGCAGAAATAATTGTTATTGAATTATACAATAATAATTTACATTTATATGATAACATATATGATCTTTTAACATTGATTTATTTATAATATCATAGATTTATTGTCACTTCGGGTGTTAACTTACTAGTTTTCCTTTATATTCATTGTTACGTAAGTCATGTTTGTTATGGATAGGTGGTATCTTATTAATATCAATAATTATATCAGGTCCTTAAAAATTATTTATAATCATCAAATGAGAATTATAATTGAATGAATACGATGGAGAATGAATCTCATCGCGTTCGTGGAGATTGTAGTCCGTACGTACGCACGCGCGACAATATCATTCTTTTGATGTTAAAATAATATATAACTCTATGTTATATCAAATAGAAAGAACAATTATAATGTTATATTTATTATTTACATGAATTTAACTTCATTATTATACCCATCAAAATAATAATTTATTGAATGACAATTACACCACTACGTAGAGACGGTAAGTCGTACTTACGCACGTATGGTGACAAGCCATTCAATGGATGGATAGAATAATGAATATGGTTGAAACATGTTTATATTAACATTAAATTATATATAATATACTGGAATTATTATTTTATAAAATAAATAACAATGAATGAAGATGTTCAAGATGAAAGGAACTTGAATGAGGGTGGTGAAAACATTACCTCTTCTTCGGGTTCTTCCTTTTGATTTGATCAAAAGGGCTCCATAGGATGGCTTTATGATCAAACTACGGCCTCTAGGTTGTAGTTAGGGAAGTATAGAGAGTATTTGTAAAGAGTTTGGATGATAAAAAAGGCTTTGAATGTGTGAATTAGTGAGAAGGGGGAGTTCCCTTTTATAAGAGGGGTGAGGGGCACCTTTGGAAAATCCAAAAATATTATTTTATAATAAATTCATATTAGGTTTCTAATGGATCAAAAGTGAATTATTTATATGTTAAGGTGGGGATGGTTATAAAACCACTCATACAATAGAATTTAGACAGGTTTGGGTCATTATATTAACCTTATCTTTATGTATTAACTCTTAGTTAATTAGTTTCACTTTTATAATGTTTCATTGTATTTTTATATTATATGGTTAATAAAATTACTATTTTCATCCAAGAGACCCCCAAGTGGTCCATTAATGAAACACCTATCATGATATAAGTCTCTTGGCCGAAACCTGTATTTTTAGGAATTGAATATAAATTAATAATATAATATTTGTTTCAAAAACACTTTTATGTCAATTTTGACACTATTGGGTATTTTGTTTTTGCTAAATTCATAACAGCATTATTACATCGAAATAAATTTATATAATAAATCATAATATGTCATATTAACCTAGAAAATTAGTTTAATTCATAAAAAGTCAAAAATTACATTTATTTATATATTTATAATATCAATTATTTTAATATTTCATTAATTAGGTAATTACTGTATCACCATTGTGTAATAAATAAATTAAATTATATAATGTCTAAAAATTATAAATAAACTACCATTACCTAGAAAATATTTTTATATTTCTAATGAATATTTATAATTTAATTTATCTTATGTATAACCCTATATTAAAAATGTTTTAGTAAATAAACATCGATTTTAACTCTTTTAACTCTTATTTGAATTAAATAATAATAAATGTCCTAATCTAATTCAAGTGGACCTAAATGATAATATTTTACCTATAAGGTTGTTTTTGGTCGATATAAACTTGTCCAATAGAATTAGGACATGTGATAGTGTTATATTAATATCATTTTTACCCTTAATTACCCTATTTACTTTTAACCGTGGTAAATAAAAGTAAAAAGTAACTATTCACCGAAAATTATTTTCATCTCATTGAACCACATATTACTCCTTGATATTAACCGTGTCTCTCTGATTTTCTAAATTTCACTCATTGAAGCGCTAAAATTATGTTTTATGAAAATTTCAGTTTTTAACTACCACTTAGTTGTTTCACTATCATCAAAAAACGAAAGTTTCCAGAAAAATACCAAAAATTAGGCCTAAGATATATTTGATATTATTAATTAAAAATTGATTTCTATTTTACCAAATTCAAAACATATTATTTTCATTAATTAATTTAAAAATAAATTTCCTTCGTCAAAACAAATAGCGTGTTTTTAAGAGATAATAACTATCAAAATATTGACAATTGTTTATTTCTGGTTTAAATGTGAAATTACATCTAATGACAACATTTTATTAAATGGTAAAAATATATTCTAAATATACTTTAAAACCACTCATATTAAAAATTTATCACTATTAATTATTTCTATTAAAAAAGTTTTTTTTAGTTAAAATTTAGTAATTTTCACTATTCATCAACATATGAAAGTTATCCGAAAAGTACCAAAATTTCACCCTAAGCTAATTTCGATATTAAGAATCCAAAAATGAAGTCCATTTCAAAAGATAAAATTTATGAAATTTAAAAAATTAGGTATTACAATTTATAACGGCTAGTTTGATTGGTTGTGGTGTGTTAGAATCTCGAAGTTGCATACAATGCACGCCATTACATTATTCAAAGGGAAAAGTACCATAGAAGATTTGGGTGTTACATTGTCCCCTTATTCAATAAACTGCGTCCTCAATTTTTTTTTTAAATTGGTCTTGAGAATATAATGGAAAGTCTCCCATCAAAAAAAGAGTCAATAAAACTATCACTTTAAAAGAAAGGAAGAGAGGTATAAAGGTCACCAAAGATAACCCATAGTAGGATTCCATGTAAGAAAACATGGATATGGACGATAAACTAAATGTTAAGTTCTGATGGGGTGGGATACAAAACATGATCAGGAGAATGTTAACAATAAGAAAATCACAAACTTGTGTTTGGACAAACAATCAATAGTCTCCCAGTAGGAATAGTAAACAGAAAACATTTTTTAAGTTACATTACATAGGTATGAGGAATTAATTTATGATATTGACTAAGAACATAAATATATATATTTGATTTTTAAGAATAGTTTCATTCATTAATAAAATTTTTCCACTAACTCATTTTTTTTGAACAATGAGTGTTCAAGAAGAATTGATCACAATGGAAGAGCTAGAATAAACTTCTATATAAATACCGTATACACGTAGGATAAACTATATATTTACCATGTCCTTAAAGATTAATCAAAACCAAAATGGTTAGTATAATATCTGATGATCCCAAAAATGGATATTCCATTAGATAAAAAAACACTAATCTTAATTTCTAAAATTAAAACATCAATACCCCAAAGTTAAATAAAGACCATTCAATAATCAATTCTCCTTAAAATCCTTCAATATAATCCAAACTAATATCAAAACCCAAAACATATAAAAATGTGGATATGTAGTCTTCCATGTTAAATTGTTTCTATAAATGACATCAACTACTCTTAAAGTAACATACATAAAAGTAATTAACATAATCACATATTCATTATTATATGTTATTCATTTTTTAAATAAAAAAATTACTAAAAACAATAATAAAAATGTAGATAAAAATCCACCATTACTCCTCAAATGAAATCCCATAGAATTCTACTTTCCTTGGGAATATAGTGTTCAAAAAAACCAAACATCTTTCAAAATAACATTAATCACATAATCACCAAATCATATTCTTATACTAAGGGTATTCATTTGATATGACATAAGATCCCAAATAATCATATCATTGATCACTAAAATTATTAAACTAAAAATAATAGTCACACTAACCAGGGGCTTCACATAGTCCAGTGGTTGGAGATAAATCCCAATCGCACTTTGGTTTTGGTTTCGATTCCCACAACATTGTCCGACACGATCTGCATATTGTCCTTTTTCAAAAACTATATTTTTTAACATTACCAATATGAGATAAATTTCTCCAAATAACCATAATATAATTTAACCACAAATCATATCTCATAAATTTCATTTTCATCCTAAATTATAATAACATATAATTGCCTCAAACCCAACGATCGTATAAAACTATATGGTTATTTATAACTATACCCACAAGAGAAAAGATAATTCTTCCTCAAATATCATTGTCAGATGGAAAACTACCGGGTGAAAAATACAAGAGGAAATAATTCCAAAGTAAACCCATCAACAAGGAGCACTAATACTTCTTAAACATTTCTCCAACCATTTATTACCACATATCTTCTTATTTGACCACGAAAATATCCTACAGAATATGTTATTCACCCGGGTAACGGCCATGTACCCAACATTTAAGGAAAATGACTATAAATGGATTCTTGGGACAATTTTTTTCTTTTTCCATAGTACTCTTCCTTTTTCTTCGGCAATTCTTCACTTTATGTCCTTCCTTCCCGCACGTAAAACATTTATTGGTCCCATTGAGACACTTTCCTGGTTGTCTCCTTCCACATTTCTTGCATGATGGAAATTGAGGATTTCATTCTCGATAGTCTCCACTACTGGAGCTATTATCATTCATCACATTTCTCTTCTTTGTTGAGTCTGGTAAATGGTTAACATATATATTGTTGATCATATTTTTGGAAAATTTATTTGGCATAAATATTATATCTTTTACGCCTATCAACATTCGATTTTGTTGTTCATTCCCACCACCGTTCCCAACATGTACATCATTTTCGAAGTCACTATGACTTCCTTGGAACCCAGCAATTGACTAAAACCAGAAAAAATTGTGTGAGTAACAGTAGTCATAAAATCATTTAGAGATTAACATGTGACCATATTCTCAACTTGAAACACATTAGGATTAACAACGGTCATTTACTCTCATCTTATATATTTAATACTTAAAATATGTTTGTAAAGAAAATGTAAATTATCCTATGAATATCCCCCGCGATTGTCGTAACCAAGAGTGTAGCAAGGCCCATTGTTGTGAACTAGTTCCCGTTAGAGTTTAGATCAAAGCGGTGTTTTCGGGTATTACCCGTAGGTACATTTGTGCCAGAGCCGCCTCTACCTGCTCGTATCTAGACATGTATGTATTTCTCATAAAACACAACAAATATCTACAATACAAAAATTCTTGGATGTTCTTCTATACTAATCCTCGAAGTTCATCTTAGGCCTACGTGATCTAAACAGAGTTTATCTAAATCCAGCTTCCATGGTTTGTACTAAACTCCCTCTAATACCAACTGTAACGCCCCAACCCTAGATACCCAGATTCGGTGCATTATTAAATAACATTGGCATGAACACAAGAAAGATCAATCCTCGAAATACCGATTTGTTTAATAGCCTTGGAAACACTAGATATATTCATAAAGTTTATATTACATCAATAAGTGTAAAACTAAAACCACATATTTTCATCGTATCCCCTCATACTATCCCTGCACGTCATTAATAAAATACTTCTTCATATCTTGGGAAAAATAATACATTGAAAGGGGTGAGCTTAGATTCTTAGTAAGGTCTACAATATAGCCGAATCATTCATAAATAAACATAATAATTTAAGGAAATGTATAACTAAAACAAAAGCCTTTTAAACATGAACTTCAGTATAATAGGCAAAGATGAAATTAAATAATTCCATTTACTTATTCACATGGATATTCATGTAGTCGAATAATCACATGAAAATATTAATAACCACTTTCATAATGACAGAATGCATAATGCAAGACTATCATAACCACGTATCCAAGGCCTTGTGCCAAGACACAAGTTTGTCTCATGAGACACACCGATGGATCGAGTAGCTATAGTAGGCCCCACCCGTCACATACTAAGTCCAATTCATTCCTCGTATGAATGGTTTGAAATATGACATAAACATTCGTATTAAACTAGCATACGAAATGTCAATACTTAATTGACAAACAATGAATGGTATAAAAATAGCACATCCACAATCAAACATAGCACATTCGATACAATATGTAAGATTTTATTGTATCAGATTAATACCAATCAAAAATAGTGAAGTATATTGACATATATGAAAATAATCTTCAAAACTATTAGAGAGAAATTTCTGCCTTTTTCTTGAAATCATTTATAAGACACACTATTTTTCATGAAGCCATTTAAAAATAGATTTTTGAATCAAAGTGTCTCATACCACTTTGAAACATTTAAAAGAAATTTTAATTTAAAAACATTAATTTCCATATAAATAAATTCTTAAACCCATTTTTAAAACATGGACATTAATCAGAAATATTTAGAAGAATAAATCATTAAAACACATAAAAATGTATATTAGTTAGAGTTTCTAACCAAAAGAGAGACATTTGAATAATAATAATTGAGGTAATAAAAACTTTATAATATCATGAGAATAAAAGGATTCATGATATACTATGTCAAAGTACATTATATACAACATATAAAAGTGATTTGGTGTATAACAACAAAGAAGTCTCAATGGAATGTAAATTGAGATGAATTATCTTATAAATACAATATACTTAGGTTAAGGATAAATCAACGACATAATTATGTGTGAAAAATATAACTAGGTCAATATTATTTGATATTTAGTGTAAATAAATCAGATGAAATTCACACATATTCTTGTAAAAACACACCAATGAATTGGATATTTAACTCAATAAATGAAGATTGAGATAAAATTACTCTTATCATGTTCATATCGATGACCTGAGAATTTATCAATGGAGTGATTATGTGTATCAAAAGTATATCCACAGAAAGGGGAGTGTAATTTATGACATAATCAAACGAATAGTGATTATACACATAATCTTGGAGTAAAATAATCAATGAAGTATGCGTAAAGCCGAATGAGTGGAAATTGAAATTTTAAATTCCCTTATTGTTTTGGTAACATAAAAAACATGCAACCATGAAAGAAGGATCATACAATTATGATGTAAATATACATGAATTAATGTGTATTACACAATAAATATAAACACGGTCAGTACACACACCACATGTAATAAATAAGTGGTAAACAATGGAATTCTCACGAAATTAAAAGTGAGATAAGAAACCCCTTACTTTGTAATTTTTCCTTGGTCGAAAGTAGGTTAACCTCATTTATAATGGTGAAATAATTTTTATTGAATTATAAAAGAATCATTTAAATTATTATTATATCATATATGATCTTTTAACATTGATTTGTTAATAATATCTTAGTATTATCTTCATTTCGGGTGTTAACATACTCTTTTTCCTTTATATTCATTGTTACGTAAGCCGTGTTTGTTATGGATATGTTGTATATTATTAATATCCAGAGTTATATCATATCCTTAAAAATTATTTATTTTCATCAAATTATAATTATACTTGAATGGATACGATGGACAATGAATCTCATCGCGTTCGTGGAGACGGTAGTCCATACGTACGCACAAGCGACAATATCATTTTTTGAGGTTAAAATAATATATAATTGGATGGTATATCATATAGACAAAATATATATCATGTTATATTTATTATTTACATGAATTACATATCATTATTATACCCATCCAAATAATAATTTATTTAATGACAATTACACCACGACTTGGAGACGGTAAGCCATACGTATGCACGTATGGTGAAATGTCATTCAAAGGATGGATATAATACTGAATATGGTTGTACCATATTTATAATAACATCAAAGTATATAAAATATACTGGAGTTATTATTTTATAATATAAATAACAAAAAATGAAGATGTTTAAGAAGAATGGAACTTGAAAGAGGGTAGTGAAATCATTACCTCTTCTTCGGGTTCTTTCTTTTTAATTTGACCAAAAGGGCTCCTTAGTTTGACTTTATGATCAATCTAAGGCCACTAAGATGTAGTGAGGGATGTTGAGAGATTATTTGGTCAGGGTTTGGCTGAGCCAAAAGGCTTTGAATGTGTGAATTATTGAGAAGAAGAGTTCCCATTTATAAGAGAGGTGAGGGGTACCTTTGGAAATGATAAAAAAATTATTTTATAATAATTTAAAATTCAGTTTATAATGGATCCAAAGTGGATTATTTAAATGCTAAGGTGGGGATGGGTCGAAAAAATCTCAAAAAATAGAATTTAGGTAGGTTTGGGTCATTATATTAACCTTATCATTAAGTATTAACTCTTAGTTAATTAGTTTCACATTTACAATGTCTCTTTGATTTGGTAGCGTCAGGACATTTGTCGTTATGGATGAGAAACTTTCTAGTTGGGGGAAATGGTGGTGCAGGGTACCCAAATTTTTTTTTCATACTATTACCTTACTTATTGTGTTATTTGGTGAGTGTGGCCAGTGAGGTGGGACAGATAGATTCCTTGATAGATGTTGGTTCTTCTGTTTCTCAAGGGTCTTTTGGACATCTCACCACTTGTGCACGAGAGCTTTAGGTTTTCCTACTTAGTAAACATTGTATTCTCACCCTAAATTTAATTTTAGGTTTCCAGGAGGACATCAGAGGCCATGCGGGACCATACTAGACTGGATGTTGGAGTATTTATTGGTCGGTGTTGTTTCTGCTTATCCTTTTCTTTTCCTATTTGTTTGAACTTTGGAGTCCTTGTAATTTGTTCAGTTTTATTATTAAAACATTCATGTAGTTTGGTTTTTTTTACATTGAGTTTTCTATACTTGTTGGTGTTTTGGTGTTGACTCATTCATTATCACAAATTATGGTTAACTAAAAAGGGTAATGCCTCCCATATTGTGAAAATGTTATACCCTTGGTGCTAGTCTCCACTCTGGGGCCTATTGGAGGTAGAACTCAGGGGTCATTATCTCTCCTTCATCATAAAGAAGGATGGTCTTGGCAATCTACTGTCCTGTTCCATAAAACCATAATCATCATACAACCAGGTAACATTCCTTTTTTTAATGTTAAACTATTATATAATAACCTTTTTAATATTAAAACATTATATTATATGTGACCTTGAAAGGTTCCTCAATAGGAATCATTACAATGGGAACACAACCCCAACAAGAAAATATGAATGAGGAATGCATTTTTCTTTCAGTAAAAGAGAATAGAGGTCTTGTGGGTGATGAATTATTTTCCAAAATTGTTTATCCAAGGAAAAATAATAATCATATACAAGGTTTTAGAATCCCATACATCCACTATATTTGGGAATGCTACAAATAATTCATGGAAGACAAAAATTAATCAATTATAATTATTTTTATATAAAATATAACAATATATGGGGGGATTTAGTGATTACTCAAAACTATGATTGTTTAATGGGAAATTGCGTAGACAGGTATAGATTGAATCACATATTTTGTGTGAATTTCATTCCCTGTGTTTTAGATCGTAAATATATTCCGACCCACTATCTTTTTTTCTGTCCAATCATGTGTACTTGAATATAAAAATATTTTGGAACAACCAATGATTTTGGGGAGCCAATTTTTTTTATATTTTTAATTTTCCTTTATATATGATATAATGTTTATCACATATTTCTTACCCAATTGGATTAAAAAGTAGAAGGAAATTCTTCATATTTCCATGTTGATAGATTATCCAGATTCATTATCATATAGGTGAATGAAATGGAAAATTGAATTGAATACATCCCTAAAAATTATTATGAATATGTGTCCATTATCTTCAAAAAAATATGTGTCCCATGACAAATGGGGAAAGAGGAAACCCTTTGAGAATAAATCAAGAGGGATTAATGCTATGAGGGAGACCCCTATCTATTTTAATGAAGAAGGAAACTATCATAACACATTTCATGATAATATTTACCAATTTCAAGAAAAAATCCACTTTCAAATGAAAAATGGAGAAAATTTCATTACACTCTATCTTAATACATTATCATATCATGTTTCCATGCAATAAAAATTCTATTCAAAATAGATCTATCCTTTATGGAATAAAATATATCAACTGTTATGATTGAGATATTAGTTATAACCATTTAACATAGAAATCACTTTGGTATTTGGAGATGACAGATGCAATCGAAGGGAGATTCAGTTCCACAAAATTAAAAAATTCATAGAAACCATGTTTCATAAGACAATGTGACTAAAATCTAATACATTGTAGAATTATATAATTATGGAATGAGATTGAGGATATTTTTTTCACAGAAAACTAAAATAAAGTTTCCCTTCAATTTTTTTTTCATATAAGACAAAAAATCATATCCAATATGGTGAAAAAATAATTTGAATAGGGTAACATAAAATTTTGGTCAGTCCTGGGGCTTTGTTAGAATATTGTTTATTGTGGATCTTTAGTATTTTTGTATTAGAGAGGTCATGGGTTTTCTCTCCATTAAAGTCCTTAGTGACCAATAGTTTAATGAAAGATGTTATTTTTATTGAAATGTAATAGTCACCCATCATGAATAACTACACGAAAAAGAGGATGATAATATCATGGATCTCCGAATCTTGGTAATCCAACCAACCTACCATGTTATTTAAACTAGATATAGAATTATTACGCCACCTCACTATGGCTATTTGATGAATATAAGATGTCTTAATATCGTCTTATTTTATATGATATTTTCATGCATTCATATCCAAAAAACTATTGTTAGCTCAATGTGTCATGTCCACCTATATTTCAAAACATATGATTGTAAATAAAATATCATTAAATATGTAGATAGAATAGGTATCATTAATAACCCATTAAAATCTATCAAAAATACTATCTGTTTGGTGATTCAAAAATTTTCTCAACTCTGCATATCATGTATATAATTGATGAATTCTACTTTCCATGAGCATGTTTACTTCTTTAATGAAATATTGAACCACATCATCAAACTCTTAGTTCAAGATCTTGATTATTTTGAATATAATGTGTCTCTTATAGATCTATTTTATAGTTCTATTATATTTTTTGATAAGGATCATATAATTGATGGATTTTCAGGTCCCATAATGGGAAACATAGAAGTTTTTAATGAAGTTGGTGCACTAAACTGATCCCATGTATCTATCAATTCATTCCTCAATATAGTTTCATTCCATGATCCCTTAAAACCATGTAAAATTACTACCAGATTATCCTATATCAGTGATATTGTTAAATTATTATTTCTATATGAGTATAAGAATTTTTGGAAGTAGGTATATTATAAAATTCATCCTTCCTCCTTTGGAACATTATTTATTTTATTTACCCTTGAATGAATGGAGGTCCCAGAATATATACACAGAATTGATTTTAAAATAGTATTTCATTTCCATTTCTACATATTATATTTAAATCAGGAAAATCCACTAAAGGCTCATGATGTGGAATTAGGTTAGTGAATGGAGGCTTCCACATGGATTGATTATTAATAGGTGAGACTAGAATATATAAATTTTCTCTATATTAGACAAATACCACCAAAAATGGCCATGAAGGGAGACTTATAAATATCCAAGAAACACTACTTTTTTATGATACCAGTCATGTATGTTATGTTTATAATTGTTTTAGAAAGAAAAAATTTATCATGTTGACATTTATCCAAATGGATATTGATCAATTGAAATTATTATGTGCTCATAAACCAAAGGATATATCCAACATATAATAATCATTGGGATTGGATGGACTGTTTCAATCTAACCTTCACCTCTAGGGATTTGAGGAAGGTTACTTCCTCTATTTCTCTCCATATTTCGGGAAATATCTCACATCGAATCAATTCCTCAAAAATCCTCTTACAAACACTTGTTTTCACAAAATTATTGTCAATTCCATTATCTTCTCGCATTATTATTTTTCCACAATCATAGTTTATATTTTCTAGATACCGAAGTTGGAATCGATTACTTGATTAATACTAAGGGAATTAAAGCACCATAAATGATATGTGGAAGGATTTTTTTCTAAAGGATACGAGGATAATTGAATTGGTTTTATAGGGCTTTTTATTATCCTCAAGCTTTTATGGTAGAGTAATAAAAATATCCAATGAATTGATTTATGAAAAAAATTCATCTGGTATATTTCTTGAATCACCCATGACAATCCAATAAATTTTTATTCATTCAATTAGTTGGTATGTGATTTCATATTATTATAATTAGATGTTCAGGAGGCCCAATTATAAAAAGGATATTTTTTGGATAAATATGTTTAAACATTAAATTATTTGGAGATATTGTATCTATCTTTCTATTCTTATTCTGATAGAAAGTGACCCATAGATATTTCAAGCTCATCCACTTGACATATTGAAATATGATACTCCCATCATCATTTTTACCCATTTAGGGTCAATTTTTATCAATGTCTCCAAGTTAACCAAATATGTAATTGAATTGCGTAATCATTTTGTACTCAAATATTTTCTTGGAATTGGATCCCTACATCGATAGAAAAAAATCATGAATTAGAGGCTAACCAATATTCATGATGACCCTAATTCATACAAATGGTCCCCAATGAATGGGATTGAAAGTCTCCCATTACATTAGTTGACCAAATCCCCCGTATATTTTTAATTATACACTTTAAATATCCATAAAATAATATTCAAATAAAATATATCGAAAACCAGGATTTTGAAAAGATAGAATGCTAGGCATATACCTTGTTGTATATGTTTTATTTTAAGATATGATTATTTTCATAATACCATGGCCTCATATTGAGAATATTCCTTCTATACCTAACATTTAATAACACAAATATATGTATTCCCCCACTGATCTCCATAATTTCCACACCATATTCAAAACATAATATAATCTACATGGTATTCTTTTAGGAACTAAGGTTACCATGCAGATCATATATATCATTTCCAATCATGATAAGGGAAATCTGTTGTAAATGTAACGCATAATCATCTGTTTTTTCAACAATAATCATTGTATCCTTATCTTCCAAGGAGAGGGCTTTCACTTAGTTTACTAGATCTATCTCCATATCAACAAGATTCAGAGAGTGTGGAATATGAAAAATGTATGTGTTTCCTAATTCATAACAAAAATGAAATGCCATTTATACATAATGGGGTTATTGACTTTTATAATCACTAAAATTATACATCTCTTGTTTTATATCATTATTTATTTTTTCTATAAATTACAATGACATATATAATTGATCATTTATATATAAAAACAGAACATGTAAAAATTAAACAATAAATTTCATTTGAAACTTAATTCATAAATAGTGAAAATGATGGAATTTTGAGAAAATATATCTCAATGAGACCACCACGAATATGAGTGGGAATATATATATTTTTTATCATTGATATAAAATTCCGCAAATTATGGCATACACTCATCCATCAGATATCTATTGGTTATTGACTCATATATATGAGTATTAATACCTATAAATTGTTATAATGAATTCATATATCTCTTAATAGTGCAAAAGCCAATGGAATGGAGCTATAGTGGTTTGAATTACATCACTGGGTAGGTGTACTATCAGGTGATCCATAACATTTAAAAATGGGGGTAGAAATATTTTCCCTAAATGAAAAAGAATAAGTAAATAAATTATTTAATTTTTTATAAATCACTCATTCATTGATTTCCTAAATTACTACTCTTAAAAATCAAAAATCTCAATAAACAGTTATAAAAAGGGATAAAATTCAGAAATGGCAATTAGAATCAACTGTTAATTTATTATGCATTTTACATGAATTCTAAACCCTTGAAATATAAAACTCTTCCCATTTAAATATTTATAATATTAAAAGATTAATCATTAGGAACCATGATCATCATAAAAATGGAAATAAATGTCTCATTCTTAGTTTTACTTATCGTAATCTTTATTGAATTCATGTATTCGCTGTTTCCCTAACCCAATTATAAATGAATTAATTTCTTTTATCATTTCTATTAAAAATCTCATCGTACATTAACTTGGACACATTTCATATAAATTGCATCATACATTGGCATGGTACATTTTTTCAATGATCATTACATTAATATTAAACATTAGAATTCTAGTATCAATTTTGGGATATGAACAAAATTATTCATTCAACAGTGATTTTACTACCGACTGACACCATTAATTTTGGGTAATGATAGTTCAAAAAATTCCTAATATTATTACACCACATTGATGATTTCTTCATCAATATGTGACCATATTTATACTTATTTCATGATGATTATTGTTGTGTTAAACTCTACAGAGCCGTCAAAATTCATGGTGTCCATTATGAATCTATGCTGAGGTGTAAGAAAATATTTTTGATCCATGTACATATTTTTTTAGTGTTTCATTCATGTAGATTTTTTACTTTTATTGTATAATATATAATAATATTTCCCATTTATATTCTCACATGTTAAATTTTCATAAGCCACAAATTCCTCCATTTTATACCATATAAAATCATGTAGTTTGAAATCATTATTCTCTTCACAGTCATAATTCATCACACCATCACCCCAAGATTAATCCAACCGATTAATCTATGGATGAAGGAAAATTGGAATATTATCCGTTGAACATAAATTTTAATAAATTAGAGAGAAAAGTTATAAAAATTGTGGTTCTATAAAAATACATAGAGGAAGATTATTTGAAACCAACATAATGGGTCAGGCCTTATGTGTTGCGCCAACCATTGACCTGGAAGGATTGGAATTGACTGGCGTAGACCCATATCGATAATTATGATTAACATTATAAATGTTGGGGTATCATTGTTCGAAATACATCCATTAAATAATGTTTTTCAGTTGTGTTAACAAATCACATTACTTATTTCCTTCAACATGGAATATTATTATTTTAAATAGTTTTTATGAAATAAATAATATTTTCATCCTCATCATCAGTGGAATCTAATTAATATTTTTTACAATAATTAGTTTCCCCAAGTTCACAGTTAATCATAAATCATTCTGATTCCCACACTATATTTCTACCTCAAAGAGTCAAAGTCCATATAATTATCAAAATGGCATGTTTATATTTAAAATATCATATTGTTGTTTTAACGTGAATCTATGATTTCATATATGAAACATAATATCTATGTTATATTATGATGAAGGTTATATGGATCGGGAATAATATCATCCATAAAAAATACTTTTTCAATAACCCCAACAACATATTGTTTGATGTTTGTGACCACTAATTGAATGTCTTCATGTGAAACAAATTACTGACAAATGAAAATTTTCTATCAACACTACAACCTAAATATGATTATATTTATAGGTTATAATATTAAACATATAACATAAGTGAACCAAGATCTACACTAGAACATGGACATCATCACAAGTCTCAGTTTTCTAGAATATATAGCCTTTAGGATCCAGCCCATATACTATTTCAGATATCACATCATGCATCATATCCATATTCCACACTTCATCATTCATCTAAAATATTTATGTATGATCAAAATGAACATATTTCCCCTTGTGAAGATTAAAACTATGATAATTATCCAAAAACCAATTCATGAATTTTTTCTCCCCTATATTAACTCATGTGAATTGATATTTGTTTTAAATTTTCTACTATAAAAGCTACTTACTCACTTTAAAATCCTCTACTGAAATCAATAAACTGCATAATTCCCTCAAAATATTATATAGGTGTTCTACTTGGACGATCAATAACGTTATTATTCATATATTTACAGTATGACATGTAATAAAAATTACAAAATACATTCAATAGATTGATTTTTTTTAAATTTCTAGTCATTAGAAATATTTATAATTATAATGAATTATTTTACTGTGGAATTAAATTCATAATCATCCCAAACAATAAAATAATTCTCTAATATAATTATGATAATCATAAACTGTGTTTATAATTTTATGAAATTTAATTATTGTTTATTCATTTTTTATTAGATAATCCAAATCTTATTTGTTTATTATTAAAATGAATAGGTTTCTAGGAATCCAATGGAAATTCTATTGAACCAATAATAAAATGATATTTACACAATGTAAACACTACATAAAAGATGTGTATGAAATATTTGATGATTTTTTAAAGTCATAAATAATGTATTGAGGAAATTAAAATCTCCAAAATTTTTACAAAACATGAATCTTCAATTAAAATCATGTAATACTCGAATACCAAATCATGCATAAATCTCAAGTCATGAAAAGAATAATTTCATGAATAATAGTTCATCATTGTGTGATTAGCCAAATATCATAATTCGGAATATTCAGGTAGGCACTCACTCCACATCAAAAAACATTAGAGGAACCCATGGATTCATATTACCCAATGTGAGATGTTTTTTAGGTCATGTAACACCCCAAATGTTTACATTTCATCAAGCTTACAATAGTGAATAAAATTTTAATCCTTGAATTTTTTATCATTATGTATCAATTTAACCCATTATTTTCTATTCCAAATCAATAGTAGACAATTATTTTTATTATTGTTATTGAATGGAACCCGTGTGGATTGTTCGACAGAAGTTACATATTAAATTAATAACAATTTACTATTTAAAGAGATGTTTACCATTTTTCATTCCATTTGAATGTGGATTCATTATATGTTATGGCTTATTTAGTAAATTAATTAAGTGGTGTATTGATTTATTTTTTCTGTTGATTACAAACTACATGATCATTGGAACATAAATTGTAAACTAACATATTTCAACTATTTTCGTAATCTAAAAAGCATGTCTAAATATATTTATTCCATATAGATTATAACCATCATGGGGGACTAATCCATCTAGTTTATGGATCGAGGCATGGGTTTTTATGAACATACTATAATAAGAAAAATTTAACATGGTAACCGTAAGGATAGAAATCCTGTCGTATGACATTTTTTATTATATTCCATGACGATAACCAATCCATGAGATATTTCAATGAATGAACTAGACTATATTTGAGTCATGTTGGTTATGACCATTATTCTCATATACATTCTTCCAATTGAGCTTGTTGTAACTGATCTTCTTTTTTACCTATATCAAAACTAATGAATAGTTTCATCGTTAGATTATCTAGTTGGATTGACCATAATCAACAATTTATTTATGAACCACTTCGTATCATTAACCCTAGAATTATTCCAATATTGGATTAAGATTATCATTTCACCAAAACCCCAAAATTTATACTGATACATACTATATTTTTTAATATGAAACCAAACACAATAGATTTAAAAAAAATTCCAATTTCAATCTATCTTGTGAGGACTTCTGCACAAGCTTTCAATTTACTGGTATATTGGATACCAAAATTTTCCTCTTGTGATAGACCCCACACTGTCACTATACTACATCATTTTAGACTGTGTTGTATACGATAAACAAAAATACTAATTTTTACTATAACAAGTACGAATTTAACAACACATGTTCACGCATCATTTTTATTTGTTAATTTCAAAAGATTCCTATATAATTCATTAGAATGTTCCTGATATTATGTATCACATGTTGATGAAATACATAATTTAATATATATATTTATAATGATTATATAATAATAATTATTTTCTAATAATACATTTTAAATTCAATTTTTAAAAAATATAACTATAACATAAATAAAATTTAAAAATCACATAAATAATTAAATATTTTTTTAAAAAAATATTTTTTACTAATTTGATAAATTAAAATTATCAATGATGAAAAAAAATTATATGTCAGGAAAAATATTTGGATAGTTTGGGAAAAATTGATATGAAATGATAATCTAGATCTCAAACTGCATATATATTCAAAGGAAATTAAAAATATTTAAAACAATGAAAAAAGGAATTTTACTGGAATTATCAAGATAGATATCTTATAATATGTTTTTCAAAATGGATATTTGTAACACCCCAAGATTTTATGAAAAATACTCTTTTTAATTTCATTATTGTTTTGTGTTGTACGCTACACCAAAAGGAGTTCACACAACATGCATCCCTGACTTGCCTTGCATTACACGCAATCGTGACCTTCCTCGATAGCGTGTGTAGCACGCAATACCGAGTTTCACTAAATGATATATTATTATAATATTATTATGAAGAAGCCATTATGAATAGTAATACCCACTTTTTTGAAATTTTATAAATTTTATCTTTCAAAACAGAATTTATTTTTGGATTCGGAAAATCGAAAATTAGATTAGGGTGAAATTTTTGTACTTTTCGGATAACATTCATATTCAGATAAATAATGAAAATTACTAAATTTTAATTAAAAAAACATTTTTAATCGATATAATTAAAAGGGGTAAATTATTAATTTGAGTGGTTTTAAAGTATATTTTGAATATATTTTTACAATTTATTACAATGTTGGTAAGTGGATGTAATTTCACATTTAAACCACACATAAACATATTTCAATATTTTGATAGTTTCTATCTCTTAAGAACACACTATTTGTTTTGACGACCGGAATTAATTTTTAAGTTAATTTATGCAACTGATATGTTTGGAATTTGGTAAAATAGACATCATTTTAGAATTCATAATATATCTTTGGCCTATTTTTTTGTATTTTTCAAGAAAATTTCATTTTTTGATGAATAGTGAATCCACTAAGTTGTAGTTAAAAAACAAATTTTTTTTTATAAAACATAATTCTACCACTTCTGTGAGTGAAATTTCGAAAATCCGAGAGACACAGTTAATATCAAGGGCTAAAATTTGGTTCAATGAGATGAAAATAATTTTTTATGAATAGTATCTTTTTACTTTTTTACCACGGTTAAAAGTAAATACTCTAATTAAGGGTAAAATTGATATTATTATTACCCTAACACATGTACTAATTCTATTGGGTAAGTTTAATTCGGCCAAAAACAACCTTAGAAATAAAATATGTCCATTTATGCCCACTTGAAATAGATTAGGACATTTATTATTAATTTATTTAAAGAAGGGTTAAAATAGTTAAAATCATAGTTTAATAACTAAATCATTTTTAATATAGGGTTATTCATAAGATAAATTCGAATATTTATATTCATTAGAGATCTAAAAATATTTCCTACATAATGGAATTTTATTTGTAATTTTTAGACTGAAAATAATTTAATTTATTTATGACACAATGATGTTGCAGTAATTATCTTATTAATGAAATATTGACATAATTGATGTTATAAATACCCAAATAAATGTAATTTGAGACTTTTTATGAATTACAATAATTTTATATATTAATTTGACATGTTATTATTGATTTAATTTACTTTTTTCTAACCAATCATTTTGTTATGATTTTCACAAAAATTAATTACCAAATAGTGTCAAAATTGACATAAAATAGTTTTTTTTAATAAATATTATATTATTAATTTTTTTTATATTCCTAAAAATCAAAGGTTCGGCCAAGATACTTATATAATTATAGGTGTATCATTAATGTACTACTTGGTGGTCTCTCGGATGTATATGGTATGTTTATTAACTATATAATATAAAAATACAAAGTGACATGGTAAATGTCAATCTAATTAACTAAGAGTTAAAAGTAAAAGTTAAGGTCAGTATAATGACCTAAACTTGTATAAATTCTATTGTATTAGAGGATTTCTCCCCATACCCACCTTAGTTTCTAAATAAATCAATTTTGAGCCATTAAAAATTGAATATTACTTTATAATAAAATAATAGTTTTTGTTATTCCAAATGTGCCCCTCTCCTACTTTATAAAAGGGCACCTCCTCCCTCTCGTCCTCACACCACATTGAGCCTTCAAGATCGCCCAAAACCTACCAAATTCTCTTATCAACTTCCCTAGAAACATCCTAGAGGTCCTGGTCTTCTTCAAAGACCAATTTTAGTGCCGTAATATTAGGTCTCAAAGAGGAGCTTCAAAGAAGAGGTAATGTCCGTAACCGATTCTTTCAACTTTATTTCTTTTTCCACTTCCTCTTTTATTAGTTTTTTCATTATGAGGTAATAACATCAGTATCAGTAATATACTGATATGTTATTATAAGTATGAAAAAACCATATTTCACCATCTATCCATCCTACGGAAAATGAAATCACCGCGCGTGCGGAATACCGTCTCCACGCCATGGTGTAATCTATTTTCCACCACCACCTTACATGGATGGGTATAATGGTGAATGTAATGAATATATATGATTATTGTAAAGTGATATTGATTCTTTAATATTAATCCTACACTTTAATACAATTCCACGATCTTGGGAATGATATCATCGCTCGTGCGTACGTATGGACTACCGTCTCCACGACGTGATTACTCTCCATGTTAACCATTCAAGAATTATTATAAAGTTTATATAATAAGTAATCATGAAATATATGACATTTTAATGCTACTGGATTTATGTATATATATATATATTTATGTCATCTACTTAATTCCATTCAATTCAATAAAGAAACGAAAACAATGTTCATTAGTACGTACGGCCTACCGTCTCCATGAACGGTGTATTTATTTCCATTTATCGATAAATTATATATATGTATATTCTGAATATAATATATATATATATATATAATTTTTTAAATTATGGATGAATGTAACCATGATCTATTTAATCATATGAATAATTCCAAGTTAAAACACGAACGACAAATGAAATGATTTTACCCAAACCACTACATTAACATGAATTTACAAAATAACGGGTAATATAAAGTCATAAGTGAACCATATATGATATAATAACAATGAATATGATTCGTTAATAAGTCAATGAAATTATTTAAATCATTATACAGGAGGTTTGGGTATGTACGAAGCATATCGGACCTAAGGTAAGGAATAATTTTTCAAATCTCATTTTTATCCGAGATTGCTTATTCGTAAGTATTTACGAGGGTTATTCATATCATCAATGTACATGTTTTATAAAAGTGTATTCATGTATGTTTAATGTCCTTTTTAACCATTTTGATTATTACCTTATGGTAAGGAAGGAATCGTTCTTTTATTTACCCGACACGGTACTTTTTGACGTTTTTGACAAAAGTACGAGAAGAATGTATTTTAACGTATACGACATGAAAGGATTTTTACGGTTTTATAAAGCCCTATTTTCATAAAGCTTCCTCCAAATGATTTCATGAATATTTTCAAAAAAAAATTCTTTTAAAATTCCATGACATTTTGTGAAAAGAAAATCATTTTGAAGAAAAAAGGATATTATCCTCAAGAATTCATTTCAAGTGTATTATCAAAACCATTTTCATCTAAGATGAAATTATTTCACATGTGTATTTTTTAAGTATCCTTTCTCTATTATTTTCATGGTTTCACTTTTCTTATAATGAAATGTTTATTTGTTTTATATGGACTATGAAATGATGGGATGATGTTTATGAAACCCATTTTATTCTTTGGGTTATGATGAATATTTTATGTTTATTTTGTGTAAACAGTAAGAATGATTATATTATGAGATGGGTGGGACCTATATCTCCCTCCAATGCATTGGGTAACTATTTATATATCATGAGATAGACATGTATGGAATGATAAGTTAATCTGGTTCAGTATTAAAGGACTGAAATGAGGAGTGAACTCGATTCAGAAAGGGTCTTTGTCCATTATGATGGTCTTGGAAGCAATTCCTTGGCTACTATGGAAATATTTACATGTTCTTAATGGATTCAACAATTATATTTTTTATTCCCATGCTATTTTATCATGATTTATGTTCCATTATGATCTATGCCTTATGCACTTCCATGTTTTATGTCGTTGCTCAAGATTTTGAGGTTTAAACATTATGATCAAGTTTATAAGTTCAAATTTATATGGTATGTTTTATTTTATCCATGATTACCCTTACTTAACATTTGAGATCACCCTTTATAAGTTTTCTTTTCCCCAGGATATAATGAAAGGTTTTAGGTATGAAAACAAAAAGAGGAAGATCATTAATGGCGATGTTGAAGATCTTTCACCACGATTAGAAGATTATGTTCCATGTTTCCAAAGACACTAAACTGTTACGGTCCTTGTGTGTCTGTTTTTGTTATGTATTAAGTATTCCGCAAAAGTAATGTAATGTCCATGTACGTCAAGCTTCAGGTATCTACAACATTAGTGTCACATTGATCTATGTAAATATATTTATAATGAATTTATTACTTATTTATTAAATCAATTATTCGGTTTTCCTTATGATATAGAAAATCAAATTTTCAGTGTGAATTTAAATAATATAGTTTATCTATTGTAACTTTCTTTTATTATATGATAAATATTTTTTTATTTATTAATATTAAAAATCATATAAAATTAGATGTGCTCAGAATCCAACCAAAACACAGCCTAAGGGTAAATATTTCACCCTAATATTATAGAACAAGAAAATATGAGATCGTCAACTATGATAAATTAACCATTTTATCACTTTAAATGATACAAGAAATATTAACTAAAAAATTATCAAGGTCGAGATCATGGACAATAATTCATTCGTGACCCAAAATTTCAAAATTATCATATTGTCCCAACATATCAGGTCATATTCTCATGGCTATATGCCACCACCCTACATCAACCACACTTAAGAGGAAATTCCATGACCAAAGTTTCATCTTTTGATTAATAGTTTTATGTTAAAATTAATTGATCATCCACAATAATTGTTGAAAATATTCTGATATTAATGAATAAAAAACAAAATTATTCTCATTTTGAAAAAAATATATTATTATTATGAATATTTTATTACATTTTACGAGTTCAAAAACATTTAACAATGGAGATATAAAGATTGTGAGGGGATTGGAATCCACTTCGTCTGCAATAAAAAACACTAAATACATATCCAACTAATATTTGTATGAAATTTATTTTTAAATAATTATTATATTAGGCCACATATTTAAATTTTAATAAAGAATTTTCATAAGTGTGTATGTGTTTCTTTTTAATTTTTTTGTACTATAATAACTATTAACTAATGAATAATAATATTTTAAGTAAAAAACAAAATAAAAACAAATTTAGTTATAAAAATTAAAATAAACAAAAAAACCCATTTAAATATAAAAATAGATAAATAGATGTACTTATTCAATGACATATATTATTAGAATAAATAGAAAAATTTCTATTATTATTATAAATGGTATTAATATAAAAAATTTAATTAATGTTTTTCTTACATTTTTAGGTTGAAATTTTAAAATTTATAGTCAACAATATGCATTTTATTATTTGTAAAACATTAAAATTTAATAGTTAATGGTAATATATTTCAATGAGTAAATGTTATTCTAGTGATGTGTATTAGTAGTGATATTCACGAAACATTTTTTTCAACCCATTTTCATTCACAAACGGGTATTCAATGTTCCCAAACATATCTTAAAAACAATTTTGTGTATAGTAATGAACATCATTATTTTTTTTACTACATGAATTTAGATATACCACAAAATCTGAAAATATTAAAGAATGAGAAATTATTTCATATATAGAAAAAACTGGAATCCATAATACAAATTAAATAATATTAATAAAACTAATAAAAATGAAATTAACTAATATATATTTATATAAGTTAAATTAAAAAAATAAAAAACTATTTATGAAATATTTATTTACATATGAATTAAATAAAGATAGATGTGTTGGTTATCATTGTCCTTACAACTTGAAAGTATTCTTAAAGCTAAAATAAGTTGGAATTAAGTGAAACATGGCCCCATTTTAGTTTCAGTACAACTAAAAACAACTAAAATTTATAATTCAATTTATCCTTATAACTATCTATTTTTCCTTCATAATATTATTTGAATGAAAAAGTAAAAAGTTTATTAATCCCAATCCATAATTATTTGTCAATATTTCAACATTGAAATTCATTTATATAAGGGGATATATTTTCTAATCCATTTAATGACATAAATGATATTTTATTATTATCTAAATATAATCCCAAAAATATATGGTGATTTTAATATATCAAGACATATGGGTTTACCTATAATATAATGAATGATTTGGGGTGAAATGGAGAATAGTCCCAACATCAACTAGATTGTGGGACATGGTAGTTATGTTGTTGTAGAAGTTATCAAGATGATAGGCTAAAGTGGTGGTATCTCTATAAGTGGTGACTGAGTAATGACTGTTTGTGGATTTTCTATGAGTGGAGACAATGATGATTTTAGGCACCATTATGCTTCAATGTTTCGGGGGGTAGGATGAAAAACAGTGAATGTGGTGGGGAATGATGTGGTTGGAGTGAGATGTAGGTTTTTTTTGGAGAAGGTACGTGAGGTGATGATGTGAAAGGGAGGGGTGTCAGTGGTGATGGTTGATTTGAGGGCATGTGAGGTAGGGATGAGACTACCACTCTATGTGTAAAGGGAAAGGGTGGTGGAGTGTTATGGTGAACAATAGATGGAGGTGATAGTGTCGGTATTCATTAAAATTATTCCATTAATCATCATTGGATGTCACTCATGGACTCCATTACAAACCTCCAATGAAGATATTCCACTCAAACAGAAAAAAACCCATTTACTTATACAACTGAATCCCGAAAGTTATTGGAGATGTGAACTACAAAACAACACAAAAAATATATTTATTATATATTATTAAACCCCTGTTATTCTAAATTAAAAATTTGGATAGATGAAATCATGAAAAATATTTAATTCCATTATGGATTTGGATAATTCATATGATAATATGGTGATCTAGATATCCCATGTTAATAGTAAACCCATGGGTTATATTCTATGGTCACGAACAACAACCCACAGTTTTTTATTAGAACATTTATACTAAGAATAAAAATGGGGGAATAATTTAAATGATTAAGATAAAAAAATTGAAATAAATTTCTTCTTCCATGACCTACTAGAATTTATCCCTAATATGTTCATTTCAATGCCTCTTTTGTGAGGATGTATGTAAGATATTATTTAGGGTCATGCACATAATGGTATTAATTCGAACACTTTCCACCACCATATACCTACAAAAATCAAGTGGGATAAATTTTACTATTTTTGGGTTACTCATGGATCCATATAATTATTAAGTAAGTCTTTTGTGTTGTATTATTTGGATATACTTTATTTTTCGTTCTGAGTTGTAATATTATTCATTGATTATCTGTAAAAGTCTATTTATCAAATGAATGATTTTAATAAATTTTGTTTCATAATAATATTGTAATCTTATTCACATATTATATGATTTTTAAAATATTAATGAAATTTTATCGTCATTTTTGAATTTATTCCAGGATCAAAAAGTAAAATGCTTCACAAAATAACATAGTTTCATTTATTCCACTCTTTTCAATTTTCTAATTTTTCTCTTATAAGTATATATGCTTCCTTAATTGAGTGATTTTCATCAATTAAGGGATAACCCTCTCATGGGATTATTTGACAGAGCTCTATGGGGATATATTTTATGTTATTTGAAACAATATTTTTTAAAATTTTGAGAGTCCCATTAAATGAACTACTTTCTTCTCCATATTCAATTAATTATTAAACTATGTATTTAGAGAACTTGTACAGAGAAATTCCTTGTAGTGATCATGAATTTATTCATAAAATTTATTCTATGATTTATCATATAATTATGATTCATTTAAATTATAGAATAACACATTTTCATTAACTAATTTGTTATATAATTATTAAGTTAGTGAAAATAAAATCATTCAAAAAATTTCATTTAATATATCCATTTAAAAATTATATTATAAACTTATTTCCATTGATTTAATTCACATCGGAAATTAGTGTTTTAGTAACCCAATCCAATCAATCCCATGTGGGAACCATCATAGTCGAAACCACTTTTTAGAATGATAATATGCCCTTACGTCTTATTTTATATGGCTATAATGATTTGATAACACAAGATAAAATACAAGATAATGATTCAACGTTATCTAGTGAACATTTTGGAATGACCAAATATTAATTATAAATAAATGTATATTGTGACAAAATTAAAATAATATATAAAAATAATAACAAAATAGATTGTTTAAATTAAAAATCAATTTAGTTATATTGTTTTGATGTTTTTTTTGACTTATTACTTCATTGAAATCATTATTTTGATAAATTTAAAACTCATTATTCATCCTGTTTGAAAAAATAACACATAATATTGATGTGTTTTCTGGTTGTACATATCATAATAATTAATAAGGAGTTTTCCAAACTACTAATCCCATTATTGAAATTTCCAAGAATATAATTCCAAAGAAAACTGCAATGATTATTTCATGACCAAAAAACTAAATAATTAATGTAAAAAATGCCTCTAAAAGAAAGATAACTCATACTTCCCCTCGTGAATATACACCCACATTCATAACATTACCTACCTCTTTAAAAGGATAATTTTCCACAAGGTATACCACTTAAACATGGAAATGATCTTACCCTCAATGTGAATAACTAGATAAATATATTGAAGTAGGGATTGAAAAAATATCCCAATCTACCATTAAGAAAATACAATCTAATTTCCAAACGAAATTTTATTTATTATAATTCTAATTCAATTTCTTACATATTACCTCTCTTTTTTTCTATTACAATTGTATTTCCCCAAGTAAGATCCCTGAACACTTCATTATAATATGTTTTTATAAAAATAATCGGTTTACAACCATAAAACCACCCCTATTAAGTTACGATAATAATATTAATATCATTAATTACTTTGATGACCAGAAATTGATTCACATTATGGTACATATTACACTTAAAGGTTATATTAAAATAAAATCTATCTATTTTCTGACCACCATTTTCCATAAAGAATAGTTCAACCCACAGAATTCCATTTTGAGATGATTAAATAAAAACATTACTCTATATATGCTAATCAAAAAATTTATTGTTTTTTTAAAATTACCACTGTAAGGTAAAAATACCATAAATTTTCACTAAAAATCATTATTGTTGATGTGATATCCAGTTCGAGTCAATAGATAAGTCCATATTAATATATTTAATTTTTTTCCTGATTTTCGAACCATCCTATTGGAAAAAAATACTCCTCTATAATGATATAATTGTATTAATAACATTAACATGTGGATATAGTGAACCATATTTTTGAAAACATTCTTTCCCTAATGTAGTGTGATTCTAACTTGATCAATCTTGTAATTGAATTAAAAGATGTGTTTCTTAAATATATGTATAAATAAAATATAGCAGAAGAATATGTAATCCCATAATAATTATTCTATAACATAGAACACAACACTTAAATAATACACATGAATTAATGTTTTGAGTATCAAACAATTGGAGTATTTTTATGAACATCAATCGTAGAGGTACTGTCAAAAATAATCAATCCATAAATATTAGATGATGTATCAAGCGCAGACCAGGAGACATGTAATTTCCCAAAATTATTTTTTCAAAAAAATAATTTCCATAAGTCATGGTTATTTTAATTAATAACCAACATTTATTTTGGTAAAACGAATAAACCCACATTGTTCAAAATTTATGACCAATATTTTATCGACCGCATCCCCCAAGATATTCAACATTAACCATAGACTATATTACAACAAATAAAACAAAAAAATCCTTTGACATGATGAAGCTATTTTTTGGGCAGTAATTCTTGTTATCATATACCTTCTCCAAATAACCCAAAAACAAAAAAAATAATAATAAAAGGCTCACATCTAACCACAACCTCATAAATATCACAACATTGATTCCCCTTAAGTATGCTTCTTCATCAACCCTTTAAATTGAATCTACCTCCTCCAAATAAAATTCAAAAAACACCAATCATAGATAAAAACATATATCATTTTTCATAATGAATAAAAACCCCCTTTAGCATAGTTTTTGTATTCAATTCTAATGAAAAAACCATTGGGATGATTGTGTATCGTTATGTTCAGAAACGTTATGATTTAACTCCAAAACACATTCAACGTCACTGAGAAATTATTCTTCCAATCTATCATAATGGTTTTCACTTCCAACAATGATCATGTTATGATCTCCCTGGAACTGGGAATTAATATGTTTGAAATGTAGAACAAAAACCAGATTTTAATCATTTGGATACCTATCATTCTTAACCAATAATGAGCATATAATTGTTATTAACTTTTTAATATGTTCTGGACTAGATCCAAATTGATCCCACACAACGTTACTACTAGGATAACCTACATAAGACTCATCATTTCTACCAGTTTCTGAACAAATGTCAACTTTTAACTTATATTCTCTAACCATCTCTTCCATATACTCATATATATCATGTATCCTGAGTTAATCTATTTCATTAGACTCTCTTAACAAAAGTAGAATAATATGTTCATTTTCAACTATTCCAAAATGAATTCTTTATATTTTTTATTTAAAATATGACATCATTTAGTTTCACACATATCTTTTAGAATATATGAAAATATATGAAATTTTTTATAATGCACTTCAAAGAAATAATAGCTTAGTAGAGGATTATTAGTTATAATTAATTAATGGAGGTTCTAAAAACTATTCATAATAAATCCAGGTTTAAAATATATAATATATTCATGGTTTAATTAAACAATGTTTAATTATTTTTTATTTTATCTATTTTTGGAGGTTTCAATTTCAGTTCATGTAAACATTATAAAAAATAAAAAAAATTGTCCCCTTAAACCACACACTCTGCATGACCCTGACCCATACACACCCTCATATAACCTCCTCATATCACCTCTCTAGTCCTCACCCTGACCCCCCGACCCCCCTGACACCCTTCTTAGCTCAGATCCACCATCGATGGCAATGTGTTCTCTTATCTCCTACCATAGAGGTGACCCATGGACCCCTTCCAATCCTCAGTGAAACCACATGAACCCAGACACATTTACCATCCTCTCATAGGGTTTCCATTCATGGAGACCCCATATCCCCTCCAAACCCCTATCAGTCTCCATTCGTCCATGTTGACCATCATATCAGCGACCAACCTAAAACTGACTCCCCTTTTGGTGACTATTATCACCAAACATTCTAGCTGGATATTGTCACCACAGAGAGACTGGTAAGATCCACATTGTTAAAAAAATTTGTTTTGATTATTTTTTATTTTAAAAATCCATTGATCATAAGGATTTTTTAATTGTATATTTATAAAGGCATTATTTTGGAGTTACATAAAGTTATTTTGTTCCTAAATCATTGAAATTGAGGACAATGTTACTGTTGGATTCAAGACTAAAATTGAGAAATAACTAAATATAGTGATAATAATAGTGGGGCAACAAATTATACTTTTAAAAACCGAAAAAAAAATTTGTGATAAAATACCATGGATATGAATGGAGTGATTTCACAATATGGGAATTTGGGTACACATAATCACCATTAAATGTTAATTTTCATGGAAATATCTCATTAATAAAAATAATATTATATCAGAAGACATTCAATTCGATTCACATATAATTATAGGATAATGTTTTGGATTGTTTATTGTTCAAGGATGGGGACCATGATTCATAACTGAAGGTAATCCATAATATTTATGAAACTTAATTTCAATGGGTGGAATACATAGTAAACAATTGGTGTTAATGGCCACTCACCCTATATTTTATTCATTATTTATCATGTATTGTTTTCTATTGCTGTTATAATCAATTACATCTATTATTTTATTATTCTTACATGTATATCACTTGAAGGATTTATTATGAATCGATCATATATCAATATTTGATTTATTATCTTCTTTTATGATGCTCACATTTCCAATTTTATGATTGGGGAGATCCACCATTGTAACATATCATAATTAATATATTTATTCAAATATCTTATACGTTACCATGAATGATTTTTTATATCCCCACTTTATTGAAATAAATTCTAAAAAATCTGTCCTGAAATGTTTATTCCATGACTCTTATGTTGGTTTTGATATCATTTCCCCTTGTTAATATAATATCATCTACATATAAAATATAAATAATTGATACATATTTTCCGTCAATACAGTAGAGGCTATTTCCCCCAAATACATCATTATATATTAAAGTTTTAATTCTTGTATTTAATATAAAATATCATGCTATTGTTTTTTATTCAATCTCAAATAGTTCCTTCACTTAACAAAAAAATATTATCCTCTTTAATGAGAAATAAACTTCATCTTCCAAATCTCGAATAAGGATGACTTATTTTATATCTATTATAAAATTCATGGGTTTTCATTGTTATAAAATGTTAGGGTTTTATAATTAGTTCAATTATTCATCTATGTTTGTACAAAATAATAATTTATTTGATTCATGTTATTATATTATTTTTTTTGAAATTGTTTTTATTTGATTCATTTGACTTTCTATAATAGTTTTTACAAATGATTCAATTGTGATGTGGTGTGATATATTATTTTGATTTTATATTTTAAATTAAATATTTATATCATTGTATCTGATGGAAATTATAGAATACAATCTTATTTTTATATATAAATTTTGGATTATTTTACCTAGAAACACAACTCAATATTTATTTGGATATGACGAATTTATATATTTTTCCATTGATAACCGATCAGTGGATGAAAAAATAAAATGATCATGTATGAAATTCAAATTCAAACAAGAATTGAATAGTATTGACGTATATGAGAATTTTATTTTGAAACAGTTTCATATTTCATATGTATGTTTGATTTTCATGGTGAATGATATGATAAGGTATGTAAAACCAATTACACTAACTTCATTAAAATAAAAATTGACACAGTAGTGGATATTTCATTTTGACATTTTTTAAATGAAACATTTGGTTTTATAGAATAAAATATACATTATCTTAATAGATTTAATGAACATTCAGTTGATCTGAACGATGTAAATGATACTCAGAAAAATTGAGGCCAACTTTATTTTGAATTTTTTAAATATATTCATCATGAACAATATGATGTTTTTTCCAGGAATTGTTATTTGTAATATATAAATAAATATTATAGGAAACGATGAGACATCATTTTTCATTAGGGAATGATTTAGGTGTTCATAAAATCATTATTAGAGTTTTAAAACACAGAAATATGTGTTGAATGGTAAGAAGAATGGGGAACAACATTATATTGATGTTTAATATTTCAAAAAAACAATTGAGTTATTTTTTGAATGTACAAACAGACAATATTTCAATTTCATGTTTGTTGTTGTCGGAATTAGTCAGTAGAGAATTATTGATTGTATAAAAAAAATTAATACAATTGTTGGGGGTCAAAACAGGGAAAAAGATTTTTTATTTTCCAGAAATCAAGGGATAATGACTATACAATGAGTTATGATTTGTAGGAACTGACGAGATATCCTTTGGAATTATTATTTTACCAACATAGTCACAAACAAGTATTTAGATATTTAATGCACTAATTCATGAATGGGACGGTCAAAACAATAGAAAATGACCTCATATTTATGTTATATTATGGGAATCCCACAACTAAATTATTTTGACATGTAAACATACAAATCACAACTATCTAATGTCTGATTTGGTCGATATTATTTATCAAATAGTTTTAATACTACTGAAGCCTTGTAAATAAGTGTCATGGAGGTCATAAGTAGGAAACAAATGTCATATTTCCTTTAAATTAGTTAAAAATTACTATACATTTATTTTTAAATGATGGATCCGACATTAAGTAATTCCAAATTTTTGTTTTCATGGGATAGTTGTAAATATATTTTTAATGGTTTAAACAACAATAACATGTGTGGATTATTTAAAAATATATTAAATGAACTGATAATGATATAAAATCATTATAAAACCACTATTGAGTAATTGTTGAAATGTATTCATAGAAAAACCATCAATCTGTAATGTGGTGTAGTAGAAATTACATATTAAACACTTCATAAAAGTACAACAGATTTTCAAAACTGGCATCAAGGAGTTAAATATTTGATATTGATGTTGTATTTCCATAATTTCAAGGGATAATAACCATTAATTTAATTATAAATTGTATGAACTGATTGGATTTCATTTCAAATTACAGTTTTCTTGGAATCATTATAAACATGTTTTTTTATTTTACTGAATTAACTATGTGTAGAATAGTTAAAAACATAGAATATAACTTCATAATTATATGAGATAATGGGAAAACAACAGATAAGTTTTTTAGGAATTTTATATGTTGGCCACATGTAAATCTGACATGCGGTGTGGTCAAAATTACTCGATAATGACTTATTAAATGATTTAAAGTCATTAAAAACTTGTTTCGGTGGTCCATATGAGAAAAAAATATCATGTTTCCCTAAAATAATTGTAAAATTTCCATATATTGAAGGTGAAAATTATAAATTTACATCACATAATATCGAATTATGGTTTTCCAATAATGGAAAAGAACATGTTTTTAGTGTTTTAAAACACTAAAACATTTGTATAATAGTAAGAAAGTTATAAATTAACTAATATTGAAATGGAATATTTGGAAAACCGCTAATGAGTTGTTTTTGAAATATTGGACATCTAGACATATCAATGTCTTACAATTTTTTTATGATGTAAATTTAAAGCACACAACACATTTCATTAAAATTAAATTAGAAAATTTCCACATCCCTTTTCCATTTCAAATGTTCAATCTTATCATAAATAGGAATATTTATTATTTCAACGTGTTTTTATTTATATTTTTTTTGTTTTATGTAATAATTTGTTTTTAAAATATCAAATTTTAGGTGCATCATTCTGAAACAATACATAGTCTTTTCTCTTAATATACCTTTTCATTAATGTTATAATTTTCATTGTAGGTGAAATATTATAGTAGTAAGTTGGAGAATGTCCATTTTTATCCATGAATTTTTCCAAATCCCATCATGAAGGTTCTTAGATTCCATGTAATGCAAAAAATTTATCAATTATTCTACATCAATTTGGATTTATAAATTGTATTATTAATTATTAATTTCATTTTTATTATATTTGATGAGGCAATATGGTTATTTTTAGTTGATGGGATGATGTGGAGGCGTAGAATTGCAGTGGAGGTCGTGAATTTGAAGTGTATTTTGCATCAGTCCATGTTGGAGATATTTTATTTGTATATATTGATGGTCGAGATATGGGTTGAAAAATGTATGGGTCGAATGATAATGAAGTTATGATTACTATGGATATTTTTACATATGATTGTGTATGTATGATGGGTTTATCATATATTCCTGTTTTGATTTTTTCATGTATGTTTGATTATTTATAGTTTTTTACCAATTTAATTAAATATAATCTGATTTACCACCATTTTGTAGTAATAATCTACAAATACATTAAGTTAAATCTGTTTTAGTGGGGGTCACCGCTATAAACCACTAAAATAATCCTCTACTAATATGTTTAGCGGTGGTTCTATTAATATATATATATATATATATATATTGAATTTTTTTTTAAAAAAATATCCACTACTAAATAAAAAATATACTACATCTAAATGCACAATAAATGACACATAAAAAACCATTAAAAAATTAATGAAACAACAACTACTTGTATAGTGGTTTTGCAATATGAAGATATTTTAATAACCACTATAATAATATTTTATGGTTGTTAAAACCACTGATATGCTATGAAAATATTTTCATTGTTTCCTTTTTGTAGTTATTCCATGAAAAATACAAACTGTGGAAAAGCATACAATGCCTCAGGTAGTACACACAAACTCCCTTCATCTAGATTGGGCAATCATAAAGGCAAACTAGGAACTACATATCACACCCTATTCTCATACATACCTAATAGAAAAACCTAAATAAATATTAGTAGCCTTTATGATTGCTAGAAAAAAGTGTTGATAATGAAACACATTATAAGCGATAAAACTCACTGATAAAGGTAATATTCTATTAAAATTTTTAAACATTAAAAATAAAATATTAATATATAAATATATTTATATTGAAAATAAATTGATATATTTTATTTAAATTTATTTATATATGACTAAATTTACATTCAAACATGATATATATGATATCGGGTTAACAATATCATATAAAAAATTATATATATATATATATAAAAATTATCTGCTATAGAATATGTATTAGAAGTCATTTAAATAAATATTTAATATATTTGGTGAACATTTATTATTAATTTAATATAGAAAATTCAGTATTAATTTAACATTATTTACTAATTTGGACATTTTATTATAATTTAATTTATTTTACCTATTTAATACTTATATCAACTAATAAATATTAACTATTAATTAAAAAAATTAATTATTATCTTACAACTAATATGTCTTGAAACAATTAATCATATATATTCATATATGAAATAAATTAAAATATATAGAGACAAAAAAGATGATATAATATATATTTTTAATATTCTTATTATAAATTTTTTTCATTAATATTTAATATTTTATATAATATGTTTTTAATTATTAATCTGTATTCATTTTATATATATATATATAATATAAACTATTTAATAGTATTTATAAATAATATATATATATATACATATAAATTAATAATTTTTTAATAATTATTTCATAATTTTTCAAACATTAACTCAATTCATTATTATTTAATATTTAACTATCTATTATTATTATATTTTATTAATTTTTGATATCTATTTATATTTATTCATTAAAAATAATTTTTTTCAATATAACAGTAATTTGTATAATTAATATGTATTCATTTTCATTTAAACATATATTCAATTTCTTATATATATATAATTATCTTTATACATAATTATTCATAAATATATTTAATATTTTCAATATAGAAATATATTCATATGTTTATATTTAGAATATATATGATATTTAATTGAACATGATTTTAATAATACGAAATGTTATTATTTACATCAAATAAGATATATATTTTTTAAAAATGGATTATAATTAAAAAAATAATCTTAATTAAGAATATTGACAAATTTTATCTAGTAATGGATTTTTAATTGAATAAAATTATTGTTTTATGATTTACATATATAAAATGTGTGTTCCATTAATTTCACACATACATGTGTAATTTATGAATTTTAATACAAAACAGAAACACACAAATAATATTTCTGGAATATATTAAAATTTATTTATTTATTTTAGAATAAAATTTATTTACAAAAAATATTTAACCTATAATAGGATTTTAATTTCTAAATTATATTCATTTTAATATTTTTATTCAATATATTTTATTCCGCACATTTTAATATTTCTCAAAAATACATTTTTAAATATTTGTTATTCACAATTAACTATAAATTTTTTTAAATTGTATTAAATTCATAATATTAAATTTCTAATTTTTTATTGCTTTTTTATTTTTATACCTTTTTATTATTTTTTTATTCATGTTTATAAATTTATATTTAATGTTTTTAATATAAAATTATTTTATATATTTAATTTGTATTCATATTTTTATTATCTTATATTCATTTTTAATTTCTCTAATATCCTATGTAACTAATATCACTTGTACATTTTTTTATTTTTTTTGAAATATACTAATTTTTCCAAAAAAATACACTTTTTAAATATTTGTTAATTTTAAATTATTAGTATTATTAATATACTAATATTGATAAATATTATTTTACATCTCATTATAATTTATTCATCCTTAATATATATCCGGATAATATATTTCAAGCTTATTCATTTTTCATATTTATTTTTACATATTTTTTGATTAACATTTATGTCAATTAATATGGTTATATTGTACATTTCCAATATGCAGTAATTCTATTTTAATATAAATTAATTTTTATTTTTTTGTAATAATTTATATAATGAATAGAACTCATTCATTTTTTGAATTATTTTATGTCTATTTAATTTTTGTTATTAAATTTTACTCATTTATAGAATTCTTGAATAAAATACTATATATTCATTAATAATTTGAATTAATTTTACCTATTTCCATCTATTAATATTGAATATATATTTTTTTAATATATATTAATTTATTTTATTTTTTTATCATCATTTGCAATGAACACAGATTAATATATGTATTATTTTATATAAAATTAATGCACTACCAAATACCCATCATTATCAATGTTATGATGTAGGACTAAAAAAATATTTATGGGTGCAAAATGTTGTCACTGATAATTAATTTCCTTTATTAGAAATATCTTTTGTAGAAGTAATAAACTCAGGTCTTTATTTTTTATTTTTGAATTTCACTGATAAATCCTTTAAGATCATTAAAATAGAACCATAATAGAGGACGTGAACACTCACATTGTTTTATGATCTCATAGAACACACTATATGTGAATCACTCATGATATAACATTGATTCATCGTTTTTATTTTCTCATTGAGGGGTTTTTAATTTTATCAATGTTTTTAATGACATGCCCAAGTGATTTAACCTCGATTTACCTTCTTGATTCTCAACAGAATCTCCCTCACCTTGTTCCATTTTGGTATCACCCTGTCCCCCACTATCATGTTTTGTTATTTGTTACTCTGAAATGAAGCTATATTTGTTTTTAATTCATTGATTTACTTGTTCATGATATATCATCTTAGAATTTTCATAATCGTATCATTATCTTATGTTTCTAGCATATTTATTAAAAATATAAACACATTCAATATTTAGAAATGGTTCTATTCTTAGCAACTAATTTTGTTTATTTCAATGTTCTCAATTAATATATTAAAGTATCATGAAGAGTATGTGCGCATCTTTTTAAATCTAGTTTTGGTTAATTATAAATGAAAAATGAAAAATATTCATTTTTTAGAATAGTTTGTTTCTCTAAAATTTTCAATAAATGTATACTTCGTAGTAAAACTAATCTGTTTTATATAAAAACTTGTATTTTTGTTTTGTTTTCTGGGATAAGAATGTTTGATTCTTAAAAAAATTATAAAATAAAGTATTTTTAAATTTATCCCATTTATATACATTAAACAATAAAATTGGATGAAGATTATTTAAAAAATAATAATTTGTGTATAATTTATTATTTTCTAATTTTAAATATTTTTATGAAATACAAGATGCCTAAAAATATTTAGTGATCATAATTTTTACTAATTTATGGGAATTCCATTTTTGAACATTTTTTTATTATATATTTTTATAACTTCATGTAAATTGATTAATACTGATATATATAAATTATTTAAAAAAATATATATTTAATCAACAAAATTTTTATATTTTATAAGTGTATTTAACCATAGTTTATTATCTTGTATGTGCGTGTATTCCTAATACATTCCTGATATGCATCCTTCATCACATAATACATATTATAGTCATGAAAACGTCCTAATTAAGTTGTGTTACCTCCTAGTTTACCACCAAACCGACACTTCTATCAGTATAGTCGAATATTCTTGGCCTCACTATTATATATTGATTTCATGTTCCAGTTAATAATACTTTTTAATGGTCAATTGTTGTATATGATTTCATTTTCTAAAAGAAAATTATGAATATTGTATGCCTAATCAAATTAGATATCTTTACTTTTGTAATACATGACATTTTTCCACTGACAAGTGTCTATCTCTCAATACATCCGAGTCCTTGAACAACTTGTGGTAAATTTATATATAGTGATTAAATCAAACAGAAATTACTAGGGATTAGAATCTATCTTCTAGGTATCATTCCTACTATCATGGATTAAAATCCAATAATTACTCTCATTTTCTTCCATTAATCTGAAAAAACAGTGATCCATTTATCATTTTCATTTACATGGACGTCAACGATAGTAATTTTAGAAGACAAACCCTCAATCTCATTTTATGTAAAAAAAATTATTCTTGTATGAATGATTCGAAAATATAGAGTAAAAAATTATTTTTGATCATTATTATATTTCTTATATAAAAATATTTTTCAATCTTAGTTCCCCTATTTTATAAATCATCAATAATTATAGTTTCATTCCCAACAAACCCAATATAAAACATTCATATTTTTTTTATTTTTTTAAACCTCCCTCATAGTTTCCACTATAAGATATTTTGATAGATGATTCACTTGATTGGTTTCAAATAAGTTGAGTTTTGTTTTCATGGTATCCCATGTAGTTTTCATTATAATATAAATTTTTTTCTAGGATTAGGTGTTCTATTTATACCATTTGGATAAATCATTAACTTGTGTTGATTTAAATTATTTCATCTTCAAATTATAGATCATCAACATGGGTTTCAATGAACCATATTTCCTTAACAACACCTGACCCACCTCATAGAATGTAATGAAATAAATAAACATTAAATCCTCTCTATTTTGGGAATCCCACCTTGTACGGTATATAAACCATACAGGAATTATGTCATTTTTTGTCTAAAAAAAAATCAAATTATGATGTTGGAAAAATCACAACATGTCGACTCCAAGTAGTATCTTTTTATGTCACACTTGTGAAAAATGATTAATTGTTAGGAATCATCATCAATAAAATTCCAATATGGGGTTTATCTTATTATATGTATCTATAATGATCACTGTTGATTATGAATAATGTGTTTGTATCTATTTATTTTTATACAAAATTAATTTTCATCAAAATAAATATGATGGATGAGATTCAGAAATTGTAGGTCAAAATCATATGAAAATATAATATGAGGAATGAGTTGACAATTTCATCATATTTTCAAGGAATTTTTCATGTGACCCTTCTAAAATCCTATATCTGTGTTTAAATTATTGTTACTTATTAAAAATTACTCTCTATGTGTTTTATAATTTTTTTTCATAGAAATGTCTTAAACAAAAAATGATATATTAAAAACAAGAAGAAACTGAATTTACACTCATATTGAGATGATACAATGATTTATTGACATCATGAAATATATACAAATATAAATGATGATGGATATCCAATAGAAGAAATTTTAATGTAAATTTATAATGAACACCATGATTAACCTATGTTGTTTGAGAAGTAAAATCGATTTTATCAGAAGCCATTGTACATCAGTTGTACTAAATATATAACATTATCATATGAATTGAATACATATATTTTGATATATTGTCATAGTTGGTGTGAAACCATCTTTACAGGCCTACATGGTATCTTAAATTATATGATACCTAATGAAAATAAACATCATTTGATAAAAGATTATTCAAAATGAATGCCATCTATAATAGGCATGATCAATGAAAAAAATATATAACTCTTCTAAAATGATTTGGTATTGTATCTAACTATAAACGATTCAGTCAAAACAACACCAATGTGTAGTGTGAATTGATACAAGAAATATGATTGTAGTGATTCTATTTGTTAATATTTCTTACGTATAATTTCAATATTTACAGAAGTATATGTATACTTGAAAACCCCTATATAATTTACATGAATCATGGATAGAAAATAATTGAAATTAGGAATCTATATCACCAAATATCCTCTAAATCATTGATGATTATTGATTATAATGAGTATAAATATAATGGAAACATGAAAAAGGTATTCATCAAATGATATCCACTAATTAAATAAATTCTTTTTGTGTAAACAGTAGTACTCATAATATATGGAAAGTTATATTGGTAAATTAAAACTTTCCATTGTAGTCATTCATATACTTAAAATACAATATGTGGTATCTACACATCTCAATAGAAAGAATACAAAGTAATGATATTGATATATATTTGGATGCATTGATCAGATATCTAAAATTGATGTGGGATACAATTTTCAGATTGTATATTAAACATATTATTGATTTATTAACATTAATAATCATGTTTTATGATATTTTAATTGGCATTCTATATTATGGAAATTTATTATGCTATAACATTAATGGAATATTTGGGGATACCATTTGTGAATAATTCACATACTAATTTTAGATAATTCTTTATCAACATGTTTTTCATCTTTTTATATGTTATTTTCATTTCATAAAAAATATATATTTTATGAAAAATATAAATCACATTAATAATTTATTATTAAAATGATATTTTACATAATAATAGTGTTTTAACTATATTATATATTCTAGAAATCATATTTTTATAATTAATATTTTATTTAAAAGTTGAAATGTTTATTAAAATATAATCAAAATTGAAAAATTCAAATTCAATCTATATAATGTTCACAGTATGATATGAATATTATATATGTTGTTGGTATAAAAAATATTTTTTATGTATTATATTGTTAAATATTATCTCATTGCTTATTTTTAGTTCGTGTTACATTGATTTAATTCTTTATAAACGTATTTTATTTGATATATTAAACATATATCAAATGTTCATTTCAAGAAATGAATGACAAATTTTTTTAGGTGTTTCCAAATAATTTTTGAAATTTATACAACTAATCATGATATATAGAATTCCTAGAATAAAAAATACATTTGTTAAATTATATCAATAATGTTATAAATCAGAATTGTATAATGTTTATTGGGATATATATAATAATTTTTTTCATATTATTAAAGTAAATAGAAATCTAAAAAATTGATTTATATTCCTCTAAAAATATCCTCATTTCTACATTTTTTTTTCATTGTTGTTTGTTGTTTTCATATTTTTTATCATATATTTTAATATACATATTCGATTTAATATCATCTATATTTTTTAGAAATATGTGAAAAATATATTCATTTAATTATTATGTACCTACTTCATTTTCAGTCATTTATATGAAAAAAAAATTTCCCCAAGTTTGTATCTATAGATTGTAAAAGATATAATACCCACAATTTATGAAATTTTTCATTAGGTAAAGAATAATAAAAAAATAATAATACGTAAAATTAAAATAAATTTTTTTTTAAATAAAACCCACAATTTACGAAATTTTTCTTCACCTACAAAATAGAATGTTTTTTATGATCTTGAGATATTTTAAAAAAAATGTTAATATGAAGATTGAAATTGAATATCTGAAATATATTATTTCTACATTTGATCATGGAAAATAAAACATTGATAATTTTATAGAAATAATTAAACAAAATGATGATAAATATGTATTTGGATAGAATCATCATATTTAAAAAATGTACAAGGATTTATTATTTATTAGTTCTATTGGGAATGTTGATTTAGTTACTTATTTTAGATCATTATAGAAAAGGGGTCATGCTAATGATTTTCCTATATGGATTCCTCAATCACTCAACATTACAATATTTATATATATAAAAATTTATATTGACATGTACCATATAATAAATGATTAAATTATCTTCGGTTCTGAAAAATCATGTTACTACTCCAATTGGACACAATATTGACTATGTACCAAAAAAATTGTGTTAAATTTTTTGCACTACATTTATACATGTGAGTTATTTTTAAATTAAATGGTGGATAATATTTATATAATGTATACTTTCATTGAGATTGTATGTTTCAGGCACATTGTATGTGTGGTCGATCCATCATCCCACTATAATTTTTACTGTGATCAATGATTATTCTGGGATCAATACGACAATGAATGCTAGTCTACACAGAATAGAATCAAATATTTAGATGAAAAGTATGAGTCATAAAACAATTAGAGAGAATCATTCATATGCGGTTTATAATTAATTCAATTAATTTCCTAAAGAAAATAATACTCGGATCATTGGTATCTTGTTCCTTTATGATGTTGATCATCCAAAATTACACTTCTATATTATCTTTTTGATCTTGAAAGGATACAAACAAAAATACCTTTATTTACGATACACACATGCTCTGATGGCCTCCAATCGACACCACTCATTCTCAGTGTGCAAGTGTGGTGATGTGAGTGTATTCTGTAGGTCATTCATGATCACTTATTCTTTAACCATGAAGAATGACTCATGTTATTTATAGGCAAAGAAGATGATTCGATATAGAAAATTTTTATCTGAAATACTATTAATTCACTATGTGTTCGGTTCGGTAAATTGATCAATAGACGTTTGTGACTATTTATTGACATGGGTAGTAATTTAAAGTATTTAATTTCATAACAATAATTAAAAAAATTCATAACCATTGAGAGAATGAATTATATTAATAACAATACCACATCATTATTCATGGTGTTCCAGCTTGCTCAAAATTGAATATTAAATAAAATTTCGTATCAAAAAATAATAGGAGTGTTATTTTAATTTGTTCCAATCAGTTAAATAATTATTTGTCATCATGAAATTAATTATTTTAATACTATAGATTCCATTGTCTACTAGAAATCCACTTCCATTTATTGGACACCCAAATAAATAAATAAATAATTTGTTCTTTTAAATAAATATATATATATAACCCATAATTCAGTTAATAAATAATAATATATTTTATGAAATCATTTTAGCATTAAAAAAATCATTCAACACATTCATGTGAATAATATTTATTAATTAATTTAATATAAAATTTAATTGATACCCCAAAAACACTTAGTTTTTGACCATCTAGGATTTTTATCATTGGAATTAGGTAGGTTTGGCTAATTTTCAAGAATAATTTCTAGAAACAAGTCTTGGAACCGAAGTGAAAGAACATAATGTCACATCATCAACATCCACATATGAATGCTCACTATGTAATATACTCCCTTTGTCTCAAGATCACATCAGTACAATTTTTTTAAAGTGTCATCATCTTTTATACTTGATACATCGCTCATTGACTACCTAAAATAAACTCTTCATTACACCATGGACATGAAACATACTATGAATCTTCTATTTTAATCAATGGAATGAGATATCAACTTCCAGAAATTGAATGGAAAAATACTTCCTCGACTTATCCATTAAATATCCATGTAATCAAAGTACAACCAGTTGGTTCTAAGACACAAACTCTTACAAAATCCATCTTAGACAAGTTAAAGCTGATTTTGACTATATGTCTGCAATACCTCACATAGACATCATGGTTCTACTAAGTCAATTATTTATTAAAGGTGTATTATAGGTTTACATCCATGAAAATATTTATCTCTACAACATCACCACATTGAGAAAAAAATCTCTCAATAGATGATACTTCAGATCTATAAGCATTATCTACTGATGTGACCTTGGATCATTTTCGAGATCCAATATTGTAGAATTAACATAGTTAAATTTGTTGTGATATTTACTAGTAGGTATCACATCCAAAACTTGGATGGAGGATCACATGAAACTCTTCATTAGAAACCTCAGTAGTTGTGACATACTCGGAATCCTCTTTAGAATCTGTGACCAAACTCTTCTTTTTTCTCTTCGAGCTCACTGCACTTCCATTCAATGGGAATATGTATCCCATTTGTGACATCATGTCATCTTGATCAGTATAGAAACTAGAATATGAATATACTATGATGTATAGTTCATCATCTCCTCCATAAACCTTGAACATAACCTTAATACACAACTGATATTTTAGGATAGTATTGAATTCCATCCGATGGTGGTCACTTGGGTAATGTAAATATATATTTATCGCACTCATTGCATATGGGACATCCAGCATAATAAATAACATCACATACATGACTAACCCATTCACTTATGCATATATTGTCGTTCCCATTATCGTTCTTTCCTCATATGTTTGATGAATCATTTTCTTGGAATAATGAATTCCATGTGAAACTAGAATCAATTCCCTTTACGATTGTTTCATAATGAATATCTTCATTATATTATCAATGTATGTAATTGAAATAGGCCCACCAATCTTTTGGATCTATCATGATGGATCCTGATAACAAGAAATATTGTTTCCTCACCCATGTCCATCTTGGATAATTATTTATCAACAATGTCATAATAGACTGTAAGACTTTTATATTGTTTTCGATAAGTAATATGTCATCAACATATACAAATAGGAAAATTGTTGCACTCCTGCTAATCATTTTTATACACAAGGATCCCAATCATTTTTTATTAAACCAAATTTCATTATGGCTTCATAAAAAATGATCTATGACTTGGATTCATTATATTATCCATAAATTTATTTCTTCAACATGAATACCTTGTTGGCATCCTTTGGTGTCATAAACTCTTTTGGTTGTGTCATGTAAACATCTTCATGAAGGTTTACATTATGTAAGGATATTATGATATCCATTTTACTAATCTCATAGTCCTGGTAGACAATAGTGTCCAATTGAATTATTAGGGATTTCATCATTGCAAGTGTGGATATGGTTTATTTGTAGTAAATTCCAGGACATTGTTTGAACCCTTTTTCCACTAGTAGTGACATATAGGTATTGAAATGCACTTCCTTGTCTAGTTTCTTCATGAATACCCATTTGTAAAAAACAATATTTACATAAACTAGAGGACTTACCAAAAAAATGACTTCATTTTTGTACATGGTGTCCATTTTAGAATTCATGTATTCTTTCCTCTTAAAAAATGTATGCCACTTACGGATTCTGTGTAGGTTAAATGATCTCTATCATCAACCAAAATTGAGTTAACATCCCCAAAAAATAGAAAATTGTACCGTTCATGTTCTCTATCCTTGTTTGTACTCCAACATAATTCTTGTGTATCTTGAATAGTTCATGCTTCCATGGGGCATTGATGAATCTTCTCCTCTACCATCTCTTGTGTACCTAGAGCCTCAACATCCTTGAACTCTATCTCACTCCCACAATCACTTTTGGAAATTTTCTCCCTCTCAATGAATATATTGTGTCTTGCATCTATAATCATTTTTTATGAGGGGTTTTATTAGCATAATCCACTATTTTCCTTGGGGAATCCAATAAAGGTGATTTTTTTTCTTTGGGGAGAAATTTTTTTAATTGATGAGGCCTTAAAAAACACATACCGTCCACAAAAATTTAAATTCGTTAACATGGATTTTATTACAATCCAAAACTCGTATGGAATACCATTTACCAATTTAGTTAATACATGGATATGTATGTTCACAACTATTTTTAATGCATATTCCCAAAAAGATAATTGAATACATAATTGACTAATCATTGATATCCCCATATCCAAAAGGGTGTGGTTCTTCCTTTCGCTCAAACTATTCCACTGGGGCGTATAGAGAGGAGTGATTTGGGATAGGTTCCTAAACACCCTTATGTTTCTTATGTTCTCCTAATAAATATATTCTACACATTAGTATGAGATGAGTTTCATAATCTTCTTAACAAGTAGGTTTTTAAAAACACATTCTTGTATTAATTAATCATATCAAATGAATCTGATTTATACCTCAATAAGTATATATATACATATATTCTAGATTCATCAGTAAAATATAGGAAGTAGTGGTATCCTAAACTTGATTCAAATGGTAATGGTCTACACAAATTAGTATGAACCAGTTCAAGATATTCTATAAACCCTTCCCCTTTCCCACAAAATGCGGCTTCGTTCCTTTTTCCTTGAATACATGCATGGAATATTCCAAGTGGTATTAGTTACAATGAATATAAATAACCATCTTGATTTAACTATGTCATGTATTTCTTATTTACATGACCTAGCCATTGCTTCCAATGTTGGGTGTGGTATGAGTCTTGTGAATATTATTGTTATATATTTCAATTACATGGTTTTTGAAATCTAGCAAGTAAAGACCTTTGTATATATTTTTCACACCAAAACTAATTAAAACATTTTAAATGAAGAATCATTCATTACCAAATATATATAAAATAAATCTAAATAAAACCTGCAGACAGAAATATTGTGTTTAGTAACATATGACAACAAAAATAACCCTTTAAAATAATGATCTTCCAAGTTGGAAACATGAATGGGTAGTCCCCAATAGCTACCAAAATATGTATGGCTACATTGGATATATATGTGAGGACAATTATTTTTATCTAATACACTATTTTTAGAAACATTTTTTTTACAAACGATAATAAATTTAACTATTTAATTCCCTTGATTCAAATGTAGTGTGCAGTTCTACTTATATTATCCCTTCTTGACACATGTGAAACAAAAAAATTAATATAACCTTGCGTCCATGTTGATATTAATTTTTTTGGACGGGCATGAGAAATCATTGGGATTAAACCACATTTTATTCCATTTCCTCTTACTCTATATGAGGACATATGGCTTTTCATGCTTCAAATAAATGTCCACATGGTTAGTTATGATATGAATATCATATAAATATTATCAATGTTGTTTATGATGAAATGATGAAAATGTTAGTTAATATATGAGGAAGTGATGAAAGAATTATATTGGTTCCCAGTTCATCATGTATTTCAAACCATAGAACCTCCAGGTGCTCAATGTATCCAATGAGCATGGCTACATGCGGACTAGATCTGGAACCCTCTCCAATGTTACTCTGAAAGACGGCCTACGATGTATCAATCATTTCCCATCATTATCATTCATAGAAAAGACCACACAGTTGATCTGGCATGCTATAAACACCGATTTTTTTCATGAGACTACCTGACATCACTATAAATTGAGGATAGCATCAAACATTGATCATAAACTACGTCATTAAAATGATAATCATAGATCAGGAAATCATTTTCTCTTGCCTCTTTGGAAGGAATATCTGGTAATACTGACTCCATCACGTAAACCTTCCCTTCATGGCATAGGATAACCCATAAGTTATTATACCAATTCTATAAGTTACTTATGGTGAGTATGTTGTCTTAATTGGAAATTATCATAGGGATAATTTTGTTGACGAGCTTATCATTATTATTCTACCATTAAATGATCATATCATTAGTACTTACTTGATATTCCTGATAAATAATAAGTTAATTTTATTTTTCCTTGCACTATTTTATCCTCATCCAATGGCCCTCATCATTGAACTAAGAATGTCCAGTTGTCATGAAATACTAGTGGAGTGGATCCATATTAGCATTTCCAAAAACCAAAAAGGGATTTCAAATATCGTTGAAGGTATTTAGGTAGGTAGGTTATTTCCAACTGGAGGCTTGCTGCACCTTGATTGGTTAATTAGACTCCCCAATACTAAAAACCGGAATCTCGATTTTCTCAAATTTTACATCAAATATTACACCATCTATAGAAATATAAACACTTCATATTATAAAATTTTTATGTGAACTAGAAACCATTTAGAAGTTAGTCTTGAATTAAAGAATGCGTCTAATCAAGGGTTGGTCAAACATAATGATTTATTTATTTTTACCCTTAATCATGTATGGGAAGTCTTGATCTGACTAAATATTTTATTTGATCAATATTTATCTCTTTTGCGTGTGTTTATTGTTGTCAATATCCCATTATTTTTAATATTTTGTTGAAAAAACATAACAGAATAACTATGTCTTGATAATATATATGCATAATCCCTAGTTTATTTTACTACCATCTTGCATGCTTGTTTAATACATTAATTATGTCATCGTGACAACACGTCCATATTGATAAACCATGAAACTGACAGAAAGTAAATAAATTAAATGGAAGGATCATGATATTTTCTAATGGTTAGATTATCTAGCAGTTTATAAACTAACCCTGTCCTATGGGATAATCACTTTCATCCTTTTGAGTTATTGTTTAATGCTTTCCACCTATCCACTGATTTATCTCTTGTGATTGGTTTTATCTTGGATCTAGCTTTAACCACTTGATATTGAATTGTCGTTCAATCCATTACTTATGCATTTAAACTAATATGTAGGTGAGGGGTAAAAAAGGGGTTTACATAAAAGAAACCATGGTCTGGCAAACCAAAAATATTAATGAGCAGATATGGCTCGTAGGAAAATAATTAAATTAATATAAAATTTAATTTATTCCAATCACATGAAAATGTATTGGTCTAGCTCATGATTAACTACATACATGCAATGAGTTACACAATTAATTAAAATATAATTCTATTTTTTATTCAATATTTTTTAAAATAAATCACACTCGATTCAATTAATTGTCACCATTTATTAATAAATAATTTTATCTAATAAACTTTTTTGAATTTATTATAGATTATCATCTTTCATAATATCTAGAAAATAAATTCATTTAAAATATTCTTTATACGTAACATGTAAATTGGCGGAAACTGAGGGAATTCCCATTCATCAATACATAATAAGTATGAATAAACATCACGTAGATTATAAATTGAAAATAGAGATATATATATATATATATATAACACTTATCATGTTTTTTTCCCCAGAATTACACTTTCACCAGGGTGCACGTCACAAGGGTTTGTATAATATAATAATCTATTTTAAATAATCTATTTAATTAGGATGAGTACACGACATGTAGTTCCTACTGCATTACATGCACTCTCAATCGTTGTACATCGGATGTACGCGCCCAAGTATATGGCGTGTATATGTACATTAGAAATCCTCAGATTATATGAAATCTATAGTGGGCCACATGACTTGTAGTATATTCATGACACATTCTTCAGCCGGCCAAGCTGGGTACATGTTACATGGTCCATCCTTAACCTAAAGGGACTACAATTTAGGTTTAGTGGGCCACATGTTGTGTAATCCAGAAACTGTGTTCCGCTTGTACATGTCTAACATTGTGAGTCTTTATGACATAGACAAACTCCAATGAAACAGATTGGTTTTTTGGAAGATTCATTATTCATTAATAATTGATACATAGAGTGTGAATCTAACAACCCAACATGTATTCTGGTGTTGCATGGACAAGAACCAATGGATCTTCTTGAATAGATACTCTGTTTTTTAATAAAAATTAAATGAAATGATTATTTCAGTAAGGTGAATGAAAAACGAAAAAATGAGAACATATCTCGAGAATAAGATTTGTAGAAAGATTAACTAGAATTGATAATCTCAATTATTAAAAATTAAATCATCAATGAATTTTTTTTAAATAATTACAATCTTTGAATTAACCCCTCTGATAACACTTCTATGATCTGGGAGCAGTTGAAGTGCATTTGGTACAACACCCAACATTAATTTGTATCACAATGAATTATTATTCCGGGATCAATATGACGATGGACACCCGTCTCTACAAAATAGAATCAATTATTTATATATAGAAGTAAGAGGCTTGAAACCTTTAGATTTTATCATTAAAATATTTTTAATAGTTAATTTAATTAATTTAATAGTGAATATAATACATAGATCCTTGGTTTTTTATTCATTGACAATGTTGATCATCTAGAATGACCCTTCTAGATTATATTAATGGGTATGCAATAATCCAAACTGGAATCCCTCTAACGGTGATCTATACATTCATTGATGGCCTCTGATTAACACCACTTGTTCTCTAGGTGATATCGTGGTGGAAAAAGTGTCTGGTGTTATTCGTTATTGATTAATTGTTCATCGACGTTCAAGAACGTCTATCATTAATGAGATGGGAATGAATACGATTTCAGTGTGAAATTGTTTAGCTCTACTATACTTAATTCATCTTCTTTGCAGTTTCATACTTGGAAAAATATACATATGTGTATATTTATTGAAATTGATCATCAATTACAATATTTAATTGAATAAAATCAATTAAATTCATTCATAACATTTGAGAAAAACCATGATATTTATAATAAATTTGTCTCATTATTTTTGGAGCGCCAACGTAGGAAAAATAGTATTATAAATTAATTTCTATGTCAGAAAATAATAACAATTTTATTTTAATTTGTCGCAACTAGTTAAATAGTTAATTATCATCATGGAAATAAATATTTTACTATATAACCAGACTTGGTCCACACGAACTTGACATATATTTTTTGAACACCTGAATAAATAAAAAATTTAGTTATTTTCGTAGATAAATAATTTATTTCTAAACTAGTAAATAAATATTTATTAAATTCTCAATAAAATAAATCAATACATTTTACCCAAATTTCAGTGAATAAATATTTATTTAATTTATGAAATCATTTTAAATTGAATAAAATTTTTCCACTGTATTGAGAATAATATTTATTAATTAAATTCAAATAAAATTTTACACAGACCACCAGAAACACATAGTGTGTGACCCTCTATGATTATTTCTCATTGGAATTAAGAGGGACTGCCTAATGTTCAAGAGAACTATCCTACAATAGGTCACGGAATCCAGGAGAAATAAATTAATGTCATAATAACAACATCCACATATGAATGCTCATTGTGTAATATAATATATTTGTCACAATATCTTATTTATCATGTTTCATGATTGTGTCATCATCTTTTATTCTTGATACATTATTTTTTGACTACTTGCAATTAATAAATCATTACACCATTCCATGTAATTTCAGAGGACAATTCTATTTCAATCAAAGAGAAGAGATATCAAATTTACTAAATGGAAGAAATAAATCAGTTCTCGACTTATACATTAATAGCACGTCACTCATGACATATCCAAAATACCCTACATCCCACAAACAATCTGTGGGATATTTTTCATTAGTAAATATATGTTTTTGATTTATTACATATATTAATGATACCCTTAATGTCTAAGGATAATTACACATGCTCAATGATAGATATATATGATGAGACCAAAACATAAAAAATTACAACTAGTGGGTCTATTCTTATAATCTCTTATATTGGTGATTACGATGAGGAATCTTCACGAGGGTAGGACTAATCTTCATATGAGTACTTGAACCTAACAGTCATCATGTTATGTGTCCCATAATAATATTTCATCCAACTCAAGAACAATATATATGAATATTGATATATAATTTCAAGGTACTCATCATAGTGCTTATCTACCATGACCTTTTAAAGGAAAAAATACTCTAAGACATTGATACATAATAGTCATGAAGAATAATGACAAATATCTTATATGATGATTAATATTTAATAACATTTAATATCCATGTAATCAAATTACAACCAGTTGGTTATAGGACATCAAATCTTACAAACACGCACTTGTACTGGTGTCAGGAACATAAAACATTCAACATGAAATACCTCACATGGTGATCATGGTTATTGTTGGAAAATGCATTAGTCAAGGGGGATTCCAGGTTTGCATTTGTGGAAATAATTCCCACTACAACATCACCGCTATATGAAAAATCCCTCAAGAGATGATGCTTCTAAAGTATTTTATTTTCCACATATGTGACCATGGATCTTTTTCGAGATCCACCATTGAAATATTATCATAATACAGTGTGATGGGATATTTTCTATTATGTAACAAAAATATCTCTAGGAAGAAGAATTACATAAAATAACTTCCTAAGAAACCATCGAGGATGTGATATACTCGGACTCTGTTGTAGAATCTGTGACCAAACTTTTCATTAATCTCTTCCTCCTCACTGCACCTCCAATCATAGGAAATATGTATTTCATTAGTGACTTCATTCCAACTTGATCTATCTATAAGATTGAATATGCATATCCTCTAATGACTAGTGAAACATCTCCTCCATATTCTAGGAATATATCCTCAGTATTCCTAATAAAAATTTGGATATACTAGAATACCATCCATTTGACATCTCCATGGTCATATGGATATTTTCCTACCACACTCATGGTGTATGCAACATCTATCCTAGTGCATATAATGACATACATGAAAGACCCAATAACTGATGAATATAGAGTCATTTTTTTCACTCTTTCCATGTGTGTCAGGGGATGCATTTTCTGGGATTAATGAATTCCATGTGACACTAGAAACAATCCTATCATGGATTTTTTCATTCTAAATCTCTTCATTATCATATCAAGTTATTTAGTTTTACTAATTCCCAAAAATCCTTTTGATCTACAAAGATAGATATTGATCCCAACAATATATCTAGCCTGTTAATATTTCATCATGGAAAAGTATTGGTTCAAACATGCTTTAGTAGACAATAATACTGCTATCTCATTTCTAATAAGTAAAATTACATCATCATATATTATTCCTAAAATCACTGCACTCCCTCAAAATTACTTTTAAATAAAAGCCTCACCTTAATTCTTTATAAAACAAAATTTCATTATGGCATTTTCAAAATAAATCTTCCATGACCTGGTTTGTTTCTCTAATCTAGAAAACGATTTTTACAACTATAATAACGTATTTTCTTCTATTGGGGTCATAGAACATTCTGGTTGTGTCTTGTAAACATCTTCCTAAACGATCCTATTATAGAAGGTGGTTTTTGAATCCATATTTCAATTCTCGTAGTCATGGTATGCAGAAATGGCCAATAAATTTTTGATGGATTTCAGCATTGAAACTGGTGAAATGAATTCATCATAGTATAATCCTTGATTTTGTTTGATCCATTTTGCAAAAAATCGTTCCATATAGGTACATGAATGTCCTTCCATGTCCATTTTATTCATGAATAGCCATCTGCAACCAGAAGGCGTTACATCAACTGGAGGATCTACAAAAAACATAGTTGTTTTTGGTATACAGATTCCATTTTAGAATTCATGTATTTTTTTCACTTGGTTGGATCTTTAAAACATACAAAATACTTCTTTTTTAGAGGATCATTATTATCAACAAAAATTGAGTCCCCATATTTTATAATTAGAAACTTGTTCTGTTATGGTTATCTATCATCATTTGTAGTCCAATACAGTTATTGTTTCTCTCGAATAGTTATTTATTCTAGGGTCTTTGTGTAATATTCTCCTCTATAAACTCTTTTTTAACATCATCTTCAACTTCATTGAATTCCATCTCTCTCCCAATATCTCTTTTCGATATGTGGTCCCTCTGAAGGAAAATGGTGTGTCTTTACAATATAACCTTTATTTCCCAAGTTGTTGTATAGGTAATATCCCCTTGATTCATTGGGGTATATAATAATGGAATAATTTTTTCTTTGTGGGCATGTTTGTAAAATGATGAGGCATTAACAAATGCATCACTTCCCCACACATCTAAATTTGATTAAATTGATTTCATTCTACTACAGAACACATATGGATTAAAATTTTTCAATTTTTTTGGTACTTATTTTAAAATGATCATAATTTAATATATCCTATATCCCAAAAAATGATAATAGAAGACTTTCACAAACCATCAATGATCTCACCATGTCCAATAGGGTGTAGTTACTCATATTTCCATGACCATTCCACTAAGGTGAGTAAGAATAAGAGAGTTGGGATATGATCCCAAACTCTCAAAAGTAACCAATGAAGTCAAGATTAAGATATTCTCAACCTCGATCTAATAATAGTTTCTTTATCCTCTTACCAAGGTAGTTCTCAACATCATTGTTTTATTCCATGAACATATCAAAAGAATCTGATATATACCACATTTTGTAGATATATCCATATCTATTAAAATCCATAGTAAAAGTTATGAAGTATGAGTATCCTATCCTTTATTCAAAATGAAATATTTTACACACATCAGAATGAACAAATTCACTAGGTTCTTTATACCATTAACATTTCACACTAAAAGGGGTTTTGGTCAGTTTTCCTTGTTAATAAGAATGACACAGTCCATGCGATTTTAGTTCCAATGAATCGAAATATCCATCATTATGTAAATTTTTCAATAATTTCTCATTTACATGACATAGTTGGTGATTCCAATGTTGGGTGTGCTATGATTAATGTGAGGTAACACTGTTTTTTATTTCCTTTACATGGTTTGTGTAATACAACATATTGTAACCATTCTATAAATGTGCTCCAGCTAAACAAATTCTATCTTGGTAAATAATGAAGCATTCTTTTCCAAACATGAAAAAATATACATCTGTATCAAATATGGATATAGAAATATATTTTTAGTAAAAAACGAAAAATTAGAACGATCCTTTAACAAACAGATCATCCTAGTTGGGAACATGAGGTGGTAGTCCTCAACAACTACAACTAAAAATCGTGCTCTGTTGGATGACAACAAGTCTACCTCCCCTCAGTCAATCATCCTTAATCTATATGGTAGCAATATTTTGATACATATGTGAGCATCAAAAGCTATATCTAATACCCTATTTTTAGAAATAGATAGATTATATTGGATAACTAATTCACCTTATGATTCCCCTTCCTTCGTAGGTTGGGTATAGTTCTTCTTCAATTTCCCCTTCCTGCCACAAGAGAAACAAATAGCTTCGTGTTTCCATTCCATGCCTTGGATATTAATTTTTATGGAAGGAAAATTAAAAATCATTGGACTTAATGTTGTTTGACATCCCATTCAACTAATTCACCATTTGAACATATCGATGTCACACTTCTAATCTTTTTCCACTTGGAAAATGATGATATAAATATAAGAAAGATACTTCTAAGGGGTTTTCATGTTGAAATTAACTACAAAGACAGATATACTCTAAGGTAGGGATGATAGAATGAGATTTCTGGATAGTTTTTTGAGTAATTTAAAACCTATAACCATTAGGCACTCAATGTAGCCAATGATATTTACAACATGAGGCCTAGCAGGGGAACCCTCTTCAAACATACTCTAAAATAGTACCTTTGACATATCCAACCATTATTTTCTTTTTCACTTGTAGTAAATACCATGGAGGTGATCATGCATGATATAAAAATTCATGGTTTCATGATACATCATGAGATCACTAGATAGTGATGATAGCATCAGAAATTTACCATCAACTCTATCGTTCATTTGTTTCACATTGAGCAGGTAATCCTCATCACTCGCCTCTTTGGCAGGTAGATCGGTAAATGTTGACACCAACATGTATGACTTTCATTCATGGCGTAGGATAACCTAGATTCTAGTAGACCATTTATAATAGTAACTTCTATTGTGTATGTTAGATTTATACTGAATTGATCACATTGATAGCGTGGTTTGTAAAGACCATTAATTTTCAAAGAATATTATTTTCCATGATTATTTGGAATTTTACGAGTCTGTGGCATCTGAAGGCGCCTGATTCCGAGGCACAATGTGCCCAAAATAAATTTTTGATGTTTAGCTCAGGTACGTTCAATAAATGAAAGAGAAGGGTCTTATATCATTTGAACCGGTGCTCAGAATTGAAATCTAAGGGCACCGATTAACTCACAACGCCAATAATTGCTTAAGGGGACCATTAGCGTGGTTATGTTTTAAGCGGGTTGAGAATTAATTTTTTGGGGAATTAGTTAAATATAAATAAATTTGACAGAACAATTTTATTTTAAAACATTGGAAGTTAATCCCTCTAATGGGAAGTTGTTGGTGGGGCCCAAAACCATCCAACATCCCATGTGTGGATATTTTAATGGTGGGGCCCACACAAGCCCCAACCATTCACCTTAATGTAATTTTCTTAAACCCCACATTAACTCCCCTCTTTAATGTTGACAACTCTCCCATTTATGAGATCTTTCACCTCCTCTCCCTCTCATTAATTAATTTCAAACACATTTAATTAATGAAGTGGTTTGAATGTATGGATTTTTAAATGGATTGTATAAAATAAAATAATATGAGTAGCTTATTATTTTATTTTTGGAGGCTTTCATTGTGTTAAGAATAGTAGGGGGAGCTCTTGAGTTTTTGGGGAAGAACACCAACCCTCCGACGAAGAACGACGTCTTCTTCGACAAAGAACGCCAGTTCCTCGAAGAACGACAACAGACATTTCGTTCTCTTCTCCGCAACATGTGATGATTCTCTCCTTCCTCCTCAGATTCCCTCTGACGTCATCTATGAATCCTCTCCCCGCGATTCCGTCTACCATGATTCCCAAAGTGAGACATCAATTATCGAAGTAGGTGTTTAATTTGAGTATGTTTAAATTACCATGTCTTACCCTTCTAAAACAAATAACGTGTATCAACCCAGTATCAAGTTGATAAGCAGATGTTTTCTTTTGTGGGTTGGGAATAGTTGTTTGCGGGGGAAATGTTGTATGGTTTGTTAGAATTTTATTTGAATAAAATTGTTCTTCGTACATCGTGAAACCCTGTTTATCATGGGAAAATTGATAACGCCTAAAGCGGAGGTCATGGGATGAACAAAAATATCCCGACGAACCGTCATAGATTGATTGTCTGAGCGAAGATTGACGGGCATCAATGAAACGAGACCACAACAGCATTTAGAAGCTGTCAGAGTAAAGAACAGGTCCTAGGAAAGCCGCAAGCGCATGAAATGGGAGAATCTGACCACCAGAGCGTGTCTGGTGGTCTGCAGAAGGCAACGCCTGGGCGTCACGCTGGCACGGAGGCACCGACGTCCGGTGGCAGTGGCGCACCACCGGAGCAGACCGCTGAGGCAGATCTGTGTGGGTGTTTTGAACCGGAACAGAAAAGTTGTTTAGGGAAATCGAGGGTGTGACATTAATTCATTCCAGCTAGGGAGCGGCTGCACCCTCCCAATGCTCAGCTAGCTTCCCCCGGCCGATCCAGGGCAGGCCACGCAGTTCAGGCCGCGCTGCCCGCGCTAGGATGCGCCAGCCGGGCCGGGACATGCCCTACCAGGCCGGACCAAGTGCGGGCCGACCCAGGGTGGGTTGGGACGGGTCGGATTGGGCCCAGACCCCCCTTTTTCAGACTATTTTCGGCTAAATGACCATAACATGTGTTACAAACCTCAGATCAACACACCATCCGCTAAGTTGAATTCCTTTGAACAATACAGTCATTTCAGTATATTAGACATAAGGTATTAGTGATGTTTGGTTACAACGAGGTTGGTTTGAAGCTGAAACCAACAAGTCCCTCGGAGCAAATACACTTATAATTTAAGGATCAGACAACTGATTGATGTGCTATCAATTGTGTTAGATTCCTTCTGATGAAATGGTTAATTTCTCATACGTCACCTTAGGTTTGGATGTAGTTGGATTATAGCCGTGATGGATTGTACCGGAAATCCAACCATGCCCCTAGAAAGGAAAGGCTAATAACTCACAGACCAGGAATCTGATTGACGCACCGTCTATTGCATTGAAACACCAATGATGAGGAGGTCCTCTGAGATAATTCCACCCGAGAATAGGTGACAGATGAATGTATCGACCAGTAGATCGTGGATAAGAACCTCTTGGAGACGAGCATACAGAGTAAAAAGACTTTGTAGCAGGATGAGACCAGATGACTGCTAGTTTGATTTGATTTTGAGTGACTTGACTTGCCCATTTGGGAGCACTATTGTGTTGGGGTGGCAGACCCATGGTGGAGGAGCACTATTGTGCAGGGGCGGTTGACCCATGTTATGCGACAGAAGGAGTACCTCTGTAGTTTATTAGGGAGAGCACTACTGTGTTGGGGCGACAGACCCATGGAAAGGAGCACCACTATGTTGGGGTGGCTGAACCGCGGTACTCGACATGAGGAGTACCTCACTGGTCTATGGTTAGTGTGTGTCGCCTCAGAGTCACGACTGGATCACTCCACATGAGAGAGGAGGAGCTCTTCAGCAGTTGTGGTTTTGATATCAGTAATGAAAATCCTACTTTGATCTGATTCAATGACATTTGTGTTTTTCCTCATGATTGAGATGAGTTACATGATAACATCAGTATATATATGGGCATATACCTATGTAAAGGATATTTGTTGAGATATCTCTTTGTGGTTTATCCTTTATTGATTTTGTGAGACCGTGATGGTCTTAGTGTCCCTACTGAGTATCATTATACTATCCCCTACATGGGCTACGCCCGCACCTCGTTGTGTTGGTTGAAGACGACGGAATATAGTGATCGTGGTTGAGGCTTGTAGAGTTGGACGGTACGCGAAGGTGGATCTCACGATGAATCTGCACATGGAGGAGACAGACAAGTGCATAGTGCTAAGGAGGACATCTGTACCTACCCATCATGTAGGAACCCGGAGGATGATGTAGGAGCTACTTCACAATTCATCAGTTGTCTTTTATTTTGTAATTTTCTTTTTGTTGTAGTTGTACCATTATGTTGGGATTGTATTTCTGGCCCCTTTGTACTTTCAGCACAATTCTTAAAACGTTACTTAGTGTTTTCATCATCTTAAACTCTGGTTGTGTGTGTGTTACATTTTATAATGGCAATGCCATCCCAGTTTTAATGGAGTAGTGCCTTTGGGGCTAGTCTCCAACCCCTGTCCTATGGAAGGAAAGCTTGGGGTATTCATGATACGGGCCCTGGGGGACGGGTCATGACATGGTTAATGTGTTTTAATTTTTATTATAAAAATAAAAGAGAAGATCATTAGTAATTTTTTTATTTGTATGAGATATAATAAACAAATTGTATTTAGTCCACCACTATTTTATAAAACCCTAATAGCCCTCACCATTGAACTCATAATGTATAGAATTTATTACATTATAGTGGTGAGGACCCATATTCCTATTTACATAGCCCCGACAAGTGTTTTTCACTCTATTTGAAGGTATTTATTGTGGAATGTCTTTTCCCGTTGCAGACATCCAACACATTGATTAGTTGAGTGGACTTCCCAATCCTGAAATCCCGATATTGTATTTAATATACTATTTCTCCAATATTAAACCATTTATAAAAAGGGATACTCCTCATATTGTAATATGGATAAGTAATCCTAAAACCTTTCAAAAGGTCTTATGGTATAAAAGTTTGTTTGCAAATAAGGGTAGGACAAACAAATATTTTTATTGATTTTTTCCTAAATAATGAAACAGATGGTTTGGGAAGACATAACGTTTATTTGAGTGATTTTTATCACTTATTCATGGATTTATTATTATCATTATCACATTATTCTTTATTTTATATGGATATTATGTATTTGATTAACCATGTCTTGATTATATTTAAGCATAATCCAATTTTAATTTAGTTCCATCATGAATGATTGTATAATACATTTATTATGTGATCATGAAAACACGTATATAATGATAATCCATGAAACTAATAAAAAATTAAATGGGAATGATCATGTGCTTTTCAGGTGGTTATTTTAACTAGCAGTTGATAAACTAACCCTAACATAAGGAAGAAACACCATTAACCATTTGGGATTGTGTTTACAGCTTTCCTCCAATCCACCTATGTTTCCCATGAGGTAGGGATCATGTCAACTCCACCTTGAACCGCTGATTATATCATGTGAGTTCCATCCATTACATATTCTATCAAAATCAAATATAGATGTGTGATAAAAGGGAGGTTTAGAAAGAATAAACAATTCTCAAATAGACCCTCCATATTAATTAGGAGATATGGATTGTGAGACAACAAAATTATTATAATTAATAAATTAAATGTAACCCAATATCATACAACAATCTTAGTATATCTTAGAATTAACCACATACATGTAGTGGTTTAAACTATTAACAATACTACAATTCAATTCATTAATCATTATAGTTTAAGATAAATCACACTCAAATCAATTAATTATGATATTTAATTAATGAATACTTTTATCTATAACATTATTTCTGAACTTCCAAGAGATTATCACCCATTGTAATCTTAAAATAATAAATTCATTTAAAATTATACATTCTACATAACATGTACCTTGGAGGAAACCCAATTTATTATAGTTCATAACAACCCAATGCGTAAGAATGAACAATACTTAGATGTTAAATTTAACACACACACACACATGCACAACAAATCACATGTTATGACCCATGATTAATCCTTCAACATGGTCGAAGTCTCAAGGGTTTTAATAATATTATAATAAATTTTTTTAAATCTGTGTAATTCGGATGAGTAACTGATGTGTACATCCTATAGCACGGTGTGTACAATCATTCACTATATATTCAATGTATGTTCCTACGAATACAGAGTGTATATGTACATCAAAAATCCATGGCGTAATATGAATCCAAATACCCACCATATATTCTGGTGTTATACGGCCAATAACCATTGGAACCTCTAGATTAAATCATCTATAATTTTTAAATTAAATTTAAAAAATATGGTTTCTGTAAGGTGAACAAGAAATGAAAGAGGAAGAACATATCACGAAATTTTGATTTCTAGAATGATTAAAATTATTTGAAAATTTAAATTATGAAATAGTAAATCATCAATGAATTATTAAAATTATTATAAACTAAGATTCCACCCCTCTAATACCTCTTCTATCTTCCTAGTGCAGCAAAATCATAGTTGGTCTGACACCAAATGTTAATTTTTATGAGGATAAATGATTATTTTGCGACCAATACGACGATGAATGAAAATCTCCATGGAATAGAATCCATGATTTATATAAAGAAGAATGATGCACAAATCAATTAGATATGATCTTATACATCATATTTATAATTAATTTAATTAATTTCATAAGGAAAATAATACATTGATTTTTGGTATTTTCTACATTTATGATATTTATCATACATAATGAAACTTATAGATTATCTTGTTCCAAAAGAAAATATACAAACTAGAACCCCTCTAGTGGTGATCCATAGATGCTCTGATGGCCTCGACCATCACCACTCGTTCAACAATTGTGAGCATAGAAAAGCGGGTGTCTTGTGTCAGACATTCTTGATCTCATGTTCCACTTAATTGTCACATCATATTTTCAGAAAATCTATTCATCCATAAGGAATATATTTGGAAGAGACATTTGGAGACATATGTATTCCACATCTGATAGGTAATTATTATAAATTTTATTTTCTTCTTAAAAAATATATTTTTGTTCAATAAAGCTTTATTTCCAACATCAATTCTTGACATACCATTCAAAATTTTCATAAACTGTTCTATGTGGTAAATCATTATGTAATGGATAGGACCGCATTATTGAACCTCTTTATCCAATTAAACCATAAGGTGGAACATTATATCAATGAATAATAGTGAAATGAAAATCTATTATTCACATAATATGGTTTCAATATCTGTATTAATGATTAGAAACATAATTGGGTCAACAAATTTATGGCATAAGGTGTTAACCGATATGTATTTTTTTGTTAATGTATGTCTTCAAATTTATGGAAGAATGCAATGGAATGAAATAGGAATCATATAATGTATCAGGAAATTACATTCGCGTGATTTTTTTCTTTATAACATTAAATTATTCATTGAAACCTCATTAATGATATTGTATGAATACCCTTCTAGAAAATTTACACAATTAATGAAAATAAAAAATTCTATTTTCTCTTGTATGCATAGAGTGTAAACTACATGAGGAAGATAATTCTTCCCATTAACATTCAAAGGTGATAAATTATCCCTTATTCCCTTTCCGATCATTTTCAATATATACTTTATTCCATCAATCATTTTTTCATAAACATATTTTATCATGCCAATAACCCTATCAAATACAATTTCTTCAATATCCATGGAATCAACATTTTTTTTTCAAATAAACAATTCTAATAATGTAATTCAATAAAATCTAATCCCTTATTCCAACCTGATTTTTATGGTTTTTAGATAGTACTTTATCAAAAATATATCCAATATCTTTTACAATATTAAATATTTTATCACATGTATTTAGATAGATGGTGTTGTACATTATTCGATTTTACCATAGAATGATACTGTCCTGGATCTTTATTTAGGTCATTGATGAAAAAATATTGATTTTCCTAAAAACATTGTATTTGAGGAATGATTCAACTGAACTAAGTGTGTGCTTAATTCTCAAATGGTATACCCCCACATTCCATTAATGTTGTAGGCTGATAAATTTCAATAATTAGAGATTCCATTTAACATCCCATACTACATGGCCCTCAATGTGAATCATTCACTTCTCCAAGAATCATAACTTTTTAAATATTTATCCCACATCAATTTATTATCCTTACTCAATGGAGAAAATTATCATTTTTATCATTACCACAAATCTTGTTATAGATATATGTAGAGACAACATAATTTAATTGATAATCATCCATAACCATGGTGGAATGTAATGATTTTCATATATGATGGCCCATGCACTATGAATACACCACTGTATAGAAAAATGATTTATTCAATCTATATATAATGTGATATGAAGGGTTCATGGATCATCTCCATATTCAACATACTTAAACTGGAATTTATTATAATAACTAGAATCCATTAGATGATGTAGGTCCCCATTCTTATTTCTTGTATCTCTTTAAAAGGACATTTATCTCAGGGTTTTCTTACATCCATAGATTCTATTAAAATGTAGAATCACAAGAATCTTCCGTATAGATTTAAATGAACATTATTTAATTTTCTTTTATCGATTCACACTACACATGAGGAATTTAATGAGTGAATCATGGCCCTAGTCAAGAAATATGAAAACATTTTAATAGGAATATATTTTTTTAAATATCATTTCTATTGATTGTAAAATTAGTTTATCCTCATATTTTTTACAAGGTAGTCCAATTTCTTTTGGGAGAATATCATTCTAGAGGCAATAAAGTTATGAAACGTTGGTGTATCACTATATAATGTCAACATTATAATTATATAAATTCAATATTGATGAATTTTTTTTGTATTTATTACAATTGGTATACAATCGTATCTTATAATAGCTATTTAACTTCCCAAAAAACATGGAACAATCACGAAGTTCAAGTTCGATTTCCATTTTCATTTTTTCCACGATATCTCGATCATGATTTACATTGGTAATCATATCAAATGCTCTATAAACTACATTATCATCCCAATCATTTTGCACATTTATTTTCCCCACATTTAGTCCAATTTTAATTGATATGAAATATTCTTTGACAACTAAATTGTTCATCTAATAATTTTGGACTATTTTTTCATTACTAAAAAATCACAAATATGGACAAAAGATTTTATAAGGGTCAAATGCATGCTCTATTGAAAACATGGAAAAGTATTTTAATCCAAATTCATTATCTTTTGTGAATCAATTAGTGTGTATCCATTTTCTATTCATATACATCCTATTGGGTACATTAAATATTAATCATATACAATAATTAATTAAATAATCATGTGATATTCATTATAAATGGTGAATGTTATAGATAATACTAATAAAGTAAACCGAACATTTGTTTTTTTCAAATAATTTCTGTATGATTTTTAGAAAATGAGTAATTGAATTTAAGAAAATAATTATTAGAATGTGGTAGGATTAATCACATAAATTTTTCCAAAGCAAGATGTTATAGAGAACATTCATCACCTTCATCTCATATCATAAATAGTTATAATTTCACATCATTATCTCACAATCATCCTCTGTCACTTCTAGGCTTTCACCTATGTTACTTGAAATACTATATGAATAATTCATTTAGGGGATGACTACTTATCAAATTTGGTATTCAAAAAAAATATAAGAAGGATGAATCTCATGAAAAATATTGTGATTATAACTATTTTGGAGATGATATTGATGACGATGATTTTTTTACTCCATTGTGTTCCCCAAAAGGGGAAATCCCTCCTATTTGTGTGAATTTTATGGATTGAAATTAGAGATCTCTATGGGTGGAACGAAAAGGTATTGTTAAAGAATGATCTAATTTAATACGGTTTAATATAAAATTTATATATATTTAATTACATCTATGAGGGATAAACTGATTTCATTTTTGGGAAGTATTAATGATTGTGTTATGATATAAAATATGGTATTTAGAGATTTTAATGGGTAGAACCCAAAGGCATTATTAAATAATGGTCTACGTTTAAATGGGTTAATATCATGTATATATTGTTTTTATAAGTGGTGGGTGGAAATAAATTATGTTATTTTTAAGAAGTATTAATTAGAGGGTTGTGATATAAAATGTGTTTATATTTTTACAATGGAAAAGAAAACTAGCTGAAAAAGTTTACGATCTGGGGTTCTAAAAAAATTAATTCTTTTTGAAAGCGGAAATAGATTTGGTGTAGTAAAAATTTGATCATATTTGATCATTGTACATTTATATACTAGGAAAAAAATGATGAATCAAGATGTTTTTATTATGACAAGCTAAAATTGATAAGTATTTTTTTCTAATTTAAATGGGGAGATTGTTAATAATTAAAATAATTATGAAAGTGCAGTGAAAATTAATATTGAGTTGTGTAGCATAGTGGGGATAAAATGTAATTGAGGAAGGCTCCATATATGAAATTTATGGTTAGGAAAATGAAGAAGGATTATCTTATTCCAGAAATATATGAATGTCTGAAATCAATAAAAAAAATTGATATGTAAATTAACTAACATATCCAGGATGGAAACTATTATAATTTTCATGGAAATTTTATCTCATATTTTGATCAATGTATAAAAAATGGACATATAATATTTTTTTCATTAATGGAGATCTTAAGTGGGGATTACATTAAGAAACGTGATGTCTTTATTTTGGATGAAAATTATATAATGGTTTGTCTATTAATGAAATAATTTAATTTGATAAAGAACCCATTGAAGGTCTGCTATTTATAGTTGGATCAATGACTAAGAAATATTTTATTTTAGTGAGGAAGAGTTTATCACAGCGTCCACAAAGAAAATGAGAAACATCAAAGGATTTTGGTACTCATATATTTTGATGATATAATATTTGAGTATTTGAAAAAACAAAAATTTAATTTTTTGGTACCTCACAAGAGTTACAATATCATGATATATATGATTGGTTAGTTAAACATTTTACTTGGCCTATAGGTGAGTCAAGGATATCATAGGACGTTAATTTCTCATTTTATATATGAAAAATTGGTTCTAAAGTGATTTGTTATAGAATATTACAAACCAATGGCAATACTGACTATTATATAGATGAATATCTAAAAAGTTGATGATCATAAATAGGTAGCTGTAATGGAATATATTTATTGGGATCATATTATAACGCTAAAAATATGATATAAAAATGGGTTTGATATATTTCATGTCACACTGAATGAATTTTTTTACAAGGAAAGAAATATGCTATTAGGGAATATGATACATCACTAAATCTTAAAAAAGTGTATTTTATTCTATTTTATTATAGGGCAGTTCCACTGAAGTTGTTGGGATACATTGAAGTTGGTTGGGAAGCATTACTAGATAACCAATGGAAAGTAGAGTTATCTAAAAACCTGGATTTCATTTGAGCCTTGGTTTCATTCGACACTTGAATCATTTGAGCCTTGCATTTAAGATTTGGAATAATCTGAATCATGATTGTTGTGAAGATTCAAGCATGGATTCGACAAAATAGAGTACTTCAAGTAGGTGGATAACAAATAGTGGTTTGAATTTCACACACTAGTTCTGGATGTATAGTTTTATTAATATGGATTCAGTCACGTTTATCAGAACATCCAAAAAAATGTTGATAAAATTAAATTTTATCACTGATACATAATTACATGTGGATAAAAGGTATCATTATCAATGCTTTTTTAGAACGAATAAATATTTTTTTATCCACTCTAAAAAATTATTGATATATATTGCTTTTATAATCATTTATTACATAAGCACTGATAAATAATTTATAATTTTGAATACAAATAAGATTTTTTTGAATTATATTAAATGAATTTGTTATATATAATAAATATATATTAAATTAGTAAATATAGTAAATATTTTCATTTTTCAAATATATTTATTATTATATTATAAATATTTATGTATAAAATAATTTATTAATAGTTATATAAACAAATTTTTTAAATAACCTATATATCCTTATATATATTTATAAATATATATATATATATAAATTTTATTATTATATATAGTAATTATATTAATTATTTAAATAAATTTATTATAATTTAAAAATTATTAAATATTTATTAATTATCATTTTAATGAAAATATTTATTTTTTAACAAATAATATTGATTTATTTATAATTATTAATAAATAAATTTATATTTTTATTTATTTATAAATATCATTTTTCAAATATATTTTTTTCATTATTAACATATATTTAATCTTCAGTACAATCATGTAAAAAATAAGTTATATTTTCTAATAAAAAAATGAGTACACATTATAAATATTGAAAAAAGGATGAGATTTATTATTTATAACTTAATTATTAGTTTTTTTGTATATATATAGTAATAATGATGGTTAAATATTGAAAATATTATCAAAAATATTAAATTAATATATATATATATATATATATATATTCAAAATTGATTAAATTAATAAATGTCTAAAAAATAAATATTAAAAATTAAACAAAATAAAAATGAATTGAAACCAAGATCTAATAAAATAAATAAATCAATCAATAAAATTTATCATGAATAAATAAATTATATTTAAAATATATCACGTTATAATAAAATTCTAAATTGTATACAATAATTGGAATAAATTACTTAAATATTAGGTAAATATGTGTCTATATATTGTAGAGACCCAAAGCTTGACGTACATGGACATTACATTAATTTAACAGAATAATTAATACATAACAAAAACATACACCCAAGGACCGTAATAGTTTAGTGTCTTCGGAAACTCGAAATATAATCTTCTAATCGTGATGAAAGATCTTCAACCTCACCCATAATGATCTTCCCCCGTTTTTTTCTTACCTAAAACCATTCTTTATATCATGTGGAAAAGAAAACATAAAAGGGGTGATCTCAAATGCTCATTAAGGGTAAGCATAGAGAACAAAAAACAATACTTAGACATTTGAATGTAATAAAAACATGAGTATAAAATCTAAACATCAAAATATTGAGCAATGACATAAAACATGGCAGTACGTAAGGTATAGATCAGGACGAAACATTAATCATGATAAATTAGAATGGTAATAAAACATATAATTGTGTTAACCATTAAGCACATGATATGATTTCCATAGTAGCCAAGTCATTGCTGCCAAGACTATCTTAGTGGACAAAGTCCCTTTCTGAATCGAGTTCACTCCTCATTCCAGTCCTGTATTACTGAACCTGTTTAACATATCGTTCTAGCCATGTCTATCTCATGAGATATAAATAATTACCCAATGCATTGGAGGAAGAAATAATTCATACCCATCTCATATTGAAACCATTCATTCATGTGCCTCAATATAAACAAAATCAATCATCATAACCCAACAATAAAATGGGTTTCATAAACATCATTCCATCATAACATAATCCATACAAACAAATTCAATATCATTTCATAATTAGAAAAGTGAAACCTTGTAAATCATAGAGACATGATACTTGAAACATACACATGTGAAATAATGTCATCTTAGATGAAAATGGTTTTGATAAAACCCGTGAAATGAATTCTTGAGGAAAATATCGTTTTTCTTCAAAATCATTTTCTTTTCACAAAATTTCATGCAATTTTAAAATAAAATGATTTAGTTCAAAATATTCAAGAAATATTTTGGTGTAATCTTCAATAAAATATGGCTTTATAAAACCGTAAAAATCCTTTCATGCCGTATACGTTGAAAAAACATTAATCTCATAGTTTTGTCGGAAAAGTCAAAAATTACCTTGTAGGGTAAATAAAGGAAAAATTCTATCCATACCATGGGGTAAAAGTCAAAATAGGTAAAAATGACTATAAACATACATGAATACATTTTTATAAAACATGGACATGGAAGATAGAAATAACCCCAGTAAATACATACGAATAAGCAATCTCGGATAGAAATGAGATTTGCAAAACTATCCCTTACCTTAGGTCTGATCTGCTTTGTACGTATCTGAACCTCCTGTATAATGATTTAAAAAATGTCATTGACTTATTACAGAATCATATTCTGTAGAGACCCGAATCTTGACGTATATTGACATTACATTACATTTGCGGAATACTTAGTATATAACAAAAACACATACACACAAGGATTGTAATAGTTTAGTGTCTTTGGAATCTCGGAATATAATCTTCTAATCCTGGTGAAAGATCTTCAACATATCCCATAAATATCTTCCTTTTTTTATACCTAAAACTTTTCTGTATATCCTTGGGAAAAGAAAACATAAAAGGGTGAGCTCAAATGCACAGTAATGGTATAAAAAAATATCAATCACATTATATACATAAGTACATTACTTTTGGAAATCATAACCTGGGATAACACAAGGTAGTGAAATGTAATCACAGTAATCATAACATTAAACATTAAAATTTGTGGCATACACAGATAATCATAGAGAATCATTTCTTATTAGTCAAGACTCATTTCCAATACTATCTTAGTGGACAAAGTCCCTTTCTGAACCGAGTCACCATCGTTTCAGTCCTGTTTCACTGAACCGGTATAACCTACCATTCCAGCCATGTCTATCTCATGAGATATAAAATCATTACCCAATGCATTGGAGTGAGATATAGGTCCCACCCATCTCATAATGATACCATTCTAATGTGTTCCACAAAATCATAAATCATACATCATTGCATAACCCATGTAGTAAAAATGGGATTCTTAAACAACATGACATCATAAAACAATTCATATAAGATAATGGAATTCATAAAAATATTTGCATCATAAAATAATCAAATCCATGTAATAATAGGGATAGAAACAGAACCCTATATTATATTAGATGGGAAATAATTTTGATAAAACACTTGAACTCCATTCTTAAGGAAAATATCCATTCTACTTTGAAAATACTTTTACTTTCTTAACATGCCATAAAATTCTAAAATAAAATAAGTTGATTAAAAATAAACATTAAAACATGTAATGGAAGATTCTTGGAAATAATTTTTTAAAAATCCATTCATGCCGTATAAGTAAAAAAACATTCTTCGTACTTTTTTCAGAAAAGTCAAAAAGTACCTCGTACGAAAAATGAAAAAAGATTCATTTCATATCATTTACTAAAAACTCACCAAAGGGTAAATTTTGATTTAAACAATTTTAGGTTGATGTAAATAATATTACATATCTAGGAAACATGGATGTGGATGATAAAATACACCCCAGTAAATTTCAAAGTATAAACAATCTCAGACAAAAATTGAGATTGTGATATTTCCCTTACCTTAGGTCTGATTTGCTTCGTTACTGTCCGAACCTCCTTTATAATGATTTAAATAATGTAATTGACTTATTACAGAATCATATTCATTGTTATGATATCATATATGGTTCACTTATGACTTTATATTACCCTTTCTTTTGTAAATTCCATTTTAAAGAGCGTTTTGGGTAAAATTATTTCATTTGTCGTCCGTGTTTTGACTTGTAATTATTCATATGATTACTTAGATCATGATTAATTAATTACAGAATATAAAACATGATTTATATATATATATATATCCATAATATACATATATATAATAAATCAGTAAATGGAAAGAAATACACCGTTCATGGAGACGGTAGGCCGTACGTACGCATGAACGTTGTTTTCGTTTCCTTATTGAGTTGAACCGATTTAAGTAGATGACATACATATATATAAATATAAATATAGTATCATTATTATGTCATATATTTCATTATTACTTATTATATATACTTTATAATCATTCATGAATGGTTAAAGTGGAGAATGAATTTCATCGAGTCATGGAGACAGTAGTCCGTACGTACGCACGAGTGATGATATCGTTCTCATGATCGTGGGACTGTATTGGAGTGTATGTATACTATTTCAGAATCAATATCAATTTAAAATAATAATATATAGTTATTATTTACACCATTATACCCATCCAAGTAAGGTGGTGGTGGAAAATAGATTTTACCACGGTGTGTAGACGGTATTCCGTACGTACGCACGCGCGGTGATTTCGTTTTCCAAAGGATGGATAGATGGTGAAATAGGATTGTTTCATACTTATAATAACATATCAGTATATTAGTGATACTGATGTTATTACTTCATAATGAAACAACCTAGGAAGAATAAGTTGAAGAAGAAATAAAGTTGAAAGAATCGGTAACGGAAATTACCTCTTCTTTGAAGCGCCTCTTTGAGATCTCCTCTTAGGGAACTAAAATTGGACTTTGAGGAAGACCAGAACCTCTAGGATGTATAGGGAAGTGGAGAAGAGAATTTGGCAGGGGTTGGCCGAGCTTTATTGCTCAAATTGGTGTGAAGAGGAGAGGGAGGATGTGCCCTTTTATAAGGGAGGAGAGGGGAACCTTTGGAATAACTAAAAATATTATTTTATTATAAAGTCAAGTTCGGTTTTAAATAGCTCCAAATTGATTTATTTCTAGGATAAGGCGGGGATGGGTCAAAATCCTCTCATCCAATATAATTTAGACAATTTTATGTTCCAATTTTATCCTTATCATTTAGATTTAACATTAAGTTAAAAAAATTTACTTTTATCGTGTCTTCTTGTGTTCTTATACTTTAAGGTTAATAAACATACAATAAGAAGCCAAAAGAACCCCAAGTTTTTTATTATTAATATATATAACCTTATATAAGTCATTTGGCTGATCATTAGATTTTTAGTAATAAAATAACAATTAATAGTGTAATATTTGTTTTAAAAACTAATTTATGTCAATTTTGACACTATTTGGTACATGATTTTTATGAAATTTATAACAGAATGATATGTTGAAAAAAAGTTACCTATATCAACAATAACATGTCATATTAAGATAGAAAATTAATTTATGTCATAAAAAGTCTCAAATTAAATTTATTTGGGTATTTATAACATCAATTATGTCAATATTTCATTAATAAGATAATTACTGCATCATCTTTATGTAATAATAAATGATACTTATTTAATCCCTAAAAATTCTAAATAAATTCCTATGATGTAGATAATTGTATTGGATTTCATGAGACTATTAAGGTTCTAATTTTCATGAATTTTATTACTAAATTAAAATTATTATACTTATAAGATTTAAGAAAGTGACATGTTGTCACATTCTTTGGTTTTAATAATAATTAAATTATTTTCAGGGAAAAAAGTCCATAAAATGAATCTAATTAGACCCTTAGGTTATATGGGTCTCCATTTAGCCATCAAATATGATTTTTCTAAGTGTTATGGTAATTTTATAATCTTATATTTACCCTTAATTACCCGATTTACCATTAACTATAGTAAATAAAATTTACCGTAGTTACTATTCACAATGCCCAAAAATAAAAAGTATCTTATTAACATATTTTGGACCCACTTATTCCAAATATGGAATCCATTTTTCCAAATTCAATACAAAAAAGATGCATAAATTAAATTAAAATTAATCTTGTTGTCGAAAGAAAACATGTTTTTCTTTAAAACATTGCAAAAAATTGGGTTGTTTTAACCTACGAATTCAAGGTAAAATAAATTCCAATGACATAAATTATATTAAATTGTAAAAATATAGTCTATTTATACTTTAAAACCTTTAAATATTATAATTTAACCACATAATATATTACGATGAAAAAAGTTGTTTTTAATTAAAATATAGCGTGTTTTTACTATTCATTAAAACATGAAAGTTATCGGAAAAATAACAAAAATTTATCTAATGTAAATTTTTATATCCTGATTCAAAATAAGAATTTTATTTTGTCAAATTGAACATATAAACATGTCAAAAACTAGATTTAAAGTGGGTGCACCATTAAAAGGCGGCAAAACCGCATTTTTTGAAAAATACATATTTTACCCGAAAAATTTATTTTCTTCATATACCATGTTCTAGAAAATGTGTAAGATGAATAATAATGTTATAAAATTCAAAATTTATTTAATAGTATTCATAACGGCTAGTTCATGATAATATTACAATAATATATCATTCTTTATTAAAACCTGGTATTGCGTACAACACACGCTATCGAGGAAGGTCGCGATTGCGTGTAATGCAAGCCATGTTAGGGTTGTGTGTTGTGAAATAATCCTTAGTTGTTTAGTATAACAGAATCCAACCATATTTCATTTATAAATTGAATATATATATATATACTCAATGTTGCGTAGAATAACTATTATCAAAATTGTGTGTAACACGATCCAAGAATAGTGTTGCGTATACTGCAAGCTAATACGGTGTTGCGTATAGCGCAAGGTAATCTTGGTGTAGAATACAACACAAGACATTAATGAAATTAAAAGAATATTTTTCAAAAAATCTTGGGGTGTTACATATTCATTTTTAGGATATCATATATGTTTCACTTATGATTTTATATTACCCGTTTTTTTGTAAATTCCATGTTAAAGAAGCATTTTGGGTAAAATCATTTCATTTATCGTATGTGTTTAGACATGTCATTCTTGATATTATTACTTATATCCTGATTTACATAATTCCAGAATTTAAAACATGATTTATATATAATATATAAATATCATATACTTATATATATTATAGATCGATAAAAGGAATAAAATACACCGTTCATGGAGACGGTAGGCCGTACGTATGCATGAACGTTGTTTTAGTTTCCTTATTGAATTGAATGAAACAAAATAGATGACATATATATATATATATATTCATAAATCCAGTAGCATTATTATTTAATATATTTCATTATTATTCATTATATATAAACATTATGATCATTCATGAATGGTTAACATGGAGAATGAGTCTCATCGCGTCTTGGAGACGGTAGTCCGTACGTACGCACGAGAAATGATATCGTTCCCATAATTATTGAATAGAATTGGAGTGATGGTATAATATATCAGAATTATTATGATGTTATAATAACCATATATAGTTATTTTTTACACCATTATACCCATCAATGTATGGTGTTAGTGGAAAAACAGATTTCACCATGGCGTGGAGACAATATTCTGTACGTACGCACGCGTGGTGATTTCGTTTTTCGTAGGATGGATAAGTGGTGAAATAGAGTTTTTTCATACATATAATAACATATCAGTATATGAGTTATACTGATGTTATTACTTCATAATGAAACAACTAATGAAGAAGATGTGGAATATGAAATAATGATGAAAGAATCGGTAACGGACATTACCTCTTCTTTGAAGCGCCTCTTTGAGACCTCCTCTTAAGGAACTAAAATTGGTCTTTCAAGAAAATAATAAACTCTAGTATGTTTCAATGGAAGTTGAGAGGTGAATTTTGCATGGGTTGGCCGATATTTAAGGCTCAAAGTGGTGTGAGGAAGAGACGGAGGAGGTGCCCTTTTTATAGGGAAGAGAGGGGCATCTAAAAGAAAACCTACATATATTATTTTATTATAAAGTCATATTTAGTTTTTAATAGCTCCAAATTGATTTATTTCGAATCTAATCTTGGTATGGGTCTAAATAATCTCAACTAAATGAATTTAGAAAAGTTTAGGATTCTATTTTAACCTTATCATTTAGATTTAACTTTATGTTAAATAATTTTACTTTTACCGCGTCTTCTTGTTTTCTTACACAATAAGGTTAATAAACATAATATAACAAGCCAAACGAACCCCATCTTTATTATTATTAATATATATAACCTTATCTAAGTCATATGGTCGATCCTTTGAATTTTAGGAATAAAATAACAATTAATAATATAATATTTGTTTTAAAAACTATTTTATGTCAATTTTGACACTATTTGGTAATTGATTTTTGTGAAACTCATAAAAGAATTATTAGTTCTGAAAAGGATAATCAAATAAATAATAACATGTCATATTAATCTATAAAATTATTTTAATTCATATAAAGTCTCAAATTACATTTATTTGGGTATTTATAACATCAATTATATCAATATTTCATTAATAAGATAATTATTACATCATCATTGTGTCATAAATAAATTAAATTATTTAATGTCTAAAATTTTTAAATAAAATACCATTTTGAAGGAAATGGATTTAGATTTCTAATGAATATTTATAGTCAAATTTATCTTATGTATAACCCTATATTAAAAATGATTTACATATAAAACATTGATTTTAAATATTTTAACTCTTTTTATTTAATATTATATGTCCTAATCTAATCCATGTGGGCCTAAATGGTCATATTTTATTCCTAAGGTTGTTTTTGGTTGAATTAAAACTATCCAATATAATTAGGACACGTGTTAGGGTAATAATAATATCATTTTTTCCCTTAATTATCCTATTTACTTTTAACCGTGGAAAATAAAGGTATAAAGTTACTATTCACTAAAAATTATTTTCCTCTCATTGAACCACATTTTAGTCCTTGATATTAACCGTGTCTACCAGGTTTTTTAAATTCAACTCACAGAATCAGTAAAATTGAATTTATATTAAAAAAAGTCTATTTTTTGACTACTATTAAGTGGTTTCACTATTTATCGAAAATTGAAGTTTTTCAGAAAATACCAAAAATACAGCCTAAGAATTATTTGATATTCCGAATTAAAAATTGATCTCTATTTTTTCAAATTCATAACATATACATGGCATTAATTATTTTTAAATTTAATTCATGTTATCAAAACAAATAGCGTGTTTTTAAGAAACAAAAACAATCAAAAGATTGATACTTGTTGATATCCAATTTCAAAGTGAAATTAATTCCAATGAACGACATTGGATTAAATGGTAAAAATATATTCTAATTACACTTTAAAAACAATTCAAAATATAATCTCAGCATATATATTATTGCGATGAAAAAAGTTGTTTTTAATTAAAATATAGCGTGTTTTTACTATTCATTAAAATATGAAAGTTATCAGAATAATATGAAATATTTATCCAAAGTAAATTTTTATATTCTGATTCAAAAAAAGAATTTTATTTTGTCAAATTGAACTTATAGACATGTCAAAAACAAGATTTAATATGGGTGCACCATCAAAAGGGGGCAAAACTATATTTTTTGAAAATACTTATTTTACTCGAAAAAATGATTTTGTTCTCATACCATGTTCTAGAAAATGTGTAAGATGAATAATAATGTTATAAAATTAAACAGTTAGTTGATACTATTCATAACGGCTATTTTATAATAATATTATAACCATATATCATTGTTTAGTGAAACCAAGTATTGCGTACAACACATGCTATCGAGGAAGGTCGTGATTGTGTGTAAGGAAAGCCAAGTCAGGGTTGCGTGTGGTGCACGAATCCTTTGTGGTTGCAAATAGAAAAATAAATAGAATATATACATATATATATATATATATACTCAAAGTTTCGTAGAATAACTACTATCAATCAAACATGAAATTGTGTGTAACACGATCCAAGATTAGTGTTGCGTATACTGCAAGCTAATACGATGTTGCGTATAGCGCAAGATAATCTTGGTGTAGCGTACAACAAAAGATATGAATGAAATTAAAAAGAATATATCGAATAAAATCTCGGGTTGTTACATATATGATTTAATTCAGTATGTTAATATTTGTATCTATGAATTGTATATAAATATACATTAATTATATATATATGAAATCAATATAACAATTGTATTATCTATGATAAATTGAAATATCAAACAACATTTATTTATTTCCATAACTTGATGGAATTAGTGAGAATTTTATATTCCTGTTAATTTTTAATAATAAAACATTATTCACTAAATATATTTGTATTTAATATTATATCCAAAATAGTTTGTATTATATAAATTATATTTACATGCATTCATATATATTTCTTTTTATTTAATATATACTATATGTAAATGTTGTCAATATTTAATTAAATAATAAAATCTATATTGTGTATCTTAATTATTTTTTAAAAAAATTCATTTTACATATATCTATTTATTTCATATATAATATTTATTAGTTTGTATTGAAAATTTTATTAAATCAACAATTTTTTTTGAAATAAAATTTTATAAAACATAAGGATTATAAGATAGGTTCATACATGGGATCATTTACCTCATCATGATGTCCCATGTTTTTTTCTAATCTAAATTATATTTATTCTTTCTTATTATCGTAAGGATCTTTAATAAAAACCATAACCATGTTTGTGGGTATGACGACTAGTTTAACTATTTACCAATTTTCAAACATGTTGGAGTATACATAAAATGTATGTTTCATCTGAGTTAGGATCATTTGATCATGTCTCCTCATTCATAGCAACCCAATCAGCATGACCATTTTTTCATCCACAACCTTTTCGATGATTACCATATTTCCATGATTTAGCTTATTTCCAAGTTCCCTCCAGCTTGTACTCTTCAACATTTTAGTTGTTCTTATACATCAGAGTAATCTATCTATAAATTTATTCCAAATGAATGATATTTTATAACATTTATGGATTTTCTAGTGAGGTAACATCTACCACCTTATCCCCCTGAGGGTTTTTAACAACATCAATGTCTATAGATTCATGCACTAAATTCTCATTGTGAAAGTCATGTAAATTAAAATAATATTAAGTAAAATTTTTCCTGGAATTTTTTATTCACCTAAAACCTTGGGTTAATATTCAATCATGTACTTTGACAAATGTGATTCAATTGTATGGTCGTTTTTTGTCAATTAATTCATTTCAAGTGTAGGTTGACTCTCTTATTTAGATAGATTCTTATAATTGATATTCAATGATCCCCTATTTGGATATGTTTACAAAATATGTGATTCATAAATGTTTAATATAACTTTTAATAAGCATTGTATAATCATATGTTCCTGAACAACTTGTCGATCAGATAATTGTTTCACTACATATTCACCCACGAATTGAGTATCAATTTTCGCGTAATAATTTTCTATGATTTACCTTGTCATAGCTGACATTTGTTTAAATTGCATATTTTAGATTGGCCGAAATGTATTTTCTACCACAAGATCCCAAATAGGATAAGAAACTATAGATTCCATGATATTTTTATTCATGTTGTCTCTAAAATAAGAAACACCAAAAATTTCATTGCAAATTCCATTTCAGCCCAAATTTTCATCACCAACATAACCATTCTCCTTAATGTGTTTAGAAAAATCTATAATAGGTGAAACAAAATATCTATTTGAAGGTAGTGTCATGGTGGAAAAAGAAGGGTTGATGTGAGAATCCTTATGGGAATAAAAATCCATAAATCATTCTTCATCATGATCATCCCAAGACCTACTCTTCCACGCAACCACCTCAGAAGTCCCATCATTAACTAATTCACTATTATTAGTAATCATTTTTCAAAATCGTCATCTATAGTATCATCAAAAATATGAGTAGTGTTAGAATTGGTGTCCTAGAACCAAATATTTGAACTTTTCATACATGAATATTATTTGTTTTTAATATTAAATTAAATATCATATTACATATTTTTCATTGTTCTACATTACCGTAATGTTATAATTTCCTAGTATATCTATTCGATTAATAAGTTCATAGTATTTCCCTACTATGAGGAGAAAATTGAAATGATATTATTTTATTTGTAATAAAATTCTATGGTTTCATAACAAAATATGATGTGACACATAGTATATATAACATCACGTGTGAGTACTAGTAAGATGATTATACTTCTCCCTATGGCATTCTATCTTAATAATATCCAGGAAGGGAGATTATGATAATTGACTACATTTATAATTATTCATGTTTTGGTTACATAGAATATTCCTATTTTTTAGTGTCCTTAATGATTCGTCGACTTTTTTATTATCACACATGAATGTCACAGAGCGGGTGAATTGATTTTCTAACGAAAACCATCACACCCTATGCATTTAGAATGCAGTGTATGTTGTTTTTGTCAGGAATGACATGTTATTAATGAATATATTATTTAAATAATTGTCCCTTGAAAAATAATGGATGGTTATTTTTGGGACTTGTGATTGAAATAGAATTTTCACCCTAAATTCTATATCCATAGTGTAACTACATGTTTTTAGGTAGTCAATGAATGGTGTATAAAACATATTGATTGTTCACACCATAATGAAACCTTCTGGATGAGATTATGTGACAATGGTATTAAATTACACGGTGATTATTCATATTTATTTTTCATTATTGTGACATCATATTCATTCTGTAAGGTGACATGAATTGTTACTAGATAGTAATTTTGGTCTTTAGTAAATCTCTTCAAATTTGAACAATATTAAATCCTCAAGGGCCACACACTATGTGTTCCCAGTTTCCTGGATTAAAATTTATATGAATTTAATTAATGGAATAAATATTACATTCATGACTGAGGAATAATTTTATAATTGGTATATTGATCACATAAATTAATAAAAAAATTTATTCATTAGACTATGAATTTAATATATATATATATATAATTTAATATTTATTAATATTTACTAACTAGTAATTGAATATAATATTTTTTAATAGAATAAAATATTTATTTGGGTGATCAATAAATAAAATTGGATTTTGAATGGACTAAGACCAAATTCGATGATAAAATAATTATTTACGAGTAAATAGTTATTATTAATCCATTTTGTGAAAGTTGGCACACCACATAATAATTTTACTTTTATTATTATTAAGTTCCATGGGATTTCAATACAGGTTATTTTTTTAATTTATGCATATATGGTATTTTTTTACTTAAACCCATGCTCTAAAAATAAACGGTTATGTCTATTTTGTGATTTATTCAAAACCAATTCAATGATTTGGAATATATAATTTTGGCACACAATGAATTGTCTCTCAAATCATCTACCTCTCTCCATATAAAAAATGTGAAACACAAGGGAGAATTTCTTCAAAACCAAATAATGAGAAATCTCTAATTAACATCAATAATGAATTGATTCATCATGCTAGAACCCATAGAATGTGTGTAGTTGTCCGGAGCCCATTGAATCTCATGCCTGTCACTCTAGAAGAATTCTCCATTTGGATCCCCACAATCACAAAATAGAAAATATGGATGGGCCTTTGTGGATGATCAACAATGACTATAGAATAATTTTCCTAACCCTAGGTATTTATTTTCAGACATTTAATAAATAATTTACAAAATTGACTTGCCATATCTTATCTCTTTTTTTGGGAAACGATTATTAAAAAAAATTAACTATCACCCACCAACGCATCCTTCAGTTATGGTGAGAACTAACATTTGGTATCATATCACTAACATTTAAATTTAAAATTATTTATTTTAATTTTGATCTATGTACAATTTTGGTTAGATTTAAATTCTTCATACTCATTCAGTATTACTATTTCAATTAACATTTTGTCTACATATTAATCATTTTATTTCGGTGTTTCATTATATTTATCAGATTACAAAAAATGAATAATTATTGGAGATGTCATCGAGATGATCCAAATAATTATCCATTAAAACTTCTTTACATGACATACAACTAGAAAACACATTGTATTCCTAGGTGAAATGTATATATATTTGTCGAGTATTTAATTACACCCAATGGATTTAATGCACACATTATTTTGAATGACCCAACTAGGAAAACATAAAAATCCTATTGATAGTGTGTAATTATAATATATAGACCTATTTTCCTAGATGTGTCAACCAACATAATCTCCATGCATGTGACATGGATATATGTACATCTGGATTCCATTGTGTTTAGTTATATGTACAAGCCACGTAGTCTTCAATTAATGGAATAAAGTAAATGGAATTAAAATTTCTATTGTATAATTAAAACATTATTTTATTTATTATCACACTATTTGTATTTTATACAAATTAATAATTGGTTTACTGAATTTTTAATGTTTCAATAAATTTATAGTAATTAATAAGTCATGATTGATTTTGCGGTTTATTTTCCATCAATACAATTAATTATGGGTTTCTCCAATTAAGATTAAATTATCTATAATATAAAATGGAATTAATTAATTATTAAAATTAATGATGTAATGAAAATTTTATTGCTATAAATAACAAATTAATGAAAAAAATTAATTAAATCTATTTACTTTTGTGTATTAATTGAATTTGTGACAATTCATGAGCTTGAATATGTCCTATATGTGTGTGGTAATTTATTTAATTAAATTTATTATATGGATTTACATTTTTTTTATATTTAATTAAATGATGGATTCTAATTCTTCCGTCACTCCATTATTATGTAGGACCAGTGTGTCCAATGATATTTGTGTAATTCCATTTTACCAATATTTTAGTTCCTCTCACATGCATGGGAGGAATAAATATTTTTAATTAATGGATCATCACATGGTGTGTCGAGACAGTCCAAGAATGATCTAGAATGAAGACGTATCTGTGAAACCTATGTTGATATGTATAAAGATGATGCTCATTCTTAATTTCACATAAGGAGTTATTTCCCGTAGGTCATAATATGATTTAATTTCCTCTCATTAAATAAACAATAATATAAGCTCATGATATGATCATTTCATTAAATTGTAATGTTTTTAAAATTAATTATAATTATATATATTGATACAAGACTGAAATCACATGAATGAATGAATTAATTTGGAAAAGATGGAATTTAAATAATATTTATTATCCATAAATATTTTTTCCAAACATGGTTAATAAATTTATTAAACTCCACTAATATATTAATAATACATGTAAATGATAAAATAGGATAAAAATTAAGCCATAGTAAAATAAAATAATTCATTCTATTATAATGTCATAATAAGACTTCTGTTTCATGATTTCGAACAAAAGTTTATCGAATAATGATTTTGAGTAACCTAGGATTTGACAACTACATTTTTATGTTAATGACATATTATAGTTTTAGAATGACTTAACAATTTTACATAAAGATGAGTATTCCTTTCTAGACAAGGGATAATTGGGATTCAAGTGTTGTTAAAATCCTTGACAACCTTTCTATATTGCGGTGTCCACTCTCTGGATTTAGGACCACCGAGCTCACTGTTGGAAAAACATTCCTACCCCAATACATTAAAAATATCATTATGATCCCTTTTGGGGTTATGAAATGTGGAATATAGATCCTTTCCACTAAAATTTTTTAGAAACTAAAAATTCCATGTTCAATAAAGAGGGATAATGTGATGTGATAAAATAGTGGGAGATTTAGTATAATAAATTATTTATTTCCTACAATATATGTAATCGAGAACTGTACTAATAATATTAAAATTTAATTTTGGAATAAAATTAAAATCTCACTCTCCTTATGATCAATATTGGATAATTAATATATACTCACTCTCAGTAACATCTAGAATTGTATAGAAACCTTCATGTTTTTCAAAGCCACAAACATTTATAGTTTGTGTTAGAATCCTTCAGGCCTGATCATTATACTCAAGAGGCGATTGATGAAAAGATCCCAGTGAATGAAAATCATATGAACAATTCAATATGCAGACATTGATTTTTTAATTCATCTATGTCATGTGAACTCATGATTTTTTACAAAAACATAGATGTGTATATAATGGTTGATCAACTATATGGTCATTACCAAGAGAGATCTAGAAATTAATTGTTAGTGATTTCCAAATAACTCATTATGATTATTCTTGTAGAGGTTTCCCCAGAAGGGCCTCACATAGTCAAAATGATTGGCTTTATTGTGATCCTATCAGTTGTATTGGTAAAACACTCAAATGGACTAGGAACTAATCTCATATTGAAATCAAGCCGTCATAGAGTCTCTTTTTTTTATTGAATTTTAAAATAAAAAAATAGAATTATGTGCCAGATTTTCTTATACTCGTTCCTTAATTAGAAAATGATAATAATTGTGAATACTCATCAAACCATATATTGATCTAAGAGAAAAATAAGGAAAATAGACTTAAGAACAATGAATCTTCACACCCTTCCAAAAATAAGAATGTAAAGGGTGAATAAATGTAATATTATGCTGTGTGTATCTCATCTGGTGACAAGTGAAAAGGGAAGACAAACTGCACTGAGCTAAAGAACAAAGGGGATGCTTTAGGTGAATTTGTTATCAAGTTCAATTTATATATTTTTCAAAAAATTATGTTATAGATAAATAACATGGTTATCACATATTTATTCAGATACATGAAATAACTAGATTCATAAAAATTGAGTAAGGCAGGGTAGATCCATGAGTAGCCAATATAGATAATGATTTTGTGCTGTTATTAGGGACTACCACCTCACATTTCCGACTAAAATATTCACGGTTTTATAGTTTTATTATTATTTTCCTTTATTTACCAAATAATCTTATTTCTATATCTATAATCGATATATATGAATTTATATGAAAATTTTGAAATGAATACCTCTTCTATTGGAGATAAATTTTTTTATGACAAGTAAAAGTTACATAACAGTAATTATTTGTTGGATAAAAGAAATAAGTAATGGAAATCACATGATTCATACCATTCCCAACATTGGAATCACCAACGAGCTCATGTAATTGAAAAACACTTGACCAAATTATAGAAAAATGGATATTTAGAATCATTAAAATTAAAACCAATTGGTGTATATCACATACGTTTATAATAATTAATGACCAATTGCCGATTAACTAGGATATGTGAATGGTATACATAGATTGTTGAATATGTGATTCATATTATTGTAGGCCATTTCCTTTTGAACTAAGGGATGGGTTCCAATAATTCACTTCAATTACTAATTATTTCATTATATATGGATATATTTACATATTGTGGTATATGTCATATTCTTTTGATAAATTCAAATAATAAATGAATGATTTTGGAAAAAATATTTTTAAAATGATTGAGAAACATTTTTCAGACCATGCTGGAAAATATCTTAATCAATAAATCCTAAAATAAATAAAATAGTTTGGGATTCTATCCCATCTTAACCCTCCTTACAGGCCTTAGTGGAATAGTGTATGTGGATGGAGTAACCTTACCTTGTTGGAAATGATTATATCAATGATGAGTGATGAAATTCATCCATATTACTTCATAGGATATGAGCTACCATCGGTGGAAGACATACTAAACCAATTACCAACATAATTGATAAATCAAATTCCTTGTGAGTTTTCTATATGAAAAAAACCAATGTTATTGAATATAAATTTTTGGGGAATTGAAGTTATTTTAATTTCCCTTATGTTTTCAATAATACACAATAAGGTGCAATTTGAAAATTTATATGATAACCCAATGAAAAATGGGATATTAACTATACAAACTTCTAAAAAATAGTTATACAATAAATACGTTCTATATTTCGTATGAGAGAGAACATATCTAAAAGATATAGAGGGACCAAGATAATAATTGACGAATTATTGGCTCAAGGAACACAATAGTAGGCACATAAATAAGTTCCCATTTCCCCATGGAAGATGAAACAAATGAAAAGACAATGGAAATGCACAGGAGTACATTAGAGGTTAGGGAACCATAATTATCTAGTTTTATTGTAATAAAGATTGATAAATCATTATTCGCTATTAATAATGATCATCTATCTTATAAGGATGATGTATGTGGAAGATATATCTCCATCTGGAATGAATTGATGACTTCAAAATTGTATTCTATTTACTACAGAAATGTACAATTTCTGGTATATCTACTAGTTGAAAAAACATTTTCTAGGGTACAAATAGGTATTCATGAAAAAACTAGCCATGGATGGATCATTTTGTACCAATAAATCATGACTGGATTCTAGACGTTTTAAACAACATCAAGGTATTAACTATGATAAAAAAATGTCTAGTTTTAATGACTAAAACCATCAAAATTTTAAATTCCATTTGTAGTATACCATGACTATGAGACATTTTATATCGATGAAAATTACCATTTCTTAATGGGATACTTTAGTATGATTTCTTCATGACGCAACATGACCTATTTGTGACTCCAATGGATGCTAATAATATTTTAGTGTTGCAAAAAATATATTTATGGTTCAACAAAGTAATCCAATCATCGAAAATTCATTTTGATGAATCCATAATGGAATATTCTTTTATAAATAATTAAGGTAATCCTTATGTCAAGAAAATTTTTACTGGAACTGATGTCGATCTGTAAATAGTATATATTGACGAAATTTTATTTATTTAAAAATGAAATAATTGTCTTACAATATGTTAAGGAATATTGAAAAAATTATTTACAGAGAAACCATTGATAATTATGGATATATTTTTTGGATAAATATCCATTATGATAGATCAAATAGTTATCTCTCTCTATGTAAAAGTACATACATTGAAATGCTACTTATGAAATTAGTTATGAAATAATCTGTAACGGGATTGTTGTCTCCATCACATGGATTTCATCATTCCAAGATAATTTGTCATCATACCAATGTAGAATGAAATTAAATGGAAAGGATTACATATAAAACGGTGATTGGGTCAATAATGTATGTTATCATATGCTGAGGGATTTTTCACAGAGAGGTGAATTTGTAGTGAGTATTATTTATACATAAGATAACATGGTGTACCCCTTTACTAATTCATTAACTCAAAAAAACATGATTCTATTGTGAGGATTTTTAGACCCAAAGGCATTGGAAGAGGACTCCAGTCCAAGTGGGAGTTTGTTTGAATTATTTTCCTATAACCAACTATTTTTACTTTTATTTAATTATTATTGGATTTATTAAATATTAAATTCTACAACATATTATATATTGTTCTTTTTTGTCATGAATAAAATGTAATAATGGCCTAGAAAATTTCATACATTATAATGGTCATGATATTTTTATGATATGATGAGAACCTTGATGTGCTATGAAAATATTCTTAATAATGTTTTGTGGTTGGATAACATACTATAATGACACACAATGTATATAAACCATTAGGTGTTATTACTTTTAAGCACATGATATTTTTTCTCATGTTGATCATAAAGGGTAATTCCCATGAAGGGAGACTTTGAGAATAGACCTGTCATTAGAAATTCAACAAGTTTTGGTGTCATCGAATGTTCATATCAGCGAGCATCTATGACTGTACATAGACATTAACAATATCATTAATTCAGTTCATGCCTTTTGCACTTTGAATTTTTTAAAAAAACCACCATGCCATATGTAGGTGGGATGTAGGGTATGATGGGTGCTTCATAAATTACATGTTATTAATGGATAAGTCAAGAATGTATTTTTCCCATCCATATTTATGGAAGATGATTTATCTATGATTTGATTGAAATAGATATATCACCTTAAATTACACGGATATTGTGTAAGGATGAGTTAATTTTATATGGTAAATTAATGATGTATCATGAATACATGTTGATGACACCATTATCCATTCCGCTTGATTAGATTATTTGAAAATGGAATATATTACATAGTGAGTGTTCATATGTAGTTTTATTCATTTTGTCATTAAGTTAATAATCTTTGGTTTTAATGACCTATAGTTATATATTAACCATGGAAATTAGTTAAACCCACCTAATTAAAATGAAAAAGAATCCAATGTGGTCAAACACTATTTCTTTTGGTGGTATCAATTAAATTTTATTGGAATTTAATTAATGGAATAAATATTATTATCAAGACTAAAAAATAAATTTATTTCAGTTATATTGATTGAATAAATTTAATAAATTTTTATTCAACGAACGGTGAATAGAATATATTAATAAATTTTTTTGAATTTTAAAAATACATTTATTTAATATTTTTTGAAAATAATATTTATTTAGTAGAGTAATTATTTATTGGAAGATATAAAAATACATGTGGAGTTCGAACATACTAAGACTATATCTGGTGATAAAATAACTATTTACAAGTTCCTAAATATTATTTATCCTTTTTGGCACGTTTGTGCCCTAAAAATAATAATAATAATAATATTATTATTATTATTATGTGTTATGGGATGTTATTAATGGTTATAATTAAATTTAATGTCTCTTGAGAAATTATGTTTTGTAACATAACTTTCATCTATATAAATATATTACTTTGTATATTCATTATTTAATTGGAATATAATTCAATGTTTGTGAATATAGAATTGTTGGCATAATGAATTATCTCTCAACTCCTCCGACCCTCCCCATCTAAAGAAACAGAACCCCGAACAAAATTTCTTCGAGATTGAAGACTGATCGATCAAGATTGAACAACGTACGACATTAAATTCACCGTACATGCTCATGGATAAAGAGTGTTGTTATTTGGAGACAATTGATTCTTGTTTGGATCACCACTAGAGGGATTTTACCATTTGATCCTCACAAGTGTAATGATGGAAATATGGAAGGGCATATTTGGATTATAAACAATCATCAATAATGAAATTTCTTATGATGATGTATTTATTTAAATAAATATAAAATACCTTAATTTTAAATTTGATGTGAGAGAACATCTCTATTGGTTTAGGGTAATTATTATTAAAATAAATTTTAATATATCTCGCACCACTACACAATTCAAATGCTCCCAGAAACAACAAGTAACATGAGAACCCACACCCTTTTTTGACTGGGATGTCCCCTATCCTTGTCAAACAACATCATGACATATCGTAGTAAATATTTAAAAATTCTAATATATTTTAAATTTTTTTAAGACATGCCAAATAGACTAACGACCACTAAAGTACAAGGGAAATTTTTTTTACCATAGGGTTAGATAATATTTAATATCTAATGTAGATAGTGTCCATAATACTATGGGCATCGATCTGAGATCCATTTCAACCATGAACCACAAAAAAATACAAAATATTAATCGTCAATATATCGATCAAGTTTTTTTGGAGTACTGGTTGATGAAGTAGTGTCAATCTATATCAACTGATGCCATAAAATCCAATTCAAATCATAAATGTGGACCCATACACAAGTTTATGTGTGGTAGAAAACAAAATCATTGAATCATGGGTGAAATTCAATGAAAAATGATGACTTGGGAAGGAGGGATATCTAGCCAAACTCCCATACCAAGTGTTGTATAACTTTTGAGGTGAAAAGGATGTGTAAATGACACCTCTTAATGGGGTTGTATTTCCATTCATGATATCCCCAAACAACAACGTGCCTCTATTCCAAGCACACTTCCATCAATGGGTTTTAATCAATTGAAAACACAAATATTCCGATAATTAATAACTGTCAAATTTGAAACCTATCCAAAAGAAAGTACTTACTGACCCAAATATGCACTTAATTACCTCCTCAAATGATATTTTCATCAGTCCCATCCTTTCCCTTGGAAAATCATGTATTTTCATCACATGATCTGAATTCATGATAGTAATATTCATGTACCTATGAGTAATTTGAGATTGGATTCATCAAATGATCAACCACATTCTTCAGTGGTCTGTGAAGATTAGGATAAGTAATATGGAATCAAATGAAATCTCATCCGGAATGATTGAGAAATGACCAAAAAGGTTCATATTATCAGTGATTATCTCCTGTGATTTGTATCTTCCTTGAATTAGAAATGATGTTGAATGAATATAAAATTATTATGCACCATGAATGAAAACTATAGGAAAAATCCGTGAAAAATATGAGTATCTCCCGCAAACAAATCATCCCCATACTATTTTATAGTTTTTATAATGTATATATTGTATTAAAAAATTATTCATCATTATCAAAAATTATTTAATTATAAAAAAATAAATATTTTATTAATAAACTTATTTAATTTTCTATTTATTTAAATAATTCATTTTATTCATACCTTTATCTTCTCTAATGATTCATTGATAATGGATCCAGTTATGGGCACTAAAATCACTGTTAAAGTGTAGTCATTATAAATAGTAATAAAATAAGGATAAAAGGTTCCCATTATAAATGATTGTTTTTGTGCTGAAAAATTCAACATTTAAAAAAGTATTTTTCTATAATTGATAACATTAAATAATGTTAATGACTAGTTTAGAAGTGGTGATAACTTTTTTACTTGTAATTTTATTTGCAGATTACATTTTTCTGTAAATTATTATTTGTTATTAGTATTTTTTCATTAATTTTGTTTTCAAATAATATTTACATTAATAATCAATTTATCAAATTTTATTTATATTCTCTTTATAATTATATTTATACACATGATTTTTTTTAGTGAAATTATTATGTTTTTATTTATTATTGTTTATTCCATGTAAATTAATTTCAGTTTATAATATATAATAACATTTTTTTGAAAATAAACTATTTTTTATTTTTTTTCAATTTATGTTTTATGTTTCATTTTTTTTGTAAATATAGATTATATTTTATAGGAATCCAATGATACCAACATCAAATATAATACATTTGTTGTATTTCATGTTAGCAAATTTGACGACTTATAAAAAATGAACTATATGTAAAATTGAAAAGAAGTCAAAATAATTTTATAAAACCAAATAAATTTTACAAATATATATATTGTCATAAAAATCATAAACACACAAGAATTCAAACGATTCAAAAGAATATTTTTTTTCAAAATATAATAATTAAACTTTTAATGAACTATGTAACTCCAAAAGATAATAAAATATAAATTATATTTCTATTTTAAATAGAATTTATGACATGAACATATATCATATTAATTAAATTCATATAAAAATTGTATCATAAAAATTATAAATACAAAATAATAACTATTATTAATAATATATTACTTAATAATAACAATAATACAATACATTATTATTAATAATATATAATAATTATAATATTTTATAAATTATTGCAATTAATTATATTATTATTATTATTAGTATTCAAAAAAAATAAAATACTATGTAATTTCGTTACATTATTATCATGATTTTATTATAATATATTAAGTATAATTACATCATTATAATTATTTATTTATTATAAAATTCGTATTACTTCGATTTATTATCCTTGAATTATTATCCTTTGTCAATTTCCAATATGTGTGTATTATCATTTTATCTATGTGGGTATGTATCCATATTTAATAAATAAAAATTATCATATTTCTATTCATGAATATATTAATTAAAACTTAATTTATAAAACACAAAAATTATGAATAGTTATTTATTAATATATATTTTTAAAAAAATAATAAAGGATTAATATTATGTAATTCTAGACAAATACAACTATAATAAAATAAATAATCTGATACTCAACAATAAGTATTTTAATAAATTTTTAATAATTATTATTATAATAATAGTAATAATAATTCAATTAATTATAATTAATAATATTATGATCATGACATTAATGTAATGAAATTATTTTCTTCATTTTATCAGTCTTACTATATTATTCATATTAATGATGCTTGAAGTTCCTTTGTATCTGAGTGCACATATAAAAGGTGGGAATGGGTGTTTCATATTTAATGAGGGAATGAAAAATTAAAAACGCCTTAGAAGCCCCATCAGATTACATTTCATGGCCCTCCAGACCCCCTTGAGAAATGTCATTGTTTTCACACTCTTCCTATTGCTAGCCAACCTTCCCTTCCCGGTGGCCATGTCTTCCTGTTTTAGCATGCCCAATAAAGTCTCATTGAAGGTGAATCAGAATAGGTTTATGGAGACGCAACGTTTATGCATCATGGACAATGATACGAAGTATGTGCAATTGGTAATTTTCCAAAGAATCATGCAGTTCATCAATGATTTTATCTGATGTGGTGACCACTCCTACTCCATGGTAGCCAACCACTTCAATTAACTCACATTAATACAAAGCTGGGTTTCATCATAACTAAATAAGTCCCTCATCGGTGAAAAAATAGTGTTGATATTCAAGGTACATTTACATAATGAGTCATACCAATCAATGCTAAAAATTCAAAGCTAAAGGAAACTTTCATCAGTGCTTTTTAAAAAGTTCAGTTAAATGGGTAAAATTTTAAAAAAAATTAAAAACATTTATATAAATAGAATGGACCCCTTATTAATGGTTCTTGACCCCTAATCAATAGCTCTAGAAAGCCCTTCCAATGTAGAACCCTTCAACCCGATTAAAAGACCTTGGCACCCCACCATCACCCATGAACAGTTTTATCCCCCCCCCCGCACCAACCAACACCCCTTCCGAATCATATATTTAAACACGAGAACTCTCCCATGAGAGTATGTAACATTACCGCTCACCTATCATGTTTCCTTCTTCGTCGATTAATATATATATATATAGTTATATTTTTTTGTGTATATATTTTCATATATTAATATATATGTATATATATATATCTATTTAATTATATAAATTTAGTTACATTTTTTTATTCATATTTTTATTAACATATATATATACATGATTGGTTCGAAATGCATTTATAAAATATGTGTTTCTATTTTTGTGTATGATTATGAAAATAAATAAACACATATATACAACAAACACAAAGACACAAATATATATTATATATTTTTGCATCTCTATGTATAATTATACATATTTATATAAATTTATATATATATTTACATAAAATATATATTATTTTTATATTAATATGTTAGAATATATAGATAATAAATATCTGTTTGTTAATTCACACACCCCCGAATACACGAACACATACAAATAATATAGTTATATAATTTTTGATATCTAATTATTTTCAAAAAGATGGATATAATTATTTATATTGGTAAGGCTTATTGAGAAATATATTTGGTATAAATACATTATTTATTTCTATATTTATAATTTTATGTGGAATCAAAGTGAACATGTACATATTCTTATATATCTGATTAGGATTAACAGTACATTGTGAAAAACAATAAAATTTCCAATTATTAATATCATCATGATTGTAATACATGAGAAATAAATTTAGTCCCCATTGAAGAATAGGAAAAATACCCCCACAAAAGGGTGAAAATCAATCAAATGTTACAATATTATTGTACATAAAAACACGCAGTTTGGGAGGGTTATTAGGCCCTTATGGAATCTAAAATTTGAGAATGGATTACCTATGTCATTTAGGGTATAATGATCATATCATTCTTTGATATGATAGGTTGTATTGCTCGAACAAATAGATTGAAAAAAAGTTATGGTCGTTTGATATTTCAGTTATTTTTTCCACATATTTTATATCTTTTATTAAATAATTTATGTCTTAAATTATTTATTAAATTATTACTACTCAATAATAACTATCAAATTATTAATTTATGAATTTTTTAATTTTTTTTGTAATTCGGTTTCATTAAATATTTCATAAATTATGTGTAAATATCTATTTATAATTATCCAAAATATATTTAAAATTATATATTAAATTTATATAAATATAAATATATTAACATATTATTTTTGGTTTTTTAAAATATATTAATTATCAATGATAGTACAAATGTGTGGAAAAATTGTATCCCTTTAACTGTTCTATAAAAGAATTGATAAATGGGGTAACTTTATGAGCACTAAAAAACACAGATAAAGGGGTAATTTAAATTTCATTGTTTAGCACTATATAATGAACCATTTATCATCACTTTTGGTAACTGTTATTGAAACCCCTCTATAATTTATTTTCATATCACAGTTGATGGGTGGAGATATAGAAATATATTTTTATAGCACACATGATCAGTTCGGGGCATCCTACATAGGCTACATCAAGTCGCCATCTCTTTGCCAACTTTTCATCTATTCTAAAGTGGTTACCCGTACCATTAATGAAAGTGTGCCGATAAATGTTGATTGTAGGGAACATGAAATTGTTACCCCCAGAAACGATGAACACAACAATGAATGTTTCAGGAAATTTACTATAGTTTTATCCCTACATGGGATCACCGAAATCCAAAACCGATCAGATAGGGTCAAACTCAAATAAACATATCGTTGAATGAACACATGAAAATGACATTTTCAAAGGCATATGGATTTTACATGATTTAATTATTTCTTATAATATCAGGTAATTGCAAGAGAGGATAATTACACATACCGGGCTGTAAATTGCACCTGTAACATCCAGCAGGGGTCCTCTACTGCCACCATCGGTAGGTTCTATTCAATGATAGACAACAAAAATTCACTTCTAATGGATGTCATGTACTAAAATTCTATGTCATTGGAGGTATACATGAACACATATAAATTTAGTTATTGCACTGGTGACACATTAAATGGTGACTACTCCACCAATCTAACCCATGTATTATTGATGGTCTTGTATGGGATGACAGATTATGGGTGGAAATATTTTCTAAAGATGATATTGTGGCAGATATATCAGGGAAATCTGATACATGAAGATTTATTGAGATGTTGAGGACCCATATAGGATGTGTTCATGGCCATGCAACACAGCTCCCAGTGTCTTCCACAACCCAACACAGCTTCAAGTATCGGTCATCACCCCATTTCTCCCACCACGAGTTCATAATCTATAAATATTTACTAATGTCCACCACCATCCCATACCCAACCATCATCAATGAGTGGGACATATTTCTGGGGCATTCATCATGAATGGTTTAACAACTATAGTGTTGGGGATTGAGCCTGAGATCACAGTGGAAGCAATCACACAATACAAACTATTTTCCCGATGGACTTTTACCACTCGATGGAATTCTATCACCCAAATGAATTTTTCACTTCACTCCCATGAATGTAACTTTTATGATATATCAATGATCATAAAAATTGAGTCACATGGAATTCAACATTCTATGAAAATGATTCCTAAGAACCATGAGGAATGAAATAAATTTTAAAGGATTAAAAACCATCATTGTTTGAGTTAGTTGTTTATGTAATTTCAAAGTACTAGGGTATATGTAGGCTATGCATTAAGTGTGGCTAGAAAATATCATTATGGTCTAGGTAACAACCATTAGATGGTTGTCAGGAATATTGTTAAGTATCATTGGAATTATAAGGATATGATACATTATTATGGAGAAAATGATAAACTAGTCATTAGAGGATATGCAGATCCAAGTAACCATACTGACCATGATGACATGAAGTCTAAAATGGGATACATCTACACATTGACTGTATTTTTTGTGAGCTATAAGAGCATAATGTAGGTTGTGGTCGTATATAATACAGTATTTTCCTTGTATATTTAATTTTCTAAGGAAGATGAAGAATCTGTTGGGATGATATATTTCATCCACAATATATATGTGGTAATAAGTAATAAACATCACATCACACTCTATTGTAATAATAATGCATTAGTGGCTCCAAAAAATAAACCATGGTCACATCAGTAGAAAATTCACATAATTTGAAATTATCATATATTAAAAGATTATTCTCAGAGTGGAAAAAATACAGTTCATAGTATTTATAGAGAAAAATATGTTATCAGCCCCTTCGCAAACACCTTAACACAGTAAAAACAGAATTATCATGTGTGGTCTAGTTGACTGAATGTCCGTGAAGAGATTGGGGAGAATTGGAATAGAACAACCACTCATCATGGATCCTCAATCAATGTCAAAGGAGGGGTGGGGTAGTATTTGGTGATTCCCTCGTTCGAGTAAAATATTATTTGAGTGAGAAAGGATGTAGCGATCACAACACAATTAAGAGCCACTATAGACATAAAACGCAAGGCACTATCTGTGGAACTCAAGAGCATCTATAAAAAAACCCTTTATCCACATAATATTAATAATTATTCATAATTTATAAGTATTATAGTATATATATTCTTTTTTTTCAATAATTATTTAACTAATAATATTTTTACAATTTAATTAAGTGAACTAATTTTTAATATATATATATTTAGTTATTTAAATTTATTCAGGCCATTATAAGTTATAAAAAACACTCATAATGGATACCATTATGGGAACTAAAATAATAGGACAAGATAACATTTATAAGTGGTAGAAAATAATAAAATTAACACTTTATCAAGGGATTTTTGCACAGAGAAAGGGATCATTTACTAGATCTTTTCAGTGTCACTGTTAATGACTAGTGTTTTAGTAGTGATAACATTAAGGCTTGTAGTTTTTTGCAGATATCACTTTTATTTAAAATAAATTTATTTTAATTTTTTATAATTAATTTTTTATCCATTTTATTTTTATTGGTATAATCCATTTTTAATGTGTTATTTTTATTTTATTTAAACTATAATTTATGCGAATAATTTTTTTCGTGAAATTATGATGTTTTTATTCATTAAAATTTATATGATGTAAATTAATATTCTTTTATTATATTTTAAAAATTATAATTTTTCTACTCTTTTATAATTTTAAATTAGGAAATATGTATCATTTAGTTTTAACATATAATTGTTATATTTTAATATTTCAAATATATATACTTTAACCAAAATATTTTTTTAATTTTTGATGTTAGTTACTTTGATAACTAATATTAAATATACTACATGTACAGTGAAAAATAAATTTAAAATGTTGATTGTACACATATATAATTGTAAAAATAATAATATATTCAAAAACATAATATAGAGACAATAATATAGATGATTCAAACAAATGTTGTTTTAAAACATAAAATTTAATCCTTAAAAATAACTAAGTTATTCTAGATGATTATAAAATGTAAATAAGTATTAGATTTTAAAGGAAATTTGTGACATTAAAATAAGATATATTAATTAACTAAAAAATGAATTCATATATATAATAAAATGAAATAATATTTATTATAAAAATAAATGAGAAAATATTATTATTATTAATTGAATTATTAACAATTAATAATATTTAATAATAATACGATTATATAGATCATTATTGAAAATTATAATATTATTATTATAATTCATAAATAATAACACTGTTAATATTTTCATCTATTTATTATAATGAATGTATTTTATTGTCTTCATTATAATGACTTTATTATAAGGAGTTAATTATCAATAAATTATTATTAACATGGAATTATTATCCTTGCACTATTATCCATTGTCAATATCACATATGGAGGTATTTTTATTATAACTATGTGTGTATGTAAAACTCTTTAATTCAAAATCATATTGTTTTTCAGAAATATAAAAAATGAAAATTAATTTTGATTACATAATCTTTATTGATTATATAATTATTAATATTTATATTTTATTATAAAATAATAAATGAAGAATTTTATGATATTTAAAACAATTGAAACCATCATGAAATCAATAATGTGATACATAATAATAATTTTCTAAAAAAATATTTATGAATAATAATAATTATAATTATAATTATAATTATAATAATTCACATAGTAGAAATTAATAAAATTAATTTCATGAATTTATTTTTATAAAAAAAATTCATGAATTTATTATCTTGAATTTATTACAATGAATTTATTTTTATGGTTATATTATTCACAGTCTAGATGATGGAATTTTCATTGAATGAGACTGCAAATATAAAAGGTGTGCATGGGTGAAATTAATTTAAAGAGGGCGTTAAAAACTGAGATCTCATTATAATCTTCTAACAATTTAACCCTAGGGATATTTGATTCACCCGAAAAAAACGTAATTGTCCTAGCACGAACCCAGGTGATAGCTTGCATGACCATCCAGTAGTCGTGTCTCGCAGTTGTAGCTTGCTCGATCATGTGTTGATGTAGGTGAAGCATGAGAAGTGGATGGCGACACATAATCCGAAATTCTTGGATGATGACAAGAAGGTATCATGGTTTCAAATTTTATAATGCAATAAAAATTTCATAGATGCTTCCAACCATGGAAACAACTGATCCAACCACATGGAATCCATCCAATTTAACAAACTCACAGAACTACAAAACATGGGATTATAGTTATAAAAAGCCTTTATAATCACAAAGAAATGAAATGATAATTGAGTCACTAATAAATGTGTGTCCCATTTATCAGCGCTAAAAATTTGGCATATAAAGGCCTCACTTATCAATTTTATGAAGGATTTCATAAAACCCAAAAAATAATTGTAAATTTAAGGAACAATATTTTTACTATGCATGACCCCCTGTTCGAAAGTGATATGATTCAGCACCCACACATGTGCCCACAACCCATTTTACAGAGGTAGGTCTACCCCCTCCCCACCCATTAAAATCATTAGCCTCCACTAAACCTTCCCAAAAACCCCTTCTAACCATTCAACTATTCAGAGTCCCTCTCCACTAATATTCAATCAACAATAGACTTCTCTTTGAAAACCCAGTAATTAAAAAAGAGGCAAAAAATGATATGTTAGACTATCGCACATCCATCGGATCCAATGTGGAATCCCAATTTTGTAAACATGGTCTATCTTCATATATGGACAAAACGATTCATTAATATCCAGCAACCATTCATTCAAATCTCTCTCCACTCCTGGACAGAGAAAATTTCCATTTAGAAGAGTTTTGGTCTCTTATAAGAAAAATGGGAACACATTAACCTCCAATATTTCCATCTAGTAAGATGGTGGTTTGCCAATAGTAAACACGAAAAAACCTGCACTAGTCGTCTATTTATGATGGAAAAACCACAAACCATAGTAATGTAACTTAACCATACATTGTACATCCCAAAACCAACCCCATACAGAAATAATTTTTTCACACCCACTCTAGTCATTTTTTGAATGGAATAAATTATATTTTGATCTATCTCATTGAATCGTCCATGAAATCCATCCATATCCCACTCCTCTATGGAATCATCAATAACATCGTGAACACTAACATATTAAACCCCTAGAAGAAAAATGGAATGGATTACCATATTGAACCCTTTGTCCATCCACTAATAATTCTATACAATAACCATATTTCCATCCACCATCATCCAGACAATCCCTTATCTATGTAGAGTGATATCACACAAGAATATTTTCCATATAAATATAGGCCCCAGTCCAAGTAAGGCATGTATGATGTTGGAAATAGGTAAGTACATTCCCCCTAATACCATAACAGTGATGCTATTAGTATAGGAAAAAAAGGACCCACCAATGATTTGTAAGAGTGTTTAATTAACACATTTATGTTCATTAAATAGATGGACACCACAAGACATTGAATCCTACAACATGTCCCACACCGCCCAGTGGGTGTTCTTTTTTCTATCAACGAATCCCAACAAAATGTTTTCCCGCATTGAATGAATCAATTAAATAAGGGTATTAGAGAAATTGAACAATTACATGGAATATGAGGGGATTTAATGGACCAATTATTTATCCTAAACATCCTCCGCATATCTGGAGATTTTCTAGCTAGACCATAGATGGATAAAATTATCAACATTGTCTATGATTGAGGAAAAAACATGATTAATTGATCCTTTAGAAAGAATTTGGAATCCCAAACAATGAATGACGCTTCTCATCCATAGGAATCTCATATATTCTCTGAAGCTCCTTCTACCTCATTAGTGGAAAACCTTTCATTATTGATAGTTCATATTTCATTGAATTAAAAAAATTCACATAAGACTACTCATAATGGTTAATAATCATCACAATTTAGTGTCACTCAAGAGTAGTATCCCATGAAAAATGTATGCAATCGTCTCTAAGGAAAATATGAGAAACATGAGGTCTATTGCGATCTACCATGGCTCCAGGGACAGAGCCAAGATCCATTTCATTGGAAAGGAGGTGGGAGAACACATTCTCCACATGAAATAAATGGTAGATATAGAGCGTGTCCACTTGTCACAACTATCTCTAGAATATAATGATACCCAAATACACCCCATTAATTTATAAAATACATTGGTCTATATTAAATATATTATTGTATGTTGACAATTTCAGATGATTGTTTTTAAAAAAAAATTTATTGGTTAAGTCTATTTTTTCAATATTTGAAAATTCAAACTCAACAATCATATTATGTTTCAAATTTCTAATTTAGGATTACTAAAATTTATATTCTATAAGTATAATAAAAATTAATCATGAATCATAGACTAAAAACATAATAGAAGTTGAATATTATAACTATTTCATAAATATATAAAACCCATTCTATTTTATATGGGATAAACATTACTGATTTAGATCATAACATTTTTACTTTAAAAAATTATATTCATCATATATAATAAATATAATATCCAATTTTTTTTAAAAAAAATCGATGTTCAACTAAAAAATAATTCAAAATTAATTAATGCCAAAAAATAATAAAAATTTTAATTTATAGTATAATGTTATTTACATTTGAAAGTTCAAGTACAATTGTAAACATTAATAAAAAAATGATCATTAGAAAGATCTTCCATTATCAGTTCTAGAAAAAAGAATTGATTATGGTTTAATTTATTAGTGCTAAAAATAGCACTAATAAATTGAACCGTTTATAATCACTTTTTTACCACATATAAATGGTACCATTTATCATTTCTTTTTTACTTTCCCAAGAAGGGATCCTTTATCCAGACATTTTTGGAGGTGAAATAGATCCAAATAAAAAGAAATAATTATATAAATAGATAATAAAAATGCAATTATTAAATTGAATTTTAGAAAATATTATTAAAATATTTATTGATAAAAAATAAATAAATTGATTATATTGTTTATTAATTATAAACAATAAAAAAATATATATAGATAAAGGTTTGGTGGGAGATGCTATGTAGTTCTATTAATAGTGCCTTTTTTTTTTGTCCTAACGGTCTTCAAACGAGGTTGTGGTTGTAGCTTCCGTTCTCACTCAAGTAATATCTGACTCACACTAGGGTGTCACCAATAATAAGACCATCCATGGTATTCGCCTGAAAATTCCAGATGCAAGGTTGATAAATTCCAAATCATTCACACTCCCCATTGACCTACAAATATCTCTATGAATGTGTGATTCACATTTTTCTATTAAATAAATTGTTTTATCTTTTTTCTTATTTAATGAGGGTTCTTTTATAAAATTCCTCAAACCTTACAAATTTATGCTGAGGAATCTTTTCTTGAAAACATGTCTAGATAGATTTTAAAATGGTTAGAATATATTTTTTTAAGACTTTATGCATAAAAATTCAATAATATACTTATATGGAAAAAATATAATAACATTTGTTAAATAAAATATTATACTTAAATGGTGGAAGAATATGGTTTTCTTCGTTATCGCTGACTAGCAGTGATGAAAGAATAATTCCAAAAAAATCAATAAAAAATATGCACAAATGGTAAATAAAATGGATTCGTACACCGAACCAGTGTTAGATTAGTAATTTTGAACAACAGACCCTAGAAACTTGAGAAATGGTTGTTTCATTCGAGTCCGAATATTCTAATTTTATCTCATTCTTCATAGAATCCTAATTAAAATGGCCACATCCCCATCCCCATAATTTTTGTGGATGACCCTAATTCTATGATTAGGAATACTTCCTTGAACCCTACTTCTCATCTACATCTTCATCATAGTTTTTCTTATACCTTGGATCCTTCTCCCTATAAAATTAATCCTCATGAATGCTAATTCAAATAATTGATCTTTTAAAATGTGAGGAAACAACATCAGTCATAACCCCCTAAGATTGTTCAACAACATCAAGGACTCCAACTGATTTCCCCAAATTATCACTGTGAGAACAGATCACCTAAAATGAATTTTATGTAATCATCTTCCTTTTATTTAGTTGATCTTCTTAAAAAAAATTAAATTAATTTTTAATGACATTTAACTATTGTGTTACTGGATGATATACATTTGTTTTTAATTCCATAATGTCAAGTCTATATGAGGTCTCTTATTTTGTTATTGTATGATCATTAATATCCAAATACCCCTTAATAGGATTTATATTAAAAGTGGTTCTGTCCACAATTTAAAATTAACTATGGCATGAACATTCCATAATCATATGTTCCAGATTCACTTTTTGATCAACATGTTGTTTACTGCAACTTCTTCAATGTATTGAGTATCATTTTCATCATCATAATTATCATTATTTTCACTTTGACATAGGGGTCATGAGCTTAATTTTAATAATTGTTCCCAGATGCAATATGGTCTATACAAAAATATCATGAATAGGATACACCGGTACAAATGGACTGCTACAAGAATTCAAATTGTCTCCCAAAGACACAGCATGAGAAATTTCTATATTAGTACCAATATAGCTAAATGAATCATCACCCTCTTTATATTATCCATTAATGAGTTTGGAGAAATCTTTAGGAGGTGAAACAACATCTCTATATGAGGGTAGTTCCAATATATTATTGATATGGGTTATGTGAGAAGGCTAATGTGTGTCAACATCGATATATCCGTCTTGAGTAAGATAATCCCATGTTACACTCTTTTGTGAAAATTCCATATAAATACAAGCATAAATTAAATGAAAATATTTAGAATTTTTTTTTAAAACAATTTGGAAAATCATCATCATCAATGAGATAGTAGGAGAACCCCCACCCTTTATAGAATTTGATGTCCTCAATATACATCAATCAACATCATAATTTGTCATATTACAAATAGAAAAACGAAAATATATTCATAAAAATTAATTGACATTTCCAATGGAATAACAAAAAAAATATAATAACGGTATTTTTTAATATTATGGTTTGATAAAAATTGAAGTCCACCATAGATACAGTCACAAATTATTATGGGCATCGAGCTGAGATCCACCAATACTAGGAATCACATAAATAACCCAAAAAAATTCACCACAGTATCTCGATCATATATTATTTAGAGAACTAATTCATGAATCAATGTCCAAATAATATCTACGGATGGTATAAATTTAATTTTAAAACATAAATCCAAAACCAAAGCTGAGTTCTTCTCTTTTAGATGACATGTGGAATGAAATAAGGGTCCTAATATTAGATACATAATGTTCTTTTCTTGAGGGAGTTCTACCCAAAACCACATGCCTTACACTGGATCCATTTTGAAAGGATAATGATGTGGAAATGAACCCACCCTATGGGGTTACAATTCCTATCATGAAATCTCCAAACAAAAATGAGACTCCATTCCATGTGGTCTTTCGTCCATGTCTTTTGCAAAATTTGAAAAACCACTATTCCAATAATCAATAATTCAATGATTTAAAACCTATCAAGAGGGAGATAATGAGTGACCTTAATATGTGCCAAATTACCTCACCCAATTATATTCTCATTAGAACCATCATTTATCTACGATGTTCTTGGATTTAGGTCCACATTTAATACTTCTAGATAGTGATACTTGAGTACCATTGAGTTATTTGAGAACACCTTCATCAAAATTTCAACATCACTTGTCACTTTTCCACTTCGAGGGGAAATTTAATGCATTTAAATCAAATGGAGTATCATCCAAAATCCTCAATTGGAGACCAAGGAGGGGATTAGTATCATTGATCCCATTGTATGAGTAGAATCTACCAAGTGTGATAATGGAAGTAGCAAGAACAGCCCAACTAGGTGATGCCATGGACGATAAACCCTAGGCACTATTGGTTGAACTCAATAGAAACTCTCGAAACCCCTTATTCGCCATTCTATTTTTAGTATTAATAATCTATATATTATATAATCAATTTTTTCATTTTTATCAATTATTATTTATTTATTAAATTTTAATTTTTTTTAATAAATTCTTTTTTTTATTAATCAGATTATTTCCTTTTATTCATACCATTATCAGTGCTAAAAAAGTGAAATTAAGGTATCCCATTCTGGGAAGTAAAAAAATATTTAGTAAAGGGTAACATTTATATGTGGTAAAATCACTCATAATAGGTGCACATTATTTGTGCATGTTTTAGGGCAGATAAATTGAACATTTACTAGTTCTATTTTCAAGCGTTGTTAAATACCAATGTTGTAGTATTTATAGCATTATTATATGTATTTTTTATTTAAATCAATCATTTTTCTATGAAATAATTTTTTTTATTGATTTTCTTTTATTAGTTTTATTTTCATTTATTTTTTATTTTTATAAAAAAAAATTAAAATTGTTATTTAGATTTTATTAATACTAAATTTTATGCGTTTATTTTTATTTTACATTTATATGATACATTTTTAATCATTAATGTTATTTCCATGTAAATTAATAATTTTTTATTATATTCATGTTATTTTTATTCAACTATTTTTTATTTGTTCATATTTTTTTATGTTTCATTTAGATTGTACATATAGTAAATATTTTATAGGTATCAAATTTTACAAACATGAAACATAACAAGTTTGTTGTGTTTGAAGTGAGCGACATTGAAATCATATAAAAAATAAATTATTTCTATAATGAAAAATAAATTAAAACCTTTCACTAAACACATAAAGTATTTTTAATGTCAAAATATTTTTAGTAAAATAAAAAATAGACCTTAATAAATATGGTACCAAACAATTTTGTTTCAAAAAATATTATATAAACATTAAAAAAACATGGTATCTCCAAATGCATATAAAATTAAAATTATATTTATAGTATTAAAAATTGTATGAAATGACCATAAAACATATTAACTAACAAAATATAAAAATGAGTTTATAATTATTATTAATAATAAATAATAAGTATTAATAAAAATATATGAATTAATAATTATAATAAAAAGGTAATAATTACTACTATTTAATAATAATACAATTATATATATAATTATTAATAATTATATTATTATTATTATTCATAAATTCTATCATCATTATTGTTTTAATAATTTTATTATCATGCATTAATTAGAATGTATTCAATATAATAACATGATTTTATTAAGACAATTATAATTAAATTCTTATTATCTAAACTTTGTTATCCATTCATTATTACTTGTAGTCATGTTCTGAGATGCATGTATTTTCATTCTATCTATGTGGATATGTAACCCTATTTAAAATTTAAAATAATCATGTATATGTTGATAAATATAACAAATTAAGATAAATTTTAATAATATAATTATTATTTATTAGTTAATTAATAATATATATAATTATTTATATTGTAGTTAATAAATTGTATTTTGAAATTCTTATCAAATATAATATTAATTAAATCGATATTGTGATACATAAATAAATTGTAATTTGATACTATTAATCATAGTCATGATGATTATATTTTACTTTTATCGGAGTGTAAATATCAAATGTGGGAATGGATGAGACTTATTAAGGGATGGTGTGAAAAAATTTCCCCTTTTTAAAAACCCCTTAAGATGTTATGTCAGGGCTCTCTGTATCCCCTGAAAAACATTATTATCCAACGATATTCCCATGTACATTGTAGCTTGACATTCCCCACAGTCGTGTCTGTATGCCTCAATTTTCCCATAATATTCTCCATGTATATGAAGCATGAGTGGTGGATGACACCCCCTGATTAGAGCTTCCTATAAGGCAACGAGAAAAAGGAGTGAATACGAATTTTTAAAATAAACATAGAGTTCCTTGATTCTTTGAATCCTGGAAGCAACCACTACAATCACATGGTAGCCAACTACTTCAATAACCACAAACAACTACCAAGAAGATTTTTATCAACGATAAAAGAATCCATTATCACAGAAAGAAAGAAAAAGATAATTGTGTGTAAAGACCTGAAATTTCCCCGAGGCCCGGGTCTTGACTACCCTAATCATGCCTTCCATATGCCAGGGGATGACGACTAGCACAGAAGGCGTATTCCCAAAAACTGGGAAGGCAATTCCTTTATAAGCAGTATCACTCACAACCAAGAACACAACAAGATAAAAACTCATGTAAAAAATAAATAGTAAACCGAGTGAGTATAGTAATTAAAAGCGGCCAGAATACAAGCCCAACAGAAATGTACATGAAATTGAATGTACATGTAAACTGGAATAGCTCCTGGAATCACTTGACAAGGATCCTAACTGAAGGGTATGTACAACTTTTGAATGGTCACCTATATGGTATGCCTCTTCTATGGTCCACCTCCGAGCTACCTCGAGTCCTGGTACTCTCATCTTTTGTCAGTGTTGTCTGATGTCTGCACCACACACAATGAGGTGCGGGAATAGCCCGTGTTGGTGTGAGTATAATGATACACTGTAGGGACCCTAATAACCTCATAGTCTCTCAAATTTCATTGATGATAATCGATAATGCATGAAATAAACTAACAACCCTACTTAGGTATATTCCCATACATATACATAAGTTATAAAGTATACCCATCTCAATCATGAGGAATCGCCAAGGCCAACTCAAAATACCAAATCTCAAAAGTTCCACAGTTGAAGGAATACCACTAAGTCAAGTACCACACTTGTACAAAAAACAGAATAATAACACAAAGTTATTACCATGAAGGAAAAATATCACAAGGTACACACTCAGCTCACACTAGGTATAACATTACTATAGTAGTAGATATGATTAAAGGTAACATATGAATCATCTTACTCTTTAAATAAGCTGACCCATACTGGATCTCTAGTAGATGACCCACATAGGATCACTAGGTGCTGACCTGCAAAAGATCGCTATGAGATGACCAACTAAGGATTTCTAGGAGCTGGCCCACACAAGATCATTAGGAGGTGACCCACACATGATCACACAAAGGTGGAGCACTGATGATTTCTAGGAGCTAACCCACATACAATTTATAGATGCGGACTCACACATGTTCGATAGGAGATGACCGACACATGATATCTACGATATGACCACCCTCAATCGCAAGGTTCCGACTCACACATGATTTCTTAGAGATGACCCCCACAAGATCTCTCTTCATTCTTCTCGTCACAGCCAACTACTAGGTTCCCGCACTAAGCATGATCATCTCCGAGAAGATCCCTCCACATGTCACTGGGCGATACTACAACTGCTATAATGTACAACAAGGATGTATCTCAAAGGACCGCCATGTCAAAGGGGTCTCAATGCAATAGTCTATGTGTCATCTGGATGCCTGATATGTGAGTTATTAACCATTTTGTCCTGAGGACCCAGTTGGATTTTTACTCAATCCAACCAGGCCATTTCCCAACTAAATAAAAAACTAAAATAAGGTATAAAAAAGGTATCATATCACTGTGTGATTTCTGGCATCGTTGCCGGTTCGTCAAATAGACATCGTGTGCCAATGTTATCGCTCATGTAAATTATAGGATCATATATGCTCCGAGTTCTTTCCGACCCAGTTCGGCTCAACCGGGCCCGACCCACAAGGTCTGGCCTGGGAGCCTTCCAAGGCGGAAAGTCCGCTGGGGAGCTGTGAGGGCATGGGGTGGCCCGATTTTAGGGGTGTCATGAGGGCTCTAGGCCGCGTGGCAGCTCGACTAGAGCGGATAAGCTGGTAAGGAGGAAACAACGGGGTTGCTCGACTGTGAGGGCAGAGGCAGTGGAGCAGCTTTGTGAGGATGAAGGGCGGCGCGGCGAGGCCGCATGGCGGCGATGTCCAAAAACATCAGAGTGTCACAGGGCGTAGAGGATACGAGGTGGTGAGGTGACGTTCCATCGTCGACATTTCTAGAGTTACATCATTGGCAACCCCTGGAACTGTTCTCCATAACCTTAGTCATCTTCATTCATCTTGATGGATACACCAATCAAGAATAATGACAGAGTGGTTGGACCTTGTTTGTTTGGCCCGCATCGTCCATGTTAGAGCGGGAGAAAGTGCTCCACAAGAAAAAGAATATCAAGAATGTGTAAGGAAAATAAATTAAACACCCTCACTACAACCCTCATCAACTACTATTCCCAATCTCACAAGAGAAAACGATGAGGGTAAATTGGAAGTACTAATCATATGGAATTAAACTCCTACAAGTCATCTAGATATACCCGCTGCTCACGAAGCTCTGCGAGAGCCATCCGTTATGCTGGTGTAGATATTGGTGTTGTCCCGGGGGTTCAAGCCAATGTAAACTTCCACCTCTATGCGAGGAGGTAGATCCTGAACATCAATAGTGATGAAATCCACATAATTGTCCACCAATACAGGACAACTCATACATTCCACATTAAAAGATTCTAGGTTAAGGATAGCGAACTGATGATTGAATGGTTATACACTACTCCAAGTAAGTCAATCTACTGCTTCAAAGGCTCCCTTCATGACGGTGAAGGTAAACCTAGTCCCACCCATGCAGACACACCATAATATGTTCCTAATACAATATATCAGAGCATAGATTGTAGATATCTAGTTCATACCCATGTTGACATTTTAAGTCCTCAACGCTGCTACTAGGAGATCTCAGCCGAAGCTCTCGCCTCTTAGAGTATGCTCGCACATCCACCACATGTTCCTAATCATCGATTCCACATCCTTAGGATTCTCTAGTCGTAATGATCATGCTAACAACTCCTTCATAATATCCAGCTCCGAATGAGGGTAGTGGAAATAAAATAATGAATGTACCTTATGTCTATGTGTATTGAGGCTAAGGTGGAGTAGACACTGGTCATACCTCGTATCATCTATGGAGTGTCGTGATCATATGCCTCAACTGGTCAAATATGAGCTCGCCCCTAGGATTCTGCTCCCTATGGTCGGGGAGGACCTCCAAATGGTGGGGGTGGTAACATCTCAAATCATAGACACCACAAGCTGCACGACCAGATCCTCTTCCATGTCTACCAGGTCCCTGCAGACCTCCTTGGTCGATTCATTTTCTCTGCCTGGGTGGTCCTTAGACCATCATATAAGCATCTTTATAGAGGTTTGGACAGTCATGAGCCATGTGACCCTGCCTGCCGCATGCGTAACACTACCCACTCCATTCATGATAGGCTATGCCTCGGGTGCCCCCCACAACTGAACCTGAGTCATGTGGTCATCCACATGTTGGTCTGGTCATCTCGGCCCACTGTGTCATCTGTCTGTTTCCATCTGCAAACGACTCTTCTATGTGACGACTCGTGGAGACTCTCGCAGCTGGTGACTACACAACAAGTAAACTATCCACTAATAGGGCTCTATATAACACCATCTCTTGCATCTGAATGCTTAGTGAGATCATCGAATCCCTGATCTCTCATCTGAGCCCATGCTTGAAGGTCCGGGCCATAAGGAATGGGTCCCACACAATATCTGTGGAGTAGTGTGAGAGGCTAGTAAACCTTGCTGAGTACAAAGCTACAGTCATGGTAACCTGGTGTCATTGAATAATCTCCGGTATGAACACTACGTGTAGATTCAATTGAACAAACTCTACCTGAAACAGGATATCGAAGTCTTCCTAGAGATGTGTCACTACGTCGTGAACCTAGAGCATCACGCTCCACCATATGTTTGTTGCTTCCTGTAGAAGGCTGGCGGCATAGAACACCATGAGATCGACTGGTGTCCCTACCAGTCAGATGACTCTCATTACAGCTTCCTACCAATCCATAGAAGCATGTGGGTTCTTCTCTCCCTAAAACCCGGGTGGCCTCTGACCCAGTAATCCGTTCAATGCGCTCAAGAGGCTTGAAACCTCTACTGCTGGGGCTGGTGGAATCGATTGCCAAACTAGTAATAGTACCGATGGTGCCTCCGCTGCTACCTCTACTAGAGGAGGGCCATGCACTGATGCCTCATCACTCAATGGGCGACCAATGCATAATACCCTCAGAATGCTAGATCGATTTCTGTATGGAGGCATCCAGAAAAAAAATGGTGTGGCACGGTCAATTTGTTATATGTGGTGAGCTGACTGAAAAAGGACACAATGAAATCTCTTCAACACACATACGCAATCAGCATCTTCGTGCACTAAGTCATAAATCATAAGTTCGGGTCGTGGTGTATAGATACATCAGCTGCTACACCAACACAAAATTCCCTGAACTGATATCCACATGCAAATAAACCTACCACTATTTCTATTTAGAACAAATATCAGAGTCCTATGTACTTTTGTAAAATCTGATTCCTCTGATACTAATTTTTCACGACACGTCCCTCGGATAACGTATTGTGACGTACTAGGAATAACTTATTGAATGTGGCACACATGTTTCTATTCAGGAAGCCTCCCCAAGGATAGCCATCTGGCATTCCGAGAGTATTATGCAATGGTAGCCCACCTGGTGATAAGGCCTCTGTGCAGTGCCCTCACCCACTAGTGGAACCAGCGGAGGAACCAGCGGTACCATTACCCATTGTTCCACTCATAACACATGCCCCAATAGCAGACTGTACATGCTTCCTGGGTGCGTTGCATGGGTTCCAATTCCAGAGGCCACCCATGATTAAGAGAGGAATAGACCCAAAGATAGTTGAGGATTTGATGGAGGTTGTTGTGAGAGTCTTCCGACTGGAATGGAAACCATATGATAATATGGTGATCATTTCCACCATATTTTTATAGACACCAGTAGGATGATGGTAGAACATGATGATCTAGGTTCATGACGATGCGACTCTTCTTGGGGCAGACATCAAGAGCCTGTTTTGAGCATAGTGTTTGAGAGACTCTTTGCGTAGTGCGCAAATAAGAGCTTATTCATCTGTAAATGGGCATCATGAATATAGCACAGTACTCAGTGAGGTTCACTTAACATTCACACTACTACATTGATATAGTTCTAGATACAATCATCAGGGCGCAGACATTAGAGTCGTGGCTTAGGCGAGAGATCGGGGCTTCGATGATCTCACTCTGCATCCTGATGCAAGAGGGTGTGTTAGAGTGAGCCTTCAAAGTAGAGAGTTTCATTGCTGAGTAGTCACTAGTAGTGAGAACCATCAACAGTCGTCACATAGTAGAGTCTTCTACAGCTGGCTATCGAAAAATGACACATAGGTCCAAAAGGGACAGACCTACAGGTGGACGACTGCATGACTCTAGGTCGGTCGTGCAGGGAACCCGAGGTGAATCCAGTCATACCAAGAGTGGGATGTGTTACACATGCGGCGGTTAATGTCACATGACTCATGATAGTCTGACCCACCATACAGAAGATTATATGATAGTCGAAGGACCTCCCATGTAGAGACAATGGCTCAACTGAATTGGTCAGCAAGGAGAAGGAGGACGTGGCAGAGGTGTTGGCTGTGTTACTGGCGGTGGGAGAAGAATGCTGATGTTACTGCCACCACCACCAGGTGGTCCACCCAGTCCATATGGAGAAAGAAGACACGGGAAAGCGTAGCTCCAGGTATCTGAGTTCTAAGATCACCGCGCTCTGGAGATGACACGAGGTATGATCATTGTCTACTCCACCATAATTGATGAACATAGAGACATAGGTTCCAATAATTATTTTATTACCAATTATATCATTCATAGCTCAAAGATTATGACAGTGCCGTTGGCTCGATCATTACAGCTAGAGACTCCTACATGAGTGGATTTTACAATTACTCACTAGTGTCGGCAATGAAATTTTATTAGGTTAGTTTTAAATAATATTATAATTTTATATTTGTGTTTATAAATACATACCTACATATATACATCATAATTACATGTGAATATAATATATATATATATATATATATTTCTGTATTGGTAATTATAATTATATATATTAATATATATATATATGCATATTTACATGTTCGAATATACATATAATATATATCAATTTGTTAATACACTCACAATATTACACAGACACAGACACATTTTATAGGTATATAAGTATTCAACTATTGGTAGTTTAAATAAAATAGATTTCAGTTTTTTTAGAAAAGGATTATATATTGATACATATTATATATATATGATTGATTATTTATATATAAAATTATCTTTTTATCTATGAATATATAAAAAAATTGTATATATACATATATATTCTATTATAGATAATAGTACATTGTAAAAATGATAATATTTTAAACACATAGTATCAATATGGATTTAATCCATGTGAATAATTCAATCCCCACTAAAAAAGTGAAAAAATACAACCTTAAAAAGGAAAAAAAGACGATCGAATGTTATCAAATTTTGGTTCCCCGACAAAAAACTAAATTTTCAAGGACTTTTGTCAATTTCATGGCTTATTAAATTATGAAAAAGGATTACATATTTCAGTTTCCATTTTCACTAAATATCATATATATTATGTGTAAATGTTTATTTATATTTTTCTAAAACATATTTCAAAAATAAATATTATATTTATATCAATATTTATATTTAAAAATTTATTTATTTATATATTACATTTTAAGATTTTATTTGAATTATACCTTTTAAAAATGTTACTATAATGTCCCAAATTTATCATTGATACTAAAAAATCAAGGATAAAGGTGGTACATTTATCAGCCCTAAAAACCAGCTAAAAATGAACAAATTTTCCTTTTGTTATCACTGTTAATTGGTGGAATATTGAAAAACCTTTATTGTATTAAATATGAACATGGGGCCTCCTACCTAGGTTATGTCCCGTCATCGCCTCTTTGCCACCCTGCTCACTATCTCAGGGTGTCAGATAACAACGTAGGTGATAGCACGCCGACAAATTTCGATTGGAGAGAACATGTTGCATTAAAACCTATAATGTATCAACAGACCTATAGTTGTTTCTATAAATTATATATAGTGGTGACACTAGAAGGGATCAGCATAATCATAACCGGTCAGATAGAGTCGCTCTCAGAGTACCAGCCCGACAATTGCACATCCGAAATTTATGGCTATAATCGTCGCACCTTGGTACTGGATTTGGACTATGTCCTTCAACCCCATGAAATCAGAGAAGAGTATGATTACCCATACCCATCCATGGAATTCACCATATGGACATTACACAAGTCATACATGGCCTTGTATGGTTAACAATCCTTTTAGTGATGATCTGGTGTTGGACGACATAGTAAAAATCTAGTAACATGGTACCACAATTATAGCCATCATTTTTTTAAGTGAAAACTACAAGATACTACTCCAACAATAACTGTATCAGATAGGTTTTTATTATGGTGATCCCTTCCTGGGAAGCCACTTCAAAAAATTACTAGCCACATATATAGGTGTGATGAATCTTTATGGGTGTTAATTAAATGTGTTCCCTTTAATCAAATTTTTTTGGAATAATGACCTCGTTGTTACTATCAAACCCCTCTAGATATTGAGAAGTGGTACAAAGAGATGCAGATGAGACATACCCTAGGTAGGAAGCACCAATGTCATTTTTATGCCAAAATTTTTTTCTTCATAATGTCACCTTTTATCAACGGTAAAAAAATGATGATAAAGTGGTGACTTTATGACCAGTTGTTTAGGGCGGATAAATGTAACACCCTTATAATTATAATTTTTTAATAGTTCTGAGAAACTGGGGTCTGTATCAATGCATTTATATGGTTTATATTTTCAGAAATTCATAAAAAATAATTTAAAAATATATAAGTATTTTTATATATAAATATATATATTGATATATATTAAATATTTAGTTTTTAAATATATTTTAGATAAATATATATATATACATACCATTAAAATATATGAATTTTTTTTAATACAGATTTTAAAATATTATTAAAATATATATATTAGTTAATATTTTTCAAATTTTTATCCATTAATAATTAATTACAAAAAATTTGATGTTACAAAGCATATGAAATTAATAAAATTTCTAAAATATGAAGAAAATGGAACTCTAACTTTAATCGGTAATAACTTTTGAATCGGGTGTCTATTCAAGCTATAACCCATATCAAATCGACTCCATTGTTGATCATTACGCAATAAATGACATATGTAATCCATTGTCATAATTTTACATGGAAACAATTCCAATGTTTTGATTTTGGTGACCCCTTCCAACAATGTCACTGTAGTAAATGCACAACAACAGTTGTAGGTGTCTTTATCCTTCATGGTGTTACATCACCATGATGCCTCTGATCACCATTTTCCAGCACAGTGTTATCATTGTTACATTCATCCACCTCTAGAAAGTGAGAAGGGGGACAAAGAGATGACAATGGGACATAACCAAGGTAGGATGCCTGAAACTCTTTGTCTGTGTGGCCAGTGAAGGGGTTGGAAGCCATGAAGATAGAGCGGTCGCCACTACGGTTGAAAGCCTCGATGAACTCCAAAATGCTTTTGAAAATATTCTACCACGCCAACATCGTTTCTTCGTCCTGGTATCTCCGACCGTCCACCACCATCAAGATATCAAGATATACATGTGTGGATACATTATCAAGAAACCAATGTCTACCAAACTCGACTTTGAGGAAGGTTGGGCTAGCCATCAGCTATTACCGTTAGAGAATTATGAAAATTTTCACAAGGTTACATCGAGTCATGGCCTGCAATCTTATGGTGATTCTAAGATTGGATTATTTTTTCACACAAACCATAAATGAATATCACCCAAGACTGTATTTTATATCTTCACATGGATACAGATAAAATACACACATCTTATCTATGAATAATTGTGTGAGACTAATAATTTCATGATAATAATATTAATAATTATTTGTAAGTGATATATTATTATTATTAGTATTATTATTATTCATAAAAATAAATTCCCAAAATTATTATTATGTGTCACTTTATAAATATCATTATTATTTAATTTGATTATAATTTTATAAAATTATTTACTTATTATTATAATATAGACTAAATAAATTAATACATAAATAATTATTTATGTTTGTGTTAGGAAATTTAATTTTGATTTTTAATGATTATGAATAAAAATATGATTTTTTATTAATTAAACTGTGTTACATACCCTCACATAAATAATGAAAAAACATGCATCCAAGAACATAGTAACTTATAATAATTTTATGATAATTATATTTTGATATTATGAATTTAATGACAAACCACTCATTATAATGAATTCATTATTACGAACAAATTATAATGATAACATTATAGTGAATTCATTAAAATTAAGTCATGATAATAAAGTAATGTACATAATAATAATGTTATTATATTGAAATATTTGTAATTACAATATAATTATTATTAATAATAAATATAATCTTATTACTATTAAATATTCTTAATTATTAATAATATTGTTATTATTATTATTATTAGTATTAGTATTTAGTCACATATAATTATTAATAATTATTATTTTCTATTTAATAATTTTATTGAATCATTTATATATTTATTTAATAGATATTTTTAATGTTCATAAATTAAATTACATTTAAAATCTAAATGTAATATATACATTATGAGAATTTGTTTTTACCTTGTTCTTTTAAAGTCTAAATATAATATTTTTAAACATAAATGTATTTTAGCATCTATATTTTTTTATGTTTATTATTTTTATTGAAATATTTTTAATTTTAATATTTTCTATTGGTTTAGTCAATATTTTTAATTTCATTTTTATTGTACATATATTCCATTTTTTAGATGTTATCAATGTTGGTCACATGAATCACGACAAACATATTTTGTTTCAAGTAGTTAGAATTGGTATCCTATAAAATATAATCAATAAAAACAATATAAATGAAACATAAAACATTTATTGAAAATTAAAAAAGTATTTTAAAATAAATACATTTACATAAATATAATACTTTTTGTCAGAAATTTATTTTTTGAAAAAAATATCAAGTACAAGTGTTATCAACATAACAGAACATGCCTTTTACAACACATCCCTTTATTAGAACCATCTAAAATCACTGATAAATGTAAAAGTTATCAGTGATAAAACATGCAGTGATAAAGGATATCTTTTATCAGTTCTTTTTAAATGGTATTTGATGGTAGCATTTTTTAGGTCTTTATTATCACCCAAAAAAGTAAAATTTATCATCACATTTTTAACCCTAATAAATGTATAAATTTAATTAAATAATTAAATAAATATATTAAAAAATGATTTTACATAAAAAAACTAAAATAATATTAGTGAAAAAGTAATTACTAAAAATGAAAAAAAGTCATTCATTATATATATTTAACATACTAAGAAATGGTATTGGTCTAGATAATTGGGAAAATATTCTCTTGAGTTGCACTAATGGTGTCTATGGTTCGTCGTTTGGGGAGGCTCCAAATATGGCTTTTCATGCTTATTTCAATATCATTCAAGTCATTTATGACTCTCTCGTGGTTGTCACCGATACTATTTCCCTTATTTGTCAACACTCAAGGGCTCCGATTGAGAGGATATTTGATTCCAAATCTATTTCCCCTATATTTACTAACGAATATCACTATGAATTTGAAATTCATATTTTTTTAATTTAAAATTTATTTATTATTGTGTTATTAATATAGTGTGGTTTTCTTGAAATACCAATCCATTAAAAATTTATACCAAGTTTTATTTTCTTGAGTAAAAGTCTAGACTGATTTTAAAATTTTAATAATATACTTTTTTGAAACTGTATGCATAAAATATAAAAAATTGGCATATAAAGTAAAAATATTATAAAAATATTGAAAATAATATATTTTATTACAATGGTGGGGTAAGATGGTGGTTGTCGCTATCACCGAGTGACGGTGATGGATGGCTCAATCCAAGAAACTAGATATGAAATGGATATGGATGTTGAAATAGAGTTGGGATGGAAATTATAATCAACATAGCTAAGAGAATTTAGAAATGGAATTCGATAACATAGGTGTGGTGGATTATAATTGGAAGGAATCCTTCATGACTACTAGTATTTCTCGATGGGTTCCTCAACCCGTAGAACCATCATCTATCATACATACCAACTCTGAGAGAAATTACATAGTAGACAGTGGTGTTTAGAGATTTTCTTGGAACAACTTGTAGTTTATTTGTATTTTTCTCATATAAAAAATAATTTTTTTTAATAATATATAATTTGAGAAATTAATTCCCATACTAATTATGGATTTGAGTAGATATTTTCTTAATGAATGGACTCCCTCTCATAGAGTGACTTGTTTATAAAATTCTCGAAGAAGGACCTATGTTAGAGAGATACATCTTAATGAAATAACCCTATTATAAAAATCATATTTGTGATTATTTTCTAATGAGGATGTTATTACGGAGAGAACCCTTCCTTATTTATTTTTTTTAAATTAAATTAATTTTCTTGTTATATATGTGTTTCGGTGTGTGATTATTCCTTTTATAAATAATTTTTAATAACATTATTATTAATAAATAATTTTTTTATATTTATAATTTAATTTATATTTATTTTCAATTATATTATAATATACATTTTTTGAGACATGGATGGATCAACATATATTACTGAATACATTACCTGTACCATTATCAATTATATTATTTACATCATTGTTCATAATTATAATTGAAATTATTGTAAATATTTAATAATACATTTAATTTTTATTAATAATGATGTTCAGAATATTTAGTAACAACATAATTAATAATACATAACAATAATGTAATTAATAATATAATTCCTAATAAAACATATGAAATTAATTTTTTATTGTGTAAATGTTATGATTCAATAAAATGAATGTTTTATATTATAATTTGTTTTTTTATTTTATTTATGAAATTATATTTATATTAAATCAATTTTTATTTATATTTTTGTTTTTTTGTGAAATTTCATTAGGATTGTATTTATAAATTATAAATTATACATTTCAAAATCAGTTACTTGTAAATATAATATTGCTTCATTTAGGTGGTTGTTGAAGGATATAAATTAGGATGTATAAATAAAATATAAATGAAATATTTAAAAGTGTGATAACATATAGAAAATATTTTAAAATTATAAAATTAAAAAAAAAATTAAGGACAGTTATTTTAAATGAAAAAAATTTTATTGTTTAAAAACATAACATATAATACTTTCTTTTCAAATAAAATTATGTTTTGTAAATAATGCAATTTTATTATTTTGTTGAATATTAATTTTTTAATAATAATTTTTATATTTTTGGTCATGTTTGAAATATCTTTTTGTTTTTATTTATACAATAAATTATAAGCATTAATTTTATTATGCGTAAATTATTGGTTTGTTGGTTGGAGTGGATAACTCCTTAGGGGTGAATTGGGTTTCAAATATAAATTACTTTTAAAAATAATAATAATAACATAAATCCCCCAATTTTTGAAAACACACAGATAATCCAAATTATAGAAATAGATAATCTATTTTTTAAAATATCATCATAATGTGGGATCATGTATAAGGATAAATATTCCTTTGGGGATACATTAACATTAAAATAATAATTATTGTAACCATACACAATATACAAAAAAATTACAAATTTGTGTCACAGAGTAAAAGAAAATTAAATTCCCTCATTTTTAGTGAATTATTATAAATAAAACCCTATATTTGTTTCTGGAATATAATATCCAATTTGGAATCAAATATAATTGTTATTTGGATGATAAGTCCGAAATAACATTTTTAGTAATTGAAATATCCAAATAATTTCTTTGACATGTAAAAACCTTGAAAATGATCTATAATTGATGTGAAATCTGATTATAGTGGTATTAAAATTATTCTTGACATGTATGAGTTGAAAAAATATTAACTAATTATGTGATGTGCTTGAACTGACTAAATTCAATGTTCTTATAAAATAAAAGATGCTAAAAATGTTCGTCAAAAAGTTTACACCAAACAAATAATCTCATATTGATATGAAATCATTTAGAAAAATCCATATATTAATTTATGAAATATATGAATAAATGGAACTACAAATTTGTTTCTTGTTTTATCGAGATGATCAATATGATTTTTTAGTAATTTAATACAATAAATCTAGTGTTTGATGAATAAATTCATATAAAATGATCTCCAACTGATATGAGATATTTTGAAAACTATGATACAATTATTTATTACAAGTGTGAGAAGAATACTAATTAATCTGATATTAAATTTTTTTTAATTATGAAAATAAAGTGTTCTTAGAGAATGATGATATTCAAAAACATGTTACATCTAGTGAAAACATACTAAATAATCTCTATTATGGGAACCTCCTCAAATGGATGACATTTAGGTCAAAGATATAATTAGAAAAAATTTCCTGTTTTGGGTTACATTTTTTCTATATTCACATGAATATAAGTTTTACGTGAAGAAACATTTTAATGTAGCCATTTTCCTTATATAAGGAATCAAAATAAGGAATTTAAAATCATGAAAAATATATAGAGAAAATCTCATTTAGTTATAGTCTATGTTCGATGATCATTTCCCTGACACTTCGTATTTTATTCATTATTTTTATACTTGTTTATTATTTTTGAGATCCCATATATTTTTGTGGAGAATCTACCGTGTTCCAATTGATTTTAGTGGATCCCTTTTTTTGGAAAAGATCTCATGGTTTTCCCGTTTTTGGGTTTTCCATGTAAAAAATTCTGTTCTCAAACATTATTGTGCATCACATTTAATTTTGGTTAACTACACATATTCTTTTGTTTCGAGGGAATTTATATTATTTCCACTTCAATTTCACTATATTTTTTATGTGCATTCATCACATTACTCCATTCACAATATTTTTTATCATATATATTGGTTTTTTTATTCATATTTATTAGAGGGACCCCATTTAAATGCGCCTGACCCCCTTTCAATTATGGTAGCATGCCCTGCCCACAAACACACCGACAACCCCATTAAATGTATGAGGCACACACCCACCGTTTTTCCAATCTAGAAACCCTACATAGTCACGCACACCCATGACTCCACATAGATACAAACCCGAGAACTCCCTCTTTCCCACCCACATCTTGTTTAATTGATCATTTAATGATATATATATAGTTATATATATTTGTATGTTAACATATATTTATATTTATATATATATAGTTACATGAATATATATATATGTGTGTGTGTATATATTCTTATATATATATATATTATAAATTATGAAGATATATTAAAATATATATAGCGTTATATTCTTTTATATGTATATTAAATCGTATATTAGCATATATTTGTTCGATTAGTTTTAAATAATATTTTAATTTTTTATATTTGTTTATAAATAAATAAATACATACCTACATATATACATAATACATACATGTGAATATATAATATATATAAATATATGTATATATATGTAAGTATAATTATACAAGTTAATATATATATATATATTATTATATATATATTTATATGTTCGAATATAAGGATAATATATATCAATTTGTTAATACACACAAAATATTACATAGACACAAACACATTTTATAGGTATATAAATATTCAACTATTGGCAATTTAAATAAAATGGATTTTAGTTTTTTTAGTAAAGGATTATATATTGATACATACTATATATATATATATGAATGATTATTTATATATAAAAATAATTTTTTATGTTTGAATATATAATTTTTTTCCTATATATACATATAAATTTCATTATAAATAATAGTACATTGTAAAAATGATAATCTTTTAAATCCATAGTATAAATATGGATGTAATACATGTGAATAAATTCAGTCCCCACTAAAAAATGATAAAATACACCCTTAAAAATGATAAAAGACCATAGAATGTTATCAAATTGTGGTTCCCCGACTAAAAACTAAATTTTCAAGGACTTTTGTTAATTTCATTGCTTATTAAATTATGAAAAAAGATTACATATGTCACCTAGGGCATAAAGAAAATCTAATGATTCGATTTGATATGTGGTATTACTCAAATTGACACCCAGATCAAATGATAAGACTATTCGAAGATTGAATTCAATTTCCAACTATTTTAGATATTTTATTAATTTTTTTATTCTTTATTCCTTAAAAATGTTATTAATTAATTATTTATCAATAAAACTTTTAAGAATAAAAATTAATTTTAATTTTTTATAATATTTCACTACCCATTTTAAATAAATATCATATATATTATGTGTAAATGTCTATTTATATTTTTCTAAAACATATTCTAAAAATAAATATTGTATTTATATCAATATTTATATTTATATATTTATATATTTATAATTTACTTTTTATGATTTTATTTAAATTATAACTGTTAAAAATGTATTTATAAAGACCCAAATTTACCAGAGATAATAAAAAATCAAGGATAAATGTGGTGCATTTTTCAGCCTTATAAACCAGCTAAAAAGGATCCAATTTGTCATTATTTGTTTAGAAATTTTAATTGGTGGAATATTGAAAACCCTTTTAAAAAAATTATGAGCATGGGGAAACCAACTTGGGTTATGTCTTGTCATCACATCCTTGTCACCCTGCTCACTATCTAGGGGTGTCTGATAACAACATCGAGGACAACACGCTGACAAATTTCGTTTGGAGCGAACATGTTGCATTAAAACCAATAAAGGATCAACACACCTATAGTTGTTGCTATTAATTATATATAATGGTGACCTTGGAAGGGATCACCATAATCTTAACTGGTCAGATATAGTCACTCTCAGAGTACCAGCTCGACGATTGCACATCCGAAGTTTATGGCTATAATGGCCGCACCTTGGTACTGGATTTGGATAATGTCCTCTAACCCCAGGGCATTATATAATAGTATGATTACCCAGACCCAACCATGGAAGACACCGTATAGCAATTACACGTGTCATCCATGGCCTTGTATGGTTAATCATCCTTTTTAGTGATGATCTGGTGTTGGACGACATAGTCCAAATCCCGTACTAGGGTACAGACATTATAGCCATCATTTTTGGAACTTCAATCTATATGATACTACTCCAACAATAACTCTATCAGATAGGGTTTGGTTATGGTGATCACTTACTAGGAAGCCACTGCAAAAAATTACTATCCACATCTGTAGGTTGTGATGAATCTTTATGGGTGTTAATGAAATGTGTTCCCATTAATCGAAATTTTTCGACATGATGTCCTCGCCAGAACTATCAGACTCCTCTACATATTGAGCAGGGGGGACAAGAGATGATGATGAGAGATAGCCCAGGTAGGAGGCACTAAACTCAGGTTTATTCCAAATAAGGTTTTTTCATAATTCCACCTTTAATCAACGCTAAAAAAATGATGACAAAGTGGTACCTTTATAAGCATTTGTTTAGGGAGGATAAATGTACCACCCTTATATCAATGATTTTTTAATAGTACTGAGAAATTGGGGTATTTATCAGTGCAATTGTAAAGATTATATTTTCAAAAATCAATAAAAAATATTTTATAAATATTTTAATATTTTAATATATAAATATAAATATTGATATAGATTAAATATTTATTTTTTAAATATATTTAAGATAAATATATATATAAACTTACAATTAATATATGTGATTTTTTAAAAACAAATTTTAAAATATTTGTAAAAAATATATATTAGTTAATATTATTCAAATTATTAACAATTAATAATTAATTACAAACAATTTTATGTTACAAAGCATATGAAATTAATAAAATATCTAAAATATGATGAAAATTGAACTATATCTTTAATCGGTAATAAATTTTGAATCGGGTGTCTATTCGAGCTATACCACAGATCAAATCGATTCCATCATTGATCATTACACACTCAATGACATAAGTAATCCATTTTCATAATTTTATATGGAAAAAATTCCCCAGTTCTGATTTTGGTGGCCTCTTCCAACAATGTCACTTTAGTAAATGACAAACAAAAATTGTAGGTGTGTTGATCCTTCATGGTGTTCCATCACCATGATGCCTCCAATCAACATTTTCCAGCACACGGTTATCATTTTTACATTAATTTTAACACCTCGAGATTTTATGAGAAGTATTCTTTTAAATTTATTTGATGTATTGTTTTGTATGATAACCCATGATTATCTTGCGTTATACGCAACACCGTATTTGCTTGCAGTATTTGTAACACTAATCTTGGAGCATGTTGCACACAATTTCAAGTTTGTTTGATAGTAGTCATTCTATGAAACCTTGAGATTATATATATATATATATATATTCAACGTATAAATGAAATATGGTTGGATTCTGTTATACGAAACAACAAAGGATTATTTCACAACACACAACCCTAACTTGGCTTGCATTACACGCAATCATGACCTTCCTCGATAGCGTGTGTTGTACGCAATATCATGTTTCACAAAACAATGATATATAGTTATAATATTATTATGGACTAGCCCTTATGAATATTATTAACTACATTTTGAGTTTTATAACATTATTATTCATCTTATATATTTTCTACAACATGGTATGAAAACAAAATAAATTTTTCGGGTAAAATAAGTAGTTTTATAAAAATGCAGTTTTGACGCCTTTTGATGGTGAACCAACTTTAAATCTAGTTTTTGACATTTTTATTAGTTACATTTGACAAAATAAAATTCTTTATTGGATTCAGGATAAAAAAAGGATAATGTTTTGATATTTTTCTGATAACTTTCATAATTTAATGAATAGTAAAAACACGCTATATGTTAATTAAAAACAACTTTTTTCATCACAAAAATTAATATGGTTAGATTATACTTTTAATTGTTTTTAATGAATAATTATAATATATTTTTACGATTTAATCCAATGTTGTTCATTGGAATTAATTTCACTTAGAAATTGGATTTAAACAAGTATCAATCTTTTGATAGTTAATGTTTCTTAAAAACACGCTATTTGTTTTGATAACGGGAATTAATTTTAACATTAATTACTTCCACTTCTATGTTTTGAATTTGGAAAAATAGACATCAAATTTGAATTTGGAATATCAAATAATTATTAGTCTGAATTTTTGGTATTTTTCTGAAAAACATCAATTTTTGATGAATAGTTAAACCACTTAGTGAAAGATAAAAAAACTAACATTTTCATTTAAATGAAATTTTACCACTTCTGTGAATTGAATTTCAAAAACCTGAGAGATACGGTTAATATCAAGGACTAAAATGTGGTTCAATGGGATGAAAATATTTTTTGGTTTTTACTTTTATTTACCACAGTTAAAAGTAAATAGAAGAATTAAGAGTAAACATGATATTATAATTACCATAACACATGTCCTAGTTCTATTGTATAAGTGTAATTCGATGAAAAACGACCTTAGGAATAAAACATGACCATTTAGGCCCACATGGATTAGATTAGGACATTTATTATTAATTTATTAAAAGAAGGGTTAAAATAGATAAATCAGAGTTTAATAACGAAATAATATTTAAGATATGGTTATAAATAAGATAAATTAGACTATAAATATTAATTAGAAATAAAAAATTATTTCCTACATAATGGTATTTTATTTATAATTTTAAGACATTAAATAATTTAATTTATTTATGATACAAAGATGATGCAATAATTATATTATTAATGAAAGATTGACATAATTGATGTTATAAATACCCAAATAAATTTCATTTGAGACTTTTTATGAATTTAACCAATTTTATAGGTTAATATAAAATTTTATTTTTGATTTAATTAACATTGTTTTAACTAATAATTATATTATGATTTTCAGAAAAATCAATTACCCAATAGTGTGAAAATTGACATAAAATATTTTTTAAAACAAATATTATATTATTAATTGTTATTTTATTCCTAAAAATATGAGGCTCGGCCAAATTACTTATATAAGGTTACATATATTAATAATAAACAACTTGGGGTTCTTTTGGCTTGTTATTGTAAGATTTTTAACCTTATAGTGTAAGAAAACAAGAAGACGCGGTAAAAGTAAAATTATTTAACTTAAGGTAAAATCTAAATGATAAGTTAAAAATAGAAACCTAAACTTGTCTAAATTCTATTGGATGATATGATTTCGACCAATCCCCACATTTTCTTCTTACTAAATAAATTTGGAGCAATTAAAACCGAATATGACATTATAATAAAATAATATTTTTAGGTTTTCCAAAGGTGCCCCTCTCCTCCCTTATAAAAGGGAACCTCCTCCCTCTCTTCCTCACACCACATTGAGCCTTCATGCTCGTCCAAACCCTGAAAAATCATCTTCTCCACTTCCATAGAAACATCCTAGAGATCCTATACTTCTTCAGAGACCAATTTTAATGCCCTAAAAGGAGCTCTAAAATAGGCGCTTCAAAGAAGAGGTAATGTCCGTTACCGATTCTTTCAACATTATTTCTTCTTAAACTTCTTCTTATTTAGTTGTTTCATTATGAAGTAATAACATCAGTATCACTCATATACTGATATGTTATTATAAGTATAGAACAAGATAATTTCCCAATCTATCCATCCTATGGAAAATGAAATCACTGCGCGTGTGTACGTACGAAATATCATCTCCACGTCGTGGTGTAATCTATTTTACACCACCACCTAACATGGATGGTTATAACGGTGAAAGTAATGAATATATATGATTATTTTAATGTGATATTGATTCTGTAAAAGTATACATACACTTTAATACATTTCCACGATCATGGGAATGATATCGTCGCTCGTGCCTACGTATGGACTACCGTCACTACGACGCGATGAGATTCACTCTCCATGTTAACCATCCAAGAATGATTATAAAGTATATTTAATAAGTAATAATGAAATATATGACATAATAATTCTACTGGATTTATGTATATATATATATGTAATCTACACAATTCCATTCAATTCAATAAGGAAACGAAAATAGAGTTCATGCGTACGTACGACCTACCGTCTCCATGAACGGTGTATTTATTTTCATTTATTGATCTATTATATATATGTATATTCTGAATATATATTATATAGAAATCATATTTTAAATTCTGGATGTAAGTAATAATGATCTACGTAATCATATGAATAATTACAAGTTAAAACACGAACGACCAATGAAAAGATTTTACCCAAAACACTACTTTAACATGAATTCACAGAAGAACAAGTAATATAAAGTCATAAGTGAACCATATATGATATAATAACAATTAATATGATTCTGTAATAGGTCAATGACACAATTTAAATCATTATACATTAGGTTTGGATACGTACGAAGCATATCGGACCTAAGGTAAGGGATAAATATTCCAATATCATTCTTTTTCGAGATTGTTTATTCGTAAGTATTTACTGGGGTTATGATTATTATCTATGTCCATATGTTCTCAAAATGTTTTCATAAAATGTTTACTTTTCATCCATGTATGTTTAAAGTCATTTTTACCCTTTTCTACTTTTACCACATCGTATGGAAGGAATCTTTCTTTTACGGGGTACTTTTTGACTTTTCCGACAAAATTACGAGAAGAATGTTATTTTTAACTTATACAGCTTGAACCGATTATTACGGTTTTATAAAACCATATATTCATGATGCTTCCTACAAAATATTTCATTTCTATTTTCAAAAAAATCTATTTCTTTTAAAATTTCATGACATTTTTTGAAAAGAAATTGATTTTGAAGATGAAAGGATATTTTCCTCAAGAATTCATTTCAAGTGTTTTATCAAAACTATATTTCCATCTAAGTTGACATTATTTCATAAGTGTATGTTTCAAGTATAATAACTCTATGATTTAAATAGTTTCACTTTTCTTATGATGAAATATCCATTTGTTTTATATGGATTATGTGATGATGGGATGATGTTTATGAAACCCATTTTATTCTTTAAGTTATAATGAATGTTTTAAGTTTATTTTATGGCACAAGTAAGAATGATTTCATTATGAGATGGATGGGACATGTATCTCCCTCAAATTCATTGGGTAAAGATTTATATCTGATGAGATAGACATGGATGGAACGATATGTTAATCTGGTTCAGTATTACAGGACTGGAACGAGGAGTGAACTCGATTCGGAAAGGGAGTTTGTCCACTAAGATGGTCTTGGAAGCAATTCCATGGATACTATGGAAATCATTACATGTGATTAATGGATGACACAATTTCATGTTTTATTCCCATGCTATTTTATCATTATTTATGTTCCATTATGATCTATTCCTTATGTACTTCCATGTTTTATGTCGCTGCTCAAGATTTTGATGTTTAAACATTATGGTCATGTTTTTAAGTTCAAATGTATATGGTATGTTTTATTTTATACATGATTACCCTTACTGAGCATTTGAACTCACCCTTTTTATGTTTTTTTCCCCCATGATTAAAATAATGGTTTTAGGTAAGTAAACAAAAAGTGGAAGATCGTTATGAGAGATGATGAAGATCATTCACTATGATTAGAATATTACGTTCCAAGTTTCCAAATACACTAATATATTACGGACCTTGTGTGTCTATTTTTGATATGTATTATGTATTCTGCAAAAGTAATGTAATATCTCTGTACGTCAAACTTCGGGACTCTACAATTGGTATCAGATGAAAGGATTTGTTAACCTTTGGAAACTAGGATGCGAAAACTTTAGTGAGATCCCTAGAGATATTTCTAAGGTATGTCTAGGGATGTAACTAAGGGTAAGTATACGTATAGGATATAGTCCTAGAAACCTGGAAAAGATCATAGAATTTAACCGAAGAAGTTAGATATTGAGGGTACTCCCCCTTTATTGTGTTGTTTTCCCTAGCATGAGTTTTACCTCTGACACTATTCTTTTTGGGTTTTAGATGATGGATGGAACCCGAAGGAACTGTGTTGATCAATGTAATGGACAATGCAATGATTGTCCTCCTAACCAAACCAATGTCATGGGAGATGGAGTGCACAATATTATTTCTATACTTACACGAGCTATGAATAATTCTAGATTTCAAAATGTGCAGAGAAAAGTGCAACATTTTGTTGAATCCTTCATGAGGAAGCGTCCACCTTCATTCAGTGGGTCTTCTGATCCCTTAGTGGCAGAACAATGGATCAATACTACTGAAAAGATATTTTCAATTCAACAATGTTCTGAGCATGATAAAGTCATCTTAACCATATATCGTTTGGAAGGTGATGTCGATCAATGGTGGAATCTTGTAAAGAAGACGAGGCCAAGAGATGAAATTGAGTCCATCAAATTGGATGATTTCATGAACATATTTTTCAGTATGTAGTTCCCTCATATTCTTCGAACAATGATGGAAAATTAGTTTCTTGAGCTTAATAAGAAGGATGATGAATCTTTTGGTATATACGAAGCGAATTTTACAAGACTTGCAAGGTATCCATCTGGCTTTATCATCCAACATGAATGTTATGCTGATCAATTTTTCAGTAGGCTTAAAAACAAGTCTTCGAAGGGAATTAGATATAAGAGACTTCAGTAGCTATGAAGAAATTGTGAGTTGTGCTATCAAGGTAGAACTGGAAGTTGGTGTAACATATCCATCACATGATTTTGAAAAGAAGCGAAAGATGGAGTTCAAGGAGAAATCTCATAACAATGGTGAAAAGAAGATGAATGTTTTTTATGCTCCAATTGTGGAAAGAAGCATGGTGGAGATTGCTTAAAAGGTACTTGAAAATGTTTTAAGTGTGGAAAATAAGGTCATCGAGTAGTTGATTGTCAAAGTAATGGGAAAAAGGTTGCTAATGATGTGAATAGAGAATAGACTACAGATAAATCTCCTCCAACACTTCAATGCTTCAAGTGTAAGGAAATGGGGCATTATTATAATAAATTCCCTAATCCACGGGTTAATGATTATCAATTTGAGAAACCTCTTAAGGAAATGGATAAAGGGACGTCTCATGTGATCACTATTTCTGATGTTGAGTATTAAAATGATTTTCTGTAGTGATTAAGTGTTTATGTAATGGTATTTCAAAATAGCATCATGGAATCTCATTTATAGTATTGTGGAATTTTGTAATTTCTATGTATTGGTTTTCAATAATTATATAGAACTGGTAACCATGAAAAGGCGATTGAAATATTTTTAGAAAGCATATGAAATGCACATAATGAAGGGAGAAGGAGAAAATAATATGATAGTAATCATGAGCTCATGACTGATACAAGGACTATGTCATATTATGGTTTGAGTATATAAATTTTTTGGGATTTTGGTATGTGGAAAGTGTTAAAATTTAACAACATTCATGTTTTCACTAAGGTTCAATGGGTATTCATTTTTCAAGAGAATACATTATTAAGGACTTAGAATGTTTGAAATGTGACAAACAAGGCATATATTATAATATATGGGGATCAACGTTGGTATTAACATGCTTGTTATATGAAATCTCAGGTAATCGTTTTCACTAAAATATGATAATGGACTGCAATATTAAGGATTTTCCTTAAGATTGGAATGGATTATTTTGGACTTAAGTTAGTATTATTTAAGGATAGAACATTTTTTGATATTATGGATGGGATGTTATAGTAAAGTAGTTTTAGAAAAAGGATAACCAGTAGGACATGCGACAGCCCATCGCGTCGGACAAGGCTGTGGGAATCGATCACACAACCAAAGTGTGACTGGACTTTATCGCCTACCAATAGCCTACAGAAAGTTCCTATTTAGTAGAAACTAGTTTTATTTTATTAAGCAGTATGATATATGAAGTATAAGTCCATTTTTGGAATCGTATATGATTAACCACACCATAGATGGACTTATGTATATTTGATAACTTTTTCTAAACTTCTGATTGAAACAGATGGAATGACTCATAATTCTATCACATGATCTACTAACACTGCATGAATGACAAATTCTACTTCATTTAATTAAGAGATGAATTGGAAATTGTTCAAGGAATGAACAACGGTGAGATTGTACCAAAATCAAGTAAGTATTTCTTTTGATTCAAAAATTCTTCAACATTAGTGAAATGAACCTGAAAACCAAAAATGTTGTCATAGTTCCCTTATATCCAATGAATCAGATGGTACCTTATATCATTACAAATCTATGGCTTTGTGATTGTTGGCTTTTTTATAGCCATGTTCTCTACCACTCTCCATCAAAACTTGATGTTTATATTTCTCTTCCATATCCATATTTTCACCTATGTTCTCCCATGAGGAAACCGAGTGATGAGTTAATTTGGGTAACTGTTATGTTTCATACATCACTTTTTAAAATTATGTTTTAGTATGTGGGTTTCAATTAAAGAAAATTTTAATTAGTAAACCATTTATAACCCCGACGAATTCAAGGGCGAAATTCATTTTGAGGGGGGAAGAATGTAACACCCTGAGATTTTATGAGAAGTATTCTTTTTAATTTATTTTAAGTATTTTGTTGTATGATACCCCAATATTATCTTGCGTTATACACAACACCGTATTAGCTTACAGTATATCCAACACTAATCTTGGATCGTGTTACACACAATTTCAAGTTCGTTTGATAGTAGTCATTCTACGCAACATTGAGAGTATATATATATATATATATATATATATATATATATATATATATATTCAATGTATAAATGACATATGGTTGGATTATGTTATATGAAACAACAAAGGAGTCTTGCACAACATGCAACCCAGACTTGGCATGCATTACACGCAATCATGACCTTCCTCGATAGCGTGTGTTGTACGCAATATCAGGTTTCAAAAAACAACGATATATAGTTATAATATTATTATGGAATAGCCGTTAAGAATATTATTAACTACATATTGAATTTTATAACATTATTATTCATCTTACATATTTTCTACAACATGGTATGAGAACAAAATAAATTTTTTGGGTAAAATATGTATTTAAAAAAATGCAGTTTTGCCGCCTTTTGATGGCACACCCACATTAAATCTATTTTTTGGCATGTTTATAAGTTAAAATTGACAAAATATATTTCTTCCATGGAATTAGGATAATAAAATTTAATTTGGATAATGTTTTGATAATTTTCTGTTAACTTTCATATTTTAATGAATAGTAAAAACACGCTATATTTTAATTAAAAACAAATTTTTTCATCGCAATAATTTATATGGTTATATAATATTTTTAATCGGTTTTAAAGATTAATTAGAATATATTTTTACAATTTAATCCAATTATGGTCATTGGAATTAATTTCAATTTGAAATTGGATATAAACAAGTATCAATCATTTGATAGTTATTGTTTCTTAAAAACAAAATATTTGTTTTGATAACAGGAATTAATTTTAAAATTATTTAATGCCACTTATATATTTTGAATTTGTAAAGATAGACATCAATTTTGAATTCGGAATATCAAATAATTATTAGGCTGAATTTTTGGTATTTTTCTGGAAAACTTCAATTTTTGATGAATAGTGAAACCACTTAGTGGTAGATAAAAAAACTGACTATTTCATTTAAATGAAATTTTACCACTTATGTGAATTTAATTTCAAAAATCCAAGAGTCACGGTTAATATCACAGACTAAAATGTGGTTCAATGAGAGGAAAATATTTTTTGGTGAATAGTAACTTTTTACTTTTATTTACCACAGTTAAAAGTAAATAGGTTAAATAAGAGTAAAAATGATATTATTATTAGCATAAAACATGTCCTTATTATATTGGATAAGTGTCATTCGACCAAAAACTACTTTAGGAATAAAATATGACCATTTAGGCCTACATGGATTAGATTAGGACATTTATTATTAATTTATTTTAAGAAGGGTTAAAATAGTTAAAATCAAAGTTTAATAACTAAATAATTTTTAATATAGGGTTATACATAAGATAAATTCGACTATAAATATTCATTATAAAGATAATAATATTTTCGACATAATGTACTTTTATATATAATTTTTAGTGATTAAATAATTTAATTTATTTATGACACAAATATGATGCAATAATTATATTATTAATGAAATATTGACATAATTGATGTTATAATTACCCAAATAAATTTAATTTGATGCTTTTTATGAATTTCACCAATTTTTTCTGTTAATATGACATGTTATTTTTTATTTAATTAACTTTTTTTGATCTAATAATTCTTTTATGATTTTCAAAAAAATCAAATACCAAATTGTTTCAAAATTGACATAAAATAGTTTTTAAAATAAAGATTATATTATTAATTGTTATTTTATTCCTAAAAATCTAAGGGTTGGAAACATGACTTATATAAGGTTATATATATTAAAAATAAACAAATTGGGGTTCTTTTGGCTTGTTAAAGTATGTTTATTAGCCTTATAGTGTAAAAAAACATGAAGACACGGTGAAAATAAAATTATTTAACTTAAGGATAAATCAAAATGATAAGGTTAAAATAGAAACCTAAACTTGTCTAAATTCTATTTTATGAGATTATTTTGACCCATCCCCACATTATCCCCTAAAAATCAATTTGGAGCTATTAAAAACAGAATATGACTTTATAATAAAATAATATTTTTAGTTTTTCCAAAGGTACCCCTCTTAGCCCTTGTAAAAGGGTACATCCTCCCTCTCTTCCTCACACCACTTTGAGCCTTAGAGATCGGCCAACCCCAGCCAAATTATATTCTCCACTTCCCTATAAACAAACTAGAGGTCCTGGTCTTCTTCAAATACCAATTTTAGTTCACTAAAAGGAGGTCTCAAAGAGGCGCTTTAAAGAAGAGGTAATGTCTGTTACCGATTCATTCAACATTATTTCTTTGTCCACTTCAACTTATTTAGTTGTTTCATTATGAAGTAATAACATCAGTATCACTCATATACTGATATTTTAATATATTTATGAAACAATCATATTTCCTTATCTATCCATCCTATGGAAAATGAAATCATCGCGCGTGCGTACGTACAGAATATCGTATCCACACCATAGTGTAATCTATTTTCCACCACCACCTTACATGGATGTGTATGATGGTGAATGTAGTGAATATATATGATTATTGTTAATTGATATTGATTATGTAATATTATACATACACTTTAATACATTTCCACGATCATGGGAATGATATCATCGCTCGTGCGTACGTTAGGACTACCGTCTCCACGACGCGACAAGATTCACTCTCCATGTTAACCATTTAAGAATGATTATAAAGTATCTATAATAAGTAATCATGAAATATATGACATAGTAATTCTACTAGATTTATGTATATATATATTAATGTCATATACATAATTCCATTCAATTCAATAAGGAAACGAAAATATCGTTCATGGGTACGTACGACCTACCGTCTCCATGAACGGTGTATTTCGTTCCATTTATCGATCTATAATATATATGTATATTATGAATATATATTATATATAAATCAGGTTTTACATTCTGGATTTATGTAATCATGATCTAAGCAATCATATGAATAATTACAAGTTAAAACGCGAACGGCAAATGAAACAATTTTACCCAAAACACTACTTTAACAAGAATTTACAAATGAACGGGTAATATAAAGTCATAAATGAACCATATATGATATAATATCAATTAATAAAATTATGTAATAGGCCAATGAAATTATTTAAATCATTATACTGGAGGATTGGATATGTACGAAGAATATCAGACCTAAGGTAAGGGATAATTATTCCAATCTCATTCTTATCTGAGATTGTTTATTTTTAAGTATTTACTAGGGTTATGATTATTATCTATGTCCATGTATTATAAAAATGTTTTCATAAAATGTTTAATTTTATTCCATTTATGTTTAAAGTCATTTTTCCCTTTTCTACTTTTACCACATCGTATGGAAGGAATTTTACTTTAACGATGTACTTTTTGACTTTTCTGACAAAAGTATTAGAAGAATGCTATTTTTAACTTATATAGATTGGGACCTATATCACCCTCTAATGCATTGGGTAAAGATTTATATCTCATGAGATATACATTACTGGAATGATAAGTTAATTCGGTTTAGTATTGCAGGACATGAACGAGGAGTGAACTCGATTCTGAAAGGGACATTGTCCACTAAGATGGTCTTGGGAGCAATGCCATGAATACTATTGAAATCATTAAATGTGCATAATGGATGCCACAATTTCATGTTTTATTTCCATGCTATTTTATCATAATTTATGTTCCATTATGATCTATGCCTTATGTACTTCCATGTTCTATGTCGTTGCTCAAGATTTTGATGTTTGAACATTATGTTCATGTTTTTTAGTTCAAATGTATATGGTATGTTTTATTTTATCCATTCTTACCCTTATTGAGAATTTGAGCTCATAATTTTTATGTGTTATTTTTTCCTAGGATTAAAAGAAAGGTTTTAGGTAAGGAAACAAAAAGTGGAAGATCTTTATGGGAGATTTTGAAGATCTTTCACCTAGATTAGAAGATTATGTTCCATGTTTCCAAAAACACTAAACTATTACGGTCCTTGTGTGTCTGTTTTTGTTATGTATAAAGTATTCCGCAAATGTAATGTAATATCTATGTACATCATGCTTCGGGTCTCTACAGTTCGTATCAGAGGAAAGGTTTAGTTAAACTTTGGAAACTAGGATGCGAAAACTACAGTGAGATCCCTATATATATTTCTACGGTATGACTAGGGATGTCCCTAAATATAAGTATATTTATAGGATATAGTCCTAGAACTCTGGTAACGATCATAGAATTTAACCTAATATGTTATATATTTAGGGTACTCCCCCTTTATTATGATTTTTCCATAGCATGTTTTTTTCCTCTCACACTATTCTTTTTGGGTTTTAGCCGATGGATGGAACCCGAAGGAACCATGTTGACCAATGTAATGGACAATGCAATGATTTTCCTCCTGACCTTACCAATGTCATGGGAGATGGAGTGAACAATATTATTTATATACTTACACAAGCTATGAATCATTATGGATTTCAAAATGATCAATGAAATGATCAACATTTTGTTGAATCATTCATGAGGCAGTGTCCACCATCATTCAGTGGGTCTTCTGATCCCTTAGTGGCTAAAAAATGGATCAGTACTACTGAAAAGATTTTTTCATTTCTACAATGTTATGAGCATGATAAATTCATCTTAGTAGTATATCGTTTGTAAGATGATGCTGATCAATAGTGGAATCTTATCAAGAATACGAGGCAAAGAGATGAAATTGAGTCCATGCAATGGGACAAGTTCAAGAACTTGTTTTTCAGTATGTACTACCCTCGTATTCTTAGAACAATGATGTAAAAGGAGTTTCTTGAGCTTAAGAAGAAGGATGATGAATCTGTTGGTATATATGATGTGAATTTTACAAGACTTTCAAGGTATGCAGCTAGATTTATCATCCAACTTGAAAGTAATGTTGATCGATTTTTTAATAGGCTTAAAACCAAGTCATCGAAGGGAATTAGCTATAATAGAATTGAGTAGCTATGTTGAAATTCCGCGTTGTGGTATCAACGTAGAACTGGAACTTGGTGTAACATATCCATCTCATGGTTTTGACAAGAAACGAAAGATGGAGTTCAAGGGGAAATCTCAGAACAATGGTGAAAATAAGATGAATGTTTTTTATGCTCAAGGTGTGGAATAATCATGGTGGAGATTTCCTAAAAGGTACTAGAAAATTTTTATGTGTGGAAAAGAATGTCATCGAGTAGTTTATTGTCGAAGTAATGGGAAAAAGGTTGTTAATGATGTGAATAGAGAAAATACTACGTTGAACTCTCCACCAACACTTCAATTCTTCAAGTGCAAGGAAATGGGGAATTATTCTAATAAATTCCCTAATCCACGGGTTAATGATGATCAACGTGAGAAACCTCTTAAGGAAAATGATAAACGGAAGTCTCATGAAATCACTATTTTTGATTTTGAGTATGAAAATGATGTTCTGTAGTGATTAAGTGTTTATGTAATGGGATTTCAACATAGTATCATAGTATCTCATTTAAGGTATTGTGGAATTTGGGAATATCTATGTATTGGTTTTCATTAATTATATGGTACTGGAAACCATGAAAAGGTGATTGAAATATTTATTGAAAGCGGATTAAATGTGCATAACGAAGGGATAAGGAGAAAATAATATGATAGCAGTCATAAGCTCATGATTGATAGAATGACTAAGTCATATTATGGTTTGAGTATATTGAATTTTTGGGATTTTGATATGTGGAAAGTGTTAAAATTTTAAAAAAAATCATGTATTCACTAAGGTTCAATGGGTATTAATTTTTCAAGAGAATGCATGATTAAGGCCTTCGAATGTTTGGAATGTGACCAAAAAGGCATATCTTAAGATATATGGGGATCAACAATGGTATTAACATGCTTGCTATATGAAATATCTGGTAATCGTTTTCACTATAATATGAGAATGGACTGCAATATTATGGATACGCCTTAAGATTGGAATAGATTATGTTGGACATAAGTTAGTATTATTTAAGGATAGAACTTTTTTTGATATTATTGATGGGATGTTATAGTAATGTAGTTTTAGAAAAAGGACAACCTGCAGGACAGGGGATAACCCATCGCGTCGGACAAGGCTGTGGGAATCGAACCCACAACCGAAGTGTGACGGGGCTTTATCACCTACCACTGGCCTACAGGAAGCCCCTAGTTAGTAGAAACTAGTTTTATTTTATTAAGAGGTATGATATATGAAGTATAAGTCCATTTTTGGAATCATATACGATTAACCACACCATATATGAACTTATGTATATTTGATAACTATTTCTAAACTTTTGCTTGAAACAGATGGAATGACTCATCATTCTATCACATGATCTACTAACACTTCATGAATGACAAATTCAACTTCATTTCTTTAAGAGATGATGTGGAAATTGTTCAAGGCACTAATAAAAGTGAGATTGTACCAAAATCAAGTAAGTATTTCTTTTGATTCTAAAATTATTAAATATTAGTGAAATGATCCATAAAACCAAAAATGATTTCATAGTGCCCTTATATCCGATGAATCAGATGGTACCTTATATCATTACAAATGTATGGCTTTGTGATTTTTGGCTTTTTCATAGCCATGTTCTCTACCAGTCTCTATCCAAACATGATGTTTAGATTTCCCTTCCATATCCGTATTTTCACCTATGGTCTCCCACGAGGCAACCCAGTGATGAGTTAATTTGGGTAACTGTTATGCTTCATATATCACTTTTTAATATTAAGTTTTAGTATGTGGGTTTATATTAAAGAAACATTCAAGTAGTCAACCATTTATAACCCCGGAAAATTTCATGGGCAATTTCATTTTGAAAGGAGTATAATGTAACACCCGAGATTTTATGCGAAGTATTCTTTTTAATTTATTTGATGTATTGTGTTGTATGATACCCCATGATTATCTTGTGTTATACGAAACACCGTATTAGCTTGCAGTATATCCAACACTAATCATGGATCGTGTTACACACAATTTCAAGTTCGTTTGATAGTAGTCATTGTACGCAACATTGAGAGTATAAATATATATGTATTCAACGTATAAATGAAATATGGTTGGATTATATTATTCAAAACAACAAAAGAGTCTTGCACAACACACAACCCTGACTTGGCTTGCATTACACGCAATATTAACCTTCCTCGATAGCTTGTGTTGTACGCAATATCAGGTTTCACAAAACAACGATATATAGTTTTAATTTTATTATGGACTAGCCATTATGAATATTATTAACTACATTTTTAATTTTATAACATTATTATTCATCTTACATATTTTCTAGAACATGGTATGAGAAAAAAATAAAATTTTCGGGTAAAATAAGTATTTTTTAAAAAATGAAGTTTTGTCGTCTTTTGATGGGGCACCCACATTAAATCTAGTTTTTGAAATATTTATAAGTTAAGTTGGAAAAAATAAAATTCTTCCTGGGATTTTGGATTTAAAAATTTAATTTGGATAAAGTTTTGATATTTTTCTCATTACTTTCATATGCATTAATTATATTATTAATGAAATATTGACATAATTGATGTTATAAATACCAAAATAAATTTAATTTGAGACTTTTTATGAATTTCAACAATTTTCTAGGTTAATATTACATGTTAGATTTAATTTAATTAACTTTTTTTGATCTAATCAATCTGTTAATATTTTCACAAAAATCAATTACCAAATAGTGTCAAAATTGACATAAAATAGTTTTTAAAACGAATATTATATTATTAATTGTTATATTATTCATAAAATTCTATGGTTCTGCCAAATGAATTAGATATGGTTATATATATTAATTATAAACAACTTGGGGTTCTTTTGTCTTCTTATAGTATGTTTATTAACCTAATAGTGTAAGAAAACAAGAAGACACGGTAAAAGTAAAATTATATAACATAAGGTTAAATCTAAATGATAAAGTTAAAATAGAAACCTAATCTTTTCTAAATTCTATTGGATGAGAGTATTTTGACCAATCCCCAAATTAGATTCGAAATAAATCAATTTGGAGACATTAAAAAATGAATATGACTTTATAATAAAATAATATTTTGTGTTTTTCCAAAGGTACCCCTGTCCCCCCTTATAAAAGGGAACCTCCTCCCTCTGTTACTCACACCACATTGAGCCTTCAAGATCGGCCAAACCCTACCAAATTATCTTCTTCGCTTCCCTAGAAACATCCTAGTGGTTCTGGTATTCTTCAAAGACCAATTTTAGTTCCCTAAAAGGTGGTCTCAAAGAGGCGCTTCAAAGAAGTGGTAATGTCTATTACCGATTCGTCCATCATTATTTCTTCTTCCACTTCTTCATCATTAGTTGTTTCATTATGAAGTAATTACATCAGTATAACTAATATACTGATATGTTATTATAAGTATAAAACAAGCCTATTTAACCATATATCCATCATACGGAAAACGAAATCATCGCGCGTGTGTGCGTACAGAATACCGTCTTCACGCCGTGGTGTAATCTATTTTCCACCAACACCTTACTTGGAAGGGTATAATGGTGAAAGTAATAAATATATATTATTACTGTAAAGTGATATTTATTTTTTATGATTATACATAATCTTTAATACAATTCCATGATCAGGGGAATGATATCATCGCTTGTGCGTACGTACAGACTACCGTCTCCACGACGCGATGAGATTCACTCTCCATGTTAACCATTAAAGAATGATTATAATGTATACATAATAACTAATCATAAAATATAAGACATAATAATTATACTGGATTTATGTATATATATATTTATGTCATCTACAAAATTCCATTCAATTCAATAAGCAAACGAAAATAGCGTTATTGCATACGTACGACCTATCGTCTCCATGAACGGTGTATTTCTTTCCATTTATCGATCTATTATATATATTTATATTCTGAATATATATAATATATAAATCATGTTTTACATTCTGGATGTATGTAATCATGACCTAATTAATCATATGAATAATTACAAGTTAAAACACGAACGACAAATGAAACGATTTTACCCAAAATGCTTCTTTAACATGAATTTACAAAACAACGGGTACTATAAAGTCATAAGTGAACCATATATGATATAATAACAATGGAAATGATTCTGTAATTGGTCAATGAAATTATTTAAATCGTTATACAGGATGTTGGGATACGTACGATGAATATCAGACCTATGGTAAGTGATATTTATTCCAATCTAATTCTTTTCCGAGATTGTTTATTCGTAAGTATTTACTGGGGTTATGATTGTTATCTATATCCATATGTTCTCAAAATTTTTTCATAAAATGTTTACATTTTTTCCATGTATGTTTAAATTTATTTTTATCCTTTTCTACTTTTACCACATCATATGGAAGGAATCTTTCTTTTACGAGGAACATTCTGACTTTTCCGACAAAAGTACGAGAAGAATGTTATTTTTAACTTATATGACTTGAACGGTTTTTTTACGATTTTATAAAAAACATATTTTCATGAAGCCTCCTTGAAAATATTTCATGAATATTTTCAACAAAATATATTTCTTTTAAAATTTCATGGCGTTTTGTGAAAAGAAATTGATTTTGAAGAAGAACGGATATTTTTCTCAAAATTTCATTTCAAGTGTTTTATTAGAACCATTTTCCATCAAATATGACATTATTTCATATGTTTATGTTTCAAGTATAATTTATCTATGATTTATTTGGTTTTACTTTTCTAATGATGAAATATCCATTTGTTTTATATGGATTATGTGATGATGGGATGATGTTTATGAAACCCATTTTATTCATTGGGTTATGATGAATGTTTTATGTTTATTTTGTGGCACAAGTAATAATGATTTCATTATGAGATGGGTCAGACATATATCTGCCTCCAATGAATTGGGTAATTATTTATATCCCATGAGATAGACATGGAGGGAACGATATGTTAATCTGGTTTTGTATAACAGGACTGGAACGAGAAGTGATATCGATTCTGAAAGGGACTTTTTCCACTATGATTGTCATGGTAGCAATGACTTGGATACTATGGAAATAATTAAATGTGCTTAATGGATGCCACAATTACATTTTTTATTCCCATGCTATTTTATCATGATTTATGTTCCATTATGATCTATGCTTTATGTACTTCCATGTTTTATGCCGTTGCTCAAGATTTTGATGTTTAAACATTATGTTCATGTTTTTATGTTCAAATGTATATGGTATGTTTTATTTTATACATTCTTACACTTACTGAGCATTTGAGATCACCCTTTTTATTTTTTATTTTACCCCAGGGTTAAAAGAAATGTTTTAGGGAAGGAAAAAAAGTGGAGGATCTTTATGTGAGATGTTGAAGATCATCCACTACGATTAGAAGAATAATTTCCATGTTTCCAAATACAATAAACTATTATGGTCCTTGTGTGTCTGTTTTTGTTATGTATTAAGTATTACGGAAAAGTAATGTAATATCTATTTATGTCAATCTTCGGGTCTCTAAAATCATCCAACTCTAGATATTGAGAAGGGGGACTAGGAAATGACAATGGGACATAGACCAGGTATGATGCCTCAAACTCTTTGTCAGTGATGTTATTGAATGGGTTGGAAGCCATGAGGATAGAGCAGTCACCACTTCGGTTGAAAGTCTCGATGAAATCCAAAATGATTTTGAAAATATTCTACCACTCCAGCTTCGTGTCGTCGTCCTGGTTGCTCCGAACATGCACTACCATCATGATATCAAGATATACATGTCTGGATACTTTATCAGGAAACTTATGTCTACCAAACCCGACTTCAAGGAAGGTTGGGCTAGCCATCAGCTATTTCAGTTATAGAACAATGAAATTTTTCACAAGGTTACAGAGAGTCATAGCCTGTAATCTTATGGGGATTCTGAGATGAGATTATTTTTCATACCAACCATAAATATATCTACCCAAGACTGTATTTTATTTCTTCACATGGATACAAATACATTACACACATCTTATCTTTGAATAATTGTGTCAGACTAATAATTTCATGATAATGATATTATTAATTATTAGTAAGTGAAATACTATTTTTATTATTGGTATTATTATTATTCATAAAAATAAATTCCAAACATGATTATTATGTGTCACATTATAGATATAATTTTTATTTTATTTGATTATAATTTCATTATATTATAAACTTATTAGTATATAAATGACTAAATAAATTAATACTTAAATAATTATTTCTGTTCGTGTTAGCAAATTTAATTTTTATTTTTTATGTTTATGAATAAAATTAGGATTTTTATTAATTAAATTGTGTTACATACCCTCACATAAATAATGAAAATACATGCTTCCAAGAACATGTTAACTTATAAAAATTTTATGCTAATTATATTTTGATTTAATGAATTTAATGACAAACAACTCATTATAATGAAGTCATTATTAAGAACACATTATAATGATAACATTATTGTTAATTAATTAAAATTAAGTCATGATAATAATTTTATGTACGTAATAATAATGTTAGTATATAGGAATATTTGTAATTACAATATATTTAATATTAATAATAAATATATTCTTATTACTATTAAATATTGGTAATTATTAATAATAATAATAATATTATTATTATTATTAGTATTTAGTCACATATAATTATTAATAATTATTATTTTCTATTTAAATTTTTATAAAATCATTTCTATATTTATTTAATAGATATTTTTTATGTTCATAATTTAAATTTCATTTAAAATCTAAATGTAATATATAATTTATGAGCTTTTGTTGTTACCTTATTCTTCTAAAGTCTAAATATAATATTTTGAAACATAAATGTTCTGTAGCATCTATATTCTTGATTTCTTATTATTTTGATTAAAATATTTTTAATTTTAATATTTCATATTGGTTTAGTAAATATTTTTAATTTATTTTTTATTGTACAATAGTCCAATTTTTTAGATGTTATCAATTTTGGTCACGTCAATCATGAAAAACATATTTTGATTAACGTAGTTTGAATTTGTAGCCTATAAAATATAATAAATAAAAACAATATAAATGAATCATAAAACATTGATTGAAAATTTAATAAATAGTTTAAAATAAAAATAATTTTATAAATATAATAATTTTTTTCAGAAAAATTTAATTTGAAAAAAAATTACATGTACAAGTGTTATCAATATATCAAAACATGCCTTTAACGACACTTAACTTTATTAGAACCATCTAACATCAATAATAAAGGTAAAATTTAATAGTGATATCACATGATGTGATAAAGATTACATTTTATCAGTTCTTTTTTAATTGTTATTGATAGTACCTTTTTCAGAACTTTTTTTTCACCCACAAAAGCAACATTTTTCATCACATTTTTAACACTAATAAATGTCGAAATATAATGAAATAATTATATAAATATAATAAAAAAATTATTTTACTTAACAAAATAAAATAATATTAGTTAAAAAGTTATTGCTAAAAATGAATAAAAAATCATTCATTATATATATTTAACACACTATGAAATAGTTTTGGTATAGATAATTAGGAAAAGATTATCCTGAGTTGCACTAATGGTGTATAGGGTTCATCATTTGGGGAGGCTTCAAATACCACTTTTCATGCTTATTTAAATCTCATTCAAGTCATTTTTGACTCTCACGAGGGTGTCACCGATACTAGTTCCCTCGTTTGTCTTCACTCAAGGGATCGAGAAGAGAGGTTATTCGATTCCAAATCTATTTCCCCCACATTGACATACAAATATCACTATGAATGTGAAATTCATATTTTTTAATATAAATTTATTTATTATTATGTTATTTATGTAGTGTGGTTTTTTTGAAATTCCCAACCATCAATAAATAATACTGAATATTCTTTTCTAGAGTAAATGTCTTGACTAAATTTAAAATTTTTAGAACATACTTTTTTGAAATTGTATGCATAAAATATAAAATATTGTCATATAAAGTAAAAATATTCTAACAATATTGAAAATAATGTAATTTATTAAAATGGTTGGGTAAGATGGTGTTTGTCTCTATCACTGACTAATAGTGATGGATACCTCAATCCGAGAAACTAGAAATGAAATGGATATGGAGGTCGAAATAGTGCTGGGGAGGAAATTATAATTAACATAGCCAAGAGAATTGAGAAATGGAATTCTGGAACACAGGTGTGGTGGATAATAATTGGATGGAAGCCTTCATGACTAATAGTATTTCCCGATTGGTCCCTCAACCAGTCGAAGAATCATCTAAAATACATACCAACTCTGACAAAAATTACATAGTAGACAATGGTGTTGTGGTGATTGTCTTGGGACATATTTTAGTTTATTTGTATTTTTCTCAGATAAAAAATTTTAATTATTTTTTAAAAAATATTTATATTTTGAGAAATTAATTAACAAACTACTTATGGATTTGAATAGAGATTTTCACAAAGAATGGACTCCCTCTCATAGAGTGACTTGTTTTGAAAATTATTGATGAAGGCCATATGTCATAGAGATACTTGTTAATGAAATAACACTATTATAAAAATAATATTTTTGATTATTTTCTAATGAGGATGTTATTTAGGATAGAACCCTTATTTATTGATTTTTTTAAATTAAATTAATTTTTATTGTTATATATGTGATTGGGTGTGTGATTTTTGCTTTTATAAATAATTTTTAATAGCACTATTTTTAATAAATAAATTTTTTAAATTGATAATTTACTAAATATTTATTTTCAATTATATTATAAGATGCATTTTTTTGAGACACAGATGGATCATCAGATAGTACTGAATACCTCATTTGTACAATTAGCAAGTATATTTTTTAAATAACAATTCATAATTATTATGGAAATTATTGTAAATGTTTACTAATATATTTAATTATTATTAATAATTTTGTTCAAAATATTTTGTAACTACATAATTAATAATTCATAAAAATAATGTAATTAATAATATAATTCTTAATAAAAAATATGACATTAATTAATTATAGTGTAAATGTTAAGATTAAAAAATTTAATTTTATATATTATAATGTTTTTTTATGAAATTTTAAATATATTAAATCAATTTTTTTTTTGTGAAATTTCAATTGGATTTTATTTATAATTTATAATTTATTCTATTTCAAAATCAGTTTTAAATATAATATTACTTAATGTAGGAGACTTTTGAAGGCCATAAATTAGGATCTATAAATAAAATATTAACAAAATTTTTAAAATTGTTAAAACATATAGAAAATATTGTAAAATTATTAAATTATTAAATAAATTAAGGAAAATTATTTTCAATGAAAAAAATATTATTGTTTAAAAACATAGAATATAATACTTTCTTTTCAAATAACTTTTTCTTTTTAAAATTATTTAATTTTATTATTTTATTGACTATTAAATTTTTAAAAATAATTTTTATATTTTTGTTCATGTTTGAAATATCATTTTATTATAATTTATACAATAAATTATATGCATTAATTTTATGATGTTTAAATGTTTGGGTTGTTGGCTGGAGAGGACAAATCATTAGGGCTTAATTGAGTTTCAAATAAAAATTTCTTTTAAAATTATAACTAATAACAAGAATCCCCCAATTTTGGAATATGCACAAATAATCAAAATTATAGAAATAGATAATCTAATTTTTAAAATATAATCACAATGAGGGATCATGGATAAGGTTAAATATTATATTGTGGATACATTAACATTAAAATATTTATTTTTCTAACCATACACAAAATACAAGACAAAAATTTAAAAATTTGTGTCACGGAGTAAAAGAAAATTAAATTCCCTCATTTTTTGTGAATTATTATAATGAAAACCCTATATTTATTTCTGGAATATAATAGCCAATTGGGAATCAAATAAAATTGTTGGTTGGATGATACGTCCGAAAAAACATTTTTAGTAATTCAAATATCCAAATCATGTCTTTGACAGTAATACACATTGAATTTGATCTCTAATTGATGTGAAATCTGATTATAGTGGTTTTAAAATTAATCATGACATGTATGAGTTGACAAAATATATTCTAATTATGTGATGTCATTGAACTGAATAAATTCAATATTCTAATAAAATGAAAGATGTTAAAAATGTTCGTCAAAATGTTCACACCAAACAAATAATCACATATTGATATGAAATCATTTGAAAAAACCATATATTAATTTTTGAAATATAAGAATAAATGGAACCTCAAATTGTTTTTTTGTTTTATCGAGATGATCAGAATCATTTTTTTACTAATTTAATACAATAAATCTAGTGTTTAATGGCTAAAACCATATAAAATTATCTCCAACTGATTTGAGATATTTTGAAAACTATGATATAATTATTTAGTACAAGTGTGAGAATAATACCAATTAATCTAACATGAAATTGTCTTGAATTAAGAAAATAAAGTGTTCTTAGAAAATTTTAATATTCAAAAACATTTTATATATAGTGAAAACATTCTAAAATATCATTATTATGGGAACCTCCTCAAAATGATGACATGTAGGTCAAAGAAATAATTACAAAAAATTTCATGTGTTGGTTATGTGTTTTAGATCTTCACATGAATACATGTTTTATGTTAAGAAACTTTTTAATTTAACCATTCTCCTTATATATGGAGTCATAATAAGGAATTTAAAAACACCAACAATATAGATAGAAAATACCATTTAGTTATAGCATGTGTTCGATGATAATTTCTCCAACATTTCATATTTTATTTACTATTTTTATACATGTTTATTATATTTGAGATCACATACATTGTTGTGGTGTATATACTGTGTTCCAATTGATTTTAGTGGATCCCTTTTTTTTGGAAAAGATCTCATGGGTTTCCCGTTTTTTGGGTTTTCCTTGTAAAAAAATGTGTTCTCAACCATTATTATTCATCTCATTTCATTTTGGTTAACTATGCATATTCTTTTCTTTTGAGGAAATTAATATTATTTCCACTTCACTTTCACTATGATTTATTATGTGCATTCATCACATTACTCCATTCAAAATATTTTGTATCATAGGGATTGTTTTATTTATTCATATTTATCACAGAATCCATTTACAACCAGATGATTATGTTCAATGGTACCAATTAACATATGTGTTTACAAAAAATGAAGTATCTACTTTTTTTAAAGAGAATGCGTCATATTGATTTTAGAACCCAGAATCTACAACAAATATTAGATGAATAATGGGTGTTCAAGTATGAGATGGTTTATGGTTTCATTCTGCAATGGGTTAAAGATAACAAGATGATCCTCATTGTTGTTTTGATTAGTTTTTTGGAATGGTTATCAATTTTAATGATGATGTGTCATCTCTTTTGTTTCATAAAACATCACCCATTTCTTTGGAGAAATTTTTTGTTACACTAACTTGTTTTCATCTAATGGTGCTCCAAAAATCAAATTTCTAAGTCTTTTTTTAATAAATATGTTTTGAGACACACTCAAGGAATTTATTCATCCGATATTTTAGTCATAGATAATAGGGGGATAATTTAAGTCTTAGAGTAGGGGATTCTAGGTAAGAGAAAATGAAAAAAGAATTTTTAGGATGATATGGAGAGATTTTTTATTAAATCAATATGTTATGTAATATTATGTTAATATTTTTTTCTTTAATTTTAAATGATTTAGTATAATGACTAAAAATCAAAAAAATGGAAAAGGGTAAGGTATATGATTATGTCATCGTGAAAAAAATGGGTGATCTTGTTATTGTTTATGACTCTATTAATATTTCTTCTGGTGATTCATGATGGTTTGTTATATGTGGTTCTTAATTTCATGTGATATCAAATAAAATATATTTACATCATACAACCTATGTACATAGGTTCATTGAAGACGTGTAATGGTTTTCATAATGATGCTTTATTTATGAGGACTTTCTGTTTAGATAGCATTATAGGAAATAAACTGATTATTATGAAATATAAACATGTGACCGATGTTATATTGAATCTTATTTATACTAGGGTTATGGATGATTGATGGTTAATTAGTACATATGGTGATATCAATTGGAAGCGTTCCTATGCCTCCTTGATCATGGATCGCGGGATGAAGAAGATATTATTTTACTAGACTGGATCTTTTATTTATTGTTATACTACATTCATTATTGAGTGTAGTATTATTTCTATTTTATGGAATAAAATGATTATTCAAATTAGTGAAAAAATTATTAGTTTGTTTATCCAAAAGGTATATTATTCTATAATTTAATACTATCATATTGAACTCGTGTGGTCATTGTATGGATTGAAAATAGATTAGACAATGTTTCAGTAGTCATCCTTTGCAGAATAAGTCATAGGTACATTAATTAGTACATTATTATGATTTTGGTCCATTGAAATCTAATATGATTGGTGGTGGTAATTATTTTTGGAAATTTATTGTTGACTACTCATGTAATATTTTGGTTCATTTTTTTCATTTAAAAAGAAGGTGCATTGTTTTGTTTTTTAATTTAGGTTTATCTTGGTAGATAATTTGGAAAGAAATTGAAATTTATTTTCACAAAAAAATTGGGTTAGTATTGCAAATCATTTGATAATTATTTTATGAATAAATGTATTAGTCTATAAATGACTCCTCCAATGACACCTCACCTGAATGATGTAGTTGAGTGGATGAAAAATTCATTGTTGGAAAAAGTTAATTGTTTTATTTTGGAATAGAAGCTTCTTAAACATTTTTTAGGTGAGGATTTACTTTCTGATACTTATATTGTAGATTTATCACATGTAGTTTCCTTGTAGATAAACACAATTGATAGGTTTTGGTATGAAAAACAGATTAGGTATGATCAATTACGTGTTTTGGGATGCATGTTATTAGTTTATTTTTCTAGAGTAGAATGTTCAAGATGGATGGTGAGACATTACATTGTATTTCTATTAACTATTGATGTGTTGAGATTGGTTAAAGGTTCTATGATCCTACATTGAATATTTTTTTCATCTGTTCTGATGATGTTTTAAAAGAGGGTTATATTATATCAAGCATTGATTAGGGAGAAAAATATACTTCTCCAACAAATGATGGATTTTTCATTCATGTTCATTGTTATGATTCTAATTTACCTCATATGGAAGATTCTGATGATCATCATTATGTACACAATGATACTAATGGAGAATAGGATGAGGTTATTGTTTGTGATTCACGTTTTGTTTATGATGATCTGGTCAGAGGGGTTATTAATGATTATGCAGTTCCTCTCTATTTTTCATCTCAGCATCGTGCATCTCTACTCAGTTCACTTCTTATTATTATCTAATACCGGTTGAAGGGGGAGAACTGGAATATTTTGAAGATATGGTGGAACATGATTATAATGATATATGGATTGCAGAAATAAATCCAAAGATGAAATAATTATCTGAAAACCATAATTTATATTCGGATATGTTAATTAATGGTTTGTGAGATTTGAAAAATCTTTTTATTAATCATATTAAAATATAATAATCACGTCATGTTCCACGATAGTAGAAATGGGTCATTGGTAATGGCTGTTCTCTGATAGAAGGTATATATTTTGATGAGATTTTCTCACCTACATTCACAATTTCTTCTATTCATGTTATTTATTATTTGGATACTAGATTAGATCTACATATTGAGAATATGTTTGTGAATTTATCATTCCTTTAGGGGGATTTAGTGGAGGATATTTATATGGAGTAACTAGTGGGGAATTTTTGAAACATGTTAAGTGAATCATGTCTTTAGGTTAATGAATAGTATGTATAGTCTGAAGAAAGCTCTGAAGAAGTGGTATATGAATTTTGAATATTTTATTTTTCATTAGGATTTCAAGAAGACATATTCTAATCATTGGTTTTTTGTTCAAATATTCATTGATGAGGATTTAAATATATTTATTCCTTTTGTTGATAATATTTACATTATTGGTTGTGATGTATTTATAAAAGATATATTGAATATGGATCATTTCTAGTGATTAAAAATGAATAACTATGAGAAAATATCACAAATTATGGGAATGGATATCTCCTGTGATATGAAGGATATGCAATTTTGGTTATCGCATCAATGATACAATGAAAATGTTCTTAAGATAATTTCTATGGACAGAATGAATGTGTTCAGTACTCCACTTGGTTTATATTTTAAACAACATACCAGTTAGTCACCTTATAATGATGAAGAGATATATGAGATGGCGTACATTCCTTATTTGTATGTTGTTTGTTGTTTGATGAATGTGATAATATTTACTATACAAGATATAAATCATTCTATTTTTTCCTCCAGTCATTTATTAAAACTATAAAGGCATTCATAGAATTATTGTGAATGAAAAAAACTTATTCGAGATAACAATTTTAATTTAGAAAAGAATGTATTATATTTGGATAGTCAGAGTTTTATTTGTTTGTAGATAAATTCATATTTTCATGGAAGTTAGAAATATATTTTTGTGGGATATCACTGGATTGTCAACATCCGTGATTCAAGATAGTTAAATCTTGATACAATAACCAATAATGAAAACAGATCAAATATGTTGAGAAATAGTTTACCCATATGAAATTTTGAGACATGCCAATTTATTTAAGGGTTAGCGGTGATCCCCATGTGAGGCAGAGGGGGAATTCATTAGGAACATCCTCACATGGAAGACATGCAGGTGAGAGTCATGGTTTTATAAAAAAGGAATGATTTGGATTAAAAAATGTCTATATTCACATTTATACAATTGTTAACGATGATTGTTTCCTTATATGGTTGAAATAATAAGTTATTTCCACACACCAACAATTCCACGAGAAAATCCCCTTTGGTTATGCCTTTTCACAATAATAATTATTCTTATTCTCCATCATTGATTCATGGTTTTTATTATGTAGTATAACATTTGATATTCCTTCCAAATTTACGAAGTCTCTATCATGTAATTCATGATTTTATTGGATCCCAATTTTTTGAATAGGTCCATTGATTTTTATCTTTTTGGATTTTCCATGAAATTTCTCTTTGTTTCAAACTTTATTATTCTGCAAATTTAATTTTGGGTTTCTATTCACTTACATTAGTTAAGATGGAACATATTTTATTTCCATACAACATTCTCTTTAATTTTTTCTTTCTGTTCATCGATTTCCTCATTTCCCAACACTCAGATTACATTGATATGGCTGGAAAAAACCATGTATTTAGTTTTTAATTATAATAAATAACATCATGGAAATCTAAGGTCTATTTTCATGAGTTGAATAAAAATTAATTTGTATTATTTTACAATAATAAAACATATGTCCAATTAGTAAAACAATGGAAAACAATATACATTTGACATTAAATGTTAGGAATACTATCTGTGATTTATTTCTAACTTTTATGAGCAGAGAAGACATCAATCTAACATTGATTGTACTGATATATATTAAATAATGATTTCTTAGAAAATTAAAGGCTATAAATTCAAGAAACATAGAGTGAAAAACTACCAATTATCTTTAATTTAATTTAAATAAAATAAAAATACACATATATTGATTTTTAAAATATAGGTATTAAAAAAATGCGACGTTGAGGTTTTACTTCCATGATATGAAGTAAATTTTTTTTTGTAATTTAAATATTTAGTCATGCAATAAACTATTGAAAACATGATAACGGTCTGCAACTGATGTGAAATATTATCAAATCACTATTTTAATTATTTTATATGGGAGTGAGGAGATGAATTGTAATCCAACATTCTATTTTCTCAATATTTTTAAGGTGTTATTAGAAAATGAACATCATTAAAAACATGATAAAATGATCAAAAACATAACAAATGAGGTCAGATTGATATGTAATAGTTTGATGAAAAAAATATTTTTATTTTTGAAATATATGAAATGACAGAGTGTCAAACCAATTTTTCAATTTCTTGAGATGATTAAAACCACATTTTTTAAATCTAAAGCACTAAAATGTGTCTTTTATAATTATTATCATAAAAAATGATCACTAATTCAATTGAAAATGTATAAAATCTAACATATAATTTTTTATGGTTGTACGCATGGAAAAAATTTCAATCTGAAATTAAATTTTGTCAATCTAACTAAATAAATATTTTGTAGAAAATTATTGTATTTAAAAACGTGCACTACAGAGTAAAAACAATTAAATGATCATTTATTTCTATGAAATCATATTTATGTTTGTAATATAGAAACCGAAAATTTGTCAAACTATGGTGTTTTTTTCTCGAGATGATAGAAATAGTTTTTTAATTTTTTAAAATAGATAAACATGAATTTGATAATTAAAAACATATAAAATAATATCTAATTGATTTAAAATCAAATTAATATATCATACAAATATTTTTTCATGTAAGAGGAGATGAAATAGAAATATCTTATGTGATGTATGTGAATAGATTGAATAATGAATTCCTAAAAAATAATGGTCATAAGAAAAGTCCACCATAGAGTAAAAATGAACCAAATGAGATCTGATTGTTGGATGATTATTAGACAAGAACCAAATATTTATATTAAAAATATATGAATTTAAGATGTGTCAAACTGAGGTGTTGTCTTCCAATAATGATTGAAAACCATTTAAATCATTTAAAAACTCTAAAATGTGTTTCTGACAGTAAAAACAATTTAAAAAATCTCTAATTTGCATACAAACTTATAACATATAGCATGAATAGTATTTTACATGTATGAGAATAAAACAAATCAATATGATATGTGTTGTTCTCAAACTAACAAAATAATGAGTTTCTAGAAAATAATTACAATTAAAAATTGCATCCAATGAGTCAAAAATTACCAAATGAGCTCGGATTTCTATGAAATCATAGGAAAATATCCACATGTATATATTTTTTATAATATAGTAACTAATGTTGTGTCAAAATGAGGTGATGTTTTACTTATATAACATCAAATTTTAGATTAATTTGATATACTAAACCCAGTGTTAGATAGTTAAAACCTTATAAAATTATTTATAATTGATGTTAAATCATATGAAAATAGTCATTTAATTATTATTGAAATGTTAAAGTAGATGTCATGTCAATGTGACATTTGATGTGATCAAACTCAATAATTAATATGTAGTTAAAAAATCATGGCCTTTAAGAACCTGTGATTTCAGTGAAACCGGAGGGCAATAACCATATATTTATTTTGGAAATATTAAAATATAATGCATTTTAAAATGTAGTATTTTTCTTTGAGATGACCCAAAAAAAATTATTAGTAATTAAAAACACTAATATTTTATTTTGATTGTTAATTACATAAAATAAAATATATAATTGATGTGAAAATTTATTAAATAATATTAATATTAATTTGTGACTACTGGCATTTTATAGTGCATCAATCTGACTTGTGATGTGCTCGAACTGACTAAATAAATAGTTCATAGATAATTAATATTTATAAAACATGTTATACAGTGTAAAAAAACATAATTAGCTCAAATATATATAAAACCCCATGTCAAAAATGATATATTAATTTTTTATATATAGGAATCGAAAGTGGGTGAATCTGAGGTGTCCTAATATCGAGATGATCAGAAATGCATTTTCAGTTATTAAAATCACTAAAACATATTTATTATTGTTATAACCATATAAATATATCTCAAATTTATGTGAAATATTGAAAAGACAATATTATTAATATTTTTTAGACGGTGTGTCAATCTATCATGTGATCTTCTTGAATGGACTAAATAAGAAATTATTATAAAAATAGGGTAAAGAGGTATTTTTTCTAATTATGAAATTAAAAAAATTAATATTTAAAAAACATATAATATTATACATAATATAATTTTTAATGTAATTGAAATGTAAATGTAAAAAATCATCAATATCTTTGTGTATTTAGGTGTCATCCAGTCCCACATATTACCTCTCAAATTGTATGCTCATAGAGAGTAGTTTGTTTGAAGGGATCTAAATTATACTCGGGTAAAATTCAAGGTGTGATTCTCTAAAATATAAGTATAGATGATATTTCCTTATTTGTAGCTAAAGCAAAAGAACTAGAAATGATCTCCCATCCCCATAATTGTTTTACAAGAAACTAGTATCCAGAAGTATCATGTCATTTAAAATCACTATGTGAATCCCACAATTGCTTATCTTATATGATTTTTGAATCAATTCATGATCTACATAAGGAACAAGGGTCTCAATAAAAACATAGTTCCATAATTTTTGCACCACTACAGAGAACATTGTCTGTGTAATATCTGGAATGCCACCATGTATGATGAGGAATGTCAAGTTGATTGCATTGTAGTGGTACCCAATACAAAAGAAGGATTCATTATCGTTACCTTGTTTGTGGCCATGTAATATGAATATAATCAATTTGGTGGGTTTTTTGTGGTTCCCCAATCCAAATAAGTGTGTGTGGGTAATGTCACGGATGGCACCATGTGGGAAGGGGATAGTGTATTTGGTGGTTGTACAGTTGTATATAGAGTCATCTAAGAAGTGGAATGATGTGAAATGTGAAAATGATAAGGGTCGTCCTCAACTATGTATTTTATATTGAGTGTGGCATATGGATGATTGTACAAGTGATGAAGAGCACAATATCTCATTATACATATTCCCCAGCAACTATGTTGCAAACCTCTCATCAATTGATGATCAAAACAAAAACTCATAAAAAATAATTGTATATCCTATCTCAGGTACGATCATATATCAAATTTGATTTATTCAATAACTGTAAAATAAACTATAACTAATATATAATCAAATCAATAAAAAATAAACAAGATGATTGATAGTATTATTTTACCTTTATAAAATAGAACACCCCATGTGGAGTGATAAATTACATGGTCACTTGCACATACCAGAGCACATAATCAATATGGGAGAGATAGTGAGGATGAATTCAAACATATATGGTGACAAAATAATGCTCACATGAATCATACATAGATATGTTTGGATTGTGTATAATATGCCAATATGTATATTTTTTTCGAATAAATCGAATACTGTGCACCTCTACAACCAAACATAGTCGCGACATAATGGGTTGTCAATATATGGACTCCCTCATCACCCATTAAGGTTGTTCCAATCAGAAATATGAAAATTGACTGTCATAACCACACCATAAAATGCTGAATCTTTATCATAAAAAATGTTTGATCATGTCCCTAAAGATCATCTATATATATCATCAAATTAATATATACAGAGAGAATTAAAATTGATATTCATTAAAAAAATAACACACATTTATATAAATAGATATTTTTCCTACATTGTCAACAGAATGATGATCAAACAACAAACTGTAATATGAAATTGAATTTCCATGGACATATAAATATGTATTTGAGTGGTATTTCATCTAAATGGAAAATAATAAGATTAATAAAATTTATAATAAGCATATGATATTGAAATAATAGTGTGTATTATTCTTTTAATGTACTGGTGAGAAATAATACCCATACATAACACATCAAGTAGTAATTCAAAGAATAACAATGGTCAATGTTTATGGAATCATATACATTCCCACAACTGTAATAATAAGAAACAAATACAAACCCCTTATTCCATAATGCATAATACCCTACAAAAATATATACACATATGTACAAGACTTGTAATACCCCAATAATACCTCCCAACATAGTCAAATCCTCTAATAAATGGTAGGTACATCATATGAAAATATGATACATAGTGATCCTAAAATAAATCATTCATTAAAAAATATTCTCATACATACAACTTCAATTTCATCTAATTTTCATCAAGATCAATGTAGCCAAAATGGGTGTCTATCCAGGGCATATGAAAATTACCACCATTAAGGGTCCCCAATGTTTCTAGTTATAGTATATCAATATACCTATATAAAATTAAATCATTGTTGTATATAATTATAATAATAAAAACATCCAATTGATAAGAATACCCAATCATATTGGGACATATAGTAATATAATCATCGTCTCCAACTGAGGTGTATTATATTTCTGTATCAGAGGTCTCTAATTCCAAACCAAAGAAGAAATGAGTAAACTATCAATGGGTATATATCGGCACATGATCTACCCATATCACCCATAATGATGAAACTATGAGATGATATGATCTAGTTTTATATCATGGTTGATGTGATGGGCTCTATGGACATTCCACATTTACTCTTCATTAGTATCTCATAAATACTGTGATATGTTTTCAATCATTATAATAATAAGGGATAGATCCTTAGTGGATGGATATAGTATTGTAGATTCAATCAATATAAATTGATAATGAAATGGCAATGACATAAAGCATTTAAATAATATATCTATTGTGTGGAATGAAAATTGAGATAAGGATATCTAGGATTGGATAAACCATTATAAATCGAAAGTAAGAAAATAACAATAATAAACCCATAGTAAAATATAACATGCATGGAGTACTGATGATCATTTAATGATATCATTAAGATACATTATTTGTTACTATGGTTGTCTTCCCACTCCTTCCACTTCATTGTCCCTTACGGTTCTCATATGGAAAATCTATTTTGATTCACATGCTTGTAAATTTCAGATCACCTTCTCCATGAAAACGTGATGTTTTAAGAACAAAAATTGTAATACTAATATGGGTATTTAATATTAATAAATATCTAATTGGGCTCTCATTCCTATTGTACCACATTCAAAACACGTCGAGCCTATACATTAGACGAACACAACTCTCCCATGATAGGTGAAGATGAGAAAATGATACAAGTACATGTGATAAATAAATCATATAAACTTGGAAGAAGCCAAATTAATTGGTGCATATCTCATGCGGAATATGCATCAACTATCTAGAAACTGTTGTCAGTGGATCTTGAACCTCTTCATCATCATCCCAACTTACCATCAAATGAAAACTGTTTACCTGGTATTATGTGGCATGAGTTTTATTATCCAAAATATCCATTCCAAAAAAATGTATAAATGTCCCTACATTAGTTCATTCTCCAAATTACCATATAAGTAAACAATTAATTTGGTTCTTCAATGAAATGTCTGAAAAAAATTACCATGATTGTTAATTTTATATCCCCACTGAAGACCCCATTGATGAATTAATAATTGATTTAATTTGTGGACCCATGTCTCTTTACATGGTTAAAATAATATGAAAATTTATTATTTGTGAAGCAATAAGGTAATTGTATAAATATACAATTTTTCAAGATATTTACTTTATTCGTTGAAGGAATTCCTGTTTATTTTTTAAAACATTGTCCTCGTCAACGACCAAGACTAATAATATTATTATAAAGCGATAAGATAACAAAGGTATGAAGGTGGGAATTTTATTACAATCCTTTGCAAGGAGATGAAGGAGGTCGTTTGGAAACTCATCAAACCACGTAATGTCTTGGTTGATCCCCTTGTTGTCAAGAGCATCCAAAACTGTATTGTCTTCATGGTAGGCATGAGTGGCAATATATATTATCTCTAAAAGAGAGTTCAGGCAGTTCTTTCATCTTGCAGTAAGAGGCCAAGAGAGGTGGAAACCTCATTTCCAAATGTCATGGACAATGGTGGTGGAGTCGCTTTCGATCCAGATAAGATTCCAGCCTGTATTTTTGACAAATTGGATGGCGTGGATGAGAGCCAGCATTTCAGCTTCAAAGGAGGATGTTATCCTACAGTTAAAATAGAAGCAACCATGACATTGACCTATAGAGTCTCTGAAAATATCCCCACAACCCGTAGGGACAGGTTTACCATTGGGAGACCCATCAACATTGATCTTGATCCATCCAGGAATTGGAACATTCCATAAGAATTCGATAAGATGCTTTGGCTGGGGGAAAATTCCATCAATCCGCAGATGCCTAACGATCACAAAGTCACTAATCGTGATGTCGCAATTGGCTTTCCGGATTGAGGCAGCATCTTTGACAAAAATAAGGATTCTCGTCTGAACATCAAGAAGACCGTGTGAGTGATTATTGTGAATAGATGCATTTATATCATACCAGATAACATGAAGGAGCTCTGCCATGGCAGAAAGGAAGATTTTTTTTATTTGAGGCGAGATCTTGAGCCCCACACAATTATTTAGTTGCAAAATGATATTGTCAAAAAGTGGCCATATGGAATAAAATATGTCAGCAATAATATTCCACATAGCAAAATCCTTAGCACAAGATAAAAAGATATGGTTGATATCTTCTCAGTGTTGGTGACATAGAAGGTATTTAGAACAGAGGTGAATTCCAAAATATTGAAGACACGTCTCAGTGGGGATAATCTTAGGAACCAGATGAAAAATAAAGTTGTGTATGGATGTTTTAATCTATGGTTTTTAAAATATATTTATCCTGGAAAAATTAGAATCATAGTCGGAGAAATAGTGTTTAATTTTTTTTAGAATCAAGCATACCGTTGTGCGCCGGTTCCCAAACCAGAAGGTGTTCATCGCTAGAGAATGTGTATCTACCAACCACTTGCATGATGGAGTTAGGTTTCTCTAATTTTCTGGAATTCATAACCACTTTAATAGTGCATTTAATGCTATTAGGAGAAGAATTAGGAGGGTGTATGGAGATAAGAGAGGAGCATGTCCAGTTATCCAACCAAAAAACAGATGGTGGAGTCCAGGCTGACCAACCATCTAGAGTTATTGATGATGCTGGAAAACGAGTTTCTTAGAGAGGGCCAGAGAGAAGATTGAACATAGCTTAAATTCCCATTATTTAATCTTATAAGATATTTATTTCTATGAAACGAAAGGGTTTCATAGGTGTTATTTAGTAGTCACCATGTGAGCCTTTCTTGGAGGGCCTCATTGAACAACATGAGATTTTTAATATCCATGCCACCCTTATCAAGAAGGGTGAAACAGGTGGACCAGGGAATGGTAACATGATTCCATTCAATGATTCTACCAGACCAGACATAATATTTAACAAAAGTATTAATTTTCATGAGATGACCGAGAGGCCAATTTTAGATCATGAGGGAATAAACCAGCTTAGAGGTAATGGTCAATTTCACAAGGCAAATCCTGCCAGCCATGGACAACGATTTTCCCCCTCCATAATGTGATCTGATTGAAGGAATTCATTTTTTCTTGGTTCATATCATATAATGGAATGTATGAAGAATTATAAAAAATTACCATTTATATAAAAAATTAATATTTATAAATTTTTTAGAATATGTGATCTAAAGTTCTATTTGATGATTTATTTTTTCATGTTGTCTTCATAAAAAATTTTACATACATTTATGCATATAGGAATCAAAAAATATTGATCATATTCATAGGTGTATCCAACCAACACACTCTATATTTACTACAACATTGATAGATTGATAGAGATTTTAAATAGGGAATATCCCAATCCATAATTGATTGGAATATGGAAGAAATAAATAAACCAACTCTACAAGCCCGGGTTCTCCATCCCTACTATTGAAAATGAATGTTTCATGTTACATCTATTTCCATCAAATTTGGATAATATCTAAATAAATCCACTATAAATATCATATAAAATAAATACATATACTTTTAGGAATGTCTTGTAGTGAGGGAATGGTGTAATTTTGAGAATAACTGATGAAATTAGAAATTTTCATCAGATACATGATTTTTCACCACATGATACACTATTTCGAAATGATAACCAACTGGAAAAATTAAAACCAATACCTCAATTAAATAAGAAAACAGCTACAACTATGTTTCAATATTAATATAATCCATCTTAAAATATTTCGTCTTTAGTGGACATTCCTTATAGTATATGCTTTTATATCCACTCTCACACTCCATGAATACCTTTATTAACATGATACAAATATTATGAGTAACATTAATCACACAAATAATAGCATATTATATGAATTTTGAGACAACATGCCTATGATCTTGAGTCATCCATGGATTTATAGAAGTGTATGGTCTTAGAATATTTTTTAATTTTCATACAAGTGGAATATCATTCAATGTTATATTGCAATAACATCATGAATGTGTCACCAAACAATTATCATTTTATAGAAAATTCCGATATCATAAGAATAAACTGGAAGATAACTGTAATGATCTTTTACATGGTAATGTATTTAATTTATTTAATTCCTATGTTTATAAAATCATCCTCCAATAAAAAATTAATCATAAATCCTCCCTGCATTTCGTTGTTGGAAAATACCTGTAAACTCGATTATTGGTGTCAGTAAATGAAAAAACATCTCAAGAACCAGCAGTGTAATATCATGTAATTTTTTCAGCGAACATGCATAATGAATTTGTTGTTCATTTTCTACCATAATCTCATAATCTCTTTCACACAATTCCTAAACAAACAAAATATCTTCATAATAATCATTAATCACAACCATACATGGATCAACTACAAAAACATATGTTTTTGGAAAAACTAAAGGTAATTGAATATGAAATAATTTACATACTCGGTATGTATTTTTTATACTTATTGCACAATTAAAACAGATCATAGAGGTAAACTTATACACATCAATAAATCAATTATCCTGAGGTTTTTTTTGATTTGGCTTGTATCATCAATTTTACTACCATTGACATGCATTCCAGGGAACTAAGCCTTTAATTATCATTATATGTATCATATGAAGGCATTAAATATTTAATATTCTACAAATTATGACTAATTTAATATATATTTTCTAAATATTGATGAAATATCTAAATGAAAGGTGATATACACTGATTCCCGATGAGATTTAACTGATCATGAATTTTACTATTAATTGTTTTCATCATTTCACATTCATTATGATTTACTTATCTTTCAGGACCACGAATATATGATATCCCATTATCATCCTATACTATTTATCAAATATGATATACAAACCCACACATGTTTTTTACCATGTTTTTCAAGGAATTAATTGAATAAGATTACATATTAAATATATACACATGCAGTTCATAAAATAAATTTGAAACCACCAGATTATATTAATTACTATTTCCATTATAAATATTATTACCATTATATAAAATAGGAAACTGATAGATATGATGGGCTATAATAATGAAGGTTAGAAATATATATTAATATGTTAAATACTGAGTAATAACATTATATTTGCAATATAATATTATATTAATGTATATACCTAATATTATCTTAAGAAATGCTTCAATATAATAATATACATACTATGTAAATCAAGATAATAAAATATTATCATGTAATAAAAATATTAATTAATATGATGTTTTTAAATGATTAAACATATAAACTATAAATTTATAATTAATTAACAAATAATATTTTTTTTAAATAATATATATATTTTTTAATTTTGATAAAATGATATATTAATAATATATTTTTCCATTATTGTAATAATATATTACTACATATTACTATATTTAATACAATTAAATATGTAATAAATAATTATACAATACACGTTAATAATTTATTAATTACAATATCACTAATTGATTTACTAATATGTTTTATAAAATTATATAATATATATTTATAGATAAATAATAGAATTAAATATCATGTATGAAAATATCTATTTAAATAAAATAACATAAAAAATTACAATCAAAACTAGAAAAAATATTCATTATTCAACCATAAAGATAATAAAAAACCAATTTTCACAAATATGAACCCTAAAATACAAAAATAAAATATGAAATTTATGAAATTATTATACAATATTAAACTACCAAAAATAAATTCTCAAATAAATAGAATAACTAATATCAATATTGAAATAAAGATAAAATTTACAAAATGAAACTATCGTTAAATATATACAATGACATTTCTTGAAAAAAATTGAAAACCACCTAATTTTGTATATCATTATTTATATTATAATTCAACAAGTCAGTAGATAATGAAGAAATATAACAATGAAGATGGAAATTTGTGACGCATCACAAAACATTATATTAATATGTTATATTGAAAGTAAAAATATTTTATTTTCAATTTTATATTAAATTTATATATGTAGGAATGTTTATTATATTATGAGAATATAAATACATACAATATACAACATAATAATGATCAAATAGAACATAATGAAAAAATTACTACTATATATTAAAATTAAATATTAATCCTAACATTTATTAGAAATAAAATTGATAAATAAGTATCAAATTAAATTACATGATTTAATGCTTTTATAAAATGAAACTAATTAAAAAATAGTCATTTTAGACAAATTAACATATTAACATACAATTAACATACTATTTTTTTCGAATAGTTATCTTGATAAATTACAATGCAATAAATATATTAATAAAAAATCACCATTTAATTTTTTAATATACGTTATATAATAAAATAATATATATATATATACATATTGATATATATATATCTATATAAAGAATCAACACATATGAAATTATATAGAATAATAAATATAAAAAATAAATTCTAAAACACTAATAATCATTGAACCATAATAATTTATATAAAAAATTTCACAAATATAAACTATAAATAAATATAAAAAAAGATGTCTATCAAATATTATTCAATATTAATATAAATAATATATAACGTCAAATAAATTTTAAAAAAACTGAAATCATTATTAGATAAAATATTATTTAATTAATGTAATCTAATCATTAAATTAAATTGGAATAAAATGTTGTGGGAGGTGACATAAATTGGTTTAAAAAATGTAGAATTACTGATGGGGGTTTGTAAATGGAGATAAATGAATAAAAAATTCAGGAGGTTTTGTGACGGGGATAACATGGAGCCAGATGATATCATGAAATAAGAAGATATTCACACCAATAACCTTAGTGGAATGTGGTGTCGTTCATGATTGAGAGTTGTATGAACATCCCCTTCTTCAAGGGTTCCATAAAATGGACTTAAAAACAATATCATTTATTTATACGTAAATGGGATCCAGATTCATAGATAGAGAATGAGGAATCTGATTTACCAATAGAAGAGGAAAGGATTATTTCATAGAATAGAAGATGATGATATGGAAAGAGTAGATCAAAGAATCAATTTGGGTTTTATGGATGAGTTAATGTAGTTTTTTAATCAAGGACCCTATTCGTCTGATTTTCAAGAAAGGAACAATTTCGTAATGAAAATTATATTGAGTTATTTCAATGATGGAAATTTTTGATAAATTCCCCCTTTGAATTATTTATGAAGTGTGAAATTTTTAAAATGGTAACATCAAATATTTTATTCATTGAGAGATTCATTCCAAATATTTATATTGGAAATGAAATTTCAAAGTAGGTTATTAAAGAGAATGTGATTTAAATCATCCATTGACAAAGAATACACACATAGATAATGAATTCAGTTAACTTATACACCATTTAAGGAATATATTTTTCTATTATTATCATATATGGAAGGAATTAAATTTTTTATATATGATAGTAAATAAAAAATCCACTAAATTATTTCCATTAATTGTGCCACATATCCCACAACCCAACTGAAACAAATAGGATCATAACCATAGGTAAGACATTGAAAAATAAATGAAATAAAAGACCATAGAATAAAAAAATGGGAAAACGTATACAAAAACCCCCATCAAAAATGGTAAAATATTGTAAGTAATAGAGGACATGTTATTTACGTATACGGTTCAAACCGTTTATTCCCACTCCATAATATGTACGCCACCCACATCAATTTTATTACACAATGAAAAAATTGTATCATCAAATAGGAAATTTTGGAATATGAATCTATCATATAGATTAAATAATAGGTGTAACTAACCATTCCAGCGTTAAAAAACAACAACAAATAATAACAAAGGAACAAGTGAAACCGTCAAAAGGAACACAAGAAACCTAGTATGAAATACTTTCAATGGATATATTCAAATTTAAAATCTCACATCAATAATTACGTTAGGCAATTCATCCACCAAAAGAATATGAAATTACATGTGTTCTTTACTGGGTTTGTACTCCCAGAACTAGCCGCTTATGGTGCTTTAAATTAGATCTACCAACCAACTCTCCCATTACGGATCATTACCATCCCCTTTTCTGAACATCTATCTCAAATTAAAATTATATAAGATTCTAATTTGTCTCTCTTGGAACATGTGCGGACCTCTAGTACTTAAAATAGAATAATAAATCCCCTATAAAACATTAAATTCCATTAATATATGTGTTTGGTAAATGAGGTATGGAAATAATTCATTCAAAAATACAAAATGGAAAAATTTTCTAAAGGGTATTAACATGTTTTTCCATGTAATGGTCACCATGATGTGTTACCTAAATGTCTTAATCAACAATGTATGTGTAAAATGATGCTATATAGGGATTACTCCTTATTGTATAGGGATCAATACACTCTATGTAAGGGTTTGTGAACTGAATCCATTACTAGATAAGGGTATCGATATTCTAGCATAAGAGTATAAATCGAGAACTGCACTCAAATAAGGTTAAATATTTTGATTGTTGAATTTAATCTTCTTCGACCCACTAATACATTAGGAAAATCCTGGGTCTATATAAATGTGTTAATTTCACAACCCACATTAATTTAGGGTAATCTCACTACTATGTATGAGTATCCTAGTTCACATGTAAAGGAAACCCAACATCACCAAACATAAATAAACCTAATAATCCATTACATAAGTGTTATACATAAAAAAATCAACGTAAGGGTAATAACCAACTCACAAAAGGGAATGGGATACAACATGTAAGGTTAAACACAACACATGTAAATGTAACCTACCCTCTTGATAAGGAAAAACAAATGTTTTTTAATGGTAATCAAAATAAGCCAAAATAATTAATATTTAATTATATTGAAAATATATCAAATGTAAAGTGTAAATTATCATGTAATAGATTATTGTATATTGAATAAATAAATTAATAACATAACAAATGTTTCACATCAAACTATTACCTCATAGAATTCATTGGGTGGAATCCCATCAATGCCTGGTGCTTGTTTTTATTTTTCAACTGAATCAAAATTCTCTTCATAAAATTCATCAGACCCCGAATTGGCGTATAAAAAATTCCTTAAAAAAACTAATGAAACCCCTATTGTATATGATTCGTATGCATGTTCAATAGAAATCACAATTGTAATTCTTTAGGAGGAAAATGTTTCACAACTTTCACAACTAAATCCAAAACACATTCAACATTATTTCTCGACTTGTATTCAAAACTAGCACATTGGAAATCACCCCCAACACCCACCATACTATGATCTTTTGAGAATTTATCATCTATTGGTTTCTAATGTTGAATAATAAATCTATTATCCCCCTTTTGATACATTTCATGCATTACAAGGCTTGAACTCAGATCAATTATAACCCCTTTTAGATGTTCTTTACAAGATCAAGTATTTTTCCTCCAACTATGTACAATTAACATAATAATGAGAAGCCTCACACTATATACCCATTTTAGAATTGATATCTATTTTGGATATGGTGTATTACCCCCAAAAAATTTTACAATGATTATATATGTGTATGAAGTATATAATATTAATAAAACATCTCATTTTATATAGTTTATGGTTCTGCATGATTATAATGTAATAATGTCCAATATTATACATGATATTAGTAAGGTGACAACATATCCCAACAATGATAAGAACCATGAAGTGATATTAAAATATTCTTAAATAGTGTTATACAGTAAGATATTGTACTATAATTGGAATCCTGGTACATAGAATATCATATGTGATTACTCCTTATAGGGTGATGTTTCATCTAATGAAGTTCAAAATTTTTAATCTACGAGATGGGATATTATGAGAACAGTCCAACCAATAAAATTTATATTTTTTTCATCATTAGATATTCTAATCTATTATCATGTGTAATGGACATTGTATATTTATATTATCATTAATGCATCCCATAAATAAAGAATGTATATTTTCTAATTACAGTCATTATGGAATATATTTATTGTGATGTAAGGTACGTTTTGTTGTCTTAATTGAAAAATCATTAATGTATATGTCAAGTAAGGATTGGTACCTTCCATATATATATAAGGTCATATTTTAACCCCTTGGTTCGAATAAATCATTATCCCAATGAAATAAACATTCAATTTTCATTAATGACATTATGGTTGGTGATTTTTTGTTCCATATGATTAATTAGTATGGTGAAAACAAGACAATTTAACTGCAGGTGGTGGAATAATTGTTATTACATTATAAATAATGAGATCAATGTTAATTGTCGTTCTTTTTAATGTGTTGGATAAATTTTGATACATGTGATGGAATAATGAATAGTATATGAGTGAACATTATAACTATTTATTTTAATTTTACAAACATCACATTACTTGAAAATGCAGTTTTACTTCTATTAATGTGTTATTTATAATAACTATAAAATTTTACTATGAGGTCATTCATGATAGTTATATTTGAAATACATGAATCAATATTTCAATTACTATTTCCCCTAATTTACTATTGATTTTGAAAATTAATATAGTGATATTGTATGATTAAATGATGGGATATGTAAAGAATTTTGTATGGCTACAATAAAATAATGGAAATAATTTATATGGAAATAATCATTGGGAGATTAAATCTCAATATTTCCTCAACCCTAACCCTTAACACATAGGCACTCAAACCTATTGAATTGTATATATTGGAAGGAGTTTAAAATAATAAAACCGATTTTCATTATTATATTTATCATTACAAAATTTATGTATATATATAGATTCATTTATACTTATAATTTTCTATATTTTTTTAAAAACATAGTAATGATAATCCATTAAATATATTCTATTACTTCATTCAATTGTCAAATATAATAATACAAGAGTTGGAGAATTAATAATAGTTATATTGGAATAATTAATAACATTACCATCATGGTAGAAAATGTTACACGAAAATATATGTATCATAATAATTTCTAAATTATATTTTAAATGCAATTTTTTATTTTTGACTTATTTGTGTCTATATAATATTAAATATTTATTTGTCTAATAAAATTTTGAATATGAATATCATTTTTTATTATTAATTATAATTATATATATATATATATATACAATTTTCAAAATTTACAATTTATGAAATAATATCAACTACATATTATTTCATTAAAATAAATTTGTTGAATAAAAAAATATTTTCAATGATTTAATCTACATTTATTATAAAAAATAATTTATATTTTGGTATATGAGACTTCTATTAATAAATTATTGTTCCCCCAAATATAATAGATTTTTTCATAGCCTCAACGTGGATTCCTATATCAACTATCTCCACATATATAATGCTCACACATGTGCCCACATCATTAATTTACGTTAACCGGTATTCAAATTTGTGTTTAATCATGAATTTATTGTCTACGTTAAATAGATACCATATTTAATCTTCTTCAATGAATTTTTTATAATTATGTGTTAACATATGTTTTTAATTTGTTTTTATATTCATTAATGTTTCTTATGTGTCTTTTTTTAAGTTATTCATCCACCTCAAATGAGTTTTTAATAATATTTCCATTTCACTTATGTCATGCTTCAATTTTCAACATATTAAAAAACATGACATTGTCATTGAAATATTTATATAAACAGTTTCTGTCGTTTTGTGAAATATCTTTATATATTTTCAATATTAATTTTTTTTTGTGCTTTTAAAATATATTCGATAAAACATGTTTTTGTGCTTTCAACACAGAGTTTTTTTATGTAGATTTACCTACATTGGATTTTATGTATCTATTAACAAGATCTAGATCATTATTGGATTTTTTTTCTATATAACATATATTATTTGACTTGTTTATCGTTTATATTAATTTTCATAACAATGTTATATAATATTAATTTACTTATATTTAAATTAAAATATATAATGTTATTTTTAATAATTAAATTTATATATAAATATATATATTTTTATTTGTGAATCATTTAGTTTTTTTTTTATATGTTGGTTGAATCATTAAAGAATTTTTTTATTGGAAATACATTGAAAATAAAAAAATGAAATCATGAAAATTAGAAAAAGAGATTTATATAGTCATAATCTATATTTATTCAACCAAATTCATATATTATATAAAATAGAAATATAATGAAAAAAATATATTAATAACTCTTAAATAAAATATTATGTTATAATATAAAAATAAATAAATAGAGAAGAATAAATTATAAAAATATATAATGCCTTTATGAATATATACATATATAATAATTTTTTTGAAAATTCAGAATACAAATATCAAAGTGTTAAGGATATTAGGTAAAAAAATGATATATTTTTTATATATATAAACATAGCTCAGGTTTCAAACAAAAAACATTATAGAGAGAAGATGGTTTGGTAGTGCTGGTTATGTCCGAAGGAAACCTAATTGTCCCAGAAAATTGATTTATCAAAGGCCATTATACCATCATTATATTACATATCATGTGATGTCGCTCAGTATCCATAGATGGATCCTCTAATATTCTTCCATTATGTCTTCCCTTGTGGGATACCTGGCCACCATTTCCATCACCTACAATAGTGCCACATCCACTCAAAGATGTCCTTATTAGTGATAATTTTTATTAATAATTGTTAAAAAAATAATTAATATAAAAATTTCATTAAATATATGATTAAAAATCTAATTAATTATTGAAAAATAATTATTAATAATTTTAAAAATTAAATAAATGTGATGAAAATAACATTAATTTAAACTGATATTCATAAATAATTAGTAATAATTATTAATCTAATAAAATTTAGTTATATTATTATTACTTCCTTTAATAATAATAGTAAAAACATACTGGGAATGTATAGGAACCATCTGTACTCATTCATTATTATTTTTAGAAAATTTAAATACAATAAGAAAATAAAAAGATTTGGAACATAGGACGCCACCCAAACATAAATGTGGCAAGATCAATATCACCGAAAAAAAATTATAAATTCCCCAAAATTAAAATCCCAATCACTAACTTGAATATTTTCAATTCCACACTTTATTATGATGGTTCTAGAAAAAAATTATGCCCCGCATATGCATTCACCATCTGATATATTCTTGTTATATCCTGCATCACACAGTCTTTACAAACCAACATCTCAAGGTCTTCGTAAACCCGGGGTCACTGCATTCCCATTGTTGCAGACTAAAATATTTTTTAATTATCTCCACAATCAATAGGTCTCGGCCATCCTCCCCAAGGCATCTCATCCCACAGAACATCACCATGCTTGTTATTGTCAAAATACACAATGAAAAATATACTCTTATACCCCTATTATCACACTCATTCCAACGATCTGCTAGATGTTTGCTTGAAAAATAATATGATGAACTATAATGGAGAAGATAACATCCCCAACAAGATAAAAAAAATCAAAAAGTGATCCCAACATGCATCATTGTCAAATTCTTAAAAAATATCACCACTGAATATTACCATAGATTTGTGGTCTCCAGAACCCGTCAGCCTCCATTACTAAATTACATCACTTTATGGCCTCCATCAACCCATTCATGATCCTCTTTACTGGTTATCACCCAGAAACCTCTAGTTAAAAAAATCATCACTGATTCGTGTTCTTTGATACTCTTCTTCCCATTCCAACCAAGAATTTTTCCCTCGACTCTTCTGTGGAACATGTTTTATTATGCCAAGAATGTCATCGCTACTATCGACGACCCTCAATCCATAATCACACATTATATCTAAAACCAGATCGGTGAGGAATTCATCTCATTCCACTAGAAACCCACAACTAAATATTTTACGAGTAAAAGATTTGTAAGATGAAAACATTTGAAAATGGCTAACAATCTCATTATCTTCACATTGTGTGATCGATGTCCGGATATGGGCGCAAACATTTATTGTGAGAGACTCTCCATTCATGAAAAATGAAGCTCTCCATTCTTCGATAATAATAATAAAATATTTATCACTTCCTTGTTTTAAATTATATTCTATTTATTATATTTATGTCTAATAATAATATTATGAATAATAATAATGATGATGAAAATAAATTTTTTATTAATAATTATTTACAGTATTAGTTAAATTCTTAGAATGTATTAGTATACAAAAAATAATTTTATTAAATAACAAATTTTTAATAATTATTTATTTAATAATTATTAAAAAACGAATGATATTATTATTATTATTATTATAATTGATTATTAATTTTATAACAAATTTTGTATATAAAAAAATATTATTAATTAAATATTATATTTTAAATATTTAATTAATATTTATTTTTTTCATGTTATTAATTACATTACTAGTTATTTTAATAACTATATTATGTACAAAATTGATAATATGTATTAGATTAATTATTTTATATATTCAATAATAATATTGGTATTTATTTATAGTTTAATTCATATTATTAAATAATAATAACAAAATTGATAATCCATCATAATAATGTAATTCATAATATAATAACCAAATGGATCAATCAGGGATTTCGCAACAAAATCCTTTACTCCTAATTTATTAATAGAAAAAGAAATCTATAATGAGGAGAGCAGGTCTACTAATTCATAATCATCCCAGACCAAAAACAGGAAGTAACTTGTTTCAATTCCCACCGGTGACCCAATTCAAAGGATATTTTCATTTTCCCATTGGATATCAACCCTTCCAACATGTCTTGGTGTATTGTGGGCACAAAATCCTCATCATGTGATTATTTATTTGATTCATCCATAGTGGGAGAAATCATGAACATCAAAGAGATATACAGATATTCTCTCTCTTAGTATGATTGAAATCAATACTCTAAATTAATTTACAGTGTGTTCATTGAATCCAAACACTTCTACTTCCATATTGTAGTAGATGGATTAACGTAGAAAGGAAATCTGATCTACCTCCAAATTACCAATGTCTTTAATAGGCCTTTCTGATTCAATATCATTATGTGTAATGATATGAAAATTCTTGTTTCATGAAGTGACACATTATTCATTCTATGCCCTACCAAAAATGTCAAATTCATTTCTCAGAAGAATAGAAAAAATTGATGGGTTACTCCGATCTAGATTCTTATTTCCAACTAAGAGACTTCTATATATAAATTCCATGATCTGTGGATATTCCTATATAAGAGATGTGGATAACAATTCAGGTGTAGACACAGATGCCCTGGATTTATTGGGGGACAAGGGGGAAGTGCTCTTCATTCACCAATATTTTCTAAACATTAAGAATCAAAAAATATTATACACATGTACATGACAAATATATTCCTATGTTGATTGATCAATAACACCCAAGTACCTTTTATTTATTTATATTCCATGAAAAATGTCAGTATATTGATCATTGATCGTAACTACAAGCTTAACAATGAAATTCCCAACACCCTCCTGCATGTATGCTAGTTGTTCAGTAGCAAATATGATTATATAGGTTTGTGCACTTTATTTTATCATATACTATCCTAAATAGTATTGAATTTCCTTTATTTAATAAATTGGGATTAAAATAAGATTTTTACAAGACCATCAAAATAAAATCCATCTCTTACAAGGAAACTATCAAATGTTTCAACATATTTAGGAATTTATTATGTAATTAAACCCCATACAAATTCAACCACACCAATCATGTGAATGTCATCACCCAAAAGTAAAAAATGTTTATATGGTCCACCCCTGCATACCTGTTAAAATAAGAACCATAATCCCATGACATGCCAAATAAAAAAAACAAGATCTAACAACATGAAAAGTTGTAGGTTCCACTAAATCTTTGGAATCAGTATTGAGAATAATTTTCCCATGTTGATGGAATTATACCCCACCAACCTATCCACATTATCCTACATATTGAGATTATATTGGTCCATTGGGTGTCCAGATTTATTATATGATGAACATTGTAGATTCAAGATACATCATAATGAAGAGTGTCCAATGTGGGAGTAGATACCAAAAAATCATGTAAACACTAAAAATAAATTGAGAGTTAAATCTTGATGTTAAATATAATAAAAAATAGTTTCAATAACATCAAGGAATAGATAAATCTCCCAAAAAATTATATCATAGTAAACATATCTTGAATTCCTAGTATGTTTAGAAATATTAATAGGTGTCCGGAATATATTGGAAACATCCCATAGTATTTTTGAGTACCAAATAAACTTCTCATGCCCCTAACCCAGATCCTAGCTTTAGTGATTGATCATTTCGAAACAAATAGATCATATTGTTGATCCCATTCATGAATGATGTGGAATCCAGGATTAGGTGATACAAGGTCGTAGTTTTTGGAATATTACATGAACTCATTCAAATGAAAAATATTTGAATGAATTCCTCACCTATTGAAATCATTATAAAATCATTATATTCCAATCAATGATGAATCTGGATCCTCAGATCATATATTTTCCTGGAACTACCATTCCTAGATACTGAAGGATGAGCATGGAGAGTGAATTTTTATTCTTCAATACAATCATCAAGAAATTTATGGTTCACCTATACATATGCAATAGATCCAGAGTTTGTAATAATTTTTGCAAATCGCTATGAGGATAATTAAAAATCATATTATTTATACCCAATCTAATTCGAATACATGAAATAGATGAATGTTTATTTCATGTAACATTGAATGTCTATAGATTATATATTATAAATATAACTCACATGAAACATGAAACACTAACTAAATATACAAAAAATTTGGAAATAAAAATACATTATCAAAAAAATGAAAATTTTATAAGTGGACCAAAATATTATTTTTTCAAAACAAACACTACTATAATATATCCCTTTAATAGTGCTAAATATGACCTTAATTTGTGCTAAAGAAGAGATGACTGAAGAGTTTTATCATCACTAAAGAGTGCTTATGAAGGGGTCTATTATCAAATGTATAACAAGAACTGATAAATGGGACATTATCAATTCATTTGTAATTAATGAGAAAATAGAACATTTATATGTTTTTTAGAAGCTCTGATAAAGGCTACCATTACTAGAGCATAAAATATAACTGATAATGGACACATTTATCAGATATTATACCATAACTGATAAAGGACCCCTTTATTAGAGCTTTTAAAAGTGTTAAAAATTAACCATTTATCAACACTTCTACAGTCGATGACAAAGTTCCATGCTATAGTGTGTTGTAACAACATAATTCATCACCAAAAAAAAATAAAATTAGAAAATATAAGAACAAATTCAATAATTTAAATGAAATAAAATTTTCAACACAAAAAAAACATTGTATTTTTAATGTTTATTATAATGGTTAATACCATTACATTAGTTCAAATTCTTAGATTCATTAAAAACACCATTTTTTCATTGTATTTGGGTCATTATACATTCCATAGAAAAAAAACTCTTGTCAAAGTAAACCATTTATATCATATTAATAATATAAATAAATAAATTAATATATTTATTAATTTTAAACTAATAATTGAGTAAAACCTGTAACACAATTTATCAAATTGAGTATCCTTTGAGTCTCGCACATCACACTATTTCTTTTTCTTCGTCAACTATTACCTCATTCAAATTTAACTAAATAATTATAACACAAAAATGATAAGTAATGTATTTATGTAATATTATATAAATGGATGTGAAATCAATCTAGGCTCATTTTTCTCAGTATTGGCTATGTAATGCATGTTATAAACTAAAATGGAAATTATATAATGAAAAGACGCACCAACTGTCATACTAGTGACACCATACATTTTATTTCGGTGTGGATGATTCATACATATATCATATGAAATTTGTATATTTATCCTAATATATCAAAATAATCTGAATGAATTTTCTTGGTCTTGAGTACGTCACATTCATTTGTGTTGAAATGTTATTTTTTTGCGGAAACACGTACATTGATACACACCGATAACATAGTGTAACATTTTGATTTGTTACCAATACATAAAAAAAATGATTTATGAATCACATTATTAAATTATCAAAACAATACCACAATGTTTTCTAAATATTTACTGACAGACATATTTTGAACAAAAATATTTAATTAAATTGATAAAAGATTATTTGAATCGTATTTTCATCATCATGTACTAGATTGAGTTTTAGATGTTTATTACACGTCATAAATCACTTAGGGAATTTCCCCTAAATTATAAAATTAATCATAACACATTTTAATTGTTTTGAGTAGGCCATTTTTCATTTTTATCAAAATTGATATCAATTTAAAAAAAAATAGGCATTGAGAGTTATATTATTCACATTGTGCATTGGATTGAGGTTATGCTAATTCCTAAAACTCTAAAATGATGTATGGATAATATTTTTAATATAGAGACAATATGATTGTTTTTCACTGTTTTGAGTATGAAACTTATACTATATAATAAAATATAATTTTAAACTGAAAACATGCACTTTGACTCATTATACTCACATCGCCTATTTGTCAGACAATGTTGTAATTCCTAAATGTTAAAATTATCTTATGAATCAATTTATAATATTACTACAAAAATATGAGTGTCATTCCTTGGATTTCAGTTAGTTACATTATTTAATCAATAAAATTGATTTATTACTGATAATAAATAATCTTAGTCATACTATGAATGTCATGTATAAGAATTAGGTTGGAATGATTTCTAATCATCACAAATGTCATGTGTATCATTTCTATAAATTTTCAATACAATTTTAATTTTTTTCATATTTTTTTCCTAGGTCAATTGTCCTCTTTAAATTTTTTTTGTCAATTTTGAATAAAAACACCCACATTGAGTAATTCAAGTCACATTTTAAGTCATATTGAGGTGAGGCTCATTTCCTAATATCTCAATTGACATATTGATAATTATCCTAATGTATCAAAACAATAATTAATTTTTTCTTGGATATGATTATGTCATTTTATTTAAAGCTAAAATGTAATTTTAAATATGAAATACACACATTGACACATACCGATCACATTGATTATCGGGTTGTTTTGAGACAGATTCCCATATGTAAAAAATGACTTATGAATTGTTTTCTTAAATAATCAAGACAATCTATATAGAGATGCTCTATTTTTGGTATGTGAAACATCATGATCTAAAATCTATATTTTAAATTAATAACTAACACATTGAGTCATATAGGGAAAAATATGTATCATATTGACGTGAAACTGTTTATTACACATCACAATTGACATATAGATAATTTACAAAAAGTGACAAAATGACTTGAATGTGTTTTTTTGAATAGTCAAATTGACCTTTTTAATAAAATTGATGTCAATTTTATAAACAAATTTGAGATCAGAGTCATAGAAATCACACCGTGTGTTTGGATGAAGTGAAGAATATTTCTAAATGTCACAAATGACTTATGGATCTTTTTCCCCATTATTCAAAATAATATGATTCTTCTTATATCATTTTTTGTATGTAACAATTATTTTTTCTAATATTCCATTTTAAAATAAAAACACACACATTGAAACATAATGATCCCATTGTTTTTTTGATTGATCTTCGACCAATTAAAGTACATTAAAAATGTTTTATTAATAATTGTTATAAATTAACAAGAATATCATACCATGTTTTTTCAGTTTTTTGTGAGTGACACATTATAGAATTAAAAAGTTGATTTTAAACTAATAAGAGACATGTTCTTCCATATTGAGATCATCATGTATTAGATTGAGGTGAGACTGATAACTACTATTCAATAATTAATTATCAATCATTACCCTAATGTATTAACCCAATATGAATGTGTTCACTCTATTTTGAGTAGGGTAGTAGTCCTTTTTTTAAAATTTAAGTTAATTTTATATTAAAAGATGTGCATCTATTCATAACAGTCAGATCATGCATCAAGATAAGGTTAGGATAAATCATACATATCTCAACTGAATTATGGATCTTTTTAATGAAATATCAAATCAATCCATTTTTTCTTTTTTAGGAAATTACTTGTCTTTTTTACTAAAATATAAATTTTAATTGTATAATCACACCTCGAACCATACCAATCACATCATGTATCAGTTTTATGTGAGAAAAAATCATAAATATAAAAAATAACATATTAATCATTCTGCAAAAATATCATGAGAATCCATGTGCATTTAATGATTTTCAATGAGTTTCACTTTTTCAACACAAATGCATATTTTGACCTTATAACGGTCTATTCATGTCATATAAAGATCATCGTGTTTTTCATTGGGAGTAGGGTGATTCCTACAAATCACAAATGACAGATGGATCATTTTCATAATGTATCAAAACATTCAGAATATGATTTCATTGTTTTGACTATATATGTTTTCTTTTTTACTGAAATTATTGTCAATTGTAAATAAAAAGAACCACATTTAGTAATATCATTTTAATTGTGAGTCATATTGAGGGGAAGAACGTTATATCTAACTCAATGTCTCAATGAAAATACCAAGTGACAATGTTACCATGATTTTAATTTCCAAAAAATATTGAATTAATGAAAATTATTATTGACATAATGTTCATTATTGAAAAACATTTCTCATTGTAGAAATATTAAAGCAAATAGGAATATCATGTTCCCATTTTATCATGAGAATTCAATATAATGAGAACATGATCTTACAATAATCCTATATATTCCATCAATTCCAATGTTCGAGGTTACTAACATTGACACAATGCGATGTGTTAGATGTTCCACATAGAAAGGAAATAGAAATCATGGAAACATTGGAAAAAAAAATTTATGTATATTGAGGATTATTTTTAATAGTTGAATGCATAATATGAATTCAAAAAAGACTAGTTAAAAACAGTAATTATGGTTTAGAAATAATTCTATGGAAATTAACATATGAATATTATTTAGAATAATAAAAAATTAAATACATATTTAATAGTAATTTACATTTTTAGGATGGTAGTATGTATTCATGACACATTTATTTTTTCATTGACAAAGTTGTATTCTCTTAGTCCAATATCTCATGATAATTAGATGTTTTGAAAAAACAACCCCTACTAAATTAAATAAACCCAAATATAAAAGAAAAACATTATTATATGTGATATATAAACAAGAAAAAAATTAAACATAAATATTAAACAATAAATAAATTCTATGTACAATGATTTTCAAATGAAAAACATCAGGATTACCTATATTATTGTGTAGTTAAGGGAACATGAAGGAATGTGATAATTTCCCACACTGTATGTGTAAAATGGTTTCAAGTGAGAAGAGTTCTATGGATTGTTTTGTGCGTAATGGCATGATTGATGGACAATCCAACCCAAATCATACAAATAAATACACATGTACATGAAAATAATTCTTATGTGACAAATAATAAATAGAAATTAACTAATAATAATATGAAAATATAAATTTACTATATTGAAAAATATTTTACTTTGATAAAATCAAATTTTACTATATGATTGAGCATAGGTATCATTGATTCACATTCTAAAAAGTTAGTAGGAAAAGAATAAATAGTAGATCTATTGATTCTTACGCTCCCAATCCTAGATATTTTTTTTTGCCCTATATAATTGTCCCAACCATTACAAACACTTTCTTCTATTCATGATTGTAATTTGGTGATGTATCCAATATTAACTGATCATTCTGTCAATGAAAACTGTGAACAGGATAAACTGTAGTCTTGTGAATATTATATGATTAATGATTCCACTTATTATGAGGGTATTGTCATATTTAATCCTGGTTTAGTTAATAAGGATTTTTTAATTGAAAAACGAAGTATAATTGTATGGTGTTGAATGTAAATACACTAAAAACTTATAGTACTAATTTTGATATGAAATAATCAATCTCTTTTATGGAAAAAGTATTTTTTTCATTCTTGGGAAGGTCTAATTGAGATTGGTCACTCTACCTAACAGTCAAATTCTATTATGATTTCTGTTTTGGCTAAATAGGAGAATGTTTTGGAGTCTAATAATAATAATGTTTATTGGACTTCTTTTTTGGAGTTATTTGGAATTTTGTTTTTATACCTTTTCATGGTCATCAAATCATTACACCATCTTCTCATCATCATTCTCTTACAGAGCATATTACTATTGGGATATTATCATTTAGTTGTGGTAACAATTATGGTCAATTACCCCAAGTACCTTCTTATAATTATTTTTGGAAAATGTAAATTTTCCATGTATATATGGAGCTGATTAAATCATTGAATAAATTCATCCCATTGAATGGTGTTTTTGGTCTGATTACACTAAAGGTATATAGAATGAGGAAGTCACTCTTTCTGAATGTAAAATACCCATTTATCAAACCCATATAGTTTGGTAGCCACTATCTCAACATTTGAACTATTTTTCCTTGGTCATGATACAACCATATTAGGCATGGTATAGAAAAAAATGATGTAAGATAAATAATCATGGAAAGAATCAACAACAGGAAGGACCACTGACAAGGATCGTTGTCTATTAACCAGTGGATATTTTTATATTGTAATTTCCAATTGATTGGGTATTCTCCCTAGTTCATGGTTTTTAGGAAATTAAATTTTTCATATAAACCTTTTGTCATAAAATTATAGAAAAAAAAATTAAATTTGATAATTGGAACTCCATCAAGTGGTCTGACCATAGTTATACATTTGTTCCTCCCAACAATAATCAAGATGATGATGAATAAATTTTGGCACTAAATCATTATAGCTCTTCACTGATATTTTTCTGTAATCATTAAAATTCAATAACTATCTTTATGGGGATGAATGTCATCTAAATTTCAGTTACCTTTTCTTTGATTTTATTCAGTATATTTGAATATGGTATATTTGGATTGGTTGGGAACAATTATCGAGAAATATGGGACATATTTCAATTATTGTTTTTGATATTAATTTGTGTTATGTCAAGTGGTGACGACTACATATAACTTCTATAGGAAGGTTGTTCAATCATATCCTGCATGTGTTGAAAAATATTGCCTTTTTGACGTCCCTATTATATTATTATATTTTTCCTGGTGTGGACACACTATTAAATTTAAACAAGAATGAAAATTTAATCGAATATTCATTCTAGTGATGTAATGAAATGACACTATTAACTGATAGAGTATAACCCTTATAATGTATCATAAGGATAATACTTATATTCTTATGAATATATCCATATATAATTTACAGTCATCACCCTATCCTTTTAAATTAAAAAATTCATCGATTATGAAACCTATATACAGGGATACAATCATGGATACATGAGAGGTTAGTATTAGTGGTATACCTCTCCATATTATTTTAATGAAAATAAATAATTTAAAGGGATGACGTAAATAACGTAAAAAAGATTCTTTTTCAAACATTGATCTTGATATTAAAAATTATGAAAGTCATGAACATCAATTAAATTATATAATTAGAATATAAACGATATTTCTAGGGGAGAGATGAGTTATCTTTAAAAATTCAATGTTCAACAATCAATTTAGGGAAATCATTCTAGATTTTAATAAAATATCATGTAGTTGATGGAGGGGGAGAAAAAATTACTTTTTTTCATTCATTGTATAGAGAGAAGAAGGTAAATAGAAGCCTCACTACCATATAAAATAAGGGGGGATGATTTCATTTTGAGAAAAAAATTGCTAATGTGGAAATTATTTATTTTTAGGATCCTTATACATATAATGGTGTTGATAATACCCCAAAATAGTTAACAATTTTCCTCCAACAAACAATAATGTTCAGAAAATTTTTCTTACTCAAGTAAGTGGTGGTAATGAAATTATAATGGATCTATTTTATATGATTATTAATAGTGTTACCTGTCCAGATGATTTCAATAATGATTTTATTATCTTATTTGTGGATTTTATATACATTGAGATATATGATTTGGTTGGATAATTTTTTAACCATGACACAAGGACATATATTTTGAATGATTATTTTATTTCTGTGATTCTAAAAAATGATAATTCTCTAGATATGAATGATTTTATTCCTTTAGTGATTGAGAACACTGTTTAAATGATAATTAATAAGATCAAGGCTTCAATAATTGGATTAGTTTCAATAGGTATCATCCCAAACAATCTGCTTATTATTTTTCCTTCAATTAATAATATGAATTTCCTTATACTACATTAGAGTGTGTCAGTATTATGAAAAATAGAGTGAATAATTGGAAATTGCATCATATGATTGACATTTCAAATGTTTTGGAAACATTAATGTGGTGTTTCATCTTTGTCAATGTGATAATTCATGGGTTTTCCATATATTTTAGAATGTTGATCAAAATAATCGTAAAAAGATCTAGGCTCTTTGTGATGGTCAATGGGTCACCTAGAGGTTTTTTAGCATTCTAGTGGAGTGAGATGTGTGGATCTATAATTCAATCTTCTATTTTCTATTATTGAAGACTAATTGAGTAATTTACTGAATAATCATATGAATTGTGGATTATATCATCAAATGAAGGTCATCCGATCTCTCTTTAGACCTACAAAACTTCTTACATCAAATAAACCTTCTATTGAATTTATTGTGGGACATTTTATTAATAAAAAATATTTTGGATACTCTTTTTATATCCAAACATCATGTTGACTAACTATTAAGCATTCATATACTTGATCTTTCCCTATTCTAAATGGGCATTATCCAAGCGCTATTCTCAAAATATTTGGACATATACTTGTATTTCATGGATTTATGCATTCAATTTCTAAATATGTAATCATTTAAAAAAAATTCAATTTAAAATTATTACAAATGACCAATGACTAGGATATCTCAGGATAGTGTATGATAGATAGAAATGTAATGATATTCACACTTTCATTTTTAAACCAAATTTAAATGTAACTTTAATTTCAAAAACTTCATATAGGATTAATGGTGATGTTTATTTTTTTTCACCCCTCTTGGTTATCTGCTGATAAAATTCCAATCATTTCACCTATTACATATTTTATCATTTAGGGAATTTAGATAATGGAACTTCAACTGCAGTGGATTAGGAAACATACAATAATAAGCATTTTGATGGTCTTATTTCTCTTCATGAATGCATATGAGTCCCTTGATCATGTTTTTGCCTCTTTTTATTTTACATGATGGTTATGGATATATGTTGAAGATAAGTTTTGTTGTAAACATACTTCCTCCATAATTAATCATCTTATGTAGTCAGTCATCAAATCGTGATGCTGTGACTAGGTGTAGGTAGTATTATTATTTAAAAAACTTCTATTATTTCCATTACATGGATATTAAGGGATTCTATTGATTTTTATGATGAATTCCTATAATTTCATAATTAAATTAGATAAATACATATAGATGTTATTATTGATTCAAATTTCTTAATTTTCAATATGATGATTAAAATTTCTAACCTTATTATTCTTTGATCTTCTGTTGTTTTTGTACGATTAAAACGCCACTGGTTGATAAATATTTCTGGCGGATTCCCCACATCGAAGAACTGATAATTTTTATTTTGTATGGTTAGCATCATGTGCAATAAGTCCATCTATTACGTTGTTAAATTTAACACATATATAATCATTGATAAATTTTGTTAATAACAAGTAATTGGGGGAATAATATTAATTGAAATTGAGTTGTGGTCCCTGATAAAATATGTCATGTATGGTGTAAATTTTCTTGGCATGAATTGTGGATTGAATCAGATTTAGGTATCAATGTTGGAAATCATATAATTAAATCTCAGAAGGATCCATGGATTATGTTTCCTTCTTGTATTGATTGTATTTTTCGTAAGAGGAATCATGAAATTGGTTTCACATGTGTCTATATAGAAGAATCACAGTTTTTAAATGCCCTTTCTAAGGGATGAATAGCAGGGAACAATTCTAGCTGGTACTTTGTGGCACCTGTTTTTTGTTAGGAATTTCTTCAAATATATGCACACGGAGATATGTATACCTCATTTTGTAAACCCCCATTTTAATGATCTTTTATGGATTTATGAGTTATAAATTTTTTTCAGGAGTCAGGTTTCTTGCATCATTATCAATTTGATTAACTATCATTAAATAATTAAAGGATTTAGTTATTTAGATCCTCTGTTGAGATTTTAAATCTTCTCTTTATGGTCCCATATAATTTAAAATACATTGTATACATTGGTACAAACATTAACATGTTGGGATCTCCCAATGAAATGTTCATCTTCAATAGAATTTTAATCTAACTCTACATTTGTTTTAGTATCTAGTATGAAAATTTACCAATTATTGTTTGATTAATCTAAGCCATAAAATATTATCACTACTTGTTATTCCATTTTGAATGACTCATCTTTATACACTTCAGAATAAAAATTAACATCATAAATCCCATATAATCAACATTACCTAAGCTATTATTTTCAACCCATTTGTGATGAAAAATTAAAACATGAAATGTTGTATAATACAACTCTTATATCTGTTCGATTATGATAAAATATTTAATATTTTCATTAATTGGATTTCAATCCACGGAACTACATATGTGAATCACTAGATAACTGATTGTAATCAAAATTTCTAATAATTTTCATTTGTAAAGAATATATATCCAATGATTACAAAAATGTTCTATGATATGACATTTTCATTTGGTCTGTTGGAAATCCATTGGAGTCCTTCAACAATTTAATTCCTATTTATAGAAAACTCTTCTATATTTCATCTCATAACACTCCTATAAACTATTGATTATTTTAATTTGATATCTATCATTCATCCATTTATGGGTTAAAATCTCTAATAATTAAATTGTGTGATTCAATGTATGTATCAAAAACAACAATATAGCGAAGAATTAATTATGTAATTACTCCCACTCGATCATGGTAATTTTAAAAATATAATTTATTGAAATGTATTCTTCTATAAAGACTATTCTATGATGAGACATTGGATGATTGATGTTTTCCCCAAATTAATGTTATTTACTATATAATTCAATAAATTCTTCAACAATATATTAATATTCAATAATACATTATTTCTGACATCGATTATTGACATATCAATGAAAAAATTTCATATACATCTCAAAGAGGTAATTACATATGTCATGGAAAGGACCACATAGTTGAACCTCTCTTACCATGTGACCCATCTGATTGATCATTATATCTAAGATTTATGTTGGTAAAAAAATATATAATTCAACTAATATCATTGCAACCTCCTTGTTAATGATTGGAAAGTTAATATTGTCTATAACTTCAACACATATGGATTAAATAATGATGATGTGTCTTATTAATACATGTCATATATTTTGAGGCAGAAAATAATGGAACGGTAAATGAATAAAAACTTCCTTCAAAACAATATTTCCATGTTAGTTTTTCAGTTGTAAAATCAAATTATTCATTGATATGACATTCTTGTTATTTTAATTATACCCATTTGAAACATTTATAATATATCAAAAATGAAAAATTGTAATTATTTTTTTATGGATAGAGTGTAATCTTATGGATTTTGAAAAAGTATTACATTTACCATTAAAAGCATACAACAATACTATTGTTCCCAATTTAATCATTTTTAAACTACAATTGAATACATCAATCAGTTTTTAGGAACATTTAGTAACGTACCAATGAAACTTTAAAATACAATTTTTTCTATAGGAATGGAATCCTAGAATTTTATATCATATGAACTATTCCAATATATTAATTCAATGAAAAATAATCTCTTCTTCCAACTTGATTTCATATGGTTTTTATATACTATTGTATCAAAAATATTTCCAATATTATTTACAATACCTAATAGTTAATCGCCTGTTATTGGTGATGGTTTTGTACCGTGTTCGATATTCACTTTGAATTCTATCGTCTAGGATCAGTATTTATGACATTTAAGTTAAAAGATTTGATGACCTAAAACCACAATCGTCGAGGAATGATTCAAATGAGGTCAGTGTGTGTTTTTTCCCAAATAGGTCACCCCAACATTTCATTAATGTTTTGTGCTGATAAATTTCGACAATCGGAGATGTAATTTATCATCCTTTACAACATATCCCTCAATTAGAATCATTCCTTATAGTAATACCAATACCTTCAAACACATTTATCCGACACCAATTTTCTATACTAAATAGAAAGGGAAAATTAGACATCTATATCATTACCAGGATTATTTGGATATGATATAAGTAGAGGCGACAAGATGTATTTTCACATCATGAATAACCTTGGTTGAAACTTATAATTCACCAACATGATGGGTCATGTATTGTGAGACATCATTGTATAGGATAATGATGTATTCCATTTTTATATAACGTGATATAAATATTTCATAAATCATTTGCAAATTCAGGATACTCATAATCAAATTTATTGAACTAGGGAGAATCATTTTAATGATGTAGGTTTCAATATTTAATTCTTGTATCTTCATTCCTAGACAATTATCTATCAATTTCCTAATATCTTTAGTGACTTTTAATTTTTACAATGATAAGAATGTACAATACAAATTTCCATGGGGTTGATTTACTTTTCTTTTATTTATTTTCACCACACATATGTCATTTTATGAGTGATTTATAGCCTATAAGAAATAATATGAAATCATTTTGACAAGCATCAACATTTATAGATATCATTACTATTGAAGGATTAATTAGTTTAATATCATTTGTTTCACAAGGTCATTCATTATTTTATGGTAGAATAGATTTTAGGAGACTGTATATTTATGTAAGGTTTGTGTCACTATATCCACTGCAATAATTATAAATTTATATCATCAATAAAGCTGACAATGTTTTTATTTATTACAATTGGTATACAATGGTATCATAGCATTGTTATTTGACTTATAAAACAACATTTAATAGTCATCATGAACATATTTAATTTTCATTTTAATTTCTTCCATTATATCTCCATAATCAGTAACACTGGTATTCATATCAAATGATCCATAAACCACATTATCATCCAAATCGGTTTGCAAATTCTATTTTTCCACATTTAATCAATCATTTGTTGATATGATCTATTCGCAGACATATAATCAATTATTACAACTCATTTACAGTAATTTTTCATAAATAAATAAATCATAAAAATGGAAAATTGATTTGATAAGGGTTGTATAATTGCTCTATTTCAAACATGTTGATCTATTTAACTCAATATTAAAATTATTTTATGAAGTGATTAGCGTGTATCTATTTTTTATACATATAAATTTAATTAGGTTGTTTGAATATTCATGTGATACAATATGTAAATAAATAAATATAATATATCCAATATAAATGGTGACTGATTTTTATAATTCTATAAAGTAAAACCAAAATTTGATTGTTTCAAATATTTTTTACATTTATTCAAGAAAATGTAAAATTGAATAGAATAAAATAAATATTAATCTATGGTAGGTTTTATCCTATAAATTAATCCAATAGAATATTTTATAGAAAATCCTCATCCTCATCATCCCAACTGATGATCCATTATTATTTAATTTTGATCATTGAAAATAATTCTCCATGACTTCTAGGGATGAAACTATTTTGAATGAAATACTCTATGAATCTTTCATCTAGGGGATGAGAACTGGTTAGAGTATTATAACCAAAATAAAAGATATTAATGGTTAATTTTTTGAAATAAATGGTAATAATAACAATTTGGGGGCTGATGTTGATACAGATGACAATTGTACTCCATTTTGATCCTTAAATGGGGTAATTCCAACAATTTTTGGGAATTTCATGGATGGTAATAAGATATTTCTATGGTTGGAATCAAAAGGAATTGTTTAATAGTGATGTATTTCTAGATGGATTAATTTAAAATATGTATAATTGTTTTCTATGTGATGAATGAAATGTTATTATTTCTAAAAATAATTATTGACTGGGTTTTGATTTCAAATACTGTAATATTTTTACAATTATATAGTAAACTAGCTGAAATATTTTGTGATTTGGGGGAAGTACAAAATTTAGGCAATTATTATTAAATAAATAAATTGATTTTGGGTAGTAAAAATTTTATCATATTTGATAATGGATCATTTAAATACTGACTACTAAAGGATGGATTGATATTTTATTATGATGAAAATATTAAATTGATTAGTATTTTTTTACAATTTAGAATGGGGAGATTGTTAATAATTAAAATAATGATGATTCAGTAAAATGAAATTAAAGTTGAATTGAGTAGCATCGTGGAGAGCACAGGAGGCTGAAGAAGACACGATATAAGATAATGATGGTGATGAAAATGATGATTGATTTACTTATTCTATAAATACAACAAATTATAACATCAATGAATAAAATTTCATTCATAAATTTACTCCCATAAACTTGTATGTTATTATTTTAAATTTTATGGAAATTATAGTTTCAATGTATTTCAATATATTCCAAATGGATTTCAAATCATTATTCCTACAGGGGGTTCATATGGGGGTTTACATTGAGAAAAATGATGGATTTATTATGTATTAAAATGATAAAAGGAAGTGTCTACTATAAGATTCTATGAATTAGATAAATAAACTTCTGAGGGCCTTCTATTCAAGGTTAGATATATAAAAATGGAATATTTGTTTATAGTGAGGTAGAGTTTATTAAATCCTTTACTTCAAGAAGTAAAATCGCCAAAGGGTTTTGGTACTAATATATTACGAAGACATAATATTATTGAATTGGAAAAAGAATAATGTAAATTTTATAGATCATATGATGTATGATATCTAAATGTATATGATCGATGAGTCAAAAAATTTCTTGGTTTATGGGTGAATCAATGAAATCATACCAAATTCATTTCCCTATCAAAATACAAAAAAGTGTTTCCCAAGTGATTTAAAATGCAATATTATAATACATAGACAATACCGACTTCTATTTGGATAATTTTCTCAAAAGATGATGACATCCAAAAGGTAGATATGATAGAAATATGTATTAAGAGAAATTGATACCTCACAGTAAAAAAGATCCAATATTTTGTTTGATATATTTAATGTCACTTTGTATAAATATTTTTCTTTGGAGAGACACTTGTAACTGGGGAAGTTGATACGTCAATATGTCTAAATAACTAAATTTTCAGTTGTTTGATTATAGGGTAGTGCAACATGACATGTATGGATTCATGGATGTGGGTTGGGATGGTTCAGTGGATAACTAATGGGAAAGTGTATTTATAAAAAAAGCTGATATCATTGGATACATGGTTTTTTTTGACCCCTAGATTTGTAATGCCATGGAATGAAGCCTTTGATCACTTTGACTCTTGATTCTAGACTTGATTCAAGAATGGATTAGAAAATGAGGAGCACTGACAGTTGGTGGATACCATAGATAGCTTCAGATATCCTAAACTTGTATGTGATGGATAATGTTTTTAAAATTTTCTTTTGACACTTTTATCAACACATCCAATGAAGTGTAGATAAAGACACCTTTTATCAGTGCTATATTATTATGTGTTGGTAAAATGTATCATTATCCACCTTTTTTTGAACAGATAAATCATTATCTTTGTTAGCTCTTAAAATTTGTTAATAAAGATTCCTTTTATCATTGCTCATTACTTAAGCACTGATAAATGATTTATACATATTATTATATGTAAAATGTTATGGAAATATATTTATATAATTATAATTATATATATATATTATAAATATATAAAAATATAAATATAGTAATTCTTATTTTCATTCAAATATATTTAATATATTTTTATAATTACATAAATATATAAATATATAAAAATATTTATATAAATTCATTATTTATAAAATAATATCGATATCATTATATATATTTAAATAATTATAAATATATAAATATATATATTTAATAAATATATAAAAGTATAAATAAATAAATATATTCAATATTTAAATATATTTATTCTAATATTATTATTATTTAGATATTTATTATTTATTATTTATATATATATATATACATCATAAAAAATAATAATTATTATAAATTTTAATATATTAATATATAAATAATATACATATAAATTTATTTATAAATTTATTTATAAATATTTTTTTCAAGTATATTATTATCATTTTTAATGAATAATTAATCTTAAGTACATGCATGTTAAATATATGTGAAATTAAACAACAAAAAATGGGTAAACGATAGAAATATTGAAAAAATATATATGTTTTAAGGAATAAATATATATTATTAAAAATATTGATCATTATTGAAATAATGAAGAATAAATCGTGAAAATATTAAAATATATCTAATAAATATACATATAATAAGAAATCGAAATTGAATAAATTACCAAATTTATAAAAAATAAAAACTAAAAACTAAAATGAATTTAAATTGATTTTATAAATAACATTAGTAAAATAAATAAATAAAATAAAATAAAACCCTTCATGATTGGTTAAATTATATACTCAATATATCATGTTATATTGAAAATCTAATATTAATAGAATTGTTTTAATAAATTACATTAATATTAGTGTATGTGTTTCAATATAAGATTTAATTCATTACATAAATATTTTTATATATGATTTGTCCATAAATATGAATTATTTATGTATATATGAAGTCAATATAACACATGATTTATTTAAGGTAAATTGAAATATCAAATGGCATTAAATTCTTTCAATTACTCGATGTAAATACTCAACACTTTAAATTCATATTAATTATTAATTATAAACCATTATTCACTAACTATATTATATTTAATATAAAATCCTAAACATTTTATATTATATTATTATATTTATAGTCATTAATATATAGAAATATATATTTAATAGATACATGTTATTAAAAATATCAAAAATTCTTTAATTAATAAATTTATTAATATTTTTTAAAATTTAAATATTTGTAATTTTTTTCTACACAATTATATTTACAAAAATTTATATTTCTTTAGTATATAATATTTATAATTTTTTTATATAAATATAGGACTGGAGAACCATTTATTGACATACAAATCAAGAAAACTTGAATATTATAGGATAGGTTAAAACAGGATGTCATTTCACTCATTAAGGAGTCAAATGTTTTTTCCTGGTCTTATTTCTATTCAATATTTCTTATTCACATAAATCTATTAAATATACACCATGACCATGTTTATAGCTACACCCTATCGTGTAATTCAATCCAAATATTTCTACCTACAGAAGTATACATTCAATGTCAACGTCATCTGATTCATGAACTTCTGATTTTGCCTCATCCTTCTTAGTAGCCTAATCAGTTTAGGTGTGTCTGCATCCCCAATGTTTCGGATAAGGACCATGTTTCTCTAATGTAGCTTGTTTCAAATTTCCCTCAAACTTGTCATCTTCTTCTTCATAGTTGTTATTATTCTTTGTATTCAACTCCTTATATTTTGAATCCTCTTGAATGCTAGTTTGAATCATTACATGATTTTTAGATGACTTAATAGCATCCATCATAGCCCCCTGGGTTGGTCTAACATGATCATAGTATTCAAAATCATGGCCTAAATTTTTTTGTGAACATATTTCACTATAAAATAATTTATTGTAATCATTTTCCCATCATCTAATTTACCCAATAAAACCATTGCAGAATAATTCATCATGTATTTTGACATATGTGTTGCATGTGGATGGACATTTGTTATCAATTAAATCATCTAAAGCGTAGATGAACTATCTTATTTCATTAATGTAATAAAATATATCTTTATTGTCCATATAATAATATAAGACTTCCATATATGTTCTTCATCCATTTTTTATTTAACATGGAATGATCATGACATACTAAGATGTTCATGATCAGATTATTGATCAAAAAATTGTTACTTTGCATCTTCATCAGCAGATTGTGTTTTTTTTACATAATTATTATCAGTTATTTTACATGACATAGTGTACATGAGTTTATATTCCTAGGATGAGAGTGGGTAATAATTTTATTTTACCACAAGATACCTCATAGGATAAACCACTTGAGATGGTGTGCATTGTGCATTCATGTTTTCTTCCAAATAAGTAACACCAGTAATTTATTTGGTTGTTAAATTCTATCATAAATCAGAATCACCAACTTTACCAAATACATTAATGAGTTAAACAACTTATTCAAGAGTTGAAACAAAATCTCTAAATAAATGTCGATTCAAAGTTTTAATGGAAGAGTTCATGTGAGAAATCTCTTGGGAATCAACATCTAGACTGCATTTTTTATCAAGATTATCCCAAGTCCTACACATTCAAACATCCACAAAAATGTCTCATAATTAACTGTATCCTATTTTCAGTAATCATTTTTCCAAAACCATTAGTTGTATCCTCATCAATATTGTTTTTACTATTACAAATGACATCCTAGAACCAAATATTTTTACATTTATTTCATGAATATTTGACGTATTATATTTTAAATTATACATCATGTTATATATTGTTCATAGTTCTTCACGACCATAATAATGTAATTTCATTGTGTATTTTTCATTAAAATGGTTGTGGTATATCCCAACTATGGTGAGAACATTGATGTTATATGGGAGTATTCATTATATAAATCTATAGTTTGATAACATACTATGATGGGACACATAGTATATAGAGGATCATGTGTGTGTACCCGTAAGCATATTACTCTTCTTCTCTTGATGTTCTCCATTAGTAATCTCTAAGATACATAATTATGAGAACAATCCTAACAATAAAAATGATTAATGTTTTTATATCATCGGATACTTTTATCTATGAGTGTTTTTAATGTTCCTTAGACATTGTAATTATCATAAACGCATGTCACAATTTGCGCACATCGATTTGGTAATGAAAACCATCAAATCAGATGATGGCAAGAAGTAGGGTATGTTTGTTGTGTCACTAATGATAAGTTTTTATGGATAATTCAAGAAGATATTTGACCATCCCATATATATGGAAGTTGGTATTTAGAACCATTAATTAAAATAGAATTGTCACCCCAAATTCCATTTCCATTGTGTAATTACTATTTTATTTCAGGTGGTCAAAAAATGATGTATCAAGCATATTTATTTTTGACTCCATCATGAAACTTGCTTGATGAGATTATGTGACAGTGGTATTATATTACATTGTGATAATTCTGATGAATTTGAAATTATAATGACATTATGTTCTTTCTCAAGGGTTACATAACCAGTTCCTAATCAGGAATAATAGAATTTAGGATAGAATTCCTAATTACAACAAAAATGAATCCTAGAGGGTCAAACACTATGTGTTTTTGGTGGTCTTGATTTAATTATATTTTAATTAGATTAAAAAATTAATATTTTTTTCAGGACTGAAGAATAATAAAAATTTATGTAATACTGATAACATAAAAAGGATAAATAATTATCCACATAACTGTTAATAATATATATATATTTATATTATTTAATATATAATAAATATATTGTTATTTTTTTGGAGATAATTAATGCTTATTTGGGTCACCACTAGAGGGATTATACCCTTGGATCCACAAAAGCTGAATGATGGAAATCCTGAAGGGAATTTTGGATGATTAAAAATCATCCATAAAGTGTGTTCCTAAGACCAGATATTTAATACATCAAATATTACATAAATTAATTTTATATTTGATGTTCAAGATCAGCTTTAATAGTTTCATGTAATTATTGTTAAATGATATTTTAAAATATCTCCAACCACCATACTCTTCTGATGCCCCAGAACCATAAGGCAACAAGATCTCCCACGCCCTTTTTGAAATAAGAGTCTTCTATCCTCATTAAACATCATCATGACAAATCATATTAAATTTATAAAAACATAAACCACTTAGTAAATTTTCTTTGACATGATTAATGGGCTGAAAACAACTATAGAAGAAGGGTAGTTTTTGATACCTTTTATTTAGATCAGATTTTAAGTCCATAGTAGATAGATTCCAATATTCAACTGGCATCGAGAAGAGATCAAAATCAACCACAATGGATAAAAAACTCTAACATATGCCTTTTTTGTATCCCTATCCAGTTTTATCGGAGTAACAATTGATGATGAAATGTCGAAAAATATTTAGATATTCCATAAAATCCAATTCATACCCTAAATTCAGACCCGAACATGACTTCCTATGTTTTAAAAAGAAAATGGATTGAAATTAGTATCCCAGTAATTGATGGTTGAGGTCTCTGAAATGATGGAGATATAACTGAACCCTCATGACTTGTGTTGAAACTCTTCAATGGGAAAAATTTTGTGGAAATTTCCCCTCCCAATGGGGTTGGATTTCATATCCTGAAATCCCTAAAAACAATATGCCTCATTTCCATGTCCCCTTCCAACCATGGTTTTTTACCAATTTGAATCCCCAATCTTCCAATAATAGGGAATTTAAATTTAAAAACAATCCAGAAGAAAATCATGACTGACTCAAATGTGCCCTGAATTACCTCATCAATCCTAATTTACAATTATTCCATGTAATTGTTTAAATTTATATGTGATTATTCTGAGACAAGGAACTTACATGAGCTGTCAAACTGAGGCATGATAATCTTGAAATACTCGATCAATGAAAAATTTATATAGAAATCATGATTAGTTTTCCTTAAAAAGGAATAAATCATAATTAGTTTCCTTGATCAAAATTCCACAGACTCTGTTTTTTTCCAAATATCGGGTTTACCCAAGGAAAACCATAGGTTTAGTCTGTACAGGCCTCTAGTAATAAAACCTCAAAATGTCATAATTTTAAATAAACTCATTAATTTTTATTTAATTTTTCAAATCATTATAACTCACAAATGATGACTCAGAATGATATATAGAGACCATTATTAATATTGTTATAAGGATCTTTCATTGTGAACATTATTACACTGGTCGGCATGGGAAAATAGTGAAAGAATTTGTTTCGTAAATAAAATAAATGAATAAATATTATTTTATTTTCAAATCATTATAACTCATATACAGTAACATGGATTGGAAATCTGAGACTACTGTTGAGCTCATGAGGGTGTTCTTTTCTTATTTTGAGCTTATCATCGTCCAACATAGGTAGACTGTGAATGTTATTTTTTGAGACGTAACTATCAATAAAATAATTTAAATATAAATTAATTTACATTCGAATCTTCATAACTCATCAACGGAAACTCAGATTAAAAATTAAAGACCACACTTAATTTGTAATTAGATGTTCTCCTTTAGTACGGCTTAACCACGACCGGCGCAGGTCGAATGCGAATGTTAAATTTTTGAAATTTTAAATGAAAATAAAATATACATTGAAATAGTTTAAAATTGAATAGAAAGTCTCATAAAAATTGTTTGTCGAAAAGCATATTAAATATTAGTGTTTCATCAAGAGGATGATTTTTCTTAATAGCTGTATAAGAGAAGATAATTCCAGTGAAATACATTATGTTGGGTACAAGAGTTTAATTTCATTAGTTGATCCTAGATGCATTGTTGTGTCTAACAACAGATCTTTCATAGAATACACATCTACAGATGGTTTGATACAAGAATAAAAATTGATTCTCAAATGTGTAACATGCGCAATTTATTTTTTAATACCATTATAGGGAATTTAATCCTCACAAATATTACCATATCCCTTATTGACTATATATAATTCTCTACTAGGTTCAATAACATATCTATATGAACTAAGTGATATAATGTAAACGGAATGGGTAAATTGTGAAATCTCATTGGTATCAACATCCATAGAACCGTATTTAGCATGATCATCCATAATCCCACACTTCTGAGAAAACTCTATAGAAATAACAATATTAATAGTATCCCATTTTTCAATAATTAATTTTTCACAAAAATTTTCCATAGCATTATTAACAGTATGAGAGAAGGATCAATCCATCTTTTTTATAGATTGTGAAGTACTCTATCTACATCAATAAACATCAATCATATTAGATGTATTATATAGAAAGACAAATCTCATCAGAAACTCACTGTTGAAATTCATATGTGATTGAAAACATCCACCTGACAAGGATGAATTTTTATTCCATATAGATCTATCAATATTTTTCTCCATTATAAAAAGAGTCAGAAATTCAATGGGAATCAAGCTGATATGAACCTCTATAAAGATTCACATAAAAAATTCCAAACAAGCCTCATATGTATCTCGATCATGTATTTTCAAGGTTCATATTTAATGAATAATGTCAAAGAAATATCAACAGATGTCTTATAATTCAATTTGAACATTAAATCTGAACCCAAACCCGAGTTATTCTGTTGTAGAAAACAAATGGATTGAAACAAGGTTCCAAATATGGGATGTAAAATGCCAAAAGATTGAGGGAAATGTAACCAAACCCCCATTTCTAACACTAGGTCACTTTAGAGGGAAAAATGTGGAAATGACTAGTTCTAATGGGGTTACATTTCTGTTCACAGAATCCCCAAACATCAATTAGCTTTTGTTCCAAGTCTTCTTCCCACCATGTGCTTGACCAATTGGACATACCACTCTTCCATTAATCCTAAATTATGTAATTAGAAACCTATTTAGAAGAAAAAAATTACCAAAATAAATTTATCCCAAATCACCTCATCTAATTATATGCTCTTCAGTACCATCATATATCTATGTAATGTTTGGATTTTCATCCCGAGATCTGACATCACGATAGTGATAAACATGAACCTCTGAGACATTTTTTTTCGTCCATGTCAAATGATCAAATACATTTTCACTGGATTGTGAAAGAGGGGATATAGAATTATTTAGAATCATGTGACCACCCATCAAGAATCCTTGAGTCGACACCATGAAGGTGATTACTATCAGCAATAGCCTTGTGTGAGTCAAATCATTCTTCTGTGAAGATAGAAGCAGTAAGAACTACCTGATTATGATCCAACATGGACAAAAAACCCTACGCACCATTAGTGGAACTCAATAGAATCTCCCACAAACCCTTAATCCCGGTATTATTTAACATTATTTTTAATATATATATAGTACATTCACTTTATTCATTTTAATCAATAATTATATAAATAAAAAATTAAATATTTTTATAATAAAGTCATTATTATTTTTATCTATTTATTTATCTAATTATTTTTTTTAAAATTTTCAGTTCTAAAAAAGAACATATAGTGGATCACATTATGTTCAATAAAAAAAATTGGTAAAGGGTAACATTTATAAGTGAAAAAAAATGCCGATAATAGGTATACTCTATCAGTGATTTGTTTAGTGCAGATAAATAGAAGCATTACCGGCATAATTTTCTAGTGATGTTAAAGAACTATTTTTTGTAATGAAAACATTTTTAATTATAATTTTTTTGGAAGAAAACATTTTAACATGACTAAATTATTTTAATTATTATTGTTTTCATTAATATTTTTATGAATCAATTTTTATTTTTATAATCATTTTTTAATATTTTGTTTAGATTTTGTTGAAACTATATTTTTTTCATATATTTGGTTTGATACTAATCTGTTATAATTTTATTCATTAATTATTGTTCCATGTAAATTAATATTTTATTATATTTATCAAATTATGTTTATTTTCCACTGTTTTTTGTATTTTTAATCTCAATGTCATATTTGATTTAGATTGTACAAGTAGTTTATATTTAATAGTTTTTAATTGTTAAATATTTGAAACATAATATGTTTTTTTTATTCAAGTGAACGACATTGAGAACTTATCAAAAATTAACTATATATTCAATTAAAAATAAATAGAAAACATTTTCAAAATCCAAAAAAACCTATGAAAATTAAAATATTATTATCAACATAATAAATAGAGAATAATATATATGATAAAATTTTTTTTGATTCAATAAATAATAAATATACAATAATAATAATAGGAAAATCAATAATCATATAAATTAGTAATTATATTTAGATTTTAAATGACATTTCAGACATGAACATAAAACACATTAATTAACAGAATATAAAAATGATTTAATAAAAAAAATATAAATTAATAATCATTAATAACAATATATTACATAGAAACAATAATAAAACAACTATTAATAATTAATAGTTTTATTTAAATATATGATTATATAGTTAATTATTAATATGAATATTATTATTGATAGAATTCATTAATAATTACATTTTTAATATTTACATCACTTTTTACCAACAATTTATTATAATGGAATCATGTTAATGTGTTCATTAATGTTAAATTTTGATTATCCATACTTTATTATCCAATATTTATGATACTTTTCCTAGTTCCCAAATGCATGTATTTGATTTGTATTTGTGAGGGTATTTTACAATATTCAATTACTAGAAAAATATAATATAATTATTCAAAAATATAATAATAAAAAATAATTTACATAATGTATTCATTATTGACATATTAATTATTAATTTATTTTATTTTTAATATAATAATAATTAAATAGTATTATGAAAATCTACAAAAATACAACAATTATGAAATCAATAATGTAATATTTCATAATAATTTTGCACAAAAACGACTGTGAACAATAATAACAATAAAAATAATAATAATTCAGTTACAAGTAATTAATAATATTAATCTCATGAAATTTTTATAATTACAGTATTGTCATGAATTTAATATTTTGACTCAATTAGTAGTAGTCATGGTGCATATATATTAATTGTACCCAAATTCATATATAAAAGGAGAGAGTGGAAGAGAATTATTTATTGTTTGTGTGAACAAATGACCCCTCCTCAAAATCCACTTAATATTACATACCATGGCCCTCTGTATCCCCAACATTATTTTCCTATAACTCTCCCTCGTGCTACCTAGCATGAATTTCACGACACCCGTGTCATGAAGCAGAAGATTGCCGGATCAAGTCTTTATGCAGATGATGCAAGAGAGATGGATGTTGTCGCATGATCAGAGCTTTCTAGATAAGAAAGAGGAGGTGAGATTGAAATTTTTCAATAGGATCATGGAGTTCCTCAATTCCTTGAACCGTGGTTGTGATAGTACATATCACATGGCACCCAAAAACATCATCGACCTCATTCAACTAGAATAAAAAGATTTATCGTTGCTAAAAGTATCCATTATCAGTTCTAGATAATCCCTCATAATCGAGGCACAATTAAAAGGTGTTCCCTTTTATCATACCTTTTTTTAATGAACAGATAAAAGAAAAGAAGAATTACAAAATAAAAACATTCTGTAATTAGAGGAACCCTATTTAAATGCGCATGGCCCCCTTTCAATTGTGGTATCATGCCCCGACCACACACACACCAGCAACCCCATTAAATGTTTGAGGCACACACCGACCGTTTTACCAATCTAGAAACCTTACATAGGCCCGCACACCCATGCCTCCATATAGATTCAAACACTAAGACCTCTCTCTTTCCCACCATGTACCTTTACCAATCACCCATCTTGTTTAATTACACATTCAATGATATATATTTAGTTATATATATTTGTATGTTAATCTATATATTTATATTTATATATATATAGTTACATGAATATATATATATATATTCTTATATATATATATATTATTATATGTGTAGATATATTTTTCTAAATATATAGCGTTATATTCTTTTATTTGTATATTCGATCGTATATTAGCATATATTTAATAGATTAGTTTTAAATAATATTCTAATTTTATATTTGTTCTTACTAATAAATAAATACATACCTATGTATATACATCATACTTACATGTTAATATAATATATATATATATTTCTGTATATGTAAGTATAATTATACATATAAATATATATAATATATATTAATATGAATATTTATAAGTTCGAATATAAAGATAATATATATCAATTTGTTAATACACCCATAATATTACACAAACACATACACATTTTATATGTATATGAATATTAAACTATTGGTAATTTAAAAAATAGGGACTATAGTTTTTTTAGAAAAGTATTATATATTGATAAATATTATATATATATATATATATGATTGATTATAATATATATAAAATAAAATTTTAATGTGTGAAAATATAAAAAAAAAATATGTATATATACATATATATTGCATTATAGATAATAGTAAATTGTAAAAATGATAAAATTTTAAACCCATAACATCAATATGTATGTAATACATGTGAATAAATTTAGTCACCACTAAAAAATAAAAAAAATAAACCCTCATAAAGGCTTAAAGTCCATCGAATGTTTTCAAGTTGTGGTTCCCTGACATCAAACTAAATTTTCAGGGACTTTTGTTAATTTCCCGCCTTATTAAATTATGAAAAAGGATTACATAAGTCACCTAGGGTATAAAGCAAATTTTAGTATTCAATTTGATATTTTGTGTAACTAAAATTGATACACAAATCAAATGATATGACTATTTGAAATTTGAATTCAATTTTCAAATTATTTTAGATATTTTATTAATTTTTTAGGCTTTGAAGATTTAAAATGTTATTAAAAAATAATTAATCGATAAAAATCTGATAAATAAAAATTAATATTTATTTTTTAGAAAATCTTACGAGAAATTTTCACTACATATCATATATATTATATGTAAATGGTTATTTATATTTTTCTTAAACATTATCTGAAAAAAATTATTATTTTTATATCAATATTTATATTTAAATAATTAAATATTTATATATTACTGTTTAATATATTTTTTTGATTTATAACTTTAAAAATGTATTTATAAAGACCCAAATTTATCAGTGATAATAAAAAATCAAAGATAAAGGTGGTACATTTATCATCCCTAAAAACTAGCTAAAAAAGGAACCCATTTGTTAGTATTTTTTAGCACTATTAATTGGTAGAATATTGAAAAACCTTTTTTGTAAGAAATATGAACATGGGGCCTCATACCTTGGTTATGTCCCGTCATCGCCTCTTTGTCACCCCACTCACTATCTAGGGGTGTCTGATAACAACGATGATAATAGTAAGCCCAAAAATGTTATTTGGAGTGAACATGTTACATTAAAACCTATAATGGATCAATACACCTCTAGAAGTAGTTATTAATTATATATATTGGTGACCTTGGAAGGGATCTCCATAATCATAACCAGTCAGATAGAGTCACTCTCAGAGTACCAGCTCGACGATTGCACATTCGAATGTTATGGCTATAATGGTCGCCCCATGGTACTAGATTTGGACTATGTCCTCTAACCCTAGGGAATCAGAGAAGAGTATGATTACCCATACCAATCAATTGAAGACACCATCTGGCCATTACACGTGTCATCCATGGCCATTTATAGTTAATCATCATTTTTACTGATGACCTGGTGTTGGATGACATAATCCAAATCTTGTACCATGGCGCCTCTATTATAGCCATCGTATTTGGAAGTGCATTTTACCTGATACTACTCCAACAATAACTCTATCAGATAGGATTTGATTATGGTGGTCCCTTCCTGGGCCTCCACTACAAAAACTTTCTAGCCACATCTGTAGGTGTGATGAATCTTTATGGGTGTTAATGAAATGTGTTCCCTTTATTCGATATTTTTAACCCTGCTATCCTCGTCGGTACAATCAGACCCCTCTAGATATTGAGCAGGGGGACAAAGAGATGATGATGAGACATAGCCCAGGTAGGAGGCACTGAACTCATTTTTATTCCAAAAAAGGTTTTTCATAATTCCACCTTATATCAAGGCTTAATAATTGATGATTAAGTGGTATCTTTTTGAGCAGTTGTTTAGGGAGGATAATTGTACCACCCAAATATCTATGATTTTTTAATAGTACTGAGAAATTGGGGTCTTTATCAATGCATTTATAATGTTTATATTTTCAGAAATTCATAAAAAATATTTTATAAATATTTTAATATTTTAATATATAAATATAAATATTGATACAGATTAAATATATATTTTTTTAATATCTTTTAGATAAATATAAATATACAATTACAATAAATATATATGATATTTTGTGCAAACATATTTTAAAATATTTTCAAAATATCTATATTAATTAATATTTATAAAATTATTATTAATTAATAATAAATTACAAACAATTTGAAGTTAAAAAGCATTTGAAATTAATGAAATATCTAAAATATGATGAAAATGGAAGTCTAACATTAAACTATAACAACTTTTGAATCGGGTGTCTATTAGAGCTATACCTTAGATCAAATAAATTTCATCGATGATCTTTATGCAATGAATGACATAATTAATCCATTTTCATAATTATATATGGAAAACATTCCCAAGTTTTGATTTTGGTGACCCCTTCCAACAATGTCACTATAATAAATGCCCAACTACAATTGTAGGTGTGTTGATCCTTCATGGTGTTACATCACCATGATTCCCCCAATCAACATTTTCCATCACACTATTATCATTGTTACATTCATCCACCTCTAGAAAGTGAGAAGGGGGAAATATATGAAAATGGGACCTAGAACATGTGTGATACCTCAAACTCTTTTTCTGTGAGGTCAGTGAAGCAGTTTGTATCAGTGAGGAAAGAGTGGTCGCCACTACGGTTGAAAGCTTCGATGAACTCCAAAATGCTTTTGAAAATATTCTACCATGCCACCTTCATGTTGTCATCCTGGTAGCTCCGATCGTGCACCACCATCAAGATATCAAGATATACATGTGTGGATTATTTATCAAGAAAGCTATGTCTACCAAACTAAACTTTGAGGAAGGTTGGGCAAGCAATCATATATTTCAGTTATAGAACAATGAAAATTTTCACGGGGTTACAGAGAGTCATGGCCTGCAATCTTATGGTGATTCTGAGATGAGATAATTTGTTCAAACCAACCATAAATACGTCTCACCCAAGCCTATATTTTATATCTGCACATGAATATAAATAAAATACACACATCCTATCTATCAATAATTTACTCTGACTAATAATTTCATGATAATAATATTATTAATTATTAGTAAGTGAATTATTATTATTATTATTATTATTCATAAAAATAAATTCCCAAAATTTTTATTATGTGTCACACTATTAATATCATTATTATTTTACTTGATTATAATTTTATAATATTATTTACTAATTATTATATAATAAACTAAATATATTAATACATAAATAATTATTTATGTTTATTTTTGGAAATTTAATTTTTTTAATATTAATGAATAAAAATATGATTTTTTATTAATTAAATTGTGTTACATACCCTCACATAAATAATGAAAATACATGCATCTAGGAACATGGTAAATTATAATAAATTTATGATAATTATATTTTGATATTATAAATTTAACGACAAACAACTCATTATAATGATGTCGTTATTAAAATATCATTATAATGATTCCATTATAGCGAATTCATTAAAATTAAGTCATGATAATTAAGTTATGTACATAATAATAATGTTATTATTTAGGAATATTTGTAATTACAATATATATATTATTAATAATAAATACAATATTATTACTATTAAATATTGTTAATGATTAATAATATAGTTATTATTATTATTAATAATATTAGTATTTAGTCACATATATTTAATAATATTTATTATTTTCTATTTAATATTTTTATAATATATGAGCTTTTGTTGTTACCATGTTCTATTTAAGTCTGAATATAATAATTTTAAACATAAATGTTTTGTAGCATCTATATTTTTTTATGTTTATTATTTCAATTAAAATATTTTTAATTTCAATATTTTCTATTGGTTTAGTCAATATTTTTAATTTCTTGTTTATTTTACATATAGTACATTTTTTGAATGGTAACAATTTTGGTCACATGAATCATGACAAACTATTTTGTTTCAAGTAGTTAGAAAATGATGATATTCAAAAACATGTTACATATTGTGAAAACCAACTAAATAATCTCTATGATGGGAACCTCCTCAAATGGATGACTTGTAGGTAAAATAAATAATTACAAATATTGTCATGCTTTGGGTTACAGGTTTTTTATATTAACATGAATACAATTTTTACATGAAGAAACATTTTAACGCATTCATTTTCCTTATATAAGAGGCATAATAAGGAATTTAAAAACACCAGCAATACAGAGAGAATGTCCAATTTATTTATAGCCTAGGATAGATGATCATTCCTCTTATACTTTGTATTTTATTTAATATTTTTATACTTTTTTATTATCTTTGAGATCCCTTATATTTTTGTGGAGTATCTACTGTGTACCAATTGATTTGAGTGTATCCCTTTTTTTGGAAAAGATCTCATGGTTTTCCCATTTTTGGGTTTTCCATGTAAAAATTTGTGTTCTCAACCTATATTTGGCATCACATTTCATTTTAGTTAACTACACATATTCTTTTGTTTCTAGGGAATTAATATTATTTCCACTTTACTTTCACTATGATTTTGTATGTGCATTAATCACTTTACTCCATTCGCATTATTTTGTATCATAGAGATAGGTTTTTTAATAATTATTACGGAATCCAATTACAACTAGTTGATTGTGATGAATAGTACCAACTAACAAATTTGGTTACTAAAATTGAAGGATCTAATTTTTTTAAAGAGATTGCATCATCTTGTTTTTAGATCCCATAATCTACAAAATATTTCAGATGAATAATGGGTGTTGAAGTATGAGATGGTTTATGGTTTCATTTAGCAATGATTCTATGGTAACAATATTAACCACATTGCCAGCATCTCTGATGTCATAGCTTTGGGGTAGAAGATCGAGACTAACTATGTTCCTAGGTCATAAAACAATAAATTGTTTCATTTAAAAAAATTGATAATTTTAGGTACAAAAGCATACATATATTACTAATAATTTGAGTGAATATAATTGTTGTTTTGATTAGTTTTATGGAATGGATATCAATGTTAAAGATGATGTTTCATCTATATGTTTCATAAAACTTCACCCCTTTCTTTGGATAATTTTTTGTCACTCAAACTGGTTTTCATCTAATGGTGCTCTGAAATTCAAATTTCATTGTTAGTTTTTTTTACTAAATATGTTTGGAGACACACACATGGAAATTCTTCATCAGATATTTTAGACATAGATAATAGGGTGATAATTTATGTCTAATGGAATTGGATTCTAGGTAAGATATAATGAAAAAACGAATCTCTAGGATGATGTAGATAGATTTTTAATGAATTCATTATGGTATGTAATATCATGTTAATATGTATTTCTTTGATTTTAAATGATTTAGTATAATGAATGAAAAGAAAGAAAAGAAAAAGGGTGATGTATATGATTATGTCATCATGAAAAAATGGGTGATCTGGTTATTGTTTATGACTCTATTAATATGGTTTCTGGTGATTCTTGATGGTTTGATATATGTGGTTCATATTTTCATGTGACTTAAAAAACATTTATTTACATCATAGAGCTTACGTAACATTGGTATTTTGAAGACTTGTAATGGTGTTCATAATGATGTTGTATGTATGAGGACTGTCTGTTTAGATAGCAGTATAGGAAGTAAACTAATCATGATAAAATATCAACATGTGAAAGATGTTCTATTGAATATTATTTCTACATTCTTGATGATTAATGATTAATTAGTAATTATGGTGATATCAATAGGAAGCTTTCCTATGCCTCCTTGATCATGGATCTCGATAAGAAGAGTATATTATTTTACAAGACTAGTGATTCTATTTGTTGTTATACAACATTAGTTATTGAGTGTAGTATTTTTTCCATTTTATGGAATAATATGATTAATCTAATTAGTGAAAAAGGGATTAGTTGTTTTTCCAAGAGATATATTATTATATAATTTAATAATATCATATTGAACTCGTGTTGTCATTGTATGTATAGAAAATAGATTAGAGAATGTTTCGGTAGTCACCCTCTCACAAGAAGTCATAGGTACTTGAATTAGTACATTATTATGATTTTGGTCTGTTGAAATATAAAAATATTAGAGGAGGTAATTTTTTTTGTATATTTATTGTTGACTACTCCTGAAATATTTGGGTTGATGTTTTTCATTAAAAAACCAGGAGCATTGTTTTTTATAAAATTTCATGTTTCTCTTAGGAGATAATTTTGAAATAAATTGAAATTTATTTTCACAAAAAATGTGGGATAGTATTGGGAAACAATTGATCATTATTTTATGAATGAATGTATTCAACTATATAAGAATCCTCCAATGACACCTCACCTGAATGATGTATCTGAGTGGATGAAGATGTCTTTGATGGAAAAATTTCATTGTTTTATTTTGGAATAAAAGCATCCTAAACATTTTTTTGGGTGAGGATTTACTTCCTGTTACATATGTTGTAGATTTATCAAACGTAGTTCCCATGTAGATAAATACTCTTGATAGGTTATTGTATGGAAAAGATATCAATTATGATCAATTATGTGTTTTGGGTTGCAAGTCATTAGTATATTTTTCTAGAGTATAATGTTTCAAGATTGATGGTGGGACATTCCATTGTATTTTTATTACCTATTGACGTGATGAGATTGGTTAGTGGTTCTATGATCGTACATTGAATATTTTTTTTCATCTATTATGATGAAGTTTTCATAGAGGATCATATTTGTTCATGCATTGATTAGGGAGAAATATATACTTCTACAACAAATAATGTCTTTTTCATTCTTGTTGTTGGTTATGATTCTCATTTACCTTATATGGAATATTCTGATATAATGATGTACATTATGATACTAATGGTGAATAGGTTGAGGTTAGTGTTTATGATTCACATTTTGTTTCTGATGATCTGGTTTAAGGGTTTAATAATGATTATGCAGTTCCACTCTATAGGTCATCTCATCATCATACATTTCTACTCAGTTTTCTTCTTATTAGTATGTGATATCGGTTGAAGGGGGAGAATTTGATTATTTTGAAGATATGGTGGAGTATGATAAGAATGATATATAGGATGCAGAAATGAATCAAAAGATGAAATAATTGTCTGAAAACCATAATTTTTATTCGGGGTTGTTACTGAATGGTTTGTGTGATTTGAAAAAATGTTTTATTTATCAGATTAAAATAGTAGAATTTTGTTCTGTTCCACGATACAAGGAATGGACCGTTGTTAAGGGTTTCTCTCTGAAAGAAGGTATAGATTATGATGATATTTTCTCCCCTACTATCAAAATTTCTTCTAATAAGGTTGTTCATCATTTGGATACTAGAATGGATCTACATATTGAGTAAATGGATGTGAATTTATCTTTCCTCCATGGGGATTTAGTGGAGGATATTTATATTGATTAACCAGTGGGGTTTTTTTGCAACATGTTAAGGGAATAATGTTTTTAGGTTAAAGAATAGTTTCTATGGCCTGCTGAAAGATATGAAGAAGTGGTATATAAAGTTTGAATATATTATTTTTTATTAGGGTTTCATGAATACATCTTCTAATCATTGGGTTTTTGATCAAATACTCATTGATGAGGATTCAAATATATTGATGCCTTCAGTTGATTATATTTTCATTATTGGTTTTAATTTATTTATAAGATATGTATTGAATAAGGATTATTCATATTCATTAAAAATGAACGAGTATGGGAAAATAACACAAATTATGGAAATGGGTATCTCTTGTGAGGGGAAGGCTAGGAAATTTTTGTCATCTCAGCAATGATACATTGAAAATGTTCTTCAGATAATTTCTATGGATTGACTGAATGTGTTTAGTACTCCACTTGGTTTAAATTTCAAACAACATACTAGTTAGTCCCCTTCTAATGATGAAGAGAGATAGGATAAGTCATATATTATTTATTCATATGTTGTTTGTTGTTTGATGAATGTGATAATATTTACTATACAAGATATAACTCAAGCTGTTTTATCGTTCATTCATTTATTACAACTACAAAGGCATGAATAGAAATAATGTGTATGAACAATTTTATTCGTGATAACAATTTTAATATGGAAATGAATGTATTATTTTTCAATAGTCATAGTTCTATTTGTTTTTAGATCAATTCTCATTTTCTTGGAAGTTAGAAACATTTTGATGTGGGACATCACTGGATATTCAACATCCAGGATTCGAGATAGTTAAATCTTGATAATATCATAAATAATGAAAACAGATCATATATGTTGAGAAATAGTTTACCCATATGAAAATTTGATACATTCCAATTGATTTAAGGGTTATCAGTGATCCCTATGTGAGGAGGAGGGGGAATTCTTTGGGAACCACTTCAAATGTATGACATGTGGGTGAAAGTCATGGTTTAAAAAAAATGGAATGATTTGGCGTAAATATTTTCCATATTCACATTTATAAAATTGTTAATGATGATTGGTTCCTTATATGGTTGAAACAATATGTTATTTCAACACACCAGCAATTACAGGAGAAAATCCTCGTTGGTTAATTCATTTTCCCCATAATCATTATTCCTATTCTCCATCATTGCTTCATGTTTTTTTTATATAGTATATCATTTTATATTCCATCCACATTTATGGAGTCCATATCTTGTACATCATGATTTTATTGGATCCCTATTTTTGGAATCGGTCTATTGATTTTTATCTTTTTGGGTTTTCCATCAAATTTCTCTTTGTTTCAAACATTATAATTCTACAAATTTATTTTTGGGTTTCTGTTCACTTTCATTAGTTTAGAGGGGCATATTTTATTTCCATACCACATTCCCCTTGATTTTGTTTATATGTTCATCGATTTCCTCATTTCCCAACACTCATATTACAATGATATTCCTGGAAAAAAACCATGTATTTATTTTTTAATTATATTAAATAACATCATGGAAATTTGGTGTCTATTTTTTTATATGAATAAAAATTAAATTTTATTATTTTAAAATAATAAAACACATGTCCAATTGGTAAAACCATTAAAAACAATATAAAATTTACATTTAATGTTATGAATACTATTTTAGATTTATTTCTAACTTTTTTGAGTAGATAAGATATCAATATAACATGCGTTGTACTGATACATACTAAATAAGGATTTTATAGAAAACAATGAGCTATAAAAACATGAAACAGTGAGTGAAAAATGACCAATTATCTTTTATTTAATTTAAATCAAATAAAAATACACATATTTATTTTTAATGTATAGGGATTGAAATAATGTAAAACTGTGGTTTTGTTTTCATGATATGAATGAAATTAATTTATTATTAATTTAAAACTATTAATCATGCCATCAACTATTAAAAACAATATAATGATCTCAAATTGATGTGAAATGTAATGAAATCTCTATTTTAATTATTTTTTATGGGAGTGAGAAGATGAATTGTAATCTGACATTCAATTTTCTCAAACTTTTTAAGGAGTTATTAGAAAATGTACATCATTAAAAACATGATTAAAGGAGCTAAAACATACCCAGTGAGATGAGTTTGATATGTAATTGTAGGAAGACAACCATATATTTATTTTTAAAATATATGAACATACATAGTGTCAAAACAATTTTTCAATTTCTTGAGATGACTAAATGAACTATTTCTTTAATTTAAAACAATAAAATGTGTATTTTAAAATTATTATCATATAAAATGATCACTAAATCAATTGAAAACGTATAAAATATATCATATAATTTTTTATTGTTGTACACGTTGAAAAAATGTCAATCTGAAATGAAATTTTGTCAATCTAACTAAATAAATATTTGATAGAAAAATGTGGTATTTAAAAACGTGCACTAATGAGTAAAAAACCATTATATTTTCATTGATTTATATGAATTCATATTTATTTTTGTAATATTGAAACTGAAAATGTGTCAAAATGTGTTATTTTTTACCGAGATGACAGAAACACTTTTATAAAATTTTAAAATAGATATACATGCGTTTGATAGTTAAAAACTAATCAAATAATATCTAATTTGTGTAAAATACAATGAATATATCATTAAACATTTTTTTCATGTTTGAGTAGATGCAATGGAAATATATTATGTGATGTGCATGAATAGATTGAAAAAAGAGTTCCTAAAAATTAGTGGTCATCAGAAACATCCACCATAGTGTAAAATTGAACCAACTGAGCTCTGATTGTTTTATGATTATTATACTGGAAACAAATATTGATTTTAAAAAAACAAGAATTGAAGATGTGTCAAACTGAGGGTTTTTCTTCCATAGATGTCTGAAAAACATTTCAATCATTAAAAACACTAAAATGTGTTTCTGACTGATAAATAAATAAATAAAAATTAATTGACATGAAAATATATAAAAAATAGCTCGAATATTATTTCACATGTATGAGAAGAAAACACATCAAATTGATTGGCGATGTTCTCAAACTAACTAAATAATGAGTTTCTAGAAAATAATTGTAATTTAATATTTAATCCAATGATTAAAAAATTACTAAATGACCTAGGATTTATTTGAAATCATAGGAAAATATCCACATGTATATATTTTTTATAATATAGGAACTGTCGATGTTTCAAAATGAGGTGATGTTTTACATATATAACATAGATTTTTATATGAATTTTATAGACTAAAACCAGTGTTAGATAGTTAAAACCGTAAATTACTTATAATTGATGTTAAATCATATAAAAATTTCCATATAATTATTATTGAAATTTTCATGTAGATGGCATGTCAATGGTAAATTTGATGAGATCAAACACAATAAATAATAAGTTGTTAAAAACTCATGGCCTTTAAGAACCTATGAGATAGAGTGAAAAAATAAGTTATCATGGATTTTAGGGATATCAGAGGAAAATAAAAATGTATTTATTTTGTAAATTTAAAAATATTATGCATTTCAAAATGTATTATTTTTCTTTGAGATGACCCAAAAAAATTATTAGTAATCAAAAACACTAATATTTTCTTTTGATTGATAATACACTGAAATAAATTATATAACCGATGTAAAATGTTATTAAATCATATCAATATTAATTTGTGACTAGTTCCATTCTATAGCACATCAATCTGACTAGTGATGTGATTGAACTGACTAAATTAATAGTTCAGAGATAATTAATTTTTATAAAACATGTTCTACAGTGTAAAAAACAAAGTAATGATCTCAAATATCTATAAATCCCCATGTAAAAAATGAAATATTTAATTTTGATATATAGGAACCGGCAGAGGGAGAATTTGAGGTGTCCTATTTCGAGATGATCGGAAATGAATTTTCAGTAATTTAAAACACAAAAACATATTTATTATGGTTAAAATCATATTATTATATCTCAAATTTATTTGAAATATTGAAACGACTGAATTATTAATAATTTTTAACATGTAATAGAAGATATTTTTTCAATCCATCATGTGATCTTCATGAAAGGAATAAATAAAGAGTTCTTATAAAATGAAAGTAAGGAGATATTTTTTGTTATTATGAAATTAAACTAATGAATATTTAAAAAATATATATTATTTTAAATAATATAAATTTTAATGGAATTGAAATGTAAACGTAAAGCATCATCAATATCACTGTGTATGTAGGTGTCCTACAATCCAACACATTAGGTCTCAAGTGGTATGCTCGTATAGACTAGTTTGTTTGAATGGATCTAAATTGTACTCGGGTAAAATACAAGGTGTGATTCTGTAAAATATAATTCCAGATGATATTTCCTCAGTAGTATCTAACGAAATAGAACTAGAAACGATCCCCCATCCACATTATTAATTTACAAGAAACTAGTATACATAATTATCAGGTCATGTAAAATCACAAAGTGGATCTCAGAACTTCTTATCTAATATGATTATTGAAGCAATTCATGATCTATATAAGGAACAAGGGTCTTAATAACAAACATAGTTCCATAATTGGTGCACCACTATACAGAACTTTGTCTTTCTAATATCTCAGATTCCACAATGTATGATGAGTAATGTCAAGTTGATATCAATGTAGTGGTACCCAATACCAAAGAAGGATTCATTTTCATTGCATTGTTTGCGGCCATGTAAGATGAGGATGTTCTATTTGGTGGGTTTTTATTGGTTCCCCAATCCAAATAAGTCTGTGTGGGTAATGACACAGATGGCACCATGTAAGTAGGTGATGGTGAATTTGGTGGTTGTACAGTTGTATATGGAGTCATCTAAGAAGTGGAATGATGTGGAATGTGACAATGAGAAGGGTAGTCCAAATCTATGTACTGTATATTTAGCGTGTACAATGGTTGATTGTACTAATGATGAGGATCACACTATTACATTATCTATATTCCCCTTAAACAATGTTACACACCTTTCATCGGCTAATGATATAAACAAAAACTCATAAAAAATAAATGTATATCCTGTCTCACGTAAGATCATATATAATATTTGATTGATTCAATAACTATAAAAAACAATAATTAATATATAAACAAATAAATAAAAAATAAACAAGCCGTTTGATAGTATTATTTTACCACTATAAAATAGAACCCTCCATATGGAGTGATAAATTGCATGGTCACTTGCACATACCATAGGACATAATCAATATGGGAGAGATAATGAGGATGACTTCAAACATATATAGTGAAAAAATAATGCTCACATGAATCCTACATGGATATGATTGTATTTTTTATAATATGCCAATATATATCTTTTTTTCAAATATGTCGAATATTTTTACCCTCTACAACCATACTTAGTGGCCACATAATGGGTTTTCAATATATGGACTCCCTCATAAACCAATAAGGTTGTTCAAATCATAAATATTAAAATTGACTATCATAACCACAACATTAAAATTATGTATCCTTATCATACAAAATCATTGAAGATGTCCCTGAATATCATCTATATATATCGTCCAATAAATCTACATAAAGATAATTAAAATTTTTCATTCAATAAAAAAATTACACACATTTATTAAAATATATATTTTTTCCTACATTGTCAAAGGAATTATTATCAAACAACAATCTATAATATGAAATTGAATGTGCATGGAAATGTAAATATTTATTTGAGTGGTTTTACCTCAAAATGGAAAATAACTTGAATTAAAAAAATTATAATTAGCATATGATATTGGAATAATAGTGTGTATTAATATTTTAAAGTACTGGTGAGAAATAAGACCTATACCAATCACATCAAAAAGTAATTCAAAGATTAACTGATGTTAAAGTTTATGGAATCATATACATTCCCAAAAATGTAATAATAATAAACAACTACAAACCCCTTATTCCATAATGCATAATACCCTGCACAAATATATACACAGATATACATGACTTGCTAAACCCCAATAATACCTCCCAGCATAGTCATATCCTATAATAAATGGTAGTTAAATCATATGAAGACATGATAAATAGTGATCCAAAAATAAATCATTCACAAAAAAATATTCTCATACATACATCTTCAATTTCACCTAATTTTCAACAAGATCAATGGATCCAAAATGGGTTTCCATCTACGGAATATGTAAATTGCCACCTTTAAGGGTCCCCAATGTGTCTTGTTATAGCCTATCAATATATCTGTACAAAATTTAATCATATTTTTATATCATTATAATAATAAAAACATCCAATTTATTGGAATACCCAATAATAATGGGTCATATAGAATATAATCATCATCTTCAACTGAGGTGTATTATATTTCTGTATCTTGAGACTCCAATTCCAAACCGAAGAAAAATTGAGAAAACTCCCAATGGTTATATTTCGGCACATTCTCAACCCATATCACCCTTACTGATGAAACTATGAGATAATATTCTCTAGTGGAATATAATTGTTGATGTGATGGGACCTATGGACATTCCACGGTTACTCTTCATCAATATCCCTTAAATACTGCGATATGATTTCAATCGTTATAGTAATTAGGGACAGATCCTTAGTGGATGGATATATCTTTGTAGCTTCAATCAATATAAATCGGTAAGGAAATGGTATTGACATGAATAATTTAAATAATATATCTATTATATTGAATGAAAATTGAGATAATGAATTATATTGTTTGATAAACCATTATAAATCGAAAGTAAAACAATTACAAAAATTAACCAATAGTAAAATATAATATTCATGGAGTACTGATGATCCTTCAAGGATATCCATCTGATACATTATTTGTTACTATGGGTATCTTCCCACACCTTCCACTTCAGTGTCCCTTAACATTCTTAGATGGAAATCTATTTTGATTCACATGCTTGTAAATTTCAGATCACCTTCTCTAAGAAAATGTGATGGTTTAAGAACAACAATTATAATACAAATATGAGTATTTATTATTGATACCTCTTATTGGGATCTCATTTTTATAGTTTAACATTCAAAGCCTGTTGAGTCTATACATTATATCAACATAACTCTCCCATGATTGGTGAAGATGAGAAAATGATACAAGTACATTGATAAATAAATCATATAAACATGGAAGTAGACAAATTCATTGGTGAATATCTCAAGAACTATATTCATCAACTATCTAGAAACAGTAGTCAGTGGAACTTGTCACTCTTCAACATCATCCAACATAACATCAAATGAAAACTGTGTTCCTGGTATTATGTGGCTTAATTTTTATTTTCCAAAATCTCTATTCCAAAAAAAATGGAGTATAAATGACCCTACATTGGTTCTTTCTCCACATCCTCAAGTAATTAAACAAATAATTGTCTTCTTCTATAAAATGTATGAGAAATAATTACCATGATTAGTAATTTTCTAACCCCACTAAAGACCCCATTTATGCATTCAAAATTGTTTGACGTTGTGTGCCCATGTCTCTTCCCTTGATTAAAATAATAATAACATTTCTTATTTGTGAATAAATCATGTACTTATATACATTATGAATTTTTCAACATATTTATTGTATTCATTAAAGGAAATAATGTCTTCTTGGTTCATATCATAAAATGGAATTTATGAAAAATTAAAAAAAATTAACATTTATATAAAACCTTAATATTTATAAAAATATTAGATAATGTGATTTAAAGTCAAATTTGATGTTTTATTTTTTTCATGTAGTCTTCATAAAATTTGTTACATACATTTATTCATACAGGCATTACAAAATATTCATCCTAGTCATGGGTTTATCCAACCAACACACCCTATATTTACTACAACATTGATAAAATTAGAGAGATATTAAATAGGGAATATCCCATTGAAATCATTGATTGTAATATGGATAAATAAAATAAACCAACTCCATGAACATGATTTCTCCATCCCTACTATTGAAAATGAAAGTGTAATGGTATATATGATTCCCTAAAATTTGGATTATATTTAAATAAATCCATTATAAATTTCATATAAAAAATGACATATAATTTTAGTAATTTTGTGTAGTGAGGGAATGATTTAATTATGAGAATAACTGATGGAATTAGAATTTTTAAATAGATACCTGATTGTTCACAACATGATCCACTATTTTGAAATGATAATCAACCAGAAAAATTAAATCCAATACCTCATTTCAATAAGAAAACACCGACAATTATGTTTCAATATTTATATAATCCATTTTAAAATATTTCATATTTGTTGGACTTTCCTTATTGTATGTGATTTTATATCTATTCTCACTCTCAGTGAATTCCTTTATTAACCTGAAAAAAATATTCTGATTAACATTAATCACACAAATAATAGAATATTGTATGAATATTGGGACATCGTGCCCATTATCTTGAGTCATAAACGGATTTATAGAAGTGTATTGTCCTAGTATTTTTTTAATTTTCATATAAGTGGAATATCATTCAAGGTTATTGTCACGACCCGCCCTCGGGGTCCGTGCCGTGACTACCCCAAGCCCGCCTTCCATAGGCCAGGGGCTGGCGACTAGCACCAAGGCGTAAATCCCAGTAAAAAGGGAAGGCATTGCCTGAAAAGTAACAAACACCACAGAGTAAGCAAGTGGAAAGTAAACAGTAAACAAAGCATAGAACAACTGAAAGTGCGGAAAAGTAAATGGGCCAGTATACAAACCCAAACTGAAAGTAATGTACAACTCGAAAGGGAAAACAGCAACTGAAAAGTATAAGCCGCTACTCCGAGCTGTCCACTTGAAATCCCACCTGAAGGGTGGGTACAGATAGCTCCTCTGCTCCACGGGTCCCGCCGTCCGCTCCGTGCACGTCCCGCCCAGTGGTCCACCTCCGGGTACCGTCCCGCTCTACAAGCCTCAGCTAAGGTCAACACTGTCCGTCGTCTGCAACCAACACAACGTAGTGCGGGCGAAGCCCGTGCATGGGTGAGTATAAGCTACTCAGTAGGGACCCCGAGACCCCTGAAGGTCTCTCAAATCCACAAAGGATAAACCACGAAGAAAAGTACAATCACGAAGTAACAACCGACACTGCTTAGGTATATGCCCATACATATACCTAAGTCATCTATTTCCGTTCGGCTCCAACACCGAGCCCAAGAACAACCCAATCCACAACGAAGAGTAAACAGTAAAATCCACACAGATTATAACAAGTTTATGAAATCAACGGATAACCATTACCCAGGTATATGCCCATACATATACCTAAGTTATCAAGTGAACCATCTCAATCATGAGGAATCACAAAGATCATTGACTCAGCTCAAACCAGGATTTTCATTATCGAGACCGTAACTGTTGAAGAGCCCCAACTCTGAAGTGTACAGTGGTCATGTCACGACTCCGAGGTACTGCTCACTAACCTAAGACTGCTGAAGTACTCCTCCTGTCGAGTACCGCGGGTCTGCTGCCAACTACCGGGCGCTCCGTCCGCTGAGGGTCTGCTGCCAAATACCGGGCGCTCACCCAGATAGCCTACTGAGGTACTCCTCCTGTCGAGTACCGCGGGTTTGCCGCCAACTACCAGGCGCTCCGTCCGCCGTGGGTCTGCTGCCAACTACTGGGCGCTCCGTCCACTGGGCTAGTCGACTCACTCCAAGTCGAGTAGGTCAAGCAGTCGTCAGGTCTCAGTCATCTACACGGTCTCCGTACTCCGCACGCACGTCTCCACCGTCGCGGGTCTGTCGCTACAACCAAGCGCACACACTCCGTAGAGTATCGCGGGTCCGTCGCTACAACCAAGCGCTCCACCGCCAAGGGTCTGCTGCTGCATCCAAGCGCACAACCACTGTCAAGTACCACGGGTCCGCCGCTACACCCAAGCGCTCCACCGCCCAAGGTAAACAGAAGATTCAGCTCACACAGGTTCGGTAGCACTGTTCCACGTAGGATCGCTGAGTGCTGTAGTCGTCGTCATCGAATCCACACAGGATCACTGTACTGTCGTCGTCGCCGTCACAGTAGCAGTAGTAGTAGTTGTTACAGTAACCGTCGCAGCCAGCACTAGGGTTCCCGCATATAGCAAGCTCGTTCAGAGGGTCCGCTCCACGAGCCGAGAGGCTGATACATCAACTGTCACGAACACCAGGGTTGATGTATCCAATAGTTCCGTATCGTCAACAGGAACTCAACGCAACAGACGGCGCGTCGATCGGACGCCCGGTCTGAGAGTTATTGCCATTTTCGTCTCCGGGGCCCGGTTGGTTTTTAAGGCAAAACCAACCCGACCGTACTCCACCTGCGTCCAATCCTCGGGCGGAGTATGCCAAAAGATTCGTCTCACTAAGAGGAACACAACGCGACTGACGGCGCGTCAGTCAGACGTTCGTAGCTCAAGATATGAGCGTTTCCGCTCCGAAAGCCCGGTTGGTTTCGTGAACGAACCAACCCGGCCGAACTCAAAGTAATCCGAAACCTTGAGTGAGATATACCGAAACTACCGTCTCGATCCAAGGATCGCGTTGCCGCTGACGGTTCGTCGATCGGAGGTCTAAGGCTCAAGTTATGGGCCAAAAACCAAATCTGGTTCGAAACGGGGGGGGGTCCGGGTCCGGGCCGACCCGGCCCGACCCCCCCTGGGGCGGCGCGGCGGGCCGCGGAGGCCTGGCGCCGCGAGGTGCCGCGGCGGCTCGGGGTGCCGCGAGGGGCCGCACACGGTCGGCACGCGGGGGGCAAGCCCCGCGGTTTTGAGGGGCGGCGCGGCCTTTGTGTCGCGCCGTTTTTTTTTAAAACGCCCCCCCCCCCCCCACGTGGGGGGCCTGACTTGAGCGAACCGGGAGGGGCCGGCTGCCCCCCCTCCCTTCAAAGAAAACCGCCCCCCTCATAATGAGGGGGGTTTTGAGGGTTGGCCGGGGGATTAATTCCCCCGGTTTTAACGGCATCCGGCCGGCCAGCTGGCCGGCCGGTTTTCTCCAACGGGACCGGAAATTCCGGTCCCCTCTTCGGCTTCCGACGCCGGCGGCCCGGCCGCCGGTCTTCTCTTCCGCCGCGGCCCGGAACCGGCCGCGGTCTGCTCGTCCCGCCGCGGCCCGGAACCGGCCGCGGCATTCGTCATCCGGCGCGGTGCGACGGCACCGCGCCCCTTCGCCGTGTCTTGATTCCATTCAACGCGGCGCGACGGCGTCGCGTTCTTGAAGATTCTCCTCGGCGTAGCGCGACGGCGTCATGTAAGATTAACGTACAATTATCCGCGTGGTGCGACGGCACCACACCACCTTGCTTCCGCCCGCAGATAAACAACATGAACGATGGAGGGGGTTCGACCGTGTTCATGCGGTCCCCCCCCCCTCACGTTAAATAATAACACAACTTTAAATAATCAACATCCTCACGTTAGTCATACAAACCACGAGCAAGAATGAAATAATTAAAAATTAAATCAACAACCCCTACCTCGGGTATAAGGTTCGAGGATTTGTCAACGTTCCGCAGAAGACGACGTCGCGGAGGTCGGGCGTCGCGGAAGCCGTTCGTCAAATCCGATGACGAAGGGATGCGTTCGAAGAGACACGTCGTTGGCGAAACTTGTACGCCGACGAAGATTGTCCGAGGAAGAAGCGGTGTTCTCTCTCGTTGACACGGGAGACGAAGAAGAGCGGGGCGGCGTTCTTCGTCGGAAATTGAGCGTTCTTCGTCAAGTCTTGAGGAAAGTCAAATAATAATGAAAACAACGAACTCAAGAACCTCTACCTCTATAGTCGCACGTTGACGTAGTCGTGGAATATCGGTGTCGATTCCTTTGACGTCGGAGGAAGAGTCGTTGTCGATGGCGTTCGTCGCGGAAAACCGTCGCGGAAGAGATGACACGGAAGAAGTACGTCGCGTCGCGGATACGGCGTCGCGGATGGACCGTGTTCTTCGGCGGAGAAGTTCTTCGTTGAAGAACAACGTTCTTCGCGTTCTTCGTTGAGTTTGAAGAAGAAGAAGAGCTCTCCACCTCTCAAGAAGACAAACAAATAACCCAAAATAAAATAAGCTACACCTTATTTTATTTTCACTTTGCCAACCTTTCAAAATTCAAAAGTTGAATTCAATTCATTAATTAAATCTAGAGTTGACAAAATTAAGTGAAGAGATAGGTTGGCAAGAATTAAAGTAGGGGAGAGTTACATAATTAAGAGGGGGTTTAGAGGGGTTAGGGAAAATGAAAAGAATTAGGGGTTCGTGTGGGCCCCACCACACTTAATCCTCCCAAGGGAGGTTAAGTGGGTGTGGGTCCCACTTCCAACCTCCTTTGATAGGTTTTAAGAGGTTATAATAAAATTTGTTCTACACAAATTTTATTTAACTCAACTAAAAACCCCAAAATTAACTTTCAACCCGCAACAAACGCAACTCCCGAAAAGGTCTCTTTAAGCGAATATCGGCGCTGCGAGTTCATCGGTGCCCTCGGATTTCAATTCCGAGCACCGGATCAAAAGTTAGGAATTCCCGCTCGTTCGTTCACTGAACGTACCCGAGCCAAACTTCGGAAATTAATTCCGGGCACTCCGGGCCTCGGAGTCAGGTGCCGTCTGAAACCGCGCTCTTGTAAAATTCTAAAGAAAATTAAGAAAAAAATTTCCTTGAATTTTACCTGTCTTTACAGTTATATTGATATAACATCATGCATGTGTCACCAAAAAATTATCATTTTATTGAAAATTACAATATCATAAGAATAAACTAGATGATAACTATAATCATCCTTTTCATGGTAATGTTTTTAATTTTTTTAATTACTATGTTTATAGAATCATCTTCCAATAGAAAATTAATCATAAATCCTTCCCTCCTTTCTTTGTTGGAAAATACCTGCAAACTCGATCATTGGTGTCACTAAATCCAATAAAATCTCAAGAACCAGTTGTGTAATATCATGTAATTTTTTCATTGGACATGCATAATGAATTTGTGGTTCATTTTCTACCGTCATCTCATATTATCTTTTAGAAACTTCCTCAACAAAAAAAATATCGTCATAAGCATCATTAATTGCAACCATCTAGGGATCAACTACAACAACATATGTTTTTGAAAAACTGTAGGTAATTGAATATGAAATAATTTCTCTACTCGGTATGTATTACCTTCACTTATTCCACCAATTAACACATATCTCTGAGGTAAACTTATACCCATCAAGAAATAAATTATCACGAGGTTTTTTTGTGTTATTTGGGTTGTATCTACAATTTTACTAAGATTGACATATACTTCTTGGGGACTAAGCCTTCAATTCTAATTATATGTATCAAATGAAGGCATTAAATAATTATTATTCAACAAATTATGAGTACTATAATATATATTATTTCAATATTGATGAAATATCTAAATGAAAGGTGATATACACTGATTCCCGATGAGATTTAATTGATCATGAATTTTAATATAAATTGTTTTCATCATTTCACATTCATTAAGATTTACTGGTCTTACAGGACCACCAATATATGATATCCCATTATCATCCTCTACTATTTGTCCACTATGATATACAAACCCGAACAAGTGTTTGAAAATGTTTTTAAAATAATTAATTGAGTAAAATTACATATTTAATATATTCAAGGGAATTTCATAAAATAAATTTGAAACCACCAAATTATATTAATTATTATTTCCATTATAATTATTATAATTGGTATATAAAATTAGAAACTGATAGAAATGATGGGCTATCATAATGAATGTTATAACAATATATTAATATGTCAAATAATAAGTAATGATTTTATATTTACAATGTAATATTATATTAATATGTATAGCTAATATTATATTAAGAAATGAAACAATATAATTACAAACATACTATAAAATTGAAATTATTAGTAAGATAAATAAATATTTTTATCGTAAAATATTAACTTGTAATTAAATTAGTAATTAATATTTATTTCTTAAATGAATAAACATATATACTTTAAAATTTATTTTTAATTAAAAAATAATATATTTTATTAAAAAAAATAATATATATATATCGTAATTATGATAAATTATATATTAGTAATATATTTTTCCATTATTTTAATTTTATATTACTAAATATTATTATATTGAATACAATGATAATTTTTATAATTAAGTAAATAATACATATTAATAATTTATTAATTACAATATCACTAATTGATTTACTAATATATTTAATAAAATTATATAATATATACCTATAGTTAAATAATAGTTTGAAATAAAATTTGTGAAAATATCTATTTAAAAAAAATAATATATAAAATTACAATTAAAACTAGAAAACAATATTCATTATTCAACCATAAAGGTAATAACAAACAAATTTTCACAAATATAAACCCCAAAATACAAAATATAAAATGAAATTTAATAAATTATTATACAACATTAAACAACCCAAAATAAATTCTAATAAAAATAATAAACTAATATAAATACTGAAATAAATATAAAATTTACAAAATAAAACTATCGTTAAATATATACACTGACATTTCTTGAAAAAAATCGAAAACCACGAAATTTTGAATATCATTATTTCGATTATAATTCAACAAGTTTGTACATAATGAATGAATATAACACTGACGATGGAAAACTGTGAGTCATCACAAAAGTTTATATTAATATGCTATTTAAAAATTAAATATATTTTATTTTCAATTTTATATTACATTAATATATGTTGGAATGTTTATTATATTATGAGAATATAAATAATTACAATATTCCACATAATAATGACCAAATAAAACGTAATAAAAATAAAAATTACTAATTAATATTAAAATTAAATAATAATGATAACATTTTTTAGAAAAAAATTGATAAATAAGTATCGATATAATTAATTGATTTAATGTTTTTATCAATTAAAAATAATTACAAAATAGTCATTTTATAAAAATTAAAATATTAACATACTATTAACTTACTAGTTGATGTATATTTTGAAAATAAATTAATAAATTAATTATAAAATTACTAATAAATTAATAATTAATATATTTTATGAAATCTAATATATATATATCAATCATATCACATTTATATATTAATAATATATTATTTGAATATTTTTTCGAATAGTTCTCTTGTTAAATTACAATAAAATAAATATATTAATAAAAAATCACCAATTAATTTTTTAATATACATTATACAATAAAATAGAATATATACATATATACATATTGATATATATATCTATATAATGTAACAAATCGTCTGGAATAGTATAACATAATAAATATAAAAACAAAATTCTAAAACACTACTAATCATTGTACCATAATAATTTAGATAAAAAAAATTCACAAATATAAACCATAAATATTTATAAAAAACAATTTTCTATAAAATAATATTCAATTTTCAATTAAATAATAAATAATGTCAAATAAAATTTTAAAAAAATTGATTTCATAATTAGATTAAATATTTTTTTTATTAATGTAAACCTATCATTAAAATAAATTGGAAAAAAATGTTCTTGGAGGTGACATAGATTGGTTTCACGAATGTAGAATTACTGATGGGGTTTTGCGAATGGAGATTAATGAATAAAATATTTAGGGGCTTTTGTGATGGGGATAACATTGAGTTAGATGTTGTCATGAAATTAGAAGATATTCACACCAGATACCTTAGTGGAATGGGCTGTCGTGCATGATTGAGAGTTGTATGAACATCCCCATCATCAAGGGTTCTATAAAATGGACCTACAAAAATTGATCCTAACCATAGGTAACATATTGAAAAAGAAACGAATTACAAAACCACATTAGAAACAAAATGGGAAAAAGTATCAGAAAACACCAGCAATAACCGTAAAATATTGTAAATAAAATGGAATATGTGATTTAATTATATGGTTCAGAACGTTTATTCCCACTCCACAATAAGTACACCACCCACATCCATTTTTTATTACTTAAAGCCAAAAAATTGAATCATATAATTGTCAATATTGGAATATTAATCTATCATATAGATTAAATAATAAGTGGAACTAACCCATCCATCGTTAAAAAAGAAAAATAAATAATAACAAAGGAACTAGTGAATCCATCTAAAGGAACATAAGACAGCTAGTTAGAAACCCTTTTCAATGGATATAATCACATGTAAAATCACAAATTAAGAATCACGGTAGGAAATTCATCCACCAAAAGAACATGGAATTCTGTGTGTTCTCTACTGGGTTTGTACTCCCAGAACTAGCCGCGTATATTTTTTCAAATTATATCAACCAACCAGGTCTCCCATTACGGATCATCTCCACCCCCTTTTCTGAACATCTATCTTAGATTAAAATTATATATGATTCAATTTTGTCTCCCTTGGAACATTTGGGGACCTGTAGTAAATAAAACAGAAGCCAAAACATCCTAAAAAGTTTCAATTCCATTAATATATGTGGTTGGTCAATGTTATTTGGAAGTAATTCATTAAGAAATACAAAATGGATGAATTTTATAAAGGGTATTCACATGTTGTTCAATGTACTGGTCACCACGATGTGATACATAAATGTCTTAAACAACAATGTATGTGTAGAATGATGTTATATAGGGATCAGTTCTTATAGTATAAAGGTCAACACATGCAATGTAAGGGGTCGATGAACTGAAACCATAACGTGATAAGTGTATCAAAGTACTAGCATAAGAGTACAAATCCTGCACCCCTCTCAAATAAGGATAAATATTTTTATTATTAAATTTAATCTTCTTCTACCCACTAATACTTTACAAATTCCCGACTCTATGTAAATGTGTTCATTTCACTGCCCACTTTACGTTAGGTAATCTCATTTTTATGTAAGAGTATCCTAGTTCATGCGTAAAGGTAACCCTACATCACTAAACATAAATAAATGAAAAATTCCCTTAAATAAGTGTTATATATGAAAAACATCCACATATTGTTAATGACCCACTCAATTAAGGGCAATAGCTACCACATGTAAGGTTAAACACTCAATATGTAAATGTAACCTACCCTCATGATATCATAGAACAAATGTTTTTTAATGGTAAACAATTTAATCCAAAATAACGTATATTTAATTCTATTGAAAATATATCAAATATAAAGGGTAAATTATCATTTAATAGGTTATAATATATTGAATAAATAAATTAATAACATAACAAAATATTCGCATCAATCTATTAACTCTTACCATTCATTAGGTGGAATCCCACCAATGGCTGGTGCTGGTTTTTATTTTTCAACAGAATCAAAATCCTCTTCAAAAAATTCATCACACCCCGAATTGGCATATAAAATTTTCCTATTTAAAAAAACTAATTAAAGTACAATTTTATATGATTTTTATGCATGTTCGATGGAAATACCCATTGGAATACTTTAGAAGGACTATGATTCACATCATTCTCAACTAAATCCAAAACACATTCAACAATATAGGTGGAATTGTCTTCAAAATTAGAACATTGAAAATCACCCCCACCACCCACAATACTATGATATATTGTGAATTGAGAATCAATTGGATTCAAATGTGGATTAATAAATATATGATCCTAATTTTGAAACATTTCATGCATTATAAGGAATGAACTCAGAACAATTATTACCTCTTTTAGACGTTCTGGACAAGTTCTAGTATTTTTCCTCCTCCTATGTATAATTAATATGATAAAGAGAAGCCTCGCACTATATACCCATTTTATAATTGTTATCTATTTGGGATATGGTGTCTTAGAACCAACTGTTTTTACAATGGTTATATATATGTAGGAAGTATATAATATTAATAAAACATCTTTTTTCATATAGTTTATTATTCCACATGATTATAATTTAATAATGTCCTACATTATACATGATATTAGTAAGGTGACAACATATCTCTGCAATGATAAGAACCATGAAGTGATATGATAATATTCTTAAATAATGATATACAGTAGGATAATGTACAATAATGGGAAACCTGGTACATAGAATATATTCTGTGAGTACTCCTAATAGGGTGTTGTTTCATATCACATAGTTCAAAATTTGTAATCTACATGATGGGATATTATGAAAACATACCACCCAATAAAAATTCTATAATTTTATCCTCGTTCGATATTCTAATCTGTTATCATGTGTAATAGACCTTTTACATTAATAATATCATTAATGAATTCCATAAATAAAGAATGTATATTTTCTAATTACATTAATTATGGAATATATTTATTGTGATGTAAGGTATGTTTTATTATCTTTATTGAAAAATTATTAATGTATATGTTAAGGAAGGATTGGTACCTTCCATCAATATAAGAGCTCATATTTTAACCCTTTGATTGGAATAAAACATTATCCCAAAAAATAAACATTCAATTTTCATTAATGACATTATGGTCAGTGATTTGTTCTTCCTTATGATTTATTAGTATGGTGAGAAGAAGATAATTCAATTGCATGTGGTGGAATAATTTTTATTCCATAAGAAATAATGGGATCGATGTAAATTGTGGTTCTTTTTTATGTGTTGGATAAATTTTGATACATGTGCTGGAATAATGAATAGTATATGAGTGATCATTATACCTATTTATTGTTATTTTACAAACATCACATTACTTTGAAAATGTAGTTTTACTTCTCTTAAGTTTTTATTTATAATACCTATAAAATATTAATATGAGTTCATGCATGATAGTTATATTTGAAATACATGAACAATTTTTTCAATTACTATTTCCCCATAATTTTCTATTGATTTTGATAATTGATATAGTGATATATTATGATTAAATGATGGAATATGTAAATAATTTTGTATGACTACAATAAAATACGTTAAATAATTTATAAGGAAAAATTCATTGGGAAATTAAATCTCAATATTTCCTCAACCCTAACCGTTCACACATAGGCAGTCACACCTATTGTATTGTATATATTTGCATGAGTTTAAAATATTAAAAGCGATTTTCATTATTATATTTATCATTACATGATTTATTTTATTATATATATATATATATTCGTTAATATTTATATTTAATGATATTTTTCTAAAAACATAGTAATGATAATCCATTCAATCTATGCAATTACTTAATGCAATTGTCAAATATAATACTGCAAGACTCAGATAATTATTAAGAGTTCTATTTGAATAGTGAATAATGTTACCATCATGGTAAAAAAATTTACACCAAAATATATTTATCATAATAATTTATATATTTTATTTTTTATGTATTCAATTATTTTTTATTTATTTGTGTCTATATAATATTAAATATTTATTTTTTTAATAAAAATTTGAATATGTATATCAATTTTTATTATTAATTATAATTATAAATATGTATACAGGTGTAATAATTTAAAATTTATGAAATTATTTCTACTATATATTATTTAATTAAAATAAATTATATGAATAAAAAATTGTTTCCATGATTTATTCTATAGTTATGATAACAAAAAATTTCTATTTTATTATATGATACTTTTATTAATAAAATATTGTTCCCCAAAATATAATAAATTTTTTCATAGCCTCAACATGGATCCCTATATCAATTATCTCCACATCTATACTACTCATACATTTGCCCACATCAATAATTTATGTTAACCAGTATTCAAATTCGTGTTTTATCTTGAATTTATTGTCTACGTTAAATATATACCATATTTCATCTTCTTCGATGGATATTTTATAATTATTTGTTAACATATGTTTTTAATTTGGTTTTATATTCATTAATGTTTCCTTTGTCTTTTTTTTGAGTTCTTCTTCCACCTCAAATGAGTTTTTATTAATATTTCCTTTTCACTTATGTCATGCTACAATTTTCCACATATTAAAAAACATGGCATTGTCATTGAAATATTTATATTAAAAATTTATGTTGTTCTGTGAAATATCATAATATATTTTCAATCATAATTTTTTTTGTTATGATTTTAAAAAATTTGATAAAACATGTTCTTTGAATTTATATTAGAAATTCTTAAAATAAATTGGTTTTAGAGTTTCATGTTTAAATTTTTTTTTCATGTGTTTATTTTAATCAACACATAGTTTTTCATATGTAGATTTATCTACATGGGATTTTATGTTTCTATTAAAAAGATCTAGACCCTTATTGATTTTTTCCTATATTATATCCATTATTTGACTTCATTATCGTTTATATTAATTTTCATAACTGTGTTTTATAATATTATTTTACTTATATGAAATAAAAATTTATATTCTATTATTTTTATTAATGAAATTTAGATATAAATATATAAATATTAATTTGTGTAAAATTTAGTTTGTTTACTATGTTGGTTGAATCATTGTAGATTTTTTTATTTGAAATACAATGAAAAATAAAATAAATGAAATCATGAAAATTAGAAAAAGAGATTTAAATAGTCATAATCTATATTTATTAAACCATATTCATATATTTTATAAAATAGACATATAATGAAAAAAATATATTAATAACTATTAAATAAAATATTATGTTATAATATAAAATTAAATAAATAGAGAAGAATAAATTTTAAAAATTTATAATGCCTTATATTAATGTATATATATATATAACAATTTTTGAGGAAATTATAAAACCAAATCTCAATGTGATTAGGATATTTGGGAAAAAGGATTTCTTTTTGATATATATAAACATAGCTCTGGTTTCAAACAAAAAACATTATGGAGAGAAGATGGTTTGGTGGTGCTAGTTATGCTAGAAGAAAAATCAATTGTCCTAGAAAATTGATTTATCAAAGGCCAATAGACCATCGTTATATTCCACTTCATGTGCTATCACTCAGTAGCTATAGATGGATCCTCTAATATTCTTTCATTCTATCTTCCCTTGCGGGTTACCTTGCCACCATTTCCATCTCGTAAAATATTGCCACATCCACTCAAATATATCCTTATCAGTTCTAATTAATAATAATAATGTCATTAATATTATTATGAAAATAATTATTATAATCATTTCATAAAATATATGATTAAAAATCTAATTAATTTTAAAATTATAATTATTAATAATTTCAAAAATTAAATCAATGTAATGAAATAAACAATTAATTTAAACAGATATTTATAAATAATTACTAATAATTAGTATTCTAATAAAATTTAGTTATATAATTATTAATTCATTTTTGAATAATAGTAATAACATTCTAGGAACGTTCATAAACCATCCTTACTCATTCATGATTTTTTTTAATTAAAATACAATAAGAGAATAAAAACATGTGGAACACAGGACTCCACCGAAACATAAATGTGGAAAGATCCATATCACCCAAAATAAAAATTGGAAATTCCCAAAAATTTATATCCTAATCACTGACTTGAATAATTTCAATTACACAGTATATTTTGATGGTTCTAGAAAAAAATTATTCCCATCCTATGCATTCACCATCTGATATATACATGTTATAACTCGCATCACATGGTCTTTGCAAACCAATATCTCAAGGGCATTCACCACCGTTCTATTGCTGTAGAGTAAATTATTTGTTAATTACCTCGACAATCAATAGTTCTCCGCCAACCTCCCAAAGCCATCTCAATCATCGGAACATCACCATGATGGTGATTGAAACAATACACACTAAAAAACATACTCCCATACCCATTTTATGACACCCATACCAGCACTCAGCTAGAGCTCTGCCCGCAAAAAACTATGAAAAACTCACATGGATAAGATCACATCGCCACCCATAAAGAAAACCCAGAACGAGATCCCAACATGCATCATCGTTAAATTCTCTTAAAATCACACCGCAGAATATTACCATAGATTTTCCGTCTCCAGAACCCGTCTGCCACCATTACTGTCTTACATCACTTGATGGCCTCCATAAAACCATTCATGATCCTCATCATCGTTTATCACTAAGAAACCTCTAGTTTAAAAAAAATACATCACTAATTCGTGTTCTTTAATACTCTTCATCCCATTACAACTAAAAATGTGTCCCTCTACACTTCTGTGGAACATGTTTTAGGAGGCCACACATGTGGTCGCTACCATAGGCGACCATCACTCCATAATTAAACATTATATCTAAAACCATATTGGTGGGGAATTCATCTCATTCCACCTAAAACCCACAACTAAAAGTTGTATGAGTGGGTGATTTTCAAGATGCAATCATTTGAAAATGGATAAAAATCTCATTATCTTCACATTGAGTGATCGATGTTCGGATATGGGCTCAAAAATTTTTTAGGAGAGACTCTCCAGTAAAGAAAAATAATCTCTCCATTCATCGATAATAATAATAAATTATTTATCACTTACTTGTTGTAAATTATATTTTATTTATTATATGCATGTCTAATAATAATATTAATAATAATAATGATGATGATGAAAATAATTTTTTTATTAATAAATATTTGAATTATTAGTTATATTCATAGAAATTATTATTATATAAAAAATTAATTTTATTATATAACACAGTTTTTATAATTATTTAATTAGTCATTATTAAAATAGTAATTATATTATTATTATGATTATTATAATTGATTATTAATTTCATAATAATTTTTTTTCTAAATAATAATTTTATTAATTAAATTTTATATTTTGAAAATTTAATTAATATTTTATTTCATGTTATTAATTACATTTTGAGTTATTTTTATAATTATGTTATGTTCATAATTGATCATATGTATTAGATTAATTATTTTATATATTCATTAATATTATGGATATTTATTAACAATGTAATTCATAATATTAAATAGTAATAACAAAATTGATAATCAATCATAATAATTAAATTCAAAATATATTAACCAAATGGATCAGTCAGGGATTTCACAACAAAATCCATGACTCCTAATTTATTAATCGAAAAAAAATCTACAATGAGGAAAACATGTCTACCAAGGCATAATCATCACAGACCAAAAACAAGATGTAACTTGTTTCAATTACCACTGGTGACCAAATTCAGAGGATATATTCATTTTCCCTTGGATATAAACCCTTCCAACATGTCTTGGTTAATTGTGGGCACACAATCATCATCATGTGATTATTTATTGGATTCATCCATAGTGGGACAAATCCTGAACATCCAAGAGAGATATTGTTATTCTCTATCTTAGTTTGATTGAAATCAATTATATAAATTAATTTACAATGTGTTCATTGAATACAAACAATTTTAGTTCCATATTGTAGTAGATGGATTAAATATGGGAGGAAATATGATATACTGCCTCCTTACCGATGTCTTTAATAGGCATTTATGATTCAATATAATTAGGAGGAATGATATGAAAATTCTTGTTTCATGCAGCGATACATTATTCATTCTATTCCCTACCAAAAATGTTGAATGAATTTCTTAGAAGAACAGAAAAATTGGATGGGTTACCCTGATCAGGTTTCTTATTTCCAACTAAGTGACTACTAGATAGAAATTCCATGATCCATATATATCCCTACATAAGATATGTGTATAATAATTTTGGTGTAGACACACATGCCCTAGATTTCTGGGGGGACCAGTGGTATTCCCCCTTCATTCACCAATATTTTATAATAATTAGGCATAGTAACATATTAAAAACATTTACATTACTAATATATTCCTATGTTGATTGATCAATAATACCCAAATACCCTATATTAATTTCTATTCCATTCATAATGTCAGTATATAGTTCATTGATCGTAACTACATGCTTAAAAATGAAATGCCCAACACCCTCCTGAAGGTATGTTAGTAGTTCAGCAGCAATTATGATCATAAATGGTCTGACCACTAGATAATATTGGGATTTATCCAGGATTCTTCCGTTAATAGGAATTAAAGATGATACAGGTCCATGAACATTCTTTTATCCTATACTATCCTCAACCGTATTGAATTTCCATTATTTAATAAATTGGGAATAAATTATTATTTGTACAATACCATCAAAATAAAATGCATCTCGTACAAAGAAACTATAAAATTTTTCAACACCTTTAGGAATTTATTCTGTAATTGAACACCATACAAATTCAACCCCAACAATAATCAGAATGTAATCTCCCACATGTTTAAAATGTTTAGCTGGTCCATCCCTAGATGCCTATTAATATTAGAACCACAAACCCATGATATGACACATCAAAAAAAGAAGATCTAACAACACATGAATTTTTAGGTTCCACTACATCATTGGAATCATTCTTGAAAATATTTTTTACTATGTTGATGGAATTATACCCCACCAACCTATCCAAATTATCCTCCATATTGAGATTATATTGGTCCATTGGGTCTCTATAATTATTATACGAAGATCAATGTAGATTCGAGATACATCATAATGCAGAGTGGACAATATGGGGGAAGATACAAAAAAATTCATGTAAACACTAAAAATCAATTGAGAGTTAATGCTTGATGTTAACTATAATAGAAAAATAGTTTCAATAAGATCACGGCATGGATAAATCACCACAAAACTTTTGTCTTAGTAAACATATCATGAATGCTCAATACCTTTACAAATATTAATAAGTGTCCCGAATATATAGGAAACATCCCATAGTATTTTTGAGTACCAAAAAACCTTTTCAAGCCCCTAACTCGGATGCTGGATTAAGTGAGTGATATTTTAGGAACAAATAGATCATATTGTTGATCCCATTATTAAATGATGTGGAAGATAGGATTCCGTGATACAATGTCATAGCTTTTGGAATATAGCATGAGCTCCTTCGAAAGAAAAATAATTGAATGAATCCCTCTCTTATTGAAATGATTCTAAAATAATTAAATTCCAAACAATGATGAACATGGATCCTCATATCATATAGTTTCCTTCAATTACCATTCCTAGATTGTAACGCCCCGACCCTATTTACCCAGAGTCGGTGCATTATTACATAACATTGGCATGATCACAAGAATGATCAAATCTCGAAAGACCAATTGGTTTAGTAGCCTTGGAAACACTAGATATATTCATAAGTTTTACATTACATCATAAAATGAAAAACTACTACAACAATATAATGTTTCCACAGTCCACACTATAATTCCCTCATAATATCCCTGCAGGTCATTCATAACTTACATCTTCACATCCTGGGAAAAATAAAACATAGAAAAGGGGTGAGCTCAAATGCCTAGTAAGGATAACAATATAGCAGAACATTCAAAAATAAGCATAAAAATTTAAGGAAATGAATTACTAAAACAAAAGCCTTTTAAACTTGAACTTCAACATAGTATGGCAAAAGTAAAATGAAATAATTCCATTTACTTGTTCACATGGATATTCTACTAATCGAATAATCACATGCAATATCAATAACCACTTTCATAATGTTGGAATGCATAATGCCAGACTATCATAACCACATAGTCAAGGCCTCGTGCCAAGACTACAAATAAGATTTTTCCAAGGCCTTGTGCCAAGACACTAGTTTGTCTCATGAGACATACCGATGCAATTTTTTAGAAGATACTTACATTTAAAATTGCTAAAATACACTCCAGTGTTTTTCTGAAAACATTATGCAAGCTTCTGAAAACAAAATAACTAATTCTGATACTGCTCGACTAATTACAGGCCATGATGGTTCCACTCCCAATCCCTTCCTGTCTACCAAACTTGAGAGTCGGGTTTTCTAAAAAAAAATTTAAGATTGCGTTAAATACGTATACATTTGCACTGGATTTTCATATATTTGAGAGAAATATCTCTTTTTTTGAAATCATTTAAAAATCACATAATTATAAAAGAAAAACATTATTTTGAAAATATCCTTACAAGCGTGTAAGGGAAGCTTCAAAGGTGTAATAATAGAAGAGAATAACCGCACTTGTCGTATAAGTTAACAAAAAAACATTCTTACCTTAATTTTTTCGAAAAGGTTAAAAAGCACCTTGTTTGGAAAAAGACAGAAAGATTCCTTTATAAAACTCTTATAAAAAGTCAAAAAAGGGTATAAATTAATTTAACCCATATTCTTGTAAATAGTAAAAATGTTTTTAAATACATTTTTATGAAACATGGATGATAAAGAGATCCCAGTAGATTATTACATATAAACAATCTCGGATAATGAAGAGATTGTGAAATAACCCCTACCAATTTGGTAACTTATGAAACATACAACCCATGAAAGAGGTATCATACAATGAATATGTAAATACACATAAATTAGAGTGTATTACACAAAGAATATAATTATGGGCATTACATACACCACACAAAAGGTGATGGTGGCAATATGGCATGAATCTCACGGGAATAAGGAGTGAGATGAAAACCCCTTACCTTGTACTTTTCCTTGGTTGGGGTAGGTTAACATATTGTATAATGGTGAAATAATTGTTATTAAATTATACAAGAATCATATATATTAATATGATATCATATATGATCTTTTAACATTGATTTGTTAATAATATCTTAGAATTATCATCGTTTCGGGTGTTAACTTACTCATTTTATTTTATAACTTTTGTTACATAAGCCATGTTTGTTGTATCTTATTCATATCCAGAATGATATCAAGTCCGTAAACATCATTTTTAAATCATCAAATGATAATTTTACTTGAATGGATACGATGGAGAATGAATCTCATCGCGTTCGTGGAGACGGTAGTCCGTACGTACGCACGAGCGACAATATAATTCTTTTGATATTAAAATAATATATAAATTGATTGTATATCATATATACAGAATCATTAACATGTTATATTTATTATTTACATGAGTTACACATCATTATTATACCCATCCAAATAATAATATATTGAATAACAATTACACCACGACGTGGAGACGGTAAGCCGTACGTACGCACGTATGGTGACATGTTATTCAAAGGGTGGATAGAATACTGAATATGGGTGTACCATATTTATAATAACATCACAGTATATGTGAGATACTGGAGTTATTATTTTAGAATGGTAAGAACAAAGGATGAATAAGTGGAAGAAGAAATGAACTTGGAGAAGGGTGGTGAAATCATTACCTCTTCTTCGGGTTCTTCCTTTTGTTTTGATCAAAAGGGCTCCTTAGGTTGGCTTTATGATCAAACTAATCCCTCTAGGATGTAGTGAGGGATGTTGGGAGAGTATTTGGGCAGAGTTCGGCCGAACCAAAAGGCTTTGAAGGTGTGAAGAAATGGGAAGGAGGTGTGCCCTTTTATAAGAGGGGTGAGGGGCACCTTTGGAAAAGCTAGAGATATTAGTTTATAATAAATTCATAATCGGTTTCCAATGGCTCAAAAGTTGACTATTAAAAGGTTAAGTTGGGTATGGGTATAAAACAACTCAACCAATAGAATTTAGACCGGTTTTGGTACTTATATTAACCTTATCTTTAAGTAATAACTCTAAGTTAATTAGTTTCACTTTTACAATGTCTATTTGTATTTTTATATAATATGGTTAATAAACTTACTATATACATCCAAACGACCCCCAAGTGGTCCATTAATGATGAACCTATCATGATATAAGTCTCTTGGACTAACCTTATATTTTTAGGAATTTAATATCAATTAATAATATAATATTTTTTTTAAGAACTCTTTTAGGTCAATTTTGACACTATTCAATAGTTGATTTTTGTGAAACTTATAACAGATTTATTACTTCAAACAAAGTCAATTAAATCAATCCTAATATATCATATTATCCTAGAAAATTAGTTTAATTCATTAAAAGTTTCATATTATATTTATTTGGGTATTTATAATATCAATTATTTTAAATTTTTACTATTATAGTAATTACTACATCATCATTTTGTCATAAATAAAATAAATTATTTAATGTCTAAAATTTATAAATAAAATAGCATTATGTAGGATATCGTTTTTGCTTTCTAATGAATATTTATAATCTAAAATCCAACATATATAACCCTATGTAACAATTGTTTTTCTAAAAGATATATGCTTGTGTCATTTTTGTATTCATTTTTACTTAATTAAAATAAAGTGTCATTATCACTAAAAAGTGGATCCATGGGGTCCCAAAATCGACCCAAAGATGCCCATGGTCGACCATGTATCAACCAATAGGGTTAAGAATCGTTTTTGGGTAATTTAGTATTATTATAATATTATTTTTTAACCCTTATTTACCGGATTTACCCTTAACCATGGTAAATAAAATATTTACCGCAGTAATTATTCAAAATGTCTAAAAATAAAAGTTACCTATTTACACAATTTGAAAATCCTGATTCCAAATATGGAATCCATTTTCCTAAATTCAAAACACAGAAGTGGAATAAATTAATTTAAAATTAATTCCCGCTGTCAAAACAAAAAAGCGTGTTTTAAGAGATAATAACTATCAAAAGATTGACACTTGTTTATGTTCGGTTTAATTATAAAATTATGTCCAATGACCAAAATTATATTAAATGGTAAAAATATATTCTAAATATACTTTAAAAACACTCAAATTCATAATTTATCACTATTACTTATTTTGATTAAAAAAGTTGTTTTTAATTAAAATTTAGTAATTTTCACTATTCATCAAAAAATGAAATTTATCTGAAAAGTACCAAAATTTCAACTTAGGCTAAATTTGATATTACAAATCCAAAAATGAAGTCCATTTTGAAATATAAAATATATATAATTTCAAAAATTAGGTATTACTATTCACAACGGCTAGTTTGATTGGTTGTGGTGTATGTTAAAACTAAAGGCTGTGTACAACACACGCTACTGTATTATTCAAAGAAATCGTACCGTGGAAGCTTGGGATGTTTCATTTTAAAATTTTGATGACCCCATTTAGTCAAAAAGTTTAAAATGTTGTATTTAAAAAGGGTTCACTATTAAAAGTTGATAAAAGTGCAATACTAAAAATGAATTTGTTCTTGCATTATGTCTAAGATACTCATAATATGGAAAAATTATAAGGATTATATAAAGTTTAAAATTTATTTAATACTATTCATAACCTCTTTGGAATGGCTTTTTGTTAAGTCATTGTGGAAGTGAACTCGGTGTTGCGTGTAGTGCAAGTTATTGAATTATTTTGAAGAAATAAAACATTATGAATTCTTGGGGTGTTACATTCTCCCCTCCTTCAATAAATTGCATCCTCGCAATTTGAAATTGTTCATCGAAAATAAAAGGATGAAAGTAGAAAATATATTTGTGGGAAAACCCACATTAGAAATTGGGTTACTAAAATTTAGTCTTAATATGAGGAAAATAGAAATCAAAGGGTCACCACCAAATTATGATCTCGATTAGGAGAACATTGGTGGCAATTAGAGACATATAATTGGAGGAAAAATGTAAATATTTATAGGTAGTGATTGAGGTCATCAATCACAAACAAGTGTAAAATTGAGGTTCATAAATTTATCAATCTATGATGATTTGAAATACCATCGGTTCAACAAAACATAGGGTGTTAGGATAACACATTTTTGACGTTTCAAAATATCTTAGTTGAAATCCCACATCGAAAAATGAATTAATGAGGCCTCTATTTAAAATAAAGAGTCGAAAGTATGAAGATTACCGAAAATAACACATACTAGGGATTCATGTAGGAAAATATGGATATGGAAAAAAATTCTTAACATCAATTATCTGATGGAGAGTGGTAGAGAACATGGATATGAAAAGGCCAACAATCCCAAAGCCATAAATTAGTGATGATTTAAGGTACCATCTAGGAAACATTTTTGTTATAAGTTTCTTTTCTTAATGTTGAGGAATTTATTTATGAGATTGGCTAAAATCATAAGGAGATATACTTACTTTATAATTAGAATTTTATCCATTAATAAATGTCTACCACAAACTCATCTTTCACTCTAAAATATAATAGAATGTAAAAAAAATTCTATTTACACTATTCGTATAGCGTTCCAAAATAAAAGAATTTATAATTCATCTACATTATATTTTAATAAAAACTTCATTATTTAATCCAGGACATCTCATGGGCCAGTGGTAGGTGATACACCCTTGTCGCCCTTCGTTTGCGGGTTCAAGTCTCGTAGCCTTGCCGGATGCGACGGGTTGCCGCCCGACCTCCGGGTTGTCCTTTTATGGAAATCCAAAATAATCCAAACTAGATCTATCCAAAATACTTCTGTCCAAACTCATAGTCTAACATTTATAAGTAAGGTAAACATAATATAGATCCTTTTTACCCCGTAATAGCATATGAATACCTTCATCATGTATTACCATATTCCTTATTGATTACATTCATGCTCCCTTATTCCATATAGAATGCTAGATATACTTCATTAATCCAAAAAATGTTTTAAACCCCAACAATGATGGAATATACAAATCATTAATCAGTTCCAAGGTAGTCAATAATATCCAATATAATTTATCAAAAACAATCACATATTATTCCAAAATCACTACCTCAGTATCACAACTATATTATGATTTATCATTCTCTCAACTATATATTTTCCAAAAATTTATCCTGATATTGAGTTACTTTTCTTTGTTCCACACAATCTCAAGTCCTTAATGAAATAGTACTGCAGTATAATCCTTATATACTCCATAATTATTATATCAAGTACATTGTTGATACAAAACTCAATTGACATAATCAACATAAGAACTCTAATCATTCCTCTTCATCTGTGGTAGTATCATAACATGATTATTATCCAATAACATCATTTGAAGCATAGTCTGATGACTGGGACATAGGTTCGCGTAGTGTCCAAACTCCTTGCAAATGAAGCATTGTACATTTGAAACCATTTTCTTACCATTGCAGTCACGTACTTTGTGCCCTTTTCCTCCACACTTATAACAAACTCCCATTAGTTTCAGGAAAGTTCCAGGGTGTTTCTTTCCACAGTTACCACATATGGGAAAATTTTTCTTTTCCCTCTTCCCATTATCCATCTTTCTCTCTTCCATCCTTTTCTTCTCTTGCTTCCCTTCAAAGCCATAGGACTCAGTAAACTCTTTACATATCTTATCAACACATGATATTATTTCTTCATATGATGATAATACATGGGAGACTATTTCTCTTATAAATTATAGCTTAAGACCATGAAAGATATGATCCTTCCTTCTCTTTGGATCATGTGTATTTCTGGAGTTCTCATTCCTTCTACTGGGCGCCATTTATAAACAATGGAATACACTAGATCAGTTTGTGAATCAAAATACATAATCCCATACTTATAAAACACTTAACATAAATTGAACTATTTATGGATATAATCCATAATCATAAAAATGTCTCCTTTGAGGATGTATATACTCATAAACCCTTCATAATGGTTTGTAAAGAAAATTAGAATTATCCTAAGCATATCCCCCGGGGAGTGACGTAACCAAGAGTGCAGCAAAGCCCGTTGTCGTGCACCAGTTCCCGTTCGAGTCTAGCTCAAAGCGGTGTTTTCGGGTTTTACCCCTAGGTACATCTGTGCCAGAGCCGCCTCTACCTGCTCGTATCCAGACAGGGATGTATTGCTCGGAAAACTCACAAAATCTCTACAATACCAAAATTCTAGGAAGTTCTTCTATACTAATCCTCAAAGATCATCTTAGGTCTACGTGCTCTAATCAGAGTTTATCTAAATCTAGCTTCCAAGGTTTGTACTAAACTTCCTCTGATACCAACTGTAACGCCCCGACCCTAGTTACCCAGAGTCGGTGCATTATTACATAACATTGGCATGATCACAAGAAAGATCAAATCTCGAAAGACCGATTGGTTTAGTAGCCTTGGAAACACTATATATATTCATAAGTTTTACATTACATCATAAAATGAAAAACTACTAAAACAACATAATGTTTCCACATTCCACACTATAATCCCCTCATAATATCCCTGCAGGTAATTCATAACTTACATCTTCACATCCTGGAAAAAATAAAACATAGAAAAGTGGTGATCTCAAATGCCCAGTAAGGATAACAATATAGCGGAACATTCAAAAATAAGCATAAACATTTAAGGCAATGAATTACTAAAACAAAATACTTTTAAACTTGAACTTCAACATAGTACGGCAAAAGTAAAATGAAATAATGCCATTTACTTGTTCACATGGATATTCTACTAATCGAATAATCACATGCAATATCAATAACCACTTTCATAATGTTGTAATGCATAATGCCAGACTATCATAACCACATAGTCAAGGTCTCGTGCCAAGACTACAAATAAGATTTTGCCAAGGCCTTGTGCCAAGACACAAGTTTGTCTCATGAGACCTACCGATTCAAATTTTTAGAAGATTCTTAAGTTTAAAATTGCTAATATACACTCCAGTGTTTTTCTGAAAACATTATGCAAGCTTCTGAAAACAAAATAACTAATTCTGATACTGCACGACTAATTACAGGCCATGATGGGTCCACTCCCAATCCCTTCCTGTCTACCAAACTCGAGAGTCGGGTTTTCTGAAAACATTTTTAAGCTTGCATTAAATACGTATACATTTGCACTGGATTTTCATATATTTGAGAGAAATATCTCTTTTTTTGAAATCATATAAAAATCACATAATTATAAAAGAAAAAAATTATTTTGAAAATATCCTTACAAGCGTGTAAGGGAAGCTTCAAAGGTGTAATAATGTAAGAGAATAACCGCACCTGTCATATAAGTTAAGAAAAAACATTCTTACCTTAATTTTTTCGAAAAGCTTAAAAAGCACCTTGTTTGGAAAAAGACAGAAAGATTCCTTTATAAACCTCTTATAAAAATTCAAACAAGGGTATAAATGAATTTAACCCATATTATTATAAATAGTAAAAATGTTTTGAAATACATTTTTAAGAAACATGGATGATAATGAGATCCCAGTAGATTATTACATATAAACAATCTCGGATAATGAAGAGATTGTGAAATAACCCTTACCAATTTGGTAACTTATGAAACATACAACCCATGAAAGAGGTATCATACAGTGAATATGTAAATACACATAAATTAGAGTGTATTACACAAAGAATATAATTATGGGCAGTACATACACCACACAAAAGGTGATGGTGGCAATATGGCATGAATCTCACGGGAATAAGGAGTGAGATGAAAACCCCTTACCTTGTACTTTGCCTTGGTTGGGGTAGGTTAACCTCCTGTATAATGGTGAAATAATTGTTATTAAATTATACAACAATCATATATAGTAATATGATATCATATATGATCTTTTAACATTTATTTGTTAATAATATCTTAGAATTATCGTCGTTTCGGGTGTTAACTTACTCATTTTCTTTTATATGTTTTGTTACATAAGCCATGTTTGTTGTATCTTATTCATATAAAGAATGATATCAGGTCCTTAAACATCATTTTTGAATCATCAAATGATAATTTTACTTGAATGGATACGATGGAGAATGAATCTCATCGCGTTCGTGGAGACGGTAGTCCGTACGTACGCACGAGCGACAATATCATTCTTTTGATATTAAAATAATATATAAATGGATGGTATATAATATATACAGAATCATTAACATGTTATATATATTATTTACATGAGTTACACATCATTATTATACCCATCCAAATAATAATATATTGAATAACAATTACACCATGACGTGGAGACGGTAAGCCGTACGTACGCACGTATGGTGACATGTTATTCAAAGGGTGGATATAATACTGAATATGGTTGTAAAATATTTATAATAACATCACAGTATATGTGAGATACTGGAGTTATTATTTTAGAATGGTAAGAACAAAGGAAGAAGAAGTGGAAGAACAAATGAACTTGGAGAAGGGTGGTGAAATCATTACCTCTTCTTCGGGTTCTTCCTTTTGATTTGATCAAAAGGGCTCTTTAGGTTGTCTTTCTGATCAAACTAAGGCCTCTAGGTTTTAGTGAGGGATGTTTGGAGAGTATTTGGGAAGAGTTTGGCCGAACCAAAAGGCTTTTAAGGTGTGAAGAAATGGGAAGGAGGTGTGCCCTTTTATAAGAGGGGTGAGGGGCACCTTTGGAAAAGCTAGAGATATTAGTTTATAATAAATTCATAATCGGTTTCCAATGGCTCCAAAGTTGACTATTCAAAGGTTATGTTGGGGATGGGTCTAAAACAACTCAACCAATAGAATTTAGACAGGTTTTGGTACTTATATTAACCTTATCTTTAAGTATTAACTCTAAGTTAATTAGTTTCACTTTTAAAATGTCTCTTTGTATTTTTATATAATATGGTTAATAAACATACTATATACATCTAAACGACCCCCAAGTGGTCCATTAATTATGAAACTATCATGATATAAGTCTCTTGGCCGAACCTTAGATTTTTAGGCATTTAATATCAATTAATAATATAATATTTGTTTTAAGAACTCTTTTCTGTCAATTTTGACACTATTCAATAGTTGATTTTTGTGAAACTCATAACAGATTGATTACTTCGAAAAAATTCAATTAAATCAATCCTAATATATCATATTATCCAATAAAATTAGTTTCATTCATTAAAAGTTTCATATTATATTTATTTGGGTATTTATAATATCAATTATTTTAATTGTTTACTATTATAGTAATTACTGCATCATCATTCTGTCATAAATAAAATAAATTATTTAATGTCTAAAAATTATAAATAAAATATCATTATGTAGGAAATCTTTTTATATTTCTAATGAATATTTATAATCTAAAATCCAACATATATAACCCTATGTAACAATTGTTTTTATAAAAGATATATGCTTGTGTCATTTTTGTATTCATTTTAACTTAATTTAAATAAAGTGTCATTATCACTTACAAGTGGATCCATGGGGTCCCAAAATCGACCCAAAGATGCCCATGGTTGACCATGTATCAACCAATAGGGTTAAGACACGTTTTAAGGTAATTTAGTATTATTATAATATTATTTTTTAACCCTTATTTACCGGATTTACCCTTAACCATGGTAAATAAAATATTTACCGCAGTAATTATTCAAAATGTCTAAAAATAAAAGTTACCTATTTACACAATTTGAACATCCTGATTCCAAATATGGAATCCATTTTCCTAAATTAAAAACACAAAAGTGGCAGAAATTAATTTAAAATTAATTCCCGCTGTCAAAACAAAAAGCGTGTTTTTAAGAGATAGTAACTATCAAAAGATTGACACTTGTTTATGTTCGGTTTAATTGTATAATTATGTACAATGACCAAAATTATATTAAATGGTAAAAATATATTCTAAATATACTTTAAAACCACTCAAATTCATAATTTATCACTATTAATTATTTTGATTAAAAAAGTTGTTTTTAATTTAAATTTAGTAATTTTCACTATTCATCAAAAAATGAAAGTTATCCGAAAAGTACCAAAATTTCACATTAGGATAAATTTGATATTCCAAATCCAAAAATGAAGTTCATTTTGAAATATAAAATATATATAATTTCAAAAATTAGGTATTACTATTCATAACGGCTAGTTTGATTGGTTGTGGTGTGTGTTAAAACTCAAGGTTGTGTACAACACACGCTACTATATTATTCAAAGAAAATGTACCGTGGAAGCTTGGGATGTTTCATTTTAAATTTTTGATGTCCCCATTTAGTCAAAAAGTTTAAAATATTGTATTTAAAAAGGGTTCACTATTAAAAGTTGATAAAAGTGAAATACTGAAAATGAATTTATTCTTGCATTATGTCTAAGATACTCATAATATGGAAAAATTATAAGGATTATATAAAGTTTAAAATTTATTTAATACTATTCATAACCTCTTTTGAATGGCTTTTTGGTAAGTCATTGTGCAAGTTAACTCGGTGTTGCGTGTAGTGCAAGTTATTGAATTATCTTGAAGAAATAACACATTATGAATTCTTGGGGTGTTACATAGATAATGAAGGATGAGAATGGAGAGTGAATTTTTATTCTTTAATAGATTCATAATGAAATTTATGGTTCACCTCTACATAGGCAATGGGTCCATTGTTTGTAATAATTATATCAAAATCACAATGAGGATCATAAAAAATCGTATTATTTATACCCAATCTATTTAACCTACATGAAATAGATTAATGTTTATTGCATATAGCATCGAATTACTATAAATTATAGAGTATAAATATAACTCACATGAAACATGAAATACTAACTAAACAAATAAACAAGAATTGAAAATAAAAATACATTATTAAAAAAATTGAAAATATTATAAGTTGAAGGAAAATATTATTTTTTCCAAAAAATACACTACTGCAATATAAGTCTTTAATACTGCTAAAAATAACCTCAATTAGTGCTAAAGAAGATATGAGTAGAAGTGTTAAATAAAAATCTCAAGTGTTTTATCATCACTAATGAGTGCTTATGAAGGGGCCTATTATTAAATGTATAACAAGAACTGATAAAGGGGAATTTATCAATTATTTTTGGAATAAAAGTTAAAATACAAAATTTATATGTTCTTATAGAAGCTCTGATATAGGATACCATTACTAGAGCCTAAAATATAACTGATAATGGACCCATTTATTTTATTTTCTACTAGAACCGACAATGGACCCCTTTATTAGGGATTCTAAAAGTGCTAAAATTTACCACCTTTTCAACACATATATAGTCGATGATAAAGTATCATGTTGTTGTGTGTTGTAACATCACAATTATTAAACAAAAAACAATTAAATTAGAATATCTAATAACAAATAAAATAATTTAAATGAAAAAAAATTTACAAAAGAAATAAACAAAAAACACTATATTTTTAATGTTTAATATAATGGTTTATACCATTAAATTAGTTCAAATTGTCACATTCATTAGAAACAGAAATTTTCAATAGTATTTGGGTCATAATACATTCCCTAGAATAAAAAACTCTTGTCAAAGTAAACCGTTTATATCATATTAATAAATAAATTAATTAAATTATCATATTTATTATTTTTAATCTTATTTTTTTAGTAAAACCTAGAACACAATTTATCAAATTGAGTAACCATTGAGTCTCGCACGTCACACTATTTCTTTTTCTTCATTATCAATTACCTCATTCAAATTTATCTAAATTAGAATATTATAAAAATGATAAAGAATGTAATTATGGAATATTAGATAAATGGATGTGAAATCAATCTAGCCTCATTTTTCTCAGTTTTGGCTATGTGATGCATGTTATAGACTAAAATGGAAATTATATAACGAAAAGACGCACCAACAGTCATACCGGTAACACCACACACTGGATTTTGCTGTGTTTCATTCATACACATATCAAATGACATTTTTATTGTTTTCCTAATGTATCAAAATAATCTGAATGATTTGTCTTGGTCTTGATTATGTCACATTATTTTTATTGAAATTTCATTTTTATTCGAAAACACGTACATTCATACACACTGATAACATAGTGTATCTGTTTGATGTGTTACCAATATATAAAAATATAAAAATATTTATGAATAAAATTACTAAATTATCTAGGAAATACCATAATTTTTTCAAAATATTTATTGACTTACATATTTTAAACTAAAATATTGAATGAAATTGATAACAGATTCATTGAATCATATTTTATACATCATGTACTGGAGTGAGATTTTGAAGATTATTACACGTCAAAAATGAATTAGGGAATTTACCTTAAATTACAAAATTAATCATAACAAATTTTCATTGATGTGAGTAGGACATTTTTTATTTTTACCAAAATTGATGTCAATTTTCAAAAAAAAAATCATTGAGAGTTATATTATTCACATTCTGCATTGGATTGACATTAAGATAATTCCTAAAACTCTAAAATGATGTATGGATAATATTTTTAATTTATCGATAGAATATTATTGTGTTTTCACTGTTTTGAGTATGAAGCTTATCTTATTTAATAAAATATAATATTAAACCGAAAACATGAACATTGACTCATTTTACTCGCATCACCGGTTAGTCAGACTAGGGTTTATTTCCTAAATTTCAAAATTGACTTATGAATCAATTTATAATGTGACTAATAAAATGTGATTTTCAGTCATTGGATTTTAGTGAGTTACACTATTTAATAAAAAATATCGATTTAATACTCATAATAAATTATTTCAGTCATACTATGGATATCATGTATTATAATGAGGTTGGAATGATATCTAATCACCACGAATGACATGTATATCATTACGATAAATTATCAATAAAATGTGAATTCATTTTCGTAGTTTTTGCGTAGGTCAATTTTCCTCTTTAAAAAAAATATTTTCAATTTTAAATAAAAACAACCACATTGAGTCATTCAAGTCACATTTTAAGTTGGATTGAGGTGAGGCTTATTAAAAAATCTCAATTGACATATGGATAATTATCCTAATATATCAAAACAATAATAATGTTTTTCTTAGTTTTTATTATGAAATTTTATTTAATACTAAAATATAATTTCAAATAAGAAACACACACGTTGACACATACCGACCACATTTTTTACTGGTTTGTTGTGAGACAGGTTCCCATATGTAAAAAATGGATTCTGAATTGTTTTCTTCAATTATCAAGAAAATCTATATAGATCTGCTCTATTTTTGGTATGTGAATCATAATGATCTAAAAACTATATTTTATATTAATAAAAACACATTGAGTCATATTGGGAACATGATGTAACATATTGAGGTGAAACTATATCCTACACAACACAATTGACATATCGAAAATTTACGTAAAGTGTCAAAATGATTTGAATGTGTTTTATTTTTGTAGGAACATTTCAATTGTCCTTTTTACTAAAATTGATGTCAATTTTATATAAAAATATGTAATAAGTGTCCTAGTAGTCACACCATGTGTCAAGTTGAGGTGAAGAATATTTCCAAATGCCACAAATGACTTATGGATCTTTTTCCGAATTATTCAATACAACATGAATGCTCTTTTATCATTTTTTTGTATGTAACGATTTTTTTTTCTAAAATTCTATTTTATAATTAAAACACACACATTAAAACATAATGATCACATTGTTTTTTCGATTGTTCTTACACCAATTAAAAAACATTAAAAATGACTTACTAATAATTGATATAAATTATCAAAAATATTAGAGCATGTTTGTTCAGTTTTTTGTGAGTGACACTTATTGAATTAAAAAGTCGTTATTAAACTGATAAAAGACACTTTGTGCCATATTTAGAACATCATATATTAGATTGAGGTGAGACTGATAACTAAAATTCAATAATTAATTATGGATCATTACCCTAATTTATTAACCCAATATGAATGCATTCACTTTATTTTGAGTAGGGTAATAGTCCTTTTAAATAAAATTTAAGTTGTTTTTATATAAAAAGATGTTCATGTAGCCATACCAGTCAGATCATGCATCATGATGAGTTTAGGATAAATATTACATATCTTAAATGAATTATGGATCATTTTTATGAAATATCAAAACAATCCATTTTTTTCGAAATTACTTGTCCTTTTTACTAAAATATCATTTTTAATTGGAAAACACTTCTTGAACCATACCAATCACATCATGTATCAGTTTTATGTGATAACAATTCACAATGAAAAAAAAACTTATAAATCAGTCTACAAAAATGTCATGAAATTCCATGTGCATTTAATGATTTTCAATGAGTGGCACTTTTTGAACAAAAATTCACATTTTATTCTTATAACAGACTATTCAAGTCATATCAGGATCATCATGTATATTATTGGGATTAGTGTATTTCCTACAAATCACAACTGACATATGGATCATTTTTATAATGTATCAAAACATTCAGAATATGATTTCTTAGTTTTGAGTATATCTATTTTCTTTTTTACTAAAATAAATTTCCATTGTAAATAAAAAGAATCACTTTGAGTAATATCGTTCAAATTTTGAGTCATATTTATGTAAGGAACCTTATAACTATCTCAAAGTCTCAATGAAGATAACAAGTGACAATGTTTCAATGATTTTCATTTCCTAAAATTTATTAATTAAAAAAATCCATATTTACTCGATGTTCATTGTAGAAAAAAATTTCTCATTTAATAAATCTTAATGAAAAGAGGAAGCTCATGTTTCCATTATATCATGAGAAGTCATCATAATGGGAACATGATCTTATAATAATCTTTTATATTCCATCAATTCCAATGGTTTTTGGTTACTAACATTGACTAAATGTGACATGTTAGATGATCCACAATGAAAGGCAATAGAAATCAAGGAAACATTGAATGAAATAATTTTTTTTTTGTAATTTGTGGATTGTTTAAAATAGTTGAATGCATAATATGAATTCCAAAAAGACCAGTGAATATTGGTAATTATGTTTTAGAAAATAATGTTATGGAAATTAACATATGAATAGTATATAGAATAATGGAAAAATAAAATAAATAATTAATAGAAATTCATATTTTTAGGATGGTAGTATGTATTCATGACACATTTATTATTTCATTGACAACGTTGTATGCTCTTTGACCAATATCTCATGATAATTAGAAGTCTAGGAAAAACCACCCATACAATATTAAATGAGTGCACCTATAAAAGAAAACCATTATTATATGTTTTAAAAAAAGAAACAAATTAATCATAAATATTAAAAAATAAAATAATTCTATGTACAATTTTTTTCCAATGAAAAATATCACGATTTCCTATATTATTGTGTAGTAAAGGGAACATGAATGAATTTGATAAATTTACACAATACATGTGTGGAATGGTTTTGAGGGAGAAGCAGTATGTGGATTTTTTTCTGCATAATGGCATGATTGATGGAAAAACCACCCAAAATCGTACAAATAAATACACATGTACTTGAAAATACTTCTTATGTGACAAATAATAAATATAAATAAACTGAAAAAAATATGAATATATAAATTTACTATATAGAAAAATATTTTACATTGATAATATCAAATTTAAACATATGATTAAGAATATGTAGCATTGATTCTCATTCTGAAAAGGTAGTAGGAGAGGGTGAAATAGGATATATCTTGATGCTTATGCTCATCATCCTAGAAAAAAGCTTTTTTACCCTATAGAATAATCCCAAACACTACAATCACTTTATTCTATTCAAGATGGTAATGTGATGATCTATCAAATATTAACTGATCATTCTATCATTGAAAAAGGTGAGTTGGATAAACTGAAGTCTTTTGAATAGGCTATGCTTACTGCTTCTACTTGTTATGAGGGTATTGTAATATTTCATCCTGGTTTAGTTAATTATGATTCTTTAATTAAAAAATGGAGTAGAATTGTAGGTGTTTAATATAAAGTCATTGAAACTTTATTGGACTAATTTTGATTTTCAATAATCACTCCCTTTTAAGGAAAAACTATTTTTCTCATTTTGGGGAAGGTCTGAGAGAGATTGTTCACTCTACCTTGCACTCAAATGCTATTACGATTTCTGTGTTTGCTAAATAAGAGAAGGATATGGAGTCTAATAATGAATTTAATTGGACTTCTATTTTGGATGTTATATAGAATGTTTTTTTAATACCATTTCATGGTCAAAAAATCACTACACCATCTTCTCATCATCATGATCTTATAGAGCATATTACTATTGGGATGGTCTCATTTAGTTGTGGTAACTATGATGGTAAATTCCCAAAAGTATATTCTTATAATGATATAGGAAAATGTCAATTGTCCATGTATATTTGGAGATTATAAAATCTTTTAATAAATTCATCCCATTGAATAGAGTTTTTTGGTCTTATTACACTAATGTTATTTAGAATGAGTAAGTCACTCTTTTTGAATATAACATACCCATTTATCAAACCCATCTAGTGAGGTAGCCACTATCTCAACATTTGAACTATTTTTCCTTGGTCATGATACAAACATAGTAGGTAAGGTAATGAAAAAAATGTTGTAATATAAATTATAATGGAATGATTCAACAACAAGATGGACCATGGACAAGGTTCGATGTCTTTTAACCACTGGAGATTTTTATATTTGAATTTCCAATTAATTGGGTATTATCCCCTGGTCACGGTTTTTAGTAAATTAAAATTTTCAAATAATCCTATTAATCATATATATTTAGAACAAAAAATTAAATTTGATAATTGGATGTCCATCAAGTGGTCTGAACATAGTAATTGATTAGTTTCTCCCAATAATAATCAAGATGGTGAGTAATAAATTTTTGCACTAAGACATTGTAGTACATCATCGATATTTTACTTTCATCATTAATAGTCAATAAATATCTCTATGGGGATTAATTTCATCTAAATTTATGTTACCTTGTTTTTGATTTAATTCAATATATTTGAAGAATGTATATTTGGATTGGTCAGGGAAAATAATCCTGAAATATGGGACATATTTTTATTATTATTGGTGATATTAATTTGTGTTAAGACCAGTGGTGAAGACTAGATATAACAACAATAGGATGGTAGTTCTATCATTTTCTGCATTTGTTGAAAAATATGGCCTTATTGAGGTCCCTATTATATTATTATATTACACTTAGTGTAGACACACTATTAATTTTAAACAAGAATGAAAATTTAATTGATTATTTATTCAAGAGTAATAACTAAATGATGCTATTAATATATATATTATAACCCTTATAATGTATCATATGGATAATACTTCTATTCTTATGAATATTTCCATATGTAATTTACAGTCACCACCCTAACCTTTTAAATTTAAAAATTCATCGATTATGAAACTTATATACATGGATATAATCATTGATACATGGTAGGTTACTGTTAGTGGTATACCTCTCCATATTCTTTCAATGAAACCTAATAATTTAAAGGGAAGACTTAAATAACCTAGAAAATATTCATTTTCAAACATTGATCTTGCTATTAAAAATGGTGAAAATCATGAATTTCAATGTCAATTGTATAATTAGAATAAAAAGTATCTTTCTAGGTAAGATATGAGTGCTCCTTACAAATTCAATTTTCAGCTATATCTTTAGGGAAATAATTCATGATGTTAATAAAATATCATGTAGTTGATAGAGTGGGAGAAAAAATTAATTTTTTTCATTCCATGTATAGAGAGATTCTGGTAAAAAGAAGACTCACAACCCTATAAATTATAGGGGAATGAATTATTTATGAGAAAAAAATATCTAATGTGGGAAAAAAATATTTTGAGGATCCGTATACCGGTGTTGATAATACCCAAAAATGTTTAATAATTTCACTCCTAAAAATAATGATGTTGAGAAAATTTTTCTTAATCAATTACCTAGTGAAAAGGAAATTATAGTGGATCTATTTTATTTTATTATTGATAGTGTTTTTGGTGCAGATGATTTCAATAATAATTTAATTATCTTATTTGGGGAATTTATATACATTGTGATATATGATTTGGTTGGATAATTTTTTAACCGTGAATCAAGGACATATTGTTTGAATGTTTATTTTATTTCCCTGATTATAAAAAATGAGAATTATCGAGATATGAATGATTTTATTCCTGTGGTGATTGGGTACACTATTTAAATGATAATAAATAAGATCAAGGATTCAATAATGGGATTAATTTCCATGGGTATCATTACAAACAATCTGTTTGGTATTTTACTTTGAATTAATAATATGAATTTCTTTATACTATATTTGAGTGTGTCATTATTATGAAAAATATAGTGAATATTTTGAATGTGGATCCTATTATTAACATTTAAATGGTTTTGGAAACAATACAGTGGTGTTTCAACATTGTCACTATGATAATTAAAGGTTTTTCCATAGATTTTAGAATGTTGATCAAAATCATCATAAAAATATCTAGACTCTTTGTGATGGTCAATGTGTCACCTAGAGGTTTTTTAGCGTTATAGTGGAGTGAGATGTGGGGATCCATAATTAGATCTTTTATTTTATATTATTGAATACTACTTGAGTAATTTCCTAAACAATCATATTAATTGTGGAGTATATCATCAAATGAAGGTCAGAAGATATCTCTTTACACCTTCACAACTTCTTACATCCAATGAATCTTCTATGGAATTTTTTGTGGATCATTTTATTAATAAACATTATTATGGATACTACTTGTATATCCATACATCATGTTTACCGACTATTAAGCATTCATATACTATGGTCCTTCCTAGTTCTAAATGTGTAGTATCCAAGCGCTATTCTCAAAATATATGGACATATACTTGGCTATCATGGATTATAACATTCAACATGGAAATATATAATCATTTAGAAATTATATCAATTTATTTTTGTGGCATATGACCAATGACCAGGTTATCTCGGAATTGAGTATGATAGATAGAAATATAATTATATTGACACTAAAGTTTTGAACCCAAATTTAAATGGAACTTTTATTTCCAAAAATTTTAATAGTATTAATGGTGATGTTTATTTTTTTCTCCCCTATTGGTATTCTGCTTATAAAATGCCCATCATTTCACCTATTAAATATTTTATCATTTATCGTATCTAGGGAAGGACACTTCAACTACAAGTGGTTTAGGCAACATACCATAATTAGCATTGCGGTGTTATTCTTTCTCTTCATGATTGCATATGAGTCCCTTGATCATGTTTTTTCATCTTTCTATTTTACATGAAGTTTATAGAGATAAGTTAGAGATGTGTTTTTTTTGTAAATATACCTCCTCAAACTTTAAACATTTTATGTATCCAATCATCTAATCATGATATATTGATTATGTGTAGTTAGTATTATTATCTAATAAAACCTATATTATTTCCTTTACATGGAGTGTGAGGAATTATATTGATTTTGATGATCAATTCCTAAATTTTCATGAATAAATTAGTGAAATAAATTTAGATGTTATTATTGATTCATATTGTTAAATTTTAAATATGATGAATGAACATTATGACCTTATTATTCTGTGATCTTCTTCTGTTTTTGTAGGATTAAAATGTCATCGGTTGCTAAATATTTCTAGTAGATTCCCCATGTCCAATAACAAATAATATTCACTGTGGATGGTCAACATCATGTTTACCAATTCTATATATTTTGGTTTAATATTTAACACTTATAGATTCTTTGAAATTTTTTGTTAATAACACATAATTGGGGGAATCATAGTCATTGAAATTGAGTTTTTTCCCAGGATAAAAGTTGTCATGTATGGTGTAAATTTTCATGGCATGGATTGTGGATTGAATCATATTTAAGAATCAAAGTTGGAAATCATATAATTCACTCTCAGAAATATCCATGGAATATGTTTTCTTATTGTATTGATGGTATTTTTCATATGAGGAATATGGAAATTTGTTTCACATGTGTCTATATAGAAGAAAATCATGTTTTAAATTCCCTTTCTAAGGGATGAATTGTAGGGAAGAATTCAAGATGCTTCATTGTGGAACTTTTTTTATCAGGAATTCCTTCACATAGATGCACATGGAGGTATGTATACCTCATGTCGAAAACCCTGATTTTAATGATCCTTTATGGGTTTATGAGTTATGAAATTTTTTTCAGGAGTCTGTTTTCTTGCATCCTTATCATTTTTATTAACTTTCATTAGTTCATTAATGGTTTTATGTATTTATATCCACTATCTAGAATGAAAATATTATCTTTTATGTCCCATCTAATTTACAATACATTGTATACATTGGTACAGACTTGAACTGGTTGGGACACTAATTGAAAGGGTCATCTTCAATAGAATTTTCATCTAACACGACATTTGTTTTAGAATCAAGTATGAAAATTTACCAATTATTGTTTGATGAGTCTAAGCTATAAAATAATATCACTACATGTGATACCATTGTGAATAACTCAAAGTTTTACACTTCAGAATAAAAATCAACATCCATAATCTTATTTAATCAACATTCTCTATGCTAATATTTTCAACCCATTTGTGATGAAAAATTGGAACATGAAATTTTTTATAATTCAACTCTTATATATATTTGATTTTGAAAAAATATTCAATATTTTCAATATTTTGATTTCAATCCATATGACTACATATGTGCATCATTGCACAACACATTGTCATCAAACATCTCTAATAATATTCATTTGTATAGATTACATACCCATTGATTACAAAACACATGTAAAATATTACATTTTCATTGGGCCCACTGGAAATCCATTGGAGTCCTTCAACAATTTAATTAATATTTTTAGAAAACTCATTCTATATTTAATCTCATAACCCTCCTATAAACTATTTATTATTTGTATTTGATATCTATCATTCATCCCATGATGGGTTAAAAAATCTAATAATTAAATATTTTTATTCAATGAATGTATCAAAAACCACAGTATATTTAAGAATTTATTATATAATTATTGTCACTCGATCATGGTAATTTTTTAAAAAAATTATTAAAATGTATTCTTCCATAATGCATCTTCTATGAAGAGACATTGAATGATTGATGTTTTCCACATATGAAAGATAATAACTACATAATTAAATATATTCTACAACAATATATTAATATTCAATATTACATTACTTTTTGACTTTGATTCTTGACATACCATTTAAAAAATTTCATAATCCACTCAAAGTAGTAATTCCATATGTCATGGAATGGACCACATAGTTGAACCTCTCTGACCAAGTGACCCATCTGGTGGATAATTATATCTATGATTTATATTGGTAATAAAATATATAATTAAACTAATATTATTGAAACCTTTTTTTTCACAATTGGAAAGTCAATCTTTTCTATAAATTCAATACATATGGATTTAACTATTATGATTTGTCTTATTAATATGTGTCATATATTTTGAGTTAGAATAGAATGGAATGGTAAATGACTAAAACCATCCTTCAAAACAATATTTCCATATTTTTTTTTCCTTTTTAATATCAAATTATTCATTGAAATGGAATTGTTGTTATCTTAATTATACCCATTTGGAACATTTATAATATTACAACAATTAAAAATTATAATTACTCCTCTATGGAAAGAGTGTAATCAACTGGATTATGAAAAAGTATTACCTTTACCCTTAACAGCATATAACAATTATGTTGTTCCCAATTTAATTATTTTTAAAATAGCTTTGAATCCATCAATTAGGTTTTAGGAACATTTAGTAATGTTCCAATGAAACTATAAAATACAATTTTTTCTTTATCCATGGAACCCTAAAAATTTATATCATATGAACTATTCCAATACAATAATTCAATTAAAATTAATGTCTTTTTACAAAATTATTTAATATGGTTTTTATAAACTACTATATCAAAAATAGTTCTATTATCATTTATAGTATTGAATAGTTAATCATCTGTTATTGGATATGGTTTTGTACAGTGTTCGATATTCCCATTGAATTCTATCATCTGGGATCAATATTTATGACAGTGAAGTAAAAAAATTTGATTACCTAAAACCAAAATCTTCGAGGAATGTTTCAAATGAGGTTAGTGTGTGTTTTTTACCAAATTGGTCACCCAAACATTTCATTAATGTTTTGTGCTGATAAATTTCGACAATCAGATATGTAATTTATCATCCTTTATAAAATATCCCTCAATTGGAATCATTCACTACAGCATTCCCAATACCTTCAAACACATTTATCCGACACCAATTTTCTATATTCAACAGAAAGGGAAAATTTGACATCTATATCATGACCAAGATGATTTGTCTATGATATAAGAAGATGCGACAAAATGTATTTTCACATCATGAATAATCTCGGTTGAAACATATAATTCACCAACATTATGGGTCATGTACTATGAGACAACACTGTATAGAAACTTTATGTATTCCATTTGTATATAATGTGATATGAATATTTCATAGATCATTTTCAAATTCAGTATACTCATAATCCATTTTATTCAACTAGGGATAATCATTTTGATGATATAGGTTTCAATATTTAATTCATGTATCTGCATTCCAAGACAATTATCTATCAAATATCTAATATTTTTAGTGTCTTTTAAATTTTATAATGATAATAATGTACAATAAAAATTTCCATGGAGTTGATTTATTTTCCTTTTATTTATTTTCACCACACATATTTCATTTTATGAGTGATTTATGGCACATAAGAAATAATATGAAATCAATTTTACAAGCATCGAAATTTATAGATATCATTACTATTGAAGGATTAATTAGTTTAGTATCATATGTTTCACAGGATAGTTAATAATATTTTGGTAGAATATCTTTTATGAGACTTTATATTTATGTAAGTTTGGTGTCACTATATCTACTGAAATCATTATAAATATATATCATCAATAAAGATGACAATGTTTTTATTTAATACAATTGGTATAAAATGGTATCATAGAATAATTATTTTACTTCTAAAACAACTATTAATAATATTTTTGAACATATTTAATTTACATTTTCATTTCTTCCATTATATCTCCATAATAATTAATACTAGTATTCATATTAAATGATCCATAATCAACATTTTCATCCAAATCGGTTTGAAACTTCCGTTTTTATGCACATTTAGTCAATCATTTTATGATATGATCTATTCCCAGAAAAATAAACTATTATTAAAACTATTTTGGAGTAATTTTTCATAAATAAAATAACATAAATATGGTAAAATGATTTGATAAGGGTTTAATGGGTTCTCCATTTCAAACCTGTTGAACTCTTTGACTCCATATTCAAACTATTTAATGAAGTGATTAGTGTTTATCTATTTTTTATACATATACGTTTTATTAGGTTCATTAAATATTTAGGTGATACAATATTTAAATAAAGAAATATGATATATCCATTATTAATAGTGAATGTTTTTGATGATTCTATCAAGTAAAACCTACATTTGATTATTTCAAATAATTTTTACATTATTTCACGAAAATGTATAATTGAATTGAATAAAATAAATTTTAAACGATGGTAGGTTTTATTCTATACATTAATCCAATTGAAGATGTTATAGACAATCCTCATCCTCAACAGTTCATCTGATGATCTGTTATCATTTCATTTTGATCATTGAATATAATTCTCCATCACTTTTGGGCATACACCTATGTTGAAAGAAATACTCTATGAATCTTTCATCCATGGGATGGAAACTGGTTAGAGTATTATAACCAAAATAATATAAATTAATGATGAATATATTGAAATAAATGGTCATAATAACAATTTGGGGGCTGATGTTGATACAGACGACAATTGTACTCTATTGTGTTCCATAAATGGGGTAATTCCACCAATTTTTAGGAATTGAATGGATGGTAATCAAAGATTTCTATGGGTGGAAACAAATGGCATTGTTAGAAAGTGATTTATTTCTATATGTATAAATTTTAAATATATATATATTTTTCTATGTGATGAATGAAATTGTATTATTTCTAATAATAATTAATGATTGGGTTTTGATTTCAGATACTGTAATATTTTTACAATTTTATAGTAAACTAGATGAAAATTTTTGTGATTTGGGGGCAATAAAATATTTTTGTAATTTTGTTAAAATAAATAAATTTATTTTGGTTAGAAATTTTTTTATCATATTAGATAATGGAACATTTAAATAATAACTACTAAAGGGAGGATTGATATTTTTATAAGATGAAAAGATAAAATTTATTTGTATTTTTTAAAATTAAGAATGGGGAGATTTTTATTAATAAAATAAATGATGATACAACAAAAGAAAATTAAGGTTGAATTGAGTAGCATAGTAGAGAGCACAAGAGGCTGAGGAAGACACAATATAAGATAATGATGGTGATGAAAATGATCATTTATTTCCTTATTCAATAAATACAAGAAATTATAACATCAATGAATAAAATTTCATTGGTAAATTTACTCCCATAGACTTGTATGATATTATTTTTAATTTTATGTAAATTATAGATCCAATTTATTTCGTTGTATGCCAAATTGATTTCAAATCATTATTCCTCAAGGGAGATCATATGGGGGGTTTACATTGAGAAAAATGATAGTTTTATTATGGATAAAAATAATAGAAGTATGTGTCTACTATGAGATTCTGTGAATTAGATAAATAATTCACAGAGGGCCTGCTATTAAAGGTTGGATCAATATAAATGAAATATTTGTTTATAGTGAGGTACAGTTTATTGAATCTGTAACTTCATGAAGTAAAATCCTCAAGGGATTTTGGTACTAATATATTTCAAAGACATAATATTATAGAATTGGAAGAATAATAATGTTAATTTTATAGATCATGTGATGTATGATATCATGATGTATATGATTTGCGAGATAAACATTTCTCTTGGTTTATGGGTGAATAAAAGATATCATACTAAAATAATTTCCCAATTAAAATATGAAAAAGTGTTTACCAAGTGATTTGTAATGGAATATTCTAATCCATAGACAATAACGACTACTATTAATAAAATTTTATCAAGATATGATGACTTCCAAGAGGTATATAGGATGGAATATATGTATTGGGTGAATATTATACCTCCTAGGAAAAAAGATCCCATATTTTCATTGATATATTTAATGTCACTTTGTACAAATATTTTCCCATAAGGAACCACATGCTACTGGGGAAGATGCTATGTCAATATGTCTAAAAAAGTGAATTTTGTGTTGTTTGATTATAGGGTACTGCAACTTGAATGGTTTTGATTCATGGATGTGGGTTTGGGTGGGTTAGTGGATAACTAATGAGAAAGTGTATTTATAAAAAAAATGGATTTCATTGGATCCTTGGTTTTTTTAACCTTTAATTGGTCAAGCCTTTGAATGACGCCTTGGATTACTTTGAGTCTTAATTATAGTCTTTATTAAATCATGGATTGGAAAATGAGGAGCATAGATAGTTGGTGAATACCATAGATAGCTTCGGATATCCTGAACTAGCGTGTGATGGATTCTGTTCATAATATTTTCTTGGACACTTTTATCAATACTTCCAAAAAAATGTTGATAATGATACCATTTATTAGTGCTATATTATTATGTGTTGGTAAAAGGTATCATTATCACCCTTTTTTAGAACGGATAAATCATTATCATTGTTAGCTCTAAAAAAGTGTCAATAATGATTCCTTTTATCATTGCTTATTACTTATGCACTGATAAATGATTTATACATATTATTATAAGTAAAATGTTATGGAAATATATTTATATAATAATATATATAATATATATATATATATAAATTTAAATATAGTAATTCTTATTTTTATTCAAATATATTTAATATATTTTTATAACTACATAAATATAGAAACATATATAAATATTTATATAAATTCTTTATTTATAAAAGATTTTTGATATTATTCAATATATTAAAAAACACACAGATATATATATATATTTATTTAATAATTATATAAAAATATAAATCAGAAAAATATATTCAATATATAAATATATTTATTATTATATTAATATTATTTGGTTATATATTATTATTTATTTATATTTATATAAATATATCTTGAAAAATAATATTTACTTTAAATATTAATATATTAAGGTAAAAGTAATGTAAATATAAATTTATAAATAAATTTATCTATAAAGATTATTTTACAAATATATTTTTATCACTTTTAATGAATATTTAATCTTAATTACATGCATGTTAACAATAACTGAAATTGAATAATAAAAAATTGGTACAAATTAGAATTATTGAAAAAAATATGATTTAATGGTTAAATATATATTATTAAAAATATTGATCATTATTGAAATAATGAATAATACAACTTGAAAATATTAATACATATGTAATAAATATACATATAATAAAAAATCGAAATTGATTAAACTACCAAATATATAAAAAATAAAAACTAAAAACTAAAATGAATTTAAATTCATTTTATAACTACATTTTATAGAATAAATAAATAAATAAAATAAAATCACTCATGATTGAATAAATTATATACACAATATATCATGTTATATTTAAAATCTAATATTAATACAAAACATTGAATAAATTATATTAATATTATGTGTATGTGTTTTAATATAAGATTTCATTCATTACATAAATATCTTTATATATGCTATGACCATAAAACTGAATTAATTGTGTATATATGAAATCAATACGACACGAGTTTTATGTACAATAATTTGAAATATCAAATGACATTCAATTATTTCCATTACTCGATGAAATTACTCATCACATTAAATTTATATTAATTATTAATTATAAACAATTATTCACTTAGTATATTACTATTTAATTTAAAATCATAAACATTTTCTATTATATTATTATAATTATATTCATTAATATATATAAATATATATTTAATATATACGGTTTATTAAAATTATCAAAAATTCTTTATTCAATAAATTTAGTAATATTTTATAAAAATTAAAAATTTGTAATTTTTGTGTACACAATTTTTTTACAAACAATTATATTTCTATAATATATAATATTTATTAGTTTTGTTATAAATTTATGAATGGATCCCCATTTCTTGACATAAAAATCAAGAAAACATGAAGATAAAAGTATAGGTTAAGACATGATGTAATTTCACTCATCAAGGAGTCAGATGTTTTTTCCTGATCTTATTTCTATTCAATCATTCTTATTCTCATAAATCTATAAATTAAACACCATGACCATGTTTATAGGTACACCCTCTCGTGTAATTCAATCAAAATATTTCTACCAATAGATTTATACATTCAATGTCAATGTCATCTGATTCAGGAACTTCTGATTTTGTTGCATCCTTCTTATTAGCCTAATCAGTTTAGGTGTGTCCCCATCCCTGATGTTTCGGAGAATGACCATGTTTCCCTGGTGTAGCTTGTTTTAAATTTCCCTCCAAATTGTATTCTTCTTCATCATAGTATATATTATTCTTTGGATTCAACTCGTTATATTTTGAATCATCTTGAATGCTAGTTTGTATCATAACAAGATTTTTCGATGACTTAACAACTTCCAACTTAGCCACCTAAGGAGGTATAACAGGATCATGGTATTCAACTTCATGGCCTAAATATTATTTGTGACAATAATTTACTATCAAATAATTTATTTTAATCATTTACCATCGTTTATTTTACACAATAAAACCATTGAAGAATAATTCATCATGTCTTTTGACATATATGTTGCATGTGGATGGACATTTTTTCTCAATTAAATAATCTATAGCGTAGATGAACTCTCCTATTTCCTTGATGTCCTAAAATTTATCTTAAATATCCCTATAATAATATAAGACATCCAAATATGTGCTTCATCAATTTATTATTTATCATGTCTTGAAGAAAACATAATTTGATGTTCATGATCAGCTTATTGATCAACAAATTGTTGCATTGCATCTTCATCAGCAAATTGTGTATCTATTCTTCATAATTATTATTCTTTTATTTTACTTGACAGAATGTACATGAGTTTAGATTCATAGGTTGATAATGGGTAATAATTTGAGTTTACCACAAGATACCTCATAGGATAAACCACATGACATGGCGTGCTTTGTGCATTAATTTTTTCTCCCAAAGAATTAACACGAGTAATTTCTTTGGTTATTAAATTATATCCTAAATCATCATCACCAACTGTACCAAATTCATTAATGAGTTAAACAAAGTTTTCAATAGGTGAATCAAAATATATAAATAAATTTCTATCCAAAGTGTTAATGGAATAGTTCATGTGATAATTCTCTTGGGAATCAACATCCAGACTGCCTTTTTTATCAGGATCATCTCAAGTATTACTCTTTCAAGAAACCACACAAATGTCTCATAATTAACTGTCTCCTATTTTTAGTATTCATTTTTCCAAAACCTTTAGTTGTATCCTAGTCAGTATTGTTTTTACTGTAACAAATGGTGTCTTAGAACCAACTATTTTTACATTTATTTTATGAATATTTGATGTATTAAATTTTAAACTATGCATCATGTTTTATATTGTTCATTGTCTTGCATGACCATAATGATATAATTTCATAGTTTATTTTTCATTAAATTTGTTGTGGTACATCCCCATTATGGATAGAACATTGATGTTATATGAGATTATTCATTATATAAATCTACATTTGGATAACATACTATGATGGGACAAATTGTATATAGACGATCATGTGTTAGTACCTGTAAGCATATTAATCTTCTTCCCATGAAGTTCTCCCTTTGTAATCTCTATGATACATGATTATGAGAACAAACATACCAATAAAAATGATTAATGTTTTGATATCATCGGATATTTTTATCTATGAGTGTGTTTAATGTTCCATATACATTGTGATGATCATACATGCATGTCACAATTTGGGAACATATATTTTCTAATGAAAACCATCAAATCAAATGTTGGCAAGAAGCAGATTATGTTTGTTGTGTCGCAAATGATATGTTTTTATGGATAATTCAAGATTCTATTTGACCCTCCCATATATATGGAATTTTTTATTTGCGACCATTAATTGATATATAATTTTCACAATAATTTCCATGTCAATTGTGTAATGACAATTTTATTTCAGGTGGTCAAAGAATGATGTATCAAGAATATTTATTTTTTGAATCCATCATGAAAACATTCTTGATGAGATTATGTGACAGTGATATTATATTACTCTTTGAGCATTCTTATGTATTTGAAAAGATAATGACATTATATTCTTTCTCTTGGGTTGTTTAACCTGTTTTTAATCAGTAGTAATAATCATTAGGATAGATTTATTAATTACAACAATAATGAATCCTTGAGGGTCACGCACTATGTGTTTTTGGTGGTCTTGATTTAATTCTATTTTAAATAAATTAAAAAATTAATATTATTTTCACAACTGAAGAAAAAATTTATTTTTGTAATATTGATAACGTAATAAAGATAAATAATTATCCACATGAAAGTGAAAAATATATATATATATGTATTATTTAATATATAATAAATACATAGTTTCTATTTTTTGGAGATAATTGGAACACATGTGGGTGACCACTAGAGGGATTATACCCTTGGATGCTCACAAGATGAATTATGGAAATCTTGAAGGGCATTTTTGGATGATTTAAAATCATCCATAAAGTGTGTTCCTAAGACCATGTATTTATTTCATCAAATATTAAATAAATTAATTATATATTTTATGTTTAAGAAAACATTTAATGGTTTTAGTTAATGATTATTAAATTATATTATAAAATATCTCCAACCACCATACTTTTTTGATGCCCCGGACCCCACAAGAAACAAGATCCCCCACACACTTTTTGAACTAGGTGTACTCTATCCTTATCCAACATCATCATGACCAATCATATTAAAGATATAAAAACATATATCACTTAGTAAATTCATTGGGACATGTTTAATGGGATGACAACAACTATAGAACAAGGGTAGTTTTTGATACCTTATATTTAGATCACATATGATGTCCATAGTAGAAAGATTCCAATATTCTATTCGAATCGAGAAGATATCGAAATCTACCATGATGGATAAAAAAATTCCAACATACGCCTTGTTTTTAGCACGATCGAGTTTTATCGGAGTAACAATTGATGAAGCCATGTTGGGAAATATTTATATTTTCCATAAAATCCAATTCATACACTTAATTCAGACTCTGACATGAGTTCCTCTGTTTTAAAAATAAAATGGTTTCAAATGATTATCCCAATCATTGATGACTGAGGTCTCTGACATGAGGGTGATATAACCGAACCCCCATGACATGTGTTCGAATTCATCATTTGGAATAATGTTGTTGAAATACCCCCTCCCAATGGGGATGTAATTCATATCATGAAATCCCCAATCAAAAACATGCCTCATTTCAATGTCCCCTTCCAACCATGATTTTTTACTAATTTAAATCCCTACTCTTCCAATAATAGGGAATTTTTAAATTTAAATACAATCCAGAAGAAAATCATTACTAATTAAAATGTTCCCTTAGTTACAACATCAAATCTAATGTCCAATTATTCTATGTAATTGTTTTAATTTATATGTGATTATTCTGAGACAAGACACTTACATGAACTGTGAAACTGATCCATGATAATCACAAAATGGTCAATCAAAGAAAAATTTAAATGAAATGCATGAGACATTTTCCTATAAAATAAATCAATAATAAGCAATTTCCAAGGTAAAAATTTGGCACACTCTGTTTTGTTCCAGATATCGAGTTTAACTAAGGGAAAACATAGGATTAGTTGGTGTGGGCATCCAGTAATAAAACCCGAAATAGGAATAATTGTAAATAAACTAATAAATTTATATTATTTTTTTCAAATCCTTTTAACTCAGAAAATATGACTCAGAATGATAATCAGACACCATGATTGATCTTGTGTGGAGGTTCTTTCTTTATGAAAATTACTACACTGGGTGGCGTGGGCCAATATTGAAAGTAGTTTTCTTCGTAAATAAAATAACTGAATAAATTTTATTTGATATTAAAATCATTATAACTCATAAATAGTAACATGGATTGGAAATATGATACTACGGTTGAGCTCATGAGGGTGTTCTTCCCTTATTTTGATCTTAACATCGTCCAATGTAGGCTGACTGTGATTGTTATTTTTTGAGACATAACTATCAATAAAATAATTTAAATATTAATTATTTTACATTCAAATCCTCATAACTTTCCAATGGTAACTCGTATTAAAAATCTAAGACCGCAGTTATTTTCTAATGAGATGTTCTCTTTTCGTAGGGAATATCCACGACCAGCGTGGGTCAAATGCGAATGTTAAATTTTTTTACATTTTAAATGAAAATAAAATATACATATAAATAGTTTAAAATGAAATAGAACATATGATATAAATTGATTGTCGAAAAGAATATTAAATATCTGGGTTTCAACAAGAAGATGATTTTTCATGAGAGCTCTATAAAAGAAGATAATTCTAGTTAAATACATTATATTGGCGAGCGATAAATGATTATGGACATATATTTGACAAATATGCCTGATTGAGGATCATTGAATAGTGAATGTCGGTGGTGTGACAATGGTCTTCGTCATCAAATGATCCAACATTATGATAGGGTGTATCTTTAATTATTTACATTTACCAGTTTCTAAATCGCATAGATGAGCATGAATCATTAAATAAATAGAATCCTTCAAGGATCATGCATGTTAAATGAGGGAGGTGATTGATGTTGGGATAATCATTAGGAATGTGGATCAATTTTGAAACTATGAATTGTTCTAGGCTTGTTTAGTCATTATTATAATTTAACATGGAAGGATCAAAGGAGACACAAAAAATGCATGATCATTTCACGTAAGGAGTTCATGTGAAAGTCTTCCCCCCCATGTTCTTTCTTCCCCTAAATTTTTTCGGATAAAAAACATGGAATGGAGAAAATGATCGCAACCTAGATGAATGATGGTTATGGCTGGCTATGACACCTGTCTGTGGCACACAATGAATTGGGGGATGCAGCGGTGCATGAGGAGGATCCTAGGGTGTCATGTATTGATATCCACAGTAGCGTTGAGAGTCATTTGTGCTAGTAGGGTTTTGCATCACTCTTGGAGGTCGTGAATAACAAGGCACAATGTGCTGGTTCCGTAGCCCGAGGGTCATGGGATGGTGAAAATCATGAATTTCAATGTCAATTGTATAATTAGAATAAAAAGTATCTTTCTAGGTAAGATATGAGTGCTCCTTACAAATTCAATGTTCAGCTATATCTTTAGGGAAATAATTCATGATGTTAATAAAATATCATGTAGTTGATAGAGTGGGAGAAAACATTAATTTTTTTCATTCCATGTATAGAGAGATTCTGGTAAAAAGAAGACTCACAACCCTATAAATTATAGGGGAATGAATTATTTATGAGAAAAAAATATCTAATGTGGGAAAAAAATATTTTGAGGATCCGTATACCGGTGTTGATAATACCCAAAAATGTTTAATAATTTCACTCCTAAAAATAATGATGTTGAGAAAATTTTTCTTAATCAATTACCTAGTGAAAAGGAAATTATAGTGGATCTATTTTATTTTATTATTGATAGTGTTTTTGGTGCAGATGATTTCAATAATAATTTAATTATCTTATTTGGGGAATTTATATACATTGTGATATATGATTTGGTTGGATAATTTTTTAACCGTGACTCAAGGACATATTGTTTGAATGTTTATTTTATTTCCCTGATTATAAAAAATGAGAATTATCGAGATATGAATGATTTTATTCCTGTGGTGATTGGGTACACTATTTAAATGATAATAAATAAGATCAAGGATTCAATAATGGGATTAATTTCCATGGGTATCATTACAAACAATCTGTTTGGTATTTTACTTTCAATTAATAATATGAATTTCTTTATACTATATTGGAGTGTGTCATTATTATGAAAAATATAGTGAATATTTTGAATGTGGATCCTATTATTAACATTTAAATGGTTTTGGAAACAATACAGTGGTGTTTCAACATTGTCACTATGATAATTAAAGGTTTTTCCATAGATTTTAGAATGTTGATCAAAATCATCATAAAAATATCTAGACTCTTTGTGATGGTCAATGTGTCACCTAGAGGTTTTTTAGCGTTATAGTGGAGTGAGATGTGGGAATCCATAATTAGATCTTTTATTTTATATTATTGAATACTACTTGAGTAATTTCCTAAACAATCATATGAATTGTGGAGTATATCATCAAATGAAGGTCAGAAGATATCTCTTTACACCTTCACAACTTCTTACATCCAATGAATCTTCTATGGAATTTATTGTGGATCATTTTATTAATAAACATTATTATGGATACTACTTGTATATCCATACATCATGTTTACCGACTATTAAGCATTCATATACTATGGTCTTTCCTCGTTCTAAATGTGTAGTATCCAAGCGCTATTCTCAAAATATTTGGACATATACTTGGCTATCATGGATTATAACATTCAACATGGAAATATATAATCATTTAGAAATTATATCAATTTATTTTTGTGGCATATGACCAATGACCAGGTTATCTCGGAATTGAGTATGATAGATAGAAATATAATTATATTGACACTAAAGTTTTGAACCCAAATTTAAATGTAACTTTTATTTCCAAAAATTTTAATAGTATTAATGGTGATGTTTATTTTTTTCTCCCCTATTGGTATTCTTCTTATAAAATGCCCATCACTTCACCTATTAAATATTTTATCATTTATCGTATCTAGGGAAGGACACTTCAACTACAAGTGGTTTAGGCAACATACCATAATTAGCATTGCGGTGTTATTCTTTCTCTTCATGATTGCATATGAGTCCCTTGATCATGTTTTTTCATCATTCTATTTTACATGAAGTTTATAGAGATAAGTTAGAGATGTGTTTTTTTGTAAATATACCTCCTCAAACTTTAAACATTTTATGTATCCAATCATCTAATCATGATATATTGATTATGTGTAGTTAGTATTATTATCTAATAAAACCTATATTATTTCCTTTACATGGAGTGCGAGGAATTATATTGATTTTGATGATCAATTCCTACATTTTCATGAATAAATTAGTGAAATAAATTTAGATGTTATTATTGATTCATATTGTTAAATTTTAAATATGATGAATGAACATTATGACCTTATTATTCTGTGATCTTCTTCTGTTTTTGTAGGATTAAAATGTCATCGGTTGCTAAATATTTCTAGTAGATTCCCCATGTCCAATAACAAATAATATTCTCTGTGGATGGTCAACATCATGTTAACCAATTCCATATATTTTGGTTTAATATTTAACACTTATAGATTCTTTGAAATTTTTTGTTAATAACACATAATTGGGGGAATCATAGTCATTGAAATTGAGTTTTTTCCCAGGATAAAAGTTGTCATGTATGGTGTAAATTTTCATGGCATGGATTGTGGATTGAATCATATTTAAGAATCAAAGTTGGAAATCATATAATTCACTCTCAGAAATATCCATGGAATATGTTTTCTTATTGTATTGATGGTATTTGTCATATGAGGAATATGCAAATTTGTTTCACATGTGTCTATATAGAAGAAAATCATGTTTTAAATTCCCTTTCTAAGGGATGAATTGTAGGGAAGAATTCAAGATGCTTCATTGTGGAACTTTTTTTTATCAGGAATTCCTTCAAATAGATGCACATGGAGGTATGTATACCTCATGTCGAAAACCCTGATTTTAATGATCCTTTATGGGTTTATGAGTTATGAAATTTTTTTCAGGAGTCTGTTTTCTTGCATCCTTATCATTTTTATTAACTTTCATTAGTTCATTAATGGTTTTATGTATTTATATCCACTATCTAGAATGAAAATATTATCTTTTATGTCCCATCTAATTTACAATACATTGTATACATTGGTACAGACTTGAACTGGTTGGGACACTAATTGAAAGGGTCATCTTCAATAGAATTTTCATCTAACACGACATTTGTTTTAGTATCAAGTATGAAAATTTACCAATTATTGTTTGATGAGTCTAAGCTATAAAATAATATCACTACATGTGATACCATTGTGAATAACTCAAAGTTTTACACTTCAGAATAAAAATCAACATCCGGAATCTTATTTAATCAACATTCTCTATGCTAATATTTTCAACCCATTTGTGATGAAAAATTGGAACATGAAATTTTTTATAATTCAACTCTTATATATATTTGACTTTGAAAAAATATTCAATATTTTCAATATTTCGATTTCAATCCATATGACTACATATGTGCATCATTGCACAACACATTGTCATCAAACATCTCTAATAATATTCATTTGTATAGATTACATACCCATTGATTACAAAACACATGTAAAATATTACATTTTCATTGGGCCCACTAGAAATCCATTGGAGTCCTTCAACAATTTAGTTAATATTTTTAGAAAACTCATTCTATATTTAATCTCATAACCCTCCTATAAACTATTTATTATTTGTATTTGATATCTATCATTCATCCCATGATGGGTTAAAAAATCTAATAATTAAATATTTTTATTCAATGAATGTATCAAAAACCACAGTATATTTAAGAATTTATTATATAATTATTGTCACTCGATCATGGTAATTTTTTAAAAAAATTATTAAAATGTATTCTTCCATAATGCATCTTCTATGAAGAGACATTGAAAGATTGATGTTTTCCACATATGAAAGATAATAACTACATAATTAAATATATTCTACAAAAATATATTAATATTCAATATTACATTACTTTTTGACTTTGATTCTTGACATACCATTTAAAAAATTTCATAATCCACTCAAAGTAGTAATTCCATATGTCATGTAATGGACCACATAGTTGAACCTCTCTGACCAAGTGACCCATCTGGTGGTTAATTATATCTTTGATTTATATTGGTAATAAAATATATAATTAAACTAATATTATTGAAACATTTTTTTTCACAATTGGAAAGTCAATCTTTTCTATAAATTCAATACATATGGATTTAACTATTATGATTTGTCTTATTAATATGTGTCATATATTTTGAGTTAGAATAGAATGGAATGGTAAATGACTAAAACCATCCTTCAAAACAATATTTCCATATTTTTTTTTCTTTTTAATATCAAATTATTCATTGAAATGGCATTGTTGTTATCTTAATTATACCCATTTGGAACATTTATAATATTACAACAATTAAAAATTATAATTACTCCTCTATGGAAAGAGTGTAATCAACTGGATTATGAAAAAGTATTACCTTTACCCTTAACAGCATATAACAATTATGTTGTTCCCAATTTAATTGTTTTTAAAATAGCTTTTAATCCATCAATTAGTTTTTAGGAACATTTAGTAATGTTCCAATGAAACTATAAAATACAATTTTTCCTTTATCCATGGAACCCTAAAAATTTATATCATATGAACTATTCCAATACAATAATTCAATTAAAATTAATGTCTTTTTACAAAATTATTTAATATGGTTTTTATAAACTACTATATCAAAAATAGTTCTATTATCATTTATAGTATTGAATAGTTAATCATCTGTTATTGGATATGGTTTTGTACAGTGTTCGATATTCCCATTGAATTCTATCATCTGGGATCAATATTTATGACAGTGAAGTAAAAAAATTTGATTACCTAAAACCAAAATCTTCGAGGAATGTTTCAAATGAGGTTAGTGTGTGTTTTTTACCAAATTGGTCACCCAAACATTTCATTAATGTTTTGTGCTGATAAATTTCGACAATCAGATATGTAATTTATCATCCTTTATAAAATATCCCTCAATTGGAATCATTCACTACAACATTCCCAATACCTTCAAACACATTTATCTGACACCAATTTTCTATATTCAACAGAAAGGGAAAATTTGACATCTATATCATGACCAAGATGATTTGTCTATGATATAAGAAGATGCGACAAAATGTATTTTCACATCATGAATAATCTCGGTTGAAACATATAATTCACCAACATTATGGGTCATGTACTATGAGACAACACTGTATAGAAACTTTATGTATTCCATTTGTATATAATGTGATATGAATATTTGATAGATCATTTTCAAATTCAGTATACTCATAATCCATTTTATTCAACTAGGGAGAATCATTTTGATGATATAGGTTTCAATATTTAATTCATGTATCTGCATTCCAAGACAATTATCTATCAAATATCTAATATTTTTAGTGTCTTATAAATTTTATAATGATAATAATGTACAATAAAAATTTCCATGGAGTTGATTTATTTTCCTTTTATTTATTTTCACCACACATATTTCATTTTATGAGTGATTTATGGCACATAAGAAATAATATGGAATCAATTTTACAAGCATCGAAATTTATAGATATCATTACTATTGAAGGATTAATTAGTTTAGTATCATATGTTTCACAGGATAGTTAATAATATTTTGGTAGAATATCTTTTATGAGACTTTATATTTATGTAAGTTTGGTGTCACTATATCTACTGAAATCATTATAAATATATATCATCAATAAAGATGACAATGTTTTTATTTAATACAATTGGTATAAAATGGTATCATAGAATAATTATTTTACTTCTAAAACAACTTTTAATAATATTTTTGAACATATTTAATTTACATTTTCATTTCTTCCATTATATCTCCATAATAATTAATACTAGTATTCATATTAAATGATCCATAATCAACATTTTCATCCAAATCGGTTTGAAACTTCCGTTTTTCTGCACATTTAGTCAATCATTTTATGATATGATCTATTCCCAGAAAAATAAACTGTTATTAAAACTATTTTGGAGTAATTTTTCATAAATAAAATAACATAAACATGGTAAAATGATTTGATAAGGGTTTAATGGGTTCTCCATTTCAACCCTGTTGAACTCTTTGACTCCATATTCAAACTATTTAATGAAGTGATTAGTGTTTATCTATTTTGTATACATATACGTTTTATTAGGTTCATTAAATATTTAGGTGATACAATATTTAAATAAAGAAATATGATATATCCATTATTAATAGTGAATGTTTTTGATGATTCTATCAAGTAAAACCCACATTTGATTATTTCAAATAATTTTTACATTATTTCACGAAAATGTATAATTGAATTGAATAAAATAAATATTAAAATATGGTAGGTTTTATCCTATACATTAATCCAATTGAAGATGTTATAGACAATCCTCATCCTCAACAGTTCATCTGATGATCTGTTATCATTTCATTTTGATCATTGAATATAATTCTCCATCACTTTTGGGCATACACCTATGTTGAAAGAAATACTCTATGAATCTTTCATCCATGGGATGGAAACTGGTTAGAGTATTATAACCAAAATAATATAAATTAATGATGAATATATTGAAATAAATGGTCATAATAACAATTTGGGGGCTGATGTTGATACAGATGACAATTGTACTCTATTGTGTTCCATAAATGGGGTAATTCTACCAATTTTTAGGAATTGAATGGATGGTAATCAAAGATTTCTATGGGTGGAAACAAATGGCATTGTTAGAAAGTGATTTATTTCTATATGTATAAATTTTAAATATATATATATTTTTCTATGTGATGAATGAAATTGTATTATTTCTAATTATAATTAATGATTGGGTTTTGATTTCAGATACTGTAATATTTTTACAATTTTATAGTAAACTAGATGAAAAATTTTGTGATTTGGGGGCAATAAAATATTTTTGTAATTTTGTTAAAATAAATAAATTTATTTTGGTTAGAAATTTTTTTCTCATATTAGATAATGGAACATTTAAATAATAACTACTAAAGGGAGGATTGATATTTTTATAAGATGAAAAGATAAAATTGATTTGTATTTTTTAAAATTAAGAATGGGGAGATTTTTATTAATAAAATAAATGATGATACAACAAAAGAAAATTAAGGTTGAATTGAGTAGCATAGTAGAGAGCACAAGAGGCTGAGGAAGACACAATATAAGATAATGATGGTGATGAAAATGATCATTTATTTCCTTATTCAATAAATACAAGAAATTATAACATCAATGAATAAAATTTCATTGGTAAATTTACTCCCATAGACTTGTATGATATTATTTTTAATTTTATGTAAATTATAGATCCAATTTATTTCGTTGTATGCCAAATGGATTTCAAATCATTATTCCTCAAGGGAGATCATATGGGGGTTTACATTGAGAAAAATGATAGTTTTATTATGGATAAAAATAATAGAAGTATGTGTCTACTATGAGATTCTGTGAATTAGATAAATAATTCACAGAGGGCCTGCTATTAAAGGTTGGATCAATATAAATGAAATATTTGTTTATAGTGAGGTACAGTTTATTGAATCTGTAACTTCATTAAGTAAAATCCTCAAGGGATTTTGGTACTAATATATTTCAAAGACATAATATTATAGAATTGGAAGAAGAATAATGTTAATTTTATAGATCATGTGATGTATGATATCATGATGTATATGATTTGCGAGATAAACATTTCTCTTGGTTTATGGGTGAATAAAAGATATCATACTAAAATAATTTCCCAATTAAAATATGAAAAAGTGTTTACCAAGTGATTTGTAATGGAATATTATAATCCATAGACAATAACGACTACTATTAATAAAATTTTATCAAGATATGATGACTGCCAAGAGGTATATAGGATGGAATATATGTATTGGGAGAATATTATACCTCCTAGGAAAAAAGATCCAATATTTTCATTGATATATTTAATGTCACTTTGTACAAATATTTTCCCATAAGGAACCACATGCTACTAGGGAAGATGCTATGTCAATATGTCTAAAAAAGTGAATTTTGTGTTGTTTGATTATAGGGTACTGCAACTTGAATGGTTTTGATTCATGGATGTGGGTTTGGGTGGGTTAGTGGATAACTAATGAGAAAGTGTATTTATAAAAAAAATGGATTTCATTGAATCCTTGGTTTTTTTAACCTTTAATTGGTCAAGCCTTTGAATGACTCCTTGGATTACTTTGAGTCTTAATTATAGTCTTTATTAAATCATGGATTGGAAAATGAGGAGCATAGATAGTTGGTGAATACCATAGATAGCTTCGGATATCCTGAACTAGCGTGTGATGGATTCTGTTCATAATATTTTCTTGGACACTTTTATCAATACTTCCAAAAAAATGTTGATAATGATACCATTTATTAGTGCTATATTATTATGTGTTGGTAAAAGGTATCATTATCACCCTTTTTTAGAACGGATAAATCATTATCATTGTTAGCTCTAAAAAAGTGTTAATAATGATTCCTTTTATCATTGCTTATTACTTATGCACTGATAAATGATTTATACATATTATTATAAGTAAAATGTTATGGAAAAATATTTATATAATAATATATATAATATATATATATATATAAATTTAAATATAGTAATTCTTATTTTTATTCAAATATATTTAATATATTTTTATAACTACATAAATATATAAACATATATAAATATTTATATAAATTCATTATTTATAAAAGATTTTTGATATCATTCTATATATTAAAAAACACACAGATATATATATATATTTATTTAATAATTATATAAAAATATAAATCAGAAAAATATATTCAATATATAAATATATTTATTATTATATTAATATTATTTGGTTATATATTATTATTTATTTATATTTATATAAATATATCTTGAAAAATAATATTTACTATAAATATTAATATATTAAGGTAAAAATAATGTAAATATAAATTTATAAATAAATTTATCTATAATGATTATTTTACAAATATATTTTTATCACTTTTAATGAATATTTAATCTTAATTACATGCATGTTAACAATAACTGAAATTGAATAATAAAAAATTGGTACAAATTAGAATTATTGAAAAAAATATGATTTAATGATTAAATATATATTATTAAAAATATTGATCATTATTGAAATAATGAATAATACAACTTGAAAATATTAATACATATGTAATAAATATACATATAATAAAAAATCGAAATTGATTAAACTACCAAATGTATAAAAAATAAAAACTAAAAACTAAAATGAATTTAAATTCATTTTATAACTACATTTTATAGAATAAATAAATAAATAAAATAAAATCACTCATGATTGAATAAATTATATACACAATATATCATGTTATATTTAAAATCTAATATTAATACAAAACATTGAATAAATTACATTAATATTATGTGTATGTGTTTTAATATAAGATTTCATTCATTACATAAATATTTTTATATATGCTATGACCATAAAACTGAATTAATTGTGTATATATGAAATCAATACGACACGGGTTTTATGTACAATAATTTCAAATATCAAATGACATTCAATTATTTCCATTACTCGATGAAATTACTCATCACATTAAATTCATATTAATTATTAATTATAAACAATTATTCACTTAGTATATTACTATTTAATTTAAAAGCATAAACATTTTCTATTATATTATTATAATTATATTCATTAATATATATAAATATATATTTAATATATACGGTTTATTAAAATTATCAAAAATTCTTTATTCAATAAATTTAGTAATATTTTATAAAAATTAAAAATTTGTAATTTTTGTGTACACAATTTTTTTACAAACATTTATATTTCTATAATATATAATATTTATTAGTTTTGTTATAAATTTATGAATGGATCCCCATTTCTTGACATAAAAATCAAGAAAACATGAAGATAAAAGTATAGGTTAAGACATGATGTAATTTCACTCATCAAGGAGTCAGATGTTTTTTCCTGATCTTATTTCTATTCAATCATTCTTATTCTCATAAATCTATAAATTAAACACCATGACCATGTTTATAGGTACACCCTCTCGTGTAATTCAATCAAAATATTTCTACCAATAGATTTATACATTCAATGTCAATGTCATCTGATTCAGGAACTTCTGATTTTGTTGCATCCTTCTTATTAGCCTAATCAGTTTAGGTGTGTCCCCATCCCTGATGTTTCGGAGAATGACCATGTTTCCCCGGTGTAGCTTGTTTTAAATTTCCCTCCAAATTGTATTCTTCTTCATCATAGTATATATTATTCTTTGGATTCAACTCGTTATATTTTGAATCATCTTGAATGCTAGTTTGTATCATAACAAGATTTTTTGATGACTTAACAACTTCCAACTTAGCCACCTAAGGAGGTATAACAGGATCATGGTATTCAACTTCATGGCCTAAATATTATTTGTGACAATAATTTACTATCAAATAATTTATTTTAATCATTTACCATCGTTTATTTTACACAATAAAACCATTGAAGAATAATTCATCATGTCTTTTGACATATATGTTGCATGTGGATGGACATTTTTTCTCAATTAAATAATCTATAGCGTAGATGAACTCTCCTATTTCCTTGATGTCCTAAAATTTATCTTCAATGTCCCTATAATAATATAAGACATCCAAATATGTGCTTCATCAATTTATTATTTATCATGTCTTGAAGAAAACATAATTTGATGTTCATGATCAGCTTATTGATCAACAAATTGTTGCATTGCATCCTCATCAGCAGATTGTGTATCTATTCTTCATAATTATTATTCTTTTATTTTACTTGATAGAATGTACATGAGTTTAGATTCATAGGTTGATAATGGGTAATAATTTGAGTTTACCACAAGATAACTCATAGGATAAACCACATGACATGGCGTGCTTTGTGTATTAATTTTTTCTCCCCAAGAATTAACACGAGTAATTTCTTTGGTTATTAAATTATATCCTAAATCATCATCACTAACTGTACCAAATTCATTAATGAGTTAAACAAAGTTTTCAATAGGTGAATCAAAATATATAAATAAATTTCTATCCAAAGTGTTAATGGAACAGTTCATGTGATAATTCTCTTGGGAATCAACATCCAGACTGCCTTTTTTATCAGCATCATCTCAAGTATTACTCTTTCAAGAAACCACACAAATGTCTCATAATTAACTGCCTCCTATTTTTAGTATTCATTTTTCCAAAACCTTTAGTTGTATCCTAGTCAGTATTGTTTTTACTGTAACAAATGGTGTCTTAGAACCAACTATTTTTACATTTATTTTATGAATATTTGATGTATTAAATTTTAAACTATGCATCATGTTTTATATTGTTCATTGTCTTGCATGACCATAATGATATAATTTCATAGTTTATTTTTAATTAAATTTGTTGTGGTACATCCCCATTATGGATAGAACATTGATGTTATATGAGATTATTCATTATATAAATCTACATTTGGATAACATACTATGATGGGACACATTGTATATAGACGATCATGTGTTAGTACCTGTAAGCATATTACTCTTCTTCCCATGAAGTTCTCCCTTTGTAATCTCTATGATACATGATTATGAGAACAAACATACCAATAAAAATGATTAATGTTTTGATATCATCAGATATTTTTATCTATGAGTGTGTTTAATGTTCCATATACATTGTGATTATCATACATGCATGTCACAATTTGGGAACATATATTTTCTAATGAAAACCATCAAATCAAATGTTGGCAAGAAGCAGATTATGTTTGTTGTGTCGCAAATGATATGTTTTTATGGATAATTCAAGATTCTATTTGACCCTCCCATATATATGGAATTTTTTATTTGCGACCATTAATTGATATATAATTTTCACCATAATTTCCATGTCAATTGTGTAATGATAATTTTATTTCAGGTGGTCAAAGAATGATGTATCAAGAATATTTATTTTTTGAATCCATCATGAAAACATTCTTGATGAGATTATGTGACAGTGATATTATATTACTCTTTGATCATTCTTATGTATTTGAAAAGATAATGACATTATATTCTTTCTCTTGGGTTGTTTAACCTGTTTTTAATCAGTAGTAATAATCATTAGGATAGATTTCTTAATTACAACAATAATGAATCCTTGAGGGTCACGCACTATGTGTTTTTGGTGGTCTTGATTTAATTCTATTTTAAATAAATTAAAAAAATAATATTATTTTCACAACTGAAGAAAAAATTTATTTTTGTAATATTGATAACGTAATAAAGATAAATAATTATCCACATGACAGTGAAAAATATATATATATATGTATTATTTAATATATAATAAATACATAGTTTCTATTTTTTGGAGATAATTGGAACACATGTGGGTGACCACTAGAGGGATTATACCCTTGGATGCTCACAAGATGAATTATTGAAATCTTGAAGGGCATTTTTGGATGATTTAAAATCATCCATAAAGTGTGTTCCTAAGACCATGTATTTATTTCATCAAATATTAAATAAATTAATTATATATTTTATGTTTAAGAAAACATTTAATGGTTTTAGTTAATGATTATTAAATTATATTATAAAATATCTCCAACCACCATACTTTTTTGATGCCCCGGACCCCACAAGAAACAAGATCCCCCACACACTTTTTGAACTAGGTGTACTCTATCCTTATCCAACATCATCATGACCAATCATATTAAAGATATAAAAACATATATCACTTAGTAAATTCATTGGGACATGTTTAATGGGATGACAACAACTATAGAATAAGGGTAGTTTTTGATACCTTATATTTAGATCACATATGATGTCCATAGTAGAAAGATTCCAATATTCTATTCAAATCAAGAAGATATCGAAATCTACCATGATGGATAAAAAAATTCCAACATACGCCTTGTTTTTAGAACGATCGAGTTTTATCGGAGTAACAATTAATGAAGCCATGTTGGAAAATATTTATATTTTCCATAAAATCCAATTCATACACTTAATTCAGACTCTGACATGAGTTCCTCTGTTTTAAAAATAAAATGGTTTGAAATGATTATCCCAATCATTGATGACTGAGGTCTCTGACATGAGGGTGATATAACCGAACCCCCATGACATGTGTTCGAATTCATCATTTGGAATAATGTTGTTGAAATATCCCCTCCCAATGGGGATGTAATTCATATCATGAAATCCCCAATCAAAAACATGCCTCATTTCAATGTCCCCTTCCAACCATGATTTTTTACCAATTTAAATCCCTACTCTTCCAATAATAGGGAATTTTTAAATTTAAATACAATCCAGATGAAATCATTACTAATTAAAATGTTCCCTTAGTTACAACATCAAATCTAATGTCCAATTATTCTATGTAATTGTTTTAATTTATATGTGATTATTCTGAGACAAGACACTTACATGAACTGTGAAACTGATCCATGAGAATCACAAAATGGTCAATCAACGAAAAATTTAAATGAAATGCATGAGACATTTTCCTAAAAAATAAATCAATCATAAGCAATTTCCAAGATAAAAATTTGGCACACTCTGTTTTGTTCCAGATATCGAGTTTAACTAAGGGAAAACTTAGGATTAGTTGGTGTGGGCATCCAGTAATAAAACCCGAAATAGGAATAATTGTAAATAAACTAATAAATTTATATTATTTTTTTCAAATCCTTTTAACTCAGAAAATATGACTCAGAATGATAATCAGACACCATGATTGATCTTGTGTGGAGGTTCTTTCTTTATGAAAATTACTACACTGGGTGGCGTGGGCCAATATTGAAAGTAGTTTTCTTCGTAAATAAAATAACTAAATAAATTTTATTTGATATTCAAATCATTATAACTCATAAATAGTAACATGGATTGGAAATATGATACTACGGTTGAGCTCATGAGGGTGTTCTTCCCTTATTTTGATCTTAACATCGTCCAATGTAGGCTGACTGTGATTGTTATTTTTTGAGACATAACTATCAATAAAATAATTTAAATATTAATTATTTTACATTCAAATCCTCATAACTTTCCAATGGTAACTCGTATTAAAAATCTAAGACCACAGTTATTTTCTAATGAGATGTTCTCTTTTCGTAGGGAATATCCACGACCAGCGTGGGTCAAATGCGAATGTTAAATTTTTTTACATTTTAAATGAAAATAAAATATACATATAAATAGTTTAAAATGAAATAGAACATATGATATAAATTGATTGTCGAAAAGAATATTAAATATCTGGGTTTCAACAAGAAGATGATTTTTCATGAGAGCTCTATAAAAGAAGATAATTCTAGTTAAATACATTATATTGGCGAGCGATAAATGATTATGGACATATATTTTACAAATATGCCTGATTGAGGATCATTGAATAGTGAATGTCGGTGGTGTGACAATGGTCTTCGTCATCAAATGATCCAACATTATGATAGGGTGTATCTTTAATTATTTACATTTACCAGTTTCTAAATCGCATAGATGAGCATGAATCATTAAATAAATAGAATCCTTCAAGGATCATGCATGTTAAATGAGGGAGGGGATTGATGTTGGGATAATCATTAGGAATGTGGATCAATTTTGAAACTATGAATTTTTCTAGGCTTGTTTAGTCATTATTATAATTTAACATGGAAGGATCAAAGGAGACACCAAAAATGCATGATCATTTCACGTTAGGAGTTCATGTGAAAGTCTTCCCCCCCATGTTCTTTCTTCCCCTAAATTTTTTCGGATAAAAAACATGGAATGGAGAAAATGATCGCAACCTAGATGAATGATGGTTATGGCTGGCTATGACACCTGTCTGTGGCACACAATGAATTGAGGGATGCAGCGGTGCATGAGGAGGATCCTAGGGTGTCATGGATTGATATCCATAGTAGCGTTGCGAGTCATTTGTGCTAGTATGGTTTTGCATCACTCTTGGAGGTCGTGAATAACAAGGCACAATGTGGTGGTTCCGTAGCCCGAGGGTCATGGGATGGTGTGGGCACTCATTACATGGGATTGTTTGCGGGGGAGAGGCAGATGACCACATGACATAGGGTAGACACATCATCTTCCATGATTAGGCCGGTCCAAACATGTGCTGATGAAAAGTCATAATAAGGGAGAGTATATCTCAAGAAATCACATCAACCTGTACCCTCTAGAGTTCTAGAATAGTCATCAAATGTTTTTATCTCATTCAATTGAGTGCTTATTTATAGGCACATCTCCAACGGTCGACTCCTTCCTCCAACTGTCATATTTTTCCTTGAATTTCAGAGATACATGTAGTTGTGTCACTTAAATAACGGTTGATTAGAAACTGAATGCATGGGATCATTTTATACCTCAAACAAGAGTAAGTAAAAATCTGGTTTCTCAACCAAATTCAATTTTTTTTAGTCTAAGGAAAACTAAATGTTCATAGAAGAACCAAAAATCCATTCGGTGTCTATAATACATGAACATTCAAATTCATCACTCAAAAATAATTCGGAACCTGAATTATATAGAATTATGGAATATGAAATTCAAGGAAATTTGGTGTCTTAATTCATACAAATTTAGAGTTTGAATTTATATAATTAAGAGTATGAGTTCAGAAAAATTCAGAGTCTGAATTCATAATAATTCAGAGTATGAATTTATAAGAATTCGGAATCTGAATTCATAAGAATTCTGAGATATAATTCAAAATAATTCAGATTCAAAATTCAGATAATTCTGAATACGAATCTAAAATAATTCAGAGTCTAAATTCATTAGAATTTGGAGTTCAAAATCATAAGAAATCGGTGTCTGAATTCATAAGAATTCAGTGTTTGAAATTATATGAATTTGGTGTTAGAATTCAAGAAGGTTGAGGTGTGAATTCAGTGAATTCAGATTCTGAATTCATTATAATTCAGATTTTGAATTCAGATCCTAAAAACATAATGCTCTAGGTATAATTATATATTAGAATCTACAGTTTTAGATACAAAGCCAGATTTTATATTTAGAATGAAAAAAGAGTTAGGTTTAGAGAAATAATGATATGAACAATGAAAACACGGCAAGGATAAATTTTCTTGGGTAAGGAAAAATTTTCTTAAGAAAATAATTTATAGGGGAATTTTTTTTAATATAGTGTGTTTGTTATTATCAAAACAAGAAGGAATGGAAATTTCATATGGAAACCTTATGGACTCAAAAATCTCCCCCTATTATGGATTCAAAATAATTATTATCAAAAAAATATAAGTACATAGAAAATAGTTTTCTTGACATTGAAAATAAAACATATATCACTTAATACATTTTCAATTATGATTAACACTAACTCTCCCTTAGGCTTTGTAAACACCAAGGATCATATTCTTGATTTCTGGATTGAGAGAAAGAATTTTATTTACTATGAAAAACATTGTGGATAAGAACCCCCCTTAATTGAACTCCCATTACATCGGGAAATTCCTTCTTTTACTTTGAATTAATTTTTAATATTATTTTCTCCCCCATTGTGATTTTCTGAAAGGATTAATGGAAATGCACAAGAAAATATGCTAACTGACATATAAGTACTAAATGACCAAAAGACGAGCAACCAAAAATTTCATTTGCATTTGAAAAATTTATACAAGGATGAAATACAACAATAGATCATAACTGAACTATATTATCCTTCCTTCACATTCGATATCAAATTCATCACTATAGTTTTGAGCTTCTTGAGTTCCTTATGATCCTCATGTGCTCTTTGGAGAAGCTGATATTGATCTCCTTTTTTCTTCTCTAAGGCTTTTATTGTTTCTTCTTGAGCCATAAATGATTATCCCTGACCCTTTATAAATTCTCTTTCATAGAAAAATTTTCTTCAAGTTCAATTCAATGATTTATTTCATTCTTCCATGTCTGAGCAACTGAATATAATTTACATTTCAGATCATTCACTTCATGCATCAGAGAATTGTGTTCCACAGTTTTCTTTTCCTCAAAACTATTTTTGATGTCATTGATCTTCATATATTCTGTTAAAATGATTCCTTGACACTTTCATGAATCTCCTCATGAATTATCATGTCATCTATAGTCTTCTGTGATCTTCTTGTATTCTTTTTAAATGATCTTTTGTTGGCTTCATAGTTTTTTGAAATTGTTTTGAAATCATCCTCAATATTGAAGCACATATCCATCAACAAGGATACTGAATATGATTTTTGAATTTTATAATGTTGAATCATATGTAATCTACAGACTATGTTTTGAAATAGAGGTATTGTTCGAAAAAAAAATATATGATTTGAAAACAAAATCATGTATATGAGGGGATGTTTCTGAATCAGTGATTTTTCTTGGTGTGGATTCTTTTTCAATATCATCATCCTTCCTCTTCTGATGAAGAACCCACTTATGTATTTTTCACCAATGATCTACTAGGTGTATCAAAAACCACATGTTATCCCTTATCAGGTTTCAGAATTACTTATTCCTAATTGGTTGATTTGTGTTCCCTATCAGATAGTTGCACAAATTTATCATCATCTAATTCTTCCTTCAGAGTTCATACCACTGCATCCTTTGGCTGAATGAAAACATAGTTACTACTATTCTCTTTAGAAAAATTGTTCACTTCTTCTTCACCTCTATCATATATTCTTAGTGTAGCAAGTTTTGAAGACTCGACATTAGAGTTTTGGAATGATACTTTTTTAGAAGGGAATTCATTTTCATGAAAGTCATCTACCTGCATTTTAAAATATTCATTATCACAACTGCCTTATTCTTCAAATACTAAAATTTATTCTATTTCATTTTCATGTACTTTTCACAGAGTCATAAACTTTTTTGGCAGAGTGTCTGGTAATGATTCTACAAGAAAGGATTCTGGTACCAGAATATTCTCGGATGCTTTCTCCGTAGCCTTTAGAAGTGATTGTACTTTCTCTGGCTCACACAAATTTTTCTTGTGCTTCTTTTAATTCTTGTTATTATAAGTCTCTTCAACTGCCATTTCCATAAATGATTTTTCAACAGAAGGGTCCAAGACAATCATTGGCTCCCCTTCTTTCTGATTATCCTTGTCATCCCTCATCTTAGCCCCAATAATCGGAGAGTTCATATTTCCAATATTTATGATCTAAATGGTAATGAAGATATGTTTAAAAATGTTTATCTTTGTTAATATTTCCATGATATCCAGAATGTAGATGATAATATTCTTTCATGTTTTTTATCAAATTTTAACAGTATGATGATCCTTGATACCACAATTAAATAATATGAAAATTAGTAGATAGGTGAAGAATATTTGGAGTCTTTACCTCTATAAGAGAATATGTTTTCCCAAAACAATTAAAATTAAACGTGCTCCTGCCTTCATCCATGAAGAATGTTACTCTCTCGTAGAATTCAATTAAAAACTCTGCATACATTGGATCGTATAGTTTCGGTTTTGATATGAAAAAACACTCCCACCCATTCATCAATATATTCATAGAGTTTATAAAATCATACATGGTGAAGAAATATTGATCAACCATCATTTCATTGTAAAACTGTCATTCAGAGATATCCTTTAAGGATGACATTTCATTTTGAGACGAATCTTCAATAGACATTCAGAACTGAGGAAACCATGAAGATCTAGAATGAGATTGTGTTGAAGGGTCAGAGCATCACCACACAAAGGCATGATTTTCATTTTGTACAACAATTTGGGTCTTTTATGTATTCATTTGAGTTGAAAATTCATCTTCCATACTCAATCCTACGGTTGAAAAACCTTCTGATCAGATCAGAAAACATATTGAAAATGAACGAAGAATAATTTTGATGGATTGTTACCATTTTAGGGTTTTCATAAAAAATCATCTGGATTCACGTAAAAGTGAATAAATTTTTTTTAAAAATAGATGAAAATACTCACCATTAAAATATGTTTACGAAATATTATCAATGGAATCATACCTTTCGTATTCCTAGTAAAATTATTCATAACGTGGAAAATTTCTATGAAAAACATTAGATTCCAAAAATTTTGATTATGAAAATATTCAATATGAAAATATACATTATGAACATTTTAAATAAAAAAATCATCATTAGAAAAATTTTATGTATGAAAATCATTATTAAGAAAATTAAAAAAAATAATCACTAAGAAAATGTTTAGTCTAAAAAATAATTTTAGATTACGAAAAATTTTTAAACAATATAAATTATTAAAAAAACTATGAATTCCCATTCAGAAAATTTTAAACTACATTAATATTTATTACAGATAATTTAGAACATCAAAACATGAGAATTCTCTCCCCCTGTGAAAAAGAGTTTGTTACTATTTTGAGATATGTTTCAAAAAGAAGTTACTAAGGATGATTACCATATGGTTTTCATTCCTAACATCTATTTAATGTTTTCAAATATACTAGAGGGTATGGATTTTGTTAATGTATTATCATGTCGATCTTGTGTTTCGATAATTTGAAGACCGATATCTCTTTTCTGTGTTTGATCCCTATTAAATTGATGCCTAATATCTATGTTTTTTGCACGAGAGTGATGTGCGTGGATTTTAATTTAGTTAATGGAACTATTATTATGAAATAATTATTTTTTGTTAAAACTGATACCATAGTCAATGGGTGTGTGTTTCATCCACAATACTTGAGCACAACAACTTCCAGTTGCTACATATTTTGCTTTTGCAGTGGAAAGTTCTATTGTTTGTTTCTTTATGAATGACCAAGAAACTAATGATTCTACTATGAAATTACATGTTCCATTTGTACTTTTACTTTCCATTATAAACCCACCAACGTTATCATCTAAAATAATTTAAAATATATATTTTCTAGTTGTGTAAAAGAGTCATAGATCTATGATTCACATTAAGTAATGAAAAATTCTTTTCACTTCCATTATATGAGATTCCATAGGATTGGATTGATTTCTTACACAAAATCATACTGAAATCATTATGTTTGGGCTACTAGTTATCATGTAACGTAGGCATCATATCGTACCTCTTAATGATGTTTGATATACTGGTGTCCCATCTTCATCCAGATCAAGTAAATTTGACATACCAATGGGAGTACTTATCTATATCTAGTGTTGTCATATCCATACTTTTTAAGAAGATATATAATATAATTATGTTGGGATATATAGAATTCATCATGTTTATGATAAATTTGAGAACCAATGAATAATGTTAACTCACCCATCAAACTCATTTCTAACTCATATTTCATTAGATCTTCTAAAGAATCGGTTATGGATTGCAGAGTTGAACCAAATTTTATGTCATCAACATAAATTTTGAAATCAATACATTTTTCATTTCTATCATTATAAAAGGGTTTGATCATTATTTCCCTTAACATAGTTATTTTGAATACAAAATCATGTAAGTCTATAATTCTATGCTCAAGAGGAATTCATAAGTCCATAAAATTCATGGGAATGTTTGTAAACATGATAGGATGTTTCGAATCTTCAAAAACAGGAGGTTCTTCAAAAAAAATGTCCTCCTGAACAAACCCATTAAGTAAATCACATTTAAAATCCATTTGAAGAAGATTAAAATTGAATAATGCTACAACGACATGTAGAATACTAATATATTCATGTCTATCTACTGAATCATTGGGATTTTCAATGTATGTTCCATTATGTTGATTAGAGCCTTTAGAAACCAATCTAGATTTATTTCTTAATATGATTACATTTTCATCACATTTATTTCTGATGAACCATTTTACTCCAATAACAGAAGTTTCTAAAGGTATATCAACAATTTTCCAGACTTTATTCTTTTCGAATTCATTTATCTTATCTTGTATTGATTTTATCCAATCATCATCACCTTAAGCTTCATTAGTGCTTTTTGTTTATTAATTGGAATGGAATGATATATGATCAACTTCATTTCATGAAGAACTTATACTCTTTTTAGGTTGATTTACATCACCAATGATACTATCATTTGGATGATTTTTTAGAAACAACTGATTTGGGTTTTGTAAAACCTGATCATCAACTGAGGTTATTTAATATTCTCGGGTAAATGCTTCAGAAAAGCATTCTTGAACATTTCCCTTATCAGAAATATCTTTTAACAAAGGTTTATAATAATTTTATTTTAAAAAAAATCTAAAGATGTGGTTTGATATTGTTATAAAAAAGATCAGTTGCATCAAATTTGACATGTACTGTTTCTTCAATAGTACAAGTATTTTTATTGAAAAATTTATAAGCCATAGAGTTTTAGGAGTATCCTTTGATAATACCATCATCATATTTTGGTGAAAATTTGTGTACATTATCATTAGTATTAAAAATTAATACCTTGCAACTAAAAACCTTGATGTAGGAAATTATAGGTTTTTGACCAATTCATAACTCATAAAGCGTTTTATTAAGAAAAGTTCTAATAAAAACACTATTTCTAGTATAACAAGAAGTATATATAGATTCATAAAAAAATGTTTGTCTACCAAATATTCATTCAATTTGGTTCTTGTTATCACATTAATAATTATATTTCTTCATTCAACAACACCGATTTTTTAGGTGTTCTGGGTGCTAAGAAGTTATCAGTAATTCCTTTTCTAATATACAAATTTTCAAAATCAGAATTTCGAAATTAACATCCATGATCACTATGAAAATTTATCAAAATTTTTTTTTTATCATTTCTAACATAGGCTCTAAAATATTTTCAATAATTAAAATCTTCAGATTTATTTGCTAGAAAATATACCAATGTAAATTTATTATAATCGTCAACTAAAACCAACACATAATATTTTACTACAAAGCTTCCACAATATGTTGGACGAAAAATATCAATATGAACTAACTGTAACGCATCAGTAGTTGAGACATCACTGACTAATTTTAACCATGATTTCTATGTCTTTATATATTGACAAGGATTACAAACATTTGAAGAATCAAATATATGATCGTATATATCCTTAACTAGTCTTTTTATAGAGAGTTTTCATAGGTTCCTTAGGTTAAATTTCCCTAACATTCTATTTCACAACCACAGATGATCTTCCATTGCACTATGGAAAGATAGATCTTGTATTCTATGTACTTCTATTATTATTGTGAGTAAATTCTCTTGCCTATAGGAAGAAAGAATAAAATCTTCCTTGGAATTTTTTACTAACCACTTTTCATACCTGAAATTCACTAGGTAACCTTCATTACATAATTGAATAATGCTAATGAGGTTGTGATTAAGACCCTTAACAAATAAAACATTTCAAATATATGATATTCCATGAAGAAAAATTTTACCTATAAAAATAATTTCTCCCGTTAGCATTTTCTTCAAAAGTTACATTTCCTCCTTTCATATTGATCATGGCCTATCTGTAGTGTTGGAAATGACCATTTCACTAGAAATCAGAGAGGGTATCTCCAAGCGCATATGGTATAAAATTGATATTGTTGTGGAATACATGCTATCAGTTGAATGTTTGGTACTACTCTGGGTGTGGAAGAACCGCCAAATCAACTCCATGTGAGGGTAAAAAAAAATCCCATATGCATTCATTGGAGCTCAGGCCGTCACTCGAGCAGCTCTCCTTGATGATCCCATCACTACAGCCTGGGTTCAGCACACATAAGAATGGTATAGAACCACATGGAAAAAATAGATGGTTCATGAATGGCTAGTTCAATGCATTGGTAGAGTTGGTTTGATGGAACGATTGACGACAAGAATCGAGAAGATATCGAGCATCCTAAAGGTACAATTTCACTACTGGAACTTGTTTTGGCACTAATGGAATAAGAGGCTCTTTGTGTATGGAACCATATCTAATATTTAACTACTGACTCAGTCAATCTCTAATCAGTATATCAATGTGTATAATTCAATGCTCAAGATGTCTCCCTTCTCCCATAATAGCAAAATAGACCCATTCGTCCTATCACTACTATAATTTCTCATCCTCTATTGAGTAGGAATGCACCATAGAGGATCAACTGGCTCTGTATTTGGTGTGATGGTCAACATCACAGAGATTACATAGCTCTAAATTATGACCTCATGGATTGAAAACAAACAAGAGGGTTGCTCATGTCCATTGTCTATTACGCTGTGATTGTTGTAGTGACTTGATACAACATGCTTTGGATGAAATTGTGCATTTCATTCAACCAGTATCCACCGAGGTCATAGTCATGACCAACAAAGTGACCATCCCATCAACTATGACTATATATCGGTAAAGCTTTATGCCATGAACATGGAAAGAATTCGCCAAGGAACACGACATGCTTATGGAAGATATGGTACTACTACTAGTGGTTTTTCTTTAGTAATCATTTTGATCATTGACATCATCTATTTGTTTGATCATCCTCTATCGCCCAAAAGAAATGTGATGGTCTCGAGACCATGCAATGGTGAAATTTACACGAAAACCCCAAGACATGTGCATGGGAAGAGTCAAATGGGCACCTAAGGGAGCGATGTATATTATATCCCCAAGATAACACCTTTTTGAATTGGATGGTCGGTTGTCAATTGTTATTCGATCTGCTAGCATATGAGTGAAAAAATTTTGTTCGAAAAATCAGCTAGTTCAGTGGTCAAAGGGATTCCTTAAATAGATCATGTGGTTACATGATTAGTGCCCTTCTCCATATGTTTCTCCCATTCGACCTACACACCATATTTCTCTGGTCACCCAGATTATGTTCAGGCCACATCTCTTATAACTTAGTCCCAAATATCTGATAACGAACATACCTTTTCACCCACATGGCCACCTTTGCGGCTGCTCTCATTGACGCTTGAAGAAGTTTCCCGTACTGGATTGACTCTGCTTAACCATCTTTCATGTCAGTGCTTTAACCTATGGTGCTCCCCCCGCTTCAAGACTCCCCTCTCTGATCCCCAATAGTTGATGATAACCTATTCTATTGAACAACTGCTACTGTGTCTAGTCTGTGACTATTCCCAAACTGTTAGGCCATCAGAGCCAAAGGGTACTATAGGTGTTGGGATAGCGTAGTAAGCAATAAGCACAAGTAGAAATCGAGCCAGTCGATAGTGGAAGGATATTATATAATAGACTATATAGAAGAGTGCATGTAAAGAATATCTGACCATTATTTAACTCATACTAGCTCCCATGTCTTCAAAATAATGATTTTTCCTGATTCCTAGGTCAGCCAAAATCATCTTATCTGATCGATGAGTACCTATAATTGGGACCCCAGGACAACGTATTTGCTCTTTGAAAAGTTGTATGTCAACTCCATCGTGTACATATATACCCATATGCCACTCATATATGCCCTTCATTGTGAGTGGCCAAATGTCGTACATCAATTAGTACTCTACTCTAAACTATATAGGAAATGTACTCGTCCTGATCGGTTATGTGGGAATCTACTAAGTAATGAAACCTTTGTAGAACGTAATTATACATCAACCTTTTGTTTTTCTTTCAGGTACCTTTGTGCTTAATGTTTGGTATTGTAGGGTCATACTAGTCTGACTTAAATATTGGTGAAATTTTTGAAATTCTACAAGGGAACTTTTTCACCCTCAGTATAAATAATTTGGGCACTTTCTGTATGACAGAACGATGACACCTGAAAACACCTCATTCTTGACCATTTTATTAAAAACTGGATAGGGTAAAGTATCTATGTTCTAAACACTTATATTATTAGTTGCACCGAATACCAAATATAGTGAAGTATCTATTTTCTATACCCATATTTATAATATAAATATACAAGTATTTCCTACTTATATCTAAGGTTTTTAATGGGTAAGGATGTGAACAAGTTCCTTTCCTTGAATCCATGAACCACTATGAAACAATTCTACATATTATTAGAATAAAAAGAAAAATTTCAAAGAAATAACATGATCCAATAGTCTCAAAGATCTAATGTCCCAAAATCATTCAATGTATTATGTTACTAATACATATATTATAACTAATGGCTACGAAATTGCACCACACCTCTGTGAACTATTTGAACTATGGATTGTTTACCTTTTACCATTCCATATTATTTGACTATTTTGGCTATTGGATTAATACCGATGATGGATTGTCTTCGATATTCACATGAAAAACCTATTAGAGTCAATTACTTCTCTTTATCCAAGACCATATTATATAAAAAGAGGTAATGTTCAGAGATTCCCAAAGAAAATAATGTCCCACACCATCAGTACTATACTATAATAGGTATGAAATTCGGGATTCAGTAGGTTGGTCAGTAACACAAAAAGGTGTTGCGAAGGGTTTAGTTACATTAGCATCTGTGGATATGAGGGAGAACTCACTATACAAAATACTAAGACTGTGTTACTTGCATAAACATACTAAAATACAGAAAGCATTGAACATGATCTTGTCATGACAAAAGAACCAACGGTGATGGAAAATCCGAATGTTTGTCAGGTTGTTGGAAAAATTATGAATGACTTGAATAAGAGCAGTAAGGTTGACCATGGATGTGTTGTGGAATCACATAGTTACCCCTTGCAAGAAGAGGAGCTCCATAATCACAAAGCATCCTACACTGATGTTGTAAAGCATGGATCTCATGGGCCCCCAAGCAAGGAAGTGGAGGGGAAAACCAAAAGTAGGAGGAAGACACGGAGGGACTATACGGACCTACCCAAACCAATGGCGACGAGGTCTGCTTACAAGAATGAAGGGTCACAAGAAATTGTTCATGAAAATGGGAATAGTGGCAAGCGAAGGGGAGGGTCTCCTAAGATGGATAATGGACATAGTGGGAAACCGAAAATCAAGGAGAAGATGTCTGAGGAGATGCTTAGGAAGAAAAACATGTATCTTGAGATGATGCGGAGGTATGAATCTTCAGAATGGGAGTCAGCTGATCCTGGGGATGAGTTATCCGATGATAGGGAGAGGGATGAGTATGGGTTTGATGTAATGTAGCATTTATACTTTCTACTGTCTTTACTTGCACTTTTTTCTTAATAAATTTTCGGGATCAGGCTTTCGCCTGGTCCAGACCTTCCTGGCAATAAGACGAATCATGAATGTGTGGATTCTTCTTATTAGGACCATGTACATCAGTTGGATAATGATTCTGTCAGTGCATGATGACCTCAAGTATTAGTGTAGATGAAAATGGGGAATTCAAGCTGGTATTACTCTCCTATAGGAGTTTAACTACCTCGTCTGGAATAGTGAACTATTTAGTAATGAAGAAAATGATAATCTCACAGTCAAATGCTATGAAGCTTCGAAGATAGGTGTAAATCACGAGTCAGCAAGCCATCTTACAAAGGATTTCACCGTGCAGATTTGGTCCTTATATTTTGAAAGAGTATTCATAAATGAAGGACTATACAAATTTGAAGATGGTTTGGTTACCATTAAATTTATATGACAGGAATTGAAGATACAAGAATAAATATTGAATTCGGGCGTAGACTATTATTTTTCTATGATACTATTATATATATTTAAGTAATAGTGCCTAAAATTATTGGTCAATAAAAAAAGAGTGTGGTCCATCACTAACCAGGAGGTATTGTTCATCAAACCCTCTCTATTATAAGAAATGAAACAATATGATGGAAATGATCTAGGCTTATACAGTAATCAAGAGAGAATATAGAGCGGCTAAATCACCATTGATTAGTATTTCAAGGGAGAATATTCAGACCCGTGATGTTATGAATAAACCTAGAATGGATTACGACCTCTATTTCCTGAAATCCACCGAAAACGTGGTCAGGGTGTATCGACGTAGTACATGGATGCACCTCTAAGCCTGTTTAAGAATCCAACATTGGATGAAAAACCGACCCCCATATTCCTTGGAATAGCTATAATTGAACTGTTTTAGTTTATACATTGTTGTGCTCATTGCCCCTTTCTTTATGGTATTTGTCTGAATCTGATGATGTGAATGTAGTCTCATCTATATCATTTACCGTTTTCGTGGTGTATCTTAAGGTAGCATTGAAATAATTTTTTGTAATGTGTCCTTTTTGATTGAGAGGATTCTGGGACGGTTGTCATTGTGGAAGTAGTAGTTACATTTTTCTTCACTTTATAGTTATAATAATGAGATCTATATAAGCGCTTTGGCTAAGGTGACTAGGAGTGGGAGCGCTAACCATTATATTCACATTAACATGTAGATTCATTATATTATATATATATTACTATCACTTTCCCCTTATATGGTTAATCTTTTTCTTCTGGTTGTCCAAGCCAACCGAGAAAACTGAACCGAATGCTTCCCTCTATTGGAAGAGCCTTGTCCTAGAAACAAAGGGAGGTTCACAATTAATATACCCATTCTTTATTCCCCCTATATCTTCCTAACGTCCATGTATAATGTGATTTAAGTCATGCTATCTTAGAAGAGACAACATTTTATCCGTTTCTGGATGGCCTATATTTTATTGCATTCTCGTTGCAGTATAGTTAAAAACAATTTTTTCCTATCTGATGGAATTCCATGTAGCTTGTGCACTTCCTTGCAGTTTTGTTCCTTATTATATCTTATCAACGACCCGATGCATCATCCCTTATTGTTGTTTCATCAGATAAACTTTTCTAGGAACCTGTTTATCTTATTAAGTATCAACTTATGGGGTATCCCAATGAATCAGATTGGGACAGAGTTCGAAAAAACCCAGTGAATGAGGTAATGACAGAATGAATAGTTGGTCGGGCTATTTAAGTAGATCCACGTAAAGGAAGGTGTAGAGATGGTCGGGCAAGAAGCTATAACAACGAATCAAATAGGAGAGCGAAGCGAAGCTATCGAATGGCTCGAACATGCACAATCATGATAGGGAAGATAATATTTTTTCTGTTGCTTGTTTGAGTGTACGGGTGTAATAGGGTGAGATGAGAGCGGATAAAAAAACCTCTTTCATAATATAAGGGATAAGAGACTTATAGTCTGTCTCCATTAGTTGGTTGGTTTAGTCCCAATAAGGTCTTCCGATATCGTAGGAAGAGCTCGTTCACCTAGTCCCTTTCTATACAGGTTTATGGAAGGTCATCATGTAATAGGGGACACCGGGAAATGAGATGAGAGGAGTCAAGGGGTAGGGATCAGAAGAATATATTTCCCTTTTAAGCCCAAAAATAGGCAAGGTATGTGTTTCATAGATAATAATATTAAGACATTCTTTCCTGGATCGATGTGTCATAGCCGAGTAATGAAGCTAATATGAACTGAACTGATTATTCTAAACTAATCGGATCTATGCTAGCTTTCATTTATGTTTTAGGTGTGAATCTAATCCCTAAGACTACTTGGTCAATGTGGAAGGATATGTATAGGCTTTCCAAAATAGAAAGTTAAATACACATTATTTGATTTTCAACTACCAACCACACAAGAAGAGTTTTTTATCCCTATTGAGGGAGGAATAAAAACCATTCTTACAAAAATAATTGTGGACTAAGATGTGAATCTACTCATTCTAATTTTTATGCACTCAGGGAGAGAATCTAATATTATACTAATACAAGAACCACCTATTTTATTTAAAAATCATTTGTGTACTAATCTGGTCATTGAAAAATAAGGCCTTCTCTTACAATTATTAAGAGTTACAATTATTCAACTAGGGAAGCCTCTCATCTTGATCAGATATTCCTCAAGTAATATGATATTTAAACCATAGAGACCTAATCCTTTTTATAGGAACAAACTCAATACTTGGCCTCAAAAGGGGTAGGTATGAAGGATGCTGAATAGTGTAATCTCTTCAACTCTTCACAAATTGGACACAATTCGTCTTGATAATATTTTCCATGACAGTTGTATGAACATAAAACTATTCAATGGTTTCATAAAATGGATTTTCATAAATATATTTTTCCTTTACAGGGATTTGGGATCTATATTAGTAGATATAAAACTAGAACATTGATTGACAAATAGAAGATGAATCGATTAGTTCAGGTAAAAGTTTATGATGATGGTAAAAGAGTAGACCTATGCATCGAGTGGGTTTTTAAGGATGATTGAATAGATTGGTCTAATCGAGGGCCCTTCTCGTCTAATTTTTATGTAAGACACTATCATAGAATGAACATTCACTTGATTTATTTCCATGATGGTAATTTCCTGATATGTTCCTCCATTGTAATGTTTGTGAAGGATGAATTTTAAAATATATAAACATCAATGATATTATTCATTTTCAGGTTTTTTCCATAATGTTTTCCATCTAAAAATAAATTTCTAAGAATGTTTGTAAATGGACTGTGATTTACATCTCTCATCAAAAAAACCCACTAAATGACCCAGAATTTGTTTCCCATATAAACTATTTATGGAATATGTTTTTCTATTGTTATCATATAATCAATAAATTCATTTTATATTGTTGAAAATAAATAAAAATTCAATGAATTTATAAACATTAAATGGTTCAAATTTCCCATAACACAACCAAAGAAAACAAAATCCTTACAATATGTAATCCTTTTCCAAAGAAAAGAAATATAAAACTATAGATGCATAAAAATGTGAAAAAATTATACAAAAAACCACAACTACAATGGTAATAATTTTTTAAAAAAAGCTAACATGTGAATTACTTATACGGTTCATATAATTAATTCCTACTCAACAACCTGAAAACCACCAACATCCTTTTTTATGGAAAATTTAATATAATGGAAAAATAGAATTAAAATTGTGGAATAAGGGATGAAAAGAGATTAAATAAGAAGTCTTGTATGCCTTTCCAGAGTTAAGAATGAATAAGAAATAATAACAAATAAACCAGAGAAACTATCAACATAAACAAGTGAAACATAGTATAAAACCCATTTATGGATATAATCACATATAAAAGTACCATTCCTGTATAATTGTAGTTATTTAATATATCACAAGAACATGAAATTCCATGAGATCTCTACTAGGTCTGTAGTCCCTGAACAATACTTATATGGTGATTCCAATTTTATCCACTAACCATATCTCCCACCATGGATCATATCTTTCCACTTTTCTCGATATCTACCTCAGATTCACATTATATAAGACATCAATTTTTCTATAATGTAACATGTGGGGACCTCAGGATGTTCAACCATTAGAAAAAAACCCTAAAAACATTTAATTCCATTAATAGTTGTGTTTGGTCAATGTGATTTGGAAAAAATATAATAATATATATCAAATTTCCAATATTTCATATGGGTATTCTCCTTCCCACTAACACAATATGGAAAGACCGTGTTGACTTAAATGTATAAATTTTACTAACCGATTAATGTAAGGGTTATTTCATTGTTATTTAATAGTGTCCTAGTCCTTTCATAATATTAACCCTACAACTCCAGACATAAATAAATTTAAAAATCACCAACATAAAATTTATCCAAGAAAATTATAGATGCTAGTTTAATGAACCACTATCATAAGGGTAATTGAAACCACGTCTAAGGGTAAGCACACTTAATTTAACGTTATCCAACCCACGTGACAAGGTAAAACAAACATAATGTAAATGTAATAAAACTATCCAAATTCGTAAATCTTTTACCAATTGAAAAAAAATTTAAAAGGTAATTTATCATGTAATTGTTGATTAATTATTGAATTATTCAAACAAAAACATAACCAAAGTTTCTCATTAATCTATTACCTCATAGAATTCCATGGGTGGAATCCCTCCAAAGGTGATGCATGTTCTTCTTTATCAATATAATCTATATCATCTTCAAAAAATACATCAGATCCTAAATTTGAATATAAACTATCCCTAATTTTAATAAAGTAAATAACCCCATATAGTATAGGCTACATATTAATATTCATTAGAAAAGTCCTTTGGGATGCTTGAGATGTACAATGTTTCACAACCAGCTCACCTATTTCCAAAACACATTATCCATCATTGTGGGACTTGTCTTCTAAACTAGAACATTGAAAATCACTCCCTTCTCCATCCAAAAAAAAATAACTTTTTATAACTCGGCATCTAGTGGTTTCAAATGCAGAATACTAAAAAGATGTTCTGATAATTTATATTATTATTTCTTAACCTGGATGGATCTCAGAACTATAATTACACCTTATGGGCATTCCATAATAGATCCAAATTTTTCCTCCAACTATATACTATTAATGTAATCCTTATAACCCTCACCCAATAAACCCATTTTATATTTGTTATCTATTTTTGATATGGTTTCATAGAACCAACTATTTTTAAATTGATTATATATATGTTTAGAGTATTGAATATTTATAAAACAACTCATTTCATATAGATTATTGTGATGAATTAATATAATTTATTAACATTCTTGAGTATAAATGTTATTAGTTTGGTCATACATATCTCTGTAATGATTATAACCATTAATTGATATGGAAATATTCTTAAATAATGTTATACAGTAATATAACGTACTATAATGTGACACATAGTTTATAGAAAAAAATGTCTTAGTACTTCTAATATGGTGATGTTTCTTCTCTTGAAGTACAGAATTTGTAATTTGCATTATTGGATATTATGATAATATACCAACCAGTAGGAATTCTCTATTTTTTTGTGTTGTTAGATATTCTAATCGTCTATCTTGGGATATGTCCCTTATACATTTATATTATCAGTAATGAATTCAATGAATAGAGAATTGATATTTTCTGACGAAAATCATGTTTGGAAATATTTTGGTGTGGTAGGGTATGTTGGGATTTCTTAATTTATCTATCATTAATGTATAATTCAAGGAAGGATTGGAAACATCCATCTTTATAGAAGATGTTATTTTGACCCATTTATTGGGATAAAACATTATCCCAATGAAACAAACATTCACTTTTTATTAATAAAATGAAGGTCTGTGATTTTTGGTTCTATCTGGTGCATCAGTATAGTGAAAGGTAGATAATTTTGCAGCAGGGGCTGGAATAATTCTTATTCTCAAAGGCATCATGGGAACAGTGTGAGTTTTTCTTCTTTTCCATGTGATGGATAAATTTTGATACATTTGGTGTAATAATGAATAAGATATGTGTGAACATTATATCAATATATTTTAATTTTAAAAACAACACATTACTATAAAATGTTGTTTTACTTCTCTTAATGTCTTAATGATATTACATATACAATTATTCTATGACGGGTATTAGTTTTAATTATATTTGATATTTCTACATCTAATTTTCAATATCTATTTTCCTATAATTATCTATTGATATTGATAATTGATATTGTAATATTTACTGTTTAAATGATAGAATATATGATGAGTTTTTGTTTACTATAATAAAATAAGGGAATGAACTTATAAGAAAAAAATCATTAAGAAATAATTTATGTCTACTTCCAAAACCATTAACCTTCTCACATTGGTAGACACACCTGTTTAATTGCATATAGGGACAAGATATTACAATAATAAAATAAATTTCCTTTATTATATTTAACATTACATGATTTTTTTTATATAATCTTCTATATTTATATTTTTATATATTTTTTATTGACATATTAATGATAATCTATTAAATCTGGGCTACTACTTTATACAATTATCAAATTTAAAACAACAAGACTGGGATAATTATTAAGGGCTCTATTTGAATATATAATAACATTACCATCGTGCAATTAAATATTACACAAATATATATGTATCATAATTATTTATATATTATATTATTTATCTAATAATTTATTTTTGAATTCATTATGTCTACCAAATTGTAAATATTTATACATCTAATGAAAATTTGAATATGTATATCATTTTTATAATTAATTATAATTCTAAATATTTATGCAGTTGTAAAAATTTCAATGGATGAAATTATATCAACAATATATTGTATATTTAAAATAAATTTGAATAATAAACTAATATTTTTTTTCATAAACATTTATTATAAAAATATATATATATTTTGGCATATGAAACTACTATTAATAAATCATCGTTCCCCAAAAAATAATATATTTTTTCAGAGCCTCAACTTGGACCCCTATATCAATTATCCCCACATCTATTTTTATGAAACATCTACTCCTATCATTAATTAACATTAACAATTATTTAAATTTGCGTTTATATAGAATTTATTGTCTTTATTAAATAGATTGAATATTTCATGTTCATAGATTAAAATTATAAAAATATAGTGTTAACATTGGTTTTGTATATGTTTTTATATTCATTAATTATTCCTTCATGTCTTTTTTTGAGGATTTCCTCCACCTCAACTGTGGTTTTAAGAAAATTTCCCTTTTTACCTATGTCCTGCTATAATTTATCACCTATTGAACTACATGATATTTTCATATAAACATTTTTATCAACAATTTCCGGTGTGCTGTGAAAATTTTTAGATATGGGGAATAATAATTTTGTAGTTATTATTATTAAAAAAAATTATAAAATAGATGTACTGTGATATTATGTTAGCAGTTCTTGAAATAATTTGTATTTGTAATTTTCATCATTACCAATAGAGAAAGACTGTTTTGGGAATTTTTTTCGAAATTATATCTATTATATGATATGTTTCTCGTTAATATTATTTTTTAGGTATAGGTTTTTTATTAATATTTTTCTTATATTAAAATTAAAATTTATACTCTTTTATTTTTAGTCTAGAAATTATTATATATATATATATATATATATTATTGAAAAAAATAATTTTTTTGTTTATTTTGGTTGAACCGTTATAGATTTTTTAGTAGATAAACTTTTTTAAATAAAAAAAATGAATTAATGACAATTAGGAAATGTGTGTTATGGAATCATAATCCTTATTTATTCAACCGTTTTCTTATATTTTATAAAAATAACCATATACATAAAAAATGTATATGAATTACTCTTATATAAAATAATTTGTTTTCATATAAAAATAAATAAATAGACAAGATTAAATTATATAATATTATAATGTATTTATTAAGAAATATATATATATATATATTTCTGAGGAAATTCAGAAACAAAATCCCTTTGTGTTCTGTATATTTATGGAGGAATGATTTAATTTTGAATTATTTAGCCATAATTTGGGTTTCAGAAAACAATCATTATAGAGAGATGATGGTTTGGGGTGCTGGTTAAGCATGAAGAAAATGATATTTTTCCCAAAAAAATAATTGATCAATGGCCATTAGACCACGGTTCAATTCCATATCATGTGATGTCACTCAGTAACCATTGGATAATCCTCTAATTTTCTTCCATTCTATCCCCCTTGTGGGTTACCACACCATAATTGCCATCACCTAAAGCAACACCACCTCTACTATACATTTTCTTTATCAATGATCAATATTAATAGTAATTTCATTAATAATGTTAAAAAAATAATAAAAAATTTCATAAATTATATGATTAATTATCTAATTATTAATAAAAATATAATTATTAATAATATCACATTAAAATTTTAAATAACGTAATAATCAATAAATATAAAATGATTTTATATATAATTAGTAATATAATCATATATTGTTATATTAATATTAGTTTATTTAATAAAAATAATAATTATAAAATATATGTAATGTTATGTTACCACACGTACTCAATCAGAAATGATTTTAATGTAATTAAAAATACAAGAAGAACAAAACATGTGGCACATAGGATTCCAACCAACCATAATTGTGGCATGATAAATATCCCCCAAAAGAGAAATTTGAAAATCCCCAAATTTAGAATCATAGACAACACCATGAATAGTTTTAATTCAACAACATATCATGAAGGTTCTATAAAAAAGTAATGTCCAATAAATATATTCACCATCCAATGTATACATGACCCAACACGCATATCATGGTCATTGCAATCCAACATCTCAATATCTTCACCAACCTAGGGTCACCGCCATCCCATTATTTCTGACTACACCATTTTTCAGTCAGCCCATAAAATCAATTCGTTTTTTCTATCCACCTAAATGAATCTCGATCCTTTGAACAACACCATGCATGTGATTGAAATAATACAGACCTAAAAAATACTTCCATACCTCTCTTCACACTCCCAAAGTTGTAATGCAAGGTGGTTAACCTATGACATGGACTCTAACAGTGCTCTGTTAGAGCTCTACCTATACAATCTATTCCAGAATCACAAGGAGAAGTTCACATCCCTGTCAAGATCACAAACACCGAAATAAGAGCCCAAAATGCAAATTTATCATAATCTCATACCTGCTCCCCAACGAATATTATCGTAGAATTGTGGTTTCCTAAATCTATAAAGCACACCCCACCATGATCCTCGGTCTTCAATTACATTGAATGTCTCCATCACCCTCCTCTATTACTTTCCTACATCACTCGCAGGACTCCATCGACCGATTAAGGATCTTCATCATCATTCATCGCCTGCAAACCACTAGTTTAAAAAACAACACATCGTCGATTTGAGGTCGTCGATCCTCTTCAAACCATTCCTACATTGAATTTGTCCCCCAAAACAACCACCTAACATGCTGCAGTAGTGCACACATGTCATCACCTCCGCCGAAAACCCTTAATCCATCATCAAATCTAATATCTGAAAGTAGTTTGACTGGGAATCCATCTCGTTCCTCCCCAAACATAAAACTAAATGTGGTACGAGTAGAAGATATTCAAGATGCAAACATTTGATAATCGCTAACAATATAATCCTATCTACATTAATATATCGTTTTCAAAATATGGGCCCAAACATTTATTGAGAGAGACTCTCTATTCATGAGAGAGAACCTCTCTATTCATCTATAATAATAATAATGTATTTACCATTATTTCCATGTAAATTATTTTCTATTGAATAATTTTATGTCTAATATTAATATTAATAATTTTAATGATGAAAATGAAAATAATATTTTTATTATTATTAATTATTTATATTATTAGTTTTATTATTATTATGTATTATCAAATAAAAAATGAATTTTATTATATAAAACATTTATAATAAATTTTTTTGTTATTATTAAAATATTATTTATATTATTATTATGATTATTATATCAGATTATCAATTTAAATACAATTGGTTTTATAATAAATATTATTATTAATTATATATAATAATATGTAAATTTGATTAATATTTTTTTATCATGTCATTAATTAAATTACTAGTTAAATTAACAATAATAATATTTACCTCATTGTTCCTAAGTGTTATTGTATTTATTATATATATTCAATAATATAATTGATATTTAATAATAGTGTAATTAATATAATTTAATAATAATAACATAATTAATTATCCATCATAATAATGTACTTCATAATATATTATCCAAGTTGATAAGTTTTGGATTTTTAGACTAAATCCCCAACTCCAAATTTATTAATTAAAAAAACTACAATTAGGATAACAAGTTTACCAAGGCATAATCATTCCACACCAAAAAACATAAGTCAAATCTATAAATTCTATTTAGTGACCAAATTAATATGATATATTTCATTAGACTTTGGGTATCATCCTATCCAATATGTCTTGGTGTATTGTGGGAAAATGATCCTCATCATGTGATGATTTAGAGGATTCGCCAATGGTGAAAAAATTCCATAAATTCAAAGTGATATCCTGATATTAAATCTTGTAGTAAGATTGATATATGTACATAAAATTAATTTATGAAAACTATCGCATAAGTATGTGTTCATTGAAACCAAACTCTTCTACTTGTATCTTGTAGTAGGTTGATTAAATTTTCAATAAAATCGTATAAACCACCTCTTTACCAAGGCCTCCAATAGGACGTTCCCATTCAATATCATTGTGAGAAATGATTAAAAAAACTTATGTCTCATGTAGTGACACATTCTTCATTATATTCCCTAATAAATATGTTGAATTATTTTCACATAAGAACATAAAAATTTGGGGGGTTACGCCAAGATGCATTCTTAATTCCCACTATGATACTAAGAGATGAAAATTCCATCTACAGTGGATGCTCCTATTTAGGATATTCCTATAACAATTTAAGAGCATACACACATGCATTAAATTTCTTGGGGTGGGGGTCAATTTGGAAGCCCTATTCATCCATCGATATTTTCTAATTATTAGGAATATAAACAAATTATTCACATGTACATGACTATGATATTCCTATGATGATTGATCACTAATACCCAAATATCATCTATTTATTTTTCTTCTATGCATAATGCCTGTATATAGATCATTGATAGTACATACATGGCTAACATAAAAATTCTAAACACCCTATTGGAGGTATTCTGGTATTTAATCCTCTAAAATAATCATAAATGGTCTGACCACTAGATAATTTTTGGATGCATCCAGGATTTTTTCATTCAAAGGAATTAATGATGATATAGGTTCGTGTACCTTATTATTTCCTATACTATCCCCAACAGTATGTAATTTCCATTATTTCATAAACTGGTAATAGATTTAGACTTGTACATGATCATCAAATTCAAATGCATCTTTTACAAGGAAACAATAAAATATTTCCAAATCGTTAGGAATTAATTCTATAATTCAACCCCATAAAACTTCAACACCATCAATCATTTGGACAGCATCACCCACACCATTAAAATGATTAGATGGTCCACCCATGCAAGCATCTGCACAACATTGTCATTTCCTCCATGAATCTCATGCCCAATGAAATAGGAATTATTGTCCCATGACATGCAACATATACAAAAGATGATCTAACCGCATGAGCATTAGCAGCTTTACTACTTCTGTGGAATCATTCATGAAAATATTTTTTCCTATTTTGATGGAATTATACTCCACCAACCTATCCACATTCTCCTAAATATTAAGCTTATATTGGTCCATTAGGTGTCCATATTTATTATATGAAGAACAATGTAGATTCACGAGATATCATATAGAAGATTGTATAATGTGGGAGAAGCTATAAAAAATCATGTAGACACTAAAAATAAATTGTGATTTAATTCCTGTAGTTTACTATAAAAAAATTCATTAAAATCATGTCATAGATAAAACTAATCCAAAATTTTGGCATAGTGACCATATCATGCATGATCATTCCCATTAAAAATATTAATAAGTGTCCTGGCTATATATATGATACATCCCAGATTGTTTGTGAGTAACAAAAAAACCACCTTAGGCCTCAAACTTAGATCATGGATTCAGTGATCGATCTTCTAGTTTAAAATAGTTCAAATAGTTAATCCCATTTTTAAAAGATGTGGAAACCCAAATCCAATGATACAAGGACATTGCTCCAAAAAATTTATTTGAGTTCATTCGATGAGAAAATAAAAGAAATAATTTATTTCCTATTAAAATCATTATAAAATCATCAACTCCTCATAAATGATGAATCATGATCCTCAGATCATCATCCATCCCAGAAATACCATTGTTATATAATAAATCATGATCATGAATATGGAATTTTCATTCCTCAATTTGGCCTTCATAAAATTTACAGTTTTATTCTATGTAGGCAATGAGTCCATTATTTGTAAAAAAATTTGGAAAGTCACTATGAGGGTCATAAAAGACTTATTATTTATACACATCAAAATACACCTTCATGAAATATATTATCTTTTCATACTAGTCTCATTGAATGCATATAATTTATATAGTATAAATAAAACATAAATAAAACATGACACACTGACTATGCATATAAAAAATAATTGAAAATAAAAATAATTTAGTAAAAAATAATAGAAAATATATTGAACGGACAAAAACATTATTTTTTAAAAAATTATAATACAAGAAAATAAGAAATTAATAGTTCTATAAATGGAAATTATATATTGAAAAAATGAACCTAGAGTCATACCAGTTAAACCATGATTCAAATTGTGTGGTGGATGACTAGTACACACCTCAAATTACATTTACATAGTTTTCATAATCTATTAAAACAATCGGATTCAGTAATCGGGGTTTTGAGTAGGTCACATTCGATTGCATTGAAATGTCATTTTAATCTGGTAACACGAACTTTTACCCACACTATTCACATAGTGTATTAGTTTACTGTTATCTAAATACCTACAAATCACAAATAAATTATTGATATCATTACTTAATTATCAAACCATTCTGATTATGTTCTATAAATATTTAATGACTAACATATTTTTATATAAGAATTCGATTTAAACTAATAACGGACACTTTGTTTCATACTAGAATCATCGTGTAAATGATTGAGTTTTAGATGTTTTTTACATGTCACCACTGTCTTAAGGATTATTATGTAAATAATTAAATCAATATGAACAAATTTTCATCGATTTGAGCAGGCCATTTGTTGTTTTTAAAAAAATTGACGCCAATTTTTAATAAAAACATGCACTTGGAGTCATACTAGTCACTTTGCGCATTGTATTGAGGACTGACTAATTCCTAAAACACTAAAATGGCATATAGATAATTTTTTAAATTTATAATAACTATCAAATTGAATTTTATATATTATGAGTTATTTAGTTATCATTTTTAATAAAAGATATTTTCTAACTAGAAACATGCACATTAATTCATAAAAATCACATTGTGTGTTAGTTAGATAATGGAATAGATCTTAAACGTACAAATTGACTTAAGAATCAACATAAAAAATTATCAAGAAAATATTTGTGTGTTTCCTTGGTTTTTAGTGAGTTATAGTTTTTAATCAAAAATATCAATTTAAAAATGATAATAAATGATTTGAGTCATACAGTGAATATTGTGAATTAGACTAAGGATTAGATGATTTCTAAACATCATGAATAACAATTTTTTTAACTTTCATAAATTATGAATACAATTTGAATGGATTTTCATAGTTTTGTGTTGGTCAGCTGTCCTTTTTTTGAAAAATTGTTTTCAATATCAAATTATAAGGTGCAAATGGTTTCATTTAGATCACATCGTATGTCATATTGTGGTGAGGCTTGTTTCTACACATCTAAAAATTACATATGGACAATTATACTAATTTATCAAAATAATAATAATTTGTTTTATAGGTTTCGATTATGTCAGGTTCATTTATTCTAAAATTTCATTTTAAAAAGGAAACACACATATTGACTTATACTGATCACCTCATTTATCGGTCTATTATGACACATATTCCCAAATGTCAAAAATAACTTATAAATTTTTTTCCTATTTTATAAATACAATCTATCGAGACTTTTTACATTTTTGGTAAGGGGAACCTCATGAACTAAAATGTATATGTCGACCTGGTAAAAAACAATTTATGAAATATCGGGACCATCATGTACATATTTAGGTGAACGTATTTCTTATATGTCACACCTGATATATAGATAATTTATGAAAAGTGTGAAAATGATTTGAATGTGTTTTATAGGTTTTGAAAATGTCAATTGACCTTTTACTAAAATTAATGTAAATTTTATATAAAAATATCTTATCGGAGTCCAGCGGTCACAACGTGTGTCAAATTGAGGCGATGAAAATTTTTAAATTTCCCAAATGACTTATATATCTTTTTTATAATTTATCTATACAATATTAATCCATTTTATCTTTTTTGATCATGTTATATTTCATAAAAAAACATTTCATTTTTAACTAGAAACAAACTCATTGAATCATAATGAAAACATAGTGATTCAAATTGATGTTATACCAACTAAAAAAATGATAACCGACATATTAATATTTGATATAAATTATCATGAAAATATGATCATGTTTGCTCGGTTTTCAATGTGTGATACTTTTAGAATTATAATGTCGATTTTATAATGATAACAGACACATAGATTCTTATCAGGATCATCGTGTACTAGATTGATGTGAGACTGATACCTACATTTAATGAATTAATAATGGATCGTTGCCCACAAGTAATTAACAATGTGTGAATGTGTTTTCTACTTTTTGAGTACGGAAGTTGTCCTATTTACTAAAATTGAAGTCAATTTTTAATAAAAAGATGGACATGGAGTTATACCAGTCACACCATGAATTTAATTGAGTTTAGGCTAACTTCTCAATATCCCAAATGAATTGTGGATATTTTTCATGAGGTATCAAAACAATCTTATTGTGTTTTCAATTTTTTGAGGTCATTACTTATATTTGTCTACTAAAATAATATTTTTAATTGGAAACACACAATTTGACGCATACCAATCTCATAATTTATCATTTTTTTGTGAGAATGATTCATATACATAATAATAACATATGATTCATTCTACTAAATTTTCATGACAATCCACGTGCATTTATTGATATTTAATTAGTTGCACATATTCAACTAAAATGCCTATTTTAACCATATAATGTACTCTTAGAGTCATAATAGGAACATTGTGTATCATATTTAGATGAGGGTGATTACCACACATCAAAAATGACTTATAGATCATTTTTCTAAATTATCAAAACATTCAGAATATGATTTTTATTTATGATTATATCAATTGTCTTTTTTACTAAAATTAATTTCAATACCAAATAAATAGAATAACATTGAGTAATATTAATCATTCCATGAGTCAAATTGGGGTGAAGAAAATTCATAACAACATCAAAGTGTCTAATAAAATACTATGTTACAATGTTACCATGTTTTAAATTGTCTTTACTATTTTTATTTCCAAAAAATTCATACTAACTCGATGTTCAGTATCGAAAAATGTTTCTCATTATTTATTTCCTAATGAAAATAAGAATCTCATGTTCCCATTATATCATGAGAAGTCACAATAATGGAAACAAACTCTTCATATACTCTTCTGTATTTCATCAATGATAATGGATTAATGTTTATGTCATTGACTCGATGTGAAGTGTTGGATGTAGGTCTATGAATGGCAATGGAATTCATATAAACATTGGTAAGAAAGAAAAATTTTATGTATTTTGGGGCTGGTTGTAGATAGTTGAATGAATATTATTAAATCCCATAATGTTTACGGAAAAAACTAATTATTTATTAGATATTATTGTTATTGAAATTAACATATGAATAGTAGATAATATAATGAATAAATAAATTAAATAATGAATATTATTTTACATTTTCATGATGGTTGTAAGTATTATAGATATATTTATTTTTTCATTAATGTAGTTGAAGTCTCATAGTCAAATCACCCATGAGAATGAGATGTTTTGAAAAAATCACCACTATTCAAGTAAAAGGATCCACTATTCTAAGAAAACAATTTTTATATGACTAATACTATGTGGAATCAAATTAAACATATTTATGAAACAATAAATTAATTATATGGATAATTATTTTTCTATAAAAACATTAGAATTAAAAATATTATTGTGTACTTTCGGGTAAATGAACGAACGTGAAAAATTCCAAAATAAAATTTGTGAAATGTTTTTTAGGGAGACAAATTTTATGTTTTTTTTGCATAAAGGCATGATTGATGGACATACCATCCCAAATCAAGAAAAAGAATACACATGTATAAGAATAAAATTATTATGCTTCTTATACTAAATATTAATAAACAGATATAAATATGAAGAAATAAAATTACTATATTGAAAATAATTTTACTTTGAAAACATAAAAATTAACTTTGTTATTGAACATAGGTAACATTGATGATCATTATAAAAAGACAGTTGTGGAAGGATAAATGGGAGAGATCCTGATGCTCATGATGTTAATCATATAATAGAACATGTGGGGCATTTGAATAGGCTTATACTCTACCTAATCCTTCATTTAGTCAAAATGGTAATGTGATGAACCAACCAATATTAATTTATCATTCTTTATCTTGAAAATATGAGATGGATAAACTAATTTTTGATGAATAATATATTATTACTAATTTTTTTTTGTTTTGAGTCTATTGTTTTATTTTATTAAAGATTAGTTAATGATGATTCATTCAGTGAACAACCCAAGAATATTTGTATGGTGTTGAATGAAAAAACACAGAATCTTTCAAGGCCTAATTTTTATACGCAAAAATCATACTCTTTTCAGGAATATTATTTTTCTCATACTAGGTACGATCTGAGAGAGATTGACAACTATACCATACCATCAGTTTCTGATAGGATTTCTGAGTTTCCTATATATGAGATGGTTTTGGATTCTAATAAATATATTCATGGGACATTTTTGGATGTTGTAGGGAATATTCAATTTTATAAATTGTCATGGTCAACATATCGTACTACTTCTTCTAATCATAATGCTCTAATAGAGCATACTACTCTAAGGATGATATCATCTAGTTGTAATAACGAAGATGGTCAATTCTCACAATTACCTTATTCAAAACCATTTTGGAACATGGACATTGTTCATTCCTATGTGGAGCCTATTAAATGATTTAATAATTTCATCCCATTGAATGGTTTATTGGGGTTGATTACACTGATGAACTTCAAGAATGATGATGTCACTCTTTCTGAAAGAGTATTTTCCATTCATATACCACTTATAGTGTGATATACACTATCTCAATATATTAATAGGACCTTCATAGTGATGATACAATAGGAAGGGAAAGAAAAAATTTGAATGAAGAATAAAAAAGAAAAGTATGAACAACCAGATCGGCCCCAGAAAAGGGTCAGGTCTCCTCACTAATGGATATTTAACATTGGGTATGCCAAGGGATTGCAAAATACCCTATGTTCATGGTCATTATGATTTTAAATTTGACCAATAACCATATTATTCATATCATTGTAGAACCAAAGATTACCTCTGATGATAGGATGTCCTTCAAGTGGTCTGAACATAAATTTTATTTGATTCGTACAACAATAATCATTATGGAGAGGAATAAATTTGGGTGCTAAAACATTATAGTGCTTCCATAATATTTTATATTCAGGATTAGTAGTCAATTATTATTTCATTGGGAATGATTGAAATTAACATTTCAATTAAATTTAACTATGAATTTATTCATTAAATAAATATATGTGATATTTGGATAGGTATAGAAAATTTATCTCGAAATATCGGACAAAGAAGAATTATTCTAAGTGATTTTAATATTTGACATGCCCAATGGTGAATACGTGAGATTACTTCTTGCATGATGGTTGCTCAAGCATTTTATGCCTGTATTAAAAAAATGTGGCCTTGTTGAGGCCCCATTTTTGTAGTTGATTTTACGTGGTGTAGACACACTTTTAGTTTTTGAAATGAATGAAAATTAGATAGATATGTTATTAATGTGGATGAAAGAAATGTGAATATTAATGTATCTATAATTTCCATTCCTATGTATCATATTGATAATAAACATATTCATATGGATATAAAAATATAAAATTTACAATCATCCCCCAATCCTTATAAATTCGATAATCATATCTTATGATACCTATATACCGTGAGATAATCACTGAAGCATCGTAGAATACTTTTAGTGGTATTCCTCTTCATATTCGTTCAACGCAACTAAAAAATTTAATGAGAAGACATAAGGAATGAAGAAAATCATCTTCTTCCAACATTGATAATGATATGAAATATTATGAAAATCATCTACTTCCAAGACAGTGGTATTATTTGAATCAAAAGGCTATTTTTAGGGACGAGATGAATGATCTTTACAAATTCAATGATATAATATCTATTTAGGGAAATTATTATATATGTTAATACAATATCATGTAATTAATGGAGGGTGATAAAATCATTATATCATTTCATTCATTGCATAGTGAAAAGAAGGAATAAAGAGGAGACACAACCCAATAAATTAATGGGTGATGATTTATTTGTGATAATGAATTATATAATGAGGTTATTAAATATTATGAGGATGTATATAATGATAATGGTAATTATAATACCCCAGAAATGGTTTACAATATCACCCCAACAATTAATGTAGTTCAATATAGATCGCATACTATATTATATATTGAGAAGGAAAATAAAGTGTCTCTATTTTATAAAGAGTATTAATTGTGTTTTTGTCCCATATTGTTTCCAAAATAATTTTATTATATTATTTTGTGAAATTATATATATTTTGATATATGATTTTGTTAGATAATATTTTAACCGTGAATAAAGGTCATAATGTTTTAATGTTAATTTCATTTCTCTGATTCAAGAAAATATGAATTATCTAAACATGAATGATTTTAGGCATATATAGATTGGAAAACCTATTGAAATTATAATTAAAAAGATCATGGATTCTATAATGGGAGTTATATCTATGATATTCTTTAACAATAACATGTTTTTCATTTTACCTAGATGTAATATTCATAATTTCTTTATACAACAAATGATTGTGTCAATATTTTGAAAAAATTAATGAAGAATGGAAATATGGATCATAAGATTCACAATTACATTGTTTTTGATATGATAAAGTGGTGTTTCATCTTTGTCACTATAATAATTCTTGGGTTTTACATAGATTGTAGATTGTTTATGAAATTTATCTAAAAAATTTCGAGGCTCTTTGTGATGTTCAAAGTGCCACCATAGAATTTTTTTATCATTCTAGTGTACTAAGATGTGGGGATCCATAATTCATTCTTCTCATTAATATTGATAATGAAATAAAGATTAATTGCCTAAATAATATTGTGATTTGAAAATAATATGATCAAATGATTTTTGGAAAATCTCTCTTTGATCGTTTAAATATTTTGAATACAAATGATATAGTTTTATATGAAAAATTGTTAAATAACTATATCTCACAGTATTGTTACTTTCAAAAGCTATGAGGATGATTTATGTCAGTAGAGTTATTATAATAAAAAATATATGATATGTGGTGAAGGGGTGCCCATTGATAAGTAAAATTGGGTAGCTGGAATTGTTTTTGTAAAGAAAGTGTATGTTCCATTTACATAACATGGGGCACCTATCTTTTGAGGTAGTGTTAAATGATGTCCCATGTAGAATATATAATTTGGATTAATAGTCAATCGAAATTTTGGAAAGTAAAAAAACATGTTTCAAGTAGATAGGGTATGCCTTGTTAATTCTGTAATCACTTATATGGTTGTTAATGCTTTCTCCTTGTGTATATGTCCTATAATACCTCTTATAGAGATGTGGATTTTGATTCATGGAATTCTATTGAATAATTAGATTCATTAAGGGAATCTAATAACAGTTTACTAGAACGATTGTGTTGAACATGTTAATATGGGATGAATGGGAATAAATTATTACAATTGTTTTAATGAAACATATAATAAATTTTTTTCCTAGAATCTTCTTACATACAATGATTCTTCTTTTGAATTTACTGTGGGTAATTTTTTTAATTAACATTATTTTGGATACTCCTTGTATATTCCATCATCGGTCGAGTTATTTATTAAACATGCATATGATATGATCTTTCAATTTTCAAAATGGGTAGTTTCCAAGAACTATTCTCAAAATATTTAGACATATACTTGGGAATCGAGTATTATAGAATACGATGAGGAAATATCTCATAATTTAAAATCACATTAAATTTAATGTTATTTCATATGACCTGTGACCAGATTATCTCAGGCTACAGTATGATAAAAAAATATAAAGATATATATACTAACATTTGGAAGGGAATTTTAATTAGAATATTCATTTCTAGTAATTTCAATATTTGAAAATGAGATGGTGATTTTTTCTTCCATCTTGGTTTTCTAATGATAAATTTCCCTTCATTTCACCTACTATATATTTTCTCATTATTTGTAATTGGAGAAAGACACTTCAACTATAGTGGCTTATGTAACTTGAAGGAATCAACATTGTGATGTTCAACATTATATCCATGAATGCATTCGAGTCCCTATATTATTTGTTTATCATTCTATTACACATGATGATTATGTAGATATGTTCAATGTAAATTTGGTTGTAAACATACCTCCTCCATCTTGGAAAATATTTGGTTTTAAATCATCCTAATTGGATGGAGTGACTAGGTGCTTGTTATATTATTATCTCATATATCCTTTATTATTTACTTAATATGGAGAATTAGTATTTCATGGGATATTTATGATCATTAACTACCATTCCATGATTCAATTAGTGAAATACATAGAGAAGTTATGGATTATTCAATGTGACAAATTGGAAATACAATGAATAAAAATTTTGACCATTTATTCTACGAACTATTGGTGTTTCTAGTAGGATTAAAAAGTTGATGGTTTCTAAATATATCTGGTGGATTCCCCCCATCCCTTAACGGATAATTTCCAATGTAGATGGGGAAACAAAATGTCCACTGGTTCCTTCTAGTTGTGGTGTAATATTTCACACATATATATTCATTGATAAATTATTTTAATATCACATCATTGAGGGATTCCATATCATTGAAACTGATTATTGGTCCATGACAAAAGAGGTCATGTATGGTGTAAATTTTTGTCGGTATGCATTGTGGATTGAGTCAGATTTAGGGGTAAAAGTTTAAATTCATATAAGTCACTCTAAAAAGGATCCATGTAATATATTAAATTTTTGTAATGATTGTATTAGTCTTGGTGAAATTCCTGACATTTTTACACATATATATAGAGAATAAAATAAGGTGGAATATTTCCTTTATATGAGATTAATTTTAGGGGAAAATTACAGCCGTTCCTATGTGGACCTTGGTTTTTTTAATGAATTACCTCAAACAGATTTTCATGGTGAATAGATTGAATAATGAATTCCTAAAAAATAGTGGTCATAAGAAAAGTCCACCATAGAGTAAAAATGAACCAAATGAGATCTGATTGTTGGATGATTATTAGACAAGAACCAAATATTTATATTAAAAATATATGAATTTAAGATGTGTCAAACTGAGGTGTTGTCTTCCAATAATGATTGAAAACCATTTAAATCATTTAAAAACTCTAAAATGTGTTTCTGACAGTAAAAGCAATTTAAAAAATCTCTAATTTGCATACAAACTTATAACATATAGCATGAATAGTATTTTACATGTATGAGAATAAAACAAATCAATATGATATGTGTTGTTCTCAAACTAACAAAATAATGAGTTTCTAGAAAATAATTACAATTAAAAATTGCATCCAATGAGTCAAAAATTACCAAATGAGCTCGGATTTCTATGAAATCATAGGAAAATATCCACATGTATATATTTTTTATAATATAGTAACTAATGATGTGTCAAAATGAGGTGATGTTTTACCTATATAACATCAAATTTTAGATTAATTTGATATACTAAACCCAGTGTTAGATAGTTAAAACCTTATAAAATTATTTATAATTGATGTTAAATCATATGAAAATAGTCATTTAATTATTATTGAAATGTTAAAGTAGATGTCATGTCAATGTGACATTTGATGTGATCATACTCAATAATTAATATGTAGTTAAAAAATCATGGCCTTTAAGAACCTGTGATTTCAGTGAAACCGGAGGGCAATAACCATATATTTATTTTGGAAATATTAAAATATAATGCATTTTAAAATGTAGTATTTTTCCTTGAGATGACCCAAAAAAAATTATTAGTAATTAAAAACACTAATATTTTATTTTGATTGTTAATTACATAAAATAAAATATATAATTGATGTGAAAATTTATTAAATAATATTAATATTAATTTGCGACTACTGCCATTTTATAGTGCATCAATCTGACTTGTGATGTGCTCGAACTGACTAAATAAATAGTTCATAGATAATTAATATTTATAAAACATGTTATACAGTGTAAAAAAACATAATTAGCTCAAATATCTATAAAACCCCATGTCAAAAATGATATATTAATTTTTTATATATAGGAATTGAATGTGGGTGAATCTGAGGTGTCCTAATATCGAGATGATCAGAAATGCATTTTCAGTTATTAAAATCACTAAAACATATTTATTATTGTTATAACCATATAAATATATCTCAAATTTATGTGAAATATTGAAAATACAATATTATTAATATTTTTTAGACGGTGTGTCAATCTATCATGTGATCTTCTTGAATGGACTAAATAAGAAATTATTATAAAAATAGGGTAAAGAGGTATTTTTTCTAATTATGAAATTAAAAAAATTAATATTTAAAAAACATATAATATTATACATAATATAATTTTTAATGTAATTGAAATGTAAATGTAAAAAATCATCAATATCTTTGTGTATTTAGGTGTCATCCAGTCCCACATATTACCTCTCAAATTGTATGCTCATAGAGAGTAGTTTGTTTGAATGGATCTAAATTATACTCGGGTAAAATCCAAGGTGTGATTCTCTAAAATATAAGTATAGATGATATTTTCTTATTTGTAGCTAAAGAAAAAGAACTAGAAATGATCTCCCATCCCCATAATTGTTTTACAAGAAACTAGTATCCAGAAGTATCATGTCATTTAAAATCACTATGTGAATCCCACAATTGCTTATCTTATATGATTTTTGAATCAATTCATGATCTACATAAGGAACAAGGGTCTCAATAAAAACATAGTTCCATAATTGTTGCACCACTACAGAGAACATTGTCTGTGTAATATCTGGAATGCCACCATGTATGATGAGGAATGTCAAGTTGATTGCATTGTAGTGGTACCCAATACAAAAGAAGGATTCATTATCGTTACCTTGTTTGTGGCCATGTAACATGAATATAATCAATTTGGTGGGTTTTTTGTGGTTCCCCAATCCAAATAAGTGTGTGTGGGTAATGTCACGGATGGCACCATGTGGGAAGGGGATAGTGTATTTGGTGGTTGTATAGTTGTATATAGAGTCATCTAAGAAGTGGAATGATGTGAAATGTGAAAATGATAAGGGTCGTCCTCAACTATGTATTTTATATTGAATGTGGCATATGGATGATTGTACAAGTGATGAAGAGCACAATATCTCATTATACATATTCCCCAGCAACTATGTTTCAAACCTCTCATCAATTGATGACCAAAACAAAAACTCATAAAAAATAATTGTATATCCTATCTCAGGTACGATCATATATCAAATTTGATTTATTCAATAACTGTAAAAAAAACTATAACTAATATATAATCAAATCAATAAAAAATAAACAAGATGATTGATAGTATTATTTTACCTTTATAAAATAGAACACCCCATGTGGAGTGATAAATTACATGGTCACTTGCACATACCAGAGCACATAATCAATATGGGAGAGATAGTGAGGATGAATTCAAACATATATGGTGACAAAATAATGCTCACATGAATCATACATAGATATGTTTGGATTGTGTATAATATGCCAATATGTATATTTTTTTCGAATAAATCAAATACTGTGCACCTCTACAACCAAACATAGTCGCCACATAATGGGTTGTCAATATATGGACTCCCTCATCACCCAATAAGGTTGTTCCAATCAGAAATATGGAAATTGACTGTCATAACCACACCATAAAATGCTGAATCTTTATCATAAAAAATGTTTGATCATGTCCCTAAAGATCATCTATATATATCATCAAATTAATATATACAGAGAGAATTAAAATTGATATTCATTAAAAAAATAACACACATTTATATAAATAGATATTTTTCCTACATTGTCAACAGAATGATGATCAAACAACAAACTGTAATATGAAATTGAATTTCCATGGACATATAAATATGTATTTGAGTGGTATTTCATCTAAATGGAAAATAATAAGATTAATAAAATTTATAATAAGCATATGATATTGAAATAATAGTGTGTATTATTCTTTTAATGTACTGGTGAGAAATAATACCCATACATAACACATCAAGTAGTAATTCAAAGAATAACAATGGTCAATGTTTATGGAATCATATACATTCCCACAACTGTAATAATAAGAAACAAATACAAACCCCTTATTCCATAATGCATAATACCCTACAAAAATATATACACATATGTACAAGACTTGTAAAACCCCAATAATACCTCCCAACATAGTCAAATCCTCTAATAAATGGTAGGTACATCATATGAAAATATGATACATAGTGATCCTAAAATAAATCATTCATTAAAAAATATTCTCATACATACAACTTCAATTTCATCTAATTTTCATCAAGATCAATGTAGCCAAAATGGGTGTCTATCCAGGGCATATGAAAATTACCACCATTAAGGGTCCCCAATGTTTCTAGTTATAGTATATCAATATACCTATATAAAATTAAATCATTGTTGTATATAATTATAATAATAAAAACATCCAATTGATAAGAATACCCAATCATATTGGGACATATAGTAATATAATCATCGTCTCCAACTGAGGTGTATTATATTTCTGTATCAGAGGTCTCTAATTCCAAACCAAAGAAGAAATGAGTAAACTATCAATGGGTATATATCGGCACATGATCTACCCATATCACCCATAATGATGAAACTATGAGATGATATGATCTAGTTTTATATCATGGTTGATGTGATGGGCTCTATGGACATTCCACATTTACTCTTCATTAGTATCTCATAAATACTGTGATATGTTTTCAATCATTATAATAATAAGGGATAGATCCCTAGTGGATGGATATAGCATTGTAGATTCAATCAATATAAATTGATAATGAAATGGAAATGACATAAAGCATTTAAATAATATATCTATTGTGTGGAATGAAAATTGAGATAAGGATATCTAGGATTGGATAAACCATTATAAATCGAAAGTAAGAAAATAACAATAATAAACCCATAGTAAAATATAACATGCATGGAGTACTGATGATCATTTAATGATATCATTAAGATATATTATTTGTTACTATGGTTGTCTTCCCACTCCTTCCACTTCATTGTCCCTTACGGTTCTCATATGGAAAATCTATTTTGATTCTCATTCTTGTAAATTTCAGATCACCTTCTCCATGAAAACGTGATGTTTTAAGAACACAAATTGTAATACTAATATGGGTATTTAATATTAATAAATATCTAATTGGGCTCTCATTCCTATTGTACCACATTCAAAACACGTCGAGCCTATACATTAGACGAACACAACTCTCCCATGATAGGTGAAGATGAGAAAATGATACAAGTACATGTGATAAATAAATCATATAAACTTGGAAGAAGCCAAATTAATTGGTGCATATCTCATGCGGAATATGCATCAACTATCTAGAAACTGTTGTCAGTGGATCTTGAACCTCTTCATCATCATCCCAACTTACCATCAAATGAAAACTGTTTACCTGGTATTATGTGGCATGAGTTTTATTATCCAAAATATCCATTCCAAAAAAATGTATAAATGTCCCTACATTAGTTCATTCTCCAAATTACCATATAAGTAAACAATTAATTTGGTTCTTCAATGAAATGTCTGAAAAAAATTACCATGATTGTTAATTTTATATCCCCACTGAAGACCCCATTGATGAATTAATAATTGATTTAATTTGTGGACCCATGTCTCTTTACATGGTTAAAATAATATGAAAATTTATTATTTGTGAAGCAATAAGGTAATTGTATAAATATACAATTTTTCAAGATATTTACTTTATTCGTTGAAGGAATTCCTGTTTATTTTTTAAAACATTGTCCTCGTCAACGACCAAGACTAATAATATTTTTATAAAGCGATAAGATAACAAAGGTATGAAGGTGGGAATTTTATTACAATCCTTTGCAAGGAGATGAAGGAGGTCGTTTGGAAACTCATCAAACCACGTAATGTCTTGGTTGATCCCCTTGTTGTCAAGAGCATCCAAAACTGTATTGTCTTCATGGTAGGCATGAGTGGCAATATATATTATCTCTAAAAGAGAGTTCAGGCAGTTCTTTCATCTTGCAGTAAGAGGCCAAGAGAGGTGGAAACCTCATTTCCAAATGTCATGGACAATGGTGGTGGAGTCTCTTTCGATCCAGATAAGATTCCAACCTGTATTTTTGACAAATTGGATGGCGTGGATGAGAGCCAGCATTTCAGCTTCAAAGGAGGATGTTATCCTACAGTTAAAATAGAAGCAACCATGACATTGACCTATAGAGTCTCTGAAAATATCCCCACAACCCGTAGGGACAGGTTTACCATTGGGAGACCCATCAACATTGATCTTGATCCATCCAGGAATTGGAACATTCCATAAGAATTCGATAAGATGCTTTGGCTCGGGGAAAATTCCATCAATCCGCTGATGCCTAACGATCACAAAGTCACTAATCGTGATGTCGCAATTGGCTTTCCGGATTGAGGCAGCATCTTTGACAAAAAAATAAGGATTCTCGTCTGAACATCAAGAAGACCGTGTGAGTGATTATTGTGAATAGATGCATTTATATCATACCAGATAACATGAAGGAGCTCTGCCATGGCAGAAAGGAAGATTTTTTTGATTTGAGGCGAGATCTTGAGCCCCACACAATTATTTAGTTGCAAAATGATATTGTCAAAAAGTGGCCATATGGAATCAAATATGTCAGCAATAATATTCCACATAGCAAAATCCTTAGCACAAGATAAAAAGATATGGTTGATATCTTCTCAGTGTTGGTGACATAGAAGGTATTTAGAACAGAGGTGAATTCCAAAATATTGAAGACACGTCTCAGTGGGGATAATCTTAGGAACCAGATGAAAAATAAAGTTGTGTATGGAAGTTTTAATCTATGGTTTTTAAAATATATTTATCCTGAAAAAATTAGAATCATAGTCGGAGAAATAGTGTTTAATTTTTTTTAGAATCAAGCATATCGTTGTGCGCCGGTTCCCAAACCAGAAGGTGTTCATCGCTAGAGAATGTGTATCTACCAACCACTTGCATGATGGAGTTAGGTTTCTCTAATTTTCTGGAATTCATAACCACTTTAATAGTGCATTTAATGCTATTAGGAGAAGAATTAGGAGGGTGTATGGAGATAAGAGAGGAGCATGTCCCGTTATCCAAACAAAAAACAGATGGTGGAGTCCAGGCTGACCAACCATCTAGAGTTATTCATGATGCTGGAAAACGAGTTTCTTAGAGAGGGCCAGAGAGAAGATTGAACATAGCTTAAATTCCCATTATTTAATCTTATAAGATATTTATTTCTATGAAACGAAAGGGTTTCATAGGTGTTATTTAGTAGTCACCATGTGAGCCTTTCTTGGAGGGCCTCATTGAACAACATGAGATTTTTAATATCCATGCCACCCTTATCAAGAAGGGTGAAACAGGTGGACCAGGGAATGGTAACATGATTCCATTCAATGATTCTACCAGACCAGACATAATATTTAACAAAAGTATTAATTTTCATGAGATGACCGAGAGGCCAATTTTAGATCATGAGGGAATAAACCAGCTTAGAGTTAATGGTCAATTTCACAAGGCAAATCCTGCCAGCCATGGACAACGATTTCCCCCCTCCATGATGTGATCTGATTGAAGGAATTCATTTTTTCTTGGTTCATATCATATAATGGAATGTATGAAGAATTATAATAAATTACCATTTATATAAAAAATTAATATTTATAAATTTTTTAGAATATGTGATCTAAAGTCATATTTGATGATTTATTTTTTCATGTTGTCTTCATAAAAAATTTTACATACATTTATGCATATAGGAATCAAAAAATATTGATCATATTCATAGGTGTATCCAACCAACACACTCTATATTTACTTCAACATTTATAGATTGATAGAGATTTTAAATAGGGAATATCCCAATCCATAATTGATTGGAATATGGAAGAAATAAATAAACCAACTCTACAAGCCCGGGTTCTCCATCCCTACTATTGAAAATGAATGTTTCATGTTACATCTATTTCCATCAAATTTGGATAATATCTAAATAAATCCACTATAAATATCATATAAAATAAATACATATACTTTTAGGAATGTCTTGTAGTGAGGGAATGGTGTAATTTTGAGAATAACTGATGAAATTAGAAATTTTCATCAGATACATGATTTTTCACCACATGATACACTATTTCGAAATGATAACCAACTGGAAAAATTAAAACCAATACCTCAATTAAATAAGAAAACAGCTACAACTATGTTTCAATATTAATATAATCCATCTTAAAATATTTCGTCTTTAGTGGACATTCCTTATAGTATATGCTTTTATATCCACTCTCACACTCCATGAATACCTTTATTAACATGATACAAATATTATGAGTAACATTAATCACACAAATAATAGCATATTATATGAATTTTGAGACAACATGCCTATGATCTTGAGTCATCCATGGATTTATAGAAGTGTATGGTCTTAGAATATTTTGTAATTTTCATACAAGTGGAATATCATTCAATGTTATATTGCAATAACATCATGAATGTGTCACCAAACAATTATCATTTTATAGAAAATTCCAATATCATAAGAATAAACTGGAAGATAACTGTAATGATCTTTTACATGGTAATGTATTTAATTTATTTAATTCCTATGTTTATAAAATCATCCTCCAATAAAAAATTAATCATAAATCCTCCCTGCATTTCGTTGTTGGAAAATACCTGTAAACTCGATTATTGGTGTCAGTAAATGAAAAAACATCTCAAGAACCAGCAGTGTAATATCATGTAATTTTTTCAGCGAACATGCATAATGAATTTGATGTTCATTTTCTACCATAATCTCATAATCTCTTTCACACAATTCCTAAACAAACAAAATATCTTCATAATAACCATTAATCACAACCATACATGGATCAACTACAAAAACATATGTTTTTGGAAAAACTAAAGGTAATTGAATATGAAATAATTTACATACTCGGTATGTATTTTTTTTACTTATTGCACAATTAACACAGATCATAGAGGTAAACTTATACACATCAATAAATCAATTATCCTGAGGTTTTTTTTTTGATTTGGCTTGTATCATCAATTTTACTACCATTGACATGCATTCCAGGGAACTAAGCCTTTAATTATCATTATATGTATCATATGAAGGCATTAAATATTTAATATTCTACAAATTATGACTAATTTAATATATATTTTCTAAATATTGATGAAATATCTAAATGAAAGGTGATATACACTGATTCCCGATGAGATTTAACTGATCATGAATTTTACTATTAATTGTTTTCATCATTTCACATTCATTATGATTTACTTATCTTTCAGGACCACGAATATATGATATCCCATTATCATCCTATACTATTTATCAAATATGATATACAAACCCACACATGTTTTTTACCATGTTTTTCAAGCAATTAATTGAATAAGATTACATATTAAATATATACACATGCAGTTCATAAAATAAATTTGAAACCACCAGATTATATTAATTACTATTTCCATTATAAATATTATTACCATTATATAAAATAGGAAACTGATAGATATGATGGGCTATAATAATGAAGGTTAGAAATATATATTAATATGTTAAATACTAAGTAATAACATTATATTTGCAATATAATATTATATTAATGTATATACCTAATACTATCTTAAGAAATGCTTCAATATAATAATATACATACTATGTAAATCAAGATAATAAAATATTATCTTGTAATAAAAATATTAATTAATATGATGTTTTTAAAAGATTAAACATATAAACTATAAATTTATAATTAATTAACAAATAATATTTTTTTTAAATAATATATATATTTTTTAATTTTGATAAAATGATATATTAATAATATATTTTTCCATTATTGTAATAATATATTACTACATATTACTATATTTAATACAATTAAATATGTAATAAATAATTATACAATACACGTTAATAATTTATTAATTACAATATCACTAATTGATTTACTAATATGTTTTATAAAATTATATAATATATATTTATAGACAAATAATAGAATTAAATATCATGTATGAAAATATCTATTTAAATAAAATAACATAAAAAATTACAATCAAAACTAGAAAAAATATTCATTATTCAACCATAAAGATAATAAAAAACCAATTTTCACAAATATGAACCCTAAAATACAAAAATAAAATATGAAATTTATGAAATTATTATACAATATTAAACTACCAAAAATAAATTCTCAAATAAATAGAATAACTAATATCAATATTGAAATAAAGATAAAATTTACAAAATGAAACTATCGTTAAATATATACATGACATTTCTTGAAAAAAATTGAAAACCACCTAATTTTGTATATCATTATTTATATTATAATTCAACAAGTCAGTAGATAATGAAGAAATATAACAATGAAGATGGAAATTTGTGACGCATCACAAAACATTATATTAATATGTTATATTGAAAGTAAAAATATTTTATTTTCTATTTTATATTAAATTTATATATGTAGGAATGTTTATTATATTATGAGAATATAAATACTTACAATATACAACATAATAATGATCAAATAGAACATAATAAAAAAATTACTACTATATATTAAAATTAAATATTAATCCTAACATTTATTAGAAATAAAATTGATAAATAAGTATCAAATTAAATTACATGATTTAATGCTTTTATAAAATGAAACTAATTAAAAAATAGTCATTATAGACAAATTAACATATTAACATACAATTAACATACTATTTTTTTCGAATAGTTATCTTGATAAATTACAATGCAATAAATATATTAATAAAAAATCACCATTTAATTTTTTAATATACGTTATATAATAAAATAATATATATATATATACATATTGATATATATATCTATATAAAGAATCAACACATATGAAATTATATAGAATAATAAATATAAAAAATAAATTCTAAAACACTAATAATCATTGAACCATAATAATTTATATAAAAAAATTTCACAAATATGAACTATAAATAAATATAAAAAAAGATGTCTATCAAATATTATTCAATATTAATATAAATAATATATAACGTCAAATAAATTTTAAAAAAACTGAAATAATTATTAGTTAAAATATTATTTAATTAATGTAATCTAATCATTAAATTAAATTGGAATAAAATGTTGTGGGAGGTGACATAAATTGGTTTAAAAAATGTAGAATTACTGATGGGGGTTTGCAAATGGAGATAAATGAATAAAAAATTCAGGAGGTTTTGTGACGGGGATAACATGGAGCCAGATGATATCATGAAATAAGAAGATATTCACACCAATAACCTTAGTGGAATGTGGTGTCGTTCATGATTGAGAGTTGTATGAACATCCCCTTCTTCAAGGGTTCCATAAAATGGACTTAAAAACAATATCATTTATTTATACGTAAATGGGATCCAGATTCATAGATAGAGAATGAGGAATCTGATTTACCAATAGAAGAAAAAAGGATTATTTCATAGAATAGAAGATGATGATATGGAAAGAGTAGATCAAAGAATCAATTTGGGTTTTATGGATGAGTTAATGTAGTTTTTTAATCAAGGACCCTATTCGTCTGATTTTCAAGAAAGGAACAATTTCGTAATGAAAATTATATTGAGTTATTTCAATGATGGAAATTTTTGATAAATTCCCCCTTTGAATTATTTATGAAGTGTGAAATTTTTAAAATGGTAACATCAAATATTTTATTCATTGAGAGATTCATTCCAAATATTTATATTGGAAATGAAATTTCAAAGTAGGTTATTAAAGAGAATGTGATTTAAATCATCCATTGACAAAGAATACACACATAGATAATGAATTCAGTTAACTTATACACCATTTAAGGAATATATTTTTCTATTATTATCATATATGGAAGGAATTAAATTTTTTATATATGATAGTAAATAAAAAATCCACTAAATTATTTCCATTAATTGTGCCACATATCCCACAACCCAACTGAAACAAATAGGATCATAACCATAGGTAAGACATTGAAAAATAAATGAAATAAAAGACCATAGAATAAAAAAATGGGAAAACGTATACAAAAACCCCCATCAAAAATGGTAAAATATTGTAAGTAATAGAGGACATGTTATTTACGTATACGGTTCAAACCGTTTATTCCCACTCCATAATATGTACGCCACCCACATCAATTTTATTACACAATGAAAAAATTGTATCATCAAATAGGAAATTTTGGAATATGAATCTATCATATAGATTAAATAATAGGTGTAACTAACCATTCCAGAGTTAAAAAACAACAACAAATAATAACAAAGGAACAAGTGAAACCGTCAAAAGGAACACAAGAAACCTAGTATGAAATACTTTCAATGGATATATTCAAATTTAAAATCTCACATCAATAATTACGTTAGGCAATTCATCCACCAAAAGAATATGAAATTACATGTGTTCTTTACTGGGTTTGTACTCCCAGAACTAGCCGCTTATGGTGCTTTAAATTAGATCTACCAACCAACTCTCCCATTACGGATCATTACCATCCCCTTTTCTGAACATCTATCTAAAATTAAAATTATATAAGATTCTAATTTGTCTCTCTTGGAACATGTGCGGACCTCTAGTACTTAAAATAGAATAATAAATCCCCTATAAAACATTAAATTCCATTAATATATGTGTTTGGTAAATGAGGTATGGAAATAATTCATTCAAAAATACAAAATGGAAAAATTTTCTAAAGGGTATTAACATGTTTTTCCATGTAATGGTCACCATGATGTGTTACCTAAATGTCTTAATCAACAATGTATGTGTAAAATGATGCTATATAGGGATTACTCCTTATTGTATAGGGATCAATACACTCTATGTAAGGGTTTGTGAACTGAATCCATTACTAGATAAGGGTATCGATATTCTAGCATAATAGTATAAATCGAGAACTGCACTCAAATAAGGTTAAATATTTTGATTGTTGAATTTAATCTTCTTCGACCCACTAATACATTAGGAAAATCCTGGGTCTATATAAATGTGTTAATTTCACAACCCACATTAATTTAGGGTAATCTCACTACTATGTATGAGTATCCTAGTTCACATGTAAAGGAAACCCAACATCACCAAACATAAATAAACATAATAATCCATTACATAAGTGTTATACATAAAAAAATCAACGTAAGGGTAATAACCAACTCACAAAAGGGAATGGGATACCACATGTAAGGTTAAACACAACACATGTAAATGTAACCTACCCTCATGATATGGAAAAACAAATGTTTTTTAATGGTAATCAAAATAAGCCAAAATAATTAATATTTAATTATATTGAAAATATATCAAATGTAAAGTGTATATTATCATGTAATAGATTATTGGATATTGAATAAATAAATTAATAACATAACAAATGTTTCACATCAAACTATTACCTCATAGAATTCATTGGTTGGAATCCCATCAATGCCTGGTGCTTGTTTTTAATTTTCAACTGAATCAAAATTCTCTTCATAAAATTCATCAGACCCCGAATTGGCGTATAAAAAATTCCTTAAAAAAATTAATGAAACCCCTATTGTATATGATTCGTATGCATGTTCAATAGAAATCACAATTGTAATTCTTTAGGAGGAAAATGTTTCACAACTTTCACAACTAAATCCAAAACACATTCAACATTATTGCTCGACTTGTATTCAAAACTAGCACATTGGAAATCACCCCCAACACCCACCATACTATGATCTTTTGAGAATTTATCATCTATTGGTTTCTAATGTTGAATAATAAATCTATTATCCCCCTTTTGATACATTTCATGCATTACAAGGCTTGAACTCAGATCAATTATAACCCCTTTTAGATGTTCTTTACAAGATCAAGTATTTTTCCTCCAACTATGTACAATTAACATAATAATGAGAAGCCTCACACTATATACCCATTTTAGAATTGATATCTATTTTGGATATGGTGTATTACCCCCAAAAAATTTTACAATGATTATATATGTGTATGAAGTATATAATATTAATAAAACATCTCATTTTATATAGTTTATGGTTCTGCATGATTATAATGTAATAATGTCCAATATTATACATGATATTAGTAAGGTGACAACATATCCCAACAATTATAAGAACCATGAAGTGATATTAAAATATTCTTAAATAGTGTTATACAGTAAGATATTGTACTATAATTGGAATCCTGGTACATAGAATATAATATGTGATTACTCCTTATAGGGTGATGTTTCATCTAATGAAGTTCAAAATTTTTAATCTACGAGATGGGATATTATGAGAACAGTCCAACCAATAAAATTTATATTTTTTTCATCATTAGATATTCTAATCTATTATCATGTGTAATGGACATTATATATTTATATTATCATTAATGCATCCCATAAATAAAGAATGTATATTTTCTAATTACAGTCATTATGGAATATATTTATTGTGATGTAAGGTACGTTTTGTTGTCTTAATTGAAAAATCATTAATGTATATGTCAAGTAAGGATTGGTACCTTCCATATATATATAAGGACATATTTTAACCCCTTGGTTCGAATAAATCATTATCCCAATGAAATAAACATTCAATTTTCATTAATGACATTATGGTTGGTGATTTTTTGTTCCATATGATTAATTAGTATGGTGAAAACAAGACAATTCAACTGCAGGTGGTGGAATAATTGTTATTACATTATAAATAATGAGATCAATGTTAATTGTGGTTCTTTTTAATGTGTTGGATAAATTTTGATACATGTGATGGAATAATGAATAGTATATGAGTGAACATTATAACTATTTATTTTAATTTTACAAACATCACATTACTTGAAAATGCAGTTTTACTTCTATTAATGTGTTATTTATAATACCTATAAAATTTTACTATGAGGTCATGCATGATAGTTATATTTGAAATACATGAATCAATATTTCAATTACTATTTCCCCTAATTTACTATTGATTTTAAAAATTAATATAGTGATATTGTATGATTAAATGATGGGATATGTAAAGAATTTTGTATGGCTACAATAAAATAATGGAAATAATTTATATGGAAATAATCATTGGGAGATTAAATATCAATATTTCCTCAACCCTAACCCTTCACACATAGGCACTCAAACCTATTGAATTGTATATATTGGAAGGAGTTTAAAATAATAAAACCTATTTTCATTATTATATTTATCATTACAAAATTTATGTATATATATAGATTCATTTATACTTATAATTTTCTATATTTTTTTAAAAACATAGTAATGATAATCCATTAAATATATTCTATTACTTCATTCAATTGTCAAATATAATAATACAAGAGTTGGAGAATTAATAATAGTTATATTGGAATAGTTAATAACATTACCATCATGGTAGAAAATGTTACACGAAAATATATGTATCATAATAATTTCTAAATTATATTTTAAATGCAATTTTTTATTTTTAACTTATTTGTGTCTATATAATATTAAATATTTATTTGTCTAATAAAATTTTGAATATGAATATCATTTTTTATTATTAATTATAATTATATATATATATATATACAATTTTCAAAATTTACAATTTATGAAATAATATCAACTACATATTATTTCATTAAAATAAATTTGTTGAATAAAAAAATATTTTCAATGATTTAATCTACATTTATTATAAAAAATAATTTATATTTTGGTATATGAGACTTTTATTAATAAATTATTGTTCCCCCAAATATAATAGATTTTTTCATAGCCTCAACGTGGATTCCTATATCAACTATCTCCACATATATAATGCTCACACATGTGCCCACATCATTAATTTACGTTAACCGGTATTCAAATTTGTGTTTAATCATGAATTTATTGTCTACATTAAATAGATACCATATTTCATCTTCTTCAATGAATTTTTTATAATTATGTGTTAACATATGTTTTTAATTTGGTTTTATATTCATTAATGTTTCTTATGTGTCTTTTTTTAAGTTATTCATCCACCTCAAATGAGTTTTTAATAATATTTCCATTTCACTTATGTCATGCTTCAATTTTCAACATATTAAAAAACATGACATTGTCATTGAAATATTTATATAAACAGTTTCTGTCGTTTTGTGAAATATCTTTATATATTTTCAATATTAATTTTTTTTGTGCTTTTAAAATATATTCGATAAAACATGTTTCTGTGCTTTCAACACAGAGTTTTTTTATGTAGATTTACCTACATTGGATTTTATGTATCTATTAACAAGATCTAGATCATTATTGGGTTTTTTTCTATATAACATATATTATTTGACTTGTTTATCGTTTATATTAATTTTCATAATAATGTTATATAATATTAATTTACTTATATTTAAATTAAAATATATAATGTTATTTTTAATAATTAAATTTATATATAAATATATATATTTTTATTTGTGAATCATTTAGTTTTTTTTACTATGTTGGTTGAATCATTAAAGAATTTTTTTATTGGAAATACATTGAAAATAAAAAAATGAAATCATGAAAATTAGAAAAAGAGATTTATATAGTCATAATCTATATTTATTCAACCAAATTCATATATTATATAAAATAGAAATATAATGAAAAAAATATATTAATAACTCTTAAATAAAATATTATGTTATAATATAAAAATAAATAAATAGAGAAGAATAAATTATAAAAATATATAATGCCTTTATGAATATATACATATATAATAATTTTTTTACAAAATTCAGAATACAAATATCAAAGTGTTAAGGATATTAGGTAAAAAAATGATATATTTTTTATATATATAAACATAGCTCAGGTTTCAAACAAAAAACATTATAGAGAGAAGATGGTTTGGTAGTGCTGGTTATGTCCGAAGGAAACCTAATTGTCCCAGAAAATTGATTTATCAAAGGCCATTATACCATCATTATATTACATATCATGTGATGTCGCTCAGTATCCATAGATGGATCCTCTAATATTCTTCTATTATGTCTTCCCTTGTGGGATACCTGGCCACCATTTCCATCACCTACAATAGTGCCACATCCACTCAAAGATGTCCTTATTAGTGATAATTTTTATTAATAATTGTTAAAAAAATAATTAATATAAAAATTTCATTAAATATATGATTAAAAATCTAATTAATTATTGAAAAATAATTATTAATAATTTTAAAAATTAAATAAATGTGATGAAAATAACATTAATTTAAACTGATATTCATAAATAATTAGTAATAATTATTAATCTAATAAAATTTAGTTATATTATTATTACTTCCTTTAATAATAATAGTAAAAACATACTGGGAATGTATAGGAACCATCTGTACTCATTCATTATTATTTTTAGAAAACTTAAATACAATAAGAAAATAAAAACATTTGGAACATAGGACGCCACCCAAACATAAATGTGGCAAGATCAATATCACCGAAAAAAAAATTATAAATTCCCCAAAATTAAAATCCCAATCACTAACTTGAATATTTTCAATTCCACACTTTATTATGATGGTTCTAGAAAAAAATTATGCCCCGCATATGCATTCACCATCTGATATATTCTTGTTATAACCTGCATCACACAGTCTTTACAAACCAACATCTCAAGGTCTTCGTAAACCCGGGGTCACTGCATTCCCATTGTTGCAGACTAAAATATTTTTTAATTATCTCCACAATCAATAGGTCTCGGCCATCCTCCCCAAGGAATCTCATCCCACAGAACATCACCATGCTTGTTATTGTCAAAATACACAATGAAAAATATACTCTTATACCCCTATTATCACACTCATTCCAACGATCTGCTAGATCTTTGCTTGAAAAATAATATGATGAACTATAATGGAGAAGATAACATCCCCAACAAGATAAAAAAATCAAAAATTGATCCCAACATGCATCATTGTCAAATTCTTAAAAAATATCACCACTGAATATTACCATAGATTTGTGGTCTCTAGAACCCGTCAGCCTCCATTACTAAATTACATCACTTTATGGCCTCCATCAACCCATTCATGATCCTCTTTACTTGTTATCACCCAGAAACCTCTAGTTAAAAAAATCATCACTGATTCGTGTTCTTTGATACTCTTCTTCCCATTCCATCCAAGAATTTTTCCCTCGACTCTTCTGTGGAACATGTTTTATTATGCCAAGAATGTCATCGCTACTATCGACGACCCTCAATCCATAATCACACATTATATCTAAAACCAGATCGGTGAGGAATTCATCTCATTCCACTAGAAACCCACAACTAAATATTTTACGAGTAAAAGATTTGTAAGATGAAAACATTTGAAAATGGCAAACAATCTCATTATCTTCACATTGTGTGATCGATGTCCGGATATGGGCGCAAACATTTATTGTGAGAGACTCTCCATTCATGAAAAATGAAGCTCTCCATTCTTCGATAATAATAATAAAATATTTATCACTTCCTTGTTTTAAATTATATTCTATTTATTATATTTATGTCTAATAATAATATTATGAATAATAACTATGATGATGAAAATAAATTTTTTATTAATAATTATTTACAGTATTAGTTATATTCTTAGAATGTATTAGTATACAAAAAATAATTTTATTAAATAACAAATTTTTATTAATTATTTATTTAATAATTATTAAAATACGAATGATATTATTATTATTATTATTATAATTGATTATTAATTTTATAACAAATTTAGTATATAAAAAAATATTATTAATTAAATATTATATTTTAAATATTTAATTAATATTTATTTTTTTCATGTTATTAATTACATTACTAGTTATTTTAATAACTATATTATGTACAAAATTGATAATATGTATTAGATTAATTATTTTATATATTCAATAATAATATTGGTATTTATTTATAGTTTAATTCATATTATTAAATAATAATAACAAAATTGATAATCCATCATAATAATGTAATTCATAATATAATAACCAAATGGATCAATCAGGGATTTCGCAACAAAATCCTTTACTCCTAATTTATTAATAGAAAAAGAAATCTATAATGAGGAGAGCAGGTCTACTAATTCATAATCATCCCAGACCAAAAACAGGAAGTAACTTGTTTCAATTCCCACCGGTGACCCAATTCAAAGGATATTTTCATTTTCCCATTGGATATCAACCCTTCCAACATGTCTTGGTGTATTGTGGGCACAAAATCCTCATCATGTGATTATTTATTTGATTCATCCATAGTGGGAGAAATCATGAACATCAAAGAGATATACAGATATTCTCTCTCTTAGTATGATTGAAATCAATACTCTAAATTAATTTAAAGTGTGTTCATTGAATCCAAACACTTCTAGTTCCATATTGTAGTAGATGGATTAACGTAGAAAGGAAATCTGATCTACCTCCAAATTACCAATGTCTTTAATAGGCCTTTCGGATTCAATATCATTATGTGGAATGATATGAAAATTCTTGTTTCATGAAGTGACACATTATTCATTCTATGCCCTACCAAAAATGTCAAATTCATTTCTCAGAAGAATAGAAAAAATAGATGGGTTACTCCGATCTAGATTCTTATTTCCAACTAAGAGACTTCTATATATAAATTCCATGATCTGTGGATATTCCTATATAAGAGATGTGTATAACAATTCAGGTGTAGACACAGATGCCCTGGATTTATTGGGGGACAAGGGGGAAGTGCTCTTCATTCACCAATATTTTCTAATCATTAAGAATCAAAAAATATTATACACATGTACATGACCAATATATTCCTATGTTAATTGATCAATAACACCCAAGTACCTTTTATTTATTTATATTCCATGAAAAATGTCAGTATATTGATCATTGATCGTAACTACAAGCTTAACAATGAAATTCCCAACTCCCTCCTGCATGTATGCTAGTTGTTCAGTAGCAAATATGATTATATAGGTTTGTGCACTTTATTTTATCATATACTATCCTAAATAGTATTGAATTTCCTTTATTTAATAAATTGGGATTAAAATAAGATTTTTACAAGACCATCAAAATAAAATCCATCTCTTACAAGGAAACTATCAAATGTTTCAACATATTTAGGAATTTATTATGTAATTAAACCCCATACAAATTCACCCACACCAATCATGTGAATGTCATCACCCAAAAGTAAAAAATGTTTATATGGTCCACCCCTGCATACCTGTTAAAATAAGAACCATAATCCCATAAAATGTCAAATAAAAAAAACAAGATCTAACAACATGAAAAGTTTTAGGTTCCACTAAATCTTTGGAATCAGTATTGAGAATAATTTTCCCATGTTGATGGAATTATTCCCCACCAATATATCCACATTATCCTACATATTGAGATTATATTGGTCCATTGGGTGTCCAGATTTATTATATGATGAACATTGTAGATTCATGATACATCATAATGAAGAGTGTCCAATGTGGGAGTAGATACCAAAAAATCATGTAAACACTAAAAATAAATTGAGAGTTAAATCTTGATGTTAAATATAATAAAAAATAGTTTCAATAACATCAAGGAATAGATAAATCTCCCAAAAAATTATATCATAGTAAACATATCTTGAATTCCTAGTATGTTTAGAAATATTAATAGGTGTCCGGAATATATTGGAAACATCCCATAGTATTTTTGAGTACCAAATAAACTTCTCATGCCCCTAACCCAGATCCTAGCTTTAGTGATTGATCATTTCGAAACAAATAGATCATATTGTTGATCCCATTCATGAATGATGTGGAATCCAGGATTAGGTGATACAAGGTCGTAGTTTTTGGAATATTACATGAACTCATTCAAATGAAAAATATTTGAATGAATTCCTCACCTATTGAAATCATTATAAAATCATTATATTCCAATCAATGATGAATCTGGATCCTCAGATCATATATTTTCCTGGAACTACCATTCCTAGATAATGAAGGATGAGCATGGAGAGTGAATTTTTATTCTTCAATACAATCATCAAGAAATTTATGGTTCACCTATACATATGCAATAGATCCAGAGTTTGTAATAATTTTTGCAAATAGCTATGAGGATAATTAAAAATCATATTATTTATACCCAATCTAATTCGAATACATGAAATAGATGAATGTTTATTTCATGTAACATTGAATGTCTATAGATTATATATTATAAATATAACTCACATGAAACATGAAACACTAACTAAATATACAAAAAATTTGGAAATAAAAATACATTATCAAAAAAATGAAAATTTTATAAGTGGACCAAAATATTATTTTTTCAAAACAAACACTACTATAATATATCCCTTTAATAGTGCTAAATATGACCTTAATTTGTGCTAAAGAAGAGATGACTGAAGAGTTTTATCATCACTAAAGAGTGCTTATGAAGGGGTCTATTATCAAATGTATAACAAGAACTGATAAATGGGACATTATCAATTCATTTGTAATTAATGAGAAAATAGAACATTTATATGTTTTTTAGAAGCTCTGATAAAGGCTACCATTACTAGAGCATAAAATATAACTGATAATGGACACATTTATCAGATATTATACCATAACTGATAAAGGATCCCTTTATTAGTGCTTTTAAAAGTGTTAAAAATTAACCATTTATCAACACTTCTACAGTCGATGACAAAGTTCCATGCTATAGTGTGTTGTAACAACATAATTCATCACCAAAAAAAAAATAAAATTAGAAAATATAAGAACAAATTCTATAATTTAAATGAAATAAAATTTTCAACACAAAAAAAACATTGTATTTTTAATGTTTATTATAATGGTTAATACCATTACATTAGTTCAAATTATTAGATTCATTAAAAACACCATTTTTTCATTGTATTTGGGTCATTATACATTCCATAGAAAAAAAACTCTTGTCAAAGTAAACCATTTATATCATATTAATAATATAAATAAATAAATAAATATATTTATTAATTTTAAACTAATAATTGAGTAAAACATGTAACACAATTTATCAAATTGAGTATCCTTTGAGTCTCGCACATCACACTATTTCTTTTTCTTCGTCAACTATTACCTCTTTCAAATTTAACTAAATAATTATAACACAAAAATGATAAGTAATGTATTTATGTAATATTATATAAATGGATGTGAAATCAATCTAGGCTCATTTTTCTCAGTATTGGCTATGTAATGCATGTTATAAAATAAAATGGAAATTATATAATGAAAAGACGCACCAACTGTCATACTAGTGACACCATACATTTTATTTCGGTGTGGATGATTCATACATATATCATATGAAATTTGTATATTTATCCTAATATATCAAAATAATCTGAATGAATTTTCTTGGTCTTGAGTACGTCACATTCATTTGTGTTGAAATGTTATTTTTTTGCGGAAACACGTACATTGATACACACCGATAACATAGTGTAACATTTTGATTTGTTACCAATACATAAAAAAAAACGATTTATGAATCACATTATTAAATTATCAAAACAATACCACAATGTTTTCTAAATATTTACTGACAGACATATTTTGAACAAAAATATTTAATTAAATTGATAAAAGATTCTTTGAATCGTATTTTCATCATCATGTACTAGATTGAGTTTTAGATGTTTATTACACGTCATAAATCACTTAGGGAATTTCCCCTAAATTATAAAATTAATCATAACACATTTTAATTGTTTTGAGTAGGCCATTTTTCATTTTTATCAAAATTGATATCAATTTAAAAAAAAAACAGGCATTGAGAGTTATATTATTCACATTGTGCATTGGATTGAGGTTATGCTAATTCCTAAAACTCTAAAATGATGTATGGATAATATTTTTAATATAGAGACAATATGATTGTTTTTCACTGTTTTGAGTATGAAACTTATACTATATAATAAAATATAATTTTAAACTGAAAACATGCACTTTGACTCATTATACTCACATCGCCTATTTGTCAGACAATGTTGTAATTCCTAAATGTTAAAATTATCTTATGAATCAATTTATAATATTACTACAAAAATATGAGTGTCATTCCTTGGATTTCAGTTAGTTACATTATTTAATCAATAAAATTGATTTATTACTGATAATAAATAATCTTAGTCATACTATGAATGTCATGTATAAGAATTAGGTTGGAATGATTTCTAATCATCACAAATGTCATGTGTATCATTTCTATAAATTTTCAATACAATTTTAATTTTTTTTCATATTTTTTTCCTAGGTCAATTGTCCTCTTTAAATTTTTTTTGTCAATTTTGAATAAAAACCCCCACATTGAGTAATTCAAGTCACATTTTAAGTCATATTGAGGTGAGGCTCATTTCCTAATATCTCAATTGACATATTGATAATTATCCTAATGTATCAAAACAATAATTAATTTTTTCTTGGATATGATTATGTCATTTTATTTAAAGCTAAAATGTAATTTTAAATATGAAATACACACATTGACACATACCGATCACATTGATTATCGGTTTGTTTTGAGACAGATTCCCATATGTAAAAAATGACTTATGAATTGATTTCTTAAATAATCAAGACAATCTATATAGAGATGATCTATTTTTGGTATGTGAAACATCATGATCTAAAATCTATATTTTAAATTAATAACTAACACATTGATTCATATAGGGAAAAATATGTATCATATTGAGGTGAAACTGTTTATTACACATCACAATTGACATATAGATAATTTACAAAAAGTGACAAAATGACTTGAATGTGTTTTTTTGAATAGTCAAATTGACCTTTTTAATAAAATTGATGTCAATTTTATAAACAAATTTGAGATCAGAGTCATAGAAATCACACCGTGTGTTTGGATGAAGTGAAGAATATTTCTAAATGTCACAAATGACTTATGGATCTTTTTCCCCATTATTCAAAATAATATGATTGTTCTTATATCATTTTTTGTATGTAACAATTATTTTTTCTAATATTCCATTTTAAAATAAAAACACACACATTGAAACATAATGATCCCATAGTTTTTTTGATTGATCTTCGACCAATTAAAGTACATTAAAAATGTTTTATTAATAATTGTTATAAATTAACAAGAATATCATACCATGTTTTTTCAGTTTTTTGTGAGTGACACATTATAGATTTAAAAAGTCGATTTTAAACTAATAAGAGACATGTTCTTCCATATTGAGATCATCATGTATTAGATTGAGGTGAGACTGATAACTACTATTCAATAATTAATTATCAATCATTACCCTAATGTATTAACCCAATATGAATGTGTTCACTCTATTTTGAGTAGGGTAGTAGTCCTTTTTTTAAAATTTAAGTTAATTTTATATTAAAAGATGTGCATCTATTCATACCAGTCAGATCATGCATCAAGATAAGGTTAGGATAAATCATACATATCTCAACTGAATTATGGATCTTTTTTATGAAATATCAAATCAATCCATTTTTTCTTTTTTAGGAAATTACTTGTCTTTTTTACTAAAATATAAATTTTAATTGTATAATCACACCTCGAACCATACCAATCACATCATGTATCAGTTTTATGTGAGAAAAATTCATAAATATAAAAAATAACATATTAATCATTCTGCAAAAATATCATGAGAATCCATGTGCATTTAATGATTTTCAATGAGTTTCACTTTTTCAACACAAATGCATATTTTGACCTTATAACGGTCTATTCATGTCATATAAAGATCATCATGTTTTTTATTGGGAGTAGGGTGATTCCTACAAATCACAAATGACAGATGGATCATTTTCATAATGTATCAAAACATTCAGAATATGATTTCATTGTTTTGAGTATATATTTTTTCTTTTTTACTGAAATTATTGTCAATTGTAAATAAAAAGAACCACATTTAGTAATATCATTTTAATTGTGAGTCATATTGAGGGGAAGAACGTTATATCTAACTCAATGTCTCAATGAAAATACCAAGTGACAATGTTACCATGATTTTCATTTCCAAAAAATATTGAATTAATGAAAATTATTATTGACATGATGTTCATTATTGAAAAAAATTTCTCATTGTAGAAATATTAAAGCAAATAGGAATATCATGTTCCCATTTTATCATGAGAATTCAATATAATGAGAACATGATCTTACAATACTCCTATATATTCCATCAATTCCAATGTTCGAGGTTACTAACATTGACACAATGCGATGTGTTAGATGTTCCACACAGAAAGGAAATAGAAATCATGGAAACATTGGACAAAAAAATTTATGTATATTGAGGATTATTTTTAATAGTTGAATGCATAATATGAATTCAAAAAAGACTAGTTAAAAACAGTAATTATGGTTTAGAAATAATTCTATGGAAATTAACATATGAATATTATTTAGAATAATAAAAAATTAAATACATATTTAATAGTAATTTACATTTTTAGGATGGTAGTATGTATTCATGACACATTTATTTTTTCATTGACAAAGTTGTATTCTCTTAGTCCAATATCTCATGATAATTAGATGTTTTGAAAAAACAACCCCTACTAAATTAAATAAACCCAAATATAAAAGAAAAACATTATTATATGTGATATATAAACAAGAAAAAATTTAAACATAAATATTAAACAATAAATAAATTCTATGTACAATGATTTTCAAATGAAAAACATCAGGATTACCTATATTATTGTGTAGTTAAGGGAACATGAAGGAATGTGATAATTTCCCACACTGTATGTGTAAAATGGTTTCAAGTGAGAAGAGTTCTATGGATTGTTTTGTGCGTAATGGCATGATTGATGGACAAACCAACCCAAATCATACAAATAAATACACATGTACATGAAAATAATTCTTATGTGACAAATAATAAATAGAAATTAACTAATAATAATATGAAAATATAAATTTACTATATTGAAAAATATTTTACTTTGATAAAATCAAAATTTACTATATGATTGAGCATAGGTATCATTGATTCACATTCTAAAAAGTTAGTAGGAAAAGAATAAATAGTAGATCTATTGATTCTTACGCTCCCAATCCTAGATATTTTTTTTGCCCTATATAATTGTCCCAACCATTACAAACACTTTCTTCTATTCATGATTGTAATTTGATGATGTATCCAATATTAACTGATCATTCTGTCAATGAAAACGGTGAACAGGATAAACTATAGTCTTGTGAATATTATATGATTAATGATTCCACTTATTATGAGGGTATTGTCATATTTAATCCTGGTTTAGTTAATAAGGATTTTTTAATTGAAAAACGAAGTATAATTGTATGGTGTTGAATGTAAATACACTAAAAACTTATAGTACTAATTTTGATATGAAATAATCAATCTGTTTTATGGAAAAAGTATTTTTTCATTCTTGGGAAGGTCTAATTGAGATTGGTCACTCTACCTAACAGTCAAATTCTATTATGATTTCTGTTTTGGCTAAATAGGAGAATGTTTTGGAGTCTAATAATAATAATGTTTATTGGACTTCTTTTTTGGAGTTATTTGGAATTTTGTTTTTATACCTTTTCATGGTCATCAAATCATTACACCATCTTCTCATCATCATTCTCTTACAGAGCATATTACTATTGGGATATTATCATTTAGTTGTGGTAACAATTATGGTCAATTACCCCAAGTACCTTCTTATAATTATTTTTGGAAAATGTAAATTTTCCATGTATATATGGAGCTGATTAAATCATTGAATAAATTCATCCCATTGAATGGTGTTTTTGGTCTGATTACACTAAAGGTATATAGAATGAGGAAGTCACTCTTTCTGAATGTAAAATACCCATTTATCAAACCCATATAGTTTGGTAGCCACTATCTCAACATTTGAACTATTTTTCCTTGGTCATGATACAACCATATTAGGCATGGTATAGAAAAAAATGATGTAAGATAAATAATCATGGAAAGAATCAACAACAGGAAGGACCACTGACAAGGATCGTTGTCTATTAACCAGTGGATATTTTTATATTGTAATTTCCAATTGATTGGGTATTCTCCCTAGTTCATGGTTTTTAGGAAATTAAATTTTTCATATAAACCTTTTGTCATAAAATTATAGAAAAAAAAATTAAATTTGATAATTAGAACTCCATCAAGTGGTCTGACCATAGTTATACATTTGTTCCTCCCAACAATAATCAAGATGATGAGGAATAAATTTTGGCACTAAATCATTATAGCTCTTCACTGATATTTTTCTGTAATCATTAAAATTCAATAACTATCTCTATGGGGATGAATGTCATCTAAATTTCAGTTACCTTTTCTTTGATTTTATTCAGTATATTTGAATATGGTATATTTGGATTGGTTGGGAACAATTATCGAGAAATATGGGACATATTTCGATTATTGTTTTTGATATTAATTTGTGTTATGTCAAGTGGTGACGACTACATATAACTTCTATAGGAAGGTTGTTCAATCATATCCTGCATGTGTTGAAAAATATTGCCTTTTTGACGTCCCTATTATATTATTATATTTTTCCTGGTGTGGACACACTATTAAATTTAAACAAGAATGAAAATTTAATCGAATATTCATTCTAGTGATGTAATGAAATGACACTATTAACTGATAGAGTATAACCCTTATAATGTATCATAAGGATAATACTTATATTCTTATGAATATATCCATATATAATTTACAGTCATCACCCTATCCTTTTAAATTAAAAAATTCATCGATTATGAAACCTATATACAGGGATACAATCATGGATACATGAGAGGTTAGTATTAGTGGTATACCTCTCCATATTATTTTAATGAAAATAAATAATTTAAAGGGATGACGTAAATAACGTAAAAAAGATTCTTTTTCAAACATTGATCTTGATATTAAAAATTATGAAAGTCATGAACATCAATTAAATTGTATAATTAGAATATAAACGATATTTCTAGGGGAGAGATGAGTTATCTTTAAAAATTCAATGTTCAACAATCAATTTAGGGAAATCGTTCTAGATTTTAATAAAATATCATGTAGTTGATGGAGGGGGAGAAAAAATTACTTTTTTTCATTCATTGTATAGAGAGAAGAAGGTAAATAGAAGCCTCACTACCTTATAAAATAAGGGGGGATGATTTCATTTTGAGAAAAAAATTGCTAATGTGGAAATTATTTATTTTTAGGATCCGTATACATATAATGGTGTTGATAATACCCCAAAATGGTTAACAATTTTCCTCCAACAAACAATAATGTTCAGGAAATTTTTCTTACTCATGTAAGTGGTGGTAATGAAATTATAATAGATCTATTTTATATGATTATTAATAGTGTTACCTGTCCAGATGATTTCAATAATGATTTTATTATCTTATTTGTGGATTTTATATACATTGAGATATATGATTTGGTTGGATAATTTTTTAACCATGACACAAGGACATATATTTTGAATGATTATTTTATTTCTGTGATTCTAAAAAATGATAATTCTCTAGATATGAATGATTTTATTCCTTTAGTGATTGAGAACACTGTTTAAATTATAATTAATAAGATCAAGGCTTCAATAATTGGATTAGTTTCAATAGGTATCATCCCAAACAATCTGTTTATTATTTTTCCTTCAATTAATAATATGAATTTCCTTATACTACATTAGAGTGTGTCAGTATTATGAAAAATAGAGTGAATAATTGGAAATTGCATCATATGATTGACATTTCAAATGTTTTGGAAACATTAATGTGGTGTTTCATCTTTGTCAATGTGATAATTCATGGGTTTTCCATATATTTTAGAATGTTGATCAAAATAATCGTAAAAAGATCTAGGCTCTTTGTGATGGTCAATGGGTCACCTAGAGGTTTTTTAGCATTCTAGTGGAGTGAGATGTGTGGATCTATAATTCAATCTTCTATTTTCTATTATTGAAGACTAATTGAGTAATTTACTGAATAATCATATGAATTGTGGATTATATCATCAAATGATGGTCATCCGATCTCTCTTTAGACCTACAAAACTTCTTACATCAAATAAACCTTCTATTGAATTTATTGTGGGACATTTTATTAATAAAAAATATTTTGGATACTCTTTTTATATCCAAACATCATGTTGACTAACTATTAAGCATTCATATACTTGATCTTTCCCTATTCTAAATGGGCATTATCCAAGCGCTATTCTCAAAATATTTGGACATATACTTGTATTTAATGGATTTATGCATTCAATTTCTAAATATGTAATCATTTAAAAAAAATTTCAATTTAAAATTATTACAAATGACCAATGACCAGGATATCTCAGGATAGTGTATGATAGATAGAAATGTAATGATATTCACACTATCATTTTTAAACCAAATTTAAATGTAACTTTAATTTCAAAAACTTCATATAGGATTAATGGTGATGTTTTTTTTTTCACCCCTCTTGGTTATCTGCTGATAAAATTCCAATCATTTCACCTATTACATATTTTATCATTTAGGGAATTTAGATAATGGAACTTCAACTGCAGTGGATTAGGCAACATACAATAATAAGCATTTTGATGGTCTTATTTCTCTTCATGAATGCATATGAGTCCCTTGATCATGTTTTTGCCTCTTTTTATTTTACATGATGGTTATGGATATATGTTGAAGATAAGTTTTTTTGTAAACATACTTCCTCCATAATTAATCATCTTATGTAGTCAGTCATCAAATCGTGATGTTGTGACTAGGTGTAGGTAGTATTATTATTTAAAAAACTTCTATTATTTCCTTTACATGGATATTAAGGGATTCTATTGATTTTTATGATGAATTCCTATAATTTCATAATTAAATTAGATAAATACATATAGATGTTATTATTGATTCAAATTTCTTAATTTTCAATATGATGATTAAAATTTCTGACCTTATTATTCTTTGATCTTCTGTTGTTTTTGTACGATTAAAACGCCACTGGTTGATAAATATTTCTGGCGGATTCCCCACATCGAAGAACTGATAATTTTCATTTTGTATGGTTAGCATCATGTGCAATAAGTCCATCTATTACGTTGTTAAATTTAACACATATATAATCATTGATAAATTTTGTTAATAACAAGTAATTGGGGGAATAATATTAATTGAAATTGAGTTGTGGTCCCGGATAAAATATGTCATGTATGGTGTAAATTTTCTTGGCATGAATTGTGGATTGAATCAGATTTAGGTATCAATGTTGGAAATCATATAATTAAATCTCAGAAGGATCCATGGATTATGTTTCCTTCTTGTATTGATTGTATTTTTCGTAAGAGGAATCATGAAATTGGTTTCACATGTGTTTATATAGAAGAATCACAGTTTTTAAATGCCCTTTCTAAGGGATGAATAGCAGGGAACAATTCTAGCTAGTACTTTGTGGCACCTGTTTTTTGTTAGTAATTTCTTCAAATATATGCACACGGAGATATGTATACCTCATTTTGTAAACCCCCATTTTAATGATCTTTTATGGATTTATGAGTTATAAATTTTTTTCAGGAGTCAGGTTTCTTGCATCATTATCAATTTGATTAACTATCATTAAATAATTAAAGGATTTAGTTATTTAGATCCTCTGTTGAGAATTTAAATCTTCTCTTTATGGTCCCATATAATTTAAAATACATTGTATACATTGGTACAAACATTAACATGTTGGGATCTCCCAATGAAATGTTCATCTTCAATAGAATTTTAATCTAACTCTACATTTGTTTTAGTATCTAGTATGAAAATTTACCAATTATTGTTTGATTAATCTAAGACATAAAATATTATCACTACTTGTTATTCCATTATGAATGACTCATCTTTATACACTTCAGAATAAAAATTAACATCATAAATCCCATATAATCAACATTCCCTAAGCTAATATTTTCAACCCATTTGTGATGAAAAATTAAAACATGAAATGTTGTATAATACAACTCTTATATCTGTTCGATTATGATAAAATATTTAATATTTTCATTAATTGGATTTCAATCCATGGAACTACATATGTGAATCACTAGATAACTGATTGTAATCAAAATTTCTAATAATTTTCATTTGTAAAGAATATATATCCAATGATTACAAAAATGTTCTATGATATGACATTTTCATTTGGTCTGTTGGAAATCCATTGGAGTCCTTCAACAATTTAATTCCTATTTATAGAAAACTCTTCTATATTTCATCTCATAACACTCCTATAAACTATTGATTATTTTAATTTGATATCTATCATTCATCCATTTATGGGTTAAAATCTCTAATAATTAAATTGTGTGATTCAATGTATGTATCAAAAACAACAATATAGCGAAGAATTAATTATGTAATTACTCCCACTCGATCATGGTAATTTTAAAAATATAATTTATTGAAATGTATTCTTCTATAAAGACTATTCTATGATGAGACATTGTATGATTGATGTTTTCCCCAAATGAATGTTATTTACTATATAATTCAATAAATTCTTCAACAATATATTAATATTCAATAATACATTATTTCTGACATCGATTATTGACATATCAATGAAAAAATTTCATATACATCTCAAAGAGGTAATTACATATGTCATGGAAAGGACCACATAGTTGAACCTCTCTTACCATGTGACCCATCTGATTGATCATTATATCTAAGATTTATGTTGGTAAAAAAATATATAATTCAACTAATATCATTGCAACCTCCTTGTTCATGATTGGAAAGTTAATATTGTCTATAAGTTCAACACATATGGATTAAATAATGATGATGTGTCTTATTAATACATGTCATATATTTTGAGGCAGAAAATAATGGAATGGTAAATGAATAAAAACATCCTTCAAAACAATATTTCCATGTTAGTTTTTCAGTTGTAAAATCAAATTATTCATTGATATGACATTCTTGTTATTTTAATTATACCCATTTGAAACATTTATAATATATCAAAAATGAAAAATTGTAATTATTTTTTATGGATAGAGTGTAATCTTATGGATTTTGAAAAAGTATTACATTTACCATTAAAAGCATACAACAATACTATTGTTCCCAATTTAATCATTTTTAAACTACAATTGAATACATCAATCAGTTTTTAGGAACATTTAGTAACGTACCAATGAAACTTTAAAATACAATTTTTTCTATATGAATAGAATCCTAGAATTTTATATCATATGAACTATTCCAATATATTAATTCAATGAAAAATAATCTCTTCTTCCAACTTGATTTCATATGGTTTTTATATACTATTGTATCAAAAATATTTCCAATATTATTTACAATACATAATAGTTAATCGCCTGTTATTGGTGATGGTTTTTTACCGTGTTCGATATTCACTTTGAATTCTATCGTCTAGGATCAGTATTTATGACATTTAAGTTAAAAGATTTGATGACCTAAAACCACAATCGTCGAGGAATGTTTCAAATGAGGTCAGTGTGTGTTTTTTCCCAAATAGGTCACCCCAACATTTCATTAATGTTTTGTGCTGATAAATTTCGACAATCGGAGATGTAATTTATCATCCTTTACAACATATCCCTCAATTAGAATCATTCCTTATAGTAATACCAATACCTTCAAACACATTTATCCGACACCAATTTTCTATACTAAATAGAAAGGGAAAATTAGACATCTATATCATTACCAGGATTATTTGGATATGATATATGTAGAGGCGACAAGATGTATTTTCACATCATGAATAACCTTGGTTGAAATTTATAATTCACCAAGATGATGGGTCATGTATTGTGAGACATCATTATATAGGATAATGATGTATTCCATTTTTATATAACGTGATATAAATATTTCATAAATCATTTGCAAATTCAGGATACTCATAATCAAATTTATTGAACTAGGGAGAATCATTTTAATGATGTAGGTTTCAATATTTAATTCTTGTATCTTCATTCCTAGACAATTATCTATCAATTTCCTAATATCTTTAGTGACTTTTAATTTTTACAATGATAAGAATGTACAATACAAATTTCCATGGGGTTGATTTACTTTTATTTTATTTATTTTCACCACACATATGTCATTTTATGAGTGATTTATAGCCTATAAGAAATAATATGAAATCATTTTGACAAGCATCAACATTTATAGATATCATTACTATTGAAGGATTAATTAGTTTAATATCATTTGTTTCACAAGGTCATTCATTATTTTATGGTAGAATAGATTTTAGGAGACTGTATATTTATGTAAGGTTGGTGTCACTATATCCACTGCAATAATTATAAATTTATATCATCAATAAAGCTGACAATGTTTTTATTTATTACAATTGGTATACAATGGTATCATAGCATTGTTATTTGACTTATAGAACAACATTTAATAGTCATCATGAACATATTTAATTTTCATTTTAATTTCTTCCATTATATCTCCATAATCAGTAACACTGGTATTCATATCAAATGATCCATAAACCACATTATCATCCAAATCGGTTTGAAAATTCTATTTTTCCACATTTAATCAATCATTTGTTGATATGATCTATTCGCAGACATATAATCAATTATTACAACTCATTTACAGTAATTTTTCATAAATAAATAAATCATAAAAATGGAAAATTGATTTGATAAGGGTTGTATAATTGCTCTATTTCAAACATGTTGATCTATTTAACTCAATATTAAAATTATTTTATGAAGTGATTAGCGTGTATCTATTTTTTATACATATAAATTTAATTAGGTTGTTTGAATATTCATGTGATACAATATGTAAATAAATAAATATAATATATCCAATATAAATGGTGACTGATTTTTATAATTCTATAAAGTAAAACCAAAATTTGATTGTTTCAAATATTTTTTACATTTATTCAAGAAAATGTAAAATTGAATAGAATAAAATAAATATTAATCTATGGTAGGTTTTATCCTATAAATTAATCCAATAGAATATTTTATAGAAAATCCTCATCCTCATCATCCCAACTGATGATCCATTATTATTTAATTTTGATCATTGAAAATAATTCTCCATGACTTCTACGGATGAAACTATTTTGAATGAAATACTCTATGAATCTTTCATCTAGGGGATGAGAACTGGTTAGAGTATTATAACCAAAATAAAAGATATTAATGATTATTTTTTTGAAATAAATGGTAATAATAACAATTTGGGGGCTGATGTTGATACAGATGACAATTGTACTCCATTTTGATCCTTAAATGGGGTAATTCCAACAATTTTTGGGAAATTCATGGATGGTAATAAGATATTTCTATGGTTGGAATCAAAAGGAATTGTTTAATAGTGATGTATTTCTAGATGGATTAATTTAAAATATGTATAATTGTTTTCTATGTGATGAATGAAATGTTATTATTTCTAAAAATAATTATTGACTGGGTTTTGATTTCAAATACTGTAATATTTTTACAATTATATAGTAAACTAGCTGAAATATTTTGTGATTTGGGGGAAGTACAAAATTTAGGCAATTATTATTAAATAAATAAATTGATTTTGGGTAGTAAAAATTTTATCATATTTGATAATGGATCATTTAAATACTGACTACTAAAGGATGGATTGATATTTTATTATGATGAAAATATTAAATTGATTAGTATTTTTTTACAATTTAGAATGGGGAGATTGTTAATAATTAAAATAATGATGATTCAGTAAAATGAAATTAATGTTGAATTGAGTAGCATCGTGGAGAGCACAGGAGGCTGAAGAAGACACGATATAAGATAATGATGGTGATGAAAATGATGATTGATTTACTTATTCTATAAATACAACAAATTATAACATCAATGAATAAAATTTCATTCATAAATTTACTCCCATAAACTTGTATGTTATTATTTTAAATTTTATGGAAATTATAGTTTCAATGTATTTCAATATATTCCAAATGGATTTCAAATCATTATTCCTACAGGGGGTTCATATGGGGGTTTACATTGAGAAAAATGATGGATTTATTATGTATTAAAATGATAAAAGGAAGTGTCTACTATAAGATTCTATGAATTAGATAAATAAACTTCTGAGGGCCTTCTATTCAAGGTTAGATATATAAAAATGGAATATTTGTTTATAGTGAGGTAGAGTTTATTAAATCCTTTACTTCAAGAAGTAAAATCGCCAAAGGGTTTTGGTACTAATATATTACGAAGACATAATATTATTGAATTGGAAAAAGAATAATGTAAATTTTATAGATCATATGATGTATGATATCTAGATGTATATGATCGATGAGTCAAAAAATTTCTTGGTTTATGGGTGAATCAATGAAATCATACCAAATTCATTTCCCTATCAAAATACAAAAAAGTGTTTCCCAAGTGATTTAAAATGCAATATTATAATACATAGACAATACCGACTTCTATTTGGATAATTTTCTCAAAAGATGATGACATCCAAAAGGTAGATATGATGGAAATATATATTAAGAGAAATTGATACCTCACAGTAAAAAAGATCCAATATTTTGTTTGATATATTTAATGTCACTTTGTATAAATATTTTTCTTTGGAGAGACACTTGTAACTGGGGAAGTTGATACGTCAATATGTCTAAATAACTAAATTTTCAGTTGTTTGATTATAGGGTAGTGCAACATGACATGTATGGATTCATGGATGTGGGTTGGGATGGTTCAGTGGATAACTAATGGGAAAGTGTATTTATAAAAAAAGCTGATATCATTGGATACATGGTTTTTTTGACCCCTAGATTTGTAATGCCCTGGAATGAATCCTTTGATCACTTTGACTCTTGATTCTAGACTTGATTCATGAATGGATTAGAAAATGAGGAGCACTGACAGTAGGTGGATAGCATAGATAGCTTCAGATATCCTAAACTTGTATGTGATGGATAATGTTTTTAAAATTTTCTTTTGACACTTTTATCAACACATCCAATGAGGTGTAGATAAAGACACCTTTTATCAGTGCTATATTATTATGTGTTGGTAAAATGTATCATTATCCACCTTTTTTTGAACAGATAAATCATTATCTTTGTTAGCTCTTAAAATTTGTTAATAAAGATTCCTTTTATCATTGCTCATTACTTAAGCACTGATAAATGATTTATACATATTATTATATGTAAAATGTTATGGAAATATATTTATATAATTATAATTATATATATATATTATAAATATATAAAAATATAAATATAGTAATTCTTATTTTCATTCAAATATATTTAATATATTTTTATAATTACATAAATATATAAATATATAAAAATATTTATATAAATTCATTATTTATAAAATAATATCGATAACATTATATATATTTAAATAATTATAAATATATAAATATATATATTTAATAAATATATAAAAGTATAAATAAATAAATATATTCAATATTTAAATATATTTATTCTAATATTATTATTATTTAGATATTTATTATTTATTATTTATATATATATAAATACATCATAAAAAATAATAATTATTATAAATTTTAATATATTAATATATAAATAATATACATATAAATTTATTTATAAATTTATTTATAAATATTTTTTTCAAATATATTATTATCATTTTTAATGAATATTTAATCTTAAGTACATGCATGTTAAATATATGTGAAATTAAACAACAAAAAATGGGTAAACGATAGAAATATTGAAAAAATATATATGTTTTAAGGAATAAATATATATTATTAAAAATATTGATCATTATTGAAATAATGAAGAATAAATCGTGAAAATATTAAAATATATCTAATAAATATACATATAATAAGAAATCGAAATTGAATAAATTACCAAATTTATAAAAAATAAAAACTAAAAACTAAAATGAATTTAAATTGATTTTATAAATAACATTAGTAAAATAAATAAATAAAATAAAATAAAACCCTTCATGATTGGTTAAATTATATACTCAATATATCATGTTATATTGAAAATCTAATATTAATAGAATTGTTTTAATAAATTACGTTAATATTAGTGTATGTGTTTCAATATAAGATTTAATTCATTACATAAATATTTTTATATATGATTTGTCCATAAATATGAATTATTTATGTATATATGAAGTCAATATAACACATGATTTATTTAAGGTAAATTGAAATATCAAATGGCATTAAATTCTTTCAATTACTCGATGTAAATACTCAACACTTTAAATTCATATTAATTATTAATTATAAACCATTATTCACTAACTATATTATATTTAATATAAAATCCTAAACATTTTCTATTATATTATTATATTTATAGTCATTAATATATAGAAATATATATTTAATAGATACATGTTATTAAAAATATCAAAAATTCTTTAATTAATAAATTTATTAATATTTTTTAAAATTTAAATATTTGTAATTTTTTTCTACACAATTATATTTACAAAAATTTATATTTCTTTAGTATATAATATTTATAATTTTTTTATATAAATATAGGACTGGAGAACCATTTATTGACATACAAATCAAGAAAACTTGAATATTATAGGATAGGTTAAAACAGGATGTCATTTCACTCATTAAGGAGTCAAATGTTTTTTCCTGGTCTTATTTCTATTCAATATTTCTTATTCACATAAATCTATTAAATATACACCATGACCATGTTTATAGCTACACCCTATCGTGTAATTCAATCCAAATATTTCTACCTACATAAGTATACATTCAATGTCAACGTCATCTGATTCATGAACTTCTGATTTTGCCTCATCCTTCTTAGTAGCCTAATCAGTTTAGGTGTGTCTGCATCCCCAACGTTTCGGATAAGGACCATGTTTCTCTAATGTAGCTTGTTTCAAATTTCCCTCAAACTTGTCATCTTCTTCTTCATAGTTGTTATTATTCTATGTATTCAACTCCTTATATTTTGAATCTTCTTGAATGCTAGTTTGAATCATTACATGACTTTTAGATGACTTAATAGCATCCATCATAGCCCCCTGGGTTGGTCTAACAGGATCATAGTATTCAAAATCATGCCCTAAATTTTTTTGTGAACATATTTCACTATAAAATAATTTATTGTAATCATTTTCCCATCATCTAATTTACCCAATAAAACCATTGCAGAATAATTCATCATGTATTTTGACATATGTGTTGCATGTGGATGGACATTTGTTATCAATTAAATCATCTAAAGCGTAGATGAACTATCTTATTTCATTAATGTAATAAAATATATCTTTATTGTCCATATAATAATATAAGACTTCCATATATGTTCTTCATCCATTTTTTATTTAACATGGAATGATCATGACATACTAAGATGTTCATGATCAGATTATTGATCAAAAAATTGTTACTTTGCATCTTCATCAGCAGATGGTGTTTTTTTTACATAATTATTATCAGTTATTTTACATGACATAGTGTACATGAGTTTATATTCCTAGGTTGAGAGTGGGTAATAGTTTTATTTTACCACAAGATACCTCATAGGATAAACCACTTGAGATGGTGTGCATTGTGCATTCATGTTTTCTTCCAAATAAGTAACACCAGTAATTTATTTGGTTGTTAAATTCTATCATAAATTAGAATCACCAACTTTACCAAATACATTAATGAGTTAAACAACTTATTCAAGAGTTGAAACAAAATCTCTAAATAAATGTCGATTCAACGTGTTAATGGAAGAGTTCATGTGAGAAATCTCTTGGGAATCAACATCTAGACTGCATTTTTTATCAAGATTATCCCAAGTCCTACACATTCAAACATCCACAAAAATGTCTCATAATTAACTGTATCCTATTTTCAGTAATCATTTTTCCAAAACCATTAGTTGTATCCTCATCAATATTGTTTTTACTGTTACAAATGACATCCTAGAACCAACTATTTTTACATTTATTTCATGAATATTTGACGTATTATATTTTAAATTATACATCATGTTATATATTGTTCATAGTTCTTCACGACCATAATAATGTAATTTCATTGTGTATTTTTCATTAAAATGGTTGTGGTATATCCCAACTATGGTGAGAACATTGATGTTATATGGGAGTATTCATTATATAAATCTATAGTTTGATAACATACTATGATGGGACACATAGTATATAGAGGATCATGTGTGTGTACCCGTAAGCATATTACTCTTCTTCTCTTAATGTTCTCCATTAGTAATCTCTAAGATACATAATTATGAGAACAATCCTAACAATAAAAATGATTAATGTTTTTATATCATCGGATACTTTTATCTATGAGTGTTTTTAATGTTCCTTAGACAATGTAATTATCATAAACGCATGTCACAATTTGCGCACATCGATTTGGTAATGAAAACCATCAAATCAGATGATGGCAAGAAGTAGGGTATGTTTGTTGTGTCACTAATGATAAGTTTTTATGGATAATTCAAGAAGATATTTGACCATCCCATATATATGGAAGTTGGTATTTAGAACCATTAATTAAAATAGAATTGTCACCCCAAATTCCATTTCCATTGTGTAATTACTATTTTATTTCAGGTGGTCAAAAAATGATGTATCAAGCATATTTATTTTTGACTCCATCATGAAACTTGCTTGATGAGATTATGTGACAGTGGTATTATATTACATTGTGAGAATTCTGATGAATTTGAAATTATAATGACATTATGTTCTTTCTCAAGGGTTACATAACCAGTTCCTAATCAGTAATAATAGAATTTAGGATAGAATTCCTAATTACAACAAAAATGAATCCTAGAGGGTCAAACACTATGTGTTTTTGGTGGTCTTGATTTAATTATATTTTAATTAGATTAAAAAATTAATATTTTTTTCAGGACTGAAGAATAATAAAAATTTATGTAATACTGATAACATAAAAAGGATAAATAATTATCCACATAACTGTTAATAATATATATATATTTATATTATTTAATATATAATAAATATATTGTTATTTTTTTGGAGATAATTAATGCTTATTTGGGTCACCACTAGAGGGATTATACCCTTGGATCCACAAAAGCTGAATGATGGAAATCCTGAAGGGAATTTTGGATGATTAAAAATCATCCATAAAGTGTGTTCCTAAGACCAGATATTTAATACATCAAATATTACATAAATTAATTTTATATTTGATGTTCAAGATCAGCTTTAATAGTTTCATGTAATTATTGTTAAATGATATTTTAAAATATCTCCAACCACCATACTCTTCTGATGCCCCAGAACCATAAGGCAACAAGATCTCCCACACCCTTTTTGAAATAAGAGTTTTCTATCCTCATTAAACATCATCATGACAAATCATATTAAATTTATAAAAACATAAACCACTTAGTAAATTTTCTATGACATGATTAATGGGCTGAAAACAACTATAGAAGAAGGGTACTTTTTGATACCTTTTATTTAGATCAGATTTTAAGTCCATAGTAGATAGATTCCAATATTCAACTGACATCGAGAAGAGATCAAAATCAACCACAATGGATAAAAAACTCTAACATATGCCTTTTTTGTATCCCTATCCAGTTTTATCGGAGTAACAATTGATGATGAAATGTCGAAAAATATTTAGATATTCCATAAAATCCAATTCATACCCTAAATTCAGACCCGAACATGACTTCCTATGTTTTAAAAAGAAAATGGATTGATATTAGTATCCCAGTAATTGATGGTTGAGGTCTCTGAAATGATGGAGATATAACTGAACCCTCATGACTTGTGTTGAAACTCTTCAATGGGAAAAATTTTGTGGAAATTTCCCCTCCCAATGGGGTTGGATTTCATATCATGAAATCCCTAAAAACAATATGCCTCATTTCCATGTCCCCTTCCAACCATGATTTTTTACCAATTTGAATCCCCAATCTTCCAATAATAGGGAATTTAAATTTAAAAACAATCCAGAAGAAAATCATGACTGACTCAAATGTGCCCTGAATTACCTCATCAATCCTAATTTACAATTATTCCATGTAATTGTTTAAATTTATATGTGATTATTCTGAGACAAGGAACTTACATGAGCTGTAAAACTGAGGCATGATAATCTTGAAATACTCGATCAATGAAAAATTTATATAGAAATCATGATTAGTTTTCCTTAAAAAGGAATAAATCATAATTAGTTTCCTTGATCAAAATTCCACAGACTCTGTTTTTTTCCAAATATCGGGTTTACCCAAGGAAAACCATAGGTTTAGTCTGTACAGGCCTCTAGTAATAAAACCTCAAAATGTCATAATTTTAAATAAACTCATTAATATTTATTTAATTTTTCAAATCATTATAACTCACAAATGATGACTCAGAATGATATATAGAGACCATTATTAATATTGTTATAAGGATCTTTCATTGTGAACATTATTACACTGGTCGGCATGGGAAAATAGTGAAAGAATTTGTTTCGTAAATAAAATAAATGAATAAATATTATTTTATTTTCAAATCATTATAACTCATATACAGTAACATGGATTGGAAATCTGAGACTACTGTTGAGCTCATGAGGGTGTTCTTTTCTTATTTTGAGCTTATCATCGTCCAGCATAGGTAGACTGTGAATGTTATTTTTTGAGACGTAACTATCAATAAAATAATTTAAATATAAATTAATTTACATTCGAATCTTCATAACTCATCAACGGAAACTCAGATTAAAAATTAAAGACCACACTTAATTTGTAATTAGATGTTCTCCTTTAGTACGGCTTAACCACGACCGGCGCAGGTCGAATGCGAATGTTAAATTTTTGAAATTTTAAATGAAAATAAAATATACATTGAAATAGTTTAAAATTGAATAGAAAGTCTCATAAAAATTGTTTGTCGAAAAGCATATTAAATATTAGTGTTTCATCAAGAGGATGATTTTTCTTAAGAGCTGTATAAGAGAAGATAATTCCAGTGAAAAACATTATGTTGGGTACAAGAGTTTAATTTCATTAGTTGATCCTAGATGCATTGTTGTGTCTAACAACAGATCTTTCATAGAATACACAACTACAGATGGTTTGATACAAGAATAAAAATTGATTCTCAAATGTGTAACATGCGCAATTTATTTTTTAATACCATTATAGGGAATTTAATCCTCACAAACATTACCATATCCCTTATTGACTTTATATAATTCTCTACTAGGTTCAATAACATATCTATATGAACTAAGTGATATAATGTTAACGGAATGGGTAAATTGCGAAATCTCATTGGTATCAACATCCATAGAACCGTATTTAGCATGATCATCCATAATCCCACACTTCTGAGAAAACTCTATAGAAATAACAATATTAATAGTATCCCATTTTTCAATAATTAATTTTTCACAAAAATTTGCCATAGCATTATTAACAGTATGAGAGAAGGATCAATCCATCTTTTTTATAGATTGTGAAGTACTCTATCTACATCAATAAACATCAATCATATTAGATGTATTATATAGAAAGAAAAATCTCATCAGAAACTCACTGTTGAAATTCATATGTGATTGAAAACATCCACCTGACAAGGATGAATTTTTATTCCATATAGATCTATCAATATTTTTGTCCATTATAAAAAGAGTCAGAAATTCAATGGGAATCAAGCTGATATGAACCTCTATAAAGATTCACATAAAAAATTCCAAACAAGCCTCATATGTATCTCGATCATGTATTTTCAAGGTTCATATTTAATGAATAATGTCAAAGAAATATCAATAGATGTTTTATAATTCAATTTGAACATTAAATCTGAACCCAAACCCGAGTTATTCTGTTGTAGAAAACAAATGGATTGAAACAAGGTTCCAAATATGGGATATAAAATGCCAAAAGCTTGAGGGAAATGTAACCAAACCCCCATTTCTAACACTAGGTCACTTTAGAGGGAAAAATGTGGAAATGACTAGTTCTAATGGGGTTACATTTCTATTCACAGAATCCCCAAACATCAATTAGCTTTTGTTCCAAGTCTTCTTCCCACCATGTGCTTGACCAATTGGACATACCACTCTTCCATTAATCCTAAATTATGTAATTAGAAACCTATTTAGAAGAAAAAAATTACCAAAATAAATTTATCCCAAATCACCTCATCTAATTATATGCTCTTCAGCACCATCATATATCTATGTAATGTTTGGGTTTTCATCCCGAGATCTGACATCACGATAGTGATAAACATGAACCTCTGAGACATTTTTTTTCGTCCATGTCAAATGATCAAATACATTTTCACTGGATTGTGAAAGAGGGGATATAGAATTATTTAGAATCATGTGACCACCCATCAAGAATCCTTGAGTCGACACCATGAAGGTGATTACTATCAGCAATAGCCTTGTGTGAGTCAAATCATTCTTCTGTGAAGATAGAAGCAGTAAGAACTACCTGATTATGATCCAACATGGACAAAAAACCCTACCCACCATTGGTGGAACTCAATAGAATCTCCCACAAACCCTTAATCCCAGTATTATTTAACATTATTTTTAATATATATATAGTACATTCACTTTATTCATTTTAATCAATAATTATATAAATAAAAAATTAAATATTTTTATAATAAAGTCATTATTATTTTTATCTATTTATTTATCTAATTATTTTTTTTAAAATTTTCAGTTCTAAAAAACAACATATAGTGGATCACATTATGTTCAATAAAAAAATTGGTAAAGGGTAACATTTATAAGTGATAAAAAATGCCGATAATAGGTATACTCTATCAGTGATTTGTTTAGTGCAGATAAATAGAAGCATTACCGACGTAATTTTCTAGTGATGTTAAAGAACTATTTTTTGTAATGAAAACATTTTTAATTATAATTTTTTTGGAATAAAACATTTTAACATGACTAAATTATTTTAATTATTATTGTTTTCATTAATATTTTTATGAATCAATTTTTATTTTTATAATCATTTTTTAATATTTTGTTTAGATTTTGTTGAAACTATATTTTTTTCATATAATTGTTTTGATACTAATCTGTTATAATTTTATTCATTAATTATTGTTCCATGTAAATTAATATTTTATTATATTTATCAAATTATATTTATTTTCCACTGTTTTTTGTATTTTTAATCTCAATGTCATATTTGATTTAGATTGTACAAGTAGTTTATATTTAATAGTTTTTAATTGTTAAATATTTGAAACATAATATGTTTTTTTTATTCAAGTGAACGACATTGAGAACTTATCAAAAATTAACTATATATTCAATTAAAAATAAATTGAAAACATTTTCAAAATCCAAAAAAACCTATGAAAATTAAAATATTATTATCAACATAATAAATAGAGAATAATATATATGATAGAATTTTTTTTGATTCAATAAATAATAAATATACAATAATAAGAATAGGAAAATCAATAATCATATAAATTAGTAATTATATTTAGATTTTAAATGACATTTCAGACATGAACATAAAACACATTAATTAACAGAATATAAAAATGATTTAATAAAAAAAATATAAATTAATAATCATTAATTACAATATATTACATAGAAACAATAATAAAACAACTATTAATAATTAATAGTTTTATTTAAATATATGATTATATAGTTAATTATTAATATGAATATTATTATTGATAGAATTCATTAATAATTACATTTTTAATATTTACATCACTTTTTACCAACAATTTATTATAATGGAATCATGTTAATGTGTTCATTAATGTTAAATTTTGATTATCCATACTTTATTATCCAATATTTATGATACTTTTCCTAGTTCCCAAATGCATGTATTTGATTTGTATCTGTGAGGGTATTTTACAATATTCAATTACTAGAAAAATATAATATAATTATTCAAAAATATAATAATAAAAAATAATTTACATAATGTATTCATTATTGACATATTAATTATTAATTTATTTTATTTTTAATATAATAATAATTAAATAGTATTATGAAAATCTACAAAAATACAACAATTATGAAATCAATAATGTAATATTTCATAATAATTTTGCACAAAAACGACTGTGAACAATAATAACAATAAAAATAATAATAATTCAGTTACAAGTAATTAATAATATTAATCTCATGAAATTTTTATAATTACAGTATTGTCATGAATTTAATATTTTGACTCAATTAGTAGTAGTCATGGTGCATATATATTAATTGTACCCAAATTCATCTATAAAAGGAGAGAGTGGAAGAGAATTATTTATTGTTTGTGTGAACAAATGACCCCTCCTCAAAATCCACTTAATATTACATACCATGGCCCTCTGTATCCCCAACATTATTTTCCTATAACTCTCCCTCGTGCTACCTAGCATGAATTTCACGACACCCGTGTCATGAAGCAGAAGATTGCCGGATCAAGTCTTTATGCAGATGATGCAAGAGAGATGGATGTTGTCGCATGATCAGAGCTTTCTAGATAAGAAAGAGGAGGTGAGATTGAAATTTTTCAATAGGATCATGGAGTTCCTCAATTCCTTGAACCGTGGTTGTGATAGTACATATCACATGGCACCCAAAAACATCATCGACCTCATTCAACTAGAATAAAAAGATTTATCGTTGCTAAAAGTATCCATTATCAGTTCTAGATAATCCCTCATAATCGAGGCACAATTAAAAGGTGTTCCCTTTTATCATACCTTTTTTTAATGAACAGATAAAAGAAAAGAAGAATTACAAAATAAAAACATTCTGCAATTAGAGGAACCCTATTTAAATGCGCATGGCCCCCTTTCAATTGTGGTATCATGCCCCGACCACACACACACCAGCAACCCCATTAAATGTTTGAGGAACACACCGACCGTTTTACCAATCTAGAAACCTTACATAGGCCCGCACACCCATGCCTCCATATATATTCAAACACTAAGACCTCTCTCTTTCCCACCATGTACCTTTACCAATCACCCATCTTGTTTAATTACACATTTAATGATATATATATAGTTATATATATTTCTATGTTAATCTATATATTTATATTTATATATATATAGTTACATGAATATATATATATATATTCTTATATATATATATATATTATTATATGTGTAGATATATTTTTCTAAATATATAGCGTTATATTCTTTTATTTGTATATTCGATCGTATATTAGCATATATTTAATAGATTGGTTTTAAATAATATTCTAATTTTATATTTGTTCTTACTAATAAATAAATACATACCTATGTATATACATCATACTTACATGTTAATATAATATATATATATATTTCAGTATATGTAAGTATAATTATACATATAAATATATATAATATATATTAATATGAATATTTATAAGTTCGAATATAAAGATAATATATATCAATTTGTTAATACACCCATAATATTACACAAACACATACACATTTTATATGTATATGAATATTAAACTATTGGTAATTTAAAAAATAGGGACTATAGTTTTTTTAGAAAAGTATTATATATTGATAAATATTATATATATATATATATATATGATTGATTATAATATATATAAAATAAAATTTTAATGTGTGAAAATATAAAAAAAATATGTATATATACATCTATATTCCATTATAGATAATAGTAAATTGTAAAAATGATAAAATTTTAAACCCATAACATCAATATGGATGTAATACATGTGAATAAATTTAGTCACCACTAAAAAATAAAAAAATAAACCCTCATAAAGGCTTAAAGTCCATCGAATGTTTTCAAATTGTGGTTCCCTGACATCAAACTAAATTTTCAGGGACTTTTGTTAATTTCCCGCCTTATTAAATTATGAAAAAGGATTACATAAGTCACCTAGGGTATAAAGCAAATTTTAGTATTAAATTTGATATTTTGTATAACTAAAATTGATACACAAATCAAATGATATGACTATTTGAAATTTGAATTCAATTTTCAAATTATTTTAGATATTTTATTAATTTTTTAGGCTTTGAAGATTTAAAATGTTATTAAAAAATAATTAATCGATAAAAATCTGATAAATAAAAATTATTATTTATTTTTTAGAAAATCTTACGAGAAATTTTCACTACATATCATATATATTATGTGTAAATGGTTATTTATATTTTTCTTAAACATTATCTGAAAAAAATTATTATATCTATATCAATATTTATATTTAAATAATTAAATATTTATATATTACTGTTTAATATATTTTTTTGATTTATAACTTTAAAAATGTATTTATAAAGACCCAAATTTATCAGTGATAATAAAAAATCAAAGATAAAGGTGGTACATTTATCCTCCCTAAAAACTAGCTAAAAAAGGAACCCATTTGTAAGTATTTTTTAGCACTATTAATTGGTAGAATATTGAAAAACCTTTTTTGTAAGAAATATGAACATGGGGCCTCATACCTGGGTTATGTCCCGTCATCGCCTCTTTGTCACCCCACTCACTATCTAGGGGTGTCTGATAACAATGATGATAATAGTAAGCCCAAAAATGTTATTTGGAGTGAACATGTTACATTAAAACCTATAATGGATCAATACACCTCTAGAAGTAGTTATTAATTATATATATTGGTGACCTTGGAAGGGATCTCCATAATCATAACCAGTCAGATAGAGTCACTCTCAGAGTACCAGCTCGACGATTGCACATTCGAATGTTATGGCTATAATGGTCGCCCCATGGTACTAGATTTGGATTATGTCCTCTAACCCTAGGAAATCAGAGAAGAGTATGATTACCCATACCAATCAATTGAAGACACCATCTGGCCATTACACGTGTCATCCATGGCCATTTATGGTTAATCATCATTTTTACTGATGACCTGGTGTTGGATGACATAATCCAAATCTTGTACCATGGCGCCTCTATTATAGCCATCGTATTTGGAAGTGCATTTTACATGATACTACTCCAACAATAACTCTATCAGATAGGATTTGATTATGGTGGTCCCTTCCTGGGCCTCCACTACAAAAAATTTCTAGCCACATCTGTAGGTGTGATGAATCTTTATGGGTGTTAATGAAATGTGTTCCCTTTATTCGATATTTTTAACCCTGCTATAATCGTCGGTACAATCAGACCCCTTTAGATATTGAGCAGGGGGACAAAGAGATGATGATGAGACATAACCCAGGTAGGAGGCACTGAACTCATTTTTATTCCAAAAAAGGTTTTTCATAATTCCACCTTATATCAAGGCTTAATAATTGATGATTAAGTGGTATCTTTTTGAGCAGTTGTTTAGGGAGGATAATTGTACCACCCAAATATCTATGATTTTTTAATAGTACTGAGAAATTGGGGTCTTTATCAATGCATTTATAATGTTTATATTTTCAGAAATTCATAAAAAATATTTTATAAATATTTTAATATTTTAATATATAAATATAAATATTGATACAGATTAAATATATATTTTTTTAATATCTTTTAGATAAATATAAATATACAATTACAATAAATATATATGATATTTTGTGCAAACATATTTTAAAATATTTTCAAAATATCTATATTAATTAATATTTATAAAATTATTATTAATTAATAATAAATTACAAACAATTTGAAGTTAAAAAGCATTTGAAATTAATGAAATATCTAAAATATGATGAAAATGGAAGTCTAACATTAAACTATAACAACTTTTGACTCGGGTGTCTATTAGAGCTATACCTTAGATCAAATAAATTTCATCGATGATCTTTATGCAATGAATGACATAATTAATCCATTTTCATAATTATATATGGAAAACATTCCCCAGTTTTGATTTTGGTGACCCCTTCCAACAATGTCACTATAATAAATGCCCAACTACAATTGTAGGTGTGTTGATCCTTCATGGTGTTACATCACCATGATTCCCCCAATCAACATTTTCCATCACACTATTATCATTGTTACATTCATCCACCTCTAGAAAGTGAGAAGGGGGAAATATATGAAAATGGGACCTAGAACATGTGTGATACCTCAAACTCTTTTTCTGTGAGGTCAGTGAAGCAGTTTGTATCAGTGAGGAAAGAGTGGTCGCCACTACAGTTGAAAGCTTCGATGAACTCCAAAATGCTTTTGAAAATATTCTACCATGCCACCTTCATGTCGTCATCCTGGTAGCTCCGATCGTGCACCACCATCAAGATATCAAGATATACATGTGTGGATAATTTATTAGGAAAGCTATGTCTACCAAACTAAACATTGAGGAAGGTTGGGCAAGCAATCATATATTTCAGTTATAGAACAATGAAAATTTTCACGGGGTTACAGAGAGTCATGGCCTGCAATCTTATGGTGATTCTGAGATGAGATAATTTGTTCAAACCAACCATAAATACGTCTCACCCAAGCCTATATTTTATATCTGCACATGAATATAAATAAAATATACACATCCTATCTATGAATAATTTACTCTGACTAATAATTTCATGATAATAATATTATTAATTATTAGTAAGTGAATTATTATTATTATTATTATTATTCATAAAAATAAATTCCCAAAATTTTTATTATGTGTGACACTATTAATATCATTATTATTTTACTTGATTATAATTTTATAATATTATTTACTAATTATTATATAATAGACTAAATATATTAATACATAAATAATTATTTATGTTTATTTTTGGAAATTTAATTTTTTTTAATATTAATGAATAAACATATGATTTTTTATTAATTAAATTGTGTTACATACCCTCACATAAATAATGAAAATACATGCATCTAGGAACATGGTAAATTATAATAAATTTATGATAATTATATTTTGATATTATAAATTTAATGACAAACAACTCATTATAATGAAGTCGTTATTAAAATATCATTATAATGATTCCATTATAGTGAATTCATTAAAATTAAGTCATGATAATTAAGTTATGTACATAATAATAATGTTATTATTTAGGAATATTTGTAATTACAATATATATATTATTAATAATAAATACAATATTATTACTATTAAATATTGTTAATGATTAATAATATAGTTATTATTATTATTAATATTATTAGTATTTAGTCACATATATTTAATAATATTTATTATTTTCTATTTAATATTTTTATAATATATGAGCTTTTGTTGTTACCATGTTCTATTTAAATCTGAATATAATAATTTTAAACATAAATGTTTTGTAGTATCTACATTTTTTTATGTTTATTATTTCAATTAAAATATTTTTAATTTCAATATTTTCTATTGGTTTAGTCAATATTTTTAATTTCTTGTTTATTTTACATATAGTACATTTTTTGAATGGTAACAATTTTGGTCACATGAATCATGACAAACTATTTTGTTTCAAGTAGTTAGAAAATGATGATATTCAAAAACATGTTACATATTGTGAAAACCAACTAAATAATCTCTATGATGGGAACCTCCTCAAATGGATGACTTGTAGGTAAAATAAATAATTACAAATATTGTCATGCTTTGGGTTACAGGTTTTTTATATTAACATGAATACAATTTTTACATGAAGAAACATTTTAACGCATTCATTTTCCTTATATAAGAGGCATAATAAGGAATTTAAAAACACCAGCAATACAGAGAGAATATCCAATTTATTTATAGCCTAGGATAGATGATCATTCCTCTTATACTTTGTATTTTATTTAATATTTTTATACTTTTTTATTATCTTTGAGATCCCTTATATTTTTGTGGAGTACCTACTGTGTATCAATTGATTTGAGTGTATCTCTTTTTTTGGAAAAGATCTCATGGTTTTCCCATTTTTGGGTTTTCCATGTAAAAATTTGTGTTCTCAACCTATATTTGGCATCACATTTCATTTTAGTTAACTACACATATTCTTTTGTTTCTAGGGAATTAATATTATTTCCACTTTACTTTCACTATGATTTTGTATGTGCATTAATCACTTTACTCCATTCGCATTATTTTGTATCATAGAGATAGGTTTTTTAATAATTATTACGGAATCCAATTACAACTAGTTGATTGTGATGAATAGTACCAACTAACAAATTTGGTTACTAAAATTGAAGGATCTAATTTTTTTAAAGAGATTGCATCATCTTGTTTTTAGATCCCATAATCTACAAAATATTTCAGATGAATAATGGGTGTTGAAGTATGAGATGGTTTATGGTTTCATTTAGCAATGATTCTATGGTAACAATATTAACCACATTGCCAGCATCTCTGATGTCATAGCTTTGGGGTAGAAGATCGAGACTAACTATGTTCCTAGGTCATAAAACAATAAATTGTATCATTTAAAAAAATTGATAATTTTAGGTACAAAAGCATACATATATTACTAATAATTTGAGTGAATATAATTGTTGTTTTGATTAGTTTTATGGAATGGATATCAATGTTAAAGATGATGTTTCATCTATATGTTTCATAAAACTTCACCCCTTTCTTTGGATAATTTTTTGTCACTCAAACTGGTTTTCATCTAATGGTTCTCTGAAATTCAAATTTCTATGTTAGTTTTTTTTACTAAATATGTTTGGAGACACACACATGGAAATTCTTCATCAGATATTTTAGACATAGATAATAGGGTGATAATTTATGTCTAATGGAATTGGATTCTAGGTAAGATATAATGAAAAAAAGAATCTCTAGGATGATGTAGATAGATTTTTAATGAATTCATTATGGTATGTAATATCATGTTAATATGTTATTCTTTGATTTTAAATGATTTAGTATAATGAATGAAAAGAAAGAAAAGAAAAAGGGTGATGTATATGATTATGTCATCATGAAAAAATGGGTGATCTGGTTATTGTTTATGACTCTATTAATATGGTTTCTGGTGATTCTTGATGGTTTGATATATGTGGTTCATATTTTCATGTGACTTAAAAAACATTTATTTACATCATATAGCTTACGTAACATTGGTATTTTGAAGACTTGTAATGGTGTTCATAATGATGTTGTATGTATGAGGACTGTCTGTTTAGATAGCAGTATAGGAAGTAAACTAATCAGGATAAAATATCAACATGTGAAAGATGTTCTTTTGAATATTATTTCTACATTCTTGATGATTAATGATTAATTAGTAATTATGGTGATATCAATAGGAAGCTTTCCTATGCCTCCTTGATCAGGGATCTCGATAAGAAGAGTATATTATTTTACAAGACTAGTGATTCTATTTGTTGTTATACAACATTAGTTATTGAGTGTAGTATTTTTTCCATTTTATGGAATAATATGATTAATCTAATTAGTGAAAAAGGGATTAGTTGTTTTTCCAAGAGATATATTATTATATAATTTAATAATATCATATTGAACTCGTGTTGTCATTGTATGTATAGAAAATAGATTAGAGAATGTTTCGGTAGTCACCCTCTCACAAGAAGTCATAGGTACTTGAATTAGTACATTATTATGATTTTGGTCTGTTGAAATATAAAAATATTAGAGGAGGTAATTTTTTTTGTATATTTATTGTTGACTACTCCTGAAATATTTGGGTTGATGTTTTTCATTAAAAAACCATGAGCATTGTTTTTTATAAAATTTCATGTTTCTCTTAGGAGATAATTTTGAAATAAATTGAAATTTCTTTTCACAAAAAATGTGGGAGAGTATTGGGAAACAATTGATCATTATTTTATGAATGAATGTATTCAACTATATAAGAATCCTCCAATGACACCTCACCTGAATGATGTATCTGAGTGGATGATGATGTCTTTGATGGAAAAATTTCATTGTTTTATTTTGGAATAAAAGCATCCTAAACATTTTTTTGGGTGAGGATTTTCTTCCTGTTACATATGTTGTAGATTTATCAAACGTAGTTCCCATGTAGATAAATACTCTTGATAGGTTATTGTATGGAAAAGATATCAATTATGATCAATTATGTGTTTTGGGTTGCAAGTCATTAGTATATTTTTCTAGAGTATAATGTTTCAAGATGGATGGTGAGACATTCCATTGTATTTTTATTACCTATTGACGTGATGAGATTGGTTAGTGGTTCTATGATCCTACATTGAATATTTTTTTTCATCTATTATGATGAAGTTTTCATAGAGGATCATATTTGTTCATGCATTGATTAGGGAGAAATATATACTTCTACAACAAATAATGTCTTTTTCATTCTTGTTATTGGTTATGATTCTCATTTACCTTATATGGAATATTCTGATATAATGATGTACAATATGATACTAATGGTGAATAGGTTGAGGTTAGTGTTTATGATTCACATTTTGTTTCTGATGATCTGGTTTAAGGGTTTAATAATGATTATGCAGTTCCACTCTATAGGTCATCTCATCATCATACATCTCTACTCAGTTTTCTTCTTATTAGTATGTGATATCGGTTGAAGGGGGAGAATTTGATTATTTTGAAGATATGGTGGAGTATGATAAGAATGATATATAGGATGCAGAAATGAATCAAAAGATGAAATAATTGTCTGAAAACCATAATTTTTATTCGGGGTTGTTACTGAATGGTTTGTGTGATTTGAAAAAATGTTTTATTTATCAGATTAAAATAGTAGAATTTTGTTCTGTTCCACGATACAAGGAATGGACCGTTGTTAAGGGTTTCTCTCTGAAAGAAGGTATAGATTATGATGAGATTTTCTCCCCTACTATCAAAATTTCTTCTAATAAGGTTGTTCATTATTTCGATACTAGAATGGATCTACATATTGAGTAAATGGATGTGAATTTATCTTTCCTCCATGGGGATTTAGTGGAGGATATTTATATTGATTAACCAGTGGGGTTTTTTTGCAACATGTTAAGGGAATAATGTTTTTAGGTTAAAGAATAGTTTCTATGGCCTACTGAAAGCTATGAAGAAGTGGTATATAAAGTTTGAATATATTATTTTTTATTAGGGTTTCATGAATACATCTTCTAATCATTGGGTTTTTGATCAAATACTCATTGATGAGGATTCAAATATATTGATGCCTTCTGTTGATTATATTTTCATTATTGGTTTTAATTTATTTATAAGATATGGATTGAATAAGGATTATTCATATTCATTAAAAATGAACGAGTATGGGAAAATAACACAAATTATGGAAATGGGTATCTCTTGTGAGGGGAAGGCTAGGAAATTTTTGTCATCTCAGCAATGATACATTGAAAATGTTCTTCAGATAATTTCTATGGATTGACTGAATGTGTTTAGTACTCCACTTGGTTTAAATTTCAAACAACATACTAGTTAGTCCCCTTCTAATGATGAAGAGAGATAGGATAAGTCATATATTATTTATTTATATGTTGTTTGTTGTTTGATGAATGTGATAATATTTACTATACAAGATATAACTCAAGCTGTTTTATCGTTCATTCATTTATTACAACTACAAAGGCATGAATAGAAATAATGTGTATGAACAATTTTATTCGTGATAAAAATTTTAATATGGAAATGAATGTATTATTTTTCAATAGTCATAGTTCTATTTGTTTTTAGATCAATTCTCATTTTCTTGGATGTTAGAAACATTTTGATGTGGGACATCACTGGATATTCAACATCCAGGATTCGAGATAGTTAAATCTTGATAATATCATAAATAATGAAAACAGATCATATATGTTGAGAAATAGTTTACCCATATGAAAATTTGAGACATTCCAATTGATTTAAGGGTTATCAGTGATCCCTATCTGGGGAGGAGGGGGAATTCTTTGGGAACCACTTCAAATGTATGACATGTGGGTGAAAGTCATGGTTTTAAAAAAATGGAATGATTTGGCGTAAATATTTTCCATATTCACATTTATACAATTGTTAATGATGATTGGTTCCTTATATGGTTGAAACAATATGTTATTTCAACACACCAGCAATTACAGGAGAAAATCCTCGTTGGTTAATTCATTTTCCCCATAATCATTATTCCAATTCTCCATCATTGCTTCATGTTTTTTTTATATAGTATATCATTTTATATTCCATCCACATTTATGGAGTCCATATCTTGTACATCATGATTTTATTGGATCCCTATTTTTGGAATCGGTCTATTGATTTTTATCTTTTTGGGTTTTCCATCAAATTTCTCTTTGTTTCAAACATTATAATTCTACAAATTTATTTTTGGGTTTTTGTTCACTTTCATTAGTTAAGAGGGGCATATTTTATTTCCATACCACATTCCCCTTGATTTTGTTTATATGTTCATCGATTTCCTCATTTCCCAACACTCATATTACAATGATATTCCTGGAAAAAAACCATGTGTTTATTTTTTAATTATATTAAATAACATCATGGAAATTTGGTGTATATTTTTTTATATGAATAAAAATTAAATTTTATTATTTTAAAATAATAAAACACATGTCCAATTGGTAAAACCATTAAAAACAATATAAAATTGACATTTAATGTTATGAATACTATTTTAGATTTATTTCTAACTTTTTTGAGTAGATAAGATATCAATATAACATGCGTTGTACTGATACATACTAAATAAGGATTTTATAGAAAACAATGAGCTATAAAAACATGAAACAGTGAGTGAAAAATGACCAATTATCTTTTATTTAATTTAAATCAAATAAAAATACACATATTTATTTTTAATGTATAGGGATTGAAATAATGTAAAACTGTGGTTTTGTTTTCATGATATGAATGAAATTAATTTATTATTAATTTAAAACTATTAATCATGCCATCAACTATTAAAAACAATATAATGATCTCAAATTGATGTGAAATGTAATGAAATCTCTATTTTAATTATTTTTTATGGGAGTGAGAAGTTGAATTGTAATCTGACATTCAATTTTCTCAAACTTTTTAAGGAGTTATTAGAAAATGTACATCATTAAAAACATGATTAAAGGAGCTAAAACATACCCAGTGAGATGAGTTTGATATGTAATTGTAGGAAGACAACCATATATTTATTTTTAAAATATATGAACATACATAGTGTCAAAACAATTTTTCAATTTCTTGAGATGACTAAATGAACTATTTCTTTAATTTAAAACAATAAAATGTGTATTTTAAAATTATTATCATATAAAATGATCACTAAATCAATTGAAAACGTATAAAATATATCATATAATTTTTTATTGTTGTACACGTTGAAAAAATGTCAATCTGAAATGAAATTTTGTCAATCTAACTAAATAAATATTTGATAGAAAAATGTGGTATTTAAAAACGTGCACTAATGAGTAAAAAATCATTATATTTTCATTGATTTATATGAATTCATATTTATTTTTGTAATATTGAAACTTAAAATGTGTCAAAATGTGTTATTTTTTACCGAGATGACAGAAACACTTTTATAAAATTTTAAAATAGATATACATGCGTTTGATAGTTAAAAACTAATCAAATAATATCTAATTTGTGTAAAATACAATGAATATATCATTAAACATTTTTTTCATGTTTGAGTAGATGCAATGGAAATATATTATGTGATGTGCATGAATAGATTGAAAAAAGAGTTCCTAAAAATTAGTGGTCATCAGAAACATCCACCATAGTGTAAAATTGAACCAACTGAGCTCTGATTGTTTTATGATTATTATACTGGAAACAAATATTGATTTTAAAAAAACATGAATTGAAGATGTGTCAAACTGAGGGTTTTTCTTCCATAGATGTCTGAAAAACATTTCAATCATTAAAAACACTAAAATGTGTTTCTGACTGATAAATAAATAAATAAAAATTAATTGACATGAAAATATATAAAAAATAGCTCGAATATTATTTCACATGTATGAGAAGAAAACACATCAAATTGATTGGCGATGTTCTCAAACTAACTAAATAATGAGTTTCTAGAAAATAATTGTAATTTAAAATTTAATCCAATGATTAAAAAATTACTAAATGACCTAGGATTTATTTGAAATCATAGGAAAATATCCACATGTATATATTTTTTATAATATAGGAACTGTCGATGTTTCAAAATGAGGTGATGTTTTACATATATAACATAGATTTTTATATGAATTTTATAGACTAAAACCAGTGTTAGATAGTTAAAACCGTAAATTACTTATTATTGATGTTAAATCATATAAAAATTTCCATATAATTATTATTGAAATTTTCATGTAGATGGCATGTCAATGGAAAATTTGATGAGATCAAACACAATAAATAATAAGTTGTTAAAAACTCATGGCCTTTAAGAACCTATGAGATAGAGTGAAAAAATAAGTTATCATGGATTTTAGTGATATAAGAGGAAAATAAAAATGTATTTATTTTGTAAATTTAATAATATTATGCATTTCAAAATGTATTATTTTTCTTTGAGATGACCCAAAAAAAATTATTAGTAATCAAAAACACTAATATTTTCTTTTGATTGTTAATACACTGAAATAAATTATATAACCGATGTAAAATGTTATTAAATCATATCAATATTAATTTTTGACTAGTTCATATTATTATATCTCAAATTTATTTGAAATATTGAAACGACTGAATTATTAATAATTTTTAACATGTAAGAGAAGATATTTTTTCAATCCATCATGTGATCTTCATGAAAGGAATAAATAAAGAGTTCTTATAAAATGAAAGTAAGGAGATATTTTTTGTTATTATGAAATTAAACTAATGAATATTTAAAAAATATATATTATTTTAAATAATATAAATTTTAATGGAATTGAAATGTAAACGTAAAGCATCATCAATATCACTGTGTATGTAGGTGTCCTACAATCCAACACATTAGGTCTCAAGTGGTATGCTCGTATAGACTAGTTTGTTTGAATGGATCTAAATTGTACTCGGGTAAAATACAAGGTGTGATTCTGTAAAATATAATTCCAGATGATATTTCCTCAGTAGTATCTAACGAAATAGAACTAGAAACGATCCCCCATCCACATTATTAATTTACAAGAAACTAGTATACATAATTATCAGGTCATGTAAAATCACAAAGTGGATCTCACAACTTCTTATCTAATATGATTATTGAAGCAATTCATGATCTATATAAGAAACAAGGGTCTTAATAACAAACATAGTTCCATAATTGGTGCACCACTATACAGAACTTTGTCTGTCTAATATCTCGGATTCCACAATGTATGATGAGTAATGTCAAGTTGATATCAATGTAGTGGTACCCAATACCAAAGAAGGATTCATTTTCATTGCATTGTTTGTGGCCATGTAAGATGAGGATGTTCTATTTGGTGGGTTTTTATTGGTTCCCCAATCCAAATAAGTCTGTGTGGGTAATGACACAGATGGCACCATGTAAGTAGGTGATGGTGAATTTGGTGGTTGTACAGTTGTATATGGAGTCATCTAAGAAGTGGAATGATGTGGAATGTGACAATGAGAAGGGTAGTCCAAATCTATGTACTGTATATTGAGCATGTACAATGGTTGATTGTACTAATGATGAGGATCACACTATTACATTATCTATATTCCCCTTAAACAATGTTACACACCTTTCATCGGCTAATGATATAAACAAAAACTCATAAAAAATAAATGTATATCCTGTCTCACGTAAGATCATATATAATATTTGATTGATTCAATAACTATAAAAAACAATAATTAATATATAAACAAATAAATAAAAAATAAACAAGCCGTTTGATAGTATTATTTTACCACTATAAAATAGAACCCTCCATATGGAGTGATAAATTGCATGGTCACTTGCACATACCATAGGACATAATCAATATGGGAGAGATAATGAGGATGACTTCAAACATATATAGTGAAAAAATAATGCTCACATGAATCCTACATGGATATGATTGGATTTTGTATAATATGCCAATATATATCTTTTTTTCAAATATGTCGAATATTTTTAACCTCTACAACCATACTTAGTGGCCACATAATGGGTTTTCAATATATGGACTCCCTCATAAACCAATAAGGTTGTTCAAATCATAAATATTAAAATTGACTATCATAACCACAACATTAAAATTATGTATCCTTATCATACAAAATCATTGAAGATGTCCCTGAATATCATCTATATATATCGTCCAATAAATCTACATGAAGATAATTAAAATTTTTCATTCAATAAAAAAATTACACACATTTATAAAAATATATATTTTTTCCTACATTGTCAAAGGAATTATTATCAAACAACAATCTATAATATGAAATTGAATGTGCATGGAAATGTAAATATTTATTTGAGTGGTTTTACCTCAAAATGGAAAATAACTTGAATTAAAAAAATTATAATTAGCATATGATATTGGAATAATAGTGTGTATTAATATTTTAAAGTACTGGTGAGAAATAAGACCTATACCAATCACATCAAAAAGTAATTCAAAGATTAACTGATGTTAAAGTTTATGGAATCATATACATTCCCAAAAATGTAATAATAATAATCAACTACAAACCCCTTATTCCATAATGCATAATACCCTGCACAAATATATACACAGATATACATGACTTGCTAAACCCCAATAATACCTCCCAGCATAGTCATATCCTATAATAAATGGTAGTTAAATCATATGAAGACATGATAAATAGTGATCCAAAAATAAATCATTCACAAAAAAATATTCTCATACATACATCTTCAATTTCACCTAATTTTCAACAAGATCAATGGATCCAAAATGGGTTTCCATCTACGGAATATGTAAATTGCCACCTTTAAGGGTCCCCAATGTGTCTTGTTATAGCCTATCAATATATCTGTACAAAATTTAATCATATTTTTATATCATTATAATAATAAAAACATCCAATTTATTGGAATACCCAATAATAATGGGTCATATAGAATATAATCAACATCTTCAACTGAGGTGTATTATATTTCTGTATCTTGAGACTCCAATTCCAAACCGAAGAAAAATTGAGAAAACTCCCAATGGTTATATTTCGGCACATTCTCAACCCATATCACCCTTACTGATGAAACTATGAGATAATATTATCTAGTGGAATATAATTGTTGATGTGATGGGACCTATGGACATTCCACGGTTACTCTTCATCAATATCCCTTAAATACTGCGATATGATTTCAATCGTTATAGTAATTAGGGACAGATCCTTAGTGGATGGATATATCTTTGTAGCTTCAATCAATATAAATCGGTAAGGAAATGGTATTGACATGAATAATTTAAATAATATATCTATTATATTGAATGAAAATTGAGATAATGAATTATATTGTTTGATAAACCATTATAAATCGAAATTAAAACAATTACAAAAATTAACCAATAGTAAAATATAATATTCATGGAGTACTGATGATCCTTCAAGGATATCCATCTGATACATTATTTGTTACTATGGGTATCTTCCCACACCTTCCACTTCAGTGTCCCTTAACATTCTTAGATGGAAATCTATTTTGATTCACATGCTTGTAAATTTCAGATCACCTTCTCTAAGAAAATGTGATGGTTTAAGAACAACAATTATAATACAAATATGAGTATTTATTATTGATACCTCTTATTGGGATCTCATTTTTATAGTTTAACATTCAAAGCCTGTTGAGTCTATACATTATATCAACATAACTCTCCCATGATTGGTGAAGATGAGAAAATGATACAAGTACATTGATAAATAAATCATATAAACATGGAAGTAGACAAATTCATTGGTGAATATCTCAAGAACTATATTCATCAACTATCTAGAAACAGTAGTCAGTGGAACTTGTCACTCTTCAACATCATCCAACATAACATCAAATGAAAACTGTGTTCCTGGTATTATGTGGCTTAATTTTTATTTTCCAAAATCTCTATTCCAAAAAAATGGAGTATAAATGACCCTACATTGGTTCTTTCTCCACATCCTCAAGTAATTAAACAAATGATTGTCTTCTTCTATAAAATGTATGAGAAATAATTACCATGATTAGTAATTTTCTAACCCCACTAAAGACCCCATTTATGCATTCAAAATTGTTTGACGTTGTGTGCCCATGTCTCTTCCCTTGATTAAAATAATAATAACATTTCTTATTTGTGAATAAATCATGTACTTATATACATTATGAATTTTTCAACATATTTATTGTATTCATTAAAGGAAATAATGTCTTCTTGGTTCATATCATAAAATGGAATGTATGAAAAATTAAAAAAAATTAACATTTATATAAAACCTTAATATTTATAAAAATATTAGATAATGTGATTTAAAGTCAAATTTGATGTTTTATTTTTTTCATGTAGTCTTCATAAAATTTGTTACATACATTTATTCATACAGGCATTACAAAATATTCATCCTAGTCATGGGTTTATCCAACCAACACACTCTATATTTACTACAACATTGATAAAATTAGAGAGATATTAAATATGGAATATCCCATTGAAATCATTGATTGTAATATGGATAAATAAAATATACCAACTCCATGAACATGATTTCTCCATCCCTACTATTGAAAATGAAAGTGTAATGGTATATATGATTCCCTAAAATTTGGATAATATTTAAATAAATCCATTATAAATTTCATATAAAAAATGACATATAATTTTAGTAATTTTTTGTAGTGAGGGAATGATTTAATTATGAGAATAACTGATGGAATTAGAATTTTTAAATAGATACCTGATTGTTCACAACATGATCCACTATTTTGAAATGATAATCAACCAGAAAAATTAAATCCAATACCTCAATTCAATAAGAAAACACCGACAATTATGTTTCAATATTTATATAATCCATTTTAAAATATTTCATATTTGTTGGACATTCTTATTGTATGTGATTTTATATCTATTCTCACTCTCCGTGAATTCCTTTATTAACCTGAAAAAAATATTTTGATTAACATTAATCACACAAATAATAGAATATTGTATGAATATTGGGACATCGTGCCCATTATCTTGAGTCATAAACGGATTTATAGAAATGTATTGTCCTAGTATTTTTTTAATTTTCATATAAGTGGAATATCATTCAAGGTTATTGTCACGACCCGCCCTCGGGGTCCGTGTCGTGACTATCCAAAGCCCGCCTTCCATAGGCCAGGGGTTGGCGACTAGCACCAAGGCGTAAATCCCAGTAAAAAGGGAAGGCATTGCCTTGAAAAGTAACAAAAACCACAGAGTAAGCAAGCGGAAAGTAAACACTAAACAAAGCAGAGAACAACTGAAAGTGCGAAAAAGTAAATGGGCCAGTATACAAACCCAAACTGAAAGTAAAGTACAACTCGAAAGGGAAAACAGCAACTGAAAAGTAAAAGCCGCTACTCCGAGCTGTCCACTGGAAATCCCACCTGAAGGGTGGGTACAGATAGCTCCTCTGCTCCACGGGTCCCGTCGTCCGCTCCGTGCACGTCCCGCCCAGTGGTCCACCTCCGGGTACCGTCCCGCTCTACAAGCCTCAGCTAAGGTCAACGCTGTCCGTCGTCTGCAACCAACACAACGTAGTGTGGGCGAAGCCCGTGCAGGGGTGAGTATAAGCTACTCAGTAGGGACCCCGAGACCCCTGAAGGTCTCTCAAATCCACAAAGGATAAACCACGAAGAAAAGTACAATCACGAAGTAACAACTGTCACTGCTTAGGTATATGCCCATACATATACCTAAGTCATCTATTTCCGTTCGGCTCCAACACCGAGCCCAAGAACAACCCAATTCACAAAGAAGAGTAAACAGTAAAATCCACACAGATTATAACAAGTTTATGAAATCAACGGATAACCATTACCCAGGTATATGCCCATACATATACCTAAGTTATCAAGAGACCCATCTCAATCATGAGGAATCACAAAGATCATTGACTTAGCTCAAACCAGGATTTTCATTATCGAGACCGTAACTGTTGAAGAGCCCCAACTCTGAAGTGTACAGTGGTCCTGTCACGTCTCCGAGGTACTGCTCACTAACCTAAGACTGCTGAAGTACTCCTCCTGTCGAGTACCGCGGGTCTGCTGCCAACTACCGGGCGCTCCGTCCGCTGAGGGTCTGCTGCCAAATACCGGGCGCTCACCCAGATAGCCTACTGAGGTACTCCTCCTATCGAGTACCGCGAATTTGCCGCCAACTACCAGGCGCTCCGTCCGCCGTGGGTCTGCTGCCAACTACTGGGCGCTCCGTCCACTGGGCTAGTCGACTCACTCCATGTCGAGTCGGTCAAGCAGTCGTCAGGTCTCAGTCATCTACACGGTCTCCGTACTCCGCACGCACGTCTCCACTGTCGCGGGTCTGTCGCTACAACCAAGCGCACACACTCCGTAGAGTATCGCGGGTCCGTCGCTACAACCAAGCGCTCCACCGCCAAGGGTCTGCTGCTGCATCCAAGCGCACCACCACTGTCAAGTACCACGGGTCCGCCGCTACACCCAAGCGCTCCACCACCCAAGGTAAACAGAAGATTCAGCTCACACAGGTTCGGTAGCACTGTTCCACGTAGGATCGCTGAGTGCTGTAGTCGTTGTCGTCGAATCCACACAGGATCACTGTACTGTCGTCGTCGCCGTCACAGTAGCAGTAGTAGTTGTTGTTACAGTAACCGTCGCAGCCAGCACTAGGGTTCCCGCATATAGCAAGCTCGTTCAGAGGGTCCGCTCCACGAGCCGAGAGGCTGATACATCAACTGTCACGAAGACCAGGGTTGATGTATCCAATAGTTCCGTATCGTCAACAGGAACTCAACGCAACAGACGGCGCGTCGATCGGACGCCCGGTCTGAGAGTTATTGGCATTTTCGTCTCCGGGGCCCGGTTGGTTTTTAAGGCAAAACCAACCCGACCGTACTCCACCTGCGTCCAAACCTCGGGCGGAGTATGCCAAAAGATTCGTCTCACTAAGTGGAACACAACGCGACTGACGGCGCGTCAATCGGACGTTCGTAGCTCAAGATATGAGCGTTTCCGCTCCGAAAGCCCGGTTGGTTTCGTGAACGAACCAACCCGGCCGAACTCAAAGTAATCCGAAACCTTGAGTGCGATATACTGAAACGACCGTCTCGATCCAAGGATCGCGTTGCCGCTGACGGTTCGTCGATCGGAGGTCTGAGGCTCATGTTATGGGCCAAAAACCAAATCTGGTTCGAAACGGGGGGGTCCGGGTCCGGGCCGACCCGGCCCGACCCCCCCTGGGGCGGCGCGGCGGCGCGGCGGGCCGCGGCGGCCTGGCGCCGCGAGGTGCCGCGGCGGCTCGGGGTGCCGCGAGGGGCCGCACACGGTCGGAACGCGGGGGGCAAGCCCCGCGGTTTTGAGGGGCGGCGCGGCCTTTGTGCCGCGCCGTTTTTTTTTTAAAACGCCCCCCCCCCCCCCCCACGTGGGGGGCCTGACTTGAGCGAACCGGGAGGGGCCGGCTGCCCCCCCTCCCTTCAAAGAAAACTGCCCCCCTCATAAAGAGGGGGGTTTTGAGGGTTGGCCGGGGGATTAATTCCCCCGGTTTTAATGGCATCCGGCCGGCCAGCTGGCCGGCCGGTTTTCTCCAACGGGACCGGAAATTCCGGTCCCCTCTTCGGCTTCCGACGCCGGCGGCCCGGCCGCCGGTCTTCTCTTCCGCCGCGGCCCGGAACCGGCCGCGGTCTGCTCGTCCCGCCGCGGCCCGGAACCGGCCGCGTCATTCGTCATCCGGCGCGGTGCGACGACACCGCGCCCCTTCGCCGTGTCTTGATTCCATTCAACGCGGCGCGACGGCGTCGCGTTCTTGAAGATTCTCCTCGGCGTAGCGCGACGGCGTCATGTAAGATTAACGTACAATTATCCGCGTGGTGCGACGGCACCACACCACCTTACTTCCGCCCGCAGATAAACAACATGAACGATGGAGGGGGTTCGGCCGTGTTCATGCGGTCCGCCCCCCCCCCCCCCCCCTCACGTTAAATAATAACACAACTATAAATAATCAACATCCTCACGTTAGTCATACAAACCATGAGCAAGAATGAAATAATTAAATATTAAATCAACAACCCCTACCTCGGGTATAAGGATCGAGGATTTGTCAACGTTCCGCAGAAGACGACGTCGCGGAGGTCGGGCGTCGCGGAAGCAGTTCGTCAAATCTGATGACGAAGGGATGCGTTCGAAGAGACACGTCGTTGGTGAAACTTGTACGCCGACGAAGATTGTCCGAGGAAGAAGCGGTGTTCTCTCTCGTTGACCTGGGAGACGAAGAAGAGCGGGGCGGCGTTCTTCGTCGGAAATTGAGCGTTCTTCATCAAGTCTTGAGGAAAGTCAAATAATAATGAAAACAACGAACTCAAGAACCTCTACCTCTATAGTCGCACGTTGACGTAGTCGTGGAATATCGGTGTCGATTCCTTTGACGTCGGAGGAAGAGTCGTTGTCGATGGCGTTCGTCGCGGAAGAGATGACGCGGAAGAAGTACGTCGCGTCGCGGATACGGCGTCGCGGATGGACTGTGTTCTTCGGCGGAGAAGTTCTTCGTTGAAGAACGACGTTCTTCGCGTTCTTCGTTGAGTTTGAAGAAGAAGAAGAGCTCTCCACCTCTCAAGAAGACAAACAAATAACCCAAAATAAAATAAGCTACACCTTATTTTATTTTCACTTTGTCAACCTTTCAAAATTCAAAAGTTGAATTCAATACATTAATTAAATCTAGAGTTGACAAAATTAAGTGAAGAGATAGGTTGGAAAGAACTAAAGTAGGGGAGAGTTACATAATTAAGAGGGGGTTTAGAGGGGTTAGGGAAAATGAAAAGAATTAGGGGTTCGTGTGGGCCCCACCACACTTAATCCTCCCAAGGGAGGTTAAGTGGGTGTGGGTCCCACTTCCAACCTCCTTTGATAGGTTTTAAGAGGTTATAATAAAAATTGTTCTACACAAATTTTATTTAACTCAACTAAAAACCCCAAAATTAACTTTCAACCCGCAACAAACGCAACTCCCGAAAAGGTCTCTTTAAGCGAATATCGGCGCTGCGAGTTCATCGGTGCCCTCGGATTTCAATTCCGAGCACCGGATCAAAAGTTAGGAATTCCCGCTCGTTCGTTCATTGAACGTACCCGAGCCAAACTTCGAAAATTAATTCCGGGCACTCCGGGCCTCGGAGTCAAGTGCCGTCTGAAACCGCGCTCTTGTAAAATTCTAAAGAAAATTAAGAAAAAAATTTCCTTGAATTTTACGGGTCTTTACATTACTCCCACCTCAGGGCTTTACGTCTCCGTAAAGATACATCAAAAACTAGGGAAACAAATGAGGGTACTGAGCACGCATCTGAGCCTCCCGCTCCCATGTGCTCTCCTGGAGATTCCCGTGCTGCCATCTGATACGCACAAGAGGAATCGATCGTCCACGCAGGACCCGCTCCTGTCGATCCTCTATCTCCACCGGGACCTCCGTAAAAGTCGCCCCATCGTCAACGTCAAGCTCCCCATGGTCAATGATGTGCGTCGGGTCATGCACGTATCTCCTCAGCTGAGATACGTGGAAGACGTCGTGCACCCGGTGCAACTGAGGTGGTAGAGCCAGGCGATAAGCCACCTCACCAATCCTGCTGAGAATCTAGAAAGGTCCGATGAAGCGCGGAGATAACTTGCCGCCTCGGCCAAATCTCCGAATACCCCGTCGAGGTGAGACCCGCAAGAAGACGTGGTCGCCATCCTCGAACTCCAGTGGCCTCCGCCTCCTGTCAGCGTATGACTTCTGCCGGCTCTGAGCTGTCCTCATCCGCTCCTGGCTGACCTGGACCTTCTCTGTCGTGGCCTGGATCATCACAGGTCCCACAAGAGCTGCAAGATCTCTTCTTTGCCGAAAAGATAAATCTGGTCTCATCCCCTGGATGAACCACATTCTTTGCCTAAAACAGTCAATCCTAACATGGATGATACTAATCCATACCAAGGATGACGTCGTAAGGCCTCGACGCTACTACTAAGAGATTCAACCGTTACTCTCGCCTCCAAGGGTTGAGTCACACTGTCGGCATCAGTGTGTGGTAACTGGGTCTCCTCCAGTAGATGTCTCACAAGTGAGGGTCAAGTTAACAGCCAAAACTGGAACCTCTTAGTAACATCACGAAAGAGGACATGAACGAAAATATCACAAAGGTATGCGTCTTTTATTATTGCAGCTCATAATACAAGACGCTACACAAAAGCAACAAGGAACCAAATGTACAAAGGATGTTATCCACTAGTTCTGCTCCTGTCCATCGACTCCTAGAGCTCCATGATCGAAGGCTTCGGCTACCTGAAGCTGAGCTCTCCCCTGCGGTCGGGGTGGGCCTCCTGGTGGTGGTGGTGGAAGAGCTTCAAAGCGTCGCCCACCACCGGCTGCTCGTCCAGCTCCTCTGCCTCGTCTGCCTCCTCCCTGCGGACCGCCACGGTCGAACCTCTGCCTCTGCCTGGGAGGTTCTTCACTTAACTGCTGATCATCAGCATGGCGGGTCGGACAGTCACGAGCCATGTGACCAATCCCGCCACAGGAGTAACACTGCCCACTCTCGGCACGCCTGGCTCTGACTCCACCACGGCTTCCCCGTACAACTGAGCCTGAGTCGTGCAGTCGGCCACCGGTAGGTCTGGTCTGCCTGGAACCCTGAGTCATTCGTCGGCTACCTGCTGCAGATGACTCTGCCACGTGCCGCCCTGTGGTGAGTTGCTGTGCTGGTGTAGACTCAGCAAGGCAACTCTCGATCAGATGTGCTCACTCCAGTACTCCTGTCTGAGTCGGTATGCTGAGGGAGATCAGTGATGCCCTGATCTCGTGTCTCAAACCCTGCTCGAAGGTCCGGGCCCGGAAGAAGGGGTCTCGTACCATGTCTGTCGAGTACCGAGAAAGGTCGGTGAACCTCGCCGTGTACTGAGCGACCGTCATGCTGCCCTGCCGCAGCTGTAGAAGCTCCTGGATACGCACCACACGAAGGGTGGCTGGGACGAACTCCGAGCAGAAGATGCTCTCAAAGTCCGTCCAATGTAGAGATGCCTCATCATGCACCTAGAGCATCAAGCTCCACCATCGTCCTGCTGCTGCGTGTAGTAGGCTCGCAGCGAGGATCACCATGAGGTCTGCTGGTGTCCTCACTAGCCTAAACACTCGAACCACTGCCTCCAGCCAATCCTCTGCTGCCTGGGGATCCGTCTTCCCACGAAACCTGGGCGGTCGCTGGCACTGAAACTCATACAGTGCACTGAGGCGACGTGCATCGTCAGCGGCTGCTGCTGGAAGCATCGGGGGCTCGGCGGGTAGAGCTACCGCCGGTGCCACTGCTGACAAAGGGCCCTGCACCGAGGCCTCATCGCTCGGTGGGCTGTCGTCACGCTCGACTCTCGGAACCCTAGCTGGCTGCCGTCGTGGGACCATCCTGAAAGGAGACAGGTGTGCCACGGTCAAACAGTATACCTGGTGAGCTGACACAAAGAAATCACAAAGAAAACTTTGAAACACACACGCAATCAATGTTTTCGTGTATTAAGTCGGAAATCAGTAGTCAGGGTCCTGGTGTACGGATACGTCGGCCGCCGCACCAACACTGGACTCCCTGGACTGATAACCACACTCAATAAGCTAAACATTATTGATTCACATAGAAAAGATCAGAGTTCGCGGTAGAACCGAACTCCTCTGATACCAATTTGTCACGACCCGCCCTCGGGGTCCGTGCCGTGACTACCCCAAGCCCGCCTTCCATAGGCCAGGGGCTAGCGACTAGCACCAAGGAGTAAATCCCAGTAAAAAGAGAAGGCATTGCCTTGAAAAGTAACAAACACCACAGAGTAAGCAAGTGGAAAGTAAACAGTAAACAAAGCAGAGAACAACTGAAAGTGCGGAAAAGTAAATGGGCCAGTATACAAACCCAAACTGAAAGTAAAGTACAACTCGAAAGGGAAAACAGCAATTGAAAAGTAAAAGCCGCTACTCTGAGCTGTCCACTGGAAATCCCACCTGAAGGGTGGGTACAGATAGCTCCTCTGCTCCACGGGTCCCGCCGTCCGCTCCGTGCACGTCCCGCCCAGTGGTCCACCTCCGGGTACCGTCCCGCTCTACAAGCCTCAGCTAAGGTCAACACTGTCCGTCATCTGCAACCAACACAACGTAGTGCGGGCGAAGCCCGTGCATGGGTGAGTATAAGCTACTCAGTAGGGACCCCGAGACCCCTGAAGGTCTCTCAAATCCACAAAGGATAAACCACGAAGAAAAGTACAATCACGAAGTAACAACCGACACTGCTTAGGTATATGCCCATACATATACCTAAGTCATCTATTTCTGTTCGGCTCCAACACCGAGCCCAAGAACAACCCAATCCACAAAGAAGAGTAAACAGTAAAATCCACACAGATTATAACATGTTTATGAAATCAACGGATAACCATTACCCAGGTATATGCCCATACATATACCTAAGTTATCAAGTGAACCATCTCAATCATGAGGAATCACAAAGATCATTGACTCAGCTCAAACCAGTATTTTCATTATCGAGACCGTAACTGTTGAAGATCCCCAACTCTGAAGTGTACAGTGGTCCTGTCACGACTCCGAGGTACTGCTCACTAACCTAAGACTGCTGAAGTACTCCTCCTGTCGAGTACCGCGGGTCTGCTGCCAACTACCGGGCGCTCCGTCCGCTGAGGGTCTGCTGCCAAATATCGGGCGCTCACCCAGATAGCCTACTGAGGTACTCCTCCTGTCGAGTACCGCGGGTTTGCCGCCAACTACCAGGCGCTCCGTCCGCCATGGGTCTGCTGCCAACTACTGGGCGCTCCGTCCACGGGGCTAGTCGACTCACTCCAAGTCGAGTTGGTCAAGCAGTCGTCAGGTCTCAGTCATCTACACGGTCTCCGTACTCCGCACGCACGTCTCCACCGTCGCGGGTCTGTCGCTACAACCAAGCGCACACACTCCGTAGAGTATCGCGGGTCCGTCGCTACAACCAAGCGCTCCACCGCCAAGGGTCTGCTGCTGCATCCAAGCGCACCACCACTGTCAAGTACCACGGGTCCGCCGCTACACCCAAGCGCTCCACCGCCCAAGGTAAACAGAAGATTCAGCTCACACAGGTTCGGTAGCACTGTTCCACGTAGGATCGCTGAGTGCTGTAGTCGTCGTCGTCGAATCCACACAGGATCAATGTACTGTCGTCGTCGCCGTCACAGTAGCAGCAGTAGTAGTTGTTACAGTAACCGTCGCAGCCAGCACTAGGGTTCCCGCATATAGCAAGCTCGTTCAGAGGGTCCGCTCCACGAGCCGAGAGGCTGATACATCAACTGTCACGAAGACCAGGGTTGATGTATCCAAATGTTCCGTATCGTCAACAGGAACTCAACGTAACAGACGGCGCGTCGATCAGACGCCCGGTCTGAGAGTTATTGGCATTTTCGTCTCCGGGGCCCGGTTGGTTTTTAAGGCAAAACCAACCCGACCATACTCCACCTGCGTCCAAACCTCGGGCGTAATATGCCAAAAGATTCGTCTCACTAAGAGGAACACAACGCGACTGACGACGCGTCAATCGGACGTTCGTAGCTCAAGATATGAGCGTTTCCGCTCCGAAAGCCCGGTTGGTTTCGTGAACGAACCAACCCGGCCGAACTCAAAGTAATCCGAAACCTTGAGTGCGATATACCGAAACGACCGTCTCGATCCAAGGATCGCGTTGCCGCTGACGGTTCGTCGATCGGAGGTCCGAGGCTCATGTTATGGGCCAAAAACCAAATCTGGTTCGAAACGGGGGGTCCGGGTCCGGGCCGACCCGGCCCGACTCCCCCCGGGGCGGCGCGGCGGCGCGGCGGGCCGCGGCGGCCTAGCGCCGCGAGGTGCCGCGGCGGCTCGGGGTGCCGCGAGGGGCCGCACACGGTCGGCACGCGGGGGGCAAGCCCCGCGGTTTTGAGGGGCGGCGCGGCCTTTGTGCCGCGCCGTTTTTTTTTAAACGCCCCCCCCCCCCCCCCCACGTGGGGGGCCTGACTTGAGCGAACCGGGAAGGGCCGGCTGCCCCCCCTCCCTTCAAAGAAAACCGCCCCCCTCATAAAGAGGGGGGTTTTGAGGGTTGTCTGGGGGATTCATTCCCCCGGTTTTAACGGCATCCGGCCGGCCAGCTGGCCGGCCGGTTTTCTCCAACGGGACCGGAAATTCCGGTCCCCTCTTCGGCTTCCGACACCGGCGGCCCGGCCGCCGGTCTTCTCTTCCACCGCGGCCCGGAACCGGCCGCGGTCTCCTCGTCCCGCCGCGGCCCGGAACCGGCCGCGACGTTCGTCATCCGGCGCGGTGCGACGGCACCGCGCCCCTTCGCCGTGTCTTGATTCCATTCAACGCGGCGCGACGGCATCACGTTCTTGAAGATTCTCCTCGACGTAGCGCGACAGCGTCATGTAAGATTAACGTACAATTATCCGCATGGTGCGACGGCACCACGCCACCTTGCTTCCGCCCGCAGATAAACAACATGAACGATGGAGGGGGTTCGGCCGTGTTCATGCGGTCCGGCCCCCCTCACGTAAAATAATAACACAACTTTAAATAATCAACATCCTCACGTTAGTCATACAAACCACGAGCAAGAATGAAATAATTAAATATTAAATCAACAACCCCTACCTCGGGTATAAGGTTCGAGGATTTGTCAACGTTCCGCGGAAGACGACGTCGCGGAGGTCGGGCGTCGCGGAAGCCGTTCGTCAAATCCGATGACGAAGGGATGCGTTCGAAGAGACACGTCGTTGGAGAAACTTGTACGCCGACGAAGATTGTCCGAGGAAGAAGCGGTGTTTTCTCTCGTTGACACGGGAGACGAAGAAGAGCGGGGCGGCGTTCTTCGTCGGAAATTGAGCGTTCTTCGTCAAGTCTTGAGGAAAGTCAAATAATAATGAAAACAACGAACTCAAGAACCTCTACCTCGATAGTCGCACGTTGACGTAGTCGTGGAATATCGGTGTCGATTCCTTTGACGTCAGAGGAAGAGTCGTTGTCGATGGCGTTCGTCGCGGAAAACCGTCGCGGAAGAGATGACGCGGAAGAAGTACGTCGCGTCGCGGATACGGCGTCGCGGATGGACCGTGTTCTTCGGCGGAGAAGTTCTTCGTTGAAGAACGACGTTCTTCGCGTTCTTCATTGAGTTTGAAGAAGAAGAAGAGCTCTCCACCTCTCAAGAAGACAAACAAATAACCCAAAATAAAATAAGCTACACCTTATTTTATTTTCACTTTGCCAACCTTTCAAAATTCAAAAGTTGAATTCAATACATTAATTAAATCTAGAGTTGACAAAATTAAGTGAAGAGATAGGTTGGCAAGAATTAAAGTAGGGGAGAGTTACATAATTAAGAGGGGGTTTAGAGGGGTTAGGGAAAATGAAAAGAATTAGGGGTTCGTGTGGGCCCCACCACACTTAATCCTCCCAAGGGAGGTTAAGTGGGTGTGGGTCCCACTTCCAACCTCCTTTGATAGGTTTTAAGAAGTTATAATAAAATTTGTTCTACACAAATTTTATTTAACTCAACTAAAAACCACAAAATTAACTTTCAACCCGCAACAAACGGAACTCCCGAAAAGGTCTCTTTAAGCGAATGTCGGCGCTGCGAGTTCATCGGTGCCCTCGGATTTCAATTCCGAGCACCGGATCAAAAGTTAGGAATTCCCGCTCGTTCGTTCACTGAACGTACCCGAGCCAAACTTCGGAAATTAATTCCGGGCACTCCGGGCCTCGGAATCAGGTGCCGTCTGAAACCGCGCTCTTGTAAAATTCTAAAGAAAATTAAGAAAAAAAATTTCCTTGAATTTTACCTGTCTTTACAGTTATATTGAAATAACATCATGCATGTGTCACCAAAAAATTATCATTTTATTGAAAATTACAATATCATAAGAATAAACTAGATGATAACTATAATCATCCTTTTCATGGTAATGTTTTTAATTTTTTTATTTACTATGTTTATAGAATCATCTTCCAATAGAAAATTAATCATAAATCCTTCCCTCCTTTCTTTGTTGGAAAATACCTGCAAACTCGATCATTGGTGTCACTAAATCCAATAAAATCTCAAGAACCAGTTGTGTAATATCATGTAATTTTTTCATTGGACATGCATAATGAATTTGTGGTTCATTTTCTACCGTCATCTCATATTATCTTTTAGAAACTTCCTCAACAAAAAAAATATCGTCATAAGCATCATTAATTGCAACCATCTAGGGATCAACTACAACAACATATGTTTTTGAAAAACTGTAGGTAATTGAATATGAAATAATTTCTCTACTCGGTATGTATTACCTTCACTTATTCCACCAATTAACACATATCTCTGAGGTAAACTTATACCCATCAAGAAATAAATTATCACGAGGTTTTTTTGTGTTATTTGTGTTGTATCTACAATTTTACTAAGATTGACATATACTTCTTGGGGACTAAGCCTTCAATTCTAATTATATGTATCAAATGAAGGCATTAAATAATTATTATTCAACAAATTATGAGTACTATAATATATATTATTTCAATATTGATGAAATATCTAAATGAAAGGTGATATACACTGATTCCCGATGAGATTTAATTGATCATGAATTTTAATATAAATTGTTTTCATCATTTCACATTCATTAAGATTTACTGGTCTTACAGGACCACCAATATATGATATCCCATTATCATCCTCTACTATTTGTCCACTATGATATACAAACCCGAACAAGTGTTTGAAAATGTTTTTAAAATAATTAATCGAGTAAAATTACATATTTAATATATTCAAGGGAATTTCATAAAATAAATTTGAAACCACCAAATTATATTAATTATTATTTCCATTATAATTATTATAATTGATATATAAAATTAGAAACTGATAGAAATGATGGGCTATCATAATGAATGTTATAACAATATATTAATATGTCAAATAATAAGTAATGATATTATATTTACAATGTAATATTATATTAATATGTATAGCTAATATTATATTAAGAAATGAAACAATATAATTACAAACATACTATAAAATTGAAATTATTAGTAAAATAAATAAATATTTCTATCGTAAAATATTAACTTGTAATTAAATTAGTAATTAATATTTATTTCTTAAATGAATAAACATATATACTTTAAAATTTATTTTTAATTAAAAAATAATATATTTTATTAAAAAAAATAATATATATATATCGTAATTATGATAAATTATATATTAGTAATATATTTTTCCATTATTTTAATTTTATACTACTAAATATTATTATATTGAATACAATGATAATTTTTATAATTAAGTAAATAATACATATTAATAATTTATTAATTAAAATATCACTAATTGATTTACTAATATATTTAATAAAATTATATAATATATACCTATATTTAAATAATAGTTTGAAATAAAATTTGTGAAAATATCTATTTAAAAAAAATAATATATAAAATTATAATTAAAACTAGAAAACAATATTCATTATTCAACCATAAAGGTAATAACAAACAAATTTTCACAAATATAAACCCCAAAATACAAAATATAAAATGAAATTTAATAAATTATTATACAACATTAAACAACCCAAAATAAATTCTAATAAAAATAATAAACTAATATAAATACTGAAATAAATATAAAATTTACAAAATAAAACTATCGTTAAATATATACACTGACATTTCTTGAAAAAAATCGAAAACCACGAAATTTTGAATATCATTATTTCGATTATAATTCAACAAGTTTGTACATAATGAATGAATATAACACTGACGATGGAAAACTGTGAGTCATCACAAAAGTTTATATTAATATGCTATTTACAAATTAAATATATTTTATTTTCAATTTTATATTTCATTAATATATGTTGGAATGTTTATTATATTATGAGAATATAAATAATTACAATATTCCACATAATAATGACCAAATAAAACGTAATAAAAATAAAAATTACTAATTAATATTAAAATTAAATATTAATGATAACATTTTTAGAAAAAAATTGATAAATAAGTATCGATATAATTAATTGATTTAATGTTTTTATCAATTAAAAATAATTACAAAATAGTCATTTTATAAAAATTAAAATATTAACATACTATTAACTTACTAGTTGATGTATATTTTGAAAATAAATTAATAAATTAATTATAAAATTACTAATAAATTAATAATTAATATATTTTATGAAATCTAATATATATATATCAATCATATCACATTTATATATTAATAATATATTATTTGAATATTTTTTCGAATAGTTCTCTTGTTAAATTACAATAAAATAAATATATTAATAAAAAATCACCAATTAATTTTTTAATATACATTATACAATAAAATAGAATATATATATATATACATATTGATATATATATCTATATAATGTGACAAATCGTCTGGAATAGTATAACATAATAAATATAAAAACAAAATTCTAAAACACTACTAATCATTGTACCATAATAATTTAGATAAAAAAAATTCACAAATATAAACCATAAATATTTATAAAAAACAATTTTCTATAAAATAATATTCAATTTTCAATTAAATAATAAATAATGTCAAATAAAATTTTAAAAAAATTGATTTCATAATTAGATTAAATATTTTTTTATTAATGTAAACCAATCATTAAAATAAATTGGAAAAAAATGTTCTTGGAGGTGACATAGATTGGTTTCACGAATGTAGAATTACTGATGGGGTTTTGCGAATGGAGATTAATGAATAAAATATTTAGGGGCTTTTGTGATGGGGATAACATTGAGTTAGATGTTTTCATGAAATTAGAAGATATTCACACCAGATACCTTAGTGGAATGGGCTGTCGTGCATGATTGAGAGTTGTATGAACATCCCCATCATCAAGAGTTCTATAATATAGACCTACAAAAATTGATCCTAACCATAGGTAACATATTGAAAAAGAAACGAATTACAAAACCACATTAGAAACAAAATGGGAAAAAGTATCAGAAAACACCAGCAATAACCGTAAAATATTGTAAATAAAATGGAATATGTGATTTAATTATATGGTTCAGAACGTTTATTCCCACTCCACAATAAGTACACCACCCACATCCATTTTTTATTACTTAAAGCCAAAAAATTGAATCATATAATTGTCAATTTTGGAATATTAATCTATCATATAGATTAAATAATAAGTGGAACTAACCCATCCATCGTTAAAAAAGAAAAATAAATAATAACAAAGGAACTAGTGAATCCATCTAAAGGAACATAAGAAAGCTAGTTAGAAACCCTTTTCAATGGATATAATCACATGTAAAATCACAAATTAAGAATCACGGTAGGAAATTCATCCACCAAAAGAACATGGAATTCTTTGTGTTCTCTACTGGGTTTGTACTCCCAGAACTAGTCGCCTATGTTTTTTCAAATTATATCAACCAACCAGGTCTCCCATTACGGATCATCTCCACCCCCTTTTCTGAACATCTATCTTAGATTAAAATTATATATGATTCAATTTTGTCTCCCTTGGAACATTTGGGGACCTGTAGTAAATAAAACAGAAGCCAAAACATCCTAAAAAGTTTCAATTCCATTAATATATGTGGTTGGTCAATGTTATTTGGAAGTAATTCATTAAGAAATACAAAATGGATGAATTTTATAAAGGGTATTCACATGTTGTTCAATGTACTGGTCACCACGATGTGATACACAAATGTCATAAACAACATTGTATGTGTAGAATGATGTTATATAGGGATCAGTTCTTATAGTATAAAGGTCAACACATGCAATGTAAGGGTCGATGAACTGAAACCATAACGTGATAAGTGTATCAAAGTACTAGCATAAGAGTACAAATCCTGCACCCCTCTCAAATAAGGATAAATATTTTTATTATTAAATTTAATCTTCTTCTACCCACTAATACTTTACAAATTCCCGACTCTATGTAAATGTGTTCATTTCACTGCCCATGTAACGCCCCGACCCCAGTTACCAAGAGTCGGTGCATTATTACATAACATTGGCATGATCACAAGAAAGATCAAAACTCGAAAGACAGATTGGTTTAGTAGCCTTGGAAACACTAGATATATTCATAAGTTTTACATTACATCATAAAATGAAAAACTACTACAACAACATAATGTCTCCATAAACCACACTACTATCCCCTCATAATATCCCTGCAGGTCATTCATAATTTACTTCTTCACATCCTGGGGAAAAATAAAACATAGAAAAGGGGTGAGCTCAAATGCCCAGTAAGGATAACAATATAGCGGAAACTTTCATAAATAAGAATAAACATTTAAGGCAATGCATTACAAAAACAAAAGCCTTTTAGAATTGATCTTCAACATGGTATGGCAAAAGTAAAATGAAATAATGCCATTTACTTATTCACATGGAAATTCTACTAATCGAATAATCACATGCAAAAATCAATAAACACTTTCATAATGTTGGAATGCATAATGCCAGACTATCATAACCACATAGCCAAGGCCTCGTGCCAAGACTACAAATAAGATTTTGTCAAGGCCTTGTGCCAAGACAGTAGTTTGTCTCATGAGACCTACCGATGCATCGAGGAGCTATAGCGGGCTCCACCCGTCACTTATTAAGTCCAATGCATTCCCATATGAAAAGGTTTAAACATAACATAAACATTCGTATTAAAACTAGCATACGAAATGTCAATACTTTCACAATAAACTATGAATGGTATAAAAATAGCACATCCACAGTCAAACATATCACAAAACCTTCAATACAATATAGAAGTTTTGTATCATAATAAATCAACTTCAAATAATCTTAAAATCCATCAAAGGATGTTGACATAGATGAAATCAAAATTCTTTTTAAAGAAATATCTCCTTTTATTTTGAAATCATTTAAGATCCATATAAAATAAAATATTTTCTTTGAAAATATTCTTATAAGCTTGTAAGGAAAGCTTTGAAGATTTTATAATGGCGTAAAATAACCGCACCCGCCGTATAAGTTAAAAAAAACATTCTTACCTCAATTCTGTCGAAAAGGTTAAAAAGGACCTTGTTTTGAAAACGACGGAAAGATTCCTTTATAAACCTATTATAAAAATTCAAACAAGGGTATAAATGACTTTAAACCATATTCTTTTAAATATTAGAAATGTTTTGAAATACATTTTGAAGAAACATGGACGTGGATGATAACAAGATCCCAGTAGATTATTACATATAAACAACCTCGGATAATGAAGAGATTGTGAAATAACCCTTACCTTGTACTTTTCCTTGGTTGTGGTAGGTTAACCTCCTGTATAATGGTGAAATAATTGTTATTAAATTATAAAAGAATCATATACATTAATATGATATCATATATGATCTTTTAATATTGATTTGATAATAATATCTTAGTATTATCGTTGTTTCGGCTGTTAACTTACTTGTTTTCTTTCATATGTTTTGTTACGTAAGACATGTTTGTAAAGGATAGGTTGTATATTATTCATATCCATAATGATATCAAGTCCTTAAACATCATTTTTAAATCATAAAATGATAATTACGCTTTAATGGTTACGATGGAGAATGAATCTCATCGCGTTCGTGGAGACGGTAGTCCGTACGTACGCACGAGCGACAATATCATTCTTTTGATATTAAAATAATATATAAATGGATGGTATATCATATATACAGAATCATTAACATGTTATATTTATTATTTACATGAGTTACACATCATTATTATACCCATCCAAATAATATTATATTGAATAACAATTACACCACGACGTGGAGACGGTAAGCCGTACGTACGCACGTATGGTGACATGTTATTCAAAGGGTGGATAGAATACTGAATATGGTTGTACCATACTTATAATAAAATCACAGTATATGTGAGATACTGGAGTTATTATTTCAGAATGGTATGAACAAAGGAAGAAGAAGTGGAAGAAGAAATGAACTTAGAAAAGGGTGGTGAAATCATTACCTCTTCTTCGGGTTCTTCCTTTTGATTTGATCAAAAGGGATCCTTAGGTTGGCTTTCTGATCAAACTAAGGCCTCTAGGTTGTATTGAGGGATGTTGGGAGAGTATTTGGGCAGAGTTTGGCCGAACCAAAAGGCTTTGAAGGTGTGAATAAATGAGAAGGAGGAGTGCCCTTTTATAAGAGGGGTGAGGGGCACCTTTGGAAAAGCTAGAAATATTAATTTATAATAAATTCATATTCGGTTTCTAATGGCTCCAAAGTTGACTATTCAAAGGTTAAGGTGGGGATAGGTCGAAAACAACTCAACCAATAGAATTTAGACAGGTTTGGGTACTTATATTAACCTTATCTTTAAGTATTAACTCTAAGTTAATTAGTTTCACTTTTACAATGTCTCTTTGTATTTTTATATAATATGGTTAATAAACTTACTATATACATCCAAGGGACCCCCAAGTGGTCCATTAATTATTAACCTATCATAATATAAGTCTCTTGGCCGAACCTTAGATTTTTAGGAATTTAATATCAATTAATAATATAATATTTGTTTTAAGAACTCTTTTATGTCAATTTTGACACTATTCAATAGTTGATTTTTGTGAAACTCATAACAGATTGATTACTTCGAACAAAGTCAATTAAATCAATCCTAATATATCATATTATCCTAGAAAATTAGTTTAATTCATTAAAAGTTTCATATTATATTTATTTGGGTATTTATAATATCAATTATGTTAATTTGTTACTATTTTAGTAATTACTGCATCATCATTGTGTCATAAATAAAATAAATTATTTAATGTCTAAAAATTATAAATAAAACATAATTATGTAGGAAATCTTTTTATATTTCTAATGAATATTTATAATCGAAAATCCAACATGTATAACCCTATGTAAAAATTGTTCTTATAAAAGATGTAAGCTTATGCCATTTTTATTTTTATTTTAACTTTATTAATATAATGTGTCCCTACCACATACAAGTGGCTCCAAGGGGTCCCCAAATTGACCCAAGGATGCCCATGGTCGGGTATGTGTCCACCAATAAGGTTAGGACACGTTTTAGGGTAATTTTGTATTATTATAATATTATTTTTTTAACCCTTATTTACCGGATTTACCCTTTAAACATGGTAAATAAAATATTTACCACAGTAACTATTCAAAATGTCTAAAAATAAAAGTTACCTATTTACACAATTTGAACATCCTGATTCCAAATATGGAATCCATTTTCCTAAATTCAAAACACAGAAGTGGCAGAAATTAATTTAAAATTAATTCCCGCTGTTAAAACAAAAAGCGTGTTTTTAAGAGATAATAACTATCAAAAGATTGACACATGTTTATGTTCGGTTTAATTGTAAAATTATGTCCAATGACCAAAATTATATTAAATGGTAAAAATATATTCTAAATATACTTTAAAACCACTCAAATTCATAATTTATCACTAGTAATTAATTTGATTAAAAAAGTTGTTTTTAATTAAAATTTAGTAATTTTCACTATTCATCAAAATATGAAAGTTATCCGAAATGTACCAAAATTTCACCCTAGGCTAAATTCGATATTCCGAATCCAAAAACGAAGTCCATTTTCAAATATAAAATATATATAATTTCAAAAAGTAGGTATTACTATTCATAACGGCTAGTTTGATTAGTTATGGTGTGTTAGAACTCGGTGTTGCGTACAACACACGCTATCACATTATTCGAAGGGAAACGTACCGTAGAAGCTTGGGGTGTTACATTCTCCCCTCCTTCAAATAATTGCGTCCTCGCAATTTCTAGGGTATTACTGCATAAAAAGACTCGGGTGGTTCTTCATCATAAGTTCCTCGGGTTCCCACGTTGCCTCTTCCATCTTATGATTTCTCCACAAAACTTTTACCAGACGCGTCGTCCGGTTTCTCAGTACTTGTTCTCTTGTATCAAGAATCCTGACGGGCTCTTCACAATAAGACAGATCTGGTTCCAGTTCTAATTCCTCATAGGTGAGTACATGCGTTGGGTCAGGCATGTATTTTCTCAACAGAGATACGTGGAACACATCGTGAACTTTGGAGAGACTTGGCGGCATTGCCAATCGGTAAGCTACAGCCCCAATTCGTTCTAGAATTTCGAAAGGTCCGATGTACCTGGGACTCAATTTACCTTTCTTACCAAAACGTATGACTCCCTTCCACGGAGATACCTTCAGGAAAACATGATCACCGACTTGAAATTCCAAATCCTTCCTTCAATTATCGGCATAGCTCTTCTGCCTACTTTGAGCTGCTTTGATGTGATTTTGGATTACTTTCACCTTTTCCACCGTTTCCTCCACCAGTTCTGGGCCTACAAGTTTTCTTTCACCAACGTCATCCCAACAGGTTGGTGTACGACATCTCTTTCCGTATAACGCTTCATATGGTGCCATCTGAATACTCGAATGGAAGCTATTGTTATAGGAAAATTCTACCAGAGGTAAATATTGATCCCACATACCCTGAAAATCAAGTGAGCAAGATCTCAACATGTCTTCTAAGGTTTGAATAGTCCGTTCTGATTGTCCGTCTGTCTGAGGGTGGTAAGCAGTGCTCAAATGAAGTTCAGTATCCAGGGATTTCTGAAGACTTTTCCAGAATCTTGAAGTAAAACGGGGATCACGATCAGAAACAATCGATAGGGGTACACCATGAAGTCTCACAACTTCATTAATGTATAGTCTTGCTAGACGTTCTAGGGGTAGATCTTCTCTTATAGCAAGAAAATGTGCTGACTTGGTAAGACGATCAACAATAACCCATATTGCATCGTTCCTTCTAGAAGTCTTTGGTAGCCCCATGACAAAGTCCATCGTAATATTGTCCCATTTCCACTCCGGTATGGGAAGAGGTTGCATGACTCCTCCAGGCTGTTGCCTTCCAACTTTCACTTGTTGACAAACCATACATCTTGATACAAAATCAGCAATCTCCCTCTTCATGTTGTCCCACCAAAAATGTTCCTTCAAATCTCTATACATTTTGGTGCTCCCAGGGTGTATAGAGAAATTGGAACTATGAGCATCATCCAGCAATTCCATTTTTAGATCAGGTATATTGGGAACACAAAGTCTCTTTCCAAATTTCAAAGTTCCATCTTCATACACAAAGTCTCTCAATCTCCCATCATTCACAGCTTTAATCTTCTTCTGAAATTCTTCATCATCGGTCTGAGAACTCTTAATCCTTTCTAGTAAAGATGGTTTGGCAACCATTTGAAAAAGCATTGATGTTTCACCTTCCCTGGTTATTCCCATGTCCATCTTCACTAGATCCATGAAAATTGGATCCCTTTCAATTCTCATCATGTTCAAAACTCCATGGTCTTTTCTGCTCAAAGCATCTGCCACCTTGTTTGCCTTCCCCGGGTGGTAGTGTATCGTACAATCATAATCCTTGAGTAATTCAAGCCATCTCCTTTGCCTCATGTTGAGTTCTTTTTGTGAGAAAATATACTTCAAACTCTTGTGATCAGTATAAATCTCACATTTTTCACCATAGAGGTAGTGCCTCCATATCTTCAAAGCAAAGATCACAGCTGCTAACTCAAGATCATGAGTAGGATAGTTTTGTTCATGAATTTTCAACTGTCGTGATGCATAGGCAATAACTCTATCATTCTGCATAAGGACACAGCCAAGTCCTTTCTTTGATGCATCACTATAAATAACGAACCCATCATTCCCCGGTGGTAGAGTCAATATAGGAGCATTGACTAATCTTCTCTTCAGTTCTTCGAAACATTCTTCACACTCTTTTGTCCAAACAAATTTAACCCCTTTACGTGTGAGCTTCGTTAATGGGTTTGCCAATCGGGCAAAATTCTGGACGAAACGTCGATAATAACCTGCCAAACCAATAAAACTACGTACCTCAGTTATACTCGTAGGTGCTGGCCATTCTTGGATTGCCTTGGTCTTAGAAGGATCAACAGAGATTCCATCTTTAGAGACAATATGTCCAAGAAAAGAAATCTCCGGAAGCCAGAATTCACACTTGCTAAACTTTACATATAATTCATGCCTCCTCAGAGTCTTCAAGATAATGCGCAAGTGATTTTCATGATCTTCATAGGTTTTGGAGTATACCAATATATCATCAATAAATACTACCACAAATTCATCGAGATACTCCTTGAAAACTCTATTCATCAGATCCATGAATACAGAGGGTGCATTGGTCAATCCAAACGGCATTACAGTAAACTCGTAATGCCCGTACCTGGTTCGAAATGCTGTTTTCGGAATGTCTTCCTTCTTCACACACAACTGATGGTATCCAGATCGAAGGTCAATCTTTGAAAAGTATTGAGATCCATGCAGTTGGTCAAATAAATCATCAATACGAGGTAGGGGATACTTGTTCTTTATCGTTATAGCATTGATCTCCCTGTAGTCAATACATAACCTCATAGATCCATCTTTCTTTTTAACAAAAAGAACAGGGGCTCCCCATGGAGAAACACTAGGGCGAATAAATCCCTTATTACTCAATTCCTCTAGTTGTTTCTTTAGTTCGACTAACTCTACAGTGGCCATTCTATAAGGGGTCTTCGATATAGGCCTTGATCCAGGAATCAAATCAATAGAAAACTCAACTTCTCGTTCTGGAGGATGTCCAGGTAAATATTCCGGAAATACATCTACAAATTCTTTCACAACAGGTACACCCTCTATTTGAACATTCCTTTCCTCACCGATAGTTACTTCATTCTCTTCCTCCCCAATAATTGAATTAAGTTGAGCTACTGGGGGTGGGTCTAAATAAGAATTAGGTGGTGACGATTCTGCTCTAAAAATAAGGTGTTCCTTATCATTATCATCGAGAATCGTAACCTCTTTCTTCTTACAATAAATCTTCGCATCATAGTCCGAAAGCCAGTCCATACCGAGGATTATATCAAACTCAATCATAGGTATGACGATGAAATCAGCAGATAAAGAAAATTTATGTTCTCTAATGGGGACTGATTCACAAAACTTTGTTGCAACGATACTTCCCTTAGGAGTTTTAACTGACAACTCCCTTATTAAATCAAATTGGAAATATCTAATTTTCTTAGCAAACTGGGAAGATATGAAACAATGCGATGATCCAGAATCAAATAATGCATTTGCTAAACTTGAGGAAACCATTAAATTACCTGCCACCACGTCTTTCGGAGTTTCTACCTCAGCAGTAGTGATAGCATAAGCCTGGCCTTGATCCCTTGGCCTTTTCTGAGGTAAGTTCTCCTGACGCTTAGGACATGCATTTGCATAATGCCCCATCTCCCTGCAATTGTAGCACTGAACATTGGTAGCTTCCTTCTTCCCCTTTCAATCATGAGCTTGGTGGCCTTTTTCACCACACTTGTAACAGACTCCCATTCCCTTCAGGCAAGCACCGGGGTGTTTCTTCCCGCACTTACCACAAGATGGATATTCAACCTTTCCCTTCTTCCCCTTATTTCCATTCCCAGATTGATCAGCAGGTCTCTTCTTCTCTTGCTTTGCTTTAAAGTCATAAGACTTAGAGAATTCCTTTTCGGTCTTGATAGCACATGAGACAATGTCTTCGTACGATGAAAAGGATTGTGAGACTAATGCTCGATGGAGAAATGGTTTTAACCCATCAAAGAAACGATCAATCTTACTTCTTGGGTTGCGAATATAATCACCAGCGTACCTCGCTAACCTTGTAAAGTTAGCCTCATACTTTGTGACATTATCATCCTCCTTTTGTCTCAGACTCAGAAATTGCCTTTCCATATCTGCTCGATGGTCGCGAGGAAAGTATTTTTCTAAAAACAGATCTTTGAACACCCTCCATTCCATGTTTGATACTTCATTATCTTCCTTCATGTTTTGAATCAATGACCACCATTGATCAGCATCTCCAGTGAGGCGGTAAACTGCCATGGTAACTTTTTCCCTTTCACTACTCCCCAAAGCCTGAAATATTTTCTCTAGGGAAAATATCCATTGCTCAACTACTAAGGGATTTGTACTCCCATTGAACGTTGGTGGTTGTTGTCTCATGAATCGATCTAACATTGATCCTCCACGCTGCGGATCAGGGTGCTCCATATGGGTAAGGTTATTATTCATAACCTGAGTAAGTTGTCCCAGTACGGTGATTAGCTGATCAGCACCAGTTGCATCACCAGCCCCACTATAATTATCTTGAGCAGGAGGGCAATCCCTACATGGAGTGCGTGCATTGATATGGTTTCCATTTCTTCCACTAGGCGCCATTTCTAAACAATGTCATAAACTAGATCAGTTTATGAATCAAAATACATAATCCCATACTTATAAAACACTAAACATAAATTGAACTATCTATGGATATAATCCATAATCATAAATATGTTTTCTTTGAGGAAGTATATACTCATAAACCCTTCATAATGATTTGTAAAGAAAGTGAGAGTTATCCTAAGCATATCCCCCGGGAGTGTCGTAACCAAGAGTGCAGCAAGGCCCGTTGTCGTGCACCAGTTCCCGTTCGAGTCTAGCTCAAAGCGGTGTTTTCGGGTTTTACCCCTAGGTACATCTGTGCCAGAGCCGCCTCTACCTGCTCGTATCCAGACAGGGATTTATTGCTCGGAAAACTCACAAAGTCTCTACAATACCAAAATTCTAGGAAGTTCTTCTATACTAATCCTCAAAGTTCATCTTAGGTCTACGTGCTCTAATCAGAGTTTATCTAAATCTAGCTTCCAAGGTTTGTACTAAACTTCCTCTGATACCAACTGTAACGCCCCGACCCCAGTTACCCAGAGTCGGTGCATTATTACATAACATTGGCATGATCACAAGAAAGATCAAAACTCGAAAGACCGATTGGTTTAGTAGCCTTGGAAACACTAGATATATTCATAAGTTTTAAATTACATCATAAAATGAAAAACTACTACAACAACATAATGTCTCCATAAACCACACTACTATCCCCTCATAATATCCCTGCAGGTCATTCATAATTTACTTCTTCACATCCTGGGGAAAAATAAAACATAGAAAAGGGGTGAGCTCAAATGCCCAGTAAGGATAACAATATAGCGGAAACTTTCATAAATAAGAATAAACATTTAAGGCAATGCATTACAAAAACAAAAGCCTTTTAGAATTGAACTTCAACATGGTATGGCAAAAGTAAAATGAAATAATGCCATTTACTTATTCACATGGATATTCTACTAATCGAATAATCACATGCAAAAATCAATAACCACTTTCATAATGTTGGAATGCATAATGCCAGACTATCATAACCACATAGCCAAGGCCTCGTGCCAAGACTACAAATAAGATTTTGTCAAGGCCTTGTGCCAAGACACTAGTTTGTCTCATGAGACCTACCGATGCATCGAGGAGCTATAGCGGGCTCCACCCGTCACTTATTAAGTCCAATGCATTCCCATATGAAAAGGTTTAAACATAACATAAACATTCGTATTAAAACTAGCATACGAAATGTAAATACTTTCACAATAAACTATGAATGGTATAAAAATAGCACATCCACAGTCAAACATATCACAAAACCTTCAATACAATATAGAAGTTTTGTATCATAATAAATCAACTTCAAATAATCTTAAAATCCATCAAAGGATGTTGACATAGATGAAATCAAAATTCTTTTTAAAGAAATATCTCCTTTTATTTTGAAATCATTTAAGATCCATATAAAATAAAACATTTTCTTTGAAAATATTCCTATAAGCTTGTAAGGAAAGCTTTGAAGATTTTATAACGGCGTAAAATAACCGCACCCGCCGTATAAGTTAAAAAAAACATTCTTACCTCAATTCTGTCGAAAAGGTTAAAAAGGACCTTGTTTTGAAAACGACGGAAAGATTCCTTTATAAACCTCTTATAAAAAGTCAAACAAGGGTATAAATGACTTTAAACCATATTCTTTTAAATATTAAAAATGTTTTGAAATACATTTTGAAGAAACATGGACGTGGATGATAACAAGATCCCAGTAGATTATTACATATAAACAACCTCGGATAATGAAGAGATTGTGAAATAACCCTTACCTTGTACTTTTCCTTGGTTGTGGTAGGTTAACCTCCTGTATAATGGTGAAATAATTGTTATTAAATTATAAAATAATCATATACATTAATATGATATCATATATGATCTTTTAATATTGATTTGATAATAATATCTTAGTATTATCGTTGTTTCGGGTGTTAACTTACTTGTTTTCTTTCATATGTTTTGTTACGTAAGACATGTTTGTAAAGGATAGGTTGTATATTATTCATATCCAGAATGATATCAAGTCCTTAAACATCATTTTTAAATAATAAAATGATAATTACGCTTTAATGGTTACGATGGAGAATGAATCTCATCGCGTTCGTGGAGACGGTAGTCCGTACGTACGCACGAGCGACAATATCATTCTTTTGATATTAAAATAATATATAAATGGATGGTATATCATATATACAGAATCATTAACATGTTATATTTATTATTTACATGAGTTACACATCATTATTATACCCATCCAAATAATATTATATTGAATAACAATTACACCACGACGTGGAGACGCTAAGCCGTACGTACGCACGTATGGTGACATGTTATTCAAAGGGTGGATAGAATACTGAATATGGTTGTACCATACTTATAATAACATCACAGTATATGTGAGATACTGGAGTTATTATTTCAGAATGGTAAGAACAAAGGAAGAAGAAGTGGAAGAAGAAATGAACTTAGAAAAGGGTGGTGAAATCATTACCTCTTCTTCGGGTTCTTCCTTTTGATTTGATCAAAAGGGCTCCTTAGGTTGGCTTTCTGATCAAACTAAGGCCTCTAGGTTGTATTGAGGGATGTTGGGAGAGTATTTGGGCAGAGTTTGGCCGAACCAAAAGGCTTTGAAGGTGTGAAGAAATGAGAAGGAGGAGTGCCCTTTTATAAGAGGGGTGAGGGGCACCTTTGGAAAAGCTAGAAATATTAATTTATAATAAATTCATATTCGGTTTCTAATGGCTCCAAAGTTGACTATTCAAAGGTTAAGGTGGGGATAGGTCGAAAACCACTCAACCAATAGAATTTAGACAGGTTTGGGTACTTATATTAACCTTATCTTTAAGTATTAACTCTAAGTTAATTAGTTTCACTTTTACAATGTCTCTTTGTATTTTTATATAATATCGTTAATAAACTTACTATATACATCCAAGCGACCCCCAAGTGGTCCATTAATGATTAACCTATCATAATATAAGTCTCTTGGCCGAACCTTAGATTTTTAGGAATTTAATATCAATTAATAATATAATATTTGTTTTAAGAACTCTTTTATGTCAATTTTGACACTATTCAATAGTTGATTTTTGTGAAACTCATAACAGATTGATTACTTCGAAAAAAGTCAATTAAATCAATCCTAATATATCATATTATCCTATAAAATTAGTTTAATTCATTAAAAGTTTCATATTATATTTATTTGGGTATTTATAATATCAATTATGTTAATTTTTTACTATTTTAGTAATTACTGCATCATCATTGTGTCATAAATAAAATAAATTATTTAATGTCTAAAAATTATAAATAAAACATAATTATGTAGTAAATCTTTTTATCTTTCTAATGAATATTTATAATCGAAAATCCAACATGTATAACCCTATGTAAAAATTGTTCTTATAAAAGATGTAAGCTTATGCCATTTTTATTTTTATTTTAACTTTATTAATATAATGTGTCCCTACCACATACAAGTGGCTCCAAGGGGTCCCCAAATTGACCCAAGGATGCCCATGGTCGGGTATGTGTCCACCAATAAGGTTAGGACACGTTTTAGGGTAATTTTGTATTATTATAATATTATTTTTTTAACCCTTATTTACCGGATTTACCCTTTAACCATGGTAAATAAAATATTTACCACAGTAACTATTCAAAATGTCTAAAAATAAAAGTTACCTATTTACACAATTTGAACATCCTGATTCCAAATATGGAATCCATTTTCCTAAATTCAAAACACAGAAGTGGCAGAAATTAATTTAAAATTAATTCCCGCTGTTAAAACAAAAAGCGTGTTTTTAAGAGATAATAACTATCAAAAGATTGACACTTGTTTATGTTCGGTTTAATTGTAAAATTATGTCCAATGACCAAAATAATATTAAATGGTAAAAATATATTCTAAATATACTTCAAAACCACTCAAATTCATAATTTATCACTAGTAATTAATTTGATTAAAAAAGTTGTTTTTAATTAAAATTTAGTAATTTTCACTATTCATCAAAATATGAAAGTTATCCGAAATGTACCAAAATTTCACCCTAGGATAAATTCGATATTCCGAATCCAAAAATGAAGTCCATTTTCAAATATAAAATATATATAATTTCAAAAAGTAGGTATTACTATTCATAACGGCTAGTTTGATTAGTTATGGTGTGTTAGAACTCGGTGTTGCGTACAACACACGCTATCACATTATTCGAAGGGAAACGTACCGTAGAAGCTTGGGGTGTTACAGCCCACTTTACGTTAGGTAATCTCATTTTTATGTAAGAGTATCCTAGTTCATGCGTAAAGGTAACCCTACATCACTAAACATAAATAAATGAAAAATTCCCTTAAATAAGTGTTATATATGAAAAACATCCACATATTGTTAATGACCCACTCAATTAAGGGCAATAGCTACCACATGTAAGGTTAAACACTCAACATGTAAATGTAACCTACCCTCATGATATCATAGAACAAATGTTTTTTAATGGTAAACAATTTAATCCAAAATAACGTATATTTAATTCTATTGAAAATATATCAAATATAAAGGGTAAATTATCATTTAATAGGTTATAATATATTGAATAAATAAATTAATAACATAACAAAATATTCGCATAAATCTATTAACTCTTACCATTCATTAGGTGGAATCCCACCAATGGCTGGTGCTGGTTTTTATTTTTCAACAGAATCAAAATCCTCTTCAAAAAATTCATCACACCCCGAATTGGCATATAAAATTTTACTATTTAAAAAAACTAATTAAACTACAATTTTATATGATTTTTATGCATGTTCGATGGAAATACCCATTGGAATACTTTAGAAGGACTATGATTCACATCTTTCTCAACTAAATCCAAAACACATTCAACAATATAGGTGGAATTGTCTTCAAAACTAGAACATTGAAAATAACCCCCACCACCCACAATACTATGATATATTGAGAATTGAGAATCTATTGGATTCAAATGTGGATTAATAAATATATGATCCTAATTTTGAAACATTTCATGCATTATAAGGCATGAACTCAGAACAATTATTACCTCTTTTAGACGTTCTGGACAAGTTCTAGTATTTTTCCTCCTCCTATGTATAATTAATATGATAAAGAGAAGCCTCGCACTATATACCCATTTTATAATTGTTATCTATTTTGGATATGGTGTCTTAGAACCAACTGTTTTTACAATGGTTATATATATGTAGGAAGTATATAATATTAATAAAACATCTTTTTTCATATAGTTTATTATTCCAGATGATTATAATTTAATAATGTCCTACATTATACATGATATTAGTAAGGTGACAACATATCTCTGCAATGATAAGAACCATGAAGTGATATGATAATATTCTTAAATAATGATATACAATTGGATAATGCACAATAATGGGAAACCTGGTACATAGAATATAATCTGTGAGTACTCCTAATAGGGTGTTGTTTCATATCACATAGTTCAAAATTTGTAATCTACATGATGGGATATTATGAAAACATACCACCCAATAAAAATTCTACAATTTTATCCTCGTTCGATATTCTAATCTGTTATCATGTGTAATAGACCTTTTACATTAATAATATCATTAATGAATTCCATAAATAAAGAATGTATATTTTCTAATTACATTAATTATGGAATATATTTATTGTGATGTAAGGTATGTTTTATTATCATTATTGAAAAATTATTAATGTATATGTTAAGGAAGGATTGGTACCTTCCATCAATATAAGAGCTCATATTTTAACCCTTTGATTGGAATAAAACATTATCCCAAAAAATAAACATTCAATTTTCATTAATGACAATATGGTCAGTGATTTGTTCTTCCTTATGATTTATTAGTATGGTGAAAAGAAGATAATTCAATTGCATGTGGTGGAATAATTTTTATTCCATAAGAAATAATGGGATCGATGTAAATTGTGGTTCTTTTTTATGTGTTGGATAAATTTTGATACATGTGCTAGAATAATGAATAGTATATGAGTGATCATTATACCTATTTATTGTTATTTTAAAAACATCACATTACTTTGAAAATGTAGTTTTACTTCTCTTAAGTTTTTATTTATAATACCTATAAAATATTACTATGAGTTCATGCATGATAGTTATATTTGAAATACATGAACAATTTTTTCAATTACTATTTCCATATAATTTTCTATTGATTTTGATAATTGATATAGTGATATATTATGATTAAATGATGGAATATGTAAATAATTTTGTATGACTACAATAAAATACGTTAAATAATTTATAAGGAAAAATTCATTGGGAAATTAAATCTCAATATTTCCTCAACCCTAACCGTTCACACATAGGCAGTCACACCTATTGTATTGTATATATTTGCATGAGTTTAAAATATTAAAAGCGATTTTCATTATTATATTTATCATTACATGATTTATTTTATTATATATATATATATATTCGTTAATATTTATATTTAATGATATTTTTCTAAAAACATAGTAATGATAATCCATTCAATCTATGCTATTACTTAATGCAATTGTCAAATATAATACTGCAAGACTCAGATAATTATTAAGAGTTCTATTTGAATAGTGAATAATGTTACCATCATGGTAAAAAATTTTACACCAAAATATATTTATCATAATAATTTATATATTATATTTTTTATGTATTCATTTATTTTTTATTTATTTGTGTCTATATAATATTAAATATTTATTTTTTTAATAAAAATTTGAATATGTATATCAATTTTTATTATTAATTATAATTATAAATATGTATACAGGTGTAATAATTTAAAATTTATGAAATTATTTCTACTATATATTATTTAATTAAAATAAATTATATGAATAAAAAATAATTTCCATGATTTATTCTATAGTTATGATAACAAAAAATTTCTATTTTATTATATGATACTTTTATTAATAAAATATTGTTCCCCAAAATATAATAGATTTTTTCATAGCCTCAACATGGATCCCTATATCAATTATCTCCACATCTATACTACTCATACATTTGCCCACATTAATAATTTATGTTAACCAGTATTCAAATTCGTGTTTTATCTTGAATTTATTGTCTACGTTAAATATATACCATATTTCATCTTCTTCGATGGATATTTTATAATTATTTGTTAACATATGTTTTTAATTTGGTTTTATATTCATTAATGTTTCCTTTGTCTTTTTTTTGAGTTCTTCTTCCACCTCAAATGAGTTTTTATTAATATTTCCTTTTCACTTATGTCATGCTACAATTTTCCACATATTAAAAAACATGGCATTGTCATTGAAATATTTATATTAATAATTTATGTTGTTCTGTGAAATATCATAATATATTTTCAATCATAATTTTTTTTGTTATGATTTTAAAAAATTTGATAAAACATGTTCTTTGAATTTATATTAGAAATTCTTAAAATAAATTGGTTTTAGAGTTTCATGTTTAAATTTTTTTTTCATGTGTTTATTTTAATCAACACATAGTTTTTCATATGTAGATTTATCTACATGGGATTTTATGTTTCTATTAAAAAGATCTAGACCCTTATTTATTTTTTCCTATATTATATCCATTATTTGACTTCATTATCGTTTATATTAATTTTCATAACTGTGTTTTATAATATTATTTTACTTATATGAAATAAAAATTTATATTCTATTATTTTTATTAATGAAATTTAGATATAAATATATAAATATTAATTTGTGTAAAATTTATTTTGTTTACTATGTTGGTTGAATCATTGTAGATTTTTTTATTTGAAATACAATGAAAAATAAAATAAATGAAATCATGAAAATTAGAAAAAGAGATTTAAATAGTCATAATCTATATTTATTAAACCATATTCATATATTTTATAAAATAGACATATAATGAAAAAAATATATTAATAACTATTAAATAAAATATTATGTTATAATATAAAATTAAATAAATAGAGAAGAATAAATTTTAAAAATTTATAATACCTTATATTAATGTATATATATATATAACAATTTTTGAGGAAATTCTAAAACCAAATCTCAATGTGATTAGGATATTTGGGAAAAAGGATTTCTTTTTGATATATATAAACATATCTCTGGTTTCAAACAAAAAACTTTATGGAGAGAAGATGGTTTGGTGGTGCTAGTTATGCTAGAAGAAAAATCAATTGTCCTAGAAAATTGATTTATCAAAGGCCAATAGACCATCGTTATATTCCACTTCATGTGCTATCACTCAGTAGCTATAGATGGATCCTCTAATATTCTTTCATTCTATCTTCCCTTGCGGGTTACCTTGCCACCATTTCCATCTCGTAAAATATTGCCACATCCACTCAAATATATCCTTATCAGTTCTAATTAATAATAATAATGTCATTAATATTGTTATGAAAATAATTATTATAATCATTTCATAAAATATATGATTAAAAATCTAATTAATTTTAAAATTATAATTATTAATAATTTCAAAAATTAAATCAATGTAATGAAATAAACAATTAATTTAAACATATATTTATAAATAATTACTAATAATTAGTATTCTAATAAAATTTAGTTATATAATTATTAATTCATTTTTGAATAATAGTAATAACATTCTAGGAACGTTCATAAACCATCCTTACTCATTCATGATTTTTTTTAATTAAAATACAATAAGAGAATAAAAACATGTGGAACACAGGACTCCACCGAAACATAAATGTGGAAAGATCCATATCACCCAAAATAAAAATTGGAAATTCCCAAAAATTTATATCCTAATCACTGACTTGAATAATTTCAATTACACAGTATATTTTGATGGTTCTAGAAAAAAATTATTCCCATCCTATGCATTCACCATCTGATATATACATGTTATAACTCGCATCACATGGTCTTTGCAAACCAATATCTCAAGGGCATTGTAAACCCTTGGTCACCACCGTTCTATTGCTGTAGAGTAAATTATTTGTTAATTACCTCGACAATCAATAGTTCTCCGCCAACCTCCCAAAGCCATCTCAATCATCGGAACATCACCATGATGGTGATTGAAACAATACAAACTAAAAAACATACTCCCATACCCATTTTATGACACCCATACCAGCACTCAGCTAGAGCTCTGCCCGCAAAAAACTATGAAAAACTCACATGGATAAGATCACATCGCCACCCAGAAAGAAAACCCAGAACGAGATCCCAACATGCATCATCGTTAAATTCTCTTAAAATCACACCGCAGAATATTACCATAGATTTTCCGTCTCCAGAACCCGTCTGCCACCATTACTGTCTTACATCACTTGATGGCCTCCATAAAACCATTCATGATCCTCATCATCGTTTATCACTAAGAAACCTCTAGTTTAAAAAAAATACATCACTAATTCGTGTTCTTTAATACTCTTCATCCCATTACAACTAAAAATGTGTCCCTCTACACTTCTGTGAAACATGTTTTAGGAGGCCACACATGTGGTCGCTACCATAGGCGACCATCACTCCATAATTAAACATTATATCTAAAACCATATTGGTGGTGAATTCATCGCATTCCACCCGAAACCCACAGCTAAAAGTTGTATGAGTGGATGATTTTCAAGATTCAATCATTTGAAAATGGATAAAAATCTCATTATCTTCACATTGAGTGATCGATGTTCGGATATGGGCTCAAAAATTTTTTAGGAGAGACTCTCCAGTAAAGAAAAATAATCTCTCCATTCATCGATAATAATAATAAATTATTTATCACTTACTTGTTGTAAATTATATTTTATTTATTATATGCATGTCTAATAATATTATTATTAATAATAATGATGATGATGAAAATAATTTTTTTATTAATAAATATTTGAATTATTAGTTATATTCATAGAAATTATTATTATATAAAAAATTAATTTTATTATATAACACAGTTTTTATAATTATTTAATTAGTCATTATTAAAATAGTAATTATATTATTATTATGATTATTATAATTGATTATTAATTTCATAATAATTTTTTTTATAAATAATAATTTTATTAATTAAATTTTATATTTTGAAAATTTAATTAATATTTTTTTTTCATGTTATTAATTACATTTTGAGTTATTTTTATAATTATGTTATGTTCATAATTGATCATATGTATTAGATTAATTATTTTATATATTCATTAATATTATGGATATTTATTAACAATGTAATTCATAATATTAAATAGTAATAACAAAATTGATAATCAATCATAATAATTAAATTAAAAATATATTAACCAAATGGATCAGTCAGGGATTTCACAACAAAATCCATGACTCCAAATTTATTAATCGAAAAAAAATCTACAATGAGGAAAACATGTCTACCAAGGCATAATCATCACAGACCAAAAACAAGATGTAACTTGTTTCAATTACCACTGGTGACCAAATTCAGAGGATATATTCATTTTCCCTTGGATATAAACCCTTCCAACATGTCTTGGTTAATTGTGGGCACACAATCATCATCATGTGATTATTTATTGGATTCATCCATAGTGGGACAAATCCTGAACATCCAAGAGAGATATTGTTATTCTCTATCTTAGTTTGATTGAAATCAATTATATAAATTAATTTACAATGTGTTCATTGAATGCAAACAATTTTAGTTCCATATTGTAGTAGATGGATTAAATATGGGAGGAAATATGATATACTGCCTCCTTACCGATGTCTTTAATAGGCATTTATGATTCAATATAATTAGGAGGAATGATATGAAAATTCTTGTTTCATGCAGCGATACATTATTCATTCTATTCCCTACCAAAAATGATGAATGAATTTCTCAGAAGAACAGAAAAATTGGATGGGTTACCCTGATCAGGTTTCTTATTTCCAACTAAGTGACTACTAGATAGAAATTCCATGATCCATATATATCCCTACATAAGATATGTGTATAATAATTTTGGTGTAGACACACATGCCCTAGATTTCTGGGGGGACCAGTGGTATTCCCCCTTCATTCACCAATATTTTATAATAATTAGGCATAGTAACATATTAAATACATTTACATTACTAATATATTCCTATGTTGATTGATCAATAATACCCAAATACCCTATATTAATTTCTATTCCATTCATAATGTCAGTATATAGTTCATTGATCGTAACTACATGCTTAAAAATGAAATGCCCAACACCCTCCTAAAGGTATGTTAGTAGTTCAGCAGCAATTATGATCATAAATGGTCTGACCACTAGATAATATTGGGATTTATCCAGGATTCTTCCGTTAATAGGAATTAAAGATGATACAGGTCCATGAACATTCTTTTATCCTATACTATCCTCAACCGTATTGAATTTCCATTATTTAATAAATTGGGAATAAATTATTATTTGTACAATACCATCAAAATAAAATGCATCTCGTACAAAGAAACTATAAAATTTTTCAACACCTTTAGGAATTTATTCTGTAATTGAACACCATACAAATTCAACCCCAACAATAATCAGAATGTAATCTCCCACATGTTTAAAATGTTTAGCTGGTCCATCCCTAGATGCCTATTAATATTAGAACCACAAACCCATGATATGACACATCAAAAAAAGAAGATCTAACAACACATGAATTTTTAGGTTCCACTACATCATTGGAATCATTCTTGAAAATATTTTTTCCTATGTTGATGGAATTATACCCCACCAACATATCCAAATTATCCTCCATATTGAGATTATATTGGTCCATTGGGTCTCTATAATTATTATACGAAGATCAATGTAGATTCGAGATACATCATAATGCAGAGTGGACAATATGGGGGAAGATACAAAAAAATTCATGTAAACACTAAAAATCAATTGAGAGTTAATGCTTGATGTTAACTATAATAGAAAAATAGTTTCAATAAGATCATGGCATGGATAAATCACCACAAAACTTTTGTCTTAGTAAACATATCATGAATTCTCAATACCTTTACAAATATTAATAAGTGTCCCGAATATATAGGAAACATCCCATAGTATTTTTGAGTACCAAAAAACCTTTTCAAGCCCCTAACTCGGATGCTGGATTATGTGAGTGATATTTTAGGAACAAATAGATCATATTGTTGATCCCATTATTAAATGATGTGGAAGATAGGATTCCGTGATACAATGTCATAGCTTTTGGAATATAGCATGAGCTCCTTCGAAAGAAAAATAATTGAATGAATCCCTCTCTTATTGAAATCATTCTAAAATAATTAAATTCCAAACAATGATGAACATGGATCCTCATATCATATAGTTTCCTTCAATTACCATTCCTAGATTGTAACGCCCCGACCCTATTTACCCAGAGTCGGTGCATTATTACATAACATTGGCATGATCACAAGAATGATCAAATCTCGAAAGACCAATTGGTTTAGTAGCCTTGGAAACACTAGATATATTCATAAGTTTTACATTACATCATAAAATGAAAAACTACTACAACAACATAATGTTTCCACAGTCCACACTATAATCCCCTCATAATATCCCTGCAGGTCATTCATAACTTACATCTTCACATCCTGGGAAAAATAAAACATAGAAAAGGGGTGAGCTCAAATGCCCAGTAAGGATAACAATATAGCGGAACATTCAAAAATAAGCATAAACATTTAAGGAAATGAATTACTAAAACAAAAGCCTTTTAAACTTGAACTTCAACATAGTATGGCAAATGTAAAATGAAATAATTCCATTTACTTGTTCACATGGATATTCTACTAATCGAATAATCACATGCAATATCAATAACCACTTTCATAATGTTGGAATGCATAATGCCATAATATCATAACCACATAGTCAAGGCCTCGTGCCAAGACTACAAATAAGATTTTTCCAAGGCCTTGTGCCAAGACACTAGTTTGTCTCATGAGACATACCGATGCAATTGTTTAGAAGATACTTACATTTAAAATTGCTAAAATACACTCCAGTGTTTTTCTGAAAACATTATGCAAGCTTCTGAAAACAAAATAACTAATTCTGATACTGCTCGACTAATTACAGGCCATGATGGTTCCACTCCCAATCCCTTCCTGTCTACCAAACTTGAGAGTCGGGTTTTCTGAAAACATTTTTAAGATTGCGTTAAATACGTATACATTTGCACTGGATTTTCATATATTTGAGAGAAATATCTCTTTTTTTGAAATCAGTTAAAAATCACATAATTATAAAAGAAAAACATTATTTTGAAAATATCCTTACAAGCGTGTAAGGGAAGCTTCAAAGGTGTAATAATAGAAGAGAATAACCGCACTTGTCGTATAAGTTAACAAAAAAAACATTCTTACCTTAATTTTTTCGAAAAGGTTAAAAAGCACCTTGTTTGGAAAAAGACAGAAAGATTCCTTTATAAAACTCTTATAAAAAGTCAAAAAAGGGTATAAATTAATTTAACCCATATTCTTGTATATAGTAAAAATGTTTTTAAATACATTTTTATGAAACATGGATGATAAAGAGATCCCAGTAGATTATTACATATAAACAATCTCGGATAATGAAGAGATTGTGAAATAACCCCTACCAATTTGGTAACTTATGAAACATACAACCCATGAAAGAGGTATCATACAATGAATATGTAAATACACATAAATTAGAGTGTATTACACAAAGAATATAATTATGGGCATTACATACACCACACAAAAGGTGATGGTGGCAATATGGCATGAATCTCACGGGAATAAGGAGTGAGATGAAAACCCCTTACCTTGTACTTTTCCTTGGTTGGGGTAGGTTAACATCCTGTATAATGGTGAAATAATTGTTATTAAATTATACAAGAATCATATATATTAATATGATATCATATATGATCTTTTAACATTGATTTGTTAATAATATCTTAGAATTATCATCGTTTCGGGTGTTAACTTACTCATTTTATTTTATAACTTTTGTTACATAAGCCATGTTTGTTGTATCTTATTCATATCCAGAATGATATCAAGTCCGTAAACATCATTTTTAAATCATAAAATGATAATTTTACTTGAATGGATACGATGGAGAATGAATCTCATCGCGTTCGTGGAGACGGTAGTCCGTACGTACGCACGAGCGACAATATAATTCTTTTGATATTAAAATAATATATAAATTGATGGTATATCATATATACAGAATCATTAACATGTTATATTTATTATTTACATGAGTTACACATCATTATTATACCCATCCAAATAATAATATATTGAATAACAATTACACCACGACGTGGAGACGGTAAGCCGTACGTACGCACGTATGGTGACATGTTATTCAAAGGGTGGATAGAATACTGAATATGGGTGTACCATATTTATAATAAAATCACAGTATATGTGAGATACTGGAGTTATTATTTTAGAATGGTAAGAACAAAGGATGAATAAGTGGAAGAAGAAATGAACTTGGAGAAGGGTGGTGAAATCATTACCTCTTCTTCGGGTTCTTCCTTTTGTTTTGATCAAAAGGGCTCCTTAGGTTGGCTTTATGATCAAACTAATCCCTCTATTATGTAGTGAGGGATGTTGGGAGAGTATTTGGGCAGATTTCGGCCGAACCAAAAGGCTTTGAAGGTGTGAAGAAATGGGAAGGAGGTGTGCTCTTTTATAAGAGGGGTGAGGGGCACCTTTGGAAAAGCTAGAGATATTAGTTTATAATAAATTCATAATCGGTTTCCAATGGCTCAAAAGTTGACTATTAAAAGGTTAAGTTGGGGATGGGTCTAAAACAACTCAACCAATATAATTTAGACCGGTTTTGGTACTTATATTAACCTTATCTTTAAGTATTAACTCTAAGTTAATTAGTTTCACTTTTACAATGTCTATTTGTATTTTTATATAATATGGTTAATAAACATACTATATACATCCAAACGACCCCCAAGTGGTCCATTAATGATGAACCTATCATGATATAAGTCTCTTGGACTAACCTTAGATTTTTAGGAATTTAATATCAATTAATAATATAATATTTTTTTTAAGAACTCTTTTATGTCAATTTTGACACTATTCAATAGTTGATTTTTGTGAAACTTATAACAGATTTATTACTTCAAACAAATTCAATTAAATCAATCCTAATATATCATATTATCCTAGAAAATTAGTTTAATTCATTAAAAGTTTCATATTATATTTATTTGGGTATTTATAATATCAATTATTTTAAATTTTTACTATTATAGTAATTACTACATCATCATTGTGTCATAAATAAAATAAATTATTTAATGTCTAAAAATTATAAATAAAATAGAATTATGTAGTATATCGTTTTTTCTTTCTAATGAATATTTATAATCTAAAATCCAACATATATAACCCTATGTAACAATTGTTTTTCTAAAAGATATATGCTTGTGTCATTTTTGTATTCATTTTAACTTAATTAAAATAAAGTGTCATTATCACTAACAAGTGGATCCATGGGGTCCCAAAATCTACCCAAAGATGCCCATGGTCGACCATGTATCAAACAATAGGGTTAAGAATCGTTTTTGGGTAATTTAGTATTATTATAATATTATTTTTTAACCCTTATTTACCGGATTTACCCTTAACCATGGTAAATAAAATATTTACCGCAGTAATTATTCAAAATGTCTAAAAATAAAATTTACCTATTTACACAATTTGAAAATCCTGATTCCAAATATGGAATCCATTTTCCTAAATTCAAAACACAGAAGTGTAATAAATTAATTTAAAATTAATTCCCGCTGTCAAAACAAAAAAGCGTGTTTTAAGAGATAATAACTATCAAAATATTGACACTTGTTTATGTTCGTTTTAATTATAAAATTATGTCCAATGACCAAAATTATATTAAATGGTAAAACTATATTCTAAATATACTTTAAAACCACTCAAATTCATAATTTATCACTATTACTTATTTTGATTAAAAAAGTTGTTTTTAATTAAAATTTAGTAATTTTCACTATTCATCAAAAAATGAAATTTATCTGAAAAGTACCAAAATTTCAACTTAGGCTAAATTTGATATTACAAATCCAAAAATGAAGTCCATTTTGAAATATAAAATATATATAATTTAAAAAATTAGGTATTACTATTCATAACGGCTAGTTTGATTGGTTGTGGTGTATGTTAAAACTAAAGGCTGCGTACAACACACGCTACTGTATTATTCAAAGAAATCGTACCGTGGAAGCTTGGGATGTTTCATTTTAAAATTTTGATGTCCCCATTTAGTCAAAAAGTTTAAAATATTGTATTTAAAAAGGGTTCACTATTAAAAGTTGATAAAAGTGCAATACTGAAAATGAATTTGTTCTTGCATTATGTCTAAGATACTCATAATATGGAAAAATTATAAGGATTATATAAAGTTTAAAATTTATTTAATACTATTCATAACCTCTTTTGAATGGCTTTTTGTTAAGTCATTGTGGAAGTGAACTCGGTGTTGCGTGTAGTGCAAGTTATTGAATTATTTTGAAGAAATAAAACATTATGAATTCTTGGGGTGTTACATTCTCCCCTCCTTCAATAAATTGCATCCTCGCAATTGGAAATTGTTCTTCGAAAATAAAAGGATGAAAGTAGAAAATATATTTGTGAGAAAACCCACATTAGAAATTGGGTTACTAAAATTTAGTCTTAATATGAGGAAAAGAGAAATCAAAGGGTCACCACCAAATTATGATCTCGATTAGGAGAACATTGGTGGCAATTAGAGACATATAATTGGAGGAAAAATGTAAATATTTATAGGTAGTGATTGAGGTCATCAATCACAAACAAGTGTAAAATTGAGGTTCTTAAATTTATCAATCTATGATGATTTGAAATACCATCGGTTCAACAAAACATAGGGTGTTAGGATAACACATTTTTGACGTTTCAAAATTTCTTAGTTGAAATCCCACATCGAAAAATGAATTAATGAGGCCTCTATTTAAAATAAAGAGTCGAAAGTATGAAGATTACCGAAAATAACACATACTAGGGATCCATGTAGGAAAATATGGATATGGAAAAAAATTCTTACCATCAATTATCTGATGGAGAGTGGTAGAGAACATGGATATGAAAAGGCCAACAATCCCAAAGCCATAAATTAGTGATGATTTAAGGTACCATCTAGGAAACATTTTTGTTCTAAGTTTCTATTCTTAATGTTGAGGAATTTATTTATGAGATTGGCTAAAATCATAAGGAGATATACTTACTTTATAATTAGAATTTTATCCATTAATAAATGTCTACCACAAACTCATCTTTCACTCTAAAATATAATAGAATGAAAAAAAAAATCTATTTACACTATTCGTATAGCGTTCCAAAATAAAAGAATTTATAATTCATCTAAATTATATTTTAATAAAAACTTCATTATTTAATCCAGGACATCTCATGGGCCAGTGGTAGGTGATACACCCTTGTCGCCCTTCGTTTGCGGGTTCAAGTCTCGCAGCCTTGCCGGATGCGACGGGTTGCCACCCGACCTCCGGGTTGTCCTTTTATGGAAATCCAAAATAATCCAAACTAGAACTATCCAAAATACTTCTGTCCAAACTCATAGTCTAACATTTATAAGTAAGGTAAACATAATATAGATCCTTTTTACCCCGTAATAGCATATGAATACCTTCATCATGTATTACCATATTCCTTATTGATTACATTCATTATCCCTTATTCCATATAGAATGCTAGATATACTTCATTAATCCAAAAAATGTTTTAAACCCCAACAATGATGGAATATACAAATCATTAATCGGTTCCAAGGTAGTCAATAATATCCAATATAATTTATCAAAAACAATCACATATTATTCCAAAATCACTACCTCAGTATCAGAACTATATTATCATTTATCATTCTCTCAACTATATATTTTCCAAAAATTTATCCTGATATTGAGTTACTTTTCTTTGTTCCACACAATCTCAAGTCCTTAATGAAATAGTACTGCAGTATAATCCTTATATACTCCATAATTATTATAACAAGTACATTGTTGATACAAAACTCAATTGACATAATCAACATAAGAACTCTAATCATTCCTCTTCATCTGTGGTAGTATCATAACATGATTATTATCCAATAACATCATTTGTAGCATAGTCTGATGACTGGGACATAGGTTCGCGTAGTGTCCAAACTCCTTGCAAATGAAGCATTGTACATTTGAAACCATTTTCTTACCATTGCAGTCACGTACTTTGTGCCCTTTTCCTCCACACTTATAACAAACTCCCATTAGTTTCAGGCAAGTTCCAGGGTGTTTCTTTCCACAGTTACCACATATGGGAAAATTCTTCTTTTCCCTCTTCCCATTATCCATCTTTCTCTCTTCCATCCTTTTCTTCTCTTGCTTCCCTTCAAAGCCATAGGACTCAGTAAACTCTTTACATATCTTATCAACACATGATATTATTTCTTCATATGATGATAATACATGGGAGACTATTTCTCTTATAAATTATAGCTTAAGACCATGAAAGATATGATCCTTCCTTCTCTTTGGATCATGTGTATTTCTGGAGTTCTCATTCCTTCTACTGGGCGCCATTTATAAACAATGGAATACACTAGATCAGTTTATGAATCAAAATACATAATCCCATACTTATAAAACACTTAACATAAATTGAACTATTTATGGATATAATCCATAATCATAAAAATGTCTCCTTTGAGGATGTATATACTCATAAACCCTTCATAATGGTTTGTAAAGAAAATTAGAATTATCCTAAGCATATCCCCCGGGGAGTGACGTAACCAAGAGTGCAGCAAAGCCCGTTGTCGTGCACCAGTTCCCGTTCGAGTCTAGCTCAAAGCGGTGTTTTCGGGTTTTACCCCTAGGTACATCTGTGCCAGAGCCGCCTCTACCTGCTCGTATCCAGACATGGATGTATTGCTCGGAAAACTCACAAAATCTCTACAATACCAAAATTCTAGGAAGTTCTTCTATACTAATCCTCAAAGTTCATCTTAGGTCTACGTGCTCTAATCAGAGTTTATCTAAATCTAGCTTCCAAGGTTTGTACTAAACTTCCTCTGATACCAACTGTAACGCCCCGACCCTAGTTACCCAGAGTCGGTGCATTATTACATAACATTGGCATGATCACAAGAAAGATCAAATCTCGAAAGACCGATTGGTTTAGTAGCCTTGGAAACACTATATATATTCATAAGTTTTACATTACATCATAAAATGAAAAACTACTACAACAACATAATGTTTCCACAGTCCACACTATAATCCCCTCATAATATCCCTGCAGGTAATTCATAACTTACATCTTCACATCCTGGAAAAAATAAAACATAGAAAAGTGGTGAGCTCAAATGCCCAGTAAGGATAACAATATAGCGGAACATTCAAAAATAAGCATAAACATTTAAGGCAATGAATTACTAAAACAAAATACTTTTAAACTTGAACTTCAACATAGTACGGCAAAAGTAAAATGAAATAATGCCATTTACTTGTTCACATGGATATTCTACTAATCGAATAATCACATGCAATATCAATAACCACTTTCATAATGTTGTAAAGCATAATGCCAGACTATCATAACCACATAGTCAAGGTCTCGTGCCAAGACTACAAATAAGATTTTGCCAAGGCCTTGTGCCAAGACACAAGTTTGTCTCATGAGACCTACCGATTCAATTTTTTAGAAGATTCTTAAGTTTAAAATTGCTAATATACACTCCAGTGTTTTTCTGAAAACATTATGCAAGCTTCTGAAAACAAAATAACTAATTCTGATACTGCACGACTAATTACAGGCCATGATGGGTCCACTCCCAATCCCTTCCTGTCTACCAAACTCGAGAGTCGGGTTTTCTGAAAACATTTTTAAGCTTGCATTAAATACGTATACATTTGCACTGGATTTTCATATATTTGAGAGAAATATCTCTTTTTTTGAAATCATATAAAAATCACATAATTATAAAAGAAAAAAATTATTTTGAAAATATCCTTACAAGCGTGTAAGGGAAGCTTCAAAGGTGTAATAATGTAAGAGAATAACCGCACCTGTCATATAAGTTAAGAAAAAAACATTCTTACCTTAATTTTTTCGAAAAGCTTAAAAAGCACCTTGTTTGGAAAAAGACAGAAAGATTCCTTTATAAACCTCTTATAAAAAGTCAAACAAGGGTATAAATGAATTTAACCCATATTCTTATAAATAGTAAAAATGTTTTGAAATACATTTTTAAGAAACATGGATGATAAAGAGATCCCAGTAGATTATTACATATAAACAATCTCGGATAATGAAGAGATTGTGAAATAACCCTTACCAATTTGGTAACTTATGAAACATACAACCCATGAAAGAGGTATCATACAGTGAATATGTAAATACACATAAATTAGAGTGTATTACACAATGAATATAATTATGGGCAGTACATACACCACACAAAAGGTGATGGTGGCAATATGGCATGAATCTCACGGGAATAAGGAGTGAGATGAAAACCCCTTACCTTGTACTTTTCCTTGGTTGGGGTAGGTTAACCTCCTGTATAATGGTGAAATAATTGTTATTAAATTATAAAACAATCATATATAGTAATATGATATCATATATGATCTTTTAACATTGATTTGTTAATAATATCTTAGAATTATCGTCGTTTCGGGTGTTAACTTACTCATTTTCTTTTATATGTTTTGTTACATAAGCCATGTTTGTTGTATCTTATTCATATAAAGAATGATATCAAGTCCTTAAACATCATTTTTGAATCATCAAATGATAATTTTACTTGAATGGATACGATGGAGAATGAATCTCATCGCGTTCGTGGAGACGGTAGTCCGTACGTACGCACGAGCGACAATATCATTCTTTTGATATTAAAATAATATATAAATGGATGGTATATCATATATACAGAATAATTAACATGTTATATATATTATTTACATGAGTTACACATCATTATTATACCCATCCAAATAATAATATATTGAATAACAATTACACCATGACGTGGAGACGGTAAGCCGTACGTACGCACGTATGGTGACATGTTATTCAAAGGGCGGATATAATACTGAATATGGTTGTAAAATATTTATAATAACATCACAGTATATGTGAGATACTGGAGTTATTATTTTAGAATGGTAAGAACAAAGGAAGAAGAAGTGGAAGAAGAAATGAACTTGGAGAAGGGTGGTGAAATCATTACCTCTTCTTCGGGTTCTTCCTTTTGATTTGATCAAAAGGGCTATTTAGGTTGGCTTTCTGATCAAACTAAGGCCTCTAGGTTTTAGTGAGGGATGTTGGGAGAGTATTTGGGAAGAGTTTGGCCGAACCAAAAGGCTTTGAAGGTGTGAAGAAATGGGAAGGAGGTGTGCCCTTTTATAAGAGGGGTGAGGGGCACCTTTGGAAAAGCTAGAGATATTAGTTTATAATAAATTCATAATCGGTTTCCAATGGCTCCAAAGTTGACTATTCAAAGGTTATGTTGGGTATGGGTCTAAAACAACTCAACCAATAGAATTTAGACAGGTTTTGGTACTTATATTAACCTTATCTTTAAGTATTAACTCTAAGTTAATTAGTTTCACTTTTACAATGTCTCTTTGTATTTTTATATAATATGGTTAATAAACTTACTATATACATCCAAACGACCCCCAAGTGGTCCATTAATTATGAACCTATCATGATATAAGTCTCTTGGCCGATCCTTAGATTTTTAGGCATTTAATATCAATTAATAATATAATATTTGTTTTAAGAACTCTTTTATGTCAATTTTGACACTATTCAATAGTTGATTTTTGTGAAACTCATAACAGATTGATTACTTCGAAAAAAGTCAATTAAATAAATACTAATATATCATATTATCCAATAAAATTAGTTTAATTCATTAAAAGTTTCATATTATATTTATTTGGGTATTTATAATATCAATTATTTTAATTGTTTACTATTATAGTAATTACTGCATCATCATTGTGTCATAAATAAAATAAATTATTTAATATCTAAAAATTATAAATAAAATTTCATTATGTAGGAAATCTTTTTATATTTCTAATGAATATTTATAATCTAAAATCCAACATATATAACCCTATGTAACAATTGTTTTTCTAAAAGATATATGCTTGTGTCATTTTTGTATTCATTTTAACTTAATTAAAATAAAGTGTCATTATCACTTACAAGTGGATCCATGGGGTCCCAAAATCGACCCAAATATGCCCATGGTTGACCATGTATCAACCAATAGGGTTAAGACACGTTTTAAGGTAATTTTGTATTATTATAAAATTATTTTTTAACCCTTATTTACCGGATTTACCCTTAACCATGGTAAATAAAATATTTACCGCAGTAATTATTCAAAATGTCTAAAAATAAAAGTTACCTATTTACACAATTTGAACATCCTGATTCCAAATATGGAATCCATTTTCCTAAATTAAAAACACAAAAGTGGCAGAAATTAATTTAAAATTAATTCCCACTGTCAAAACAAAAAGCGTGTTTTCAAGAGATAGTAACTATCAAAAGATTGACACTTGTTTATGTTCGGTTTAATTGTATAATTATGTACAATGACCAAAATTATATTAAATGGTAAAAATATATTCTAAATATACTTTAAAACCACTCAAATTCATAATTTATCACTATTAATTATTTTTATTAAAAAAGTTGTTTTTAATTTAAATTTAGTAATTTTCACTATTCATCAAAAAATGAAAGTTATCCGAAAAGTACCAAAATTTCACCTTAGGATAAATTTGATATTCCAAATCCAAAAATGAAGTTCATTTTGAAATATAAAATATATATAATTTCAAAAATTAGGTATTACTATTCATAACGGCTAGTTTGATTGGTTGTGGTGTGTGTTAAAACTCAAGGTTGTGTACAACACACGCTACTATATTATTCAAAGAAAATGTACCTTGGAAGCTTGGGATGTTTCATTTTAAATTTTTGATGTCCCCATTTAGTAAAAAAGTTTAAAATATTGTATTTAAAAAGGGTTCACTATTAAAAGTTGATAAAAGTGAAATACTGAAAATGAATTTATTCTTGCATTATGTCTAAGATACTCATAATATGGAAAAATTATAAGGATTATATAAAGTTTAAAATTTATTTAATACTATTCATAACCTCTTTTGAATGGCTTTTTGGTAAGTCATTGTGCAAGTTAACTCGGTGTTGCGTGTAGTGCAAGTTATTGAATTATTTTGAAGAAATAACACATTATGAATTCTTGGGGCGTTACATAGATAATGAAGGATGAGAATGGAAAGAGAATTTTTATTCTTTAATAGATTCATAATGAAATTTATGGCTCACCTCTACATAGGCAATGGGTCCATTGTTTGTAATAATTATATCAAAATCACTATGAGGATCATAAAAAATCGTATTATTTATACCCAATCTATTTAACCTACATGAAATAGATTAATGTTTATTGCATATAGCATCGAATTACTATAAATTATAGAGTATAAATATAACTCACATGAAACATGAAACACTAACTAAACAAATAAACAAGAATTGAAAATAAAAATACATTATTAAAAAAATTGAAAATATTATAAGTTGAAGGAAAATATTATTTTTTCCAAAAAATACACTACTGCAATATAAGTCTTTAATACTGCTAAAAATAACCTCAATTAGTGCTAAAGAAGATATGAGTAGAAGTGTTAAATAAAAATCTCAAGTGTTTTATCATCACTAATGAGTGCTTATGAAGGGGCCTATTATTAAATGTATAACAAGAACTGATAAAGGGGAATTTATCAATTATTTTTGGAATTAAAGTTAAAATACAAAATTTATATGTTCTTATAGAAGCTCTGATATAGGATACCATTACTAGAGCCTAAAATATAACTGATAATGGACCCATTTATTTTATTTTCTACTAGAACCGATAATGGACCCCTTTATTAGGGATTCTAAAAGTGCTAAAATTTACCACCTTTTCAACACATATATAGTCGATGATAAAGTATCATGTTGTTGTGTGTTGTAACATCACAATTATTAAACAAAAAACAATTAAATTAGAAAATCTAATAACAAATAAAATAATTTAAATGAAAAAAAATTTACAAAAGAAATAAACAAAAAACACTATATTTTTAATGTTTAATATAATGGTTTATACCATTAAATTAGTTCAAATTGTCACATTCATTAAAAACAGAAATTTTCAATAGTATTTGGGTCATAATACATTCCCTAGAATAAAAAACTATTGTCAAAGTAAACCGTTTATATCATATTAATAAATAAATTAATTAAATTATCATCTTTATTATTTTTAATCTTATTTTTTTAGTAAAACCTAGAACACAATTTATCAAATTGAGTAACCTTTGAGTCTCGCATGTCACACTATTTCTTTTTCTTCATTATCAATTACCTCATTCAAATTTATCTAAATTAGAATATTATAAAAATGATAAAGAATGTAATTATGGAATATTAGATAAATGGATGTGAAATCAATCTAGCCTCATTTTTCTCAGTTTTTGATATGTGATGCATGTTATAGACTAAAATGGAAATTATATAACGAAAAGACGCACCAACAGTCATACTGGTAACACCACACACTGGATTTTGCAGTGTTTCATTCATACACATATCAAATGACATTTTTATTGTTTTCCTAATGTATCAAAATAATCTGAATGATTTGTCTTGGTCTTGATTATGTCACATTATTTTTATTGAAATGTCATTTTTATTCGAAAACACGTACATTGATACACACTGATAACATAGTGTATCTGTTTGATGTGTTACCAATATATAAAAATATAAAAATATTTATGAATAAAATTACTAAATTATCTAGGAAATGCCATAATTTTTTCAAAATATTTATCGACTTACATATTTTGAACTAAAATATTGAATGAAATTGATAACAGATTCATTGAATCATATTTTATACATCATGTACTGGAGTGAGATTTTGAAGATTATTACACGTCATAAATGAATTAGGGAATTTACCTTAAATTACCAAATTAATCATAACAAATTTTCATTGATGTGAGTAGGACATTTTTTATTTTTACCAAAATTGATGTCAATTTTAAAAAAAAAATCATTGAGAGTTATATTATTCACATTCTGCATTGGATTGACATTAAGATAATTCCTAAAACTCTAAAATGATGTATGGATAATATTTTTAATTTATCGATAGAATATTATTGTGTTTTCACTGTTTTGAGTATGAAGCTTATCTTATTTAATAAAATATAATATTAAACCGAAAACAAGCACATTGACTCATTTTACTCGCATCACCGGTTAGTCAGACAAGGGTTTATTTCCTAAATTTCAAAATTGACTTATGAATCAATTTATAATGTGACTAATAAAATGTGATTTTCAGTCATTGGATTTTAGTGAGTTACACTATTTAATAAAAAATATCGATTTAATACTCATAATAAATTATTTCAGTCATACTATGGATATCATGTATTATAATGAGGTTGGAATGATATCTAATCACCACGAATGACATGTATATCATTACGATAAATTATCAATAAAATTTGAATTCATTTTCGTATTTTTTGCGTAGGTCAATTTTCCTCTTTAAAAAAAATTATTTTCAATTTTAAATAAAAACAACCACATTGAGTCATTCAAGTCACATTTTAAGTTGGATTGAGGTGAGGCTTATTAAAAAAATCTCAATTGACATATGGATAATTATCCTAATATATCAAAACAATAATAATGTTTTTCTTAGTTTTTATTATGAAATTTTATTTAATACTAAAATATAATTTCAAATAAGAAACACACACGTTGACACATACCGACCACATTTTTTACTGGTTTGTTGTGAGACAGGTTCCCATATGTAAAAAATGGATTCTGAATTGTTTTCTTCAATTATCAAGAAAATCTATATAGATCTGCTCTATTTTTGGTATGTGAATCATAATGATCTAAAAACTATATTTTATATTAATAAAAACACATTGAGTCATATTGGGAACATGATGTAACATATTGAGGTGAAACTATATCCTACACAACACAATTGACATATCGAAAATTTACGTAAAGTGTCAAAATGATTTGAATGTGTTTTATTTTTTTAGGAACATTTCAATTGTCCTTTTTACTAAAATTGATGTCAATTTTATATAAAAATATGTAATAAGTGTCCTAGTAGTCACACCATGTGTCAAGTTGAGGTGAAGAATATTTCAAAATGCCACAAATGACTTATGGATCTTTTTCCAAATTATTCAATACAACATGAATGCTCTTTTATCATTTTTTTGTATGTAACGATTTTTTTTTCTAAAATTCTATTTTATAATTAAAACACACACATTAAAACATAATGATCACATTTTTTTTCGATTGTTCTTACACCAATTAAAAAAAATTAAAAATGACTTACTAATAATTGATATAAATTATCAAAAATATTAGAGCATGTTTGTTCAGTTTTTTGTGAGTGACACTTATTGAATTACAAAGTCGTTATTAAACTGATAAAAGACACTTTGTGCCATATTTAGAACATCATATATTAGATTGAGGTGAGACTGATAACTAAAATTCAATAATTAATTATGGATCATTACCCTAATTTATTAACCCAATATGAATGCATTCACTCTATTTTGAGTAGGGTAATAGTCCTTTTAAATAAAATTTAAGTTGTTTTTATATAAAAAGATGTTCATGTAGCCATACCAGTCAGATCATGCATCATGATGAGTTTAGGATAAATATTACATATCTTAAATGAATTATGGATCTTTTTTATGAAATATCAAAACAATCCATTTTTTTCGAAATTACTTGTCCTTTTTACTAAAATATCATTTTTAATTGGAAAACACTCCTTGAACCATACCAATCACATCATGTATCAGTTTTATGTGATAACAATTCACAATGAAAAAAAACTTATAAATCAATCTGCAAAAATGTCATGAAATTCCATGTGCATTTAATGATTTTCAATGAGTGGCACTTTTTGAACAAAAATTCACATTTTATTCTTATAACAGACTATTCAAGTCATATCAGGATCATCATGTATATTATTGGGATTAGTGTATTTCCTACAAATCACAACTGACATATGGATCATTTTTATAATGTATCAAAACATTCAGAATATGATTTCTTAGTTTTGAGTATATCTATTTTCTTTTTTACTAAAATAAATTTCCATTGTAAATAAAAAGAATCACTTTGAGTAATATCGTTCAAATTTTGAGTCATATTTATGTAAGGAACCTTATAACTATCTCAATGTCTCAATGAAAATAACAAGTGACAATGTTTCAATGATTTTCATTTCCTAAAATTTATTAATTAAAAAAATCCATATTTACTCGATGTTCATTGTAGAAAAACATTTCTCATTTAATAAATCTTAATGAAAAGAGGAAGCTCATGTTTCCATTATATCATGAGAAGTAATCATAATGGGAACATGATCTTATAATAATATTTTATATTGCATCAATTCCAATGGTTTTTGGTTACTAACATTGACTCAATGTGACATGTTAGATGATCCACAATGAAAGGCAATAGAAATCAAGGAAACATTGAATGAAATAATTTTTTTTGTAATTTGTGGATTGTTTAAAATAGTTGAATGCATAATATGAATTCCAAAAAGACCAGTGAATATTGGTAATTATGTTTTAGAAAATAATGTTATGGAAATTAACATATGAATAGTATATAGAATAATGGAAAAATAAAATAAATAATTAATAGAAATTCATATTTTTAGGATGGTAGTATGTATTCATGACACATTTATTATTTCATTGACAACGTTGTATGCTCTTTGACCAATATCTCGTGATAATGAGAAGTCTAGGAAAAACCACCCATACAATATTAAATGAGTGCACCTATAAAAGAAAACCATTATTATATGTTTTAAAAAAAGAAACAAATTAATCATAAATATTAAAAAATAAAATAATTCTATGTACAATTTTTTTCCAATGAAAAATATCACGATTTCCTATATTATTGTGTAGTAAAGGGAACATGAATGAATTTGATAAATTTACACAATACATGTGTGGAATGGTTTTGAGGGAGAAGCAGTATGTGGATTTTTTTCTACATAATGGCATGATTGATGGAAAAACCACCCAAAATCGTACAAATAAATACACATGTACTTAAAAATACTTCTTATGTGACAAATAATAAATATAAATAAACTGCTAAAAATATGAATATATAAATTTACTATATAGAAAAATATTTTACATTGATAATATCAAATTTAAACATATGATTAAGAATATGTAGCATTGATTCTCATTCTGAAAAGGTAGTAGGAGAGGGTGAAATAGGATATATCTTGATGCTTATGCTCATCATCCTAGAAAAAAGCTTTTTTACCCTATAAAATAATCCCAAACATTACAATCACTTTATTCTATTCAAGATGGTAATGTGATGATCTATCAAATATTAACTGATCATTCTATCATTGAGAAAGGTGAGTTGGATAAACTGAAGTCTTTTGAATAGGCTATGCTCACTGCTTCTACTTGTTATGAGGGTATTGTAATATTTCATCCTGGTTTAGTTAATTATGATTCTTTAATTAAAAAATGGAGTAGAATTGTAGGTGTTTAATATAAAGTCATTGAAACTTTATTGGACTAATTTTGATTTTCAATAATCACTCCCTTTTAAGGAAAAACTATTTTTCTCATTTTGGGGAAGGTCTGAGAGAGATTGTTCACTCTACCTTGCACTCAAATGCTATTACGATTTCTGTGTTTGCTAAATAGGAGAAGGATATGGAGTCTAATAATGAATTTAATTGGACTTCTATTTTGGATGTTATATAGAATGTTTTTTTAATACCATTTCATGGTCAAAAAATCACTACACCATCTTCTCATCATCATGATCTTATAGAGCATATTACTATTGGGATGGTCTCATTTAGTTGTGGTAACTATGATGGTAAATTCCCAAAAGTATCTTCTTATAAAGATATAGGAAAATGTCAATTGTCCATGTATATTGGGAGATTATAAAATCTTTTAATAAATTCATCCCATTGAATATAGTTTTTTGGTCTTATTACACTAAAGTTATTTAGAATGAGTAAGTCACTCTTTTTGAATATAACATACCCATTTATCAAACCCATCTAGTGAGGTAGCCACTATCTCAACATTTGAACTATTTTTCCTTGGTCATGATACAAACATAGTAGGTAAGGTAATGAAAAAAATGATGTAATATAAATTATCATGGAATGATTCAACAACAAGATGGACCATGGACAAGGTTCGATGTCTTTTAACCACTGGAGATTTTTATATTGGAATTTCCAATTAATTGGGTATTATCCCCTGGTCATGGTTTTTAGTAAATTAAAATTTTCAAATAATCCTATTAATCATATATATTTAGAACAAAAAATTAAATTTGATAATTGGATGTCCATCAAGTGGTCTGAACATAGTTATTGATTAGTTTCTCCCAAAAATAATCAAGATGGTGAGTAATAAATTTTTGCACTAAGACATTGTAGTACATCATCGATATTTTACTTTCATCATTAATAGTCAATAAATATCTCTATGGGGATTAATTTCATCTAAATTTATGTTACCTTGTTTTTGATTTAATTCAATATATTTGAAGAATGTATATTTGGATTGGTTAGGGAAAATAATCCTGAAATATGGGACATATTTTTATTATTATTGGTGATATTAATTTGTGTTAAGACCAGTGGTGAAGACTAGATATAACAACAATAGGATGGTTGTTCTATCATTTTCTGCATTTGTTGAAAAATATGGCCTTGTTGAGGTCCCTATTATATTATTATATTACACTTAGTGTAGACACACTATTAATTTTAAACAAGAATGAAAATTTAATTGATTATTTATTCAAGAGTAATAACTAAATGATTCTATTAATATATATATTATAACCCTTATAATGTATCATATGGATAATACTTCTATTCTTATGAATATTTCCATATGTAATTTACAGTCACCACCCTAACCTTTTAAATTTAAAAATTCATCGATTATGAAACTTATATACATGGATATAATCATTGATGCATGGTAGGTTACTGTTAGTGGTATACCTCTCCATATTCTTTCAATGAAACCTAATAATTTAAAGGGAAGACTTAAATAACCTAGAAAATATTCATTTTCAAACATTGATCTTGCTATTAAAAATGGTGAAAATCATGAATTTCAATGTCAATTGTATAATTAGAATAAAAAGTATCTTTCTAGGTAAGATATGAGTGCTCCTTACAAATTCAATGTTCAGCTATATCTTTACGGAAATAATTCATGATGTTAATAAAATATCATGTAGTTGATAGAGTGGGAGAAAAAATTAATTTTTTTCATTCCATGTATAGAGAGATTCTGGTAAAAAGAAGACTCACAACCCTATAAATTATAGGGGAATGCATTATTTATGAGAAAAAAATATCTAATGTGGGAAAAAAATATTTTGAGGATCCGTATACCGGTGTTGATAATACCCAAACATGTTTAATAATTTCACTCCTAAAAATAATGATGTTGAGAAAATTTTTCTTAATCAATTACCTAGTGAAAAGGAAATTATAGTGGATCTATTTTATTTTATTATTGATAGTGTTTTTGGTGCAGATGATTTCAATAATAATTTAATTATCTTATTTGGGGAATTTATATACATTGTGATATATTATTTGGTTGGATAATTTTTTAACCGTGACTCAAGGACATATTGTTTGAATGTTTATTTTATTTCCCTGATTATAAAAAATGAGAATTATCGAGATATGAATGATTTTATTCCTGTGGTGATTGGGTACACTATTTAAATGATAATAAATAAGATCAAGGATTCAATAATGGGATTAATTTCCATGGGTATCATTACAAACAATCTGTTTGGTATTTTACTTTCAATTAATAATATTAATTTCTTTATACTATATTGGAGTGTGTCATTATTATGAAAAATATAGTGAATATTTTGAATGTGGATCCTATTATTAACATTTAAATGGTTTTGGAAACAATACAGTGGTGTTTCAACATTGTCACTATGATAATTAAAGGTTTTTCCATAGATTTTAGAATGTTGATCAAAATCATCATAAAAATATCTAGACTCTTTGTGATGGTCAATGTGTCACCTAGAGGTTTTTTAGCGTTATAGTGGAGTGAGATGTGGGGATCCATAATTAGATCTTTTATTTTATATTATTGAATACTACTTGAGTAATTTCCTAAACAATCATATGAATTGTGGAGTATATCATCAAATGAAGGTCAGAAGATATCTCTTTACACCTTCACAACTTCTTACATCCAATGAATCTTCTATGGAATTTGTTGTGGATCATTTTATTAATAAACATTATTATGGATACTACTTGTATATCCATACATCATGTTTACCGACTATTAAGCATTCATATACTATGGTCTTTCCTCGTTCTAAATGTGTAGTATCCAAGCGCTATTCTCAAAATATTTGGACATATACTTGGCTATCATGGATTATAACATTCAACATGGAAATATATAATCATTTAGAAATTATATCAATTTATTTTTGTGGCATATGACCAATGACCAGGTTATCTCGGAATTGAGTATGATAGATAGAAATATAATTATATTGACACTAATGTTTTGAACCCAAATTTAAATGGAACTTTTATTTCCAAAAATTTTAATAGTATTAATGGTGATGTTTATTTTTTTCTCCCCTATTGGTATTCTGCTTATAAAATTCCCATCATTTCACCTATTAAATATTTTATCATTTATCGTATCTACGGATGGACACTTCAACTACAAGTGGTTTAGGCAACATACCATAATTAGCATTGCGGTGTTATTCTTTCTCTTCATGATTGCATATGAGTCCCTTGATCATGTTTTTTCATCTTTCTATTTTACATGAAGTTTATAGAGATAAGTTAGAGATGTGTTTTTTTTGTAAATAAACCTCCTCAAACTTTAAACATTTTATGTATCCAATCATCTAATCATGATATATTGATTATGTGTAGTTAGTATTATTATCTAATAAAACCTATATTATTTCCTTTACATGGAGTGCGAGGAATTATATTGATTTTGATGATCAATTCCTACATTTTCATGAATAAATTAGTGAAATATATTTAGATGTTATTATTGATTCATATTGTTAAATTTTAAATATGATGAATGAACATTATGACCTTATTATTCTGTGATCTTCTTCTGTTTTTGTAGGATTAAAATGTCATCGGTTGCTAAATATTTCTAGTAGATTCCCCATGTCCAATAACAAATAATATTCACTGTGGATGGTCAACATCATGTTAACCAATTCCATATATTTTGGTTTAATATTTAACACTTATAGATTCTTTGAATTTTTTTGTTAATAACACATAATTGGGGGAATCATAGTCATTGAAATTGAGTTTTTTCCCAGGATAAAAGTTGTCATGTATGGTGTAAATTTTCATGGCATGGATTGTGGATTGAATCATATTTAAGAATCAAAGTTGGAAATCATATAATTCACTCTCCGAAATATCCATGGAATATGTTTTCTTATTGTATTGATGGTATTTGTCATATGAGGAATATGGAAATTTGTTTCACATGTGTCTATATAGAAGAAAATCATGTTTTAAATTCCCTTTCTAAGGGATGAATTGTAGGGAAGAATTCAAGATGCTTCATTGTGGAACTTTTTTTATCAGGAATTCCTTCAAATAGATGCACATGGAGGTATGTATACCTCATGTCGAAAACCCTGATTTTAATGATCCTTTATGGGTTTATGAGTTATGAATTTTTTTTCAGGAGTCTGTTTTCTTGCATCCTTATCATTTTTATTAACTTTCATTAGTTCATTAATGGTTTTATGTATTTATATCCACTATCTAGAATGAAAATATTATCTTTTATGTCCCATCTAATTTACAATACATTGTATACATTGGTACAGACTTGAACTGGTTGGGACACTAATTGAAAGGGTCATCTTCAATAGAATTTTCATCTAACACGACATTTGTTTTAGTATCATGTATGAAAATTTACCAATTATTGTTTGATGAGTCTAAGCTATAAAATAATATCACTACATGTGATACCATTGTGAATAACTCAAAGTTTTACACTTCAGAATAAAAATCAACATCCGGAATCTTATTTAATCAACATTCTCTATGCTAATATTTTCAACCCATTTGTGATGAAAAATTGGAACATGAAATTTTTTATAATTCAACTCTTATATATATTTGATTTTGAAAAAATATTCAATATTTTCAATATTTTGATTTCAATCCATATGACTACATATGTGCATCATTGCACAACACATTGTCATCAAACATCTCTAATAATATTCATTTGTATAGATTACATACCCATTGATTACAAAACACATGTAAAATATTACATTTTCATTGGGCCCACTGGAAATCTATTGGAGTCCTTCAACAATTTAATTAATATTTTTAGAAAACTCATTCTATATTTAATCTCATAACCCTCCTATAAACTATTTATTATTTGTATTTGATATCTATCATTCATCCCATGATGGGTTAAAAAATCTAATAATTAAATATTTTTATTCAATGAATGTATCAAAAACCACAGTATATTTACGAATTTATTATATAATTATTGTCACTCGATCATGGTAATTTTTTAAAAAAATTATTAAAATGTATTCTTCCATAATGCATCTTCTATGAAGAGACATTGAAAGATTGATGTTTTCCACATATGAAAGATAATAACTACATAATTAAATATATTCTACAACAATATATTAATATTCAATATTACATTACTTTTTGACTTTGATTCTTGACATACCATTTAAAAAATTTCATAATCCACTCAAAGTAGTAATTCCATATGTCATGGAATGGACCACATAGTTGAACCTCTCTGACCAAGTGACCCATCTGGTGGATAATTATATCTATGATTTATATTGGTAATAAAATATATAATTAAACTAATATTATTGAAACCTTTTTTTTCACAATTGGAAAGTCAATCTTTTCTATAAATTCAATACATATGGATTTAACTATTATGATTTGTCTTATTAATATGTGTCATATATTTTGAGTTAGAATAGAATGGAATGGTAAATGACTAAAACCATCCTTCAAAACAATATTTCCATATTTTTTTTCCTTTTTAATATCAAATTATTCATTGAAATGGCATTGTTGTTATCTTAATTATACCCATTTGGAACATTTATAATATTACAACAATTAAAAATTATAATTACTCCTCTATGGAAAGAGTGTAATCAACTGGATTATGAAAAAGTATTACCTTTACCCTTAACAGCATATAACAATTATGTTGTTCCCAATTTAATTGTTTTTAAAATAGCTTTGAATCCATCAATTAGGTTTTAGGAACATTTAGTAATGTTCCAATGAAACTATAAAATACAATTTTTTCTTTATCCATGGAACCATAAAAATTTATATCATATGAACTATTCCAATACAATAATTCAATTAAAATTAATGTCTTTTTACAAAATTATTTAATATGGTTTTTATAAACTACTATATCAAAAATAGTTCTATTATCATTTATAGTATTGAATAGTTAATCATCTGTTATTGGATATGGTTTTGTACAGTGTTCGATATTCCCATTGAATTCTATCATATGGGATCAATATTTATGACAGTGAAGTAAAAAAATTTGATTACCTAAAAACAAAATCTTCGAGGAATGTTTCAAATGAGGTTAGTGTGTGTTTTTTACCAAATTGGTCACCCAAACATTTCATTAATGTTTTGTGCTGATAAATTTCGACAATCAGATATGTAATTTATCATCCTTTATAAAATATCCCTCAATTGGAATCATTCACTACAACATTCCCAATACCTTCAAACACATTTATCCGAAACCAATTTTCTATATTCAACAGAAAGGGAAAATTTGACATCTATATCATGACCAAGATGATTTGTCTATGATATAAGAAGATGCGACAAAATGTATTTTCACATCATGAATAATCTCGGTTGAAACATATAATTCACCAACATTATGGGTCATGTACTATGAGACAACACTGTATAGAAACTTTATGTATTCCATTTGTATATAATGTGATATGAATATTTCATAGATCATTTTCAAATTCAGTATACTCATAATCCATTTTATTCAACTAGGGAGAATCATTTTGATGATATAGGTTTCAATATTTAATTCATGTATCTGCATTCCAAGACAATTATCTATCAAATATCTAATATTTTTAGTGTCTTTTAAATTTTATAATGATAATAATGTACAATAAAAATTTCCATGGAGTTGATTTATTTTCCTTTTATTTATTTTCACCACACATATTTCATTTTATGAGTGATTTATGGAACATAAGAAATAATATGAAATCAATTTTACAAGCATCGAAATTTATAGATATCATTACTATTGAAGGATTAATTAGTTTAGTATCATATGTTTCACAGGATAGTTAATAATATTTTGGTAGAATATCTTTTATGAGACTTTATATTTATGTAAGTTTGGTGTCACTATATCTACTGAAATCATTATAAATATATATCATCAATAAAGATGACAATGTTTTTATTTAATACAATTGGTATAAAATGGTATCATAGAATAATTATTTTACTTCTAAAACAACTTTTAATAATATTTTTGAACATATTTAATTTACATTTTCATTTCTTCCATTATATCTCCATAATAATTAATACTAGTATTCATATTAAATGATCCATAATCAACATTTTCATCCAAATCGGTTTGAAACTTCCGTTTTTCTGCACATTTAGTCAATCATTTTATGATATGATCTATTCCCAGAAAAATAAACTATTATTAAAACTATTTTGGAGTAATTTTTCATAAATAAAATAACATAAACATGGTAAAATGATTTGATAAGGGTTTAATGGGTTCTCCATTTCAACCCTGTTGAACTCTTTGAATCCATATTCAAACTATTTAATGAAGTGATTAGTGTTTATCTATTTTGTATACATATACGTTTTATTAGGTTCATTAAATATTTAGGTGATACAATATTTAAATAAAGAAATATGATATATCCATTATTAATAGTGAATGTTTTTGATGATTCTATCAAGTAAAACCTACATTTGATTATTTCAAATAATTTTTACATTATTTCACGAAAATGTATAATTGAATTGAATAAAATAAATATTAAACTATGGTAGGTTTTATCCTATACATTAATCCAATTGTAGATGTTATAGACAATCCTCATCCTCAACAGTTCATCTGATGATCTGTTATCATTTCATTTTGATCATTGAATATAATTCTCCATCACTTTTGGGCATACACCTATGTTGAAAGAAATACTCTATGAATCTTTCATCCATGGGATGGAAACTGGTTAGAGTATTATAACCAAAATAATATAAATTAATGATGAATATATTGAAATAAATGGTCATAATAACAATTTGGGGGCTGATGTTGATACAGATGACAATTGTACTCTATTGTGTTCCATAAATGGGGTAATTCCACCAATTTTTAGGAATTGAATGGATGGTAATCAAAGATTTCTATGGGTGGAAACACATGGCATTGTTCGAAAGTGATTTATTTCTATATGTATAAATTTTAAATATATATATTTTTTTCTATGTGATGAATGAAATTGTATTATTTCTAATAATAATTAATGATTGGGTTTTGATTTCAGATACTGTAATATTTTTACAATTTTATAGTAAACTAGATGAAAAATTTTGTGATTTGGGGGCAATAAAATATTTTTGTAATTTTGTTAAAATAAATAAATTTATTTTGGTTAGAAATTTTTTTATCATATTAGATAATGGAACATTTAAATAATAACTACTAAAAGGAGGATTGATATTTTTATAAGATGAAAAGATAAAATTGATTTGTATTTTTTAAAATTAAGAATGGGGAGATTTTTATTAATAAAATAAATGATGATACAACAAAAGAAAATTAAGGTTGAATTGAGTAGCATAGTAGAGAGCACAAGAGGCTGAGGAAGACACAATATAAGATAATGATGGTGATGAAAATGATCATTTATTTCCTTATTCAATAAATACAAGAAATTATAACATCAATGAATAAAATTTCATTGGTAAATTTACTCCCATAGACTTGTATGATATTATTTTTAATTTTATGTAAATTATAGATCCAATTTATTTCGTTGTATGCCAAATTGATTTCAAATCATTATTCCTCAAGGGAGATCATATGGGGGGTTTACATTGAGAAAAATGATAGTTTTATTATGGATAAAAATAATAGAAGTATGTGTCTACTATGAGATTCTGTGAATTAGATAAATAATTCACAGAGGGCCTGCTATTAAAGGTTGGATCAATATAAATGAAATATTTGTTTATAGTGAGGTACAGTTTATTGAATCTGTAACTTCATGAAGTAAAATCCTCAAGGGATTTTGGTACTAATATATTTCAATGACATAATATTATAGAATTGGAAGAAGAATAATGTTAATTTTATAGATCATGTGATGTATGATATCATGATGTATATGATTTGCGAGATAAACATTTCTCTTGGTTTATGGGTGAATAAAAGATATCATACTAAAATAATTTCCCAATTAAAATATGAAAAAGTGTTTACCAAGTGATTTGTAATGGAATATTCTAATCCATAGACAATAACGACTACTATTAATAAAATTTTATCAAGATATGATGACTGCCAAGAGGTATATAGGATGGAATATATGTATTGGGAGAATATTATACCTCCTAGGAAAAAAGATCCAATATTTTCATTGATATATTTAATGTCACTTTGTACAAATATTTTCCCATAAGGAACCACATGCTACTGGGGAAGATGCTATGTCAATATGTCTAAAAAAGTGAATTTTGTGTTGTTTGATTATAGGGTACTGCAACTTGAATGGTTTTGATTCATGGATGTGGGTTTGGGTGGGTTAGTGGATAACTAATGAGAAAGTGTATTTATAAAAAAAATGGATTTCATTGGATCCTTGGTTTTTTTAACCTTTAATTGGTCAAGCCTTTGAATGACGCCTTGGATTACTTTGAGTCTTAATTATAGTCTTTATTAAATCATGGATTGGAAAATGAGGAGCATAGATAGTTGGTGAATACCATAGATAGCTTCGGATATCCTGAACTAGCGTGTGATGGATTCTGTTCATAATATTTTCTTGGACACTTTTATCAATACTTCCAAAAAAATGTTGATAATGATACCATTTATTAGTGCTATATTATTATGTGTTGGTAAAAGGTATCATTATCACCCTTTTTTAGAACGGATAAATCATTATCATTGTTAGCTCTAAAAAAGTGTTAATAATGATTCCTTTTATCATTGCTTATTACTTATGCACTGATAAATGATTTATACATATTATTATAAGTAAAATGTTATGGAAATATATTTATATAATAATATATATAATATATATATATATATATAAATTTAAATATAGTAATTCTTATTTTTATTCAAATATATTTAATAAATTTTTATAACTACATAAATATATAAACATATATAAATATTTATATAAATTCATTATTTATAAAAGATTTTTGATATCATTATATATATTAAAAAACACACAGATATATATATATTTATTTAATAATTATATAAAAATATAAATCAGAAAAATATATTCAATATATAAATATATTTATTATTATATTAATATTATTTGGTTATATATTATTATTTATTTATATTTATATAAATATATCTTGAAAAATAATATTTACTATAAATATTAATATATTAAGGTAAAAGTAATGTAAATATAAATTTATAAATAAATTTATCTATAAAGATTATTTTACAAATATATTTTTATCACTTTTATTGAATATTTAATCTTAATTACATGCATGTTAACAATAACTGAAATTGAATAATAAAAAATTGGTACAAATTAGAATTATTGAAAAAAATATGATTTAATGATTAAATATATATTATTAAAAATATTGATCATTATTGAAATAATGAATAATACAACTTGAAAATATTAATACATATGTAATAAATATACATATAATAAAAAATCGAAATTGATTAAACTACCAAATATATAAAAAATAAAAACTAAAAACTAAAATGAATTTAAATTCATTTTATAACTACATTTTATAGAATAAATAAATAAATAAAATAAAATCACTCATGATTGAATAAATTATATACACAATATATCATGTTATATTTAAAATCTAATATTAATACAAAACATTGAATAAATTATATTAATATTATGTGTATGTGTTTTAATATAAGATTTCATTCATTACATAAATATTTTTATATATGCTATGACCATAAAACTGAATTAATTGTGTATATATGAAATCAATACGACACGGGTTTTATGTACAATAATTTGAAATATCAAATGACATTCAATTATTTCCATTACTCGATGAAATTACTCATCACATTAAATTCATATTAATTATTAATTATAAACAATTATTCACTTAGTATATTACTATTTAATTTAAAAGCATAAACATTTTCTATTATATTATTATAATTATATTCATTAATATATATAAATATATATTTAATATATACGGTTTATTAAAATTATAAAAAATTCTTTATTCAATAAATTTAGTAATATTTTATAAAAATTAAAAATTTGTAATTTTTGTGTACACAATTTTTTTACAAACAATTATATTTCAATAATATATAATATTTATTAGTTTTGATATAAATTTATGAATGGATCCCCATTTCTTGACATAAAAATCAAGAAAACATGAAGATAAAAGTATAGGTTAAGACATGATGTAATTTCACTCATCAAGGAGTCAGATGTTTTTTCCTGATCTTATTTCTATTCAATCATTCTTATTCTCATAAATCTATAAATTAAACACCATGACCATGTTTATAGGTACACCCTCTCGTGTAATTCAATCAAAATATTTCTACCAATAGATTTATACATTCAATGTCAATGTCATCTGATTCAGGAACTTCTGATTTTGTTGCATCCTTCTTATTAGCCTAATCAGTTTAGGTGTGTCCCCATCCCTGATGTTTTGGAGAATGACCATGTTTCCCTGGTGTAGCTTGTTTTAAATTTCCCACCAAATTGTATTCTTCTTCATCATAGTATATATTATTCTTTGGATTCAACTCGTTATATTTTGAATCATCTTGAATGCTAGTTTGTATCATAACAAGATTTTTTGATGACTTAACAACTTCCAACTTAGCCACCTAAGGAGGTATAACAGGATCATGGTATTCAACTTCATGGCCTAAATATTATTTGTGACAATAATTTACTATCAAATAATTTATTTTAATCATTTACCATCGTTTATTTTACAAAATAAAACCATTGATGAATAATTCATCATGTCTTTTGACATATATGTTGCATGTGGATGGACATTTTTTCTCAATTAAATAATCTATAGCGTAGATGTACTCTCCTATTTCCTTGATGTCCTAAAATTTATCTTCAATGTCCCTATAATAATATAAGACATCCAAATATGTGCTTCATCAATTTATTATTTATCATGTCTTGAAGAAAACATAATTTGATGTTCATGATCAGCTTATTGATCAACAAATTGTTTCATTGCATCTTCATCAGCAGATTGTGTATCTATTCTTCATAATTATTATTCTTTTATTTTACTTGACAGAATGTACATGAGTTTAGATTCATAAGTTGATAATGGCTAATAATTTGAGTTTACCACAAGATACCTCATAGGATTAACCACATGACATGGCGTGCTTTGTGCATTAATTTTTTCTCCCAAAGAATTAACACGAGTAATTTCTTTGGTTATTAAATTATATCCTAAATCATCATCACCAACTGTACCAAATTCATTAATGAGTTAAAAAAAGTTTTCAATAGGTGAATCAAAATATATAAATAAATTTCTATCCAAAGTGTTAATGGAATAGTTCATGTGATAATTCTCTTGGGAATCAACATCTAGACTGCCTTTTTTATCAGGATCATCTCAAGTATTACTCTTTCAAGAAACCACACAAATGTCTCATAATTAACTGCCTCCTATTTTTAGTATTCATTTTTCCAAAACCTTTAGTTGTATCCTAGTCAGTATTGTTTTTACTGTAACAAATGGTGTCTTAGAACCAACTATTTTTACATTTATTTTATGAATATTTGATGTATTAAATTTTAAACTATGCATCATGTTTTATATTGTTCATTGTCTTGCATGACCATAATTATATAATTTCATAGTTTATTTTTCATTAAATTTGTTGTGGTACATCCCCATTATGGATAGAACATTGATGTTATATTAGATTATTCATTATATAAATCTACATTTGGATAACATACTATGATGGGACACATTGTATATAGACGATCATGTGTTAGTACCTGTAAGCATATTACTCTTCTTACCATGAAGTTCTCCCTTTGTAATCTCTATGATACATGATTATGAGAACAAACATACCAATAAAAATGATTAATGTTTTGATATCATCGGATATTTTTATCTATGAGTGTGTTTAATGTTCCATATACATTGTGATTATCATACATGCATGTCACAATTTGGGAACATATATTTTCTAATGAAAACCATCAAATCAAATGTTGGCAAGAAGCAGATTATGTTTGTTGTGTCGCAAATGATATGTTTTTATGGATAATTCAAGATTCTATTTGACCCTCCCATATATATGGAATTTTTTATTTGCGACCATTAATTGATATATAATTTTCACCATAATTTCCATGTCAATTGTGTAATGACAATTTTATTTCAGGTGGTCAAAGAATGATGTATCAAGAATATTTATTTTTTGAATCCTTCATGAAAACATTCTTGATGAGATTATGTGACAGTGATATTATATTACTCTTTGAGCATTCTTATGTATTTGAAAAGATAATGACATTATATTCTTTCTCTTGGGTTGTTTAACCTGTTTTTAATCAGTAGTAATAATCATTAGGATAGATTTCTTAATTACAAAAATAATGAATCCTTGAGGGTCACGCACTATGTGTTTTTGGTGGTCTTGATTTAATTCTATTTTAAATAAATTTAAAAATTAATATTATTTTCACAACTGAAGAAAAAATTTATTTTTGTAATATTGATAACGTAATAAAGATAAATAATTATCCACATGACAGTGAAAAATATATATATATATGTATTATTTAATAAATAATAAATACATAGTTTCTATTTTTTGGAGATAATTGGAACACATGTGGGTGACCACTAGAGGGATTATACCCTTGGATGCTCACAAGATGAATTATGGAAATCTTGAAGGGCATTTTTGGATGATTTAAAATCATCCATAAAGTGTGTTCCTAAGACCATGTATTTATTTCATCAAATATTAAATAAATTAATTATATATTTTATGTTTACGAGAACATTTAATGGTTTTAGTTAATGATTATTAAATTATATTATAAAATATCTCCAACCACCATACTTTTTTGATGCCCCGGACCCCACAAGAAACAAGATCCCCCACACACTTTTTGAACTAGGTGTACTCTATCCTTATCCAACATCATCATGACCAATCATATTAAAGATATAAAAACATATATCACTTAGTAAATTCATTGGGACATGTTTAATGGGATGACAACAACTATAGAACAAGGGTAGTTTTTGATACATTATATTTAGATCACATATGATGTCCATAGTATAAAGATTCCAATATTCTATTCGAATCGAGAAGATATCGAAATCTACCATGATGGATAAAAAAATTCCAACATACGCCTTGTTTTTAGCACGATCGAGTTTTATCGGAGTAACAATTGATGAAGCCATGTTGGAAAATATTTATATTTTCCATAAAATCCAATTCATACACTTAATTCAGACTCTGACATGAGTTCCTCTGTTTTAAAAATAAAATGGTTTGAAATGATTATCCCAATCATTGATGACTGAGGTCTCTGACATGAGGGTGATATAACCGAACCCCATGACATGTGTTCGAATTCATCATTTGGAATAATGTTGTTGAAATATCCCCTCCCAATGGGGATGTAATTCATATCATGAAATCCCCAATCAAAAACATGCCTCATTTCAATGTCCCCTTCCAACCATGATTTTTTACCAATTTAAATCCCTACTCTTCCAATAATAGGGAATTTTTAAATTTAAATACAATCCAGAAGAAAATCATTACTAATTAAAATGTTCCCTTAGTTACAACATCAAATCTAATGTCCAATTATTCTATGTAATTGTTTTAATTTATATGTGATTATTCTGAGACAAGACACTTACATGAACTGTGAAACTAATCCATGATAATCACAAAATGGTCAATCAAAGAAAAATTTAAATGAAATGCATGAGACATTTTCCTAAAAAATAAATCAATCATAAGAAATTTCCAAGATAAAAATTTGGCACACTCTGTTTTGTTCCAGATATCGAGTTTAACTAAGGGAAAACATAGGATTAGTTGGTGTGGGCATCCAGTAATAAAACCCGAAATAGGAATAATTGTAAATAAACTAATAAATTTATATTATTTTTTTCAAATCCTTTTAACTCAGAAAATATGACTCAGAATGATAATCAGACACCATGATTGATCTTGTGTGGAGGTTCTTTATTTATGAAAATTACTACACTGGGTGGCGTGGGCCAATATTGAAAGTAGTTTTCTTCGTAAATAAAATAACTGAATAAATTTTATTTGATATTCAAATCATTATAACTCATAAATAGTAACATGGATTGGAAATATGATACTACGGTTGAGCTCATGAGGGTGTTCTTCCCTTATTTTGATCTTAACATCGTCCAATGTAGGCTGACTGTGATTGTTATTTTTTGAGACATAACTATCAATAAAATAATTTAAATATTAATTATTTTACATTCAAATCCTCATAACTTTCCAATGGTAACTCGTATTAAAAATCTAAGACCACAGTTATTTTCTAATGAGATGTTCTCTTTTCGTAGGGAATATCCACGACCAGCGTGGGTCAAATGCGAATGTTAAATTTTTTTAAATTTTAAATGAAAATAAAATATACATATAAATAGTTTAAAATGAAATAGAATATATGATATAAATTGATTGTCGAAAAGAATATTAAATATCTGGGTTTCAACAAGAAGATGATTTTTCATGAGAGCTCTATAAAAGAAGATAATTCTAGTTAAATACATTATATTGACGAGCGATAAATGATTATGGACATATATTTGACAAATATGCCTGATTGAGGATCATTGAATAGTGAATGTCGGTGGTGTGACAATGGTCTTCGTCATCAAATGATCCAACATTATGATAGGGTGTATCTTTAATTATTTACATTTACCAGTTTCTAAATCGCATAGATGAGCATGAATCATTAAATAAATAGAATCCTTCAAGGATCATTCATGTTAAATGAGGGAGGTGATTGATGTTGGGATAATCATTAGGAATGTGGATCAATTTTGAAACTATGAATTGTTCTAGGCTTGTTTAGTCATTATTATAATTTAACATGGAAGGATCAAAGGAGACACAAAAAATGCATGATCATTTCACGTTAGGAGTTAATGTGAAAGTCTTCCCCCCATGTTCTTTCTTCCCCTAAATTTTTTCGGATAAAAAACATGGAATGGAGAAAATGATCGCAACCTAGATGAATGATGGTTATGGCTGGCTATGACACCTGTCTGTGGCACACAATGAATTGGGGGATGCAGCGGTGCATGAGGAGGATCCTAGGGTGTCATGGATTGATATCCACAGTAGCGTTGCGAGTCATTTGTGATAGTAGGGTTTTGCATCACTCTTGGAGGTCGTGAATAACAAGGCACAATGTGGTGGTTCCGTAGCCCGAGGGTCATGGGATGGTGAAAATCATGAATTTCAATGTCAATTGTATAATTAGAATAAAAATTATCTTTCTAGGTAAGATATGAGTGCTCCTTACAAATTCAATGTTCAGCTATATCTTTAGGGAAATAATTCATGATGTTAATAAAATATCATGTAGTTGATAGAGTGGGAGAAAAAATTAATTTTTTTCATTCCATGTATAGAGAGATTCTGGTAAAAAGAAGACTCACAACCCTATAAATTATAGGGGAATGAATTATTTATGAGAAAGAAATATCAAATGTGGGAAAAAAATATTTTGAGGATCCGTATACCGGTGTTGATAATACCCAAAAATGTTTAATAATTTCACTCCTAAAAATAATGATGTTGAGAAAATTTTTCTTAATCAATTACCTAGTGAAAAGAAAATTATAGTGGATCTATTTTATTTTATTATTGATAGTGTTTTTGGTGCAGATGATTTCAATAATAATTTAATTATCTTATTTGGGGAATTTATATACATTGTGATATATGATTTGGTTGGATAATTTTTTAACCGTGACTCAAGGACATATTGTTTGAATGTTTATTTTATTTCCCTGATTATAAAAAATGAGAATTATCGAGATATGAATAATTTTATTCCTGTGGTGATTGGGTACACTATTTAAATGATAATAAATAAGATCAAGGATTCAATAATGGGATTAATTTCCATGGGTATCATTACAAACAATCTGTTTGGTATTTTACTTTCAATTAATAATATGAATTTCTTTATACTATAATGGAGTGTGTCATTATTATGAAAAATATAGTGAATATTTTGAATGTGGATCCTATTATTAACATTTAAATGGTTTTGGAAACAATACAGTGGTGTTTCAACATTGTCACTATGATAATTAAATGTTTTTCCATAGATTTTAGAATGTTGATCAAAATCATCATAAAAATATCTAGACTCTTTGTGATGGTCAATGTGTCACCTAGAGGTTTTTTAGCGTTATAGTGGAGTGAGATGTGGGGATCCATAATTAGATCTTTTATTTTATATTATTGAATACTACTTGAGTAATTTCCTAAACAATCATATGAATTGTGGTGTATATCATCAAATGAAGGTCAGAAGATATCTCTTTACACCTTCACAACTTCTTACATCCAATGAATCTTCTATGGAATTTGTTGTGTATCATTTTATTAATAAACATTATTATGGATACTACTTGTATATCCATACATCATGTTTACCGACTATTAAGCATTCATATACTATAGTCTTTACTCGTTCTAAATGTGTAGTATCCAAGCGCTATTCTCAAAATATTTGGACATATACTTGGCTATCATGGATTATAACATTCAACATGGAAATATATAATCATTTAGAAATTATATCAATTTATTTTTGTGGCATATGACCAATGACCAGGTTATCTCGGAATTGAGTATGATAGATAGAAATATAATTATATTGACACTAAAGTTTTGAACCCAAATTTAAATGGAACTTTTATTTCCAAAAATTTTAATAGTAATAATGGTGATGTTTATTTTTTTCTCCCCTATTGGTATTCTGCTTATAAAATGCCCATCATTTCACCTATTAAATATTTTATCATTTATCGTATCTAGGGAAGGACACTTCAACTACAAGTGGTTTAGGCAACATACCATAATTAGCATTGCGGTGTTATTCTTTCTCTTCATGATTGCATATGAGTCCCTTGATCATGTTTTTTCATCTTTCTATTTTACATGAAGTTTATAGAGATATGTTAGAGATGTGTTTTTTTGTAAATATACCTCCTCAAACTTTAAACATTTTATGTATCCAATCATCTAATCATGATATATTGATTATGTGTAGTTAGTATTATTATCTAATAAAACCTATATTATTTCCTTTACATGGAGTGCGAGGAATTATATTGATTTTGATGATCAATTCCTACATTTTCATGAATAAATTAGTGAAATAAATTTAGATGTTATTATTGATTCATATTGTTAAATTTTAAATATGATGAATGAACATTATGACCTTATTATTCTGTGATCTTCTTCTGTTTTTGTAGGATTAAAATGTCATCGGTTGCTAAATATTTCTAGTAGATTCCCCATGTCCAATAACAAATAATATTCACTGTGGATGGTCAACATCATGTTAACCAATTCCATATATTTTGGTTTAATATTTAACACTTATAGATTCTTTGAAATTTTTTGTTAATAACACATAATTGGGGGAATCATAGTCATTGAAATTGAGTTTTTTCCCAGGATAAAAGTTGTCATGTATGGTGTAAATTTTCATGGCATGGATTGTGGATTGAATCATATTTAAGAATCAAAGTTGGAAATCATATAATTCACTCTCAGAAATATCCATGGAATATGTTTTCTTATTGTATTGATGGTATTTGTCATATGAGGAATATGGAAATTTGTTTCACATGTGTCTATATAGAAGAAAATCATGTTTTAAATTCCCTTTATAAGGGATGAATTGTAGGGAAGAATTCAAGATGCTTCATTGTGGAACTTTTTTTTATCAGGAATTCCTTCAAATAGATGCACATGGAGGTATGTATACCTCATGTCGAAAACCCTGATTTTAATGATCCTTTATGGGTTTATGAGTTATGAATTTTTTTTCAGGAGTCTGTTTTCTTGCATCCTTATCATTTTTATTAACTTTCATTAGTTCATTAATGGTTTTATGTATTTATATCCACTATCTAGAATGAAAATATTATCTTTTATGTCCCATCTAATTTACAATACATTGTATACATTGGTACAGACTTGAACTGGTTGGGACACTAATTGAAAGGGTCATCTTCAATAGAATTTTCATCTAACACGACATTTGTTTTAGTATCAAGTATGAAAATTTACAAATTATTGTTTGATGAGTCTAAGCTATAAAATAATATCACTACATGCGATACCATTGTGAATAACTCAAAGTTTTACACTTCAGAATAAAAATCAACATCCAGAATCTTATTTAATCAACATTCTCTATGCTAATATTTTCAACCCATTTGTGATGAAAAATTGGAACATGAAATTTTTTATAATTCAACTCTTATATATATTTGATTTTGAAAAAATATTCAATATTTTCAATATTTCGATTTCAATCCATATGACTACATATGTGCATCATTGCACAACACATTGTCATCAAACATATCTAATAATATTCATTTGTATAGATTACATACCCATTGATTACAAAACACATGTAAAATATTACATTTTCATTGGGCCCACTAGAAATCCATTGGAGTCCTTCAACAATTTAATTAATATTTTTAGAAAACTCATTCTATATTTAATCTCATAACCCTCCTATAAACTATTTATTATTTGTATTTGATATCTATCATTCATCCCATGATGGGTTAAAAAATCTAATAATTAAATATTTTTATTCAATGAATGTATCAAAAACCACAGTATATTTATGAATTTATTATATAATTATTGTCACTCGATCATGGTAATTTTTTAAAAAAATTATTAAAATGTATTCTTCCATAATACATCTTCTATGAAGAGACATTGAAAGATTGATGTTTTCCACATATGAAAGATAATAACTACATAATTAAATATATTCTACAACAATATATTAATATTCAAAATTACATTACTTTTTGACTTTGATTCTTGACATACCATTTAAAAAATTTCATAATCCACTCAAAGTAGTAATTCCATATGTCATGTAATGGACCACATAGTTGAACCTCTCTGACCAAGTGACCCATCTGGTGGATAATTATATCTATGATTTATATTGGTAATAAAATATATAATTAAACTAATATTATTGAAACCTTTTTTTTCACAATTGGAAAGTCAATCTTTTCTATAAATTCAATACATATGGATTTAACTATTATGATTTGTCTTATTAATATGTGTCATATATTTTGAGTTAGAATAGAATGGAATGGTAAATGACTAAAACCATCCTTCAAAACAATATTTCCATATTTTTTTTTCTTTTTAATATCAAATTATTCATTGAAATGGCATTGTTGTTATCTTAATTATACCCATTTGGAACATTTATAATATTACAACAATTAAAAATTATAATTACTCCTCTATGGAAAGAGTGTAATCAACTGGATTATGAAAAAGTATTACCTTTACCCTTAACAGCATATAACAATTATGTTGTTCCCAATTTAATTGTTTTTAAAATAGCTTTGAATCCATCAATTAGTTTTGAGGAACATTTAGTAATGTTCCAATGAAACTATAAAATACAATTTTTCCTTTCTCCATGGAACCCTAAAAATTTATATCATATGAACTATTCCAATACAATAATTCAATTAAAATTAATGTCTTTTTACAAAATTATTTAATATGGTTTTTATAAACTACTATATCAAAAATAGTTCTATTATCATTTATAGTATTGAATAGTTAATCATCTGTTATTGGATATGGTTTTGTACAGTGTTCGATATTCCCATTGAATTCTATCATCTGGGATCAATATTTATGACAGTGAAGTAAAAAAATTTGATTACCTAAAACCAAAATCTTCGAGGAATGTTTCAAATGAGGTTAGTGTGTGTTTTTTACCAAATTGGTCACCCAAACATTTCATTAATGTTTTGTGCTGATAAATTTCGACAGTCAGATATGTAATTTATCATCCTTTATAAAATATCCCTCAATTGGAATCATTCACTACAGCATTCCCAATACCTTCAAACACATTTATCCGACACCAATTTTCTATATTCAACAGAAAGGGAAAATTTGACATCTATATCATGACCAAGATGATTTGTCTATGATATAAGAAGATGCGACAAAATGTATATTCACATCATGAATAATCTCGGCTGAAACATATAATTCACCAACATTATGGGTCATGTACTATGAGACAACACTGTATAGAAACTTTATGTATTCCATTTGTATATAATGTGATATGAATATTTGATAGATCATTTTCAAATTCAGTATACTCATAATCCATTTTATTCAACTAGGGAGAATCATTTTGATGATATAGGTTTCAATATTTAATTCATGTATCTGCATTCCAAGACAATTATCTATCAAATATCTAATATTTTTAGTGTCTTTTAAATTTTATAATCATAATAATGTACAATAAAAATTTCCATGGAGTTGATTTATTTTCCTTTTATTTATTTTCACCACACATATTTCATTTTATGAGTGATTTATGGCACATAAGAAATAATATGAAATCAATTTTACAAGCATCGAAATTTATAGATATCATTACTATTGAAGGATTAATTAGTTTCGTATCATATGTTTCACAGGATAGTTAATAATATTTTGGTAGAATATCTTTTATGAGACTTTATATTTATGTAAGTTTGGTGTCACTATATCTACTGAAATCATTATAAATATATATCATCAATAAAGATGACAATGTTTTTATTTAATACAATTGGTATAAAATGGTATCATAGAATAATTATTTTACTTCTAAAACAACTTTTAATAATATTTTTGAACATATTTAATTTACATTTTCATTTCTTCCATTATATCTCCATAACAATTAATACTAGTATTCATATTAAATGATCCATAATCAACATTTTCATCCAAATCGGTTTGAAACTTCCGTTTTTCTGCACATTTAGTCAATCATTTTATGATATGATCTATTCCCAGAAAAATAAACTATTATTAAAACTATTTTGGAGTAATTTTTCATAAATAAAATAACATAAACATGGTAAAATGATTTGATAAGGGTTTAATGGGTTCTCCATTTCAACCCTGTTGAACTCTTTGACTCCATATTCAAACTATTTAATGAAGTGATTAGTGTTTATCTATTTTGTATACATATACGTTTTATTAGGTTCATTAAATATTTAGGTGATACAATATTTAAATAAAGAAATATGATATATCCATTATTAATAGTGAATGTTTTTGATGATTCTATCAAGTAAAACCTACATTTGATTATTTCAAATAATTTTTACATTATTTCACGAAAATGTATAATTGAATTGAATAAAATAAATATTAAACTATGGTAGGTTTTATCCTATACATTAATCCAATTGAAGATGTTATAGACAATCCTCATCCTCAACAGTTCATCTGATGATCTGTTATCATTTCATTTTGATCATTGAATATAATTCTCCATCACTTTTGGGCATACACCTATGTTGAAAGAAATACTCTATGAATCTTTCATCCATGGGATGGAAACTGGTTAGAGTATTATAACCAAAATAATATAAATTAATGATGAATATATTGAAATAAATGGTCATAATAACAATTTGGGGGCTGATGTTGATACAGATGACAATTTTACTCTATTGTGTTCCATAAATGGGGTAATTCCGCCAATTTTTAGGAATTGAATGGATGGTAATCAAAGATTTCTATGGGTGGAAACAAATGGCATTGTTAGAAATTGATTTATTTCTATATGTATAAATTTTAAATATATATATATTTTTCTATGTGATGAATGAAATTGTATTATTTCTAATAATAATTAATGATTGGGTTTTGATTTCAGATACTGTAATATTTTTACAATTTTATAGTAAACTAGATGAAAAATTTTGTGATTTGGGGGCAATAAAATATTTTTGTAATTTTGTTAAAATAAATAAATTTATTTTGGTTAGAAATTTTTTTATCATATTAGATAATGGAACATTTAAATAATAACTACTAAAGGGAGGATTGATATTTTTATAAGATGAAAAGATAAAATTGATTTGTATTTTTTAAAATTAAGAATGGGGAGATTTTTATTAATAAAATAAATGATGATACAACAAAAGAAAATTAAGGTTGAATTGAGTAGCATAGTAGAGAGCACAAGAGGCTGAGGAAGACACAATATAAGATAATGATGGTGATGAAAATGATCATTTATTTCCTTATTCAATAAATACAAGAAATTATAACATCAATGACTAAAATTTCATTGTTAAATTTACTCCCATAGACTTGTATGATATTATTTTTAATTTTATGTAAATTATAGATCCAATTTATTTCGTTGTATGCCAAATGGATTTCAAATCATTATTCCTCAAGGGAGATCATATGGGGGGTTTACATTGAGAAAAATGATAGTTTTATTATGGATAAAAATAATAGAAGTATGTGTCTACTATGAGATTCTGTGAATTAGATAAATAATTCACAGAGGGCCTGCTATTAAAGGTTGGATCAATATAAATGAAATATTTGTTTATAGTGAGGTACAGTTTATTGAATCTGTAACTTCATGAAGTAAAATCCTCAAGGGATTTTGGTACTAATATATTTCAAAGACATAATATTATAGAATTGGAAGAAGAATAATGTTAATTTTATAGATCATGTGATGTATGATATCATGATGTATATGATTTGCGAGATAAGCATTTCTCTTGGTTTATGGGTGAATAAAAGATATCATACTAAAATAATTTCCCAATTAAAATATGAAAAAGTGTTTACCAAGTGATTTGTAATGGAATATTCTAATCCATAGACAATAACGACTACTATTAATAAAATTTTATCAAGATATGATGACTGCCAAGAGGTATATAGGATGGAATATATGTATTGGGAGAATATTATACCTCCTAGGAAAAAAGATCCAATATTTTCATTGATATATTTAATGTCACTTTGTACAAATATTTTCCCATAAGGAACCACATGCTACTGGGGAAGATGCTATGTCAATATGTCTAAAAAAGTGAATTTTGTGTTGTTTGATTATAGGGTACTGCAACTTGAATGGTTTTGATTGATGGATGTGGGTTTGGGTGGGTTAGTGGATAACTAATGTGAAAGTGTATTTATAAAAAAAATGGATTTCATTGGATCCTTGGTTTTTTTAACCTTTAATTGGTCAAGCCTTTGAATGACGCCTTGGATTACTTTGAGTCTTAATTATAGTCTTTATTAAATCATGGATTGGAAAATGAGGAGCATAGATAGTTGGTGAATACCATAGATAGCTTCGGATATCCTGAACTAGCGTGTGATGGATTCTGTTCATAATATTTTCTTGGACACTTTTATCAATACTTCCAAAAAAATGTTGATAATGATACCATTTATTAGTGCTATATTATTATGTGTTGGTAAAAGGTATCATTATCACCCTTTTTTAGAACGGATAAATCATTATCATTGTTAGCTCTAAAAAAGTGTTAATAATGATTCCTTTTATCATTGCTTATTACTTATGCACTGATAAATGATTTATACATATTATTATAAGTAAAATGTTATGGAAATATATTTATATAATAATATATAATATATATATATATATATATATAAATTTAAATATAGTAATTCTTATTTTTATTCAAATATATTTAATATATTTTTATAACTACATAAATATATAAACATATATAAATATTTATATAAATTCATTATTTATAAAAGATTTTTGTATATCATTCTATATATTAAAAAACACACAGATATATATATATATTTATTTAATAATTATATAAAAATATAAATCAGAAAAATATATTCAATATATAAATATATTTATTATTATATTAATATTATTTGGTTATATATTATTATTTATTTATATTTATATAAATATATCTTGAAAAATAATATTTACTATAAATATTAATATATTAAGGTAAAAATAATGTAAATATAAATTTATAAATAAATTTATCTATAAAGATTATTTTACAAATATATTTTTATCACTTTTAATGAATATTTAATCTTAATTACATGCATGTTAACAATAACTGAAATTGAATAATAAAAAATTGGTACAAATTAGAATTATTGAAAAGAATATGATTTAATGATTAAATATATATTATTAAAAATATTGATCATTATTGAAATAATGAATAATACAACTTGAAAATATTAATACATATGTAATAAATATACATATAATAAAAAATCGAAATTGATTAAACTACCAAATGTATAAAAAATAAAAACTAAAAACTAAAATGAATTTAAATTCATTTTATAACTACATTTTATAGAATAAATAAATAAATAAAATAAAATCACTCATGATTGAATAAATTATATACACAATATATCATGTTATATTTAAAATCTAATATTAATACAAAACATTGAATAAATTACATTAATATTATGTGTATGTGTTTTAATATAAGATTTCATTCATTACATAAATATTTTTATATATGCTATGACCATAAAACTGAATTAATTGTGTATATATGAAATCAATACGACACGGGTTTTATGTACAATAATTTGAAATATCAAATGACATTCAATTATTTCCATTACTCGATGAAATTACTCATCACATTAAATTCATATTAATTATTAATTATAAACAATTATTCACTTAGTATATTACTATTTAATTTAAAAGCATAAACATTTTCTATTATATTATTATAATTATATTCATTAATATATATAAATATATATTTAATATATACGGTTTATTAAAATTATCAAAAATTCTTTATTCAATAAATTTAGTAATATTTTATAAAAATTAAAAATTTGTAATTTTTGTGTACACACTTTTTTTACAAACATTTATATTTCTATAATATATAATATTTATTAGTTTTTTTATAAATTTATGAATGGATCCCCATTTCTTGACATAAAAATCAAGAAAACATGAAGATAAAAGTATAGGTTAAGACATGATGTAATTTCACTCATCAAGGAGTCAGATGTTTTTTCCTGATCTTATTTCTATTCAATCATTCTTATTCTCATAAATCTATAAATTAAACACCATGACCATGTTTATAGGTACACCCTCTCGTGTAATTCAATCAAAATATTTCTACCAATAGATTTATACATTCAATGTCAATGTCATCTGATTCAGGAACTTCTGATTTTGTTGCATCCTTCTTATTAGCCTAATCAGTTTAGGTGTGTCCCCATCCCTGATGTTTCGGAGAATGACCATGTTTCCCTGGTGTAGCTTGTTTTAAATTTCCCTCCAAATTGTATTCTTCTTCATCATAGTATATATTATTCTTTGGATTCAACTCGTTATATTTTGAATCATCTTGAATGCTGGTTTGTATCATAACAAGATTTTTTGATGACTTAACAACTTCCAACTTAGCCACCTAAGGAGGTATAACAGGATCATGGTATTCAACTTCATGGCCTAAATATTATTTGTGACAATAATTTACTATCAAATAATTTATTTTAATCATTTACCATCATTTATTTTACACAATAAAACCATTGAAGAATAATTCATCATGTCTTTTGACATATATGTTGCATGTGGATGGACATTTTTTCTCAATTAAATAATCTATAGCGTAGATGAACTCTCCTATTTCCTTGATGTCCTAAAATTTATCTTCAATGTCCCTATAATAGTATAAGACATCCAAATATGTGCTTCATCAATTTATTATTTATCATGTCTTGAAGAAAACATAATTTGATGTTCATGATCAGCTTATTGATCAACAAATTGTTGCATTGCATCTTCATCAGCAGATTGTGTATCTATTCTTCATAATTATTATTCTTTTATTTTACTTGACATAATGTACATGAGTTTAGATTCATAGGTTGATAATGGGTAATAATTTGAGTTTACCACAAGATACCTCATAGGATAAACCACATGACATGGCGTGCTTTGTGCATTAATTTTTTCTCCCAAAGAATTAACACGAGTAATTTCTTTGGTTATTAAATTATATCCTAAATCATCATCACCAACTGTACCAAATTCATTAATGAGTTAAACAAAGTTTTCAATAGGTGAATCAAAATATATAAATAAATTTCTATCCAAAGTGTTAATGGAATAGTTCATGTGATAATTCTCTTGGGAATCAACATCCAGACTGCCTTTTTTATCAGGATCATCTCAAGTATTAATCTTTCAAGAAACCACACAAATGTCTCATAATTAACTGCCTCCTATTTTTAGTATTCATTTTTCCAAAACCTTTAGTTGTATCCTAGTCAGTATTGTTTTTACTGTAACAAATGGTGTCTTAGAACCAACTATTTTTACATTTATTTTATGAATATTTGATGTATTAAATTTTAAACTATGCATCATGTTTTATATTGTTCATTGTCTTGCATGACCATAATGATATAATTTCATAGTTTATTTTTCATTAAATTTGTTGTGGTACATCCCCATTATGGATAGAACATTGATGTTATATGATATTATTCATTATATAAATCTACATTTGGATAACATACTATGATGGGACACATTGTATATAGACGATCATGTGTTAGTACCTGTAAGCATATTACTCTTCTTCCCATGAAGTTCTCCCTTTGTAATCTCTATGATACATGATTATGAGAACAAACATACCAATAAAAATGATTAATGTTTTGATATCATCGGATATTTTTATCTATGAGTGTGTTTAATGTTCCATATACATTGTGATTATCATACATGCATGTCACAATTTGGGAACATATATTTTCTAATGAAAACCATCAAATCAAATGTTGGCAAGAAGCAGATTATGTTTGTTGTGTCGCAAATGATATGTTTTTATGGATAATTCAAGATTCTATTTGACCCTCCCATATATATGGAATTTTTTATTTGCGACCATTAATTGATATATAATTTTCACCATAATTTCCATGTCAATTGTGTAATGATAATTTTATTTCAGGTGGTCAAAGAATGATGTATCAAGAATATTTATTTTTTGAATCCATAATGAAAACATTCTTGATGAGATTATGTGACAGTGATATTATATTACTCTTTGAGCATTCTTATGTATTTGAAAAGATAATGACATTATATTCTTTCTCTTGGGTTGTTTAACCTGTTTTTAATCAGTAGTAATAATCATTAGGACATATTTCTTAATTACAACAATAATGAATCCTTGAGGGTCACACACTATGTGTTTTTGGTGGTCTTGATTTAATTCTATTTTAAATAAATTAAAAAATTAATATTATTTTCACAACTGAAGAAAAAATTTATTTTTGTAATATTGATAACGTAATAAAGATAAATAATTATCCACATGACAGTGAAAAATATATATATATATGTATTATTTAATATATAATAAATACATAGTTTCTATTTTTTGGAGATAATTGGAACACATGTGGGTGACCACTAGAGGGATTATACCCTTGGATGCTCACAAGATGAATTATGGAAATCTTGAAGGGCATTTTTGGATGATTTTAAATCATCCATAAAGTGTGTTCCTAAGACCATGTATTTATTTCATCAAATATTAAATAAATTAATTATATATTTTATGTTTAAGAAAACATTTAATGGTTTTAGTTAATGATTATTAAAATATATTATAAAATATCTCCAACCACCATACTTTTTTGATGCCCCGGACCCCACAAGAAACAAGATCCCCCATACACTTTTTGAACTAGGTGTACTCTATCCTTATCCAACATCATCATGACCAATCATATTAAAGATATAAAAACATATATCACTTAGTAAATTCATTGGGACATGTTTAATGGGATGACAACAACTCTAGAATAAGGGTAGTTTTTGATACCTTATATTTAGATCACATATGATGTCCATAGTAGAAAGATTCCAATATTCTATTCGAATCGAGAAGATATCGAAATCTACCATGATGGATAAAAAAATTCCAACATACGCCTTGTTTTTAGCACGATCGAGTTTTATCGGAGTAACAATTGATGAAGCCATGTTGGAAAATATTTATATTTTCCATAAAATCCAATTCATACACTTAATTCAGACTCTGACATGAGTTCCTCTGTTTTAAAAATAAAATGGTTTGAAATGATTATCCCAATCATTGATGACTGAGGTCTCTGACATGAGGGTGATATAACCGAACCCCCATGACATGTGTTCGAATTCATCATTTGGAATAATGTTGTTGAAATATCCCCTCCCAATGGGGATGTAATTCATATCATGAAATCCCCAATCAAAAACATGCCTCATTTCAATGTCCCCTTCCAACCATGATTTTTTACCAATTTAAATCCATACACTTCCAATAATAGGGAATTTTTAAATTTAAATACAATCCAGATGAAAATCATTACTAATTAAAATGTTCCCTTAGTTACAACATCAGATCTAATGTCCAATTATTCTATGTAATTGTTTTAATTTATATGTGATTATTCTGAGACAAGACACTTACATGAACTGTGAAACTGATCCATGATAATCAAAAAATGGTCAATCAAATAAAAATTTAAATGAAATGCATGAGACATTTTCCTAAAAAATAAATCAATCATAAGCAATTTCCAAGATAAAAATTTGGCACACTCTGTTTTGTTCCAGATATCGAGTTTAACTAAGGGAAAACTTAGGATTAGTTGGTGTGGGCATCCAGTAATAAAACCCGAAATAGGAATAATTGTAAATAAACTAATAAATTTATATTATTTTTTTCAAATCCTTTTAACTCAGAAAATATGACTCAGAATGATAATCAGACACCATGATTGATCTTGTGTGGAGGTTCTTTCTTTATGAAAATTACTACACTGGGTGGCGTGGGCCAATATTGAAAGTAGTTTTCTTCGTAAATAAAATAACTGAATAAATTTTATTTGATATTCAAATCATTATAACTCATAAATAGTAACATGGATTGGAAATATGATACTACGGTTGAGCTCATGAGGGTGTTCTTCCCTTATTTTGATCTTAACATCGTCCAATGTAGGCTGACTGTGATTGTTATTTTTTGAGACATAACTATCAATAAAATAATTTAAATATTAATTATTTTACATTCAAATCCTCATAACTTTCCAATGGTAACTCGTATTAAAAATCTAAGACCACAGTTATTTTCTAATGAGATGTTCTCTTTTCGTAGGGAATATCCACGACCAGCGTAGGTCAAATGCGAATGTTAAATTTTTTTACATTTTAAATGAAAATAAAATATACATATAAATAGTTTAAAATGAAATAGAACATATGATATAAATTGATTGTCGAAAAGAATATTAAATATCTGGGTTTCAACAAGAAGATGATTTTTCATGAGAGCTCTATAAAAGAAGATAATTCTAGTTAAATACATTATATTGGCGAGCGATAAATGATTATGGACATATATTTGACAAATATGCCTGATTGAGGATCATTGAATAGTGAATGTCGGTGGTGTGACAATGGACTTTGTCATCAAATGATCCAACATTATGATAGGGTGTATCTTTAATTATTTAAATTTACCAGTTTCTAAATCGCATAGATGAGCATGAATCATTAAATAAATAGAATCCTTCAAGGATCATGCATGTTAAATGAGGGAGGGGATTGATGTTGGGATAATCATTAGGAATGTGGATCAATTTTGAAACTATGAATTGTTCTAGGCTTGTTTAGTCATTATTATAATTTAACATGGAAGGATCAAAGGAGACACAAAAAATGCATGATCATTTCACGTTAGGAGTTCATGTGAAAGTCTTCCCCCCCATGTTCTTTCTTCCCCTAAATTTTTTCGGATAAAAAACATGGAATGGAGAAAATGATCGCAACCTAGATGAATGATGGTTATGGCTGGCTATGACACCTGTCTGTGGCACACAATGAATTGGGGGATGCAGCGGTGCATGAGGAGGATCCTAGGGTGTCATGGATTGATATCCACAGTAGCGTTGCGAGTCATTTGTGCTAGTATGGTTTTGCATCACTCTTGGAGGTCGTGAATAACAAGGCACAATGTGGTGGTTCCGTAGCCCGAGGGTCATGGGATGGTGTGGGCACTCATTACCTGGGATTGTTTGCGGGGGAGAGGCAGATGACCACATGACATAGGGTAGACACATCATCTTCCATGATTAGGCCGGTCCAAACATGTGCTGATGAAAAGTCATAATAAGGGAGAGTATATCTCAAGAAATCACATCAACCTGTACCCTCTATAGTTCTAGAATAGTCATCAAATGTTTTTATCTCATTCAATTGAGTGCTTATTTATAGGCACATCTCCAACGGTCGACTCCTTCCTCCAACTGTCGTATTTTTCCTTGAATTTCAGAGATACATGTAGTTGTGTCACATAAATAACGGTTGATTAGAAACTGAATGCATGGGATCATTTTATACCTCAAACAAGAGTAAGTAAAAATCTGGTTGCTCAACCAAATTCAATTTTTTTAGTCTAAGGAAAACTAAATGTTCATAGAAGAACCAAAAATCCATTCGGTGTCTATAATACATGAACATTCAAATTCATCACTCAAAAATAATTCGGAACCTGAATTATATAGAATTATGGAATATGAAATTCAAGGAAATTTGGTGTCTTAATTCATAAAAATTTAGAGTTTGAATTTATATAATTAAGAGTATGAGTTCAGAAAAATTCAGAGTCTGAATTCATAATAATTCAGAGTATGAATTTATAAGAATTCGGAATCTGAATTCATAAGAATTCTGAGATATAATTCAAAATAATTCAGATTCAAAATTCAGATAATTCTGAATACGAATCTAAAATAATTCAGAGTCTAAATTCATTAGAATTTGGAGTTCAAAATCATAAGAAATCGGTGTCTGAATTCATAAGAATTCAGTGTTTGAAATTATATGAATTTGGTGTTAGAATTCAGAAAGGTCGAGGTGTGAATTCAGTGAATTCAGATTCTGAATTCATTATAATTCAGATTTTGAATTCAGATCCTAAAAACATAATGCTCTAGGTATAATTATATATTAGAATCTACAGTTTTAGATACAAAGCCAGATTTTATATTTAGAATGAAAAAAGAGTTAGGTTTAGAGAAATAATGATATGAACAATGAAAACACGGCAAGGATAAATTTTCTTGGGTAAGGAAAAATTTTCTTAAGAAAATAATTTATAGGGGAGTTTTTTTTAATATAGTGTGTTTGTTATTATCAAAACAAGAAGGAATGGAAATTTCATATGGAAACCTTATGGACTCAAAAATCTCCCCCTATTATGGATTCAAAATAATTATTATCAAAAAAATATAAGTACATAGAAAATAGTTTTCTTGACATTGAAAATAAAACATATATCACTTAATACATTTTCAATTATGATTAACACTAACTCTCCCTTAGGCTTTGTAAACTCCAAGGATCATATTCTTGATTTCTGGATTGAGAGAAAGAATTTTATTTACTATGAAAAACATTGTGGATAAGAACCCCCCTTAATTGAACTCCCATTACATCGGGAAATTCCTTCTTTTACATTGAATTAATTTTTAATATTATTTTCTCCCCCATTGTGATTTTCTAAAAGGATTAATGGAAATGCACAAGAAAATATGCTAACTGACATATAAGTACTAAATGACCAAAAGACGAGCAACCAAAAATTTCATTTGCATTTGAAAAATTTATACAAGGATGAAATACAACAATAGATCATAACTGAACTATATTATCCTTCCTTCACATTCGATATCAAATTCATCACTATAGTTTTGAGCTTCTTGAGTTCCTTATGATCCTCATGTGCTCTTTGGAGAAGCTAATATTGATCTCCTTTTTTCTTCTCTAAGGCTTTGATTGTTTCTTCTTGAGCCATAAATGATTATCCCTGACACTTTATAAATTCTATTTCTTAGAAAAATTTTCTTCAAGTTCAATTCAATGATCTATTTCATTCTTCCATGTCTGAGCAACTGAATATAATTTACATTTCAGATCATTCACTTCATGCATCAGAGAATTGTGTTCCACAATTTTCTTTTCCTCAAAACTATTTTTGATGTCATTGATCTTCATATATTCTGTTAAAATGATTCCTTGACACTTTCATGAATCTCCTCATGAATTATCATGTCATCTATAGTCTTCTGGGATCTGCTTGTATTCTTTTTAAATGATCTTTTGTTGGCTTCATAGTTTTTTGAAATTGTTTTGAAATCATCCTCAATATTGAAGCACATATCCATCAACAAGGATACTGAATATGATTTTTGAATTTTATAATGTTGAATCATATGTAATCTATAGACTATGTTTTGAAATAGAGGTATTGTTCGAAAAAAAAATATATGATTTGAAAACAAAATCATGTATATGAGGGGATGTTTCTGAATCAGTGATTTTTCTTGGTGTGGATTCTTTTTCAATATCATCATCTTTCCTCTTTTGATGAAGAACCCACTTATGTCTTTTTCACCAATGATCTACTAGGTGTATCAAAAACCACATGTTATCCCTTATCGGGTTTCAGAATTACTTATTCCTAATTGGTTGATTTGTGTTCCCTATCAGATAGTTGCACAAATTTATCATCATCTAATTCTTCCTTCAGAGTTCATACCACTGCATCCTTTGGCTGAATGAAAACATAGTTACTACTATTCTCTTTAGAAAAATTGTTCACTTCTTCTTCACCTCTATCAAATATTCTTAGTGTAGCATGTTTTGAAGACTCGACATTATAGTTTTGGAATGATACTTTTTTAGAAGGGAATTCATTTTCATGAAAATCATCTACCTGCATTTTAAAATATTCATTATCACAACTACCTTATTCTTCAAATACTACAATTTATTCTATTTCATTTTCATGTACTTTTCACAGAGTCATAAACTTTTTTGGCAGAGTGTCTGGTAATGATTCTACAAGAAAGGATTCTGGTACCAGAATATTCTCGGATGCTTTCTCCGTAGCCTTTAGAAGTGATTGTACTTTCTCTGGATCACACAAATTTTTCTTGTGCTTCTTTTAATTCTTGTTATTATAAGTCTCTTCAACTGCCATTTCCATCAATGATTTTTCAACAGAAGGGTCCAAGACAATCATTGGCTCCCCTTCTTTCTGATTATCCTTGTCATCCCTCATCTTAGCCCCAATAATCGAAGAGTTCATATTTCCAATATTTATGATCTCAATGGTAATGAAGATATGTTTAAAAATGTTTATCTTTGTTAATATTTCCATGATATCCAGAATGTAGATGATAATATTCTTTCATGTTTTTTATCAAATTTTCACAGTATGATGATTCCTTGATACCACAATTAAATAATATGAAAATTAGTAGATAGGTGAAGAATATTTGGAGTCTTTACCTCTATAAGAGAATATGTTTTCCCAAAACAATTAAAATTAAACGTGCTCCTGCCTTCATCCATGAAGAATGTTACTCTCTCGTAGAATTCAATTAAAAACTCTGCATACATTGGATCCTATAGTTTCGGTTTTGATATGAAAAAACTCTCCCACCCATTCATCAATATATTCATAGAGTTTATAAAATCATACATGTTGAAGAAATATTGATCAACCATCATTTCATTGTAAAACTGTCATTCAGAGATATCCTTTAAGGATGACATTTCATTTTGAGACGAATCTTCAATAGACATTCAGAACTGAGGAAACCATGAAGATCTAGAATGAGATTGTGTTGAAGGGTCAGAGCATCACCACACAAAGGCATGATTTTCATTTTGAACAACAATTTGGGTCTTTTATGTATTCATTTCAGTTGAAAATTCATCTTCCATACTCAATCCTACGGTTGAAAAACCTTCTGATCAGATCAGAAAACATATTGAAAATGAACGAAGAATAATTTTGATGGATTGTTACCATTTTAGGGTTTTCATAAAAAATCAACTGGATTCACGTAAAAGTGAATAAATTTTTTTAAAAAATAGATGAAAATACTCACCATTAAAATATGTTTACGAAATATTATCAATGGAATCATACCTTTCGTATTCCTAGTAAAATTATTCATAACGTGGAAAATTTCTATGAAAAACATTAGATTCCAAAAATTTTGATTATGCAAATATTCAATATGAAAATATACATTATGAACATTTTAAATAAAAAAATCATCATTAGAAAAATTTTATGTATGAAAATCATTATTAAGAAAATTAAAAAAAAATAATCACTAAGAAAATGTTTAGTCTAAAAAATAATTTTAGATTACGAAAAATTTTTAAACAATATAAATTATTAAAAAAACTATGAATTCCCATTCAGAAAATTTTAAACTACATTAATATTTATTACAGATAATTTAGAACATCAAAACATGAGAATTCTCTCCCCCTGTGAAAAAGAGTTTGTTACTATTTTGAGATATGTTTCAAAAAGAAGTTACTAAGGATGATTACCATATGGTTTTCATTCCTAACATCTATTTAATGTTTTCAAATATACTAGAGGGTATGGATTTTGTTAATGTATTATCATGTCGATCTTGTGTTTCGATAATTTGAAGACCGATATCTCTTTTCTGTGTTTGATCCCTATTAAATTGATGCCTAATATCTATGTTTTTTGCACGAGAGTGATGTGCGTGGATTTTAATTTAGTTAATGGAACTATTATTATGAAATAATTATTTTTTGTTAAAACTGATACCATAGTCAATGGGTGTGTGTTTCATCCACAATACTTGAGCACAACAACTTCCAGTTGCTACATATTTTGCTTTTGCAGTGGAAAGTTCTATTGTTTGTTTCTTTATGAATGACCAAGAAACTAATGATTCTACTATGAAATTACATGTTCCATTTGTACTTTTACTTTCCATTATAAACCCACCAACGTTATCATCTAAAATAATTTAAAATATATATTTTCTAGTTGTGTAAAAGAGTCATAGATCTATGATTCACATTAAGTAATGAAAAATTCTTTTCACTTCCATTATATGAGATTCCATAGGATTGGATTGATTTCTTACACAAAATCATACTGAAATCATTATGTTTGGGCTACTAGTTATCATGTAACGTAGGCATCATATCGTACCTCTTAATGATGTTTGATATACTGGTGTCCCTCTTCATCCAGATCGAGTAAATTTGACATACCAATGGGAGTACTTATCTATATCTAGTGTTGTCATATCCATACTTTTTAAGAAGATATATAATATAATTATGTTGGGATATATAGAATTCATCATGTTTATGATAAATTTGAGAACCAATGAATAATGTTAACTCACCCATCAAACTCATTTCTAACTCATATTTCATTAGATCTTCTAAAGAATCGGTTATGGATTGCAGAGTTGAACCAAATTTTATGTCATCAACATAAATTTTGAAATCAAAACATTTTTCATTTCTATCATTATAAAAGGGTTTGATCATTATTTCCCGTAACATAGTTATTTTGAATACAAAATCATGTAAGTCTATAATTCTATGCTCAAGAGGTATTCATAAGTCCATAAAATTCATGGGAATGTTTGTAAACATGATAAGATGTTTTGAATCTTCAAAAACAGGAGGTTCTTCAAAAAAAATGTCCTCCTGAACAAACCCATTAAGTAAATCACATTTAAAATCCATTTGAAGAAGATTAAAATTGAATAATGCTACAAAGACATGTAGAATACTAATATATTCATGTCTATCTACTGAATCATTGGGATTTTCAATGTATGTTCCATTATGTTGATTAGAGCCTTTAGAAACCAATCTAGATTTATTTCTTAATATGATTACATTTTCATCACATTTATTTCTGATGAACCATTTTACTCCAATAACAGAAGTTTCTAAAGGTATATCAACCATTTTCCAGACTTTATTCTTTTCGAATTCATTTATCTTATCTTGTATTGATTTTATCCAATCATCATCACCTTAAGCTTTATTAGTGCTTTTTGTTTATTAATTGGAATGGAATGATATATGATCAACTTCATATCATGAAGAACTTATACTCTTTTTAAGTTGATTTACATCACCAATGATACTATCATTTGGATGATTTTTTAGAAACAACTGATTTGGGTTTTGTAAAACCTGATCATCAACTGAGGTTATTTAATATTCTCGGGTAAATGCTTCAGAAAAGCATTCTTGAACATTACCCTTATCAGAAATATCTTTTAACAAAGGTTTATAATAATTTTATTTTAAAAAAAATCTAAAGATGTGGTTTGATATTGTTATAAAAAAGATCAGTTGCATCAAATTTGACATGTACTGTTTCTTCAATAGTACAAGTATTTTTATTGAAAAATTTATAAGCCATAGAGTTTTAGGAGTATCCTTTGATAATACCATCATCATATTTTGGGGAAAATTTGTGTACATTATCATTAGTATTAAAAATGAATACCTTGCAACTAAAAACCTTGATGTAGGAAATTATAGGTTTTTGACCAATTCATAACTCATAAAGAATTTTATTAAGAAAAGTTCTAATAAAAACACTATTTCTAGTATAACAAGAAGTATATATAGATTCATAAAAAAATGTTTGTCTACCAAATATTCATTCAATTTGGTTCTTGTTATCACATTAATAATTATATTTCTTCATTCAACAACACCGATTTTTTAGGTGTTCTGGGTGCTAAGAAGTTATGAGTAATTCATTTTCTAATATACAAATTTTCAAAATCAGAATTTCGAAATTAACATCCATGATCACTATGAAAATTTATCAATTTTTTTTTTTATCATTTCTAACATAGGCTCTAAAATATTTTCAATAATTAAAATCTTCAGATTTATTTGCTAGAAAATATACCAATGTAAATTTATTATAATCGTCAACTAAAACCAACACATAATATTTTCCTACAAATCTTCCACAATATGTTGGACCAAAAATATCAATATGAACTAACTGTAACGCATCAGTAGTTGAGACATCACTGACTAATTTTAACCATGATTTCTATGTCTTTATATATTGACAAGGATTACAAACATTTGAAGAATCAAATATATGATCGTATATATCCTTAACTAGTCTTTTTATAGAGAGTTTGCATAGGTTCCTTAGGTTAAATTTCCCTAACATTCTATTTCACAACCACAGATGATCTTCCATTGCACTATGGAAAGATAGATCTTGTATTCTATGTACTTCTATTATTATTGTGAGTAAATTCTCTTGCCTATAGGAAGAAAGAATAAAATCATCCTTGGAATTTTGTACTAACCACTTTTCATACCTGAAATTCACTAGGTAACCTTCATTACAAAATTGAATAATGCTAATGAGGTTGTGATTAAGACCCTTAACAAATAAAACATTTCAAATATATGATATTCCATGAAGAACAATTTTACCTATAAAAATAATTTCTCCCGTTAGCATTTTCTTCAAAAGTTACATTTCCTCCTTTCATATTGATCATGGCCTATCTGTAGTGTTGGAAATGACCATTTCACTAGAAATCAGAGAGGGTATCTCCAAGCGCATATGGTATAAAATTGATATTGTTGTGGAATACATGCTATCAGTTGAATGTTTGGTACTACTCTGGGTGTGGAAGAACCGCCAAATCAACTCCATGTGAGGGTAAAAAAAAATCCCATATGCATTCATTGGAGCTCAGGCCGTCACTCGAGCAGCTCTCCTTGATGATCCCATCACTACAGCCTGTGTTCAGCACACATAAGAATGGTATAGAACCACATGGAAAAAATAGATGGTTCATGAATGGCTAGTTCAATGCATTGGCAGAGTTGGTTTGATGGAACGATTGACGACGAGAATCGAGAAGATATCGAGCATCCTAAAGGTACAATTTCACTACTGGAACTTGTTTTGGCACTAATGGAATAAGAGGCTCTTTGTGTATGGAACCATATCTAATATTTAACTACTGACTCAGTCAATCTCTAATCAGTATATCAATGTGTATAATTCAACGCTCAAGATGTCTCCCTTCTCCCATAATAGCAAAATAGACCCATTCGTCTTATCACTACTATAATTTCTCATCCTCTATTGAGTAGGAATGCACCATAGAGGATCAACTGGCTCTGTATTTGGTGTGATGGTCAACATCACAGAGATTACATAGCTCTAAATTATGACCTCATGGATTGAAAAAAAACAAGAGGGTTGCTCATGTCCATTGTCTATTACGCTGTGATTGTTGTAGCGACTTGATACAACATGCTTTGGATGAAATTGTGCATTTCATTCAACCAGTATCCACCGAGGTCATAGTCATGACCAACAAAGTGACCATCCCATCAACTATGACTATATATCGGTAAAGCTTTATGCCATGAACATGGAAAGAATTCGCCAAGGAACATGACATGCTTATGGAAGATATGGTACTACTACTAGTGGTTTTTCTTCAGTAATCATTTTGATCATTGGCATCATCTATTTGTTTGATCATCCTCTATCGCCCAAAAGAAATGTGATGGTCTCGAGACCATGCAATGGTGACATTTACACGAAAACCCCAAGACATGTGCATGGGAAGAGTCAAATGGGCACCTAAGGGAGCGATGTATATTATCTCCCCAAGATAACACCTTTTTGAATTGGATGGTCGGTTGTCAATTGTTATTCGATCTGCTAGCATATGAGTGAAAAAATTTTGTTCGAAAAATCAGCTAGTTCAGTGGTCAAAGGGATTCTTAAATAGATCATGTGGTTACATGATTAGTGCCCTTCTCCATATGTTTCTCCCATTCGACCTACACACCATATTTCTCTGGTCACCCAGATTATGTTCAGGCCACATCTCTTATAACTTAGTCCCAAATATCTGATAACGAACATACCTTTTCACCCACATGGCCACCATTGCGGCTGCTCTCATTGACGCTTGAAGAAGTTTCCCGTACTGGATTGACTCTGCTTAACCATCTTTCGTGTCAGTGATTTAACCTATGGTGCTCCCCCCGCTTCAAGACTCCCCTCTCTGATCCCCAATAGTTGATGATAACCTGTTCTATTGAACAACTGCTACTGTGTCTAGTCTGTGACTATTCCCAAACTGTTAGGCCATCAGAGCCAAAGGGTACTATAGGTGTTGGGATAGCGTAGTATGCAATAAGCACAAGTAGAAATCGAGCCAGTCGATAGTGGAAGGATATTATATAATAGACTATATAGAAGAGTGCATGTAAAGAATATCTGACCATTATTTAACTCATACTAGCTCCCATGTCTTCAAAATAATGATTTTTCCTGATTCCTAGGTCAGCCAAAATCATCTTATCTGATCGATGAGTACCTATAATTGGGACCCCAGGACAACGTATTTGCTCTTTGCAAAGTTGTATGTCAACTCCATCATGTACATATATACCCATATGCCACTCATATATGCCCCTCATTGTGAGTGGCCAAATGTCGTACATCAATTAGTACTCTACTCTAAACTATATAGGAAATGTACTCGTCCTGATCGGTTATGTGGGAATCTAATAAGTAATGAAACCTTTGTAGAACGTAATTATACATCAACCTTTTGTTTTTCTTTTAGGTCCCTTTGTGCTTAATGTTTGGTATTGTAGGGTCATACTAGTCTGACCTAAATATTGGTGACATTTTTGAAATTCTACAAGGGAACTTTTTCACCCTCAGTATAAATAATTTGGGCACTTTCTGTATGACAGAACGATGACACCTGAAAACACCTCATTCTTGACCATTTAATTAAAAACTGGATAGGGTAAAGTATCTATGTTCTAAACACTTATATTATTAGTTGCACCGAATACCAAATATAGTGAAGTATCTATTTTCTATACCCATATTTATAATATAAATATAAAAGTATTTCCTACTTATATCTAAGGTTTTTAATGGGTAAGGATATGAACATGTTCCTTTCCTTGAATCCATGAACCACTATGAAACAATTCTACATATTATTAGAATAAAAAGAAAAATTTCAAAGAAATAACATGATCCAATAGTCTCAAAGATCTAATGTCCCAAAATCATTCAATGTATTATGTTACTAATACATATATTATAACTAATGGCTACGAAATTGCACCACACCTCTGTGAACTATTTGAACTATGGATTGTTTACCTTGTACCATTCCATATTATTTGACTATTTTGGCTATTGGATTAATACCGATGATGGATTGTCTTCGATATTCACATGAACAACCTATTAGAGTCAATTACTTCTCTTTATCCAAGACCATATTATATAAAAATAGGTAATGTTCAGAGATTCCCAAAGAAAATAATGTCCCACACCATCAGTACTATACTATAATAGGTATGAAATTCGGGATTCAGTAGGTTGGTCAGTAACACAAAAAGGTGTTGCGAAGGGTTTAGTTACATTAGCATCTGTGGATAGGAGGGAGAACGAACTATACAAAATACTAAGACTGTGTTACTTGCATAAACATACTAAAATACAGATAATCATGAATTACCATTAGAAATTTTCAGGTGGCACCAGTATTTTAATTAAATAGGAATGACTATATAGAAGAGTACCAAATTTCGTCTTATAGGCACTAACAAATAATTCATAAGAAGTTACTATATATATGGGAGAACACTTTCTAGGTAAAACTCTCATGGGGACGTCCTGGATTATTCAATCTTCCAGTGGAAAATCGCACTATAGGCCGAGGCTATTAGTCAATATGCTTATGAAATTAGTTAATATTATTCATTATATTATATTGATCTAAAATTAGGCTAATACGATTGATAGGTAGTCTCTTTTCAGTTAATAGGATAGAAAAATTCCTCTGTACATGCATGGACTAGTCCATTATTACTCTTCTTATAGAGTGATTGGATTGTTGGGTAAGGAAAGAATATTTGTATTACTCTCTTATAAGAATATAATGGTATAAGAATCTCGATTAAGTTATACTTGTAAATGAAAAGGACTGCTGATGTTATGCTTGTACACAATAAGACGAATCATGAATGTGTGGATTCTTCTTATTAGGACCATGTACATCAGTTGGATAATGATTCTGTCAGTGCATGATGACCTCAAGTATTAGTGTTGATGAAAATGGGGAATTCAAGATGGTATTACTCTCCTATAGGAGTTTAACTAACTCGTCTGGAATAGTGAACTATTTAGTAATGAAGAAAATGATAATCTCACAGTCAAATGCTATGAAGCTTCGAAGATAGGTGTAAATCACGAGTCAGCAAGCCATCTTACAAAGGATTTCACCGTGCAGATTTGGTCCTTATAATTTGAAAGAGTATTCATAAATGAAGGACTATACAAATTTGAAGATGGTTTGGTTACCATTAAATTTATATGACAGGAATTGAAGATACAAGAATAAATATTGAATTCGGGCGTAGACTATTATTTTTCTATGATACTATTATATATATTTAAGTAATAGTGCCTAAAATTATTGGTCAATAAAAAAAGAGTGTGGTCCATCACTAACCAGGAGGTACTGTTCATCAAACCCTCTCTGTTATAAGAAATGAAACAATATGATGGCAATGATCTAGGCTTATACAGTAATCAAGAGAGAATATAGAGCGGCTAAATCACCATTGATTAGTATTTCAAGGGAGAATATTCAGACCCGTGATGTTATGAATAAACCTAGAATGGATTACGACCTCTATTTCCTGAAATCCACCGAACACGTGGTCAGGGTGTATCGACGTAGTACATGGATGCACCTCTAAGCCTGTTTAAGAATCCAACATTGGATGAAAAACCGACCCCCATATTCCTTGGAATAGCTATAATTGAACTGTTTTAGTTTATACATTGTTGTGCTCATTGCCCCTTTCTTTATGGTATTTGTCTGAATCTGATGATGTGAATGTAGTCTCATCTATATCATTTACCGTTTTCGTGGTGTATCTTAAGGTAGCATTGAAATCATTTTTTGTAATGTGTCCTTTTTGATTGAGAGGATTCTGGGACGGTTGTCATTGTGGAAGTAGTAGTTACATTTTTCTTCACTTTATATTTATAATAATGAGATCTATATAAGCGCTTTGGCTAAGGTGACTAGGAGTGGGAGCGCTAACCATTATATTCACATTAACATGTAGATTCATTATATTATATATATATTACTATCTCTTTCCCCTTATATGGTTAATATTTTTCTTCTGGTTGTCCAAGCCAACCGAGAAAACTGAACTGAATGCTTCCCTCTATTGGAAGAGCCTTGTCCTAGAAACAAAGGGAGGTTCACAATTAATATACCCATTCTTTATTCCCCCTATATCTTCCTAACGTCCATGTATAATGTGATTTAAGTCATGCTATCTTAGAAGCGACAACATTTTATCCGTTTCTGGATGGCCTATATTGTATTGCATTCTCGTTGCAGTATAGTTAAAAACAATTTTTTCCTATCTGATGGAATTCCATGTAGCTTGTGCACTTCCTTGCAGTTTTGTTCCTTATTATATCTTATCAACGACCCGATGCATCATCCCTTATTGTTGTTTCATCAGATAAACTTTTCTAGGAACCTGTTTATCTTATTAAGTATCAACTTATGGGGTATCCCAATGAATCAGATTGGGACAGAGTTCGAAAAAACCCAGTGAATGAGGTAATGACAGAATGAATAGTTGGTCGGGCTATTTAAGTAGATCCCCGTAAAGGAAGGTGTAGAGATGGTCGGGCAAGAAGCTATAACAACGAATCAAATAGGAGAGCGAAGCGAAGCTATCGAATGGCTCGAACATGCACAATCATGATAGGGAAGATAATATTTTTTCTGTTTCTTGTTTGAGTGTACGGGTGTAATAGGGTGAGATGAGAGCGGATAAAAAAAACCTATTTCATAATATAAGGGATAAGAGACTTATAGTCTGTCTCCATTAGTTGGTTGGTTTAGTCCCAATAAGGTCTTCCGATATCGTAGGAAGAGCTCGTTCACCTAGTCCCTTTCTATACAGGTTTATGGAAGGTCATCATGTAATAGGGGACACCGGGAAACGAGATGAGAGGAGTCAAGGGGTAGGGATCAGAAGAATATATTTCCCTTTTAAGCCCAAAAATAGGCAAGGTATGTGTTTCATAGATAATAATATTAAGACATTCTTTCCTGGATCGATGTGTCATAGCCGAGTAATGAAGCTAATATGAACTGAACTGATTATTCTAAACTAATCGGATCTATGCTAGCTTTCATTTATGTTTTAGGTGTGAATCTAATCCCTGAGACTACTTGGTCAAAGTGGAAGGATATGTATAGGCTTTCCAAAATAGAAAGTTAAATACACATTATTTGATTTTCAACTACCAACCACACAAGAAGAGTTTTTTATCCCTATTGAGGGAGGAATAAAAACCATTCTTACAAAAATAATTGTGGACTAAGATGTGAATCTACTCATTCTAATTTTTATGCACTCAGGGAGAGAATCTAATATTATACTAATACAAGAACCACCTATTTTATTTAAAAATCATTTGTGTACTAATCTGGTCATTGAAAAATAAGGCCTTCTCTTACAATTATTAAGAGTTACAATTAATCAACTAGGGAAGCCTCTCATCTTGATCAGATATTCCTCAAGTAATATGATATTTAAACCATAGAGACCTAATCCTTTTTATAGGAACAAACTCAATACTTGGCCTCAAAAGGGGTAGGTATGAAGGATGCTGAATAGTGTAATCTCTTCAACTCTTCACAAATTGGACACAATTCGTCTTGATAATATTTTCCATGACAGTTGTATGAACATACAACTATTCAATGGTTTCATAAAATGGATTTTCATAAATATATTTTTCCTTTACAGGGATTTGGGATCTATATTAGTATATATAAAACTAGAACATTGATTGACAAATAGAAGATGAATCGATTAGTTCAGGTAAAAGTTTATGATGATGGTAAAAGAGTAGACCTATGCATCGGGTGGGTTTTTAAGGATGATTGAATAGATTGGTCTAATCGAGGGCCCTTTTCGTCTAATTTTTATGTTAGACACTATCATAGAATGAACATTCTCTTGATTTATTTCCATGATGGTAATTTCCTGATATGTTCCTCCATTGTAATGTTTGTGAAGGGTGATTTTTAAAATATATAAACATCAATGATATTATTCATTTTCAGGTTTTTTCCATAATGTTTTCCATCTAAAAATAAATTTCTAAGAATGTTTGTAAATGGACTGTGATTTACATCTCTCATCAAAAAAACCCACTAAATGACCCAGAATTTGTTTCCCATATAAACTATTTATGGAATATGTTTTTCTATTGTTATCATATAATCAATAAATTCATTTTATATTGTTGAAAATAAATAAAAATTCAATGAATTTATAAACATTAAATGGTTCAAATTTCCCATAACACAACCAAAGAAAACAAAATCCTTACAATATGTAATCCTTTTCCAAATAAAAGAAATATAAAACCATAGATGCATAAAAATGTGAAAAAATTATACAAAAAACCACAACTACAATGGTAATAATTTTTTAAAAAAAGCTAACATGTGAATTACTTATACGGTTCATATAATTAATTCCTACTCAACAACCTGAAAACCACCAACATCCTTTTTTATGGAAAATTTAATATAATGGAAAAATAGAATTAAAATTGTGGAATAAGGGATGAAAAGAGATTAAATAAGAAGTCTTGTATGCCTTTCCAGAGTTAAGAATGAATAAGAAATAATAACAAATAAACCAGAGAAACTATCAACGTAAACAAGTGAAACATAGTATAAAACCCATTTATGGATATAATCACAAATAAAAGTACCATTCCTGTATAATTGTAGTTATTTAATATATCACAAGAACATGAAATTCCATGAGATTTCTACTAGGTCTGTAGTCCCTGAACAACACTTATATGGTGATTCCAATTTTATCCACTAACCATATCTCCCACCATGGATCATATCTTTCCACTTTTCTCGATATCTACCTCAGATTCACATTATATAAGACATCAATTTTTCTATAATGTAACATGTGGGGACCTCAGGATGTTCAACCATTAGAAAAAAACCCTAAAAACATTTAATTCCATTAATAGTTGTGTTTGGTCAATGTGATTTGGAAAAAATACAATAATATATATCAAATTTCCAATATTTCATATGGTTCTTCTCCTTCCCACTAACACAATATGGAAAGACCGTGTTGACTTAAATGTATAAATTTTACTAACCGATTAATGTAAGGGTTATTTCATTGTTATTTAATAGTGTCCTAGTCCTTTCATAATATTAACCCTACAACTCCAGACATAAATAAATTTAAAAATCACCAACATAAAATTTATCCAAGAAAATTATAGATGCTAGTTTAATGAACCACTATAATAAGGGTAATGGAAACCACGTCTAAGGGTAAGCACACTTAATTTAACGTTATCCAACCCACGTGACAAGGTAAAACAAACATAATGTAAATGTAATAAAACTATCCAAATTCGTAACTCTTTTACCAATTGAAAAAAAATATAAAAGGTAATTTATCATGTAATTGTTGATTAATTATTGAATTATTCAAACAAAAACATAACCAAAGTTTCTCATTAATCTATTACCTCATAGAATTCCATGGGTGGAATCCCTCCAAATGTGATGCATGTTCTTCTTTATCAATATAATCTATATCATCTTCAAAAAATACATCAGATCCTAAATTTGAATATAAACTATCCCTAATTTTAATAAAGTAAATAACCCCATATAGTATAGGCTACATATTAATATTCATTAGAAAAGTCCTTTGGGATGCTTGAGATGTACAATGTTTCACAACCAGCTCACCTATTTCCAAAACACATTATCCATCATTGTGGGACTTGTCTTCTAAACTAGAACATTGAAAATCACTCCCATCTCCATCCAAAAAAAAATAACTTTTTATAACTCGGCATCTAGTGGTTTCAAATGCAGAATACTAAAAAGATGTTCTGACAATTTATATTATTATTTCTTAACCTGGATGGATCTCAGAACTATAATTACACTTTATGGGCATTCCATAATAGATCCAAATTTTTCCTCCAACTATATACTATTAATATAATCCTTATAACCCTCACCCAATAAACCCATTTTATATTTGTTATCTATTTTCGATATGGTTTCATAGAACCAACTATTTTTAAATTGATTATATATATGTTTGGAGTATTGAATATTTATAATACAACTCATTTCATATAGATTATTGTGATGAATTAATATAATTTATTAACATTCTAGATTATAAATGTTATTAGTTTGGTCATACATATCTCTGTAATGATTATAACCATTAATTGATATGGAAATATTCTTAAATAATGTTATACAGTAATATAACGTACTATAATGTGACACATAGTTTATAGAAAAAAATGTCTTAGTACTTCTAATATGGTGATGTTTCTTCTCTTGAAGTACAGAATTTGTAATTTGCATTATTGGATATTATGATAATATACCAACCAGTAGGAATTCTCTATTTTTTGTCTTGTTAGATATTCTAATCGTCTATATTGGGTTATGTCCCTTATACATTTATATTATCAGTAATGAATTCAATGAATAGAGAATTGATATTTTCTGACGAAAATCATGTTTGGAAATATTTTGGTGTGGTAGGGTATGTTGGGATTTCTTAATTTATCTATCATTAATGTATAATTCAAGGAAGGATTGGAAACTTCCATCTTTATAGAAGATGTTATTTTGACCCATTTATTGGGATAAAACATTATCCCAATGAAACAAACATTCACTTTTTATTAATGACATGAAGGTCTGTGATTTTTGGTTCTATCTGGTGCATCAGTATAGTGAAAGGTAGATAATTTTGCAGCAGGGGCTAGAATAATTCTTATTCTCAAAGGCATCATGGGAACAGTGTGAGTTTTTCTTCTTTTCCATGTGATGGATAAATTTTGATACATTTGGTGTAATAATGAATAAGATATGTGTGAACATTATATCAATATATTTTAATTTTAAAAACAACACATTACTATAAAATGTTGTTTTACTTCTCTTAATGTCTTAATGATATTACATATACAATTATTCTATGACGGGTATTAGTTTTAATTATATTTGATATTTCTACATCTAATTTTCAATATCTATTTTCCTATAATTATCTATTGATATTGATAATTGATATTGTAATATTTACTGTTTAAATGATAGAATATATGATGAGTTTTTGTTTACTATAATAAAATAAGGGAATGAACTTATAAGAAAAAAATCATTAAGAAATAATTTATGTCTACTTCCAAAACCATTAACCTTCTCACATTGGTAGACACACCTGTTTAATTGCATATAGGGACAAGATATTACAATAATAAAATAAATTTCCTTTATTATATTTAACATTACATGATTTTTTTTTATATAATCTTCTATATTTATATTTTTATATATTTTTTATTGACATATTAATGATAATCTATTAAATCTGGGCTACTACTTTATACAATTATCAAATTTAAAACAACAAGACTGGGATAATTATTAAGGGCTCTATTTGAATATATAATAACATTACCATCGTGCAATTAAATATTACACAAATATATATGTATCATAATTATTTATATATTATATTATTTATCTAATAATTTATTTTTGAATTCATTATGTCTACCAAATTGTAAATATTTATACATCTAATGAAAATTTGAATATGTATATCATTTTTATAATTAATTATAATTCTAAATATTTATGCAGTTGTAAAAATTTCAATGGATGAAATTATATCAACAATATATTGTATATTTAAAATAAATTTGAATAATAAACTAATATTTTTTTTCATCAACATTTATTATAAAAATATATATATTTTTTGGCATATGAAACTACTATTAATAAATCATCGTTCCCCAAAAAATAATATATTTTTTCAGAGCCTCAACTTGGACCCCTATATCAATTATCCCCACATCTATTTTTATGAAACATCTACTCCTATCATTAATTAACATTAACAATTATTTAAATTTGCGTTTATATAGAATTTATTGTCTTTATTAAATAGATTGAATATTTCATGTTCATAGATTAAAATTATAAAAATATAGTGTTAACATTGGTTTTGTATATGTTTTTATATTCATTAATTATTCCTTCATATCTTTTTTTGAAGATTTCCTCCACCTAAACTGTGGTTTTAAGAAAATTTCCCTTTTTACCTATGTCCTGCTATAATTTATCACCTATTGAACTACATGATATTTTCATATAAACATTTTTATCAACAATTTCCGGTGTGCTGTGAAAATTTTTAGATATGGGGAATAATAATTTTGTAGTTATTATTATTAAAAAAAATTATATAATAGATGTACTGTGATATTATGTTAGCAGTTCTTGAAATAATTTGTATTTAGATTTTCATCATTACCAATAGAGAAAGACTATTTTGGGAATTTTTTTCATAATTATATCTATTATATGATATGTTTCTCGTTAATATTATTTTTTAGGTATAGGTTTTTTATTAATATTTTTCTTATATTAAAATTAAAATTTATACTCTTTTATTTTTAGTCTAGAAATTATTATATATATATATATATATTATTGAAAAAAATAATTTTTTTGTTTATTTTGGTTGAACCGTTATAGATTTTTTAGTAGATAAACTTTTTTAAATAAAAAAAATGAATTAATGACAATTAGGAAATGTGTGTTATGGAATCATAATCCTTATTTATTCAACCGTTTTCTTATATTTTATAAAAATAACCATATACATAAAAAATGCATATGAATTACTCTTATATAAAATAATTTGTTTTCATATAAAAATAAATAAATAGACAAGATTAAATTATATAATATTATAATGTATTTATTAAGAAATATATATATATATATATTTCTGAGGAAATTCAGAAACAAAATCCCTTTGTGTTCTTATATTTATGGAGGAATGATTTAATTTTGAATTATTTAGCCATAATTTGGTTTTCAGAAAACAATCATTATAGAGAGATGATGGTTTGGGGTGCTGGTTAAGCATGAAGAAAATGATATTTTTCCCAAAAAAATAATTGATCAATGGCCATTAGACCACGGTTCAATTCCATATCATGTAATGTCACTCAGTAACCATTGGATAATCGTCTAATTTTCTTCCATTCTATCCCCCTTGTGGGTTACCACGCCATAATTGCCATCACCTAAAGCAACACCACCTCTACTATACATTTTCTTTATCAATGCTCAAGATTAATAGTAATTTCATTAATAATGTTAAAAAAATAATAAAAAATTTCATAAATTATATGATTAATTATCTAATTATTAATAAAAATATAATTATTAATAATATCACATTAAAATTTTAAATAACGTAATAATCAATAAATATAAAATGATTTTATATATAATTAGTAATATAATCATATATTGTTATATTAATATTAGTTTATTTAATAAAAATAATAATTATAAAATATATGTAATGTTATGTTACCACACGTACTCAATCAGAAATGATTTTAATGTAATTAAAAATACAAGAAGAACAAAACATGTGGCACATAGGATTCCAACCAACCATAATTGTGGCATGATAAATATCCCCCAAAAGAGAAATTTGAAAATCCCCAAATTTAGAATCATAGACAACACCATGAATAGTTTTAATTCCACAACATATCATGAAGGTTCTATAAAAAAGTAATGTCCAATAAATGTATTCACCATCCAATGTATACATGACCCAACACGCATATCATGGTCATTGTAATCCAACATCTCAATATCTTCACCAACCTAGGGTCACCGCCATCCCATTATTTCTGACTACACCATTTTTCAGTCAGCCCATAAAATCAATTCGTTTTTTCTATCCACCTAAATGAATCTCTATCCTTTGAACAACACCATGCATGTGATTGAAATAATACAGACCTAAAAAATACTTCCATACCCCTCTTCACACTCCCAAAGTTGTAATGCAAGGTGGTTAACCAATGACATGGACTCTAACAGTGCTCTGTTAGAGCTCTACCTATACAATCTATTCCAGAATCACAAGGAGAAGTTCACATCCCTGTCAAGATCACAAACACCGAAATAAGAGCCCAAAATGCAAATTTCTCATAATCTCATACCTTCTCCCCAACGAATATTATCGTAGAATTGTGGTGTCCTAAATCTATAAAGCACACCCCACCATGATCCTCGGTCTTCAATTACATTGAATGTCTCCATCACCCTCCTCCATTACTTTCCTACATCACTCGCAGGACTCCATCGACCGATTAAGGATCTTCATCATCATTCATCACCTGCAAACCACTAGTTTAAAAAACAACACATCGTCGATTTGAGGTCGTCGATCCTCTTCAAACCATTCCTACATTGAATTTGTCCCCCAAAACAACCACCTAACATGCTGCAGTAGTGCACACATGTCATCACCTCCGCCGAAAACCCTTAATCCATCATCAAATCTAATATCTGAAAATATTTTGACTGGGAATCCATCTCGTTCCTCCCCAAACATAAAACTAAATGTGGTACGAGTAGAAGATATTCAAGATGCAAACATTTGATAATCGCTAACAATATAATCCTATCTACATTAATATATCGTTTTCAAAATATGGGCCCAAACATTTATTGAGAGAGACTCTCTATTCATGAGAGAGAACCTCTCTATTCATCTATAATAATAATAATGTATTTACCATTATTTCCATGTAAATTATTTTCTATTGAATAATTTTATGTCTAATATTAATATTAATAATTTTAATGATGAAAATGAAAATAATATTTTTATTTTTATTAATTATTTATATTATTAGTTTTATTATTATTATGTATTATCAAATAAAAAATTAATTTTATTATATAAAACATTTATAATAAATTTTTTTGTTATTATTAAAATATTATTTATATTATTATTATGATTATTATATCAGATTATCAATTTAAATACAATTGGTTTTATAATAAATATTATTATTAATTATATTTAATAATATGTAAATTTGATTAATATTTTTTTATCATGTCATTAATTAAATTACTAGTTAAATTAACAATAATAATATTTACCTCATTGTTCCTAAGTGTTATTGTATTTATTATATATATTCAATAATATAATTGATATTTAATAATAGTGTAATTAATATAATTTAATAATAATAACATAATTAATTATCCATCATAATAATGTACTTCATAATATATTATCCAAGTTGATAAGTTTTGGATTTTTAGACTAAATCCCCAACTCCAAATTTATTAATTGAAAAAAACTACAATTAGGATAACAAGTTTACCAAGGCATAATCATTCCACACCAAAAAATATAAGTCAAATCTATAAATTCTATTTAGTGACCAAATTAATATGATATATTTCATTAGACTTTGGGTATCATCCTATCCAATATGTCTTGGTGTATTGTGGGAAAATGATCCTCATCATGTGATGATTTAGAGGATTCGCCAATGGTGAAAAAATTCCATAAATTCAAAGTGATATCCTGATATTAAATCTTGTAGTAAGATTGATATATGTACATAAAATTAATTTATGAAAACTATCGCATAAGTATGTGTTCACTGAAACCAAACTCTTCTACTTGTATCTTGTAGTAGGTTGATTAAATTTTCAATAAAATCATATAAACCACCTCTTTACCAAGGCCTCCAATAGGACGTTCCCATTCAATATCATTGTGAGAAATGATTAAAAAAACTTATGTCTCATGTAGTGACACATTCTTCATTATATTCCCTAATAAATATGTTGAATTATTTTCACATAAGAACATAAAAATTTGGGGGGTTACGCCAAGATGCATTCTTAATTCCCACTATGATACTAAGAGATGAAAATTCCATCTACAGTGGATGCTCCTATTTAGGATATTCCTATAACAATTTAAGAGCATACACACATGCATTAAATTTCTTGGGGTGGGGGTCAATTTGGAAGCCCTATTCATCCATCGATATTTTCTAATTATTAGGAATATAAACAAATTATTCACATGTACATGACTATGATATTCCTATGATGATTGATCACTAATACCCAAATATCATCTATTTATTTTTCTTCTATGCATAATGCCTGTATATAGATCATTGATAGTACATACATGGCTAACATCAAAATTCTAAACACCCTATTGGAGGTATTCTGGTATTTAATCCTCTAAAATAATCATAAATGGTCTGACCACTAGATAATTTTTGGATGCATCCAGGATTTTTTCATTCAAAGGAATTAATGATGATATAGGTTCGTGTACCTTATTATTTCCTATACTATCCCCAACAGTATGTAATTTCCATTATTTCATAAACTGGTAATAGATTTAGACTTGTACATGATCATCAAATTCAAATGCATCTTTTACAAGGAAACAATAAAATATTTCCAAATCGTTAGGAATTAATTCTATAATTCGACCCCATAAAACTTCAACACCATCAATCATTTGGACAGCATCACCCACACCATTAAAATGATTAGATGGTCCACCCATGCAAGCATCTGCACAACATTGTCATTTCCTCCATGAATCTCATGCCCAATGAAATAGGAATGATTGTCCCATTACATGCAACATATACAAAAGATGATCTAACCGCATGAGCATTAGCAGCTTTACTACTTCTGTGGAATCATTCATGAAAATATTTTTTCCTATTTTGATGGAATTATACTCCACCAACCTATCCACATTCTCCTAAATATTAAGCTTATATTGGTCCATTAGGTGTCCATATTTATTATATGAAGAACAATGTAGATTCACGAGATATCATATAGAAGATTGTCTAATGTGGGAGAAGCTATAAAAAATCATGTAGACACTAAAAATAAATTGTGATTTAATTCCTGTAGTTTACTATAAAAAAATTCATTAAAATCATGTCATAGATAAAACTAATCCAAAATTTTGGCATAGTGACCATATCATGCATGATCATTCCCATTAAAAATATTAATAAGTGTCCTGGCTATATATATGATACATCCCAGATTGTTTGTGAGTAACAAAAAAACCACCTTGGGCCTCAAACTTAGATCATGGATTCAGTGATCGATCTTCTAGATTAAAATAGTTCAAATAGTTAATCCCATTTTTAAAAGATGTGGAAACCCAAATCCAATTATACAAGGACATTTCTCCAACAAATTTATTTGAGTTCATTCGATGAGAAAATAAAAGAAATAATTTATTTCCTATTAAAATCATTATAAAATCATCAACTCCTCATAAATGATGAATCATGATCCTCAGATCATCATCCATCCCAGAAATACCATTGTTATATAATAAATCATGATCATGAATATGGAATTTTCATTCCTCAATTTGGCCTTCATAAAATTTACAGTTTTATTCTATGTAGGCAATGAGTCCATTATTTGTAAAAAAATTTGGAAAGTCACTATGAGGGTCATAAAAGACTTATTATTTATACACATCAAAATACACCTTCATGAAATATATTATCTTTTCATACTAGTCTCATTGAATGCATATAATTTATATAGTATAAATAAAACATAAATAAAACATGACACACTGACTATGCATATAAAAAATAATTGAAAATAAAAATAATTTAGTAAAAAATAATAGAAAATATATTCAACGGACAAAAACATTATTTTTTAAAAAATTATAATACAAGAAAATAAGAAATTAATAGTTCTATAAATGGAAATTATATATTGAGAAAATAAACCTAGAGTCATACCAGTTAAACCATGATTCAAATTGTGTGGTGGATGACTAGTACACACCTCGAATTACATTTACATAGTTTTCATAATCTATTAAAACAATCGGATTCAGTAATTGGGGTTTTGAGTAGGTCACATTCGATTGCATTGAAATGTCATTTTAATCTGGTAACACGAACTTTTACCCACACTATTCACATAGTGTATTAGTTTACTGTTATACAAATACCTACAAATCACAAATAAATTATTGATATCATTACTTAATTATCAAACCATTCTGATTATGTTCTATAAATATTTAATGACTAACATATTTTTATATAAGATTTCGATTTAAACTAATAACGGACACTTTGTTTCATACTAGAATCATCGTGTAAATGATTGAGTTTTAGATGTTTTTTACATGTCACCACTGTCTTAAGGATTATTGTGTAAATAATTAAATCAATATGAACAAATTTTCATCGATTTGAGCAGGCCATTTGTTGTTTTTAAAAAAATTGACGCCAATTTTTAATAAAAACATGCACTTGGAGTCATACTAGTCACATTGCGCATTGTATTGAGGACTGACTAATTCTTAATACACTAAAATGGCATATAGATAATTTTTTAAATTTATAATAACTATCAAATTGAATTTTATATATTATGAGTTATTTAGTTATCATTTTTAATAAAAGATATTTTCTAACTAGAAACATGCACATTAATTCATAAAAATCACATTGTGTGTTAGTCAGATAATGGAATAGATCTTAAACGTACAAATTGACTTAAGAATCAACATAAAAAATTATCAAGAAAATATTTGTGTGTTTCCTTGGTTTTTAGTGAGTTATAGTTTTTAATCAAAAATATCAATTTAAAAATGATAATAAATGATTTGAGTCATACAGTGAATATTGTGAATTAGACTAAGGATTAGATGATTTCTAAACATCATGAATAACAATTTTTTTTAACTTTCATAAATTATGAATACAATTTGAATGGATTTTCATAGTTTTTGAGTTGGTCAGCTGTCCTTTTTTTGAAAAATTGTTTTCAATATCAAATTATAAGGTGCAAATGGTTTCATTTAGATCACATCGTATGTCATATTGTGGTGAGGCTTGTTTCTACACATCTAAAAATTACATATGGACAATTATACTAATTTATCAAAATAATAATAATTTGTTTTATAGGTTTCGATTATGTCAGGTTCATTTATTCTAAAATTTCATTTTAAAAAGGAAACACACATATTGACTTATACTGATCACCTCATTTATCGGTCTATTATGACACATATTCCCAAATGTCAAAAATAACTTATAAATTTTTTTCCTATTTTATAAATACAATCTATCGAGACTTTTTACATTTTTGGTAAGGGAAACCTCTTGAACTAAAATGTATATGTCGACCTGGTAAAAAACAATTTATGAAATATCGGGACCATCATGTACATATTTAGGTGAACGTATTTCTTATATGTCACACCTGATATATAGATAATTTATGAAAAGTGTGAAAATGATTTGAATGTGTTTTATAGGTTTTGAAAATGTCAATTGACCTTTTACTAAAATTAATGTAAATTTTATATAAAAATATCTTATCGGAGTCCAGAGGTCACAACGTGTGTCAAATTGAGGCGATGAAAATTTTTAAATTTCCCAAATGACTTATATATCTTTTTTATAATTTATCTATACAATATTAATCCATTTTATCTTTTTTGATCATGTTATATTTCATAAAAAAACATTTCATTTTTAACTAGAAACACACTAATTGAATCATAATGAAAACATAGTGATTCAAATTGATGTTATACCAACTAAAAAAAATGATAACCGACATATTAATATTTGATATAAATTATCATGAAAATATCATCATGTTTGCTCGGTTTTCAATGTGTGATACTTTTAGAATTATAATGTCGATTTTATAATGATAACAGACACATAGATTCTTATCATGATCATCGTGTACTAGATTGATGTGAGACTGATACCTACATTTAATGAATTAATAATGGATCGTTTCCCACAAATAATTAACAATGTGTGAATGTGTTTTCTACTTTTTGAGTACGGAAGTTGTCCTATTTACTAAAATTGAAGTCAATTTTTAATAAAAAGATGGACATGGAGTTATACCAGTCACACCATGAATTAAATTGAGTTTAGGCTAACTTCTCAATATCCCAAATGAATTGTGGATATTTTTCATGAGGTATCAAAACAATCTTATTGTGTTTTCAATTTTTTGAGGTCATTACTTATATTTGTCTACTAAAATAATATTTTTAATTGGAAACACACAATTTGACGCATACCAATCTCATAATTTATCATTTTGTTGTGAGAATGATTCATATACATAATAATAACATATGATTCAATCTACTAAATTTTCATGACAATCCACATGCATTTATTGATATTTAATTAGTTGCACATATTCAACTAAAATGCCTATTTTAACCATATAATGTACTCTTAGAGTCATAATAGGAACATTGTGTATCATATTTAGATGAGGGTGATTACCACACATTAAAAATGACTTATAGATCATTTTTCTAAATTATCAAAACATTCAGAATATGATTTTTATTTATGATTATATCAATTGTCTTTTTTACTAAAATTAATTTCAATACCAAATAAATAGAATAACATTGAGTAATATTAATCATTCCATGAGTCAAATTGGGGTGAAGAAAATTCATAACAACATCAAAGTGTCTAATAAAATACTATGTTACAATGTTACCATGTTTTAAATTGTCTTTACTATTTTTATTTCCAAAAAATTCATACTAACTCGATGTTCAGTATCGAAAAATGTTTCTCATTATTTATTTCCTAATGAAAATAAGAATCTCATGTTCCCATTATATCATGAGAAGTCACAATAATGGAAACAAACTCTTCCTATACTCTTCTGTATTTCATCAATGATAATGGATTAATGTTTATGTCATTGACTCGATGTGAAGTGTTGGATGTAGGTCTATGAATGGCAATGGAATTCATATAAACATTGGTAAGAAAGAAAAATTTTATGTATTTTGGGGCTGGTTGTAGATAGTTGAATGAATATTATTAAATCCCATAATGTTTACGGAAAAAAACTAATTATTTATTAGATATTATTGTTATTGAAATTAACATATGAATAGTAGATAATATAATGAATAAATAAATTAAATAATGAATATTATTTTACATTTTCATGATGGTTGTAAGTATTATAGATATATTTATTTTTTCATTAATGTAGTTGAAGTATCATAGTCAAATCACCCATGAGAATGAGATGTTTTGAAAAAATCACCACTATTCAAGTAAAAGGATCCACTATTCTAAGAAAACAATTTTTATATGACTAATACTATGTGGAATCAAATTAAACATATTTATGAAACAATAAATTAATTATATGGATAATTATTTTTCTATAAAAACATTAGAATTAAAAATATGATTGTGTACTTTCGGGTAAATGAACGAACGTGAAAAATTCCAAAATAAAATTTGTGAAATGTTTTTTAGGGAGACAAATTTTATGTTTTTTTGCATAAAGGCATGATTGATGGACATACCATCCCAAATCAAGAAAAAGAATACAAATGTATAAGAATAAAATTATTATGCTTCTTATAATAAATATTAATAAACAGATATAAATATGAAGAAATAAAATTACTATATTGAAAATAATTTTACTTTGAAAACATAAAAATTAACTTTGTTATTGAACATAGGTAACATTGATGATCATTATAAAAAGACAGTTGTGGAAGGATAAATGGGAGAGATCCTGATGCTCATGATGTTAATCATATAATAGAACATGTGGGGCATTTGAATAGGCTTATACTCTACCTAATCCTTCATTTAGTCAAAATGGTAATGTGATGAACCAACCAATATTAATTTATCATTCTTTATCTTGAAAATATGAGATGGATAAACTAATTTTTGATGAATAATATATTATTACTAATTTTTTTTGTTTTGAGTCTATTGTTTTATTTTATTAAAGATTAGTTAATGATGATTCATTCAGTGAACAACCCAAGAATATTTGTATGGTGTTGAATGAAAAAACACAGAATCTTTCAAGGCCTAATTTTTATACGCAAAAATCATACTCTTTTCAGGAATATTATTTTTCTCATACTAGGTACGATCTGAGAGAGATTGACAACTATACCATACCATCAGTTTCTGATAGGATTTCTGAGTTTCCTATATATGAGATGGTTTTGGATTCTAATAAATATATTCATGGGACATTTTTGGATGTTGTAGGGAATATTCAATTTTATAAATTGTCATGGTTAACATATCGTACTACTTCTTCTAATCATAATGCTCTAATAGAGCATACTACTCTAAGGATGATATCATCTAGTTGTAATAACGAAGATGGTCAATTCTCACAATTACCTTATTCAAAACCATTTTGGAACATGGACATTGTTCATTCCTATGTGGAGCCTATTAAATGATTTAATAAATTCATCCCATTGAATGGTTTTTTGGGGTTGATTACACTGATGACCTTCAAGAATGACGATGTCACTCTTTCTGAAAGAGTATTTTCCATTCATATACCACTTATAGTGTGATATACACTATCTCAATATATTAATAGGACCTTCATAGTGATGATACAATAGGAAGGGAAAGAAAAAAAATTGAATGAAGAATAAAAAAGAAAAGTATGAACAACCAGATCGGCCCCAGAAAAGGGTCAGGTCTCCTCACTAATGGATATTTAACATTGGGTATGCCAAGGGATTGCAAAATACCCTATGTTCATGGTCATTATGATTTTAAATTTGACCAATAACCATATTATTCATATCATTGTAGAACCAAAGATTACCTCTGATGATAGGATGTCCTTCAAGTGGTCTGAACATAGATTTTATTTGATTCGTACAACAATAATCATTATGGAGAGGAATAAATTTGGGTGCTAAAACATTATAGTGCTTCCATAATATTTTATTTTCAGGATTAGTAGTCAATTATTATTTCATTGGGAATGATTGAAATTAACATTTCAATTAAATTTAACTATGAATTTATTCATTAAATAAATATATGTGATATTTGGATAGGTATAGGAAATTTATCTCGAAATATCGGACAAAGAAGAATTATTCTAAGTGATTTTAATATTTGACATGACCAATGGTGAATACGTGAGATTACTTCTTGCATGATGGTTGCTCAAGCGTTTTATGCCTGTATTAAAAAAATGTGGCCTTGTTGAGGACCCATTTTTGTAGTTGATTTTACGTGGTGTAGACACACTTTTAGTTTTTGAAATGAATGAAAATTAGATAGATATGTTATTAATGTGGATGAAAGAAATGTGAATATTAATGTATCTATAATTTCCATTCCTATGTATCATATTGATAATAAACATATTCATATGGATATAAAAATATAAAATTTACAATCATCCCCCAATCCTTATAAATTCAATAATCATATCTTATGATACCTATATACCGTGTGATAATCACTGAAGCATCGTAGAATACTTTTAGTGGTATTCCTCTTCATATTCGTTCAACGCAACTAAAAAATTTAATGAGAAGACATAAGGAATGAAGAAAATCATCTTCTTCCAACATTGATAATGATATGAAATATTATGAAAATCATCTACTTCCAAGACAGTGGTATTATTTGAATCAAAAGGCTATTTTTAGGGACGAGATGAATGATCTTTACAAATTCAATGATATAATATCTATTTAGGGAAATTATTATATATGTTAATACAATATCATGTAATTAATGGAGGGTGATAAAATCATTATTTCATTTCATTCATTGCATAGTGAAAAGAAGGAATAAAGAGGAGACACAACCCAATAAATTAATGGGTGATGATTTATTTGTGATAATGAATTATATAATGAGGTTATTAAATATTATGAGGATGTATATAATGATAATGGTAATGATAATACCCCAGAAATGGTTTACAATATCACCCCAACAATTAATGTAGTTCAATATAGATCGCATACTATATTATATATTGAGAAGGAAAATAAAGTGTCTCTATTTTATAAAGAGTATTAATTGTGTTTTTGTCCCATATTGTTTCCAAAATAATTTTATTATATTATTTTGTGAAATTATATATATTTTGATATATGATTTTGTTTGATAATATTTTAACCGTGAATAAAGGTCATAATGTTTTAATGTTAATTTCATTTCTCTGATTCAAGAAAATATGAATTCTCTAAACATGAATGATTTTAGGCATATATAGATTAGAAAAACTATTGAAATTATAATTAAAAAGATCATGGATTCTATAATGGGAGTTATATCTATGATATTCTTTAACAATAACATGTTTTTCATTTTACCTAGATGTAATATTCATAATTTCTTTATACAACAAATGATTGTGTCAATATTTTGAAAAAATTAATGAAGAATGGAAATATGGATCATAAGATTCACAATTACATTGTTTTTGATATGATAAAGTGGTGTTTCATCTTTGTCACTATAATAATTCTTGGGTTTTACATAGATTGTAGATTGTTTATGAAATTTATCTAAAAAATTTCGAGGCTCTTTGTGATGTTCAAAGTTCCACCATAGAATTTTTTTATCATTCTAGTGTACTAAGATGTGGGGATCCATAATTCATTCTTCTCATTAATATTGATAATGAAATAAAGATTAATTGCCTAAATAATATTGTGATTTGAAAATAATATGATCAAATGATTTTTGGAAAATCTCTCTTTGATCGTTTAAATATTTTGAATACAAATGATATAGTTTTATATGAAAAATTGTTAAATAACTATATCTCACAGTATTGTTACTTTCAAAAGCTATGAGGATGATTTATGTTAGTAGAGTTATTATAATAAAAAATATATGATATGTGGTGAAGGGGTGCCCATTGATAAGTAAAATTGGGTAGCTGGAATTGTTTTTGTAAAGAAAGTGTATGTTCCATTTACATAACTTGGGGCACCTATCTTTTGAGGTAGTGTTAAATGATGTCCCATGTAGAATATATAATTTGGATTAATAGTCAATCGAAATTTTGTAAAGTAAAAAAACATGTTTCAAGTAGATAGGGTATGCCTTGTTAATTCTGTAATCACTTATATGGTTGTTAATGCTTTCTCCTTGTGTATATGTCCTATAATACCTCTTATAGAGATGCGGATTTTGATTCATGGAATTCTATTGAATAATTAGATTCATTAAGGGAATCTAATAACAGTTTACTAGAACGATTGTGTTGAACATGTTAATATGGGATGAATGGGAATAAATTATTACAATTGTTTTAATGAAACATATAATAATTTTTTTTCCTAGAATCTTCTTACATACAATGATTCTTCTTTGGAATTTACTGTGGGTGATTTTTTTAATTAACATTATTTTGGATACTCCTTGTATATTCCATCATCGGTCGAGTTATCTATTAAACATGCATATGATATGATCTTTCAATTTTCAAAATGGGTAGTTTCCAAGAACTATTCTCAAAATATTTAGACATATACTTGGGAATCGAGTATTATAGAATACGATGAGGAAATATCTCATAATTTAAAATCACATTAAATTTAATGTTATTTCATATGACCTGTGACCAGATTATCTCAGGCTACAGTATGATAAAAAATATATAAAGATATATATACTAACATTTGGAAGGGAATTTTAATTAGAATATTCATTTCTAGTAATTTCAATATTTGAAAATGAGATGGTGATTTTTTCTTCCATCTTGGTTTTCTAATGATAAATTTCCCTTAATTTCACCTACTATATATTTTCTCATTAGTTGTAATTGGAGAAAGACACTTCAACTATAGTGGCTTATGTAACTTGAAGGAATCAACATTGTGATGTTCAACATTATATCCATGAATGCATTCGAGTCCCTATATTATTTGTTTATCATTCTATTACACATGATGATTATGTAGATATGTTCAATGTAAATTTGGTTGTAAACATACCTCCTCCATCTTGGAAAATATTTGGTTTTAAATCATCCTAATTGGATGGAGTGACTAGGTTCTTGTTATATTATTATCTCATATATCCTTTATTATTTACTTAACATGGAGAATTAGTAATTCATGGGATATTTATGATCATTAACTACCATTACATGATTCAATTAGTGAAATACATAGAGAAGTTATGGATTATTCAATGTGACAAATTGGAAATACAATGAATAAAAATTTTGACCATTTATTCTACGAACTATTGGTGTTTCTAGTAGGATTAAAAAGTTGATGGTTTCTAAATATATCTGGTGGATTCCCCCCATCCCTTAACGGATAATTTCCAATGTAGATGGGGAAACAAAATGTCCACTGGTTCCTTCTAGTTGTGGTGTAATATTTCACACATATATATTCATTGATAAATTATTTTAATATCACATCATTGAGGGATTCCATATCATTGAAACTGATTATTGGTCCATGACAAAAGAGGTCATGTATGGTGTAAATTTTTGTCGGTATGCATTTTGGATTGAGTCAGATTTAGGGGTAAAAGTTTAAATTCATATAAGTCACTCTAAAAAGGATCCATGTAATATATTAAATTTTTGTAATGATTGTATTAGTCTTGGTTAAATTCCTGACATTTTTACAAATATATATAGAGAATAAAATAAGGTGGAATATTTCCTTTATATGAGATTAATTTTAGGGGAAAATTACAGCCGTTCCTATGTGGCCCTTGGTTTTTTTAATGAATTACCTCAAACAGATTTTCATGGTGATATGTAAACCTCACTTTATAAACCCCCATTGTAATTATAATTGTCTTTTTTATTTTATTATAAATTGTTTTTATGTGTTTGTTTTATTTGATATTTATTCATTTGATTAATTATCATTCATTAATTAATGGTTTTAGGTATTTGGATTTTCTATCAGGAATCAAAACCATCTATTTATGGTCCAATTTTATGTACAATACATTTTATACATTGGGAATGACATGAAAATATTGTTATCTCACAATGAAAGTGTCATCCTCGATTAAATTTTAATTTACCTCGACATTTGTTTTACTATATAGTAATAAAAATAACAAATAATTGTTTAATGGATCCAAGCCATAAAATAATATCACTAATTTTTATTTTATTATGAATTACTCATATTTTTTCCCTTCAAAATTAAAAATAATCTTAATGTATCCCATTTAATCAACAGTCACTACACTCATGTTTTCAACTCATTTGTGTTAGAAAGGTGGATAATGAAATGTTATATAATACACCTTTTATATATATTTCATAATGCCAGAATATTCCATATTTTCATTAATTGGATTTCAATCATTAGAACTTTATATGTGCATCTCTTCACAACTCAACTTCATTATACTTCACTAATAATTTTCATTTTTATATAACATATTACCATTTATTAAAAAACTATTGAAATATATTAAATTTTCATGTATTCCCATGAATATCAATTAGCATCATTCTGCAATTGAATTAATATTTTCAGATAACCACTTATAAATATAATATCATAACCCACTTATAAACTATTTATTTTTTGTACTTGATTAAAATCCTCAATCCCTTGATGGATTATTATCTCTATGAAATTCATTAAGTGATTCAACATAATTATCAGAAACATCTTTATTATGTAAACTTTTAATTTGATATTTCTCCCACTCAGTCACGGTAATTGTAAAAATATATTTTCATGAAATATATTATCAAAAAATGCATCTTCTAATGCAAGAATTTGGGATATTGATATTTTCCACATCTGATTGGTAATCAGTACATAATTTAAAATCATATTCAACAATATATTACTCTTTTAATAAAACCATATTTCATAATTAAATTCTTGAAATACATATTCAAAATTTTCATAATCTATTTAAATATGTAATTCCATATTTAATGGAGAGAAACACCTAGTTGAACCACTCTGACCAAATGATACATTGGGTGGATCCTTGTATCAATGATTTCTAGTGGTAGAAAAATCTATAATTCACATAATATTATTGCAACCTCCTTGTTCCTAACTGGAAATCTAATCAGGTATATAACATTACAACATATGTATTTGTCAATGATGTAGAGTCTTGTTAATATGTGACATACAATTTAAATAAAAATATAGTATAAATGTAAATGAATCCAATAATTCTCCAAAACATGATAGTCGGGTGATTTTCTTCCTTCTAAAAAAATATTCATCGACACGACAATGTTTGTAATTTATGTATACCTCTGAGGAACATTTATAATATTAAATAAAGAAAAAAATTGTAATTTTTATTGTATAGATAGAGTGTAATCTACTAGATTAACAAAATGTATTACCATTACCCTTCATTGCATAACATTATTCACAAGTTCCCAATTAAATCATTTCCAACCTATTCTTGTCCAATCATTCATTTTTTTCAGTAAAATTTACTAATGATCCAATGAAACTATCATATAATTTTTTTCTTTATTCTTGGAATCAAGAAAATTAATATTATATAAAAAATACACATACAATAAATCAAAAAAAATTAATCACTTATTCATATGTGAATTTTTATTGTTTTTAGAAAATGGTTTATCAAAAAAAAGTGCCAATATCTTTGACAATATTGAACATTTAAAAACATGTTATTGGAGAAGGTTTTGTACCTTTTTGATATTCCCGTCATATTATATAGTCTTGGATCATTATTGTTGTCATCAATGTAAAAAATTTCGATAACGGAAACAAAAGTATTCAAGGAATATTTAAAATGAACATAGTGTATTCATTTTCCCCTAACGGGACACCCCAAAATTCCATTAATCATTTATGCTGATAAATTTCCACATTCAATGAAGTAATTTATCATCCCTTTCAACATAGACCTCAATGGGAATCATTCAATTCTTCAAGAACCATACATTCTAACACCATTATGTGACATAATATATATATATATATACATATTCAAAAGGGAATCTTTGACATCTATATCATTACTATGATAATTTGGTTATGATATTAGTGGATGTGACATGATGTATATTTACATCATGCATAGCCTAGGTTGACAGATATAATTAACCACTATGATGGGCCATGTACTCTGAGACTACACTGTATAGAATAATTTTTTCTTCCATCCATAGATAATGTTATATGAATCTTTCAATGATCATTTTCAAAATTAGGATACAAATATTCAATTTTATTCCACTGAGGAGAATCTTTTGAATGATGAATGTTCACATATTAAATTCATGTATCTTCATTCCACACAAATCAACTCATGTTTTCCTAATATCCAAAGTGACTTTAAAAAAATATAATTATAGCAATGTAGCATTTATATTTCAGAGAAATTGATTTATTTTTCTTTTATTAATTTTACCATGCTTCGAGAATTTTATGAGTGATTCGTGGACCTATTAAAAGAATATGAAATCATTTTGACAAGGGTGTACTTCTTTTGAGATCATTCTTATTGAAGTTGGAATTATTTTAGTGTAATATGTTTGACAAGGGATTTCATTTTAGTCTGGTAGAATATATTTTAAGAGACCATATATTATGTAATCCTTTTTTCACTCTATCCTTTGAAAATAACTATAATTTTATAACATCAATTAAGCTAAAATGTTTTTTATAAATTACAATTATAATTCAATGGAATCATATCATATCTATTTGTCATTAAAAAAACCGTTTTATAATCAATATGAACATATTTTATTACCATTTTCATTTATTCCATGAGATCACCATCATCATTAACATTAGAATTCATATAAAATGACCGATAAATCAATGTATCTTCCCAATCTATTTTCAAATTCAGTTTTTCTCAGTATATAGTAAAACATTTTTTGATATGATCTACTATGTGACAACTAAACTATTCTGAAAACAAAGTTTCACTGATTTTTTTTAATAAAAACAACATAAAAAATGAAAATTTATTTCATAATTGTTGTATTAGTGTTTGATTGAAAACTTGTGGAACTAATTGACTCAATATTCATAATTTTTATTGAAACAATTGCTGTGAATCTATTTTTTATACAAATAAATTCTATTGGCCTCATTAAATATTAATTTAATACGAATAATAAATAAATATTCTTAAGATATCCAATATCAATGGTGAATGTTATAGATAATTATTTTAAGGGAAACCAAATAGATGATTCTTTCAAATTATGTAAACATTCTTTGATGAAAAATAATAATTTAATTAAAAAATGAAATATTCAACTACAATAGGTTTTTTCCTATAAATTCATCCAATGGATGATGTTTTACACAACATTCATCCTTATAATCTCATATCATGTGTAGTTATCATATATTTTTCTTCTCTAACAATAATCCACTATCACTTTTGTGAATCCACCAATGTTGAAATAAATACTCTATGAATCATAGATCCTTGGGATGGATTATAGTCAGATAATTTTCATCAAATAAAATGATATGAAGGATTAATCACAAGATAAAATTGTAATAATAACTATTTCGGGGATAATGTGGATGATGATGACAATTGTACTCCATTTTCTTCCCTAAAATGGGTAATGCTGCCAAATTTTTCAGAATTGCATGGATGGTAATTAGAGATTTCTATGGGTGTAACAAAAATGATTTTTTAAATAATGAACAAGTTCTAGAACAATTAATGTAGAATATATATTTTTTTCAATGTGAATAATTAAATTATATGATCATTAGTAAGAATTATTTAGTGGTATATGATTTCAAATAGGGTTATATTTTTAAAATGTTTTAGAAAACTAGTTGAAAAATTTTCTGATTTTGGGGTAGCAAAAGATTATGTTAATTATTTTTAAATGTGGGAATTTATTTTTGGTATTAAAGTTTTTATCGTATTAGATAATGGGACATTTAAATACACATATTAATGGAGTGGATTGAATATTTTTTAAGATGAAAAGATAAAATTGATATATATTTTTTACAAATAAGAATGAAGACTCAAAATAAGAAATTGGTGGTAAGTAAAATGAAGATGGATTATTTTATTCTATAAATACAAGAAATTATAAAATGAATCAATAAAATTCCATTTGGAAAATTTACACCAATAGACCTGCAAGATACAATATGAATATTACTAGACATTTTTGTTCCAACATAATTAAATGTATAAAAGTGGATGTCAAATCTGTGTTCCTCATGGGAGTTCATATGGTGGGGTTTACATTTGGAATCATATTGGGTTTATTACAAATGAAAATGATAAAAATTTATGTCTATTAAAGAATTATTTGAATTAGATAAAGAATCACAGAGGTCATACTTTTTATGGTGGGATTAATACCAATGAAATATGTGTTTTTAGTGAGTTACAGTTGATTAAAGCCTATACGTCATGAATAAATACCATCAAAGGATGTTGGTACTCATATACTAAGAAGACATAATATTTGAGTCTTGGAAAAGGAAAAATGTGATTTTTTAGATCATATGAGGTACGATATCAAGATGTATATAATTAATGAGTTATACATTTTTCATGGTTTATAGGTGAATCAAGGTAATGATACCGAATAAATATTACCATAAATATATGAAAAAGAGTTTCCCAAGTGATTAGAAAAGGAATATTCAAACCCAATGAATATATAAGCTACTATATGGAAGCTTTTTTCAAAATATGATGATTGCAAAGCAAGAGATCTGATGGAAAATAGGTATTGGGAGCCCATTTTACCTCACAGAAACATTATCCAATATTTTTTTGATATATATACTGTCACATTATACCAATGTTTTCCCAAGGAGAGCGACACTCTATTCGAGAAGATGATACATCAATATATCAAAAATGAAATTTTTTGTTTGTTTGATTAAAGGGTTGTGCCACTCGAGTTTCCGGGATTCATAGATGTGGGTTTGAAAGGATCAATGGGTAACTAATGGGAATGTATATTTATAAAAAAATGTATTACATTGGTTCATTAGTTATTTTCGACCCTTATCACATTCAAGACTTGCTTGGAAGCCTTTGAATATGTGGAGTCATGAATGTATCCTCGATTAGAGAATGGATTGGACAATGAGAAGCGATGGATGTAGGTGGATACCAAAAAGTTCTCTATATATCACGAACTAGGTCGTGGTGGATAGTGTATTTATGTAGATTGTGACACATTTATCAACTCTTCTGAAATATGTTAATAAATACACAATTTATCAGTGCTATAATATTATGTTGTGAATAAACTATCATTATCAATGCATTTTTAGAACAGGTAAATCATTATCATTATTATCTATAAAAAAGTGTAGATACATATTCATGGTATATTATATTATTACTAAAGCGTTGATAAATGATTTAAACATATTATTATATATAAAATATTTTGGATGTATATTTATATAATTCTATATATATATATATATTTAAATATATATAAATATAAATATTGTAATTATATTCTATATTTTTTATATTTTTTATATTTTTTATATTTTTAAAACTATTTAACTATATAATTATATAATTATATTTATATAAATTCATTATTTAAAAAATAATATTTTTACCATTATATATATTTACATAATTATATATTTATATATTATAAATATATATTAATATAAATATATAAATATATTCATCATTTAAATATATTTATTATAATTTTATAATTTTATTAATATATATTATTTTCTATTTATAGTTATATAAATACTTTTTAAGAAGTAGTAATTATTTATAATTATTAATTTATAAATGTATAAATATAGTAAATATAAATTTATATATAAATTTAATTATAAATATATTTTTAAAAATATATTTTTATCATATTAATACATATTTATTATTTAGTGCATGCATGTTAAATATAAGTTAAATTGAACAATTAAAAATCACTACACATTAAAAATATTGAAAAAATTGAAACGCATTATTGACTAAGTATAAATTATAAAAAATATGGATCTTTATTGAAATAATGATGAATAAATTTTTAAAATATTAAAAAGATAGTAACACGTGAACCTAATAAATAATTTGCATTGACTAAATTAAAAAATGTATAAAAAATAATATCAAAACAAATTTTTATACCTATCATTGAAAAATAAATTAATTAATTAATTTAAAATATTAGGATTTAATAAATTATTTATTAAATATTTTATGTTATTATGATATTATAAAATTAATACTAAATTTTGAATAAATTATACAAATATTATGTGTATGTGTTTCTATATAATACTTATTTCATTACCATAATATTCTTATTGATTCATTTTATATAAAACTAAATTAATTATTTATAAGGGAAATCAATTTATCACACATTTGATCTATATTAAATTGAAATATCCAAAGAAATTCAATTATTTCAATTAATATATGTAATTAGTCATCTTTTGAAAGTCACGTGTATTTTCACGATCTTATATCTAATCGATCATTATTATACTCATATAGATCTCCAATAAAAACTACATCCATGATTGCATGTACGACCTCTAGTGAAATTCTCTCCAAATATCACTAGTTGTAGAAGTACACTTTCAATGTCATCATCATCCATGTCATGATCTTCTAATCATGTCTCCTCCCTCTTAGTATCCCAATCATCATAGATGTGTCCTCATCCATGATATTTTGGAGAACCACCATGTTTCCATGACTTACATTGTATACAATTTCCCTCTTACTAGTCATCTTCTGCTTCAGTGTTGTTTTTATTCATTGGATTCAAATCTCTATTTTATGAATCATAATGAATGTAGTTTATATCATTTCTAGATTTTATAGAGTGGTAATAGCTTCCAACATTGCACCCTATTGCGGTTCATCATTATAATAGTCTGTAACTTCATTACCTAAATTATAATTGTTAAAATAGTTCACTTTAAAATAATTTTATGTCATACTTTTCCTTTCATTTAATTGACCCACTAAAACATTGTGGAATAAATCATCATGACTTTTGACATCTGTAATTCTTGTGGATGTACATTTGATTCCAATTAATTCACATTGATTATATATGAACCCTCCTATTTAATTTATGTCATAAAAATTATAGAAAATGTCCATATAATAGGATAAGTCTACAAAATACGTGCTTCATCCATTTTTTTAACATGGCATGTGCATGGAATACATAGATGTTCATGATCAACTTGTCGATCAAAAAATTTGTGCACTGTAACTTCATCAATGGATTGTGTATCAGTTGCCACATAATTATTATTAGTTATTTCCCTTGATATAGATAACATGAGTTTAGTTTCTATAAATGAGACTAGGTGATATCTGGACTCCGCCACAAGATCCATCATATGATAACCACTACAGATGGTGTGCTCTATGCATTCACGCTCTCTCCCAAAAATGTTACTCTAGTAATTTCTTTGGTAATTCAATTATATCCCAAATCATCATCAATAACATTACCATATCACTAATTGAGTTTATAGTAATTGTCAAGTGGTGAAACAAAAAATATATATAAATCTATTGCCAAAGTGTTAATGTATGTGTTTATATGAGAAGGCTCATGGGAATCAACATCCATCGATCCTTATTTATCATGATAATCCCATGTCATAAAACTCCAAGAAACCACCACAAATGGATAAACATTAACTACATCCCTATTTATCGTAATCAGTTATCCAAAACCGTTATTCGTATCATCTTCAATATTTTTTGTTGTGAAATAGTTGGTGTCCTTGAACCAACTCTTTGAACATTGATTTCATTAAAATTATATTTATTTAATATTAATGTAAAAATCATATTACATATTGTTCATTTTTTTTCATTACCATAATTTTGTAATTTCATAGATTATTTTTTCAATTAATAAGTTCATGGTAGTTCCCCGCTATGATTAGAACCCTGATGTTCTATGAGAGTATTAAGAATATAATTCTATATTTAGATATCATACTATTATGGGACACATATTATATAGTACATTATGTGTGAGTTCTCATAATAATATTACACTTCATCTCAATATGTACTCCTTTGGTAATATCTAAAAAGTGTGATTAAGAGAATAGTCCCACCAATTATAATAATTAATGTTTTGGATGCATCATATAGTTCTATCTATGTGTGTGTTTAATATCCCATAGACATTGTGATTATAAGTAATGCATATTAGAGCTCACACACTTAGATTTGATGAGTGAAATAAGCAAACTAGATGTTGGAAATAATTATGGTATGTTGGTTGTGTCGCAAATGACATGTTTTTAATGTACATGTCATCTAATTATTTGTCCCTTCCATATTTATTGATGTTGATATTTGGAACCTTTGATTGAAATAAAATTGCACCTTAACTTCCATGGCCATAGTGAAATGACTAGTTTATTTCATGTATTCATTGAATGATGTATCAAACATATATATTTTTAACAGTTTCAAGAAACCCACTTGATGAAATTATGTGAAAATGGTATTTTATTATAGTGTGAGCATTATTTTGTATTTGATATTATTAGGACATTAAATTTTTTCTCATAGGTTCCTTGAACTGTTTCTAATCAGTAATATTGGACTATAGTGGAGCCCACCTAATTCCAAAAAGATAGAATCCTAGAGTGTCAAACACTATGTGTATTTTAAAGACATTATTAATTCCATATTGAATTTAATTAATGGAATACATATTTTATTGAAGACTATGGAATAAATTTATTTCTGGTATATTTATCACATAAATTAAATAAATAATTATTCACAATAGAGGGAAGAAAATATATATGTATTTTTTATTTTTTATTTAATTAATATAAATTTTAAATTTTCTGAATAAAATAATTATTTAATAGAATAAAATATTCTTTCTGTATTTTAATAAATACAAGAGGAGTTTGAATGGATCATGACCATGTCTGGGGATAAAATAATTATTTACGAGTCTATAGGTATTATTAATACATTTTGCGCAAGTTGGCACACCACAAAATAATTTTACTATTATTATATTTTATGGCATTGTATTCAATTAATGGATATAAACATATTTAATGGAAATTATTTAATTAGATGTTGTAACTGAAATCCCATCACAATAAATATACATATTTTAAGATACCATATATTATGTAATCCTTTTTTCACTCTATCCATTGAAAATCACTATAATTTTATAACATCAATTAAGCTGAAAATGTTTTTTATAAATTACAATTATAATTTAATGGAATCATATCATATCTATTTGTCATCCAAAAAACCGTTTTATAATCCAGATGAACATATTTTATTTCCATTTTCATTTATTCCATGAGATCACCATCATCATTGACATTAGAAGTCATATAAAATGATCGATAAATCAATGTATCTTCCCAATCTATTTTCAAATTCAGTTTTTCTCAATATATAGTCAAACATTTTTTGATATGATCTACTCCGTGACAACTAAACTATTCTTAAACAATTTTGCAATGATTTTTTTTAATAGAAACAACATAAAAAATGAAAATTTATTTCATAATTGTTGTATTACTGTTCGATTGCAAACTTGTGGAACTAATTGACTCCATATTCATAATTTTTATTGAAAAAATTGCTGTGAATCTATTTTTTATACATATAAGTTCTATTGGCATCATTAAATATTCATTTAATATGATTAATAATTAAATAATATTAAGATATCCAATATCAATGGTGAATGTTATATATAATTATTTTAAGGGAATCCAAATAGTTGATTGTTTCAAATTATGTAAACATGCTTTGATGAAAATGAATAATTCAATTAAAAATGAAATATTCAACTACAATAGGTTTTGTCCTATAAATTCATCCAATGGATGATGTTTTAGACAACATTCATCCTTATAATCTCATATCATGTGTAGTTATCATATAATTTTCTTCTCTAACAATAATCCACTATCACTTTTGTGAATCCACCAATGTTGAAATAAATACTCTATGAATCATAGATCCTTAGGATGGATAATAGTCAGAGAATTTTCATCAAATAAAATGATATGAAGGATGAATCACAAGATAAAATTGTAATAATAACTATTTTGGGGATAATGTGGATGATGATGACAATTGTACTCCATTTTCTTCCCTAAAATGGTTAATGCAGCCAAATTTTTCAGAATTGCATGGATGGTAATTAGAAATTTCTATGGGTGCAAAAAAATGATTTTTTAAATAATGACCATGTTCTAGAACAATTAATGTAGAATATATATATTTTATTGATTGTGAATAATGAAATTATATGATCATTAGTAAGAATTATTTAGTGGTATATGATTTCAGATAGGGTTATATTTTTAAAATGGTATAGAAAACTAGTTGAAATATTTTCTGATTTTGGGGTAGCAAAAGATTATGTTAATTATTTTTAAATGTGTGAATTTATTTTTGGTAGTAAAGTTTTTATCGTATTAGATAATGGGACATTTAAATAAACACATTAATGGAGTGGATTGAATATTTTCTAAGATGAAAATATAAAATTGATATATATTTTTTACAAATAAGACTGAAGACTCAAAATAAGAAATTGGTGGTAAGTAAAATGAAGATGTATTATTTTATTCTATAAATACAATTAATTCTAAAATGAATGAATAAAATTCCCTTTGTAAAATTTACTCCCATAGACCGGTAGGATACAATATGAATTTTACTAGACATTTTTGTTCCAATGTAATTAAATTTATAAAAGTGGATGTCAAATCTGTGGTCCTCAAGGGAGTTCATATGGTGGGGTTTACATTTGGAAACATATCGGGTTTATTACGAATGAAAATGATAAAAATTTATCTATTAACGAATTATTTGAATTAGATAAAGAATCACAGAGGTCCTACTTTTTAAGGTTGGATCAATACCAATGAAATATGTGTTTTTAGTGAGTTACAGTTGATTAAAGCCTATACATCATGAATAAATATCATCAAAGGATGTTGGTACTCATATACTAAGAAGGCATAATATTTGAGTCTTGGAAAAGGAAAAATTTGATTATTTAGATCATATGAGGTACGATATCATGATGTATATGATTTATGAGTTATACATTTTTATTGGTTTATAGGTGAATCAAGGAAATGATACCGAATAAATATTACCATAAATATATGAAAAAGAGTTTCCCAAGTGAATAGAAATGGAATATTCCAACCCAATGAATATATCAGCTACTATATGGAAGCTTTTCTCAAAATATGATGATTTCAAAGCAATAGATCTGATGGAAAATTGGTATTGGGAGCCCATTTTACCTCACAGAAACATTATACAATATTTTTTTTGATATATATACTATCACATTATACCAATGTTTTCCCAAGGAGAGCCACACACTATTCGAGAAGATGATACATCAATATATCAAAAATGAAATATTTGGTTTGTTTGATTAAAGGGTTGTGCCACTCGAGTTTACGGGATTCATAGATGTGGGTTTGAAAGGTTCAGTGGGTAACTAATGGGAATGTATATTTATAAAAAAATGTATTTCATTGGTTCATTAGTTATTTTCGACCCTTAAAACATTCGAGACTTGCAAGGAAGCCTTTGAATATGTGGAGTCTTGAATGTATCCTGTAATAGAGAATGGATTGGACAATGAGAAGCGCTGGATGTAGGTGGATACCAAAAAATTCTCTATATATCAAGAACTAGTTCATGGTGGATAGTGTTTTTATGTAGATTGTGACACATTTATCAACTCTTCTAAAATATGTTAATAAATACACAATTTATCAGTGCTATAATATTATGTTGTGAATAAACTATCATTATCAATGCATTTTTAGAACAGTTAAATCATTATCATTATTATCTATAAAAAAGTGTAGATACATATTTCTGTTATATTATATTATTACTAAAGCATTGATAAATGATTTAAACATATTATTATATATAAAATATTTTGGATGTATATTTATATAATTCTATATATATATATATTTAAATATATATAAATATAAATATTGTAATTATATTATATAGTTTTTATATTTTTTATATTTTTTATATTTTTAAAACAATTGAACTATATAATTATATAATTATATTTATATAAATTCACTATTTAAAAAATAATATTTTTATCATTATATATATTTACATCATTATATATTTATATATTATAAATATATATTAAAATAAATATATAAATATATTCATCATTTAAATATATTTATAATAATTATATAAGTTTTTGAATATATTTTATTTTCTATTTATAGTTATATTAATACTTTTTAAGAAATAGTAATTATTTATAATTATTAATTTATAAATGTATATATATAGTAAATATAAATTTATAAATAAATTTAATTATAAATATATTTTTAAAAATATATTTTTATCATATTAATATATATTTATTCATTAGTGCATTCATGTTAAATATAAGTTAAATTGAAAAATTAAAAATCAGTACACATTAAAAATATTGAAAAAATTGAAAAGCATTATTGACTAAGTATAAATTATAAAAAATATGGATCTTTATTGAAATAATGATAAATAAAATTTTAAAATATTAAAATGTTAGTAACACATGAACCTAATAAATAATTTACATTGACTAAATTAACAAATGTATAAAAAATAATATCAAAACATATTTTTATACCTATCATTAAAAAATAAATTAATTAATAAATTTAAAATATCAGGATTTAATGAATTATTTATTAAATATTTTATGTTATTATGATATTATAAAATGAATACTATATTTTTTATAAATTATACAAATATTATGTGTATGTGATTCTATATAATATTTATTTCATTACCATAATATTCTTATTGATTCATTTTATATAAAACTAAATTAATTATTTATAAGGGAAATCAATTTATCACACATTTGATCTATATTAAATTGAAATATCCAACGAAATTCAATTATTTCAATTAATCAATGTAATTAGTAATCTTTTTAAAGTCACGTGTATTTTCACGATCTTATTTCTAATCGATCGTTATTATACTCATATAGATCTCCAATAAAAACTACAACCATGATTGCAGTACGACCTCTAGTGAAATTCTCTCCAAATATCACTAGTTGTAGAAGTACACTTTCAATTTCATCATCATCCAAGTCATGATCTTCTAATCATGTCTCCTCCCTCTTAGTATCCCAATCATCATAGATGTGTCCTCATCCATGATATTTTGGAGAACCACCATGTTTCCATGACTTACATTGTATACAATTTCCCTCTTACTAGTCATCTTCTGCTTCAGAGTTGTTTTTATTCATTGGATTCAAATCTCTATTTTATGAATCATAATGAATGTAGTTTATATCATTTCTAGATTTTATAGAGTGGTAACATCTTCCAACATTGCACCCTATTGCGGTTCATCATTATAATAGTCTGTAACTTCTTTACCTAAATTATAATTGTTAAAATAGTTCACTTTAAAATAATTTTATGTCATACTTTTCCTTTCATTTAATTGACCCACTAAAACATTGTGGAATAATTCATCATGACTTTTGACATCTGTAATTCATGTGGATGTACATTTGATTCCAATTAATTCACATTGATTATATATGAACCCTCCTATTTCATTTATGTCATAAAAATTATAGAAAATTCCCCTATAATAGTATAAGTCTACAAAATATGTGCTTCATCCATTTTTTTAACATGGCATGTGCATGGAATACATATATGTTCATGATCAACTTGTCGATCAAAAAATTTATGCACTGTAACTTCATCAATGGATTATGTATCAGTTGCCACATAATTATTATTAGTTATTTCCATGGAAATAGATAACATGAGTTTAGTTTCCATAAATGAGACTAGGTGATATCTGGACTCCACCACAAGATCCATCATATGATAACCACTATAGATGGTGTGCTCTATGCATTCACACTCCCTCCCAAAAATGTCACTCTAGTAATATCTTTGGTAATTCAATTATATCCCAAATCATCATCACTAACATTACCATATCACTAATTGAGTTTATAGTAATTGTCAAGAGGTGAAACAAAAAATATATATAAATCTATTGCCAAAGTGTTAATGTATATGTTTATATGAGAAGCCTCATGGGAATCAACATCCATCGATCCTTATTAATCATGATAATCCCATGTCATAAAACTCCAGGAAACCACCACTAATGGATAATCATTAACTACATCCCTATTTATCGTAATCAGTTATCCAAAACTGTTATTCGTATCATCTTCAATATTGTTTGTTGTGAAATAGTTGGTGTCCTTGAACCAACTCTTTGAACATTTATTTCATTAAAATTTTATTTATTTAATATTAATGTAAAAATCATATTACATATTGTTCATTTTTTCTCATTACCATAATTTTTTAATTTCATAGATTATTTTTTCAATTAATAAGTTAATGGTAGTTCCCCGCTATGATGAGAACCCTGATGTTCTATGAGATTATTAAGAATATAATTCTATATTTAGATATCATACTATTATGGGACACATATTATATAGTACATTATGTGTGAGTTCTCATAATAATATTACACTTCTTCTCAATATGTACTCCTTTGGTAATATCTAAAAAGTGTGATTAAGAGAATAGTCCCACCAATTATAATAATTAATGTTTTGGATGCATCAGATAGTTCAATCTATGTGTGCGTTTAATAGCCCATAGACATTGTGATTATAATTAATGCATATTAGAGCTCACACACTTAGATTTGATGAGTGAAATAATCAAACCAGATATTGGAAATAATTATGGTATGTTGGTTGTGTCGCAAATGCCATGTTTTTAATGTACATGTCATCTAATTATTTGTCCCTTCCATATTTATTGAAGTTGATATTTGGAACCTTTGATTGAAATAGAATTGCACCCTAACGTCCATGGCCATGGTGAAATGACTAGTTTATTTCATGTAGTCATTGAATGATGTATCAAACATATATATTTTTCACACTTTCAAGAAACCCACTTGATGAGATTATGTGAAAATGGTATTTTATTACAGAGTGAGAATTATTTTGTATTTGATATTATTAGGACATTAAATTTTTTCTCATAGAATCCTTGAACTGTTTCTAATCAGTAATATTGGACTATAGTGGAGCCCAACTAATTCCAAAAAGATAGAATCCAAGAGTGTCAAACACTATGTGTATTTTAAATACATTATTAATTTCATATTGAATTTAATTAATGGAATACATATTTTATTGAAGACTATGGAATAAATTTATTTCGGATATATTGATCACATAAATTAAATAAATAATTATTCATGATAGAGGGAAAAAAATATATATATATTTTTTATTTTATATTTAATTAATATAAATTTTAATTTTTCGGAATAAAATAATTATTTAATAGAATAAAAAACAATTTCTGTATTTTAATAAATACAAGGGGAGTTTGAATGGATCATGACCCTATCTGGGGATAAAATAATTATTTATGAGTCTATAGGTATTATTAATACATTTTGCGCAAGTTGGCACACCAAAAAATAATTTTACTATTATTATATTTTTTGGCATTGTATTCAATTAGAGGATATAAACAAATTTAATGGAAATTATTTAATTAGATGTTGTAACTGAAATCCCATCACAATAAATATACATATGAGTTTATAGTATAATTGTACATGAAACCAATTCCATGACTAGGAATAAATGATTAATTCCCACAATGAATACTGTACCGACTCCTCCTCCTCTCTACATATCAATAATTTGAATATTAGTAGATAATTTCTTCAATATTGATGAAAAAACGATCATGAATGAAGAATGAAATATATTCGATTCTCCGGGCTAGAACTCGGATAATGAGTTGAGTTGTTCAAAGAACATTGAAGCACATGTGGGTCACTACTAGTTGGATTCCTCCCTTGGAACCACAAGAGAAGAATAAATGCAATCCAAAAGGGACATTTTGGGCAATCACAAATGATTATTGGATAAATTACTAGGCCTATATATTTATTTCAAATGATGTCAAATAAAATAATTATGTATTTTTCCTGTAATATCATTGTTCCTGGTTTCGATGGAATATTATTAAAGGAAATTATAATATATCTCCCACCAATGTGTGCTTCTGATATACCTAGTTCCAACTAGTGGTATCAGATTTGTAATGTTAAAATATAAATTTATTTATTTGATTGTTAATTTGTACACAATTGTGTTGACATTATATTTCAATTTATATGTTCCTTAATCCTAATTAAATTAACATTTAATTGGCATAATAATAATTTTTTATATTTATTTTATTTTCTTTATGGGGTAATAAAAATGGAAGATATACCTAAGATGACATCAAGATGTTCTAAACCGTGGGCTGGTAAAAAAAGGTTACATTGCATGCATCCAATGCATCCACTATATTCTCATGTGAAATGTATCTAGATTTTTTGAGTAATTAAAAAAAATGTGGTGCTTTTATTGCACATCATGTGTTGATTGGTCCAACCTAGAACATTGAAAACCGGATTCATGATGTGTAATTGGCATGTACACACCATATAGTCTAGATGAGTCAACACACATAAGCCCCAGGCATGGAACATAGATGTATTTCAACTAGGGTACATGGTGTGTAGTTTTATGTACACACTGTACTGTCTGCCATTAATGAAAAAAATTAATATGAAATTAAATTTGAAAATGATTCACTAAAACCATATTTTACTGATTTGAAAAATGTTGTGTGTTTTAAAAATTAATATTTATTTTAATGAATTTTATAATGATCAATTAATTTTTTGTAGTTAATATTTTATTATTTTTCTACAGTTTATTCTCATTAAATTCCATTAATTATTGGAATCCCCCAATAAGAATGGATTATAGTTAATATGATTTGGAATTAATTAATTAATTTAAATAATTAAATAATCCATGCATTTTTATCTTATATTATAAGATAGAGAACAAATGAATGACAGACATTTACTTTGGCGTAGTCATTAATCATGTGACCATTCACGTGATAAGTCAATACCTATGTATGTGTTGGAATTTAATTTCACAAATATATTAGAGTATACAGAATATAATTAATATTAAAGTAAAATATGGAATTTTATTCACCCTCTCTCCATTATTATGTAGGTCATGCGTGTCTAATGATATTTTTATAATTCCCTTTAACAAATGTTTTAGTTCCACTCACCTTCATGTGATTAATAAATAACTGTATTAATGTATAAACCCAAGGAGATTCATGAATGATCATAATGTAACCATAATGATTCCATCTTAGTGATACATTGGTGGGCATGTAGAAGGTTTTAGTTGATCCCAAATCCAAAATAATAAGTTATTTACATAGGCCATTGGTTGATTTATTGTTCTATCATTCAATCAACCATTAGATAATCAGTTGATAGGTTCATTTCATAATTTTTTTTATAATTCATTAGAAATAAATTTAATGATATGATTCCATGACCACATAAATGAATGAATGAATTTTCTAAAGATAAAATTTAATTAAAATTGATTATGCATGAATTGTTTACACAAATATGGCAAATTAATCAATTAATTTTCCTATAATATATTAACAAGACCTGTACATGATAAAAAATGATAAAAAGTATGCATAATAAAAGAGAATCAAACTTTTTAATATTAATCCAAATTATAATTTTGTTTCATTATTAGGAACCAAAATCAGTATAACTATGTGTTTCAGAATCCTTTCTTTCACACATACATTTGTTAGGGATGTTCAAAAAAATGTTTCAAATTGACATAACCATTTTACCTCAAAAGGATAATCACTTTCTATACATGGTGTAGTTTATATTCATGTTTTGAGAAAATCTAGGACATGATTTATAGATTGTGGTTTCCATTTAACAAAATAAGGAGAAGAAAGCACACATTGGGAAAATAGATTCCTACACAAATACCTTAAAAACAACATGATGAACCCTTTTTGTGATAATGTAAAGGAGAATATGGATCATTTCAACTTGAATATTATAGAAAATGGACGTTAAATGTTCAATAATTAGGGCTATTATTAAATGATAATATAGTGGGAGATTTACTAAAAAAACATTACTTATTTCTCACAAAATATTTAATCAGGAAAATTACTAATAATCAAGTCATTTATTTTTATAGTAAAATTAAAATATCTTGATCCCTATAATCAATATTGGATAATGGAAATATCATCATTTTATGTAACTTCTAAGAGTGGTGAAGATTATTTTGGGTTTTTTAATATATGAACATAAATATTAAGTGTCAGAATCCTAAATTCCAAATCTGTAAACTCTAGTGGGGATTGATGAAGCTTTCCAAGCCTATGAAAAACATATGAACACTTCAGTCATTGTTAGTGCTATTTTTCTTTCATATATGTCTAGTGAACTCATGAACCCTTACAAAACATGGATTTTATAACATGCTTGATCACCTATGTAGTCATTAGTAGGATAGAGGTATAAATTATTTGTTAGAGATTTCTAAAGAACTATTTATGATTATTCATTGAGAGTTTTTAATAGTTTTGAATTACATAGTCAAACTGACTTGATACATCATGCACTTAGTGGTTCTATAATTTGAACTCCCCAAGGAACTAGTAACCAGTCTCATTATGGAATACCTCCCTCATTGTGTCTCCAGTTTTTTTGAGAATTATAATATGGAAAAAATTTATAATACTCCACCACTCTTTCTTATGCTCTGTCATCAAATAGATATATATACGAAGCATGAAAATGCATCGATCCATATGTAGAACCAATGTAAATAGAACGAAAATATATCTAAGGCCAAATATTATACAAGCTCGTCCACAAAGAAGAACATAAAATTTGAAAAAATGTATTAGGATGATTTATGTTTCTCATATGAAAAAATAGTATCATTATGAGAAAGTAAACAAATCTAATGTGTAACACCTCAACCATCCACTGTACTTTTCTCATTCAATAATGCAATTGCTTGCATTGTACGCATGTTCGAGATTTTAACACACCGCGACCAATCATAGTACCCATTATGAATAGTAATACACACTTTTTGAATTATATAAATTTTATATTTCAAAATGGACTTCATTTATGGATTTGGAATATTGAAATTAGACTATGTTGAATTTTGGGTATTTCTCTGGGAACATACAATTTTGGATGAATAGTAAAAAATAATTAAAAACATCTTTTTTAATAAAAATAATTTATAGTGATAAATTATAATATTTAGTGGTTTTAAAGTATAATTAAGAATATTCTTTTACCATTTTATCCAATGGTGGATACTTGAATTATTTTCACTTTGAAATTTTACATAATCCATTATCAATGTTTTGATTGATATTGTTTCTTAAAAACATGATATTTTTTTAAAAAACATGAATTAAATATAAAATATATAATGAAACCTATATTTTTTGAATTATGTAAAATATAAATCATTTTTTATTTCGGAATATCAATTATATCTTCAGGTGAATTTTTTGTATTGTTCTGATTAACTTCAATTTTTGATGAATAGTGAAACCACTAAGTGGAAGTTTAAAAAACTGATTTTTTGTTTAAATGGAACTTTAATGCTTCTATGAATTTAAAATAAAAATTCTGACATACATGGTTTTCATTATTATGTAAAATATGGTTCAATGGGATGAAAATAATTTATGTTGAATAGTAACTTTTGAGTTTTAGTAAACGTGATTAGAGGCAATTAGGGTAATTTATGGTAAAAATGATATTATAAGTATATAAAAATATATTAATACATGTCCTACTCTTATTGGATGAGTCATGGACGACCATGAAAAACCATGGGACGATGTTTGGGACCCAATGTAGCCACATGGGTAAGATAATGACATTAGTACATTTTATTTAAAGTAAAAATTAAAAAGTCATAAACATGTATTGTTTTACTAAAACAATTTTTACAATTGTTTATAAAATTTATCATTTCAACTTTAAATATTCATTGGAAATATAAAATGATTTCCTACATCATGGTAATTTCTATTAAAATTTTTAGACATTAAATAAATAAATTTATTTATGACACCATGATGATGCAGTGATTACCTCATTAATGAACGATTTAAATAAAATGAAATGATAAGGTAAAATTCAAGACTGACACTTGTCAAAAATTTATTGGATGGGTGGATTTCAAACCCTTATCACCTTATCTTCTAACTATTTCATTTTGGGACCTTTATAATCTGAAAACCATTTTATAATAAAATAATATTTTCAATCTTTCCAAAAGATCCCCCCCTCTCCTCTTATAAAAGGCTCCCACCTCTACCACCTTATTCACACTTTCAAAGCCATTTTTCATGGCCAAACTCTACCCAAATACCCTCTTTACTTTCATCCCTTCATCCTAGAATCCTTACCTTAGGAATAAGGCACTTCAAGAGTCTTTTGGTTCTAACCATTGGGAGTTACCCAAACTAAAGGTAATGATTTATCCTAACATATTTTCATTTATTTTACATCTAAAACCACTAAAATATTTTTATTATATTAATTTGTAACAACACCAGTATACTCAATATACTTGGATGTTTTTATGATAAGGATTCATACTACACATACACACACCTCCAACTAATGGTTAAAGAACAAACTGTTTCTTCTGGGTGGAGAATTACCAGCTCATGAAATGATATATGATATATACTTTGTTTATGATTTCCTTATGATTATTTATTTTTCATTTAGGGAATACCATTATTATTTCCATTATGGGTAAATGCGATAATTTCATTTTAGGAAATGCGGACTAAAACACCCTCAAATTGATTTTAATTGTTAATGCCATATGTGGGACCTATAAAGGATGGAGTTAATGATATTATATATGATATTATACTGTAATTATAATATACTGTTATATCATTATGATTTCATTCTGTTAAATATGAAATATAATTGAGAGTAGTGTTCATTCGTACGTATGACTTACCGTCTCCATGATCAGTGCATTTCATTTTTTACCTGTAAATGTTGTGTAATATTAAAAATGCATGTATATACAAGATATATATGATATTTAAATCATGAATATAATTCTTTAGATAATGGATATTTTACCACATAGACAACTTGTAATTATAAGAAGTTTATTTTTGACACAAGTACCATGGATCGACAAAATTACCGTTATTAAATTAAATGATTACATAATGTTCATAGCAATTTAATAAGTTATGTAAAAGGAATAATGAACATAAAAAATGATCTTCAGAAACTAGAAATTAACTATAGTGTATTATTCAGGAATTTAAATAACGAGTGAGTCAAGTAGGACATTAGGTAAGGTACTTCGTCTCAATATCCTTTCGTTGAGGCATATTTCTTTTACACAGTGTATTAACCCCATTAACTTTTACTGTTATTCCAAATGAATATTTTTATATGATGAATTTTACTAAATGACAAAATGAATTTTTTGTCTTATGTATGCGGTGGCAACACCTTCTCTTCTGCCGTGGCCATTATTTGTGTTTCGGCTTCCTCTACAAGCCATAACTTTTTTTTAAAAATGAAAAATGAATATCATGTTTTACTTTTCTTCTGTTTTGGTATTGAAAATGGTTTTGATAATGTTTTGATTATATAAATGTGTTGTATTGATATCTTGTGATTAAAATGTGGAAATTTTATGTTTCCTTTATGCATGTTTTTTGTGATACGATTATGTTATGGTTCTTGGGAATTGTTTATGATATGTTTAAACAATTTCATATAAGGAATGCATTTGACATAGTAATTGATGGGTGGAGCCCACTATATATCATCGATGCATCGGTATGTCTCTTGAGACATACTTGTGTCTTGGAACAAGGCTTTAACAAAATTTTATTTGTAGTCATTACACAAGGCCTTGAATATGTGGTCATAGTAGTCTGTAATTATGTATTAAATAATTATGAAAGTGGTAATAGATATTGCATGTGATTATTCAACTAGTATAATATCCGTGTGAAAAAAGTAAATGGAATTATTTCATTTTAACTTTTCCCTATTATACTGTTGTTCAAGATTAAAATTCATTTGTTTTAATTATACAGTTCCTTAAATGTTTATATTTATTTATGAAAGTTTCCTCTATAATGTTATCCTTACTGAGCATCTGCGACCACCACTTTCAATGTTTAATTATTCCTAGGATGTGAAGAAGTATTTTATGAATGACCTACAGGGATAGTATAAGGGGATATGAGTGTGGTCTATGAAGACAAGATTTGTTTTAGTTTTTTCACATTATGATGTATTGTAAGACTTATGAATATATCTAGTGATTCGAAGGCTAATAAACTAATTAGTCTTTCAAGATTTGATCTTCTGTGATCATTCCAATGTTATCTAATAATGCACCAACACTAGATAACTGGGGTCGGGGCATTACATAAATAATCAACGAGAATCTATAAGTGTGTTTGTTATTGTGTTAAATTTATCTATTTCTAAAAATGGTGTATTATATACAACATTTGGTGATCACATATGTATTCATTTATTGGAACATGATGTATCAAAAAAATTAATGTAGGAGATGTTGACCAACGATCTTCTAATAGAGATAAACATGATGATGTTTCTATTGGGACAACCACCTCAAATTACAAACAGAAATGATCATGGTCTTAAATTGTTATTATTACGATTCTATATTTACCAAAAACATTATTTATGTATCTAGTCTAGATAAATATTGATTTATTATATAATTAGGAAATAAGAATTTCTAATTTTAATTATGACATTTGTTATGGTAATGAACATTTACATAACATACATTATGTATTGGATTACATGAAAATAGTGATGTAAAATCGATAATGTTGTTTATTCACATTACTCGTACCACACCCATCATAGGAATCACTAGATAGGTCATATAAATGATAAAATAATGATAAAATTACAACATAATTGATCATTAAATTCTTAAGAATTAATACAAATTGTTGTATGTCATGCATGTTTATAGGGGAAAATGACCAAATCCTCAGTTATTGGGAATGGTGAATGTTCTAAATTACATCATCAATTAGTTTATACGGATTTCTGTGGACAATTTACTATTGAAGTTATGGGTGGGATCTCAAAATTGACATCTTTTACTAATGATTTTAGTAAATAATGTTATATTTACATAATGATATATATGTTGGATTATTTTGCTAAATTATAGAAATAAAACAATTACTATGAAAAGAATCATGGTCGGAATATTAAGAAACATTTCTCACGTCGAGGTGTTGAATATCACAACTGATACGAAATATATTACTTTTATGAGGCTTGGATCCTACACCAAATTACTCCTCCATATATTCCTATGTAAAATATTGTAAGTTGATTGAGGAACCATACCTGGTTGGACAAGGTGATATCAATGATGTCTAATGAAATTATATCATTCTCCTTTTGAGGATATGTGTTACAAAAAGTGGCACACATACTAAACCAAGTAATAAATAAATTGATAACTGGAATTCAAAATTAATTTTTGAGGGAAATAAAAATAATGTTATTGATTTTACATGTGAAGGGAATTTAATAATTATTTAATGAATCTTAAGGTATTAAACATTCACCAAAATGATCAAATTTTACATTAATAGGATAACCCATAAAATCAATGATATATTAAATATAATAAGCCTAAATAAAAATGGATATTGTGTAATGATGTTACATATTCTAGGAGGGGGATCACATATCCAAAATAGATAGTGGGAGTAAGATAAATTTTTATAAATTTGAGTATCAAGGAACAATACTATTACAACATGATCAAATTCATAAAATCCATTGGTAAGAAGGATATATTGCAAATTAAAATTAAATTACTAGGTGTAAACGATATGTAATATATCCATTAATGTTTGGTTATCTATTTATTGAGTATGGTGATGCATTATTCAATGATAATAATGATAATTTATCCTAAAAGGAAGATGTAAGTGGCACCAATATATTAATGTGGAATGAATCCATGAAAATATTAATGTTTTCCACGTACCATAACATTTAATGTAAATTTCTAGAAAATCCAGTGAATGAAAATCCTATAGGTTGAAGATAGGTATTCAAGAAGAAAATAGACATGGAATGAAAATTTATACCTAAAAGGCATGACTAGTTGAAAAAATGATTACAACAACATCAAGGTATTGGAATTGATTAAATCATTTACAAGTTTCAATGCTGAAATCTATCAAAATTAAACATTCCATTGTACGTTACAATGACAATGATATTTGGAGAATGGATTTTAAAACATCCTTCCATAACTGGACACATTATGAATATGTGTACATGAAACAACCTAAAATAATTTATACACCAAAGGATTCCAATAAGAAATTAGAGTCGCAAAAATATATTTATATATTAATGCAATCATCCAGTCAAGGAAAAAGCATTTTGATGAAGACATAAATGAATTTTTATACAAACAATGAATGTAGAGCACATGAGTACAAATGGATTAGTTGTAGTGCAGTGTTTTTTTTGAATTGTTTATGTTTATCACATAATATATATTGGAAATGAAATACTAGCATTACAATCTATTACATCATGGTTGAATAAATTTTTTTACATTAAATAATTGGTGAGGAAACATTTACACTTGGTATCAATATCCATCATGATAGATCCATGACGTTTCATGAACATTGTTAAAGTACATCAATTGAAAAGATATTGAAGTGATTCAATACTTAAAAATCCATGATTTTATTGTTTCAAGCATTACATGGAAATAATCATTCGTTGAAAATGATTCCTCAGACACATGAGGAGAAAAATATAACAGGAAGGATTCCATATAAAATTGTTGTTTGGGTCAGTCTTATATGTTAGGTTATGTACTGGGTTAGATGTCGCCTATGAATTTAGTTCATTTTGCGGATATCAATCGGATCTAGGTGACAGCCATTGAATGACAGTTCAGACTATTCTTAATTATCGAATTCATACTATGATATGATATTGGTTTGTGGAAAGGATGGATATTTTTTAATCATAGGATATGTAGATTCTAGTATCCAAACTAATCAATATGAAATGATGTTACAAAGGGGGTTACATCATCACATTAAAGGGATTGTTTATGTGATGTAAGGACTCAAATAAGGTTGTGGTTGTAGAATCAACAATCGATTTATAGTATAGTGCAGTATCTAAGGATGCTAAAGAATCAGTTTGGATGCATAATTTCATCCAATATATTGATGTGGTACCTAGCAGTAATGATCCCACCACACACTACAGAGACAATAATACAGTGGTGGATCTCTCAAAAGTGTGAAGGTCTTATCTGTAGATGATGCTAATAAAACAAATGTATTATATCTTGAAGGATTTTTCACAGAGAGATGATGTTTTAGTGAGTTGTATTTCCATTGAATTCATCATGGAGGTCACGTGACTAAATATTTGACCCAGCAAAAATCCATATTTTCAGGTGAGGTCTAGCAGACTAATTGTCGAAGGAAGTTTGAGCTAGTCAATGTGAGAGTTTTTTTGAATTATGTTTATAAAAAAACATTATTTAATTTGATTAAATGAATTTTTGATGTATTAAATAATAAATTAAATGTCTTATTATATATTGATCATTGTTGTTCATGCAAATTTTTTAATTATGTCCTTGATAATATCATACATTATTAAGTTCATAATAGTTCACTTCTATGATGTGAACATTGATGTTATTTTAAAATATTCTTATTATTGTTTTGTGGTTGGATATCATACTATAATAATATACATATTATATATACTGCTAGGTATGAGTACTCGTTACTAGATGATACTTTTATAGGATGTTCGCACATTGTAATATCCAAGACGGGAGATTATGAGAACATACATGCCTGTAGAAATTATTCATATTTTGGTGTCATCATATATTTATATCTATGAGAATTTTTAATGGTTTTTATACATTATGATTATCATTAATGCATTTCATGACTCCTACACTAGGATTTGGTGACAAAAAACACCACACCATATGATGGAGGGAAGTAGGGAATGTTTGTTGCTTCAATATTTACATGTTATTAATGGTTTAGTGAAGAATTTATTTTCCCATCCATATTTATAGAAAATTGTTTCACTGACCATTGATTGAAATAGAAATATTTTAGAAAACTCCATTTCCATATTATAATGGACAGTTTATTTCATATAGTCAGTGAAATATGTATCATGCATATTGATTGACGACATGATCATCCATTCCGCATGGTGATATTATGTGAAAAATAAATTATAGTACATTGTTAAAATCCTTATAATGTTGTCTAAATTTTGAAATTTTAATCATTCTCTTGGTTTCCATGACCACTTAAAAGATATTAATTTTGGACATCAGAAAAGCAAACCTAATTCCAGTGAGAAACAATCTAAGTGGGTAACACAATATTTTTTCATGGTGATCCCTATTAAATATTATTTTAAATTAATTAATGGAATAAATATTATTTTTATGTCTAAGGAATAATTTTATTAAAGTCATATTGATTTCATAATTCAATAAAATTATTATTCTCTTGACTGTCAAAAAAAATTATTTATTTATTTTGATTATTATTTAATACATATATATTTACTATTTTGTGAATTATATATTTTTTAGTAGTGTAAATAAATTGGGTGTTTAATAAATTTAGGAGTTATAATGGAGAAAGATTGTTTCAAGGTTGAAAAATAATTATTTAGAGGTCCATATATATTATTTATCCATTTTCACTAGTTGGCGAACCCCAACAGAACTAAAAAAATATACCCCCTTTTTCATCTCTTTTTTAGTGTTGTTAAAAGGTGGAACAACAGAAACATTTTTATATGTCATACAGTACTAGTTCAGGGAATCATACTTGTAAGAACCCGGCTATAAGGTACTTTGGAATATTCTTGATGTTATTCCAGGGCATCTCCTTCAGACAGAGTGTGATTCCGAGCCCCGGTGTGGCCGAGAGTAAATTTTTAGTGCATCCACACTGTAAACACAAATGAAATGGGATAACTCCTAAACTTTGTTTTGGATTCTAAATATGAGTGCACAAATGGGCCCAGAATGGGGTGTTTACCCAATGAACGACGTAAAGCATGTCAGCACGGGACGTTTGGACGTCTCGCTCCCAATCGGAGCGTGGAACGGATAAATTACATAATTAATTAATTTTGTTTAATTTCCTAACTCAAGTATCTCATAAAAGTTGGGTCATATATGAAAACTGAGGGAATTGTTGAGGTTGGAATGTGCCGTTTACCCTAGGAGGTGTATAAGTTTGGTGGTCGCGGGCCATAAGTGAAAAATGGACCTTGGGGCATTTTCATAATTTGGTGGCCTCAGGTGCTATGTTTAATAACATTTGAACGGAGGATCTGATTAAATTTACAAGACCGTCGTTGTGCTCCGGAGGTGGTGTTTACCCTAGGGGAATCTTAATCTCGACCCCGCCGGGAGTTCGAGTCCGGGCCGACGGGCGGGTGGTTAAGTGTTTTAAATTTAAACACTTATCCCACCCCACTCCTCTCCCCCTTCTTCCCTGGTGCCAATAGCTCCCAAAGTCTAAGGAGGAAGCTCCTCCTCTCCTCCTCCCATTCGTAAAGGTAGCAGCGTGGTGGCGGACCCTCCGTGAATCGTCGGGCAGTGCCCCAACAGGTAAGAGGTTTCGTTTTGTATTTCCATTCTCGTATTTAACTAAAAATTCAAATTTACATGTCAAATTACTTCCGAATTGTCGATTGAGGCCCATATTTACGTTGTAAATATTCCATGAATCCAAATGCTTATTTTGGTATTGAAATTCGAGTTCCGAGGAGCCCATATTTGACGGGCGATGTTTGGAGTTTTCTGGACGGTTTTATGGGTTCAGCGAGCCAGGGCAGCGGTCTGTCGAGCGGCAGGTGGTGGGGTCTAGTGGTAGGCGGCGGTTTGAGATCCAGTGGAAGGCGGTGCTCTGAATTCGGCGGCACGCATTCAGGATGGCGCCAGGGATCCAGCCCATAGCCTTTGGAGGTGGGCTTGGGGTAGTTGCGGCTCGAGCCCGAGTAGGGTCGGGTCGTGACTAACTGGTATCAGAGGTGGTTTGTTCCTTGGGAAGTTGTTCGGATGTCCCTAAAAAGGAATTGGTTGGGATTTAGGGAAACATTGTTAATGTGTCTCGAGAGAGGCTCTCCGGCCAGGCAGTCCAGTGATGGTGAGGCGGCCGACGTATCCATTCACCAGGACCTTGATAACCTGTTTGTCAACTAGGCATGCTGAGACAATTGTTGTAGGGAAAATTGTTTGTTCATCAAATAGGTTTGAGTATTTTACTATCCTTCTTGAGTCATCTCCCCATGGTTGATAATGATATATACATATATGATCATCTAACCATGGTACTCTTTGATAATATTCAGGATGTCTCTGCAAAGACAGCCAGCCAGGATACCAGATATGGTTCGTGATGAAGACCCATGTCAGCTATGAGGCCACATTCCCAAACCCATCATGCGAGCCCCTTTCTCCAGGTGGGCCGGTATTAGCACCCCCACCTATTGAGCAGCAGACAGCTTCAGTAGAGCAGACTGAGATTGAACACAGGTTGAGCGCGATCCGCGAGTTCCAGCGGCAGAGACCGCTGAGGTTTAGTGGTGAGCCCGACACTTAGGCAGAAAGGGTTTGGCTAGAGACAGTGGTTTGCCTCTTTAGGTTTATGCAGACACCGGTATATCTTATGGTGGATTTGGCCACCAGCCTTTTTCACGGGGCAGCTAGGTGTTGGTGGAGTCTGGTGACTCAATTTCCTGACAAGTCGTCGCTTCCGTGGGGAGACATTCAGTTGTAGTTTCGTGAGGAGTTTTTCCCCTCCTGCATGGTCTCTATTTGGAATAGTGAGCTCCTATAGTTTCAGCAGGGAGGGATGATGGTGTCCGAGTACGAGGATAGTTTTGCAAACCATTCATGCTTTTACCCGGACTTGGTCCATGAAGGCAACTTCTGAGCGCGGAAGTTTGAGCAGGGTCCTTGCCGAGGTATTTGTTTTGTCATAGTACCCTTGTGAATTTCCAAATATGTTGGGGTGATAGAGTAGGCGCTAGGGACAGAGAGAATCTTGTCACGTTCTAGAGTTGTTGGTGGTGGTAGGCACGTTGGAGCTGAGACCTCTGCCTCAGCTAGCGGGTGTCGGCAAGCATAACCTCAACGCAGGTGGATTTCTGATAACCGGACTCAGGGGCATGGTGGTACACCATGGTGGAATCGGTGGGCACCAGTACAGCTCCGAGAGAGTCGGTGTTATGATTTTGATGAGCGAGGTCACTTTTCACTGGATTTCCCAACCTGGAATGCCAAGAGCGTCAGGAAGGTAGCAGGAGCACCACCACAGCAGAGGCAGTGTCGTGATCCGAGTAGTGCCCAGAGAGGTGGTTCTAGCAGAGGAGAGGGAGGATATAGAAGTGGATATCTTCCTTACGAGGTCTTCCCACCACCACTAGGCGGTCCACGTCAGGATCTAGGAGCTGACAGTTGGGACCATGGACAGCCGCGAGCATTGAATGTCTATGATCCTGCAGAGCATGAGGTGATAAGAGGTACGCTCTACAACTCTTCTAATTTTTGCAGTTGAATTATTATAATTTTCTGTGAAGTTCATTTCTCCCTACTCCATGTTGAGGTGTCAACAGGGTGACGTGGGGGCGTCGGTGTAACCCTGTGTTAGTGGTATAAAAGGCGTGAAACCTTTTTCTTCGGTCGATGGTAGTGACTCCTTTTCCTTTTGAGCCTGTAAGAGAGTCATGTTCATGATATATCGACTGTGAAACCTTGCGTTACCAGATATCCTTGTGTGTTTCACCATATGGATATTCTAAAAGAGGGAATCATCGGGCATAGTCCTAGGTCCAAACGGTGATTCCAGTCATGGCGTGCGACGTAGGGGTTCGGTCGGGGAGTTGAGCTACCCCATAGGGCCTTTGGACCATTTGAGACTGTTCCATGGAATGGAGAGGTTCCCTACCTCCTTTCCCTAACCCCAAAGTTTGTAGTATGTGCATGATGCCTCCTGCGTGATTCACCCGAGAGGAAGTGTGTCTGCTCCTATGCACGTAATCGCCAAAGGCAGACCTTGCGTGATCAGTTCAAATCCTTTGGTTTGTGTGCGGTGGCACAGAGATGTGCATGAGTTCTTCGTGGTATGGTAGAGCCAGGTTCGACCTTTTTAACCCATGTTTTTCAATACTTTTTCTTTTTAGGGAAGAAAATCTTCAATGAGGGAAAGTTGTATGAACCCGGTTTTTGGATATAAAGGACATTGGAATATTCTGTATGTTATTCAAGGGTTGCGCCTTCAGACAGCATGCGATTCCAAGCCACAGTGTGGCCGGAATTAAATTTTCAGTGATTTCACACTGGAAATGCCAAATAAATGGGATAACTCGTAAATGGTGTTTTGGATCCTAAATATGAGTGCACATATGGGTCTAGAATGGGGTGTTTATTCTTGGAAGGACATAAAGCATGTCGGCATGGGACGTTTGGACCCTCGCTCGTTATCGGAGCATGGAACAGATTAATTAAAAAATTAATTTATTCGTTTAATGGCTTAATTATAGTATCTCTTAAATGGTGGATCGAATTGGAAACTGAGGCCACCGTTGAGTTTGTAATGTTTTGTTTACCCTAGGAGGACTATAAGTATTGAGGGCACGGGCAGTTAGTGAAAAATGGACCCGGGGACATTTTTGTAATTTCGCAGCCTCGGGCGCTATGTTTAATAACATTAGAACGGAGGCTGGGATTAATATTCTGAGACCTCCGTTGTGCTCTGGAGGTGGTATTTACCCTAGGGGAAGCTTAATCTCAACCCCACCGGGTGTTCGGGATCGGGCCGACGGCGGGTGGTTAAGTGTTTTCTATTTAAACACTTAACCTACCCATCTCCTCTCCCCCTTCATCCCTGGCACAAACAACACCCAATGATGAAGGAGAAAGATCCTTCTCTCCTCCACCCCTCTGGCAAGGAAGAGGCATGGCGGCGGACCCTCCGTGAAGCATCGGGCAACGCCCCAACAGGTAGGAGGTCGTGTTTTGTATTTTCATTCCTGTACTTAACTTCGAATGCCAATTTACATGTCAAATTATTGCCAACTTGTCAATGGAGACTAATATTTTCTTATTAAACGTTATATTAATTCAAACCCTTGTTTCAGAATTGAAATTTGAGTTCCGAGGAGCTCGTATTTGTCCAGAAATTTTTGAGTTTTCCGACCTGTTTTGAGGGTTCTGGCATGCTAGGGAGGCTGTTTGGCGAGCGGCATAGGGCGGCGTCCCGCGGCATGCGGCTATTCGGGATCCAGAGGTAGGTGGTGCTCTGACATTGGCAGCTCGTGTTCGGGATGGCTCCAGGGCACCGGCACGAGGCGGGGTCGCCGTGCGAGGCGGCGGCTCCATGCGGCGAGACCGAACCGCCGGGGCGCGGCGACCGTAGGGCCGCAACGTACGGCCCCCCGCGCAGGGACAAGACCCGCGAGACGTGGGTCTTCACGTGGAAGGAGCGACTGGCCCTCATGGCCGGTCTGTGCGTGGACTGTGATTCCACGGCAGGCCCGCATGGCCATGCCGCAGGCTGGCCCAGGCCATGCGGATCGGCTGGCCCATGCCGGTCCAGCACAAGGGACTTTTCCCCCCTTGACTTCGGACGCCCGTAATTTTCATTACGGCAGTCTGTATTGCATCTCATCTGCGGCGGTGTCTTCCTAGCGTCGAGACAAATATTTTGAGATGGTTTTGGGAATTTTTAATTCCAGAAATGAGGGGCCTTAGTGGCAAGACGCGTACTTTAAGTTAATTGGCGTCTTCCGGGGGTTTTGTTTTGGGCGGCACGGACATACCCGACGTCCGATTTGACGGTATTCATCGGCGTTGGGACCCAAATGCTGGGGCAGAGCTTTCAAGGGTGTTTCGGGTGTTGAAGCCGGAGTTGAGGCGTGGGCACCACGGCCCATCTGTTGAGCTTCGAGCAGCATTTAGTGACTTCTCCTTTAGTCGTCCGTTCAGGGTGTTCGAGCAATCATTTAGGGATATTTTTTTGAGGGCATTGCAATGGCGCAATCCACACGACATAATTTTGCACACTGGTGCGGGCCACTTGAGGGTTGTTTCGGGAGTTGGCAGTGATTTTCCAGCATTACCACCGGGTGTCCGTTTTGGACAAGTGATTAGACAAAATTTTGTACTTTTTCGAGAGGATAGAAATGGTGTGATCTGTTCCTTGAGTTTCGAGACCGGGATGCGCATCCCACAAAGCACCACTCATGTGGGTGCAGTGGAATGAATATTTTTCTCCGGATATATGTTGCACTCAAGTGAGCAGTCCTTTTGACATGTTTTTCTGAGGGGATCCCAATGGTGCGATGCACCCAACTGTTTCTGGGGCCAAGGCTCAGGATCACGGGATGCCGTTCGGGCATAAGGAAGTGTTGTAGACTTTTCCATTAGATATATGTTTGAGGCAAGTAGGTAGCCTATCTCGTGTGATTTTCCATGAGGATTACAATGATTTCATATGTCCAGGCATGTAGAGCCTCTTGCACGGTCTTATTAAATATGGAAATATGAAAGGTGTACTAGTGGTGGTTCTTCCTGCGGTGTTTGTATGGAACCCTTTTCATGTGATCACGTTCACTCCTAGGAGAGTGATGTTGGTGTTTAAAGAAATGTGGTTGGCCGTGCCTCAGCCGTTGAGGTTGCAAGTTGGAGTTTTTACGTTTTCTCCTTCGCGTTGACGTTGAGTGTCATGTGCACAATAGCCTTTGGGCTGGGATAGTGTTATACTCCGGGAGTATATAGGTTTACTTGGAGGTACACGTTGTGGTTCGTACCAGAGAATGTTTGTGCCCTTGTTTGGGGTTGACTGGGGGTAACACGGCGTGTGGGACCCATGTGTGTGTCGTGTTATACATTATGTATTTCTGACCTCTCGTGATGTAGAGGGTACCTATGTTCTCGTTTGTGGACCAGATGGGTTGAGTGTTTCCCTTATTCATGTTCTCGCTTGTTGACCAGCAGTGTTGAGTTTTCCACTGGTTCAGTTCTCATTTGGCCGGTAGAGATGGTTTGTTTCCTCTATTTCATCAACTGTGAGGGGTTTCTGTATTGTTCCCTATCACCGGACTTCGACACTGTTTACGACTATGGGTGTTTGTACAATGTGGTTGGTTTCCCCACTTTTTGGGATGAGTAGACTCGGTTCGCTTCGACAGTGAATCATCATATTGGAGTGTGATCTCCCTGAGAGGCCCGGGGTGTTTCTACCATTCCTTCATGTTCTCTGGTAGAGTTCTTGTGGAATTGGGGTGACAAACACTTTATGCGGCCACCGAACCTATACCTAGGAGGTTTTTTTCAATAGTGATGATATTGTTACCAGCAGGGCTGGGGTTGTTACCAGTAGAGCTCGCCAGATGTACCATCTAGTAGGGATGGCCAGTGGGTTACAATTCAGTAGGGATGGCCAGTACATCAGTGTTCACCGAGCAGTACCATCCAGCCGTGATGGCCATAGAGGTTCTGGGTTTACCTCCAGTGGGGCTGGGTAGTGGTCCCCGATGCCGGGCTTTCCTCCAGTGGGGCTGGGCAGTGGTCCCGGATGCTGGGATTAACTCCAACTGGGCTGGGAAGTGGTCCCTGATGACGATTCTGAGCCACCCTCTAGTGGAGTACTATTTTTACGGACTGATCATTGTGACCCTTCAAGGACTTTAGTTGTTCTCCCTACAGTTGATTACCCTTTTACACGACTCGACACTGTGGCACCCGTCGACTCTTACCGGGTCTCTGTCCAGGGGGAACACGCTGACTTCCAGGGATTACCCTCCAGAGGGGCTGGGAAGAGGGTCGCTTGTTGACTTTGAGGAGACCTCTCGACTGCGGGGTAGTGACGAGGTGTGGCTTGACGTTCCACCAGAACTCTCAAGTACGAGGGGCGCTTTCCCCACCGAGATGCATCCTTGTGACGCGGCCTAAAACCGTGCTGGTGAGTCAGTACCGCCAAAAGCGGATAGTGTGAAGGTTCGATGATTTGAGTGCCTTGACTTGTAGTTTGGGGAAGACGTGCGAGATTCTGGGCATCAATGGTGTTTTCTCCAGGGACTGTTGGCTACATGCTTTCATGGGATGAGCTACGGTATGGATATCCCCTTATGACCTTGTTCAGGATTCTTCATTGAGCATAATGATATGTATATACCATGTTACAGTACCCACTTTCATGGATTGGTTTCTCTTTTTCCATGAGAGGTGAAGACATGCAGGGTATACCACGTGCCTTCTGTGTCTAGCTTCTCATGGTTGGATGAGTCTACTCTCCTGCTATAGGTTGCGAAGACTTAACAGGATGTTCATCTTTTCACCATTTCCAGCTCCTTATGTCAGGATGAGTCTACCTTGTTTCCTCTTTTTGGGATGAGCTAGACTCTTTACTGTACTATTTACTATACTTTCGGTTTTACTCCATTACTTTACAATGTTCAATCTAAATCTCACCCTTAGGTACCTCCTTTGTTTCTCCCTTGAGCCCTCATGGTATCCTAATGAGTATTTTTATACTCACCCCTACATGGTCTTTTCCCGCAATTGGTGTACCCTTGTAGATGACATACAGGTTGGTCCAGACTTCATTAGATCTCAGGAGTTCATGAGCTTGGACAACATGCGATGGTCGGAGTCAGGTTCCAGGTGGGGGACCCTTCCAGCTATTTTCCTTTTGTTTACCTGTTGTTGGGTTGTGGCACTTTTTGGTTGGGCGCGTGTTTTTTACCTTTTCTTTTCAGTTTACCTCAGCAATTTCTTTGTACTCTTTAGAGGTAGATGCACTCTTGTGGTTTATTTATTGTAGTTGGTACTTTGGTTTTATTTTTACTATGCACTATTGCATTGAGTGTGCTGCGTGTGTGGGTACAGGTACTTAGGCAAAAGCCTCCCCGAGTTGTTGTGGCTTCGGCGCTGGTCGCCAGCCCCTGGCCTATGGAGGCGGGATTGGGGTAGTTGCGGCTCGAGCCCAGGTAGGGTCGAGTCGTGACAATACATTGGCTAAATCCAGTTTCCATTTCTCTATCACCCTATCTACTATCTGTAGGTGGCAACGAGTACCGTTGAAAGCAACATTCTAAAAAATTTCGGTTGGATGGAACATGGAGGTTTTACCTAGATAATGGAGAAAAAACATGCAGATGTTGTTGGGAATTTTCTATAGTAGTAACCCAAGAATAGAACACAAAAATAAAAAACTGATTAGATATTTTCACTCTTGGACCATCATTACATTAAATTCATGACCGAAAATGATGGTTGAAAAAGAGGATCCATTGTACATGCTTTCCATAAATTCTTCAATCACTTGTGAATCAATTCCTACTATGAATGCCCATAATAACCCATGGAATAAACCTATACAAATTGCTCCACTACATCCACCATGGGTGGGTTCAAGACTGTGTTGGCCAACATCAGACAATTATTGTATGACGCCTTGTCCTAACAACTAGTGTCTATGCGAATAGACCTGAGCATGTAGGAATCCATGTACAATAGTTGTGGCACCTTCAACAATGAAAACTCCACCAATTTGACACATGTAGTGACTAGGGTAGGGTATGGGATGGTAGAGGATAGTTGGAAATATAGGGTGATAAAGAATTTGTGCGGAGATATGGGAGATGACCAACACAAGATGATGGGTTGCATGTGGACGACTAGTTGGGTCTACCTACATGGCCACACAACATAGCCTATTGTGGTCATCCACATCCCATTGTAGTTTCATGTATATGTCATCAGCGTATCTATCCCCCAAAAGTTCTTTATCAGCCAATATTTTTCATTGTCCTCTATTGTCCCATACCCGACCATCATCACCACATGGGTATGATTACTATATTGGTGTTGGGGATCAAGCCTGATGATAGATGTTAAGAAGTCTCTAAACAATCAAGATTAAACTAAAGGAATATTATCACTAGAATTATTTTTACCACCCTAAGGAATTATACTCTTCACTACAATAAATATAAATTTTTTTATGTAACACTGAAAATCACAATCAGGATACATGGTATTCACCTTTCCAGGAAAATGAATCCCCACACCCATGAGGAATGAAATGTAATGGAAATGATTACATACACATGAATGATTGGGTAATTAATTTATGCTCTGATATTTACTATGCCAGATGCCACATATTAATTATGTGTGGTAGGAATATATCAAGCTAAAATAGTTTCCATACTGAGAAAGATGACATGAAGTCTCAAATTCGGAATATCTTCTCATTGAATGGATGTCTTGTGAGCTGGTAGAGCTCAATGAAGATTCTGGTCATAGATTCTAAAATAGATTCTGAATATATTATATCTTATGTGGTAGTTGAAGAATTAGTTTGGATGAAAAATATCATCTATGATCTTTATTATGTGTCTGTATGTAAGGATATCATCACACTCTATTGTGATAATACATCATTGGTGTCTCCGAATAAAGAGCACAGGTCACATCAGCAGATGAACCACATAATTCGAGGTATAATATCTTGATTTATTTTATTCAGAGTGGTCAAGATTGAATGGTTTGTATTTATATATAAAGAAACATGGTTGATAATTTAACTAAAGCATTGACTGACCACAAAAAGAATTACGATGTGAGGTTTAGTAGACTTAATTTCGTTGTTAGCTATCTCCATTCCGTGTGGGAGTTTTTATTGTTTGTGTCAAGAAACCAACTATTAATAAATTAATTACATGAATATTTTATGTAATAAATAATAAATTAAACATCTTATTACATATTGTTCATTTTTGGAAATACTATATCGTAATAATGTTTTACAATATTTTTCTCAAGGATAAGGTCATAGTAGTTCCCCCCCCCCTATGATGATATCCTTGATGTGATTTGACAATATTCACAATATTGTATTGAGGTTATATAAATTATTATGAAGGTAGAAATTTTATACAGAACATCATGTGAGAGTACTCGTAATCATATTAAACTACTTATCATGATTTCCACTCATGGTAATATCTACGATGAAAGACTATGATGACACACACGTGAGTAGAAATTCTACATGTTTTCATGTAATCAGATATTCCTATCAACAAGCATGTGTAATGGTCCTCATATTGTAATATTCTCATTAATTAATGTCACAAAGCACACACTAGTATTTGAATATGGAAACTTTTATGCCATATATATGTTGGAAGTAGGGTATGTTGGGTGCTTCACATATGACATGTAATTAAAGGATATGTCATGAAAGGAATTGTACCATCCATATTTATAAAAATTTATATCATGGCCCTTTTATGGAAATAGAACTATCACCCAAAATTTTGTATCCGTGGTGAAATGATGATTATACTTCATATTTTCAAAGAATTTTGTATCAATCAAATAAGATGATGACATCACCATGAAACCTGCATGATGCAGTAATGTGACAAAGTGATTATATTACAGAATGTGCATTCTTATGTAGTTTTCATTGATAGGACTTTAATTTCTTTCTCGCAGGTTCCTTGACCTGTTTTTAAACAATAATATTGGACATTTGGAGGTTCCTCCTAATGCCAACAACAATCAATCCTAGAGGTTCGCACAATATTTGTTTTTAGTGGTCTATATTAAATTCCATTTTAATATAAATAAATGAATAATTATTATTCTCAATAATGATGAGTAATTTACTTTTAGTTATATTGATTATATTGGGTAATAAAATATTTATTCATAAGACTAAAAATAAATTATTTTTATTTTATTTATTAAATATTTCATTAATATTTATTTAGTAGTTTATGATTAAAATATTTATTTAATAGAATAAAATATTTTTGTGGGTATTAAATAAATATATGAGGAGTTGAAACACAACATGATTGTGTCTGGTGAAAAAATAATAATTTACACGTCGTAAATATTGTTAATCCATTCGGTGCTTGTTGGTGCACCACAAAATAATAATATTGTTACTATTATTAATGTTCATGGTATTTTAGTATTGTTTTTCATTAAAATAAATTTTTTTAAAAAATCCCAACTCTATAGATAGACGACTCTGTCTTCTGTGTAATTTATTTGAAACCAATTCCATGTTCAATAATATAGAATTATTATGTACAATGATATCTCTCTCGACTCCTCCTCCACTCTCCCTCTTAATAATGAAAACCCCAATATAATTTTATAATAAATACTAATGGATAAGTGATCGTGAATGAAAAATTACAGTCATTCGGTAAACCATGCTAGCACCTTGAGAATGAGTGTCCTTTTTTTCTGACCATTTAAGAACATATGGATCATCGTAATAGGGGTTCTACACTTGGATACTCACAAGTTCAATATTGAAATTTCAGAGGAACGTTTCAAAATTTCATCTATCATAAATGAAGATTAATCCTATATCCATGTAATTATTTCATCTGATAATAAATAAATAAATTATGAAAATCATGGACAAAAACCTCACTCTTGGTTTCAAGTGGTGATTATTAAAATAAATTTTAATATATGACCCAACAATGCATGGTTATGTTGGGCCTGAAATGTACAAGAAGTAGGACCACCCACATCCTTTTGGGGACTTGAAGTACCTTATCTTCCTCAAACAACTTCATGCACAATCAGATTATAAATAACAAAACCTAAAACACATCTTAAATTCTATATGGCATGCTCAATGTACTGAATACCACAATAGAAAAAGGGTATTTTTTTCAAAAATTACAATGATATAATATTTGATGTCCATTGTAGACTGAGTCCCAAAATCTATGTGAATCATGTTATGATCCACCTATATGAGGATGTAATTTATAAACCAAAAAATGCCAACTATATAGCTCAATCATGTTTTACAAGAGTGCCAATTGAAAAAGAAATGTAAAATAATATCTACGGATGCCATCAAATCAAATTCAATACATAAATTCGGACCCAAACCTGTGCTCTTGGTTTGAAAATGGAAAATATATTTTAACAAGGGCCCCAATATTGGATGAAAAAGTCCCTAGATTGAGGTAATCTTCACAAACCCTCATGTCATGAACTATAACTCTTTATATGGGAAAGGGATGTGGAAATTACACCTCCTAATGCGGTTGCATTTCTTGTCAGGAAATCCACAAATAGAAATGTGCCTCTGTTCCATGTCCACTTCCATCATATATTTTTTCCCAATTAGAAAATCCACACTTAAAATAATCCTGAATTTTCAAATTTTAAACATTTCTTGAATCAAATATTTATTGACCTGAATGTGCATAAAATTAACTCATCAGATGATATGCTTGATAGTGCCATCCTTTCCCTGGGAATAGAAAATCTATTCATCCCCGTATATTAATTCCAGGTATTGATAGTCGAAAAACTGTGATTCAATTATGGTCATATTCATCAAATGATCATCAACATTTTTCACTAGTCAAGAATGAGATGGGAAAAAGAAATTTTAATCGAATATACTCTCATGCTATGTTTCTAAGGAAAGACAATTTTGGGGTGTAGTATCGGTCATTCCCTCATGTGAGCAGAATCATAGTTGAGGGTGAAATGAAGTTACAAGAACAACCTGATTAGAATCCAGCACGGATGAAAAACCCTAGGACCCATTAGTGGAACACATGAGCATATGATACAAACCCATCATCTCCCATTCAATTTATTACTAATATTAATTTATATATATTATAATAATTCAATTCAATATTATATAAAATTAGTTCATTATTTAATTTCTTTATTTTTTTTAGAAAAACATTTTTTTATTTTTATTTAAATAGAGGATTTTATTTGGACCATTATCAGTGCAAAAAAATAACTATTAATGGATACCATTATGGGCACTAAAAATTTCCTGGTAAAGGGTACCATTCATTAGTTGTAAATAACAATGATAAAAGGTAAACTATATCAGTGTTTTTTATCACTAATAAATGGAACCTTTATCACTAGTTCTAGAAGAATTAATATTGGCTAGTGCATTTAAATACAATCGTTGTAGTACTGATAAAATTTGTGCTTTTAATTTTTTTCAGATAAAATTTTTATGTCAATTTATTGCATTATATTTTTTTAATTCATTATTTTAAATTTAAATTAATTTTATTAATATTCATTTTTTATATTTTTATTTAGATTATATATATACTATATTTTATGTGTATAATTTATTAATTGATAATTTCATGTTTTTAATCAATAATTTATCTTCCTTGTAAATAAATTTTTATTTATTATATTTATAAAATTATTTATATTCTAATATCAATATTATATTTTCCACATATCTCCTATGATTCAAGATTATTGTAATAAAATAATATTTTTAATGGATTCCAAATTCACCTATATGAAATAAAACATCTTTTTTGTATTTCAGGTGAACAACGTTGAAAACATTAAATAATAAAATCTAGTTATAATGGAAAAACAATTAATAACATGGACTAAACAAGAAGAAAATTAATAATAAATCATCACATTAATAAAAATTCAATAATATAGACGATAAAAAAGAATATTGTTAAAAAACATAATATTTAGTCTTCAAACGTATTAAAAACTTCAAAAACATATGAAATATATATTATATTTAAATTTTAAATGAAAGCAAGGACATGACCACAAAAAATATTTGTTTACTGAATATAAAAATTCTTTCGTAAAAATAATTAAAAGAAAATAACAAGTATTAGTAACAATATATGAATTTATAATAAAAAAATAAATTATTAATAATTAAAAAAAATTAATACTAATTTTACTATTTATATCACTATTAATTTTTATATTAGGATAATTAATATTCACAATCAATAACATTATTATTATTTTCATCAATTTATTATCATGAATTTTTTATAATGTGTTCACTATAATGAATTTATTATAATGATATAATTATCATTAGATTCTTATTATCCGGAAATTTTTATCCTAGCATTATTATTCTTGGTCATGTTACAAAATGGATCTATTTTTTTGCATCTCGGAGGGCATGCAACTATATTTAATTATTAAAAATAATTATATTGTTATTCATAAATATGATGAATAAAAATTACCATTCATAACACAAAAAATATTGACTATTTAATTATAAATATATATAAATATTAATTTAATAATAAATTAATTGTATTTTGAAATTCATAAAAAGACAATAATAATGAATTCAATAATGTGATACGTAATAATAATTTCTTGCATAATTTTTTATGAATAATAATAATAATAATAACAATAATAAATCAAATTGAAATAATTAATAATATTAATTTCATGATAGTTATATAATGAATTTGTAAACAAGAATTTATTAGTCTCAGTCTATTCTTTATTTTGAAGATGCATGTATTTTCAATATATCTATGTGAAAATATAAATGTTGGGTGTGGGTTATACTTATTTAAGGAGGGTGTGAACAACTGGTCACTCCTCAAAATCCACTTAAGATTACAAGTCATGATACTCTAGATCACCCAAACACCATTACTTTTCGGGCACTCGACCGAGTACTGTCTAGCCTGACCATCCTGAAAGACATGTTCGGCAACAGCAGATTTCCCGATCATGTCTCCAGTCTAGTGAAGCATGAGATATAGTTTGTTGCGCACTATCATAGAGTCCAATATAATTATGATAAAGAAGCACAATTACTATTTTTTCAAAATCCACATGGATTTCATCTAGGATTTCAACCGCATTGGTGGATGTTCCAACTGCATGGTATCCAACCACTTCACTAACCTCATACGACCAGAACATATGGTATTTTTAGTACTAAGAAAAATATTTATAATCTCTAAAAAACACTTATAATCAAAGCTCAATTAAAATTTGGTTCTCTAATATGATTGCTAAAAAATTGACAATAATGAACCATTGTGTCTACAAATTTTATGTGCTGAAAATAGGAGAGAAAAGTTGACAAAAAATTCTAGAAACTCAAATTTATCATACATAAAATAAGATTCATTAATTCATTATACATAGTAAGATATCATGAGGACATCGCGAGTATTGATTTCGAACCATCTCGATCAATTCAGGTGACCATGTCTATAAATTGTGATCGAGAGCTTCTAAGGAGGTCATGTGATGTGATTGGGGACTCCAAGGGGTTATATACTTTGTGAGTCTTCTACAGACCAGGTGGTTCATGACCTTTTTGATATGGCTCACAGACACTTGGATGGGTCATGTGATGTGCATGATGCCAATGAGGAATTTTCATGGCATTAGTTTTGTCAAGGATTTATAATTATCATTTGAAAAGTGCCACATAATTATTTTTCAAATGAATTATGGATCCCATCAAGGTTACTTGGCTGTAGATAAAAAAAGCCATGATTACTAAGAATCACAATAATGATCCCTAATCTCTTGTGCGTACTGATATCAAGATTTTATGGATGTTCCATTAACCTAGAATCAAACATTATCACCTATCTGGATAACTTATTATATGTGTTTGGTCATCTGAATGATCTATCGATTCCCACCCCATACCTTAGTACATCATCTCGTTTGGTGATCAACTACCCTGACTACTATCATGTGATTATTTTTCAGGATGGTCCATTGGCAACAACCAATCTTCAGAGATTGTCCTATGTTCTAGCCAGCACCCCCCTAATCTAGGATGATCATGATCATTACCAACAACCTATCGCTTAGATCTATTTAAGCATATTTTTCTCTTCCATGAATGCTCTTGGTGGTAGGTGGTACTCAAAGTTGGACCTTCACCCCCGTGGAAAAATATTTGATGAGTGTGAATGGAAATACTATGTATGAAAAAAAACTACACTTTGATAATGTTATGTGCATCAATATTATTTATGAACCCATGTGGATATCTCAATTCATCATCAATCTCTAGACTAACCTCCATCGAGATAAGATCTATCGTTGGTGTAATGGGATCAACAAATTCCACCATCTTTATGGTGGGTGGGTGTCAGCCTATGATATATCTATCAACTGGTTGGCATCACTCTACATGGAGAGATTTTTTACGATTTTCTCCCATATAATTTTTTTAGGATGATCTTATGCAGAGTCTGGTTTTAGTGTATGATATACTTTTTATTATGTGTGATAAACTAGGGAAATATCTAGAAATGTGCTCGCTTATTTAATTCAAAAACTAGATCAAAATATCCCTACGTTGCAGTAGGGTAAAAACATGCATATTTCCCATTTTTCGGTGTACCTACAAGAAAAGTAAAGATGATTTTGGATCATGTTGGGGCATTCTGGATGTTGGGGATCATTATTCACGGGAAATCAAGAGTTCTTAAAAGTTTTTTCAGATCTTAAGATAATGGTTTTTCTTTCAATGTTTCTAAACACGTAGCTCATCCTAGATTGGGATTCACACTATGGAATCCACATTAGTACTGAAATAAAGGTGGAATTCCTTACAAAGTGTTGAATTCTCAAATTTTATGTAACAATACATGCCCACCTTTACCAGATGATGTGCCATATCTAGCAATACAACACTCTATACCAAATTGGTGGCCACTTCTATTTCATCTTGGTTTGATTTGGGATCATGTTTTTTTCTATGAGTAATAAAATAATTCTTGAATTATATATCTTGGATCCTGAAAAATAATTTTGTATGTCCCCATAGTATGTCCTATATTTTGAAACTCATTATAAGTCAAAGGTGTGTTATGTTGGTGTGACAGTTTTGACTTCTTTATCCCACATATACCTATTAGTTATTCCATTAATGATGGATGAAACTATCACAATGAGAGATCGTAAATTTTTTCCCTTCAGGATGGGGTCCATGAAGCCATGGTATATGATCTTATTATATATGAACTGTACTCACCACATTGTTTCTCTTGAAAAATAGGTTTGAAAAAAAGTTTCTCCCATTTCGTTCTATAGTTTTCCTAGGGTATTTCATCCTAGAATAATCATATAGTTTTTTAAATGGAATCTCATGGTGATACAGTGGATGTGATTATATTGATGCTTGATGATACCCATTATTTGCACACCAAGTATTATTCTTAGGCTAGGATGATGGATTAACCCAATTGTGTATTGGTACAGTCATCCCTTCAAGTGTACAATCCTCTTGCATTGTCAAATCTTCTATATATAGAATCAATGTATCTGATTGCATATTTGGGAGAGGAATCCCTAATGTGACATTTTATCAGATGATAGACATTCAGAAAACAGATCAGATTATGTTGCGGAAATTAGTTATCCCTTGTAGTATACGAATAATTTTCCTACAAAATATTGCGAATAAGGGGCCTCTTTCCCTATTTAATCATTAAATTTAGTGGTTAGTAAACCATCTATCATAACTAATTCATAAAATTATAAGCCTTGATCATCTCATAGGTAGGTTGGTGATCATGTCAATAACTTGATTACCAAAACCCCTATGGAGACATTCTATTATCAAGGGGAGAAGCTCTGCCAACCATTCCATGATCTGAGGGAAGATGGTTTTGATTTGTATTATCTATTCAAAATTAAAAAGTAGTTCATTATATCCAAGACGGATTTTTCCATGATTTTATGAATGAGGCCCCAATCTACCCACAATTGAATGAGATGATGGAGGCACCAGAGTGTGTTCATCATCCATCATTTATTGAAAATCCCATATGGATGCTTAGATTCTGAAGATTTGGATGCATGAAAAGATTATTTCTCAATTGAATTCTAAACATTTAACATCATTGGTTTACTTGGACACTAGTTGAAGGAAGGTTAAATAGAAAGTGACTCTAGTAGAATTTCACAATCTTACTGAATAGGTGGGGTAAATTGGAAGGGAGACACCTCAATTCTCAATTTTTTCATCCATCTAAACCCATGCCAATGTTATTGGTTATATTGATCAACTTTTTATGTTATTCAGTTTTCCTTAATTTAAAACCATAATTTTTCAGTATATCCATTTCTTTGTTGAGGTTTTTTGAAGATACTCTAAAATGTAGAGATTCCTCCATCCATTGTATAATATGATGTAATGAGTTTATCTTTCATTCAAATAATATTATTTATGTGATACATAACAATTATGTTTCATTAGGAATTTTTGTGATGGACCATCACTTACATTACGTTATATCCGAGGAGAGAAAATAGAATGTGAAAGAGCCATATATAGGCCCTAAAAATAACTTTCACAAGATTTAGTTTGGGGTCTTTGGATTAAACCAGATATTTAAATAACTTAGGTTCATACAGACTAAACAATTTTTTGGTGAATTGTATTTTAATATAGTCATTATATTGTGTAGTTTATGTTCTTCTAGCGTAGACCTTCTATTTCATTATTTTAGTGTCTTTTAGCTCATTTTTTATGTTACATAAGTTTAGTTACATTAAACTCATAAATTATATTTCTTTAGTTTAGGGAATTCTTTCTCAGGCCTTCTCTTTCTTCACTAAAGGTTTTTTATCTCATACCATATATTGCTTTATATTAGGTTCTTTTAGTTCATACCATTTGTGGATTTAGTTTATGGTCTTTTAGTTCATCCCTTCTGCTAGTTTAGTCTAGGTTCTTTTAGGTTATACATTCTATTGCTTTATATTAGGGTTGTTTACATAATATATACTCTTGCCTCAATTTTGGGTCTTTCAGATCATTTCATTGAATAATTTGGGTCTACCATGTTAAAAATTAATCAAAACAATATGGCTTACTTAGTTATACCATGCCACTTATAGGGATAATGAGGATCAGAGTTCCAATTATATAACTGGTGACTCTTTTGGTTGGCGGTTTATGTCCCTTGTGAGTTGGTAGCATTACCGGGAAAAGATACTCCCTACTCTTCTCAAATGGGTACAAAAGATTCATGGGGGTAATATGGTTGTGGTGGGTGTACTGGTAAATCTAGGCCATCCTTGATATTTGGGGTGTGGGTAATGAAAATTACATTGCAAAATCTTCATTTGAATGATACAGAATGAAGAATGCTTATTGGGTATGTCCCAGGACCCAATATGGATGTCAGGTTCATCCAAGGTGTTTTTGAGGATCAGATGGATTATGAGGATTTTTATACAAGTCCAAGATGTATCCATTTTTTGGCACTAATCCCTTGCCTAAATAGAATGTCTTAGGGAAGATATTTGTCTTCCTTTCTAGGGGTTATAAAAATATTTTTGAAGGCACAAACATCATGATGATGGTGTTGGGTATGAATGGATGGCTATCCAGAATGGTTCCAGCACCATAGGGTAACATAGATCATAATTTGAATTATCAATCCCTATTACATGTGGTTTTGAATCATGCGGTTTAGGCATCAAAAGATTCTATAACTAAGTCTTTTATTTCTGCTTTGATAATGAGAACGAATTATTTTGATGAAATTTCAAGGGTATAATATACGCTTGGAAAGTCAAATATAGAGACTCTAAATCATATTCCAAATCTCTCTGGCCATGAGAAAGGTATCGTGAAGTTTCCTTGGGGGAACCTATAACAAAATAGGTTGGTAGGTTACACCATGATGATTTGAGGCTCGCAATAATCATAAATCCCTTTACATCGAGCTAGGATGTCGCTGATTGGTGGGTCTTATCCCTCACATCAGTAGCTCAACCAAGCAGAGAGATCTATTTTCCACTTCATGGGTAATGATATATATGTGTTGACATGAGATTCTCCTGATCATGAAGTGAGATATTTGGAAAATTTAAGATCCATGATGGGTTCGACCACCATAATATTTGTTCCACCACCTATTGAACATATTCATATGGCGAAGAGATGGGAGAAATCATTCCTAAAAAATTTTCTTAGATGAGGTGGTCAAGAGAGAATAGATTGGAATTTAATACGGCTACAAAGTAAACACTATGAAATTTATATGATATTTACTTGTTCTCCATTTTTTCTAATGCTCTGTAGATGAAGAGTTTATCAGGTCATTTACTTGTAAACCCTATAATGTAGTTTTGAGTATGGTCATAGAGATTTGACCAATGTTTTATCAGTTTATGATCATGTCAATTGGTCTTGGTATGGGGGTTTTTCACAAGAGGTTCACTTATTTTATCCAGGTTCAATATTACTCCAACATCCCATTGAAAGACCAATGGATAAATCATAAATAATTAATCAATTATCTTAGGTCATGAGTGATGATATGATACAATTATTAATTTGATGACCTATAACACAATGTGGTGTTGGGTTCCACCTTAGTGATGTAAGGATCACACGAATCATAAATAAATTTTTCCAAGGCCATGATGTCTCTGGATGGTGGGTATGAGCCCCCGTATCAGTAGCCTAACCAATAAGAGATATATATATTCCACCTCATGTGAGATGAATGGTTTGAGATTACCTGAGATGCTTCATATCGGAAGTGTGGGACACAGATTGGAGGACTTAATAAGATGATGGAAGGCATTTTTTCTTTGGATCTCTAGGGTGAGGGTCTCGGGGTCCTCAGATAATGTGGGATGATGGAATTGGTCTACATAGTTTATTATCATGTAGTGGGGAAATTCATCTTTATAGAGTTTAACATCATGTTTTAATAAATTGGGAACTGGAATGAAATGTGGTAATGTGGTAACTGGGTTTCTAAGTGAGAACATGGGTGTCACTTCGTGACTTGTGGTAGTGGGAATGAAGTGACATGTATTTCTTGTAGGACCATGTAGTTTAAAATCATGTGGCAAGGAAATACTTCCATGTTGTATAATGTCATGTAGCAAGAAATATGTGGCGAAGATTTATATTGTGTTGTAGGGAAATATGTGGATTGATTCGGGTCATGTGATTTAGACCATAAGATGAAGTCCCTAATGGATATGCACAATGTGGTTCTACAAAGAAACCTAGCATTAATGATGAACAAATAAGATTCAGTGACAACAAGAATATTTCTGAGATAACTCATGGATATGGGGACAAAAGATGTTATAACCATTTCATGAGACATAGACAAAATGTTTAAGTGTTACTATTAATCTCATGAGGATGAGAATCAAGTTACATTTAGTTTTGAGAGTTAAATATAGTTTAATTTCATGTGGAATGGATGTGATGTATACCCAAACATCAAGAGTAGTGTGTGTTTCGTTGTAGTGATGAAACAAAATTAGGGATATAATGATGGAGTTTGGTATGATACAATGGATGTCCAATATATTTGATCATTTAATCCCTATGTATATTTTTGGGAATGATAATAAAACCATATGTAGTTCTAGAAGGATAGTTCAGTTTAAATTCATGCAGTAAAGACTATTTTCTATGCAGCATAATGACATGAAGATGAACATTGGTCATGAAATTTAATGTCTTTTGGTATGGATATTAGATCACACATTGTGAAAGGAAGATAATCCTATTGTTTGGCCATGAATTATGTCTACATGAATCACTATGTATCTTCTTATGACAATAATCATTCCACACATAGTTCTCATAATTCTGTGTATTATAACATCATGAATTGATGATTAGAATATTAAATGCATTTGAAAATCATAGTATGAGGAAGATGGTGAACCGATGTGATGATAATGAAATAGATAAGGTCAATGAAACATCAGGCTTTAACTAAAGACAGTTTCCCACATATCCCAATGGGATAGGAATCAAAGACCATTTAGTTATAGAAAAAGGGGACAATATATGTGTGATTGTAACATACATATATGTGGGAATAATCTCATGTTGATAGTTTCATCTAGCCCTAGTATTATAGATACCAGAATCACTACATATCCTATACATATTGAAATCAAGCCAGATATAGTTCATACAATTCTATGTAGTTTAACATCATGTGGTAAGGACGTGGGTGGTATGATGAGGTCCCAAAGGGGATGTACATGGTGTGATAAAGCAAAAACTAATGTCAATGGGGTCCAAGGTGAACCACACCCTCCCATGTATACCTAGAGGAGTTTCAATCTATGTGTCAGTTACGATGGTATGATTTTTGGTACCTTGGGATAGACATGAAGTCTAAACGATTGGGCTTTCATCTATATCCCATTGCAATTGGAATAAATCCACATGATTAATATAAGGACTATGTCATTTAACATCATGTGGACTGGAAGATTTTCCTTGTAGTTTAACAACATGTGTATGGATGAGTTTCCATGTTGTTTGATGTCATGAAGTAAAGATGAGTTTCAATGTAGTTTAACATCATGAAAACCCTACCTTTTTATGGACACATAGCTTGAACCCATTCTAGGTATAAATGGCGTGGCGCGGTTCCCTTTGGTACCCATTCACATAAAGGTTTGTTTTATCACACCATGTACATCCCCGTTTGTACCTCATCCTAGAACCCACTTTCTTACCGCACAATGTTAAAATGCACAGAATTATATAATCTATGAGTGAATTGATCCATATCAGCATAGGATTGGTAGTGATGCATGTATCTATAATCATAGGCCTAGATGTAACTATAAACATGAGATAACTCCCAAATATATATATGGTACTATCCTACGTATAGTGTTTCCTTTTTCATAACTACAAGTTCTTTGATTCTAAACCAGTTGGGATACGTTGGAAAACACATATGGTTGAATCTTGATGTTTCATGGACCTTATCTATTTCATCATCTTCATGTTGGTTCACCACAATATACACCAAATTTATTTAAACTACATTTAATTTTCTTATCCTTAATTAATGATTTTAAACTACACGAAATTAATTGAACTATGTATGGAATGATTAATGTCATAACAGGACACATAGTGATTCATGTAGCCATAATTCTTGGCCAAACAATAAGATTATCTTCTTTTCAAAAAGTGTGATCCAATTTACTTAACAAAATAAATGAAACATCATCGCCAATGTTCGTAACACATGAAATTATATTGCATGGAAATTATTCATTACCACATGAAGGTAAACTGAACGGTCCATCTAGAATAATGTATGGTTTTATTATCATTCCCAAAAACGATACATTGGGATGACTTGATCTTATATATTGTACAACCATTGCATCATACAAAACTCCTTTTTTATAACCCCTCTATTGTCTTTTCACAATAAGGAATCCCACAAGGCTCCTTATTTATCACACTAAATGTAGCTCACGTGGGCTTATGAATTGCGGCAGGAGATTACTTTAATAACCTTGAAATAGGGGTATACATCACATCCTTTCCACATGACATTAAACTGCATGTAAATCTCAAAAATAAATGTGGCATGATTCTCATCCCCTTGAGATACATAGTAACACAAAAACATTTTTACCCCCAGCAAAATTATGGTTATAACATCATTTGGCCCCATAGCCTTGAGTTATCATCGAGAGATGCCTTTTTCACTTAATAGTCTTTGGAATTCATTATTATTGGGTTGCTTTATAGAACCAAATTTCTCATCTCTAATAAGGATTTTATCTTATGGTCTAAATACCATGACCCAAAACAATCCACATTTTTCCCTATTACAGAATATTAAAATACACCACATATTTCTTTCTACCTAACACTAAATTGCAAGGAAGTATTTCCATTCGAGATGATGTTGAACTACATGGTCCTTCAATAACTATATGTGGCTTCATTGTCACACTATTGAGTCGTAGAGTGACACACATGTTCTCACCCATATTCCCAGCAACAACATTACCACATTTCATGTTAGTTCTTATTTCCTTCAAACATGATGTTAAAATGCATAGAGATTAATGTATCCACTACATGACAATAAACATTGAAGACCAAATCCATCATCTAACCTTATCAATGGACCCTGAGAGCTTCACCCTATCCAAACAGAGAAAAAAGTTCTTCCATAATATTATTAAGCACCTCAATAAATGTCCCACACTTTTGTTATGAAGCATCTCTTGTCATCTGAAACCATTTACCACCCTTGAAGTGAAAAATGTATCTTTGTACTTGGTCCTGCTACAAATATTGTGGCTGAGAACCACCAACCAGAGACTTCTTGGAATGGTGAAAATGTTTTTATGATTCTTGTTAATCTTCCATCACTATGGTGTAACACAACTACACATTGTTTTATAGGTCATACAAATATTTTTTGTCCCATATAATTGCTCATGAACAATGAACATTGATCTGTGATTTTTGATATCTCCATTTCCCATTAAAAGTCATGTATGAGTACCCTTGAATTAGGATAACCTAATGAACCTCTTGGGTAACAACCCCATTCCATGACCAAGTGAAATGATCTTAAACTGATCACACATTTGTTTTATCAGTATGACCTTAAAATAATACACATTATATTCTAAATTGAAATACCTAAAACTGCTAATGGAAGAGACAAAAAACATATCATGCTGAAAACTATCAATGGGAGAGTTGTGAAAAATCCTTCTAATAACCTAATAAACTCTTCATCTTCAGGGCGTAAAATATAATGGGGTACATATAAATAACAAATAAAGCACGTAGGGCTTACTCTGTAGCTGTATAAAATTCTTATATATTATCTTTGGCCCCCCTGAAATATAAAACATTTTGAGGAATGGTTTGTAACATCTCTTCACCATATGAATAAGTTTGAGAGATGGTGGATCAAATAATTTGGTTCTTGAAACCTTCTTGGATTATAAATTTTACAAATATCACACTTCATGATCTGGTGAATCTCATGTCATCACGAATATTACATTACACATTAAGTGTAATATAGATCTCTCTTATTGGTTGTGCTACTAATGTGAGTGATCAGACCCACCAATCAGTGACATTCTAGCCCGATGTAATGGGATTTATGATTCATGGGATGTTGACATCATCATGGGGGAACCTAACACCGCATTATGTGATAGGTTCCCCCATGGTGAATTTCATATACCTTCTCTCGTGGCCTGAGAGATTTGGAATATGATTTAAAGTCTCCATATTTGACTATCAAAGCGGATCTGATATCCTAAAAATTTCCTCACAATATTTTGTTCCGATTCACAAAGCCGGAATGTGATCCTTCAATCAAGAAAATTTTGATGGCTCAGACTCATGATTCGAAACCACGTGGAATAGGACTCGAGCATTCCAATTAAGATCCATGTTTCCATATGGTGTTGGAACCCTTCATTTATAGCCATCCATTCATACCAAACACCATCATCATGATGTTTGAGCCTTAAAAAAATATTTCATATCCCCTATAAAGGAAAACAAATCTATATCCTTGGACATTCTATTTATGTAAGGGATCAGACCCCCCCAATGGAATCATATTTTCCTATTGGAAAGTTCCTTATAATCCTCGTGATCCTCAATGACATCGTGGAGGAACCTGACCCCCCCATTGTGCAATGAGATATTCCCAATAAGCCAACCCCATCATGTATCATTCTGATGAAGCTTATGCATTTTAATTTTCATTACACACACCCAAACTATCAATGTTGGCCTAGAATAACTAGAATCCCCCACAACCATATTATCCCAATGAATATTTGGTATCCCGTGGTGAACAGGGGGGATATCTTTTCATGGCCATGCTACAATCTCACAAGGGACATAACCCGCCAACCAAAAGAGTCACCCCTTACAAAAATGAAACTCTGTTAATCGTGATCTGTATAAGTATCATGGTATAACTAGGCATACCATAGTGTTTTCAGTATTTTTTGTCATGTTATACCCATATAATACAAAGGTATGTGCTAAAAGGAAAAAAATTGAAGCAAGAGAAGGTTCGATCTAAATGACTCTAAACTAATGCAACAGAATGTATGAGCTAATAGAAACTAGAGTAATGAAATAGAAGGTCTGGGCTAAAAGACCCTAAACTAAATCAATAATAGATCTTAACAAAAATACCCTAAAATAAATAAATAGAATATCATAGATAAAAAACATATACCAAAAATCAAGAAGGACGAAGATAAAAGACCCTAATCCTAAGCATTGGAATGAATGAGCATAAAGTCCCTTAAAATAGATAATAGAATGCCTAAGCTAAATGACACTAAACTAATGAAATATAATGTATGAGCTAAAATTTTGTAAACAAAAGTAATAGATGGTCTAAGCTAAAATACCATACACTAAAGAAAAAAAAGTTTGAACAATGTGAACCTATATATGGCCCTTTCACGTTTGAGTTTCTCTCCGCTGATATGTAATGAACCCATACTTCAATACATATATCCATACCCAATGATTACCCAAAACAGCAAACATTCATGCTCATATATGATAATGTATGTGATGATCCCTCACAACAATTCCTAATAATACATAATTTTAATGTATCACATTTATAATATGATTGGATTGTATGATAAACTCATTAATACATATTATTTAATGGTGGTAGGAATCTCTAAATTTTGAAGTCTCTCCAAAAAAACATCAACAAAAAAATAGGTGTAGTGAAATATTATGTTTTTTGATTAAGGAAAGCAAAATTACATGAAAAAAAATGTCCAATAGAACCAATAAGATTGTAATTGGTTTAGACAGATGAACCAATTGAGAATTGATGTCTCTCCCTTCCATTTTCCTCCACCTATTCCATAGTATGAAGAAATTCAACAATATTTGTTTGACCTTTAAACCTCTTTCGACCAGTGGAAATGGAAACTAATGATGTACAATGATTAGACTTTAATTTAGAAGTCATCTTTTCATTCCTCTATATCTTCACATTCTAAGAATCCATATGGGATTTCAAATAAAATGATAGCTGACGACCTTTATCTAGTTCCACCATCATCTCATTCCATTGTAAATAGAGGGAGGCATCATTTGTAATATCATACATGGTCCTCTCTTATATAGAAAAGTCTCTATAGGATATAATGAATTGATTTATAATTTTGTCTACAGACTACTGATAGAAACAATATTCCCCTTGATCATGGAATGGTGGCAATGCTTCTCCCCCTGATGACAGAATGACTCCATAGGGATCTTAGTAATCATGTCATGGATAAGATCACAGACCAACCTATGACATGAGTTAGCCTCAGAATATGATGGATTAGTTATGATATAAGGTTGCCTAACTAGTAGAATAAATTAAAAAAAATACAGAAGAGGCACCATATTACCAATATATTGTGGGAAAATCATTCATAGCCTACACAAGATGACAAATTTCCCCAATAGAATCGGGTCTGTTGTCTAAACATATATCATATGAGTGAGGTCAAATTTCAGATGCCACTCCCAAATATTCCATCTGATACATTGATGCCACATATAGAACAGTTGACAATGCTAGATGCATGTACACATGAAGGGCCTACTGTACCAATAAACTATTGGGTTAAACCATTATCAAAGCCTAATAATAATCCTTGGTGAGGCATGAAGTGGTATCAGCGTGAATCAATATAATCTCATCCAATGTGTCCTCAAGAGTTTTCATTTAACAAAACTATCAGATTATGCCATGATACCATTCCCCACAGAAACAAGACAATGGAATGGGATAAACACTTTTTACGAAACCAATTTGTCAAGAGAACCGATGTGGTGAGTACATTTCATAGATAAAAAGCTCATATATCAAGGTTTCAAGGACACCATCAAAATGGGAAACTATATAAGATCTCCAAATGACAAAGTTACATCCTTCATCAATGACATAACTAACTGGTATATGTTGTATAAGGAAGTCTAAATTATCACACCATCATAACACACCATTGACTTATAAAGAGATTCAAGCTATATGACAATATATAGAGTCATACAACAATATATTTTAGGATACATGGAATTCAAATCAAGAATTAATGTATTAATAATAGAAACAAACATGATCCCCATTCAAACCAATAAGGAATTGAAGTGGCCACCAATTTGCTATGTACTGTTTCCTTTCTAGATATGGCCCATCATCTGGTATAGGTGAGTATGTATTGTTACATAAATTTTTAGACGTCACCCCTATATGAGGCATGCCACCATTATTAGGGTGCTAATGTGGATTTCATAGTGTGCATCCCATGGTGCGTAGAGCTACATGTTTAGACACATATAATGAAAAACCACCACCCTAAGGTCTATATAAACCTCTAAGAACACTTGATTTTCCCATGAATGATGGTCCCCATCATCCAGAATACCCTATCATGTTCCAAAATCATCACAATGTTTCTGAAAGAGAGACCAATAGGGGATAATTATGCATTATTTTACACCACTTCTACGTAATAAAATATTGATCTAGATTCTGAAGGAAACGTGAAATCACATTGTCACCTCATTCCCTAGTTTCTTCTACATAATGAAAAGAATGTCTTATAATAAGACTAGATTTTGTCTATGAACATCCCAATTTTTTTTTGGAGATACTCAAAAAAAATCACTCCATGATGAGTGATTACCAATATTTTATTGATATATCATAGGATGATACCCACCCCACCATGGGAAGGGTGGAATGTGTTGGTCCAAAGACAACATTGAGAGATCAAATACTGTATGTTAGTTTGATAGGTGATAATGTAAGATTTTATGGAAATGGAACATCCATAAAATCTTGATATCAGTACGCACATGAGTTTAGGGACCATCATTTTCATTCCTATTAATCATGGCATTTTGGTTATCTAGAGACGAGGAACCTTGATGGGATCAATAACTCATTTGAAAAATAATTATGTGGCACATGTCAAATGAAAAATATAATTTCTTGAAAAAACTAAAGGCATGAAAATTCCCCATTAGAATCATGCCCATCACATGAATCATACATGTGTCCACGAGCCACATCAAGGAGTTCCCGAACAACCTGGTCTCCAGAAAACTCGCGAATCACTTAACCCTTATGTTCCCTAATCACATCACATGACCTATGTGAATGCTCTCAATCACATGGAACATACATGGTCAAAATAATTGATCGAGAGGGTGAGGAAACAAAAATCATAAAGTCCTCATGATATCTTCCTATGTAATTGAATTAATGATGCTTAGTTTTTGTTCAATACACTTGAGTTTCTGAGCAGAAATCTATATTTCTCAATAGTAGGGATTGTTATTAGGACCCACATCATAACCTCGTGGGATGGGCATATGATTTGTACTCATGACAAGAACTTAAGTCAAGGCAAGAACATGAGAGCTATACAGATAGTGGCTACCTATGGATGTCAAACACAACGCTTCATCACATGACTACAAAATAGTGTTTTATAGTGATTAAAAACCATTATCTACACATAAAAAACACATATAATTGAGGCTCTATTAAAAGGGGGTCCCTTTTATGAATGCTAAAAAGTATTGATAGAGGCCCCTTTTTACATATATTTCTTCAACGCATTGTCTGAAGACTATTTAAAAAACATCATCAAATCGAAAGGACCCACTTTTCACAGCACCTGACCCCCCTCCACCCCCCCTCATTCAACTGATCTCGAAATCCTCGTACGTGCATGCACATGCCATCCCATTGACATTTCTAGGCGCACCCCCACACATATATCGTGCTATCCAACCTGCAGCCTCCTTAACACACCTGCATCCACATTGACTCAAACAAGAAACAATTCCCTTATGTGACAACGCATCAATCAGTCACCTATAATGTTTTTTTCTTCATTTAATGATAATATCTATATATTTATATATATTTAGTAATATTTATTTTAATATCATTATATATTTATAATAATGTATATATAGTTATATTAATATACATATTTATTCATATATTATTAAATATTTCATTCTATTTATATATATAGTTATATTTTTTATCATTAAATTTAATATTATATTATGTATATTTAAAAGAGTTGTTCTAAATAAATTTATAAAATATGTTATTTTTTGTTTGTTTATTAAAAAATTAACAAATAAATAAATACATAAATACAACATAAATACAAAAAAAAATATTATGTGTGTATCAAAGTATAATAATATATATTCATATATATTGATATATATTTAAATATATTATATATTAATATGTATATTTATATGTCCGAATATTAAGATAATATATATTAGTTTGTTAATACCCACACAGACACACTAATACGGAGAAACACATAATCATTATATATGTTTATGAGTATTCATAAATTTATATTTTATAAAATGTGTACTAGTTTCTATATATATTGGGCTCATATATTTTGAAACATTATATATATATATATGATTACTTATATGTTTAAAAAATTATAATTTAATGTTTGAATAAATAAAGAATATGTATATATTTCTATATGTTAGATTATAAATAATATTATGTTGTGAAAACATAAAATTTAAAATCCATATTATCAGTATGAATGTATGACCATAGAATAAATTCAATATCCACTGAAAATGAAAAAATACCACCTTATAAAACACTGAAAATACATTGAATGTTAGAAAATTGGGATACCCCGCAAAATATTTTGTTTTGGAAGAATTTTGGAAATTTTTTGGCCTAATTTTATCTATGTTTTTCTTGTGAAACCAAGTGCATAGATCTTGTATCGGGCTTTTATTTTATGTGTTATAGAGCTAAAATGGACTCACGAATCTATGGATAAGGTGGTTTCATGTTTGAGTCAATTATTTATCATATATTAGATATTTCATTAAACATTTTTATTGTTTTTATTAAAATTATTATTTAATGATTATTAATCTATAATAATTAGTGAATTATTAATCAATAATTTTTTAAAAAAATTGTGTAGTTCATTTTCACTACATATTTAATATATTAAGATTAAATGACTATTTATAATAATCCAAAACTTATTTAAAATATATAATTTATATTTATATCAAAATAAATATGATTTTTATATTAATACAGTATTTTTTATATTTTTTTGAAATATACCTTTTATATGCACTACTATAAAAGATTTTATAAAGACCCCTATTTATAATGGATACATAAAAAAGAACTAAAAAGGGGGTCCCCTTTACAGCGCTAAAAAAGCGCCGATAATGTGGGTATCTTTAGGAGCACTAAAAAAAGTTGTTCATAATTGTGTAATGTTAAGAGTGTTTTTTTAAACAGTTTAAAGTACTCATTATCATTGATTTTTTAGTGATGATAAACGTTCCACGTTTATCATGATTTTTTATCGCACTTAGTGGGTGGAGCTACAAAAACCCATTTCTGTGTCACAAATGATTAGTTCGGAGAATCCTTCATAAAAAACATACAGTCGTAATCTCTCCATAACCCTTACAACTATGTAGAGGTTGTTTGTAGTACCATCAGTGTCAGAATTACAGAAAATTTCTAATAGAGGGAATGTGGCATTGCCCACCCCATAAAGTAACAATACACATTCTGATATTTCATATAATTTTCTTTATTGGCTACCCTTGAAGGGATCTCCAATATAAAAAAATGTAATATAGGGTCACTATTTGTGTATTAGATCATCTATTTCACATCGTAAAATGACTTTTGGAAAGGTCGAAACATGGTATGATCATTCCACCACGTCTTCCTACTCAGGGGAATCACCGGGGAGGATGATTACCCCTACCAGGCCATATGCAGCACCTGTAACTGGCAGAATGGGTCCTCTATGACTACCATTAGTGGTTTCCAGTCCATGAAGACAAAAAACACTACATCCATAAAGGATGTTTTATCCCGGTAGCATGTTTCTATGGTGATATATGTGAGTGTGTAGAAATTTAGGTACTACAATGGTGGTACCTTAAACAGACACTACTCTCCCAATCATACCCACACAGTGACGATGGTTGGGTTCATTATGATGATAAATATTGGTTAATAAATTACTATAATGAAGAGTGATATGTGGTTGGTTGATACATGAAGCTTCTACGTGATGGGTATGACCCACTAGGGCTCCATACAAGGACACTCGACACATCCTTCGTGGGAGGTTCCCTTTCCTCCGAAACATCATGTATCCACCATCACACTATATATACCCCATGAGTTCTTTATCGGCCAACATTTCCCAGTTTCCTCCACTATCTCATACCTGACCATCATCACCAGTAGGGCCATATTGTTGGAATAGTCATCATCGATGGGTTTTCCAATATAGAAAAATAAATAGTTAATTCTCACATTTATCACCACAAACATAGGTTATCTGGACACAAAATCAAGCATGGATGCCTCACTATTGGCCGACACGTACTGCATGCTGCTGATGGTGGCTGTAGAGGACTCATACACTTTTTTATTGGTGTTTCCTTTTATTGGTATGGGTGATCATCACATCTGATGATGCCTTGATGTTTGACGACATTGTCCATGTCCTTCACCAGGATGCCTCCTTCACAGCCGTCGTTTTCAAATGTGATGTCAATGAGAGAATGTTCTTACAGTGACCTTATCTCACCAGTTTTGATTTCGGTGATCCCTCATAAGGCCAAAACAATAGAAAATTCCCAGAAAAATCCATTGGTGTGTTGATCCCTTATTTGGGTGAAAATGCCATGATCCTCCTAATCGATATTTGTTTGTACGTAATCATTGCATGTAATATCATCCACCTATGGATAATGGGTATGGTGAAATTGAGAGAATTATATGACATAACATAGATAAGAGGCCTCAAACTCTTCATTTGTGATGTTAGTGAAGAGGTTGGTATCCACAAGGTATGAGTGTTCACCGCCATAGTTGAATTCCTCGAAGAACACCATTTTTATTTTGAAAATATTCAAGAAAACATATTTCTCGTAATCCACTAGGTAGCTCAATCCATGCATCTATATCCACCTATAATTCATCACATGCATGGATACATGATCAGGTAATCTACAACTACCAGACAAGACCGTATGGTTGGATTGGCTAGGAATCCCTAGGGTAAGTTCCAGAACAATTATGTTTTGAAAGAGGGATCGAGAGATCCATGTCATTCAAACATAATGGTCTTTTGAGATTAAAATAGTATATCATATCCTCCTTAAATAATCCTCACCCAAGTCTTCCTTTTATATCTTCACACTGGTACAATAAATATACATGCATATTTACTGCGTTAAATAATGTCTGACTAATAAATTCAGGATAATAATTTAATAATAATAAATTCATGATAACAATTTTATTCATTATTAGTAACTGAATTATTTTTATTATTATTCATAAAAATGTATTCAAAAAATAGTTATTAATTATTACATATTTAATTAATTATTCATTGTATTTGTTTAAAATTTAATGATATTAATTAATTATTATTATAAACAAAATGAAATATTTATTTTTTGAAAAAACAAGGATATATTATTGATCAATCGATCCAGACATAAAAATCTATCTCGGAAAAATATCCACCCAGTAATGGTTACCCCAAGACTTACAATAACTCAATAGCTGATGGGATTCATGATTACGCAAATACAAGATGAAGGGTCGCGTTCATGGGGACAAGGAATCAGTGCATATAAAAAAATCCCTCAAAACATTCCTATATAACTATGAACCCTCCACTTTTTTAAATAACATTAATTATCACAAGTAAATCAAAATCCATAATTACTTGATTCGATCAATTAGCATGGGAAAGGAGAAACCCTAGAATAATTTATAATTATTCCATAACAATCAGGCTCAAAATTCCATGAAAATCTATGTACTGAACTTCAACAACATGGTATGTGCACTGTCGTCCAATGACCCCTGGCCAATCTAAGACTCTGTCTAGACAACATATTCCTTGTAGATTTTAATGAATCATTCTAGAGTAGGAATCTATCAAGGTGGAGCTCATCACAGTCGAACCACTATTGGCACCACCAAGTTTGACAACCACCCATTCAATGATTCAGAGGCCATATCCAACCAAATTGGGTTATTTGCAGACATATCCTAAAAAACCCTATCATTATAATGAGACAAAAAATGTAAATAAATATTGCACCACATCGTCATGCCAACCGGTTTTAGGGAATAAAACCAATCGTTGAAAACATGGTCCATCACCAAATATGGACATGGAGAGTCCTTAAAACCTTGGGACCATTCAAACAGACTCCCTCTACCCACGAAAAAAGATGAATAGCACGTATATCAGTATTGGTAAGTCAGAATCACAAAATAAACACATGTCCCCCCCCCCACCATATTTCATATTGTTAGAAGGTCACACGTCTGCATGGAACCCAAGAAACTCAATATCTAGCCAACTATTACATTCATTGTTAGTGGTGACAAGTGTTTGGAAAAACAGGAATGCGTAGAACATGTAAACAATCTGAAAGAAAACGCGCTACATAAATAAAATCAGTCCCACCAAACAAAATGGATAGGCATCAACCAAAAATGAAATGTGGTGAAAATAAATATGACACTAAAAATATATAAATGTGAAACCCAAAAGGGAAAAACCACAAGACCTGGTCCAGAAATAGGGATCCACTAAAACAAGAGATACATGGTAGAGACTCCCCATAATTGGAAGGGGTATAAAATTTAATAATCAATAAAAATTAATTTCATCAATAATGGAGAACAATAAATATGATCATTAAAAAAATGGGTTCACTTAATGTGATTTCCTCTCGGTGTTGTCGGTGTTGGTGTGTTGAAATACCTTGTCGCTCCCTCCTTATGGATGAAATAGAATCATCTAAAAATAATTTCATCATGTCAAAAGCGTTTCATAGTATGATTTAATTCAGACGGTATTGGAACTCATTAATAACACCTATTTTACAGTGAATCCAGGTGGTTCTTCAATTTAGTAGGTGTGACACCATGCACCAATTAATAAGGTGACCAATAAAATCTTCCTCTGACTCAATTGAGGATCCCCAAAAACCATGCTATCTGTCGAAAAGTCTCTAATTTTCCTATGGTTCACTTTTCAGTCAACATGTCTAACATGTATTCATCAGTGTGTATCGATTCAATATAAAAATTTCTTGAATCAAGGACATAGCAGAACCAATGTTATCAATCATCGATATGTTATGACCTGCAAGGAGAAATGGAAATTATTCCCAAAAATAGCACATTGTATATTACAAAATACAACTAAAATGTATTGATTTAAAATGAGATCTTGAATAAAAGAATTCATCTACAACAATTATTTTCATGCCTAAGAAGCAACAAAAAACTCTAACATTTTGGTAGATAATGCAACAAATATTTGCAATATAGAATTCCATGATATATCTCCCCTACAATAGTGATCAAAAAGCCTGAAGTAGAATTCCTCAAATTGATATCTCATGTCATGTCTGAATATCTGAAGCCATAAATTATAGTTTCCCCTGTTCCAAAACACAATTTTAGATCTGATGTACCACTAAAATAACAAAAAATGTACTTCATTGCTCTCCAATTCTCTCTATAGTGGTTTTATAATAAACGAGTAACCGAGGAAAATGCATGATAAATATCATATCTAGTACATACCATTGAATACATCAAACAACCAATGACAGATGAATATGTTATGTCTTCCATCTTCTCTCTCTCTTAATTAATAGAAGGTGACTGACTAGTACTAAGCATAAATTGTAAAGCAAGAGAAGTACAAACCAATTTCCCTTTATCCAAAGAAAATATCAAAATAACCTTCTTTAATGTATCTCCAATGACATAACCAAAATTTCATGGGTTTTCTGTCATGGTAGATCATCATGCCAAGAATATGTTGTGCTGGAACCAATCATTCATTGCAAAGAAACACACAATGACCCTTCTTCAATCTATATATTCTAGACGTATCATGGACAATTGTAATCATATCATAAACATAATGAAATAGTTTAATAAAATCACCATCAATAAATCTCTAAACTAAAACACAATGAATGGATGGTGGTATCCTGAAACTCTAAGGAGAAATAAAATATTCAAATTTCATGTACCACTACCATGGAGCTTACCTCAAACCATAAAAACACTTCTTCAAGCGGTAGACAATATAGTTTTTCCTATTTCAAAAACCCCTTATGCATCTCCATAAAAATAAATTACTCTAAATATCAATGGTGTAAAGCTGTCTTCACATCCATTTTTTCAATATGCATATCCAAACATGCAGCCAAACCATGAACAAACCGAATGGAAAACATTTTGGAAATAGGTGAGAGAATCTCATCAAAATCAATATCATTCCTCTGATGGAAGGCTTTAATAACTATACACTCCTAGTATCTTGGATTATAACAGGATTATAAATTTTTAATATGATAAATCCACTGATTTAGTGCAGTTCTTTTACGTATTATTAAATTCAACATTTCAAATGTGTGGTTTTCATGCAACGATGTCGTCTCTTCATCCATAGCCCCTACCTATCATTTCGAATGTTCAAATTCCTTTGCCTCATCAAAATAGTTTTTTCTCCCCATTTTGCGAGTATCATATACTTATTAGGTGAATATCATGTAGAAATGGTGTGATGCCAAGATGAACTCCATAGTGGAATTGAGGGTTCATTAGTAGCCTCTAAAACTGAATAATTAGAAACAAAAGGTGCCTCAGAAACATCCACTCCAACCTATTCATCCAAATAATCATTCTATATATAAACAGTTTCATCAGAATCAACAATGTGGGGTAATTTTGAATCAGAACCTGGCTCATGATTGAAGAAACCATCATAAGTTATAGAAGAATATTTTTCTCCCTTATCAATGTATATAATAGTCTGATCCTCCATAAACATATCATCATAGCTTAGAACTTGTAACTTCCATGAAGGATCATACATCCTATACCCAATCTCATCATGTCCATAGTCAATAAAAGTAAAATGGTATTTTTTCCATCTATATTGGATCTCTCATCTATAGGCACATGAACAAAAGCCTTGCAACAAAAACACAAAAGTGGTCCTACCTGATCTCATTTCCACATCGAACCATGTCAGGAGTGTCAGTCTAAAAATCTACCATATGTTATACATTGATAATATATGTAACAGTAATTAAATTGTTCCCCATAACAGTCCAGGTAACTATTCATCTTATATAAAGAAATAAACACTTTCTAGAAAATAAATTTTCATCGGATCAACTACACCATTTTGCTGAGGTGTTGTGGGCATTGTATTCTAATTACTAATACCTTCCATCCCAAAATACTGATCAAACTAACCAAAATATCCCCCCCCATTGTCAGTGACAACACAATTCAATATTTCTACCCAATTTCATCCTTGTAAGAACATAAAAATGAATAAAAACACTGATTAACTTACTTTTGGAATTAAAAACATATAACCAGTTATTTTGTGAGTTTTCATCAATAATTGTCACTAAATAAATACCGCCACTAGTGGTCATAGATTTTAATGGAACAAAAATTTCATAATGTACTAATTAAAGTACATGTGACTTCCTATGTAGAGGATGAAGATTGAAACTCACTCTGCTCTATTTCCCTACCACAAAATAATCACACATATCCAATTTGGCATCTCTCCAAATCATTGAGAATATTTCTCTTGGAAAAAATACAAATCCCTTTCTCAATTATGTGACACAGTCTCTTATGTTGGAATGTGGATGAAACACTACCCTCAACAACTAATGAAGTATCTTTATAAATTGAAGATCTAGTCCAGTAGAAACCTAATTATTTCTTATATCGATCCACAATTAAATATCCCATGGAAATGCCCCATTTTAAATACCCAAAAATATTGATAAAACCTTCATCATCAACAACGCTTGTAGGAATAATATTCAAGATAACCTTCGGTTCATGTCAAACATTATTTAAAAAAAGAATACTTCTTGTCATGGCCTCTAAACAAACTGTCATGATGACAACAAATTTAGAATGAACATCAAATGCCATCATCAAAATACCAAAATTACATGTGATGTTATATGTAAAAAATCTTTATTTTATGTCATGTAAAAGCATGCACCATTTTCAACAACACAACACGATTCATCAGAATAAATTTTAATAGACTCATAAACAATAAAAAAATGACCCCTATATCCATGGAAAAATGATTTTCTCTCACAACATTTTTCTTCTGTGGATTTTCTTCATTGTATTCTCACTTTTCAGCGGATAAAAAATCATCTTAATATGCCCTTTCATTCCACAATGATGAAATTAAAAATCTCTCTGCATCAATCTGGATTTTATTTGTCCTCTAATCTTACCTCGACTATTTTATCCATCGTTCTGTCTTCTCCCCTTGGCTCTGTGACTAAATTCCCAGAAGAAGATTTCACCTCAGTATGTCTCCTGACCACTTCATTTAAAACATCATTATTGACAAAAATAAATTTCTCAGCACCATTAGATATAGAACTGGTTAGAGGAACATATAAATTATCCCATGAATCGTGTAAAGTGTTAAAAAGATAAAGAGCTAAAAACTCATCATCAAAATTGATACCCATGTCATAGAGCTGATAAAAAAATCCATGTTATTCATAAAAGTAGAAAAAATATGAATAACTTATTGGTATCTCAAATTTATCATTTTTTTGTAAAGACACATCTTATTATTTTCATTCTTTGAAGAATAGGTCGTCTCAAGCATCTCCCACAATGTTCTGGAATGAGAGATGTTGAAAACATGGTTCATCACGTTTTCTTCAACCCATTGGTGAATGAATCCAAAAACAATCACATTCTCGGATTATCATTCTTCATCTTACATATTTTATGGCATTTGTGTACTTAACACAAGAAGATCCATTCAATTGACAAAATGGAGATCCTTCATTTTAAGACACCACATATGGTATTTGGTACAATTCATCAAAATCATCTACCTATAATTGGACTCCGTAATAAATATGAAATAAAAACCAAACGTCCTCAGATACATGATGTTGGTAAATATGGGAAAGTGATGAAACTACAAACAATTGAAAATTAAATTATTAGTAGAAATAAAATCAATCCCACGAAATAAAACTTATGTTCGTTGACACAAAAAATAAATTTTCAAAAAATAATTTTTAAATTAAATATTTTTATGTGGAAAATCATAATGAGAAAAACCACGAGACCTATTCCAGATTGATGGACCCAAAAAAATCAACTGTTTTACTGTAGAGACTCCCCAAAATTGGATGGAATCTCAACATTATTACTCAAATATTAATGATGTGAATCAAAGACAGAGGGTAATAAAGTTGATCGTTGGAGAATGGAGATCAACAAATGGGACTGTATCTCAGTGTTGTTAGTGTATGTGTGTTGAAAATCCATATTGCAGCCTCATTATATAAGAGATTTTTTATTGTCAAATTGTTTACCAAAGTCAATACCATGTCACCTCATTAATTTAATCATGAGGCCTTGACAGGCATTAAAAACACCTCATTAATAGAGAAATGGAATGGTCCTCCATTTTAAGACGCATTACTCGGTGCACCAATAAGGAAATAACCCTACAAAAAGTGAACAAATATTGTTCCACCAGATGTATAGCTGAGACTAGAAAAAATCGTGAAACATCATGATGTACCCCGACCTATCAATGTACTTCCTAGAAACGTCGCTAGACAAACAAATTAGGTCAACCCATATCTATTCATAAGCAGAATGGTAAAGTTATTATGTCGATCAAACTCAATGATGCATCCAAAATATGTATCTTGAATCCACTCCTATAATGACTCAACCATGATATCAATTTTTATTACACCTTTTTTGAAGTGGGATATCAACCCATAAGATTCTCCACTTAAACATGGGATTCAGTCTAAGAGATGCATGAAATAATTAAGACATTAGGATGTACTTTTCAAAAATTTACATAGCAAAGTGGGTATCATTACAAGACATAAGGAGCCACCCATGTTTTTCCAAATGTGCATCATTAACCATATTAAGGTTCATCAACCTAAGAACACCACAATACATAGAATCACACAACATATCCCATGACACATAGTGGGTGTTGTTTCTTCTATTATCATATCCCCAACAAAACATTTCCAGATGATAATGAATAAGATCACAAATGTTAATTGTGGATTTGAACAGTGACATTCTGTACAAGGGTATATCATGGGCCATTTATTTAACTTGCACTTTCTTCCCAGCTCTGGATATTTCTCTTCTAGACTATAGCCTAATAAAATTATGAACATTATCTTTGATTGATGTAAAAGAAATTTTATTTTATATTCTACTAGTTGTTTGTATCCACTTGTAATTTTTTTTTACTTCTCAACCATAGGAATCGAAAATATTCTCTGAATATTTTTCTGCCACATTAGTAGAACAAATTCATTGATGGATTCTTTAGATTTCAAAAAAAAATTCATTCTGAGATTCCTTTTCATAATAGTGTATAATCATTAAGATTGATTGACACTCATGTATAGTAGCCCAATCCGAAAAGAGGAAATATTCTTAAAAAAAGATATGAAAAACGTGATGGCCATTGAAATATACCCATGGCCCTTCAATAGTACCATTAACCACCACATTTGAAAGGAGTAGATTGAAAACACTCTTCAAAAGAAATAAATGGTATTGAGGGAGCATGTCCCAATGTTAACACTCTCGAGGGTATGAAACAATCAAATTGTACCCCATTATTGTTTAAAAAAATCTATTTTGTATCATATATATTATTGTATGATTATAATTTTGATTAATGTAATTTTATTTTGTATAATATATTATTGGTTTAGTAATTTTTTTAAATTATTTTAAATTTTACATATAGTTCAGGTTTATATGTTTTCAATGTTTATCCCTTGAAACCAAAAAAATCATATTAGGTTTCATGTAGGTAATTTTTTAAGTTTATAAAATCTAAATTATAAGTACAATAAACATAAAACAGAAATCATATACTGAAAATATACAAACTGTTGAAAATAAAAATAATTTCATAAATATAATAAAAAAATAAATTTATATGGCACAAAAAATTATATATTAATATCATAACTTTTTCACTTAAAAAAAATTATACACATAAATATAATATAATTAATATATAAATAAAATATTAATAAAATATTTTACCAAAAAAATTAATTGAAATGATAAGTAATTCCAAAAAATAATAAACATATATTAATAATGTAATGAATATTTGTATTTTATAATCAAATTTATGTGTTAGAATTTTATCACTACAACAAAAGTGGTCATTAATAATGTTTTCCATTTATAGTGCTAGAATGAAGCGCAGATAAAGGAGTTGTTTTTCTCCACAAAAATAAGTACTGATAAAGGTTAACTGTTATTAGTGATTATTTACATCTTATAAATGGTACCCATTATCAATTCTTTTTTATAACCCCTATATAGTCCTTTTTTATCTCTTTTTTTTAACACTGCTAAAGATCTATATAATGATATATAATTAAATAATTATAAAATAAAATTTTCATTATTACAAAAATCATATGAAATATTTTTTTAGATAATTATTTATTAAAATATTAATAAATTTATTATATTATATATATATATATATTATAAATACTAATAAATAGTATGGGTTGAATGGATTTTACGAGATACTCTGGAGTTCCATCGATGTTTCCTAGGATTTGTTATCCTTGGAGGATCATAATTGGGGATTTCATGCTTCTTAACATCTCACTCATGGATGACTTGACTCTCACAAGGGCATCACCAATATTATGCCCCTACTTGGTCATTGCTCATGGAATCCTGATGCAAGATTTTTTTATTTCAATTAATTCACCCCATCTGTGACCTCATAATAAATTTTAGAATGTGAGATTCCTATATTTATATTAATTAAATTTATATAATATTTTGTTTTTTAAGGAGGGTGATTTTTTCAATCATCGTCCATTAAATATTTATACAGAAGAATCATTTCAAAAAAAATTGAGGTCAATTTTGAGATGTTCAAAATATAATTATTTAAAACTATATGAAAAAAAATTCAAATATATACATATAAGGGCCATAATATAAAAATTATTGTTTTTTAAAATATTATATTTGAATGGTAGAGGATGATGGTGGTTGCTACTGTCACTAACTAGTGGTGATAAATGCCTCAATCATAAAATATCATGAAAAGCAATGACACAACTGCAAATCCAATGGATATATATTCCTAGAGAGTGTTCAATAGAAAATTAGGATAAAAATACCTCAGAGACATGAGTAATGGACGTGTCATCTGATTGAAGATGTTTTGGATTGTATCTTGTATTTATTAGTGGAAAAATTAATATGATCGTGTTCCCATCTAATTTATTATAGAATAATACCTTCATTCTATGATTTATATTGTTTCTATGATCCCCCATTCTCATCCTCATATGCCTCATAGTTGTTCTAATCATTTGGATTCATCTTCAGACTCTTCATGAATGCTTATCTATATCATTGATGGTTTTTCTTGTGATCCAACAACATCCACCTTATCCACGTAAGGTGGTTCAAAATCATCAATGTATCCAACTGTCTTTGCTACATTCTCATTATGAAATTCAATAAAATGCAATGATTTTGTTTTAATAATCTTCCCATCAATTAGTTGATCCACTAAAACATAGGGTGTGGAAATCATCATGACTTTTAAATCATGTGTCCTAAATTGATGGATATTTTATTGAAATTAAATCATATCGAGTGTAGATGAACTCTTCTATTTCTTTTATGTATAAACATTCATAGAAAAAGTCCCCATAATAGGATTAATTTTCAAAATATGTGATGCGTTCGTTTTTATGATACAAAGGAATGAACATTCAATAATCATCTAGTCATGATCTACTAATTAACCTTATGATTGATGAAAATCATCTTCCTCAATGGTTTGAGTGTCCATTTCCTCATCATTATTATCAGTGATTTCCCTTGATATATGGATCATGAGATTTGTTTTCTATTGTTGGTCCTAGATAAAAAATGGATTCTTTTATAAGATCGCACACATGATACACTGCAATAAATTGTGTGATACATCCATTCAAGCTATCTCCCAGAGAAATAACACCAACAATTTATTTTGTTAATCCATTATATCCCAATGAATAATCACCAAATTTACCATCTCCCTTAATGAATATATAGAAATAACCAACAGGTTAAACAACATCTATCTATGATTAAAATATCAATGTGTTAAACAATGTGGTTATGTGAGAAGACATCAATCTTACATGAATTTTACTTATACATACAAAATAATGTTTTCCATGAAAATGATGAGCTATAAAAACATGAAACAATGAGTGAAATCCAACCAATGATATTTTATTTAATTGAAATAAAATAAAAATACACATATATTTATTTTTAATATATATGTATTGAAAAAAAGGAAAACATAGGTTTCATTTTCATTATATGATGGACATTATTTTTTTAGAAATTATAAACTAGTTAATCATTCCATCAACTATTAAAAACAAGAAAACAATCTCCAATTGATATGAAATGTTATGAAATATCTATTTTATTTATTTTTATTGGAGTGATAAGAAGAAATGTTATTCAACATTCAATTTTCCCAATCTTTTTAAGGAGTTATTGGAAATTGTACATCTTAGGAAACATGATACAATGAGTTATAACATACCCAATGAGCGCAACATTATTTATAATTGTAGGATGGAAACCATATTTTTTTTGAAATATATGAACAGAAAGAGTGTCAATTAAAATTTTCAATTTCATGAGATAAATATAAATTTTTTTTTAAATTAAAACACTAAAATGTGTGTTTTATAATTGTTATAATATAAAATTATCTCTAATTCACATGATAACGTATAAAATCTATCTTAGATATATTTTTTGTTGTACAGGTAGAAAAAATTACAACTTGACATGAAATTTTGTCAATCTAACTAAATAAATATTTCATAGAAAATTATGGTACATAAAAGCATGCAATATAGATTAAAAACAATTAAATTAACATTTATTTATATGAAATAATATTTATTTTTGTAATATAGAAACTGAAAATGATTCATTATGTGGAGTTGTTTACCCGAGATGACAGAAACACTTTTTTAACATTTTAAAATAGTTAATCATGCATTTAATAGTTAAAAAAATATAAAATAATATCTAATTGTTTCAAAATCCTTTGAATATATCTTGAAAATATTTTTTTCAGGTCATATTAGATGTAATAGAAATATAATATATAATTTGTTTGAATAGATTTAATAAAGAGTTCCCAAAAAATAGAGGTCATCAAAAACAGTACACTTGAGACTAAAAATGGACCAAATGAGCTCTGATTGTTGTAGGATTATTAGAATAGAACCAAATATTTATTTTCAAGAAACATGAATTGAAGATGTGTCAAACTGAGGGGTTGACTTCCATAGATGACTGAAAACCATTTCTTTGCATTTAAAACTCTAAAAAAAATTATGTCAGTTAATATAATATAAAAAAAATCTCTAATTGACATGTAAACATATAACATATATCTTGAATAGTATTTCCCAAGTATGAGAAGAAAACACATCAATCTGATATGTGATGTTCTCAAACTAACTAAATAAAGAGTTTCTAGAAAATAAATTTAATTAACAATTTTATCCATTGAGTAAAAAATTACCAAATGAGCTTTGATTTCTATGAAATCATATGAAAATAACCACATGTATATATTTTTTATAATATAGGAACTGACAATGCATAAAAATGAGGTGTCATTTTACTAATTTAACATCTATTTCTTTAGTGATTTAATAGACTAACACAAGTGTTAGATAGTTAAAACCATTGATAATTATTTATAATTTATGTTAAATCGTATAAAAATAGTCATAAAATTACTATTTAAATGTTCATGTAGATTGAATGTCAATGCGACATTTTATGTGATCAAAATAAATAAAGAATACGTTATTAAAAAATCATGGCCTTTAAAAACCCGTGATATAGTTTGAAAAAAATAAATTATCTTGGAATCCATTGAAATCAGAGGACAATAACCATATATTTATTTTATAAATATAGAAATATAATTAATTTCAAAATAAAGTATTTTTCAATCAGACGACAAAAAAAATAATTATTAGTAATTAAAAATATAATATTTTCTTCACATTTTAAAATCCAAAAAATAAATTATATAATTGATGTGAAATGTTATTAAATCAATAAAATATTAATTTGTGACTAGTGCAATATTATGGTGCTTCATTCTGCCTTGTGATGTTCTCGAAATGACTAAATAAAGAGTTCATAGATAATGAATTTTAATAAAAACATGTTCTACAGTGTAAACAACATCCAAATGAGCTCAAATATCTAGGAAATCACATGTGAAAAAGCATATATTTATTTCTAAAATATAGGAACAGACAGCGAGTGAATATCAGGTGTCCTAATCCTGAGATGACCGGAAATGAATATTCACTTATTTAAAACACTAAAACATATGTATTACTATAAAAACTATAAAAATATATATCCAATTTATGTGAAATATTGAAACGATTGTGTTATTATTATTTTTTACATGTAAGATAAGATGGTGGGTCAATCCAGCATGTTGTCTTTCTAAAAGGACTAATTAATGCGTTTATATTAATTAACAGTCAAGAGGTATTTTTTGTAATTATGAAATTAAACTAATGAATATTTAATAAATATATATATGTTTATAAATTTTATCAATTTTAATGGAATTTAAATGTAAATGTAAAACATACACAATATCTCTGTGTATGTAGGTTTCCTCCTATCCCATACATTAGATCTATATTAGTTTGCTCATATTAACTAGTTTATTTGAATGGATCTAAATTGTACTAGGGTAAAATAAAAGGTGTGATTCTCTCAACTATAATTCCATATGTTATGTCCTCAGTAGTAGCAACAACAACATAACTATAAACGATCTCCCATCCACATTGATGTTTTACAAGAAACTACTATCCAGAAGTATCAGGTCAGGTAAAATCACTAAGTGGAACCCACAACTGCTTCTCTATATGATGATTGAAGAAATTCATGAGCTACATAAGTAACATGGGTCTCAATATCATACTTAGTTCCATAATTGGTGCACCACTATGGATAACGTTTCCAGTGTAATATCTCGGATGCCACCATGTATGATGAGGAAGGTAAAGTTGATCGCAATGTAGTGGTAACCGACACCAATGAAGGATTCATGGTTGTTGACTTGTTTGTGGCCATGTAAGATGAGGATTTTATATTTTTTGGGTTTTAGTGGTTACCGAATCCAAATAAGTGTGTGAGGGTTATTTCATGGATGGAACCATGTATGAAGGGTATGGTGAATTTGGTGGTTGTATAGTTTTATATGGATTCATCTAAGAAGTGGAACGATGTGAAATGTGACAATGAAAAGGTTAGTCCTCATCTATGTATTTTGCATTGACTGTGGCCTATGGTTTATTGTACTAATGGTGAGGATCACACTATTACAGTAGAGATACTCCCTTTCCATTATGATACACAGCTATCATCGGCTGATGATCTAAAAAAACTCATAAAAAATAAATGTATATTTTGGCTCTTGTGTGATCATATATCAAAAATTATTCATTCAATAACACAAAAAAAAATTAATATATTAAAAAAATTATAATAAATAAACAATATGGTTGATAGTATTATTTTACCAATATAAAATATAACCCTCTATGTAGAGTGATAAATTTCATGGTCACTTGCACATACCATAGCACATACTCAATATGGGAGAGATAATGAGGATGACTTCTAACATATATGGTGACAAAATAATGCATGCATGAATCCTACGTTTATATGTTTGAATTGTGTATAATGTGCCATTATGTAAATTTTTTTCGAATATGTCGAATATCGTGCACCTCTACAACATAGCTTAGAGGCCAAAGAAAGGGTTGTCAACATCTGCACTCCCTCATATCCCAATATTTTTGTTCCAATCAGAAATATAAAAATTGGCAATCATAACCACAACATTAAAATGATGTATCCTTATCATAAAAAATGTTTTAAGATGTCCCAGAAGATCATCTACATGTGGATTAAAAAAATCTACATAGAGATAATTAAAATTGATCATTCATTAAACAAATAATACACAATTATATAAAGAGATATTTTTATATATTGTCAATGGAATGATGATCAAACAACAAACTATAATATGAAACTGAATGTGCATGGCCATATAAATATGTATTTGAGGGGAACCCCCTCTAAATGGAAAATAAGAATATTTAAAAAATTTATAATTATCATATGATATTGGAATAAGAGTTCCTATTAATCTTTTAAACTACTGGTTAGAAAATAGACTCATACATAACACATCTAATAGTAATTCAAGGATTAACCTAGGTTAAAGTGATCAAAATCATATCCATTCCCACAACTGATATAATAATCAACAACTACCAACCCCCTTATTCCATAATTCATGATTCCCTGAAAAACTATTACCCAGATGTACAGGAAATGATTAACCCCAATAATCCCTCCCACCATAGTCAAATCCCTTATGAAATGGTAGGTACATCAAATAAAATTATGATACTTATTGATCCTAAAATAAATCATTCACAAAAAATATTCTAATACATACAACATCAGTTTCAGCTAATTTTCAACAAGATCAATGGAGGCAAAATCGGTGTCCATTGATGGGATGTGTAAATTACCACCTCTAAGGGTCCCCAAAGTGTCTAGTTATTGTAAATCAAAATATCTGTATAAAATTAAATCATAGTTTTATATCATTATAACAATAAAAACGTCCAATTGATAGGAAGACATTATAATAATGAGTCATATTGTAATATAATTATCATCTTCAACTTAGGTGTATTATATTTTTGAATCTTGGGTCTAAAATTCTCAACCAATGAAGATATGAGTAAACTATTAATGGGTATATATCGACACATGCATTACCCATATCACCCATAATGATGAAACGAAGAGATGATATGATCTAGTGGTATATCATGGTTGATGTGATAGGGAACTATGGACTTTTCACATTTACACTTCATCAATATCCCATAAATACTACAATATGTTTTTAATCACTATAGGAATAACGGAAGGATTATTATTAGATCGATATAGCTTTGTAGATTCAATCAATATAAATCGATAAGGAAAAGGTAATGAAATAAAGTATTTAAATTATATATCTATTGTGTGGAATGAAAATTTAGATAATGAAATACATGATTTGATAATTCTTTATAAATCGAAAGTAAAAGAATTATAATAATCAACCCATAGAAAAAAATAACATTCATTGAGTAATGAAGATCCTTCAATGATATCACTCTGAGAAATTATTTGTTACTATGGCTATCTTCCGACACCTTCCACATCATTGTATCTTCCCTTTATTATGTGGAAATCTATTTTGATTCTCCTGCTTTTAAATTTCAGATCACCATTTCCATGAAAACATGATTGGTTAAGAACAACTATTATAATACTAATATGGATATTAAATATTTACTCCAATATAATTGGGCTCCAATTTTTATAGTAGAAAATTCAAAACACATCGAGTCTATACATTAGATCAACATAACTCTCCCATGATATGTGGAGATGAGAAATTTATACAAGTACATCTGATAAATAAATATTATAAACATAGAAGTATCCAAATTCATTGGTGAATATCTCATGAAAAATATTCATCAAATAGCTAGAAACATTATTCAGGGGATCTTGACCTCATCTACATCATTACGACATACAATAAAATGAAAATTGTGTTCCTCGTATGATGTGTCATGAGTTTTATTATCCAAAATCTCCATTCACAAAAAATTGGAGAATAAATGACCCTAAATTTATTCTTTCTCCACATCCTGAAATAATTCATCATGCTTATGATCTTGAGTCATCCATGGATTTTTAATGTGTATGGTCGTATAATTTTTTTATGTTCATACATGTGTAATTTTATTCAGGGTTATCTTGAAATAACATCGTACATGTGTCACCAAACTACTATCATTTAATAGAAAATGGTGATATCATAAGAATCAACTTGAATATAACTATAATTATCCTTTACATTGTAATGTTTTTAAATTTTTTAATGCCTCTTTTTATAAAATTATCTTCCGGTAGAAAATTAATCATAAATCCTTCCAGCATTTCTTTGTTGAAAAATACCTGGAAACTCTTTTATTAGTGTCACTACATCCCAAACAATCTCATGAAACAGTGGTGTAATATCTTGTTATTTTTTCACCAGAAATGCATACTAAATTTGTGGTTAATTTTCTACTGTCATCTCATATTCTCATTCTGATATTTCCCCATAAAAAAATTATCATCATAAGCATCATTAATCTCAACCATCCATGGATCAACTACAATGACATATGTTTTTTGAACTACTATAGGTAATGGAATATGAAATAATTTCTCTACTATGTATGTATTATCTTCACTTATACCACCATTAAAACTCATATCTAATGTAATCTTATACCCCTCGGAATATCAATTATCACGAGGTTTGTTTTGTTCGATTTGGGTTTTCTCTTCAATTTTACTAATATTCATATACATTTCCCAGGAAGTAATCTTTCAATTCTCATTATATGTATCATATGATGGAATTAAATATATATAATATTCTAAATGATGTCTACTATGAAATATATTATCACAAGATTGTTGAAATATGGAAATGAAAGGTTATATACATAGATTCTCGATGATATTTAACAGATCATGAATTTTACTATTAATTGGTATCATCATTTCACATTCAGAAATATTTACTAATCTTACAAGACCACCAATACATGATATCACATTATCAACCTCTACTATTTATCCACAATGATATACAAACCCACACAAGTGATTGACTATGTTTTTCAAAAAATTAATTGAATAAAATTACGTGTTAAATATATACACGGGCAGTTCAACAAATAAATTTGGAACCACCATATTATATTAATTTTTATTTCCATTATAATTATTATAACTAGTATAAAAATTGGGAAACTGATAGAAATGATGGGATATCAATATAAAGGATAAAACGATATATTAATATATTAAATACTAAGTAATAAAATTATTTTTACAATATATTATTATATTAATCTATGTACTTAAGATTATATTAAGAAATGATAAAATATAATTATATACATACTATAAAATTGAAATTATTTGTAACATAAGTAAATTTTTCTATCATAAAATATTAACATGTAATTATATAATTAATTAATAAGTATTTTTGAAATGTATAAACATAATAACTATAAAATTTATAATTATTTAAAAAATAATATATGTTATTAATAAAAATATGATATATATATATATATTGAAATTATGATAAAATTAAATATTAATAATACAATTTTCAATTATTTCAAAAATATATTACTATATATTTCAATATTTAGTACAATGCAATATTTTATAAACACGTATATAATACACATTAATACTTTATTAATTACAATATCATCAATTGATTTACTAATATATTTTATAATATTATATAATATATATTTATAGTTAAATAATAGAATGAAATAACATGTGTGAAAAAATCCATTAAAATAAAATAACACAAAAAAAATTCAAACAGAACAAGAAAACAATATTCATTATTAAACCATAACGATAATTAAAAAAAAAATTCCCAAATATAAACCGTAAAATAAAAAATAAAAATTAAAAATTAATAATGTATTATAAAATATTAAACTACCGAAAATAAATTCTCAAATAAATAAAAATACTTATATCAATATTGAAATAAATATTAAATTTTAATAAATAAAACTATCATTAAATATATACACTAACATTTCATGAATAAAATCTAAGAAAACCAAATTTTGAATATATTTATTTCGGTTATAATTAAACAAGTCGGTAGATAATAGATGAATATAACAATGATGATGGAAATTTGTGAAGCATCACAAAACATAATTTTAATATGTTATATACAAAGTGAAAATATTTCATTTAAAGTGATTTATTACATTAATATTTGAAGGAAAGTTTATTATATTAGGAAAATATAAATTCTTAGAATATACAACATAATAATGAACAAATAGAACTTAATAAAAAAACTAATTAATAAAAAAATTAAATATTAATCATTACAATCATTTAAAAAAATTGATAAATAAGTATCAAATTAAATTTCATGATTTAATGCTTTTATCAATTGAAATAAATTACAATATAGTCATTTTAGAAAAATTAAAATATTAACATACTATTAACATACTAGTATATTTATATTTCGTCAATTAAATAATATATTAATTATAAAATTACTAATAAATTAATAATTAATATATTTAGTAAAATAGAATAATATATATATATAATATAGCACATTTATATGTTAATAATATAATAATATAATATATTTTTTTTAAATTGTTCTCTTGTTAAATTACAATACAATAAATATATTAATAAAAAATCACCAATTAATTTTTTAATATAAATTATACAATAAAACAATTTATATATATATATACATCATGATATATACATATCTACAGAATTCAACAACTCTTATGATATAATATAGAATAATAAATATAAAAACTAATCACTAAACCACTTATAGTCATTGAACTGCAATACTTTAGATAGACAAATTTCACAAATATAAACCATAAAAAATTATACAAAGCAGTTGTCTATAAAATATTATTGAATTTTCATCTAAAAAATAATAACGTAAATAAAATTTTAAAAACACTAAATTCATAATTACAATAAGTATTATATAATTAATTTAATTCAATAATTAAATTAAATTGGAAAATAATGGTGTGGGAAGTGACATCTATTGGTTTCACGAATGTATACATACAAATGGGGGTTTGGGAATGTAGATAAATGAATAGAAAATTTAGGGGGTTTTGTGATGGGGATAACTTTGAGATAGATGTTGTCAATAAAAAATAAGAGATTCACACCAGTAACCTTAGTGGACTGGGGTGTCGTTCATGATTGAATGATTTATGAACATCCCCATCATCAATGGTTCCATAAAATGGACTTACAATACTTATTCTTTTGATTATATGTAATTCGGATACTGATTCATAGAAATAAAAGTAGAAATCTGATATACCAATAGAAGAAGAATGGATTATTTCACAGAATATAGGATTATGATGGGGAAAGAGTAGATCATGGCATCAATTTGGTCTTTATGGATGAGTTAAAGCAGTTTTCTAATTTAGCACCATATTCGTCTGATTTTCAAGGAAGCCACAATTTTGGAAAGATAATCCTTTTGAATTATTTATATGTTGGAAATTTTTTATAATTTATTCAATTGAAATGTTTATGAAGGGTGAACTTTTTAAAATAGAAACATATATGATGTTATTCATTGTGAGATTCATTCCAAATATTTACATCGAAAATGAAATTTCAAAGATGGTTATTAAAGAGAATGTGATTTACATCTTCTATTGACAAAAAAGTACCCATAGATCAGGAATTCGGTTACCTTATACTCTATTTAATGAATATATATTTCTATTATTATCATATGTGGAAGGAATTAAATTTTTTATGTTATATAATAATAAAAATCCCACCAATTTATTTCCATTAAGTGTGTCACATATCCCACAAAACAACCGAAACAAATATAATGATAAACATTGGTAACACTTTGAAAAAGAAAAGAAATACAAAACCACAGAAGAAAAACAATCAAGAAAATTATACAAAAAACCCCAACTAGAATGGTAAAATATCGTAAACAAAAGAGAAAATGTGATTTACATATATGGTTGAGACCGTTTATTCCCACTCCACAATAAGTACACCACCCACAAACCATTTTTATTATGCAATGAAAAAAAAATGAATCATAGAATAGGAAATTATAGAATATGAAACTATCAAATAGAATAAATAATTAGTGGAAGTAACCATACCAGTGTTAAAAAATAACAATAAATAATAACAAAGGAATCAGTGGAACCATCAAAATGAACACAATAATCCTAGTATGAAACTCCTTTCTTTGGATATAATCACATGTAAACGCACACATCAAGAATCACTTTTAGCAATTCATCTACCAAAATAACATTATATTACTTGTGTTCTCTACTGGGTCTGTACTCCCCGAACGTGCCACGTATGGTAGTTCCAATTAGATCCACCAACTAGCTCTCCCATTATAGATCACCTCCATCCCATTTTCTGAACATCTATCTTATATTAAAATTATATAAGGTTCTATTTTTTCTCTCTCAGAACATGTGGGGACTTATAGTACATAAAACCAAAGCAAAAAACTCTAATAACATTAAATGATATTAATATATGTGGTTGGTCAGTGAGTTTTGGAACTAATTCATTAAGAAATACAAAAGGGAAAAAATTTTAAAATGGTTTTCAGATGTTGTTCCATGTAATGGTCACCATGGTGTGATACATAAATGTCATAAACAACAATGTATGTGTAATATTAGGTTATATAGGGATTAGTCCTCACTGCATAATGGTCAACACATGCATTGTAAGGGTTGGTGAACTGAAACCATAACTTGATAAGGGTATCACAATACTCGCATAAGAGTATGAATCCAGCACCCCAATCACATAAGGTTAAATATTTTGATTGTTAAATTTAATATTCTCCTACCCACTAATATATTACCACAAGATCATGTCTATGTAAATGTATTAATTTCACTACCCACATTACATTATGATAATCTAATTATTATGTTAGAATTTCCTAGTTCCCGCGTATAGGAAACCTTACAAAAACAAACATAAATAAAGGTAAAAATCCATTACATAAGTGTTATTTGGGATGTCTGGTAGATGGAGATTAGGATTGTCGGGACTTGAGAGGTAGGTACGGGAAGGACGTCATGAACCCTCACCCGTTCTGCACCTCGAGTTTCCAGGGATAGTTCGGGAATCGAGTCTTTGTTTCGTTTTGGATTGTTTTGGATTAAGGGATGACAACAGAGGTAAGCCGATGTTACATCGATATTTCACATGGAGTAGTGACCCATGTGGATTCTGGGTACATGGTTTGAATTCCTCCTAGTGGTCGACGCCTACTTGGGACATGGCACACTACCATGTCACCAGGTTATGCGTGACTACTAGTCCCTCACTGCGGTGTTTGATGCAATTTAAGTGTCATTTTTGTTCTGGTTGGTGTTAGTGAATTTTTTAGAAATAGAAAAAAAGAGGTTTTTAAAATGAGACTGATTTCTTTTAAAGGACTTTAAATTTATGAAATGGGTTTTAAAAACAAAAAGAATTTGGTTTGGAAAACTGATGTTTGCTTTGAAATTGGTCGAGATCGGTTTGGGGTGAAACCTCAGGTACTCCTTATGGACGTTTGCACATGTGAGAAGATGCATGGAAAGTGTGCGTTGGTGCATATGAATGAAAGTGGATGAATACATGTGCAACGATTCATGAGATTACCTAGGTGTGTTTAAATTTAAAGCTTGACCTGGTTTTGTAAATTGGCTTTTAAAGAGGAAAATGGTTTTGGAGAGCGGTTTTGGTTTAAAAAGTGGAGTTGGTATTTGGAAGGTAGCCTTGAAAGAAGGTGGTTTTGAAATATAAAGTGAAAAGCGGTTTTGGGGTTGTTTTTGTATTTTTTTGGTTTTGAGCTTGTTGTTTTTGGATGAGGGTGCTTTATTGATGTTTCTTCGATTGATATCAGTTTCGTCTCGGTGTTCTATATGTTTTTCAAAAATGCCGCCCAGAAAGGTCCCTAGAGTTTTGATGAGTCATGCCCAGTTTTTGGCCCTTCTTGGACGTTTTCTGTACTTCGTGATGATTGGTGTCTGTTAGAGACAGTGCAGTGGCTTGAAGAGGTCGAGCGCATCTCCAGGGTATTGGGAACTCCCGAAGCGGTTAAAGTGTATGTGTTTTGGGTCTGTTCGAAGGACCAGCTCTGGACGAGTTGGAGTTGTTTGCCCCGTCATTACTGTAAGTTTGGATGATGTGGTATGTCTTCAAAGACATCTTCATTCAATGATTTATACTTGTGGAGGTGAAGACGAAGAAAATGAAAGAGTTTATACGTGTTCAACATGGCCAGCAGATGGTGAAAGCATATGTTGAACATTTCAAGGATCTTTTGTCTCTTTTTCCGGGGTAGAGTCGAAAGACTGGATGAAGACTTCACTATTCATCAAGGGTCTTTGTTTAGATATCAAGGAGCGGGTCCTCCTTTCTGAGGACCATCACTTTGAGAATCTGGTGGATAAGGCGTTCTTAGTTGAGTTGGTCGTTGGAGTGGATATGGTTGACAATCCAGCGTATCCACTTGCTCGTCAAGGTTCCCCATCTGGAGAGTAGTGTGTGCCAGAGGGACCTATTCCTAAAACATTCTCTTCAGTGGCTCTAACGTCCAGTTTATTGGACCTTCTAATTGTTTACCGTCAGTTTGGACGTTTGGGGCATGCAAGCCATCATGTCACACCCCTCCGAAGACGTGCCATCATTGCAGGTGTCTAGATCATCTCGATAAGCTTTGTCAGGAGTGTCTCATGAGGGAGGCACTTTGACCAGAATATTCTAGTGCCTGACTGTGAGGCAATAGATGCTTCAACCATCAAAGCCCCAATCACAGGTCTTGGGGTGAAGCTCGCGCACAGTCTGAAATTGTCAGGGGTGTGACGCCTCAGTTCGGGTTTCGTGTTCTGTGTTGCCAATAAAACAGTTAAATCCCTTCGGTTCTCGTCCTTCCACTGTTAATGTTTTGGTGTTATTGTAGGTTCATGGTGCCGTTGTAAGGTTGGGGATGAATGTGTTCTTTTGTAATCCAAACAGTCTTGTTTGTCAGATTATGGTGTTCTGGGTCATGCGTTTTCATTTTCTTAAAAGTATGCTTGGACCTTGCGTGGGTTAATCTTGGTTTAGCAGTGTTCGTTTGGATATATAAATGGTTGTGGAGGGGTACAGGTTTGCGGTAATGCTCGAGTTTACTTCTTGGGTTAAGTTTATCTCAGAGGTTTCTTTACTGTGTTCAGGATTTTTGGTCTATGTTGAGAGTTCCAAGTTTTAACGGAGGTGTTTTTTTGCTCATGCTATAAAGGATAGTTTGGGAGTTCCCGTGGTGCCCCCCCCTTCCCGAGGTGGTATGGTCGAGTGTTAAATTTTCACACTAGTTGAGTTCTTCTGGTGGGGAGAACCCTCTCGTGTTCTCCTATTCTTTTATGTTGTGGTTTATCTTGATTTTATTTGGGCAAGAATTCTTGTTTGGTCTATCATTTGACTGTGTGACTTTTTGGGGGCAGAAAGTGTCTGTGGTGGGGAGAATTGTCACACCCCGATCTTAAATTCGTCTCTATTTATTTAATTCTTGGCTTCGGGTTCTCGCACCGATGTCCGAGCTACGTCCCGAGTTAAATTTTTCGTCGTTTAATGTTTTTGGTGGGTTTTAGACCCGCGCACGGGCACTGCGTGGTTAGAAATGGCCGTGCGGTCGCCCTAGGTGCTTGTGCGGGAGCCCGAGCGTACTGCGTTGAGGCGCACAATGTGTGCGCATTTTTTTGGCGTACGATGAGTGCGCGGGGACCCCATTTTCAGAATTTGATGATTATGTGGTCTAAGTTTAAAAAAATAGTTAATAAAAATAGTAATTTTATGTTGTTGTTATTATTATTATTATAATTATTATTATCCTTTATGTTATTAGTATTATTATTAGGAGTTAAAAAAAGGGCCTAACCCTAATCAGCGGCGCAACCCCCTCCTCTTCCCCCGTTTTTTTTCTTTCTTTCTTCGTGCGGCGCGCCCCCTGGTTTGCGGCCTCCCCTGATGAGATCCCTCCGCCTCGCCGCATCCTCTCACCGCCGCCGGCTCCCGCTCCTACCATCTCCGCACTGCCCCCCTGCGCAGCGGCGCCTCCCAGCGCGAGCCGCCTGCTTCCCTCTCTCGCCGCTGGATCCCGACCTCCTCCTGCAAGCCAGCTTCCGCACCCAGCCCCACTCCACCTCAGCACCCCGGCCAACCATCTCCTTCAGCTTCCAGCCCTCCTCAAACAGCCCTCGCTGCTCCCGCTCACCACCCCAAGCTCCGCCTCTCCCTCACCTTGGCGGAAACACCCCTTCCGACCTCCCTCCTTGGCTGCGCATGCCCAACCCCCAGCCGCAGCCGCTCCATATTTCCGCAATCCAGCTGCTCCTCCTGCCGGTTACTTGCAGCACGCACCGACCGGCCCTGACACTACTGCAAGACACCCCTTGCTTGCCTGTGCACCTCATTTCCGATGCGGCTGAACATATGTCGACCCCCATCCCTTTTTTTTCCAGCACCACGCAAGGTCCGACAGCCTCCATCGAGCTTCGGACGACCGCTGCACCCTTGTCGTAGGTTCGTTTCCCTTTGACCGCTTGCTATTCATTTTTTTTGGTGGTGATGCCGAAAGGATTCGGCTTTCCGTTAGAACTTTTTTTGACATCTTCAACCCAATACCTTGTCTTAAGGTCCGATATAGATCCCTTGCAGTGCAATCGATGTGCAGAGGAATTTTTTCATCTATTTGCGAGGTTATTCCTACATTGAGGTAGGTGTCTCCATGTATAAATATTATTTGTCAATTTTTATTGCTTGTTTGATTAATCTTCTATATTGTTTAATTTATTTTTCTGGTTCAAATTTGGTTTTTTTGGAGTTTAGTGTGTGTCTCATTTGGTTCGTATCTTTTCCCCATGGTATGGATGCGTTTTTATGGAAGTTTATGTGTAGTCAATTGTTTGTGTTTGAATAAATTGTGTAGTTGGTTATTAATCTGTGTCAGTATTGTGAATTGCATTTTTACATGGTATATTTTGCGTGTTTGGTATTGAATACATCATGTGCATTGAGTAGGTAAAGCCAAGTGACTTTTTTTAAACTATCACATGATTTTTTATTTATGATTTATTGAGTTTCATCAATGGTGAAAATGTGTTCTATAAATGGAGTTGAGTTTTCCCAGAATGTTGATATGGTGTATGTCACACTTTTGAAGTCTCATTTGAGTGCGTGTGGTCTTGAAATTGCTTTTGTGTGTGTAAAATCCTGAGTCTCTTCAGTTTTGGTTTTATAAATTTTAAAGTGACTTATTAAATAGTACGAAGGGTGAAAGTCATGCATTGAAAGTAGGATGAGGTGGGTCTTTTGTGATGTTTGTTCATATGGTTTGTTTTAAGTCCGTGTTCATGTATTTTGTTTATCTTTGCGGTTGCAGCGCGTCGGCGGGGTAACCTCGCGTTACCACGATCTTCGGTTTGTGCATACTTGTGCGCCTGTGCGAGGCGTGTCTTGTTGTCGTGATCGAGCTGCGAGTCATGGTAGGTCCCCCATTGCACTTATCTTTAGATTTAGAATTTATTAATTTCTTGTTGTTTTATTAATTTTTATTGAATTAGAAATAATATTAGATAATAAAACTTTAAATTATTATTTAGTGAGAAAAGAGCTCTTTATTTTATACCGAACACTTGTGACATTTTCTTGACGGGCGGACACCCATTTTTGAAAGAATGATCGTTTGGCCTTTAAACACAATTCACGGAACATCAAATGTGCTTCTAGTTTTAAAGATAAATAATTTCTTCTGAACAAGTGTTTTGAACTTTTTGAGAAATGAGGTTTTACTTTAAAATTGGTGAAGGCCCGTTTGGCACTTTAATGAAATGGATTATCTCGGAAACCCCACTCGGGGGTGATCTTTGGTGTGTGTTGTTTTTGTGAGCTGTATGTGATGTTTGTGCATCGTGACTGACTTATTTACATTGTAGACGCACCCCCTTTTTATTGCTTGTGATGACATGGGAACCTGGCATATTGAGTGAATTTTCTGAGAACGATTGCTGCACTAGTTTAGACCACGCACTGGCTAGTGGCCCCATAGCAGGGGAATACTGAGTTATTGCTATTATGGGGATTGGGACCCTCGGTTAGGCCATGCAGGGCTATGCCGGGTAGTATTATGGGCGTTATGACGTCATCGAGTTATGGCATGCCTCCAAGATGAGCCACATGTATAGTACGTTCTGGATTGTTCACGATCTCCTAGGTTCGACCCATGTTTCTTTCAGTGTTTATGTGTGTGGAGGATGATTGAGAGGTCGAGTTCGGTTGCTGACCCATGTGTGCCACTTTTTACCATTGCCCTTAGTGTGTGTTGTGTGTGATTCTCCTTTTGACAAAAAAAAACTAATGTTTGGATTTCTAAATTGTTCGCAAAATGTTTTAAAAATGCAATGCACCTATTTCTTTCAACATTAAACTTTTTCTAAATTATAAAGGGTAATGGACCGGTACTTGTTTTAGAAATTAATGTGTGTGGAAACCATATTTTATATAATTTAGTTCAAACCTGGAATTGATAAAATCTTTATTTATTGGTATGTGCATTGGGGATAGAATTAGTCGGGCCTACCTACTGAGTTTTAATACTCACACCTATAGTGTTTTCTTGTTTTTAGTTCTGTTGAAGGTTCCAGATTAAGTTGTTTGCCTTGAGCGATGTTGGTTGTGGTATTGGAGAGTGACCCATGGGGTTACCTAGAGTTTGGATCGTGGTCAGGTTACTAGTGTTGTTGGTTGCTCTTTCTTTATTAATTTTTGTTCTATTTTATTTTCCACTGTTTAGTTTATTTTCCTTTAGGCAAAATCGTTCCCACCTGCTTAATTTTGATGCTCGGCACTAGTTTCCAGCCCGTGGGGATTGGGAATGCCCTTCGGGCCATGTCGCGAGTCGGCTCGGGGGACCGGTTCAGGTTCGACCCGGGTTGGTTCGTGACAATACAAATCCACTTAAGGGAAATGACTCGCTAACATAAGGGATATGGCTACCAAATTTAATGTTAAACACATCACATGTAAACGTAACCTACCCTCATGCTATGGTATATCAAATATTTTTTTAAAGGTAAACAGAATAATCCAAAATAATGAATATTTAATTATACTTGAAATAATAAATATATATAGCATAAATTATAATGGAATATGTTATTATATATTGAATAAATAAATAAATAACATAAAAAAAGACTCACATCAGACTGTTACTTCTAAGAATTCCTTGGGCGAAATCACCCCAATGGCGGGTGCTTGTTTTTAATTTTCATCATAATAAAAAACCTCTTCATATAATTCATTAGACCAATAATTGATATATATAAACTATTTATATTTAAAAAACGGTTGAAAACCCTATTTTATATTATTCTTATTCATGTTCAATGGAAATGGACATTGGAATTCTTGAGCAGGACAATGATTCACAAATTTCTCAACTAAATCCAAAACGCATATTACATTATAGCTGGACATGTCTTAAAAACTAGAATATTGGATATCAACCCCAACACCCACCATACAATGATGTATTGACAATTGGGAATCTATTGGTTTCAAATGTGTAATAATAAATATATGATCCTCCTTTTGATACATTTCATTCATTACATGGCTTGAAATCAGAAAAAAAATTTCCCCTTTTAGACGTTATGAACAAGATCCATTATTTTTCATTCACCTATTTACAATTAAGATAATAAATATAAGCATCACCCAATCTACCCATTTTAGAATTTTTAACTATTTTGAATATGTTTTCTTAGAACCAACTATTTTTAACATGAATATATATATGTTGGACGTATTGAATATTGATAAAACACATCATTTCATACAGTTTATTGTTCTACATGAATATAATGTAATACTTCCCTCTATTATACATGATAATAGTAAGGTGACAACATATCTCCACAATGATGAGAACTGTGAAGTGATATGAAAATATTCTTAAATAATGTTATACGGTATGATAATGTACTTTAATGGGAAACATGGAACAAACAATATAATCTGTGATTACTCCTAATATGGTGATGTTTCATCTCATGAAGTTAAAAATTTGTAATCTACAAGATGTGATATTATGAGAACATACCAACCAGTAGAAATTCTATATTTTTTGGGTTGTTAGATATTCAAATCTGTTATCATGTTCAATGTACCTTATACATTAATATTATCTCTATCAAATTCCATAAATAATGAACGTATATTTTCAAATGAAAAGTATCATGTAATATATTTATAGTGATTTGTGGTATGATTTGTTGTCTTAATTGAAAAAAAATTAATGTGTATATCAAGGAAGGATTGGTAACTTCAATATATATAGAAGCTCATATTTTAACACTTTTATTGGAATAAAACATTATCTCAAAGAAATCAAATTTCACATTTCATTAAGTACATTATGGTCAGTGAATTTTAGTTCATTTTGATTAATTAGTTTGTTGAAAAGAAGATAATTCAACTATAGTTGGTGGAATAATTTTTATTCCATAATAAATAGTGGGATCTATGTGAATTGTGGTTCTTTTTCATGTGTGGGATAAATATTGATATTTGTGAAAGAATAATGAATAGTATATGAGTGATAATTATAATTGTTAATTTTAATTTTACACACATCACATTACTATGAAAATGCAGTTTTACTTTTCTTAATGTGTTATTTATAATACTATAAAATTTTACTATAATGGAAGGAATGTTAGTTATATTTTGAATATTTGAATCAAGTTTTGAATTACTGTTTCCCCATTATTTTCCATTTCTTTTTAGAATTGATATAGTGTCATTTTGTGATTAAATGATGGAATATGTAATGAATTTTTTATGGATAAAATAAAATAATGGAAATAATTTATAATGTAAAAATCATTGGGAAATTAAATCTCACTATTTAGTCAACCCTAACCATTCACACATAGGCAGACACACCTATTGAATTGTATATATTGGAAGGAGTTTAAAATAATAAAACCTATTTTCATTATTATATTTATCATTACCTGATTGGTTTTATTTTATATATATATTCATTTATATTTATATTTTTATATATTTTTCTAAAAACATAGTAATGATAATACATTATATCTATGTTATTACATCATACAATTGTCAAATATAATACTACAAGACTTGAAGAATTATTAAATGTTCTATTGGAATAGTGAATAACTTTACCATCATTGTAGAAACTATTAAACCAAAATATATGTATCTTAATAATTTATATATTATATTTTTAATGTAATTATTTATTTTTGATTTAATTATGTCTATAAATTTTTTAATATTTATTTTTCTAATAAAAAATTGAATATTAATATCATTTTTTATTATTAATTATAATTCTAAATATGTATACTATTGTAAAAATTTACTATTGAGGAAATTATATCAACAATATATTATTTCATTCAAATAATTTTGAAGATTAAAAAAAATTCCATGATTTCTTCTACATTTATTATAACAAATAATGTATATTTTGTTATATGATACATCTGTTAATAAATTATTGTTCCCCCAAATATAATAGAATTTTCCATATCCTCAACATTGATCCCAATATAAATTATCTACACATCTATACTGCTCATACATGTGCCCATATTATTAATTTACTTTAACATGTATTCTAATTTGTGTTTTAGCTTGAATTTATTGTCTACGTTAAATAGATACAATATTTCATCTTCTTCGATGAATTTTTCATATTTATGAGTTATTATATTGTTTGAATTTGTTTTTATATTAAATAATTATTCCTTTGTGAAGTTTTTGAGTTATTCCTCCACCTCAAATGAGGTTTTAATAAAACATCCCTCTTCCCTTATGTCATTCAACAATTTTTCACCTATTAAAAAAATGACATTGTCATTGAAATATTTATATAATCATTTTCTTGTAGTTCTATGAAAAATAATTATATATTTTCACTCTAAATTTTGTTGTAATGATTTTAAAAAAAATTAGATTAAACATGTTATATGATTTTATTTTTGAAATTCATGACATAAATTGGTTTTTGAGTTTCATGTTTACAAATTATTTCATGTGTTTATTTTAATCTAATCAGATATTATTATCTATAGATTTTCCTACATGAGATTTTATGCTTCTAATAAAAATAGCTAGACACTTATTGGATTTTTCTTCTTCTATATTATATCCATTATTTTACTTATTTCTCGTTTATATTAATTTTCATTACTATGTTTTATAATATTAATTTACTTATATGAAAATTATAATTTATACTTTGTTATTTTTAGTAATTAAATATAGATATAAATATATATATTTATATATGTGATACAATTATATTTTCTTACAACGTTTGTTGAAACATTATAGATTTTTTTATTGGATAAACATTGAAAAATAAAAAAAATCATTAAAATTAGAAAAATAGTGTTATATAGTCTTAAAATCTATTTATTCAACCATATTTAAAGATGTTATATAATATAAATATAATGAAAAATTATATTATTTACTCATAAATAAAATATTATTCTATAATATAAAATTAAATAAATAGAGAAGAATAAATTTTAAAAATTTATATTGCATTTATTAATATATATATATATATATATCAATTTGTGAAGAAATTCAGAAACCAAATCTCTATTTGTTTAGGATATTTGTGGAAAAAGGATTTATTTTTTATATATATAAACATATCCCATGTTTCAAACATACAACATTATAGAGAGAGGATGGTTTGGTGGTGCTGGTTATGCTTGAAGAAAAACCAAATGTCCAAGAAAATTTATATATCAGAGGCCATTAGACCATCGTTATATTTCATATCATGTGTTGTCGCTCAATATCCATAGATTGATCGTCTAATATTCATTTATTCTGTCTTCTATTGTGGGTTACCATTCCATCATTTCCATCACCTACCATAGTGCCACATCCACTCAAAGATGTCCTTATCACTACTAATTATTATTATTAATGTCTCTAATATAGTTAATAAACAATTAATATAAAAATCACATAAAATATATGATTAATTATTAAATTATAATTATTAATAATTTCAAATATAAAATCAATGTAATAGAATTAATAAACGATTTAAATTGATATATATAAATAATTAGTAATTAATTGTAATCTAATTAAATTTATTTATATTATAATTAGGACATTTAATATTAATAGTAATAAAATACTATGAATGATAAAAAACCATTCGTAATCACTCACAATTTATTTTATTTAAAATAAAAATACAATATGAAAAAAACATGTGGCACCCAGGACGCCACCCAATGATAAATGTGGAAAGATCAATGTCACCCCAAAGAATAATTGGAAATTCCCCAAAATTAAAATCTTAATAACTGACATGAATTTTTTCAATTCCACACTATATTCTGAAGGTTCTCAAAAGTAAATATTCCCAACCTATGAATTCACCATCTGATGTATACATGTTATAAACCACATCACAAGGTCATTGCAAACCACCACCTCGAGGACTACATAAAACCAGGGTCACAGCCTTCCCGTTGTTGAAGATTTTTTTTAATTACCTCGGCAATCAATAGGTCTCTTCCAGCCTCCCCATGGCATCTCACTCCTGGTATCATCATCATGATTGTGATTGATACAATACACACTGAAAAAAATACTCTCATACCCATATTCTCACACCCAAAGTAGAATTGCAAGGTGATTTTCCAATGACATGGACTCTACCAGCGATCTATTAGAGCTCTACCCGTAAAAAACAATGCCAGACTCACATGGAGAAGAGAAAATCCCCACTAAGATCACAATAACCAGAATGAGATCCCAACATGCATCATCATCAAATTCTCTTAAAAGATCACCACTGAATATTACAATAGATTTGCGGTCTCCAAAACCCATAAAGCACCTAAACACATGGATCCCAGGTCTTCCATTCAATAGAATGTATCCATCGTCTTCCTCCATTATTTTCTTACATCCCTTGATGGCATCCATCAGCACATTCATGATCGTCATCATTAGTTATCACCCACAAACCTCTAGTTTAAAAAACAAAACATTACTATTTCTTGGTCTTTGATCCTCATCATTCCATTCCTACCAAGAATGTGTGCCTCGACACATCCATGGAACATGTTTTTGCAGACCACACATGTCTTCGCAACCATCGACGACCCTCATACCATTATCAAACCATATGTCTAAAAATAGATCGGTGGGGAATTCATCTCATTCCACCCAAAACCCACAGATATAAGTGGTACGAGTAGAAGATTAGAAAGATGAAAACATTTGAAGATGGAAACAAATATCACCATCTTCACATTGAGTGATCGATGTATGGATATGGGCACAAACATTTAGTGAGAGTGACTCTCTATTCTGGAAAGAGATCCTCTCCATTCATCGATAATAATAATATAATATTTATCACTTCCTTCGGGTAAATTATATTCTATTTATTATATTTATGTCTGATAATAATATTATGAATAATAATCATTATGATGAAAATATTATTTTTATTATTAATAATTATTTACATTATTATTTATATTCTTATAAAGTATTAGTGTATAAAAAAATAATTTGATTATATAATACATTTTTATTATTTATTTACTTAGTCATTATAAAAATATTAGTTATATTATTATAATGATTATTATAATTGATTATTAATTTTATAATAAATCTTTAATAGAAATAACAATAATATTAATTATACTATATATTTTGAAAATATAATTAAGATTTATTTTTTTTCATGTTATTAATTGCTTTTCTAGTTATTTGGATAATTATATTATTTACATAATTGATCATATGTATTAGAGTAATTATTTTATTTATTCAATAATATTATAGATATTTTCAAATAGTGTAATTCCTAATATTAAATAATAATAAAAAAATTAATAATCTATCATAATAATGTAATTCAAAATATATAAACCAAATGGATCAGTCAGAGATTTCGCAACAAAATCCATGATTCCTAATTTATTTATAGAAAATAAAATCTACAATGAGGAGAATAGGTCTACCAAGGCATAATCATCCTAGACCAAAAGCAAGAAGTAACATGGTTCAATTCCCACCGTTTACCAAATTCAAAGGATATATTCATTTTCCATTAAATATCATCTTATCCGATAAGTCTTGGTGTATTGTGGGAACAAGATCATCATCATGTGATTATTTTTAAGATTCATCCATGGTGGAAGAAATCCTGAACATCCAAGAGAGATAATGACATTACCACTCTATGTTATATTGAAATCAATACTCTAAATTAATTTACAATGGGTTCATTGAAATCAAACACTTCTAGTTCCATATTATAGTAGATGGATTAAATTTACAAGGAAATCCCACATACCACCTCTTATCTTATGTATTTAACAGGACTTTCTAATTCAATATCATTAGGGGGAATAATATGGAAATTTTTGTCTCTTGTAGTGACACAATCTTCATTCTAATCCCTACAAAAAATATTGAATTAATTTCTCATAAGAACAGAGAAAATGGATGGGTTACTCCAATCTAAATTTTTATTTCCCACTAAGAGACCGCGAGATGGAAATTCCATGATTATTAAATGTTATAATATAGAATATGTCTATAACATTTCAGGTGCAGAAATACATGACTTAGATTTATGGGGGGACTAGTGGGAAGCCCTATTCAATCACAAATATTTACTAATACATATGTGTAGATACATATTATATGATTGTACATGACCAATATATTCCTATGCAGATTGATCAATTATACCCAAATACCTTTTACTTATTACTATTAAATGCATAATGTCAGTATATTGTTCATTGATAGTACATACATTCTTAACAACAAAATTCCCCACACCCTCTTGTAGGAATTCTATTAGTACAGAAGAAACTATGATCTTAAATGGTCTGACAATCATATAATATTTGGATGCATCAATGATTCTTCATTTCATAGTTATTATATATGATATAGGTATGCGAACATTATTTTCCCTATACTATCCCAAAAGTTTTTAATTTTAAATTATTTCATAAACTAGGATTAAATTATGATTGGTACATGACCATAAAAATCAAATGTATCTCCTACAAGGAAATGATCAAATGATTCAACATCGTTAGGAATCTATTCTAATATTCAACACCATATGACATCAACCCCACCAATCATCTGAACATCATCTCCCACAACTTCAAAATATTTATCTTGTCCACCCCTGCATGAATCTGCATTGCAGCAAAATTTCCTACATGAGGATCCATGCCCATTAAAATAGGAACCATAGCCCCATGACAGGCCACATCAACAAAAGAAGATCTAAAAACATGAGCATTTTCATGTTCCACTACATCTTTAGAATAATTCTCAAAAATATTTTTACTTATTTTGATGGAATTATACCCCACAAAACTATACACATTCTCTTCCATATTGAGCATACAATGGTCAATTAGGTGTCAAGATTTATTATTTATGAATAACGTAGATTCGAGAGACATCATAATGAAGAGTTTCCACTGTGGGAGTAGCTACCAAAAAAATCATGTAGAAACTAAAAATAAATATTGAGTTAAGACTTAAAGTTAAATAAAATTAAAAAATAGTTTCAATAAGATCATGGAATATATAAATCTAAACAAATATTTAGTTATAGTAATCATATCATGCATGATCAATACCATTAAAAATATTAAAAAGAGTCCCGAATATATAGGAAAAATCCCGGAGTATTTTTGGGTACCAAATGACCTTCTCAGGCCCCTAACATGGATTCTGGCTTCAGTGACTGATCTTCAAGGAACAAATAGATCAAAATGGTGTGCCCAATCTTGAATGATTTAGAAACCAAGATTAGGTGATACAAGGCCTTAGATATTTGAATATACCATGAGCTCCATCAAATGAAAAATAAATGAACGAATCCTTCGCCTATTGAAATCATTCTGAAATCATCAAATCCAAAACAACATTGAATCTGGATCCTCGGATCATATAGTTTCCTGGAATTTCCATTCTAAGACACTGAAGGATGAGCATGGAGAGTGAATTTTTATTCTTCAATAAAATAATCATGAAATTTATTGTTCGCCTCTACAAAGGCAATAGGTCAATTATTTGTAATAATTTTATCTAAATCACTATAGGATTGTAAAAAATTCTATTATTTATACACAATAAAATTCACCTACATGAAATAGATTAATATTTCATGCCTGTATCGTTGAATGACAATAAATTATAGAGTATTTATATAAGTCACATAAAACATGAAACACTGACTAAACAAATAAAAAATAATTGAAAATAAAAATATTTTAATAAAAAATTGAAATTATTATAAATAGACCAAAATATTATTGTTTCAAAACATACACAATTACAAAATAGGCCTTTAATAGTGCTAAAAATGACCTTAATTGGTTCTAAAGAGGAGATGACCCCCAGAGTTATATTATAATCCCATGTGTTTTATCATCAAAAAAGAGTTATTATTAAGGAGATCATTATTAAATGTATAACTAGAACTGATAAATGGGACTTTATCAATTATTGGGGAAGTACAGATAAAATACAACATTTATTTGTTCTTAAATAAGCTCTAATAAAGGATACCACTACTAGAGAATAAAATATAACTAATAATGGACTCATTTATCATATTTTCTTCCCTAAAAGATAAATGACCCCTTTATTTGTGCTTCTAAAAGAGTTAATAAATGACCCCTTTATCCGCACTTCTATAGTCGATGATAATGTGTCATGCTAAAGTGTGTTGTAACATCCCAATTTCTCACAAAAAAAACAATAAATTAGAAAATTTAATAACAAATAGATTAATTTATATGAAATGAAATTTACAACAAAAATAAACAAAAAAACTATATTTTAAATGTTTTATATAATGGTTTATACAATTACATACGTTCTAATTGATACATTCATTAAAAAACCAATTTTACGTTTTATTTGGGTCATAATACATTATGTAGAAAGAAACACTCTTGTCAATGTAAAGAATTTATATCATATTAATACAATAAATAAATAAATAAATATAATTTTTAATTTTAAACTAATCTATGAGTAAAACCTAGAACATAATCAATCAAATTGAGTAACCTTTGAGTCTCGCACATCACACTATTTCTTTTTTTTCTTCAACTATAACCTATTTTAATTTTAACTAAATATTTATAAGATAAATATTATAGGTAAATTAATTATGGAATATTAGATAAATGGATTTTAAATCAATATAGCATAATTTTTTTCAATTTTTGTTATGTCACACATGTTATAATTTAAAATGGTAATTATATATTGAAAAGACGCACCTAGAGTCATATCGGTAACACCATGATTTGGATTTGGGAGTGGATGATTCATACACATATCAAATGATAGGTGTATAGTTTTCCTAATGTATCAAAATAATCTGAAATATTTTCCATGGTTTGGAGCATGTCACATTCCTTATTATTGAAAGGTAATTTTTATCCAGAAACAAGATCATTTCTACACCCTGATAACATGGTGTATGTAGTTGTTGTGATAAAAATACCTAAAAAATTATTTATGAATCACATTACCAAATTCTTAATAAAATACAATAAATTTTTTCTGAATATTTAGTGACTGATATATTTTATACTAAAATATTGATTAAAATTGATAACAGATTCTTTGAATCATACATGAAACCTCACGTACTAGATTTAGTTTTAGATGATTCTTACACGTCACAAATCACATAGAGATTTTCCCCTATATTTTCAAATTAATAATTACCCATTTTCATTTATTTTAGTAGTCCCTTTTTCATTTTTACCAAAATTATTGTCAATTTTCAAAAAAAGATTCATTGAGAGTTATATTATTCACATTGTGCTTTGGATTGAGGATAAGATAATTTCTAAAACTCTAAATTGATGTAAGGATATTATTTTTATTGTATATAGATAATATGATTGTGTTTTCCCTGTTTTGAGTATGAAAAAAATATTTTCTAAAAAAATATAATTTTTAACTGAAAACATGCACTTTGACTCATTCTACTGACATCGCCTATTAGTCAGAAAAGGGAGTAATTCCAAATCATCATAATTGACTTATGAATCAATTTATAATATTACCAAGAAAATATGATTTTCATTTCTTGGTTTTCAGTGAGTTACACTTCTTAAACAATAATATCGATTTTATACTGATAATAAATGATTTGAGTCATACTCTGAATATCATGTATTATAATGAGGTTGGAATGATTTGTAATCATGACACATGACATATATATCATTTCTATAAATAATCAATACAATTTGAAAGCATTTTATATTTTTTTATGTAGGTCAATTGTCCTTTTTACAAAAATTGTTGTCAATTTTAAATAAAAAGGCCCACATTGAGTCATTCTAGTAACATTTTATGTCGGATTGAGGTGTGTCTATTTGCCACATTTCTCAAATTACATATGGATAATTTTCCAAATGTATCAAAACAATAATAATGTTTTTCTTTCTTTTGATTATGTCACTTTATTTTATACCAAATTGTAATTTTAAATAGGAAACACACACATTGACTCATATTGATCACATTTTTTATCGATTTGTTGTGAGACAGATTCCCATATATAAAAATTGACTTATGAATCATTTTAGTAAATTATCATGACAATCTATGTATACCTGCTCAATATTCATTTGGTGGAACATCATGATATAAACTGTATAATTTAAAATGATAACAAACACATTTAGTTATATTGGGAACATGATGTATAATATTGATGTGAAACTATTTCCTACATATCACAATTGACATATAGCTAATTTAAGTAAAGTGTAAAAATGAATTGAATGTGTTTTATAGGTTTTGAAATGTTCAATTGAGCTTTTCACTAAAATTGATGCCAATTTTATATAAAAATATTTTATCACTGTCAAATAGGTCACACCGTCTATCAAATTGTTGTGAAGAAAATTTATAAATGTCAAAAATGAATTATGGATCGTTTTTACTTAATTTTTAAATACAATATGAATTTTATTTTATCATTTTTTATTATGTAACTAATTTTTTTCCCTAAAATTAAATTTTCAAATTAAAACACAGACAATGAAACATAATTATTGCATAGTTTTTCCGATTTATTTTAGACCAATTAAAGTACATTAAAAATGACTTATTAATAATTGTTATAAATTATCATTAAAATCAGAGCATGTTTGTTCAGTTTTTTGTGAGGGACACTTATAGAATTAAAAAGTCGATTTTAAACTTATAAGAGGCACATTGTGTCATATTGAGAACATACTTTTTTAGATTGAGGTTAGAATGACAACTCTATTTCAATAATTAATTATGGATCATTTCCCTAATGTATTAACCCAATATTAATGTGTTCACTCAATTTTTTTCAGGGAAGTGGCCCTTATAACTAAAATTTATGTCAATTTTATATAAAAATATGCACATGTAGTCATACCAGTTAGACAATGCATCATGTTGAGGTTATGATAAATCATACAGATCTCAAATGAATTATGGATATTTATCATGAAATATAAATACAATCCATTTTTTTATTTTTTATGACATTACTTGTATTTTTTACTAAAATATCATTTTTAATTAAAAAAACACACCTCGAACTGTACCAGTCACATCATGTATCTGTATTATGTGAGAATGATTCAAAAAGATAAAAAATAACTTATGTATAATTCTGCAAAACTATCATGAAAATCCATGTGCATTTAATTATTTTCAATTTGCGGAACATTTTCAACAAAAATTTGTATTATAAAATTATAACAGAGTATTCATATCATATAAGGATCACCGTATATCATATTGGGATGAGGGTGATTCCTACAAATCACAAATTACATATGGATCATTTTCATAATGTATCAAAACATTCCGAATATGATTTCTTTATTTTGAGTATATCTGTTGTCTTTTTTAATAACATAAATGTCAATTGTAAAAAAAAGCCCTTTTAGTAATATCGTTCAAATTGTCAGTCATATTGAGGTGAGGAAAATTATAACTATCTCAAATGTTTCAATGAAAATACAAAGTGACAATGTTTCCATGATTTTCATTGCCTAAAATTATTGAATTAAAAAATTCTTATGGACTCAATGTTCATTGTTGAAAAATGTTTCTCATTGTATAAATCATAAAGGGAATAGTAAGCTCTTGTTACCATTATAACATGGTAATTCAACAAAATGGACACATGATCTTACTATACTCAAATATATTTCATCAATTCCAATGGGTTAAGGATACTAACACTGAATCGATGTGAAGTATAGGATATTCCACTATAAAAGGCAATGGAAATCATGAAAACATTGGAAGAAAGAAAATTTTTATTTCTTTTGAGTATTGTTTAAGATTTATGAAAGCATAATATGAATTCCAAAAATACCTGTGAAAAAAACAAATTATTTATTAGAGAATAATTTTATAGAAATTAACATATGAAGAGTATATAGAATAATGAGAAAATAAATAAAATAATTAATAGTAATTCTCATTTGTATGATGGTAGTTTGTATTATGGACACACTAATTTTTTCATTAACATAGTTGAATGCTCTTAGGAAAATCTATCATGAGCATGAGAATTATTGAAAAAACCATCACTACTCAATTATATGAATCCACCTATAAGATAAAACAATTATTATATGTGTAATACAAAAAAGAAACATATTAAACATAAATATTAAACAATAAATTAAATCTATGTACATTGATTTTACAATTATAACATCTGGATGACGAATATTATTGGGTAGTTGAGGGAACATGAATGAATGTGATAAATTCCTAAACTGCATGTGTGAAATGGTTTCGAGGAAGAAGATGTTTGTGGATTAGTTTGTGAATAATGGCATGATTGATGGACAAATCACCCCAAATAGAACAAAAAAATGCAAATGTACATGAAAACTATTCTTATGTGACAAATAATAAATATAAATAAACTAATATAAATATGAAAATATAGATTTACTATATAGAAAAATATTTTACTCTGAAAATATAAAAATTAATTCTGATCGAGTGGTGGTAGCATTGATTATAATTATAAAAAGGTAGTAGAGATGGAGAAATAAGAGGGAACTTGATGTTTATGCTCATGATCCTATAATTGATCTGTTTGGGCATATAGAATAGTCCCAAACTCTACCTACAATTTCTTCTATTCAAGAGGGTAATGTGATGATCTATCCAATTTTAACTGATCATTATGTCAATGGAAAAGTTTAGTAGTGTAAACTAATGTTTTTTGACTAGGCAATGGTTATTGCTTCAACTTTTTATGAGGGTATTGTCCTATTTCATCCTGGTTTAGTTAATGATAATACCTAATTCAGAAAACTGAGTAGAATTCTGTTGTTTTTAATGTAAAGACACTAAAACCTTGTATGGATTATTTCGATATGAATAAATATATATCTGTTAAGGAAAAAGTACATTTCTCATTCTGGGGAAAGTCTGAGAGAGATTGGTCACCCTACCTTGCACTCAGATGTTTTGGTGATTTCTGAGTTGGGTAAATATGAGAAGGTATTGGAGTTTACTAATGATGATCCTTGGACTTCTGTTTTGGATGTTGTATGGAATGTTATTTTTATACCTTTTCAAGGTCAACAAATCATTACAACATATTATTATCATCAAGCTCTTTTATAGCATATTACTCTTGGGGTGGTCTCATTTAGTTATGGTAACGATGATGGTCAATTCCCACAAGTACCTTATTAGAATGAATTTAGGAAAATGAAAAATTTCTATGTATATATATAGTTGATTAAATCATTGAATAAATTCATCCCATTGAATTGAGTTTTTTGGTTTGATTACACTGAAGGTAGTTAGAATGAGGAAGTCACTCTTTCTAAATGTTACATACCCATTTATCAACCCCATCTATTGATGTATCCAATATCTCAACATTTGAACTAGATGTCCTTGGACATGATACAACCATAGTAGGCAAGGTAAATAAAAAAATGTAGTAAGATAAATAATCATGGAAAGAATCAACAACAAGAAGTACCCTGGGGAAGGCTCAGTGTCTGTTCCCCAATAGAGATTTGTATATTGGAATCGTCAATTGATTGGAAATTATCCTCTTGTCATGGTTTTTAGGAAATTAAAATTTTCAAATAAACCTATTCATCATAGCATTATAGAACAAAAAATTACATTTTATAATTGGTTGTCCTTTATGTTGTTTGGGAAATGTTATTCATTTTTTCTCCCAACAATAATCAAGACGGTGAGGAATAAATTTGGTGCAAAATCATTATCGTGCTTCACTGATGTTTATTGTCATGATCAATAGTCATTCACTATCTATATGGGGATTAATTTCTTCTAAATTTCAGGTATCATGTCTTTGATTTTAATCAGTATGTATGAAGTATGTATATTCGGATTGGTCTAGAAAAATTATCGAGAAATATGGGACATAATTCGATTATTATTGGTGATATTAATCTGTGTTATGACTAGTGGCGAAGACTAGATATAACTCCTATATTTTGGTTATTCAATCAATTTTTCCATGTATTGAAAAATATGGCCTTGTTGAGGTCTCTATTGTATTAGTATATTTTACCTGGTGTAGACACACTCTTAATTTTAGACAAGAATGAAAATTTGATAGATTATTTATTATTGTGGAATAATGAAATGACACAATAAATGGATATATTATAACCCTTCTTATGTATCATACCAATAATACTTCTATTCTAATGAATATATCAATATATAATTTACATTCATCACCATAACCTTTTAAATTAAATAATCAATCAATTATGAAAGTTATATATAGGGATATAATCAGGGATGCATTAATGGTTACAGTTAGTGGTATACCACTCCATATTATTTCCATGAAACTACATTATGTAAATAGAAGATGTAAAGAACATAGAAAAGTTTCTTTTTCTAACAATTATCTTTATATTAAAAATGATGAAATTCATCAACTTCAATGTCAATTTTATAATTAGAATAAAGATGATATTTGTAGGGAAGAGATGAGTGGTCTTTTAAAAAATAAATGTTAAACTATATATTTAGGTAAATAATTCAAGATCTTAATAAAATATCATGTAGTTGATGGAGGGTAAGAAAAAATAAATGTTTTTTCATTCCTTCTATAGAGAGAAGAAGTTAAAAAGAGGACTCATTACCCTATAAATTAATGTGGAATGATTAACTTATGAGAAAAAAATATCTAATGTTGATATAAATTTTATTGAATATCCGTTTACAAATAATGGAGTTTATAATACACCAAATGTTTAACAATTTCAATCCTACAAATAAAGAAGTTTATATTTTTTTTACTCAAGTACCTAGTTAGAAGGAAATTAATGTGGGTCTATTTTATTTGATTATTTATAGTGTTTCTAGTCCATATTGTTTCAATAATAATTTTATTATGTTATTTGTGAAACTTATATACATTGAGATATAGAATTTTGATGGATAATTTTTTAACCATGACTCTTGGCCATATTGTTTGAATGCTTATTTCATTTCTCTGATTATAAAAAAAGAGAATGCTCTATATATGAACGATTTTAGGCCTATGTTGATTGGATACACTATTGAAATGATAATTAATAAGATCAATGCTTCAATAATGGGATTAAATTACTTGGGTGTGATTACAATCAATTTGATGGGTATTTTACCTTGATTTAATAATGTTAATTTCTTTATACTACATTAGAGTGTATCATTATTTACAAAAATAGAGTGAATAATTGAAATGTGGTACTTATGGTTGACATAACAAAGGTATTGGAAACAATAAAGTGGTGCTTCAACTTTTTCACTGTGGGAATTCCTGGGTTTACCAGAGATTTTAGAATATTGATCAAATTCATATTAAAATGTTTAAGGCTCTTTGTGTTGGTCAATTTTTCACATAGAGATTTTTTAGCATTATATTGGTGTGAGATGTGGGGATCCATAATTTTTTCTTTTATATACAATTATTTAATACTTATGGAGTAATTTCCTAAATAATCATGTGAATTGTGGATTATATCATCAAATGAAGGTTTGAATATCTCTCATTAAACCATCAAATGTTTTATATGATGATGATACAGTTTTATTTTGAAAACATTTTAAACTATTCTAGGTGACCTTAATGATATTTTATGGATCAATGAATAATTTTCTATTCATGTGATTAATTGTAATAAATCTACTATGTTATTTTTTTAATGGAATCCCATTTCTACAAAAAATAGGGTAGCTAGAAAATTTCATGTAATATAAGAGTATGTTCACATTAAATATCATTGTGGGCCTCTTTTTGTGGTAGTGTTAAAAGACGTCACATGTAGAATATCTAATTATGTATTATAGATAACATGAAAACATGTAATGTAATAAAATAGGTCTAAAGCATTGAGTATATTACTTGTTAATTATGTAATAAACTCAATTTTTCGTTAGGATTTTTGTTATATATAAGGCCTAGAATATTTTTTATAGAGATGGGGTTTTAGATTTGGAACATTGTATGGAACGGTTCTATTCAAGAGGGGGAACTTATAATAATTTATTAGAATGATTTTGTTGAACATGTTGATATGGGAGGAATGTGAATTAAATATCACAAGTGTTTTAAATAATCAAATCATAACAATATCACCTAGAATATTCTTACATCCAATGAATCTTCTATGAAATTTCTTCTGGATCATTTTATTAATAAACATTATAATGGATACAAATTTTATATCCCAACATCATCCTAACCTACTATTTAGCATTCATATACTATGATCGTTCCATGTTCTAAATGGGAAGTATCCAAGTGCTAATCTCAAAATATTTGGACATATACTTGGATATCATGGATTAAAGAATTCAAAGAAGAATTCCCTAATTATATAAACATTCTATCAATTTAATGTTGTTTTATATGACCTATTACAAGATTTTCTCAAGCTATAATATTATATATTGAAATATAATGATATGGACACTATCAGTTTGAAACCAAATTTAAATAGAACGTTCATTTCAAGTAATTTTAATAGGCATTAAGGTGATGTTTATTTTTTTTCTCCACACTTGGTTTTTGGATGAAAACCCATCATTTTCCCATACTAAATATGTTCTCTTTTATGGTATTTAGATAAGGACCATTCAACTATAGTGTTTTATTCAACATATAATAATTATCATTGTGATGGTCTTCTTTCTCTACAAGAATGCATATGAGTACCTTGATCATGTTTTTGTCTTTTTGTATTTTACATGAAGGTTATGGAGATATGTTCCAGATAGGTATTGTTTTTAACATTCCTCCCCCATATCTAATCATCATAGGTAGGAATTCATCCAAACATAATGTCATGACGAGGTGAATGTACTATTTTTATCTAATACAAAATCTATTATTTCCTTTACAAAGTGAGTGATGAATTGACAGTATTTTGATGATCAATTAATACAATTTGATGCTTAAATTAGTGAAATATATATAGATGTTATCATTGATTCAAAGTGATAAATTTTAAATATGAGGAATTAACATTCTATCATTATTATTCTATGATATTTTTCTGTTTTTGGTATGATTAAAAATTCATTTGTTGCTAAAATTTTTAGGTGGATTCCCCCCATCCAAGAACAAATAATATTCAATGTGGATGGTCAACATCATGTGCTTCATGACCATCTATTGTTGTGTAATATTTAACACCTATAAATCCATTGATAAATTTTGTTAATTACACATAATTGTGGGAATCCTAGTCATTGAAATTGAGTTTTGGTCCATGATAAATGTTGTCATGTATGCTGTAAATTTCATTGGCATGAATTTTGGGTTGAATTATATTTAGGCTTCAATGTTTGCAGTCATATAATTCACTCTAATAAGGATCCATGAAACATGATTCCTTCATTTATTGATTGTATTAGGCTTATGAGATATCAGGAAATTGGATTCACTGGTGTCTTTATAGATGAAAATCTGGTTTTAGATGACCTTTGTATGGGATGAATTGTAGGGAACAATTCTATCTAGTTATTTGTGGAACTTGTTTTTTTTTCACGAATTGCTTCAAACAGATGCACATGGAGATATGTATACCTCATGTAATAAAACCTCATTTTAATGATTATTTTTGGATTTATGAGATTTGATATTTTTTTCAAGTTATTTTTCCGGAATCCTTAACATTTTGATTAATTCTCATTAATTAATTATAGATTTTTCGCATTCGAATCCTCTGTCAGGTGTGAAAAGATTTTCTTTATGGTCCAAAATTATTTACAATACATTTTATACATTGGGATTGACATGGACTAGAAGGGATCTATCAATTAAAGGGTAATCGTCAATGTAAGCTTCATTTTACTCAACATTTGTTTTAGTATCTAGTAAGAATATTTACCAATTATTGTTTTATGAATATAAGACATAAAATAATATCACTACATGTGATTCCATTACGAATGACACATCTTTTTAACCATCATAATTATAATAAACATTCTGAATCCCATTTTATCAACATTCGATATATTAATATTGTCAACCTATTTGTGATGAAAAATTATAACATGAAATGTTTTATCATACAAATCATATATCTGTGTGATAATGAAAAAATATTCCACATTTTTATTAACTAGATTGCAATCCATGGAACTAGATATGTGCATCTTTGCACAGCTAGTTGTCATCAAACTTCTCTAATAATTTTCATTTGTATAGAATATATAACCATTAATAACAAAACTACTGTATGATATGTCATTTTCATTTGGTCCCTTAAAAATCCATTAGAGTCCTTCAACAACATAATTCCTTTTTTAGACATCTCCTTATATATTTAATATCATAACCCTCCTAGTAACTATTGATTATTTTTTTATTAAAAATATCATTCATCTCTTGATTGATTGAAATCCTTGATAATTTTAACTTATGATTTAATGTATGTATAAAAAACAGCACTATAATGATGAATTTTAATAAATAATTTCGGCCACTTGATCCTGGTTATTGTAAAAAAAATATTTTATTGAAATATATTCTCCCTTATGGAATATTCTATGATGATACTTTGGATGATTGATGTTTTCCACATATGAATGTTAATAAGTACATAATTCAATATATTCTTCTATAATATATTAATATTCAATAAATATTTATTTCTAACTTCGATTCATGACATAGAATTTAAAAAAATTCATAAACTTTTCAAAGCCGTAATTCTATATATAGTGGAACAGACCACATAGTTGAACCTCTCTAACCAAGTGACCCATTCGGTGGATCATTATATCTATTATTTATGTTGTTAATAAAATATATAATTTTAATAATATTATTGAAACCTCGTTATTCAAGATTAGAATGTTAATCTGGTCTATAAATTTAATACATATGGATTTAACAATGATGTCGTTTCTTTTTAATATATGTCATATATTTTGAGGCAGAATAGAATGGAATGGAACATGACACAAATCATCCTTCAATCCATGAAATCCATTTTATTTTGGACCTTGTAAAATCAAATTATTATTTGATATGAAATTCTTTTTATTTTTATTAAAACCCTCTGGAACATTTATAATTTTACAAAATTTAAAAATTGTAATTATTCCTATATGGATAGAGTGTAATCTGTTGGATTATGAAAATGTGTTACCTTTACCCTTGATATCACACAATAATTCTGTTGTTCCAAATTTATTCATTTTCAATCTAGCATTGAATACATCAATCAGTTTTTTGGAACATTTATTAATGTTCCAATGAAACTATAAAATACATTTATTTCAATATGCATGGAATCCTAAAAATTTATATCATATATACTATTTCAATACATTAATTCCACGAAAAAAAATATCTTCTTCCAAAATGATTTCGTAACGTTTTTATAAACTGGTGTATCAGAAATAGTTCTAATATCTTTTAAAGTATAGAATAGTTAATCTCCTGTTATTGGAGATAGTTTTGTACTGTGTTCGAAATTACCATAGAATTCTATCATCTGTGATCAGTATATATGACATCGAAGTTAAAAAAATTTATGACATGAAACCACAATCATCGAAGAAATTTGCAAATGAACTGAGTGTGTGTGTTTTCACAAATGGTTCACCAAAACATTTCATTAATGTTTAGTGTTGATAAAATTTTACAACCATGGAAGTAATTTATAATCTCATACAATGTATCCATCAATTAGAAAAATTCACTACCACAATCACAATACCTTCTAATCCATTTATCTAAAACTGATATTCTATATTCAATAGAAATATAAAATTTGACATCTATATCATTACCATGATGATGTGGCTATGATATAAATATAGGAGACAAAATTTATTTTCACTTCATAAATAAAATTGGTTAAATATTATAATTCACTAACAAGATGGGTCATGAACTATGAGACAACACTGTATAGAATAATGATGTATTCCATATGTAGATAATGTGATATGAATATTTCATAGATCATTTTATAATTCATGATACTCATAAAAAAATTTCCACTAAGATGATTCATTTTGATGATGTAGGTTTCAATATTTAATTCTTGTATCTGCATTCCAATACAATTATCTATCAATTTCCTAATATTCATAGTGTATTTAAAGTAATATAATGATAAGAATGTACTATATAGTTTTCTAAGGAGTAGATTTATTTTTCTCTTATTGATTTTCACCACATATATTTCATTTTATGAGTTATATATGGCCCTTAATAAATAAAATGAAATCATTTTTGACATGCATCAATATTTATAGTTATCATTACCATTGGTGGTTTAATTATTCTAGTACCATATGTTTCACAAAATAGTTCATTTTTTCTGGTAGAATATCTTTTAGGAGACAGTATATTTATGAAAATTTGATGTCACTATATACTATGCAATCCTTATAAATATATATCATCAATAATGCGGAAAATGTTCTATCTTTATTACAATTAGTATACATTGGTTTCATAGAATATATATTTTACTTTTAAAACAACTTTTAATAATAATGATGACCATATTTTATTTTCATTTTCATTTATTCCATTATATCTCCATAATCATTAACACTAGTATTCATATCAAATGATCCATAACCCACTTCATTATCCAAATTGGTTTGCAAATTCTAATTTTCACCACATTTACTCAAACATTTGTTCATATGATCTATTCCCAGAAAAATAAACTTTTATTACAACTCTTTTGGAGTAATTTTTCATTAATATAAACAACATAAACATTGAAAAATGATTTGACAAGGGTTGTATGAGTGCTCTATTTCAGACCTGTTGAACTCTATAACTCCATATTAAAACTCTTTTAGGAAGTGATTTGTGTGGATCTATTTTTTATACATATTAAATGTATGTTGTTATTTAAATATTCATCTGATATAATATGTAAATAAATAAATATAATATATCCATTAAAAATTGTTCATGTTATAGAAAATTCTTTCAAGGAAAACCAACATTTTATTTTTATAAAAAAAATTACATTCATTAATGAGAATGGATAATTGAATTGAATTAAATAAATATTAAAAAATGGTATGATTTATCCTATTAATTAATCCAACAAAATATTTTATATACAATACTCATCCTCGTAAGCTCATCTAATGAACCGTTATCCATTAATTTTGATCAAGTAAAATCATCCTCTATCACTTCTGGGAATGCACTTATGTTGAAAAAAGTAATCTAGGAAGCTTGCATCCATGGGATGACTAAGGGTTAGAGTATTATAAACAAAATAAAAAATATGAAGGATGAATATATTAAAATAAATGGTAATAATATCAATTTGGGGGTTGATGTTCATACATATGTCAATTTTACTCCACTGTGTTCCCTAAATGGGGTAATGCCGCCAATTTTTTGGGAATTGCATGGATGGTAATTAGTGATTTCTATGGGTGGAAATAAAATACATTGTTAAATAGTGATGTATTTCTAGATGGATTAATTTAATATAAATATAGCTTTAAGCTATGTGATGAATGGAATAATATTGTTTCTAATAATAATTAATGATTGGGTTTTGATTTCAAATATTGTAATATTTTTACAATGGTATAATAAACTAGATGAACAATTTTTTAGTTTGGGGGTAGTAATAAATTTTGGTAATTATTTTTAAATGAATAAATTTATATTATTTTGTAAAAATTTTATCATATTAGATAATGGAAAATTTAGATACTGACTACTAAAGGGTGGATTGAGATTTTTTATGATTAAAAGATAAAATTGATTTGTATTTTTAACAATTTAGAAAGGGGAGATTGTCAATAATAAAAATAATAATGATACAAAAAAAATTAATGTTTAATTGAGCAGTATAGTGGAGAGAACATTAGGATGAGGAAGACATAATATAAGATAATGATGTCGAGGAAAATCAACATGGATTGACTTATTCAAGGAACACACAAAATTATAGCATCAATGAATAAAATTTCATTGGTAAATTTACTCCCATATACTTGTATGATTTTATTTGTTTTTTTGTAAATTATAGTTCCCATGTATTTCACTGTAAACCAAATGGATGTAAAATCATTGTTCCTCGAGAGAGTTCATCTCATGGGGTTTACATTGAGAACAAATGATGGTTTTATAATGGATGAAAATGATAGATGGTTGTGTCTGCTATGAGATTTTTTTGAATTAGATAAATAAATCATAGACGGCATGCTATTCAAGCTTGGATCACTACAAATGAAATATTTTATTTAGTGAGGTAGGGTTTATTAAAGCCTTTATTTCATGAAGGAAAACCATTAAAGGATTTTGGTACTAATATATTATGAAGACATGATATTAGAGAATAGAAAAATACATATTAAATTTTTTTATATCATATGAGGTATGATATAATTATGTATATGATAAGTGATCTAATCATTTTTCATGGTTTATAGGTGAATCAAAGAAATCATACCAAATTAATTTCCCATTCAAATTATGAATAAGTGTTTCCCATGTGATTTTTAATGGAATATTCCAATCCATATAAAATACCCACTACTATATGGAAAATTTTCTCAGAAGATGATGACTACCAAGTGGTATATAGGATAGAATATTTGTACTGGGATAATATTATACCCCACCAGAAAAATGATCCAATATTTTCTATGATATATTAAATGTCTCATTGTACAAATAGTTTCCCAAGGAGATCTACAAGCTACTGGGTATGATGACACATCAATATGCCTAAAAAAGTGAATTTGGGGTTGTTTGATTATAGGGTACTATGAGGATTCAAGGATGTGGGTTGGAAGGGTCAGTGGAAAAATAATGGGAATGCGTGTTTTTAAAAAAACGAATTTCATTGGATCCTTGATTTTTTTGACCCATGGATTGTTCAAGACATGGAATGAATCATTTTATTACGTTGAATCTTGATTCTAGACTAGATTCAAGCATATATTAAAAAACGAGGAACTCTGGCAGTAGGTGGATACCGCAGATAGCTTCAGATATCCTAAACTAGTATTTGATGGATAATTCTCATAAAATTTTCTTGGACACATTTCTCACAACTTAAAAAAATTTGATAAAGATACCTTTTATCATATCTATATTATTATGTGTTGGTAAAACGTATCATTAGAAAACTTCTTTTAGAATGGATAAATCATTATCTTTATTAGCTCTAAAAAAGTATTGATAAAGATTCTTTTTATCATGGAATATTACTTAAGAACTGATAAAGTATTTATAAATATTATTACAAATAAAATGTTATGGACATATATTTTTATAATTATATATAATTATATATATTTTTTATAAATATATAGAAATTTAAATATAGTAATTAAATTTTCTATTCAAATATATTTAATATATTTTTATTATTACATAAATATATAAATATATATAAATATTTATATAAATTATTTTTTATAAAATAATATTTATATCATAATATATATTTAAATAATTATATATATATATATAATAATAAATATATAATAATATAAATAAAGTAAATATATTCAATATTTAAAAATATTTATTATAATCTTATTAATATTTTGATAAATATTATTAATTATTTATATTTATATAAATACATCTTAAAAAATAACAGTTATTTTAAATATGATTATATAAATGTATAGATAATGTAAACATAATTTTATAAATATATTTATTTATAATGTATTTTTTACAAATATAATATTATCATTTTTAATGAATATTTAATATTAAGTATATGCATATTAAATTTAAGTGAAATTGAATAAGAAAAAATGGGTACACAATAAAAACATTCAGAAAAATTTAAATGTTTTAATGATTAAATATATATTATTAAAAATATTGATCATTATTGAAATAATGATGAATAAATATTGAAAATATTAAAAAAATGTAATAAATATGCATATAATAAATAATCGACATTGATTAAATTACCAAATTTATAAAAAATAAAAAATAAATACTATAACAAATTTAAATTGATTTTATAACTACATTTAATAAAATAAATAAATTAATTAAATAAAGTTAATCATGATTAAATAAATTATATACTCGATATATTATGTTATAATGAAATTCTAAAAATAATACAAAATTTTGAAAAAATTAAAAAAATATTATGTGTATGTTTTTCAATATAATATTTAATTAATTACCTAAATATAAATATATATGCTTTGTACATAAAACTGAATTAATTATGTATATAATAAATCAATATAAAACATGTTTTATGTATGTTAAATTGAAATATAAAATGACATTCAATTATTTCCATTACTCGATATAATTACTCAGCACATTAAATTCATATTATTTATTAATTATAATCCATTATTCACTGAGTATATTACTGTTTAATATAACAGCATAAACTTTTTTTCTTATATTATTATATTTATATTCATTAATATATATATATATATACATATATTTAATAGGTAATGTTTATTAAAATTATTATAAATTATTTAATATATAAATTTATTAATATTCTTGTCAATTATAATATTTCTAATTTTTATTTGTACACTATTATTTTTTGAAACATATATATTTATTTAATATATAATATTTATTATTTTTTCCAAAATTTTAGGATTGGTGCACCATTTATTGAAATAAAAATCAAATAAAACAATAAGATTACATGATAGTTTAATATAGGACCTCATTTCACTCATCAAGGAGTAAGATGTTTTTTCTTGATCTTTTTTCTATTAAATCATTCTTATTATCATAAATCTCTAAAATCAATAACTTGACCATGTTTATGGGTACAACATATACTGTAATTCTCTCCAAATATTTATACCTATAGAAGTATACATCCAATGTTAGCATCATCCAGTTCAGGAACATCTGATTTTGACACATCCTTTGTAGTATCCTAATCAGTTTAGCCGTGTCCCCATCCCCCATGTTTGGGAGAATTACAATGTTTCCCTTACATAGCTTGTTTAAAATTTCCCTCCAACTAGTAATCTTCTGCTTCATAGTTTTTCATATTCATTGGAGTCAACTCCTTATAATTTGAGTCCTCCTGAATGATTGTTTATATCATTACATGATTTTCTGATGACTTAATATCTTCCAACGTAGCCCCATAAGGTGGTTTTACTGGATTTTAGTATTCAACATCATGTCCTAACATTTATTTGTGAATATAATTCACATTAAACTAATTTTTTGTAAGCATTTTCCCATCATTTAATTTACCCACTAAAACCATATCGGAATAATTCTTCATGTCTTTTTCCATATTGGTTTCATGTGGATGGACATTTTTTTCCATTAATCATCTATTAAGTAGATGAACTCTCCTATTTAGTGATGTCTTAAAATTTATCTTAAATGTCCTCATAATAATTTATGATCTCAAAATATGTGCTTCATCCATTTTTTATTTAACATGGAATGAACATGAAATACTCAGATGTTCATGATCAGCTTATTGGTCAACCAATTGTTTCATTGCATCGTCATCAGCAGATTGTGTATATGTTGTACATAATTATTATCAGTGAATTTCCTTGACATAGTTTACATGAGTTTATATTCCTTGGTTGAGACTGGTTAATAAGTTGAATGTACCACAAGATACCTCATATGATAAACCACTTGAGATGGCGTGCTTTGTGCATTCATGTTTTTTCCCAAATAAGAAATACTAGTAATTTATTTGGTAAATAAATTATATCCCAAATCATCGTCACAAAAATTATAGTTTACATTAGTGAGTTAAAAGATGTTTTCAAGAGGTGAAACAAAATCTCTATATAAATGTCTATCCCAAGTGTTAAAATAAGGGTTCATGTGAGAATTCTCCTGGGAATCAACATCTAGACTGCCTTTTTATCAGAATCATCCTAAGTCCTACTCATCCAATATACCACCCAAAAGTCTCCTAATTAACTATATCCTATTTTCAGTAATCAATTTTTAAAAACCATTAGTGGTATCCTCATCAATATTTCTTTTTTTTTGTTACAACTGGTGTCCTCGAACCAACTATTTTTACATTTATTTCTTGAATATATTACCTAGTGTATTTATCCATTAAAAAGGATGTGGTAATTCCCACTATTATGAGAAAATTGATGTTATATGAGAGTATTATTAATATAATTATACAGTTGGATAACATACTATGATGGGACACATAGTATATAGATGGTCATGTGTGAGTACCCATAAGCATACTAGTCATCTTCTCATGATCATCTCCCTTAGTAATCACTATGATACATGCTTATTAGAACTAACCTACCAATAAAAATGATTAATGATTTTATTTCATCGAATATATTTAACCATGAGTTTGTATAATGGTCCTTATACAATGTGTTTATCAGAAATTCATATCACAAGTTTCACAAATAGATTTTCTAATGAAAACCAGCAAATTATATGTTTGCAAAAAGTAGGGCATGTTTGTTGTGTCGTGAATGACATGTTTTATGGATATGTCATTAAATAATTTTCCCCTCCCATATATATGGATGATGGTATATGGAACCATTAATTTGAATATAATTGTAACCATTAATTCCATGTCTATTGTGTAATGACAAAATTATTTCAGGTGGTCAGAGAATGATGTATCAAGAATACTGATTGTTGACACCATCCTGAAACATACATGATGAGATTATGTATCAATTTTATTATTAAACACTGGGATAATTCTTATGTATATGAAAATATAATGACATTATGTTCTTTCTCATGGGATCATTAACATTTTTTTAATCAGTAATCAAGGACTTTAGGAAAGACTTCATAATTCCAACAAGAACAAATCCTATAGGGTCACACACTATGAGTATTTGGTGGTATTTATTTAATTGAATTTTAATTAGAGTAGAGGAATTGATATTATTTTAATGACTGAAGAATTCTTTTATTTATGTAATATTGATTACATAAAATAGATAAATAATGATCCACATGACTTTGAATAATATATATATATATGTTATTTAATATTTAATAAATATATAGTTACAATTATTTCGAGAAAATTGAAGCATGTGTGGGTCACCATTGGAGTGATTATACACTTGGGTCCTCAAAACAAGAATGAAGAAAATCTTCAAGGGAATTTTAGGATGAATAAAAATCATCCATAAAATGTGTTTCTAAGAATACGTATTTATTTCATCAAATAAGAAATAAATTATTTATAGATTTGATGTCCATGGGAACCTTTCATAGTTTCAAGTAATTATTATTAAATGATATTTTAAAATATCTCCAACCACAATATACTTTTGATGCCCCATAACCCACAAGCGGCAGGATCACCCACAACCTTGTTGAACTAGGAGTCCTCAATCCTCATCAAACATCATCATGTACAATCATATTAATGATATAAAAACATAAATCTATTATTAAATTATCTATGACATGCCTAATGGACTGACAACGACTATAGAAGAAGGGTAGTTTTTGATACCATATATTTAGATAAAATTTGATGTCCATTGTGGTCATATTCCAATATTTTCATTGCATCAAGAAGAGATTCAATTCTACCATGAAGGATATTAAAACTCCGAAATACACCACGTCAATAGCCCTATAATGTTTTATCATAATAACGATCGATGAATAAATGTCAGAAAATATTTATATTTTCCATAAAATCCAATTTATACCATAAATTGAGACCCTGACATGAGTTCTCCTATTTTAACAAGAAAAAGGATTGAAATGAGTATCCCAGTCAATGATGAATGAGGTCTCTGAAATGAGGGAGATATAACCAAACCCCCATGGAATGTGTGGAACTATTCAAATGGGAAAAGGGTGTGTAAATGTCCTCATACAATGGGGTTTCGTTTCATATCATGAAATACCCAAACAAAAACATGCCACATTTCCGAGTCCCCTTTCCACCACGATATTTTACCAATTTGAATCGCCACTCTTCCAATAATAAGGATTTTTTAATTTTAAAACATCCCTGAAAAAAATCATTCATGAGTGAAATGTTCCCTGAATTACCACATCAAATGTAATGTCCAATTATTCCATGTAATTGTTTTAATTTATATTAGATTATTCTGAGACAAGACACTTACATGACCATTAAAAATTATCCCCCAGGATCTCGAAATGGTCGATCTGAAAAAAATTAAATATAATGTGTTAGAAGTTTTACCAAAAAAGAATAAATCATAAGAAGTTTACCAGATAAAAAATTGGCACACTATATTGTGTTCTGAATAGCAGGTTTACCCTAGGCACAACATAGGTTCAGTCGGTGCGGGCCTCCAGAAATAAAAACTAAAAATGGCATAATTGTAAATGATCTAATTAATTTTTATTATTTTTTTCAAATCCTTTTAAATCATAAAATTTCACATACATGAATTTTTTTAAAGTTACATTATATTTAATATCCATTCATGTTTTTTTGAGGGTTTCACAAGCTTTTATGGAGGAATGGTTGATTTTTCCTGAATATGGCCAAACCGTGAGCCCAATTCCAGATTTAAAATTAAATATTTATTCCTTTATAACTCCTTCATTTTTCAACATTTTTCATCCATTATAATTAATAATTTTCCTCCCCTGATCAATTAACACCACCATATTAATTTGGACCATTTAGGAACCCATAATCATGTTGGGTATGGGATTTTATTTAAAGGATTGGGCCTGCCCGACAACCCATTTTCTACATTAGTAATAAATTTTAATTCATTAATATATACTTCAATATTTTCATTTTGTCGGTGATTACAACTCTCTATCGATCCCACATACCTAAGTCTTTCCCCCATTCCCTCCTCAAACAATTTGGAGCTAAATAGGGTCACAGATATGGTCAATACTTCTCTGGATTTCCAAAATCTCCCTGATTTGGAGAGGTAAATTAATCCTTTCATAACTCCTTCTATTTTTAATCTTTATCCCAAATTCAAGTTCTTAAATTATCTCTAAATCCTTGTTTGAACATCCCATGAATGTTTGGATGTTTTCAAATTCATATACTGGTGGATTTTGGGTCGTTTTCTTCAATATTGTTTTAGGTAAGTGTTTCTCTCTTCAATTCCTCCCTTCTACTTAGGGTTTCCTCACAAATTCATGAATTTATAGAATGACCATAAGTTAGTTTTAGAACCTAGGGTTTGATTTGGTGTATTTGTGGTCAAATATTGTGGTCTAGTGATGGATTTATATTCCTTGTGTTGTGGCAGTGGTGTGGTTGATGTTTCGCTCCATGTTTTGAGGGATTCAACACTTTCGGTAGGTGGTTCCAGGTGTAAACAATTATTGATGATTTAGCTTTCTATATTTATTCATTATTCATAATACTCATATTTTAGGTGTGGTACGAAAACTTTTTATGATAAATTTTGATAAGTGATTAATTTTATAGTTTCATTTTATCTTGAAATTGGGTGTTTCATGTGTATCTCATGGGGTATTATTTGGGAGTACTTTATTACATATAGAATTGGTTTAATAAATATTTGTTTCCCTTCAAATTGTATGTTGGTAATGTATTAGGTTCATGTTGGCCTAAAAAGAGGGCTTTTGAATATGTTTTCTGTGTAAAACATTGTTATTATTTTGATATTATTTTATGAAAATGCGTGTTTTCATTTGGATCATGTGTAGTATTATTCAAGGTGATTTTATAAAACATGAAAGTGGTTTTATAAATTTCTCTATGGATTCCAATTTTGTATTTTATAGGAATTGGAATGGTTTTTGGTATTAAATTGTGGTTTTGAAATGTGTTTTCGGTGCAAGACATATTTACAACACTTGGGTTATTTTATGAAAATTGTAAATGTTTTAGTTGGTTTAACAATGTGGGAATAGGGTGCATATGTACTGTTTGGTAGTTGTGTTGACATATTAATGGGTTTTGAAAGGAAAATTAATGTTTTATGATGTCAAACATTTTTTGAATGTTTTATAAGTTTCTGAAATGTTTTATAATGTTGTGATGTTAGAGAGAAACTTGTTTGTGGGCTGTTTCATGTATGATTGATGATAAATTGATTTTGAAGGTAAAAATAGTATTATGTAACAAGTGAGTGGGATGTTATAAGAGTTGTAATGTAGTGGAATATTTTTATAAAATTGTTTAATGTATTTTTTGGAAGTGTTAATGAAATGTGAAAAGTGTTGTGGGCTATTTTGGTGTGAGTAAGATTTCAAAATCAATATGAATGAAAAGTTGAATTTTGTGACTTGTGTTGTATGCATGAGGGGTGTTTGGTGAATTTATGATATGGAAATGATATTTAAATTTGAAAAGTATATTCCATTACTTGTTTTACTTGTTTGAGAACAATGTGAAATCACAGCTATCTAGGTGGGTGGACCTGTACTAGTATGCTAGTGAATCCGTGGGGTTTGGCCTTAGATTCACTTAGAAATATTTACGCTTACAACTCTAACTAAACTACGATGATGATGACTAGGGGTAATTTCCCATTGCTTGTACTCACAAGATATTTTTTGCTTACATTCGGTATACAGTATGAGTGGATGAAAAATTCAGTAGCTTTGGTATTTATTTTAAAAGTGTTTATTCTTTATATAATCCCACATGAAAACTGTTTTTATTTAATGTTGCATCTATTAGAAATTGTAACTAGACTTTCATGTTTTTGAATACTTGCACACTTTTCTTCTTTAAATTTTTATCACATGGAATCTCATAGGGGTGGTATCCTACTGGGCATTGGATGACACCCAACAAAAACCCTTGGGAGTAAGTAGACTATGGTATTTTTTTTGTCACAGGTTGGGTATAGTTTTTAGTGCCAATGGTTCAGGTTTCTAGCAGGTCCTTAGTGGTCAAATCTTGTGGGGATGGATTGAGGGAGGTGACATTTTCCATTTGGAGGTTCTTGTACTGTCCTTAATAGGGATTGAAACTTTTTAATGGTCATTAAACATAATTTTAACTTATGTAATTCAGCTTCTAAAATTTTTAAAAGAGGTTATAGTTGAAAAATCCAGATCTGTTTTATTGAGTTTGTTTTCCTTTTAATTATTATAAATTCAGGTATATCATTCCCAATTATCATTATATGATACCCGACAACATGTGCCAGCCTGTGTGGATCGGGAATGCCCTTCGGGCCTTTTCATGTGCTGGGTTTGGGGTTCTGTTTTGTGGAGACCAGATTCGGTTCGTGACACGAACGATGACTCAGAATGATAATCTAAGACCACCATTGAGCTCGTGGGAAGGATCATTCTTTATGAAAATTATTACACTGGCCGGTGCGGGCCAATAATTAATGTAGTTTTTTCTCATAAATAAAATAAATGAATAAATATTATTTTATTTTAAAATCATTATAACACATAAAAATTAATTTTGATTGGTAAACCGAGACAACTGTTGATCTCATGAAAGTGTTGTTCCCTTATTTTGAGCCTAGCAGCATCTAGTTCAAGAAGAATGTGACTGTTTTTTTAGATGTAACTCTAAATAAAATAATTTAAATATAATTTATTTTACGTTCGAATACAGATAATTCAGCAATGGTAACTCAAATTAAAAATAGAATACAACTTTTAATTTATAATATGATATTCTTCTTTAGTAGGGCCTAACCATGACTTACACGGTTTGAATGTGAATGTTAAATTTTTCACATTTTAAATGAATATAAAATAAACATAGAAATATTTTATTTTAATTATTTTATCATTTTTTATTTACAAGACATCACTACAATGTGAAGACATGACGATGTGAAAATATTTAATTGAATACATTAATGAATCAAGGTGAAATGCAATTTTAAAATGGAATACAATGTCTAATATAAATTTATTATCGAAAAGAAACTTAAATTTTTTGGTTTCACACAGAGGTTGATTTTTCCTGAGAGATCTATAGAAGAATATAATTCTGGTGAAATACATTATGTTGGTGAGTGATGAACGATGCCGATCATAGAATTTTCCAAGTCATCCGATTGAAGATCGTTGAATAGTGAATTTTAGCGGTATGACATTGGTCTTTGTCATCGAGTGATCAAATCTCATTATAGGGTGTATCTCTAATTAATTATATTTACAAATTTCTAAATCTCATGGATGATCATGAATCGTTAAATAAACAGAATGATTCAAAGATCATGTGTAATAGTGCAGGGGGATTGATTTTGGGATAATCATCGATACTGAGGATCAATTATTAAATTAGGAATTGTCCTAGGCTTGTTTAGTCATTATTATAATTTACCGTGGACATATCAAGGCCATCAAAAAAAATGCACGATCCTTTCACCTTAGGTGATCATGTGAAACTCTTCCCCCCCATGTTTTTTCTTACCCTAAAATTTTTCACTGCAAAAACATGGAAAAGTGTCAATGATAACAAACTAGTTGAATTACGGTGATGGCCGACTATGAATCCAGTCAATGGAACACAATGAATAGGGTGTTGTAGTTGTGTCGGAGGTGGATCCTAGGGGGTCATGGATTGATAGTTGTAGTAGCATTTTGAAACTATTTTGCTAGTAGTGTGTTTTGTCAGGCATGGAGGTCATGGACAATAGGAAACAGTGTTGTGGGTCCGTAGCCAGTTGGGAACTGGATGGTGTGGGCACACATTACACGAGATCTTTTTCGGGGGGGAGGAAGATGGACATGTGACTTTGGGTAGACGCATCTCCTTACATGATTGGGATAGGCCAAACATGCGCTCATTCTCAAGCCTAATAAGGGAGAGTATCTCTCTAGAAATCACATCCACATGTAATCTCTATAGTTCTAATACAGACATCAAAAGTTTTGATCTCATTCAATTGATATCATATTTATAGGCGCATCTCCAACGGTCGACTCCCTCTTCCAATGGTAATATTTTTCTTTGAATTTCATAGGGACTTGTACACATGTCACTCAATCAATGGTTGGTTAGAAACTGAATGTTGGACATCATTTTATAACGCAAACAAGAGTAATTAATAATATGGTTTCTCAACCAAATTCAATTTTTCGGAGTGTATGGATAAATAAAACATCAGAGTCTAACTAAAAACCCATTCGGTGTATATAGTACATGAATATTCAGATTCAGTCTTAAAAGGAATTCAAAAGCTGAATTTTATAGAATTTCATAATGTAATTTTTAAAGAAATTCAGAGTCTGAATTCAGTAGAATTTGGAGTTTGAATTCATAGACCGTTGATTCTGGGTTCAGAAAAATTCAGAGTCTGAATTCATAAGAATTCACAATCTGAATTCATAAGAATTTGTAGTGTGAATTCATAAGAATTCATAGTTTGGATTCATAACAATTCCGAGTTTATATTCAATGAATTCATAATCTAGATTCATAATAAATCAATGTATGATTTCATAATAATTCTTAGTCCAAGTTCATATGAATTCAGTGTCTGAATTCATAATAATTTAGAGTCTTAATTGATAAGAATTAGGTGTAATAATTCAGAAATATCGGGGTCTAAATCCAGTGAATTCGGAGCATGATTTCATAAGAATTAGGAGTCTGAATTCAAATCCTAAAAACATAATGATCTATGTCTATGTATTTATATAATTCTGAATATTTACATATGAAACTGAATATTATATTTATAAATAAAAAGTCTTATGATTAGATAAATTATGACATGAATAATGAAAACAAGATAAGGATAAATTTTCATGGGGGAGGAAATCTTTTCATATGAAAATAATTTAAAGGGTTAATGAAATTTTCCATAAGATAGAGTTTTTGTGATTTTAAAAACCATAAGTAATTGAAAATTAATATGGAAACCTTATTGACTCAACAATATCCCCGTTTCTGGAAAGCAAATTCAGCCTTACGAAAAAGAATATAATGAATTAGAATATTTTTTTTCGGGACTTCGAAAATAAAACATATCTCCATTAACACATTGAATATTATGAATACAGCTAACTCCCTCTTAGGATTTTTAAAAACCAAGGATCATATTCATTATTGCTCGATTGAGACATATAAATTTATTACGTACGAAAATATTCTTTGATATAAACTCCCCCTTAAATGAACAACTCCTCAGATCGGGGAATTTCTTCTTTATCTTTGTATTCTTTTTTAACATTATTTTGTACCCCTTTGTGATTTACTAAAAGTACTAATGGAAATTTAAAAGAAAATATGGTACCTGACATATTAGTACTAAATGACCAAAAGATGAGCAACCAAAAATTTCATTAGGATTGGAAAAATTTATACATGGAAGAAATAGAACAAAAGAACAGAATTGAACAAAATTATCCTTCTTTCAAATTCGGTATCAACATAATCACTATGGTTTTAAGATTTTTGAGTCCCTTGTGATCCTTCTATGCTGGTTTGAGATGCTTATATTGATCTTCTGTTTTCTTCTCTAAGGCATTGATTTTTTCTTCCTGAGCATTAAGAGATTCTGCCTGACCCTTTAGAACTTCTTATTTCATAGAAATCATTCACTCAATTTCAATTCAATGTTATATTTCCCTTGCCCATGTCTGAGCAACTGAATATAATTTACAATTCAGATCATTCAATTATGGCATCTGAGAAATCTATTCCATTGTTAGATTTTTCTTAATATTATTTGTGAGATCCTTGATCTTCACATCTTCTATGACAAATTCATCCTTTAAACATTCTTGAAACACATCATTAATTGTCATGTATTATAAATTCATCATTGACCAGTTAGTAATCATTTTATATGATCTATTGTGGGCTTCATAGTTTATGAGAAGGTTTTTGAAATCAGCCTCATGTTTGATGCACTTTTCCATCACCAAGGATACTGAATATGAATATTTATTTAGATAATTCTGAAGCAATTAGAATGTCAATTCTATTCATGTAAATAGAGGGATAGATCCAGAAATGTTTTTTCAATGACTGGATAAAAAAATCACTCCATGAGAGGATGATTCTGAATCAAAGATTTTTCGTGGGGAGGATTTGTTTCCAATATATGTAGCATTCCTATTTTGATAAAGCACCCACTTATTTATTTTTCACCATTTCTCTAATATGTGTACCAAAAAAGATATTTTATCCCTTATTAGATTTTATAATTACTTTTTCTTGATTGGGTGATTCTTGTTCCCTATCTGATAGTTGCACAAATTTATCTTCATCTACCTCTTCTTTCTGTGCTCCTTCCTCAACATCCATTGGCTGAATAAAATAATGGTTACTACTATTCTCTTCAGACAACATGGTCACTTCTTCTTCACCTTTCACATCTATTCATGGTGTATAAAATTTTGAAGACTTGGCTTCAGAGGTTTTGGAATGATAATTTTCCAGATGGGAATTCCATTTCATGAAAATCCAATACTTTATTTATCAAATCTTTAGTATCACAACTGCCTTCTTCTTATACTAATACAACTTCTTCATCTACTTCATTTTCCTGGACATTTCACAGAGTCACATAATTTTTTTCCCGGAGTCTATGGTAATTATTATACTAGAAATGAATATGGTACACGAATATTATCAAATTCTTTCTCAGTTTCCTTCAGATTATATTGGATTATCTATACCTCCGACAAATTTTTCTTCTACATCTTCTTTTTTTCTCTTGCTTCTCATTCACTTCAACTGACATTTCCTTTAATGATTTTTCCATAGAAGGTTCCAAGAAAATCATTTTCCCCCATTGTTTTTTTTATTCTTCATGTCATCGCTCCCATTAGAAAAAATAATCATAGCCTTCAGATTTCCAATCATTATTATCTCAATTGTAACAAATATATTCTTAACTAAGTATTTCTTTCTTATGTTTCCCATGAAATATAGAATGTGGATATCACTCTTCTTTAATGTTTCCTTATCACATTATATCAGAATGATGATTCCTTGATCCCACAATACAATAATCAGAATATTTTTAGACCGGTGAAGAATCTTTGGTTTCATTACCTCTGAAATACCAAGATAAGCCATGGATTTTTATTTAATAAACCATCCTTGATCAAAGGGAAACTTATGTGAGCAGAACCCTGCTTCCCCTTCATAAGGAATTCTAATAAATCTACAATCCTTAGTATATGAAAGATACTATTTCATCCCTAACACTTGAAATAAAACATTCTCCCGACTCCTTCCTTGATTAATGTTACTGTCTCATATAATTCAATTAGAAACTCCAGATACACATGATCATGTGCTTTTGGTTTTGAGATGAAAACACTCTCCCACCCATTCAGAATTATATTCCTACAATTTTTAGGATAATACATAGTGAAAATATTTTGGCAATCCAACCATTCATTGTAAATCATCCATTAAGATATTTCATTTAAGGATGGCATTTATTTTTGAGACGAAGCATCAACAGACATTCAGAACTGAGGAAACCATGAAGATCCAGAACTAGCTTATGTGGGAGGGTCAGATATTCAGCACATGAAGGCTTCAGTTTCAATGTGGGAATCCAAAGGGGGTCTTTTATATAATATTTTGAATTAACATTTCAGCTTCCATACTCAATTCTAAGGTTGAAAAACCATAAGATCAGATCGAATGACTTAATGAAAATGACTGAAGAATATTTTTTATGGATTATGATCTTTTGAGGTTTTTAATAAAAATCAATTGGATTCACATAAAAGAGAATATGAAAATTTTAAAAATAGATGAATATACCCACCATTAAAATAGGATTATGAAAATTTATGAAAGGAAGCTTACCTTTCAAATTGATTGGAAGATTATTCATAAAGAGGACAATTTTCATAAAGAACATTAGTTTCCAAAAATTTTGATTATGAAATATACCAATAAAAAAATCTCCATTATGAAAATTTTAATTACAAAAATCTTCATTAAAAAAATTTAATTTTTGAAAATATTCCTTACAAATATTTATGTACAAAACTCTTCACTATGAAAATGTTTAGACTATGAAAAAGGATAAGTCTATGAAATATGACTAGTCTATGAAAAAAATATTTGACCAAAAAAAATTCTTAGACAAAAGAAATTTAGACTACCAAAAAAATTTATACTATGAAACTATTTTAGGATATAAAAAATTATTATAAAAAATGATTAATTACCATTACAAAAAATTTTAAACTACATAAATCTTTATTACAGGGAAATTTTAAACTTAAAAAAAAGTGAATGCACACCCCCTATAAAAATTTTTTTGTTACTGTATGGAGATAAGTTTTAAAAAAATGTTACTAAGGAGGATTACCTTATGGTTTTCATTCATAACATCTATTTAATGTTTTATTATCTATTGGAGAGTAAGGATTTTGTGATAATATTAACAAGATGATCATGTGTTCCGATAAATTGAAGAATGATATCTACTTTTTGTGTGTGGTCTCTAAGAGAGTGATGCCTAATATATATACGTTTTGCATGAGTGTGATGTGAATGGTTTATACATAAGGATATCACACTAGTATTATCACACAAAATTTCTGTTTTCCTAAAACTCATACCATAGTCTGTGACTATGTGTTGCATCCATAATACTTGAGCACAACAACATCCAATTGCAACATATTCTGCTTCAGCAGTGGAAGGTGCTACTGAGTGATTCATTTTACGTGACAAAGAAACTAATAAATATCACAAGAAATGACATGTTCCAGATGTAATTTTCCTATCCATTCTACATCCACCAACATCAGCAAATGATTTTTTTTAAAATCATTTCCATATGTGTAAAAGCATCATAGACCCATGGTTCTCTTTATGTAGCAAAAAATACATTTCAATGCCTTTAAATGATATTTCATTGGACTGGATTGATGTATTGTGCATAAGCATATGGAAATCATTAATTCTGGGTGACTAGATTTCATGTAAAGTAGAATTCATTTCATACATCTTAATGATGTTTGATCTACTGGTTTCCATGCTTCATCAAGATCAAGTGAATTTAAAGTACCAACGGGAGTACTAATACTCCGAGTGTTTCCATATCCATACTTTTTAAGAAGTTATTTAATATAAATATGTTGGGATATATAGATTCCGTCTAGTTTTTGATAAATTTGAAAATTGAGGATGAATGCTAACTCACCCATCATACTTATTTCAAACCCAAATTTCATTAGATCTACAAAAGAATCAGTTAAGGATTGATGAGTTAAACCAAATATAATGTAATCAACATAAATTTGGAAAATCAAAACATTTCTCTTTCCTTTCATTATACAAAGGCTTGTATCATCATTTCCCTTAACATAAATATTTTGAAGCAAATATCATGTAAGTTTATCATACCATGCTCAAGGGGCTTTCTTGAGTCCATAAAAAGCATTGTAATGTTTGTAAACATGTTCGGGATGTTTTGAATCTTCAAAACCAAAAGGCTGTTCAAAAAAATTGTCATCTTGAACCAAAACATTAATGAAAGCACATTTAATATCCAATTGATAAATTTTGAAATTGGTTTCTTCATAGTCTATTCCATCTTGTTGATTATAGCCTTTAGAAACCAATCTAGATTTATTTATTACTATGATTCCATTTTCATCACATTTATTTATGAAGAACCATTTTTCTCCAATAACAGAAGTTTTATTAGGTCGTTCAACCAAGTTCAAGACATTATTTCTATCAAAATCATTTATCTCATCTTATACAGCTTTTATCCAATCATAATAACCTAATTCTGCATCAGTACTTTTTGTTTCTAATTGGTAAAGTAATGATAGATGTTCAAATTTATTTCATGTGGAACATCTAGTCCTTACAAGTTGATTTAAATCACCAAAGATACTATCACTAGGATGATTTTTTAGAAACTAATGATTTTTGTTCTGAAATACCAGATCAACAACATAGGGTTGAAAATCATCTTGTGTAAATGAATTAGAAATACCTTCTTGAACATTTTCCTTATCAGAAAGATCTTCTAACAAAGGGTGATAATCTGTTTTTGAAAATTCAACCCAATATATAGGTTTGGTTTCTTTAAATAAAGGACAAGTTTCATCAAATTTTACATGTACTATTTTTCAATAATATAACTATTTTTATTGAAAAATTTATAAGACATAGAAGTTGTGTAGTATCCTAATAAAATAACTTCATCATATTTTGGTGCGAATTTTTATAGATTATCTTTAGTATTCATAATGAATACCTTGTATCCAAAAACCATGATGTAGGAAAGATTAGTTTTTCTACCAATCCATAACTCATTAGTATTTTTATTACGTAAAGTCCAATTGATACACGATTTCACATATAACAAAATGTATATAAAACATCAACCCAATAATTTTTTCCAAACAAAATATTCACTAAAAATGGTTCTATTTATCTCATGAATAATTCTATTTCTTCTTTAAATTTTTTTTTGCGGTGTTTTGTGAGCTGAGATGTTATGTGTAATGCCTTTTCTACAACAAAAATTTTCAAAATAAGAATTTTAAAATTCACCTCCATGATCACTATGAATAGTTATTAAAGAATGGTTTTTCTCTTTTTAATCATGGGCTCTAAAATATTTTCAATAAGAAAAATATTTAATTTTCTTGGCTAGAAAAGAGACCCACGTAAATGTAGTGTAATCATCAACAACGACAAATACATAATATTTTCCTCCAATGCATCCACATTGTGTTGGACCAAAAGATCTATATGCACTAACAGTGATGCATAAGTAGTTGAGACATCACTGACTGATTTAAAACATTATTTATGATGTTTTACATATTGACAAGGTTTATAAACATTCGAAATATCAAATATAACCTCTTATAGATCCTTAACCAGTCTTTTCATAGTGATTTTTCATAGTTTCCATAGGTTTGAATATCCTAATATTCTATTAAAAAGCCATGATTGATTATCCATTTCTTAAGAAAAGTTATATTTTGTATTCTATGTTCTTCTATGATTAGTGTTTCTATAGTATCTTGCCTATGGGAAGAATGAATAAACACTTCCTTGGAATTATGTATTAACCACTTGACATTCCTGAGATTTAGTAGTCTACCTTCATATTATAATTGATAAATTCTAATGAGGTTGTGTTTAAGAACCATAACAAATTAAACATTTGAAATCAGTGTTTTTTCAGGAAGAAAAATTTTACATTTACCAATAAATTCTCCCATATAATTATCTATGAATGTTACTTTTCCTCCATTAATCTTGAACCTGGAAAAGATACAATGCTGGAAATGACCATTTCACAAGAAATCATAGGGAGAATCTCAAACCACATAAGGGATCGAATTGATATTATATAGGTGTTCACCCTATCGATTGAATGGGAAGTAATACTCCTGTTGTGGAAGAACCACAAAATCAACTCCAATTGGGCGGGAACAAAAAGCCCATGTGCTTTCATCGGAGCTAAAGATGTCAATCGAGAATCACTCCTTTATGATCCCATCAATACAACTCGGGGTTCATCATACACAGAAATGGTATAGAACAACATGGAAAATGATATGGTTCAAGAATGGCTAGTTCAATGCATTGGTCGAGTTGTTTTGATGGAATGATTGACGATGGGAATCAAGAAGCAATGGAGCATCCTGAAGGTAAGATTTCACTACTAGAGCTCATTTTGGCACTAATAGAATACGAGGCTCTTTCTGTACGGAAACCAATCAACTATTTCTCCACTGGACTCAGTCAGGCTCCAATCAGCATATCAAGGTGTAGCATTCATCGCTCAAGATGTCTCCCTTCTCCCACGATTGCAAAACTGACCCATTCATTCTATCACTACTAGTATCTTGTTTTCTCTACTATGTAGGAATGCACTAGAGGATCAGGTGGCTCCATATTTGGTTTGATGTTTGACATCACAGTGATTTATAGCTCTAAATAAAGTCCTCATAGTGGGAGAAAAACCAGAGGGTTGCTCGAGTCCAATGTCAATTATGTTGTGGTTGGTGTAGCGAGTCGATTCAACATCTTGGGGTGAAATTTTGGATTTCATTCAACCAGCATCCACCCAGGTCACAGTCATGACCAACCATGTGTCCATCCAAACAACTATTACTATATATCGACAATGTTATACATCCAAGAACTAGTCATGAATCAGAAAAGGAACACGACTTGCTTATGGTAGATACGGTAATAATACTATTGTTTTTTCTCAGTAATCGTTTCCATCATTTGAAGCAGCTATATGACCGATCATCCAGTATTTCCCAAATCCTATGAGATTTTCTCGAGTGGGAGCAGTGGTGCCATTAACACGAAAACCCAAATATGTATGCATGGGAATAGGAAAAGTGGTACTGAAGGTAGCGATGTTTATTGTCTCCCCATGAAAAATCTTATTTTAATTGGACTGTCAGTTTTAAATTCATTTTCCAGCTGCTAACGTATCAGCACATTAACTATGTTCGAAAACTCAGGTGGATCATTGTTCAAAGGGACTCCTTAAATAGATCATGTGGTTCCATGATCAGAGCCCTTCTCTGCCTATTACTCCCATTAGACTCACACACCATCCTTATATGATCACCTAGATGATGTTCATGACACTACTCAATAACGTAGTCCCAAGTCTCTAATACTGCACATACCATTTCACCCACATGGCCTCAATTGATACTACTCACATTGATGTTTGAAAACTGTTCATGTACTGGATTGAATCTGTTGACCCTTGTTCTGTGACCGAACATCAACCTATTGTCCTCCCCCCGCTTCCTGGATCCCCCTCTGATCTCTAATAGTACCTGATAACCTCTTCCCTTGAAGCACTGATTCTGTGTCTAGTACATGACTATTTCAAAACTGTTAAGCCATTAGAGCCAAATGGTATTACAGGTGATGGGATAGCGCATCAGGAAATGAGCACTGGTATAAGGTGATCCAGTCGATAGTGTCCTGATATCTGTAGTATAGTATATAGAAGAGTACATGTATAAAATATCTAACAATTATTTAACTCAAACTAGCTCCCTTGTCGTCAAAATGATGATTTGTCATGATGCCTAGGTCAGTGACAATCAACCTATCTTATCGATGAGTACCTCCAATTGGGACCCCTGGTCAACATCTTTGATCATTGAAAGTTGTATGTCAACTCCATCATGTACAGATATACCCATATGCCACTCATACATGCCCTTCTATGTTAGTGGTGAAATGTTGTACATCAATCAGTATTGTAATATAAAATATATAGGAAAGGTACTCTTCCTTAGCGGTGATGTGGTCATCTCATATGCAATGCTACCTTTGTAGAACTTCATATTCCTTCATCATATCATTATTCTTTCAAGTCTCTTTGTGCATAGAGTTTTGGTTTGTAGGGTCTTACTAGTATGTCATAAATATTGGTGATTTTTTTGAAATACTACAAAGTAAAATTGTCTCCCTCATTATATTTCAGTTAATAACTTTCTTTACGAGTGAACGGTGACATCTGAAAACACTTCTTTCTTGACCATTTCATTAGAAACAGAATCAGGTGAAGTAGCCATGTTTAAAATAGTTATAAATTCAGTAGCACCGAATTCCAAATAGGGTAAAGTATCCGAGTTATAAACCCTTATATATAATTTTAATATATAAGTATCTTCTAATTATATCTACAGGTTTTAAAGGGTATGTAGATGAACAAGTACATTTCCTTGAATCTCTGCACCACTATGAAATAAATATCCATATTATTATAATAAATAAAATCATTTCAAATAATGAACATGATCCAATATGATCAATCAACTATTGTCCCCAAATCATTCAATTCCATATGTTAATACTATATATATTATAATAAAAGGCTACGACATTGAACCACACATTGTTGAAGTATGTGAACTATGGATTCTCAACCTCGTATCAGTCCATCTTCATTGACTATTTTGGCTATTGGATTAATCCTGATGGTGTATTGTCATCAATATTACCAAAAATATCCAATTAGAGTCAAGTACAGATCTTTCTCCAATACTATATACTATAAAAGTTGGTTATATTGACAGATGTCAAATAAAAAAAAGTACCACACCTTCAGTACTATACTATAATACATATAAAAATCGAGATTCAATAGTTTGTCCACAAACTAAAAAGGGTTAGTGATGGGTTCAGTTGCATTTACTTTTGGGGATATGAGGGAGAACATGGTATTCATAATACTAAGACCTCCTCTCTTGCATAAACTCAGTAAAAAATATATAATATTGAATGAACGTCAAGCATTTTCAGGTGGCGCTAGTATTTTCATAAAATAGGAACACCTATATAGAAGAGTAACTAATTTCTTCTCATACGAACTAAAAAATAATTCATATGGAGGTCCGATTTAGAAATGAGAATACTTGTTTGGTACAAATATCATGTGGATGTCCTGCTTCATACAAGAATTTAATAGGAAATCACATAATAGGCAGAGGCTATTAGTCAATCCCCATAAGAATATATTGAATATGATTCATTCTATTCTATTGATCTGAAATTTTGATTATACGGTTGATAGGTAAATGATTTTTTAGGTAATAGGCTAGAAAAATTCCTTTGTAAACTTGGGGTCTATACCGTTAGTAATCTTCTAATAGTTTAATTGTATGTTTGGGTAAGGCAAAAATTCTGGTATTACTATCTTAGAAGAATTTACATGAAGAAGCATCTCGAATAGATTATAATTCTAAATGAAACGGTTTTTTTAGGCTCTTCTTGAACTCAATAAGACGAATCAAGAAGGTTTTGATTTTTCTTATTAGAACATGGTACTTCTATTGGATGATATTAGATCCTCAGATAATGATTGTATTAGTGAAAGATGACCTGATGTCTTAGTGTAGATGAAAATGGAGCATACAAGCTTGTATTACTCTCCTAGAAGAGTTGAACTTTCTCGCGTGGAAAAGATTACTATTTAGTGATGAAGAATGTTCTAATCTCACAATAAACTACTAAGAAGAGGTGGAGAGAGGTGTAAATCATGAGTCTAAAATCCTTCCAATAAAGGATTCCACCGTGGATATTTGGTCCTTATTTTATGAATGAATATTCATAAAATAAATATTATACAAATATAAAGTTGTTTTGGTAACCATTTAATGTATAGGGAGGGAAGTGAAGATACATGCACAAATATGGAATTCAAACATCGACTATTATTATTATAGGGTACTCTTATATATATTTATAGAAGAGTACCTGATCTGATACATCAAAAATTGAAGTGTGTTCCACATCACTAACCAGAAGGTGGTTTTCATCAAGCCCTATATATTATAAGAGATTCAACTATTCATTGGATAGGATATACGCTTATACAGTAATCAGGATAGAAGATATAGTGTCTAAAGCGACATTATTTTGTATTTCAAGGTAGCATCTTCAGACTTGTGATGTTATGAAAAGACCTAGATTGTCTTATGGCCTCTATTTCCTGAAATTCTCCGTACACATGGTCGGGGTGTATCGATGTAGTAATTGGATGCCCTTATAACCATGTTTAGGCATCCAACATTGGAAGAGCATCTGACCCCCATATAGAGTTGATTAGACATCATTGAATAGTTTCAGTTTGTACTTTTTAGTGCTCATTTCCCCTTTCCTTGTGGTTTTTGAATGAAACTGGTGATTTGAATGTATCCTCATTTATATCCTTTAAAGTTTCTAGGCTGTCTCTTAAGGAAGTATTGATATCATTCGTTTTAAAGTACCATTTTCTAATTGAGATGATTCTGGGACTATAGGCTTTGTGGAAGTAGTAATCACATTGCTATTCTCATTCTATTTATGGTAATGAGATCAATATACACACTTAACCTATGGTTACTAAGAGTGGGAATGTTAACCTTTTGACTCAATTTACTATGTATATTCATTAAATTATATATGTAGTGCTAGTGAGTGATCCTTATATTGTTGATATTATTCTTCTGGTAGTCCTGGCCAACCTTGATAACAGAAATGATTTTTGTTCTGTTTTGGTAGAGGCCTGTCCTAGCAATATGGGAGGATTAAATGTAATAACCCAGTTTTTTCTTTGATAGACTTTGGAATATTCTTGATGATATTCCAGAGTTGCGCCTTCGGACGGCGTGCGATTCTGATCCCCGGACTGGACGTAATTAAATATTCAGTGCGTTCAATCTGGAATCGCCAAATAAATGGGATAACTCCTGAACGGTGATCCGTATCAGAGATCTGAGCGTATGGATGGGTCTGGAATTGGGTGTTTACCATAGAAAAGACATAAAGTATGTCAGCGTGGGATGTTTGGACTCCTTGATTGGTTTCGAAATGTTAAACGGCAAAATTAATTAAAAATTTAATTAATTTATTTTATTTAATTCCTAACTCCACCCCTGTCCTTCCCCATGTTCCCTTCCCCCTAGCAGATGAGCTCAACCACGGAAGAGAATCTCCTCCTCTCCTTATCCCCTCCGGAGAGGAATCTCCGGCAAGGCGACGGTTCAGCGGCGAAGCTCCGGGCAACGCCCACTAGGTAGGATTATTATGGTTTTAGTTTTATTTCCCGCACATGCATTGAGTTTGATTCTATGAATCAATTTATTGATCAATCCTCAAATAAAGCCCCTAATGATGTAGTAGATTTTATGCTCTATCCGTCGCATATTTTGGTTTCAAAATCTGAGTCCCGACGCACTCGCAGTTTTCCGCCATAAAAATCGGGGTTTTCAGGTTTTCTAGCCGGTTTTGGGTGTTCCGGCCGTCTAGCGCGGCAGTTCGGTGAGTCGGCGTGGCAGAGTAGCAGCGGAGGCCGGGCGGCGGCGACTTCTTCCGGCGGGCAGCGGACGACGCGGTTGTTCAGCGGCGGGTTCCTCTGAAGGCAGGCGGTGGCTTCGGCCGGGGCTCACGGGCAGCGAGCGGGAGCCGAGCAGATATGGAGCGGGCGGCCGGTGGAGCGTGGCAGCGGCGGTGTTATCTGTGGCGAGGGGCTCCGACCAGGTGCGCTCGACGGAGGAGACCGAGGCCAATCCTCGGGCGTGCCGGGGAAGCCATGACACGCGCGGCGCGGGTCAGTTTGGATGTCAACGGAGACCGGCCGCTTGCCCAGTTTGCTAGGAGTGAGGACCCGCACAAAGCGGGTCCTGTTGGGCGAGGACACGGGACCGGCCTGCAGGCCGGCCCATTTGTAAAAAAAATAGAAATAAATAATAAGTTAATAATAATAATAATAATATTATTATTATTATTATTTGGGGAAATGGTTTAGGATTTATAAATCATAGACCAGATGTCAGAATTGGGCGCCGTCTCCATTGACACGCTCCTTAAATTGCGAAGAATATTTTGAGATGGTTTCAGGAATTTTTAATTCCTGAAACGATGGGCCTCGGAGGCGCGACATGTCTTTAAGTGAAATGTCGTTTTTCCGGGAATCTTGTTATGAGCGGCGTGAACACATCTGACATCCATTTTGAGTGTCGTCAGTTGCGTTGGGACCCTGGAACCGGGGCGAAGTTTTCCAAGGTGGTTTTGGGCATTGAAGGCGGAGTTGAGGCATGTGCCCCACTGCCTGTCTTTTGAGCTGTGTCCAGCTTTTAGTGACTTTTTCCTCGGACGTCCGTGCAGGGCGTGCGAGCAGTCTATTTTGGGTGTTTTTTCAAGGGCATCGCGTTGGTGTAGTATGCCCGCAATAATTCCGCACGATGGTGTGGGCCTCGTGAGGGCCGTTTGGGCATCGATGGAGTTTTTCCATCATTATCACCGGGAGACCAGTTTGGACAAGTGAATAGTCCATATTGTGTGCTTTTTTGAGAGGATCACAGCGGTGCAATCCGTTCGTTGTGTTTCAGGACCGAGTTGTGGGTCCCATGAAGCACCGCTCGTGTGCGATGTGCTGGAATGCATCTTTTTCTCCGGATATCCGTTGCGCTCAAATGAGCAGTCTTTTTGACGTACTTTCCCAAGGGTGTCTCAATGGTGCGATGCGCCCGATTGTTTTCGGGGCCGAGGATAAGGATCAAGGGACGTTGTTCGGGCGTGAGGCGGTGTTGCTGAATTTGCCGTCGGATATCCGTTGCAGGTGAGTAAGTAGTATATCTCAAATTTTTTATCGAGAGGATTATAACGGTGAAATCTGTTTGGTTGTGCGGAGCCTCTCGCTCGATCTTATTAAATGTGAAAGGTGCTATGTTGGCGGTTCTCCCCACCATGTTTGTAGAGGACCCTTGGAGTGTGATCGCGTGCACTCTCGTGTGAGTGAAGAGGTGTGGTTGGTTGTGCCTCATCCAATGAGGTGGTAGGTTGGAGTTGTTACGTCCCACCTTCGCGTTGATGTTGGGTGTCGTGTACACGATAACCTATGGGCTAGAACGTGATATACTCTGGGTGTATACATTAGCGCTTGGAGGTACGTTTCATTGTTTGTACATGATGACGTTTGTGTGCTAAGTTGGGGTTGATTTGGGGCCACACGTCATGTGGGCCTCATGTCTGTGTCGTGTTCTTCTTTACGTACTTTGACCACTTGCGATGTAGAGGGTCCCTCAGCGCTCGTTTGTTTGACCAGCAGGGTGGAGTTTCCCCTAGCCTGGTGCTCTTTTGTCTGACCAGCAGGGTTGAGTGGTCTCCCCCCGGTCTTGTACTCGATGGTTTGGCCGGCAGAGATGGTTTGGTTACTCTTCTTCTTCAACTGTGAGGGGTTTCAGTATCATTCTGTTTCACTGGTCTATGGCATCATTTGCGACTACGGGTGTTCGTGCAGCGTGAGTGTTTTCCCCACATTCTGGGCTGAGATGTCTCAGTCCACTTCGATAGTGACTCAGCAGATTGGAGAGGGATCGCCTTGTGAGGCATGGGGAGTTTCTCACGTTGCCCCATGTTCCTTGGTAGAGTTCTTGTGGATTCAGTGTGACCAAAACTTTATGCGGGCACCGATCCTCTACCCATGAGGTTGTTACCAGGAGGGATGAGGTTGTTTCGAGGAGGGATGAGGTTGTTTCCATCAGGGCTAAAGTTGTTTCCAACAGGGCTGAGGTTGTTTCCAGCAGGACTGAGGTTGTTTCCAGCAGTGCTGAGGTTGTTTCCAGAAGGGCTGAGGTTGTTTCTAGCTGGGCTGAAGTTGTTTCCAGCAGGGAAGTGGTTTTTTAGAGCAGTTCTTGCCAGTGGGTTACCATCCAGCAGGGATAGCCAGTACAACGGTGTTCACCAATTATTACCATCCAGCAGGGATGACCATAGCAGTTCCGGGGTTACCTCCAGCTGGGCTGGGCAGTGGTCCCTGATCTCGAGCTTACCACTAGCAGGGTTGGACAGTGGTCCCTGATGCCAGGCTTACCTCCAGCAGTGATGGGTAGTGGTCTCCGATGTTTGTCTTACCTCTCGCTAGGCTGGGCAGTGGTCCTCCATGCCAGGTTACCATAAGCTGGGCTGGGTAGTGAACCCGTCGCCGACATTAGCCTGGTCGCCCTCTAGTAGATTACCCTGTTACGGGACTGGATAGTGTAGCACCCGTCGGCATTCCGGGTCTACCTGTAGTGGGAAACCGTTGAATTCTAGGGATCCTTCAGCGGGGCTGGGCAGGGGGTCGCCTATCGACTTTGAGCAGACTTCTCGACTACGGGGCAGTGACGAGTTATGGTTGACGTTCCCCCAGAACTCTCAAGTACGAGGAGCTTTCCCCCCCACCTAGAATAGTCCTTGGGATGCGACCTAAAACCGTGCAGGCAAGTCAGTGCCGCCCAATGCGGATAGTGTTGAGGTGTGGTGGTTTATTCCCTTGACTGTAGTTCGGGGCAGTCGTGTGGGACGCTGGGCATCGATGGTGTTACTTCTGGGACTGTTGGCTACTCACTTTTCATGGGCTGAGCTACGGGATAGTGATCCCCTTATGAAATTGTTCGAGCTTCTTGTCGAGCATATGGATATGTATATACAATATTCCTATACCCACTTCATGTGTTTGGTTACTCTCCTTCCAGGTGAGGCGAAGACGCGTGGGGTATGCCACGTTCTTTCCATGTCTAGATTCTCGTGGTTGGAAGAGTCTACTCTCCTACTATAGGTAGAGAATACTCGACGAGAAGTTCATCTTCTCACCATTTCCAGGTCCCTGTGTCTGGACGAGTCTACCTTCTTGCCTCTTGTTGGGTTGAGATGGACTCTCTACTGTTACTCTACTTCACCCCTTGTTGTACTCCTTTACCTTTCATGTTCTCTCTACTGCTCACTCTTCGGTACCTACTTTGTTGCTCCCTCGAGCCTTCGGGTTATCCTACTGAGTATTTTTATACTCACCCCTACATGGGCATTGCCTACACTTGATGAGCCCTTGCAGACGACAGACATGTTGGTCGTGACGTCAGATGAGCTTAGGAGCTCGGGAGCTTGGACCGTGTGTGGTGGTCGGAGTCGGTTACCAGGCGGGGAACCCTTCCAGCTATTTACTTTTGTTCACATGTTGTCGGGTTGTGTCAATTTTCTGGTTGGACGTGTGTTTTTCCCTATTTTCCTTTTCAGCACATTACTTCTACTGTTTAGAGGTCGATGCACATTTTTCCTATATATATAGAATTTTTTCTTTTTACTCTGCTTGTTCTTTCTATTACTCAACACATTTGCATTGAGTGTGCTGTGTGTGTGGGTACAGGTAATTAGGTGAAGGCCTCCCCGAGTTATTGTGCCTTCGGCGCTGGTCGCTAACCCCTGGCCTATGGAGGAAGGCTTGGGGTAGTTGCGGCTCATGTCCGGGTAGGGTCGGGTTGTGAAAAAGTGGTATCAATGGGAGGTTCGTTCCTTGGGACGTTGTGCGGACGTCCCTAAAAGAGGAATTGGTTGGTATTTAGTGAAATAGTGTCAATGTGTCTCGAGGGAGGCTCTCAGGCCAGGGAGTCCAGTGATGGTGCGGTGGCCGACGTTTCCATTCACCAGGACCTTGATAACCCACTTGTCGACTCGGAATACTGAGACACTTGTTGCAGGGAAAATTTTTTATGTGCATCACATAGGATTGAGTCTTTGACTATCCTTCATGAGTCAGCTCACGATCGTTGTTGTTATTGGTATATACATATATTCTCATCTAACCGCGACACTACTTGATAAAATTCTGAATGTATCCGCTAAGACAGCCAGCCAGGATACCAGGTTTGGTTCGTGACGATGACTCTGTGATCTATGAGGCCTCAGTCCATGACCCATCATGCGAGCCCCTTTCTCCAGGTGGGCTAGTAGCAGCACACCCACCTGTTGAGCAGCAGGCAGTTTCAGTAGAGCATGATAAGCTTGAGCGCGGGTTGAGTGAACTCTTTGAGTTCCATCGGAAGATACCGCTAAGGTTCAGTGGGGATCCATACCCTCATGAAGCATAGGTTTGGCTAGTGGTAGTGTTTAGCCTTTTCAGGATTGTGCAGACACCGACAGATTAGAGAGTGGCTTTGGAAGCCACTTTTTTTCGTGGAGCAGCTTGGCGTTGGTGGATTCTGGTGACTCGGTTTCATGACGAGTCTTCTCTTTCATTGGATGAATTTCAGTTGTTGTTTCTTGAGAAGTTTTTCCACTCTTTCTTGTGCTCCGTTCGGATTCCGGAAGTCCTTCAGTTTCTGCAGGGAGGGATAACGGTGGCCGAGTACGAGGCTAGTTTTGCAGACTGTGCACGCTTTTACCTGAACTTGGTCTATGACGACATCCTCCGAGCACAGAAGATTGAGGAGGGTCTCTGCCAAGGGATTCATGATGTCATTGTTCTATTGGGAATTTCCACATATGCCAGGGTTCTAGAGTAGGCGCTGGTGACAGAGGGCTTCCTGTCGCGTTCTAGTGTCGGTGGTGGCAGCAGGCACGTTGGAGTCGAGACGTCTGTCGCAGCTAGTGGGCGTCGGCAAGTAGGACCTCGACGCAGGTGGCTTTCTGAAATCCAAAATCAGGGGACTGGTCGTACACCACAGTGCCGCCGGAGGGCACCAGTGCAGCCCAGAGAGAGTCAGTGCTATGCATGTGACGGGTGAGGTCACTTGACATGAGACTGCTCGACCCGAGTTACAGAGACATTCAAGAAGGCGACATGTGCACCACCACGATAGAGGCAGTGACGTGATCGGAGTAGTACCCAGAGAGGTGGTGCTAGCAGAGTAGCGGGAGGAGCTGGTAGTGGGGGATGACTTTACGTGATCTTCCCGTCACCACTAGGTGGTCCACGTCAGGATCCGAGAGCTAATAGTTGGGACTGTGGACATCCGTGAGCTTAGGATGTTTACGATCTTACAGAGCATTAGGTGATAAGAGGTACACTCAACATACCTTCTACATGTTGCAATAGAATTGATAGACTCTGTGTGTGGAATGCTTTCCTCCCTCCTCCTTGCTTGAGGTGTAACCAGGGTGGCGCGGGGCGTCGGTGTATCCCTACATTGGTATGATGAAAGGTGTGGGACCTTTTCTTTTAGTCGATGGTGTTGACTTCTTCCCTTCTGAGCATATAAGAGGGCCTTGGCTATGAGACATTGTAACGCCCCGACCCTAGTTACCCAGAGTCGGTGCATTATTACATAACATTGGCATGATCATGAGAAAGATCAAGTCTCGAAAGACCGATTAGTTTAGTAGCCTTGGAATAACTAGATACATCCATAAATTTTTACATTACATCATTAAAAAAAACATCTTGTCTTCATATCCCCTCATACTATCCCTGCAGGTCATTCATAAATTACTTCTTCATAATCCTGGGAAAATAAAACATTGAAAGGGGTGAGCTCGGATGCTCAGTAAGGATAACATTATAGCAGAAGCTTTCATAAATAAGCATAAACACTTAAGGAAATTTATAACTAAAACAAAAGCCTTTTAAACTTGAACTTCAGCATAAAATGGCAAAGGTAAAATGAAATAATGCCATTTACTTACTCACATGGATATTCTACTAGTCGAATGATCACATGCAATATCAATAACCACTTTCATAATGATGGAATGCATAATGCCAGACTATCATAACCACATAGCCAAGGCCTCGTGCCAAGACTACAAATAAGATTTTGCCAAGGCCTTGTGCCAAGACACTAGTTTGTCTCATGAGACCTACCGATGCATCGAGGAGCTATAGCGGGCTCCACCCGTCACTTATTAATTCCAATGCATTCCTCATATGAATAGGTTTAAGCATAAAATAAACATTCGTATTAAAACTAGCATACGAAATGTCAATACTTTAACCACAAACCATGAATGGTATAAAAATAGAACATCCACAGTCAAACATAACTCATTTGATACAATATGGAAGATTGTATTGTATCACATTAACCTCAATCATGAATAATGAAGGATGTTGACATAAATGAAAGTAATCATCAAAAATATTTGAGAGAAATATCCCCCTTTTCTTGAAAACATTTAAAAGTCACACTATTTGTCAAGAAGCCATTTAAAAGTAGATTTTTTAATCAAAGTGTCCCATACCACTTTGAAACTTTTTAAAAGGAGTTTTGATTTCTAAACTTTAATGTCCATATAAATCCTTAAAACCATTTTTAAAACATGGACATTAATGAGAAAGGTTTAGATGAATAAGTCTTTAAAACATTTAAAAATGGTATTTTAGTTAGAGATTCCAACCAAAAGAGACACTTGAATACAAATAATTGAGGTAATCAAAACTTTGTAATATCATGAGAATAAAGGGAATCATGATATTCTAGGTCAAAGTACATTATATACACCACATAAAAGTGATTTGGTGTATATCAACAAAGAAGTCTCAATGGAATGTAAGTTGAGATGAAATCTCTCATAAAGGTTGTATCCTTAGGTTAAGGATAAATCAACGACATAATTATGTGTGACAAATATAAATACACTAAATATGATTGGATATTCAGGGTAAATCAATCAAAGGATATTCACACATATTCTTGTAAAAACAATACCAACGAATTGGATGTTTAACTCAACAAATGGAGAATGAGTTAAAATTACTCTTATCAAATTCATATCAATGAATTGAGAATTATCAATGGAGTGATTATGTGTATCAAACTTATATCCATAGGAAGGGGAGTGGAAATTATGACATAATAAAATGAATAGTGATTCCACACATAATCTTGGGGTAATATAATCAATGAAATATGCATAAAGCCAAATGAGTGGAAATTGAAATCTCAAATTCCCTTATTGATTAGGTAACTTAAGAAACAAACACCCATGAAAGAAAGATCATACCATGATGATGTAAATACCCATAAAATAAAGTATATTACACAATGAATACAATCATGGGTAGTACACATACACCACATGCAATAATTAAGTGGTGATCAATGGAATTCTCACGGAATTAAAAGTGAGACAAGAAACCCCTTACCACGTTAATCAACTGAGTCTCATGGCCAAAAGTTAATAACCACCAAATGATTTACAGAATAACATGAATATAAAGTGAATCATGATAATATATATGAAATGGAAGTACACAATACACCACTTTCAATAATTTAGTAGCGAACAATGGAAATCTCACGGAATTGAAAGTGAGATAAGAGAATCCCTTACATTTTACTTTTTCCTTGGTCGATGGTAGGTTTACCTCCTGTATAATGGTGAAATAATTGTATTGAATAATAAAAGAATCATTTACTTTAATATGTTATCATATATGATCTTTTATCATTGATTTGTTAATAATATCTTAGAATTATCGTCATTTCGGGTGTTAACGGGTTCATTTTACATTATATTCTTTGTCATGTGAGCCATATTCGTTATTAATGGGATGTATATTATTCAAATCCAGAATGGTATCAAGTTCTTAAACATCATTTTTAAATCATAAAATGATAATTATACTTGAATGGATATGATGGAGAATGAATCTCATCACGTTCGTGGAGACGGTAGTCCGTACGTACGCACGAACGCTACTTCCATTTAATTTTTATTTTAACTTTATTAATTTAAAGTGTCCCTACCACATACAAGTGGCTCCAAGGGGTCCCCAAATTGACCCAAGGATGCTCATGGTCGGGTATGTGTCCACCAATAAGGTTAGGACACGTTTTAGGGTAATTTTGTATTATTATAATATTATTTTTTAACCCTTATTTACCGGATTTACCCTTTAACCATGGTAAATAAAATATTTACCACAGTAACTATTCAAAATGTCTAAAAATAAAAGTTACCTATTTACACAATTTGAACATCCTGATTCCAAATATGGAATCCATTTTCTTAAATTCAAAACACAGAAGTGGCCGAAATTAATTTAAAATTAATTCCCGCTGTCAAAACAAAAAGCGTGTTTTTAAGAGATAATAACTATCAAAAGATTGACACTTGTTTATGTTCGGTTTAATTGTAAAATTATGTCCAATGACCAAAATTATATTAAATGGTAAAAATATATTCTAAATATACTTTAAAACCACTCAAATTCATAATTTATCACTATTAATTATTTTGATTAAAAAAGTTGTTTTTAATTAAAATTTATTAATTTTCACTATTCATCAAAATATGAAAGTTATCCGAAAAGTACCAAAATTTCACCTTAGGCTAAATTCGATATTCCGAATCCAAAAATGAAGTCCATTTTAAAATATAAAATATACATAATTTCAAAATTTAGGTATTACTATCCATAACGGTTAGTTTGATCGGTTGTGGTGTGTGTTAAAACTCGAAGTTGCGTACAACACACGCTACTGTTTTATTCAAAGGAAAGCGTACCGTGTAAGCTTAGGAAATTTTTTTTGATGTCCCCATTTAGTCAAAAAGTTTGAAATAATTTATTTAAAAAGGGTTCACTATTAAAAGTTGGTAAAACTACAATACTGAAGATGAATTTGTTCTTACATTATGTCTAAGAAACTCATAATATGGATTCTAAAATTATAAGGATTATATAAATTTTAAAATTTAGTTAATACTATTCATAACCTTTTTTGAACGGCTTGTTTGGTGAGTCATGGTGCGCTTGAACTCGGTGTTGCGTGTAGTTCATGTTATTGAATTTTTTTGAAGAAATAACACACTATGAACTCTTGGGGTGTTACATTCTCCCCTCCTTCAATAAATTGCGTCCTCGCAATTTGAAATTGTTCTTAGAAAATAAAAGGTTGAAAATAGAAAATATATTTGTGGGAAAACCCACATCGGAAATTGGTTTACTAAAATTTAGTCTTAATATGAGGAAAAGGGAAATGAAAGGGTCACCACCAAATTATGATCTCGATTAGGAGAACATTGGTGGCAATTAGAGACATATAATTGGAGGAAAAACGTAAATATTTATAGTTAGTGGTTGAGGTCATCAATCACAGACAAGTATAAAATTGAGGTCCTTAAACTCATCAATCTATGATGATTTGAAGTACCATCGGTTCAACAAAATATAGGGTATTGGGATCACACATTTTTGACATTTCAAAATATCTTAGTTGAAATCCCACATCGAAAAATGAATTAATGAGGCCTCTATTTAAAATAAAGAGTGGAAAGTATGAAGATTACAGAAAATAACACATACTAGGGTTCCATGTATGAAAATATGGATATGGAGGAGAAATCTAACCATCAATTATCTGATGGAGAGTGGTAGAGATCATGGCTATGAAAAGGCCAACAATCCCAAAGCCATAAATTAGTGATGATTTAAGGTACCATCTAGGACAACATTTTTTTTCAAAGTTACATTACATAAGGAAGAGGAATTCATTTATGATATTGACTAAGAACATTATGAGATATACTTAAATTTTAAGTATATTTTCATTCTTTAATAAATTTCCACCACTAACTCATTTTTTTTAAACGATGAGTATTCAAGAAGACTTGGTCACACTGGAAGAGATAGAATAAACTTCTATAGAATCACATGATCCATGCAGGATAAACCATATATTTACATTGTCTTTGAAGATTAATCAAAACCAAAATGGTTAGTGAATGATCTAATGATCCCCCAAAAGGATATTCATTGAGATAAATATGCACTAATCTTAATTTCTAAAATTAAACCAACAATACCCCAAAGTTAAATAGATACCATTCAATAACCAATTGTCCTTAAAATCCTTTAATATAATCCAAACTAATATTGAAACCCAAAACATAGAAGAATTTGATTATGTAGTCTCCCATGTTACATTGTATCTCCAAATTACATCAAATACTCTTAAAGTCACATACTTAAAAGTAATCAACATCATCACATATTTTCTGTTATAGGTTAATCATTTCCATAAATAACCCAAATCACTATAAATCAACAATAAAAATGTAGATAAAAATCCACCATTACTCTACAAATGAAACCTCATTGTATTCTATTTTCCTTGGGCATATAGTGTTCCTAACAAAACGAACATCTTCCAAAATAACATTTATCACTTAATCACCAAATCATTTTCCTATACCAAGGGTATTCATTTGATAAGACATAAGAACCCAAATCATCTTATTATTGATCAATAAAATCATTTAACAAAAAAAAATAGTCACACTAACCAGGGACTTCACGTAGTCCAGTGGTAGGCGATAAATCCCAATCACACTTTGGTTGTGGGTTCGATTCCCACAGCTTTGTCCGACGCGACGGGTTGTCACACGGTCTACGTGTTGTCCTTTTTCAAAAACTATATTCTATAATATTACCAAAATGAGATAAATTCCTCAAAATAACAAAATTTAACCACAAATGTTATATCATACTTTGCATTTTCATCCCAAATTATAATAACTTATCATTTTCTCAAACCCCAATGATCATATAAAACCAAATGGTTATTTATATCTATATCCACAACGGAAGAGACAATTCTTCCTCAAATATCATTCTCACATGGCAAACTGTGGGGTTACAAATACAAGAGAAAATTATTCCAAAGTAAACCCATCAATAAGGAGTGCTAATACTTTTTAAATTTTTATCCAACCATTTATTTCCACATATCTTCTTCTTTGACCAAGAAAACATCCTATAGAATAGGACATTCACTCGGGTAATGGCCAGGTCCCCTACATTTACGACAAATGACTATAAATGGACTCTTGGGACCATTTTTATCTTCTTCCATAGTACTCTTCATTTTTCTTCGGCAATTCTTCACTTTATGTCCTTCCTTCCCGCACGTAAAACATTTCGTTGTCCCATTGAGACACTTTCCTGGGTGTCTCTTTCCACAATTCCTGCATGATGAAAATTGAGGTTTCTTTTCTCCATGGTCTCCATTGCTGGAGATCTTATCATTTATCACCTTTCTCTTCCTTGTTGAGTCTGGGAGTTGGTTAATATATATGTTGTTGATCATATTTTTGGAAAACTGATTTGGCATAAAGACGATATCTTTTACACCTATCAACATTCCATTTTGTTGCTCATTGCCACCACTGTTCCCAACTTGTACATCATTCTCAAAGTCACTATGACTTCCTTGGAATCCAGCCATTGACTAAAACCAGAAGGCATTGTGTGAGTAATAGTAGTTGTAAAATCATTTAGAGATTAAAATGTCACCATATTCTCAATTTGAAACGTATTAGGATTAACCAAGGTCATTTACACTCATCTTATGTATATATTACTTAAATCGGTTTGTAAAGAAAATGTAAATTATCCTAAGCATATCTCCCGGGAGTGTCGTAACCAAGAGTGCAGCAAGGCCCGTTGTCGTGCACCAGTTCCCGTTCGAGTCTAGCTCAAAGCGGTGTTTTCGGGTTTTACCCCTAGGTACATCTGTGCCAGAGCCGCCTCTACCTGCTCGTATCCAGACATGGATGTATTGCTCGGAAAACTCACAAAATCTTTACAATACCAAATTTTAGGAAGTTTTTTTTATACTAATCCTCAAATTTCTCTTAGGTCTACATGCTCTAATCAGAGTTTATCTAAATCTAGCTACCAAGGTTTGTACTAAACTTCCTCTGATACCAACTGTAACGCCCCGACCCTAGTTACCCAGAGTCGGTGCATTATTACATAACATTTTCATGATCATGAGAAAGATCAAGTCTCGAAAGACCGATTAGTTTAGTAGCCTTGGAATAACTAGATACATCCATAAATTTTTACATTACATCATTAAAAAAAACATCTTGTCTTCATATCCCCTCATACTATCCCTGCAGGTCATTCATAAATTACTTCTTCATAATCCTGGGAAAATAAAACATTGAAAGGGGTGAGCTCGGATGCTCAGTAAGGATAACATTATAGCAGAAGCTTTCATAAATAAGCATAAACACTTAAGGAAATTTATAACTAAAACAAAAGCCTTTTAAACATGAACTTCAGCATAAAATGGCAAAGGTAAAATGAAATAATGCCATTTACTTACTCACATGGATATTCTACTAGTCTAATGATCACATGCAATATCAATAACCACTTTTATAATGATGGAATGCATAATGCCAGACTATCATAACCACATATCCAAGGCCTCGTGCCAAGACTACAAATAAGATTTTGCCAAGGCCTTGTGCCAAGACACTAGTTTGTCTCATGAGACCTACCGATGCATCGAGGAGCTATAGCGGGCTCCACCCGTCACTTATTAATTCCAATGCATTCCTCATATGAATAGGATTAAGCATAAAATAAACATTTGTATTAAAACTAGCATACGAAATGTCAATACTTTAACCACAAACCATGAATGGTATAAAAAATAGAACATCCACAGTCAAACATAACTCATTTGATACAATATGGAAGATTGTATTGTATCACATTAACCTCAATCATGAATAATGAAGGATGTTGACATAAATGAAAGTAATCATCAAAACTATTTGAGAGAAATATCCCCCTTTTCTTGAAAACATTTAAAAGTCACACTATTTGTCAAGAAGCCATTTAAAAGTAGATTTTTGAATCAAAGTGTCCCATACCACTTTGAAACATTTTAAAAGGAGTTTTGATTTCTAAACTTTAATGTCCATATAAATCCTTAAAACCATTTTTAAAACATGGACATTAATGAGAAAGGTTTAGATGAATAAGTCTTTAAAACATTTAAAAATGGTATTTTAGTTAGAGATTCCAACCAAAAGAGACACTTGAATACAAATAATTGAGGTAATCAAAACTTTGTAATATCATGAGAATAAAGGGAATCATGATATTCTATGTCAAAGTACATTATATACACCACATAAAAGTGATTTGGTGTATATCAACAAAGAAGTCTCAATGGAATGTAAGTTGAGATGAAATCTCTCATAAAGGTTGTATCCTTAGGTTAAGGATAAATCAACGACATAATTATGTGTGACAAATATAAATACACTAAATATGATTGGATATTCAGTGTAAATAAATCAAAGGATATTCACACATATTCTTGTAAAAACAATACCAACGAATTGGATGTTTACCTCAACAAATGGAGAATGAGTTAAAATTACTCTTATCAAATTCATATCAATGAATTGAGAATTATCAATGGAGTGATTATGTGTATCAAACTTATATGCACAGGAAGGGGAGTGGAAATTATGACATAATAAAATGAATAGTGATTCCACACATAATCTTGGGGTAATATAATCAATGAAATATGCGTAAAGCCAAATGAGTGGAAATTGAAATGTCAAATTCCCTTATTGATTAGGTAACTTAAGAAACAAACACCCATGAAAGAAAGATCATACCATGATGATGTAAATACCCATAAAATAAAGTATATTACACAATGAATACAATCATGGGTAGTACACATACACCACATGCAATAATTAAGTGGTGATCAATGGAATTCTCACGGAATTAAAAGTGAGACAAGAAACCCCTTACCACGTTAATCAACTGAGTCGCATGGCCAAAAGATAATAACCACCAAATGATTTACAGAATAACATGAATATAAAGTGAATCATTATAATATATATCAAATGGAAGTACACAATACACCACTTTCAATAATTTAGTAGCGAACAATGGAAATCTCACGGAATTGAAAGTGAGATAAGAGAATCCCTTACATTGTACTTTTTCCTTGGTCGATGGTAGGTTTACCTCCTGTATAATGGTGAAATAATTGTTATTGAATAATAAAAGAATCATTTACTTTAATATGATATCATATATGATCTTTTATCATTGATTTGTTAATAATATCTTAGAATTATCGTCATTTCGGGTGTTAACGGGTTCATTTTACTTTATATTCTTTGTTATGTGAGCCATATTCGTTATTAATGGGATGTATATTATTCATATCCAGAATGGTATCAAGTTCTTAAACATCATTTTTAAATCATCAAATGATAATTATACTTGAATGGATACGATGGAGAATGAATCTCATCGCGTTCGTGGAGACGGTAGTCCGTACGTACGCACGAACGCTACTTCCATTTAATTTTTATTTTAACTTTATTAATATAAAGTGTCCCTACCACATAAAAGTGGCTCCAAGGGGTCCCCAAATTGACCCAAGGATGATCATGGTCGGGTATGTGTCCACCAATAAGGTTAGGACACGTTTTAGGGTAATTTTGTATTATTATAATATTATTTTTTAACCCTTATTTACCGGATTTACCCTTTAACCATGGTAAATAAAATATTTACCACAGTAACTATTCAAAATGTCTAAAAATAAAAGTTACCTATTTACACAATTTGAACATCCTGATTCCAAATATGGAATCCATTTTCCTAAATTCAAAACACAGAAGTGGCAGAAATTAATTTAAAATTAATTCCCGCTGTCAAAACAAAAAGCGTGTTTTTAAGAGATAATAACTATCAAAAGATTGACACTTGTTTATGTTCGGTTTAATTGTAAAATTATGTCCAATGACCAACATTATATTAAATGGTAAAAATATATTCTAAATATACTTTAAAACCACTCAAATTCATAATTTATCACTATTAATTATTTTGATTAAAAAAGTTGTTTTTAATTAAAATTTAGTAATTTTCACTATTCATCAAAATATGAAAGTTATCCGAAAAGTACCAAAATTTCACCTTAGGCTAAATTCGATATTCCAAATCCAAAAATGAAGTCCATTTTAAAATATAAAATATACATAATTTCAAAATTTAGGTATTACTATCCATAACGGTTAGTTTGATCGGTTGTGGTGTGTGTTAAAACTCGAAGTTGCGTACAACACACGCTACTGTTTTATTCAAAGGAAAGCGTACCGTGTAAGCTTAGGAAAATTTTTTTGATGTCCCCATTTAGTCAAAAATTTTGAAATAATTTATTTAAAAAGGGTTCACTATTAAAAGTTGGTAAAACTACAATACTGAAGATGAATTTGTTCTTACATTATGTCTAAGACACTCATAATATGGATTCTAAAATTATAAGGATTATATAAAGTTTAAAATTTAGTTAATACTATTCATAACCTTTTTTGAACGGCTTGTTTGGTGAGTCATGGGGCGCTTGAACTCGGTGTTGCGTGTAGTGCATGTTATTGAATTATTTTGAAGAAATAACACACTATGAAATCTTGGGGTGTTACAGACATCGACTGTGGAATCTTGTGTGATCAGATATCCTTGGGTGTTTAACCATATGGATATTCTAAAGGAGGGAATCATCGGGCCTAGTTCCAGGTGCGGGAGGTTATTCCAGTTGCGGCATGTGATGTAGAGGTTCCATTGGGGAGGTGAGCTACCCCCGAGAGCCTTCGTGCAGTTTGAGACTATGCGAAGGGATGGTGATGTACCCTACCGCCTTGCCCTAACACCAATTTCTGGAGTGGGTTCACGACATCGGAAAGGGCCGACCACACGTGAACGAATCAATCATTTGGTCTATGTGCAGTGACGCAGAGTTGTGCGTGGGTTCTTCTGGGTATGGGAAATCCAGGTGTGGGCTTAGTACCCTGTGTTGCTCCCTAGTTTTTCTTTTTGGGGATGAAATGCTTGAAGTATGGAATGATGTAAGAAACCAGTTTTTGGTACGAACGACTTTGGAATATTCTTTATGATATTACAGAGTAGCGCCTTCGTACGACATGCGATTCTGAGCCTCGGAGTGGCCGAAATTAATTTTTCAGTGCGTTCACACTGGAATCACCAAATAAATGGGATAACTCCTGAATGGTGATCCGGATCAGAGATCAGATCATACAGATGGGTACAGAATGGGGTCTTTACCCAAGGAACGACATAAAGTATGTCGGCATGGGATTTTTGGACCCCCCTCTCGCTTTCGGAACGATAAACAGATAAATTAATTAAAAATTTAATTAATTTCTTTTATTTAATCCATAACCCCACCCCTCACCTTCCCCATTTTCCCTTCCCCCTGGCGGACAAGCTCAACCAAGGTGGAGAATCTCCTCCTCTCCTTCTCCCCTCCGGCGAGGATGCTCCGTCAAGGCGGTGGTTCAGCGGAGAAGCTTCGGGCAACGCCCACGAGGTAGGATTATTGCGGATTTAGTTTTATTTCCCATACCTACTTTGAGTTCGATTATAAGCATCAATTTGTTGATTGATCCTCGAAAAAATCCCCTAATCTTGTAGTAGAGTTTATGCTCTTTCAGTCGCATATTTCGGTTTCAAAATCCGAGTCCCGACGCACTCGCAGTCATCTGCCGAAAACAGCAGGGTTTTGAGGTTTTCTGGCCGATTTTGGGTGTTCCAGCCATCTAGCGCAGCAGTCCTGCGAGTCGGCGGATGGCAGCAGAGGCCGGGTCAGCAGAGAAGGCATCCGGCTGGCAGTGGACAACACGGGTGTTCAGCGGCGGGTTCCACTAAAGGTTGGAGGCGGCTTCGGCCGGGGCGCGCGAGCGGCGAGCGAGAGCCATGCAGAGACAGCGTGGGCGACCGATGGAGCGGGGTAGCAGCGGCGCTGTCTGCGGTGAGGTGCGCTCGGCGGAGGAGCCCGAGGCCAGGCCTCGGGCGTGCTGAGGAAGTCAGGACCCGCGTGGCGCATGTCCGGTTGGCTGTCAACAGAGACCGGCCGCATGGACGATATGTTGGGAGTGAGGACCCGCACAAAGCGGGTCCTGATGGGCGACGACACGGGACCTGCGAACAGGCCGGTCTGTTTGTAAAAAAAATTAATAGGAATAAAATAAGTTCATAATAATAATAATAATAATAATAATAATATTCTTATTATTATTAGGGGAAATGGTTTAAGATTTATAAATCATAGATCGGGCATTGGATTTGGGCACCATCTGTGGCGACGCGCTACTTAAATTGCGATGAATATTTTGAGATGGTTTCGGGAATTTTTAATTCACGAAACGATGAGCCTCGAAGGAACGACGCGTTATTAAGTGAAATGTTGTTTTTCTGGAAATAATGTTTTGAGCGGCGCGGATGGATCTGACGTCCGTTTTGAGTGTCGTCAATTGCATTGGGACCCTGGCGTCGGGGCGATGTTTTCCAGGGTCATTTGGGCCGTTGATGCCGGAGTTGAGGTGTGGGCTCCACGGCCCATCTTTTGATCTGCTTCCATATTTTAGCGACTTTTTCATCGGACTTCCGTTCGGGGTGTGCGAGCAGTCGATGTCAGCTGTTTTTACGAGGGCATCGCATTGACATACTCTGCCCATTGTAATTCCGCACGATGGTGAGGGCCCCACGAGGGCTATTTGGGCGTCGACGATGTTTTTCCATCTTTATCATTGGGCGACCATTTTGTCAATGTGAATAGTCCATCTTTTGTGCTTTCACGACGTCAAAAAAGGAATTTAGCGGCGGTTTTTTTTTCGTTTCACGACAGTTCAAACTACCTCTAAATCGATTGGTAGTAGTTTTGAAAAACTGCCGCTAAATCGTGCGTCGGGAAACTATTTGCGGTGGTTTTCAAAACCGTCGCATAACATTTCACGGTGGTTTTTTGCGGCGATTTAAACAGCCGGTAAATGATTTAGCGGCGGTTTTTTTTATTTTTTTAATTTTTTTTATTTTTTTTTATTTTTTTAATTTTTAAATTTATATATTTATTTATATATTTATTTATATATTTATTTTTCGTATTTTTTTATATATTTATTTCGTATTTATTTTATTTTTTTATTTTTCGTATTTATTTGTTTTATTTATTTCTTTTATTTATTTATATTATTTATTTTATTTATTTGTTTTACTTTTTTTATTTATTTATTTATTTTATTTATTTATTTATTTATTTATTTCATTTATTTATTTATTTATTTATTTTATTTTCTTTATTTATTTTTCTTATTTATTTATTTATATATTTTTCGTATGTATTTATTTTATTTCGTATTTTTTTATTTTATTTATTTTATTTCATATTTATTTTATTTATTTATTTTATTTTACTTATTTATTTTATTTCGTATTTTATTTTATTTCATTTGTATATTTAATCATAAGTACAAGCATGTTAAATATAGCTAAAATTGAATAAATAAAATTTAGTACATCTTAAAAATATTGAAAAAATTGAAATATATTATTAATTAAATATAAATTATAATAAATATGGATCGTTATTGAAATAATGATGAATACATATTGAAAATATTAAAAAGATAGTAATAAATGAACCTAATAAATAATTGACATTGACTAAATTACAAAATGAATAAAAAATCAAATTAATAAATAATTTTATACCTAAATTTAATAAAATAATAAATTAATTAATTAATATTATCATGATTAAATAAATTATTTATTCAATATATAAAGTTATAATGATATTCTAAAATTAATACTACATTTTGAATAAATTACATAAATATAATGTGTTATTTTTCTATATAATATTTCTGTCATTACCAAAATATTTTTATTGATTAATTACATATAAAACTAAATTAATTATGTATAATGGATATCAATATACCACACATTTGATCTAAAATAAAATAAAATATCAAACAAAATTCAATTATTTCAATTACTTGATGTAATAATTAGTCTTATTAAAGTCACATATATCTTAATGATCTTATTTATAATTGTTTATTATTATTCTCATATGGATATCCAATAAAAACTACAACCATGATTTTATGTACCACCTCTAGTGCAATTCATACCAAATATCACTACATGTTGAAGTACACATTCAATCTCTGCATCATCCGTGTCAAGATATTCTAATCGTGTCTCATATTTCTTAGTAGCACAATCATCATTGACGTGTCAACATCCATGATGTTTTGGATAACAACCATGTTATCATGACTTACATTGTTTCCAATTTCCCTCCTACTCGTCATCTTCTGCTTCAGAGTTGTTTTTATTCATTGGAGTCAACTCCCTATTTTCTAAATCCTCATTAATGTAGTTTGTATCATCGATAGATTTTCTAGAGAGTTTACAGATTCCAACATAGCACCATATGTTGGTTCAACAGTATCATTCTCTCAAACTACTTCACCTAAATTATCATTGTGAAAATATGCCACTTTAAAATATTTTTATTTCATAATTGTCCCTTTATTTAATTGACCTATTAAAACATTGCTGAATAATTCTTCATTATTTTTGACATCTGTGTTTCTTGAGGATGTACATTTGATGCCAATTAAATCACGTTGAGTTCAGATGAAATCTCTTGTTTCATTGATGTCATAAAAATTATAGCTAATGTCCCCATAATAGGATACGTTTGCAAAATATGTGCTTCATCCTTTTTTATTTAACATGGAATGAACATTCCATACATAGATGTTCATGATCATCTTGTTGATCAAACAATTGATGCATTGTAACTTCATCAATGGATTGTCTATCTATTTCCATATAATTATTATTTGTTATTTCCATTGACATAGGGAACATGAGATTAATTTCCTTAGATGAGACATGGTGATATCTGGACTCTAACATGAGATCCCTCAGAGGATAACCACTATATATGGAATGCACTATGAATTCATGTTCCCTCCAACTGAAGGAACACTAGTAATTTATTTTGTAATTCAATTATAGCCCAAATCAACATCACCTAATTTACCATTTCCCTAATTGAGTTAAGAGTAATTTTCAAGAGGTGAAACAAAATCTCAATATGAATTTATTTCCAAAGTGTTAAAGGATGTGTCCATGTTAGAACGATCATGTGAATACTAATCTATATATCCATATTTATAATGATAATAAAATTTCACACTCTACCAAGAAACCACCACAAAAAGGCCAATCATTAACTTCATCCCTATTTCTAATAATTAGTTTTCCAAAACTGTTAGTCGTATTATCTTCAATATTGATAATTGTGATATACTTGGTGTCCGTGAACCAACTATTTCAAAATTGATTTCATGAATATTTTATGTATTTAATATTAAATTAAACAATATATTACACATTGTTCATTTTTTGGGAGGACCCTAATGTGACAATTTCATAGATTAATTTTTCCATTAATATGGTCCTGGTAGTTCCCTCCTCTGATGAGATCCCCGATGTTCTTTTAGAATATTGATAATATAATTCTTCGGTTAGATTACATACTATGATGGGAAAGGTAGTGTATAGACCATTTTGTTGGTTTACTCATAAGAATATTAGACATATTCTCATGAAGTACACCTTTGGTAATCTCTAAGAAGTTTGATTAAGATAATAAAACCACTAATTGTAATTATGAATGGTTTGGTGTCATCAGATAGTCCTATCTATGAGTGTGTTTAATGGACCTTAGAAATTTTGATTATTGTTAAATCATCACAGAACTCGCGCACACATATTTGAAGAGGAAAACCATCAAATGTGTTTTTTTAATTAATATGTCATCTAATTATTTTCCCTTACATATTTATAGAAGTTGATATTTGGAGCCATTGATTGAAATAGAATTGTCACCCTAAATTCCATGTTCATGGTGTAACGAATTGTATATTTCATTTAGTCAATGAATGATGTATCAAATATATATATTTTTAACACACTCAAGAAACCAATTTGATGAGATTATGTGACAATGATATTTTATTATAGTGTGAACATTCTTATGTATTTGACATTATTGTGATATCATGTTCTTTCTCTTAGGTTCCTTGACCACTTTATAATTAGTAATATAGGACATTATGTGAGCTCGCCTAGTGCCAACAAGATAAAATCATATATTGTCACACACTCTGTGTTTATTGAGTACTTGATTAATTTATTATTTAATTTATTTAATGTAATAAATATTATTTTTAAAATTGTGAAATAATTTCTTTTCTACAATATTGATCACATAAATTAAATAAATAATTATTCACAAGACTGGGAATAAATTATATATATTAATTTCATTGTATATTTAATAAATATTTATTTACAATTTTCAGAATAATTTTTTTTAATTGAATAAAATATTATTTCAGGTGTTTAATAAATACACGAAAAGTATGAATGGATCATGACCGTGTCTTGGGATAAAATAATTGTTTACAAGTCAGTTTGTATTATTAATACATTTTCTCCAAGATGGTACACCTCAAAATTATTTTACTATTATTATTTTAGTGTCATTGGATTTCATTAATGGTTATAAATATATTTAATTGACAATATGTAATTAAATGTTGTAACTGAAATCCCAGCTCCAAATATAGAGATGTGATTATTGTGAAATGTACATGAAACCAATTAAATTATTGATAATATATAATTAATGCACACAACAAATACTTTGTCTACTCCTCCACCACTCTCCCTATCAATAATTTGAATCTCATGAGATAAGTACATCAGTATTGAAAAACAAATTATCAAGAATGAATAATGAAATATTTTTTATTCTCCATGCTAGAACCTGGAATTTGAGTGGAGTTTTTCAATGAACATTGAAGTGCATGTGGGTCACTACTGGGGGGATTCCACCCTTGGAACCTCAAGAGATGAGTGAATGCAATCCAAAAGGACCATTTTGGGCAATCCCCAATGGTTACTGGGAAAAATACAAATCCAAGATATTTATTTCATATAATGTCTAATCAAATATTTATTAATTTTTCCTGAATGATCCTTGTTCATGGTTTCAAGGGAAGATTATTAAAAGATATTTTAATATATCCCCCAGAAATGTGCGCTTCTACTATGCCTAGAACAAGAATGTGGTATCAGAATTGTAATGTTAAAATATATAATTATTTATTTCATTGTTAATTTGTACACAATTGTGGTTAGATTATATTTCTTGTTATAAGTTCATTAAACCTATTTAAATTTACATTATATTTAGATATTAATATTTTTTTATATTTATTTCATTTTCATAATGGGGTAATAAAAACTGAAGAATTATAGAAGATTCCATCGAGATGTTCTAAATCGTTGGTAGGTAAAACTAGGTTACATTGCTTGCAGGAAGAGTAGCCACTATATTATCATTTGAAATGTATATAGATTTTCCAAGTAATTAAAAAATGTGGTTCTTTTATTGCACATCATGTGTTGATTGGTCCAACCTGGTACATTGAAAACCATATACATGATGTGTAATTGGAATGTACACACCATGTAGTCTAGATGAGTCAACACACTAAAACCCCAACCAAGCAACTTGGATGTACATCAACCGGGGTACATGGTGTGTAGTTGTATATACGCACTGCATTGTCTACCATTAATGGAAAAAATTAATATTAGAATAAATTTTATATAGATTCACTAAAATGAAATTTTACTAATTATTACACTATTGTGTGTTTTTCAAATTAATAATGATTTTAATGAATTTTATAATGATCAAATAATTTATTGTAATTAGTATTTTATTATTTGTTTCGCTGTTTATTTGCCATGAATTCCATTAATTATGGGAATCACCCAAGAAGATTGTATTATCATTAATAAGAGATAGAAATAATTAATTAATCTAATTAATTAAATAATCCATGCATTTTTATCACATTTTATAAGATAATGAACTAATGAATGAAATCCATTTACTTTGGCGTATTCATGGAATGTGTGACCATTCATTAGATTGGCCAATGCCTATGTATGTGTTTGAATTTTAAATAAATAAATATATTATATATTTTGCAAATTAATTAATATTTTTTGAAAATATGGAATGTTATTCATCCCTCTCTCCATTATTATGTAGGTCATGTGTGTCTAATGATATATTTATAATTTCATTTAACCAATGTTTTTGTTCCACTAACCTACATGTGAGTAGTATATATTTGTTATTAATGTATCAACCCATGGAGATTCTGTAATGATCATAATGGAACCGTAATGATTCTAACTCGGTGATACATAGGTGGTCTTGGTGATTGTTCTAGCTGATGACAAATCCTAAATAAAGAGTTATTTACCTAGGACATCGGTTGATTTATTGTTCTATCATTAAATGAACCATTAGATAATCCCAAGATAGGTTCATTTCCTAAAATATATATTTTTATAATTCATTATAAATGTAATTAAAGATATGATTCCATGACCACAAAAATTAATGAATGAATTTTCTAAAGATGAAATTTAAATAAAATTAATTATGCAAAATTGTTTAAAACAACCATGGTGAATTAATCAATTAATTGTCCTATAATATATTAATAAGAACTGTACAGGATAAAACATGATAAAATGATTTCATAAAAAAATAAAATCACCCATTTTAATATTAATTTAGAATTATAATTTTTTTGCTTTATTAGAAAAAAACTAAATAGAAAAATGTGTTTGAGAATCATTTTTTTGACACATACATTTATTAGGGATGTTCATATGAATGTTTAAAATTGACATAACCATTTTACCTCAAGAGGAGAATCCCTTTCAATACATGGTGTAATTTGTATTCATGTTTTGTGAGAATCCATGACATGATTTATAGACTGGGGTTTCCATTCATAATATTAAGGAGAAGCAAGCCCACAATTTGAAAAGAGTTTCCTACCCAAATACCTTCATGAAAAACATTGTGAACCCTTATTATGGTTATTTAAAATAGATTATATTTTATTTCCACTTTAATATTCTATAATCTATACATTACATGTTCTATAATGAGTTCTATTATGAATTGATAAAATAGCGGGAGATTGTATTAAGAAATTACTTATTTCTCACAAAATATGTAATCAAGAAAATTACTAATAGTAAAACCATTTATTTTAAGAATAAATAACAATCTCGCTATCCCTATGATCAATATTTGATAATGTAAATATCATCATTGTATATAAATTCTATGAGTGGTAATGATTCCTTTGGGTTTATTAAATCTTTGAACATAAAAATTATGTGCCAGAATCCTAAATGCCAAATCGGTCAACAAAAGCGGAATGTGATGATGAGTTCCAAGCCTATGAAAAATTTATTAAAAATTTAGTCGTTGTAAAAGTTTTGATTCTTTAATATATTTCTTCTGAACTCATGAACCCATAAAAACATGTATTTTAATAACATCCTTGATCACATATATGGAAATTACTAGGATAGATATAGAAATTAATTGTCTGAGATTTCCAAAACACCTGTTAATATTATTCATGGAGATTATTCAACAGTTTTAAATCGCAATTTCAAAATTATTTGATACATCATGAACTTAGTTGTTCTATTATTTAAACTCCCCAAGGAACTATGAACCTATCTCATTATAGAATACCTCCCTCAATGTGTCTCTATATTTTATGTGAATTTTAATATGGAAAAAATTTAGACGACTCTGCCACTCCATATTATCCTCTTTCTCTAAATATATATAGATATGAAGTGTGAAAATCCATCGTTCCATATACTAAACCAATGTAATTTGAATGAAATGATATTTAAGGGAAATTATTCTATATTCTCATCCACAAAGAAGAACATCAATTTTGAAAAAATGTATTAGGATGATTTATGTTTCTCATATGGAAATAATAATATCATTATGAAAATTTACATAGATCTAATGAATCAAGGAGAATCATTAAGTGTGTTTTTCAATGAGTTCAATTTATCAATTTCTAAAAATGATTTAGTAGATACAACTTTTTGTTCTCACATATGTATTAAATTATATGTACAAAGTGTATCAAACAAATTATTTGAGAAGAGGTTGATCTATGATAATCCAGTAGAGATAAACTTATTGATGTTGTTATTATGACTACCACCTAAAATCATTGACTGAAATGATCATGGTCTTAAATTATTATAATTGTCTTTCTTCATTTAACAAAATCAAAATTTATGTATCTAGACTAGATATAGATTGATGTATTATAAAATTAGGAAATATGTATTTTTTATTTAAATGATAAAATTTGTAATGGTAAGGAAGATTTACATAACATACATTATGTGTTGGAATACACGAACATAGTGATGGAAATTCAATAATGATGTTAATTCACTTGACTCATTCCACAGTGATCATTGGAATCACTGGATATGTCATTTAAATGAAAAAATTATGAAAAAATTAATGTAATATTATTTTTAAATTAATTTGAATTAAAACCACATGTGGTATGTCATGCATGTTTATAGGGGAAAATGACAAAATCCCTAGTTAGTGGGAAAGGTAAAAGTTTTAAATTACTTTATCAATTTCTTTATATGGAATTGTTTCATCCATTATATATTAATGATATGGGTGGTTTCTCAAAATTGATATCTTTTAATAATGATTTTTTTAATAAATGTGTATTTATATAAAGAAATATATGTTGGATTATTTGGAAAAATTCTAGAAATAAAACAATAAACATGAAATGCATCATGGTAGGATGATTAAGAAACATTGATTAGGTTGAGGTGGAGAATATCACAACTGATATTTAATTGATTAATTTTAAAAGGCTAGAATCCTATACAAAATTATTCTACCTTTCATGCCTATGTAAAATAGAGTAAGTCAAAGGATGAACAATACCTTGTTAGACAAGGTGAGATATATTTTGACTCATGAAATTCATACATTATCCTTATGAGCGATATGTGTTACAAAAAGTGGCACACATACTAAAACAAGTACCAAATAAATTGATAAATGGAATTCCCATTTATTTTTTTGTGATATAGAAATAATGTTATTTATTTTACTTGTGTGGGGAATTGATTAATTATTTAAAGAATCATCAGGTAATAAACATTCACCACAAGGCACAAATAGTACAGTTATAGGATAACCCATGGAATCAAGGGGATATTAAATATAATAACCCTTATTATAAATGGTTTTTGTGTAGTGATGTTACATATTCCCTATGGGGGACCACATATCCAAAATAGATAGTGGGAGAAAGATAAAATTTTATGAATTTGACTATCAAGGAACAATACTATTGGAACATGAACAAATTATTGAAATTCCCAGTGAAGAAGAATGTATTGAAAATTAAAAATAAATTTATATGATTATAAGATAGGTCATAGATCCATTATGTTATGGTCATCTACTTATTGAGTATGGTGATTCATTATTTGCTGATAATAATGATAATTTATCTTACAAGGAAGTAGTAAGTGGCACAAATATATCCATGTGGAAATATTCAATGAATATAGAAATGTATTCCATGTACCATAACTATGTATAGATTTTGATAGAACATATTTTGGCTGAAAATCCTATAGGTTAAAAATAGGTATTCCTGAATAAAATAGGCATGGAAAGAAATTTTATACCTATAAGGCGTGACGAGTTTCAAAAGGTTTGCAATAACGTCATGGTATTGAAAACGATGAAATAATTTACCATTTTCAATGATTAAATCCATCAAAATTCCACATTACATTCTATATAAAAATGACTATGAGATTTTGACAATGTTTTTCAAAATATCCTTCCTTAACAGGATCCATTAAGTTGATGTGTACATGAAACAACCAAAAATATTTTTGACTCCAAAGCATTCCAATATGATATTAGTGTTGCAAAAATATATTTATATATTAATGCAATCATCCACTCAAGGAAAATTTATTTTGATGAATCCATAAAGGAATTTTACTAAAAACTATGAATGTAGGACACATTAATACAAAAGGATTAGTGGTAGTGTAGTGTTTTTTTGAATAGTTTATGTTGATAACATAATCTATATTAGAAATGAAATTCTAGTATTACAATCTATTAAATCATGTTTGAATATGTTTTTTTCCATTAAACACTTGGCGAGGAAATATTTACACTTGGGTAAATTTCTGTCATGATAGATCCAATACATTTCTTGGAATTTTTTCAATGTACATCAATTGGAAAGATATTAAAGAGATTTAATATTTAACAATCCATGATTTTATTTTTTCAAGAATCAAATGGAATTTATCATTCGATGGAAATTATTCCTTAGACACATGAGTAAAAAATATATAATAGGAAGGATTCCATATGAATTTTTTTTAGGTCAGTCATATATGTTCTGTTATGTTGTAGTTTAGATGTCACCTATAAATTATGTTCATTTGGTAGATATCATGAAGATCTATGTGACCGCCATTGGATGGCGATAATGACTCTTCTTAACTATCAAATTCATACTAAGATATGAAACGTGTTTATGGACAGTATGAATAATTTTTAATCATAGTATATGTAGATTCTAGTTTCCAAACTGATAAATATGACATGATGTCACAAAGTGGTTACATAATCACATTAATTGCAGGTGTTGTGAGCTAGAAGGAATCAAATAAGGTTGGGGTTATATATTCAACTATATATTTCAAGTATAGTGAGGTATCTGAGGAAGCTAAAGAATCAGTTTGGATGGGTAATTTCATTCAAAATATTGATGTGGTACCCATTAGTACTGATCCCACCACTCACTAATGAGACGATACTACTGTAGTGGATCTCACAAAAGAGTGATGGTCTTACCTAATGATGATGCAAATACATAAAATGTATTATATGATGATGGATTTTTCTTTGAGAGGTTAATTGTTAGTGTTTAGTATTTCTATTGAAGACAACATGGAGGTCACCATTACTAAATCCATGACACATCAAAAACAAGATTGTCAGGTGAGGTCTAGATGACTAAATGTTGAAGGATGTTTGATCTAGTCAATGTGGGAGTTTTTTTCATTATTTTTCTATAAAAATGATTTTACTTTGAATAAATTAATTATTGATGTATTAAATAATAAATGAATAAAATATTTTTGTGGCATACACTGCTAGTTCAGGGCATCATAAATGGGATAAATCCAGTCGCCATCTCACTGTCTCCCTATCTACTATCTGAAGGTGGCGGAGATTACCGCTGACAACAATATTATAGAATATTTAGTCTGGATGGAACATGGAGGTTTTACCTCGATAATGGAGAAGAAAACATGAAAATGTTGTTGGGAATTTTCTATAGTGGTATCCCATGAATAGAACACCAAAATCAAAATCCAATTTGATAGGGTCACTCTAGAACCATATGTACGTCTAAGGAATGTGAAAAAAATGATGGGTGATAAGGGGGAGCCATGGTACATGATTTCCATAATGTCTTCCAACACTCAGTAATCATTGTAGAGGATGATTACCCATAATAAGCCATTGATTAAACCTGTAACAATGGCTCAACTAAAGCCAACATGTGTGGGTTTTATTCTATGTTGTCTTAAAAAAAGCATTAATGTAGGAAGCCATGTCCTAACAACCAGTGTCTATGGGAACAAACATGAGCTGGTATGAATCCATGTAAAATAGTGTTGGCACCTTCAACAACGACAACTCCAACAATCTGACCCGTGCAATAATGAGGGTCGAGTATGGGATGGTAGAGGATATTTGGAAATATTGGGTGATAAATATTTTATGGGGGTGATATGGGGGATGGACAACGCAAGATGATGGGGTTGCATGTGGATGGCCTATGGAGTCTATGTACATGACCACACCACATATCCTCTTATTGTCGTCCACGCCCTGCTGTAGCCTCATGTATATGTCATCATCCCATCTATCACCCAAATTTCTTTATCAGCCAATATTTTACACTGTCCTCTGTCATCCCATCACCGAACATCATCCCCACTTTGATAAGATTACTATAGTGTTCATCCTCGTTGGTGTTACCACTATAGTTTTGGGTATGAAGCCCAACAATACTGTGTAAGAAGTCGCAAAAAAAATATTCACCATAAGTCCTTTTATCACTAGAATGATGTTTTTAACTGGAAGAAATTTTAATCATCACTCCCATGAAAATACCATTTTGATTTACCACTGATAATCACAATCCTAATACCTGGTATACATCATTCCATGAAAATGATTCTACATACCCATGAGGAATGAAATATAATAGGAAGGATTACATATGCATGAATGATTGGGAAATTAATTTATGTTATGATATGTACTAAGCAAGATGTCACATATTCATTATGTGTCCTAGGAATATATCAAGATAATCTACGTAACCACATTTGGATGGGGGTCAGGTCTATGATTATGTATCAGAGGGATACTAAGTATATGTTTCGAGTTTATTCAGGAGATGAAGTTCAAGACATCAAATCATATGATTATTATAGTTTCCCGAGAGAGAAAGATGCCATGAAGTCACAAATGGGATACATCTTCACATTGAATCGATGTGTTGTGAGCTAGAAGAGCTCAATGAAGGAAGTGGTCATAGATTCTAAAAAAGAGTATGAGAATATTGCATATATTGATGTAGTTGAAGAGTTATTTTGGTTAAAAAATACAATCTAATTTCTTTTTTTAGTGACTATATGTAATGATTATCATCACACACTATTGTGATAATAAATCATCGGTGCCTCTGAAAAAAGAGAGCAGGTCACATCAATAGTAGAACAACATAATTCGAAGTATAATTTCTTGATTTATTATTTTTCAGAGGGTTGAATATGGTATGGTTATTATTTATATATATAGAAATAAGGTGGATACCATAACTAAAGATTTGACTTAGCACAATCAGAATTACCATGTTATGTTTAGCAGACTAAATTTCGAAGTTAATTATCTATATTCCATGTGGGAGATTTTATAATTTATTTTAATAAACCATATATTCATTGTTTAATTAATTACATGAATATTTTACATGATAAATGATAAATTAAAAATCTTATTACATATTTTTTATTTTTTGGAATTACCATATTTTAATAATGTACTACAATAATTTTCTCCATGATAAGGGAATAGTTGTGTCCTCCTAAGATGAGATCCATGATGTGATTGAGAATATTCAAAATATTTTATTGAGGTTACATAAATTAGTATGGTGGTAGAAATTTTATATAGACCATCATGTGTGAGTACTCATAATCATATCAAACTACTTCTGATGATGTTCACATAAGGTAATCTCTTTGATGATAGATTATGAGAACACACACATGAGTAGGAATTATACATGTTTTCATATAATCATATATTCCTATCTACAAGCATGTGTAATGGTCCTCAAATTTTAATATTCTCATTAATTTATGTCATGAATCACACAATATGATTTTCATATGAAAATTGACATGACATATATATGTGTGGTAAGTATGGTATGTTGGTTGCATCATGAATGTCATGTTATTAATGGATATGTCATGAAAGTAATTTTACCATCCATATTTATAGAATCAGATATCAAGGCCCTTTTATGCAAGTAGAACTATCACCGTAAATTTTCTATCCATGATGAAATGATGAGTTAACTTCAAATTGTCAAAGAATTATGTATCAAGCATATAGGTTAATGAAATTGTCATGCAACATGCAGGATGTTTTAAGGTGCCAAAGAGATTATATTATAGAATGTGAATTAATATGTTGTTTTCATCATTATTAATTTAATTTCATTATCGCAGGTTCCTTGAACTATTGTTAAACAATAATATTGGACATTTGGAGGGTCCACCTATTGCCAAAAATAAAGAATCCTAGAGATCCAAAAAATATTTGATTCTTGTGGACTTAATTAAAATCTATTTTCATATAAATAATGGAATAATTATTATTCTTAATAATGATGAATAATATTATTTTAGTTATATTGATTATATAAAATAAATAAATATTTATTCACAAGACTATGAATCAAATATATTTAATTAATTTATTAAATATTTCAAAAATATTTATTTAGTAGTTTGTTTTCAAAATATATATTTAATAGAATAAAATATTTTTGTTCATATTAAATAAATATAAGAGGAGTAGAAATGCACCATGACTGTGTCTGCTGAAAAAATAATTATTTACCCGTCGGTCAATATTGTTTATCTATTCAGCGCATGTTGGCACACAAAAAAAAATATTGTTATTATTATTATATTTCATGGTATTTTAGTAATGGTTGTCTTGAAATTAAATTTTGTAACAAAAATCACAGCTCTATAAATAGATGACATCGTCTTTTGGGTAATATATTCAAAGCCAATTCCATGTTTGAGTATTTATAATTATTATGTACAATGATATCTCTGTTGACTCCTCCTCCACTCTCTCTCTTAATAATTAGATCCCTAATAGAATAATTCATTCAATACCAAAGAACGAGAGATCAATAATGATAAATAATATACAATCGGTTATCCATGCTAGCACACAGAGAATGAGTTTCCTTGTTTGCATAACATTGGAGAATGTGTGGATCATCACTATTGGGATTCCACGCATGGAGCCTCACAAGTGCAATACAGAAATGTCGGAGGACCTTTTTGTAAGATAAAAAATCATAAATGAAGATTAATCATATACCCAAGTATTTATTTCATCTTATATTAAATAAATTAATTATGAATTTCAGGGAAAAAATCCTCACTCTTGGTTTCAATCGATGATTGTTAAAATAAATTTTAAAATATCACCCACTAATGCATGATTCTGTTGGGACCGAAACGTACATGCAGTAAGAGAACCCACAACATATTGTGGCCCTAAAACCCTTATCTGACTCAAAAAAACACGAACAATCATATTATAGATAATAAAACATAAAAGGCATATTAAATTATCAATGTCATGCTCAATGTACTGACTACCACTAAAGAACAATGGTATTTTTTTAATTAATTACAATGATATAAAATTTTATTTCTATTGTAGAAAGAGTCACAAAATATTTGTGAATCATGCTATAATCCACATCTATGAGGTATTAATTTTAAAAAAAAATGCAACTTCAGTATCTCGATCATGTTTCACTTGAGTGCCAATTGAAATGAAAATGTCAAACAATGTCTATGGATGCCCAACTAATGGATGCAAAAGGGCCCCAGATTAAGGGAGTCTTCAAAAACCCTCATGTAATGCACTACAACTCTTTAGAGGGGAAAAGGATGTGTAAATTACCCCTCAAAATGGGGTTTCATTTCATGACAGGAAATCCACAAAAAGAAATGAGCTTCTATTCCATGTCCACTCCTGTCCAATATTTTTGACCAATTAGAAAAACCACACTTATAATAATCAAGAATTTTCAAATTTTAAACATTTCTAGAATCAAAACATTATTGACCCGAATGAGCATTAAATTAACTCATCAAAAGATATACTTGACAATGCCATCCTTGATCTGGGAATAACACAACTATTCAACCCCATATATTAATTCATGATAGTGATATTCAACAAATTGCGATTCAATTATGGTTATATTCATCATTTGATCATCAACATTTGTCACCAGTCAGGGGTGAGTGGGGATAAATAAATTGTAATCGAATATCCCCAAATCCTATCTCCCTAAGAGAAGACAATGTAGGGGTGTAGTATAAGTGATTCCCTCATGTGAGCATAATCATAGTTGATGGTAAAATGAAGTAGCAAGAAGAACCTGATTAGAATCCACCACGGATGAAAAACCCTAGGCACCATTAGTGTTACACATGATAATATGATACAAAACCATAATCCACAAATAATTTATTATGAATTATTATTTATATATACTATAATAAATCTATTCATTTTTATAAATAATTATTTCAATAAATAATTTTTAATTTTTTTTATAAATACATTTTTATTTTTAATTTATTTAATTAGTTGATTTTATTCAGACCATTATCAGCGCTAATAATGAACTAATATTGGATCCCATTATGGGCACTAGAAATGTCCTGGAAAAGGGTACCATTTATTTTTGGTATGAAAACGATGATAAAATGTACCCTATATAAGTGTTTGTTTTATCACTAATAAATGGAACCTTTATCACTGGTTTTCGAAGCATTGATATTGGTTAGTGTTTTAAATAAAATCATTGTATAATTTATCTCATTAATACTTATAATTTTTTTCAGATTAGATTTTTCATTAAATTAATCGCATTAAATATTTTTTATTTATTAATATTTATTTAAAATAATTTTTTTCATATTCATTTTTTCAATTTTATATTGATTCTGTATATATAATAATTTTTTGTGCATAGTTTTTTAATTGATAATTTCAGGTTTTTAATCAATAATGTATGATTCATTTAAATTTGTTTTTAATTATTATATTTATAAAATAATTTCTATCCAAAAATCATTTTTATATTATCAATCTATTTCATATGTTTCGAGTTGATTTTACAAATATTATATAATTTAATGGATTCCAAATTTACCTATTGGAAATGTAACATCTTTTTGTTATTTTATATGATCAAAATTTAAGACCGAAAAAATAAACTATATTTACAATGGAAAACCAATTAATAACATTGACTAAACCAGAAAAAAATTTATAAAAAATCATCACATTAATAAACATTCAATAGTATAGAAGATAAAAACGAATGCTGTTAAAAAAACATAATATTTAGTCTTTTAAATATTTTGGAAACTCCCAAAACATATGAAATATAAATTTTATAATAATTTTAAATGAAATCTTGGACATGAACACAAACCATATTAGTTTACTGAATATAAAAATAGATTCCTAAAAATAATAAATAGGAAATAAAAAGTACATATAACAATATTTGAATTCATAATAATAAAAAAAATTATAAATTCCTAATAATTAAAAATATTATAATAATTCTACTATATATATCACTATGAATTTTTATATTATTATAATTAGTATTCATAAACAATGACATTATTATTATTTTCATCACTTTATTTTCATGAAATTTTTATAATGTGTTCATTATAATTAATTTATTATAATGAGATATTTATCATTAGATTCTTAATATCCTAGCATTATTATCCTAGCATTATTATTTTTTCCATGTTCCCTAATGGTTTTATTTTTTTGCATATGTGAGGGAATGTAGCATTCTTTAATTGAAAATAATAATAATATTTTTATTCATAAATTTGATAAATAAAATTAAAATACATAACACATTAAATATTGATTTGTTAATTATAATTATATATAATTATTAATATAATAATAAATAAATTATATTTTGAAATTATAAAAAAAGTGACTAATCATGTAATCAATACTATGATAATAAATGATAATTTCTTGAACAAATTTTTAAGAATAATAATAAAAATAAAAACAACAATAATTTACATTTAAATAATTGCTAATATAAATTTCATGACATTTATATAATGAATTTTTAAACATTGGTTTATTAGTCTCACTATTATTTGTAGACATGATGCATGTATTTTCCATAAATCCATGTGCATATATAAAAGGTGGGTGTGGGTGATACTTATTTAAGGATGGTGTGAATAACTGGTTTCTCCTCATAATCCACATAAGATTATAAGTCATGGATCTCCAGATTGCCCTAAAACCATCATTTTTTGGGAACTCATCCTTCTCTTGGCTTGCCCGACCATCCTGGTAGATGTGTCTGTTAGCTGCAACATTCCTGATAAAGTCGTCATTATGGTGAAGCATGAGACCTTCTTGGCGGCGCATGGTCAGAGCATCAAATATAATGATGGGAATGAAGCACAATTCCATTTTTTTTTCAAAATCCACATGGATTTCATCTAGGATTTCAACCTCGGTGGTGATCGTTCCTACTACATCGTATCCAACACCTTCACTGACTTCATACGACCACAAAATACGGTTTTTAGTACTAAATAATGAATTTATAAGCTCTAAAAAACACTGATAATCAAGGAACTATTAAAATTTTGTTCCCTATTATCTAATCTAAAAAAAGATAATAATGCACCCTTTTGTCAACAATTTTTTTGTGATGAAAAATGCAGAGAAAATTTGAAAAACAATTCTATAAATCGGAGGGTCCCCCTTTCAAAAGTTTGTGATTTTTTTTTGAAAATCCCTAGGAAGAAGATCCTATGAATGCACCCACAACGACTTTAATATTTCATGGAAAACCCCCTCCAAACCCATTCCATTCCCTACCTGCACCCACACACGTACGCATACCTCAAATTGGATTCAAACCGGAAACCTATCAATTGTGTGTCTGCACCTTTACCACTCACCCATATAGTATTTCTCTCTATATAATTATATATAAATTTATTTTTAGGTATATATATAAAATTAATATTTATTTGTATAGGAGAGACCACGTAAAATTTGAATACATAGATGAACTCCATGTTTCTTTTAAAAATTTTCAACCACTCATACATCTCTTTATTTTCCAGGTTTCTCTGACTGTGTGCCACCATACACTTCTCATTCTTCACCTGCATGGATTCTGGATCAATAATGATATAGATACAAGGAATTACCACCATGAAGGTCGGTATAGCCATCACTATGGTGAGATCTAGGATAATAACGTTTGTTCAGGGGATCTGAAGAGCCCTGGCCTAGAATCATTAGTGGCTTCTATGGAGAAATTTGTAATTTACTCCCAACATAAGAAAATTATCATCCAAGACCAGCTTTTAAATCTTCACTCAGATTTAAAAATAAATACATTCATCTTGAATAATAATAATACATTCAGAATAATAATAATCATGATAATAATGTCACTATAATAAATTCATTATATTAATATTATTCATTATTAATAATGGGATTATTATTATTATTATTATTCATAAACAAATTCTATGCAATATTATTATATTATATCATATTTAAAATTTTATTATTATTGTATTCGTTAAGAATTTCATATTCTTAATTATTTATTATAATATAGAAAATTAAGTATATTAAAAATTAAATAATCAATTATTTATTTGTTCTCCCATTATGAATACCAACATTATAAATTTTATTAGTTAAATAACTTTACATACCCACATATATAAAAAAATTAATTCATTCAGGAACATTACAACTGAAAATAAAGTTAGGATAATAATGACAGTATAAAAAATTTATTAATAAATAAATATTTATAATGAAAATATTATAATGAAGTTATTATAATAAATTCATTATAATGAAGTTTTGGAAATAATAATAATGTTATTATTTATGAATATTAATTATATTAATATAATTAATAATAATGATCTATATTATAATTTTATTATTAAATATTATTAATTGATAATAAATTTATTCAATTTTTTTAATATTAATATTATTATTATTATTTCATATATTATTATTATGAAATATTATTTTATTTTTATTATTTTATTGAACACTTTTGTATATTTTTTTATTAATATGTTTTATGTTCATTTCATATATTTCATTTAAAATCTAAATATTATTTATATTTTATAATGTTCTAGAGTGTTATTGATCTGTAGAAGGCTAAATATTATCTTTTGCAACAAAATTGTTTTGTATCGTCAATATTATTTTATGATTACAATTTTAATGATTTTTTAATTGTAATAATTTTTTATCATTTTAGTCAATGGTTTTAATTTATTTTTTATTTTTCATCTAGTTCATTTTTTATAAGTTTACAATGCTGCACTCATTAAACACCACTAACATATAATTTTCCAAGTAGGTATCTTTTGAAGCATATATAATATAGATTACATGTATAATGTAAATTTAACATTAAATATAGACTATAGATATAAAAAATATATGAAAAAAGAAATAATTTCATAAATATATTCAACCAAATTTAATCTATATGGTACAAACAGTAATGATTAATAACATAACATATTCACCAAAAAAATTATAAAAATATAATATAACATAAATAAACTCTCAATATACTTTTAAAAATGATTCTACAAATATAAAATAGAAGAGAATAAAATTGATTCATAAAAATTAATCAACTAAAATAAATTAATTTTTAGAAAAATTTTATTTGAAAAAAATTTACCATTACAAATGTTATTACTACTAAAAAAGTTTTCTTTAAAAATGTTGTCCATAAATAGGGCCAGAAAAAGTATTGATAAAGGTTCCATATATTGGTGGTAAAATAATCACTAAAATAGGGTACCTTTTATTTGACCTTTTTTACTTCTTTCAAATGGTACCATTTATTATCAATTTTTTTAGTTCCTATAATGTGATCGTTTATCAACACAAAAGTAGCACTCATAATGGTTAGAATAAAATGAAATACGAAAAAAAGTTTAAAATAAAAATTATTATTAAAAATTAATATTACAAAAAATTTGTTTAATGATTATTTCTAAATAATAAATAAATTTATTATACTAATTATATAGTATAAATAATAATAAATAGCATGGGGATTAAGTGTTTTTGGGATATTATATAGAGTTACACTGATAGTGAGGATGGTTTTTCATACACAGTGGCTATTAATCAGGTTGAACATTCCATTTCATTTCTCTATAATGGAATATTCGACTAACACGAGTGTGTCACAGATACTACAACCCACCCTGGTGTTCCCATGAAGATTTTGGATGCTAGGTCATTTTATTCCAATCCCTTCTACCCCCTCTATGACTTCTGAGTATCTCTATCAATGTTCAATTTTAATTTTTTTTGTTAACTAAATTCACTTCTCATTTTGTTACTTATGGATGTTGATTTTGTCAAAATCTGTATCCATTAAAACTGTGTTTTAAAGCTGCTCTTTAAAAAAAAAATCTTGACCGATATTGACATTTTCATAAATATGAATATTTCACATTGTATGTATAAAAATTTCATAAATAAACTTATATGGAAAATATATAAAAATAATTTTTATACGAAATATTAAATTGCACTGGTGGATGATGACGACAATGGACTTATCTATCTACTAGAAATGATGGATGCCTCGATCAAATCATACCTTTCATAACTATGCAAAACCAGATTCAAATTGATATGGAGGCTCGAATGGTGATTGGTTTGAATATTTGAACAACGAGAGACCAGAGAAACAACAGTTTCATCTGTGTAAATATCATCTAATTGTTTCTCCTCCTTGCTATCACAATCATCACGACTACGTCCTCGTCCACATTCTTTTGTTAGATGAACCTATTTCCATGATTTATTATGGTACCATGTTCCCTCGAACTCATCCACTTTTTATTCAAATTTGTTCTTTCCCAATAGAGTCATCTCCGTATAATCTAAATCTACATGAATGTTGTTTTTATAATTGATGATTTAATTCGTAGTAAACATCAATTGTGGTAGAGCTCGATGCCGCTATGGTAGCAGTTTTTAATGAACCAAATACATACCCATTGTGCTTTTATCACCCAAATAAATTTTACACATCACTAAAAGGACAATTCCACCCAAATTAATTTTTACATACCCGCCTAATATTTTTTAACACCACTCTCAAAATATTTTTATACATCACACATACATCCATGAATGTACAATTTTGATGTTCCTCTGATCACCACAATCGGGACACACGGCTTGATCTCCACAACAAAGAGGAATTTCAATACATGACACCATTATGTATCTAATTCCATGTTCTTGTCAATAATTATATCTCCATCATCGCATTTCATCATCATGTTCATCCCATTTATTGAGTTACAAAAAAGGAGGAAACCCCTTCCTGGTTATCTAATTTTAGAAACATTATTTCTAATGCTACACACATCCTCTCAAAAAAAAATTTATAGAAATTTTCTTATGCATTTAATATCTAGTTAATGACTAACATATTCCAAATCATTTAATGTGGACCACCAATAAATTTCTCATATAATTTGATTCACAATTGAATTCCCAAAATTAATATTTTATGTCAACATCCCAAAAATTATCCACCCTGTCACAAAATATGAAGGTAATGTGATCATTGAATCTACATTCAATATCATCACTAACAACAACCTCATATTCATTGTATTCATAATTATCGTCTCCACTATTAGCGATTTCAAATTCAAAATCCCTATCATGAATTACTCTACCTTCAATGAATCTCTATCATATTGTGTCTACATGTCTCTATCACATGTTATTAATTATTTAATTGGATTAAAGAATACAATTTATTAATTTAATTAATACTACATAACATTGTTCATCTTCCTTCTTGTCACATGTGTCTCGCCTATTTTCCTCCATAACGAAAATAGCAAGCTTCTTGAAGGATTCAAATTGGTCTCCTTAAATGAAATAAAAAACTGAATAAGCACAAATGGGTGATACTAAACATGTTTGTAATGATTTTTGGGTGGATTCATTATTGGAAACATATTATTATTTTTTGACATGGATATTAAATTTAGGGTAATAATTTTGAACCGCACACATCCAAATATCCCCTATATAAACCGAACACACCAACTAGTTGAATTACATGAACTCATTGCTATATTTCATTAGAAAAATAACCCACAATCTTGAATTTCACCCAGTTGCCTCGCCCCACCCATACGGCCACCTAGTGTGAAGAGCACCATATGAGGATTATATTATATTGAACATTTTATTTTAATTATTTATTCATTTCAACCCACAGTACCACACATGAATTTTTAAAAGTGTTAAATAAATTTTACTAAATTGACTACTGCAATTATAACAATCCAAAATCAAATAATGTTTATTTATAAATTACTATATAGATTTTTTTATGGATTATAAAAAATATAATTTTGAAATAAATTATAAAAATTTGTTTTAAAAAATATGATAATGGTTATGATAAAATCATTAAATGATAATTTCAAGGATTTATATAAGAATTATTATTCATGATTATTAAGAAGATAAAAAATTTATTCTTCTTGGATTAATATAAAAAAATATTCCATCAATAAATTTTATAAAATTATGAAACGAAAAATATAGAAGATAATTACATGAAATTATCCACATTAATTTAAAAAAAATCAAATAATTATAATTACATTGTTTTATCAATGATAAATTAATAGATTTAATAGAAATTTGATTTAGTAGTTTAAGAACCCATAATAGGATTAGGTTTAAAAAATAAGTGTTCAAACCATTTTTAATTTTCATTTCCATGAACAATTCATAATCATATGTTCATGATCAACTTATTGATCAAAAAGTTGTTGCATTCCATCTTAATCAAGGAGTTGAGTATTTGTTTACATGTCGTTAATATCGGTGACTTCTTTTGATATTGGTAAAATTAGTTTAGTTTCCTCAGTTGAGTTGGGCATCAATGTGAAGTATACCTAAATATCCTACATATGATACACCATTATATATGGTGTTATTCATTCATTATGTTATATCCAATCTAAGTAACCGTAGAAATTTCTTTTGTAATACCATTACATCTAAAAGCATCATCACCAACTCTTCCTTCTCCCTAAATTAGTTTAGAAGATTCTCTATGTGGTGAAACAACATATATATATATATATATATATATATTCAATTCCAAAGTGTTAAAAGAAAGGTTTAAATATAAAGGATCAAGGGAATCAACATCCATAGATCTTTATTAAGCATGATCATCAAATGTCATTCTCATATGAGAAAAAAATGACAGAAGGCTCATGATTAACAACATCCATAATAATAGTAAACAGTTTCTCACAAAAAACAACCATTGAATCTTCTGCTTTGTGTGTGGAAGGAGCACCCTCAACCTTTCTAGATCATGAATTACATACATATATCAATCAACATAATGACCTCTTTGATTTCCAATATAATAACATAAATCTCTTCTTAAATTATCAATAACATTCCCAATGGACTACCCACCACTATAGATCAAGGGTAGTGTTTCCCACCATACAGTTCTAAAAAATTTGATGTATGTTTTTTATAGAGATACCGAATCCATGGGCATCGACCTGAGATCCACCTATACTAGGAAGCACAAATGAAATCCAAAATGCGCCTTCATAGTAGATTGATCATGTATTCACAGAGTACCAATTGACTGTGAAATGTCAAACAATAATTATGGAAGCCATAATAGCCTATTCAAACAATATATTTTCTCCCAAACATAACATCATTGGTTATAGAATACAATTGGATAAAAAAAGTGTCCAAATCTTGAATACTCATGGTCTATGACATGTGGTATGTCTACTCATAACCCCATGCATTGCGCAAGAGATCATATGAGAGGTAAAGGGCGTGGAAATGTCCCCTCCAAATGTGATTAAATTTATTATTGTGAAATTACAAAACATCTATGAGACTTTTTTACATGTCATCTTCCATTAATTTTTTTTAACAATTGAAAAAATCAATCTACAAATAATTTGGAATTCTAAAATATGAAACCTTTCGAATTGTAAATCATGACTTTTGAAAATGTGTGTGGAATTTCATCTTTTTAAGACACAAACATCAGTGCCATCCCTACTCTTGGAAAAGAAGGAATTTACATCCCCATATCATCATACATGTTTGTGATAGTTGAGTTCCTATGATTCATTTGAAGCTTCTAACATCAAATGGTCACCAACCTTCATCATCATTCGGCGAGGAGGGGGGGAATCATTTGAATAAATTGACCTATCATCCTGAATTCTAAAAAAATGTCCAAAAGGGGATTAGTTTCAGTGATGCCCTCATGTGAGTATAATCTAACTAGAGAGAGAATAAATGTTTCAAGAATAACCTGATTAAGAGCCACCATGGATGAAAAACCCTAGGCACTATTAGTGGAACTCATGAGAATCCCTCCTAAACCCTTCATCCACATACTATTTTTTAGTATTAATAATTTATATATTGTATAATCAATTTAGAGATTTTTATAAAAAAATATTTATTTATTAAAAAATTAATATTTTATAATAAAAACATTTCTATTTTTTATTTATTTCATTATTTCATTTTATTATGACCATTATTAGCACTAAAAAAGTCATGAAAATCTATCCCTTTTTTGCACTAAAAAAGGTATCGTAATAAGTACAATTTAGACATGTTAAAAACTCTAATGAAGGTTACCTTTTATTAGTTCATAAATTAGCCCTAATAATGGGAATCATTTTTAGTTCTTTCTCTTAGCCCTATTAAAAACTAGATTTGTAGTGTGATAAATAATTTACTTGTATTTTTTTAAAGATAAAATTTTTCTATATATTATTATTTTATTGTTTTTTGAATTATGTTTTTTCAATTTAATTTTATCTGTGTAATCATTTTTTAAAATTTTATTTTTATTCTTTGTATAATATATATTATCAATATATTAATTTATGAAAAAATTCTATGTTTTTAATCATTACTATTTCTGATAAATAATTTAATGTTGGTTTATTTTTTTTATGAATTCATTTTCCTTTTCAACTAGTTATTTATATTTCCATTCAATGTTTTATAATTCATATAGATTATACCTATACTAAATAATTTATATGATTACAAAGACACCTAATTGAAACATAATTAGATTCTTGACTTTCAATTGAGTTACAATAACAATATATAAAAAATGATCGATATGGAAAATAAAAATGAAATTTCAAACATTCACTAATTCCATAAAAAATTTTAAAAATAAATTTTTTTCATCATCATAATATTGAGAAAACAATATAGATGATACAAAATCATATTGTTTCAAAACATAATATTTAGTCATTAAAAGAGAAATGTAACATGGAATAATTATGAAATATAAAATATTTTAATATTTTAAATGAAATTTAATTCATGAAAATAAGATATATAACTAATCTTATTCTAAAAGTGATTTCATAAAAAGATTGAAAATAATAATTACTAATAAAAATATATGACTTAATAATAATAACAATCATATTATAAATAATTAATAATATTTAATGAAATCCTGATTATATATATGATTACTAATAGTTATATTATTAGTATTAATAAATAATATCTTTATTATTATTTTTATCACTTTAGTATCCTTCATCTATTATAATAACTTCATTATAATGAGTTAATTATCATTAAATTTACATTATCCTGGCTCAATTATCCATGATTTATTATCTGTTATAATTTATCCAAATGCATGTATTTAAATTATATATGTGAGGGTATGTAACAAAATTAAAATAATAAAAAAATTATATTGTTATTCATAAATATAATAAGTAAAAAAATAATTTACATAATAAAAACGTTATTGATTTGTTTAATATTTATAGATTAAATTTTATATATAATTATTAATAAATAATAATATTCAATTCTTAAGAAAAAAAATTAAATCAATAATGTGATACTTATTTATAACTTTTCAAATAAATTTATATGAATAATAATAATAATAATAATAATAATAATAATAAATCACTTATGAATAAATAATTATATTAATTTCATGTATTTATTTTAATGAATTTATATTATTGAATTTATTAGTCTAATACTATTATTCATTATCATGATGCATGTATCCTGTTTGTATTAATGTGTAGATAAAAAATGGTGAATGGGTGAGGCTTATTTAAGGAGGGTGTGAAAAATTGATTCTCCTTAGAGGATAGTTATAATTATAGACCCCATAACAAACATCATTTTCTATGAACATTCCCTAATGCCAGCTAGCCCAATTTTACTGATAACTATTTCGGGTAGCCACAACATTCTTTATCATGTCTCCATAGAGGTGATCCATGATAGGTGGATGATATTTCATGGTCGGAGCTTCCAAGACAATTACAAGAATGAGTAACAACTAAAAATTTTCAAAAGCCTCAAGGAGTTCATTGAGGATTTTAATTGTGGCAATGACCACTCATACCACAAGGATGCCAGCCACATCACTTCTTCACACGAAAAAAAAATAGTGTCTTTTTTGCGATAGAAAATCCGTTATCCACTACTATAAGGCACATAAAAATTGCACATCTTGCATCATATGTAGCTCAATCATGTTTTATTGTTTAAAAAATTAATGAAACAATGTTATTCAAATATCTACGGATTCCATAAAAATGAAATCAAACATAAAATTTGGACTCAAACATGACTTCATGTGTTATAGACGAAAAATATATTAAAACGAGGGTCCTAATATGGGATACACAATGCCACTAGCATGAGTGGGATATACCCTAACCCCCATGCCTCGAACATGATCTCTTTAAGGGGTAAATATATTTGGAAATAAACATTCCTAATGGGGTTATATTTCCGTTCATAGAATCCTAAAAAAAATTAGACTTTGTTCCAAATCGTCCGCCCTCTGAGTTTTTTGACCGATTGGAAACACCACTCATCAAATAATCAAGAATTACATAATCTGAAACCGCTCCAGAATAAAATCACGATGGAACTGAATGTGTGATTAATTACCTTCTCGAATGAATTTCTCATCAACACCATCCTATATCATGGTAATGTTTGGCTCTTCATCCCATGATCTGACATCATGATAGTGATAGCCTAGTACCTTTTAGATAATTATGGCCAGCCTCATCAAATGATCATCAACATATTCTATTCGTCCATGATGAGGGGTAGTAGAATTTTTTGGAATGAAGTGACTTCCCATCCCGAATCCTCGAGAAGAGACCTAGGAGGGGATTTGTATAAGAAATGCCCTGGTGAGAGTTGAATTTTCCTTCTGTGAGAAAGGATATAGAAAGCCCAAACCTATTCGGATCCACCATAGGCAAAAAAAAACTATGAACTATTGGTAGTACTCAAGAGAATATCTAGCATAAACTTCATCCACATACTATTTATTTGAAATTAAAAGTTATATATAATATAATAATTATTTTAGTTTTTTTCAATAATTATATTATTTTTAAAAATTACATATATTTATAATAAAATCCATATTATTAATTTTTTTATTCCATTTTATTAGGTCTTTTATCAGTGCTAAGAATGTACTGATAATCGATCTCTTTATGTGCACTAAATAACATTGGTAAAGTTACCTTTTATAAGTGATAAAAAAAATATGATAATTGTTAAACATTATATAAGCTTATTTTTGTGAAGATATATAGAACCTTTACTAGCACAATTTTTATGCGATATTTAAGACCAATTTTGAAGAAAACAATTTTAAATGAATTAATTTTATTTGATTATAATTTTTTCATTTATTTTTTAATCAATTAATTATTATTTTGTTTATTCATTTTTTATTAATTTTAATATATTTTATTTATACTATATTTATTGGATATATATTTTTATATAAATATGTTACATTTTTATTCATTTCTCTTCTATGTAATATATTTATTTATTATTTTTATGAAATTGTTTTATTTTTAACTATATTTATATTTTCAATCTAAGAGTTATATTACATTTAATTATTTCTTTTAGTTTATTTTTAATTGGATTCCAAAGTTACATACAAGAAATTTAAAATGTATATTTTGTTTCAAGAGAAAGACCTTGAAAAATTATGAAAATTAACTATATATTCAATAAAAAAGTAATTGAAAGTATTGACTAAATGCCTAATAATTTTTTAAAATCAAAATTTTTTTATAAAAAAAATAAAAATACATTAATATTTATGATAGAAAACAATGTTGAATAAAAAGATAATACTTATTCATTAAAAGAACTTGTTAATACAAAACTATTATAAAATTTAAATTATATTTATATTTTAAATGAAATTAATGACATGAATATAAAACATATAATTTACATAATAGAAAAATTATTTCATAAAAATAATAATTATAAAATAATAATTATTAATTAAAATATATTATTTATAATAATTTTAAAAGAAAAATTAATAATTAATAATATTTAATAATTATACGATTATTTAGTCTATTGTTGATATTTATATTATTTTTTTATTCATAAATAATAAAATATTGATTATTTTCATCACATTATTATCATGAATTTCAAACAATTAAATCATTATAAATAGTTCATTATCATTAAATTATTATTATCTAGACATTACTATACAACATTTATGATCTATTGTCATGCCCGTAGATTCATGTATTTTTTTGTATCTGTGACGATATTTAATCCCATTAAATTTCTAAAAATTAATCAAATTGTTATTTATAAATATAATATCTAATTATAATATACATAATATAATCATTATTGACTTGTTAATTATAAATATATGTATTTTTATATAATAATAAATAATAGTATTATGAAATTTTAAATAAGTACAATAATATTGAAATCAATAATGTGATGTTTAATAATAATTTTGCCCAAAAAGTTTTTGAATAATAATATAAATAATAAATATTATAATTATAATTAAATAAATATTTAATAATAATATTAATTTCATGAAATTATTAAAATTCCATTATTATCATGAATTTATTCGTTTTATTCTTTTAATCATAGTCATGATGCATGTATATTCATTGTATCTGAATGAAAATATAAAATGCTAGCATGGATGAGATATATATATGGAGGTTATGAACAAATGACCCCACCGTAGAATACCATTTTGATTACATGCCATATATCTATGTATCCCAAACATCATTTACCTAGAACTCACTTTGGTGATCTCTAGCTTAACTTTCACAGTGCCCATGTCAGGGAGAAGTAGATTGCCCGATCAAGTATCCATTCATGTGACACAAGAGAGCTAGATGGTGTTGTATGATCAATGATTTTTAGAGGACGATGAGGAATGAATAAAAATTTTCAAAAAGATACTCGGGTTCCTCTATGACCTGAACCACATTGGTGATTGTTCATAAAATATTTTCCCTTTTATCATTCCTTTTTCTAAATCGTAGATAAAAGAAAAATATTAAAAATATAAATTTTTTTTTGAGGGAACCCTTAGAATTACACTTGAACCCCTTTCCGTAGTGGTAGCAAGCCCCACCCATGCGCACTGCCAACACTCCTTTATAATTACTAGTCACACCAATATTTTTTTTATAATTATATCCCCCCCACTGCACAGGCTCACACACCCATGCATCCATATATATTCGAACCCGAGGCGTCCATCTTTCCTGTCTGCCCCATTACCACTCACACATCTAGTTTTTTTCCACAATTATAGACATATATTGTTATATTTATTTGGTATTTACATATATATATATATATAATTACCAGAATATAAATATATATATATATATTCTTATATATATATTGATTTATATTCATTTATTTGTATTTAACAGAATATTAAGTTATATTTATTAGATTATTTTGAAATAAACTCTTTTTTTTTGTTTTTATAAATATATAAATATATACCTAAATATATTGATCACAAATACATGTGTGTATATATTATATATATGTGTATCTAAAAGTATATTTATTCATATTAATATATATTTACATATATTATATATAAATATTTATATTTATATATTTGGATATATAGTTAATATATATATGTTTTTTAATACACAAACAATAATACAAACAGACACAGACACATTATATAGTTATATAAATATTAACATATTGGAATTTAAAATTAAATGTATGATAACTTTTATTTTCATATGAATTATACATTGATAACTATATTATACAAATATATATAGTATACATCATTTATTTATAGAATTTAATTTTTATCTATGAATATTTAAATAATTATGTGTAAACATATATATATATATATATATATTTCATTAATGATTACAGTAAATTATGAAAAATGATAAAATCATAAACCCATAATATCAATATTAATGTAATACAAGAGAATATAATCAGTCCCCACTGAAAAAGGGGAAATACCCACTAAAACATGTCAAAAAGTCCACAAAAAATGCTAACAAATTGTGGTACACTGAATAAATACTAATTTTTCATGGACACTTTTGAATTTTATTCCCTATAAAATTATGAAAATTTACTAAATGTGTCATCAATGTAGTAAAGATCATTTACAGATTGGATTTGATATGCGGAATAGCTCAAATGGACATCCAGATCAATAGTTTTGACAGTTGAATGTTTGAGTTCGATTTTCATCATATATTTGATATTTTATTAATTTTTTGATGCTTTGTGCCTTATAAATGTTAATAAATAACTATTAATCAATAATAATTTGAAAAATATTAATTTATATTATTTAATATAAATATTGTTTATGGAATTTTCACTGATTATCTTATATATTATGTGTAAATGAATATTTGTATTTTACTAAAACATAATAAAAATTAAAATATTTCAATTTTATAAATATTTATATTTATATATATATACACTATTTTTTATGATTTTATTTTAAAAAAATACCCTTTAAAAATGCATTTATATAGACATTATGTTATTAGCGCTAATAGAAAGCACTGATAAAGGGGGTGCATTAAACTTCCTTAAATAACCACATATAATGGTACCCCTTTATCATAATTTTTAGAACTTTTAAAAAGTGAAATTATGGAAAAAAAAATTGGAACAGAAGACAAACATGGGGTCTCCTACCAATAATATGTCTTTTCATCATCTCCCAGTCACCTTCATCACTATCGAGAGGTGTCAGATTGTACTGCCAACCCCTATGTGCTGAAAAATGTCGATTGGAGGGAACATTGTCCTTTAACACCCAGAAAGGATCAACACACCTATAATTGTTTCTTGGAATTTTCTATAGTGGTTTCCCAGTAAGGGATCACCATAATACAAACCGGTCAGCAAGAATCACTCTCATAGTAACAGCTCTTTGACTACACATCTGAAAATGATGACTATAATGGAGGAACCATGGTAAGGGATATGGACAGTCTCAAACAACCCTATGGCTTCACTGAAGGGGATGATTACCCATACCTATCAACAAAGGACACCTTCTAGTTGTTACATGTGTTTTCCACGACCGGGTATGGGTAATTAGAATCTTCAGGGATGCCCTGGTGTTGGACATCTTAGTCCAAATATTATACCATGGTTCCTCCATTATATCCATCATTTTTTACATGTAGTTGATGAGATACTACTTTGATAATGTCTCTATCTGACTAGTTTTGAATGTTGTGATCCCTTCCGAGGCCTCCACTAGAAAAAATTAATTGCAACATCCATAGGTGTGTTGAACCATTATGGGCGTTAAAGCACCATATTACATCCAATCTACATTTTTCGGCATGGTGTCATCTCTGGTACAATCAGACACCTCTGAATAATGAGCAAGGAGATAAAGAGATGATGAAAGGACATATCCCAGGAAGGAGGCCCCGAACTCATTTTTCATGCAAAAAAAGGTTTTTCACAATGCCACCATATAACATCACTAAAAAATATTGATAAAGGGTACCTTTTTGAGCGGTATTATAGGGATGCTAAATGTACACCTTTTATCTACGATTTTATATAACCGCTGATATATTGGGATCTTTTTCAATGCATTTTTTAATAAGATTATTGAATGAAAAAATTAAAATTAATGTACAAATATATAAATACATAATTATATAATGATAAATATTTATATAGATATACTATTCATTTTTGGATTATTTTTTTGATATATATAAATATACATTTGCACTTAATATGTATGGTATTTAATGAAAATTGTATATAATATATTTTTAAAAAATATTATTAAATAATAATTTACAAATTATAAACTATTAATAATTATTTAATATTAATTGTATTGTATAAAGAATAAAAATAGTATATCTAAAATAAGTTGAAAATGGAACTCAAACATTAGGTGGTTATAATTTATTATTCGGGTGTACATTTTAGCTAAACAACATATTTAATAGAATTTATTGATTAACATTACGCCCTTGATGACATATGTAATCCATTTTCATACTTTTATAGGGAAATATTTTATCAGTTTTTATTTTGGTGATCCCTTCCAATGTTGAAACTGTAGAAAATGCCAAGAATCATTGGTATGTGTGTTGATCTTTTATTGAGTTATATCACCATGTTACCTACAATCAACATTTTATAGAACACTATTGTCATCAGTAATTTCATCCACCTCGGGATATTGAGCAGGCTGACTAACATACTACAAAGGGACATAGCATCAGTAGGAGTCCTCAAACTCATTGTTTGTGAGGTCAGTGATGTTGTTGGTATCCATGTTGTAAGAGTGGTTTCCACTAAGGTTGAAAACTCTATGAAATACATTATGATTTTGAAATTATATTATCATGCCTCTTTCTTTCCATTGTCATGTTAGCTCCGACCGTGCACCACCATTAACCTGTTATGCGATACCTACATGGATATGTGACCAGTAAAACAATGTCTACCAAAATTGATTGCCTGGAAGGTTGAGCTAGACGTTATGAGTGTGAGTTCTAGGACAATGATATTTTTCATGGGGATCCATATAGTCATGGCCTCCAATCTTATGTGGACTCTTAGAAGAGATTACATTTTCCCACCCATCTTAAATAAGTCTCCTCCGTGCATGTATTTAATATCTTCACATGAATAAAATGAAAACACAAGCATCATGACGATGAAATGTCTACCAAACTCGATTGCCTGGAAGGTTGAGCTAGCAGTTATGAGTGTGAGTTCTAGGACAATGATATCTTTCACGGGGATCCAGATAGTCATGGCCTCCAATCTTATGTTGACTCTTAGAAGATATTACTTATTCCCACCCACCTTAAATAAGTCTCCTCTATGCAAGTATTTTATATCTTCACATGAATGAAATGAAAACAAATGCATCATGACGATGAACAATATACCAAGACTAATAATTTCTTGGTAATAATATTTTTAATTTTTATAAAGTAAATAATTATAATAATAATTATTATTATATATATTCATTAAAATCATTGTAAAGAATTATTAATAAGTATCACATTATTAATATCATTATTATTGTACATGATTAGAATTTGTTAATATTATTTATTATTATTATATAAAAATTGAAATTAATTAATAATTAAATAATCGAAAAAACATGTTATTATTTTTTATATTTATGAATTACAAAATTATTGTACCTATTAATTAAATAGGGTTACATACTGTCACATATATAAGGAAAATACATGCATCCATGAACATGACAATGAATAATAATTCTAGGATAATATTGTACGGATATTATTATTTTAATGAAAAACAACTCATTATAATGAATTCAATATTAAGAAGACATTATAATGATTTCATTATAATGAATTCATGAAAATAGAGTTATTTAAATAATAATAATGTCATTATGTACGAATATTGGTAATAATAATAAAATTAATAATTATGATCTATATAATTGAATTACTATTAAATATTATTAATTATTAATATTTTTATTAATATTACTATTACTATTACATTTATTGTTATTATAATTAATATGTTAATTATTATTATTAATTTATATTATTTTCTATTTTATAATTTTATGATATCATTTATATATTTAGTTAAATATTAATTTTTAGTTTCATAAAGTAAATTTCATTTAACCTCTAAATGTAAAATATATTTTATGAGTGTTTGGTGTTACCTTGTTCTATTAAAGTCGAAAAATAATATTTTGAAACAAAAATGTTTTTTATTTTCTATATTATTTGTTTTTATTATTTTGATGATAATATATTTCATTTTATAATTTTTTACTTATTTAGTCAATATTTTTAATTTTTTTATTATACACGTATTTAAATTTTTATTTATTTTCAAAGATTCTCACTTAATGAACAACCATCATATTATGTTCCAATTAGGTAATTATGGTAGCCTATAAAATATAATATATAGGAATAATATAATTGAATCATAAAACAAATAATGAAAATGTAAACAACAGTTGAAATGTAAAATAATTTCATTAATATAATAATAAAAAATAATTTTAAAACAATTTAATTTAAAATAATTGCAAGTACAAATGTTATTAAAACTACAAAACTGGTCTTTTACAACCCTTTCCTTTATCAGAACTATGAAAAATCACTGATAATGATGGGATTTTTCAATGATAAAACAATAACTGATAAATAGTAACTATTATGAGTTCTTTTTTACTACATATATGTGGTACCCTTTATGAGAACATTGTTAAATGCCCATAATGGTATCCATTTTCAGAACTTTTTTATCAATGATAAATGTTTGATTAAAAAAAATTAAACAATTAAAACACAATAATGAGTTTACTTATAAAATTAAAAGAATATATGGTAAATAATTGTTTATTAAAAATTAAAAAATTGATTATACATTATATATATTTTAAATACTATGATGTATTATGGGTATGAAGGGTTTGAAAGTGAAAATTTGGAGTTCTATTTATGGTTTCTATGGTTTTTTATCCATAGATGCTTTTAATTAAGCTTTTCATGCTTCTTCCATTCTCAATCATGTTAGATTTGACTCACTTGGGGGTGTCACAGTTAATATTCCCCTTATTTTCCTTCACTCAAGGGCTCAGTATGAGAGGTTATTCGATTCCATAGAATTTGTCCCATCATTGACCATTGAATATCACTGTGAATGTGAAATTCATAAATATTATTTTTTAATTATTTATTATTATGTTATTTATGTAGGGTGATTTTGAAGAAATCCCAATCCAATATTATTTTATAAAGAAGCCACTTTCCTAGATAACACATGTAGTCTATTTTTTATATATGTAGAATAAGATTTTTTGTAACTGTATGCATAAATAATTAATAATTAGACATACAAACAAATAATATTATAACAATATTCAAATAATTTCATATATTGCAATGGTGTAGGAAGATGGTTTTTACTGGTATCACTGACTTGGGGTGAAACATTTCAAATGCGATGTTATTAATATTTTTGACATGTAAGAGAAGACGATTTGTCAATCTGACGAGTGATCTACCAGAAATGACTAAATAAAGAGTTCTTAAAAAATGATAGTCAAGAGATAAATTTTTTAATGAAGAAATTATACCAATCAATATTTAAAAATATATGATATTATAAATAATATAACTTTTATTAGAAATGAAATATAAAATTTACACATAATCAATATCAATGTGTATGTAGGTTTCATTCTGTCCTAGGCATTAACTGTTTGATATTATTCCCACATATCATTGGTTGATGATCAAACCTAAACTCATGAAAAAGAAATGTATACCATGTCCCAGATGTGATCATATCTTAAACTAATCAATCCAATCACTCTAAGAAACAATAACTATTTAATTAAAAAATTAATAACTAATTATCATGATGTTTCATAATATTAATTTTCCACTATAAAATAAGACCAACTATATAGAGTGATAAATTGAATGGTCACTTTCATATTTCAGAGCACATACTCTGAATGGGAGAGATGATGAGGATTACTTGAAACATTTATGGTGACATAATAACACTCACATGAATCTTACATAGATATGTTTGGATAGTGTATAAAATGCCAATATATATCGTTTTTCTTATAAATCAAATACATTACATGTTTAAAACCTATATTGGTGGCCACATAATAGTATTATAATAACAAAACTACATCATAACATGATAAAGTTGTTCCAATCAACAATTTAAAAATTGGAAATCATAACCACAACATTAAAATGGTGTAGCCTAATCATACAAAAGGTTTGAATATGTCCTAGATGATCATATATATATAACATCTAATAAATCTACAGATTGACAAATAAAATTTTTCATTCAGTAAACAATGAACACACAATTATATAAATTGATATTTTTTTCATACATTACCAATTGAAATATTATCAAAAAATAGACTGTAATATGAAATGTTATGCACATGTCTACAAATATTGTTATTTGAGTGTATCCACCACTAACTTGAAAATATGATAATTTTAATTATTTATAAATGGAATATGTGATTGGAATAAGATTGTGTATACAAATTTTAATTCACTTGTGAGCAATATGACACATATATAATGCATCAAAAGTTAAATCAATGACAAACCAAGGATAATGTGTATGGAATCATATAAATTCCCACAATTGTAATAATTATCAAGAACAATCAACCGCTTATGCCATCGCGCATTATAACATAAATAAAAATCGAAAAAGATGTACATGACATTCTGAACCCCAATAATAACTGCCAACATAGTCAAAATATATAAGAAATGGTAGGTGCATTAGATAAACATACGACACATACATATCAAAAAAATTTCAATCAAAAAATATATAATCATACAAATATCTCCAATATCACCTCAATTTCAACACAATCAATGGAGCCCAAATGGGAGTTCGTCCAGGGCATCCGTAACGTACCACCTCTAATGGTCCCCAATGCATCTAGTCATAGTAAATCTAAATATTTGTATAGCATTTATTCCCAGTTGTATATAATTATTAAAATAATAACATTCCATTAATTGGAAGTCTAAACAAAATGATACATATTGTAATATAATGATCGTGTCTACCTTAGGGGTATTTTATGTCTGTATCTTGGGTCTCCAACGCTCAACCAAAGCAGAAATGATATAATTAGTAGTCGGTATATATCGAATCATTCTCAAACCAAATAACCCATACTTATGAAATTAAGAGAATATATTCATTGGTGGGATATCATTTTTGATTTGATGGGCCCTATGGACATTCAAAATTTACTCTTCATCAGTATCCCATTTATACAGTGATATGTTGTCAAAAATTGTATAATAAAGGATGGATATGTGTTGGTAGATGTATATTTTTTGATTCATTCAATATAAATTTATAATGAAATGGTAAACAAATAATACATTTAAATAATACTTCTATTTAGTGGAATATAAATTGAGATAATGAAATCCTTGATTTGATAAACTTTTATAGATTGAATGGTAACCAATTAAGATAATCAACACATAGGGAAATATATCCTATAGGGTGTAATGATGAACCTTCATTGTTATCATTCTGAGTCATTATTTGTGACTATGGACCTCTTCCCACACCGTGCAGTTAGTTTTCGCATAACTTTTTCATAAGTAAATTCTATTTTATTATCATGCATGTAAATTTCAGATGACCTTTTCCATGAAATCATGATTTTATGGGAACAACAATTATAATATAAAGATGGGTATTTAATATTGATACATATCCAATTAGGATCCACTATATATTATAACAATTTCGCAACTCATCGAGTCTATAAAATGGATCAACATAACTCTCCCATGATTGTTGAAGTTAAGAACATGATACAAATATGTGAGATAAATGAATATTATTGACATTGATGTATCCACATTCATTGGTGAATATCTCAAGAAGAATAGTCATCAACTAACTTAAATCATTTGTGAGTAGATGTTGACCCTCTTCAAAATTATCTCGAATTACCATACAATGAATACTGTCTGCATGCAATCTCATGGCTTGAGTTTGATTAACCATAATCTCCTTTCCCAAAAAATCAGAGTTTCAATGACCCTTCATTAGTCCATTCTCCACAACATCAGATCATTCAATAATTAATTTCGGGCTTTTATGAAATGTTTGAGAAAAAATTATAAGGATTGGTACTTTTATAACCCCATCGAAAACACCAGTAATGTATTAAATAATTTTTTTTCGTTTTCCCATATATCTTCCCTTGATAAAATGACAATGAATATTTATGATTTGTGAAGCACATCATGTACTTATATACATCCTGATTAGTTCAACTTATTTATTATAGTCATTTAAGGGATTCCTGTTTTAATGGTTCATATCATAAAAACTTAATTTATGAAAAATTATAACAGGTTGTCATTTATATAAAACATGAATATTTATAAAATTTGTAAAAAATGAGATCTAATTACCAATTTGATGATTTATTGTTTTAATGTTGTCTTCATGAAATTTATTCCATACATTGATGATAATAGACATCACAATATAAAGAATCCAAGAAAGGGGGTAGCCATCCAACACAATTGATATTCACTACTTCATTGATATAATGATGGGGGTATTAAATATGGAATATCTCATGCCAATCATTGATTGGAACATGAATAATAGAAATAAACCAACTCCATGATTCTAGGTTTTCCATCCATTCTATTGATAAAGTCAATTTCATGATACATATATTTACATCTTAAGTCGCTAAAATTAAGATTAATCTATTATAAATTCTATATATAAATGATATATAAACTTTTAATGATTTTTTATAGTGATGGATTGGTGTAATTACTAGAATAACCAATGACATGAGAGTTTTTCTACAAAAACATGAATTTTCACTACATGCTCCACTTTATCAAATTGTTAATCAAATTGAAAAAATAGAACCAATACAACAATTAAAAAACAAAACACCTTAAATTATTATTAAATATTTATATAATCCTTATCAAAGTATTTATTTTTTGCAAGACATGGCTTATTGTATAAGATTTTATATTCATTCCCACACTCCAGGAATTCCTCTATTAACATTAAACAAATAGTCTGATTAACTCTAATCACACAAATAATAAAATATTATAATAATGTTGATTCGACGTTTTTATGATCTTGATTCATCCATTGATTTAATGAATAGTGTGGTCATGGATTTGTTTTTCAAAAAAGATGAATTTATAACTAGGGTATCTCGAAATAACATCTTTCATGTGTCACTAAACTAGTATCAATTAATAAAAAATGGAGTTTTCATATAATCATTTACATGATAACTATAATGTACCTTTGCAGGTTAATGTTTTTTATTTTTTTTAATGCCATTTTTCTATAAAATTATATTCCAATAGAAAATTAATCATAAACTCTTGTAAAATTTCAATGTTGTAGAATACCTGCAAACTCTTTTGTTGGTGTCACTACATAAATAAAAAACTCAAGAACAATTGTAGTAATATCATGTATGTTTTTCACCATCCATGCATACAATATTTATGGTTTATCTTCTAGTATCGTCTCACATTCTATTTGGGATACATCTTCTTCCCCAAAATGATCTTTATAATCATTATCAATCACAACTATATGCTGATCAAATACAACAACATATGTTTATAGAACAACTACATGTAATGAAATATGAAAAAATGTATCTAATATGCTTGTATTGTATTCACCAATTCCAATGTCAACATCCATCTTAGATGTAAACATTTACCCATCAGAAAATACATTTTCATCATGTTTGTTTTGTTCGATTTGGGTTGTATCCTCAATTTTACTAACATTAACATACATTTATGTGTAACAAAGCCTTCAATTCGCATTCTATATATCATATAAAACCATTAAATATTTATAATCCTCCAAATGATGACTAATATTTGTTATATTATCTCAATAATAGAGATATCTATAAATGAATGGTGATATAAAATGATTCCAAATAAGATTTTACTGACCATAAATTTTACTATTAATTGTTTTCATCATTTCACATATAGTATGATTTACAAGTCTTAATAGACCAAAAATATATGATATCACTTAATAAAAATCTACTATTTGACCACTATGATTTATAAACCCACAGACGTGATTGACCATGTTTTTCAAAATTTTAATTGAATTAAATTACAACATAAATATATTGACCAATATTTCATTTAATAAATTTAAAACAACAAGATTATATAGATTATTTTTCCATTATAATTAATATACCCAGTAGAGAATAAAGGAAACCAATAAGAATTATTGGCTTTTATAATGAAGTATAAAATTATATTTTTATATATTTAATACAAAGTACTAATATTTTATTCCAAATGTTATATAAGATTAATATATATAAATATGGTTATCTGGTAAAATACTATATACAAAGAATAAAATTAAAATTTTCAATATGAAAAGTAAATTTTTTTATCATAAAATATTAACAATCAATTTAATAACCAATTTATATGAATTTTTTGAAATGAAAAAAATATATTAACTAAAAAATGTATAATAAATTTAAAAAATTATATTTTCTAAAATAAAATAATATATATACTAATTATCATAAAATGAAATATTAATAATAATTTTTTCAATTATTGTAATAATATATTCATATATTTTAATATATTCACTACAATACATTTTTTAATTAACAATGTATATTATACACTGTAATAATTAATAAATTAAAAAATCACTAATTGATTTTCCTTAATATTTTATAAAATTATATAATATATATTTAATGATAAATAATAGAATTAAATATAAAGTTTGAAAATATCATTTAATTTGAATAATATAAAAAAATACAATCTAATCCATAAAACATAATTATTTAATCAGTTATTATTATAATAAAAAAAATTTCACATGTATAAACCCTAAAATATAAAATACCAAATGGAATTTAACCAATTATTATGCAATATTAAACTATAAAAAATAAACTCCCAATTAAATTAAAAAAAATAACATCAAAATGGAAATAAAAATTATATTTACAAAATTTTACTATCATTAAATTTATAAACTAAAATTTTGTCAAATAAATAGCAAGCCACTAAATATTTAATATCATTATTTAGATTATAATTCAACAATGTTGTTTGGAATGAAGAAATATTACAATGAAAATGAAAATTTGTGATGCATCACAGAATATTCAATTAATATATTAAATACAAAGTAATAATATTTTATTTACTATGATATATTACATTAATATATGTACCAAAAAATTTTATACAATGATAATATATATTATTTAAATATAAAACACAATAATGAACAAATTGTGGTTTATAAAGAATTTACTAATTAATATTTAGATTAAATATAGATTACATCTTTTATTTTCAAAGTTCAATTACATATAAATAAATATCATATTATATTATTTGATTTAATGTTTTTATACAATAAAAATAATTACAATATAGTTAGTTTGGAAGAATTAAAACATTGACATAATTATAAAATACTATTATATATATATTTTTAAAACAAAATAATATATTAATTATAAAATTACTAATAAATTAAAAATTAGTATATTTAATAAAACCCAATAATATATATAAATATATATTATTTATAACACATCAATATATAAATATTATTAGTAAATTATTTTATCAATTACTTGTTATATTTTAATGAAATAAATATTTTAAAGTAATTAATAATTATTTTTGTAATATATATTATAAAATAAAATAATATAATATATATAATTATATTTATATCTAATATTATGAAATGACTCTTATGAAATCATATAGCATAATAAATAAAAAAACCAAACCAGAAAACAGTACTAATCAATAAACTGAAATAATTTAGATTACAAAATTTAAAAAATATAATCCATAAATCAAAATAAAATAAACAATGTTGTCAAAAAAATATTATAGAATTTCAAATAAAATAATAAAAAATATCAAAATAAATATTAATAAACTACAATCATAATGATAATAAATATGATTTCAATTTTTTAATACACACACAATAATACACCGACACAGACACATTTTATAGGTATAAAAATATTCAACTATTAGTAATTTAAATAAAATGCATTTTAGTTTTTTTAGAAAATTATTATATATTGATAAATATTATATATATAAATATGAATATTTATAAATAAAATTAAATTTTTATGTGTGAATATATAAATAAAATACATATATATATATATATAAATATATTCCATTATAGATAATAGTACATTGTTAAAATAATAAAATTTTAACCCCGTAATATCAACATGGATGTAATACATGTGAATTAATTCATTCCCCACAGAAAAATGAAAAAAATACACCGTTAAAAAAGTCTAAAAGTCAATCGAATGTTATGAAAATGTGATTCCCTGACTAAAAACGAAATTTCCAATGACTTTTGTGAATTTCATGACATATTAAATTATGAAAATGGAATACATATGTAACTTATGGAAAAAATCTCAACTAAGGATTTGATTTTATATGTGGTATAACTCGAATTGACACCGAGATCAAATGATATAACTATTTGAAGTCTGAATTCAATTTTCATCTTATTTTATATATTATATTAATTTTTCATTCTTTTTTTCCTTCAAAATGTTATAAAGTAATTATTAATCGATAATAATTTGAAGAATAAAAATTCATATTAATTTTTTTTTTCATATTTTACTCTCCATTTTCACTAAATATATTCTATATTATTGGAAATGTTATATTTATATTTGTCTGAAACATAATCCAAAAATAATAATTATATTTATATCAATATTTATATTAAAATATTTAATATTTATATATATTAATTTTTATGATTTTATTTGAAATATACATTTTAAAAATGTATTTATTACGTCCTGAATTTATCAGCGAGAATAAAAAATCGATGATAATTGTGGTACAATTATCATCGCTAAAAACAATTTTGAAAAACCTTTTTTGTATGAAATATGAGCATGAGGCCTCCTTTCATTTCTATGTCCCGTCATCACCACTTTTTCACCCTTCTAACTATATATGGTTGTCTGATAACTTCAGTGACGACAACACACTGACAAATGTCGATTGGAGCGACCATGTTCCTTTAATACATACAAAGGATAAACACACCTATAGTTGATTCTAAGAATTATCTATATTGGTGACACTATAAGGGATAACCATAAATTTAACCGGTCAGATAGAGTCACTCTCAGAGAAGCAGCTTGACGATTGCACATCCGAATGTTATGGCTATAATGGACGCATCGTGGTACTAGATTTGGACTATGTACTCCAACCCCAATGGCATCACATAATTGTTAGATTACCCATACAATGACTTGGAATACACCTTCTTGACATTACATGTGTAATCCATGGCCATGTATGGTTAATCATTATTTTTATTTAAGACTATGTGTTGGAAAACATAGTCCAAATCCTGTACCAAGGTTCACCCATTATAGCCATAGATTTTGGATGTGTAATATACAAGGTACTACTCCAACAATAACACTATCAAACTGGTTTTGATAATGGTGATACCTTACCGGGCCACCATTACAAAACAATAATATCCACATCGGTTGGTGTGATGAATCATTATGGGTGTTAGTGAAATGTGTTCCCTTTAATCGAAATTTTTCAGCATGTTTTCGTCGCCAGTACTATCAAAAACCCCTAGATAATGAGAAGGGGTAAAAAGAGACGACAACGAGTCATAGCCCATGTAGGATCAGCTAAATTCATTTTTATGTCAAAAAAGGTTTTTCACAGTGCCACCTTTTATCAATGGTAAAAAATGGTGACAAATCGTTGCCTTCATGAGAAGTTGTTTAGTGCGGAAAAATGTATCCCCCTTTATCTATGATTTTATAATAGCACTGATAAATTGATGTCTTCATCATTTCATTTTTAAAGTGTATATTTAATAAAATTAATAAAAATATTTTATAAATATATAAATAGTTTAATATTTAAATATAAATATTGATATAGATTTAATATTTATTTTTTAATTATATTTTATATAAATATAAATATATATTTATAATTAATATATATGATATATTGTGAAAATAGAATTCAAAATATTTTTAAAAAGTATATATTACTTAATATTTTCCAAATTATTATCAATTAATAAATCATTAAAAACACTTTTATGGTACAAACATCAGAAAATTTTAGAATATCTAAATAATGATGAAAATGGAACTATATCATTAAAAGGAAATAACTTTTTAATCATCTGTCTATTCGATCTATAACAAATATCAAATCGATTCCAATGATGATATTTACACACTCAATGACCTAACTAATCCATTTTCATAATTTTATTTGGAAAAAATTTCCCAATTTTGATTTTGGTGACCCCTTTCAACAATGTCACTATAGTAATTTCCCAACAACATTTGTAGGTGTGTTGATCCTTCATGGTGTTACATCACCATGATGCCTCCAATCAACATTTTCCAGCACACTTTTATCATTGGTACATTCATCCACCTCTAGATAGTGAGAAAGGGGACATATACATGTCAATGGGACATATCCTTGGTAGGAGGCCACAAACTCTTTGTCTACGAGGTCATTGAAGGGGTTGGTAGCCAGGCAGTAAGAGTGGTGTCCACTACGATTGAAAGCCTCGATGAACTCCAAAATGCTTTTGAAAATATTCTACCACGCCTCCTTCCAGTCTTCGTCCTTGTAGCTCCGATCATTGAACACCATCAGGATATCATGATATACATGTGTGGATACATTATCAAGAATCATATGATTAACAAACTCGACTTCGAGGAATTTTGTGTTAGACATCACTAGTTTGAGTTATAGACCAATGGAATTTTTCGCGGGGTTACTGAGGGTCATGGCCTTCGATCTAATGGGGATTCTGAGAAGAGATTATTTGTTCACACCCACCTTAAATACGTCTCACCAAATCCTATATTTTATATATGTACTTGGACAGAAATAAAATAAACACATATTATCTATGAATAATAGAGTCAGACTAATAATTTCATGATAATAATATTATTAATTATTAGTAACTGAATTATTATTATTATTATTGTTGTTATTTTAATTCATAAAAATTAATTCAAACAATTATTAATACGTTTCACATTATTAATATCATTATTATTTTTTCTGATTATAATTCTATAATATTATTTACTTATTATTATATAATAGTCTAAAAAATTAATACTTAGATAATTATTTATGTTTCTGTTATGTAATTTAATTTTTATTTTAAATATTTATGAATATGATTATGATTATTGTTATTAATTAAATATTTTTACATAACATCACATATATAATGAAAATATATGCATCCTTGAACATGGAAACTGATAATAATTTTAGGATAATAATTTTTGGATATTATGAATTTAATGACAAACAACTCAATATAATGAAGTCATTATTAAGAACTAATTATAATGATTCCATTATAGAGATGTAATTAAAATGAATTCATGATTATAATTGTATGTTCATAATAGTAATGTTATTATTTAGGAATTTTTTAATTATAATATAATTATTAATAATAATCTGTATAATCGTATTACTATTAAATATTATTTATTATTAATAATATTGTTATTATTAATATTATTATTATTTAGTCACATATTATTAATAATAATAATTATTTTATATTTTATATTTTTTTATAATCATATTTATATTTATTTAATTGATAATATTTTTGTTCATAAAATAAATTTCATTTAAAATCATATTGTTATATATACATTTTGTGATTTTGTTGTTACCTTGTTATATTAAAGTCTTAATATAATCTTATGAAATATAAATGTTTCTCACCATCTATATTGTTGTATTTTTATTATTTTTATTAAAATAATATTATTTTTAATATTTTTAATTTCTTTAGTCAATATTTTTAATTTTTTAATTTTAAAAATAGATCATTTTTCAAATGTAATCCTTATTGGTCACATGAAACACAACAAACATTTTTTGTTTCATGTTGTTAGAATTTATAGCCTATAAAATATAATCAATAAAAACATTATAAATGGAAAATAAAACATTGATTGAAAATATAAACATCGGTTGAAAATACAAATAATTTCATAAATATAATAATTTTCTTTCAGAAATTTTTTATTTGAACAAAATCCCAAGTAGAAATGATATCAATATAACAAAAAAGATCTTTTTAAACACTTTCTTTTATCAGAACCATCTAAAATCACTGATAAAGGTAAAATTTATCATTGATAACACAAGCACTGCTAAAGGGTACCTTTTATCAGTTCTTTTTTAATGGTTATTGAGAGTACCCTTTATCCGAAATTTTTTAGCACCAAAAAAAGTATCTTTTATCATCACATTTTCAAAAATGATAAACGTATAAATAAAATGAAAGAAAAAAATTAATATAATAGAAAATTGAGTTTACTTAAAAAATTTAAAATAATATTAATGAAAATTTTATTGCTAAAATTGAAAAAAATATTCATTATATATATTTCATATACTAAGAAATATTTTGGGTATAGATAATTGGAAAAATATTCTCTAGAGTTTCAATATTGGTGTCTATGGTGTGTCATTCATGGAGGATCTTAATAGGGATTTCCATGCTTCTTTAAATCTCATTCAAGTCATATCTGACTCTCTTGAGGGCGTCACCGATATTATATCCCTCCTTTGTCATCACTCAAGGGCTCGTGATGAGTGGATATTCGATTCAAAATCTCTTTTCCCCACCTTAACCTATGAATATCAATATAAATGTGAAATTAATATTTTTTAATTTAAATTAATTTTTTATTATGTTATTTATTCATTGTGGTTTTCTTGAAATACTCATCCATTAATAATTTATACTTAATCATATTTTATAGATTAAAAGTATAGACTAATTTTGAAGTTTTCAGGATAGAAATTTTTGAAACTGTATATAAAAAATATTAAAAAAATGACATATAAATAAAAAATTTTATAACAATATTGAAAATAATTTATTTTATTACAATAGTGGAGTTAGATGGTGGTTGACTCTATAACCGAATGACAATGATGGAGGCCTCAATCCATGAAACTAGAAATGAAATGGATATAGATGTACAAACAGTGCTGGTATGGAAATTATGATCAACATAGCCTAATGAAATTAGAAATGGAATTCGCGAACTTAGGTGTGGTGGATACTAATGGGAAGGAAACCTTCTTGATGACTGGTATTTCAAAATGGGCCCATCAACCAGTCGTAGCATCATCTATCATACAAATGAACTCTGAAAAAATTACATATTATACAGTGGTGTTGTGGATGTTGTCTTGGGACATCTTGTAGTTTATTTGTATTTTTCTCATATAAAAAAACTATTTCTTTTTTCAAAAATGAATATTTTGAGAAAATATTTCCCATACTACTTATGGGATTGAATAGATATTTTCTTGAAGAATGTACTCCCTCTCAGAGAGTGACTAGATAAGAAAATTCTCAGAGAAGGCCCTATGTTATAGATATCCTTCTTAATGAAATAACTGTGTTTTAAAAATCACTATTTTGATTATTTTCTAATGAGGATGTTATTCTGGAGAGAACCCTTCATTATTGATTTTTTTTAAATTAATTTTTTTTGTTATACATGTGTTTGGGTGTGTGATTATTACTTTTATAGAAAATTTTTAATAACATTATTATTAAGAAATAAATTATTTAAATTTCTAATATAATAAATATTAACATTAAATTATATTATTTGATACATTTTTTTAAGACAGGGATGGATCATCATATATTACTGAATACATTATTTATAACATTAGTAATTATATTATTTAAAACATTATTCATAATTATTATGGGAATTATTGTAAATATATAATATTATATTTAATTTTTATTAGTAATGTTTCTTGGAATATTTAGTAACAACATAATTGATAATACCTAACAATAATATAAGTAATAATATAAATCTTAATAAAAAATTTGAAATTCATTTTTTGAATTGTAAATTTTGTGAATAAAAAAATAAATTTTATTATCATTATTTTCTTTAATTTATTTATGTAACTATTATTACATTAAATCAATTTTTATATTTTTAGTTAATGTGTGAAATTTCAACTGTATTGTATTTATAATTTATAATTTGAAATATTTAAAATTCAGTTAAATGTAAATATATTATTACTTCATGTAGGAGACTTTTCAAGGCTATTAATTAGGGTGTATAAATAAAATATAAAAGAAATAATTAAAAATGTCAAATCATTTAGAAAATATTTTATAACTAAATTTTTAAAAAAAAAATTAATGAAAAGAACTTTAAATGACACAAAATATTATTGTTTAAAAACATATCATATAATATATTTTTTCTAATAGAATTTTTTAAATTGTGTATTTTTATTAATATTTTGATAATTATTTTTTAAAAAAATTAATATTTATATTTTTGGTCATGTTTGAAATTTAATTTTTTTATTTATTAAATAATTAATAAGCATAAATTTTATGATGTGTAAATGATAGGTTTGTTGGCTGGAGTGTACAACTCATCTGTGGTGAATTGGGTTTCAAATAAAAATTTCTTTTAAAAATAAGAATAATTTCATTAATCTCCCAATTTTGGAAAATGCACAGATAATCAAATTTATCGAAATAGATAATATAATTTTTTATATATCATCATAATGTGGGATCATGGATAATAATAAATATTATTTTGTGGATACATTAACATTAAAATAATAATTTGTTTAACCATAGAAAATATCTAAAAAAAATATAATAATGTGTGTCACTGAGTAAAAGAAAATTAAATTCGCACATATTGTTGTGAAATAATATAAATATAACCCTATATTTATTTCCGGAATATATGAACGGATTGCACATAAAATATAAGTGTTGTTTGGATGATACATCCGAAAACAAATTTTTAGTAATTAAAATATCTAAATAATGTCTTTTTCAGTCACAAATGTTGAAAATGATCTCTAATTGATGTGATATACGATTATAGTTGTATTAGAAATAATTTTGACATTTATGAGTTGAAAAAATATCTACAAATTATGCGATGTTCTTGAACTAACTAAATTAAAAGTTCTTATAAAATGAAAGATGTTAAAATGTGCATCAAAAAGTTGAAACCAAACAAATAATCTCAAATTGATATTATATCATTGGAAAAACCCAAATATTCAATTTTGAAACATAATAATTGATGGAATATCAGATTTTGTTTTTGTTTTTGTGAGATGAATAGAAATAATTTTTTTATAACTTTAAGACACTAAATCTTGTGTTTGATTATTTAAATCACATAAAATTATTTTGAACTGATGTGAAATATTATGAAAATTATGTTATAATTATTTTTTACATGTGTGAGAATAATACTAATTAATCTGACATGAAATTTTCTTGAATTTGAAAAAAAAGATCATATAAAATTATTATATTCAAAAACATGTTAAATATAGTGATAACTAACCAAATAAGCTCAATTTTGGGAACCTCGTAAAATAGATGACATATTGGTCAAAGAAATTATTTTAAAAACTGTCTTGTTTTGGGTGACGTGTTTTATATCATCACATGAATATAATTTTTACATGAAGACTCTTTTTAACATAGATATTTTCCTTATATAATGAGGCATGATAAGAAATTTAAAAACACCAACAATAAAGAGAGAAAATACCATTTGGTTATAGCCTATGTTCTATTATCATTTCTCCCACACTTCGTATTTTATATACTATTTTTAATCTTGTTTATTATTTCTATGATCCCTTACAATTTTGTAGAGTATCTACCATATTCCACTTGATTTTAGTGGATCCCTTTTTTTGGACAAGGTCTAATGGTTTTCCCTTTTTTTGGTTTTCCATTAAAAAAAATCTCTTCTCAACAATTATTTTGCATCGCATTTTTTTTGGTTAACTAAACAAATTCATTAGTTTTGAGGGAATGAATATTATTTCCACTTCACATTCACTATGATTTTGTTTATGCATTCATCACTTTACTCCATTCCCAATATTTTGTATCATATTTATTGGTTATTTTTATTCATGTTTATTATGGAAGCCAATTACAACTAGATTATTATGTTGAGTGGTACCAACCACCAAGTAATGTGACTAAAAAATAAGGATCTACATTTTTTAAAGAGAATTCATGTTCTTGTGTTTAGAAACCAGAATCTAGAAAGTATTTCAGATGAATAATGGGTGTGCAAGTATGATACGGTTTGTGGTTTCATTCCGTAATGGGTCAAAGATAACATGATGAAGCACAATGTAAACATCTCTGACAACATCGATTTGGTGGAGAAGATCCAGACTACATATGTTTCCATGATATGAAACAATAAATTTTTTCTTCTAAAAAAATTATAATTTTAGGTTGAAAAAGATACATATATTTCTGATAATTTTACTGAATATAATGGTGCTCTAAAATTCTTTTTTTCATGACAATTTTATTAATAAATAATTATGGAGACACACTGAGGTGAAATATTCTTATGATATTTTTGTCATAGATAATTTTTGTATAATTTATGTCTAAGGGAAAGATATTCGAGATAAGAGAAAAGTAAAATATAATATCAAGGATGATGTAGAGGTATTTTTAATGAAATCATTATGGTATGTAATATGATGTTAATATGTTTTTATATAATTTTAAATCATTTAGTAGAATCAATGAAAATACATTAATTAAAAAGGGAGAGAAATATGATCATGTAATCGTGAATACAATTTGTGATCTTGTTATTTTTTTTGACTCTATTAATATTCTTTCTGGTGTTTCTTGATTGGTTGTTATATGTGGTTTCTATTTGCATGTGACTTCAAAAAAAATTATTTACATCATACAACCTAGGTAACATTGGTATTTTGAAGACACGTAATGGTGGTCATAATAATGTTGTAGGTGTGAGGACTGTCTATTTAGATAGTAGTATAAGATGCAAACTGATTTTGAAGAAATATCAACATGTGACAGATGTTCTATTGAATCGTATTTACACTAGTGTTTTTGATGATTATTGGTTAATTATATATATCTGTGATATCAATTGGAATCTTTCTTATTCATCCTTGATTATGGATCATGGTATGAACAAGTGTTGAATTTAATAGACTAGGGATTCTATTTATTGTTATACTACATTCATTATTGAGTGTAGTATTTTTTCCATTTTATGGAATAATATGATTAATCACATTAGTGAGAAACGGATTGGTTGTTTGGATATGAGATATATTATTCTAGATTTTAATACAATCAAATTGAACTCGTGTGGTCATTGTATGTCTATAAAATAGAGTAGATAATGTTTCAGTGGTCATCTTCTGCACAAGAAGACATAGGAACATGAATTAGTACATTATTATGATTTTTGGCCGTTAAAGTCTAATAATATTAGAGGAGGTAATTATTTGGGGACATTTATTGTTGACTACACATGTAATATTTGGGTTTATGTTTTTCATTAAAAAACAGGTGCTTAGCTTTTTATGAAATTTCATGGTTCTATTGGGAGATAATTTGGTAAGAAATTGAAATTTATTTTCACAAAAATTTTGGGAGAGTATTGGGAAACATTTGATAATTATTTTAGTAAAGAATTTATTCAACCAAAGAAGATGCCTCCAATGACACCTCACCTGATTGATGTAGCTGAGTGGATGAAAAAGACTTTGTTGTAAATAGTTCATTGGTTTTTTTGGAAGAAAAGTCTACTAAACATTTTTTGGGTGAGGATTTACTTTCTGAAACATATATTGTTGATTTATCAAATGTATTTCCGCAGTAGCTAAACACTCTTGGTATGTTTTGGTATGTAAAATCGATCATGTACGATCAATTACATGTTTTTGGCTTTAAGTATTTTGTTTATTTTTCTATAGTAGAATGTTTCAAGATATATTGTAAGACATTCCATTGTATTTTTATTACCTATAGACTTGATATTATTTTTTAAAGGATCTATGATCCTACTTTGAAAAACAAATTGGATGTTTTGATGCTGTTTTCAAAGTGGGTCAAACTATTTGAAGCATTGATTAGGGAGAAAAATATACTTCTCCAACAAATGAAAGATTTTACATTCATGTGCCTAGTTATGATTAACATTTACCTTATATTGAAGATTATGATGAATTTTTTATGTAAAAAATGATACTAATGGTGAATTGGTTGAAGTTATTGTTTCTGATGCGAAATTTGTTTCTGATGATCGGGTTTGTGGGGTTATTAATGATTATGTAGTTCTACTTTTTAGGTTATCTCAGAATCATGCATCTCTAATCAGTTTTCTACTTATTAGTATGTTATCCCTGTTGAAGGGGGAGAACTGGAATATTTTGAACATGTGGTGGAATGTGATCAGAAGGATATATGGGTTGCATAAATGAATGAATAGATGAAATAATTGTCTGAAAAGAAAAATTTTTATTTGGAGATTTTATAGAATGGTATGTGAGATTTGAAAAATAATTCGATTTATCTGATTGAAATAGAAGAATCATGTTTGTTCCACGATAATAGGAAAGGATCGTTGTTAAGGGATTATATCTGACCAAAGGTATAGATTTTGATGATATTTTCTACAACTAAAGTCAAAATTTCTTCCAGTTAGGATGTTCATCATTTGGATACTAGATTAGATCTACATATTGAGCATATGAATGTGAATTTATCTTTCCTCCACGGGGATTTAGTGGATGATATTTATATGAAGTAACTAGTGGAGTTTTTTTAAACGTGATAAGGAAAACATGTATGTAGGTTAAAGATGTGTTCCTATGCTCTGAATAAATCTCTGAGGAAGATGTATATGATGTTTCAATATTATTATTTTCATTACGGTTTCATGAAGACATCTTTTTATCAATGTGTTTTTTTTCGAATATTCATTGAACATGATTTCATTATATTGTTGCCTTATGTTGATAATATTTTCATTATTGGTTTTGATGCATTTATAACAGATTGATTGAATAAAGATCATTTCTAGTCATTGGGAAAACATCAAATATTATGGGAATGGATAACTCATGTGAGAGGAAGGCTACGATGTTTTGGTTATCTCATCAAAGATACATTGACAAAGTTCTTTAGATTATCTCTCTAGATTGAATGAATGTGGCTAGTACTCTAGTTGGTTTTCATTTTTAACAATATACATGTTATTCACCTTCTACTTATGAAGAGTGATAGGATATGGTGTACATTCCTTATTCGTATGTTGTTGGTTGTTTGGTGAATGTGATAATATTTACTATACATGATATAACTCATGATGTTTTTTTGGACTGTCATTTATTACAAGTACAATGAAATGAAGAGAATTATTGGGTATTAAAAAATTTATTTTGGATAAAAAATTTATTATGAAAAAGAATTTTTAATGTTTTGATAGTTAGAGTTCTATTTGTTTGTAGATCAATTCTTATTTTCATGGATCTTAGAATCTTGATGATGTGGGATATCACTTGATCGTCAACAATCACAATTTGAGATAGTTAATGTTTGAGAAGATCAAGAATAATGAAAATAGATCATATATTTTGAGAAATAGATTACCCATATGAAAATTTGAGACATTCCAATTGATTTAAGGGTTAGCGGTGAGCCCCATGTGAGGAAGAAGAGGAATTAGTTAGGAACCTCCTCAAATTGATGGCATGCAGGTGAAAGACAAGGTATTAAAAAAATGGCATAATTTGGCTTAGAAATTGTTCATATTGACATGTAGACACTTGTTAATGAAGATTTATTCCTTATATGGATAAACCAACAAGTTATTTAAACACACCAACAATTCCACGTGAAAATCCCCTTTGGTGAATCCCTTTCCCCAATTATAATTATACCTAATTTCCATCATTGATTCATGGTTTTTATTATGTAGAATATCATTGGATATTCCTACCACATTTAGGAAGTCTCTATCATGTACTTCTTGATTTTATTGGGACACTATTTTTGGAATAGCTCCATTGATTTTTATTATTTTGGGTTTTCCATGAAATTGTTCTTTGTTTTAAATTTATTATTCTAAAATTTATTTTTGGCTTTCTATGCACTTTCATTAGTTGGAGGGAACATATATTATTTACATACCACATTCAATTTGAATGTTTTGTCTGTTCATCGATTTCATCATTTACCAACACTCATATTTCAGTGATATAACTAAAAAACCATGTATTTATTTTTTTATTATAGTAAATAACATCATTTGAATCTGAGGTCTATTTTCTCGAGATGAATAAAAATTAATTTTAATTATTTTACAACAATAAATCATATGTCCAATAGGTAAAGAAATATAAAACAATATACTATTGACATTAAATATTATGAAAACAATTTTAGATTTATTTCTAACTTATGGGAGTAGAAAAGACATCAATCTGACATGAAATGTACTAATACATACTAAATAAGGATTTCATAGAAAATGATGATCTATAATAACATGAAACAGAGAGTGAAACCCAACCAATGATATTTTATTTAACTGAAATCAAATTAAAATACCCATATATTGATTTTTAAATTATAGGTATTGTAAAATAGACAAAATGAGGTGTAATTTTCATGAAATGGAGGAAATTAATTTTTTAGTAATTTAAAATAGTTAATCATGCCATAAACTATTAAAAAAATTAAAACGATGTCCATTTGATCTGAAATGTAATGAACTCTCTATTTTAATTATTTATTATGGTTGTGAGATGATGACTTGTAATCTGACATACACTTTTATCAAACATTGAATGCAATTATTATAAAATATAATTCTTTAAATACATGATAGAATGAGTTAAAATATTCCCAAATATCCTAGTTAGATATGTAATTATAAGAAGACAACCAGATATTTATTTTTGAAATATATGAATTGATAAAGTGTCAAACCAATTATTCAATTTTTTGTGATGACTACAAACACTTTTTATAATTTAAAACAATAAATTGTGTCTTTTATAAATAAAATCATATTAAATCATTTCTAATTCAATTGAAGATGTATAAAATATATTCTAGAATTATTTTTGGTTGTATGCATGGGAAACAAGTCAATTTGACATGAAATGTTTTCAATCTGTATAAATAAATATTTCATAGAAAATTATGGTTTTTAAAAACATGCAGTGCAGAGTAAAAACAATTAAATGATCATTAATTTATATGAAATCATATTTATGTTTGTAATATAGAAATTGAAAATGTGTTAAAATGTGGATTTATTTACCCGATAAAACAGAAATACTTTTTTAATATTTAAATATAGTTAAACCTGCATTTTTTAGTTTAAAACATATAAAATAATATGTAATTTATGTAAAATCCAATGATTATATCTTAAAAATAATTTTCTTCTTGTAAGAGTAGATGAAATGGAAATATAATATGTGATGTGCACGAATAGATTGAATAAAGAGTTTCTAAAAAATAGAGGTACTCAGAACAATTCACAACTGTGATAAAACAAAACAAATGAGCTCTGATTGTTGTATGATTGTTAGAATAGTACCAAATACTGATTTTCAAAATACATTAATTGAAGATGTGACAAATTGATGGGTTGTCTTCCATAGATGACTGATAACCATTTTATCAATTAAAAACACTAAAATGTGTTTCTGGTAGTTATAAAAATATAAAACAATATCTAATTTACATGAAAACATATAACATATAGCATGAATAGTATTTCATATGTATGAGGAGAAAACACGTCAATCTGATATGCGATGTGGTCAAACTGACGAAATAAAGTGTTTCTAGAAAATAATTATCATTAAATATTTATCTAATAAGTTAAAAATTACCAAATGTGATCGGATTACTATGAAATCAAAGGAAATAACAACATATTTTTTTAATAATATAAGAACTGATGATGCTTTAAAATGATGTGCCATTTTACTAATATAACATCAATATTTTTAGTAATATAATACACTAAAACCAGTGTAATATAATTAGAACTATAGAAAATTATTAGTAATTGATGTTAAATAATATAATAATAATCATAGAATTATTATTGAAATGTTCATTTAGATGTCATGTCAATGCGAAATTTGATGTGATCAAACCTAATAAAAAATAAGTTGTCTAAAAATAACGGCCTTTAAAAACCTGTGAGATTGAGTTAAAAAAATAAATTATGAGGGATTACAGTGAAATTAGAGGAAAATAACCATATATTTATTTTGGAAATATATAAATATAATCCATTTCAAAATGAAGTATTTTCCCCTATGATGACCCAAAAAATAATTATTAGTAATTAAAAACATTAATATTTTCTTTTTATTGTTACATCCTTGAAATAAATTATATAATTGATGTGAAATTTTATTAAATATTAATAATATTAATCTGTGACTAGTGAAATTTTATGGTGCATCAATTTGACTTGTGATTTGTTCGAACTGACTAAATAAAGAGTTCATAGATAATGAATGTTTATAATACATGTGCTACAATGTAAAAAAACAAATCAGATCAAATATCTATAAAACCCCACGTAAAACACCATCAAATTATTTCTGAAATATAAGAATCGACAACTTTTGAATTTGAGGTGTCAAAATCCGGAGATGACCGAAAATGCATTTTCTATTAATTAAAACACTAAAACATATGTATTAGTGATTAAACCATATAAATATAACTCCCATTTATGTGAAATATTGAATCAATTGTATTATTAATATTTTTTACATGTAAGAGAAGACTGTGTCAATCCATCATGTGATCTTCCTAAAAGTACTAAATATATTGTTCTTATAATATAATAGTCAATAGGACTTTTTTGTAATTATGAAATTAAACTAATTAATATATACAAAATATATAATATTATAAATAATATAAAATTAACTGTAAAGGAAATGTAAACATAAAAAATCATCAATATCTCTGTGTATGTAGGCATTTTCCAGTCCCACACATTAGCTCTATAATATTATGCTCATAGAGACTAGTTTATTTGAATGGATCTAAATTGTAATCAGGTAAAATTCATGGTGTGATTCCCTAAACTATACGTCCAAATGATATTCCATCTGTAGTAGCTACAACAACAGAACTAGAAACGATCTCCCATAAACTTAATTTATTTACAAGAAACTAGTATCTAGAAGTTCTGGTCATGTAAAATTACTAATTGGAACCCACATATGTTTCTCTAATATGATGATTGAGGCAATTCATGAGCTACATAAGGAACCTGGGTCTTAATATCAAACTTATTTCCATAATTGGTGCACCGCTATGGAGAAATTTTTCTATGTAATATCTCAGATTCCACCATGTACGATGAGGAAGGTCATTTTGATGGCAATGTAGTGGTACCCAACACCAAAGAATGATTCATTTTCTTTCCTTTTTTTTGGACATGTAAGTTGAGTGTGTTCTATTTAGTGGGTTTTTATTGGTTCTTCAATCCATATATGTGTGTGTCAGAAATGTCATGGATGGAACCATGTATGAAGGGGATCGTGAATTTGGTGGTTGTACAGTTGTATATGGAGTCATCCATGAATTGGAATAATGTGAAATGCAACAACGAAAAGGGTAGTCCTTATCTATGTATTTTATATTGAGTGTTTCTTATGGTTTATTGTACTAATGGTAAGGATCACACTATTAAAATATTGATATTCTCTTGCCACTATGTTACACACCTATCATCTGGTGATTATCTAAACAAAACTCATAAAAAATAAATGTATATCCTTTCTCAGGAGCGATCATATATAAAATATGATTGATTCAATAACTCTAAAAAACTATAATTAATATATTAACAAATTAATAAGAAATTAAAAAGATGTTTGATAGTATTATTTTACCACTATAAAATAGAACCCTCCACGTGGAGTGATAATTTTCTTGGCCACTTGGACAGACAAGATCACATAGTCAGTATGTGAGAGATAATGAGGATGACATCAATCATATATTGTTACATAATAATGATAACAAGAATCCTACAAGGATATGTTTGGATTGTGTATAATATGCAAATATGTATCCTTTGTTTGTATAATTTGAATATTGTGCACCTCTAAAACCTAACCTAGAGAACACAAAATGGGTTGTCAATATCTGGACTCCCTCATAACCCTATAAGGTTGTTTCAATTAGTAATATGAAAATATACCATAATAACCACAAAATTAAAATGATGTATCCTTATCATACAAAATGTTTGAAGATGTCCCTGAAGATCATATATATATAGCGTAAAATAAATCTTCACAGAGAGAATTATAATTGATCATTCATTAAATAAAGAACACACAATTATATAAATAGATATTTTTTCTTACATTGTCATTGGAATGATGATCAAAAAACAATATTTAATATGATATTGAATGTGCAGATCCATATAAATATGTTTTTCATTTGATCCACATCTAATTATAAAATACTAATAATTAAAAAAATTATAATTAGTATAAGATATTGGAATAATAGTGTGTATTAATCTTTTAAACTACCAGTGTGAAAAAATACCCATACATAACAAATCAAATCGTAAATCAAATATTAAACAAGGTTAAAGTGTATAGACTCGTATCCATTCCCACAACTATAATAATAATCATCAACTACAAACCCCATATTTATTAATGCATAATACCCTGCACAAATATCTATACAGTTCTATATGACTTGCTGAACCCCAATAATACCTCCCAGAACAGTCAAAACCTCTAAGATATAGTAGGTACATTAGATGAAAATATGATACATAGAGATCCAAAAATAAATCATTCACAAAAAATATTATCATACAAACTGCTTTAATTTCACAAAATTTTCAACAAGATCAATGGATCCAAAATGGGTGCTCATCCAGGGAATCCATAAATTACATCCTCTAAGGGTTCCCAATGTGTCTAGTTATAGTAAATCGAAATATATTTATAAATTTTAATAACATTTTATATCATTTTAACAAAAAAACATCCAATAGATAGTACGACCAAATAATAAAGAGTCATATAGTAATATAATCATCGTCTCCAGCTGAGGTGCATTATAGTTTATTATCTTGGGTAGAAAATTCTCAACCAAATAAGAAATATGTAAACAATCAATGGGTATATATAGACACATGATGTACCAATATTACCCATAAAGATGAAACATAGAGATGATATTATATATTGGTATATCATTGTTGATGTTATGGGCCCTATGGACATTCCACATTTATTCGTCATCAGTATCCCATAAACAATGCTATTTGTTTTAAATAATTATAGTAATAAGGGAACGATCCCTGGTGGATGGATATACCATTGTAGATTCAACAAATATAATTCGATAAGGAAATTGTAATGACATAAAGCATTTAAATAATATATATATTGTGTGGAATGAAAATTGAGATAATGACATCCGTGATTTGATAAAACTTTATAATCTGAAAGTAAAATAATTACAATAATAAACTCATAGTAAAAAATAACATGCATGGAGTAATGATGACCCTTCAATGATATCATTCAGAGAAATTATTTGTTACTATGGTTGTCTTCCCACACCTTCCACATCATTGTCTCTTCCCTTTCTCATATGGAACTCTATTTTGATTATCATTCTTGTAAATATCATATCACCTTCTACATGAAAAAATGCTTTTTTAAGAAAAAAAAATATAATACTAATATGGGTAATTAACATTGATACATATCTAATTGATCTCCAATTTTTATAGTAGCACAATCAAAATGCATTGAGTCTATACATTGGATCAACATAACTCTCTCATGATAGGTGAAGATGACAAAATGATACAAGTACATGTGATAAATCAATATTATAAACATTGAATTATCCATATTTATTGTTGAATATCTCAAGAAGAATATTCATCAACTGACTAGAAACATTTTTCAGTGTATCTTGACCCACTTCAACATTATACAAACGTACCATCAAATGAAAATCGTGTTCCTAATAAGATGTGGCTACATTTCTATTATCCACAATCTCTATTCCAAATACATTTGGAGTATAAATAACCCTACATTAGTTCTATAAATGCCCGTAAAATTGAAGGGAAATTTTTTCTTAATTTTCGTTGAGATTTTACAAGAATGCAGTTTCTGACGGAACCTGATTCCGAGGCCCGATGTGCCCGAAATAATTTTCCGAAGTTTAGCTCGAGTACGTTCAGTGAACGAACGAGCGGGTTTTCCTAACATTTGAACCGGTGCTCAGAAATGAATTCTGAGGGAACTGATGGAATCGCAACGATGATAATTTCTTAAGAACACTTTTACCGGAGTTGCGTTTTCTCGGGTGAAGTTGTTAATTAATTGGGCTAACTAACGGATAAAATAATATACTGTGCAACATATTTTATTTTTATTCTAAGTAGAGTTAACCTATGATAAGTTGTTTAAGTGGAACCCAAATCCTAACTATTCCACTAGGTAGGATATTAGTGGGGTGAGGGCCCACACGAGCCCCACCCTCTCAACTTCCTCATCCACTATTAATTATGTAACCCACCCGCACCCGCATTAATTGAAGTCAAATCTTAATTAATTAATTTAGTAGGTTTCAATATATTTAATTATTGGATTCATTTTTACTTTCAAATGAATTTTGGCTTGTGTTTTAATTAAATAAGACTATGTCTTATTTCGTGAAAGGTTAGTTCGTTGTGTGAGAGGATTTGGAGAGGAATGCTCTAAGTTCCGAAGAACGTTATTCTTCCTTGAAGAATGCGAAGAATGCACCATCGCCGACGAAGAACGAGGACCTCCGACGATGGAAGATGGTGAGAGACGTCTTCCTCAGAGATCGACGACGTGATGCCGTTGTACCACGACGCCAACGACCCTCTCCTTCCGGGACCCCTTCTTCTGCCATGTTTAATTCTGCGATGAACCTTCGTTCAACGATTTCATCAAGGTATGGTATTATTTTGTTTTTGGTAGATATTACCTTCATCGCCGATCATCGTCTCTTATCAAGCCACATGATATCGCAATAACTGTAGGAGGTCGGACTGCACGAACATGGCCGACCATCCTCCCCCCTTGATTGTTTGAATATGTTGTGGCTTGTGCAAAGGCAGTGCGGTGTTGTTGAACCGTGTGGAAACATGAGAGTGGGAGAAGGAGTGTGGCGTCGTCGCGCGTCCCAGTTGAAGTCAAACAAAGCTGCGGCACCGTCACGCCACACCAGAGAACCTCGAAGAGACTACGGCTGGAGCGGTGTCGCGACATAGGGGCACGACGACGCTGTGTTGTGCCAATCAGACAAGGTCGTGACCTATGGCTGCGGTGGTGTGGGGGAGCGGCGGACGGTTTCCAGCTGCTGGACCAGGAGGGTGGGACCGTGGCAGTCCCCCGACAACAGCAACTAGTCAGCCAGACCGAGTTGGCAGGTCACCGAGAAGCCCGAGGGTCGTAACCCCCGGTTGGCCGAAGGAGCGGCCCCCCACATGGGGGTTGTGGTTACACAAACAAGGGGGAAGCCCCCCCCCCCACTTCCACTCGACCGTTTCGGGCCGCCTGGGTGGGGTCGGGCCGTGCCCAGGCAGGGCCTGGCTGCTCAGTAGGGGCCAGGCTGTGCCCCCCGGGCCGGGCCGCGCCCTAATGGGCTGGACCCGTACCCGGGTCGGGTTGACCTGGTTCGGGCCGACCCAGGGGGTTTCGGACCGGGCCCGAACCCCCTATTCTCGGACATCTTTCGGTCTTTTGCTCGTAACATGGCCTACAGACCTACGAAATATGAACCATCAGTTGTGATGTGATCCTTTGATCGAGACAGTCATTTTGGTATATTACACTCAAGGTTTCGGGAAACTTTGGGTTCGGCCAGGTTGGTTCGAACACGAAACCAACCGGGCCCTCAGAGAAGAAACACATATAACATGAGCTCCGGACGTCTGATTGACGTACCATCGACTTTTTTGGATTCCTATTACTGAGAAGGAACTTTTGGTTAACTCCGCTCGAGGTTTGGACACAGTTGGAGTATGTTCGGGTTGGTTTTGACTTTAAAAACAACCGGTCCCCTAGGAAGAAAATGTCAATAACTCTTCGATCGGGTGTCTGATTAACGCGTTGTCTGTCTCGTTGAGTTCATGTTGATGATACAGAACATTGTGATACATCAACCCCAGACATCGTGCCAGTTGATTTATCAGCCCCTCAGCTCGTGGAGCGGACCCTCCCCGAAAGAGCTTACTTTGTGCAGGAACCCTAGAGCTGGTTGCGACTGCGACGACGATGACGACTGTACAAAAATCCTCAGTGGATTCAACGATGATGACTACAAAACTCAGTGATCCTGTGTGGATTAGTGCTACCGATCCTGTGTGGGTCAGATCCTGTGTGGGTCATTGCGGGGGTTAGTACATATCGATCTTTTGTGGGTCATTGTGGGGGTTAGTAATTATCGTTCATGTGTGGGTTTGAAGGCTTAGATGAATCAGTGGATACATCTGATCATCTCTATCATCTTACGAAGAATTATACATGTGTGATATTAGTCTTGAATTTCAATCCTTATCTTCGATAAGATTTACTTGATATCCTGTGGGGATTACGTTATGCATTCTTGTCTGGATTGGGTTGTGTTTTCCTGTGTGGACTGGGTTGTACATGGGCTCGGATGTTGGTGCCGAACCAGAATTGATGACTTAGGTATATGTATGGGCATATACCTAAGTAGTGCAGATGTTACTTCATGATCTTATCTTTCCAGTGTGGATTATACTTTTTGGATTTTGGGAGACCTTCAGGGGTCTTGGGGTCCCTAATGAGTGGCTTATACTCACCCATGCACGGGTTATCCCCGTACTACGTTGTGTTGGTTGCAGACGACAGACAGAACATATCGTGGTGGAGGCATGTGGAGCAAGTCAGTACCTATAGGTGAACCACTGGGTGGGATGTACACGGAACGGACGACTGGATCCGTGGAGATGGAGAGGATATCTATACCCACCCTTTAGGTGGGAATTATAGTGGACGGCTTGATGTTGCATCCTTACTTTCAGTTTCTATACTTTCTTTCTAGTTGTACTTTACTTTCAGTTTGGGTTTGTATTCTGGCCCACTTACTTTTGCGCACTCACTATTGTATCCAGTTTTACTTAGTGTAAACTTCTGCATGCTCACTCTGTGGTGTTTGTTTACATTTCAAAGGCAGTTCCTTCCCCTTTTTGTCGGGATTTTACACCATGGTTCTAGTCGCTAGCCCCTGGCCTATGGGAGGCTATCTTCGGGTAGTCACGGGACGAGCCCCGAGGACGGGTCGTGAATAAATTTTATCTGGGGAGTTCGGTTCTACCGTAGAACTCAAGACTCTGATATTCTTTTATTTGAAGCAATAGTGTTAAGAGTATTGAGTGTGGTTATCAGTCCAGGGAGTCAAGTGTTGGTGTGGCGGTCGACGTATCCGTACACCAGTACCCTGAATTCTAATTTCCGACATAATGCACGAAAACATTGATTGCATGTGTGTATCAAGTTTTCTTTGTGATTACTTTGTGTCAGCTCATCGAGTATATTGTATTGACCGTGGCGCAACTATCTCTTTTCAGGATGGCCCCACGATGGCAGCCATCTTGGGTTCCAAGTTTTGTACGTGATGACAGCCCAACGAGCGACGAGGCCTCGGTTAAGGGACATATTACTACGGAGGCACCAGCAGTACCACTACCAGCTGAGCCACCGAGACTACCAGCCCTAGCCTCTGAGAGTGCATGACCCCTTGGTGCCCTGCACGAGTTTCAGCATCAGAGACCACCCAGGTTCCATGAGGAGACGGACCCTAAGGAAGCCTAGGATTTGTTGGAGGTAGTTGTACATGTTTTCCGATTGGTAGGGACACCATCAGACCTCTTGTTGATCCTTGCAGCGAGTCTCCTGCATGAAACAGTAGGCAGATGATGGAGCTTGATGCTCCAGGTTCAGGATGAGGCTTCTCTCCTCTGGACGAACTTTTCGAGCCTTTTTCACTCGGAGTTCATCCTAGCCACACTTCGTGTGGTGCGCATCCAGGAGCTACTACAACTGCGGCAGGGCAGCATGACAATCTCCCAGTACTCGATGAGATTTACCGACCTCTCACATTATTCGACGTACATAGTACGAGACCCATTCTTTCGGGCACGGAACTACGAGAAGGGATTGAGGCATGAGATCAGGGCATCGCTGATCTCCCTAAGCATTCCGACACATGCAGAAGTACTAGAGAGAGAAATTCTCATTGAGAGATTTCTTGCTGAACCTACACCAGCAGCGAGACCTACCGCAGGGCGGCACGTAGCAGAGTCTTCTGCAGCTGGTAGTCGACGGATGAAACATGGGTCCAGGCAGACCACACCCTCAGGCGGACGACCTCCGGACACTGGCTCAGAGGTTCAGGGCACACAACGCAGAGCCAGTCTTACGGGAGGCAGAAAGTTCTATGCATGCAGTAGGTTGGGCCACATGACTCGTGACTACCCGACCCACCATGTAGAGGAGCACCAGACGGTTGAGGGACCACCCAGGCATAGGAAGAGGGTCAACCATGGTGGTCTGCATGGAGTAGGCGGACGAGGCAGAGGAGCTATCCGAGCAGCAGTTGGTGGGCGATGCTTTGAGGCTCTACCACCACCACCACCAAGAGGTCCACCCCGACCATAGGGAGGTGGAAGGCAGAGAGAGGAAAAACGTCAGGCAGCGGAGGCCTATGACCACGACGCACCCTAGATTATTCGAGGTTTTATTTGTGTCTACTCCACCCTTTCTGTAGTTCTTATAGACACATGAGCGAGTCATTCATTCATTGTCGTTGCCTTGTTCGGAGATCGAAGATTCCGACAGATTCGTTGGCTCGATCCTTATGGCAAGGGACTCTTACGGGAGCATACTCGACGATTACACAATGGTGCCGACAATGTGAGCTTACACTAGGAGGTGAGAGCTTTGGCTGTTAACTTCTTGTAGTGGCGTCGATTCCTTAAGATTTCATCTTGGTCATGGATTGGTTATCTACAGTCCATGGTCAGATCGACTGCATTAGGCGAAAGGTGTGGTGTATACGCACCGACGGGAGCAGGTTCACCATCACCGACGAGAAGTGAGCCTTCGGAGTACATGTTGGACTCTCGTAGAGGAGAGGATATCCCATCAATCATCAGTTGGCTAGACTTATCCTAGGAACAATTGATGTGCGGAGTCTGAGCTTACCTGCATTGGTGGATCAGTATGCAGACATTTTCCCTGACGACATTCCAGGAATACCTCCTCATAGAGAGGTAGACTTTTATACTGACATGTACCCCGGGACAACCCCGATATCCACCCCTACATATCGGATGGCTCCCGCTGATCTTCGAGAGCTACGAGTATAGCTGGAGGACTTGCAGGGAAAGAGATTCATCTGACCCAGTGTTTGACCCTGGGCATCCCCGATTTTGTTCGCCAAAAGGCGGACCGGAGATTGTGACTGTGTGTCGATTACCGTCTCCTGAACCAGGTGATTGTGAGGAACATGTATCCGCTTCCGAGTATTGATAACCTCTTCGATCAGCTTAAGGAAGCACTGTGGTTATCGAGGATAGACCGAATGTCAGGCTATCATCAGCTCAGTGTTTGGGACGAGGACGTGCAGAAGACGACCTTCATGTGTCAGTATGGCCACTATGAGTTCTTGGTTATGACTTTCGGTGTAACCAATTCTACAGCAGTGTTCATGGTCCTCATGAACAAGGTTTTTTAGCCTTACCTCGAGCGATTTGTTGTGGTTTTCTTCAAAAACATTTTGATATACTCGACGACTGAGGAGAAGCACACCTACCACTTGCGGGTTGTACTGGACACACTCCGAGAGCACCAGCATTATGGTAAGATCTTGAAGTGTCAGTTCTGGATATGTGAGGTCCAATTCATCGGACAGTTAATCTCTGAGGCGAGAGTTGTAGTGGATCCTATGAAGATCGAGGCAATTCTAGCTTGGGAGCCACCCAGGAGCGTGACGAAGGTGCGAAGTCTCTTGGGTCTAGGTGGGTACTACCAGAGATTCGTTCCAGACTTCTATAGAGTTGCAACACCACATTCAGCTTTGACGATCAAGGGGAAACCCTTCGTGTGGTCAGACAGATGTCAGTAGAGCTTCCAAGAGCTAAGACAGAGATTGACTAGCGCACATATCTTGAGGCTACCAGAGGAGGGAGAAGGTTACATAGTCTACTATGATGCATCAGGGACCGGACTCGGATGTGTCCTGATGCCGGAGCGGGAAGTGGTCGCATATTGATCATGATAGTTAAGGAAGCATGAGTAAAACTACGCTACCCATGACTTGGAGTTAGAAGTAGTGGTCTTCGCTCTGAAGATGTGGCGAACCTATCTAATGGGTGAGCCCTTTACAATCTACTATGACCACCAGAGTCTTAGGTACATCTTCTCGCAGAAGGACTTGAATCTGAGACAGTGGTGATGGTTCGAGTTCCTCCAGGACAACGACTTTGAGACAGTCTATACTCCAGGAAAGGGGAACGTAGTAGCCGATGCTCTCAGCTGGAGGAAGAGCATTCAGTTACTCGAGGAGGTGACGGAGAAGCTATCGGCTTTGCAGATATCCTTCGTGGATAGAGATGGAGCAGCCATTCTTCAGTCACTCACAGTCACTCCTCCACTTCTACAGTGGGTTATAGAGGCACAACGTGGTGACGCTGACTGTGAGACGCGGCGTGCACAAATATGCTCAGGACAGGAACCTTATGGATTCTCTTTGGGAGGAGAGCACATATTCCTTTTCAGAGGATGTACTGTGGTACCCGTTGCTTTATAGGAGGAGGTGCTGAGGGAGTTTCACACATAACCTTTAGCGGTACATCCAGGAGTGGAGAAGATGTACCAGGACCTCAAAAGATAGCACTGGTGGCCATGAATGACGAAGGCTGTAGCAGAGTTTGTTTCTCGATAACTCACCTGCCAGTAGGTGAAGGCATATCAGCAAGTACAAGTAGGATTGGTACAACTCTTGTAGGTCCCGGAGTGGAAGTGGGATGGGATACCTACGGAATTCGTGACTAGACTTCCACACACTTCCAGAGGTCATGACTCCATTTGGGTGATTGTCGACTGACTCACCAAGTCGGCTCACTTCTTACCCATCAGAGAGAAGGGCTCAGTGGGGAGCTTGGGACGCCTCTACGTTCAGGAGATCGTACGAATTCATGGTGTGACATAATATATCATCTCAGATAGAGATGCTCGCTTTACTTCCCAACTATGGAAGGGATTGTAGGAGGCATTCATGACCCAGCTACGTCTAAGCACTGCCTTTCACCCTGAGACGTATGGTCAGATGGAGGGGACCATTCAGACACTCGAGGACATGCTTCATGCATGTGTCCTCGACTTTGGTCATAGCTGGGAGGACCACCTACCCTTGGTGGAGTTCTCTTACAACAACAACTACCTCTCCACCATCGGAATGGAACCATACGAGGTGTTGTACGACCGACCATGTAGATCACAACTGTGCTGGACAGACCCTGGGGAGTGAGCACCTGTGGGACCAGAGATGGTCCAGGCCATGACAGAGAAGGTCCAGGTCATCCAGGAGCGGATGAGGATAGCTCAGAGCCGGTATTAGTCTTATGCTGACAGACGACGGAGGCCACTTGAGTTCAAGGATGGCATCCACGTCTTCTTTCGAGTCTCACATCGACGTGGTTTACCGTGATTTGGACAAGGCGACAAGTTATCTTCATGCTTCATCGGACTATTCCAGGTTCTCCACAGGATTGGAGAGGTGGCTTATCGCCTGGATCTACAACCTCAGTTTCCCCGAGTGCACGACTTCATTCACGTATCTCAGATGAGGAGATACGTGCACGAACCTATGCATATCATTGACCATGGGGAGTTGGATAATGATGATGGGGATACTTTTTCATAGGTCCTAGTTGAGGTCGAGGATCGACAGGAGTGGGTCCTACGTGGAGGGTAGATCCCTCTAGTGCGCATCAGGTGGATACATAGAAACCTCCAGGAGAGCACTTGGGAGCAGGAGGCTCATATGTGTGCACAATACCCATATTTGTTACCCTAGTTTATGATAAATCTTTACGGGGACATAAATCCCTGAGGTGGGAAATTTTTCCTTAATTTTCATTGTGATTTTACAAGAAATCATTTTCTAACAGCACCTGATTCTAAGGCCCGGTGTTCCCAAAATAATTTTCCGAAGATTAGCATGGGTACGTTCAGTGAACGAATGGGTGAGTTTTCCTAAATTTTGAACCAGTTCCCGGAATCAAATTCTGAGGGCACCAATGGAACCGATCGCCTGTAATTGCTTGAAACACCTTTTTCTGAGTTATGTTTTCTCGGGTGAAGTTATTAATTAATTGGGTCACCTAAAGGATAAAATAAAATATTGTTCAACATTTTTTTTTCCAAGTATATTTAACCTATGCTACGTGTTTGAAGTGGGACCCACATCCGATCTATTCCACTAGGTATGATATTAGTGGTTTGGGGCACACAAGAGCCCCACCCTCTAAACTTCCTCAACCCCTATTAATTATGTAACCCACCCACACCCCCTTTAATTGAAGTCAACACTTAATTAATTAATTGAGTAGGTTTCAATATATTTAATTCGTGGATTCATTTTGAATTTCAAATGAATTTTGGATCGTGTGTTAATTAAATAAGACTAAGTCTTATTTCATGAGAGGTTAGTTCGTTGTACGAGAGGATTTGGAGAGGAATGCTCTATGTTTCGAAGAACATTCTTCCTCCTTGAAGAACGTGAAGAACGCACCGTCGCCGATGAAGAAAGATGAACTCCGATGCTGGATGACGGTGAGAGACACCTTCCTTAGAGATCAACGACGCGACGCTGTTGTACCACGATGCCAACGATCCTCTCCTTCTACGACGCCTTCTTCCACGACGTTCAATTTTGAGACGAACCTTCTCTCAATGATTTCATCGAGGTAGGGTATTATTTTGTTTTTTCATCGTGATTACTTTCATCATCGATCATCATCTCTAATCGAGCCACCTTCTATCGCAATAACGGGAGGAGGTCGGACCGCACGAACACGGCCGACCCTCCTCCCCCCATGATTGTATGAATTTGTTGCAAATCTTGCAAAGGGGACACACTGCCGTTTCACCATGCGAAAACATGAGAATGGGCGAAGAAGCGCGGCGCCGTCGTGCCACGCTGGAGATCCTCAAAGAGACCGCGGCCGGAGCGGGGCCACGACGTAGGGGCACAACTCCGTCGTGTAGTTCCGAGCAGACATGGACGTGGCCTATGAACGCGGTGGTGCAGGGGAGTGGCAGCCGACTTCAGGTCGCCAGAGTAGGAGGGAGGGACCGCGGCGGTCCCGCGGCAGATGCAACCGGCCGGCCGGTCCGGGCCAGATCGTCATCGAGAAGGTCGGGGGTCGTAACCCCCGGCTGGTCTAAGAAGCCCCCCCCCCCCCCACATGGGACACGTGGTTACACAAACAGGGGGCAGCACACCCCCCCTCCTTCCGCTCAGCCGTTTCGGCCGAGCCGCCTGGCCACGCTGGCCAGGCCGGGCCGCCAGGCCGGGCCGCACCCAGGCCAGGCTGGGCCACGCCCACCGGGTCAGGATGCACCCTAATGGGCCAGACCCGTACCCGGGTAGGGTCGACCCGGTTCGGTCCAACCTAGGGGGTATCAGGCCGGGTCGGACCGGGCCCGAACACCCTATTAACGGACTTCTTTCGGTCATATGCCCGTAACATGAGCGACGGACCTCCGAACCACGCACAATCAGTTGAAATGTGATCCTTTGATCAAGATGGTCGTTTTGGTATATTACACTCAAGGTTTCGGAGAACTTTTGGTTTGGCTGGGTTGGTTCGAACTAGAAACCAACCGGGCCCTCGGAGCGGAAACACTTATACGTTGAGCTCCAGACATCCGATTGACGTACCTTCGACATTGTTGGATTCCTTGTAGTGATACAGTCGTTTTGGTTTACTCCGATCGAGGTTTGGATGCAGTTGGAGTACGTTTAGGTTGTTTTTTTGACATAAAACCCAACTGGGCCCCTTGGACGAAAAAGCCAATAACCCTCAGACCGGGCGTCCGATTGACGCGTCATCTGTCTCGTTGAGTTCCTATTGACGATACAGAAATTTTTTTTACATCAACTCCAGACAGGGTGTCAGTTGATGTATCAACCCCTCGGCTCATGGAGCGGACTCTCCCCACATGAGCTTGCTGTGTGCAGGAACCGTAGAGCTGGTTGCGACTACGACGACGATGACGACTGTACAGAAATCCTCCGTGGATTCGACGACGACGACTACAAAACTTAGCGATCCTATGTGGATCAGTGCTACTGATCCTGTGTGGGTCAAATCCTTTGTGGGTCAGTGCTCAATGGTCTTGTGTGGGCCAGCGTATACCGATCATTTGTGGGTCAGATCCTGTGTGGGTCATTGCGGGGGTTATTACAAATAGATCCTTTGTGGGTCATTACAGGGGTTAGTACATATTGATCTTTTGTGAGTCCGATGGCTTAGATGAATCATTTTCTACATCTTATCATCTCAATAATCTTACGAAGAAGTATACCTATGTGAGATGAGTCTTGACTTTCAATCCTTATCATCGATAAGATTGACATGATATCATGTGTGGATTACGTTATGCTTTCCTGTGTGGATTGAGTTCTGTTTTCTAGTATTGACTGGGTTGTACATGGGCTCAAATGTTGGAGATGAACAGGAATTGATGACTTAGGTATATGTATGGGCATATACCTAAGTAGTGTCTGATGTAACTTTGTGATCTTATAATTCCATTGTGGATTATCCTTTGTGGATTCTGGGAGACCTTCGTGGGTATCAGGGTCCCTACTGATTAGCTTATACACACCCATGCACGGTCTATGCCCGCACTACGTTGTGTTGGATGTAGATGATGGACAACATTGATTGTGGTGGAGGCATGTGGAGCAAGTCAGTACCTGGAGGTGGACCACAGGGCGGGACGTACATGGAGCGGACGGCAGGACCCATGGAGCTGAGGAGTCTATCTGTACCCATCCTTTAGGTGGGACTTCTAGTGGACAGATCGATGTTGCATCTTTACTTTTAGTTGATTCACTTTCATTCTAGTTGTACATTACTTTCAGTTTGGGTTTTTATTCTGGACCACTTTTTTTCCGCACTCACTATTGTATCCAGTTTTACTTAGTGTTTACTTCTTCTTTCTCACTCTGTGGTGTTTGTTTACATTACAAAGGAAATTCCTTCCACTTTTTGTATTGATTTTACGACTTGGTGCTAGTCGCCATCCCCTGGCCTATGGGAGGCGGACTTGCTGTAGTCACGACAACGAGCCCGGATGACGGGTCAGGACAAGTTCTTTCTTCACATCCTCAAATAATTCAACAATTAATTTGGTGATTCTATGAAATGTATGAGAAAAAATTACAATGATTGGTAATTTTTTAACCCAACTAATGACCCCATTGATGCATTCAAAAAAAATTGTAGTCGTGTGACCTTGTCTCTTCCCTTGATAAAAATACTATGAAATTTTCTAAATTGTGAAGAGGATCATATACTTATATACAGCTACACTTTTTCAACATATTTATTGTATTCATTGAAGGAATTATAGTTTTATTTGGTCATATCATATAATGGAATGCATGAATAATTATAAAAAATTACTGTTTATATAAAACATTAATATTTATAAATTTTTTAGAAAATGTGATGCTATGTAAAATTTTATGATTTTTTTTCTTGTTGTCTTCATGAAATTTTTTACATACATTTATTAATATAATCCTCACAAAATATTGATGCATGTCAAGGTTGTATCCATCCAACACACTCGATATTCACTACGTCATTGATAGAATGATGGAGATATTAAATATGCCATATCCCGTTCCAATCATTGATATGAAGAGGGAAAAAAAAAATAAACCAACTCCATTATCTTGGGATCCCCATCACTAATATTGAAAACGAAAGTGACATGGTACATTGTTTTTTATCAAATGTGGATAATATTCCAATAAATCCATTATTAATTTCATATTGAAAAAGTACATACACATTTAGGAATTTATTGTATTTAGGGAATGGTGTAATGACTATAATAACTGATGAAATTAGAATTTTCCAAAAGATACCCTATTGTTCACCACATGCTCCACTATTTCGAAATGATAAACAACCAAAAAAATTAGAACCAATAACTCAATTCAATAAGAAAAAACCTAAAATTATGTTTTAATATTTATATAATCATTTTTAAAATATTTCATCTTTCTATGACAGTCCTTATTGTATATGATTTTATATCCATTATCATTCTCCATGATTTCCATTATTAACATGAAATAAATAGTATGATTAACATTAATTACAAAAATAATAACATATTATATGAATGTTGAGTCAATGTGCCTATGATTTTGAGTCATCCATGGATTTATAGAAGTGCATGATCCAATAATTTTTTTTAATTATCATACAAGTGGAATTTCATACATGGTTATCTTGCAACATCACCATGCTTATGTCACCAATATATTATAATTTAATAGAAAATGTTTATATCATAATAATAAACTATAACAAAACTATAATGATCCTTCTCAAGGTATTGTTTTTTTAATGCCTCATTTTATAAAATTTTCTTCCAGTAGAAAATTAATCCAAATTCCTTCCAACATTTCTTTTTTGGAAAATACCTTCAAACTCAATTATTAGTGTCACTACATCCAAAAAAATCTAAAGAACGAGTGGTTTAATATCATGTAATTTTTTCACCAGACTTGCATAATGAATTTTTGGTTCATTTTATACCATCATCTCATATTCCTTTTCAGATACATCCTCATCAAAAAAATAATCCTTATAAGCATCATTAATCGAAAACATCTCGGGATCAACTACAATAGAATATGTTTTTGGAACCACTATATATAGTGGAATTTGAAATAACTTTTCTACTCTGTATGTATTATCTTCACTTATTCCACCATTAACATATATCTCTTTTGTAAAATTAAACCCCTAAAAATATCTATTATCATGAGGTTTGTTTTGTTGGATTTTGGTTTTATCTTCAATTTTTGTAACACTAATATATATTTCTAGGGAACTAAGCCTTCAATTATCATTATATTTATCAGTTTAAGGCATTAGATATTTGTCATCCTCAAAATGATGAATACTGTAATATATATTATCTCAATATTGATGAAAAATATATACGAGAGGTGATATACAGTGATTCTGGATGAGATTTTACGTATCAGGAATTTTACTATTAATTGTGTTCATCATTTCACATTCAGTGTGATTTAATGATATTTCATGACCACCAATATATGATATCCCTTTATCATCCTATACTATTTATACACCACGATATACAAAAAACACACATTTGTTTGACCATTTTTTTCAAACAATTAATGTAATAATATTACATGTTATGTAAATACACATGCATTTCATCAAATAAATTTGGAACCCCCAGACAATATTAATTATTATTTCCATTATATTTATGATAACAGGTATAGAAATTAGGTAACTGATAGAAATTATGGGTCTTCATAATGAAGGATAGAATGATATATTAATATGTTAAATATTAAGTAATAGTATTATATTTACAATGTAATATTATATTAGTATATATACATAAGATTATCTTAAGAAATGCTACAATATAATTATATACATACTATAAAATTGAAATTATTTGTTAGGTAAGTAAATTTTTCTGTCAAAAATATTAACATGTAACTAAATTAGTAATTAATATGTATTTTTTAAATGAATTAACATATAAACTATAAAATCTATAATTAATTAACAAATAATATATTTTATTAAATAAAAAAATATATGTATAATGTAATTATGACAAAATGAAATATTAATAATTTATATTTCAATTAATTTAATAAAATATTACTATATATTACTATATTTACTATAATGAAATTTGTTATAAACAAGTATTTAATAAACTTTAATAATTTATTAATTACAATATCACGAATTTATTTACTAATATATTTAATAAAATAATATAATATATATTTAATGTTATATAATAGAATGAAAAAACATGTGTGAAAATATCCATTTAAATAAAATAACAGAAAAAAATTACAAACAAAACAAGAAAAAAATATTCATTATTCAACCATAAAGATAATAAAAAACCAATTTTCAAAAGTATAAACCATAAAATACAAAATAAAAAATGAAATTTATGAAATTATTATACAATATTAATCCACCCAAAATAAATATTCAAATAAATAAAAACACTAATATCAATATTTAATTAAATATAAACATTAATAAGAAATCTATCGTTAAATATATACACTGACATATATTGAAAAAAAATCTAAAACTGCCAAAGTTTGAATATCGTTATTTTGATTATAATTCAACATGTTGGTAGATAATGGAGGAATCTAACAATGACGATGGAAATTTTGGACACATTACAAAACATTATATTAATATGTTATATATAATGTAACAATATTATATACACAATGTTATATTACAATAAAATTATAAGGACCCAGCCTTAAAACATTAAATAAACTGGAATTAAATGAATTATTCACATTGAGGATCTTTTGAGGATTAGAGTCTTAGAGAATAAAGACAAAACTATTACATCTCAATGATTGAAAAGTAGACATATCTAATAAGTTTCCATTTTTTCATAAAATAATAAATCTTGATCAAAATAGTCATGTATAGTCCCATGTTTTAGATAGCATGAAATTTCCTTAATCCCATATGTGACCCTATTCCACATTATGTTCTGTGAAAAACAGTTCAAAAACGTGGGATGAGCATAATAAGCACATAATGAGTTATATAACAAGTAATGAAATCATTAGATCATCAATATATACATAATATAATCTTTTTAAAATACCTCATTAAATCATATTATTTTGGAAATACATATAAATAAAATAAGTCATAATGGATAAATGAGGCATTCACAACATTCTTACATAGTGAGTAACCCTCACGGTTAAATTTGGAATACCAATCATATTATATTCCCTAATTCTCTTTGGAGAAACTTTACTGTTTAACTCCATCGCGTTACCCAATGCATTGGAGAGCTATCTCGGGCTCACCCGCACTTAGTTTATCACATTACCACCCGTCTTCTTAAACAATTTCCAAGAACCATAACATAATCGTATCACATAAAACATGTATTAAGGAAACATAAAATTTCCAAATTTCAATCACAAGATAACAATACAACACATTGATATCCAAAAAAAACTACCAAATCCATTTTAATTACCCAAATTAATGAAATTTAAAACATGTTATTTATTTTTCATTTAAAAATGTTATTGCTTGTAGAGGAAGCTGAAACTAAAATAATGGTTATGGCGGTGGAGAAGTTGTTGTTGCCACATACATAACACAAAAAAATATTCCTTTTGTCGTTTAGTAAAAATGTTCATGTAAAAAGATCGCTTTTGAATAAAATTAAAAGTAAAAAGGAATTATTATACTACTAATAAAAGAAGTTCGTATATACATTGAAGTATTCCTCAACGAATGGAGATTCAGATGAAGTCTCGTACAAAGATGGTATCATTATATTAAGGATAAATCAATTTCATAATTATGTGTGAAAAATTTAAATACACTCACTCTATGTTGATAGTAATGTTAAAACTATCATAGGTCATCCAAACATATTCATAGTATGACATAATCAAGAAGTGGAGGATTAACCCAATGAATTGAAATACGGTTAAGAAGTAACTTCACTGAAATTTGACAGCCTAATGGCATCACTTTAAATTTCATAATATGAGTTGATGTGAGATAAAAACGGTATATCATCACATAGACATAAAATTTACATCAAGTAAAGATATATAATAACATATCCCATCATTAATGAGATGTAAATGAAATGTCCTAACAAAAATAAGTCTTTTAAAAAGAAGAGGGTGAAAGGTTCCCTTACCAATTTGGTAGCTTTCAAAACGTAACCCCATGAAAGAATAAATATACAATGTTGATGTAAAAACCCATAAAAGAAACCATAATATAGAAATAGTAGAATAATGGTCAGTACATACACCACTTAAAAGAGATTGTGACATATATATAATGAATCTCAAGTGAATAAATAGAGAGATAAAAACCCCTTACCTCGTTGTAATAAATCGAGTCATATGACCAAAAGATAATAAAATAAAAATGAATCACATAATACCATGAATATAAATAAAATCATGATAATATATATAAAATTAAAGTACAGAATACACCACATGAAATTAATAATTGGCGAACAATGGAAATATCACGGAATAAGAAGTGAGATACGAATTCCCCTTACCTCAAGTTCGACTTTTCTTGTTCGTTTCTATATATTAATGAATAATAAACTTTGGTTAGTTTATAATTTCTTATGTAAATCCATTAATTTTTATTATTCAATTCATATCACATATTATCATGTTATGATAATAAGTCTATTATGTGAGTTCATATCATACTTTTTGTCGATGTTCGGTACATGAGTCAACAATGAACTTGTTTGAAGTTATTTGTCCATGTAGTTAAATGTTCATCATATTAGGAATGTTTTGATGATTTAAATACCATATATATGGAGTTTATATGTATTTAATACTATTCCATAATTTTTGGAGATAATAAATGAAATGTACCATTCATGGAGATGGTAAACCGTGCGTACACATGAACGCTACATTCATTTTTGTCATATTAATAGACATTAAAACAAAATTAGACACAAATATATTTTCATTACACTATAATATATAAGTTATATAGGTAACATAAGTTCATTAATTACATTCTTTATATATTCCATGTTTTTTCATGAACGAGTCACATCACTTGAAGGGACTGTTGTCAACACTTCCTCATATGAAAAAATCGCATTTGCACAACTTGCAAAGCATAAAAGTATGTTTTATATATAAAAATACAGAATCATAAGGAGTAGATAAATATGATATATATCATATATAAATATATTTCCATCATAATGGCCACCATGAGATGTGTTAAAAAAATATTGAATAATCATCGTTTTGTGAGGCAGTAATTCGCCACCCACAGAAACAGTATGTTCTTTAACCATTAGACGGGGGTGTGTGCGTGTGTAGGTATAATCCATATCATAACAAAATCCTAGTATATTGATGATATTTGTTTTATTATGGGATATAATTATAAAATGTTAATGTTGAGTTAAGAAGAAAAATAAAAGAATGAAACTTGATAGAAGAAATAACCTCTAAATCGGGTAACTCTTTTTTATTTGATCCAAAGGATATTTTGGAAATACTTCTCCCCAAAGTGAGGCTTCTAGGATAAATAGAGGTATGTGGAAAGATAAAATGAATAGTTTTTGGACGATCCAAGGGCTTGATTGGTGTGGATAAGGGTTAGTGGTGGGGGCCTTTTATAAGAGGGAGAGGGTTACTTTAGAAAAGGCTTGAAATGTTACTTTATTATAAATCTATTTTCGGAATTTAATGGTCCCAAAATGATATATTTGCGGGATAAGTCTATAAGGTCTATAAATCCACCCATCCAATAGATTTTAGACATGTGTATGTCTTAAAATTTACTTTATCGTTTCATTTTATATAAATCGTTCATTAAAGAGGTAATCACTGCATCATCATGGGGACATAAATAAATTTATTTTTTTAATGTCTACAAATTATGAAAAAAATACCATGATGTAGGAAATAATTTTTTATTTCCAATGACTATTTATTTTCAAAGTGAAAATTTATGTGAACAAAATTAAATTTTTTTTACTTAGGATATACAAACCTTTGTTTTATTTATCTTATTTTTTAAAAAAAATTGTCATAAATGACACTATCACACCCATGTGACTCCATGGGACCTATATATTCGTAAAAAGCATCACACGGTCGGACATGACTCAAAAATAGTATTCGGAAACATGTTGGGGTCATTTTATGATATTATTTTATTACCCATAACTACTCGATTACTTACTAATCAAGATAATTAAAGATAATTATTGTCTTTAATATTCATTATGTCCAAAAAAAAAGTGTATTAATTACATAATTTGTACCTTATTATTAGAAATATGGAATCCATTTTACCATTTTCCAAAAAAAGTAATTGTAGTAAATAATTTAAAAATAATTCTAGTTGTCACAACCAAAGACGAGTTTTTAGAATGTAAAATATTTCAAAAGATCGACTTTTTTTACATCCAATAGAAATGTGAAATTAATTCTAATGGAAAAAATTATATTGAGTTAAAAAAATATAAGTCAGTTACAATTTAAAATAAATTAAAAGGACAATATAACTATATTATAAAATTAGATGAAAAATATGTTTTGAAGTAAAATGCTGTATTTTTCAGTATTCATAAAAAATGAACATTTGTCAGAAAAATACCAAAAATTTATCGAAATTAAATTTTATATTATAAATTAAAAAATTATTTGAATTTTATCAAAATCAAAACTTATAAGTTTCATTAATTAATTTTATAGTTTATTCCCACTGTCAATACAAATAGCGTGTATTTAAGAAACAATATCTATCAAAAGATTGACACTTGTTTATATCCAATTTCCAAGTGAAATTAATTACAATGACCACCATTGGATTAAATGGATAAAATATATTTTAACTACATTTTAAACAAATTTAAAAAGAATATATAACCATATAAATAAATTATATTAAATGTAGGATTTGTATTAAAATACAACATTTTCACTATTCATTAAAAATTGAACTTTATCGGAAAAATAACAAAAATTTACACAGAGTAAATTTTGATGTCCCGGTTATAAAGAAGGATATAATTTTGTCAAATATAAGATATATAATTTACAAAAAGTAGTTTTTTTAAAAAAGGGTTCTCCATCAAAAGGATGTTAATCGACCTTTTTAAAGAATATTTGAATATTTATGCATAATATTTTATTAATTATCATTTTATGCCTCTATATTTTATTGGGTAATTGTTAAAATATTTAAAAAATATACATAATAATTTTTTAATTAGTTTTTTTCATTCCTGTCGTTACAACGTCTAGGCATTAACTACCATTTTAAATAATACTATTATATTATTAGTGTGCAACGTATGATTTCAAATAATATCGTTGTTGTGTATTGGGTACACCATCGATCATAGCATTCCCATTAAAGTAATATTAATATTTTATTCACTAATATTAATAAATAGGAAAATTACATATTCTTTATTTACCTGTAATGTTACAAATATATCTATTTAAATATATTATATTATGAGAATATATATACACACAATATACAACATAATAATGAACAAATATAACTTAATAATAATCAAAATTACTAATTAATATTAAAAATAAATATTAATCATAACATTCATTTGAAAAAAAAATTGATAAATAAGTTCAAATGAAATTACTTCATTTAATTCGTTTATCAATTGAATCTAATTCTTCTTAAAAATAAATCAATTGAATCTAATTATATAACAATCATTACAGAAAAATTAAAAAAAAATTAACATACTATTAAATTAATATTTGATGTATATTTTGACCATGAAATAATATATTAATTATAAAATTAAAAATGAATTAATAATTAATATATTAAATAAAATAAAATAATATATATATATATATCAAATTATAGCACATTTATATATTAATATTATATTAGTATAATAAATTTTCGAATAGTTCTATTTTAAAATTACAATGCAATAAATATATTAATAAAAAATCACCAATAAATTTTGTAATATAAATTATACAATAAAATAGTTTTTATATATATATACACACATATTGATATATAGATCTATAGAATGAAACAACTCTTATGATATAATATATCACACTAAATATAAATACCAAAACGCTAAAATATTACTAATAATTGAACAGTAATAATTCAGATAAAACAATTTAAAAAATATAAATCATGAAAAAATATAAAAAATAGTTGTCTATAAAATATTATAGCATTATTATCTAAAGAATAAATAATGTCAACTAAAATTTTAAAAAAACTGAATTCATAATTACAATTAACGTTATTTAATTTATGTTATCCAATCATTAAATCAAATTGAAAAAAATGATGTGGGAGGTGACATAGATTAGATTAATGAATGTGGAATTACAGAATTAGGTTTGCGAATGGAGAGAAATGAATAAAAAATTTAGGGGGTTTTGTGATGGGGATAACATTTCGCCAAATGCAGTTATGGAATAATAAGAGTTTCACACCATTAACCTTCGTTGAATGAGGTGTTGTGCCTGATTGAGAGTTGTATGAACATCCACATCTTTAAGGGATACATAAAATGGACATACAAAAGTAGATATTTTCATTATAGGTAAGTTTGATCCTGATTCATAGATAGCGAACAAGAAATATGACATACCAATAGCAGTGGAATGGATTATTTCACGTAAAAGAGAATGATGATGAGGAAATAGTATATCACGACATAAATTTAGGTTTTATGGATGATTTAATGCAATTTTCTAATCGAGCACCCTATTCATCTGATATTCAAGGAATTCACTATTTTAGAAAGATACTACTTTTTAATAATTTCTATGATGGAAATTGTTGACAAGTGCATCCTTTGAAATGTTTATAAATGGTGAACTTTATGAAATAGAAACATCTATGATGATATTCATTGTGAGATTCATTCTAAATATTTAGATCGGAAATGAAATTTCAAAGAATGCTAATAAAGATGATTTGAATTACATATTTTGTTGACAAAAAAACCACCCATAGATTAGGAATTCGGTTACCTTATACACCATTTGAGAATATATTTATCTATTATTATCATATATGGTAGGTATTCATTTTTTTTATGTTTGATAATAAATTAGAATTACACTAAATTATTTCCATTAAATGTGTCACATATACCACAACACAACTGAAACAAATAGAATCATATCCATAGATAATACTTTTAAAAAGAAACGAAATACAAAATCAGAAAAGATAAAAAATGGGAAAAAGTATAAAAAATCTCCAGCAAGAATGGTAAAATATTGTAAATAAAATATAACTTGTGATTTAAAAATATGGTACATATTGATTATTCCTACTCCACAATAAGTACACAACCCGCATCCCTATTTTATTATGTAACGATAAAAATATGGAATCATAAGATAGAAAATTTTGGAATAATAAACTATCAAATAAATTAAAAAAGAAGTCGAACAAACCTTTCCAGAGTTAATAAAGAATAGTAGATAATAACAAAGGATCTAGTGAATCCATCAAAAGAAACAAAATAAACCTAGTACACAACCCCTTTCTATGGATATAATCACATGTAAAAGCACACTTTAATAATCACTGTTGGCAATTCGTCCACAAAAAGAACATGAAATTCATTGTGTTCTCTACTTGGTATGTACTCCCACAACTAGGGGTGTATGGTGTTTCCAATTATATCAACCAACCAACTCTCCCATTATGGATCATCTATATCCCCTTTTCTGAACATTCCTCTTATATTTACATTATATACGATTATATTTTTTCTCTCTTGGAACATGTGGTGAACTCTAGTACTTATAAACGAAGAAAAAACCCTAAAAACAATTCAATTCCATTAATAGAGGTGGTTGGTCAATGAGATTTATAGATAATTCATTATGAAATAAAAAATGGAAAAAATTTCTAAAGGGTATTCAAATGTTGTTCCCTGTAATGTTAACCATAATGAGCTACATAAATAGAATAAACAACAATGTAATGGTTAAATGATGCAATATAGTGATAAGTGATCTCTACATAGGGGTTAACACACGCTATGTATGTGTTGGTGTATAGAAACCAAAACATTATAAGGATATTGTAGTACTCGCATAAGAGTATAAATCTAGCACCCCACTCACATATGGTTAAATATTTTTATTTATAAATTTAATCTTCTCCTGCCACTAATACATTACGAATGTCCCAGGTCTATGTAAATGTATTAATTTGACTACCCACTTTACGTTAGGGTAATATCATTATTATTTAAGAGTATCCAAGTTCTCACATAATGTTAACCATACAACACCAAACATAAAAAAACACAAAAAAATCCCTTAAATAAGTGTTATACATGAAAAAAATCCACGTATAGGTAATGACCCACTCTGGTAAGGGAAATTTCTACCACATGTAAGGTTTAACACACCACATTTAAACGTAACCTAACCTCATGATATGGTAAAATAAATATTTTTTAAAGGTAAATAAAATATGCCCAAATATTTAATATTTAATTCTATTGAAAATAAATAAAATATATAGGGTAATTTATCATGTTGTAGGTTATTATATATTGAGAAAATAAATAAATATCGTAACAAATGTTTCAAACGAAACTGTTACCTCTTAGCATTCATTGGGAGGCATCCCCCGAATGGCTGGTGCTTGTATTTATTTTTCAACAGAATGGACATCCTCTTCAAAAAATTCATCAGACCCCGAATTGAAAAATAAAATATTACTATTTATAAAAACTAATGATACCCTTATTGTATATGAATGGAATTCATGTTAAATGGAAATGACCATTGGTATGCTTGAGCAGAACTATTTTTCATAACTTTCTCACCTAAATCCAAAACACATTCAACATTATTGTTGGATTTTTCATCAAAACTAGCACATTGGGTGTCACCCACAACACCCAGCGTACTATGATTTATTGAGAATTGAGAATCTATTGGATTCAAATTTTTAGAATTAAATTTATGATCCTCCTTCTGATACATTTCATTCATGACGAGGCTTGAACTCAGGACAATATTTACCCATTTTAGATGTTCTGTACAAGATTCAATATTTTACCTTCACTTATGTACAATTAATATAATAAATAGAAGTCTCACCCTATCTACCCATATTAAAATATTTATCTATATTAAATATGGTGTCTTAGAACCAACTATTATTACAGTGATTATATATATTTTGGTTGTATTGAATATTACTCAAAAGAACTCATTTCATATAGTTTTTTGTTCTACATGAACATAATGTAATAATTTCAAAGATTTTACATGTTATTAGTAAGGGAAAAACATATGTACACAAATATGAGAACCATGAAGTGATATGAAAATATTCTTAAAGAATGTAATGATGTAATATAATGTACTATAATGGGAATCATGGTACATAGAATATAATCTGTGAGTACTCTTAATAGGTTGATGTTTCATCTCATGAAGTGAAAAAATTTTAATCTACAAGATGGAATAATATGAGAATAGTCCTACCAGTAAGATTTATATATTATTTTGCGTCGTTATATATTCTAATCTGTTCTCTTGTGTAATGGACTTTATACATTAATATTTTCATTAATGCATTCCATAAATAAAGAACATATATTTCATAATTAAAATCATGTTGGAATATATTTATTTTGATGTAAGGTATGTTTGGTTGTCATAATATAAAAATCATTATTTTATATGTCATGAAAACATTGGTACCCTCTATCTATATCAAATCTCATATTGTAACCCTTTGATTGTAATAAATCATTTTCCCAATGAAATCAACATTCACTTTTAATTAATGGAATTAAGGTCGATGATTTGTAGTCAGTTTGGATTAATTAGTATGATGAAAAGAAGATAATTCAATTATAGGTGGTGGGAAAAAATTTATTCCCTAAAAAATAATGGGATCATTGTGAAGTGTGGTTATTTTTAATGTGTTGGTTAAATTTTGATATGTGTGCTGGAATAATGAATAATATATGAGTTAAGATTATATTTATTTATTTTAATTTTAAACACTTCACATTACTTTGAAAAAGCAGTTTTACTTCTCACAATGTTTTATTTATAATACATATAAAATTTTACTAAGATGGAATCCATGTTAGTTATATTTGAAGTATCTGAATCTAGTTTTCAATTATTAATTCCCCTTAATTTTGTATTGATTTTGAAAATTGATATAGTGACATTTTATGATTAAATGAAGGAATATGTAATAAAATTTGGAAGGTAAAATAAAATAAGTTAAATTGCTTGTAAGGAAAAAATCATTGGTAAATTAAATCTCACTTTTTCCTCAACCTTACCTATTCACACATAGTCACAAACACCTATTTAATTGTATATATTGGTAGGGGTATACAATAACAAAACTTTTTTTCATTATTGTATTTATCATTACATGATTGGTTTTATTATAAATATATATTATTTTATATTAATATTTTTATATATTTTTCTAAAAAAACAGTACTGAAAATCCATTCAATCTATACTATTAATGCATACAATTGTTAAATATAATACTACATGACTTAGAGAATTATAAAGAGTTCTATTGGATTAGGGAATAATATTACCATCAAGATAGAAAATGTTACACCAAAATATATGTATATTAAAAATTTCTATATTATATTTTTTATGTATTTATTTATTTATTTTTTCTTGCTGTCTATAAAATTTTAAATATTTATTTGTCTAATAGAAATTTTAATATGTATATCATTTTTTATTATTAATTATAATTATATATATGTATACTATTTTAAAAATCTAAAATTTTTGAAATTATATCAACTATATATTATTTCATAAAAATAAATTTGTTGAATAAAAAAATATTTTACATGGTTTCTTCTACATTTATTATATCATATAATGTAAATTTTGTTATATGATACATCTAATAATAAATTATTGTTCCCCAAAATATAATAGAATTTTTCATTGCATCAAATGGATCCCTATATCAATTATCTCCACATTTATAATGCCCATACATATTCCCACATTATTAATGTATGTTAACTAGTATTCAAATTTGTGTTTTAGCTTGAATTTATTGTCTAAGTAAAATAGATACCATATTTCTTCTTCATCGATGATTTTTTCATAATTATGCGTTAACATATGTTTTGAATTTGTTTTTATATTCATTAATGTTTCTTTTGTTTATTTTTTGAGTAATTCGTCCAACTCAAATGAGGTTTTAATAAAATTACCCTTTTCACTTATGTCCTGCTTTGATTTGAAACCTTTTTAAAAACATGACATTGTAATTGAAAAATTTATATAAATAATTTCGTCTACTCAGTGATATATCTTTATATATTTTCAATATTAATTTCTATTATGATTATTAATAAAATTAGATAAAACTTATTCTATGATTTTATTTTATAAATTTATGAAATAATTTGGTTTTAGATTTTAATGTTTACAAATGATTTAATCTATTTATTTTAACCAACAATTAGTATTTTCTGTTGATTTACGTACATGGAATTTTATGTTTTTATTAAAAAAAATATAGATCCTTATTGGGTTTTAATTTTTCAATATTATATCAATTATTTGACTTGTTTAACGTTTATATTAATTTTCATAACTATATTTTATAATATTAATTTACTTATATGAAAAATAAGATTTATATTCTTTTAATTTTAGTAATTAAATTTAGATATAAATATATTTATTTATATATTTGTGAAACATTTAGATTATTTTCCTATGTTGGATGAAACATTATAGTCTTTTTTGGAGAAACATTGAAAAAAATTGAAATCATGAAAATTAGAAGAAGAGAGTTATATAGTCATAATCTCTATTTATCCAACCATATTCATATATTTTATAAAATATAAATTTCATTAAAAAATTTATTAATAAATTTTAAGTAAAACATTATGGTATAATATAAAATTAAAAAAATATTGAAGAATAAATTTTAAATGTTTATAATTCCTTTAATAATATATATGTGTGTGTGTGTGAGGAAATACAGAACCCAAATATCAATGTGATTATTATATTTATGGAAAATGGATTTTTTTTTTATATATACATACATAGCTCAGGTTTCAAACTGAAAACATTTTTGAGAGAGGACAGTTTGGTGGTGCAGGTTATGCCTAAATAAAAACCAATTATCCCTAAAAATGTATTTATCAAAGGCCATTAGGCCACCGTTATATTCCATATCACGTGGTGTCGCAAAGTATCCATATATGGATCCTGTAATATTCTTCAATTTTTTCTTCTATTGCGGGTTACATTTCCATCATCTCCATTACCTGCAATAGTGCCACATCCACTCGAAGATGTCCTTATTACTGTTCATTATTATTAATAATGTCATTAATATTGTTAAAAAAATAATTAAAATAAATATTTATTATATTATAAGATTAATTATCTTATTAATTATTAAAATATAATTATTAATAATTTCCAAAATTAAATCAATGTAATCAAATTAACAATAAATTAAAATTGATATTTATAAATAGTTATTAATAAGTAGTAATCTAATTAAATTTAGTTATATTATTATTAGTACATTTTAGAATAATAGTAATAAAATACAGGGAAGTTTTAGGATCCATATGTACTTATTCAGAAATTATATTTTTGGAAATAAAAATACAATAAGAAAAAATCATGTGGCACACGGGACTCCACCCAAACATATATGTGGAAGGATCAATATCACCCAAAAGAACAGTTGGAAATTACCCAAAATTAAAATCCCAGTCACTAATGTTAATTTTATCAATTCCACATTGTATTCTAATGGTTATAGAAAAAAATTATGCCCAACCTATGCATTCACCATCTAATGTATACATGTTATAACCCACGTCACATGTTTTTCACAAACCAACATATCAATTTCTTCGTAAATGTCAATGCCTTCCAGTTGTTGTAGACTAAAATATTTTTTAATTACCTCTGTAATCTGTAGGTCTTCGCCAACCTTCCCAAGGTATCATAATTCTATAAACATCACCATGCATGAGATTGACAGAAAACACACCCAAAAACATACTCCAATACCCCACATGACACTCCCAATGTAGAATTGCAAGGTGATTTACCAATGACAAAGACTCTAACAGCACGCTTCTCGAGGTCTTCCTGGAAAAAAACAATTTCGTACTCACACAGAGATGATCAAATCCCCACCAAGATCACAAAAACCATAACAAGATCCCAACATGCATCATCGTCATGTTCTCCTAAAATCACACCACCAAATATTACCATACATTTATGGTATCTATGATCCATCAGGAAAATAAACACATGGATCCTAGGACTTCTATTCCATAAAATGTATCCATCATTAGACTCCATTACTAACTTACACCACTTGATGGCATATAATATCCCATTCATGATCCTCATCATCATTTATAACCTACAAAAAATGAGTTTAAATAAAAAACATCACTGATTCATGGTCTTTGATCCTCTTCATCCCATTCTAACAAAGAATCTGTCCCTCGACACATCTGTGGAACATGTTTTAGTAGTCGAAAATTTTCATTACTAACATAGACAACCCTCATGCCATAATCACACCTTATATCTAAAAATATATCGGTGGGAAATTTATATCATTCCACCTAAAACCCACAGCTAAAAGTGGTTTGGGTAGAATATTTTCAAGATGCCAGCATTTGAAAATAGCTAAAAATATCATCATATTCACATTGAGTGATCGATGCCTCGATTTGGGCATAAATATTTAGTGGGAGAGACTCTCCATTCAGGAAGGAGAAGCTCCCGATTTTTCAATAATAATAATAAAATACTTATCACATCCTTCATGAAAATTATATTCTATTTATTATATTTATGACAAAAAATAATATTATGATTAATAATCATTATGATGAAAATAATGTTTCTTTATTAATAAATATTTACATTATTAGTTAAATTCATATAATGTATTAGTATATAGAAAAATAATTTTATTATATTACACAATTTTAATAATTTTTTACTTAGTATTAAAATATTGATTATATTATTATAACAATTATTATAAATGATTATTAATTTTAAAATCAATTTTTTATATAAATAATAATATTATTAATTATATTTTATGTTTTTAAAATTTAATTAATATTTATTTTTTGTCTTTTTATTAATTACTTATCTAGTTATTTTAATAGTTATATTTTTCACATAATTGATCATATATATTAGAGTAATTATTTTATATATTCATTAATATTATTTACATAAATTAATCATGTAATTTATAATATTAAATAAAAAAAATTTCTAATCCATCATTATAATGTAAATCATTATATATTAAACAAATGGATCAGTCAGGGAATTCGAGGAAAAATCAAAGACTCCTAATTTATTAATAGAAAAAGAAATCTACAATGAGGAGAATTTGTCTAATAAGGAATAATGTTCCTAGACCAAAAAAACATGTAACTGGTTTCAATTCCCACCAGTGACCAAATTCAAAGGATATATTAATTTTCCCTTTGGATATCATCCTATCCAACATGTCTTGGTGTATTTTTGGCACAAGATCCTCTTCATGTGATTATATAGTGGATTCATCTATGGTGGGACTAATCCTGAAAAACCAAGAGAGATACTAAAATTATCTCTCTTAGTTAGAATGAAATCAATACTCTAAATTAATATACAATGAATTCAATGAAACCAAAAACTTCTTGTTCTATATTGTAGTAGATGGATTAAATTTTCATGGAAATACGATATACATCCTTTTTACCTATGTCATTAATAGGACTTTATGATTCAATTTCATTAGGAGGAATGATATTAATTTTTTTACTCATGTGATGACACTTTCTTAATTCTAAGTCCTACAAAAAATGCTGAATTCATTTATCATCATAAAAGAAAAATTGGATGGGTTACTCCAATCTGGATTCATATTTCCCACTAAGAGACCGCTAGTTATAAATTTCATGATAAGTGGACATTCCTATACTGGAGATGTCTATAACAATTCAACTGGAGACACACATACCTTAGATTTATTGGGGGACCAGTGAGAATCCCTCTACATTAACAAATATTTTCTAAACTTTAAGCATAGAAAATTATTATACACATGAACATGACCAATATATTCCTATGTTGATTGATCAATAATACCCATATACCAAGTATCAATTTCTATTCCATGCATAATGTTAGTATATAGTTCATTGATAGTACATACATGCTTAATAACGAAATGCCCAACACCCTCTTGCAGGTATGCCAGTAGTTCAGCCGAAACAATGAACTTATATTGTATTACCACCAGATAATATTGGGAGGAATATATGATTCTTCCTTTTATAGAAATTATAGATGATAGAGGTCCATGAATTTTATTTTTCCCTATATTATCCCTAACATTATTTAATTTCAATTATTTCATAAACTGGGATTAAATAATGATTTGTACATAACCATCAAAATAAAATGCATCTATTACAAGGAAACAATCAAATGTTTCAACATATATAGGAATATATTCTGTAATTCAACCCCATAAAAATTCAACCCCAACAACCATCTAATAATCATCTCCCACACCTTCAAAATGTTTAGCTGGTCCAACCCTAGATGCATCTGCACAACAACGAAATTTCCACCATTATGCTCTATTCCCATTAAAATATCAACCATAGACCCATGACAAGCCACATCAACAAAAGAAGATCTAACCACATGAGTAATATCAAGTTCCACTACATCTTTGGAATCAATATTGAAAATATTTTTTTTATGTTGATTTAATTATACCCAACCAACCTATACACAATATCCTCCATATTGATCTTACATTGGTCTATTGGGTGTCCAAATTTATTATACGAAGGAAAATGTTTATTTGAGATACATTATAATGAAAATGGTCCAATGTGGGAGAAGCTAGAATAAAATTCATGTAGACAGTAAAAATAAATTGAGAGTTATTCCTTGATGTTAACTACAATCAAAATATAGTTTCAATATGATCATGACATAGATAAATCACAATAAAATATTTTCATAGTAAACATATCTTGCATTCTCAGTGCCATTAAAAATCTTATTAAGAGTCACAAATATATTGGAAACATCCTATAGTATTTTTGAGTACCAAAAATCCTTCTTAGGCCCATAACATGGATCTTGGATGCAATGAGTGATCTTCTAGTAAAAAATAGATCTTATTGTTGCACACATTCATGAATAATGTGGATACTGAGATTGGGTGTTACCAGGTCATATCTCATTGAATATAACATGAGCTCTTTCGAATTAAAAATAATTGAAAGAATCCATCACCTATTGAAATCATTATAAATCATCAAATACCAAACAACGATGAATTTGGATCCTCAGATCATTTAGTTTCCTTGAATTACCATTCCAAGATACTGAAGGATGAGCATGGAGAGTGAATTTTTATTCTTCAATACAGTCATCATGAAATTTATGGTTCGCCTCTAAATAGGAAATGGGTCTATTATTTGTAATAATTTTAGAAAAATAAATTTGAGGATCGTAAAACTTTTTATTCTTTAAACACAATTAAATTCACCTACATGATATGGATTAATTTTTACCACCCGTAACATTGAATTCCTATAAATTATAGATTATAAATATAACTCACATGAAACATGAAACACTGAATAAACATATAATAAAAATGAAAAAATATGGTTTATAAAAAAAATTAACAGATTATTAATGGACCAAAATATTTTTGTTTCAAAACATAAACTACTACAAAATTTGCCTTTAATAATGATAAAAATGACCTTAACTAGTGTTATTGAAGAGATGACTACCAGAGTTAGATAAAAATCCCATCTATCTTATCATCACTAATTAGTGCTTCTATAGGGTCCCATTAAAAAATGTATAACATCAACTTATAAAGGGTACACTATCCATTATTTTGGAATCACAGATAATATACAACATTTATTTGTTCTTATTGAAGCTCTGATAAAGGATACCATTTCTAGAGCATAAAATATAACTAATAATGGACTCATTTATCAGATTTTCTACTATTAATGATAAAGTACCCCTTTATTAGTTCTTATAAAAGTGTCACAAAATGACCCCTTTATCAGTACTTCTATAGTCGACGATAATGTTTCATGCTATAGTTGTTGAAATAGAAAAATTCATCACCAAAAACAATAAAAATAAAAAATTGAAGAAAAATTACTATAATTTAAATGAAATAGAATTTAAAATACAAATAAACATAAAACCTATATTTTCAATTTTTAATATAATGGTTTATACCATTACATTATTTCAAATTGTTTCATTAATTAAAAACAACAATTTTTTATTCTATTTGTGTCATGATACATTCTTTAGAAAAAAACTATTTTCAAAGTAAACTATTTATATCAAATTAATAAAATAAATAAATAAATTTTTATAAATATTAATTTTAATGTAATCTGTGTGTAAAACCTGGATAACAATGTATAAAATTGAGTAACCTTTGAGTCTCACATGTCACAATATTTCTTTTTCTTCTTCAACTATTTCCTATTTAGAGTTTAACTAAATAATTATAAGATAGAAATGATAATGAATGTAATTATGGAACATTGGATAAATGCATTTAAACTCAATGTAGCCTCATTTTTCTCATTTTTGGATATGTGATGCATGTTATTCCCTAAAATGGAAATTATATATTGAAAAGACGCACCTAGAGTCATACCGGTAACACCATGCTTAGAATTTTGGTGTGCATGATTCATACACATATCAAATGACATGTGTATATTTTTCCTAATGTATCAAAATAATCTAAATAATTTTTCTTGGTTTTGAGTACGTCACATTTTTAAATTGAAATGTAATTTTTATCCAGAATCACGTACATGAATACACACTGATAACATAGTATATCTGTTTAATGTAATACAAATAGCTAAAAATCAAAAATTATTTTTGAATCACATTACTAAATTATCATGAAAATTCCATAATGTTTTTTATATATTTAATGACTGACATATTTTGAACTAAAATATTGATTTAAATTGATAACAGATTCATTGAATCATACTGGCCACATCATGTACTGGGAGTTATATTATTTACATTGTTCAAAAAAATATGCATTGGGAGTTATATTATTTACATTGTTCATTGTATTGAGGTAATGCTAATTACTAAAACTCTAAAATGATGTATGGAAAATATTTTTAATAAATCTATACAATACAATTGTTTTTTCAATATTTTGAGTATGAAACTTATCCAATTTAATAAGAAATAATTTTAAACTAAAAACATGAACTTTGACACATTCTACTCACATCGCCCGTTAGTCAGACAAGGTAGTAATTCATAAACATAAAAATTGACTTATAAATCAATTTATAATATTAAAAATAATATAATATTTTATTTCCTTGTATTTCAGTGAGTTACACTTTTTTAAACAAAAATATCAATTTAATACTGATAATAAATGATTTCAGTCATACTATAATTATCATGTAGATGAATGAGGTCGGAATGATTTATAATTTTACCGAATGACATGGATATCATTTCTATAAATTATAAATACAATTTTAATGGTTATTCATAGTTTTTGTGTAGGTGAATTGATTTTTTTACAATAATAGTAGTGAATTTTAAAAAAAATTCCCACATCGAGTCATTCTAGTAAGATTTTATGTCAGACTGAGGTGAGGCTCATTCCAACATATCTCAAATGAAATATGTATAATTATACTAATGTATCAAGAAAATAATAATTTTTTTCTTGGTTATGATTCTGTCTCATTTTTTATACTAAAATGTAATTTTAAATAGGAAACACACACATTGACTCATACCGATCACATAGTTTTTCGGTTTTTTGTGGGACTGATTCCCACATGTAAAAAATGACTTATGAATCTTTTTATAAAATTATCAAGAAAATCTATGTGGACCTGATATATTTTCGATAAGTGAAACATCATGATCTAAAATGTTTATTTTAAAATAATAACCATCACATTGAGTCATACCAGGAACATGATGTAACATATTGAGGTGAATATTTTTCATACATATCATAATTGACAAATAGATAATTTATGTAAAGTGTAAATATTATTTGAATGTATTTTTTTGGTTTTGAAAAGATCAATTGACCTTTTTACTAAAATATATGTCAATTTTATATAAAAATTTGTGATCAGAGTCATACTAGTAACACCGTGTGTCAAATTGAGGTGAAGAAAATTTTTAAATATCAGAAATGACTTATGGATCTTTTTCCTAAGTATTCAGTACAATCTGAATGTCCTTTATCATTTTGTACTATGTAACAATTTTTTTCTAAAATACCATTTTAAAATTAAAATACACACATTGAAACATAATTATCTCATAGTTTTTCCAATTGATGCTAGACCAATTACAGAACATTAAAAATTACTTATTAATAGATGTTATAAAATATCAAGAAAATCAGAGCATGATTGTTCAGTTTTTTTGTGAGTGAAACTTATTGAGTAAAAAAATTGATTTCAAACTGATAAGAGACACTTTGTGTCAAATTGAGAACATTGTATATTAGATTGAGGTGAGACTAAAAAATACATTTCAATAATTAATTATGAATCGTTACCCAAATTTATTAACCCAATATGAAAGTGTTAACTCTATTTTGTGTGTGGAAGTAGTCATTTTTAATAAATTTTATATCAATTTTATATAAAATAATTCACATGTTGTCATATCAGTCAAACCATTCATCATGTTGTGGTTAGGATAAATCTTTCATATGTTAAATGAATTATGGATCTTTTTCATGAAATATTAAAACATCCATGTTTTTAAGACATTATATGTCTTTTTTATTAAATTATCACTTTTAATTGAAAAAATACAACTTGACCAATACCAATCACATCATGTGTCAATTTTATATGAGAATGATTCATAATGATAAAAAAATAACTTTTGAATCATTCTTTAAAACTATCATGAAAACCCATGTGCATTTAATGATTTACAATGTGTGGAACTATATCAAAAAAAATGAATCATTTCACCTTATAAATTACTCATTATGTCATATCAAGATCATCGTGATTCAAATTTAGAGGAGAGTGATTATTACACATCACAAATGACATATGAATCATTTTCATAATGCATAAAATCATTCATAATATTGTTTCCTTGTCTTGATTATATTTGTTGTCTTTTTTACGAAAATAAATGTCAATTGAAAATAAAAAGAATCACATTGAGTAATATCTGTCAAATTGAGAGTCATTTAGAGTTGAGGACAATTATAACTATCTCAAATTCCCAATAAAAATACTAAGTGACAATTTTACCATGATTTTCATTGCCTAAAATTTTTTAGTTACAAAAATATTATTGAATCGATATTAATTGTTGAAAAATGTTTCTCATTATAGAAATCATAAAGGGAAGAGGATGATCATGTTACAATTATATCCTGAGAAGTCAACATAATGGGCACATGATATTACTATACTCTTATATATTCCATCAATTCCAATGGATTAAGGTTACTAACATTGACTCGATCTGCAGTGTTGGATGTTCCACTACGAAAGTCAATAGAAATCATGGAATATTTTTATGAAAGAAAAGTTTTACGAATTTTTGGGATTGTTTTAGATATTTGAAATCATAATATGATTTCCAAAAAGGCTAGTGAAAAACAATAATTATTTATTATATAATAATGTTATGGAAATCAGCATATTATTAATAGATAGAATAATGAAAAAATATATTAAATAATTAATAGTAATTCCTATTTTTATGATGTTAGTATGTATTCTTGACAAATTTATTTTTTCATTATCATGGTTGCAGGCTCTTAGTCTAATATCTCATGACCATGAGAAGTTTTTAATAAACCACTCCTACGCAATTATATGAATTCCCCTATAAAAGAAAACAATTATTATATGTTTTAAAAAAACAAATTATTCATAAATATTAAACAATAATTTAATTCGATGTACAACGATTTTACAATGACATCATCATGATTACCTATATTATTGAGTAGTTGATGAAACATTAAGGAATGTGGTAGATTTCCACACTGCATGTGGGAAATGTATTCAATCGATGTGAAGTATGTCGATTGTTTTGTGCATAATGGCATGATTGATGGACAAACCACCCCAAATCGAACAAAAAAATACACATGTAATTGAATATAATTCTTATCTGACTAATACTAAATAGAAATAAACTGATATAAATATGAAAATATAATGTTACTATATAGAAAAATATTTTACATTCAAAATTTCAAAATTTACTATATTTTTTAGAAGATGTAGCGTTAATGCTCATTCTAAAAAGGTAGTACGATAATGAGAAATATGATAGCTCTTTATGATTATGCACATGATCCCAGAATAGGTATTTTTGGTCCTATTGAATATTCTAAAACACTACATACTAATTCTTCTATTCAAGAGGGTAATGTGATGATCTATCCAATATTAACTGATCATTCTGTCAACGGAAAAGGTGATCTAGATAAACTAAAGTCTTGTGAATAGGATATTCTTACTGCTTTTACTTATTGTGAGGGTATTGTCCTATTTCATCCTGTTTTAGTTAATGATGATTCCTTGATTGAAAAAACTGAGTAGAATTGTATGGTGTTGAAGGTAATGAAACTAAAACCTTATAGAACTAATTTAGATATAAATAATTCTCTCTCTTTTAAGGAAAAACTATTTTTCTCACTTTGGGGAAGGTCTAAGAGATATTGGTCCCTCGACCTTGCACTCTGATGCTATTATGATTTCTACAGAGGAAAAATATGAGAATGTTTCAGATTATAAAAATGATGTTCCTTGGACTTCTATTTTGAATGTTTTGTGGAATGTTATTTTTATACAATTTCCTTTTCAACAAATCATTACACCCTCTTCTTATCATCATGCTCTTATAGAGAATATGTTGTCGTCATTTTTTTGTGGTAATAATGATGGTTATTTCCCTCAAGAACCTTCTAATAAGTAATTTAAGAAAATGACAATTGTCAATTTATATATGGAGAAGATTAAATCATTGAATAAATTCATCACATTGAATGAAGTTTTTTGGTCTGATTACACTGAAGGTATTCAGAATGAGGAAGTCACTCTTTCTGAATGTAACATAACCGTTTCTCAACCCCATATAGTGAGGTATCCACTATCTCAACATTTGAACAGGATTTCAGTGGTCATGATACAAACATAGTAGTAATGGTAAAGAAAAAAATGTAGTATGATAAATAAGCATGGAATTCATCAACAAAAATAAGGATCCCGGACAAGGCTCAGTGTATCTTCACAAATCGAGATTTTTATATTGGAATTGTAATTTTTTTGGGAATTCTCCCCTGGTCAAGGTATTTATGAAATTTTAATTTTCAAATAATCTTAATCGTCATAGCATTGTATAACCAAAAATTACAAATGATTATTGGATGTCCTACATGTGATCCGAACAGAAAAATTCATTGGTTTCTCTAAACAATAATCAAGATGGTGATGAATAAATTTGGGTGCTAAATCATTATAGTACTTCAATGATATTTTACTGTCATGATCAATAGTCAATCAAAATCTCTATGGGGAAGAATATCATATAAATTTTAGTTACCTTGTCTATGATTTTAATTAGTATATAAGAAAAAGGTATATTTGGATTGGTTGGAAATAATATCAGGAAATATGGGAAATATTTAGATTATTCATGTTGATATTAATATGTGTTATGAACATTGGAGAAAAAAAGATATAACTTCTATATGATAGTTGTTCTATCATTTTCTGCATGTATTGAAAAATATGGCATTGTTGAGGTCCCTATTGTATTAGTATTTTTTACCTGGCAGAAAAACACTCTAAATTTTATACAAGAGTGAAAATTTGATCGATTATTTATTCATGTGGAAAAACGAAATGATGCTATTAATGGATTTTTTATAATCGTACTTATGTATCATACACATAATACTTTTATTATTATGGATATATCAATATATAATTTATAGTCATCACCCTAACCATTTAAATTAAAAAATTAATTGATTATGAAACCTATATATAGGGATATAATCATGGATGCATGAAAGGTTGCTGTTAGTGGTATTCCTCTCCATATTATGTCATTGAAACTAAAAATGATTAAAATCATCAACTTCAATGTCAATTTTATAATTAGAATAAATAGGATCCTCCTATGGAAGAGATGACTTCAAATTACAAATTCAAAGTTCAACTATCTGTTTAGGGAAATCATTATAGATGTTAATATAATATCATGTAGTTGATGGATGGGGGGGGAATTAATGTTTTTTCATTCCTTGTATAGAGAGAAGAAGGTAAAAAAGAGGACTCACTACCCTATAAATTCATTGAGAATGATTTATTTATGAGAGAACAATATATAATGTGGGTATCAAATATTTTGAGGATATGTATACATATTATGGTGTTGATAATACCCCAAAATTGTAAAAAATTACACTCTTAAAAATAATAATTTTCATAAAATTTTTCATACAGAAGTACCTAGTGTGAAGTAAATTAAAGTGGATCTATTTTATGATATTATTTATAGTGTTGATGGTCTAGATAGTTTCAATAATAATTTTATTATGATATTTTTGGAATTTATATACATTGATATATATGATTTGGATGTTTATTTTTTTAACCATGACTCAAGTCCATATTGTTTGAATTCTTATTTCATTTCTTTGATTCTATAAAAATATTATTCTATAGATATGATTTATTTTAGGCCTATGGTGATTGGGAACACTATTTAAATGATAATTAAAATGATCAATGCTTCAATAATGGGAGTAATTTCCATGGGTATCACTACAAACAACTTGTTTTGTATTTTACCTTGAATTAATAAAAAGAATTTTTTTATGCTATATAAGAGTGTGTCAATATTATGAAAAATAGAGTGAATAATTGGAATGTAGATCTTATGATGGACATTTCAAAGGTTTTTGTAAAAATAAATTACCGTTTCATCTTTTTCACTGTGACAATTCATGGGTTTTCTAGAGATTTTAGAATGTTTATCAAATCCATCTTAAAAATTTATAGCCTCTTTATGATGGTCAATGTGTCACCTAGAGGTTTTTTTAGGGTTCTAAAGGAGTGAGATGTGGGGATCCATAATTATTTCTTCTCTTTTCTACTATTCAAGAAAAATTGAGTAATTTTTTAAATAATCATGTGAAATGAGGATTATATCATCAAATGAAGGTTGGGAGATCTCTCTTTACACCTTCACAACTTTTATATGATGATGATATAGTTTTATTTATAAAACATATTAATCTAATCTATCTGACATTATTGAACATTTTTGGAACTATGAGAAATTAATTGATCATTTGATTAATTGTAATAAATCGTCTGTGGTATTTGTTGAAGGGGTGCCAATTTATATGAAAAATAGGGTAGCTTGAATTTTTTTTGTAATATAAGGGTATGTTCCCTTTAGATATCATGGTGCACCCTTATTTGTGATAGTGTTAAAAGATGTCACATGTAAAATATCTGATTTTGGATTTCATGTCAAATTAAAACATGGAATGTAATAAAACATGTCTTAGTCACTTAGGGAATTCCTTGTTAATTATGTAATCACTTCAATGATTCATTATGATTTTCCTTATATATAAGGCCTGGAATATTATTTATATATATGGGGTTTTTTATTCGGAACATTTTATGGACTGGTTCTATACATTAATGGAATCTTATAATAATGTCTTGGAAGGATTTTGTGAAAAATGTAGATATAGGAATAATGGGAATAAAAGATCACATGTATTTTAAAAAACAAAATCATAAATATATCACCTAGAATATTCTTACATCTAAAGGATATTATATGAAATTTGGTGTCGATCATTTTCTTAATAAACACTATAATGGATACTCTTGGTATATACCAATGTTTTCTTGACATACTATTAAGCATTCATATACTATGATCATTCCATGTTAAAAATGGGCAGTATCCAAGAGCTATTCTCAAAATATTTTGACATATACATTACTATAATGGAATATAACACTCAATGTGGAAATCTAAAATCATTTACAAATTCTATCAATTTAATGTTGTTGCAGATGACCTATGAGAATATTATCTCAGGCTTGAGTATGAGAGATATAAATATAATGATATGAACACTATCATTTTGAAACAAAAATTAAATGGAACATTCATTTCCAGTAATTTTAAAAGGATTAATGGTGACTTGTTTTTCTCTACTCATGTTTTTATACTGATAAAATTCCTTTCATTTCACATACTACATATTTTATCATTTATGGTATTTATATAATGACCCATGAATTGTGGTGGTTTATGAAACATACAAGATTTAGCATTGTGAAGTTCTTTTTTCTCTACATGAATTCATATGAGTCCCTTGAACATGTTTTTGCCTCTTTCTATTTTACATGAAGGTTATGGAGATATGTTGAATATAAGTTCTGTTTTAAACATTCCTCTTCCATTTCTAAACATATTAAGTAGTCAGTCATCAAAACATGATGACATGACTAGGTGTAGGCAGTATTATTATCTAATAGATCCTCTATTATTTCCTTTACATCGAGAGAGAGGAATTATATTGATTTTGATGATCAATTCCTAAAATTTCATGCTTCAATTAGTGAAAAAATATAGATGTTATGATTGATTCCAAGTGATAAATTGTAAATATGAAGAATGAACATTCAGACCTTATTATTATGTGATATTTTTCTGTTTTTGGTATGATTAAAATGTCATTGGTTGTTAAATATATCTGGTGGATTCACCCCATCGAAGATGATATAATTTTCAATGTGGATGGTCAACATCAAGTTCACCGAGTCCATCTATTATGGTGGAATATTTAACACCTATTGATTCATTAATAAATTTTGTTAATAATACATAATTGGGGGAATCCTAGTCATTGAAATTGAGTTTTGGTCCATGATAAAAGTTTTCATGTATGTTGTAAATATCTTTGGAATGAATTGTGGATTGAATAAGATTCAGGCGTCAAAGGTTGGAATCTTAAAATTCACTCTCAAAAGAATCAACGAAATATGTTTCATTATTGTATTGATTTTTTAGTCTTGTGAGGAATCGTGAAATTTGTTTCACAATGGTCTATATAGAAGAAAATCAGGTTTTAGATGCCCTCTTTACGGGATGAATTTTAGGTAACAATTCTACTAGTTCATTGTGACGTGTGTTTTTTTGTGAATAATTTCATAAAATAGTTTCACACGGAGATATGTATACCTTATGTTGTAAACCCCCATTTAAATGATTCATTGTGTCTTTATGAGTTATGAAATTTTTTCCAGGAGTCGGTTTCATTGAATCCTTAATAGTTTGATTAACTCTCATTAATTCATTAATGGTTTTATCTATTCGGATCCTCTATCAAGAGTGTAATGCATCTTTTTATGATCCAATATAATTTACAATACATTATATACATCTGGATTGACATGTACTATTTTTGATCTCTCAATGAAAGGGTCAACTTAAATAGAATTGTCATCTAACTCGACATTTGTTTTAATATATTGATAGAAAATTAACCAATTATTTTTTGATGATTCTAAGATTGAAAATAATATCACTACTATTGATTCCATTATGAATGACTCATCGTTTACCATTTAGAATCAAAATAAACTTCCCGAATCCCATTTAATCAACATTCCCTATACCAATATTTTAAATCCATTTGTGAAAGTCATACATGAAATGTGGTATAATACAACTCTTATATCTATTTGATAGTGAAAAAATATTCCATATTTTCATTAATTAGTTTTCAATCCATGGAACTAGTTATGTGAATCATTGCACAATTAATTTTCATAAAACATCCTTAATAATTTTCATTAGTATAGAATATATAACCATTTATTACAAAACTACTATAAGATATGACACTTTCGTTCAGTCCCTTGTAAATCCATTGGATTCATTCAACAATTTAATTAATATTTTTAGACAACTCCTTCTATATTTAATATCATAACCCCCCATAAAGATTTGATTATTTTTATATGATATCAATCATTCATCAATTAATGGATAACAATATCTAATAATTTCATTGGGTTATTGAATGTATGTATCAAAAAACTGCACTATAATGATGAATTTTAATATGTAATATCTCCCACTCGATCATGGTAATTGTAAAAAAAATATTTTATTGAAATATATTATTCTAAAAGGCATGTTCTACGATGAGACATTGGAATATCAATGTTATCTACATATGTATGTTAATATGTACATAATTCAATGTTTTTTTTCAAAAATATATTAATATTCAGTAAAACATTATTTCTAACTTCGAATCTTGACATACCATTTTAAAATTCTCAGAAATATTTCGAAGCAGTAATTCCATATGTAGTGGAAAGGACCACATTGTTGAACCTCTCTGACCAAGTGACCCATCTGATGTATCATTATATCAAGGATTTATGTTGGTAATAAAATATTTAATTCAAATTATATTATTGCAACCTAATTATTCATGATCAAAATTGAATTTGGTCTATAATAGTAATACATTGGTATTTAATAAGGATTCATTGTCTTGTTAATATATGTCATATATTTTGAGGTCGAATAGAACAAAAAGGTACATGAATGAAATCATCAATCAAAACAAGATATTGATTCTATTTTTTTCCTTGAGAAATAAAATTATTCTTTGAAACAACATTATTTTTATTTTTATTATACCCCTCTAAAACATATATAATATTACAAAAAGAAAAAATTATTAATATTCATGTATGGATGGAGTGTAATCTGATGGATTATGAAAAAGTGTTACCTTTACCCTTGACAGCTTACAACAATTTTTTTATTCCCAATTTAATCATTTTAAACAAGCATTGAATCCATCAATCAATTTTTAAGAACATTTATTAACTTTCAAATGAAACTATAAATTACATTTTTTTCTACATGCAAGAAATCCTAAAAATTTCTATCATATGAAATATTCCAATACACTAATTCATTGAAAAACAATCTCTTCATCCAACATTATTTTGTACGGTTTTTATAAACTAGTGTATCAAAAATAGTTCAAATATCAATTACAGTATATGAAAATAAATCGCATGTTATTGGAGATGGTTCTGTACCATGTTCGATATTACCATCAAATTCTATCTTCTGGGATTAGTGTTTATGACATCGATGATAAAAATTTTGATGACCTAAAACCAAAATCTTTAAGGAATGTTTCTAAAGAACTGAGTGTGTGTGTTTTTCCAAATGGGTCACCACAACATTTCATTAATGTTTTGTGATGATAAATTTATACAATCCAGGAAGTAGTTAACCATCCCTTACAACATATCCATGAATTAGAATAATTAACTACCACAATCTCAATACCTTTTAACACATTTATCTGACACCAATTTTCTAAATTCAATAGAAAGAAAAAATTATACATTTATATAATTACTAAGATGATTTTTCTTAGATATATGTAGAGGTGAAATAATGTATTTTCACATCATGAATAACCTAGGTTGAAACTTATAATTCTCCAACATGATGGGTCATGTACTCTGGGACAAAACACTATAGAAAGATTATGTATTCCATTTGTAGATAATGTTAAATTAATATTTCATAGATCATTTTCAAATACAGGATACTCATAATCAATTTTATTCAACTAAAGAGAATCATTTTGATGATGTAGGTTTCAATATTTAATTCTTTTATTTGCATTCCAAGACAATTATCTATCAATTTATTAATATCTGTATTGACTTTAAAAAATATAATGATAAGAATGTACTATACAGATTTGTGTGGTGTTGATTTATTTTTATTTTAATGATTTTCACCACATATATTTCATTTTTGGTGTGATTTATGGCCCCTAATTAATTATATTAAATCATTTTGACAAGTATCAACATTTATATATATCATTACTACTGAAGGTTTAATTTGTTCAGTATCATATGTTTGAAAATTATGTTCATTTATTTCTAGTAGAATATCCTATACGAGACTATATATATTTGTAAAGTTTGTTTCACTATATCCACTACAATAATTATAAATATATATAATCAATAAAGCAGACAATGTTCTTTATTTCTTACAATTGTTATACAATGGTATCTTAGTATAGTTATTTTACATCTAAAACAACTTTCAATAATCATGATGAACATATTTAATTTCCATTTTCATTTCTTCCATCATATCTGCATAATAATTAAAACTAGTATTCATATCAATTGATCCATAAACCTCTTGATCATCAAAATCAGTTTTCAAATTTAGTTTTTCTCCACATTTATTAAAACATTTTTTGATATGATATATTCCCCGTCAAATAAACAATTATTACAATGATATTTGAGTAATATTACATTAATAATAAATACTTAAACACGGAAAATGATTTTATAAGGGTTGTATGAGGGATCTTTTTCAATCCTTTTGAACTCTTTAACACCATATTCAATCTCTTTTATGAAGTGATTTGTGTGCATCTATTTTTTATACAAATAAATTTTATTTGGTTCTTTAAATATTCATCTGATACAATATGTAAATAACTAAATATAATATATCAAATAATTTTTTTAAATTTTATTGATAATTGTAACATGGAAAACCAACATTTGATTGTTTATAATAATTTTAACATTCTTTCTAGAAAATGGGTAATTGAATTGAATAAAATAAATATTATACCATGGAAGGATTTATCCTATATATTAATCCAATTGTAGATGTTATAGGCAATCATCATCCTCATCAGCTCCTCTGATCAGCCGTTATCATTTAATTTTAATCATCTAACTACATTCTCCTTCCCTTCTGGGCATTCACCAAAGTTGAAAGAAGTATTCTATAAAGCTTTCATCCAAGGGATGAATAATTTCTAGAGTATTATAACAAAAACCAAATATATGAATGATAAATCTCTTGAAATAAAAACAATTTGGGGGCTGATGTTGATACATATGACAATTTTACTCTATTGTGTTCCCTAAATAGAGTAATGCCACCAATTTTTGGGAGTTGTAGGGATTGTAATTAAATATTTATATTGGTGGAAACATAAGGCATTGTTAATTATTGATGTGTTTCTAGATGTATTAATTTAAAATATATATAATTTTTAGCTATTTGATGAATGAAATGATATTATTTATAATAATAAATAATGATTGGTTTTTGATTTCAAATAATGTAATAGTTTTACAATTGTATAGTAAACTAACTGAACAATATTGAAATTTGGGGGTAGTAAAAAATTTTGGTAATTATTTTAAAATTATGAAATTTATTTTATGTAGTAAAAACTTTATCATATTAGATAATGGAACATTTAAATACTGACTACTAAAGGGTGGTTTGAGATTCTTTTATGATGACAAGATAAAATTTATTTGTATTTTTTACAATTCAAAATCAAGAGATTGTTAATAATTAAAATAATGATGATATAGAAAAAGGATATTTTGGTTGAATTGAGTATCATAGTGTAGAGCACATGAGGCTGAGGAAGACACAATATATGATAATGATGTTTAGGAAAATGAAGATGGATTTACTTATTCAAGAAATACAATAAATTAAAACATCAATGAATAAAATTTCATTGGTAAATTAACTCCCATAGACATGTATGATACTATTTGATTTATTATGGGAATTATAGTTCCAATGTATTTGAATTTATACCAAATGGATTTCAAATCATTGTTCCTCAAGGGAGTTCATATGGGGGTTTACATTGAGAAAAATAATTAATTTATTATGAATGAATATAATAGAAGGATGTGTCTGATATGAGATTCATTGAATTAGATAAATAAATCACAGAGGGCCTGAAATTCAATGTTGGATCAATAAAAATGAAATATTCGATTTTAGTGAGGGAGAGTTTATTAATTGATTTATTACAAGAGGGAAAATCATCAATGGATTTTGGTACTAATATATTTAGAAGACATAATATTAGAGAATTGGAAAAAGAAAAATTTTATTTTTTAGATAATATGAGTTATGATATTGAGATGTATATGATTGGTGAGTTAAGAATTTTTCTAGGTTTATAGGTGATTCAAAGAAATCATACCAAATAAATTTCCCAATCAAAATATGAAAAATTGTTTCCCAAGTGATTTTTAATAGAATTTTCCAATCCATAGTAACTCCTGACTACTATTTGGATAATTTTCTCAAAAGATGATGATTGTCAAGAGTTAGATTTGATGTAATATATGTATTGGGAGAATATTATACCTCACCAGAAAAATGATCCAATATTTTATTTGATATATTTAATTTCAAATTATACAAATATTTTCCCAAGTAGAGCCACATGCTACTAGAAAAGATGATACATCAATATGTCTAAAAAAGTGAATATTGTGTTGTTTTATTATAGGGTAGTGAAACTGGACTTTTTGGGATTTATGGATGTGGGTTGTGAAGGGTTAGTGGATAACTAATGGGAAAGGGAATTTATAAAAAAATGTATTTCATTGGATCCTTGGTTTTTTTCGACCCTTGAATTATTCAAGCCTTTGAATGAAGCCATTGATAACTTTGAGTCTTAATCATAGACTTGATACAAGAATGTATTAGAAAACGAGGAACACTGACAGAAGGTGGATACCACAAATTACTTCAGATATCTTGAACTAGTATGTGATGTATAGTGTTCTTAAAATTTTCTTGGACACTTTTATCAGCACTTCCAAAAAATGATGATAATGATTCATTTTATCCTTTAAGCACTGATAAAGGATGTATTAATATTATTATAAATAAAATGTTATGGAAATATATTAATATAATATATATATATATATAATTTATAAATATATAAAAATTTTAAAATTTTAATTCAATTTTTTATTCAAATATATTTAATATATTTTTATAATTACATAAATATATAAATATATATAAATTTTTATATAAATTCCTTAATTATAAAATAATATTTATATCATTATTTATATTTAAATAATTATATATATATAGAATTAATATATAAAAATTTAAAAAAAGTAATTATATTCAATGTTTAAATATATTTATTATAATCTTATTGTTATTGAAATATATATGTTTTTTTCATTTATGTTTATACAAATACATCAAAAAAAATATTTTTTTAAAATATTAATTTATGAATGTATTAATTATATAAATATAAATTTATTTATAAATTTATTTAAAATGATTTTTTACAAACATATTTTTATCATTTTTAATGAATATTTAATCATAAGTACATGCATGTAACATATATGAGAAATTGAATAATAAAAAATGGGTACACATTAAATTTACTAAAAAAAATTAAATGTATTATTGATTAAATATATATTATTAAAAATATTGATCATTATTGAAATAATGATGAATATATCTTGAATATATTAAAATATAAGTAATAAATATAAATATAATAATTAATAATCATTATTTAAATTACCAAATTTATAAATAAAAAAAATTAAAACTGAAACAAATTTAAATTGATTATATAACTGCCTTTAATAAAATATATTAATTAAATAAATAAAATTATTCATCATTAAATAAATTATATACTCAATATATCAAGTTATAATGATGTTGTAAAATTGATACAAAATTTTGAATAAATTTAATTAAAATTTTGTATATGTGTTTCAATATAAGATTTCATTCATTAACTATATATTTTTATATATGTATTGTACATAAAACTGAATTAATTATGTATATAATAAATCAATATAACATAGGTTATATCTACGTTAAATTGAAATATCAAATGACATTCAATTATTTTCATTACTCGATTTAATTACTACACACTATAAATTCATATTAATTATTAATTATAAACCATTATTCACTCAGAATATGACTATTTAATGTAAAATAATAAACATTTTCTATCATATTATTATATTTATATTCATTAATATATATATATATATATATATATTTAATAGATAAAATTTTTATAAAATTATATAAAATTATTAAATAAATAAATTTATTAATATTCATTCCAATTTAAATTTTATTAAATATTTTTGTACACTATTATTTTTACAAACATATATATTTCTTTAATATATAATATTTATAAGTTAATTAAAAAAATTATGTCTAGAGCACCATTTATTGTTATAAAAAATAGAAAACATGAATATTATAGGATATGTTCAGACAGGGTGTCATTTCACTCATCAAGGAGTCACATGTTTTTTGATCTTATTTCTATTCAATATTTCTTATTGTCAGAAATCTCTACAATAAAAACCTTGACCATTTTTATTGGTACAACCTCTCATGTAATTCTCTCTAAATATTTATACCTATATATGTATACATTCAATGTAAATGTAATCCGATTCAGGAACATCTATTTCTATCTCATCCTTCTGAGTAGCCTAAATATTTTAGTCATGTCCCCATCCCCGATGTTTTGGAGAATGACCAAGTTTCCGTCATTAATCTTGTGTCAAAATTCCCTCCAACTTGTAATCATCTACTTCATAGTTGTTCTTATTCATTTGAGTCAACTCCTTATATTTTGAATCCTTCTGAATGATCGTTTTTATCATTACAGGATTTTCTAACGACTTAACAGCTTCCAATATAGCCCCATAGGTGGTTTGACAGGATAATAGTATTAATCATCATGGAGTTAATTATATTTGTGAAAATAATTCACTTTTAAATTTTTTTTGTAATCATTTTCCCATCATTTAATTTACCCACTAAAACATATGTGTTATAAGTCATTATGTATTTTCAAAGATGGGTTGCATGTGCATGGACATTTTATTTTTCAATTAAATCATCTATAGTGTAGATGAACTCTCCAATTTCATTGATGGTGAAACACTTATCTTCAATGTCCCCATAATAATATAAGACTTTACAATATGTGATTTATTCATTCTTTATTTAACATGGCATGAACATGACATGCCCAGATATTCAGTATCAACTTATTGATCAACATATTTTTGCATTGCATCTTCATCAGTGGATTTTGTATCTATTGTACATAATTATTATCAGTGATTTTCCTTGGCATAGTGAACATGAGTTTAGATTCCTTGGTTGTTACTAGCTAATTAGTTTTGTTTACCACAAGATCCTTCATATGATAAACCACTTGATATCGTGTGCATTGTGCATTCATGTTTTCTCCGAAAGAAGAAACACTAGTAATTTCTTTGGTAATTAAATTTTAGCCCAAATCATCATTACTAATGTTACTATATACATTAATAAGTTAAATGATGTTTTCAAGAGGTGAAACAAAATCACTATATAAATGTTGATCCAATGTTTTAAAATAAGGGTTCATGTGAGAAAGATATTGGGAATCAACATCCAGACTACCTTTCTTTTCAGGATCAACCCATGTCCTACACTTCAAAGAAACCACAAAAAAGTCTCATAATTAAATGAATCCTATTTTAAGTAATAATTTTTCCAAAACCTTTAGAAGTATCCTCATCAATATTGATTTTAGTGTTACAATTGTTTCCCTAGAACCAATTATTTTTATATTAATTTCATGAATATTTGATTTATTATATTTTAAATTGAACATCATATTATATAATGTTCATTGTTCAGCATGACTATAGTGATATAATTTCCTATAATATTTATCCATTAAAAATGATATGGTACTTCCCCACTATGATGATAACATTGATGTTATTTGAGAGTATTATTAATTTAATTCTTCAGTTGGATAAAATACTATGATGGGACACATAGTATATAGACGATCATGTGTGAGTACCCGTAAGATTATTAGTCTTCTTCTCATGAAGTTCTCCCTTAGTAATCTCTATGATACATGATTATTAGAACATACCTTCCAATAAAAATGATTAATGTTTTGATGTCATCAGATATTTTTATCATTGAGTGTGTGCAATGGTCCTAATACATTGTAATTATCAAAAATGAATGTCACAAGTTGCACAAGTACTTTTGCTAATGAAAACCAACAAATTATATGTTGGCAAGAATTAGGGTATGTTTTTTGTGTCATGAATGACATGTTTTTATGGATAAGTCATGAAATTATTTGTCCCTCCAATATATATGGAAGTTGGTATTTGGAACCGTTAATTGAAATATAATTTTCACCCAAAATTCCTTGTCTGTGTGTAATGGCTATTTTATTTCATGTGGTCAAATAAGGATGTATCAAGAACATTGAATTTTGACATCATCATGAAAACTTATTGATGATATTATGTGACAATGGTATTATATTACACTATTAGAATTCATAAGTATTTCAAAATATCATGATATTATGTTCTTTCTCTTGGGTTCCTTAACCTGTTGCTTATCAGTAATCATGGACTTTATGATAGGCTTCCTAATTCAAACATGAACAAATCCTAGAGGGTCGGACACAATGTGTTTTTGGTTTTCTTGATTTAATTATATTTTAATTAGATTTGTGGATATAAAATTATTTTCATGACTGAAGAATAATTTTATTTATTTAATTTTGATAATATATAATAGATAAATAATTATCCACATGACTCTGAATAAAATATATATATTTATGTAATTTAATATTTAATAGATATATAGTTACTATTTTTGTATACAATTGAAGCATGTGTTGGTCACCAATAGGGGGATTATACACTTGGATCCTCATAAGCATAATGATGGAAATCCTAAAAGGCATTTTTGGATGATTTAAAATCATCCATAAATTTTGTTCCTATGACCAGTTATTTATTTCATCAAATATAAAATAAATTAATAATAGAATTTATGTTCAAGAGAACCTTTCTTAATTAGATGTAATGATTATTAAAATACATTTTAAAATAACTCCAACCACCATACGGTTCGATGCCCTAGAACCAATAAGCATCAGGATCACTGACACCCTTTTTGAACTACGAGTCCTCTATCCTCATCAAATATCATCATTACCAATCATATTAAATATAAAAAAATATAAATCTCTTATTAAATTCCTTGTGAAATTCCTAATGGGCAGACAACAACTATAGCAGAAGGGTAGTTTTTGATACAATATATTTTGATCAAATATGAATTCCATAATAGACAAATTCCAATATTCTATTGGCATCGAGTAGAGATCCATTTATACGATGAATGATATGAAAACACCACCATATGCCTCATAATTATCCCAATCATGTTTTATCGGAGTAACAATTGATGAAGCAATGTGGAAAAATATTTATATATGCCATAAATTCAAATTCATACCCAAAATTCTGAACCTGACATGAGTTCTTCTTTTTTAAAAAGAAAATTGATTGAAAAGAGTATCCTAGTCATTGATGAATGAGGTCTTTGACATGAGAATGATATAACCAAACCCCCATGACATGTGTTGGATCTTTTAATAGGGGAAAATTTTGTTGAAATGTCCCCTCCCAATGGGGTAGCGTTTCATATCATGAAATCCCCAAAGAACAACATGCCACATTTCCATGTCCCCTTCCCACTATATTTTTTTACCAATTTTAATTGCTAGTCTTCCAATATTTGAGAATTTTTTACTTTAAAAACTATCTAGAAGGAAATCCTGACTGACTCAAATGTTCCCTGAATTACCCCATAAAATTTAATGTCGAATTATTTCATGTAATTGTTTTAATTTATATTGGATTATTTCGAGATAGGACAGTTACAGGAACGTTGAAACTGAGCCCCTATGATCTCTAAATGGTCGATAAAAAAATTAAATTTAACACATGATTTATTTTCCTAAAAACGTAGTAAATCATAAGAAGTTTCCGAGATAAAAAATTGGCACACTCTGTTTTGTTCTGGATAGCGTGTTTACCTTAGGAACAACATAGGTTTAGTCGGTGTGGGACTCGAGTAATAAAACTCGAAAATGCCATAATTGTAATTAAACTAATTAATTTTTATTATTTTTTTCAAATCCTTATAAGACACTAACGATGAATTGTAATGATAACTAGAGAACACCATTTATTTTATGAGAAGGTTCTTTCATTATGAAAATTCATACGCTGGCCGGCGTAGGCCAATAGTGAAAGTAATTTTTTCTCATAAATAAAATAATTGAATAAATATTATTTTATTTTCAAATCCTTATTTCTCATAAATAGTAAAATGGTATGGAAATAGAAGACTACTTTTGAGCTCATGATGGTGTTCTTCCCTTATATCAAGCCTGTCATCATCCATCGCGTGTAGATTTTGAATGCTTTTTTTGAGACGTAACTATAAATAAAATAATTTAATAATAATTTATTTTACGTTATAATACTCATAACATAACAATGGTAACTCAGAAAAAAAAATATAAGACCGCCATTAATTTTTAATAAGATGTTTTCGTTTAGCAGGGTCTCGCCACGACTGACGCGGGTCGAATAAGAATGTTAAATTATTTACATTTTAAATGAAAATATAATAAACATAGAAATAGTTTATTATATTATATTATAGTTTTTCATTGACAATGTCACGAACCAAATCCGGTCGCCGCCCAAACCGGCACCAAACCCAGCCTGTGACATGACCCGAAGGGCGTTTCCTATCCCCACGGGCTAGCACAAGTGCCCGGGTATCATTTATTTAGGTTTGGGAACGATTTACCCGAATATGAAGTCATAAACCATTAAAAACAATCAATAAACTGAATTTGAAAATTTATACCAAATGATGTTTAAACAAAATCCAGAACGGAATACATAGGTTTAGATTCAATACAAAAGGTCCAAAGACACAATGGAACAGAAAAAAAACAGCCCCATGGACTCCACATGACAAGGGCTCATCACCCCCAAGTCGTCTCCACTACTCCGCCCCAAGGATGAGGACTAACACCCTGAACCGCCATCACCCTTAGCCTTTCCTTTACCTGGGTCAAAAAAAAGGTCTACTTACACCCAATGGGAGTAATTAGGGTGTGAGCCTAAGCCCAATAAGATACCACCCTATGATTCCAAGGTGCATGCAATACAAGGTGAAAAAGCAAGCAGTTTTAATATGCAAATAAAAGCGGTGAAAAATTCCACAAAATGAAACTTTAAATTGAAAACATTTTTCAAGATAAAACTTTCAGAATGTTAACACATTTAAATGGGAATATTAGATACTGCATTATAATTGCAAAGACACCCAAAAACAAGGGCAAATACCACAAATCCACTGAGCAACAAAACCGGGAACACCCCTAGGCACTAGATAGTCTCAGGCCCCATGTACCTCGTACCTCAGTTTAATGTAACCATAGTAAAATCCTTTCTCATGCACGAGCCACTAGTAGGGAACATACCCATAACCGAGTGGTCCCCAATCATCATCCACAATGTTTAGTTAGAGTTGTCGTTATCCAAATGCTAAGTGAAACAGGGACAAAACCCATCCGGTCCACTAGCCGTACTAGTACAAATCCGCCCCACCTAGGTACCCGGGCTACCCCCTTTGTGCTCAAACAATTTCAGGATTTAACACACATCCATTTTAATGTAAAACACCACTACTGGTCACATACACCAAATATAGTAGCTATCTCATTTTATACCACTTAAAACACACAACAAACTCTTTGAATTTGAATAAAACAATTTCACAAAATCTCGTGTAGTTTTGCACACAAAACCCCTTAAGGAACCCACTTGTACATGATGTTCACAATTGTAAGTTACCAAAACAGTAAAGGAAGCCCGATAAATATCAATTAAAACAACAAATCAATTTTTGGGCATCCTTATGTTAAACAAGAAGTGTTATCTTTGTAAAACCTTCATTTTCACACAAAAGTGGAACCAAAACATCACTTTCTTTACAAACACAATTAAAAACCATTTTTTTCAGCAATTACCAAAGTGTATAAACATTATAAACAGTATTTTATGCCTTATTAAAGATCCATAAAAACAACTATGTATTTATAGGGCATCCCCAAATAAACAAACAAACCACTTCTTTGGAAAACCCCCAATTTCACACCAAATTGGCATTTAAAATTCAATTGCAATGGAAACATCATTAGAACCAATTTTTTCAGCAATAATAAAATTATATAAATTTGAAAATATGATAAATACAGCATGCTAATACACAAAGATTGCATCAACATTGGAATCACCTACCAAATCAAATGAAACCATCGAATCCTTTGTGCGAAAACACAAACGCACCACCGCCGCACCTCAAGAAGGGTAGATCAAACCTAAAATAGAAAATTGGTGCAAGAAAACCCAAGGTTAAACCTTAGGTTCGAACCCCTACCCACTGGTCATTGTTAAATTAAATAAAAAGGCAGTAAACCCTAAAAAAAATAGAATGAAACCCTAATCAATTTGAAAGGAGAAAAGAAATGGACAAACTTACTTGAGAAATCTAGAATTAATCTCCCCAAAACACCAGTATCTGAAATTGAAAACGGCCAAAACTCAGGGGATGTTCTCACAAGAATTATTAGGACATTTAGGAATTGGAATGGAGGGAAAAGAGTATGAATTGAGAGAGTTATGATTGAATGAACATACCTCATCAAATCTGCTCGAGTTTAGAAACCCTAAGATGTGCGTCCCTAAATAGCGATCCAAAGAGCTCCAAAGAGGGGGGTAAAGAGGCTGGGGGAGTCTGGGTGTAATGGCCGCATATGAGGCTTGGAATCACCAAAAACATGCAAATATTGATAGATATATTAAAGAATTAAAATTTATTTTTAATGTAGAAAATGGGCTTTCGGGCAGGCCCAATTCCCCAACTAAAAACCCATATCCACCAATATTATGGATTTATAAAGGCCCCAAATTTAAATGTGGGGTTAATATATCAGGGGAGAACAATTAGGAGTTGGAATTAGTCAAAAATATTAAAAATTGAAAAAGTTATAAATGAAACAAAATTTATTTTTAAATCTGGAATTGGGCTCGCAGTTTGGCCAAATTCATGAAAACTCACCTATTCTCAATAAAACCTTTGGAAACCACCAAAACAAATCATGAGTGGAAAATAAATTTAAAATAACCATAAAATAGGTTACGTACGTGACAATTCTCCCCACCTTGAAAACTTTCCGCCCCGGAATGTCACAGCAAGGTCAAAGCAATAACTAAACCCAACTGAGAAACCAATAGGTACACCCTTGCCAGGTTTCACCCCCAAAGGTCAAAACACCTCCAGTGATCAATGAAGGAAGGAATACTCTCACAAATCAAACTTACACCACTTCCCTAAAACTATCAAGAACAATCAGGCTTTATCCCAAATAAAAACTCCTCAAACACAATCTGAACGATACTCAAGCAATTCACCCAAACGAACAACAACTTTGAACAAGGTTACACTTACCTTACTTTAACTAAACCATTGGGTGCTCTCCAGTCCCAATGTTTACTCAAGAATGATGTTGGTAGCTAGATATATCTGAACGATACTATCTACACCAAGCCAAGACCATGGAAAAATCTAAGTTACTGGTACGGGGGGGACACAAATACGCTCCCCACCATAAGAGACAACCAATATTTTTTTTGACACATAATCAAGAGACTAACAGGGGAAGACTAAATGGACTCACTGGTACAAAGGATATACTTCCATCAGAAATTTACGAAAGAAATTATATAAGACTCATAGTGGGTCTCCCCACCATAAGAACCAATCATCTTAACCAACCAGCACTGGCCGGTAAAGAAAGACCCCAAAATTTAAAGAGTTGGGGCGACCACATAGTTAGTTTGCATGGTTTGGGAAGCCATACACTAATAGTTGGGATCCTTCTTTCCGCATGGTTTTCTGGGGCATGGTCACTATTATCCAAGTTAAAACTGTGTTCACAAACAGTGTAGACAACCAATAGGGGGAGGGAATAACATTGGGTGATGACATGGGCACACAGCCCTCCACCTATTTCCACAGAACATGGACAACAGAAGAATGATTATGACATTATAGGTTTAAAATCTTCCTAATTTTCATACTACGGATTGGAATTTGTACAAGGGTTTAAATGACACTGGAGTTTCCCCTGACTATGCGCCAGCTTCTCTCCGAGACCTATGGATGGAGCTCAAATGATTGAAGCATCTTCGGCCTCGCATTTAGGCTTTGGAAACCCCATGAACGATAATTCTTCTTTCAATGAAACCAACAACTACAACGCAATCCCAGATAAGTTTTCCAGACATAACACATTCCAAACTCACTTTAACCTATCCCGATATTTCACTGAAACAAGGGCTAATAAGATACACACACATCACACCTTGTTTCTTTAGGTGAGAAACAATAGAAGTAAAGAACACCAACACTCACCTTCGTCTAAAATGGAAGATTTTGACGTTTTTCCAAGGGAGACATTCTGACAAAATAATAGGGACTCTCAAGGGATTTCACGACTTTCACCTATATGGTCAATCGAGAACATGACATCATAAGGCATCACCAAACATGGCCATTGTGACTAATATAAACAATGCATGGAGAGGGACCTTATACAACATCCCCAAACAACACACAATTCTATAAAGTGGCCACAATATCCTATCGTGACCATATTTCTCACACTGGTGGTTTAACATGAACTCATGCTTCAAAGAAACTATGAAGAACCCAAAGGCCCTCTTAGAAACCATCGAGACACTCATCCACACTTACAACCAAAGAACACTTCCACCTTCGACGAATCATGAAACTTTAGAAACTAAGGTTTCTTTCAACCTTCCACAATAACTTTACCACTACAAGAGGATCAAAAAAATCAACGAAATGAATGGGTGTAGACTCAATCAATAATGATCGATAAAATATTCCTTATATTGATCAACTGGAGGATTTTCAAATGGCGAAACAATATGGATTGCACTTCAGCTGTGCATTAACCCTTAATGGGGGCATACCTTATCCAATGAGAGAACCCAAGGACCCAACCAAGGTGGTCCATTAGTCAAAACATTCCTCAAACCAGATACAAACACATGAAGGGAACCACCGTAAGGGCATCCCAAAACATTTTTCAGAAGAGACCACTAATCGTCCCTACAACACAGCTCACCGACCAAACACAAACTCAAAACACAGTTCAAACAGGAGGGGTTCTTGGACTCAAAACATCCCACAGCATCAACATTATCAAAAACCCATAATAAAAACTATACCAAACTATTCATCAATAAATCATGTTTTTCTTTAAAACTATTTCTTTGAAAACAAACGGTTTTGCAGTAAGCGTATCCACCAATGGTACCCCATGGGCCTCACACATGCATGTTTTTGTGTCACACCGGGCACCCTCCTCATAACCATCCCAGCACTCATCCAGTCATGCCATCAACCACCCATCATCCCATATAACCCCATGCATGTGGTCACTCATGGAAATACTAAAGGGTAAAACAAAAATTTGTTCCACTTTTCAAAACCAAAACGGTCAACCAACACATCCTTTTTTCTGAAAATCGCTAACCACGAGATCAAAATCCCAACTCACATCTAATTTTTTTTTTCAGAAAGTCACAACCATTTAGAAAATAACTCACTTTCAAGATATTCACACCAATTTCAAAACATCTCATCCCATTAAAACACACTCTGATTATTTAGAAAACTATATTGGAAACAATTTTCAAAACCAACTTCAATATAGTTCCCGATTTCAAAGAGGTGTAATCACACCATTTTATATTTCAAAACAATTCTGAAAATTCAGTTCTGCCATTTCATAAACCCAACCATTCCCTCTTTATTTGAAAATCTTTTCATAAAAACTTTACGCTTCTTAAAACCAAGTCACCTTAAAACCAAGATCCCAAGATTTCAAAAATAAAGAACACTAGACAATGCGAGAGGAAACTAGTTTCAGTGGGTGACTTGGACATATGGTTGGCGGCCATATTCCAATCAATTCACTGTCACAGAGAGTATTCTAGGGAATATCCCCGGCTCCACATGGCTTGCCAGACCCTGCGAGCTCATTGAGACCATTAACCCAACTCTCTTTTCATTTCCCCTAATCATCATAAAACCAAGAAAACCCAAAGACATAGACAAATCCCAACTTCCCCTGGTGACTTGAATCCTTAAATGAGGTGTGGTGATCAAGAACACTACCCATAACCAGAATTCCATGTCCCAACAATCATAACTCTAGACTATCCTGACTATTTCCCAAATAACATGACTCGAATGGAGCGAACCTCCTCTGATGCCATTTTGTCACGAACCAAATCTGGTCGCCGCCCAAACCGGCACCAAACCCAGCCCGTGACATGACCCGAAGGGCGTTCCCAATCCCCACAGGCTAGCACAAGTGCCCGGGTATCATTTATTTAGGTTTGGGAACGATTTACCCGAATATGAAGTCATAAACCATTAAAAACAATCAATAAACTGAATCTGAAAATTTATACCAAATGATGTTTAAACAAAATCCAGAACGGAATACATAGGTTTAGATTCAATACAAAAGGTCCAAAGACACAATGGAACAGAAACAAAACAGCCCCATGGACTCCACATGACAAGGTCTCATCACCCCCAAGTCGTCTCCACTACTCCGCCCCAAGGATGAGGACTAACACCCTAAACCGTCATCACCCTTAGCGTTTCCTTTACCTGGGTAAAAAAAAGGTCTACTTACACCCAATGGGTGTAAGTAGGGTGTGAGCCTAAGCCCAATAGGATACCACCCTATGATTCCAAGGTGCATGCAATACAAGGTGAAAAAGCAAGTAGTTTTAATATGCAATTAAAAGCGGTGAAAAATTCCACAAAATGAAACTTTAAATTGAAAACATTTTTCAAGATAAAACTTTCAGAATGTTAACAAATTTAAATGGGAATATTATATACTGAATTATAATTGCAAAGACACCCAAAAACAAGGGCAAATACCACAAATCCACTGAGCAACAAAACCGGGAACACCCCTAGGCACTAGATAGTCTTAGGCCCCATGTACCTCGTACCTCAGTTTAATGTAACCATAGTAAAATCCTTTCTCGTGCACGAGCCACTAGTAGGGAACATACCCATAACCTAGTGGTCCCAAATCATCATCCACAAAGTTTAGTTAGAGTTGTCTTTATCCAAATGCTAAGTGAAATAGGGACAAAACCCATCCGATCCACTAGTCGTACTAGTACAAATCCGCCCCACCTAGGTACCCGGGCTTCCCCCTTTGTGATCAAACAATTTCAGGATTTAACACACATCCATTTTAATTTAAAACACCACTACTGGTCACATACACCAAATACAGTAGCTATCTCATTTTATACCACTTAAAACACACAACAAACTCTTTGAATTTGAATAAATCAATTTCACAAAATCTCGTGTATTTTTTCACACATAACCCCTTAAGGAACCCACTTGTACATGATGTTCACAATTGTAAGTTACCAAAACAGTAAAGGCAGCCCGATAAATATCAATTAAAACAACAAATCAATTTTGGGGCATCCTTATGTTAAACAAGAAGTGTTATCTTTGTAAAACCTTCATTTTCACACAAAAGTGGAACCAAAACATCACTTTCTTTAAAAACACAATTAAAAACCATTTATTGCAGCAATTACCAAAGGGTATAAACATTATAAACAGTATTGTATGCCTTATTACAGATCCATACAAACAACTAAGTATTTATAGGGCATCCCCAAATAAACAAACAAAACACTTCTTTGGAAAACCCCCAATTTCACACCAAATTGGCATTTTAAATTCAATTGCAATGGAAACATCATTAGAACCAATTTTTTCAGCAATAATAAAATTATATAAATTTGAAAATATGATAAATACATCATGCTAATACACAAAGATTGCATCAACATTGGAATCACCTACCAAATCAAATGAAACCATTGAATCCTTTGTGCGAAAACACAAACGCACCACCGCCGCACCTCAAGAAGGGTAGATCAAACCTAAAATAGAAAATTGGTGCAAGAAACCCAAGGTTAAACCTTAGGTTCGAACCCCTACCCACTGTTCATTGTTCACTTCAATAAAAAGGGAGTAAACCCTAAAAAAAATAGAATGAAACCCTAATCAATTTGAAAGGAGAAAAGAAATGGACAAACTTACTTGAGAAATCTAGAATGAATCTCCCCAAAACAACAGTATCTGAAATTGAAAACGGCCAAAACTCAGGGGATGTTCTCACAAGAATTATTATGTCATTTAGGAATTGTAATGGAGGGAAAAGAGTATGAATTGAGAGAGTTATGATTGAATGAACATACCTCATCAAATCTGCCCGAGTTTAGAAACCCTAAGATGTGCGTCCCTAAATCGCGATCCTAAGAGCTCCAAAGAGGGGGGTAAAGAGGCTGGGGGGGGGCTGGGTGTAATGGCCGCATATGAGGCTTGGAATCACCAAAAACACGCAAATAGTGATAGAGATATTAAAGAATTAAAATATATTTTTAATGCAGAAAATGGGCTTTCGGGCAGGCCCAATTCCCCAACTAAAAACCCATATCCACCAAGATTATCGATTTATAAAGGCCCCAAATTTAAATTTGGGGTTAATATATCAGGGGAGAACAATTAGGAGTTGGAATGAGTCAAAAATATTAAAAATTGAAAAAGTTATAAATGAAACAAAATTTATTTTTAAATCTGGAATTGGGCTCGCAGTTTGGCCCAATTCATGAAAACTCACCCATTCTCCATAAAACCTTTGGAAACCACCAAAACAAATAATGAGTGGAAAATAAATTTAAAATAACCATTAAATAGGTTACGTACGTGACAATTAGTGGAGACGACTTGGGGGTGATGAGCCCTTGTCATGTGGAGTCCATGGGGTTGTTTTGTTTCTGTTCCATTGTGTCTTTGGACCTTTTGTATTGAATCTAAACCTATGTATTCCGTTCTGGATTTTGTTTAAACATCATTTGGTATAAATCGTCAGATTCAGTTTATTGATTGTTTTTAATGGTTTATGACTTCATATTCGGGTAAATCGTTCCCAAAACTAAATAAATGATACCCGGGAACTTGTGCTAGCCCGTGGGGATAGGGAACGCCCTTCGGGTCATGTCACGGGCTGGGTTTGGTGCCGGTTTGGGCGGAGACCAGATTTGGTTCGTGACAGACAAGACATCAATACAATGTGGTGACATGAAGATGGATAACTCTTTAAGTCAATACATTAATGAATCGAGGTGCAATGCAGTTTTAAAATGAAATCAAAAGCCTAATATAAATTGATTATCAAAATGAATAATAAATATTTGGGTTTCATCCAGAGGATGATTTTTCCTAAGAGCTCTATTGGAGAAGATAATTCTGCTGAAATACATTTTTTTGTTGAGCGACGAATGATAATAATAATAGAATTGACCAAGACATCCGATTGAGGATCGATGAATAGTGATCATCGGTGGTGTGACAATGGTCTTCGTCATCGAATGATCCAACCTCATTATATGGGGTAACTGTAAATAATTATATTTACCAGTTTCTAAATCTCATTGATGAGTGTGAATCATTAAATAAACATAAATATTAAAGGATCATGAGTGATAAATGTGTGAGGGTATTGATTATCAGATAATCATTAAGAATGTTTATCAATTTGGAAACTATGAATGGTTCTAGTATTCATTAGTCATTCTTATATTTTAAAGTGGATAGATCAAGGTCGACACAAAAAATGCATGATCACTTCGCATTAGGTGTTCATGTGTAAGTCTTCCCCCCGTGTGCTTTCTTCCCCTAATTTTTTTCACAGAAAAATCATGGAATGGATTCAATGGTCGCAACATGGATGATTGACAACATTGTTGAGATACGACACCCCACTATGGCACACATTTAATAAGAGGATGCAGCGGTGTGGGAGGTGGCGCCTAGGGGGTCGTGGATTGATAGCCGCAACAACACTGTGAAACTGTTGTTCTAGTAAGGTGTTGCGTCAGGCTTGGAGGTCATGGACAACAGGCCATAGTGTTGTGGGTCCATATTCAGCAGGGCATAGGATGGTTAAGGCACACATTATATATGATCATTTTCTTAGGAGAGGCTCATGGCCGCGTGACATAAGGTAGACATATCTTCATCCACGATGGGGATGGTCCAAACATGTGCTCATGATCATACTGACTAAGAGAGAGTCTCTCTTCAGAAATCTCATCAACATGTAATCTCTAGAGTTATAGAATAGTCATAAAAAGTTTTGACCTTTGTCAATTGAGCACCTATTGATAGACACATCTCTAATGGTTGGCTCCCTCCTACAATAATTATACTTTTCCATGAATTTCAAAAGGACATGTACACATGACACTCAAACAATGGTTGGATAGAAACTTAATGCACAAAATCATTTTATACCACAAACTGGTGTAATTAAAAATATGGTTTCTCAACAAAATTCCATTTTTATGATTGTGAGGAAAAATAAAAGATCGGCGACTAAATAAAAAACCATTCGGTTTCTATAGTACATGAATATTCAGATTTTGTCTTCAAAATAATTCAGAACCAAAATTCAATATAATTCTGAAATTTGAATTTCATGGAAATTTGGATTGTGAATTCATAAGAATTGGGAGTTTGAATTTTTAGAATTTATAGTTTGAGTTCAAGAAAATTCTGAGTTTGATTTCATATGAATTCAGAATCTAAACTCATAAGAATTCAGAGTCTTTGTTCACAATAATCTGGTGTCGTAATTCATAAGAATTCATGGTTTTAATTCATATGAATTCAGAGTTTCAATTCATATAATTTTCAATCTGAATTCATATGAATTCTGAGTCATAATTAATAAGAATTCAGAGTGTGAATTCAAAAAACTTCTGTGTCTGAGTTCATAAGAATTTATAGAGTAAATTTATAACAATTTCGTGTATTAATTTAGAAAGTCTGAGGTCTGAATTTAGTGAATTTGGAGCCTGAATTTATAAGAATTTAGTTTCTGAATTCAGATCCTAAAAAAATAATTCTTATGGTCTACGTATTTATATTAATCTTATTTTTTTTGATACGAAACCGAATTTTATATTTAGAAATATGTATAGTTAGGTTTAGAGAAATTATGACTTGAACAATGAAAACAATGTAAGGATAAATTTTCTTGGGAAAAGAAAATTTTTCATATGAAAATAACTTATAGGGGAAAAGAAATTTTCCTTAAGATACAATGATTGTGATTTTCAAATCTTGAAGGAATGGAGAAGTCCTATGGAACCGTATTGACTCAACAATCTCACACTTTTTGGAAAGCACCAATATCCTTAAAAAAAGAATATAATGACTTAGAAAATATTTTTTTGGACATTGAAAATAAAACATATCCCCCTTAAAACATTGTCAATTATGAATAAAACTAACTCCACCTTATTATTTTCAATCCCCAAGGACCATATTATTGATTTCTCGATTGAGACATAACATTTTATTATATACAAAAATCTTCTTGGATAATAACTCCCCCTTATATGAACTCCCCCTTACATTGGGGAATTTCTTATTTTACTTTGTATTATTTTGTTAACATTATTTTCTACCTATTTGTGATTTTTTAAAAGGATTAAAGGAAATGGAAATGAAAATATGGTACCTGACATATTAGTACTAAAAGACCAAAAGATGAGCAACCAAATATTTCATTTGGATTGGAAAAAATTTATACATGGAGGAAATACACCAAAATATTGGAATTGAACAAGATTATCAGTCCTTCTCATTGGGCATCTACTTCATCACTATAGTTGTGATCTTCTTGAGTTATTTATGATCCTCCTTTGATCTTTTTTGAAGCAGATCTTGATCATCTATTTTCTTCTCTAGGGATTCAATTATTTCTTCTTGAGCCATAAGAGATTATTCCTAACCTTTCAGAACATCTTATTTCTTTGAAATTTTTTCTTCAAGTTCAGTTCAAAGATAACTTTACCTCTTCCAAGTCTGAGCAACTAAATATAATTTACCATTCAGATCATTAACTTCTTACATCTTTGAATTCTATTCCACAGTTATCTTTTCCTTAAAACAATTTCTCAGATCCTTGATCTTCACATCATTTGTGACAAATTCAATCTTGACAAACTCTTGAAACATCTCATGAATTCTCATGTTTTCCATAGTGATCCTTGAACAGATTGTCATAATTTTGAAGATCTTTTTTGGGATTTGTTGTTTATGAAAATGTTTTTGAATTCGGCATCTTTTTTGACCCACATATCCATCACCAAGGATACTGAATCTGATATTTGAATTAGAGAATGCTGAATCATCTAAAATCTCAAGTCTATGCTTGGAAATATAGGGATAGTTAAAAAAAATTCAATGATTGGACACCAAAATCATGTCCATGAGAGGTCAATTACGAATAAGACAGATTTCATGGTGAGGATTCTTTTTCAATTACTACAGCCTTCTTAATATGATTAAGCACCCACATATTTCTTTTTCAGCCCTTCTCAACTAGGTGTATCAATAACCACTAGTTATCTGTTATCATCTTTTGGAATTACATTTTATTGATTGGGTGATTCATTTTCCCTATCAAATAGTTTCAAAAATTTATCTTTAGCTTCCTCTTGCTTCTGAGCTCCTGCCACATCACACATTGGCTGAATGAAATCATGGTTACTACTATTCTATTCCGAAAACTTCTTCACTTATTCCTCACCTTTCTCATATATTCATGGTGTAGAATGTTTTAAAGACTCGGCTTTAGAGGTTTGGATTAATAATTTTCAGAAGGGAATTCCTTTAAATGAAAATCCTCTACTTGCTATGTCAAATCATCATTATCACCACTTAATTTTTCTTCTTCTTATTATTCTACTACTTCATTTTCTTGAACATTTCCAAGAGTCACAATCATTTTTTTAGAGTATCTGGAAATGATTCTACCAGAAATGATTCTGGTATAAGAATATTCTCATATTCTTTCTCAACATCATTCAGATGTGATTAGACTGTCTCTACCTCAGAAAATTTTTTCTTCTACTTATTTTATTTCTCAGGCTTCTCATGCTCTTCATCTACCTTTTCCTTCAATCATTTTTCAATAAAAGGGTTCATGCCAGAAATTGGATACCTTCTTTTTTATTCTTCTTGTCACCATCCACATAGCCACAATAATCAGAGCCTTCATATTTCCATTCTTTATGACATCAATTGTAATGAATATATTCTTAACCATGTTTATCTTTCCTATGTTTTCCATGAAATCCATAATGTAGACATCACTCTTCATTAATGTTTCCTTATAACCTTTTCACAGAATAATGATTCCTTGGTCCCACAATACAATAATATAAAAATTTAAAGATATATTAAGATTATTCCGAGTCTTTACCTCTTAAAGTCCAAGAAAAGTTGTGGATTTTTATTTAATAAAACATCCTTGATCATTGGGAAACTAATGTGAGCAGAAATCTGCTTCCCCTTCATAAGGTATTCCAATCAAACTATCAGCCTTGTTATACGAAATAGAATATGTATTCCCAAAACACTTGAAATAAAACATGCTCACGCCTTCTTCCTTGAAGAATGTTATTGTCTCATATATTTCAATTACGATCTCTGAATACACTAGAAGTTATGATTTCGGTTTCTAGATTCAAACACTCACCCACCCATTCTGATTTATGTTATTAGTAATTATAGAATCATACTTAGCAAAAAAATTGGAGGAACCAACCTTTCTCTATAAAACATCCATTCATAGATTTCCATTAAGGATGTGATTTATTTTTTAGGTGATGCTTCAACAGACATTCGAAACTGAGGAAACCTTGAAGATCTAGAACGATCTTATGCTGGAGGGTCAGTGCATCAACACACAAAGGCTTTATTTTCAATGTTAGACTACCATGGGGGTACTTTATATAAGCATTTGAGTTGAAAATTCATATTCCATACTCAATCCTATGGTTGAAAAATCTTCTGATCCAATCATAAGTCTTAAAGATATTTTCTAAAGAATAATTTTGATGGATTCCAATCTTTGTAGTCATTTAATAAAAAACAATTCGATTCATGGAAAAAAGAATATTAAAATTTCAAAAATTGATGAAAATAACCACCATTAAAATATTATTACGAATATTTAAGGAAAGAAACATACCATTCATATTTATATGAATATTATTCATAATGAGTTAAATTTTTTGAAGAACATTAGATTCTGAATATTTTGATTATGAAAATTTTTGATATGAAAATATCCATTATGAAAATTTTATGTACAATAATATTCATTATGGAAATATTATGTCGAAAAATCTTCATTACGAATATATATGTACAAGAATCTTCAATATGAAAAAGTTTGGTCGACCAGAATAAATTTAGACTACGAAAAAATTTTACACAAATAAATTTATACTACCAAAAAATTTTAAACTACGAAAATTTTTTAGACTATGAAAAAAATTTAGATTATGAAAAATTATAAAAAACTGATGAATTCTCATTAAGAAAAATTTAAACTACATAAATCTTTATTACGGAAAATATTGATCTTCAAAACATGAAAATGCACTCCCCTTATGAAAATGAGTTTGTTACTGTAAATAGACACTTTTCAAAAAGTTGTTAATATGGATGATTTACTTATGTTTCTTATTCCTTACATATGATTAATGTTTTCAAATCTATAAGAGGGTAAGGATTTTGTGAAAAATATTATCAAGTCGATCTTGTGTTTCGATAAATTGAAGAATGATATCATCTTTTTTTGTGTGATCCCTAAGAAAGTGATGCCTAATATCTATGTGTTTTGAACAAGAGTGGCATTAAGGGTTTTTAATTAAGGAAATGGAACTAGTATTATCAAAAATACATTTGTGATTTGGTAAAACTCATACCATTTTCAATGAGAGTGTGTTGCATCCACAATACTTGAGAACAATAACATACAGCTGCTACATATTCGGCATCAGCAGTGAAAAGTGCTATTGAGTATTTCATTTTTGAGTGACCAAGTCACTAATGAATATCATATAAAATGACATGTTCCAGATGTAATTTTCTAGTCGAATATACAACCACTAATGTCATCATATGAAAATAATTTTAAAACAAAATCATTCCAATATGGGTAAAAGAGTCCTAGATCTATGGTTCCCTATAAGTAACGAATTTTTTTCACTACCTTTAAATGAGATTCATTAGGATTGTATTGATATCTTTTAAATAAGAATACTGAAATCATCAAGTCTAAGAGACTTTCTATCATCTAAATTAGACTTCCTATCATACCTCTTAATGATTTTTGATCTACTGATTTCCCTACTTCATCAAGATCAAGTGAATATGATGTACCAATATAAGTACTTATACTACTAGTGTTTTTATATGCACATGATTTAAGATGATCCATAATATATTATTTTTGAGATATATATATCCCTTCTAGTTTTTGATAAATTTGAAACCATGGAATAATGTAAACTCACCCATCATACTGATTTCGAAATCAGATTTCATAAGATCTTCAAAAGAATCAGTTAAGGATTTATGAGTTGAACCAAATATAATTCCATCAACACATATTTGGAGAAGGAAAACATTTTTATTAAAATTCATTATAAATATTGTTGGATCATCATTTCCCTTACCATAATTATTATGAAGCAAAAATCATGTATTTCAATCATACCAAGCTCGAGGGGATTTATTAAGTCCATACAAAACTTTGGTATGTTTGTAACAATGTTAAAGAAGTTTTGAATCTTCAATATAATGAGGTTTTTCAAAAAAAATGTCATTGTGAACAAAACCATTAAGGAAATCACATTTAACATCCATTTAAAAAATTTGGAATTTGAAGAATGCTGCAAAGGCAAGTAGAATATGAATAGATTCAAGTCTAGCTACTTGAGCATTTGTTTAATAATATTATATTATATATTAATGATTATATCCTTTAGAAACCAATCTAGAATTATTTCTTACTATGAATCCATTTTACTCACATTTTTTTCTAAAGACCCATTTTACTCCAATAAAAGTAGTTTCCTTAGGACTTCCAAATGAGTTCCAGAATGAATTCCTTTCTAATTAATTTATCTAATCTTGGATAGATTTTATCCAATCATGATCAACTAAATCATCATCAGTGATTTTTGGTTCAAATTGGGAATGGAATGATCGATGTTCAACTTAATTTCTTGAGTACCATTTAGTCACTAAAGTTTGATTTACATCACCAATGATACTACCACTGAGATTATTTTTTAGAAACAACTAATTTGGGTTTTGTAAATCCTGATCATAAAAATATGGTAGGAAATCTTCTGGGGTATATTCTTTTGAAATACCATCGTGAAATTTTTCCTTATCCTAAATATCTTCTATCAAAGGTTGATAATATGTTTTTCAAAACACCTCCGAAGATGTTGGTTGAGGTTGTTTAAAAAAAGGACCAATTTCATCAAATTTTACATCTACTATTTCTTCAATAGTATATGTATTTTTATTGAAAACCCTAAAAGCCTTAAAAAGTGTTGACTATCATAAGAAAATCCATCCATCATATTTTTGTGTGAATTTTTATAGATTATATTTAGTATTCCGAATGAATACCTAGCAACCAAAAACCTTGATGCATGAAAGTCTAGGTTTTTTACCAATCTCTCACACATAAAGAGTTTTATTAAGATAAGGTCTAATCAAAAAATTATTTATAGTATAACAAGAAATATATACAGCTTCAACAAAAAAAAAATTCTGGCAAACAAATATTCACTCAATGTGGTTTTTTTAATCTCATGAAGAATTCTATTTCTTCTTTCAATAACACCATTTTGTTGAGGTGTTCTGGCTGGTGAGAAGTAATGAGTAATGAAATTTCTACTTGAAAAATTTTCAAAATGATATTTTTGAATTTCAACTCCATGATCAATGTGAATAGTTATGATGGAAATGTTTTTCTCATTTTTAACTTGGGATCTAAAATATTTTCAAAAAGAAAAAGTTTCAGATTTCATTGCTAGAAAATAGACCCATGTAAATCTTGTGTAAACATTAACTAAGACCAATACATAATATTTGCCTCCAATGCTTCTACTTTGTGATGGACCAAAATGATCCATATGAACTAACTATAATGCATCTATATTTTATACATCACCGACTGATTCATTACATTATGTATTTTGATTTCTATATTGATTAGGATAAAAAACTTTTGATGAATCAAATATAAGATCATGTAGATCCATGACTAGTATTTTCATGGAGATTTTTCATAGGATCCTTAGGTTACAATGTTCTAACATTATATTGAATGACCAATAAAGATATTCCATTACACTAAAGAAAGGTAGAATTTTTCTCCTAAGGACTTCTATGTTTAGTGTGTATAAATTTTCTTACCTATGGGAAAAAAGAATAAACCCTTCCTTGGTATTGTGTACTATGTACTTTTCATTCCTGAAATTCACTAGGTAACCATCATCACTAAATCGACTAATGCTAATGAGGCTGTTTTTAAGACCCTTAACAAATAAAACATTTTAAATAAATGTTTTTCAATGATGAAATTTTTTATCAATACCAATATTTTCTCCCATAGCATTGTCTCCAAATGTTACATTTCCACCATTCCACTTGAACTTAGCGTAGCTGCAGTGTTGGAAATGACCATTTCAATGGAAAGTGGAGAGGGAATCACAATGCGCATATGGGATAGAATCTATATTATAGTGGAACACACACTATTGGTTGAATGGGCGACACTACTACGGGTGAAGAAGAATGGCCAAATATACTCTATGTGAGTTGGAACAAAAATCCAATATTCTTTCTTCGGAGCTCAAGTCGCCACTCGAGAAACACTCCTAGATGATCCCATAACTCCAGCTAAAGGTTTATCATAGAAAAAGAATTTATAGAACCACATGGTAAAGGAGATGATTTAATAATGGCTAGTTCAATGAATTGGTTGAGTTGGTTTGATGGAACTATTGACGATGGGAATTGAGTAGCTATCAACCATCCTGATGGTACAATTGCACTATTGGAGCTTGTTTTGGCACCTCTAGAATACAGAGATCATTGTGTATGGAACCCTATGTACTATTTCACTAATGGACACTGTCAAGATCAAATCCGCGTATCAAAGTGTATCATTCATCGCTCAATACATCTTTCTTCTCCCACGACAACAAAACTGACGCATTTGTTCTATCACTATTAGCATATCTCGTTCACTCTTGAGCATGAATGCACCATAGAGGATCATGTGGCTCCATCATTGGTGTGCTAGTCAACATCACTTGGATTCCATAGCTCGAAATGAAGTCCTCATGTTGGGAAAACAAAAAATAGGGTTACTCGGGTCCAATGTCGATTATGTTGTGGTTGGTGTAGCGACTCGATACAACATGCATGGGGTGAATGTGTGGATTTCATTCAACTTGCATCCACCCAGGTCATAGTCACAACCAACCAAGTGACCATCCTTACTACTATGACTCTATATCAGAAATTATATACGCCCAAGAACATGGAAAGCATCTTTCTAGGAACATGACTTTCTTATGGTGGATATGGTACTACTACTACTGGTTTTTCTCGTTAATCATTTTGGTCACTGGTAGACACTATTTTTTATATCATCCAGTATTTAACAAAGGCGATGAGATGGTATCGAGTGTGAGCAATGGTGCCATTGACCCGAAAACCCCAATTATTATGCATGTGTAGAGGAAAAGGGGAACTAAAGGGATAAATGACTATTGTCTCCCCAGGACAACTACTATTTGAATTAGATAGTTGTTTGTCAATTTATATTCGAGATTCTAGCATATTTACGCATAAACGACGTTCAAAAACTCAGATGGTTTAGTGGTCAATGGGATTCCTTAAATAGATCATGTGGATCCATGCTCAGAGGCCATATCTACCCGTTGATCCCATTCGACCCGCACACCATCCTTCTCTGATCACCCAGATGATGTTTATGCAACAACTCCAATAATGTAAATCCTACTCTTTGATACCAAAGATCTCGTTTTACCCACATGGCCACCATTGTTGCTTCTCTCATTGACGTTTGAAAAAAGTTCTCGTACTGGCTTGACTCGGCTGACCCATGTTCTATGGTGGTACGTTATCCTATGGTGCTCAGCCCACTTCATGGATTCCCCCTCTGATCCCCAATAGTAACTGATAACCTCTTCCCATGAATACCTTCTACTGTGTATAGTACGTGATTGTTTTCAAACTGTTAATCAATCATATCCAAAGGGTACCAATGCTGTTAGGATAGTTCATTAGGAAACGAGCACTGGTACAAGCCGAGACAATATATTATGGCCAGATATTCAATAATAGATTATATATAAGAGTACATGTATAGAATATCTAATGACTATTTAACTCAGACTAGCTCATTCTCTTCAAAATGATTATTTGTTTTGATGCCTAGGTTAGCAACAATCAACTTATCTTATCAACGACTACCTCTATTTGGGACACCATGTCAACATCATTGATCTTTGAATGTTGTAAGTCAACTCCATCATGTACTGATATAACCAGATTCCACTAATGCATGCCCTTCATTGTGAGTGGGGAAAATCCATACATCAATCAGTACTCTACTCTAAAACATATTGGAAAAGTACTTCTTTTTAGTGGTGATGTGGGCATCTACTAAGAAATGCACCCTTTTTAGAACATCACCATCCTTTAGCCATTTGTTTTTATTTTCGGTCTCTTTGTGCATAAAGTTTTGGTCTCTATGGTCATACTTGTCTGACTTAAATGTTGGTGAAGGTATTGAAATACTACATGGGAACATTGTGACCCTCAGTATAAATCAGTTAATCACTTTCTGTATGATTAAACAGTGACACATGAAAACACATATTTTTTAAACCTTTCATTAGAAACAGAATCGGTTGAAGTATACATGATCTAAACACTTATATATTCAGTACCACCTGATACCAAATAGGGTGAAGTAGTCGAGTTCTAAACCATTATATATAATATTTATATATATGTTTCTTATAATTATATCTAAGTGTTCTAAAGGGTAAAGATATGAACAAGTTCCTTTCCGTGAATCCTTGCACGACCAAGTAACAATTTTGTATATTATTAGAATAAATTGAAAAAATTAAAATAAAGAACATGAGCCAATAGGATCAGGAATCTAATGTCCTAAAATAATTCAATGCCTTTGGATACTACTATGTTTATTATACTAAAGGCTATGAAACCGGACCACACCGCATTGAACTATATGAACTATGGATTCTAAAACATTTCCCATTCCATCATCTTTGACTATTTTGGCTATTGGATTATTCCCGATGAGGGATTTTCTTTGATATTCCAACGAATATCCTATTAGAGTTGAGTACTGATCTTCCTCCAAGACTATATAGTGTAACAGGATGTTATGTTCATAGATGGCCAAAGAAATGAATTCTACACACCATCAGTACTCTACTCTAATAGGTATGAAATTCGAGATTCAGTAGGTTGTTCAGTAAAACAATTGGGGTATGGAAGGGTTCAGCCACATTAACTTTTTTGGATAGGAGATAGAACTCACTATTCCAAATACTACGACCGTTTCACATGAATAAACATACTAAAATACAAATAATCAAGAAGGATTGTCAGGAATTTTCAGGTGGCTCCAATATTTTCAATAAATATGAATCACTATATAGAAGAGTACTTTTTTTGTCTCATAGGTACTAACAAATAATTCAGAATCATGACTAATATAGAAGGGACAACACATGTTGCGTACAAATCTAATGTGGATTTCCTGCTTGATACAGGCATTGAGTAGAAAATCACACAATGGGAAGTGGATATATGTCAATCCCCTTAGAAATTTAGATAATATGATTAATTCTATTCTATGGATCTGGAATTGGGCTAATACGATTGATAGGTAGTCACTTTTCACGTAATATACTAGAAAAATTCCTATGTACACACATATAATATATTGTTAGTACTCTTTTTATAGTGTGATTGGATGGTTGGGTAAGAAAAAGAAACTAGTATTACTCTCCTAGAAGAATGTATGTGTAGAAGCATATTGATAAGATTATACTGGTAAATTAATAAGATTGTTGATGCTCTGATTGTACATAAGAAGTTGAAAATAAAAAGTGTGTATTTTTTTTATTAGGACCCGGTACTTATATTGTATAATCATAATCCCTTAGAAAATGATTGTGTCTAAGAACGATGACCTGATGTTATAGTGTATATGAAAATGGGGCATAGAAGCTGGTTTTAATCTCCTAGTGGAGTTGGACTAGCTCGTGCGGAAAATAAAACTATTTAGTAATGAAGAAAGTGCTAATCTCACAGTCAACTTCTAAAAATAGGCGAAGAGATGTGTAAATCATGAGACAGCAATCCTTCCGACCATAGATTTCGTCGTTTATATTTAGACCTTGTATTATGAAATAATATGCATAAATGAAATCAGGTGTAGACTATTAATTTTCTATAGTACTCTTATATATATTTATAGAAGGGTACCTAATCTGATATGTCAAAAAGAAGCATGTTCCCCATCACTAACCAAGAGTTGGTGTTCATCAAGCCATATTTGTTATAACAGATGCAACAATATGCTAGCTATGATCTAGGGTTATACAGTAATTATGAGAGAAGTTAGAGTGGATAAAGCGCCATCGTTTGGTATTTCAAGCTATCATTTTCGGACCCATGATGTTATGAATAAACCTATAATGGATTACGACAACTATTTCTTGAAATCCCACATACACGTCGTTGGGGTGTATCGACGTAGTAATTGGTTACCCATAAAATCATGTTTAAGAATCCAACATTGGAAGAGCATCTGACACCCATATATAATGGATTAGCAATCATTGAAAAATTTCAGATACTATTTTTAGTTCTTATTACACCTTTCCTTGTGGTTTTTCTGTGAAACTGGTGATTTTAATGTAGACTCTTCTATATCCTTTTGCGTTTTCGAGGTGTCTCAAATAGAAGCATTGAAATCATTCTATGTGAAGTCCCATTTTCTAGTTGGGATGATTCTGATATTGTAGGCTTCATGGAAGTATTAATTACACTGCTCTTCTCTTTCTGTTTATTGTAATGAGATCATTCTATGCACTTACACTAAGGTGACTGAGAGTGTGAAAAATATCCTTTGGATTCACTTTACCATGTAGATTCATTACTTACTATATGAAGTGGTAGTGTGTGCTTCCTATATGGTTGATCTTTTTCTTCTGTTAGTCCTGGCCAACCTAGCTAACTGAACTGATTTATGCTCTCTTTGGCTAGAGCCATGTCCTAGTAATAAAAGGGGTTTACGAGTCGTGTACCCTTTCTTTATTCCCCGTTTATCTTTCTAATTTACATGGAAAACATGTGTGATGTCATTCTAACTCAAAAGAAGAAAAATTTGTTCTGTTTCTAGCTCACATATATTGTATTTCTTTCTCATAACAGTATACTTGAAATCAATTTTTGCTGATCTGATGGAAATCGAAGTAGATTGTGTGATTTTTTGAAGGGTTGTTCTCTACTACATCTTATCCAATACCAGATGCTTTGTCTCTTGTTAATATTTCGTAGGATACACTTTGTATAAGAACCTATTTATCTTATTAAGAATCAACTATTGGGGTATCCATGTGCATCAGATAGGGACAGAGCTCGATGCTCCCCAATGAATGTGGTAATGATAGAATGAATAGTTGGTTGGTCGGTTGAAGAAGATACAGTTAATGGAAGGAGTAGATATGGTCGGGAAAGATTATAGAACAATGAATGAATGAGGAGATTCAATCAAAGCTATCGAATGGCTCAAACATTCACTAACCGGATATGCAAAATACATTTTTCATGTTTCATGTTTTATTGAGCGACTGTAATAGGGTGAGATGTGAGCAGATAATAAAAACCTCTTTCATAAATGAAGGGATAAAAGACTTATAGACTATCTCCTTTGGTTGGATGGTTCTGTCCTAGTAAGGTCTTATGAAAGAGTGGGAAGATCTCGTTCACCAGGTCCCTTTCTACAAATGTTTAGCGATAGCTATTACCTAATATGGTACATCAAAAAGCGAGATGAGAGGATTTAAAGGGGTTGGAATCTGAGTAAGAAATCACACATTTATACCCAAAATCAGACAAGGTCTCTGTTTCATATATAATAAAATTGGGTCTTTCTTTCGGGGTTCGATGTTTCATAGCTGAGGAAAGATACTAATATGAACTGAACTGATTATTCTTATCTAAGCTAATCATTTCAATATTTCATTGATTTTATAGGTGCGAATCTAATCCCAGGGGTTGCTCGAGAATAGTGGCAGTATTAGTATAGGATTTCTGAAACAAAAAGGGAAATAAACATTATTCTATTTTTAATTACCAACCACACATGAAGAGGTTTTTATCCCTGATGAAGGAGGAATAAAAACCATTCATTCAAAATTAGGTGTGGACTAAGATGTAAGCTTCTTTATCTCTTGTTAATGCACTCGGGGATAGAAGGCATTATTGTACTAATACAAAAACCACCTATTTTCTTAACAAATCATTTTTGTACTAAAGTGGTCATTGATAAATTTCTCTTTCTCTTAAATCTATTAATAGCTACCATTATTTGACTAAGTAATCCCCTGTGATTGATCTGATCTTTATCTAGGAATATAATATTTAAACTAGAGAGACCATAGCCCATGATGGGAAAAAAATCAATACCTGGCCTCGAATGGATAGGTATGAAGAAATATATTAGTTTAAGCTCCTCAGTTATTCACCTATTTGACACAATTCGTCTTGATAATATTTTCAATGAATGTTTTATGAACAACCCAATATTCCATGGATTCATAAAATGGATTCACAAAACGATATTTATCTTTTACTAAGACGTGGGATCTTTACTCATAGATAGAAAACTAGAACATCGATTTACCAATAGAAGATGAATCGAATAGTTCAGGTAAATGATTATGATAATTGGAAAAGAATAGATCCATTCATCGCAGGGGGGGGTTATGGATGAGTGAATGGAAATGTCTAATCAAGCTCCCTTTTCGTCTGATTTTCAAGGAAGACACTATAATAGAATAAACCTTCATTTGAATTATTTTTATGATGGAAATTTCCTTATATGTTTCTCCTTTGTAATGTTTGTGAAGGGTGAATTTTTTTAAATATAAAAATCAAAGATATTATACATTATCTGGTTTTTTACATAATATTTCCATCTAAAAAAAAATTTCAAAGATGACTTATAAAGGGACTGTGATTTACATCACTTGTAAACAAAAAACACCCAATTGATCAAGAATTAGTTTCCCTTATAAATTTTTTAGGGAATATGTTTTTATTATTATCATATATGAAATAAAATCATTTTCTATGGTTGATAATAAATAAAAATTACACGAATTTATATACATTAAATTGGTGGATTTCTAACCACACAACTAGAGAAAATAGAATCCTAACCATAGGTAAACCATTTCTAAAGAAAAGAAATATAAAACAACATATGCATAAAAATGTTAAAAAATTATACAAAAATCCCCAGAAATAATGGTAATATTATGTAAATAATTGATAACATGTGAATTAATTATACGGTTGAGACCGTAAATTCATTCTCAACAACAAGAAAACCACCAACATCCATGTTTTAAAAAAAATAACAAAATGGAAGAATAGAATAGAAAATTGTGAAATAAGTGCAGTCAAATAGATTTAATAAGAATTTGTATATCTCTTTCTAGTGTTAAGAAAGAACAAGAAAAAATAACAAAGAAACCAGTGAAACCATCAACATAAAAACATGAAATATAGAATAAAACCCATATTTCTTTATATAATCACATGTAATAGTACACTTCACGATTCACTGTAACTATTTCATCTATCACATGAACACGAAATTCCATGAGTTCTCTACTGCCTCTATAGTCCCAGAACAAGACTCGTATTGTGATTCCAATTAGATCCACCAACCATCTCTCCCTCCATGTCTCATATCCTTCGATTTTTCTCGACATCATTCTTAGATTCACATTATATAAGACATCATTTTTTCTATCATGGAACATGTGTAGACCCTGGGCTATTAAACATGAAGCTATAAAAAAACTGAAAAAAACATTCAATGCAATTAATAGATAGGGTCGGTCAATGGGATTTGAAAAAAAAACAATAAAATATACCAAATGGATAATATTTCATAGGGGTCTTCATAAGTTCTTCCATGTAATGGTCACCATGATGCACTACATATAAGTTATAAACCACTATTCAACGATAAAATGATTCTATATAGGTGTATGTGGCCACAACATAGTATAGATAAACGCTAAGTATGTTTTGGTGAAACAAAAACCATAACTTCATAAGGGTATCGTAGTCCTTATATATGAGTACAAATATAACACTCCACTCACGTAATGGTAAATAAATAGATTGTTAATGTTAATCTTCTCATACCCACTTGCATTGTTTGGAAATCTTGTGTCGATGTAAATTCATATGAATTACTAACCAATTTATTTATGTGTTATCACATTATTATTAAAGAGTATCCAAGTCCCTGCTTAATGGTAACCCTTCAACACCAGAGATAAATTAATTTAAAAATCCCCAATATACGGGTTATCCAAGAAAAAAAACATGTAAGGGTAACGACCCACTATCATAAGGGTAATGGAATCCATGTCTATGTGTAAACACACCCCATGTAAAGGCAACCTATCATCATGATAGGTTAAATCAATCATAATGTAAAGGTTAAGAAAAGCCAAATTCGTGAATCATTTCCCAATTGAAAAAAATATAAAGGGTAATTTATAAGGTAATTGGTGATTAATTATTGAATAAATAAATGAAAAATATAACAATAGTATCACATCAAACTATTACCTCATAGCATTCCTTGGATGGAATACCTCCAATGGCTACACCAAGTTATTCTTTATTAACAGAATCCACATTATTATATAAAAACTCCTAAGACACTAAATTGTCATATAAACTATGCATATTTTAAAAAAAACTACACATCCCACTCTAGTATAGTCTGCATTTTCACATTCAATAGAAAAGGAATTTGGGACGATTGTGTTGGACTATGTGGAACAACCTTTTCACCTAACTCCAAAACAAATTCACCATCATCGTGGGACTTGTATTCTAAACTAGCACATTGAAAATCACTCCCATCTCCATCACAAATAAGATATATTGTGAACATAGAATCCAATGGTTTCAAATGAAGAATAATAAAAATATGTTCCTCCAATTTATATCGCTCCTTCTTAAAAATGCTGGAACTCAGAACTATATTTACCCCTTTTAGATATTATAGACTAGATCCTAATTTTTCCTCCACATATGTACTATTAATTTATTCCATATAATACTCACCATATCTACAGATATTAGATTTGTTATCTATTTTGGATATGGTATCATAGAACCAACTATTTTTAAATTTATTATATAAATGTTGGATGTATTGAATATTAATAAAACATCTCATTTCATATAGTTTATTCTTATACATTAATATAATTTAGTAACGTCGTAGAGTTGTAATATTATTAGTTTGGTCAAAATTATCTCTGCAATTTTTATAACCATTATTTGATATGGAAATATTCTTAAAAAATGTTATATAGTTGGATAATGTACTATAATGGGACACATACTACATATAATATACTGTTTGAGTACTCCTTATATGCTGATGTTTCTTCCCATGATGTTCAAAATTTGTAATCTAAATGATTTGATATTATGATAATAGCACAACCGGTAAGAATTCTGTATGTTTTTGTGTTGTTAGGTATTCTTATCTTATATCATTTATAATGTCCTATATACTTTAATATTATCATTAATGCATTCCATGAATCAATAATTTATATTTTCAAATGAAAATCACGTTGGAATATATTTATGGTGTGGTAGGATATGTTGGGTCGACTTAATTGATATATCATTTTTGTATAAGTCAAGGAAGGATTGGTACCTTCCATCTTTATGGAAGCTGATATTTTGACATATTGATTGGAATAAAACATTTTACTAATGAAATAAACATTCACTTTTAATTAATGACATGATGTTCTATGATTTTTTGTTCTATTCGTTGCCTCAGTATGGTGAAAAGAATATAATTTTGCAGTAGGCACTGGAATAATTCTTATTCACAAAGAGTTCCGGGGAACAATGTGAGTTATGTTTCTTTTCCATGTGTTGGATATATTTTTATACATATGATGTAATAATTAAGAGGATATTAGTGAACTTTATATCTATTTATTTTCATTTTAAAAACAAAAAATTACTATAAAATGTTGTTATACTTCTCTTAATGTCTTAATTATACTACCTATACAATTTAAATATGAGTGTATTCATTTTAATTATATTTTAAATCTATGAAACTAATTTTCAATTCCTATTTCCCTATAATTTTATATTATATTGATAATTTATTTTGTAAAATTATATGTTTATGTGATAGAATATGTGATCAGTTTTTGTTTGCAACAATCAAATAATGGAATGACCTTATATGAAAAAAATAATTAGGAAATCAAGTCTATCTACTTCCAAAACCATCAACCTTCTCACATTTTTAGACACACCTATTTATTTTCATATAGGGAGAGAAGATTAGAATAATAAAATAAATTTCCATGATTATATTTACCACTACATGATTTGATATATTTTATTTATATAATATGCTATATTTATATTTTTATATATTTTTTCTTAGACATATTAATTATATTCTATTCAATATGGGCAATTACTTTATAAAATTATCAAATTTCAAACAACAAGACTGGGATAATTTTTAAGGGTTCTATTTTAATTGAGATTAACATTACCATCGTGCAAGAAAATATTTCACCAATATATATGTATCATAATAATTTTTATATTTTATTATTTATGTATTTATTTATTTTTGAATTCACAGTGTCTAACAAATAGAAAATATTTTTTTATATATGAAATTTTGAATATGTATATCATTTTTATAATTATTTATAATTATAAATATGTATACTGTTATAAAAATTTATAATGAGTGAAATTATATCAACTATATATTGTATCTTTAAAAGTAAATTTAATAATAAACTAATATTTTTTTGATTTCATCAACATTTTTTATAAAAAATCATCTATATTTTTGAATATGAAACAACTATTAATAGAACAATGATCCCCAAAATATAATATATTTTTTCAGAGCCTCAACTTGGATCCCTATATCAATTATCTCAACATCTATATTCCTCAATCATGTGCTCATATCGTCAATTTACTTTAACAATTATTCAAATTTGAGTTTATATCGAATTTATTGTCGAAATTAAATAGATAGCATATTTCATGTTCATAGATGAAAATTATAAAATAATGTGTCAACATAGGTTTTGAATTTGTTTTTATATTCATTAATGATTCCTTCATGTCTTTTTTGTGGTTTTCCTCCACAACAAGTGAGGTTTTAAAAAAATAATCCTTTTTACCAATGTCCTGCTACAATTTCTCACCTATTGAATAACATGATATTTTCATTGAAATATTTAAATCAACAATTTTTGGTGTTCTGTGAAATATTTGTAGATATATAGAATATTAATTTTGTAGTTATAATTATGAATAAAAATTATATAATAGATGTTCTGTGATTTTATGTTAGCAGTTCTTGAAATAATTTGTATTTAGAGTTTCATCATTAGATATTTCTTCACATTTTTTATTTTAATTATTACTTTTTTTAATCTATATATTATCCAACCTGGGATTTGATATTTATATGAAACTGAGGAAGGCCCTTATTGGATTTTTTTTCTTGATTATATCTATTATATGTTATGTTTCTCGTTAATATTTATTTTTCTGTATATGCTTTTATTTTTATTTTAGAAATTAATCTATATATATATATAATTGAAATAAATAATTTTTTTGCCTATTTTTGTAGTAACATTATGGATTTTTTATTAAGGAAACATTTTTATATAAAAAAATAAACTAATAAAAAATTGAAAAACTATGTTATATAATCATAATATCTATTTATTCCATAATATTAATATATTATATTAATATAAACGAATACATAAATAATATATCTAAATTAAATTTATATAAAATATAATATTGTAATATAAAAATAAATAAAAAGACAAAATTAAATTTTAAAAATATATAATGTATTTATATATATATATATATATTTGTGAGGAAATTCAGAAACATAATCTCTTTGTCTTTAAGTTATTTATGGAGGGAAAATTTATTTTTGAATTATATGAACATAATTCGAGTTTCATAAATCAATCATTATAGAGAGAAGATGTTTTGGTGGTGTTGTTTAAGCCCGATGAAAAAAGATATGTTTTCCTAAAAAATTAATTGATCAAAGGCCATCAGACCACTGTTCTATTCCATATCATGTGCGGTTGCTCAATATCCATATACAAATCCTCTAATCTTCATCCATTCTCTCTTCCCTTATGGGATACGTCGCCATCATTTATGTCATCTAAAAGAAAACCACATCCACTCTTCATTTTTTTTCAACACTCATGATTAATTATAATTTCATAAATATTTATAAAAAAATTTATATATAAAATTCAAAAATGATATGATTAATTATCATACTAAAAATTAAAATATAATCATTAAAAATTTCACATATTAAATTTAAATTAGGATATTATCAGTAAATATAATGTCATATTTATATATAATTAATAATAATTAGTAATCTAATCATATTATGTTGTATTATTTTTAGTTTATATAATAAAAAATATAATTATAAAACATATATAATGTTCAGTTACCACGAGTACTTAGTCAAAAATCATTTTAATTTAAATGAAAAATATAATAATCACAAAACATGTGGCACATATGATTCCACCAAACCATAATTGCGGCAGGATCAATATCCCCCAAAGGAGAACATCCAAAATACAGAAAATTAAAATCATAACCACCACCGTGAATTGTTCCAATTCCACACCATATCCTGAATTTTCTAGAAATAAGTGATTTCTAACCAATATTTTCACCATCTGATGTATACATGTCTCAACCGGAATTCTATGGTCATTGCAATCCAACATCTCAACGTCTTCGCAAACCCATGGTCACCACCATCCCATTGTTACTGACTACAAAATTTTTTCCATTAGACCGTAAAATCAATACATGATTTCCATCCTCCCCAAGGAATCTCGATCCTTCTAACATCACCATGAATGGGATTTACATAATAAAAACCAAAAAAAAAACTTCTATACCCCTCTTCACACTCCACATGTTTTATTGCCTGGCAATTGACCCATGACATGGACTCTACCAGTTCTCTAAAAGAGCTCTTCCAATAAAATCAATGCTAATATCACATGGAGAATATCACATCTCTTCAAGATCACAAAAACACAAATGAGAGCACAACATGCATCTTTCTCAGATTATCCTACCAGCTCCCAAGTGAATATTACCATAGAATTGTGGTCTCCAAAACCAGTCAAGCACACCCCCACCAAGATCCTAGGTCTTCCATTCCATAGAATGTCACCATCTATATCCTCCATTACTTTCCACCATCCCTCTATGGCCTCCATCGACCAATAATGGTTCCTCATCATCATTCATCTCCTCCAAAACACTACATTAAACAATAGCACATCACCGATTCGAGGTAGTCGATCCTCTTCAGCCCATTCAAACATTGAATTTGTCCCCCAACACATCTACCGAATATCTTGTAGTTTCCCACAAAAGTCATCAGCAGTGTCGACAACCCTTAACCCATAATCACCCCTTATATCTGAAAACAGGTCATTGCAGAATCAATCTCATTCCTCCCCAAACACACAGCTAAATGTTGTGCGAGTATAAGTTTATCAAGAACCAATGATTTGATAATGGCTAAAAATTTCATCATATCTACATTAAGAGATAGTTTTCAGAATATGGCCCCAACCATATATTAAGAGAGACTCATAATTCATGAGAGAGAATCTTTTCATTGGTCGATAATAATAAGAATGTATTTATCATTATTTCCATGTATATTATTTTATAATTATTATTTTTATGTCTAATAATAATATTTATAATTTTAATGATGATGATGAAAATAATATTTTTATTATTATTAATTATTTTTATTATTAGTTATATAATTATTATGTATAATCAAATACAAAATTATTTTGATTATAAAACACATTTATAATAATTTTTTGGTTATTAAAATATTATTTATATTATTATTAGGATTATTATAACAGAAATAAATTTTACTAAAAATGGTTTTATAATCAATATTATTATTAATTATATTTGATAATATGAAAATTTTATTATTTTTCTATCATGTAATTAATTTCTTTACTAGTTACTTTAATAATAATAATATTTACCACATTGTTTCTTAGTATTAGTTAAATTATTCAATATTTTCAATAATATAATTGATATTTAATAATAGTGTAATTAATAAAATTTAATAATAATAAAAAATTAATAATACCTCATAATAATGTAATCCATAATATATTATATATGTGGATAAGTTAGGGATTTTGAGGCCAAATCCACGACTCAAAATTTTTTAATAGAAAAAAAATCTACAATGAGGGGAACATGTCTACCAAGGAAAAATCGTCACAGACCAAAAAACAGAAGTCAGATATTTCAATTCCGATTAGGAAATAAATTAATAGGATATATTTAATTTCACATTGGTTATCATCCTCTCCAACATGTCATGGTGTATTGTGGGCACATGATCCTCATCATGTGATGATTTAGATGATTCTCCAAAGGTGGAAAAATTCTTGAAATTCTAAGAGAGATCCTGAAATTAAATCAATTAGTTAGATTGAAATAGATACAGAAAATTAATTTAAAAAAACTATTTCATATGTATGACTTCATTGAAACCAAACTCATATTCTTCTATCTTATAGTTGACAGATTAAATTTCCAAGAAAATCAGATCAAACAACTCCTAACCAAGGCCACCAATAGGACATTCCCATTCATTATCACTTGGAGAAATGATAAAAAAATTATCTCTCATGTAGTGAAAAATTCTTAATTATATTCCCAAACAAAAATTTTGTATGGTTTTCTCATCAGAATATAATAATTGGATGGGTTACTCCAATGTTCATTCTTAATTCCGACTATGAGACTGCTGGATGAGAATTCCATCTACAGTGGATGTTCCTATATAGGATATGTCCATAAAAATTTAGGTTTACAAACACATGCCTTATATTTCATGGGGGGGCCACTTGGAAGCCCTATCCCTCCACAAATATTTTATAATCATTACGCATATATATAAATTATCCACATGTACATGAACATGATATTCCTATAATGATTGATCACTAATACCCAAATACCATGTACTCATTTCCCTTCCATGCATAAGATCTGTATATAGATCATTGATAGTACATACATGCCTAACATAAACACTCTCAACACCCTATTAGAGGTATTTTGGTAATTAATCTTCAATAATGCTCTTAAATAGTCGTACCACCAGATAATATTGGTATGAATCCAAGATTCTTCCTTTCATAGGAATTGTTTATTTTATAGGTTCGTTCAATTTATTTTTCACTATCCTATCCCCAACATTATTTAATTTCTATTATTTCATAAACTGGGAATAAATTTATTCTTTTACCTGACCATCAAAATCAATTTCATATTTTACAAGTAAAAAATCTACTGTTTCCACATCATTAGGAATTTATTTTGTAATTCAAACCCATACAACATCAACCCCACCTGTCAACTGGAAAAAATCTCCTACACCTTCAAAATGATTAGTTGGTCCACCCCTTCATGCTTCTACACAGTAGTGACATTTCATCCATGAAGCGCCATGACCATTGAAATAGGAATGATAGTCCCATGACATGCCACATCTACAAAAGAAGATATAAAAACATGATCATTAGCAAGTTCCACCACATATTTGGAATCATTATTGAAAATATTTTTTCCTATGATGATGGAATTATACCCCACCAACCTATCCACATTGTCCTACATATTTAGCTTACATTGGTCCATTGGGTGTCCTTATTTATTATACGATGAACAATGTAGATAAGCGAGACATAATATAGATGAGTTTCCAATGTGGGAGAAGCTACAAATATTCATGTAGACACTAAAAATCAATTGAGAGTTAATTATTGTAGTTAAATACAATGAAAAAACATACAATAAGATCATGGGATAGATAAATCTCATCCAAATTTTTTTTATAGTGTCCATATATTACATTACCACTCCCATTAAAATTATAAATAATTGTTCTAACTATATAAGATCCATCCAAGATTATTTATGTTTTCCAAAAAAACCTTCTCAGGATACTTACTCGGTTCTTGGATTTAGTGAGTGATTTTCTAGTTTAAAATAGATCAAATAGTTGATCCCATTCATGAATGATGTGGAAACCCGGATTTAGTGATACTAGGCCATAGCTCCATCAAATTTATGTGGGTTCATTCCATGGTAAAATAGTTGAAATAATCCCTTTCCTATTGAAATCATTCTAAAATCAAAAAATCCTCAAAATTGATGAACCGTGATCCTCATATCATCTTGATTCCTAGAATTACCATTCTTAGATAGTAAATCATTAGAATGAAAATTGACTTTTCATTCCACAATTTCGTATTCATAAAATTTACAGTTTTCTTCTATGTAGGCAATTAGTACATTCTTTGTATAAATTTTTGGAAAATCACTCTGAGGGTCATTAAAAACCTATTATTTATACACATCAAAATACACCTACATTAAATATATTAAATTTTCCAATTAGACTCATTGAATTCATAGAAATTATATAGTTTAAATAAAACCTAAATGAAACATGACACACTGATGAAACATATACAAAATATGTAAAAATAATAAAATAATAAATAATAATGTAAAAAATTATCAATAGAACAAAATTTTATTGTTTAAAAAAATATACTACTAAAAAATAGGAAATTAATAGTTTTAAAAAATTCTTTTATCCAGGATAAATAATAGATGACTACCAGAGTTAGATAAAAATTTCTAGTCTTTTATCATCACAAAAAAAGTGCAATAATAGGGGACAATTACCAGAACTATAACAAGAACTGATAATGAGGTCTTTATCATTATTTTGGAAGCACATATAAAATACATCATTTTTTAGTACGTCTAGATGTGCTGATAAAGGTATTATTTATTAGGGAATACAATATAACTTTTATTGGACCCATTTATCAAATTATATACAATAATTGATAATAGACCCCATTATTTGTGCCTTTAATAGTGTTGATAATGGACCCATTTATCACCACTCTAGAGGCGATGATAAATTATCATGAAATAATGTGCTGTAACATCACAATGATTTACCAAAAAAACCATAAAATTTAAAAATATATAGAGACCATACCATATTTTAACTAAAATACAATTATCAACACAAATACAAAAAATCAACACATTTTTATATTTAAAATAATGGTTTGTACAATTACATCAGTTCAAATTGATACATTAATTAAAAACATCAATTTTACTTAGTAATGTCATCACAATACATTGTATAAAATTAAAAATAGTTGTCAATGAAAATAATTCTTATCATATTAACAATATAAATAGATATGTTAACATAATTATTAATTTTAAACAAAACATTGATTAAAACAAGGAACATTGTGTATCAGATTGAGTGGCCATTGTTTCTTGCATGTCACCCTGTTTTTTTTCTTCTTCAAGTAATATATTTATAACAATAAAAGAAATCATTATAATATAAAAATGAAAAGTATATTAGTTATGTAATATTAGATAAAAGGGTGAAAAAAATAATCTAGCCTCATTTTCTCAGTTTTAGCAATTTGATGCATGTTATAAAGTAAAATAGAAATTATATATAGAAATGATTCACCTGATGTCATACCGGAAACACCATGCATTAGATTGTGTGGTAGATGATTAATACACACATCAAATTACATGTATATAGTTTTATTAATCTATAAAAACAGTCTGATTCAGTTTTCTTGGCTTTGAGTACGTCACATTCCTTTTCATTGAAATGTAATTTTAATTTGGTAACACATACATTTACCCACAACGTTCACATAGTGTATCAGATTGATGTGATACCAATACCTAATAATAAAAAATAGTTTATGAATCACATTACTAAATTATCATGGAATTCCAATAATATTTTCTATATTATTATTTACTACCATATTTTGAACAATGATTTCGATTTAAACTGGCAATGAACACTTTGTGTTATACTGTAAACATCATGTACATGATTGAGTTTCAGATTATTTATACATGTCACCACTGAAATAAGGATTTATGCTTAAATATTCAAATAAATATGAACAAATTTTCGTAGTTTTGAGTTGGCCATTTTTCATTTTTAACAAAATTGAAGTCAATATTCAATAATAAGATGCACATGGAGTCAAAAAAGTCACGTTGTGCATTGTATTGAGGATCGAATAGTTCCTAAAACTCTAAAATGACATATAGATTATTTTTCTAATGTATCGAAACTAAACTACTATGTTTTATCTATTTTGAGTATGAAAATTATATTTTTTAATAAAATAAAGTTTTTATCATGAAACAATCACATTGATCCATACAAATCACATCGTGTGTTATTTAGATAAGGAAAAAATATTAAACATCAAAATTTACTTATGAATCAACATCCAAAATTATCATGAAAATATTTTTTTGTTTCCTTGGTTATCAATTAGTTACACTTGTTAAAAAAATATAAATTTAAAACAAATAATAAATGATTTGAGTCATGCAATGAATATTGTGAATTAGAATATGGTTTGGATGATTTCTAAACTTCAAGAATAACATGTTATTCACATCCATAAATTCTGAATACAATTTCATTGGATTATAATTGTTTTTGAGTAGGTCAATTGCCCTTTTTTAAAAAAATGTTGTCAATATTAAATTAAAAGGTGCACATGAAGTCATTCAGGTCACATCGTAAGTCATATTTTGGTGAGTCTAATTCCTACAAATCTCAAATTACATATGGAAAATTATCATAATATATCAAAACAATAATAATGTGTTTTATTGGATGTGATTATGTTACATTCATTAGTACTAAAATTTCATTTTAAATATGAAACACACAATTTGACTTATAATGATCACATCATTTATTGGTTTGTAATGAGACAGATTCCCAAATGTCATAAAAAACTACAGATTTTTTTTCTTATTTTATAATGAAAATCAATGAATACATGATCCCTTTGTAGTAAGTGAAACTTCATGAACTAAAACGTATATTTACAAGTGATAAAAAACATTATGACATATCGGGAACATCGTGTATCATATTGAAGTGAAATTATTTCCTATATATCATGAGTGACATATATATAATTTATGAAATGTTTAAAAATGTTTTGAATGTGTTGTATAGGTTTTGAAAATGTCAATTGAACTTTTAAAATATTTAATGTCAATTTGATAAAAAAATATGTGATCTATGTCCGGTGGTCACACCGTGTGTCAAATTGTGGTGATGATAATTTATAAATGTCACAAATGACTTATAGTTCTTTTTCCTGACGTATAAATAAAATATGAATGCATTTTACCATTTTTGAGTATATACCATTTTTTTAATAGATATAATTTTTAACTCTAAATGCACACATTGAATCATAATGATAACATAGTTATTCAAATTGATCTTATCCTAATTAATAAAAATGAATATGACTTATTAATAATGATATATATTATCCATAAAATCGGAGCATGTTTGCTCAGTTTTTAGTTTGTGATACTTTTAGAATAAAAATGTCGATTTTAAACCGATAATTGAGACATAAGATCATATCACGGTCCATGTGTATTAGATTGAGGTGATACTGATAACTCAATTTCAATAATTAATAATGGATCATTACCCAAAATTATAAACCAAATTTTAAAGTGTTTGATCTATTTTGATTAAGGAAATTATCCTTTTTATTAAAATTAAATCCAATTTTAAATAAAAAGATGCATGAGGAGTTATAACATTCCCACCGTGCATTAGGTTGAGGTTAGGCTATCTATTACATATATCAAAAGAATTATGGATCATTTTCATGAAATATCTAACCAATCCGATTGTGTTTCAATTTTTTTAGTTCATTAGTTATATTTTGTAATAAAATTACATTTTTAATTGGGAACACACACATTGATTCATTCCCATATCATCATGTATCATTTAGATATGATAATGATTCATATTCATAATAATACTATAGGATTCTTTATACTAAATTATCAAGAAAATCCTTGTGCATATATTGAGTTTCAATGAGTTGCACATTTTCAGCTAATGTGCCAATTTTAACCATATTAAGTACTATTAGAGTCATACCAGGAACATCGTGTATCATATTTAGATGAGGGTGATCCCTAGACATAAAATATGACCTATATATCGTTTTCATAATGTATCAAAACATTCGGAATATGATTTCTTAGTTTTGAGTATATTAAATTTTTTTACTAAAATTAATTTCAATAATAAATAAATATAATAACGTTGAGTTATATCAGTCATACCATGAGTCAAATTGATGTGAAGAAAATTAATAACTATCTCAATGTGTCAAATAAAATACTATGTTATAATGTTACCAGGATTTAAATTTTGTTTATTATTTTTATTTACCAAAAATTCATACTGACTCGACGTTCAGTGTCAAAAAATGCTTCTCATTGTTGATGTCCTAATGAGATGAGGATTCTCATGTTCCCATTATATATGGAGAATCACAATAATGGAAACACAATATTCTCATACTCTTATATATTTCACAATTATAATGTTTTAATGTTTATAACATTGACTCGATATGATGTGTTGGATGTACGACATTGAAATGAAATGGAAATAACAGAAACATTGGTAGAATAGAATCATTTTATGTCATTTTGGGATTGTTGTAGATAGATTATAGCATATTATTAAATCCCAAAATTTTCAGGGAAAAATACTAATTATGTATTAGATATCAATGTTATTGAAATTATATTATGAATAGTATATAATATAATGGATAAATAAATTAAATAATGAATAGTATTTCACATTTTCGTGATGGTTGTTTGTATTCTTGAAACATTTATTTTTTTCCTTAATATAGTTGAGGGATCTTAGTATAATCTCCCATGAGTATGAGGTGTTATGAAAAAATAACCACTATTCAAGTAAAAGAATCCACATATAAAAGAAAACGATTATCATATGACTAATACTAAAAAGAAACAAATTAAACATAAATATGAAATAATAAATTAATTCTATAGATAATGATTTTTCTATGAAAAAATATTAATTAACAATATGATTGTGTAGTTAAGGGGACATGGAAGAATGCGAAAAATTACAACAAGACATTGGTGATAATGTTTTGAGGGAGACGAAACCTATGGTTTATTGTGCATAAATGCATGATTGATGGAAATACTATCCCAATTCGAATAAAATAATACAAACGTATAAAAATAATAATTATCGGAATAATACTAAATATAAATAAACTGACATAAATATAAAGACATAAATTTACTATATTGAAATTGATTTTTCATTGAAAACATCAATATTAACTATGTGGTTAAATAGAGGTAACATTGATTCTCATTCTAAAAAAAATTAGACTAATGATAAATGGGAGAGCTCACCATGATCAAGATTTTGATCATATACTTGACAGTGTGGGGCCTATTTAATATGATTATACTATACCTAATCCTCCACCATGTCAAGAGGGTAATGTGATGAACTGGAAAATATTAATTGGCCATTCTATTACTGAGATTGTTTAAATGATGTTATATTAATAAGAAATGCTTACTACTTCTCTTAGTGATGAGGGTATTGTTTTATCTCATTCTAGTTTAGTTAATAATGATTCATTCACTAAGCAAACCAATATGACTTGTAAGGTGTTGAATGAAAAGAAGAAAAAAATTTCCAAGCCTAATTTTGATACGCAAAATTGTTACTCATTTAAAGAATATTATTTTTCACATACTAGGTATGGTCTGAGAGAAATTGAACACTATAACGTTCCATTAGTTGCTGGTATGATTTCTGTGATTCTTATATATGAGATGGTTTTTGAGTCTAATAAATATATTCATGGGTCTTTTTATTGGATTTTTTAGGGAATGTTGTCTTTATACGTTGTCCTGGTCAACATATCATTACAACATCTTCTAATCATAATGCTATAATGAAGCATATTACTCTTAGGATGGTCTCTTCTAGTTGTGGTAACGACTATGGTAAATTCTCACAAGTACATTAATCTCAACCATTTAAGAACATGGCCATTTTACAAGCCTGTGAGGAGAAGATAAAGTGATTTAATAAATTCATCACATTGAATGGTGTTTTGGGTCTGATTACAACGAAGACCTTCAGAATGAGGGTGTCACTCTTTCCGAAAGAATCATTCCCAATTTTATACCCATTCTAATGAGATAGACACTATCTCAATATTGAACTGGATCTTCTTAGTCGTGATACAATGACAGTAGGGAAGAGACATAATAAATATTTGTGTATGATGAATACAAAAGGAAAGAATCATGTACAAGATGGGCCCCAGAAAAGGGTCAGGTCTCATAACTAATGGATATATAATTTCGGAATTGCCTAGGGATTACAAAATACCCTATGTTCATGGTCATTATGAACTTAAATTTTCCCAATAAACCTATTATTCATATCCTTGTAGAACCACAATTTATCTATGATGATAATATGTCCTTCAAGTGATCTGAACATAGTTATTTTTTTGATTCCCACTACAATAATCATGATGGCGAGGAATCAATATGGGAGATAAAACATTATAGTTCTTCCGTAATATTTTATTTTCATGATTAGTAGTCAATCATTATTTCAATGGGGATGAATGTAATTGACATTTTAGTTATATTTATCTATTATTTTAGCCAGTATATAAAAATATGTGATATTTAGATTGCTTTAGAAAATTTATCTTGAAATATGGGACAAAGATGGATTATTCACGGTGATTTTAATATTAGTCAAGACGAGTGGTGAAGACATAAGTTATCTTCTACATGATGGTAGATCAAGCATTTTATTCCTGTATTAAAAATATGTGGCCTTGTTGAGGCCCCTTTTTAGTAGTTTATTTTACATGGTGTAGACACACATTTAGTTGTAGACATGAATGGAAATTTGATCGATTAGTTATTAAAGAGGATGAAAGAAATTTGAATATTAATGTATCTATATTTTCTCTTCATATTTATCATATATATAATAAACATATTCATATGGATATAACAATATAAAATTTACAGTCTGCCCTGAATCCTTATAAATTCAATTCTCATAGCTTATGATACCTATATATAGGGAGATAATCATGGATGCACTGTAGGTTACGTTTAGTGGTATTATTCATAAAATTAATTCATTGAAACTAAATAATGTAAATATAATAGATATGGAATGGAGATTATCTTCATTTTCCAACTTTGATCATTATATTAAAAATGATTAAAATCATATTCTTCAAAGACAATGGTATAGTTAGAATCAAAAGGCCATTTTTATGGATGAGATGAATGCTCTTAACAAAATCAATGTTCTACTATATTTTTAGGTATATTATTATAGACATTAATATAATATCATTTAGTTGATTTTGGGAGATAAAAACTTAATGTGTTTTTATTTATTGTGTAGATAGAATATTGAAAAAATATGTCACAATACCCTCTAAATTAATGTGTAAAACTTTATTTATGAGAATGAAATATCTAATGAGGATGTATAGTATTTTGACGATATATATATTGATAATGGTAATGATAATACCCCCAAAATGGTAAACAATATCACACCAACTTTTAATTATGTTTGATATATATTTCTTACTCCCGTATATAGTGAGAAGGAAATTAAGGTTGCTCTATTTTATAAAAAGTGTTAATTGTGTTTATAGTATAGACGATTTCACTAATAATTTTATCACATTTTATGGGGAAATTATTAATATTTAGATATATGAGTTTGATAGATAATATTTTAACCATGAAGAAAGGCCATACCGTGTGAATGTAAATTTCATTTTACTGATTCTAGAAAACATGAATTCTCTATATGTGAACAATTTTTGTCTTGAATAGATTAGAAACACTATTGAAATTATAATTATAAAGATAATGTAATCAATAATGAAAGTTATTTCCCTATGCTTTATTACCAATCACCTATTTTTCTTTTTACCAAGATGTAATATTCATAATTTATTTATACTGCATCAGATAGTGCCAATATTTTGAAAAATTTATTTAAGAATCAAAATATGGATATAATGATTGACATTTACATTTTATTATACGATAAAGTGGTGTTTCATCATTGTCACTATAATAATTATTGGGTTTTCCATAGACTGTAGAATTTTTATAAAATTCATCTATATAATTTTGAGGCTCTCTGTGATGGTAAATGTGTCACCTTAACAGTTTTTTATCATTCTAGTGTAGTGAGATGTGGGTATCCATAATTCATTATTCTCATTAATATTGATAAGTACTTATTGATTAATTTACTAAATAATCATGTTACTTGAGGAGTATATCATCAAATGATGGTTGGGATAACTCTCTTCTGACCATCACATATTTTGAATACTGATGATATTGTTTTATTAGAAAAAATTGTTAAATTACTATATCTCACATTAATGTTATTTATGGATCCTAGGAGGATGTTTTTGGTCCTGTGGTTTATTATAATAAATCTTATATGATATGTGGTGATGGGGTTCCCATTGATAAGTTAAATGGGGTAGCTCAAATTTTTTGTGTAAAGAGAGGGTATGATCCCTTTACATATATCAGGGCAACCGTCTTCTGGGGTAGTTTTAATTTAGTAATCACTTGTATGGTTGTTTATTATTTCAACTTGTGTATATGTCCTAGAATCCCCCATATAGAGATGCAGATTTTGTTTCATGGAATTGTATTGTCTGATTCGATTTATGATCAAAAACATATAACATTTTCATAGAATGCTTGTGTCAAACCCGTGGATATGGGATGAATGGGAATGAATGATTAAAATTGTCTTAATGAAACACATCATAAATTTTTTCACATAGATTATTCTTATATACAATTATTCTTCTATGGAATTTGTTGAGGACAATTTTTTTAATAAACAGTATTATGGATACTCATTGTTTAACTGATCATCAACCTGGCCATCTATAAAATATGCAGATTATATGATCTTTCAACACTAAAAATGGGAACATTCCAAGAACTATTCTCAATATATTTTGATATATACGTGGGTATGATGTATTATAGAATAAAATGTGGAAATATATCATAATTTTATAAAAAATTCAATTTAATGTTATTTCACATGACCTGTGACCAAATTATCTAAGGATAATATATGAAAAAAATATAGATAATGACACTATCATTTGGAAGGAAATTTTAAATTGAACGTTCATTTACAGTAATTTGGATATTGGAAAATGAGATGAATATTTTTTCGTACATCTTGGTTTTTTTATAATAAAATGCCCTCAATTTCACCTACTAAATATTTTATCATTATTTTTCTTTGGAGAAAGACACATCAACTGTAGTGGCTTATGCAACATGCCGGAATCAACATTGTGATGGTCAGGTTTCACTTAATGAATGCATATGAGTCCCTTGATCAATTTTTTGTATAATTTAATTTTACATGAAGATTATTGAGATATTTTCAGGGTAATTTTTATTATAAACATAGATACTCCATCTTCGAAGATATTTGGTTTTCAATCATCAAAATTGGATGCAGTTACTAGGTGCATGCAATATTATTATTTCATACAACATTTATTATTTCCTTTACATGAAGAGATAGTAATTCATGGGAATTTTATGATCAATACCTATCATTACATGATTAAATTTGTGAAATACATAGAGATGTTATGAATGATTATATTTAACAAATTGGAAATTTGATGAATAAAAATTTTGAGCATTTATTATGTGATATGTTGTTGTTTCTGGTAGTATTAAAAAGTTTATCGTTTCTATATATATCTGGTGGATTCCCCCAATCCCTTAACAGATAATTTTCAATGTAGATGGGGAAACATCGGGTGTACTAGTTACGTCTAGTTGTGTTGTAATATTTCACACATATAGTTTCTTTGATAAGTTTTGTTAATATCACATCATTGGGGGATTCAATGTCACTGAAACTGATTAGTAGTCTATGAAAAAAGAGATCATATATGGTGTACATTTTTATCATCATGCATTGTGGATTTAGTCATATCTAAGTGTCAACATTTACATTCATAGAATTCACTCTCAGAAAGATCCATGAAAAATGTTACATTCCGGTATGGATTGTATTAGCCTTTTTTGAAAATCCGTAAATTGTTTTTTCACATATCTATTGAGATGAAAATAATGTGGAAGATTTCCATCCATTGAGATCAATTGTAGGGGAAAATTATAGATGGTACTATGTGGAACTTGGTTTTTTAATCAATTGATTCATACAGATGCTTATGGTGATGTTAGCATGATTTTACGAAAAAGGATAATTGAATTTAATAAAATAAAAATTCCACTGCAATAGGGTTTTTCCTCCAAATCCGTACAATGGATGATGTTTTTGGAAAATTTCATCCTCATTATCTCATATAATTAGTAGTTATCATAAAATTTTCTTCTCTACCAATTGTCCTCTATCATTTCTATACATCGGCCAATGATTAAAGAAATACTTTACGAAGCATTCATCCATGGGTTTCGTACTGGTCTGAGAATTTTGACCAAATAAAAAGAGATGAATGATGAATCATAATAAAAAATGGTAATAATAACTATTTTGGGGATAATGTTGATGAGGATGAAAATTTTACTCTATTATGATCCCTAAAAGGGGTAATGATATCTTCATTTTAGAATTGAATGAATTGAAATTATAGATTTATATTGGTGTAAAAAAATGCACTGTTAAATAATGATCATGTTCTAGATAGATTAATGAAGAATATATATATTTTTTGCAATGTGAGGAATGAAATGATGTGATAATTTGTTATAATTAATGAGTGGTTCATGATTTTAGATAGGGTTATATTTTTAAAATTGTATATAAAACTAGATGAACAATTTTTGTGATCTAAGGGATTAAAAATATTTTGTTAATTGTTTTTAAAAGAGGAATGTGATTTTGGGTAGTAATGTTTTTATCATATTAGATAATGGGAAATTTAAATACTCACATTAATAGGATGGATTGAATATTTTTTATGATGAAAAGATAAAATTGATATATTTTTTTAAAAAATAAGAATGAGGATATTATTAGTAGTAATTTTTTTTAATATATCAATGAAAATTAATGAAGAATTACGTATCCTAGTTGAGAGAACACGACACTGGGGAAGAATCAAAATATGATATTGGTGGGGAGGAAAATGAAGATGGATTATCTTATTCGTGAAATACATGAAATCATAAAATCAATGAATAAAAATTTATTGGAAAATTTAATCACATAGACCAGTTGGATACTAGATGAATTTTCCTAGAAATTTAAGTTCCAATGTACTTTAATGTATACAAATGGATGTCAAATATTTTTTCCTCATGGGAGTTCATATGGTGGGGTTTACATTTTGAAACATGTCGGTTTATTATGGATGAAAATGATAAAAATTTATGTATGTTAACAAATTATTTTAATTAAATAAAAAATTACAGAGGGCCTACTTTTTATGGTGGGATCAATACTAATGTAATATGTGTTTTTATTGAGTAATAGTTGATTAAATACTATTCATCACAAATCATATTCCTCAAAAGAATTTTTGTATACATATATTAAGAAAAAACCATATTTGAGGATTGGAAAAATAAAATTTTGCTATTTTTAGATCATATGAGGTACAATATCAAGATGTATATGATTTATGAGTAAAACATTTCTTTAGTTAATAGGTGAATCATGTAAATGATAACGAATAAATTTTCCAATAAATATATGAATAAAAGTTTCCCAATTGATTTGAAATGGAATATCACAATTCAAAGAAAATGTCGACCACTATGTTGAAGATTTTATCAAATGATGATGATTGCAAAGAGGTAGATCTAACAGAAAATAGGTATTGGGAGCCCATTATACTTCAACGAAACATTATCCAACAGTTATATATATATATAATGTCACATTATAGCAATGTTTTCCTAAGGAGATCCACATTCTATTTGGTAATATGATACATCAATATGTCCAAAAATGTAAATTTTGTTTTGTTTGATTAAAGGTTCATGCCACTCGTGTTTTCAGGATTCATAGATGTGTGTTGGGAAGGTTTAGTAGCTACTTAAATGGAATGTATATATATCGAAAAAATTGATACCATTGGTGGCTTAATTATTTTTGACCCTTGAAACATTCAATCCTTGGAATGAAGCCTTTGAATATGCGGTGTCTTGATTGTAGCCTTGATTAGAGCATGGATTGGACAATGAGGAGCACTGGAATTACGATGATACCATGAAATTCCCTATATATCATGAACTTGTTCGTGATGGATAGTGTTCATAAAGTTTACTAGAACTCATTTATCAACACACCCAAATTTTTTTGATAAATACAACATTTATCAGTGCTATATTATAATGTTTAGATAAAAGCTATCATTATCAATGATTTTTTAGAACAGGTAAATCATTATCTTAAGTAGCTATAAAAAAGTGATGATAAAGATTCCTTTTAACTTCTCTTATTACTAAAATACTGACAAATGATTTTAAAATACTATTAAAAATAAAATATTTTTGAAGTATATTTATATAATTATATAAATGTATATATTATAAATATTTATAAATATATATTTTACTTAGATTCTTTATTTCAATATATTTATTATATATTTATAATAATTTAAATATATAATTATATATTTATATTTATATAAATGAATTATTTAAAAAATAATATTTTTATCATTATATATATATTTATATAATTATATATATATATATATATTAATATAAATGCAGTATATATATTCATTATTAAATATATTTATAATAATTTAATAATTATTTTAATATATATTATTTTCTATTTAAATATATATAAATACATTTTATGAAATAATATTTATTTATAATTATTAATATATGAATGTATAAATATAGTAAATATAAGTTTATAAATAAATTTACATATATATATTTTTTTATAAATATTTTTTTATCATTTTTAATGTATATTTATCCTTATGTTCGATCATGTTAAATATAAGTGAAATTGAATAATTAAAAATTATTTCACATTATAAATATTGAAAAATTGAAAAGTATTATTGATTAAATATATTTTATAATAAATATGGATATTTATTGAAATAATGATGAATACACATTGAAAATATTAAAAATTTAGTGATAAATACACCTATTAAATAATTGAAGTTGACTAATATTCCAAATGAATAAAAAAATAAACTAAAAAAATTATTTAATACCTATATTTAATAAAATACATTAATTAATAAATTAAATTTATCATGATTAAATAAATTATTTATTCAATATATCATTTTATAATGATATTCTAAAATTAATGCTACATTTTGAATAAATTACATAAATATTAAGTGTCTGTGATTCTATATAATATTTCATTCATTACCAAAATATTTTTTTTGATTCATTATATATAAATCAAAATTAATTATGTATAAGGGAAATCAAGGTATCACACATTTGATCAAAATTAAATTGAAATATCAAATGAAATTCAACTATTTCAATTAATCGGTGTAATTAGTCAGCCTTTTATTGTCATGTGAATATTCATGAACTTATTTATAATTGAACACTATTATTCTCATATGGCTCTCCAATCAAAACTACAACCATGTTGGCATGTACTACCTCTACTGTAATTCTGTCAAAATATCACAACTTGTAAAAGTACACATTCAATGTTAGCATTATCCGAGTCACGATCTTCAAATCATGTCCCCTCCTTCATAGTATCCAAATCATAATAGATGTGTTCTAATCCATCATTTTTTGGGAGAACGACCATGTTTCCATGACTTATATTGTTTCCAATTTCCCTCCTACTCATCATCTTCTACTTCAGATTTGTTTTAATTCATTAGAGTCAACTCTCAATTTTCATAATCCTTATGAATGTAGTTTGTATCATTGCTATATTTTCTAGAGAGGTAAAAACTTCCAACAATGCACCATGTCATGGATCAACAGTATCATAGTCTCCAAATACTTGACCTAAATTATCAATTTTGAAAATAGTTCACTTTAAAATAATTTTATGTCATAATTTTCTCTTCATTTAATTGACCCTCTAATACTTTGCAGAATAAATCTTCGTGACTTTTGACATCATTTTTTTCTATTGATGAACATTTAATTCTATTTAAATGAGGTTGAGTGTAGATTAACAGTCATATTTTATTGTAGTCTTAAAAATTATACCCAATGTCCCCATAATAGGATAATTCAAAAAAATATGTGCTTCATCCATATTTTATTTAACATGGAATGAAGATTCCATATATTGATGTTCATGATCAGCTTGTCGATCCAAAAATTTATGCACTATTACATCATCAACGGATTGTGTATCTGTTGCCCCATAATTATTATTAGTCATTTCTGTTTTCATAGGGGACATGAGTTTAATTTCCATTGATGATACTAGGTGATATCGGGACACTACCACAAGATCCCACATAGTATAACTACTATATATGGTGTGCTATGTGAATTCACGTTCTATCCCAATGAAGTAACACTAGTAATTTATTTGGTAATTCAATTATAGCACAAATAATCATCACTAACTTTACCATACCCCTTATTGAGTTTAGAGTTATTTTCAAGAGGTGAAAAAAAATCTCTATATGAATGTATTGAAAAAGTGTTAAAGGAAGAAAACATATGAGAAGTATCATGGGAATAAACATCCATAGATCCTTATTCATCATGATAATACCATGTCTTACTCCTCCAAAAAACCACCACAAAAGTCCAATCATTAACGACATCCAAATTTCTATTAATCGGTTTTCCAAAATCATGAGTTGTATCAACTGTAATATTTTGTTGTTGTGTTACAGTTGGTGTCCTTGAACTAACTATTTGATCATTTATTTCCTGAACATTTTATGCATTTAATATTAAATGAATCATCTTATTACATATTTTTCATTGTTCTGCATGACCATAATGTTATAGTTTCATTGATTATTTGTTCCATTAATATGGTCGTTGTAGTACACCGCTCTGATGAGAAACCTGATGTTCTATGAGATTATTCATACAATAATTGTGTTGTTAGATAGCATTTTATGATCGGACACATAGTTTATGGACCATAATGCGTGAGTAATCATAAAAATATCAGGATTCCTCTCATGAAGTACTCCTTTGGTAATCTATATGAAGTGACATTAAGAAAATAGACCCATAAATTGGAATTATGAATGTTTGGGTGTCATCAGATAGTTTTATCAATGATTGTGTTTAATGGCCCTTAAACATTGTGATTATCATTAATGTATCACAGAACTCACGCACTTAGATTTTAGGAGGAAAAACATCAAACCATATCTTGGAAATAACTACGGTCTGTTGGTTGTGTCACAAATGACATGGTTTTATTATACAAGTCATCTAAATATTTTTCCCTTCTATATTTATAGAAGATGATATTTGAAACCATTGATTGAAAAAAAATTGAGACACTAAATTTCATGGCCATGGTGTAACGACTATTTTATTTCATATAGTCAATTAATGATGTATGAAACATATATATTGTTAATACATTGAAGAAACCCATTAGATGAGATTATGTGACAATGGTATTTTATTATAGTGTGATCATTTTTATGTATTTGAAATTATTGTGACATTATGTTCTTTTTCGTATATTCATTGAAGTTTTTATAATCAGTAAGATATAATCTTATAGACTCACACAGAATGAGTTTCTGGAGGACTTTATTAGTTTATATATGAATTTAATTAATGGAATAAATATTAATTTAAAGACTGTGGAATAATTTTATTTATGATTTATTGATCACATAAATTAAATAATTAAATATTCACAAGGCTGGGAATAAAATATGTTCATTTCTATTATTGTATATTTAATAATTTTTTTTACAATTTTATGAATAAAATATTTATTAAATATAATAATATATTTTTCAGCTATTTAAAAAATACAAGAGGACATTGAATTGATCAGGACCGTGTCTGGGGATAAAATAATTGTTTACGAGTCTGTAGGTATTATTAATAAATTTTGCAAAAGTTATCACACCAAAAAATAATTTTAATATTATTATTTTTTTGTGGAATTGGATTTCGTTAATGGTTATAAATATATTTAATGGAAATTATTAAATTAAATGTTGTAACTGAAATACCAGCTATATAAATATACAGATGTGTTTATTGTGTAATTTAATATGAAACTAATTCCATGATTGGTAATAGATAATTAATGCACACAATGAATACTCTGTCGACTCTTCCACATCTATCCATACAAACAATTTGAATATCAGGAGATAATTTCTTCAATATTGAACAACATGCGATCATGAATGAAGAATTAAATATATTTGATTCTATGTTCTAGAACTCAAAGAATGAGTGGAGTTGTTCAAATAACATTGAAGCACGTGTGGATCACTACTAGTGGTATTCCACAACGGGAACCTCAATAGATGATTGTATGGAATCAAAAAGGGATATTTTGGGAAATAAACAATGATTACAGGAAAAATTAATAACCCTAACAATTAATTTCATATGATTTAAAATAAAATAAATATATTTTTTTCCTAAAAGATACTTGTTCATGGTTTGGATGGAAGATTATTAAAATAAATTATTATATATCACACACTGGTTCCTTCTTCTTCTATTCCTTGAACCGAACTATGGTATCAGATTTGTAAATTTAATATATAAAATTATTTATTTGATTTTAAATTTTTAAATAATTGTGGTCAGATTATGTTTCAAGTTATGCATTCCCTAATCCTGTTTAAATTAAAATTATATTGACATACTAATAATTTTTAAATTTTTTTCATTTTCTGAATGGATGTAATAAAAGTTGAAGACAAACCAATGATGGAATCAAGATGTTCTAAATTGTTGGTTGGTAAAACTAGGTTACACAGCATGCATAAAGAGCAGACACAATATTCTCATGTGAAATGTATCTAGATTTTAAGAGTAAAAAAAATTATGCTTTAATTACAAAACATGTGTCGATTGGTCCAACCTAGAACATTGAAAACTAGATTCATGATGTGTAATTGGCATGTACACACAATTTACTTTGATGAGTCAACACACTGAAGCCCCAAGAATGCAACTTGTATGTACGTCAACTGGGGTACATGGTGTGTAGTTGTATGTACACAATGTAATATATCCTATTAATGTAAAAAATTATTATGTCATTAAATTTTATATTGCTTCACAAAACCCATATTTTACTAAATATCACACTATTGTGTGTTTTAAAAATTAACAATGAATTTAATGAATTTTTTAATCATCAATTAATTTATTATAATTAATATTTTATTATTTGTCCCACTGTTTATTTTCCATGAATTCCATTAATTTTGGGAATCACCTAATAAGACTGGATAATCATTAATATGATAGAGAATTAATTAATAAATTTAATTAATTAAATAACCCATTCATGATTATATTATATTTTATGAAAAATAATAGATGAACGACAATCATTAACTTTAGCGTATTCATTGAATGTGTGACCATTCATGGGCTCGGTCAATACCTATGTATGTGTTGGCATTTGATTACATAAATATATTATATATTTTGGAAATTGATTAATATTAAATTAAAAAATGAATGTTATTCTTCATGCTCCCCATTATTATGTAGGTCATGTTTGTTTATTGATATTTTTATAATTCCCTTTAACCAATGTTTTAGTGACACTCACATTCATGTGTGTAATAAATATCTGTAAATAATATATCAACCCAAGGATATAAAAGAATGATCATAATGGAACTATAATGATTCCAACTCATTGATAGAGAAGTGGGAATGTTAATGGTTGTAGATGATACCAAATCTGAAATGAAGAGTTATTTACATAGGCCATTGGTTAATTTATTGTACAATCATTCAATCAACCATTAGATAATCCCAAGATAACTTCATTTCATAAAATATTTTTTTTGTATAATTCATTAGAAATAAATTTAATGATATGATACCATTAACACATAAATGAATGAATGAATTTTATAAAGACTAAATTTAAATAAAATTGATTATGAATAATTGTTTTACACAAACATGGTTAATTAATCAATTATCTATCCTATAATATATTAACAACACCTGTACAGGATAAAACATGATACAAAAATAATTCATAATAAAAAAAATCATTCATTTTAATATTAAGTCAGAATTATAATTCTGTTTCTTTATTAGGAAGAAAACTCAATAGAACTATGTGTTTGAGAACCCTTTTTTGACACATACATTTATTAGGGATGTTCTTATGATTGTTTCAAATTGACATTACCAATTTACCTAAAGCAGATAATCCCTTTCTATACATGGTGTAATTTTTATTAATGTTTTGAGAGAATTGAATACATGATTTATAGACCGGTGTGTCCCTTCAACGGATTAAGGAGAATCAAGCCCACAATTGGAAAATATTTGCCTACCCAAATACCTTTAAAACAACATGATGACCAATTTTTGTGGTTATGAAAAGGAGAATATGGATTATTTACACATTAATATTCTAGAAACTGGTCATTACATATTCAATAATGAGGGATATGTTTAAATGATAAAATAGTTGGAGATTAAAAAAACAATTACACATTTCACAAAAAATATGTAATCATGATAATCACTAATAATCAACTTGTTCATTTTTAGAAAAAAAAATAAAATCTCGCTATCCCTATGATCAATATTGTATAATAGAAATATCATCATGGAAAGTATCTTTTATGAGGTGTAAGGATGCCTTTTAGTTTTTTTAATCTATGAACATAAAAATTAAGTGTCGTAATCCTAAATGCCAAATCTGTCAACTCTACCAGTGATTGACGAACAGTTCAAAGCCTAAGAAAAATATATGTACAATTCAATCATTGTTAAAGTGTTGTTGCTTTCATATATGTCTAGTGAACCAATGAAGCCTTACCAAACATGGATTTTGATAACATGATTGATCACCTATGTGTTCTTTACTATGATAGAGGCTGAAATTAATTGTTTTGGATTTCTAAAGCACTCTTTAAGATTATTCTTGGATAGTTTTCAATAGTTTTGAATAAAATAGTCAAACTGATTTGATACATCATGCACTTAGTGGTTCAATGATTTAAACTCACCAAGGAACTAGGAATCAATATCATAATGGAATACCTCCATCAAAGTGTCTCTAGTTTTTTTGGGAATGTTAATATGGAAAAAAATTGAAGACTATACCAATCCTTCTTATATTCTTTCTCCAAATAGATATAGATATGAATCGTTAAAATCAATCAATCCATATGTTGAGACAATGTAATGAAAATGAAAAGATATTTATGGACAATTATTCTACATGATCATCCACAAAGAAGAAAATCAATTGAGAAGAAATGTAGTTGGATGATTTATGTTTCTCATACAGAAAAAATAGTATCATTAAGAAAATTTTCTAAGAGATAAAGAATCAATGATAAGCTACAAGTGTGTTTGTAATTGAGTTCAATTTATCTATTTTCTAAAAAAGGTGTAATAGATACATCTTTTGTTTCTCAAATATGAATTCAATTATAGGAACAAAGTGTATCAAAAAATTAACTGAGAGGAGGTTAATCTATGAGAATCCAATAGTGATAAACTTTATGTTGTTTCTATTGGGACTACAAACTCAAATTACTAAAGGAAATAATCATTATCTTTAATTTTTATTATTACATTTCATTATTTACCAGAAACAAAATTTATCTATATATACTAGATAAATATTGATTTATTATATAATTATGAAATAAGTATTTCTTATTTTAATTATGACATTTTTATGGTATTCCACATTTACATAACATACATTATGTATGGGATTACACGAAATTAGTGATGGAAAATAGATAAATATGTTTATTCACATGACTCATACCACCAAAATCATTGGAATCACTGGATATGTCATATAAATGAAAAAATCATGAAAAATTTACAACAAGATTGATCATTAAATTATTTAGAATTAAAAGCACATATTGTATGTCATCCATGATTACAATGGAAAATGAAAAATTCCCCATTTTGTGGGAAAGGTGAATGTTATAAATTACCTCTTAAATTAGTTTATACGGATTTTTTCGGACCATTTACTATTTATGTTAGGGGTGGTCCTCAAAATTGATAACTTTTACTAATTATTTCTGTAAATAAATGAATATTTACATAAGGATATAAAAGTTGTATTATGTGGATAAATTCCAAAAACACGATAATGAACATGAAAGGAATCAGGGTAGGATGATTAAGGAACACTGCTCAGACCGAGGTGGAGAATATCACAACTGATACGTAATTGATTACTTTATGGAAGCTTGGATCCTATACCAAATTACTCCCCCACACATGCCTCTGTAATATACTGTAAGTCAATGGAGGAACCACACCTTGTTGGACAAGTTTATATCAATGTTGACTCATGAAATTCACCTAAACTACTTTTTGGGATATGTGTTACAAATAGTAGAACACATACTAAAATAAGTACTAACTAAATTTATAAAAGGAATTCCGAATGAATTTTGTGGGGAAATAAAATTAATGTTATTTATTTTACATGTGTGGGGATTTATTTTTTTTAAATAATCTTTAGGTAATAAACAATCACTATAAGGCACAAATTGTACAATTATAAGATAACCCATGGAATCAAGGGTATATTATATATAATAACCCTTGGTAAAAATTTTTATTGTGTAATGATGTTACATATTCATTTAGGGGGATAACATATCCAAAATAGATATTGGGAGTAAGATAAAATATGATGAATTTGAGTATCAAGGATCAATAATATTGGAACATGATCAAATTTTGAAAATTACTAGGGAATAAGAGGGTATTGAAAATTAAAAAGAAATTCATAGCAGTAAAATATATGTCATAGAGCCATTAAGGTATGATTATCTATTTATTGAGTATGGTGATGAATTATTCACTGATAATAATGATCATTTATCCTAAAAAATGCAGTAAGTGGCCCAAATATATCCATGTGGGAAGAATCCATAAATATAGAAATGTATTCCATGAACCATAACAATGTATGCATTTTGGTAGAACATCTAGTTGATGAAAATACAATAGGTTGAAACTAGGTATTCAAGAAGAAAATAGACCTTGAAAGAAAATTTATACTTATAAGGTGTGACTAGTTGCAAAATGATTACTACAATGTCATGGTATTGACTACGATGAAATCATTTAACCGTTTCATTGATAAAATCCATAAAAATTCAACATTCCATTGTAGTATACAATGACTGGGAGATTTGGAGAATGTATTTTAAAATATCCTTCCATAAGAGGATCCATTAAAAATATGTGTACATGAAACAAACTAAACTATTTTGGACTCCCAAGGATTTCAATAATATACTACTATTGAAAAAATATATTTATATATTAGTGAAATCATCCAGTCAAGGAAAATTCATTTGGATGAAGTCATAAATGAATTTTTTAACAAAAAATGAAAGTACGCCATGTGACAAAAAAAGGATTAGTGTTAGTGCAATGTTTTTTTGAATAGTTTATGTTGATGAGATTATCTATATTGGAAATTAAATACTAGCATTACAATATATTATGTACTGGATGAATAAATCCATTTCCATTAAAGACATGGTGAGGAAACACTCGCACATTGGATAAATATCCATCATAATAGATCTAAGAAGTTTCCTGGACATTGTCAAAGTACATCCATTGTTTCTTTAAAAGATTCAATATTTAACAATCCATGATTGAATTGTTTTAGACAATACATGGAATTCATCATTCGATGAAAATCGTTCCTCAGGTACATGTGGAAGAAAATATATCCAGACGAATTCCATATGAAATCGTTTTTGGGACTGTCATATATGTTATTTTATGTGTTAGGTTCGATGTCGCATATGCATTAAGTGTGTTTTGTAGATATCAATCGGATCCTGGTGACTGCCATTGGATGGCGGTCATGACTCTCCTTAATTATCTAATTCATTCTATGATATGATACTGGTTTATGTAAAGGTTGAGAAATTTTTAATCATAGGATATATGTATCTATTTTCCATATCGATGAATATGACATGATGTCACAAAGGGGATATATCTACACATTAAATGGAGGTGTTGTCAGATGGAAGGGCTCAATGAAGGTTGTTGTTGCATATTCAACAGTAGATTTCAAGTATAGTGCAGTATCTGAGGAAGATAAAGAATCAGTATGGTTGTGTAATTTCATCCAAAATCTTGGTGTGGTACCCATCAGTATAGACCCCACAACACATAATTGAGACAGTACTACAGTGGTGGCTCTCACAAAAAAGTGAATGTCTTACCTACAAATGATGCAAATACATCAAATATATTATATCATGAAGGATTTTTCTTAGCTAGATGATGTTTTAGTGATTAATATTTCCCATGAAGACAACACGAAGGTCACGTTGACTGAATCCTTGACACAACAAAAACATGATTTTTAGTTGGGGTCTAGAACACTAAATGTCAAAGTAAGATTGATCTAGTCAATGCGACCATTTTTTTGAAATATTTTTTTATAAAATTTTTTATTTACATTGATTTAATGAATTTGTTATGTATTAAATAATAAATTAAACATCTTATTATATATTGGTAGTTGTTCTTCCTGCCCAAAATGTAATAATGTCCATGATAAATTCATAAATTATTACGGTCTTAATAGTTCTCTTCTATGATGAGACCCTTGATTCCCTATGAAAATATTCTTAATAATGTTTTGTGGTTAGATATCATACTATAATTAGAGACATAGTATATAAATTGTTAGGTTAGATTACTCATAACTACAAGATACTTCATCCTTGGATGTTCACACTAGGTAATCTCTAAGATGGGAGATTATGAGAACATACATGCCTATAGAAATTATTCATGTTTTGGTTATATTAGATATTCCTATCTTTGATAATGTGTAATGGTTTTTAAACATTATTATTATCATTAGCGCATTTCATGACTTATGAACTATAATTTTCTGAAACAAACTACCAAACCATATGTTGGAGGGAAGTAGGGAATGTTTGTTGCTTTAAAATTTATATGTTATTAATGGATAAGTGAAGAATGTATTTTTCCCATGAATATTTATGGAATATGATATCGTAGACCATTGATTAAATAGAAATATTTCACTTAACTCCTTTTCCATATTATAATGGTCAGCTTATTTCATATTGTCAAAGCACGACTTATCAAGCATATTGATTGAAGACACCATCATCCATTCCGCTTGGTGAGATTATGTGAAAAATATATTATATTACATTGTGACTATCCATGTGATGTTGTTTGTATTTTTAAATTATTGTCATTGTCTTGGATGCCTTGACCTATTACTATATTGTAATCTAGGACATCAAACAAGCCAACCTAATGCCAGTGAGAAAAAATCATAGAGGGACTCACACTATGTGTTCATGGTTTTCCCTATTAAATTCTTTATGAAATAAATAATGGAAATATGTATCATTTTCAAGGAAGAGGAATAATTTTATTTAAGTCATATTGATTAGAGAAATTAAAAAAATATTATTCACTAGACTGTAAATAATATTATTTATTTATTTTTATGATTACTAATACATATATATTTACTATTTTTTGAATAAAACTTTTATTTAATAGTGGAAAAAAAATTTGGTGTTTAATAAATATAGGAGTTTGAATAGAGAAATATCGTTTCAAGGTAGAAAATAAATATTTTGAAGTCAATATATATTATTTATCTATTTAGCGCAATTTTGCACACCCTAAAAACAGAAAATTGTACCCCCTTTTTCTTCTCGTTATTTAGTGTTGTTAAAAGGCTGCACAACATAAACATGTTTTTGTGGCATACACGACAAGATCAAGGCATCATACTTGGGCTAAATCTAGTTTTCATCTCTTTGTCACCATATCTACTATCAGGAGGTATCAACGAGTACCATTGAAAAAAACGATCTAGAAAATTTCAGTTGGTTTGAACATGAAGGATTTACCCCTATAATGGAGAAACAAAATTTCAGATTTTGTTTGGAATTTTATATAGTGGTATCCCAAGAATAAAACACCAAAATCAAAACCCAATTAGATAGGGTCACTCTCGTACCATCACTACATCAATTTCATGACCTAAAATGAAGGATGATTAGGAGGATCCATAGTACATGATTTCCATAATGTCTTCCAACACCTAAAAATTGCTGCAGAGGATGATTACCCATAATAACCCATGGATAACACATGTAACGATGGCTCCACTACAACAATCATGGGTGGGTTCTAGTCTGTGTTGGCCAACAAAAAAGAATTACTGTAGGAAGCCTTGTCCTAACAACCAGTGTCAGTGGGAATAGATATGAGCAGGTTGGAATACATGTACAATATTGGTGGCACCTTCAACAATGACAACTCCAATAATCTCACATGTGCATGGACGAGGCTTGGGTATGGTACGGTAGAGGATAGTTGGAAATATTTGGTGATAAATAATATGGGGGGGATATATGGGGGATGCCAACACTAGATGGTGGGGTTGCAGGTGGATGACTTGTGGGGTCTATGTACATGGCCACACCACATTGCCTCTTGTGGACGTCCACGTCCCACTGCAACTTCATGTATATGGCATCACCCCATCTCTTCCCCCATGTTCATTATTATCCAATATTTCTCACTGTCCTCTATTGTACCATACCTGACCATCATCACCACACGTGTGAGATTACTATAGTGGTCCTCCTTGAATGTGTCTCCCATATATTGTTGGCAATCAATCCCAGCAATACTATGTAAGATTTCGAAATACAAACAATATTCACATGAAGGTCTTTTATCACTTGAATGTATTTTATAACCTAAAATAGTTTTACACTTCACTCCAATGAATATACAATTGTTGATGTAGAACTAATAATCACAATCCGGATATAATGTATTCGTTATTCCATGGTAATGACACTGTTGACCCATGAGGAATGAAATATAATGGAACATATAAAATACACTTGAATTATGGGGTAATTAATTTATGTTATGATATGTACTAATCCAGATGCCACATATTCATTATTTGATGTAGGAATATATCAAGCTAATCTAGGTATCCACAATTTGATGGTAGTCAAGGATATGTTAATGTATCTGAGGTATACATAGGATATGTTCCTAGTTTATTCAGGAGATGGAGAGATAGTAATCAAAGGATTTTATGATTCTAGTTTCCAGATAGAGAAAGATGACATTATGTCACAAATGGGATAAATCTTCACATTGAATGTATGTGTTTTGAGCAGGAAGAGCTCAATGAAGGTTGTGGTTATTGATTTAAAAAAGAGTCCGAGTATATTTCATCTTATGAGGTAGTTGAATAATTATTTTGGATGAAAATTATCATTTAAGAGCTTTATTTAGTGACTGTATATAATGATATCACCACACTCTATTGTGATAATATTTCATCAGTGTCTCCAAAAAAAAGATACCAGGTCACATCAGCAGATGAACCACATAATTTGAAGTATAATGTTTGGAGTTTTTTTTCACAAATAGGTGAAGATGTAATGGTTATTATTTATATATAACTAATCATGGTGGAATCCTTAAATAATTCCTTGACTCAGTACAAATATGAATACCATGTGAGGTTTAGCTAACTGAATTTAGTAGTGAGTTATCTTCATTTCATATGAGAGTTTTTATTGTTTATGTTAGGAAACCAAAGGTGCATACATTAATTACAAGAATATTTGATGTGATAAATAATAAATTAATCATCTTATTACATATTCTTAATTTTTTGCATTACCATATTGTAATAATTTACTACAATATTTTTCTCAAGGATAAGGTCATAGGAGTTCACCCATAAGATGAGAACCTTGATGTGATTTGACAATATTATAAATATTGTACTGAGGTTATATAAAATATTATCATGGTAGAAATTTATTATAGACCATCATGTACGAGTACTCATAATTATATTAAACTACTTCTCATGATGTTCACACAAGGTAATCTCTATGAGGAGAGATTATGGGAACACACCTGCGAGTAGGATTTCTGTATGTTTTCATGTAATCGTACATTACTATCTACAAGCACGTGTAATGTTCCTCAGATTTTAATATTCTCATTAATTCATGTCATCAATCACACACTAGGATTTACATATGAAAATGTTCATTCCATATATACGTGGGATGTAGTGTATATTGGGTGAATCACGAATGATATTTTATTAAAGGATATGTCCTAAAAGGAACTGTACCATCCATATTTATGAAAGCAGATATCAAGGACCTTTTTTAGAAATAGAACTATCCCCCCAAATTTTCTGTCCATGGTGAAATGATGAGTTTACTTCAGATTTTTAAAGAATGGTGTATCATGCATATAGGATGATTACATTTTCATGCAACCTGTATGGTCTGGTAATTTGACAAAGTGATTATATTACAGAATGTGCATTCTTATGTCGTTTTCATTATTATGACTGTAATTTCATCCCCGCAGATTCCTTGACCAGTTGTTAAACAATAATATTGGACATCTGGAGGGTCCTTTTAATTCCATCAAGAAATAATCCTATAGGTTCGCACTATATTTGTTTCATGTGGTCTTGATTAAATTCCATTTTAATATAAATAGTGGAATAATTATTATTCTCAATAATGATGAAAAATTTTATTTTAGTTAAATTGATAATATAAAATAAATAAATATTTATTCACAAGAGTATGAATAAAATATATTTATATTATTTATTAAATATTTCATAAATATTTATTCAGTAGTTTTTGTTAAAAATATTTGTTTAATAGAATAAAATATTTTAGTCGGTATTAAATAAATATAAGAGGATTTGAAACACACCATGACTGTGCCTGCTGAAAAAATAATTATTTACACATAGGTAAATATTGTTTATCCATTCGGCGCATGTTGGTGCACCTAAAAATTAATAATATTTAATTATTATTATAGTTTATGGGATTTCAGTAATGGTTGTAATGAAAATATATTTTGTAACCAAAATTCCATCTCAATAAATAGAGGAAACATTCTTTTGTGTAATTTATTCGAAACCAATTCCATGTTTGTGAATATATATTTTTTATGTACAATGATATCTCTATCCACTCCTCCTATACTCTCCCTACTAATAATTAGAACCCCGTTAGTATAATTTATTCAATACCAAAGAATGAGTGTTCAATAATGATAAATTATAGTCACTCGGTGAACCATGCTAGTAGCTGGAGAATGAGTGTCCTTGTTTGCAGACCATTGGAGAATGTGTGAATCATCTCTATAGGGATTCTAAATTTGGATCCCCACATGTGCAAAATAGAATTCTTGGAGGACCATTTCGAAAGATCAGAAATCATAAATGAAGAATAATAATATAACCATGTATTTATTTCACCTGATATTAAATAAATTAATTATGATTTTCATGGACAAAATCCTCACTCTTTTTTTCAAGCGATGATTGTTAAAATAAATTTTAATATATCTCCCACCAATTCATGCTTATGTTGGGCCAATAATTTATAATTAGTAAGATCACCCACACCGTTATGGGGACCTGAAGTCCCTTATCTAACTCAAAAAACATCACTAATAATAAGATTTTAGATAATATAACATAAAACTCATGTAAAATTTTTTATGGCATGCTCAATGTACTAAATACCACTATTGAAACCGGGGTATTTTTTCATTCATTAAAATGATATAAAGTTTGAAATACATTGTATATAGAGTCACAAAATCTCTTTTAATCATGAAATGATCCACCTCTATGTGGAAGAAATATAAAAACAAAAAAAAGCCTCCTTAGTACCTCGATAATGTTTTACCAGAGTACCAATTGAAAACAAATGTCCTACAATATCTATCAATGCCATAAAATAAAATTCAAAACATAAATTTGGACCCAAACCTGAGCTCTTGGGTTGCATATGGAAAATATTATTTAACATGGGCCTAAATATTATATTCACAATCTCCCTAGATTGAGGGAGTCTTCAAAAACCCTCATTCCATGCACTATAACTCTTTAGAGGGGAAAAGGATGTGGAAATTACCCCTCCTAATTTGGATACATTTCTTGTCAGGAAATCCACAAATAAAAATGATCCTCTATTCCATGTCCACTTCCATCAAATATTTTTGACCATTTAGCAAAACCACACTTACAATAATCATGATTTTTCAAATTTTAATCATTTCTAGAATCTAAAATTTATTGACCCGAATCTGCATCAAATTAACTCATTAGAAGATACACTTGACAATGAAATCCTTGCTCTCGGAATATCAAAGTTATTCATCAACATATATTAATTCATGACAGTCATAGTCGACTAATTATATTTCAATTAGGGTCATATTCATCAAATGATCGTTAACATTTGTCACCGGTCTGGGTTGAGAGGTGAAAAAGAAATTTTTATCGAATATCCTCTCATCCTATGTCCCTGAGCTAAGACCATGTTAGGGTGTAGTATCAGTGATGCCCAAATGTGAGCAGAAACATAGTTGAGGATGAAATGAAGTAGAAATCAAAACCTGATTAGAATCCACCACAGATGACAAATCCTAGGCACGATTAGTGGAAAACATGATCATAAAATACAAACCTAGAATCCTTATAAAATTTATTATTAATATAAATTTATATATATTATAATCAATCTATTCATTTTTATAAATAATTAATTCATTAATTAATATATTTAAATTTTTGAAAAAAATTAATTTTTTAATTTAATTAGTTGATTTTATCGAAACCATTATCAACACTAAAAAAAACTGTTAATGGATCCCATTATAGGGACTAAAATTTTCTCGTAAAGGGTATAATTTATTAGTGTTAAAAAAATTATAAAGGGTACACTATATCAGTGTTTGTTTTATCACTGATGATTGGAACCTTTATCACTTGTTTTCGAAGCGTTTGTATTGGTCTATGCTTTTAAATACAATCTGTGTATTATTGATAACATTTATACTTTTAATTTTTTTTGTAGATAATGATTTTTTGTAAATTAATTCAATTAAATATTATTTATTCATTAATTTTAATTTAAATTAAATTATTAAATTTTATTTTTTTAAAATTTTATTTGAATTTTATATATACTATATATTATGTATATAGTTTTTAAATTGAAAATGTTATGTTTTTAATCATTAATGTATGTTCCAGGTAAATTAATTATTAATTATTATATTTTTAAAAATATTCTTATTCTAAAATCATTTTTATATTATCATTCTACTTCTTATGTATCCATTTGATGGTATTAATAGTAAATATTTTAATGGATTACTAATTTACCAATTTGAAATATAACATCTTTTTGGTATTTCAGGTGAACAACATTGAAAACATTAAAAAATAAACATTACATAAATTGTAAACCAATTAATAAAAATTATTAAAATCGAAAAAAAATTAATAAAAAAATCACCACGTTAACAATCATACAATAATATATATGATAAAAACGAATGTTGTTAAAAAATTAATATTTCTCCTTTAAAAGATTTTAGAAACTCCAAAATCATATGAAATATAAATTTTATTTAAATTTTAAATAAAATATAGGACATGAACAGAAACCATATTAGTTCACCTAATATAAAATCAGTTTCGTAAAAATAATAAATAGAAAATAACAAGTATTAATAAAAATACATGATTTCATAATAATAAAAATAAAAATACATTATTAATAATTATATTTTTTCATAATAATATGACTATATAAATCACTAATAATTTTTATATTATGATAATTAGTATTCATAAAAAATAACATTATTATTATTCTCATCACTTTATAATCATGAATTTATTATAATTATCTAATTATAATGAAGTTATTATAATGAAATATTTATCATTAGAGTCTTATTATCTTGACATTATTATCTTAACATTATTATTCGTTGTCAACTTCCCAAATGGATGTATTTTTTTTTTGCATCTGTGAGGGCATGTAACCATATTTAATTATTAAAAATAATTATATTGTTATTAATAAATATGATAAATAAAAATTAATATACATAACACAAATAATATTGATTAGTTAATTATAAATATATATAATTAGTAATATAATAATTAATTAATTATATTTTGAAATTCTAAAAAATTAAAATAATAATGAAATAAAAAATGTGATACGTGATAATAATTTATAGCATAAATTTGTAAGAATAAATTAAAAAAACAATAATAATTCACATTAAAATAATTAAGAATATTAATTTCATGACATTTATATAATTAATTTGTAAACATGAATTTATTAGTCTCACTCTATTCTTTATAGTCAACATGCATGAATTTTTTATAAATCCATGTATAGATATAAATGGTGTGTGTGGGTGATACATATTTAAGGAGGGTGTGAACAACAGTTTGCACCTCAGAATCATCTTTAGATTACATGTCATGGAACTCTAGATCACCCTAATACTATCATTTTTTGGGAATAAGACCTAATGCTGGCAATCACGACCTTCCTGGAAGACCTGTCTAGAAACTGTAGCTTTCCCAATCAAGTCTCCATGCTAGTGAAGCATGAGATCTAGTTGGTGGTGCATGGTCAGAGCATTAAATTCAATGATGAGAAAGAAGAACAATTCCTATTTCTTCAAAATCCACAGGGATTTTATCTAAAATATCAACATCAGCGGTGATCGGTCCAAACAAATGGTATCCAACCACTTCACTGACCTCATACGACCACAAAATATGGTTATTCTAGTACTAATTAAAATATATATATTCTCTAAAATACACTTATAATCAAGGCGCTATTAAATTGTGGTTCTCAATTATCTATGTATAAAAAGTGATAATAATGCACCCTTTTGTCAACAATTATTAAGTTCTCAAAAAAGAAGAGATTATTTGAATAAAAATTTCAATAAATCGGAGGAACACCCTTTTAAATGTTTTTGAAATTTGTTTAACATCCCACGGAAGCGCAACCTACACATGTACCCACCACCACTTTAATATTTCTTGGCACACCCCCTCTACCCCCATTGCATTCCCCACATGCACCAGTACGTGTACCCTAACCTCCTATTAGATTCGATCTGGAGACCCCTCCATTGCACGTCTGCACCTTTACCACTCACCCATCTAAATATATTCTCCATATAATGATAAATAAATATTTTTTTGGTATATATTTATTATTTATTTGTATAGGAGCGGCCACACTTTATTTGAATACATAGATGAACTCCATGTTTCTTTTGAAAATATTCAACCACACCTACTTCGCTTTTTTTTCTAGGTTGCTCAGACTGTGTTCCACTATATACATCTCATGCTTCACCTACATGGATTATGGATCTAGAATGATATAGATACAAGGCATGACCATCGTGAAGGTCGGTATAGGCAACACCATGGTGAGTTCCAGGATAATGATGTTTGTTCAGGGGATCCAAAGAGCCTTGCCCTGCAATCATTAGTGGATTATATGGAGAAATTTGTAATTTACTCCATCCTTAAGAAAAATATAACCCAATACCACCATTCAAATATTCACTCAAATTCATAAAAAATACAAGCATATTGAATAATAATTATAATAGAGTCAGAATAAAAATTCATGATAATAATGTCACTATAATAAATTCATTATAATAATATTATTCATTATAAGTAATGAAATTATTATTAGTATTATTATTCAAAAATAAATTATTGGAAAAATTATTATATTGCATCATATTTTAAATTTTATTATTATTTAATTTGTTAAAAATTTCATAATATGATTTATTTATTATAATATAAAGAATTATGTATATTAATAATTTACTATTCAATATTTTTTCTCCAATTATGAATTAAAATACTATAAATTTTATTATTTAAATTTGTTTACATACCAACATATATAGAAATAAATTAATTCATTCCGGAACATTAAAACAGTTAATAATTTTAGTATAACAATGTCAGTATAAAATGAATTACTGATAAATAAATAATTATAATGAAACAATTATAATGAATCTATTATAATAAATTAATGATTTTTATTTTTTGAATATAATAATAATGTTAATATTTATGAATATTATTTATAAGAATATAATTAATAATAATGATCTATATTATCATATTAATATTAAATAATATTAAATATTAATAATTTTATTCCAATTTTTTTTACTGTTATTATTAGTATTATATCATATATTATTATTATGGCATATTATTTTCAATTTATTATTTTTATGAACACATTCCTATATTCAGTTAATTAATAATTTTTATGATCATGTCATATATTTCATTTATAATCTAAATATTTTTTATATTTTATAATGTTCTAGAGTTATCATGTTCTCTAAAAGACTAAATATTATCTTTTGAAACAACATTGTTTTGTATCATCTATATAATTTTATGTTTACTATTTTAATAAATTTTTAAATTGTAATAATTTTTGGCATTTTTTTCAATGGTTTTAATATATTTTCTATTTTTCATGTCGTTTATTTTTTATATGTTTTAAATATCCCTCACATGAAAGACAACGGACTCATAATTATTGATGTAGGTATCATTTGTATAAAATATAAATTATATGTATAATATAAATTTAACATTAAATATAGACTATGGATATAAATATTAGATGAAAATAAAATAATTTTATAAATATATTCATCCAAATGTAGTTTATATGGTACAAACAATAATTATTAATAACATAAAATCTTCACAAAGAAAAATTATACAAATATAATATATCATATATAAAGTCTAAATAAACAATTAAAAAACGATTCTACAAATATAAAATAATTGAGAATAAAATTGATGCCTAAAAATTAATAAACTGAAATAAATTAATTTATAAAAATCTGTTATTTGAAAAAAAAATTACCTTTAAAAATGTAATCACTACTACAAAACTGTTCTTTAACGGTGTTTTCCATTATCAGTGCCAGCAATATGCATTGATAAAGGACACATTTAATGGTGCTATAACAATCAACGATATAGGGTACCTTTTATTAGCACTTTGTTACTTCATTGAAATGGTACCATTTATCATCACTTTTTTAGTTCCTGTAAAGGGATCCATTATCAACGAATATTTACAACTCAAAAAAGTCAGAATAAAATGAAATAATAAAACAAATTGAAAATAAAAATAATTATGAAAAATATATATTAAAAAAATTGTTTAATACTTATTGATAAAAAATAATTATATTTATTATACTAAATATAAATAATAAATACCAATAAATAAACTGGGGAATATGTGTTTGCAAGAGATTCTCTAGAGTTTCACTAATGGTGCCTAGGGTTTTTCGTACAAGGTGGCTATTAATTGGGTTAAACATGTCACTTCATTCCACTATAATGGAATATTCGACTCACACGAGTGTGTCACAGATACTACACCCCTCCTTGGTCGTCCCATGATGAATTTAGATGTGAGGTCATTCGATTCCAATGCCTTCTCCCCCTTCTGTGACCTTCGAATATCTCTATCAATGTTCAATCTGGATTTTTTCTTTTATTAAATTTAATTCTAATTTTGTAACTTAAGGAGGTTTATTTTTTCAAAATCCCCATTCATTATAAATTTTTTAAGAAGCTTCTCTTCCAAAAAACATGACTAACAGGTATTGACATTTTCAGAATTTTAATATTTTACATTATATGAATAAAAAATTCATAAATAAATTTATATATGAAAAAAATTTAACAAACTAATATGAAATTTTATATTGAACTAGTGGATGATGATTTCTATCGACATATCTACCTACCAGAATGGATTGATTCCTCGATCAAATCATACTTTGCAAAACTATGCAAAAACATGAAATAAAATTGAAATGGAGGCCCGAATGGTGTTGGGTTTGAACATTTGAACAATGATATACATAGAAAAAACATTCTCATCTGAGTCAATATCTTAATATTTTGACTCCTCCTTCTTATTATGCCAATCTTCAACATCGTGTCCCCGTCCACATCGTTTTGGATGATTAAACTATTTCCATGATTTATTACGGTACCATGTTTCCTCGAGCTCATCCACTTCTGCTTCAAATTTGTTCTTTCCCAAAGGATTCATATCCATAAAATAAAAATCTAAATGAATGTTGTTTTTATAAATGATGATAATTTTGTGAGGAAAAAACTATCATGGTAGAGCTCGACACAGCTGTGGCAGCAGTTTATTAATGAACAAAAGACTTACTGATTGTACTTTTATCACAAGAAGAAATTTTACACATCACTGAAAGGAAATTTACCCTTAAAGTAATTTTGACATACTAACCTGATGGATTTTAACAACACAACCTAAATATTTTAATACATCACACCCACATCAAGGAACGTACCATTTTGATGTACCTTTGATCACCACAATCGGGTCACAATTCTTGATCTCCGGAACATAGAGTCATTTCATTACATGACACAATTATGTATCTAATTTCATATTCATGTACAAAATTATAGCTCCAACATCACATGTCATCATAATTTTCATCTCTTTTCATGAGTTACCACAAATTATGAAACCCCTTCCTAGATACCTCATTCCAGCAACATCATTACTGACACTTCACCTATCCTCTCCAAAATAGTTTTTTATTTATATTTTTCGTTTAATTAAATATATATTTAATGAGTTAAATATTCCTGATCATTTAATGGGGACCACCATTAATTTTCTCACATAATGTGTTTCACAATTGCATTCCCCATATTAATAGTTTAGGTCAACATCCCAAACATTCTCCACCATGTCATAAAATATGAATGTAATGCGATCATTTAATCCACATGCAATAGAATCACTACCAATGACCTCATATTCATTGTATTCAAGATCATCATCTCCCCCATTAGCGATTTCGGCTTCTTAATTCCTATCATGAATGCCCCTACCTTCAATGAATCTCCATAATAATGTGTCTACTTGTCTCTATCACATGTTATTAGCTATATACTTGGATTAAATAATTCAATTTTTTAATTTAATTAAATCTAAATAACAATGTTCATCTTCGTTTTTCTTCCCATGCATCTCACCTATTTTCCTGCTTAAGGGAAATAATAATCTTCTTGAATGCTTCAAATTGGTCCCATTCAATGAAATAAAAAATTGAATATGGATTAATCGGTGATAATAAACATGTTTATAATGATTTTGTGTTTGATTCATTATTGCAAAACAATATTTATTTTTTTCCATGAAGATGAAATGTAGGGTAATATTTTCCAACCCCACGCAACCAAAAAACCCCTATAAATACTTAACATACCAACTAGTATAATAACATCAACTCATTTCTAGATTTCAAGTGAAAAATAACCCACGATCTTCAATTTCTCCCAGTGGTCTCTCCCACCCTTACAACCACCTTGTGTGCATAACACATAATAATGTTTATATTATATTTAAAATTTTATTTGAATTATTTATTCATTCCCTCCCACTCTACCCTCAATGAATTTTTAAAATTTTTAATTAAAATTTACTAAAAGGATAATTGTAATTAACACATACAGAAATCAAATAATAATTATTTATAAATTTTCTAATATATTTTGGTGTGGTTTATCAAAAATATAATTTTGAAATAAATTATAATTTTTAAAAAAAATAATATGTTAATGGTTATGATAAAATCATTAAATGAATATTTCAACATTTTATAGAAGAATTATTAGTCTATATTATTAAGAAAAAATGCATTGATTCTTTTTGTATTAACATAAAAAAAGTGTCAATCAAAAAATTTTATAAAATTATGACATGAAAATTATTGACAATAATTACATGAAATTATCCACTATAATTTAAATGAAATCATATAATAATTCTTACATTGATTTATCAATGATAAATTTAAAATTTTATGTAAATTTAATTTATTAGATTTAGAACCCATAATTGGATTAGGCATCAAAAATAACTTTTTATACCATTTTTTATTTTCATATTCATATGTTCATGATAAACATACTGATCAAAAATTTGTTGCACTGCATCTTCATTAATAATTTGAGTATTTGTTGCCCCGTCATTAATATCATTGACTTTTCTTGATATTGGGAAAATTAGTTGAGTTTCCTCAGTTGATTCAGGCATAAATGTGAAGTATACCACAACATCCTACATAAGATATAACATTATATATGGTGTTATTCATTCATTCATGTTGTCTCCCAATGAACTGACACTGGAAATTTCTTTTATAATACCATTACATCCCAAAGCATCATCACCAATGCTACCTTCTCCCAAAATGAGTTTAGAACAATCTCTAAGTGGTGAAACAACATATATATATATAGATTCAATGGAAACGTTTTAGATAAAGGTGTTGATTGAGAAAGATCAAAGGAATAATTATCCATAGATTCTTTTTAAGCACGATAATCCTAAGTCATAATCTTCTGAGAAACTATTACTTAAGGCTCCACATTAACAACATCCCTATTAATACTAATTATTTTGTCACAAACAACAACCGTAGCATCATCAGATGTGTGGGTAGCAGGAGCACCCACAACCTTTATATATTATGAATTACTCTATATATATCCATCAACTTTATGACCTCTTATATTACAAATAATATAACATAAATCACTTCTTAAATTATCAGTTACATTCCCAATGGAATTCCCACCACAATAAATCAAGGGTAGTTTTTTCTACCATAGAGTTGTATCAATGTTGATGTATGTTGTTGAGAGAGCTAAAAAATCTATGGGTATCGACCTGAGATCCACCTATAATAGGAATCACAAATGAAATCCAAGACATACCTTCATAGTATATTGATCATGTAATCTCAGAGTAACAATTGACGGTGAAATGTCAAACAATATTTGTGGATTCCATAATAGCTTATTCAAACAATATATTCTCTCCCAAGCACAACTTCATGGGTTATAGACAACAAATGGATCGAATCAAGGGTCCAAATTTTAAATGAACAAGGTCCATGGCCTGAGGTACGTCTATCCAAAACATCATGCCTTGTGTGAGAGAACATACGAGAGGTAAAGGACGTAGACATGTCCCCTCCCAATGCAATTAAATTTTTTATCTGGAAATTACAAAACATCAATGTGCCTATGTTACATGTCATTTCCCTCAAATGTTATTTACCAATTGGAAACACCAATCTACAAATAATTGGGACTTCGTAAATATGAATCACTTCCAACTGACAATCATGATCATCCAAAAGGAGTGTTGAATTACATCTTTTTAAGACCCACATGTCAGTGCCATCCCTACTCTAGGAAAATAAAGGATTTTCATCCCCAGATATTGCTACATTATAGTTAAAGTTGTGTTCATATGATTCATTTGAAGCATCAAACATCAAATGGTCAACAACATTCATCATAATTTGGAGAGGAGGGGGGAAATCATTGGAATAAAGTTACCTCTCATTCTGAAACCTCGTGAAAAGACATGGAGGGGCGTACTATCAGTGATGCCCTCATGTGAGTAGAATCAGACTTGAGATAGAATAAAAGTTACTAGAACAACACGATTTAGAGCCACAATGGATGAAAAACCCTAGGAACAATCAGTGGAACTCAAGAGAATCACTTGTAAACACTTCAGTGACATAATGATTTTTTTTATTAACAATATTTAAATTGTATAATGTATTTATTCATTTTTATAAATAATAATTTATTTAATGAAATTTCAATATTTTTATAATAAAAATATTTCTATTTTTTATTTATTTCATTATTTAACATTTTTTTAGCATTATAAGTAATAAAATATGGTTGATAATGTATCCCATTATATGCACTAAAAAAAGGGATGGTAACATGTATAATTTATACATGTTATAAACCCAAATGAAGGTTACCTTTAATCATTTCCTAAATTAGCGCTAATAATGGGAATCATTTTCAGTGCTTTTTGATATCTCTATTAAATAATAGGTTTTTAGTAGTGATAAAATATGTAGTTGTATTTTTTTAAAGATAAACTCTTTCTATAAATTAATATTTTATGGTTTTTTCCTTAATTTTTTTAATCAATTTATTTTTATTTGTGTAATAAATTTTTAAAATTTTATTTAGTTTATTTTTATACTATATATTATTTATATAAAGTTTTATGAAAAAATGTTATGGTAATAGTAATTAATCATTCTAACAAATAAATAAATTTTGGTATATTATAATTATGAAGTTATTTTCCTTTTCAACTAGTTTTTCATATTTTCAATTAATTTTTTATGATTCATATAGATTGTACCTATAGTTAATAATTTATATGATTCCAAAGACACCTAATTGAAACATAATAATATTATTTTCTTTCAATTGAGTTACATTGAAAAAATATAAAAAACGTACTATATAGACAATCAAAAATAAATTACAAACATTGACTAATTCCTAAATAAAATTAAAAATAAAAAAAGTTCATCAACATAATAAATATAAAACAATATAGATGATACAAAATTATTTTGTTCCAAAACATTATATTTAGACATTAAAAAGAACAATGTTACTTGCAAAACTTATAAAATATAAAATTTATTTATAAATTAAATGAAATTTGTTTTATGAACATAAAATATAAAAATTATCTTATTGTAAAAGTGATTTCATAAAAAATTATAAAATAATAAGTACTAATAACAATATATTACTTAATAATATTAATAATAATAAATGTACTAATAATTAATAATAGTTAATGAAAACCTAAAAATATATTTGTTTATTAGTTGTTATATTATTATTATTAGTAAATAATATCTTTATTATTATTTTTATCGCTTTATTGTCCTTATTTTATTATAATAACTTCATTATAATGAGTTGATTATCATTAAATTCATATTATCCCGGTTCAATTTTCCATGATTTATTATCTGTTATAATGTATCCAAATGCACATATTTACATTATATCTCTATGGTTATGTGACACAATTAAATTAATAAAAACAATCATATTTTTTTTCATAAATATAAAAATAATATTAAATAATTAAAATGTTATTGATTAGTTTATTATTCATATATTCAATATTTAATACAATAATAAATATATACTATCATCCAATTATAAAGAAAGAAATAAAATATAAATTCAGTAATGTGATACATAATAATAACTTTTCAACGAAATTTATATGAATATTAATAATAATTATAATATATCACTTACAAATTATTATTTATATTAATTTTATGGATTTATTTTAACCAATCTATTTTCTGGAATTTATTAGTCTTACAATACTATGCATTGTCATGATGCATGTATCTTCATCGTATTAGAGGGCAGATATAAAAGGGAGAATTGATGAGACTTATTTATGAAGGGTGTGAAAAACTGATTCTCCTCAGAATACAATTATAATTGTTGGTCATGGATCTTTAGACCCCCCTAAAAAACATCAATGTCCCTGAACATGCCTTAATGCAAGCTAACCAAATTTTTCTCAGAACTGTTTCCGGAAGCCACAACATTCCATATCATGTATCTATACATGCAAACCATTATTGGTGGATGGTATTTAATGGTGAGAGCTTCCAAGAAAACGACAAGAAGGAGTCACAACTAAAAATTTTCAAAATCCTCATGGATTACATTGAGGATTTTAATTGCGGCGAAGACCACTACTTCCACATGGATGCCTGCCACATAACTTCTTCAAACGACTAAAAATAATGTTTATTTCGTGATAGAAAACTCATAATCCACACTAATAATACAATGATAATTGAGGCACTATCATGAGTGGGATCCTTTAATCAATTTTAAAAAGTAATGATAATGGACAAATTTTTTAGTGCTTTCTTAAAAGCATTGATAAAAGTAGTTTTTAAAAAAAATCATTAAATCGAAGTGACCCCATTTTCACAACACATGCCCCCACCCCTTTCCTAATTAATTTTCTCTAGGAATCCTCGCACGTTTGTGCACCTGCAACCCCTTTGACAGTGCTACGTGAACCCCCAACCTTATATAGTGATACCCCACGTCAACCCTCTCGCAACCCCCGACATCAGCATTGATTCGAACAGGAAACCTCTCCCTTATGTGCAAGCACCTCTACAAACCACCCATCACATTTTCTTCTCCAATTAATGTTATTTCTATATATATATAGTTATATATATTTTCATATCAATTTATATTTATAAATAAATAAATATATATTTATATAGTAATATTTGTATAAATATTTATTCATATATTATTATATGTTTATTTATATTTATTTATATATATAGTTATATTTTTTATCCGTATATTTATTTGTATATATTATATATTTATATTATTAGTTCTAAATACATTTACAATATATGTTATTTTTTGTTAGTTTAAAAATAATAAATATATAAATAAATAAATATATACAACAAAGAAACAATTGTTTATATATTAGTTTTTTAATACAAACAGACTAATACAAATACACACATACACATTATATATGTATATAAATATTCCTAAATTTTTATTTATATGAAAATTAGTCCTCCCCTACAGGCGACGAATGATTTTCCAACTAAATTTTGTAAATATGGGGCCTCCTATCCTATTTTATCATTTATTCTACTCGTTTGAAAACCATCTATTATAACTACTTCACCAAATTCTAAGGCTCACTCATGTATTAAGTAGGATGGTGATCATGTCCACGACTTGATTAACGAGACACCTATGGAGACATTCTATCATCAAGGGGAGAAACATAACCAACAATTCTAGGATCTGGGGGAAGATGGTTTTGATCGGTATGATCAATTCAAAATTATAAATCAGTTCATTTTTCCAAGAGAGACTTATCTATATAGGATAAAGGATTCCATGATTTTACAAATGAGGCCCCCCTATACCCTCAATTGAAGGTGATGATGTATGCAATAGAGACGGGTTGTCACATTTCATATGATTTGAAATCTGATTGGAATACTTAGACGTTGAAGATTTGGAGGCATGAAATGATGATTTCTTAATTGATGTATATAACTTTAACATCATCAGTTTCCTTTGCATATTGTTGAAGGAGGGTTAAAGAGATAACAAATCAAGTTATATTTCCCAATCCTATTGAATAGGTGGGGGAAATTGGAAGGTATACCACTCAACTCCCAATTTATTCATCTATCTAAACCTATACCAATCTTATTGGTTATATTGATAATAGTATGATGTAATTTAGTTTTCCTTAATCGAAAAAAATAATTTTTTACTACACCAAATTATGTTGTTGAGGTTTTTGGAGATACTCAAAAATGTAGAGATTCCTCCTTCCATTCAATAATATGAATTAATGAGTTTATCTTACATTCCAATCATATTCATCATGTGATACATTACAATTATGTTTCATTAGGAATTTTTATGAGGGATTATCCATTACATTATGATATATGAGCAAGAATTTTTTATGTGCATGGAAATAATAGGGAAATGAGATATGTATTGATGGATGGGTTCATTTTATATCTGCGGATTAAACCAACTATTCCATTAGCTATGGGTCACATTGTTCAAACCTTTTTTTTCTTTAGTATATGGTATTTTAGCATAGAACTTTTTTTTCTATAGTTTAGTAAATTTTATCATATATCTTCTATTTCATTAGTTTAGTGTCTTTTATCTTAGACATTCTATAACCTATTATTAGGGAAATTAATCTCATACATTGTATTGAATTAGTTTAGGGACTTCTATCTCAGGCCTTCTCTTTCTTCAGTATAGGTTTTTTTATCCCAGACCTTCTATTGCTTTATATCAGAGACTTTTAGTTCAGACCTTTTTTTATTTTGTTTAGGGTCATTTTGCTCATACCTTCTGTTAATTTAGTATAGTTTCATTTAGCTCATACATTGTGTTGCTTTAGTTTAGGGTCCTTTAGATCAACACTTATCTTGATTAAGTTTTTGGTCTTTTAGATCATAACGTTGTATAACATGGGGCTAGCATGACAAAAATTACTCAAAACACTATGGGTTTCTTAGTTCAACCATGGTACTTATAGGGCTCATGAGGATCATAGTTCCTTTTATGAATAGGGTGACTCTTTTGGTTGGTGGGTTATGTCCCATTTGAGTTGGTAACATTGCTGGTAAAAGATATTCCCCACTCTTCTCTATGGGATATGTATGATTCATGTAAATAATATGGTTGTAGGGAAAATACTACGGAATATAGGCCATCCTAGATAGTTGGGGTTTGGGTATTGGAAATTACAATGTAGAAGATTCATCTGAATGATACAGAATCGAGTTGGCTTATTGGGTATGTCCCATGAAACTTTGGGGTTGTCAGGTTCATCCATGGAGTTGTTGAGGATCACAAGTATTATGTGGATCTTTATACTAGGCCAACATGTATCCAATTGGTGGGTCTGATCCCATGCATCAATAGCATGACCTACGGAATATATATGTTTTCCTTTCTATGGGATATGAAATAATTTTTAAGGTTCAAACATCATGATGAGGTTGTGGGGAATGATTGTAAGGCTATCCACGAAGGGTTTCAACACCATAGTGAAACATAGATCATAATTGTAATTCTCGAGCACAATTCCATGAGGATTTGTCTCATGCAGTTGAGTCATCAATAGATTCTCGAATGAAGTCTTGAATTCTGGATTTGATAATGGGAACAAATAATTGTGGTGAAATGTTGAGGGTATATGATCTGCTTGGATAGTCAAATATAGATATGGTAAATCATATTCCAAATCTCTCTCGCAATGAGGAAGGTATGGGAAAGTCTCCATGGTGGATCTTATAACAAAATGGGTTGTTAGGTTCCACCACAATGATTTTAGGCTCGCAAGAATCATAAATCCCTTTACATCGACCTAGGATGTCACTGATTTGTGGGTATGATCCCTCGCATCATTAGCATTACCAAGCAGAGATATATATTTTCCACTTCATGAATAATGAATTATTTACGATGACGTGAGATTCACCAGATCATGAAGTGAAATATTTGGAAAATATAAGATCCCATAAGGGTTCGAGCAACATAATATTTGTTCCACCACCAGTCGAACATATTCATATGGCGAAGAGATGTGACAAACCATTCCTCAAATTTTTTCCCAGATTAGGAGGTCTAGAGAGTATATATTGGATGTTAATACGGCTAAAATGTAAACCCTATGGCCTTTATGTGTTATTTACTTGTACCCAATGTTTTATAATGCTCTATAGATGAGGAGTTTATCATGTTATTAGTCAGCATTTTATCAACTATCCCATTGTGAGTTTTAAGCCTAATGAGTTTTGGGTAACATTCATTATTAGTTTCATGTTTTCTGAATTAAAAAATAATTTGTTTTAGTTTATGGTCCTAGATATTTGACCAATGTGTGATTAGATTATGATCATGTCACTTGGTCATGGAATGGGGATGTTTCCCTAGTTGTTCATTATATTAGCCGGGTTCAATCCTACTCCTACATCCCATTGAATGAGCAGTTGAGAAATCGTAAATCATCGATCAATGTTCTTAGGTCATGAGTGATGATGTGGGACAATCATTAATCGGAATACCTATAACACAATGCAGTTTTTTGTTCCACCTTAGTGATGTATGGTTTACACGGATCATAAATACATTTTTACAAGTCCATGTTGTCTCTAGTTGGTGGATATGGGCCCTGGTATCAGTAGCCTGACCAAGTAGAGATAATTATTTTCCACATCATGTGATTTGAAAGGTTTGAGATGACCTGATATGCTTCATATTGGATGTGTGGGACACTGGTTTGGGTGCTTATAAAGATTATGGATGCCCTTTTTTTCTCTGGATTTCTTTGGTGAGGCTCTTAGGGTCCTCAAATAACGTGGGAATATGGAGTTGGTCTGCATAGTTTATTATCATGTAGTGGGTAAATCATCTCTATGGAGTTTAACATCACATGTTAAGGAAATGAGAACATCCATTAAATGTGGTAATGTTATAGTTTGGCTTATGGGTGAGAACATGGGTGTCACTTCGTGACTCATAGGAGTGAGAATGATGGGGCACATAGTTCTTAATGGACCATGTAGTTTAACATCATGCAGAAAGGAAATACATCAATGCAGTTTAATTTCATGTAGTAAGAAAGTAGTATCATATTGTAATATTCTATTGTAGGGATATATGTTTATAGCTTAGGGTCATGTGATTTAGTCCATAAGATGGAATCCCTAATGGATATGCGCAATGTGGTTCCATATAACAACCCGTCGTTAATGATGAACAATGATGATTTAGTGACATCAAGAATATTTCTCAGATAACTCAAGGATATGGGTCCAAATGTGGTTACAAACATTTCTGGGGCCGAAGACAAAATTTTTGGGTGTTAATATGTATCCCATGAGGATGAGAATAAAGCCACATTTCGATTTGAGAGTTAAATGTAGTCTAATGTAATTTGGAATGAACATGATATATACCCCTATTTCAAGGATATTAAAGTAATATCCTACCACAATTCATAATCCCACATGAGCTATGGTTAGTGTGAGATATATATAGTAGTGTTTGTTTCGTTATAGTGAAGATACAAAAGTGGGGTTATAATTAGGGAGTTTGGTATGATTCAGTGGATGGACAATATATAGGATCATGGAATCCCTATCTATCTTTTTGGGAATGATAATAAAACCATTAGTAGTTCTAGAAGTTTCATTCAGTTTAACATCATGTGGTAAAGACAAATTTACATGCAGTATTATGTCATGTTGATGAACATTGGCCTTGTAGTTTCATGTCTTTTGGTAAGTAAATTGGATCACACGCTGTGAAAGGAAGATAATCCTATGGTTTGGCCAAGAATTATGGCTATAGGACTCACTACGAATCATGTTATGACAGTAGTCATTCAATATGTAGTTCTCATAATTCATTGTAGTTTAACATCATGAATTAATGATGAGAATATTAATTGTATTTTAAAATCCATTTATGAGGAATATGGTGAACTGATGCGAATACGATGAAATAGAAAAGGTCAATGAAACATCAGGCTTCTTCCAAAGAAGATTTACAACATATTCCAACAGGGTTGAAATCAATGACCATGATTTTATGGAAAACAAGTAAATATATGTATGATTGTAACATACGTATATGTGGGAACTGTCTCATGTTGATAGTTTCATGTAGGCCTAGGATTATTGATACAGTCATCACTACATATCCTATGCAAATAGGAATCATGCCACACATTGTTCTTCGAATTCTGTGTAGTTTAACGTCATGTGGTAAGGACGTGGGTGGCAGGATGAGGAACCAATGTGTATGTACAAGGTTTGATAAACCAATCAATGATTTGAATATGGACCAAATAGTGACACAACATTCCTAGTATACCTAGAAGGATTTCAAGCTAAGTATCTATTATGAAAGTAGGATTTGTGGTACCTTGAGATATACATGAAGACTAAATGTTTTGTCATTTGTACATATGTTATTGAAATTGGTATCAATGCACATGATTAAAAGAAGGACTTTTTCATTTAACATCATTTGGACTGTAATATTTTCCATTCATTTTAACATCAAGTGTAAAAATTAGATTCTATGATTTTTAATGTCATGAAGTAAACATGAGTTTAAATGTACTTTAACATCATGAAAATCCTACCTTCTTTATGGACACATATCTTGAAACCCTTCTAGGTATACATGGCATAGTGTGATTCTATTTGGTCCCCACTCACATCAATTTTTGTTTTATCACACCATGTACATCCCCATTGGGACCACATACTACCACCCACATCCTTATCACATGACTTTAAACTACACATAATTCTACGAAATATGTGTGTCTTGATTCCTATCGACAAAGGATATGCAATGATGCATGTACCTATAATCCTACGAACATATGTAACTATCAATATGAGATTATTCCCACATATATTTATGGTACAATCCTACGTATAGTGTCTCCTTTTTCATAACTACAAGTTCATTGATTACTAACCAGTTGGGATACATTTGAAACCACCTTTGGTTGAAGCATGATGTTTCATGGACCTTATCTATTTCATCATCTTCGTGTTGTTTCACAATCTTCTTCAACACATTATTTTAAACTACGTTTAATATTCTCATCCTTAATTAATGATGTTAAACTAAAAGGAATTTTGAGAACTACGTATGTAATGATTAATGTCCTAATAGGACACATAATGATTCATATAGCCATAATTCTTGGCCAAACCATTGGATTATCTTCCTTTCACAATGTGTGATCCAATGTCCTTACCAAAAGAAATGAAATTACATTTCCAATGTTCGTACCACATGAAAATATACTGCAATGAAATTATTCTTTAACACATGACATTAAAAGAAACAGTCCATCTAGAACTATGGATGGATTTATTATCATTCTCAAAAAGATACATTAGGAGGCCTTGATCCTATATATTGGACAGCCACTACATCATAACAAACTCCCTTATTATAACCCCTTTTATTTCTCTTCGCATTAATGAATCCCACACTGCTCCTTATTTCTCACACTGACCATATCTCATGTGGACTTATGAATTGTTGTATGAGATTAATTTAATAACGTTGACATAGGGGCATACATCATGTCCTTTACACATGAAAATAAACTACATGTAACTCTCAGAACTAAATGTGGCTTTATTATCATCCTCTTGAGATACATAGTAACACACAAACATTTTTTCCCCGGGCCTAGAAATGGTTATAACCCCATTGGGCCCCATTGCCATGATTTATCACCGAATGATGTATGATGACACTGAAACTTCTTTCGTCTTCATTATTTTTGGGTTGCTTTATGGAACAACATTGCACATTTCCATTAGGGACTCCATCATATGATCTTAATCCAAGGACCCAAAACAATCCACATTTTTCCATACAAAAAATATTAAACTATGCCACATCTTTCTTACTAAATGACATTAAACTGCATGTAAGTATTTCATTGCCACATGATGTTAAACTATATAGTCCTTAAAAAACTACATGTTGCTTCATTAACACATTAATTAATAAGAGAGTGACACACATGTCATCACCCATATTCCCAGCTACAACATTACCTCATTTCATGTATGTTCTCATTTCCTTAACGCATGATGTTAAACAGCACAGAGATGAATTTCCTCACTACATGACAATAAACATGCAGTCCAACTCCATCATCCCACCTTATCAGATGACCCTAAAAGCTTCACCCTGGACAACCATAGAAAAATGTGCTTCAATCACATTATTAAGAACCTCAATTAATCATCACTAGGAATCCCCGCACTTGTGTCCACCTGCAACACCTTTGACTGTGCTAGGTGCACCCCCACACTTATATACTGATACCCCCCCTCAACCCTCCCGCAATCCACGACATCATCATTGATTCGAACAGGAAACCTATCCCGTATGAGCAATCACCTCTACAAACCACCCATCTTATTTTTGTCTCCAATTAATGTTATGTCTGTATATATATATATATAGTTATATATATTTTCATATCAATTTATATTTATATATATATATATAGTGATATTTTATTAAATATTTATTCATATATTATTATATAGTTATATATATCTATTTATATATATAGTTATATTTTTTATCTGTATATTTATTTGTAAATATTATATATTTATAATATTTGTTCTAAACACATTTACAAAATATGTTATTTTTTGTTTTTTTAGAAATAATAAATAAATAAATAAATAAATATATACAACATAGATACAATGGTTTATATATTAGTTTGTTAATACACAATCACTAATATACATACACAAATACACATTATATATGTATATAAATATTCCTAAATTTATATTTATAGGAAAACGGGTACTCATTTTTATTGTTAGTGTGAATACATTTAAATTTCTTGCCTGATTCCCTCTCAACTGAAACATGAAATTGCATGAAATCCCAGACCACCTATCATTTGTAATTGAAAACATAATTTTATAGAGTTTTTGAGTAGTAATCAATAATTTTCAGAAAATAAATATTGACAATAATGGTCTTATATTTATAGGTACCACAAACATCAGAATTCACCAATTCAGGTACATAAGACAACATGTGTGTTGGATGACTGCTGAAACTCACTCAACTCTGTTTCCGATCAATAGAATGATCAGAATTGTGCAATTTGACACTCTTAAAATATGGAAGAATAGTTTCCTTTTCCAAACAACTAAGCCCTTTTTCTATGATGTAAATGTGCCTCTTATGCCACAACTTGGACGAAACTCTCCACTCAGCAACACAAGTAGTATCATAAGAAATAGAATCTCTAGTTCAGTAGAAAACCGATCACATATTCCCCCATTCCAAAATAGATAATCCATTGTAAAAAATACATTTGAAATCACCAAAAGTATCGATAAACACTACATCATCAAGAACACTAGTATAAATAAGATTCATGCAATTCTCGGATGCATATCGATCATTCTTCAATATCATCTTACATCATGAACTGTTCTTTAAAAAAATTTATTAATGCCTAAAATTTTAGCATGGCCATCATTTCCCAACATCAAAATACCAATATTACCTTGGTAGTAATATGTAAAGAAATACTTCTTCAAATTCACATGAAAAAATTCATCACTGTCAACAACCCAATAGGAAACATCAGAAGCAATATTAATGGAGTCATAAAAAATAAAAAGATAATCCCATGTAGATTCAACAACATGATCATCTCCATACCCATTTCTCTTTTTTCGGTTATCATTCATTTTAGTCAGTCTTTTGATCTAATAACAAAACATCATAACATGCTCCATATTAGGACAATGATGACATTAGAAATATCTCTACTTCGATCTGGATTTGAATCTACCTCTAATATTACCTCTACTATTATATCCATGGTCCTGGTTTCTCCCCCTCATCTCTAGGAATAATAGATCTGATGAATATATCTCCTTAACGTGTATCCTGACATCTTCATTTAAAACAACATACATGACAAAACAAATTTCAAACACCATTAGGATCAAAACCGGTTACAATAGCTCATAAATTCTACCATTATTTGGGTAATGTGTTATGTATCAAACGTTGGAAAACCACATCTTCAAAATTGTCATCCATGTATAAAACTAAACAAAACATCCATGATATTCACATTAGTAATAATAACTATAAGTTCCTTCTTTGTACTTAATATTCTGAATTTTTTAAGAATCAACACCTTATCATTTCACATCTTGGAAGCATAGGTATTCTCAAGCTTCCCCCAAAATTATTTGGAATGAGAGAAGTTGACAATTTTTTTGGTCATGTTTTCCTCATCCCGATAGATAATGAATCCAAAAAACCTATCCAGCTTGAACACCCATTCTTCATCAGACATCCTTTACATCTTTTGTGTGGAAAACATGTGAATATTAATTCAGATGAAAAAAATGTAGATTGTTCATTTTACATCACAACATATGGTAATTGGTACCATTAAACAAAATCTTTTGATTTTTAATTGGCCTTGATAATAATTATGATGTAAATACTAAAGATCCACTGATAACTGATTTTGGAAACGATGTGAATGAAATAAATGCACAAAAAAATATATAATCAAATGTGCAGTAGAAGTAAAATCATTCATTCCATTTAAATTAGTTGTGAAATGAACCGAAATTAAATGTCCATAAAATAAAGTTGACATTGGAATTTTTTACTTAGAAACCCTAAAAGGGAAAAACCATGGGACCAAGTCCAGAAAGCGGGATCTACTAAACTCAAGAGGAACAAGTTAGAGACTCCGCAAAATATGAAGTAATCTCAAAAGTAATACTCAATAATAAATGGTGTCATTCCAAGACCAAGATAATTAAAGATGATCATCTAAGAAAAGAGATCACACAATGGGAATTTCTATTGATTATGTGGGTGTAGGGGTGTTGATTTTACATGTCGTTTCATCCTTATATAAGAAAAATAATAATCATCAAATAATGTCTATGTGTCAAAATCATGTCACCATGTTAATTAATTCACATGGTGTTGCCCATATACAAAACACCTCATTAATAGATAAACTGTGTGGAGATCCAATTGAGGAGGAGTTTCTCGATTCACCAACAAGGAAGGCACCAAAAAAATGATCACAAATATTCTTCCACCATTTTTCTAGATGATCCTAACAAAAAACATAAACCATCATGATGTACCCCCGACCTAACAATGTACTCCGCAGATGCTTCTCTAGAATGACAGATTTGGCAACCACCACACTAGTCATAAGCGGAATGGTATAGAAGAGATGTTGATTAATCTGGATGAAGCATCCAAAAACTGTATCATGGAACCACTCCTCTAATGAATTAACAATGTGATCAATAATTTTTACATATTTGAATACCTGGAGTAACCTAAGATGTGATTCTCATATTGTCCCACTTGGAAAACAACTGGTCATTCCTAACATTCACTAATTGATGATTGTAGAGACCCAAAGCTTGACGTACATGGACATTACATTACCTTTTTGGAATAATTAATACATAACAATTACAGACACACAAGGATTGTAATAGTTTAGTTTCTTTGGAAACTCGGAATATAATCTTATAATCGTGGTGAAAGATCTTCAACATCTCCCATAAAGATCTTCCCCCTTTTTTTCTTACCTAAAACCATTCTTTATATAATGGGGAAAAGAAAACATAAAAGGGGTGAGCTCAAATGCTCAGTAAGGGTAAGCATAGAGAACATAAAACAATCCATAGGCATTTGAATGTAAAAAAAACAAGAGCATAAAATCTAATCATCACAATCATGAGCAATGACATAAAAAATGGTAGTACGTAAGGCATAGATCATGAAGAAACATTAATCATGATAAATTAGAATGGGAATAAAACATGTAATTGTGACAACCATTAAGGACATGATTTGATTTCCATAGTAGCCAAGTCATTTCTTCCAATACCATCTTAGTGGACAAAGTCCCTTTCTGAATCGAGTTCACTCCTCGTTCTTGTCCTGTATTACTGAACTGGTTTAACATGTTGTTCCAGCCATGTATATCTCATGAGATATAAATCTTTATCCAATTCATTGGAGGGAGATATAGGTCCCACCCATATCATATTGAAATCATTCTTTTGTGTGCCTCAATATAAACATAAATCATTCATCATAACCCAAGAATAAAATGGGTTTCATAAACATCATTTCATCATAACGTAATCCATACAAAAAATTGGATATCATTTCATCATTAGAAAAGTGAAACCATGTAAATAATAGAGAAATGATACTAGAAACATACCCTTGTGAAATAATGTCATCATATATGAAAATGTTTTTGATAAAACACTTGAAATGAATTCTTGAGGAAAATATAATTTTTTCTTCAAAATCATTTTCTTTTCACAAAATGTCATTAAATTTTAAAAGAAAATGATTTTGTTGAAAATAGTCACGAAATTATTTTGAGGAAGATTCATGAAAATAAGGCTATATAAAACTGTAAAAATCCTTTCATGCCATATACGTTAAAAAAATCATACTTCTCGTACTTTTTTCGGAAAAGAAAAAAAGTACCTTGTAGGGTAAATAAAAGATATATTCCTTCCATACCATGAGGTAAAAGTCAAAATGGGTAAAAAGGACTTTAAACATAAATGAATAAAATTTTATAAAACATGGACATGGATGATAGAAATAACCCCAGTTAATACTTACGAATAAGCAATCACAAATAAAAATGAGATTTGTAAAATTATCTCTTACCTTAGGTCCGATATGCTTCGTACATATCCAAACCTCCTGTATAATGATTTAAATAATGTCATTGACTTATTAAAGAATCATATTCATTGTTATGATATCATATATGTTTCACTTATGACTTTATAATACCTGTTCTTTTGTAAATTCCATGTCAAAGCTGTGTTTTGGGTAAAATCATTTCATTTATCGTATGCGTTTCGACTTGCCGTTCTTGATATTATTACTTATATCCTAATTTACATAATTCTAGAATGTAAAAATGATATATATATATATATAATATATATTCATCATAGACATATATATATTACAGATCGATAAATGGAATGAAATACACCATTCATTGAGACGATAGGTCGTATGTACGCATGAACAATGTTTTCGTTTCCTTATTGAATTGAATGAAAATAAATAGATGACAAACACATATATGTACATAAATACAGTAGAATTAATATTTCATATGTTTCATTATTATTCATTCTATATAAACATTATTACCTTTCATGAATGGTTAACATGGAGAATTAATCCCATCGCGTCGTGGAGACGGTAGTCCGTACGTACGCACGAGCGATGATATCATTCCAATAATTATTTAATAGATTTTGAGTGGATGTTATAATATATAAGAATATGTATTATGTTATAATAACCATATAATGTTATTATTTATACCATTATACCCATACATGTAAGGTTTTGGTGGAAAAACAGATTTCACCACGGCGTGGAGACGGTATTCCGTACATACGCACATGTGGTGATTTCTTTTTTTTAGGATGGATAGATGGTGAAATATGGTTTTTTCATACTTATAATAACATATAAGTATATTATTTATAATGATGTTATTAATTTATAATAAAAAAACTAATGAAGAAGATGTGGAAGAAGAAATAATGTTGAAAGAATCGGTAACATACATTGCCTCTTCTTTGAAGCGCCTCTTTGAGACTTACTCTTAGGGAATTAAATTGGTCTTTGAAGAATATCAGAACCTCTAGGATGTTTCTATTTAGGTGGAGAAGAGAATTTGGCAGTGTTTGGACGAGCCTGAAGGCTCAATGTGGTGTGAGGAAGAGAGGGAGAAGGTTCCCTTTTATAAGGGAGGAGGGGGGCACCATTGGAAAAATAAAAATATTATTTTATTATAAAGTCATATTCGGTTTTTAATATCTACAAATTGATTTAGTTAGAAACTAATCTGGGGATGGGTCGAAATAATCTCATACAATATAATTTAGACATGTTTATGTTTCTATGTTATCCTTATCATTTAGATTTAACCTTAAGTTAAATAATTTTACTTTTACCGAGTCTTCTTGATTTCTTACACTATAAGGATAATAAAATTACTATAACAAGACAAACGAACCCCAAGTTGTTTATTATTAATATATATATCTGTATATAAGTCATTTTGCGGAACCATGTATTTTTATGAATAAAATAACAATTAATAATATAATATTTGTTTTAAATACTATTTTATGTCAATTTTGACACTATTTTGTAATTGATTTTTGTGAAAATTATAACAGAATTATTAGTTTGCAAAAAGTTAATTAAATCCATAATAACATGTGATATTTACCAATAAAATTATTGGAGTTCCTAAAAAGTCTCATATTACGTTTATTTTGGTTTTTATATCATCAATTATGTCAATATTTCATTAATAAGATAATTTCTACATCATTTTTGTGTCATAAATAAATTAAATTTTTTAATGTCTAAAAATTATAAATAAAATACCATTATGTATTAAATCCTTTTATCTTTCTAATGAATATTTATAGATGAATTTATTTTATTTATATCCCTATATTAAAAATTATTTACTTATTAAACATTCATATTAACTATTTTAACCCTTATTTAAATAAATTAATATTAAATGTCCTAATCTAATCCATGTCGGCCAAAATGGTCATCTTTTAGTCCTAATGTTCTTTTGTGAAGAATTAAACTTATCCAATAGAATTAGGACATGTGTAATGGTAATAATAATATCATTTTTACCGTTATTTATCATATTTACTTTTAACCGTTGTAAATAAATGTAAAAAGTTACTATTCACCAAAAATTATTTTCATCTCATTGAACCAAATTTTAGTCCTTGATGTTAACCGTGTCTCTTAGATTTTTGTAATTCAATTCACAGAAGCAGTAATATTTAATTTAAATTAAAAAAAGTAAGTTTTTTAACTACCTATAAGATGTTTCACTATTCATCGAAAATTGATGTTTTTAAGAAAAATACGAAAAATTCAGCCGAAGCATTATTTGATATTCCAAATTAAAAATTAATATCTATTTTTCCAAATTAATAAAATATAAGTGGAATTAATTAATTTTAAATTTAATTACCATTATCAAAACAAATAGCGTGTTTTTAAGAAACAAAACAATCAAAAGATTGATACTTGTTTATATCCAATATCAAAGTGAAATTAATTCCAATGAACAACACTGCATTAAATAGTAAAAATATATTCTAATTACACTTTAAAACTAATTAAAATGATAATATAACGATATAAATTATTGCGATGAACAAGTTGTTTTTAATTAAAATATACAGTATTTTTACTATTCATTAAAATATGAAAGTTATCAGAATAATATGAAAAATTTATCCAATTTAAATTTATATATCCTGATTTCAATGAAGAATCTTATTTTGTCAAATTGTACTTATAGACATGTCAAAAACATGATTAAAAGTTGGTGTGCCATCAAAAGGAGGCAAAACTACATTTTTTTAAAAGTAATTATGTTACTCGAAAAATTGATTTTGTTCTCATACCATGTTCTAGAAAATGTGTGAGCTGAATAATAATGATATAAAATTCATAATGTAGTTGATTCTATTCATAACGGCTAGTTCATAATAAAATTATAACCATATATCGTTATTTAGTGAAACCTGGTATTGCGTACAACACACGCTATCGAGGAAGGTCGGGATTGCATGTAATGCAAGCCATGTCAGGGTTGCGTGTAGTGCACGACTCTTTTTTTGTTGCGTATAAAAAAATACATTTAATATATATATATATATATATATACTCAATGTTTCATTCAATTAAAACTATCAAACAAACATGAAATTGTGTGTAACAGGATCCAAGATTAGTGTTGCGTATACTGCAAGATAATATGGTGTCGCATATAGCACAAGATAATCTTGGTGTAGCGTACTACAGAAGATATGAAAGAAATTAAAACTAATATATCTTATAAAATCTCGGGATGTTATAATGATGCAATATCAAATAATATATAAATATTCTGTAAATCCAATACAAACTATAAATTCATACCAAAAAAAGTATATTTTTATAGCCAACAAATGGATTGAAACAAGGGTCCCAATCATGGATAGACAAGGTCCCTAACATCGGAGAGACCATTCCAAACCCCCACTCCATGCGTTGGATCTTGATATAGGGGAAAAGAATGTGGAAATCACCTCTCTAAGTGGGGCTACATTTCCTATCATGATATACCCAAAAAACAACAAGACTTCATCCATATTCTATACAATCTATGGTTTTTGACCAATTGGAAACACAAATCATACCATAATTGAGAATTTGTATATTTGAAACATATCTAGATGAAAATCATGACCAGCATGAATGTGAACTGAATTACCTCATTGTATGATATGGTCGTTAGTGCCATCCTTTCTCTAGGATAATCTCAATTTTCATCTCGATATTTGACTTCATGATATTTATATCCGAGTACATGAGATTCATTTGAATCCAACTTCATAAAATGATCAACAACATTCAAAACAATCTAGTGAGGAGGAGGGGGGGGATGCTTGGGAATCTAAAGACCTCTCATTGTAATTCCACAATTTAGGAACAGGTAGGGGTGGGGGTTGTATCAGTGAAGCCCCCGTGTGACAACAATTATCCTACAGTGAGAAAGGATGTAACAAGCACAACCCAATTTGGATCCGTCACGGATGTCAAACCCTAGCCACCATTCGGGGAACTCAAGAGCATCTCTTTAAAACCCATCATCCATATACTATTTGTATGAAGTCATAATTCATATATAATATAGTCACTTTATTCATTTTTATCAAAAATTATTTAATTAATAATTTATTTAATATCTGTAAAATAAAAACCTCTTTATTATTTATATATTTATTTATTTACTTTTATTGTAGCCATTATTACGGGTAAACACGAATTTATAACAGATCCCATTATGGTTCTAAAAAAATGTATAGGGAACCGCTTATAAGAGTAAAAACCTGTATCAAATTGTACCATTTATTAGTGGTTGTGTCAGCACTAATAATGGAGTCCTTTATCTGCACTTTTTGATAGCACTGCTAAAGACAAGTTCTATAGTAGTGATAACATTTGTAAATTAATTTTATTTTCAGATTACTTCTTACTGTAAATTTTTTAAAAAATATTATTATTCCATTAATGATATTTGAATTTTATTTTTGTTGGTTTAATTAGTTTTTAAAATTATATTTGGATTTTATTTGTCCTATAATATATTCACATATTTTTTCAACTGAAAATGTTATGTTTTTATTCATTAATGTTTGTTCCATATAAATTAATTTTGATATTATATTTATGAAATTATAATTATTTTCAAAAATAATTTATATTTTTATTATATGTTTTGGGATTCATTTAGATAGTATATATAGTTTATATTTTATAGGATTAAAAAAATTCTTAATTAAAACATAATAATTTTGGAGTGTTTTCGATAAGTGACATTTAAAACTAATAAAATACGAACTATATGTACTATTAAAAATAAATTATAAATATTACAGAAACAATAAATAATTTTAAAAATAAAAATAAGTTCATAAACATATAAATAGACAATAATATAGTTTTTACAAATCAATTTTTCTTTAAAAAACAATATTTAGAATTCAAAAGAACTGGTTTTCTCCAAAAGATTATAAAATATAAGATATAGTTATATTTTAAATGAAATTTGTTATATTAACAAAAAACTTATTAATTAACTAAATATAATAATTATTTCATAAAAACAAAACATTGAAACTAATAAGTATTATAAAATATACATAAAACACCCATAACTTGTTGTGCCTCATCATTATAGTTGCACAATGGTTAAAATCTAAAGTTTTTGTATAATATAATAGTAAATTTTAATAAATCTTCATAATCATGATAGGAACAGGGCGTGTAGATACAACTACACGCCATGTACTATTGATCACAATCTATCCAAGGTACACTTCTAGGGAAACATCGTGTGAGTGTACTTCAGAAATATTCAGAGTACATGAATTGTCCAGTGGACCACACACTGTGTAGTCCCTCATTACAAGGTTTGTAGTTGTGGAATCCGTACATGGGGTACACAGTCCAACCCTAACCCGAAGGGACAAATTTTTGTGTCTATTGGATCACACGGTGTGTAATCTGGAAATCATGTTCCACCTATTCTTGGTCAACACACAGATCCATTAAGACTTTAAAAAACTTAAATGAAATGAATTATATTGGGGGACCAATCCCTGTGCATTAAACCTTGATGACATGGCGTGTACTACAAAATATGAGTCTTGTGTTATGGAATTGTACGACAAAGAATCCTGGAACCTCCAAATGAGATCTTATATTTTATTTTAATAAAAATTAATAGAAACGATTGTTTCTCTATAGTGAACATGAAATGAAAGAAGAGAAACATATATTGATATTATGATTTTTTAGAAATATTAACATGAATTGAAACAGCTAAATTATTATATGAATAAGTCATCAATGAAATATTTAAATAATAATAAATTATGATATAACCACTTTGATAAATCATTATGGTTTTAGGTGAAGAGGAAGCATGGTTGGGACAACACCCAACATTGATTTTTTCCAGGTTCAATAATTATTCTATGATAAAATGGATGATGAACTCCAATCTCCATAGAATGGAATAAATGATTTAGATAAAGAAGAAAAAGGGAAATAACCTTTAGAAAGGATCCTGCACATCATGTTTATAATAAAATTTATTATTTTCACAAATAACATAATACATGCATCATTGATATCTTCATTGTTGATAATGTTTCTCATTAGAAATTACCCTTCTGGATAATCATGTTTCAATTTTTATAGATCCAAACTAGAACCCTTTTAGTGGTGATCCACACATGCACTGATGGCCTATGATCGACACCACTCTTTCACGTAGTGCCATTATGGGAAAACGAGAATCTTGTGTTCGTCGTTCTTGATCGCTTGTTCATCTGCATTGATGAATGTCTCCCATTCAAGAGTGTGGTGGTAGGAGGATTCGAGAGAATAATTATTAATCTTAACAATTCTCAACACACAAGGTGTGAGGATTGGTCCATATAAAAATAGATATATATTTTTATTTATTTACATGGGTTTTACATTCATTATTTAATTTTTTAGTATAAATTAAATAAATTCCTAACCATATATAATACCCATGCTATTCATAATCATACATAATAATTATTTATAGTATTCCAAATGTCGCAAAAATTAATTATAAATAATATGCCACTTCATAAAATAATAGAAAAACTATTTTAATTTTTCCCAACTAGTTAAATAATTATTTAACTTCTTAAAAATAATTATTTTAAAACTAGACTTTTCATGGTCTTCTCGAAATCCACATCCAATTTTTTATAATGTAATAAATAAATGAATACTTTATTCAATAAAAATATCTATTTTATTTTCAAAATAGTAAATATATATTAATTAAATGTTCCACAAAATAAATAAATAAAATATTCCCCCAATCCGGTGAATAAATATTTATTTAATTTCTGTAATAAATTTGGCAAAAAAAAATTATTCCACTCTCTTCAGAATAATATTTATTAATTAAATTCAAAAATAATTTAATCTAGACCACCAGAAACACACTGTGTGTGATCCTCTAGGATTATTTATTATTGGAATTAGGCGGGATTGCAAAAAAAACGAACAGTTCTATCTAGGAACGCATCAAGGAACCCAAGAGAAATCTCATAATGATGTAATATTGATGTTGTGATTCAGCTCCCAATTTCAATACCTATTATTGAGCAATACATATTTCTGCTCAGAAACTAAAATTTATAGAACACAAAATGGCATTTATTAATGTTTTATACATAGGATGATATCATGAGGACTTTGTGATTATTGATTTCTAAACCTCTCGATCAATTCATTTGACCATGTCTGGGAATTGTGATCGAGTGCTTCCAAGGAGGACATGTGATGTTATTGGGGTCTCATAGGGGTTATGTGCATTGCGTGTCTAATAGAGACTAGGTGGTTTGTGAAATCATTGATGTGGATCACATACACTTGGATGGGTCATGTGATGTAGAATATTCCATTAATGAATTTTCATGGATTTAGTTTTGTCAAGGCTTTATATTTATCTTTTGACATGTTACACATAATTTTCCTTTCAAATGAATTATGGATCCCATCAAGGTTCTTCATTAGTATATAACAAAATGGCCATGATTACTAAGAATCACAATGATGATTCCCACACTCTTGTGTGTACTAATATCAAGATTTTATGGTTATCCCATTCACCTAGAATCCAACATTATCACCTATATAGATAATATTATTATACGAGTTTGGTCTACTGGATGATGTATCTATTCCCTCCCCATACCTTAATCTATTGTCTCATTTGGTGTTTAGAAACTCGGACTACTATTAGGTGATGATTACGGAGGATGGTATGTTGGCAACAACCAAACACCAGGGATTTTCATATGGGCTGGACAGCCCCCCCCCCCCCCCCTCGAATCTAGGATGGTCCGGATCATTCCCAACAACAAATTTGTATGATATACTCAATTATATTTTTCTCTTCCCGAAACGCTCGTGGTGGTATGTGGTACTCAATGTTGGACCATTGACCCCGTGGAAAAAACCATGATGAGTGTGAGTGGAAATACATGGTATGAAAAAGAAGTATAGAATTTGATGATGATATGTACATTGTTAATATTTATGAACTCATTTGGATATCTTAGGTCATAATCAAACTCTATCCTAACCTCCATCGAGAAAAGATAAATCTTCGGTGCCCTGGGACTAACACATTCAACCATTCCCATAGTGGGTGGGTGTCAGCCTATGAGATATCTTTCTACTGGTTGGAATAACTCTACATGGAGTGATTTTTGATGAGATTCTCCCCATTGATTTTTTTTGGATGATCCAATGAAAAATACAGTTTTATTGTAATATATTCTTTTCCCTGTGTGGAATAAACTAGGGAAACAGCTAATAGTGTGATGGCTTGTTTCCTCTTTATCTGCACTTTTTGATAGCACATTTAATGACTAATCCTATAATAGTGATAACATTTGTACATTAATTTTATTTTCAGATTACTTCTTACTATAAATTATTAAAAAAATATTATTATTCCATTAATGATATTTTCATTTTATATTTATTGGTTTAATTATTTTTTAAAATTAGATTTGGATTTTATTTGTTCTATAATTTATTCACTTATTTTTTCAACTAAAAATGTTATGTTTTTATTCATTAGTGTTTGTTCCATATAAATTAAATTTTTTATTCTATTTATGAAATTATAAATATTTTCATCAATTTTTTAGATTTTTATTCTATGTTTTGGGATTCATTTAGATAGTACATATAGTTTATATTTTATAGGATTAAAAAAAATTCTTAATGAAAACATAATAATTTTACAGTGTTTTAGGTATGTGACATTTAAAACTAATAAAATATGAACTATATGTACTGTTAAAAAGAAATTAAAAATATTACACAAACAATAAATAATTTTAAAAATAAAAATAATTTCATATACAAAACAAATAGACAATAATATAGTTTTTACAAATAAATTTTTCTTTAAAAACAATACTTAGAATTCAAAAGAACTGGTTTTATCAAAAAGAATATAATATATAAGATATAGTTATATTTTTAGTGAAATTTGTTATATTAACAAAAAACATATTAATTAACTAAATATAATAATGATTTCAAAAAAATAAAACATTTAAACTAATAAGTATTATAACATATACATAAAACACCCATAACTTGTTGTGACTCATCATTACAGTTCCACGATGGTTCAATTCTAAAGTGTTTGTATAATATAATAATAAATATTAATAAATCTGCATAATCTGGATAGTAACAGGGCATGTAGATACAACTACACGTCGTGTACTATTGTTCTCTCTCTATCTGAGGTACACTTCTAGGGAAACGTCGTGTGAGTGTAATTTTGAAATATTCAGAGTACATGAATTGTCCAGTGGACCACAGACTGTGTAGTTCCTCATTACAAGGTTTGTAGTTGGGGAATCCGTGCATGGGGTACACAGTCCAACCCTAACCCAAAGGGACTACTTTTTGTGTCTATTGGATCACACGGTGTGTAATCTGGAAATCATGTTCCACCTATTCCTGGTCAACAAACATATCCATTAAGAATTTAAAAAACATAAATGAAATGAATTATATTGGGGGACCAATCCCGTTTCATTAAAACTTAATGACATGGAGTGTACTACAAAATACGAGTCTTGTGTTATGGAATTTTATGACAAAGAATCCTGGAACCTCTGAATGAGATCTTATGTTTTATTCTAATAAAAATTAATAGAAACGATTGTTTCTCTATGGTGAACGTGAAATTAAAGATGAGAAACATATATTGAGATTATGATTTTGTAAAAAGATTAACATGAATTGAAACAGCTAAATTATTATATGAATAAGTCATCAATAAATTTTTTAAATAATAATAAATTATGATATAACCACTTTGATACATCATTATGGTTTTAGGTGAAGAGGAATCATGGTTGGGACGACACCCAACATTGATTTTTACCATGATCAATAATTATTCTATGATAAAATGAATGATGAACGCTAGTCTCCTTGGAATTGAATAAATGATTTTGATAAAGAAGAAAAAGGGAAATAACCTTTAGAATGGATGCTGCACATCATGTTTATAATTAAATTTATTATTTTCACAAAGAACATAATACATGCATCATTGATATATTCTTTGTTGATAATGTTTTTCATTATAGATTACCCTTCGGGATTATCATGTTTAACTTTTATGGATCCAAACTAGAACCCTTTTATTGGTGATCCACACATGCACTGATGGCCTATGATCGACACCACTCTTTCTGGTAGTGGCATTGTGGAAAATTGAGTATCTTCTGTCTGTCGTTCTTGATTGCTTGTTCATCTGCATTGATGAATGTGTCCCATTCATGAGTGTGTTGGTAAGAGGATTCGAGAGAGAAATTATTAATCTTAACAATTCTCAACACACAAGGTGTGAGGTTCGGTCCATATAACAATAGATATATATGTTTATTTATTTACATGGGTTTTACATTCATTATTTAATTTTGTATTATAAATTAAATAAATTCCTAACCATATATAATACACATGCTATTAATAGTCGTACTTAATCATTATTTATAGCATTTTAAATGTCGCAAAAATTAATTATAAATAATACGCCACTTCACAAAATAATAGAAAAATTATTTTAATTTTTCCCAACTAGTTAAATAATTATTTAACATCATAAAAATAATTATTTTAAAACCAGACATTTCTTGGTCTTCTCGAAATCCACATCTAATTTATTATAATGGAATAAATAAATGAATATTTTATTCACTAAGAATAACTATTTTATTTTAAAAATAGTAAATATATATTAATTAAATGTTCCACAAAATAAATAAATAAAATTTACCCCCAATCCGGTTAATAAATATTTATTTAATTTGTGTAATAATTTTGACAAAAATAAAATCAGTCCACACTCTTAAATATAATATTTATTAATTAATTTCAAAAAGAATTTAATCTAGACCTCCAGAAACACATTGTGTGTGTTCCTATAGGATTATTTGGTATTGGAATTAGGCGGGATTGCAAAAATATGAACAGTACTATCTAGGAACGCATCAAGGCACCCAAGAGAAATTACATAATGTTGTAATACTGAGGTTGCGATTCAGCTCCCAATTTTAGTCCCTACTATTGAGCAATAAATATTTCTGCTCAGAAACCCAAATGTATAGAACACAAAATGACATTTATTAATGTTTTATACATAGGAATATTTCATGAGGACTTTGTGAGTATTGATTTCTAAACCTCTAGATCAATTCATTTGACCATGTCTGGGAATTGTGATCGAGTGCTTCCAAAGAGGACATGTGATGTGATTGGGGACTCATAGTGGTTATGTGCATTGGGAGTCTAATAAAGACTAGGTGGTTCGTGAACTCCTTGATGTGGATCAGATACACTTGGATGGGTCATGTGATGTAGAAGATTCCAATAATGTATTTTCATGGATTAAGTTTTGTCAAGGATTTATATTTATCTTTTGACATGTTCCACATAATTTTCTTTTCAAATGAATTATGGATCCCATCAAGGTTCCTCATTTGTAGATAACAAAATGGCCTTGATTACAAGGAATCACAATGATGATTCCCACACTCTTGTGTGCACTAATATCATGATTTTATGGTTATACCATTCACCTAGAATCCAACATTATCACCTATATAGATAATATTTTTTCACTAGTTTGGTCTACTGGATGATGTATCTATTCCCCCCATACCTTAATCTATTGTATCATTTGGTGTATAGAAACTCTGACTACTATTAGGTGATGATTACTGAGGATGGTATGTTGGCAACCACCAAACATCATGGATTTTCATATGTGCTGGCCAACCCCCCTGAATCCAGGATGGTCAGGATCGTTCCCAACAACATATTTCTAAGTTATACTCAATCATATTTTTCTCTTCCCGAAACGCTCGTGGTGGTATGTGGTACTCAATGTTGGACTTTTTACCCCGTAGAAAAAACCATGATGAGTGTGAATGAAAATACATGGTATGGAAAAGCAGTATAGAATTTGTTGATGATATGTACATTGTTAATATTTATGAACTCATGTGGATATCTCAGGGCATAATCAAACTCTATCCTAAATTCCATCGAGAAAAGATCTATCGCTAGTGCCATGGGACCAACACATTCAACCATTCCCATATTGGTTGGGTGTCAGCCTATGAGATATCTATCTACTGGATGGAATCACTCAACATGGAGTGATTTTTGATGAGATTATCTCCACTAATTTTTTTTAGTATGATCCAATGAAAAATACAGTTTTATTGTAAGATATTCTTTTCACTGTGTGGAATAAACTAGGGAAACAACTAACAGTGTGATGGCATGTTTCCTTCAAAAACTAGATCAATATTTCCCTACATTGATGTGGGGTAAAACCATGCATATTTCCTATTTTTCGGTGTACCACCTAGAAAAATCTAGTTGATTTTGGAACATGTTGGGGCATTCTGGAAACTAGGGTTCATACTTCATGGGGAAATCAAGTGTTCATAGAAGTTTCCCCAGGTAATATTCTTGTGGTTTTCTTTCAATGTTTCTAAACATGTATCTCTACCTAGCTTGGGATGCACATTATGTAATCCAATTTAGCACTGAAATAATAGTGTCATTCCTCACAGAGGGGTGATGTCTCATATTTTATGTAACAATACATGCTCACCTTTCCCAGATGATGGGACATATCTTGAAAGGAAACACTCCATACCAAATTGTTGGCCACATCAATTATTTATTTTATTGTTTGGGTATCAGAATTGTTTCTATGAGTAATACAACAATTTTCGAATTCCAGAAATTGTATAATAAAAAATAATTTTTATGTATCTAGAGTTAGTCCAATATCTTGAAACTCTTTAGAATTCATAGGTTTGTTATTCTGGTGTGGCCGTTTTGGCTTCTTTATCCCACATATACCAGTTAGTTATGTCATTAATGATGGAAGAAACTCTCTCAATGAGAGATAATATATAGTTTCCCTTCAGTATGGGGTCCTTGAAGACATGGTATATGAGCATATTTTCTATGAATTGTACTCACCACATTGGTTCTCTTGGAAATTTTGTTATGTAAAAAGGGTTTCACCCAATTCATTTTTCAGTTTCAATGGGTAATGAAATCCTAGAATAATCTTTTAGTTTCTCTAAATGAAATATCATGGAGACACATAGAATGTGATTATATTAATTCTTTATGATACCCCTAAATGCCTCACAAATGATTATTCTTAGGCTTGGATGATGGTTTAAGCCAATGGTGTAATGGTACAGTCAGCCATACATGTGTAAAAGCCTCTTGCATTATCAACTACTCTATATGTGGAATCAATGTATCTGATTGTATATTTGGGAGAGGCACCCTGAATGTGACCTTGCTCAGATGATAGATGTTGATACAACATACCGGTTCATATTGAGAAAATTAGTTCTCCCCTACATGCGACGAATGATTTTCTTACTAAATTTTGAAAATATGGGGCCTCCTATCCTATTTTATCATTTATTATACTGGTTAGTAAACCTTCTATCATAAATACTTCTTAAAATTATGAGGCTTACTCATGTATTAAGTAGGTTGGTGATCATGTCCACAACTTCATTAACGAGACCCCTATGGAGACATTCTATCATCAAGGGGAGAAGCTTCACCAAAAATTCGGGGATCTGGGGGAAGATGGTTTTGATCAATAAGAACTATTCAAAATTATAAATTAGATCATTGTATCCTAGAGAGACTTGTCTATATAGGATATGAGATTCCATGATTTTACAAATGAGGTGAAAGGTTTGAGATGACCTGAGATGCTTTAGATTGGAAGTGTGGGACACTGATTAAGGTGCTTAATAAGATTATGGATGACCTTTTTCTCTCTGTATTTCTAGGGTGAGGCTCTTAGGGTCCTCAAATAATGTGGGATTATGGAGTTGGTCTGCATAGTTTATTATCATGTAGTGGGGAAATTCATCTCTAGGGATTTTAACTTCACATGTTAAGGAAATGAGAACTGGCATGAAATGCGGTAATGATATAGTTGGGCTTATGGGTGAGAATATGGGTGTCACTTTGTGACTCATGGGATTGAGAATGATGGGACACATAGTTCTTAAAGGACCATTTAGTTTAACATCATGCAGAAAGAAAATACATCAATGTAGTTTAATTTCATGTAGTAAGAAATAAGTAGCGTAGTATAATATTCTGTTGTAGTGACATATGTTGATAGTTTTGGGTCATGTGATTTATTCCATAAGATGGAGTGCCTAATGGATATGCTCAATGTGGATCCATATAACAACCTGTCGTTAATGATGAAAAAAGAATATTTAGTGACATTAAGAATATTTCTAAGATAACTCAAGGATATGGGTCCAAATGAGGTTATACATATTTATGGGGCCGAAGACAAAATGTTTGGGTGTTACTATGTATCCCATCAGGATGATAATCAATCCACATTTAGTTTTGAGATTTTAATGTAGTTTAATGTCATGTGGAATGGACAAGATATATACCCATATTTCATGGTTAATAAAATAATCTCCTACCACAATTCATAATCCCACATGAACTATGGTCTGTTTGAGAAATATATAGTAGTTTATTTTTCATTATAGTGAAGAGACAAATGTGGGGTTATAATTATGGAGTTGTTATGATTCAATGGATGGAAAATATATAGGATCAAGGAATACCTGTGTATGTTTTTGGGAATGATAATAAAACCATACGTAGTTCTATAAGGATCGTTCAGTTTAAAGTCATGCTGTAAAGACTAATTTCCATGCAATATTATGTCATGCTGATGAACATTGGGCTTTAGGTTTCATGTTTTTTGGTATGTAAACTGGATCACACATTTTGAAAGTCAGATAATCCTATTGTTTGAAAATAATTATGGCTAATGTACTCACTATGAATCCTGTTATGACAGTAATAATTTCATATGTAGTTCTCATAATTCTGTGTATTTTAAAATCATGAATTAATGATGAGAATATTAAATGTATTTTAAAATCAATTTATGAGGAAGATGTTGAACTGATGTGAGGATGATGAAATAGATAAGGTCCATGAAACATCGGGCTTCATCCAAAAAAGATTTCCAGCATATTTCAACAGGTTTGGAATCAATGACCATGTAGTTAAGGAAAACAAGACACTATATATATGATTGTAACATAAATATATGTGGGAATTATCTCATGTTGATAGTTTCATCAAGGCCTTGGATTATAGATATAGGCATCACTACATATCCTATTCAAATAGGAATCATTCCACACATTGTTCTTCGAATTTTGTGCAGTTTAACGTCATTCGGTAAGGACGTGGGAGGAAGGATGAGGAACCAAAGTGTATGTACAAGGATTGATAATTCAAACACTAATTTGAATGCATACCAAAGAGAACCACAACATTCTATGTATACCTAGAAGGGTTTCATGCTAAGTGTCTGTTATGAAGGTAGGATTTGTGGTACCCTGGGATAGACATGAAGATTAATGTTTTGCCATTCATGCATATCCCATTACAATTTGTATCAATGCACACGATTAAAAGAAGACTATGTCATTTAATATTATGTGGACTAGAATTATTTTCTTTCAGTTTAACATCAAATTTAAGGATGAGATTCTTTGATTTTTAATGTCATGAAGTAAATAAGAGTTTTAATGTACTTTAACATCATGAAAATCCTACCTTCTTTATGGAGACATAGCTTGAAACACTTCTAGGTATACATGGAATGGTGTTGTAATCTTTGGTCCCCATTCACATCAAGGTTTGTTTTGTCACACCATGTACATCCCCATTGGGACCACATCCTACCACCCACATCCTTATCACCGGACATTAAACTACACAGAATTCTACGAATTATGTTTGCCTTAATTTCTATCGACATAGGATATGTTGTGATTCCTATATCTCTAATTGTATGTCGAGATGTAACAATCAATATGAGGGTATTACCACATATATGTATGGTACAATCCTACTTATAGTGTCTCGTTTTTCATAACTACAAGTTCAATGATTCCTAACCAGTTGGGATACATTGGAAACCACCTTTGGTTGAAGCATGATGTTTCATGGACCTTATCTATTTCATCATCTTCGTGTTGTTTCACCATATTCCTCAACCCAATATTTTAAAGTAAATTGAATATTCTCATCCTTAAATAATGATGTTAAACTACAAGAATTTTTTTGAACTATGTATGCAATGATTAATGTCCTAATAGAACACAGAGTGATTCCTATAGCCATAATTCTTGGCCAAACCATTGGATTATCTTCCTTTCCCAATGTGTGATCTAATGTCCTTACCAAAAGAAATGAAACTGCATTGCCAATGTTCGTAACACATGACAATATACTGCATTGAAATTAGTCTTTAACGCGTGACATTAAAATAAACAGCCCATCTAGAACTATGTATGGATTTATTATCATTCTCAAAAAGATACATTGGGATGCCTTGATAATATATATTGGCCAACCACTAAATCATACAAAACACTTTTATTATAACCCCTCTTCTTTATCTTCGCTAAAATAAATCCCACACTTCTCTTTATTTCTCACACTGACCATATCTCACGTGGGCTTATGAATTGTTGTACGAGTTTAATTTAATAACGTTGACATAGGGGTATACATCATGTCCTTTACACATGACAATAAAATTCATGTAACTCTCAGAACTAAATTGGGCGAGATAATCATCCTCTTGAGATACATAGTAACACACAAACATTTTTTCCCCGGGCCCCGAAAAGGTTATAACCCAATTTCTCCCCATAAACTTGAGTTATCACCGAATGATATATGTTGTCACTGAAACTTATTTGGCCTTCATTATTTTCGGGTTTCTTTATGTAAACACATTGCACATCTCCATTTGGGACTCCATCATATGATCTTACTTCCATGACCCAAAACAATCCACATTTTTGAAACAATAAAATATTAAACTATGCCACATCATTCTTAGTGAATGAAAGTAAACTACATGGAATTATTTCTTTGCCACATGATGATAAACTACATGGTCCTTCAATAACTACATGTTGTTTCATTAAAACTCCAATGAGTCAAAAAGTGACACACATGTTCTCACCCATAGGCCTAGCTACAACATTACCTCATTTCATGTCAGTTCTCATTTAAATAACTCATGATGATAAACTTTATAGAGATAAATTTCCGCACTACATGACAATAAACATGCAGATCAACTACATCATCCCACCATATCAGATGACCCAATGAGCTTCACCCTGCCCAACAATAGAAAATTGTGCTTCAATCACTTTATTTAGCACCTCAATTAAGGTCCCATAATTTCGGTCTAATGTTTATCTTGTAATCTTATAGCTATCACCCCCTTGATGTTGAAAATGTATATCTCTTCGTTGTCATGCTACTTATATGGAAGCTCGGACGCTCCAACTAGAGACATCATGTCCTGGTGAAAATGAATTGACGATTCGTGTGAATCTTACATCACTATGGTGGAACCCATCCCCAAATTGTTTTATAGGTCATCCAAATGTTGATTGTCCCATATCATCACTCATTACCTAAGAACATTGATCTGTGATTTTGGATATCTCTATTTCCCATTGAAAAGGATGTTGGAGTACTGTTGAACCAGGTAATCCAAATTGACCAATTGGGAAACACCCACCTACAAAGACCAAGTGGTACGATCATAAATTGGTCAGACATTTTTCAAATATCTACGACCATAAAATAATACACAATATATTCTAAATCGCATCACCTTAAACTGCTAATGAATGAGTATCAAAACTCTTCAGGCTGAAAAAAAACAATGGGAGAGTTGAGAAAAATCCATCTAATAACATGATAATCTCATCATATTCAAAGCATAGGAAAAAATGGGGTACATGTAAATAACACATAGAGATAGTAGGTTTTACTCTATAGATGTATTAAATTCCAATATATGCTCTCTGGACCCCCTGATCTATAAAAAAATTTGAGGAATGGAATGTAACATCTCTTCGCCATATGAATAAGTTCGAGTGGTGGTGGAACAAATATAAGGGTGCTTTAACCATTCATGGATCATACATTTTCCAAATATCACACATCATGATCTTGGTTATCTCAAGACATAAAAAATATTTCATTACACATTAATTTTGAAATATATCTATCTTATTGGTTGTGCTATATATGTGCGGGATCATACCCACCAATCAGCGACATCCTAGCTCGATGTAATGGGATTTGTGATTCTTGTGTGTCTGACATCATCGTGGTGGAAACTAACACCCTATTGTGTTATAGGTTCCCCCCGAGGAAAATTTCTTATACATTACTCATGTCCTGAGAGATTGTTAATATGATTTATAGTCTCTATATTTTACTATCAAATAGTATCTGATATCCTCAACATTTCATCAAAATATATTATTCTGATTGTCAAAGCTCGAATGAGATCCTCTATTCTAGAAAATTTTGATTTCTCAATCTCATGATTAGAAACCACAAGGAATAGGACTTGAGCATTCAAATTATGATATATGTTTCCCTATGGTGTTAGAACCCATCTTGGATAGCCATCCATTCATACCCAACACCATCTTCATGCAGATTGAGCCTTCAAGAATATTTCGTTGCACCGGGAATGTAAAACAAATCTCTTCCCTTGGATATTATATTGATGCAAGGGATCATTACCCCAAAATGGAATCATCTTTTCCTAGTATAAATATACTCATAATCCTAGTGATCCTCAACGACACCGTGTAGGAATCTAACACCCCCATTATGTCATGGGACATACCTAATAAGCCATCCCCATTTTGTATCCTTCGTATTAAGAATCTACATTTTAATTTTCATTACGCACACCCAAAATATCTATGTTGTCTTAGATTCCCAAGTATATACCCCACAACCATATTCTCCACATGAATATTCTGTATCACATAGATAAGAGTAGGGGATATCATTAAATGGTTGTGATACCTACTCACAATGGACCTGACCTACCACCCAAAAGAGTCATGCCTTACATAAAAGGAACTCTGAGCCTCATGATCCATATATGTACCATGGTTGAACTCTTCAACCCACAGTGTTTTTATTAATTATTGATCTAAACGTCCCTAAAATAAATCAACAGAATGTATGAGATAAATGAACCTAGACTAATGCATTAGAAGGTCTGTGCTAAAAGACCCAAAATTAAATCAACAATAGGTCTGAACTAAAAGACCCTAAAAAATCAATAGATGGTCAGAGATAAAAAAACATATACCGAAGAAAGAGAAGACCAGATTTTAGAGACCATAAACTAATGAAATAGAATGTATGAGCTTAATGTCCCTAAACAAATATAATAGAATGTATAAGCTAAATGACACTAAACTAATGAAACAGAAGGTCTGAGCTAAAATACCCTAAACTAATGTAATAGAATGTCTATGATAAAATACCACACACTAATGAAAATAAATGTTTGATCTATGGGACCCTTAGATAATGAAATAGCTAGTTTAATCCACCGACCCCAAACCAAAGAATGTGAATGTTATTTTTACGGCCTATATACGACCCTTTCACATTCTAGGTGCTCTTCGCAGTTAAGAAATGTACCCATCCTTCAATACATATCTCCTTCCCCAATGATTTCCCCAAACAACAAACATTGATGCTCATATATCGTAATGTAATTGATGATACCCGACAAAAATTCCTAATAAAAAATAATTTTAATGTATCACATTAATAATAATATTTGATAGTAAGATAAACTCATTAATTCATATTATTTAATGGAGGGAGGAATCTCTTCATTTTGGATTCTCTCAAAAAAAAACATCTATAAAAAAGTGGGTGTAGTGGAATATTATGGGTTTGATTAAGGAATATTGTATTACATTAAAACTATACCAATAGAACCAATACAATTGTTATGGGTTTAGATGGATGAATCAATTGAGAATTGATGTGTCTCCCTTCCAATTTCCTCCACAAATTTCATAGGATGATGAAATTCGAGTACAGTTGTTTGTTATTTAACACTCCTTCAACTAGTGGGCATGGAAGCTGATGATTTTGAATGTGTAGACATAAATTTTGAAATCATATATTCATGCCACCATATCTTCACCACCTATTTATCCATATGTAATTTCTAATCCGAAGATATCTAATGACCCTTTTCTAGTCCCTCCATCATCTCATTTAATTTTATGTAGAGGGGGGCCTCATTCGTAAAATCATGCAAGCTCATCTTCTTTATTGACAATTGTCTCTATGATAAAATTAATTTCATTTTAATTTTGAATTTATCCTACCGATCAAAACCATCTTCTCCCAGATCGTGGAATGGTTGGAAAATCTTCTCCCCCGGATGACAGAGTGACTCGATAGGGGTTTCAGTAATGAATCCATAGATATGATAACAGAACAACCTAAGACATGACTGAACCTCAGAATATGATGAATTAGTTATCATATAATTTTATCTAACTAGTAGAATAAATGATACAATATGGAATGAGGCCACATATTCCCAAAATATTGTTGGAAAATAATTCATTTCCTACATTAGAGAACAAGTTTCCCCAATAGAATCTGGTCTACTGTCTAAACATCTATCATCTGAGCGAGGTCACATGTCGGATGCCTCTCCCAAATATTCCATCAGATACATTGATGGAACATATAGTGAAGTTGACAATGCAATAGGATTGTACACATGAACGAATTACTATCCCAATAACCATTTGGTTAAACCATCATTCAAGATTAGTAATAATCAATGGTGAGGAAAGAAGGGGTATCTGAAGACATCATTATTATCACATCCATTGTTTCTTCATTAGTTATCATTTAACAAAACTATCAGATGATGTCAGGATGCCATTACCCTTGTAAAGAATACAATGGAATGGGAGAAATACTTTTTACACAACCAATTTGATGAGAGAACCGATGTGGTGATTACAACTCATATATAATAAGCTCATATATCATGGATTCAAGGACCCCATCCCAAAGGGAAACATTATTAGATCCCTAATTGAGAAAGTTCCATCATAAATTACATAACTAATTATTATACGTGGGATAAAAATGTCTAAATTATCACACCATCATATCAAAACTTTGACTTCAAAAAAGTTTCTGGATATATAACTAACTTTAGAGACATACAACAATAATTTTTAGGATACACAGAAAAGAATTTGAGAATTTTTGTATTACTCGTAGAAACAAACGTGAGACCCAATAAAACCAAGAAGGAATTGAAGTGGCCACAAATTTGGTATGGAGTGTTTTCATGCTAGATATGGCCCAAGATCTGGTAACAGTGAGCATGTATTGGTACATAAATGATTTGAAGTCACCCCAATATGAGGCATGACACCATTATTATGGTGATAATGTGTATTCCATAGTGTGCATCCCATACTGGGTTGAGCTACCTATTTAGAAACATATAAAAAACAAATACACTACGGTCTTGAGAAACTGCTATGAACACTTGATTTCCCCATAAAGAATGATCCCCAACATCCATATTTCCACATATTGTTCCAAAATCATTACAATGTTTCTGGAAGGGTCACCAAAAAGGGAGAATTATGCATGATTTTACCCCATAGCTACATAGGATAATTTTGATCTAGTTTATGAAGGAAACAATCATGAACATTATAAGCTCTTTCCCATGTTTCATCCATATAAGGAAAAGAAGGTCTTACACTAAAATCAAATTCTACATAAGATCATCCCAAAAACATTTTTGGGAGATAATCATAAAAAATCTCTCAAATTTGAGTGATTCCCACCAGTTGATAGATATATCATAGGCTGATACCCACCCCACCACGGGGATGGTGGAATGTGTTGGTCCTCAGGAAACATCTATAGATTATTTCTAGATGGAGGTTAGGAGAGAGGTAGATGATCAACTGAGATATCCACATGGGTTTATAAATACTAAGGATATACATATCATCAAAAAATTCTACACTAATTTTTCATACCTAATATTTCCATTCACAATCATCAATGATTTTTCACAGGGGAGAAGGTCTCATATTGAGTACCACCAACCACCAGGAGCGTTCAGGGAAGAGAAAAATATGATATAGTATCTCTGAGCGATAGGTTTATGGGAATGATCATGACTATCCAGGATTAAGGGGTAGTTACCCCACACGTTGGAAAATCCCCGAAGTTTGGTTTTTTCCAATTGACCATCCTCAACAATCATCACCTGATAGAAGTCAGTGTTTCTAAAGACAATACAAGACTGGAAATTATGTTTTTGGGATGTAATAACTACATCATCCACCATAACAAAGTCATATAATTTATGATTTCTAGATATGTGATAATGTAAGATTTAATGTTAATGGAACATCCATAAAATCTTGATATCAGTACCCACACGAGTGTAGGGATCATCATTTTTATTCCTAGTAATCATGTTTGTAAAGGTTATCTACAGTTAAGGAACCTTGATGGGATCCATTATTCATTTGAAAAATATTTATGTGGAACATGTCAAATGAAAAATATAAACCCATGACAAAACAAAAGGCATGAAAATTACTCATTGGTATCATGCCCATCAGATGACCCATCCAAGTGTCGGCGAGCCACATTAAGGAGTTCATGAAACACCTAGTCTCCCGAAGACTCACAAATAACATAACCACTTTGTGGCCCCAATCACATCACATGAATTCCTTGGATGCTGTCAATCACATGGCCCGAATATGGTCACATGAATTGATCGAGTGGGTGAGGAAAAAAATCGCAATTTCCTCATGATATCTTTTTATTTATAAGTAATTAATGATGCTTAGTTTGTGTTTGATACATTTGAGTTTCTGACTAGAAATTTGTATTGCTGAAGAGTAGGGTTTGCAATCGGGACCCACGACACAACCTCATGGGAAGGGAATATGAATTGGTTTCATGACAAGGTCTTGAGTCAAGGATAGAACAAGAGAGCTCTAGAGAAGGTGGAAGCCTATGGATTTCAACAACATCACCTCTTCACACAACAACAAAATAGTGTTTTGTATCGATAAAAAACCACTATCCACACCTAAAAACACTAATAATAGAGGCTCTATTAATAGGTGGTCCAATTTATCAATGTTAAAAAGTAATTATAGAGGCCCATTATTAATCACATTCTTAAAAGCATTGATTGAAGACTATTTATTAAAACATCATCAAATCGAAGGGACCCACTTTTCAGAGCGCTTGACCCCCTCCCCTCCCCTCATTTAACGACTCTCGAAATCCCAGTACGCGCATGCACCTACCACCCCATTGATAGTGCTAGGCGCACCCCCACTCATATATCATATAATCCTCCTTGCATCCTACTACACACCCTTGCCACCACATTATTTCGAACATGTATCCATTCCCTTATGTGTCTGCACCTCAATCACTCACCCATCATGTTTTGTTCTCCATATAATGTTGATATCTATTTATTTATATATATTTAGTAATATATATTTTAATATCAATATATATTTATAATAATAAATATTGTTATATTATTATACATATTTTTTTAGATATTATTATATATTTTAATCTATTTATATATAAATAGTAATAATTTTAATCATTATATATATTAATATATTATATATATTTAAAAGATTAGTTCTAAATAAATTTATAAAATATGATATTTTTTGTTGGTTTATTAAAAAATTATTATTTAAATAAATACAAGTCTAAAACATAAATACAAAAATATATATTATATTATGTGTATCTAAATGTATAATTATATATACTAATATATATTGATATATATTTAAATATATGATAAATTAATATTTATATTAATATGTTAGAATATAAAGACAACATATATGTGTTTGTTAACACACACACAAACACACTAATACATAGAGACACATAGTCATTATATATGTTTATAAATATTCTTAAATTTATATTTTAATAAAATGGGTACTAGTTTTCATATATATTGGCCTCATATATTGGGAATATATATATATATATAATATTAATTATATGTCAATAAAATTAATATTTTATGTTTGAATAAATAAAATAATATGTATATATCGTTATATGTTTAATTATAAATAACATTATACTGTGGAAAAAATATAAAATTTTAAATCCATAATATCAATATTAATGTAAGACCATAGAATAAATACATTCCCCACTAAAAAGGAAAAAATAAACCCTTAAAGAACACTGAAAATAGATATAATGTAAAAAAATTTGATACCCCACAAATTTTTTGTTTTGGTTGAATTTTGGCAATTTCTTGGCCAAATATTTTTTCTATGGTTTACTTGTGCAGTGAAGTGCATAGATCTTCTATGAAGCCTTTATTTGATGTTTTATAGAGCTGGAATGGACTCACAGATACAAGGATATGATTGTTTGATGTTTGAGTTAAATTTTTACCATATTTTAGATATTTCATAAGGAATTTTTTTTATTAAAACGATTATTTATTGATTGTTACACTATATTAACTAGTGAATTTTTAATCAATAATATATTTAAAATATTTTATAATCCATTTTCACTAAATACTTCATATATTATGAGTAAATTACTATTTATAACAATATAAAACATATTTAAAATATATATATTATATTTATATCAACATAACTATGATTTTTATATTAATCTATTATTTTTTATCTTTTTTTGAATTATAACGTTTATCTGCACCAGTAAAAAAGGACGTAATAAAGGCCCCCATTTATAATTGATACATTAAAGAGAACTAAAAGGTGGTCCCATTTAAAGCACTAAAAATCTGCTGATAAAGTGGGTATCTTTAGGGGTACTAAATGAATAGATCATAATTCTGTAATTTTAACAATACTGTTTTTAAAACAGTTTACAGTACCCTTTATAAGTTATTTTTTAGTGATGATAAATGTACAACCTTTATCTTTATTTTTTTAGCTCTATTAATGGGTGGAGCTACGAAATCCCATTTTTGTGGAACAAATGATGAGTGCGGGGAATCCTATATAAATAACTTATAGATGCAATATCTCTATCACCCTTCAAACTGTATAGAGGTTGTTTCTAGTACCGTCGACTGTAGCATCTCAGAAAATGTAAAATAGATGGAATGTGGCATCGTTAACCCCACAAATCAACAAGACACAATATGCTTTTACATATAATTTTCTATTTGTGGCAGCCCTTGAAGGAATCTCCACTTTTAAAATATGTCATATACGGTTACTCTTTCTGTAGTAGATCACCAATTTCACATCCTAAAATAACAGTAGGAAGGGAAGTAACATGGTGCGATCATTCCACCATATCCTCCATCTCTGGGGAATCACCGGAGAGGATGATTACCCAAACCAGGCCACATGAAGCACCTATAACTGGCAGCATGGGTCCTCTACAACTACGATCTGTGGGTTTCAGTCAATGAAGTCCAAAAACAAGGCATCCTGAAAGGATGTTTTACCCTGGAAGCATGATTTTGTGGTGATAGATGGAGCATGTAGAAATTCCGGTACTACAATGGTGGTACCTTAAATAGACACTACTCCACCGATCATACCTACATGTTGATGATGGTTGGGTACAGTATGATGATAAATAGTTGTTTATAAATGACTATAATGTGGAGAGATAGGGGTTGGTTGATACATGAAGCTTTTTGTGATGGGTATAACCACATGGGATCGATACAAGGCCACTCCCAACAACCTTCATGGGAGGTCCACTTCTCTCCGTAATATCATGTATACACTATCACACAATATATACCCCATGAGTTCATTATTGTCCAAAATTTCCCAGTTTCCTCCAATATCTCATACCTGACCATCATCACTATAAGGGTCAGATTGCTGGAATAGTCGTCATCGATGTTTTTTCTAATTTAGTACCAGAAATACATCCTACTCACTTCTATCACCACAAACATTGGTTACCGGGAAAAAACATCCATCAAGGATGCCTCACTATTGGACGACACAGATTGCATGCTACCGATGGTGGATGCAGAGGACTCCAACACTTTTAAATTGATGTTTTCTTGGCTTGGAATGGGTTATCATTATATATAATTATTCCTTGGTGTTCGAAGACATTGTCCAAATCCCTCACCATGATTCCTCCATTGTTGGCATCGTTTTCGGACGTGCAGTCGATGAGCTGATGTTCTTATGGTGACTCTATCTCTATAGTTTTGAGTTCAATGATCCCTCCTATGGCCACCACTATAGAAAATTCCTAGAAAAATACATTGGTGTGTTGATCCTTTATTTGAGTGACAATGCTATGTTCCTCCCAATCGATAATTATTGGTATGTAATCATTGCATGTTCTATCATCCACCTCTGGATAATGGGTAAGGTTACATTGAGAATATGATAGGTTATAACCCTGATAGGAGGCCCCAAACTCTTCATCAGTGACGTCGGTGAAGTGTTTGGTATCCACATGGTATGAGTGGTCACCACCACATATGAATTCCCCAAAGAACACCATTTTGCATTTTAAAATATTCAAGAAAACCTCTTTATCATCATCCACTAGGTAGCTCTAACTGTGCGTCACTATCCACCTCTCAGGGTTCACATGCATGGATATGTGATCAGGCAATCTACAAATACCAAACACGACTACCAGGTTGGATTGTCTAGGCATCCCTAGGTTGAGTTCCATGGCAACTATGTTTTGTAAGAGGGATCATGGGAATCATGTCATGCAATTATAATCGGCTTGTGAGAAGCTAATAGAAGATCATACCATCCTCAAATAAGTCTCACCCAAGCTTGACATTTAATATCTTCACTGTAATACAAAGAAAATAAATCCATAATTACTACCTTAAATAATGTCTAACTAATAAAATCATTATAATAGTGTCATAATAATAAATTCATGATAATAATTTTACTAATTATTTTTAAGTGAATTATTTTAATTAATATTCATGAATATTTTATATCAAAAATAGTTATTATGTATAAAATTATTTAATTCTTTATTTATGGTATTTTTTTAAAATTTAATGATATTATTTAATTATTATTATAAACAAATATGAAATACAAAATTTAATTTTGAAAAAACATGGATATATTATTGATCAATCGATCCAAATATACAAATCTAAATCAGAAAACTATCAACCCAGTATTGTTTACCCCGAGACTTACAATAAATAAATAGCTAATGGGAATCAATATTACCTAAATTCAAGGTGAAGTGGTGGGATCATGGGGAGAATAAATTAGTGCATATAAGAAATATACCTTAGAATAATTCTATAAAACTATTAATCCTCCATTTTTTAAAGAAATATTAATTAAATCAAGGGAATTAGAATGCATAATGACTTGATTCGATCAATTATCCTGGGAAAGGAGGATCACTTGAATAATTTCAAATGATTTTTCAACAATCAGACTCATAATTCCATGAAAACTCATGTACCAAACATCAACCACTTGGTCAGTTCAATTTCGGTCAATGAACCCCTTCCCAATCTAAGACCATGTCGCGACAACATATTCATGGTTTATTTTAATGAATCATTCAGAATTTGGGTTATATCAAGGTGGATCTCATCACGGTCGAACCACTATAGGCACCACCATGTTCGACAACCACTAATTCATCGATTCATAGGCTTATCCACCCAAATCTAATAAATTGTAGACATATCCTGAGAATCCCAATCATTATAATGAGACGAAAAATGCCAATAAATAGTTCACCATATCCCCACATCAACTCGTCTTATAGTGGAAAACCAAAAATTGAAAACATGGTCCATCTCTATATATGGACATGGGGTGTCCTTAAAAACCTGGGACCATTCATTCCAGACTCCCTCTGACCCCAAAAAAAGATGAATAGCATGTATATGAGTTTTGGTATGTTGGAATCAAAAAGGAAACAAATTTTCCCCCACCATATGTCATATTAACAGAAGGTCATGAATCCTCAATGTGCACAAAAAACCCTATCTCTAGAAAATTATTACATCTATATGTAGTGGTGACAAGTGTTGGGAATGACAAGAAAGTGTAGAACATGTAAACAATATGAATGCAAACATGCTACATAAATAAAGACATTCCCACATAATAAAACAGATAGACATCGACCTATAATGAAATGTCCAGAAAATAATGTTGACACTATAAAATTTTACGTGGGAAACCCAAAATGGAAAAACCACGACACCTGGTCCAAAAAGAGGGATCCACTAAAATAAAGAGATACATGGTAGAGACTTCCAATAATTGGAAGGGATCACAAATATAATACTCAAGAAAAAATAAATAATCAGTAATGAGGAGAAAAAAATATTATCATCAAAAAAATGCAATCACAAAATTGTATTTTCTCTTAGTGTTGTTGGTGTTAGTGTGTTGAAATGCCTTGCCACTACCTCCTAATGTATGAAAAAGAATCATCGTCAAATAATTTCTTCATGTCAAAAGAATTTCATAGCATTAATTAATTCATGCGGTCTTTAACCTCATTAAAAACACCTCATTAACCGAGAAACCAGGTGGTTCTCCCATTTATTGGTCGTTACACAGTCCACCAATTAGGAAGGTTCCCAAAAAACTCTCCCTCCGACTCAATTGAGGATCTCTACCAACCATTCAATCAGTCGAAAGTCTCTAATTTTCATATGGGTAACTTTTTGGTTAACATGTATATCCCATATTCATCGGTGTGTATCTCTTCATGCTCTGTGTGTCTTGAATCAAGGACATTGCATATCCAATGATATCGAGCATCAATATGATATGACCTACCATGAACAGTGGAAATCCTTCCCAAAAATAGCACTCTAACTATCCCAAAATAAAACATTCATGTACTGATTTATACTGAGGTCTTGAAAAAAATCATTCATCCACAAAAATTTATTTCATGCCTCCGTATCTACAAAAAACTATGACATTGTGGTAGGTAATGCAACACATCTATGCAATCTATATTGCTATGATATATCCCCCAACAAAAGTGATAAATTATCCTAAAGTAGAATTTCTCAAATTTATATCTCTTGTCACGTCCTAATATGTAAAGACACAATGCATAGTTTCCCATATTCCAAAACACAATCTCAGATCACATGTAACACGAAGATAAGGAAAAATGTACTTCACCCCTCTCCATTCTCATTACATGGGTTCTATAGGAAACAACTGACTACACCAATTGGGTGATCTATATCATATCTAGTACATACCATTGAATATATCAAACAATAAACGGTAGAAAAATAAATTATGTCCTCCATCTTCTCTCTATATTCATCAATATAAGGTGACAGACTAATTCTATGCATAAATTGTAGATCAAGAAAAGTACACAACAATTTCCATTTATACATATAAAATCTATCAATAAAATTTTTTAATGTATCTCCAGTGACATAACCACAATTTCATGGCCTTTATATCATGGTAGATCATCATGAAAAGAATCTGTTGTGCTGGCAGCAAGTCATTCATTGCAAAATAAACACAAAGATCCTTATTCAATATATCTTTTCTAGAAGTATCATGTCCAATAGTGAGCATATCATCAACATAATGAAATAGTATAATAATATCATCATCATTAAATATCTGAAAAAAACCCCAATTGTCGGAAGCTGGAATCCTGAAACCCAAAGGAGAAATATAAAATACAAATTTATTATACCACTACCGTGGATCTTGCTTCAAACCATAAAAACTCTTCTTCAACCAGTAGAAAATATTTTTATTACCTGTTTCAACAAAATCCTATGGCATCTCCATACCAATCACTTACTCTAAATCTCCATGGTGGAATGTTGTCTTCACATCCATCTTCTCAATATGCAAATCCAAACATGCAGCAAATCCAAACATGCAGCAAATCCATGAACAACCCGAATGGAAAACATTTTGAAAATAGGTGAGAAAATATAATCAAAATCAAAAACATTATTAATATGGAAGGATTTAACGACTATACATTCCTAATATCCAGGAATAGAACTAGATTCTACTTTTTTACTATTATAAATACACTGATTTAGCAAAGCTCTCTTACCCGTCATTAACTTCACCATTTCAAAATTGTGGTTGTTGTGAAACTATACCATATCATCATCCATTTCCCCTACATGTCATTTATTATGTTCACAGTCCATTGCCTCATCAAAATATTTTTTTTATACCCATTTAGCGTGTAGAATATACTTATTAGGTGAATATCATGTAGAAATAGTGTGATGCCTGGATGAACTCCATAGTGGAACTGCATGTTCATTAATAACCTCTAGAACTGAATAATTAGAAACAAAAAAACCTCATAAAAAACAACTCCAATCTGTTCATCCAAAGAATCATTACTTACATCAACATTTTCATTAGAATCAACAAAGTGAGGTAAATTTGAATCAGAACCTGGCTCAAGAGTGATAAAACCATCAGACGATAAAGAAGCTAGATTTTCTCCCTTATCAATGTATGTAATAGTCTGATCCTCCATAAACACATCATCAGAGCTTATGAAATGTTTCATTAATGAAGGATCATAGAACATACACCCAAAATCATCTTTTCAATAGACAATAAAATACAATTGTTTTTTACCATTCATCTTGGATCGCTCATCTCTAGGAACAGGAACAAATGCCATGCAACAAAAAAATGAAACTGATCATACTTGTTCCCATTTACCCACCAAACAATGTAGGGAGTGTCAGTCTGAAAAGATAACATAGGTGATATATTGATAATATATTCAACAATAATTAAATTATCTTCCCAAAATAGTCTACAAACCTTTTCTTCTAATATGAAACAATTAAAATTTTCCAACAAAGACATTTTCATCAGATCAGCTACACCATTTAGATGATGTTTCATGGGTGGGGACTTCTAATGAATAATACCTTACTTCCTGAAATATGGATCAAACTGAGCACAATATCCCCCCCCCACAATGTCAGTGAGAATACATTTTTATTTTTTATCCCAAATCCATCTTTGTAGAAACATGAATTTTCTTAAAACCACTGATGGACTTACATTTGGAATTCTAAACATAAGCACAGTTATTTCATGAGTTCTCATCAATAAATGACACTAAATAAAGACCTCCACTAATGGACTTAGATTATAAAGGACCAAAAATAACATAATTCACTAATTCAAGTACATGTGACATACTATGTGGAGGACGATGGATGAAACTCATTATAGTCTATTTCCCAGTTGTGCAATGATCACACACGGCCAATTCGATAATCTTAAAATCTGGTAGAATATTTCTCTTGGCCAAAATAACAATCCCTTTCTCAGTTATGTGAATGTGCCCCATATGCCGAAACAGGGAAGAGACACTACACTAAACAACACAAGCAGTATCATAAGAAATTGATGCTCTTGTCCAGTAGAAACCTGAATACGTCTACCCTCAATCCACAATTAAAGATACCATAGAAATTTACCATTTTAAATCACCGAAATTGATGATAAAACCTTCTTCATAAACAAAAATTGTAAAAATAATATACAAGAGAACCTCTAGTGCATGTCAAAAATCGTCAAAAAAAATACTTCGTGTACTGGTTTCTAAAAAAATAGTCCCAAAGACAAAAACTTCTGCACCACCATCATATCCCATCATAAAAATACCAATATTACATGTGATGTTAGATGTGAAGACCTCTTTATTTTATGTCACATGAGAGCATGAACCACTATCAACAACACAACAAGATTCATCATAAGCATTATTATTGGAGTCATAAAAAATAACAAGATGACTCATATATCCATGGAAAATTGATCATCTCCAAAATCATTTTTCTTCTATGGATTTCTCATCAATCTAATATATCTTTTAGATGATAAAATAACATCTTAATATATTCCTTCTTACCACAATGATTAAATTTAAAATTTCTCTACATCGATCTGGAAATGATTTATCCCCTACTCTTACCTAGAATGTTTTGTCCATCGTTATGGCTTCTCCCCTCCCCTCTATGACTAAAAGCATTAAAGAAGATTTCTCCTCAGTATGCCTCATAACATCTTCATTTAAAACATCAGTTTTGACAAAAATAAATGTCACAGAACCATTAGAAATAGAACATGTTAGAGGATCATGTAAATAATCCCATGAATTTGGTTAACTGTTTAATAGAAAAAGATCTAAAACATAATCATCAAAATGGAAACCAATGTCATATAACTGATCAAAAAATCCTTGAACTTCACATATGTAGTCATAAATATGCATAAATTATTTGTACCTAAAATTCATCATTTGATTGAAAATACACAACTTATTATTTCCTATCTTGGAAGAATAGGTCGTCTCATGCTTCTCCCATAATGTTCTGACGGGAGAGATGTGGGATATGCAGATCATCACATTGTCTTTAACCCATTGGGGAATGAATCCAAAAACCATCTCATGCTTGAAATTCCATTCATCATATAACATCCTTTCTGGAATCTGTGTACTAAACACTGGAAGATGCATTCTCTTGAAAAAATGTAGATCCTTCATTTGAAGACAACACATATGGTAGTTGTTACCATTCAACAAAATCATCGGATTATGATTGGACTCCATAATAAATATGACATAAAAACAAAACGCCCTCAGATACATGATGTTGGGAATGATGGGAAAGTGATGAACCTGCAAACAATCGAAAAGTAAATGTGTAGTGGAAATAAAATCAATTCCACCAAATAAAAGAGATGTGCATCGACACAAAAATAAATGTGCTGAAAATAATTTTTACATTAGAAATTTTTATTTGGAAAACCCAAAAGTGAAAAACCATGTGTCCTAGTCCAGAAATATGGATCCACTAAAATCAAGTGTTACATTGTAGAGAATCCCAAAAATTGGATGGTATCTCAAAAATTTTACTCAATACTAAAAGAAGTGAATCAAATACGAAGAGAAATAAAGATGATTGCCGAAGAAAGTAGATCACCAAAGAGACTGTCTCTCAATGTTGTTAGTGCATGTGTGTTGAAAATCTATATTGATACATCATTTAATAAGAAATAAAATTTGTGTCTAACTATGTATCCATGCTAATACCATGTCACCACAATAATTTTTTCATGAGGCCTTGGAACACAATAAAAACACCTCATTAATAGAGAAACTTCATGGTCCTTCAATTTAAGAGGCATTACACGGTGCACCAACATGGTAGGATCCCTACAAAAAGTGCACAATGATTGTTCCACTGGTTGTATAGATGAGACTGAAAAAAACCATGAACCATCATGATGTACCCTGACCTATCAATGTACTTCCCTAAAAGTTATCCAGACAAACAAATTCGGTCACCCATTCTCTAGTCATAAGAAGAATGGTAAAGATGATTTGTTGATCTATCTGGATGATGCATCCATAAACTGTATCTCGACACCACTCCTCTAATGACTCAATAATGAGATCAATTATTATTAAACATTTTATTGAGTAGGGTAGCACCTCATAAGATTATCTACTTAAATATTGGAATCATTACAAGAGATGCATGCAATAATTTATAAATTGGGATGTACTTTTCACAAATTACCATAGCCAAGAGGGTATCAGTACAATACATAAGGAACCACCCATGTGATTACAAATGTGCATCATTAAACCTTTTATTGTTCCTCAACCTGGGACCTCACAACACATATAATCACACAACATATCCCATTCCACATAGTGGGTGTTGTTTTTTCGATTCTCATATCCCAAGTAATACATTTTCAGTCGATAATGAATAAGATTACTAATGTTAATTGGGAATTTGTACAATGACATGGTGTATAAGGGGATATCATGGGCCATTGATTTTTATATCACTTTCATTCCATTTCAATATATTTTCATGCTATACAATATTATGATAAAATTCTGAACATTATATTTGATTGATGTAAAAATATTTATTTAATATTCTACTAAATGTTTAGAGCCCCATGTATTTTTTATACTTCTCAACCATAGGAACCCAACATATTCCATGAATATTTTGCAGCCTTGTTAATGGAACAAATTTGATTATGTAGTCTCCATATTTCAAGGAATTTATGTCATTCTGTAAATCCTTTTCATAATAGTTTATAATCATAAGGATTGTGTGAAACTCATGTATAGTAGACCATGAAATAAAGAAAAAATCTTATACAAAAAAGATATGAAAAACATGATTTCTATTGAAACATACTTATGCCCCTTCGATATTACCATGAACCACTACACATGAAATGAGTTGATAGTACACATTCATCAAAATAAATAAATTGTCATGAGCGAGTATGTCCCAATGTCGTAACACTCTCAAAGGTATGAAACTAAAAAATTTTACACCATTATTGTTGAAAATAATCTCTTGTGTTTCATCTATATTATTGTATGTTTAGAATTTTGATGAAAGTATTTTTATTTTGGATAATTTATAATTGGTTCAGTACTTTTTGTAATTTATTTTAAATTGTACATATAGTTCATCATTATATGTTTTCAATGTTTCTCCATTGAAACACAATAATCTTATTAGGTTGCATGTAGGAAATTTTAGAACATTATAAAATTTAAAATATATGTACAATATATATGAAACATAAATCATAGACTGAAAAATTAAAAAATGTAGAAAAAAAATTCATAAATATAATAACAAAATAAATTTATATGGCATAAAAAATATAGATTTATATCATACAATTTTAACTTCAAATAAATTTTAAACATAAAATATAATATAAATAAAATATAAATTAATATTTAATAAAATATCGTTCAATAAATTTAATTGAAATGTTAAATAATTCGAAAAAATAATAAACAAATATTATTAATGTATAGAATAATGGTATTTTATAATCAATTTTATCTGAACAAATGTTATCACTACAAAAAAAGTGGTCTTCATAATCAATGACCCTTAATAGTGCTTGAGAAAAGTACTGATAAAGGTGTTGTTTTTCAACACTAAAACAAGAACTGATAAATTGAAACTTTTATTAGTGATTATTTACATCTTATAAATGGTACCCCTTATCAACACTTTTCAGCACCCCTATATAAATCCATTATCAGATCTTTTTTAGCACTTCTAATGGTCTATATGAAATTAAGTAACTAAATAAATTGTAAATAATATTTAGTTTAATACAAAAATCTTATGAAATTATTGTTTAGATAATTAATGATAAAAAAATTAATAAATTGATTTTACTATATATAAATATTAAATAATAATAAATATTATAAGGATTAATGGATTGTGCGAGATACTCTGGATTTCCATCGTTGTTTTCTATGGTCTATTGTTCATGGAGGCACCTAACAGAGGATTACATGCTTCTTAGCATGTCACTAAAGGATGATTTGATTCTCACAAGGGCATAACTGATATAATGCCCCTCCTTGGTCTTTTCTCTAGGAATCCAGAACCAAGGTTGTTGGATTTCAATGATTTCACCCCCATTCTTGACCTCCTAATATATTTTTGAATGTGCAATTCCTATATTTATATGAATTAATTTTATTTCATATTGTGTTATTTAAGGTGGCTGTTTTTTATTGAAATTCCCATCAATTTATTATTTATACAGAATAATCATTTCAAAAATAAATTTCTTCATCGATTTTGAATTTTTAAAAATATAATTATTTAACAATATATGAATAAAAATTCAAATATAAACTTATAAGGACTAAAATATTAAAAAATTGGACTATAAACTATTATATTTCAATGGTAGTGGATGATGGTGGTCATTAATAAAAATGACATGAGGTTATAGATTCCTCAATCAAAACATATACAGGAAAATACTGAAAAAAATTACAATCAAAGGGATATATATTCCAAGAGAGTGTTGGATAGAAAATTATGTTAAAAATACCTTAGATATTTGTGAAATGTAAGTGTCATCTCATTGAAGATGTTCTGGATTATATCTCCTCTTTATTAGTGGAAGAATCAATATTATCATGTCCCCATCTACTAGTTTTTAAATGCAGACCATGATTCCATGATTTTTGTTGTTTCTTATATCCCCCTTCTGGTCCTCATCTTCTTCATATTTGTTCTAAAAATTTAGAGTCGTCTTCAGAATCAACTTGAGTGATACTCTATATAATTGATGGTTTTTCATGTGACCCAACATCATTCACCTTATCCCCACTTGGTGGTTCTATAGCATCAATTTATACAACTACTTTCACTAGATTCCAATTATTAAAATCAAGAACATCATATGATTTTGTGGTAATAATATTCTATTCAAAAAGTTGATCCACTAAAACATTGGGTAGTGAAGTCTACATTAATTTTAAAACATGGTTTTGAAATTGATGGAAATTTTTTATCAATTAAATAATGTCGAGTGTAGATGAAATCATCTATTTCTTTTATGTATTAACATTGATATCCAAATACCGCATAATAGGATTATTTTTCAAAATATTTTCTTCTTCCTTTTTTAGATACAAAGGCATGAACATTCCATAATCATCTATTCATGATCAAGTAATTGATCAACTGATTGATGCATATCATATTCATCAATCGGTTGAGTATCTATTTTTTCATCATTATTATCATTGATTTCCCATGATATATGGAACACGATATTAGTTTTATTTAGTTTTTCCTAGATACACAATGGATTCTGCCACAAGATCCAACACATGATACATTGCAATAGACTGTGTCCTTCATCCATTCCATCTATCTCCCAAAGAATTATCATGATAAATTTCTTTTGTGATTCCAATTTATCCAAATGAATCATCACTAAATAAACCATCTTCCATAATGAGTTTATAGGTATTCCAAAGAGGTTAAAGAACATCTCTATATGATTAAAATTCCAATGTGTTAAACAACGTTGTTATGGGAGATATCTCATGGGCATCAACATACATATAATATTCTTTAGTAAGATCATCCCATTTGAATCTATCTATAGAAACTACATATAAATGCACAAAATTATATACTTCCCAATTTTTAATAATCTGTTTTTAAAAAAAATCTATTGTAGCATCATCTGCAGTGTGCACAACAGGACTACCCACAAAATTTCTAGACGATAATGTCCAATATATAAATCAATCGACATCATGAAATCACATATTACTGGTAGAAAAATATATATATCTTCATAAATTATTCTTTACAAGCCCGATGGACTGAAAACTACAACTGAACAAGGGTGGATTTTCTTACCTTATAGTTAGAGAAAAACCTAATTCCCTGGTAGACATAGTCAAAAATTATATTGGCATCGATATGAGATCCACCTCTATCAGGATGAAGATTAATAGACCCAAAACAAGACTCATCATTATCTCAATAAAGTTTTATCATAGTACCAATTGATGAATAAATGTCAAATAACATCTACAGATTCCATAAATCCTATACAAACTGTAAATTCTAACACAAACCATAGTAATTTTTTTTAAAAAATGGATTGAAACTAGGGTCCCGGTCTTGGATACACATGGTACCTCGATTTATGGAGATCATTATAAAACCCTATTCCTTGTGTTGGAGCTCGTTATAGGAAAAATGGATAGGGAAATGATCCCTTTCGATGGGAATACATTTCAAGTCATGAAATTCCCAAACAACAACAAGCCTCTATTCCATATCATCTACCCTCTATGGTTTTTTACAAATTGGAAACACCACTATTTAATTAATTGATAATTAATAGATTTTAAACCTATGAATAAGCAAAATCATGACTGAACTGAATGAGGGCCATATTACCTCATTGAATGATAAGATCGTTAGCACCATACTTGATCTAGCAAAATCACAAATTATCATCCCCATATCTGACTTCATGATTTTTATAGCTGATTACATGTGATTAATTTGATGCCAACTTCAACAAATGATCAGTAAAACTCACCACCAGTCCTGAGAGTAGAGGGAAATTCTTGGGGATCAAATGAACTTTCAACCACAATCCCCATGCGAAGACCATTTATGGGGTGAGTGGTGGTAGTATTAGAGATGCACTAATGTGACAACAATTATCCTTGAGTGTGAATGAATGTAACAATCAGAACCCAATTAGGGAAAACCATGGACAAAAAACACTAGGAACCATTTTTGGAACTCAAGAGAATCGCCTAAAATCCATTTATACCAAAACTATTTTTTAGTATTCATAATTAATATATAGTATTGTAAATTTATATATTTTATTAAATAATAATTTAATTAATATATTTTTTAATTTTTTAATAATTAACACAGTTTTATTATTTATATATTTAAACATTAAATTTTATTCAGATAGATATTAGTTCCAAAAACGTTGTGCTATCTGATCTTAATATAGAGCTCAAAACACGCATAGGGTACTATTTATAAGAGATAAAAAACAGAAATAAATTGTTCCAATTATCGGTGGTTGTTTTAACACTGATAAATGAGGCCTTTTTTAGTTCATTTATCTATGACATTTAAAGATTGATTTTCTAGTAGTGATTACATTTGTAATTAAATTTATTTTTGCAGATAATAATTTATTTAAGTTATTAATTTTTTAATTATTATTTACATTAATTTTATTTTTATTTTATTATTTTTTGTATAATAATTTTTTTGTATTTTATTTATATTTTATTTGTAATATAATTTATTGACATAATTTTCAACTAAAAATGCAATGTTTTAATTCATTAATGTTTGTTCCATGTAAATTATTTTTTTTAATATATTAATGAAAATATATTTATTTTCAAATATTTTTAATATTTTTAGTCTATGTATTAGGTTTCATTTAGATTTTAGTTATAGTTTATATTTTATAAGAATCCAGAATTAACTAATTGAAACACAATAAGTTTGTAGTGTTTCAGGTGACTGACATTGAAAACATATACAAAATGAACTATTTGTAATATGAAAAAGAAATTAAAAATATTGCTTAAGCGCTAAATAATTGTAAAATAATATAATCATCAACATTATTGTAAAGACCCAGAAATACATATAATATTTTTTATTTATATGGAATTATTCTGAGTATGCGTTTTCTAACGGCACGTAATTCCGAGTCCCGGAGTGCCCGGAATGTCATTCCGAAGTTTCTTAGTATGTTTAATGATCTTAAGAGCGGGTATTGGTAACTTTAGAACCCATCCTCAAAATAGAATTTTGAGGTAACCATTGAACATACAGTGCCAAAGTTTGATTAGGCGGACCATAACCTCAGATGTGTTTGGACGTGAACATAAGTTGGTTTTCCAACATTTCATTGGGGATAAAGAAAAAGCTGAAAGAAAAAAAATTGGTTAAACAAAAATTTTATTTCATCCAATCTTTTTTCAATTATAGTGTGTTCCACATGAACTAAACCCCCACATTAATTCTTGAAAAACCCCCCTCCTTCATTAAATGATGTGATTAGTGGGAGGCTGCAAAAATTCAAGATATTTTTCTCCTCCTTTGGATGTTGTTCGAATTGGTGATTTGTCAGGAGATAACTTTTTTCGATTAAATACATGGTGGATGAACTCTCCTTCGTCTAATGAAGAACTACATCTTCTTCAAATATCCTTCCAGAATAAAGGACGAAGCACCGTCCTTGAAGAACCCATATGACGTCATCCTCGACTTCTTCATCTACTTCCCCAAGGTCAATGAATCTGAGGTAGGGGTTAATTCTTTTTAAAATGTTTTCCGTTCTTCATTTTCCTTTGTGGATTAAGATTTTATGTTGCATGTTATCACTATAACATGGAGGGTGCAGGATGAACAAACACGACCTGGCACCTCTGCCTGGGTTTGATGATTTTAATGCTAATCGCGACATGACTCCAGGTTGAGAGAATTTCATCATTGATGGTTGCGTATCGACGGTGACAACGTGTGGAGTGCATAGATACATCAAGAACTTGAATTGGGCCACTGAAACACGTTTGTTGACCCACAGAAGGATTGTCGGCAGTTAGAACAACCGAACGTCATACGTAGAACTAAAGGAAGGAAAGTTGGCACTATGACCGGTAGCGTGTATGGCGGTGGCGTAACTGCATCACCAGAGGACTGGGTCGCGACCAACGGTCCGCAGAGGTGCAGTTGCAGCTGGAACAAGGATGACCGTGAAGAGAACTGGGGGCTCCGGCCGCCGGGTTGCTGGGTAAGGCGGGGAGCAGCGCGCACAACGTGGAAGAGAAAGGGTCATGGCCTTGGACATGACGATGGTTGATGGGCAGCCGGAAGGGCCGACAACCTGAGGGCGCGCCACCCAACCACGCCGCGTGGGATGAGGGTCGTTTCCCGACCATCCAAGAATAACGGGACCCACCACGGGGGTCCCACGTTACACGGATCGTTGACACATGGGGATGGATATGTACCGCCTGAACAACTATGTCGTTTAGGACAAATGGGTTGTGGAATTCCCGCTGGACACGGCTAGGGAATACCCCACTGGGGCCTTCAGCTACAGGCATCGCATGGGATGTGACCAGCATGAGCCAGACCGAGTGCAAGTCGGGCCACCCGATGGGGATGGAAACCATTGAGCAAGACAATTCTTTTGGTAAAACCCAGATGAGGATTGGACATAGTTCGGGTACAGCTGATTTGGATCAAACTTAATTCAACAACGCCCTTAGAACAGATATGACAATAACTCTAATACCGTGAATTTGATTGACACATTGTCTATCGCTTTGGGTTCTTTATGACAAGATTTCTCTTTTGGCTACATCAACTTGGGACTTCGTGGTAGTTGATGTACCAAAACATCGCTTGAGGAGCAGACCCTCTTGGAATCAAGCATTCATTGTGCGGGAACCCTGTGGATGGCTGAATTTTGATAAAGGGATCCTACATGGACTTGCAACTATTTCATGATCGTACATGGGCATGTTATCTCTTACTACTATTCTGGATCCTACATGGTTTCGACAGCTCCGAATACTCTTCAAGTATCCTATGTGGGTTCGACAACTCAGATAAATGTACCAGGATCCTACATGGGATTGACATAATAGATGATTTGGAGGCTATATTTATTCAACTTTATCTCTCTGCAAAAGTAGAATACATGTGTGAGTTGAGTCTTTAATTCGTGTTGTTTTCATTGAATTATCATTCTTCATTTCCGGGACGGGTTCTGTTTGTGCTCAAGAGTTGGAGCCGGATTGTATTTGATTACATAGGTATATGTATTGGCATATACCTATGTAGGGTTGGATGATACATTGTGATTGAATACTGTGCTCAAGAGTTGGAGCCGGATTGTATTTGATTACATAGGTATATGTATTGGCATATACCTATGTAGGGTTGGATGATACATTGTGATTGAATACTTTCTTCTACTATTTTTCCTTAGTGGATTCTTGGAAGTCATTTTGGGGCCTGGGGGCCTTACTGATTATCGGTATACTCAACGATGCAAGGATTTCTCCTACACCTTGTTGTGTCTTATGCAGACGACAGACAGTAGTGATCTAGTCTGAGAGATACGGATTGGAGGCTTCTCGGAGCTGGAATTAAATGGGATGTACCTTAGGGGGGGGGGATTGATCGATATATGCACCTACCCTTCAGGTAGGATTCCCCGGTGTACGATCTAGGAGCAGTTTTCCTTTTTCTTACACTTGTACATCAATTGGGTTTCTATACTAGCTCATTTAACTTTAGCACTCTTATACTATATTAGTAATTTTTGGTTATCAATGGTTGTGTATAGTCTATGTGAGTGTCAGGTTTAATGAAAATGCCTTCCCTTTTCTCTATGATATGCCTTTTGGTGCTAGTCACCAGCCCCTGTCCTAACGATGTTGGATTTTGGGTAGTCACAACACAGGCCTCGAGGATGGGTTGTGAAAAGTTGTTGTCATAGATGTTTTTTATTCCGTAGAACAATGGATTCTGATATTTTATAGTAAATAGAATAATGTGTTTTGGGTGTGGTTTTCAGTTTACGGAAACTGTTGTTGGTGCAGCGGGTGACGTATCCATACACTAGCACCTTGAAATTTAATTTCTGACTCAGCGCACAAAAACACTGATTGCATTTGTGTTTCATTTGAAAAGTATTCATTGTGATATCTTTGAGTCAGCTCACCAGGTATAACTTATTGATTGTGGCTCACCTGCTTCTTTTTAGGATAGCTCCACATAGACAACCATCCAGGGTACCAGTCTTTCTATGAGATAATAGCCCACTGAGCGACGATGCCTTAGTGCATGGTTCTATCATAGAAGAGTCCGCTGTTGTACTGCTTCCCATTGGTCCAACGATGCCACCAGCCATAGCATTAGAGAGTTCATTTCTCCTGAGCGCGTTTCATGAGTTCATGTGACAAAGGACACCCAGGTTCAGGGTTGAGACGGACCCGCAGGTTGCTGAGGATTGGATAGACACTAGGGTGAGATTCTTCAGACTGGAAGGGGAACCAGCCAACCTTATGGTGGTCCTTGATGTGAGGCTCCTTTAGGAAAAAACATGACCATGGTAGAGCCTGATTCTCTAGGTGCATGATGAGGCAACACTTCTCTGGGTAGACATCGAGAGCCTGTTTCGGGTGGAGTTTGTCCCAGCCACTCGACCTGCAGTACAGATACAGAAGCTACATCATTTTAGCAGTGAAGCATTATAGTGGCACATTACATAGCGAGGTCCACAAACGTCTTTATATACTGTGCATAAATGGTGCCGAACCCATTATTTAGGGCTCGAACCTTCATGTAGGGGCTCTGTCGAAAGATCATGTCTTTGATGATCTCCCTCCGCATCCTAACGCAAGCAAAGATGATGGAGCGAGCACTCTTAGTGGATAATTTCCTTACTGGGCAGTCACCAACATTAAGCCCCACCACCGACCGTCACATATCAGAGTATTCTTTAGGTGGCAGTTGACAAATGTCGTAGAGATCCAAGCCGACCAAGCCTTCTAGTGGACAACCTCAAGATACAGGTTTAGTTTTGCGGGGCTAATGAGACAAATCCAGTCATACGAGGTGCAGGTTGAGCTATGCCTATGGCGGGCAGGGTAGCATGGATCTTGAATGTCTCACCCACCGTACAGATGATCGGCAAGAAGTTGAGGGACCTCTTAGGAAGAGGTAGAAGTTTGACAGTGGTGGTCCGCAAGGAGCAGGCAGACCTGGAAGAGGAGCTGTCCGAGCAGCAGGTGGTGGAAATCATTTCGAGGTCCTACCACCACCACCACCATGAGTTCCACCCCTACCACAGAGGGTAGGCACTCAGGGAAGAGCTCAAATCTAGGCAGATGAGGCCTATGACCACAGTGCTCCTGAGAATATTCAAGGTATGATCTATGTCTACTCCACCCTAGCTACATTACTTGTACACACAAGTGTGAGTCATTAATTTATTTTCACTACCCTCGACCAGAGATCAGATATTTTGGTGGAGTTGTTTTCTCGATCCTTATGGCTAGAGACTACTATGGGAGAGGATTCAAGGTTACACATTGTTGTCGTAGTTTGAGCTCATTGTAGAATGTGAGAGATTTTTTGGGGATCATCTAGAAGTGGCGTCGATGAAATACAAAGTCATCTTTATAATGGAATGGTTATCCACAGTTCAAGCTCAGATTCATTTCATTAGGCGGAATGTGTGGATTGTTTTCCAGGTTGGTAGTAGGTTTACCTTAACCAGTGATAAGGGTGACTTTGCAGTGTAGGATGGACATACCCAGAGGAGGAGGAAACAGATCACTCATCATTTGGAAAGCCTTATACTCGGAGTGGTTGATGTGAAGAGTTTGAGATATCCTGTTGGGGTGGATTAATATGATGATTCTTTTCCTCATGAGGTTCCGGGACTACCTCTTTGCATAGAGTTAGAATATTACCTTCACTTGTAACCCGATACAGTGCTAATATCTATGCCAGCATATCAGATGGCTCCCACAATTCTTAGTGTTCTTCAAGTATAGATGGAGGACATGCACCAAATGGGATTCATCAGACCTAGTTTTTTACCATTGCAGCCCGAATTATGTTCGCAAAGAAGGTGGACGAGATGTTGAGGCACTGTGTGGAATACCGGTTCCTGAAGAAGGTGACTGAGAAGAATAAGTATCCAATTCCAAGAATTGATTACATCTTTGATAAGCTGAAGGAAGAATGTTGGTTCTTAAAGATAGACCTCGTATCGGCCTACCGCCAGATTAGAGTATGAGATGAGGATATTAAGAAGACCGTTATCAGATGTTGGTATGACAAGTAAGAGTTCTTAGTTATGACATTCGACATAACCAATTCCCTAGTAGTGTTTATGGGACTCAAGAAATGGATATTCCAGTCATACGGTGATTGTTTTGTGGTATACTTCTTCGATAATATTCTGATCTACTCGACTACCAATGAGGATCATGCCTATCATTTGCAGATAGTACTGGACACAATACAAGAGAACCTGCATTATGGTAATATCATTAAGTGCTAGTTCAGGATCTGAGAGGTTCACTTTCTGGGGCACGTCATCTCAGAGGCAAGAGATGATATGGATCCTGTAAATATTGAGGTTGTTCTTGCATGGGATCCACCAAGGAGTGTGACTACGGTATGGCGATTCGTGGGTCTGGCTGGTTATTATTGGGGATTTGTGCTAGACTTATCCAGTGCTTAATTACCCTTATCGGCATTGACGAAGAAGTTGAAACCCTTTGTGTAGTCAGAGAGGTTCCAGTGGAGTTTTCAGGAGATGCGGCAGGGGATAACATGTGCTGCCATCTTGAGTCTACCAAAGGAGGGCGTTGGGTATAAGGACTACTACGATGAATTAGGGACCGAGCTAGGATGCATCTTGATGCTGGAGGAAGCAGTGATAACTTATGGTTTTCATCAGCTGAGATATCATGAGAAGAACTACACTACCCATGAACTAGAGTTAGCCACAGTGGTATTCTCCAGGATGATTTGGTAAAACATTATGATGGGTGAGCGTTTCACAGTCTACTATGACCAATGTAGTTTTAGGTATTTTTTCTCGCAGAAGGACATGAAACTGATACAATGGAATTGTCTTGAGTTCCTCTAGGACTATGACTTCGAGATAATCTATACTCCTTGGAAGGGGAAGACTATAGCATATGATCTCAGCAATAGATCAGATATTGAGCCACTAGGAGAGGCGACTGAGTAGCTGGACACATCCGATATTATTTTTGTAGACCCAGATGGAGCATCTGGGAACTTTTTTGGTTTATTATGTGGATCGAGATGGATAATCATTCATGTAGTCTCTTACAGTAACACCAACACTTCTCCATAGAGTCAGGGAGGCTCGGCTTGGGGATACTATCTACGAGGCTTGACATACACAGATATCCACAGGGAAGTCACCTGATGAATTTTTTGTAGGTGTGGAGCACGTCATCCATTTCAGGGGACATACCCTGGCACCGACGTCGTTTCAGTAGGAAGTGCTGATGGAGTTCCACACATCATGTCTAGTAGTTCATCGAGCTGTGGCGAAGATGTACCAGGACATTCGATGAAAGTACTAGTGGCCAGGTATGAAGAAGGCAGTAGTGTAGTTTGTCTCTCGATGACTCACTTTTCAGCATGTGAAGGCAGCGAACTAGGTACCATCATGATTGCTGTATATTTTATAGGTCCATGAGTGGATGTGGGAAGAGATATCCATGGATTTATTGATAGTACATCCATGTACATCTAAGGGTCATGAATCCATCTAGGTGATTGTTGACCGACACACCATGACGCCCCACTTCCTAATGATTAGAGGAAAGGGTTTAGTGGAGAGCTAGTAATGCCTATACATGATATAGATTGTATGGATTCATGGAGTTTCTTTGATGATTTTCTCTAATTGAGATACATGTTTCACTTCATGGCTACGGAAGGGGTTGTAGGAGTTTTTTAGGATGCAACATCATTTGATACCCTACTTCCATCCTCAAACAGACGACCAGATTGGGAAGACCATTCATAATCTATAGGACACAATCCATGCATGCGTCCTTGAATTCGGTCATAGCTGGCTGGGAGGACAACATTCCTTTGGTGGAGTTATCATACAAAAATAGCTATAACTCTACCATTGGGATGTAACCTTTTGAGTCCTTGTATTTCCGACCATGAAGATCACCATTGCGATGGACAAACATAGGGGAGTCAGCACTCATGGGACTAGAGATGGTAAGAACTTGCAAAAAGAAGGTGCAAATCATCCAGGAGAGAATTGAGACTACACAGAGTAGGCCGAAGTCCAATTCCGACAGTAGACAAAGACCTCTGCAGTTCGAGGATGGTGAGCACGTCATCCTACATGTCTCACCTCGAAACGTTTTTTGGAGATTTGTACATGGAGTCATGTTATCTCTGAGGTTCATCGGACCATTCAAGGTCCACAGATGAGTAGATGAGGTGGGTTACCTCATGGAACATCCATTTAAATTGCACTGGGTGCACGGCATTTTTCATGTATCCCAGCTGATGAGATACTTTAATGATCCTACTCACATCATAGACTGGGGAGAACTTGACATCGATGATGGGGAGACATTTTCATAGGATCTAGCGTAGATCAAGGATTAACAAGAGAGAGTCCTTAATGTGTGATCGATACCTTTGTTGTGTGTGGGATGGAAGCACGGGAACCTCTAGGAGAGCTCATGGGAGAAGGAGGCTCAGATTCATGCTCAGTACACCAACTTGTTTTTCTACTTTTTAGTTTTAGAATTCCAGGATGAAAATACCTGAGGTGGAGAGAATGTAATGCCATGTAAATCCATGTAATTTTTTTATTTTCATGGAATTATTCTGAGTATGCATTTTCTGATAGCGCATAATTATGAGGGCCAGAGTGCCTGAAATGTTCTTCTGAAGTTTCTGAGTAAGTTTAGTGAACATAAGAGCTGTTTTTGGTATCATTATAAATGATTCTTAAAACTGTAATCAGAGGGCACCATTGAACTCCATGAAAAGGGATTTCTTAGAAGGACCATCACCTCAGCTTCCTTTGGTCGGGAATTGATGTTGGTTTTCCATCCTTTTGTAGAGGATAATGAAAAAGTGGAATAAAATAAAAAATTGTTAAACATAAATTTTATTTCATTCAATTTTTATTCAATTAATGTGGGTTACAACTGAACTAAACCCCCACATTAATTCTTTACAAACCCATGTTCATTAAATGTAGTGATTGTTCGGAGGCTCCTCAAATTCAAGTGTTTGTTCCCCTCCTTTGGATGTTGCTGGAATTGGTTCTTTGGCTGGAGAAAACTTCTTGTTGGATGAAATACATGGAGGAATATCTCTCCTTACACCAAAGACTAATTTCTTCTTCTTTGATCTCATTCTGGAACAAGGGAGGAATCATCGTCCTTGAATAGCGTCGACGACGTCATCCTTGATTTCTTCATCCTCTTCACTGACATCAACGTATCCAATGTAGGTGTTTGAGAATTTTTAATTGTTTCTCATTCTTAATTTAACTTTATGGATTGAAATTTGTAACCTTATGTTAACAATCTAACATAGAGGATGCGGGCCGAACGAACACGACCCGACCCCTCTACCTTGCTTTGAGGATTTTGATGCTGATTCTGACAGGAGTCCAGGTTGAGAGAATTTGGTCAAAAATGGCCATGGATATAAGGAGACGTCTTAAGGAGTGGAAAACTACTTCTGGAATGTGAATTGTGCCACCAAAATACATCTGGTGACCTGTGGAAGGTTTTTTGGCCGTAATAACCGTCGATCATCACTTTTAGAACAAAGGGTAGGGTGGCTGACACTCCCGCCAGCCACATGGACTTGTGGGAGCGTAACCACGCTACCAGAGGAGTGGGCTGCGGCGGACAGGCTGCCACGGTGCTGCATTGGCTGGTGCATGGTCAACCGCAAAGAGAACAGGTCGCTCGGACCACCGAGTTGTCGGGGAAGGGACGACGTAGTGCACGCTACCCAGAGGAGAAAGGGACACTGCCTTGGCCACTGCAACAAAGGATGGGAAGCCGACTTTGTAGGATCTTGTTAAAGGCATGATGTAGCAGTTCCACGCTAGAGGTGGTAGGTCGTCAGCCAATAGTCTTTCATGGGCCGAGCCTAGCGTGGGTCGGACCCAGCGCAGGCAGGGCCGCCCTCACATGCCTGGTAGGACCCACGGACCAGGTTGGACCCAAGTCCAGACCCTGGTCGGGCCTCTTCCACCCTCTCCGGGTCAGGTAGGACTAGACTAGGTCGGGCCGGGTCGGTTCGACTGGGCCGGACTGGACCCTGACCCGCTTTAACTAGTTTCCACTCTTTTTCATGTAACATGATCTATGGGCAACCTATTGACATTACGTCTATTGAGATGGAACGTTTGGAAGGATAGAATTATTTTGGTATCCCCCACATGTGGTTTGAATGCATTTTGGGTACTTCCAGGTTGTATTGAACATAAATCCAATCAGGCCCTCATAACGGAAATGTCGAAAACACTCTGAACAGGTGTTCGATTGGCGCGTCGTCTGTCGCGTTGGGTTCCTTTTGTCCAGAGAAATCATATGGATACATATAAGTGGGTCATCATGGTAGTTGATTTATCGACACTTTTCATAAGGAGTAGAACATCTTGGAATCATGTGTGCTTTGTGCATAAACCATGTGGCTGGAGGCATTGTGATAAAGGGATCCTATGTGAACTGACTAATGTTCCAAGATCCTGCAAGTGTATGACAGCTCTGACTAATGTTTTGGAATCCTAAATTTTTTCGATAGCTCTGAATACTGTTCTATGATCCTTCGTGTGTCTGACAGCTCTGATTACTGTACTAGGATCCAACGTGGATTCAACAATGTAGATGATTCAGTGGCTACATTTAATCAATTCAATATCTCTAACTATGTTGTATACCACTGTGAGCTGATTCTTGACATCGCGTTGTTATCAACGAGTTATCTTTCATTCTTCATTGATTAGGGTGTGCTTGGGCTCAAGTGTTGGAGTCGGATTGTATTTTATTAATTAGGTATATGTATTGGAATATTCCCACCTAGGGTTAGATGATACATTGTGATTGTATCCTTAATAATATGGTTTATCCTTTTTGGATTCTGGGAGACCTTTGGGGGTCTCAGGTTCCCTACTGAGTATTGTTATACTCACCCCTGCATGGGCTTCACCCGCACCTTGTTGTGTCCGATATAGATGACAGAAAGCAGTGATCAAGGCTGAGAGAGGTATATGGGAGGCTGCTCGGAGCTAGACATAGGCGTGACATACCTCAGGGATGACTTGATCATGATCTGTACCTACCATTAATGTAGGATTCCTTGGTGGACGATCTAGGAGAAATTTTCCATTTTCATATACATGTACTTCAGTTGGGTTGGTATACTAGCACATTTACTTTCAGTACGATTTTACTATATTAATACTTTTTGGATATCTCTGGTTCTATTCGGTCTGTGTGAGTAGAAGGTTTAAATACAATGCCTTCCCTTTCCTCTCAAATACGCCTTTTGGTGATAGTCGCCAGCCCCTGGCCTATGGAAGACTGACTTGGGGTAGTCACAGCACGGGCCCCGAGGATAGGTGGTGACAATAATATGTAGACAGTAATATAGATAATACAAAATAGTTTCATTTCAAAGCATAATATTTAGTAATTTAATGAAATATGTTACTCTAAAATAATATTAAGAATAAATTATAATTATATTATAAAGGAGATTTGTTGCATTAACAAAAAACATATTAATTGACTAAATATAAAAATTATTTGATAAAAATAACAAATAGACACTAATAAGTATTATAACAATACATGAATTTCTCATAATAATAATAATATTATAAATATTAATAAATTAAAATAATTATTAATTATATGATTATATTGATCATTATAAATAATAATATTATTATTATTAATATTCATAAATTATTACAGTATTATTATTTTCATCCCTTTTTTATCATGAATTTATTATAATATCATCATTATAATGACTTCATTATAATGAGTTGGTTATCATTAAATTAATATTATTCTGGAATTATTATAATATAATTTTTTAACATTTTCAAGTTCCCTTATTCATGGGAAATATTTTTATTTTTGTGGGTATGTAATAATATTAATTTATTGAAAATTATACTGTTGTGATTCATAAATATAAAAAAATTAGTTTATGTAACACTATTGTTACTGATTATTTAATTATTTATAAAATTTATTTTTATATAATAATAGAAGAATAATACTTTGAAATTATAATGATATTAAACCATAATGAAATCAATAATGTGATATATAATATTAATTTTGGGAATTATTTTTTATGAATTATTGAAAAATAATAAGTCATTTACAAATAACTAATAATATTAATTTATTAAATTTAATATAATGACTTAATTATCTTGAATTTATTTGTCTAACTAAATTATTCACAGTCATGATGAACATATTTTCAATGATATAAAATGAATATACAAAAGGAAAGCATTGGTGACACATTATTAATGAGAGAGGGAACAACTATTTTCTCTTTAGAAGCCCCATATGATTGATATACATGGATCTCTGGATCCCCATGACAAACAATATTGTTTGGGTGCTCTCCCAGGTGTTGGTTAGCCTAACCATCCTAGTGGTCATGTCTTCCAGTTGTTTCATGCCCGATCAAGTGTTGTTGTTGTTGATGAATGAATAGTGGATGGTGGAAAATGGTCAGAACATTATGGATTCCGATGAGAAGGAATTGTACATTCATGTTTTTAAATGCAACATGGTGTTCAATGAGGCATTAAACTGCAACGACAACTTCTCCAACCACATGGTATCCAACCAAGTTATAGAACACACAGAACAACAAAAATAGGTCATATTTGTTATAAAAAATCATTTATCAATACTAAAAAATATATATTATCGAGGTCATATTAAAATGGGGTCCATTTTTTATGTTCTAAATAAATTGCTGATAGAGGACACATTTATTAGAAATTTAATGAATGCATTCATAAAAGAGAATTGTTTTATAAATTTCATTCTAAGTTAAAGGGACACAATTGTGATAGTGTGTGACCCCATGTTCCATAGTGCTGTGATGCCCCATCTACATGGGTTCCCACCACCAAATTTGATGTTCTAGGGTCTCCCCTCCTCACCAATTAATTGTGTTATCCCCCCTGCAAGTGCCCACATACCCATGTCACCCGCTCATCAATTCAGAGGGACTCTCCACGCAAGTTTGATCAGGTGTAGACTTCTCTTGAATACACAATCATTACAATATGACTAGTAGAGAATCATAAATGTGCACAATATACTACATTCCATTGATATAGAAAGAAAACCCAATCCTTAAAATCATGGGCCAACTCCATATATGGAAACATAGAGTCTATAAACCCAAGGGACCATTCACTCAAAAGTCCCTTCACTCCCAGAAAATGATGAATATCCTACTATGTTGTAATGGTCATTTGAAAGAAAAAATGGAAAACATAATCCTCCACTATATGTCATCTCATGAGAATTATGAGTGTTGACAGGACACAGAAGACAACCATCTACCACAAAAACGTTACTTATGTTGGGGAACCAAGCACCAAAGGATTCCTACCCAAATCCTTTATCTGATCTTGAGGAAAACCACAAACCATAGTGATGTGCCCAGACCCTTGAATGTACATCGTAAATGCTTCCCCATACCATAAAATATTTTTCACCCCCCACTCCAGTCATAAGTGGAACAATAATCATGAGATATAGATCTATCTCATTGACCCATATGCAAACTCTATCATGATCCCACTCATCCAATGAATCATCAATGTGACCGTGAACTCTATAATCTTAAAAACTCAGAAAAACATTCGAATAAAATAAAATATAGGACCATTTTTTCAAAAACTGATCATTACCAACATTATCCATGTTCTCCTCCACAATCATCTATAAAATATATCATATAGGAAGAGGGATATGATCCCAGAAGCTTCTCCACATAAATATAGGACACGGTAAAAATTATTGAAGTATGAATTTTGACATAGGAAATTACATTCCTCAATATATCTTAGAATATATGGGATTAGTATTGGACATAAGGTTCCACCATTGTTTCTCCAAAATAGTATAATTACACAAGTTATGTTTATTAAACCCAAGGCCACAACAATAAATAGGAACACATAATTAATCCCATGAGACCCATTGTGTGTAGTGTTTTCCATTAGCAAATCCCCTCCAAATGTATTCCAGTGTTGAAAGAATCTATTCGACAAGGGTAACCAGGAAATTAATCAATGACATGGAATATGCATGGATAGATTGAGCCACAGATTTAACCATCATTTCATTTTTAGCTATAGAGATTTTTTAGTATGATTATAGAGATATAAAAATATCATACATTTATATTATTGACATGAAATCATGTTTTTTATATTCTAAAAGGACTTGGGATCCCAACATATGTATGATGCTTTTTAAGCATAGGTACCAAGCATATTCTCGCATGCTCCATCAACCCCATTAGTGGAACACGATTATTAAAGGATTTTTTAAATTTCAAGTAATTCATACTATGGAAACAAGCGTTCTCATAAAAGATAAAATAATCAATATTGTGTGAAACCCAAGTGTTGTATCTGAAATGAAAATAAAGAAATCATTTTCCAAGGAAATTTGTGAAACATAAGGGCCATTGTGATATACCAAGTCTCCAAGAATAGAACCATGATCCAAAAAATTTTAAATTTTATGAGATAAAACATACTACAAGACAATTGATATGTAAGGAGAAAGAAGGTCTAATTTGTGCGACCCTCTTGAGCATATGAATCTACCCAGTTTTTAAACAATTGATGTGGAAACAACATTTATTTATATCATCCATATAATTGTATGTTTATTATTTTTATTATTAATATTTTTTATTGGTTTATTCATCATTTGTAACAAATTTATTAATGTGCATATGTTCATTTTTTATTGGTTATCAAATTCGGTCACTTGAGACACAATAATGTTATTGAGTTTCAAAAATGTTAGTTTAGATTCCTATAAAATTTAAACAAAAAGTAAAATATTAATGACTCCTAAATCATAGACTGAAAATACAAAAAAACATGAAAATAATAATAATTTTATAAATATAAGAAACCAAAATTAATTTATAGGGCACAAACATTAGGGATAGAAAAAATGACAGTTTATCTTCCAAAAAATTATACGCATAAAATATAATATAAATAAAATATAAATAATTTTTTTTAAAAAAATATGATAAAAATAAAAATCAATAGAACATTAATTAATTAAAAAATTTAAAAAACAAAATTTACAAAATAATTTTAATTTCAATTAATATTATTGTTAAAAATGTTATAAGTACTACAAATTTGGTATTTATCACTGTTGTCCATTATCAACGCTAGAGAAAAGAACTTATAAAGGTTTTATTTTTCAGTGATTATATTTGAACTTATAGATTATACATTTAATCATTGATTGTTATTCTTATAATGGTACCCTTTATCAACTATTTTTTAGTGACCATAATGGGATCCTTTATCAACACTTTATAGCACCGATAAATGTACAAATAAAGTGATGTAATTAAAGTGATGTAATTACATAAATAAAAATGAAATATAATTTTATTATAAAATATTTAATAATATTAGTTAAATATTTACTGATAAAAAAATTATAAATTTATTTTACTCTATCTGAACTATAAATACTAATAAATAGTATGAGGATGAATGGTTGGTCAGAGATGCTCTCGAGTTCCATCGATGGTGCATGCGGGTTGTCATCTATAGAGGCTCCAAATATGGCTATGCTTGTTCCTTCCTTTCCAACTAATGGAATATCAAGTTCACGTGAGGGAATTTACGATACTAATCCTCTACTTGGTATTCTATTATAAATTCAAGTGGTATGGTTTTTCAATTCCAAATCATTCAACCCCGCACCATATTTACATCCAAATATCTCTATGAATTTATTATTCATAATTTTTTTGTCAATAAAATTAATTTCTTTTTAGGTTTTTTAATGATTTATCCTTAGTTGAAATCCCCATCCATTAAAAATTTATGCAGAGGAAACTTTTCCAGAAATCATGTCAAGACCTATTTTATCATTTTCACAATATTATTTTTCATCATTTTCTGCCTTCTTTAAAAAAACATATACTGAAAATAAAAAAAAACACATTGTTAAATAAAATTAAATATTGAATCAGTGGTGTAATATTGATTTCTCCATTTTCACCAACTTGTGGTGTTGGATTCTTGAATCTTAACATACCATTATGAACATCGTAGAAACCAAAAATCTAATGGATATTTACACCCAATAAGTGTAGTATTATTAATTATGAAAAAAATATAGAGGATACATTATAAATATAAGTTTCATCTAAGTCCAGATATTATGTTTATGTCTCCTACTTCTTAATAGCCCATCCGCATGGCTATGTACCCATCCACAACATTTTAGATGCCCACATTATTTATACAATTTATATTTTTTCATTTTTTCCTCTATATCACCCTCATTTTTAACAGAGTTTCTCTTATCCATTGAATTCATCTCTCAATAAATTGAAACTTATTGAATGATAGTATTGTGATTGCTGGTTTTTCGGTTGAGGTATCAATATCCACCATAGAACCCCATGTTGGTTCAACAATATCATATTCTCCAATTTAGTTCCCTAAATTCTCATTGGGAAGATAATGAAATTAAAAATAATTTTATGTAATCGTATTACCTACATTTAGATGATCATCCAAAAACATTGGTGATGAATTATTTATGAATTTTAAAAAATATCTTGAATGATAATGGTCATTTTCTGTCAATTCAATCATGCCAAGTGTAGATGAACATTCCAATATCATTGAATATTGATCATTGATATCAAAATACCCCAATATAGGATATGTCTTTGATATATGTGTGTCACTCATTTTTAATTTACATTGGCCTAAAAACTCCCAAATCTACTGTCGATGACCATCTTTTTGATCTTCAATGTTTTGAACCACATCATCATCTACTGATTGAGTATCTGTTGCCTCATAATTATTATCAGTGTTTTCCCTTGACATTTGGGACAAGAGTTTAATTTGGTTAGTTGATCCTAGATACATTGTTGAGTCTACCAAAATATCAATCACAGAATACATCACTACAGATGGTGTGCTACTGGCATTCAAATTGTATCTAAAAGGATTAACATGCGTAATTTCTTTTTTAATAACATTTTAGGGAAATGAATCATCACCAACATTACTGTATACCTTAATGACTATAGAGAATTTTCCATGAGGTTCAATAAAATATCAATATGGAAGAAGTTATAGAATGTTAACGAAATTGGTAAATTGAGAAATATCATGGGTATAAACATCCATTGATCCTTCATCAGCAAGATCATCCTCAGCCCCACTATTTTGAGAAACCTCCAATGAAATAAAAACATTAATAGTATCCTACTTTTCAGTATTTAATTTGTCACAAAAATTATCCAAAGCATAATCAACAACGTGAGAGAAGGATCACCCCTCTTTTTTATGGATTTTGAAGTCCTCTACCTACATCAATAAACATCAAACATATTATATGTCATATAAAATACAAAAATATCATCATAAATTCACTATGGACATTCCCATGATATTGAAAACCTCTACATGACAAGGATAGTTTTTTATTCCCTATAGATCGATCAATATTGATGTTCACTATAGAAAGAGTCAAAAAATCAATGGGAATCGATCTGATATGCACCACTACATAGAGGAACATAAAACATTCCAAGCATGAATCATATGTATCTCAATATAGAATTTTTAGGGATCAAATTAATTGAATAATGTCAAAAAAATATCTAAAGATGCCATATAATTCAATTCCGACCATAAATTCGGACCCAAACCCGGGTTCTTGTGTGGTAGAAAACCAATAGATTAAAACAAGGTTCTCAATATGGGATGTACAATTCCACTAGCTTGAGGGAAATCTACCAAAACCCCCATTCCTTACACTAGATCTATTAAAAGGGGGAAACTGTGGAAATGACTAGTTCTCATGGGGTTACATTTCTTGTCACTGAATCCCCAAACAACAATTAACCATTGTTCCAAGTCGCCTTCCCTCCATGTGTCTTACCAAATGGAGATTCTACACTTTCATTTATAATGAATTATGTAATTAGAAACTGATCTAGAAGAAAATCGTGACTAAACTAAATGTGTCATGTATTACCACATCTAATTTTATGCTCCTTAGTACCATCATATATCTATGTAATGGGTGTATTTTCATCCCCATATATGACATCACGATAGTGATATACATGAACCTTTGAGACATCTGTTGGTGTCCTTATCAAATGATCAAAAACAAATTTCACTGGTTTGTGAGGAGGGGATGTAGAATTATTTGGAATCAAGTGACCACCCATCAAAAATCCTTGAGTGGACACCATTAAGTGAATTACTATTGTAAATGGGCTTGTGTGAGTTGAATCTGCCTTGTGTGGGAGAGGAAGTTATATGAACGACTCGATAATGTTCCACCATGGATGACATACCCTTGGCACCATTGGTGGAATTCAAGAGCATCTCCCGCAAGCCCTGCATCCAAATACTATTTAAAAGTATTTATAAAAAATATATAGTATAATCAATTTATTGATTTTGATCAATAAATATATAAATAAAAAAAAAATAATTATAATGTAATCATTATTATTTTTATCTATTTATATATCTTATTTTACTCAAATATTTCTCATCTCTAAAAAAAGAGAATATAATCTTTCCCATTTTATTCACTAAAAAAACATTGGTAATGGTAACATTTATAAGCGATAAAAAATTCTGATAAAAGTAATACTTTATCAGTGCTTTTTTAGTGCAGATAAATATAACCTTTACCAACGGTATTATCTAGTGATATTAAAGACATGTTTTGTTGTAATGAATAAATTTGTACTTCTAATTTTTTTGGATGATAACTTCTTTTTATAAATAAATTATTTTCATTATTAATTTTTCATAAATTATGGTGTCAATGAATTTTTATTTGTATAATCATTTTTTAATAATTTTTTTAGATTTTTTTGATACTAAATTTTATGCATATAATTTTTTTGATGGTATTATGTTATATTTTCATTCATTAATTATTTATCCAGGTAAATTATTTTTTTATAATATTTATGAAATTATTTTTATCTTTTAATATTTTTTATATTTTGAATCACAATGATATATTAGTTTTATATTGTACAAGTAGTTTATCTTTAATAGTCATAAAATGATAAATATTTGACACAAAATATGTTTTTTTGTTTCTAGGGAGCGACTTTCAGAACATATAAAAAATTAATTATATATACAATAAAAAAGTAATTGAAAACAATGCCAAAATCCATAAAAACTGTGAAAACTAAATTATTTTTATCAAAATAATAAATAGTGATTAATATATACGATTGAAAACAATTTTGATTCAAAACATAATAACTATAAAATAATTGATCTTCGTAATTCAATAATAATATAAAATATAAAATATATTTATATTTTAAATGAAATTTCGGACATGAACATAAAACATATTAATTAACAGAATCTAAATATGATTTCATAATATTATTAAATAGAAAATAATAATTATTTATTACAAAATATGAAATAATAAAAATAATAAAATACCTATTAATAATTAATAGTATTTATTAATAGTATGATTATTAAGTTCATTATTAATATGTACTTTATTATTGTTAGTATTCAAAAATAATAACGTTATTATTATTTACATCACTTTATTATCTAGATTTTCATACAATGACATCATTATAATGAGTTCATGAATGTTAAATTTTTACTATACAGACATTATTATCCAATATTTTTTTATCCTTTGTGTTATTCCAAGATGCATGTATTTGTTTGGTATCAATGTGTGTATGTTACAATATTCAATTACAAAAATAATATAATATCATTAATTATAAATATATTAATTAAAAATAATTTATATAATATAGTCATTATTAACCTATTAATTACAAATATATTTTTTTCCTCATATAACACTAAATAAGTAGTATTATGAAAATCTGAAAAAAAAAATAATGAAATCAAAAATGTGATATTTAATAATAATTTTGCACATAAATATTTATGAACAATAAAAACAATAATAAAAATAATGACACTTCACATACTAATAATTAATAATATTAATTTCATGACATTATTATCATTACATTATTGTCATGAATTTATTAGTTTGACTCAATTAATAGTTTTCTTGATGCATGTATATTCATTGTACCCATATCGAAATATAAAAGGCGAGAATTGAAGAGACTTATTCAAGGTGGGTGTGAACAAATGACCCTCCTCAGATTCCCCTTAATATTACATGCCATGGCTCTCTGTATCGAAAAAATTATAGTTCTAGAACTCGCCCTCGTGCTAGTTATCATTACTTTCACGGTGCCCGTGTCATGCATTCGAAGATTTCCCGATCAAGTCTCTATGCTGGTGATGCAAGAGATACGTATGCTGTTACATGATCAATGCTTCCTAAATGATAACGAGGAGGTGAGGTTGAAATTATTCAAAAGGATCATGGAGTTCTTGGATACCATTAATTGTGGCGGTGATAATTCCTATCACATGGCACCCAATAACCTCATCGACCTCAAACAACTACTATACACTGATTTATCATTGCTAAAAGAATCCATTATCATTACTATAAAAACCCTCATAATCCAGGCACAATTAAAAGTTGGTCCCTTTTATCAAATCTATTTCTAATGCACAGATAAAATAAAAAATAATTAATAAAATAAAAACTTTCTATAATTTGAGGGATCCCATTTAAATGCTCCTGACCCCCTTTCAATTGCAGTAGCATGCCCCAGGCACACACACACCAGGAACCCCATTAAATGTATGAGGCAAACACCCACAATTTTACCATGCAAGAAACCCTACATAGGCCTGCACACCCATGCCTCTACATAGATTAAATTGTGAGACCTCTCAATTTTCCTCCCTATACCTTTACCATTATCCCATATTATTTAATTCCCCATTTAATTATATATATATTGTTATATATATTTGTATGTTTACATATATTTATATTTATATATATATATAGTTACATGAATATATATATATATATATATTCTTTTATTTATATATATATTCATATATATATATATATTATATGTAGATATATTCTTATATATATTTACCGTTATATTATTTTATATTTATATTCAATCGTATATTAACATATATTTAATAGATTAGTTTACAATAATCTTTTATTTTTATATTTTTGTTTATAAATAAATAAATACATACCAACATATATATATCATACTTACATGTGAATATATATTATTTATATATATGTGTGTTTGTGTCTGTATATGTAATTATAATTATACATATTAATACATATATATATATATTATATTAATATGTACATTTATATTTTCAAATATATAGATAATATATATCAATTTTCTAATACACACACAATATTACACATACATGGACACATTTTATATGTATATAAATATTCACCTATTGGTGATTTAAATAAAATGAATTGTTTTGAAAATGATTATATACTGATATATATATATATATATATATATATATGATTAATTATGTATATATAAAATTAAATTTTTATGTGTGAATATATAAAAAAATATGTATATATACATATATATTCCATTATAGATAATAGTGCATTGTAAAAATGATAAAATTTTAAACCCATAATATCAATATGGATGTAATACATGTGAATAAATTTAGTCCAAACTGAAAAATGAAAAAATAAACCCTTAAAAAGTCTAAAAGTCCATCAAATGTTATCAAATTTCCGTTCCCCGATTAAAACTAAATATTCATGGACTTCTGTAAATTTCATGCCAAAATCAATTATGAAAAATGATTACATATGTCACCTAGGGTATAAATCTCTTCTAAGGATTCGATTTGATATGTGGCATAACATGAATTGACACACAGATCAAATGATATGACTATTTGATGTTGGAATTCAATTTTCAACTTATTTTCCATATTATATTTATTTTTTATGCTTTGTGCCTTCAAAATGTTATTAATTAATTATTAATTGATAAATATTGGACATATAAAACATATAAATATAATATTATAATATTTTACTTGACATTTTCAATAAATTTATTATATATTATGTGTAAATGATAATTTCTATTTGTCTAAAACATAATCCAAAAATAAATATTATATTTATATCAATATTTATATTTGAATATTTATATATTTATAATATAATCATTAAGATTTTATTTTTAAAAAACATTTTAAAAATATATTTATTAAAACCCTAATTTATCTGTGATAATAAAAATCAAGGTTAACAGTGGTACAATTATCAGCCCTAAAATCCAGCTAGAAAAAGGTATCCATTTTAACATTATTTTTTAGCATTGTTAATTTTTGGAATTGTTAAAAACCTTTTTTGTAAGAAATATTAGCATGAGGCCTCCTACCTAGGCTATGTCTAGTCATCGTCTCATTGTCACCCTGCTCACTATCAATGGGGGTCTGATAACATCGGCGATGACATCACGACAAAAAATGTCAATTGGAGCGAACATGTTGCTATAATACTTATAATGGATTAACACACCTACAATTTTTTCTAAGAATTATATATAGTTGTGACCCTGGAAGGGATCACCGTAATCCTAACTGGTCAGATATATTCACTCTTAGAGTAGCAGCTCGACAATTGCACATCCAAAACTTATAGCTATAATTGTAGCATCTTGGTTCTAGATTTGGACTATGTACACCTACCCCAGGGCAACACAGAAGTGTATGATTACCCATATACAGCCATAGAAGAAACAATCTAGACATTACATGTGTCATTCGTGGCCCAGTATGGGTAATCATCCTTTTTAGTGATGACCTGGTGTTGGACCTCGTGGTCGAAATCCCGTAACATGGTGCCACCATTGTAGCCATTGTTTTTGGATGTGCAATATACATGAAACTACTCTGACAACAACTCTATCGGACAAGTTTCTATTATGGTGATCCCTTCCTGGGCTGCCACTACAAAAAATTACTAGCCACATCTGTAGGTGTCATGAAACTTTATGGGTGTCAATGAAATTGTATCCCTCTAATTGAAAATTTTCGGAATGCTGTAGTGGTCGGTACTATCAGACCCCTCTCCATATTGAGGTGGGGACATAGAGATGATGACAAGGCACAACCCAGGTAGGAGGCAATAAACTGATTGTTATTCCAAAAAAGGGTTTTCACAATTCCACCGTTTATCAATGCTAAAAAAATTATGATAATGTGGTAACTTTATGAGCAGTTGTTTTATGCGGATAAATATACCAACCTATATCTACGATTTTTTAAAAGAAATGATAAATTTGGGGCATTATCAATGCATTTTTAATGTTTATATTTTCAAAAAATCATAAAAATAATTTATTAATATATAAATATTTTAATATATAAATAAAAATATTGATATAGATTTAATATTTATTTTTTATTTAAATTTTATTTAAATACAAATATAATATTTATATATAATATTTATGATATTTTGTGAAAACAGGTTTTAAAATATTTTTCAAAAATATATTTATTTAATATATTTTGATTTATTATCAATTAATAATTCATTAAAAACTATTTGAATGTACAAATCATAAGAAATTAATAAAAGATATAAATTATGATGAAAATGGAACTCTAACTTTTAACATTAATAAATTTTGAATCAGGTGTCTATACGAGATATAAAAGATATAAAATCGATTCAATCAATGATTGTTGAGAACTCAATGACATAAGTAATCCATTTTCATAATTTTATATGGAAAAAATTCCCCAATTTTGATTTTGGTGACCCCTTACTACAATGTCACTTTAGAAAATGCCCAACATTTGTAGGTTTGTTGATCCTTCATGGTGTTCCATCACCATGATGCCTTCAATCGACATTTTCTAGCACACTGTTATTAATGTTACTTTCATCCACCTATAGATAGTGAAAAGGGGGAAAGAGAGATGAAAATGGGACATATCCTAGGTTGGAGGGGTCAAACTATTTGTCTGTGAGGTCTGTGAAGGGGTTGGTAGCCATGAGGTTAGAGCGATTGCCACTACAGTTGAATGCCCTGATGAACTCAAAGATTCTTTTGAAAATATTCTACCACACAACCATCTCATCGTCATCCTGGAATCTCTGACCATGCACCACCATCATTATATCAAGATATATATGTGTGGATACATTATCCGGAAACCAATGTCTACCAAAACCGACTTTGGGTATTGTTGGGCTAGACATCAGCTAATTCAGTTCTAAAACAATGAAATTTTTCACGGGATTGATGAGAGTCATGGCCTGCAATCATATGGGGATTCCTAGAAGATATTATTTATTCACACCCACCTTAAATATGTCTCAACCAAGCCTGTATTTTATACCTTCACATGCATACATATAAAATACAGACATCATATCTATGAATAATAGATTTAGACTAATAATTTCATGATAATAATATTATCAATTAATAGTAAGTGAGATATTATTATTTTGATTAATGATAAAAATAAATGAACACATATTTTATTATTTATCACATAATTATGATAATTATTATTTTATTTGATTAAAATATTAAAATATTATTTAATTGTTATTATATAATAGACTAAATATATTAATACATAAATAATTACTTATGTTTGTGTTTGGTAATTTAATTTTTATTTTTAATATTTATGAATAACAATATTATTTTTTATTAATTAAATAGTGTTACATACCCTCACATAGATTATAAAAATACATGCATCCAATAACATGCCAACTAATATTAATTTTACGATAATAATATATTGATATTATGAATTTAATAACTAACAACTCTTTATAAAAAGTCATTATTAAGAACTCAATATGATGATGCCATTATAGTGAAGTCATTAAAAAAAATTCAAGAAAAAAAAAGTCATGAACATAATAATAATGTTATTATTTAGGAATATTTTTAATTACAATATAATTATTAATAATAATCAATATAATCTTATTACTATTAAATATAATTAACTATTAATAATTTTATTAGTATTTAGTCACATGTTATTATTAATACATATTATTTTCTATTTAATATTTTTATAAAATAATTTCTATATTCATTTAATAGATATTTGTTATGTTCATAAACTAAATTTCATTTAAAATCTAAATGTAATATATACATTATGATAATTTTTTGTTAACTGGTTTTTTTATGTCTAAATATAATCTTTTGAGAAATAAATGTTTTCTAGCATCTATATTGTTGTATGTTTATTATTCTGATTAAAATATTTTTAATTTTAATATTTTTTATTGGTTTCGTCAATATTTTTAATTTCTTTTTTATTGTACATATAGTACATTTTTCAAATGTTATCAATGTTGGTCACATGAGATACCCCAAACATATTTTGTTTCACTTCTTTAGAATTGGAATCCTATAAAATATAATTAATAAAAACAATATAAATGATACATAAAACAAGTATTTAAAATGTAAACAATAGTTTAAAATAGAAATAATTTCACAAATATAATAATTTATTTTCAAAAAAATGTTATTTGAAAAAAATAACAACTACAAGTTGTATCAATATAAAAAAACCAGACTATTACAACACTTCCCTTTATCAAAACCATCTAAAACCACAGATAAATGTAAAAGTTATATGCGCTAACAAAATCATTGATAAAGGGTTCCTTTTTTATGTTATTTTTAGTGGTTATTGATAGTACCATTTATCTGTACTTTTTTAGCACCCACAAATGTAACCATTATCATCACTTTTTTAGCACTGATAGATGTCCAAATATAATGAAATAATTATATAAATATAACAAAAAAATGAGTTTACATTAAAAAATTAATATAATATTAGTGAAAATATTATTTCTAAAAATGGAAAAAAATTCATTCATTATATAAATTTCAGGTACTAAAAAATTGTTTTGGTATAGATAATTGGAAAAAGATTTATGGAGTTGTAGTAATGGTGCATAAGGTTTGTCATTCATGGATGCTCCTAATAGTGCATTTCATGCTTATTTCAACCTCAGTCAAATCATATTTGACTCTCTTGAGGGTGTCACCAATACTATTTCCCTCCTTTTCCTTTACTCAAGGGATTTATATGAGAGGTTACTCGATTCCAAATCTATTTCCCCAACATGAACTAACAAATATCAAAATGAATTTGAATTTCATGTTTTTTAATTTAAATTTATTTATTATTATTTTATTTATGTAGTGTGGTTTTGTTGAAATACCCATCCCTTAATAATTTATACTGAATGTTTTTTTCTAGAGTAAAAGTTTAGAATAATTTTGACATTTTTTGATTAATCTTTTTTAATACTGTATGAAAAAAAAATTAAAAAATTGGCATATAAAATGAAAATATTATAACAATATTGAAAATAATTTATTTTACTACAATAGTTGTGTACGATGGTGGTTGCCGCTATCACCAACTAGCAGTGATGGATGCCTCAATCCAAAAAACTAGAAATGAAATGGATATGGAGGTCAAAATAGATCTGGGATAGAAATTATAATCAACATAGACTAGAGAGATTATAAATAGAATTCGAGAACATTGGTGTGGTGGATAATAATGGGAAGGAAGCCTTCTTGACTACTGGTATTTCGCGATGGGTCCCTCAACCAGTCGAAGTATCATCTATCAAACATACAATCTCTGAGAAAAATTACATAGTAGACAGTGGCGTTGTGGAGATTGATATTATTTCCACTTCACGGTCACTGTGAGTATGTTTGTGCATTCATCACATTACTCCATTCCCAATATTTTGTCTCATAGAGATTGGTTTTTTTATTCATATTTGTTAAGGAATCCAATTACAACTGGTTGATTATGTTGAATGGTACCAACTACTAAATGTGGTTACTATGAAGGTTTCTACTCATTTTAAAGATAATGCATCATCTGGTGTTTAGAACCAAGAATCTATAAAGGATTTCAGATGATTAATGTGTGTTCAAATATGAGATGGTTTATGGTTTCAATCAGCAATGGGTCAAAGATGAAATGATGAACCACGTTTTCAAAATCTCTGACGACATAAATTTGGGGTAGAAGATCAACACTACCTATGATTCCATGACATGAAACAATAAATTTTTTCTTCTAAAAAAGTAATAATTTTAGGTTAAAAAAAGATGCATATATTTATGATAATTTGATTGAATATAATTTTTATTTTAAATAGTTTTATGGAATGGATATCAATTTTAATGATAATGTGCCATCTATATTGTTCGAAAAAACATTGCCCATTTTTTTGGAGAATTTATGTGTTACTCTAACTGGTTTTCATGTTATGGTGCTCTAAAATTCAATTTTAAGTCATTTTTTTGAATAAATAGTTTTGGAGACAGATTCATGGGAATTCAACTACTGATATTTTAGTCATAGATAATATGTGGATAATTAAAGTCTAAGGGCAAGGGATTCAAGGTACGATAAAAGGAATAAATAATCTCTAGGATGATGCAATGATATTTTTAATTAAATCGTTATGGTTTGAAATATATTGTTAATATGTTTTTCTATAATTTTAAATTATTTTATATAATATATAAAAATACACCAATGAAAAAGGGATAGGTATATCATCATGTCATCGTGAATACAATGGGTGATCATGTTATTTTTTATCACTCTATTAATATTTCTTCTGGTGGTTGTTTATGATTTGTTATATGCTGTTCCAATTTTCATGTGACTTAAAAAATATTATTTACAGCATACTACGTAAGTAACATTGGTATTTTGAAGACGCATAATGGTTTCCATAATGATGATGTAGGTATGAGGACAGTCTGTTTAGATAGTAGTATAGAAAGTAAACTGATTATAAATAAATATCAACATGCGACAGTAGTTCAGTTGAATCTTATTTATAGTAGAGTTCTTGATGATTAATGGTTAATTAGAACTTATGGTGATATCAATTGGAATAATAATTATGCCTCCATGAGTATGGATCACGGTTAGAAGAATTTGTGATTTTACTAGACTAGATCTTCAATTTATTATTATACTACATTCATTATTGAGTGTAGTATTTTTTCCATTTTATGGTTTAATAAGATTAATCAAATTAGTGAGAACGGGATTAGTTGTTTGGCCAAGAGATATTTTATTCTAGTATTTGAAACTATAAAATTGAACTCGTGTGGTCATTGTAAGGCTACAAAATATATTATAGAATGTTTTGGTAGTCATCCTCTACACAAGAAGTCACAGGGACTTGAATTAGTACATTATTATAAATTTGGACCGTTGACATATAATAATATTATAGTTGATAATTATTTTAGGACATTTATTTTTGACAACTCATGTAATATTTTCGTTTATGATTTTCATTAATAAACCACCTTCATATTTTTTTATGAAACTTCATGTTTCTCTTGGGAGAGAATTTGGAATGAAATTGAAATTTATTTTCACACAAAATAGGGGAGAGTACTGGGAAACATTTGATCATTATTTTAGGAATAAATGTATTTGACAATAAAAGATGCCTCCCATGGCATTTAACCTAAATCACGTAGCTGAGTGGATGAAATAGACTTTGTTAGGAATAGTTGATTGTTTTATTTTTACAAGAAATCTTCTTAACAATTTTTTTTGTAGTGGATTTACTTTATGCTACCTATATTATATATTTATCACAATTTCTTCCCTTGTATATAAACACTCTTGATAGGTTTTGGTATGGAAAAGAGACCAGGTACGATCAATTATGTGTTTTTGGTTTCAATTTATTTGTTTATTTCTCTATATTAGAATGGTTAAAGATGAATTGTAAGAAATTCCATTGTATTTTTATTACCTATTGACAACATGAGATTGGTTAAAGGTTTTATGATCCTAATGTGAAATTTTTTTTCAATGATCTGATGAAGTTTTCAAATAAGATATGACAATTTCAGACTTTTATTATGGAGAAAAATAAATTTCTCCTATGAATGATAGCTAGTTCATTCATGTTCCCAGTTATGATTCATATTTACCTCATATTTATGATTCATATGATTATCTTGATGTACAAAATGATACTAATGGTGGATTGGTTGCGTGTATTTTTTATGATGAACCTTATGTTTCTGATGATCTGGTTTGAGGGGTTATTAATGATCATGCAGTTACACATTATATGCCATCTCATCATCATGGATATCTAGTCAATTTTCTTCTCATTAGTATGTGATCTTGGTTGAGGGAAATGAAATGTAATATTTTGATGATAGGGTGGAATGTGATCAGAATGATAAATGTTTTGCAGAAATGAATGTATAGATGAAATAATTGTTTGACAACCATATTTCTTATTCAGAGATGTTACTGATAGGTATGTGAGATATGAAAGATCATTTTATTTATCAGATTAAAATAGAAGAATCATGTTTTTTCCATGATACTAGAAAATGATTCTTTTTAAGTGATTCCGTCTGATGGAAGGTATTGTTTTTGATGAGATTTTTTCACCTACTGTTAAAATTTCATCCACTCAGGTTGATCATCATTTGGATACTATATTGGATCTACATATTGGGTATATGAATTTAAATTTATCTTTCCTCCATGTGGAATTAGTGGAGGATATTTATATGGAGTCAGTAGTGGGGTTTTTTTAAACAAGTTAAAGGAATCATGTTTGTAAGTTAAATAAGAGTATGTATGGTCTGATGGAAGCTCCGTGGAAGTGGTATATGAAGTTTCTATATTTTATTTTTCATTAGGGTTTCATGAAGGAATTTTCTGATCATTGTATTTTTTTTAAAATATACATTGATGAAGATTTCATTATATTGATTCCTTGTGTTGATAATATTTTCATTTTTGGTTGTGATGAATTTATAATTGATAGATAGAATAAGGATCATTGCTAGTCATTCAAAATGAATGATTATTCGAAAATATAAAAAATATGGGAATTGATATCTCATGTGATATAAAGGCTATGAAATTTTGGTTATCTCAACAAAGAATCATTGAGATTATACTTCAGATAATTTCTATGGATTTACTAAATTTGGCCAGTACTCCTATAAAGACCCGCAAATTTCAAGGAAATTTTTTTATCTTAATTTTCATTGGAATTTTACAAGAGCACAGCTTTAGACGGCACCTGATTCCGAGGCCCGGTGTGCCCGGAATCAATTTCCGAAGTTTGGCTCGGGTACGTTCAATGAACGGACGAGCGGGTTTTTCTATCTTTTGAACCGGTGCCCGGAATCGAATTCTGAGGGCACCGATGAAATCGCAGCGCCGGTATTTGCTTAGAAACTCCTCTTCCGGAGTTGCGTTTGCTCAGACGTGGTTTTTAAATTTTGGGGCTTAAAGTCAGAAATAAAATAAAATTTGTGCGACAACTTTATTTTATTTCACTTAAGCTGCTTGGAAGCCACTTGAAGCCACTTAAAGGCGGCTTGATCTGAGTTGAACTGGATAGGATGCTATCCAGAAATATCCTACCCCCTTGGTAGGATATTTGTGAGGTGGGGCCCGCACGAGCCCCGCCGTTTCTTTCGCTAAGTAACGCACCCGCGAAAACCCGTCAAAGTAACTGAAAAGTCAACCGACGCGTTTCCTTTAATTCTTAACAGACCATTTAATTGGGCGGTTTATTTCGTGAATTAAATGGGTTGTTTCGCTCGTTGAATTAATTCAACGAACTGATGGGTCGTTACTCACGCTTTTGCGTTTGTTGGCATGTTTATAAAATAAGACCAACCTAAAAATCCTTTGAAAGGATTTGAGAGGATCTCTGATTCTCCACCCTCCCCGCGAAGAACGCGAAGAACGCGAAGAACGCGAAGAACGTCGGCGACCGGAATTCGACGACGCACACCGTGATATGCGACGTCGACGAGCTCTACCCGCGACGTTCTTCGGCGACGCCTCTTCTTCCGCGGCCGATCCTCGTTCGGCAATTATGGTGAGAAACGAATCGATTATTTCTCCCCTTTTTATAATTCAATATCAACGGATTTAAATTAATCCGTTTGATCTTGATCCGGAGATTGGCGACGCGACGCCGGATACTGCGACGACGTGACGATCTCCTTCTTCCGCGACGACCTCTCGTCCGACAACGACGACAAGGTAAGGGTTGTTGGAATTCTTCTTTTCCCCGTGTTTATTCTTTTAAAGTAAAGAACATGATCACCGACAATTTTAATTTATTTAAAATTGTTGTTGATTATTATCTTTTTCCTCCCGTTGTTTATGACTAACGCGGAGGGTGCAGGTCTAACGAACAAGACCCGGCAACCCTCCGCCGATCTCTTTTGTTGTGCGGATATGGCGGACGACGACGAACCGCGCGGCAGGGGCGATCTGTTGATTCCGCAGTGAAGATCGGCCCCCGGGAGAAGCAACGGCGCAGTCAGAGGCAAAACGGGCCACCGGAGCAACTCCGGCAGCCCGCGGAAGGCGGCGGTGGCGCGGGTCGCCGGCAAGGCGGCGGCGGCGGCCGGTTCCGCGGCCACGCGGAACCGGGGAGGGACGCGGCGGCCCGGCCGCGTCCGCGTGACAGGCGGCCCCCGCGGGGCCGCGTTTTCCTCCAAGCCGCAGGTCAAACCCGCGGTGGCGGCTTCTTCGGCCGCTCGGCCGAAGCCGAGCCGGCCGGTCCAGTCGGCCGGGCCGGGTCGGGCCGACCCGGTTCGGGCTGACCCAGGGGGGGTTCGGGCCGGGTCGCCCAGGGCCCAGAACCCCCGTTTTCGGGCCCTCCTCGGTCTTTTGCCCATATCTTGGGCCTGAGACCTCCGATTGACGAACCGTCAGCGGCTACGCGATCCTTGGATCAATACGATCGTTTCAGTATATTATACTCAAGGTTTCGGAAGACTTTGGGTTCGGCCGGGTTGGTTCGTACACGAAACCAACCGGGCCCTCGGAGCAAAAACACTCATAACTTGAGCTACGGACGTCCGATCGACGTACCGTCAGCTGTGGTAGTTTCCTCTAAGTGAGACGGAACTTTTGGCATACTCCGCCCGACGATAGGACGCAGGTGGAGTACGGTCGGGTTGGTTTTGCCCTAAAAACCAACCGGGCCCCTGGGACGAAAATGCCAATAACTCTCAGACCAGGCGTCCGATTGACGCGCCGTCTGTTGCGTTGAGATCCTGTTGTCGATACAGAACTTTTGGATACATCAGCTTCGGACTAAGTGTCAGTTGATGTATCAGCCTCTCGGCTCGTGGAGCGGACCCTCCTAAACGAGCTCGCTATGTGCGGGAACCCTAGCGCTGGCTGTGACATCGACGACAGAGCAGAGATCCTCCGTGGACTGCGACGACGGCAGAGCAGAGATCCTCAGTGGACTGCGACGACGGCAGAGCAGAGATCCTTCGTGGACTGCGGCGACGACTGTGCAGAGATCCTCAGTGGACTGCGTCAACTACTGCACTCAGCGATCCTACGTGGATCAGTGCTACAGGTTCTTTGTGAGCCCGATCCTATGTGGGTCCTTACTACCGGTTCTGTGTGAGCCACTGCCTACAGGTTCTGTGTGAGCCCGATCCTACGTGGGTCTTTTGCGGGGGTTAGTACCTATCGATCCTTCGTGGGTCCGACGACTTAGATGGATCAGTGATCATCTTTGACGTCATCTGAAAAAGTATACCTGGTTGAGCTGAATCTTATGTTACTCTCCTTGTGGATTGTGTTGAACTGTCCTATGTGGTTTTACTGTTTACTCTCCTTGTGGATTTGAGTCTTGATTTCCTTTGTGGATTGAGTTATTCTTGAGCTCGTGAGAAGAGCTAGAATTGGGGACTTAGGTATATGTATGGGCATATACCTAAGTCGAGTCAGATGTTACTTCGTGATTGCATCTTTCTTTTGTGCTATATCCTTTGTGGATTTCGGGAGACCTTCGGGGGTCTCGGGGTCCTTACTGAGTAGCTTATACTCACCCCTGCACGGGCTATGCCCGCACTTTGTTGTGTTGGATGCAGACGACGGACAGCGCTGATCGCGGTTGGGGCGTGGAGCAGGACGGTACCTGGAGGTGGACCACTGGGCGGGACGTGCTCGGAGCGGACGTGGGACCCGAGGAGCCTGGAGGCTATCTGTACCCACCCTTCAGGTGGGATTTCCAGTGGACGACACGAGGCCGCCGTCTTTTCTTCAGTTGCTGTACTTTACTTTTCAGTTGTACTTTCAGTTGGGCTTGTATTCCGGCCCCTTTACTTTTCTACACTTTGTAGTTACTTCTGCTTGTTGACTCTGTGGTGGTTGTTACTTATAAAGGCAATGCCTTCCCTTTTTACCGGGAATTTACGCCTTGGTGCTAGTCGCCAGCCCCTGGCCTATGGAAGGCGGGCTTGGGGTAGTCACGGCACGGGCCCCGAGGACGGGTCGTGACAAATTGGTGTCAGAGGTGGTCGGTTCTACCGCAAACTCTGATCGTCTTTTCTTTCTATATGAAGCAATAGTGTTTAGTGTATTGAGTGTGGTTATCAGTTCAGGGAGCCCAGTGTTGGTGCGGCGGCCGACGTATCCGTACACCAGGACCCTGACTCCTGATTTCCGACTTAATGCATGAAAACATTGATTGCGTGTGTGTTTCAAGTCTTCTTTGTGATTACTTGTGTCAGCTCACCGGGTATACTGATCTGCTTCATGAAAGTCTCAAGTTTTCCTTGTGATTACTTGTGCCAGCTCACCAGGTATACTGTTCTGACTGTGGTGCTCTTGTTCTCCTTTTCAGGATGGCCCCGCGATGACAGCCAGCTAGGGTTCCGAGTGTAGGGCGCGACGGCAGCCCACCGAGCGACGAGGCCTCGGTGCATGGCCCTTTGCCAGCAGTGGCACCGGCGGTAGCCTTACCCACCGAGCCACCGATGCTTCCAGTACCAGACGCTGACGATGCACGTCGCCTCAGGGCACTGCATGAGTTTCAGAGCCAGCGACCGCCCAGGTTTCGCGGTGAGGCGGACCCCCAGGCCGCCGAGGACTGGCTAGAGGCGGTGGTACAAATCTTTTGGCTAGTGAGGACACCAGCGGATCTCATGGTGATTCTCGCGGCGAGCCTCCTGCAGGCGGCGGCAGGATGATGGTGGAGCTTGATGCTCCAGGTTCACGATGAGGAATCCTTGCTCTAGACGGACTTCGAGAGCCTCTTCCACTCTGAGTTCGTCCCGGCCACCCTCCGAGCGGTGCGCATCCAAGAGCTTCTCCAGCTGCGCCAGGGCAGCATGACGGTCGCTCAGTACGCGGCGAGGTTCACTGACCTATCTCGCTACTCGACCGACATGGTACGGGACCCCTTCTTCCGGGCCCGGACCTTCGAGCAGGGCTTGCGACAGGAGATTCGGGCGTCACTGATCTCCCTCAGCATTCCGACCCAGGCGGGAGTGCTGGAGCGAGCCCTCCTGATCGAGAGCTTCCTGGCAGAGCCTTCTTCAGCGGCGAGACCTAGCGCAGGGCGGCATGTAGCTGAGTCTTCGGCAGCAGGTAGCCGACGGATGACTCTAGGGTCCAGGCAGACCAGACCCCCACGCAGACGGCCACAGGACACCGGCTCAGCAGTGCGAGGCACACAGCGGAGTGCCAGCCTTCTGAGAGGCAGGCTGTGCTACTCTTGCGGCGGGCAGGGTCACATGGCTAGTGATTGCCCGACTCGCCGACCAGAGGAGCAGCAGACGGTGGAGGGGCCACCCAGGCAGAGGCAGAGGGTCGAGTGTGGCGGTCCGCAGGGAGGAGGCGGACGAGGCAGAGGAGATGGCCGAGCAGCGGGTGGTGGGCGACGCTTCCAGGCTCTACCCCCACCACCACCAGGAGGGCCACCTCGACCACAGGGAGCTGGCGGGCAGGGACAGGCCCAGCTGCAGGCAGTGGAGGCCTACGACGCTGACATGCCAGAGATGATTCGAGGTACGATCTGTGTCTCTTCCACCCTTGCTGCAGTACTTATAGACACAGGAGCGAGTCACTCTTTCATAGCCTCTGCCCTTGTTCGGAGCTCGGAGATTCCGACTGAGCCTTTGGCTCGATCCTTACGGCTAGAGACTCCTACGGGAGCAGACTCGACGATAACGCACTGGTACCGGCAGTGTGAGCTTACTCTAAGAGGCGAGAGCTTCGGCTGGGATCTCCTTGTAGCGGCGTCGAGGCCTTACGACGTCATCTTGGGCATGGATTGGTTATCCACGGTTCATGCCCAGATCGACTGTTTTAGGCGCAAGGTGCGATGTGTTCGCACCGACGGGAGCAGATTTACCTTCACCGGCGAGAAGGGAAACTTTGCAGCACAGGATGGACTTCCGCGGAGGAGAGTGCAGCCCATCTCTCATCAGTTGGCTAGCCTCATCCTAGGAGCAATGGACGTGCGGAGTCCAGCTTTTCCTGCAGTGGTGGACCAGTACGTGGACGTCTTTCCCGACGACGTTCCAGGGCTACCTCCTCGTAGAGAGGTAGACTTTTACATCGACTTGTACCCCGGGACAACCCCGATATCTACTCCAGCATATCGGATGGCCCCCGCCGAGCTTCGGGAGCTGCGGGTACAGTTGGAGGACTTGCAGAGCAAGGGGTTTTTCCGACCCAGTGTTTCACCCTGGGCTTCCCCGATTTTGTTCGCCAAGAAGGCGGACGGGAGCTTGCGACTGTGTGTCGACTATCGTCGCCTGAACCAGGTGACAGTGAGGTACAAGTATCCGCTTCCACGGATTGATGACCTCTTCGATCAGCTCAAGGGAGCGCGGTGGTTCTCGAAGATAGACCTCCGGTCAGGCTATCATCAGCTCAGAGTTCGAGACGAGGACGTGCAGATGACGGCCTTCAGGTGTCGGTATGGCCATTATGAGTTCTTGGTTATGCCTTTCGGCGTAACCAATGCTCCAGCAGTGTTCATGAGCCTCATGAACAGGATCTTCCAGCCATACCTCGACCGATTTGTCGTGGTCTTCATTGACGACATTTTGGTATACTCGACGACTGAGGAGGAGCATGCCTACCACCTGCGAGTTGTGCTAGACACGCTCCGAGAGCACCAGCTTTATGGAAAGCTCTCAAAGTGCAAGTTCTGGTTACGTGAGGTCAACTTCTTGGGGCACGTCATCTCTGAGGCGGGAGTTGCAGTGGATCCCGCGAAGATCGAGGCAGTACTAGCTTGGGAGCCACCCAGGAGCGTGACAGAGGTGAGGAGCTTCTTGGGCCTAGCCGGATACTATCGGAGATTCGTGCCAGACTTCTCCAGAGTTGTGGAACCACTCTCAGCGTTGAAGAAGAAGGGGAAACCCTTCGTGTGGTCAGACAGATGTCAGCAGAGCTTCCAGGAGCTGAGACAGAGATTGACCAGCGCACCTATCTTGAGGTTGCCTGAGGAGGGAGTTGGATACGTAGTTTACTGCGATGCATCAGGATCTAGACACGGGTGCGTCCTGATGCAGGAGCAGGCCGTGATCGCCTACGAATCACGTCAGTTGAGGTCGCATGAGCAGAACTACGCCACTCATGATCTGGAGTTAGCAGCAGTGGTCTTCGCTCTGAAGACTTGGCGGCACTATCTGATGGTCGAGCGCTTCACAGTCTTTTCTGACCACCAGAGTCTCAGGTATATCTTTTCTCAGAAGGACCTGAACTTGAGACAGCGGAGATGGCTTGAGTTCTCCAAGACTATGCCTTTGAGATAGTCTATACTCCTGGGAAGGGGAACATGGTAGCCGATGCCCTCAGCAGGAGGACGGGCATTCAGCTACTTGAGGAGGCGACGGAGCAGCTAGCCTCCTTACAGATATCCTTTGTGGATAGAGACGGAGCAGCCTTTCTTCAGTCTCTCACAGTCTCTCCTCCACTTCTACAGCGGCTCAGAGAGGCTCAGTGTGAGAACGCTGACTGTGAGACCCGGCGTGCACTGATATCCTCAAGTCAGGCGCCTGATGGTTTCTCCCTTGGAGAAGAGCACGACATCCTTTATAGAGGACGTACCTTCGTACCAGTCGTTTTACGAGAGGAGGTGCTGAGAGAGTTTCACACTTCTCCCTTGGCGGTACATCCCGGAGTGGCGAAGATGTACCAGGATCTCAGGCGACAGCACTGGTGGCCGGGCATGAAGAAAGCTGTGGCAGAGTTCGTTTCACGATGCCTCACCTGCCAGCAGGTGAAGGCAGAGCATCAGGTACCAGCAGGCTTGGTACAGCCCTTGGAGGTCCCGGAGTGGAATTGGGATGGCATATCTATGGACTTTGTGACTGGACTTCCACGCACTTCCAGAGGTCACGACTCCATTTGGGTAATTGTCGACCGACTCACCAAGTCGGCACACTTCTTACCCATCAGATATCAGGGCTCAGTGGAGAGCTTGGGACGTCTTTACGTCCAGGAGATCGTACGGCTTCACGGTGTGCCATCGTCTATCGTCTCCGATCGAGATGCTCGTTTCACTTCCCGGCTTTGGAAGGGGTTGCAGGAGGCGTTCGGGACGCGGCTCCATCTGAGCACAGCCTTCCACCCTCAGACGGATGGTCAGACGGAGAGGACCATAAAGACACTCGAGGACATGCTCCGTGCATGTGTTCTCGACTTTGGTCGCAGCTGGGAGGACCACCTACCCTTGGTGGAGTTCGCGTACAACAATAGCTACCACTCCACCATCGGGATGGCACCATACGAGGCGTTGTACGGCAGACCCTGCTGATCACCGTTGTGCTGGAAAGACCCTGGGGAGTCAGCACTCGTGGGACCAGAGATGGTCCGAGCCATGACAGAGAAGGTTCAGATCATCCAGGAGAGGATGAGGACAGCTCAGAGCCGGCAGAAGTCATATGCTGACAGGAGGCGGAGGCCACTGGAGTTCGAGGATGGCGACCACGTCTTTTTGCGTGTCTCACATCGACGTGGTTTACGGAGATTTGGCCGAGGCAGAAAGTTGTCTCCACGCTTCATCGGGCCTTTCCAGGTCCTCAGCAGGATAGGAGAGGTGGCTTATCGCCTGGCTCTACCACCTCAATTGCACCGGGTGCACGACGTCTTCCACGTGTCTCAGCTGAGGAGATACGTGCACGACCCGACGCACATCATCGACTTTGGGGAGCTGGACGTGGACGATGGGGCGACTTTTGCGGAGGTCCCAGTGGAGATCGAGGATCGACAGGAGCGGGTCCTACGTGGGTGGTCGATTCCTCTTGTGCACGTCAGATGGCAGCACGGGAACCTCCAAGAGAGCACTTGGGAGCGGGAGGCTCAGATGCGTGCTCAGTACCCCCATTTGTTCCCCTAGTTTTTTATGTATCTTTACGGGGAGGTAAAGCCCTGAGGTGGGAGTAATTTAAAGACCCGCAAATTTCAAGGAAATTTTTTTTTCTTAATTTTCTTTGGAATTTTACAAGAGCGCAGCTTCAGACGGCACCTGATTCCGAGGCCCGGTGTGCCCGGAATCAATTTCCGAAGTTTGGCTCGGGTACGTTCAGTGAACGGACGAGCGGGTTTTTCTATCTTTTGAACCGGTGCCCGGAATCGAATTCTGAGGGCACCGATGAAATCGCAGCGCCGGTATTTGCTTAGAAACGCCTCTTCCGGAGTTGCGTTTGCTTAGACGTGGTTTTTAAATTTTGGGGCTTAAAGTCAGAAATAAAATAAAATTTGTGCGACGACTTTATTTTATTTCACTTAAGCTACTTGGAAGCCACTTGAAGCCACTTAAAGGCGGCTTGATCTGAGTTGAACTGGATAGGATTCTATCCAGAAATATCCTACCCCCTTGGTAGGATATTTGTGAGGTGGGGCCCGCACGAGCCATGCCGTTTCTTTCGCTAAGTAACGCACCCGCGAAAACCCGTCAAAGTAACTGAAAAGTCAACCGACGCGTTTTCTTTAATTCTTAACAGACCATTTAATTGGGCGGTTTATTTCGTGAATTAAATGGGTTGTTTCGCTCGTTGAATTAATTCAACGAACTGATGGGTCGTTACTCACGCTTTTGCGTTTGTTGGCATGTTTATAAAATAAGACCAACCTAAAAATCCTTTGAAAGGATTTGAGAGGATCCCTGATTCTCCACCCTCCCCGCGAAGAACGCGAAGAACGCGAAGAACGCGAAGAATGCGAAGAACGTCGGCGACCGGAATTCGACGACGCACACCGTGATCTGCGACGTCGACGAGCTCTACCCGCGACGTTCTTCGGCAACGCCTCTTCTTCCGCGGCCGATCCTCGTTCGGCAATTAAGGTGAGAATCGAATCGATTATTTCTCCCCTTTTTATAATTCAATATCAACGGATTTAAATTAATCCGTTTGATCTTGATCCGGAGATTGGCGACGCGACGCCGGATACCGCGACGACGTGACGATCTCCTTCTTCCGCGACGACCTCTCGTCCGACGACGACGACAAGGTAAGGGTTGTTGGAATTCTTCTTTTCCCCGTGTTTATTCTTTTAAAGTAAACAACATGATCACCGACAATTTTAATTTATTTAAAATTGTTGTTGATTATTATCTTTTTCCTCCCATTGTTTATGACTAACGCGGAGGGTGCGGGTCTAACGAACAAGACCCGACAACCCTCTGCCGATCTCTTTTGTTGTGCGGATATGGCGGACGACGACGAACCGCGCGGCAGGGGCGATCTGTTGATTCCGCAGTGAAGATCGGCCCCCGGGAGGAGCAACGGCGCAGTCGGAGGCAAAACGGGCCACCGGAGCAACTCCGGCGGCCCGTGGAAGGCGGCGGCGGCGCGGGTCGCCGGCAAGGCGGCGCCGGCGACCGGAGGCGGCGGCGCCCGGCGCGCCGCCGTGGAGAAGATCCACCGCGGCTGAAGTCGTGGCGGCGGCGGCCGGTTCCGCGGCCGCGCGGAACCGGGGAGGGACGCGGTGGCCCGGCCGCGTCCGTGTGACTGGCGGCCCCCGCGGGGCCGCATTTTCCTCAAAGCCGCGGGTCAAACCCGCGGCGGCGGCTCCTTCGGCCGCGCGGCCGAAGCCGAGCCGACCGGTCTGGTCGGCCGGGCCGCGCCCAGGCCGGACCGGACCCGGCCTAGCCGGGTCGGGCCGGGTCGGGTCGACCCGGTTCGGGCCGACCCGGTGCGGCCGACCCAGGGGGGGTTCGGGCCGGGTCGCCCCGGGCCCAGAACCCCTGTTTTCGGGCCCTCCTCGGTCTTTTGCCCATATCTTGGGCCTGAGACCTCCGATTGACGAACCGTCAGCGGCTACGCAATCCTTGGATCGATACGATAGTTTCGGTATATTATACTCAAGGTTTCGGAAGACTTTGGGTTCGGCCGGGTTGGTTCGTACACGAAACCAACCGGGCCCTCGGAGCGGAAACGCTCATAACTTGAGCTACGGACGTCCGATCGATGTACCGTCAGCTGTGGTAGTTTCCTCTAAGTGAGACGGAACTTTTGGCATACTCCGCCCGAGGATCGGACGCAGGCGGAGTACGGTCGGGTTGGTTTTGCCCTAAAAACCTACCGGGCCCCTGGGACGAAAATGCCAATAACTCTCAGACCAGGCGTCCGATTGACGCGCCGTCTGTTGCGTTGAGATCCTGTTGTCGATACGGAACTTTTGGATACATCAACTTCGGACTAAGTGTCAGTTGATGTATCAGCCTCTCGGCTCGTGGAGCGGATCCTCCTAAACGAGCTCGCTATGTGCGGGAACCCTAGCGCTGGCTGTGACTTCGACGACAGAGCAGAGATCCTCCGTGGACTGCGACGACGGCAGAGCAGAGATCCTCAGTGGACTGTGACGACGGCAGAGCAGAGATCCTTCGTGGACTGCGGCGACGACTGTGCCGAGATCCTCAGTGGACTGCGTCGACTACTGCACTCAGCGATCCTACGTGGATCAGTGCTACAGGTTCTGTGTGAGCCCGATCCTATGTGGGTCCTTACTACCGGTTCTGTGTGAGCCACTGCCTACAGGTTCTGTGTGAGCCCGATCCTACGTGGGTCTTTTGCGGGGGTTAGTACCTATCGATCCTTCGTGGGTCCGACGACTTAGATGGATCAGTGATCATCTTTGACGTCATCTGAAAAAGTATACCTGGTTGAGCTGAATCTTATGTTACTCTCCTTGTGGATTGTGTTGAACTATCCTATGTGGATTTACTGTTTACTCTCCTTGTGGATTTGAGTTTTGCTTTCCTTTGTGGATTGAGTTGTTCTTGAGCTCGTGAGCAGAGCTAGAATTGGGGACTTAGGTATATGTATGGGCATATACCTAACTCGAGTCAGATGTTACTTCGTGATTGCATCTTTCTTTTGTGTTATATCCTTTGTGGATTTCGGGAGACCTTCGGGGGTCTCGGGGTCCTTACTGAGTAGCTTATACTCACCCCTGCACGGGCTATGCCGGCACCTTGTTGTGTTGGATGCAGATGACGGACAGCGCTGATCGCGGTTGGGGCGTGGAGCAGGATGGTACCTGGAGGTGGACCACTGGGCGGGACGTGCTCGGAGCGGACGTGGGACCCGAGGAGCCTGGATGCTATCTGTACCCACCCTTCAGGTGGGATTGCCAGTGGACGACACGAGGTCGCCGTCTTTTCTTCAGTTGCTGTACTTTAATTTTCAGTTGTACTTTCAGCTGGGCTTGTATTCCGGCCCTTTTACTTTTCTGCACTTTGTAGTTACTTCTGCTTGTTGACTCTGTGGTGGTTGTTACTTATAAAGGCAATGCCTTCCCTGTTTACCGGTAATTTACGCCTTGGTGCTAGTCTCCAGCCCCTGGCCTATGGAAGGCGGGCTTGGGGTAGTCACGGCACGGGCCCTAAGGACGGGTCGTGACAACTCCACCTAGTTATCATTTTAAATAACATACCAGTTAGTCACCTTCTACTGATGAAGAGAGGTAGTGGATGGCGTACATTCATTATTTGTATGTTGTTTATTTTTTATGAATGTGATAATATTTACTATACATGATACAACTCAGACAGTTTTTTTGGTCAGTAATTTACTAAAACTAAAACAGCATGCATAGAATTATTGTGTATGAAAATTTTTATTCTAGAGAAAAATTTTAATCTATAAAATGTTGTATCATGTCTTGATAGTCAGCATTCTTTTTTATTGTAGATCATTTCTTATTTTCATGGATGATAGAAACATATTGATGTGGGATATCACTGGATCTTCAACATCTGTGAGTCGAGATAGTTAAATATTGAAATGATAAACAATAATGAATACAGATCATATATGTTGAGAAATAGTTTACCCATATAAAAATTTGAGACATGCCAATTGATTTATGGGTTATCAGTGAGCCCCATGTGAGGTAGAGGGGGAATTCGTTGGGAAACATTTAAAATGGGGGGCAAACGAGATAAAGGCATTGATTTAAAAAAATGGCATGATTTGGATTAAAAATTTTTCATATTTAAGTGTATACACTTGATAACGATGATTGTTTCTTTATATAGATGAGACAACAAGTAAATTCCACACAACAAAATTCCAAGAGATAGTCACATTTAGTGAATGTCTTTTCCCAATAATCATTATTCATATTCTCCATCATTGATTAATGGTTTTTATTCTGTACTATAGGATTTGATTTTCCTTCCACATTTAGGGAGTCTCTATAATGTACTTCATGATTTTATTGGATCACTATTTTTTAAATAGGTCAATTTATTTTAATCATTTTTCGTTTTCCATTAAATTTCACATTGTTTCATATTTACTATTATAAAATTATTTTTTGGGATTCTGTGTTCTTGCATTAGTTTGGAGGGAACATATTTTATTTCCATACCACATTCTCATTGATTTTGTTTGTTTTTTCATCGATTTCTTCATTTACCAACACCCATATTATAGTGATATATCTTTAAAAACAATGTATTTATTTTTTAATTATAGTAAATAAAATCATGGAAATTTTAGGTCTATTTTCTTGAGATGAATGAATATTAATTTTTATTAATTTAGAAAAATTGAACATATCTCCAATAGGTGAAAACATAGAAAACAATATACAATTGAAATTAAATATTATGAATACAATCATATATTTTTTTCTAACTTGTGTGATTATTGAACACATCAATCTAACATGCATTATAATGATACATACTAAATGAGGATTTCCAAGAAATAGATGATCTATAAAAACATGAATTAGAGAGTGAAACCCATCCAATTATCTTTTATTTAATTTAAATCAAATAAAAACACACATATATTGATTTTTGAAATATATGTATAGAAAAAATTTCAAACTGAGGTTTCATTTTCATGATATGAACGAAATTATTATTTTTTAATTTAAACCAATTAATAATTCCATCATCTATTAAAAACATGAAAACAATCTCCAATTGATGTGAAATATTATGAAAAATATATATTAATTATTTTTTATGGGAGTGAGAAGATTATGTGTTGTCTAACATTCAATTTTCTCTAACATATTAAAGAGTTATTATAAAATGTACATCATTAAAAACATGATACAATGAGCTAAAACATACCCAATGAGATCAGTTTGATATGTAATTGTACTAAGACAACCATATATTTATTTTTGAAATATATGAACAGACAGAGTTTCAAACCAGTTTTTCAATTTCTTGAGATGCCTAATAACTCTTTTATTATTTAAAATAAAATAATATTTATTTTATAATTATTATCATAAAAATGATCACTAATTCACTTGAAAACATATAAAATCTAGGGTAGATTTATTTTTTGTTGTACGTGTGGGAATAATTTCCATCTGACATGAAATTTTGTCAATCTAACTAAATAAATAGTTCATAGAAAATTATTGTATTTAAAAATGTGCAATATAGTGTAAAAACAATTGAATGGTCATTGATTTCTATGAAATCATAATTAGGATTGCAATATAGAAACTAAAAACGTGTCAAACTGTGGTGTTGTTTTCTTCAGATGACATAAACACTTTTTTTATATTATAAAATATTTAAACATGAATTTTATAGTTAAGAACATATAAAATAGTATCTAATTGATATAAAATCCAATGAATATATCTTACAAATAAAATTCATATCAATGTAGATGAAATGGAAATATAATATGTGACGTGCGTGAAAAGATGGAATAACGTGTTCCAAAAAAATAGAGGTTATCAGAACAGTCCAACATAGTAAAAAAATGGACCAAATGTGCTCTGATTATTGTATGATTATTATACTAGAACCAGATATTGATTTTCAAATTACTAGAATTCAAAATGTGTCAAACTGAGGTGTTGACTTCCATAGATGACTGAAAACCATTTCTATCAATTAAAAACTATAAAATGTGTTTCTGACATTTAAATCAAAAAAAATCACTAATTAACATGTAAATATATAACATATATCTTGAATAGTATTTCACATGTATGAGAAGAAAAAACATCAATTTAATATGTGATGTGCTCAAACTGACTAAATAAAGTGTTTCTAGAAAATAATTTTAATTACAAATTTTATCCAGTGAGTAAAAAATTTACAAATGAGGTTAAATTTCTATGAAATCATCGGAACATTACCACAAGTATATATTTTTTATATTATAGGAACTGACATCGCGTCAAAATGTGGTTCAGTTTTACTTATATAACATGGATTTTTATTGTAATTAAATAGACTAAAACCATTGATAGATAGATAAAACCATAGAAAATTCTTTGTAATTAATGTTAAATCATATAAAATTAGTAATAGAATGATTATTGAAATATTCAAGTAGATGGAATGTCAATCTGACATTTTATGTGATAAAACTCAATAAATAATAAGTAATTAAAAAATAATGGCCTTTAAAAAACCTGTGACGTAGTGTGAAAAAAATAAATTATCTTGGATTTCAGTTTAATCATAGGAAAATAAAAATATATTTATTTTTGAAATATATAAATATAATGCATTTCAAAATGAAGTATTTATCACTTAGATGACCCAAAATAGAATTATTAGTAAATAAAAACAATAATATTTTCATTTGATTGTTTTCTCCCTGAAATAAATTATTTAATTGATGATAAATGTTATTAAATCATAATAACATTAATTTGTTACTAGTACCATTTTATGGAGCATCAATATGAATTTTGATGTAACATCCCAAGTATGTAATTAATAATAGATATTTTTATATATGTTTATTAATGAATTAGATAGTGTTTTAGAGGCTTAAAATTAAAATAAATCCAATCTTAAACATGGAATACACTTATATTTTTAAAAGATTGTTTTACAGCCTTTTGATGGAAAACCATATTTGAATCTATATTTTGACAATTTTATAAGCTATGTTTGTAAAAATAAACTTATTCATTATGATTGGGACATCAAAATTTACTTTTTGTAAATTTTTGGTATATTTCTGACAATGTTCATTTTTTTAATGAATAGTGAAAAATACTACATTTTACATCAAAACTGGTTCTTAATCTAATTTACTTATATGATTATATTATCTTTTGAATTGTTATTAATGTGTAATCTGAATATATTTTTACCATTTAATCCAACTGTGGTCATTGGAATCAATTTCACTTTGAAATTAGACTCAAACTGGTGTCAATCTTTTGATACTTATTGTTTTATAAAAACACGCTATTTTCTCTGACAGCGGGAATTAATTATTAAATTAATTAATGTGACTTATATGTTTTTAATTTCCTAAATAGACTTCATTTTTGAATTCGGAATATCAAATATAGCTTAGGGTGAATTTTTGGTAATTTTCTGAAAAACATCAATTTTTGATGATTAGTGAAACCACTAAGTGGTACTTATAAAAACTGATTTTTCCATTTAAATGAAATTTTGCCATCATTGTGTTTTTAATTTCAAAAATCTGACATACATGGTTGTCATAAAGAAGTAAAATGTGGTTTAATGAGATTAAAATAATTTTTTGGTGAATAGTAACTTAATAAGTTTTTAATCGCGATTAGTTGTAGTTAGTGTAGTTTAAGATAAAAATAATGTTTTAATAGTATGAGATGAGCTTGAAACATGTCCTACCCTCATTGGTTGTGTCATGGCCGTCCAAGACAACCCATGGGTAAACTTGGGGACCCCATGTATCCACATTTGTTGGGAAATGACCTAAATAAAATTTTATTTAATGTAAAAGTAAAAATGACACAAACATAATATGTTTTACGAAAACAATTTTCACATGGGGTTATAAAGATCCGATTTTTTATTATAAATAGTCATTGGAAATCTGAGAAGATTTCCTACATCATTGAATTTTTTTTTATAATTTGTATACATTAAATAAATTAAAATATTTATGACATCATGATGATGTAGCGATGACCTCATTATTTAACGATTTAAATAAAATGGAATGATAATGTAAAATCTAAGACCTACACATGGCCAAAACCAATTGGATGAGTGTATTTCGAACCCTTATCACCTTATAATAGAAACAAATCAATGTGGGACCTCTTAAATCCGAATACCATTTTTAAATAAAGTGTATTTTCTTTACTTTCTAAGAGTGCTCGTCCTCTCCTCTTATAAAAGGCCCCCACCTCTACTTCCTTACCCACACTCCCAATGCCTTTGGCTCGGCCAACCCCTGCCCATTTTGTCTCTCCACTTCCCTCTCTTACTCCTTGAAGCCTCACTTTGGGCATAAGTCTTTCCAAGGAATCCTTTGAGCTCAAACCAAAGGGTGTTACCCGATTTTATGGTAATGTCTTCTTTTGAGTCCTTTTGTTTTATTTTGCTTGTCCAATCCCCTAAAATCTTTTTATTATTTTCATTTGTAACAACTCCAGTATCTTTAATATACTAGGATTTTGTTATAATATGGATTCTAACTACACATACACACACCTACATCTAATGGTTAAAGAACATACTGTTTCCGTGGATGGTGAATTTATGCCTCCCGAAACAATGATTGTTCAACCTTATTTTAACACCTTCAAAGGTGGCCATTAATATGTCACTATATTTATATATGATATATAACATGTTTATGTTTTCCTTAAGATTTTGTTTTTTTCTTTTTTGTCATAACTTTCTGGTTTCCATTATGGGTAAACGCGATATCTTCATTTAAGGAAATGCGGACTACCGCCCCCTCAAAGTGATTTGATTCGTTAAATACCATATGTGGGATGTATAAAGGATGGAACAATGATATTATATATGATATTATACTGGAATTATAATATACCTTTATATCATTATGATTCCATTCTATAAAATATGAAATAGAAATGAAAGTAGCGTTCATGCGTACATACGACATACCGTCTCCATGAACGGTACATTTCATTTCTTACCTATAAATGATTATGTAATAGTAGAAATGCATGTATATACTGGATATATATGATATATACACAGTGATTATAATTATGGATATAATGGATACATGAACAACATGTAATTATAAAGGGTGTATTTTTGACTCAAGTACTAATGATCGTTAAAATGACCATTATTAACTTAAATAATTACATAGTGTTCATAACATGGCAATAAGTGTTATAAAAGGAATAATGAACTTGAAAAGGTTCTTAAACAAGAAGAAATTTACTCATGTTTATTATTCAGGAGATTAAAGAATGACCGAGTCAAGTCGGACCCGACGTATGGGACTTCATCTCAATCTCCTTTCATTGAGGCGTATTTTGTTTTATACACAACCTTATTTTATATGGTGTATAAATACCTTTGACTTTTACGTTTATTCAAAAGGAATATTTTTTATACGAAGCGTTTACTAAATGACAAAAGGAAATGTTTTTGTTGTACGTATGCGGCGACAGTGACTTCTCCTGCCGCCGTGACCATTATTTGAGTTTCGCCGTCCTCTACAAGCCATACCTTCTTTTTAAAAGAAAAATAAATACCATGATTTAATTTTATTTTATTTTGGCATTGAAAATGGGTTTCATAATGTTTTTATATCAATGTGTTGTATTGATATCTTGTGATTGAAAGGTGGAAATGTTATGTTTCCTTTATGCATGTTTTATGTGATACGATTATGTTGAGCTTCTTGGGCATTATTATGAAGACGAGTGGTTCTGTGATAAACTAAGGGCGGGTGAGCCCGATATAGCTCTTCAATGCATTGGGTAATGCGAAGGAGTGAAACGTTAAGGTTTCTCCGAAGAGATTTTAGGGAATATACTGTGATGGGTATTCCAAATGTAACCAAGAGGGTTACACCCTATGTAAGAATGTTATGAATGCCTCAACATACCTTTATGTCTTATGATTTCTATGATTTATTCATGATTTGACGAGGTATGTTAATGTGCTTATGTTTTATGGGTAAAGTATGATCTCATCCTTATGTATATATGTACCCATGATTCCTTTCCATATTTTTATATCCCTAACTGTGCTTTTTATGCTCATCCCAAGTTTTTTTGAAATGTTTTTCATAGGTCAAGGGAAAGGTACATGATATGATGATAGTGTCAAGGAAGTTTCAAGAAAGAATCCATGTTTATTTTAAATATGTTTCCATTGATGGGAATAAAGAATACTATCTTTATGTAACCACATTGTTTATATGTGGAATGTAATGCATGTTTTATGATCTAATTCTCTAAAACTCTAAACCTGAAATGATCCTCAATGTATAATCTTGTAATAACTAAAGATTAAGTAATGTTTAAAGTCGGGGCCTTATAGTTGGTATCAGAGGTCGGTTTAGATAACTTTAGGAGTTATAATTCTATTAAATGATTATCCAAAAATATTTTTTTTATGGTCAAATTGATGTGATATAGCATTTGAAGATTACCATGGTGCTTCATCTAAGACATGTTTGTTCAGAATGGTTTTCCGCAGAGGAAACAGCGAAGCTGTGCTAGGAAGGAATGTAGAAGGAAATAACCTTCCGAATCAGCATCCTGGGATGGTCAGAATTGGAACTGAATAGTTTTTTGCAGTAATTGCGCAGTTGACTCAGGCTATAAATGGTGGTGGTATCCATACACGAGATCAGCCAGATCAACCGCAGAGGAACATGTCAGTGGTGGAACATTTCATGAGGCAACATCCCCCATAATTCGGAGGATCATCTGACCCTATGCTAGCTGAAGGGTGGATTAAAGCACTGGAGAAGATTTTTGATGTCATGGGGTGTTCAGACAATCAAAAGGTTAGTCTTTCTATTTACCGTTTGGAGGGTGAGGCAGATCAGTGGTGGTCGATGGTTAAAAATATCAGGGACGCTGATGAGATTGATGCTCTTGGCTGGGATGAATTCAAAGGTATGTATCTTGAGAAGTATTTTCCTAAGTCTATTCCACTTAGTATGGAGAAGCAATTCTTGGAATTGAGTTAAGAGGAAGACTCAGTGGATACCTATGAAGAAAGGTTCACGCGATTGGCAAGATATTCTCCAAATATTATCTGAGACCTTGATAGTAAAATCAATCGTTTTTACTCAGGATTAAATCCAAAATATCGAAGGGAATTAGGTTCTTGTGAGTTTAAAATTTATGAAAATCTTGTTCGATGTGATGAGAAGGTGGAAATGGAGTTTGCCTATGATCAAGTGTTCTATAACAACCAACAGAAGAAGAGACCGAGGTGGCAGGAGAATGGTATGAATTCTTCAAAAAAGTCTGATGGTATGAAAACAATGTTTCCAGTTTGTGATTAATGTGGCTAATGGCATGCTGGGGAATGTCTTCTGAATTCTGGAAAGTGCTACCGATGTGGTAAGCTAGGACATAAGGCTCGTGATTGCACTGAAAAGGATCAAGGTGAAGGTAAGACCAAATTTGATTTACAGTTGCTGAAATGTTTTAAGTTCAATGAGATGGGTCACTATGCAAACGAGTGTCCGACAAAGAACTTGAGTGATGGGAAGCAGTTAGACTACAAGCAGAAAGGGGTGGTGAAATCCTTTGCAACTACTTCAGCAGATGTCTGGCCATCAAATGAAGTTGTACTAGGTACTTTGTTTGTTTTTTCAGATTATGCCAGTGTGTTGTTTGATTCGGTGTCTACACATTCTTTCATCTCTGAAACCATTTCTAGTAAAATGGGAATACCATCTCAAGAAATGTCTCCTGAACATTTGGTAAAAACACCAGGGGGGAATGTTGAGGCAAAAAGAATTTATAAGAATCTTCCTATCCTTATCTGTGGAAAGAACCAGCTTGCAAACCTTATTTTTCTACCTCTAGTAAGGTTTGATGTTATCCTGGGTATGGATTGGATCTCTATTTACCATGCTAAGATTGACTGTAGAGCTAAAGAATTTTCTTTTCAAAAATAATTTCTGTTTTTGTACAAGAATGAACCCTTACTTTTGATAACTTATCAAGAGTCATAGAAACTTGTAAAAGATGGAAATGAATGATACCTTTCACACATCGTTGAAAATAAAGGAACTGTTCAGATTAATGATGTGCCAGTGGTAAATGAGTATCCTGATGTTTTTTCTGATGAGTTGCCTGGAATAATACCATATCGGGAATTTGAGTTTACTATTGACTTAGTTCCTGATGCTAAGCCAATTTCAAAACCCCCTTATCGAATGGCTCAAATTTAACTTTTAGAGTTAAAGGAGAAATTGAAAGATTTATTAGAGAAAGGTTTCATTCGAACTAGCACATCACCTTGGGGTGCTCCTGTTTTGTTTCTTAAAAAAAGATGGTTCTATGATACTTTTCATTGATTATAGGGCCTTGAATAATATCATTGTTAAGAACAAATATCCTTTGCCTCATATCGATGATTTGTTTGATCAGCTCCAGGGAGCTCAGTTTTTTTCGAAGATTGACTTGAGATCGGGGTACCATCAGCTGAAGGTAAAGGAGGTAGATATTCTGAAGACCGCATTTCGTACGAGATATGGCCATTATGAATTTGTAGTAATGCCTTTTGGGCTAACCAATGCACCTTCTGTATTCATGGTCTTAATGAATAGAATTTTCCTTGAGTTCATGGATAAGTTTGTAGTGGTTTTCATTGATGATATTTTGGTGTTTTCAAAAAGAAAAGAGGATCATGAAAGGCATTTAAGGGTTATCTTGCAAACCTTAAAAGAAAAGAAATTGTATGGGAAATTCAGAAAGTGTGAGTTTTGGTTGCATCAAATTTCATTCCTTGGTCACATTGTTTCTAAAGAGGGGATAACTGTTGATCCTGCAAAAACAAAAGTTGTGGAAGACCTGCCAAGACCAACAAATGTAACTGAGATTTGTAGCTTCCATGGTTTGGCAGGATATTACCGAAGCTTTGTTAGTAATTTTTCACGGTAATCTAGTGCAATGACTAAGCTAACTTGGAAGGGTGTTAAGTTTATCTGGAAAAAATAATGTGATGATTGTTTTCAAGAATTGAAAAGAAGATTGGTGAATTCTCCAGTTTTTGCACTACCTTCCAAGAATGGAGAGTTTGTTATATACAGTGATGCTTCATTGAAAGGACTTGGTTGCGTCCTAATGCAGAATGATCAGGTAATTGCTTATGCTTCACGATAGTTGATAAATCATGAGGTAAATTAACCTACACATGATTTGGAATTAGCTGCTGTTTTTTTTGCTTTAAAAATTTGGAGGCATCAATTGTATGGAGTAAAGAGTGAAATAAATACCGATCACAAAAGTTTAAAGTATATATTCACTCAGAAAGAATTGAAAATGAGACAATGGAGATGGATATAATTAATCAAGTATTTTGATTTTAAAATTCATTACCATACAGGAAAAGAAAATAAATTGGCTGATGCTTTGAGTCGAAAAAGTAATGCTTCATTAGAAATGTTGCATTTGGAACGTGATCCTTTGGTTAAGGATTTGATGAACTTTGGCATATAAGTTGTTGGTGCAGGAAGTTCTTATGTTTTGATTAAGGTGTCAATGAGATCATCTCTATCAGATAGAATCAAGCAAGCACAAAAGAAAGACAGTGAGTTGCAGAAAAAGGTAGAGCTGGTTCAGAAAGGTAAGTTTCCTGAATTCAACATTGATAATGATTTCATTTTGAGATTTGGGAAGAGATTGTGTGTGCCTTGTGATTCATAGTTGAAGAGAGAGTTGTTATGTGAAGCTCATAGTTCTCCGTTTTCAGTTCATCCTGGCCGTACTAAGATGTACAGAGATCTGCAGGAGTATTTCTGGTGGGATGGAATGAAAAGAGATATTACTGATTTTACTGTGAAGTGTTTGACTTGTCAGCAGGTTAATGCAGATCAGCAGTTACCGAAATGGATGCTTCATCCTTTACTAGTGCTAGAGTAGAAATGTGAGAATATATCTATGGACTTTGTTGTGGGATTACCGAAGACATCTTGAGGAAATAATGAAATCTGGGTTATTGTTGATCGCTTGACTAAATCTGCTCATTTCCTTGCTATACAAGATACATTTTCCCTAGATCAACTTTCTTGTTTGTATCTTAAAGAGATAGTCAGGTTACATGGAGTTCCCCTCTCCATTTTATCTGATCGTGATCCCAGGATGTCTTCTATCTTTTGGAAAGGCCTTCATAAGTCCTTGGGTACTAAATTAAATTTTAGTATAACATTTCATCCTCAATCATATGGGCAGTCAAAATGAACAATTCAGACATTGGAGTATATGCTACGAGCTTGCTCTATGGATTATCAGGGAAGTTGGGACCAATATCATTATTTGGTTGAATTTTCATATAATAACAGTTTCAATTCTAGTAAACAGATGGCACCATTTCAGGCATTATATGGGAAGCGGTATCAAACTCCAGCTTTCTGGGATGAAGTGGGTCAAATGAAGTTGATGGGACTATAATTGGTAGAAGAGATGGCAGAAAAAGGTCAGATGATTCATACGCACATGAGAACAGCTCAGAGCAGGCAGAATAGTTATGCGGATAACCGGAGGAAGGATCTATCTTTCGAGGTAGGTGATCATGTTTTTCTCAAGGTTTCTCCTTGGAAAAGTGTGATGAGATTTGGTATGAAAGGAAAGCTGAGTCCAAGGTTTATTGGACCATATGAAATTCTGGAAAGAGATGGATCAGTTGCATAACGTGTGGCTTTACCTCCGAGTTTATCTCAGGTACACAATGTTTTTCACGTTTCGATGTTGAGAAACTATATGCCAGATCCATCTCATGTTTTTAGTCCAGAGGTAGTTCAGCTGGAAGAGAACCTATCTTATGAGGAACAACCGGTCCAGATTCCTGACCACAGGGAGCAAGTGTTACGAAATAAGGTCATTATGAAGGTAAAGGTTTTGTGGAAAAACCACATGATGGAAGAGGCAACATGGGAATCTAAAAATGCAATGAGGGATACGTACCCCCATTTAATTGATAAGTAAATAAATTGCGGGGACGCAATTTTATAATGGGGGGAAGGATGTAACATCCCAAGTAAGTAATGAATAGTAGATATTTTTATATATGTCTATTAATGAAATAGATAGTGTTTTAGAGGCTTAAAATAAAAATAAATCCAATCTTAAGAATGGAATATACTAATATTTTTAAAAGATTGTTTTACAGCCTTTTGATGGAAAACCATTTTTGAATCTATCTTTTGACAATTTAATAAGCTATGTTTGTCAAAATAAACTTATTCTTTATGATTGGGACATCAAAATTTACTTTATTTGAAATTTTGGTATTTATCTGACAATGTTCATTTTTTAATGAATAGTGAAAAATACTGCATTTTACATCAAAAATGCTTCTTAATCTAATTTATTTATATGATTAGATTATCTTTTGAATTGGTCTTAATGTGTAATATGAATATATTTTTACCATTTAATCCAATGGTGGTCATTGGAATCAATTTCACTTTGAAATTAGACTTAAAATGGTGTCAATCTTTTGATACATATTGTTTTATAAAAACATGCTATTTGCTCTGACAGCGGGAATTAATTATTAAATTAATTAATGTGACTTATATGTTATGAATTTTGTCAAATAGAATTCATTTTTGAATTCAGAATATCAAATATATCTTAGGGTGAGTTTTTGGTAATTTTCTGAAAAACTTCAATTTTGTTGAATAGTGAAACCACTAAGTGGTACATATAAAAACTGATTTTTCCGTTTAAATGAAATTTTGCCATCATTGTGTTTTGAATTTCAAAAATCTGACATAAATGGTTGTCATTAAGAATTAAAATGTGGTTCAATGATATTAAAATAATTTTTTGGAGAATAGTAACTTATTACGTTTTTAATCGCGATTAGTGTTAATTAGGGTAGTTTAAGGTAAAAATAATGTTTTAATAGTATGATATGAGCATGACACATGTCCTACCCACATTGGTTGTGTCATGTATGACCAAGAAAATCCATGGGTCAACTTGGGGACCCCATGGATCCACTTTGGTTGGGAAATGACATATATAACTTTTTATTTAATTTAAAAGTAAAAATGACACAAACATAATATGTTTTACGAAAACAATTTTTACATGGGGTTATAAAGATCAGATTTTTGATTATAAAAAATCATTGGAAAGATAAAAAGATTTCGTACATAATAGTATTTTTTTTATAATTTTTAGACCTTATATAAATTAAATTATTTTGACATCATGATGATGCAACGATGACCTCATTATTTAACGATTTAAATAAAATGGAATGATAATGTAAAATCTAAGACATACACATGGCCAAAACCAATTGGAATAGTGGATTTCGAACCCTTATCACCTTATCCTAGAAACACATCAATGCGGGACCTCTTAAATCCGAATACCATTTTTAAATAAAGTGTATTTTCTTTACTTTCCAAGAGTGCCTCTCCTCTCCTCTTATAAAAGGCCCCCACCTCTACTTTCTTACCCACACACCCAATGCCTTTGGCTCGGACAAACCCTGCCCATTTTGTCTCTCCACTTCCCTCTCTTACTCCTTGAAGCCTCACTTTGGGCAGAAGTCTTCCCATGTAATCCTTTGAGCTCAAACCAAAGGGAGTTACCCGATTTTAAGGTAATGTCTTCTTTTGAGTCCTTTTGTTTTATTTTTATTGTCCAACCCCCAAAACTCTTTTTATTCTTTTCTTTTGTAACAACTCCAGTATCCTCAATATACTAGGATATTGTTATAATATTAATTCACGCTACACTTAAACACACCTACATCTAATGGTTAACGAACATATTGTTTCCGTGGATGGTGAATTTATGCCTCCCGAAACGATGATTGTTCAACCTTATTTTAAAACCTTCAAAGGTGGCCATTAAGATGTCACTATATTTATATCTGATATATAATATGTTTATTTTTTCCTTAATCTTCTGTTTTTTTGTCATAACTTTATGGTTTCCATTATGGGTAAACGCGATATCTTCATTTAAGGATGTGCGGACTACCGCCCCCTCAAAGTGATTTGATTCGTTAAATACCATATGTGGGACGTATAAAGGATGGAACAATGATATTATATATGATATTATACGAGAATTATAATATACCTTTATATCATTATGATTCCATTCTATAAAATATGAAATAGTAATGAAAGAAGCGTTCATGCGTACGTACGTCTTATCGTCTCCATGAACGGTGCATTTCATTTCATACCTCTAAATGATTATGTAATATTATAAATGCATGTATATACTAGATATATATGATATATACATAATGATTATAATTCTGGATGTAATGGATACATGAACAACATGTAATTATAATGGGTTTATTTTTGACTCAAGTACCATTGAACGTTAAAATGACCATTATTAACTTTAATAATTACATAGTGTTCATAACATGGCAATAAGTGTTATAAAAGGAATAATGAACTTTAAAACGGTTCTTAAACAAGAAAAAATTAAATCAAGTTTATTATTCAGGAGATTAATGAAAGACCGAGTCAAGTCGGACCCGAGGTATGGGACTTCGTCTCAATCTCCTTTCATTGAGGCATATTTTGTTTTATACACAACCTTCTTTTATACGGTGTATAAATCCCTTTGACTTTTACGTTTATTCAAAAGGAATTTTTTTATACGAAGCGTTTAATATACGACAAAAGGAAATGTTTTTGTCGTACGTATGTGGTGACAGCAACTTCTCCACCATCGTGACCATTATTTGAGTTTCGGCTTCCTCTACAAGCCATACCTTCTTTTTAAATGAAAAATAAATACCATGTTTTAATTTTCTTTTATTTTGGTATTGAAAATGGTTTTCATAATATTTTTATATCAATGTGTTTTATTGATATCTTGTGATTGAAAGGTGGAAATGTTATGTTTCCTTTATGCATGTTTTATGTGATACGATTATGTTGAGGTTATTGGGCATTATTATGAAGACGGGTGGTTCTGTGATAAACTAAGGGCGGGTGAGCCCGATATAGCTCTCCAATGCATTGGGTAACATGAAGGAGTGAAACGTTAAGGTTTCTACGAAGAGATTTTAGGGAATATAATGTGATGGGTATTCCAAATTTAACCAAGTGGGTTACTCCCTACGTAAGAATGTTATGAATGCCTCAAGTTACCTTTATGTCTTATGATTTCTATGATTTATTCATGATTTGAAGAGGTATGTTAATGTGATTATGTTTTATTGGTAAATTATGATATCATCCTTATGTTTATATGTTCCCATGTTTCCTTTCCATATTTTTATATCCCTTACTGAGCTTTTTATGCTCTTCCCAAGTTTTTTTGAAATGTTTTTCACAGGTCAAGGGAAAGGTACATGATATGATGATATTGTCAAGGAAGTGTCAAGAATGAATCCATGTTTATTTTAAATATGTTTCCATTGATGGGAATGATGAATACTATATTTATGTAACCACTTTGTTTATATGTGGAATGTAATGCAAGTTTTATGATCTAAATCTCTAAAACTCTAATCCCGAAAAGATCCTCAATGTGTACTCTTGTAATAACTCAAGATTAAGTAAGGTATAAGGCAGGGGCCTTATATGTGATGTGCTCAAACTGACTAAATAAAGAGTTCTTAGATAATGAATTTTTATAAAACATGTACTATAGTGTAAAAAATAACCAAATGAGTTCAAATATCTACGAAACCACATGTAAAAAAGAATATATTTATATTTTAAATATAGGAACCGTCAGTGGATGAATCAGAGGTGTCCTAATTACGAGATGACCAGAAATGAATTTTTAGTTATTTAAAACACTAAAACATATGTATTAGGGTTAAAACCATAGAAATATATCTCCAATTTATTTTAAATATTAAAAATAATGCATTATTAATAGTTTTTTACATGTAAGAGAAGATGATGTGTCAATAAAACATGTGATCTTCATGAAAGGACAATATAAAGAGTTCTTATAAAATGCTAGTCAAGATGTATTTTTTTATAATGAAATTAAACTAATGATTATTTAAAAAAAATATTATTATAATTAATATAAATTTTAATGGAATTGAAATGTAAACGTAAAAATTCATCAATATCTCTGTGTATGTTGGTGTCATCCAGTCCCAAACATTAGCTCTCTAATAGTATGCTCATATACAATAGATTGTTTGAATGGATATAAATTTTACTCAGTTAAATTTCAAGGTGTGATTCTATCAAATATATTTCTTGATTATATGTCCTTAGTAGTATCTACAACAAGAGAACTAGAAATGATCTCCCATACACTTTATTGTTTTACAAGAAACTAGTTTCTGAAAGTATAAGGTCATGTAAAATCACTCATTGGAAACCAAAACTGCTTCTCTAATAGGATTATTGTAGCAATTCATGATCTACATAAGGAATAAGGGTCTCAATATCGAACATTGTTCCATAATAGGCGCACCAATACAGAGATAGTATTCTCTGTAATATCTCGGATGCCACTATGTATGATGAGGAATGTCAAGTTGATTGCAATGTAATGGTACCCAACACCAAATAAGGATTCATTGTAATTTCCTTGTTTATGTCCATGTAAAATGAAGATGTTCTATTTTGTGGGTTATTATTGGTTCCCCAATACAAATAAGTTTGTGTGGTTAATGTCATAGATGGCACCATGTAGGAAGGGGATAATGAATTTGGTGGTTGTACAGTTGTATATGGAGTCATCTAAGAAGTGGAACAATGTGAAATGTGACAATGAGAAGTGTAATCCTCGTCTATGTATTTTATATTGAGTGTGGCCTATGGTTGATTGTACTAATGGTGAGGAGCACACTATTACAATAGATATATTCCATTGATACTATGTTACACACCTATAATCAACTGATGACCAAAAAAACTTATAAAAAATAAATGTATATCCAGTCTCATGTGCGATCATATATCCAATATGATTGATTCAATAACTCTAAAAAACAATAATTATTATATTAAAAAATTAATAAAAAATAAACAATATGTTTGATATTATTATTTTACCACTATAAAAAATAACACTCCATTTGGAGTGATAAATTGCATGGTCACTTGCACAAAGCAGAGCACGTATCCAGTATGAGAGAGATAATGAGGATGACTTCAAACATATATGGTGAAAAATAACTCTCACATGAATCCTACATGGATATGTTTATATTGTTTACAATATTCCACTATGTATCATTTTTTCGAATAAGTCGAATATTGTGCCCCTCTACAACCTAACTCAGTGGCCATAGATTGGGTTGTCTATATCTAGACTCCCTCATATCCCAATAAGGTTGTTCCAATCAGCAATATGAAAATTGACCATCATAAACACAACTTTTAAAAGATGTATCCTTATCATAAAAAATGATTAAAGATTTCCATAAAGAACATCTATATATATAGTCCCATAAATCGACATAGATAGAATTAAAATTGATCATTAATTAAAAAAAAACACAATTATATAAATAGATATTTTCTCTACACTGTCAATGCAATGATAATAAAACGAAAAACTATAATCTGAAATTGAATGTACAGGGCCATATAAATATTTATTTGAGTGGATACACCTCTAAATAGATAATAATAAGATTTAAAAAATTTATAATTATCATATGATATTTTAATAATAGTGTGTTTTAATCATTTAAACTACTGGTGAGAAGAAATACCCATACATAACACATCAAATAGCTATTCAATGATTAACAGTGGTTAAAGTGTATGGTATCATATCCATTCCCACAACTATAATAATAACCAAAAACTACCAACCCCTATTCCATAATGCATAATACCGTTCACAAATATATACAATGATGTACAAGACTTGCTAAAATCCAATAATACATCCCAACACAGTCAAATCCTCTACGAAAGGGTAGATACTTTTGATGAAAATATGATACATAGTCATCCAAAAATAAATAATTTCCAAAAAAAATATTCTCATATATACAGCTTTAATTTAACCTAATTTTCAACAAGTTCAATGAATCCAAAATGGGTTTCCATCCATGGCATAGGTAAATTACCACCTCTAAGGGTCCATAATATGTCAAGTTATAGTAAATCAATATATCTGTATAAAATTAAATCACAGTTGTATATTATTATAACAATAAAAAAATTCAATTTATAGGAAGACCCCATAATAATGGGTCATATAGTAATATAATCATCATATCCAACTTAGTTGTATTATTATTCTGTATCATGGGTCTCCAATTCTCATCCAAAGATGAATTGATCAAACTATCAATGGGTATATATCAACACACGCTCTACCCATGTCAACCATAATGAAGAAACTAAGAGATGATATGATATATTGGTATATCATGGTTGATGTGATGGGACCTATGGACTTTTCAAATTTACTCTTCATAGGTATGCATTAAATACTGTGATATGTTTTCAATCATTATAGTAATAATGGCTAGATACTTAGTGGATTGATATAGCTTTGTATATTCAGTCAATAAAAATTGATAAATAAATGGTAATGACATGAAGCGTTTAAATAATATATCTATTATGTGCAATGAAAATTGGGATAATGAAATCTATGATTTGATAAACCTTTATAAATCGAATGTAAAAAAATTACAATAATCAACCCATAGTAAAAAATAACTTGCATAGAGTAATGATGATCCCTAAATGACATCATTCTAAGACATTATTTGTTAATATAGCTATATTCCCACTCCTTCCACTTCATTGTATCTTAACTTTCTCTTATGGAAATCTATTTTTATTAACATCCTTGTAAGTTTCATCTCACTTTCAACATGAAAAAATGATGGTTTAAGTAAAAAAATTATAATACTAATATGGGTATTTAATATTGATACATATGTAATTGGGATCCCATTTTCATAGTAGCACATTAAAAACATGTCGAGTTTATACATTTGATCAAAATTTCTATACCATGATAGGTGATGATAAGAAAATGATACAAGAACATGTGTTAAATAAATCATATAATCATGGAAATAACCAAATTAATTGGTGACAATCTCAAGAAAAATATTCATCAACTAACTAGAAACAGTTGTTAGTGGATCTTAAACCTCTTCAAAATAATCTCATCTTATCATAAAATTAAATATGTGTGCCTGGTATGAGGTGGAATGAGTTTTGTTAACCAAAATCTCAATTCCCAAAAAATTGTACTATAAATGACCCTACATTAGTTCTTTCTCCACATCCTCAAATCATTCAACAATTAATTTTTTGCTTCTAAGAAATGTTTGATAAAAAATTAACATTATTGGAAATTTCTTAAACCCACCGAAGGCCCAATTTATGCATTAAAAATTGTTTGTAGACATGTGCACATGTCTCTTCCCTTGATCAAAATCCTATGAACATTTCTTATTTGTAAAGAACATCATTTACTTACATACATCTATATTTTTTCACCATATTTATTTTATTCATTGAAGGAATTCATGTATTCTTGGTTCATATAATATAATTGAATGTATGAAAAATTATTAAAAATTACCATTTATATAAAACATTAATATTTTTTAAAAATTTATAAAATATGACCTAAATTCCAATTTTATGATTTTTTTTTTCACGATGTCTTCATGAAATTTATTACATACATTTATGAATATAGTCATCAAAAAATATTGATTCTATTCAAGGGTGTATCCAACCAACAAACTAGATATTCACTACATCATTGATAGGATGATGAAGATATTAAATATGGCATATCCCATGCCAATAATTGATATGAATATGGAAAAAGAAATAAACCAACTCCACAATCCCGGTTTCCCCATCACTACTATTTAAAATTAAAGTGTCATAGTACATCTGTTTCCATAAAATTTATATAATATTGTAATAAATCCATTATAAATTTCATATATAAAAATTACATACACTTTAGTGAATATTTTTTTGAGGGAATGGTGTAATTCCTAGAATAACTGATGAAATTATAATTTTCCAATAGATAACTAAATGATCACCACATGCTCCACTATTTTGAAAACAGAAACAAGTAGAAAAATATGAACCAATACATCAATTCAATAAGAAAACACATAAAATTATGTTTCAATGTTTATATAATCCTTTTTAAAAAAATTCATTTTTTATGGACATTCCTTAATGTATATGATTTTATATCCATTCTCATTCTCCAAGAATTACTTTATTAACATCAAAAAATAGTCCGATTAACATTAATCACAAAAATAATAACATATTATATGAATGTGGAGAAAACATTCCAATGATCTTGAGTCTCCCATGGATTTATATAAGTGTATGGTCCTAGATTTTTTTTAAAAAATTTGAATTCAAGTGGAATTTCTTACTAGGTTATATTTCAATAATAGCATGAATGTGTCACCAAATAATTATCATTTTATAGAAAATTAAGATATCATAAGAATCAACTATATGATAATTGTAATGATCCTTTACATGTTAATGTTTTTAATTTTTCAATTCCTCTTTTTATAAAATTATCTTCCAGTAGAAAATTAATCATAAATCATTTCCACATTTCGTTGTTGGAAAATAACTGCAAACTCGATTATTGATTTCACTAAATCCCAAACAATCTCAATAACCATTGTTGTAATAACATGTAATTTTTTCACAAGAAATGAATACTTAATATGTGGTTAATTTTATACCGTCATCTCATATTCTCTTTCATATACTTCCATATTAAAAAAATTATTGTCATAAGCATCATTAATCACAACCATCTTGGGATCAACTACAACAACAATTTTTTTGTAAAAACAATAGCTAATTTAAAATGAAATAATTTTTCTACTTTTTATGTATTATCTTCACTTATTCTAAAATTAACATTGATCTTGGATGTAAACTAATACAGCTCAATAAATCAATTATCTCAAGGTTTTTTTATTTGATTTTGATTTTATCTTCAGTTTTACTAATATTAACATACATTTCATGGGAACTAAGACTTCAATTCACATTATATGTATCATATGAAGTAATTGAATATTTATCATCCTTCAAATGATTACTACTGTAATATATATTATCTCAATATTGATGGAATATGTAGATGAAAGGTGATATACACTTATTCCTGGTGAGATTTAACTGATCATGAATTTTACTATTAATTGTGTTCATCATTTAAAATTCAGTAAAATTTACTAATCATACAGTTCCACCAATATTTGATATCCCATTATCATCCTATACTATTTATCCACTGTGATATGAAAACCCACACAAGTGTTTGACCGTGTTTTTGAAAAATTTAATTGAATAAATTTACTTGTTAAATATATACCAAGGATGTTCATCAAATAAATTTTAAACCACTAGATTATGTAAATTATTATTTCCATTATAATTATTATAACCAGTATAGAAAATATGAAACTGATAGAAATTATGGGCAATCATAATTAAGGATAGAACTATGTATTAATATGTTAAATACTAAGTAATAATATTATATGTAAATAGTAAGATTTTATTAATCTCTATAACGAAGATTATATTATGAAATTCTTCAATATAATTATATATATACTATAATGTATAAATTATTTGTAAGATAAGTACATTTTTCTATCATAAAATATTAACATGAATTAAATGAGTAATTAATATGTATTTTTGAAATGAATAAACATATTAAATATAAAATTAACAATTAAATAACAAATAATATATTTTATTATATAAAATAATATTTATATTGTAATTATGATAAAATGATATATTATTAATATATTTTTCAATTATTGTTATAATATATTACTATATATTACTACATTTACTACAATGCGATATTTTATAAACAAGTATATAATAAACTTTAATAATTAATTAATTAAAATTTCACTAATTGATTTATTAATATATTTTTAAAAATAATATAATATATATTTATAGTTAAATAAGTGAATTAAATAACTTGTTTGAAATTATCCATTTATATAAAATAACATAAAAATTTACAAACAGAACTACAAAACAATATTCATTATTCAACCACAAAGATAATGAAAAACAAATTTTAACAATTATAAACACTAATATACAAAATAAAAATGATATTTATGAAATTATAATAAAATATTAAACAACCCAAAACAAATTCTCAAATAAATAAAAAAACTAATATCAATATTGAAATAAATATAAAATTCACATAATGAAACAATCGTTAAATATATACCCTGACATTGCATGAAAAAAATATTAAACCACCAAATTTTGAATATAATTATTTCGATTATAAATCAACAATATTGTAGATAATGAAAGAATATAATAATGACGATGCAAATTTGTGACGCATCACAAAACATTATATTAATAAGTTATATACAATGTAACAATATTATATTTACAATTCTATATTACATTAATATATGAAGGAATGTTTATTATATTATGAAAATATATATACATACAATATAGAACATAATAATGAACAAATATAATTTAATAAAACTATTAATAATTATTATTAAAATTAAATATAAATCATAACATTCATTTGAAAAAAAATTGATAAATTATTATAAAATTTAATTACATTATTTAATGCTTTTATCAATTGAAAATAATTTCAAATTAGTCATTTCAGAAAAACTAAAATATTAACATACTATTAACTGACTAGTTGATGTATTTTTTGAGAATGAAATAATATATTAATTATAATATTACAAATAAATTAATAATTAATATACTTAATAAAATTCAATAATATATATATATATCAATTATAGCACATTTATATATTAATAATATATTAGAATAATATTTTTTCGGGTAGTTCTCTTGTTAAATTACAATGAAATAAATATATTAATAAAAAATTACCAATTAATTTTGTAATATACATTATACAATAAAATAATTTATATACATATACATATTGATATATATATATATATATATATATCTAATGAAACAACTCTTATGAAATAATATAGCACAACAAATATAAAAACTAAATGCTAAACCACTACTAATCATTGAACCTTAATAATTTTAACAAAAAAATTCACTATTATAATCCAAAAAAAATATAAAAAATAGTAGTCTACAAAATATTATAGAATTATTATTTAAATAATAAATAATTCCAAATAATATTTTAATAACACTACATTTATAATTAGAAAAAATATATTATTTAATTAATTTAATCAAATCATTAAATTAAATTGAAAAGAAGTGTTGTGGGAGGTGACATAGATTCGTTTCACGAATGTAGAATTACTGATGGAGGATTTCTAATTGAGATAAATAAATAGAAAATTTATGGGGCTTTGTGAAGGGGATAACATTGAACCAGATGTTGTCATGAAATATAAAGTGATTTAATCCAGTAGCCTTAGTGGAATGGGGTTTCGTGCTTGATTGAGAGTTGTATGAACATTCCAATCTGCAAGGTTTCCAAAAAATGGACTTAGAAAAGTAGATCGTTTTTTAGGTAAGTGGGATACTGTTTCATATATAGCGAACTAGAAATCTGATTTACCAATAGAAGAGGAATGGATTATTTCACGAAATAGAGGATGATAATGGGGAAAGAGTAGATGAAGGAAACAATTTGGGTTTTATGGATGAGTTAATCATGTTTTCTAATCAAGCACCCTATACATCTAATTGTCAAGGAAGGAAATATTTTGGAAAGAAACATCATTAGAATTAATTTTATGATTGAATTTTTGATAACTTCCTCCTATGAAAAGTTTATGAAGGGTTAAATTTTTAAAATGAAATCATCAAAGATGTTATTCATTGTGAGATTCATTCCAAATATTTACTTCATAAATGAAATTACCTAAAATTTTATTAAAGAGAATTTGATTTACATATTCTATTGACAAAAAAACCACCCACAGCTCAGGAATTCAGTTATCTTATACCCTATTTAAGGAATATATTTTTATATTATTATAACACATGTAAGGAATTCAATTTTTTATGTTAGAAAATAAATAAAATTTCCACCAAATTATTTACATTAAATATGTCACATATCCCACAACACAATCGAAAGAAATAGAATCCTAAAGATAGATAACAATTTCAAAAAGAAACGAAATACATACCCAAGGAAGAAAAACAATGGGAAAACATATATAAATACCTCAGCAAGAATGGTAAAATGTTTAAATTAAAATAAAACATATGATTTACATATATGGTTTAGACTGTTTATTCCCACTCCACAATAAGTACACCATCCACGTCTCTTATTTATCAAGAAATTTCAAAAATTAATGCATAGAATAGATCATGTTGGAATAATAATCTTTCAAATAAATTAAATAATTAGATGAACTAACTGTTCATGAATTAAAAAAGAACAATAAATAATAACAAAGGAACCAATGAAACCATCAAACGGAACAGAAGAATCCTAGTATGAATCCCCTTTCTATGTATAAAATCACATGTAATTAGCACAAATCAAGAATCACTGTAGGAAACTCGTCCACCAAAAGAACAAGAAATTACTTGTGTTCATTATAGGGTTTGTACTCCCAGAACTAGCCATGTATTGTGTTTCTAATTAGATCCACCAACCAGCTCTCCCATTACGGATAATCTCCATCCACTTTTCTGACCATCTATCTTAGATTAACATTATTTAATATTCTATTTTTTCTCTCCTGGAACATGTGGGGACCTATATTACTTAAAATAGAAGAAAAAAGCCCTAGAAAATATTCATTTCCATTAATATATGTGGTTGGACAATGCTATTTGGAAAAAATGATTAAGAAATAGAAAATGGAAAAATTTTCTAAAGCGTCTTCACATGTTGTTCCATGTAATGATCACCATGATGTTCTACAGAAATGTCATAAAAAACAATTTAAGCATAAAATGATGCTATATAGGGATTAGAGCTCGATGCATAGGGGTCATCAAACGCTATGTAAGGGTTGGTGAACTGAAATCATAACTTGATAAGGGCATTATAGTAATCGCATAAGAGTAATAATCCATCACCCCAATCACATTAGGATAAATATTTTGATTGTTAAATTTAATCTTCTCTTACCCACTAATACATTATGACAAGCTCAGGTCTATTTAAATGTGTTAATTTCACTACCCACTTTACGTTAAGGGTAATCTCGTTATCATGTAAGATTATCCTAGTTCCCGCGTAAAGGTAACCCTACAACACAGAACATAAATAAACCTAAAATACCCTTACATAAGTGTTACACATGAAAAAATTCCCTGTAATAGTAATGACCCAATCACGTAAGGGCAATGTCTGCCAAATATATGGTTAAACAAACAACATGTTAACGTAACCAACCCTCATGATATGGTAAAACAAATGTTTTTTAAAGGTAAAAAATAATCCAATATAATTTATATTTAATTCTATTGAAAATAAAACAAATATATAGGTTAAATTATCAGGTAATATGTTATTATATATTAAATAAATAAATAAATAATATAGAAAATATTTCACATCAAACTGTTACATCTTATCATTCCTTCGGTTGAATCCCCCCCATGGATGGTGCTTGTTTTTATTTTTCAATAGAATCAAATTCCACATCAGAAAATTCATCAGACCCCGAATTGGCATATAATCTATTCATATTTAAAAAAACTAATGAAACACCTATTGTATATGATTTTTATTCAAGTTCAATAGAAATGGGCATTTGAATGCTTGAGAAGGACAATGTTTCACAACTTTCTCAACTAAATCCAAAACACATTCAACATTATAGGTGGACTTTTCTTCAAAACGATCACATTGGAAATCACCCCCAACAACCACCATACTTGGATCTATTGTGAATTAAGAATCTATTGGTTTCAAATGTGGAATACTAAATATATGATACTCTTTTTGATGCATTTCATGCATTACAAGGATTAAAATAAGAACATTAGTTATCCATTATAGATGTTCTGGACAAGATCTAGTTTTTTTCCTCCACCTATGTACAATTAATATAAAAAATAGAAGCCTCTCCCTACACACCCATTTAAGAATTGTTATCTATATTGGATATGGTGTATTATTACCAACTATTTTTAAAAATATTATATATATGTTGTATGTATTGAATATTAATAAAACATCTCATTTAATATATTTTATTGTTCTACATGAATATAATGTAAAAATGTCATAGAGTATAAATGATTTTAGTAAGGTGAAAATATATCTAAGTAATGATGATAACCATGAAGTGATATGGAAATATTCTTAAATAATGCTATACAATAAGATAATGTACTATAATAGTAAACATGGTACAAAGAATATAATTTGTGCATACTCCTAAAGGGTTGATGTTTCATCTCATGAAGTTCAAAATTTGTAATCTACATAATGGAATATTATGAGAACATACTAACCGATAAAAATTATATATTATTTTGTGTCATAAAATATTCTAATATGTTATCATATTTATTGTACATTATACATTAATGTTATCATTAAGGAATTCGAAAAATAATGAATGTATATTATCTAATTAAAGTCATTATGGAATATATTTATTGTAATGTAAGGTATGATTGGTTGTCTTAATTGAAAAATCATTAATAAGTATGTCAAGGATGGATTGATACCTTCCATATATATAGAAGCTCATATTTTAACACTTTGATTGGAATAAAACATTATCCCAAAGAAATCAACACTCGCTTTTAATTAATGACATTATGGTAGGTGATTTGTTGTTCTTTTTGATTAAATAGTATGGTGAAAAGAAGATAATTCAACAACAGTTGGTGGAATAATATTGATCCCCTATTAAATAATGGGATCTATGTGAAATGTGGTTCATTTTCATGTGTTGGATAAATTTGATACATGTGATGGACTAATGAATAGTATATGAGTGAACATTATAACTATTTATTTAACTTTTAAAAACATAACATTACTTTGAAAATACAGTTTTACTTCCCTTAATTTGTTATTTATAATACCTATAAAATTTTACTATGACGGAATTCATGTTAGTTATATTTTAAATATCTGAATCGAGTTTTTAATTACTATTTACCTTTAACTTTCTATTGATTTTGATTATTTATTTACTGAAATTTAATGATTAAATGATGGAATATGTACATAATTTTGGATGTCTACAATAAAATACGAGAAATAATTTATATGGAAAAAATAATTGGAAAATTAAATCACACTATTTCTTCATCCCTAACCATTCACAAATAGGCACACACACCTATTGAATTGTATATATTTGGCAAGAGTTTAAAATAATAAAACTTATTTTAATTATTGTATTTATCATTACATGATTGGTTTTATTATATATATATATATTCTTTTATATTTATATTATTATATATTTTTCTAAAAACATAGTAATGATAATTCATTCAAAAGAAGCTATTACGTCATACAATTGTCCAATATATTTCTACAGTACTCAGAGAATTATTAAGAGTTCTATTAGAATATTGAATAAAATTACCATCATGGTAGAAAATGTTACACCAAAATATACGTATCTTAATAATTTCTATATTTTATTTTTAATTTATTTATTTATTTTTGATTTATTTGTGTGTATAAAATTTTAAATATTTATTCGTATAATAAAGATTTGAATATGTATATAATTTTTTATCCTTAATTTTAATTCTAAATATGTATACTTTTGTTAAAATTTAATATTGAAGAAATTATAAAAACTATATATTATTTCATTAAAATAAATTTGGTGAATAAAAAAATATTTTCTATTATTTCTTCTACATTTATTATAAAAAATAATATATATTTTGATATATTATACTTCTATTAATAAATTATTGTTCCCTCAAATATTATTGATTTTTTCATAGCCACAACATGGATCCCTATATAAATTATTTCCACATATATACTTCTCATATATGTTCCCACATCATTAAATTACGTTAACCAGTATTCAAATATGTGTTTTAGCTTGAATTTATTATATACATTAAATAGATATCATATGTCATTTTCTATGATAAATTTTTCATAATTATGTGTAAACATATGTTTTCAATTTGTTATTATATTCATTAATGTTTTATTTTTGTCTTTTTTTAGTTATTACTCCACCTCAAATGAGGTTCTAATTAAATATCCCATTTCACATATGTCATGCTCCAATTTTCAACCTTTTAAAGAATAGGACATTGTCATTGAAATATTTATATAAACAATTTTCTCTGTTTTCTGAAATATCAATTTATATTTTCAATATTAATTTTGATGTTATTATTTTTAAAAAAATTAGATAAAACATGTTCTATGGTTTTATTTTAGAAAGTCTTGAAATAAATTGGTTTTAGAGTTTCAAGTTTAAATTTTTTTTCATGTGTTTATTTTAATCATCAAATAGTTTTTTACCTGTAGATTTACCTACATGGGATTTTATGTTTCTATTAAATAGAGTTAGTTTGTTATTGGATTTTTTTCAATATTATATACATTATTTCACTTGTTTCTCATTTATATTAATTTTCAAAATGATTTTTTATAATATAAATTTACTTACCGGAAAATTAAAATTTATATTATTTTATTTTTAGTAATGAAATTTACATATAATTTTTTTTATTTCTATTGGTGAAACATTTAGTTTTTTTACTTGTTGGTTGAAACATTATAGATTTTTTTATTGGAGATACATTGAATATTAAAAAAATTGAAATCATGAAAATTAGAAAAAGAGAGTTATATAGTCATAATCTGTATTTATTCGACCATATTTATATATTTTATAAAATATAAATATAATGAAAAAAATATTTAAATAACTCTTAAATAAAATATTATTTTATAATATAAAATTAATTAAATAGAGAATAATAAAGGTAAAAAATTTATAATTCCATTATTAATATTATATATATATATATATATATATATATCAATTTGTGGGGAAATTCAGAAATCAAATCTCAATGTGTTTAGGATATTTTGTAGAAAAAATATTTATTTTTTATGTATATAAACTTATCTTAGGTTTTAATCAAAAAAATTTTATAGAGAAGATGGTTTGTGGTGGTGGTTATGCCTGAAGAAAAACCAATTATCCCAGAAAATTTATCTTCCGAAGGCCTTCAGACCATCGTCATATTCCATATCATTTGGTGTCACACATCAGACATAGATGGATCCTTTAATAATCTTCCATTATGTCTTCCCTATCGGGTAACCTTGCCATAATTTACATCACATACAACAGTTCCACATCCACTCAAAGACGTCCTTAACAGAGCACATTATTATTAATAATGTCATTAATATTTTTTAAAAAATAAATAATATAAAAATTTCATAAATTATATGATTAAAAATATAATTATTTATTAAAATATAATTATTAATAATTTTAAAAATCAAATCAATTTAATTAAATTAACAATAAATTTAAACTGATATTTATATATAATTAGTAATAATTAGTCATAAAATAAAAATTAGTTATATTATTTTTAGTTCATTTAATAATAATAGTAATAAGATACTGTGAATGTCCAGGAACAATCCATACTCATTCATAATTTTTTTTATTGAAAATAAATATACAATACGAAATTAATGTGTGGCACACAGGACGCCACACAAACATAAATGTGGCAATATCAATATCACCCAAAAGAACAAATGGAAATTCCACAAAATTAAGATCCTAATCATTGACATGAATAGTTTCAATTCCGAACTGTATTTTGATGGTTATTGATAAAAATGATTCACAACCTATGCCTTAACCATATGATGTATACATGTTATAACCCGCATCACAAGATCTTTACAAACCAACATCTCGAGGACTTCGTAAACCCGATGTCATTGGGTTCTCGTTGTTGCATGCTAAAATATTTTTTAATTACATCTGCAATCAATAAGTCTTAACCATCCTACCTATGACATCTCAATCCTGGGAACATCACCATGATTGTGATTGACACAATACACACCGAAAAACATACTCACATACCCCTCTTCTCACTCCCAATATAGAATTGCAAGGTGATAGACTAACGACATTGACATTACCAGTGCTCATCTATAGCGTTGCCTGCAAAAAAATTATTCCAGACTGACATAGAGATGATCCCATCACCAGCAAGATCACAATAACCTGAACAAGATCCCAACATGCATCATCGTCAAATTCTCTTAAAAGCTCACCACTGAATATTACAATAGATTTGAAATCTCCAGAACCAGTCACACACATAAACACCTCAATCTCAGTTCTACCAATCCATAGAATTTACGCATCGTTACCCTCCATTACTATCTTATATTCCTTGATGGCCTCCATCAACCCATTCATGATTTGCTTCATCAGTTATCACCTGTAAACTTCTAGTTTAGAAACCCAAATATCGTTGATTCATGGTCTTTGATCCTCTTCAACGCATTCAAACTATGAATGTGTCCGTCGACACATTCTTGGAACATGTTTTTGCAGGCCACGCATGTGGTCTCTATAATTGACGACCCTCAAGCCATAATCACAACTTATATCTAAAAACAGATCAGTGGGGAAATTATCACATTCCACCTGATACCCACATCCAAAAATGGTACGAGTAGAATATTTGAAAGATGAAAACAATTTAAAATGGCTAACAATATCAACATATTCACATTGAGTGATTGACGTTCGGATATGGGCCCAAACATTTAGTGAGAGATACTCTCCATTCAGGAATGAAATTATCTCAATTCGTCGATAGTAAAAATAAAATATTTATCACATACTTCCTGTAAATTATATTCTATTTATTATATTTATGTCTAAAAAAATCATTAATTATAATCATGATGATGAAAATAATATTTTTATTAGTAATAAATATTTACATTATTTATTATATTCTTATAAAGTATTAATATACAAAAAAATAATTTTATTATATTACTCATTTTTAATAATTATTTATGTAGTAAATATTAAAATATTAATTATATTTTTATTATGATTATTATAATTGATTATTAATTTTATAATAATTTTTTTATAAATAATAATATTATATTTTATATTTCATATATTTAATATTTAATTAGTATTACATTTTGGTCATGTTATTAATTACTTTCCTAGTTATTTTAATAATTATATCATTTATATAATTGATCATATGTATTAGAGTAATTTTTTTATATGTCCAATAATATTATTAATATTTTTTAATTGTGTAATTCATAATATTAAATAATAATAACAAAAATAATAATCCATCATAATAATGTAATTCAAAATATATTAACCAAATGGATCAGTCAGGGATTTGTTGACAAAATCCATTACTCTTAATTAATTTTAAGAAAACGAAATCTACAAAGTGGTTTACAGGTCATCGAAGGCATAATCGTCCCTGACCAAAAACAAGATGTTACGTGTTTCAATTTCCACTGGTAACCAAATTCAAAGGATATATTCATTTTACCTTTATAAATCATCCTATCCAACATGTCTTAGTGTATTGTGGGCCAAAGATCTTCATCAGGTGATTATTTATAGGATTCATGCATGGTGGGACAAATCCTAAACATCCATGAGAGATACTAAAATTCTCTCTCTTAGTTAGATTGAAATCAATACTCAAAATTAATATACAATGTGTTCATTGAAACCAATGACTTATAGTTCCACATTGTAGTATATGTATTAAAATTGTAAGGAAATATGATATACTTCCACTTTACCTTGGTCTATAATAGGCATTTCTAATTCAATATAACAAGGATGAATAATATGAAAATTTGGGTCTCATGGAGTGACACATTATTCATTATAAAACCTACCAATAATGTTGAATGAATTTCTCATATGAAAAGAAAATTTGGATGGGTTACTTTAATCTGGATTCTAATTTCCCACTAAGAGACCGCTATATTGAAAAATCCATGATCAGTGGATGTTCTTGTATAAGAGATGTCTATAACAATTCAGGTGAAGACACACATGCCTTAGATTTATGCATGGACAAGTGGGAAACCCTCTTCATTCACCAATATTTACTAATATTTAAGAATAAAACGTATTATACTCATGTACATGACCAATATATTCTTATGTAGATTGATAAATAAAACCAAAATACCTTTTATTTATTTTTATTTCATGCATAATGTCAGAATATAGTTCATTGATATCACATATATGCTTAAAAACAAAATTCCCAGCACCCTCATGCAAGTATGCTAGTAGATCAGCTGCAACTATGATCATAAATGGTATGACCACTAGATAATATTGGTATGCATATTGGTTTCTTCCTTTCATTGGAATTAACTTTGATACAGGTATGTGCACATTATTTTTCACTACACTATCCCTAACAATATTTAATTTCCATTACTTCATAAACTGGGATTAAATTAAGATTTGTACATGACCATCAAAATCAAATGCATCTCCAACAAGGAAACAATAAAATGTTACATCATCTTTGGGAATCTATTCTGTAATTCAACCCCATATGAATTCAACCCCACCAATCATATGAACATCATCTCTCACACCTTCAAAATTTTTATCTAGTCAACCCTTACATGCATCTTCATAGCAGCAACATTTATTCCATGAGGCTCTATGCCCATTAAAATAATAACCATAGCCCCATAACAGTCCACATCAACAAAAGATGATTTGACAACATGAGCATTAGCAGGTTCCACTACATCTTTGGAATCATTCTTGAAATTTTTTTCCTATGTTAATGGATTATACAACACCAACCTATCCACATTCTCCCCCACATTGAGCTTACATTGGTCTTTTGGGTCCCTAGATTTATTATACGAAGAACAATGTAGATTCAAGAGACATCAAAATTAAGAGTGACCAATGTGGGATAAGCTACAAAAAAATCATGTAGAAACTAAAAACCAATTGGGAGTTATGCTTGATGTTGACTATGATCATAAAATAATTTAAATAAGATCATGTTATAGATAAATCTCATCCGATGTTTTGTCATAGTAAACATATATCGATTGATCAGTACCATTGAAAATATTAATAAGAGTCCTGAATATATAGGAAAAATCTCAGATTATTTTTGAATACCAAAAAACCTTCCCAGGGCCCTCACTCGTATCCTATCATCTGTGAGTGATCTTCTGGGAATAAATAGATCAAATTGTTGATACCATTCTTGAATGATGTGGAAACCAGGTTTGGGTGATACCAGGCCATAGCTCTTGGAATATAACATGAACTCCTTAGAATGAAAAATAAATGAAAGAATCCCTCACCTATTGAAATCATTCTAAAATCATAAAATCCAAAAACACGATGAATTTGGATCCTCATATCAACTAGTTTAATTGTATTACTATTCCTAGATACTAAAGCATGAGCATGGAGAGTGAATTTTTATTCTACAATATAGTCATCATGAAATTTATGGTTTTCCTCTACATAGGCAATTGGTCCATTATTTGTAATAATTTTATCCAAATCACTAGGAGGATAAAAAAATCCTATTATTTATACACAATTAAATTCCCCTATATGAAATAGATTAATGTTTCTAGCATGTAACATTGAATTCATATATATTATAGAGTATAAATATAACTCACATATAACATGAAACACTAACTAAACATATAAAAAATAATTGAAAATAAAAATACATTATTAAATAAATATAAAATATTATCAATGGACCAAAATAATATAGTTTCAAAAAAGAATCTATTACAAAATATCCCATTAATAGTGCTGAAAATGACCATAATTAGTGCTAAAGAGTAGATGACTTCTAGAGTTAGATAAAAAGCCCAAGTGTTTTATCATCACAAAAGAGTGCTCCTAAAGGGTCCCATTATCAAATTCATAACAAGAACTGATAATGGGGACATTATCATTTATTTGGAGGCACATATAAAATACATCATTTATTTGTTCTCCAGATAAAAAACACTATTTTTTCATTAAATTTGGGTTATAATACATTCTCTAGATAGAAACCATATTGTCAAAGTAAACCATTTATATCATATTAAGAGAATAAATAAATAAATAAATATATTTTTTAATTTTAATCTATTCCAAGAGTAAATCCTAGAACACAATGTATCAAATTGAGTAACCTTTGAGACTCCCACATCACACTATTTCTTTTTCTTCATAAAAAATTATCTATGTCAAATATAACTAAATAATTATAACATAAAATTGATAATCTGAATGATTTTTCTTACTTTTTTGTAGCCTTTGAGTCTCACACGTCACAACAGTGTTCCTAATGTATCAAATTGAGTAACCTTAGAGTCTCTTATGTCACTATAGTATTCTTAAAGTATCAAAATAATCTGAATGATTTTTCTTGTTTCTGAGTACATCACATTCCTTTTTATTGAAATTTCATTTTTTTGCGAATCATGTACTTTAATATACCCTAATAACATAGTGTATCTATTTGATTTGATACCAATAACTAAAAATCTAAAATGAAATATGAATAAGATTACTATATTGATAAGACAACATCATAATGTATTCTATTTATTTAGTGACTGGCATATTTTGAAATAAAATATCCATTTAAATTGTTAACATATTCATTGAATCATACTAGAAACATCAGGAACTTTATTGAGTTTTAGATGATTTGTACACGTCACATGTTACTTATGAAACTTTACCCTAATTTTTCAAATTAATCATTTCACAATTACATTATTTTGAGTATGACATTTTTCATTTTTACCAAAATTGATGTCAATTTTCATAAAAAGATGCACTGAATGTTATATTATTCACATCGTTCATTGGATTGAGGTTACACTAATTCATAAAATACTAAAATGATGTACATATAATATTTTTAATGTATTGAGACAATACAATGGTGTTTTCTCTGTTTTGAGTGTGAAACGTATCTTTTTTAATATAATATAATTTTAAACTGAAAACATTTACTTTAACTCATTCTACTCAATCGCCTGTTAGTCAGACAAGGGAGTGATTCCTAATCGTCAAAATTGACTTAAGAATAAATTTATAATATTACCAACAGAATATGATTTTATTTTCATGGACATTATTGAGTTACACTTTATAAACAAAAATATCGATTGAATACTAATAATAAATGAATTGATTCATAATACGAATATCTTGTATTAGAATGAGGTTGGACTAATTTTTAATCATCACGAATTACATGTATATCATTTCTATAAATTATCAATACTAATTGAATTCATTTTCTTAGTTTTTGCGTAGGTCAATTGTCTTTTGAAAAAATTTTTTTGTCATTTTTAAATAAAATGTCCCACATTGAGTCATTCTAGTCACATTTTAAGCCCGATTTAGGTGAGGCACATTCCAACATATATAAAAAGTCCAATGGATAATTATCCAAAGTTATAAATACAATAATATTTTTTTCTTGGTTTTGATTATGTCCCATTATTTTATACTAAAATAAAATTTTAAATAGGAAACGCACACATTGACTCATACTGATCACATTGTTTATCGGTTTGTTGTTAGATAGGTTCCTATATATAAAAAATGAATTATGAATCATTTTCTAAAATTATCAAGACAATCTATATAGACCTGCTATATTTTCGTTAAGTGAAACTTCATGATATAAAATGTATATTTTAAACTAATAACAAACACATCGAGTCATATCAGGAACATAATGTATCATATTGAGGTGAAACTATTTCCTACATTACAAAATAGACATATAGATAATTTATGTAAAGTGTCAAAAGGATTTGAATGTGTTTTATAGGTTTTGGAATTTTAAATTTACCTTTTTACGAAAATTGATGTCAATTATATATAAAAAAATATTATCAGAGTCATAGTAGTCACACTGTGTGTCAAATTGAAGTGTATAAAATTTCTAAATGTCACAAATGACTTAAGGGTCTTTTTCATAATTATTCAATAAAATATGAATTTGTTTTTATCATTTTTTATTATGAATCATTTTTTTTTCTAAAATGCCATTTTGAAATTAAAACACAGATATTGAAACATAATGATGGAATAATGCTTCCAATTGATGTTATACCAATTACAGAACATTAAAAATGGCTTATTAATAATTGTTTTAAATTAAAATGAAAATCAGAGCACGTTTGTTTAGTTTTTTTGAGTTACAATTATAGAATTAAAAAGCCTATTTTAAACTAATAGGAGACACTTTGTGTCATATTGAGATAATAGTTTATTATATTGAGGTGAGACTGATAACTACATTTCAAAAAATAATTATAGATCATTATCCTAATGTATTAAACCAATATTAATGTTTTCATTCTATTTTGAGAAGGGAAGTGATCCTCTATATGAAAATTTAAGTCAATTTTATATAAAAATATGCACATTTAGTCATTCCAGTATGACAATGCATCATGTTGAGGTTATAATAAATATAACATATCTCAAATTAATTATGGATCTTTTTCCTGAAACATCAAAAAAATAAATTTTTTTTCTTTTTATAGGACATTAATTGTCCTTTTTACTAAAATAAAATTTTTATTTAAAAAAACAGACCTTGAACCATACCAATAAAATCATGTATCGGTTTTATTTGAGAAAAATTCATTAAGATAAAAAATAACTTATGAATCATTCTACAATTGTATCAGGAAAATCCATATGTATTTAATGATTTTCAATGTGTGGAACTTTTTCAACAAAAATTTATATTTAAAACTTATAACGGATTCTTCAAGTCATATCAGGATCATATTGTATCATATTGGGGGGAGGTTGATTCCTACACATCAAAAATAAAATATGGATCATTTTAATAATTTATCAAAAGATTCAGAATATGATTTCTTGGTTTGGAGTATATTTGTTGCCTTTGTCAATAATTTTTTTGTCAACTGTAAATGAAAAGAAGAACTTTGAGTAATATTGGTCAAATTTTGAGCCATATTGATGTGAGGAAAATTATAAATATCTCAAAGTCTCAATGAAAATACAATTTGACAATGTTTCCATGATTTTAATTTACTAATATTTTTTAATTAAAAAAAATCTTATTAACTCGGTGGTAATTGATGAAAAAAGTTTCTCATTGTAGAAATCATAAAGGGAAGAGGATGCTCATGTTACCATTATATAATGTGAAGTAAACATAATGGGAACATGATCTTACTATACTCTTATATATTCCATCAATTCCAATGGGTTCGGGTTACTATCATTGACACGATGTGAAGTGCAGGATGATTCACTATGAAAGGAAATGGATATCATGAAAAAATTGGACGAAAGAAAAATTTTATGTCTTTTTAGGATTGTTTTAGATAGTTGAAAGCATAATATGAATTCCAACTATACCATAGAAAAAACTAATTATATATTATATAAAAATGTCATGGAAATTAACATATCAATAGTTGATAGAATAATGAAAAAATAAATTAAATAGTTAATAGTAATTCATATTTTCAGTATTGTAGTATGTATTATTGAAACATTTATATTTTAATCAACATTGTTGTAGGATCTTAGAAAAATCTCTCATAAGCATGTAATGTTTTGAAAAAACTACCCCTACTAATTTATAAGTGTTATAATAAAAATAAACTAATTATACATAAATATTAACCAATAATTTAATTGTATGTACAATTATATACAATGGAAACATCAGGATTACCTATATTATTGAGTATTTTATGGAAAATGATGGAATGTGATAAATTACCACACTGCATGTGTGAAATGGTTTCGAGGGAGAATAAATATGTTGATTTTTTTTTGCGGAATGACATTATTGATGAAAAAACCACCACAAATCGAACAAAAAAATATACATGTACATGAAAATAAATCTTATATTACTAATACAAAATATAAATAAACGGATATAAAGATGAAAATATAAATTTAGTATATAAAAAATACTTTTCTTTGAAAATATTTAAATTAACAATATGATTTAGCAGAGGAAGCATTGATTCTCATTCTAAAAACGTATTAGGAGAAAGAGAAATATAAGAGCTCTTGATTCTTATGCTCATAATCCTAGAAAAAAATATTTAGGGCCCATATAATAGTCTCAAACTCTACCTAGTCATTCCCGTAATCATGTGGGTGATGTGATGATCTATCCAACAATAACTAATCATTCTATCAATGGAAAAGGTGAGCAGGATAAACTAATGTCTTATGAATAGGCAATGCTTACTACTTCTACTTATTACGAGGGAATTGTCCAATTTCATCCTGAATTAGTTAATGATGACAAACTAATTGAAAAAACTGAGAATAATTGTATGGTGTTGAATGTAAATACACTGAAACCTTATAGGACTATTTTTGATATGAAATAATCTCTCTCTTTTAAAGAAAAAGTAATTTTCTCATTCTGGGGAAGGTCTAAGAGTGATTCGTCGATCTACGTGGCACTCTGATGATGTTATGATTATTGAGTTGGCTAAATATGAGAAGGTTTTGGAGTATAAAAATGATGTTACTTGGACTTCTATTTTGGGTGTTGTGTGGAATTTTCTTTTTATACATTTTCATGGTCAACAAATCATGACACCATTTTCTAATCATCATGATATTATGAAGCATATTACTCCTGGGCTAGTCTCATTTAGTTGCGGTAACGATGATGGTCAATTCCCACATGTACCTTCATAAAACGAATTTATGAAAATGAATATTTTCCATGAAATATATGGATATTATTAAATAATTGAATAAATTCATCACATTGAATAGTGTTTTTTGGTCTAATTACATTGAAGGTATTCAGAATGAGGGAGACACTATTTTTTAATGTAACATACCCATTTCTCAACCCCATATAGTGTTGTAGCCACAATCTCAACATTTGAACTGGATTTTCATGAGCATGTTACAAACATAGAAGTCAAGGTAAAGACAAAAATGTAGTAAGACAAAAAATCATGGAAAGAATCAACATCAAGAACGAACCTAGAAAATGATCGGTGTCTCTTCACCAACAAGGATTTTTATAATGGAATTTATAATTGATTATGAATTCTCCCCTTGTCATGGTTGTTAGGCAATTAAAATTTTCAAATAAAGCTTTTTATCAATGCATTGTAGTTAGAAAATTACATTTGATAATTGTAAGTCCGTCAACTGGTCTGAACATAGTTATTAATTTGATTCTCCAAACAATTATCAAGATGATGTGGAATAAATTTTGGAGCTAAATAATTATAGTACTTCACTGATATTTTATTTTCATGATCAACAGTCAATCATTATCTCTATGTGGATAAATTTCATCTAAATTTCAATAACCTTATCTGTGATTTTAATCAGTATATAAGAAGAAGGGATATTTTCATTGGTGTACAAAAATTTTCGGGAAATATGGGACATATTTCGATTATTCATGGTGATATTAACATGTTTTATTACCAGTGGTGAATACTATATATAACTCTTATAGTATTCTTGGTCAATCATTTTCTACATGTATCGAAAAGTATGGCCTTGTTTAGGTCCCTATTGTATTGGTGTATTATACCTGCTGTAGACACACTCTTAATTTTAGAAAAGAATGAAAAAATGATTGATTATTTATTCATATGGAATAATGAAATGAAACAATTAATTGATATAGTAAAACCTTTCTTCCGTATCATATGGATAATTATTCTATTATTATGGATATATCAATATAAAATTTACAGTCAGCACCCTAACCATTTAAATTAAAAAATTCATCGATTATGAAACCTATATATTGGGATATAATCAAGGATGCATGAAAAGTTACTGTATGTTGTATACCTCTCAATCTTCTTTCAATGAAACTAAATAATGTAAAGTGAAGATGAAAATAACTTATAAAAGATTTTTTTTCTAACATTTATCATGATATTAAAAATGATGAAAATCAAAACATTCAATGTCAATTGTATAATTAGAATAAAAAGTCTCTTTCTAGAGAATATATGAGTACTCTTTAAAAATTTAATGTTCAACTATATCTTTAGGGAAATCATTCTAGATCTTAATAAAATATATTGTAGTTGTTGGAGGGTGAGAAAATATTAGTGTTTTTTTCATTCCTTCAGTAGGGAGAAGAAGGTAAAAATAAGAATTACTAACCTATAATTTAATGGGAAATGATTTATTTCTGAGAACAAAATATCTAATGTGGCTATAAAATATTTTGAGGGTCCATATACAGATAATGGTGTTGCAAATACCCCAAAATGGTTAACAATTTCATTCATACAAATAATAAAGTTTAGAAAATTATTCTTAATCAAGTACATATTGAGTTGGAAATTAATGTGGATCTATTTTATTTGATTATTGAAAGTGTTTCCAGTCTAGATAGTTTCAATAATAATTCAATTATGTTATTTGGGGAATTTTTATACATTGAGATATATGATTTGGTTGGATAATTTTTTAACCATGACTCGTGGCCATATTTTTTGAATGCCTATTTAATTTCAGTGATTCCAAAAAAGAGAATTATCTAGATATGAACAATTTTATGCATGTGGATATTGGGAACACTATTGAAATTATAATTAATATGACCAAGGCTCTAATAATGGGATTAATTTACATTGGTATCATTACAAAAAATATGTTATGTATTTTACCATGAATTAATAATATGAATATCATTATACTACATTAGAGTGAGTAAATATTATAAAAAATAGAGTGAATAATTATATTATGGATCTTATTATTGAAATTTCAAAGGATTTGGAAACAACAAAGTGGAGTTTCTTATTTGTCACTGTGATAATTCACGGGTTTTCTAGAGATTTTATAATGTTTATCAAATTCATCTTAAAATGTCCTAGGCTCTATGTGATGGTCAAATTGTCACCAAGATGTTTTTTAGCTTTCTAGTGGAGTGAGATGTGGGGATCCATATTTCATTCTTCTCTTTTCTATTATTGAAAACTACTTTTGTAATTTCCTAAATAATCATGTGAGTTGTGGATTATATCATAAAATGAAGTTCAGAAGATGTCTCTATAATCCTTCACAACTTTTATATGAAGATGATATAGTTTTATTTGGAATATTTTTTAAACTAATCTATCTGACATTAATGATATTTTTTGGAACTACGAGGAATTTTTTGTTCATGTGATTAATTTTAATAAATCGTATATGATATTTTTTGAAGGGGTTCCCATTTTTATGAAAAATAGGGTATCTTGAAAATTTTTGCGTAATATAAGGTTATTTTCCCTTTAAATATCACAGTGCACCTCTTTATGTGGTAGGGTTAAAAGATGTCACATGTAGAATATCCGATTTTGGATTACAAAACAAATAAAATCATGGAATGTAATAAGACATGTCTCAAGCACTGAGGGTATTCCTTGTTAATTATGTAATCACATCAATGTTTCTTTTTGATTTTACTTATATATAAGTCCTAGATCATTTTATAGAGATTGGGTTTTTGATTAAAAACATTGTATGGACATGTTCTATTCATGAGTGGAAACAAATAATTATTTTTTGGATGGATTTTGTTAAACATGTGGATATGGGAGGAATAAGAATAAAATATCATAAGTGTTTTAAATATGAAAATCATAAAATATCACCTAGATTATTCTTACATCCAGTGAATATTCTATGTAATTTCTTGTGGATCATTTTATTAATAAAATTTATAATGGATACTCCTAGTATATCCCACCATCGTCCAGACATACTGTTAATAATTCATGTAATATGGTCTTTCCATGTTATAAATTGGAAGTATCCAAGCACAATTCACAAAATATTTGGACATATACATGGCTATCATGGATTATAGCTTTCAAAATGGAAGTCTCTGACCATTTAAAATTTATATCAATTTAATGTTGTTTCATTTGAACTACGACCAGGTTATCTCCGGCTTTAGTATGATATATAGAAATATAATGATATGGACAATATCATTTTGAAAACAAATTTAAATATAACTTTCATTTCCAGTAATTTTAATAGGCTTAATGTTGATGTTTATTATTTTCTCCCCTCATCGTTTTCTGCTGAAATAATACCTGTCATTTCCCCTACTACATATTTTCTCATTTATGGTATTTAGAGAAGGACCCATCAACTGTACTAGTTTATGAAACATACAAGTATTAGAATTGTGACAGTCTTCTTTCTCTTCATGAATGCTTATGAGTCTCTTGATCATGTTTTTTCTCTCTTTCTATTTTACATGAATGTTATGGAGATACGTTGAAGATAATTTTTGTTCTAAACATACCTCCTCCATCACTAAAAATATAAGGTAATCATTCATCCATACATGATGTCGTTACTTGGTGTAGGTTGTATTATTATCAAATGAAACCTCTATTATTTCTTTTATAAGGAGATCGGGGGATTCATTATATTTTGACAATCAATTCCTGTAATTTCATGCTTAAATTAGTGAAATAAATATAGATGTTATGATTGATTCAATGTGATAAATTGTAAACATGAGCGATGAACATTCTGACCTTATTATTCTATGATCATTGGCTGTTTTTGTTAAGATTAATATGTTATTGGTTGCTAAAAATTTCTAGTGGATTCCCCCCATCCATGAACAGATAATATTCATTTTTTATGGTCAAAATAATGTGCACCACGTCCATCTACTATGGTGGTATATTTAACACTAATATATTAGTTGATAAATTTCGTTAATAACACATCATTTGGGGAATCCTAGTCATTGAAATTGAGTTGTGGTTCATGATAAAATTTTTCATGTATGGTGTAAATTTCTGCGGCATGAATTATAGATTGAAAGAGATTCAGGCATCAATGTTTTTAATTATATAATTAACTCTCATAAGGATCTATGGAATATGTTTCTCTCTTGTATTGATTGTATTTGTCTTATGTGGAATCTCGAAATTGGTTTTACTGGTGTCTATATAGAAGAAAATGGGGTTTTAGATGCCATTTCTATGGGTTGAATTGTAGGGAACAATTCTAGATGGATATTTTTGGTACATTTCTTTGTCAGAAATTACTTCAAACAGATTCACATGGAGATATGTATACCTCATGTTGTAATCCCCCATTCTAATGATTCTTTGTGGATTTATGATATTTGAATTTTTTTCAAGAGTCGGTTTTCTTACATCCTTAACATTCTGATTAACACTCATTAATTCATTAATGGTTTTATGTAGTCTGATCTTCGATCGAGAATTAAAATCTTCTCTTCATGGTCCCATCCAATTTACAATACATTTTATACATTGGGATTGACATGAAATGGTCTAGATCTCTCAATGAAAGGGTCATCTTCAATATTACTTTCATCAAACTCAACATTTTCATTATTATCTAGTCCGAAAATAGAACAATTATTTTTTAATAAATATAAGACATAAAATAATACAACTACCTGTAATTACATTATGAATAACTCATCTTTTATCACATGAGAATAAAAGTCAACTTCATGAATCCAATTTAATTAACATTCCCTGTACTAAAATTTTCAACCTATTTGTGATGAAAAATATGAACATGAAATTTTGTATAATAAAACTCTTATATCTGTTTGATAATGCAAAAATATTCCATATTATCTTTAATTGGATTATAATCCATGGAACTAGATATGTGCATCTTTGCCCAGCTAAATTTCACCAAACATCTCTAATAATTTTCATTTTTATATAATATATATCCATTTATTACCAAAACTACTATATGATATGACATTTTCATTTTGTGTCATGGAAATCCATTGCATTTCTTCAAAAATTAATTCCTATTTTTAGACAACTCTATCTATATTTCATATTATAACCCTTGTATAAACTATTGATTATTTTTTTTTTGATATCTATCATTCATCCATTTATGGATTAAAATCTCTAAAAATTTCATTGTGTGACTAAATGTATGTATCAAAAACAACACTAGAATGAAGAATTTTAAAATGTTATTTCTCCCACTCGGTCATGGTTATTGTAAAAAAATATTTTATTGAAATATATTCTCCCATAAAAAATATTCTATGATAATACTTTGGAATATTTATGTCTTCAAAATATGAATGTTATTAAGTACATAATTCTATATATTCATCAGTAATATATTAATATTCAATAAACTTTATTTCGGACTTCGATTCATGACATACCATTTAAATAATTTCATAAACCTTTCAATGTAATAATTACAAATATAGTGGAAAGTACCACATAGTTGAACCACTATGACCATGTAACCCATCAGGTGGATCATTATATCTGTGATTCATGTTGATAATAAAATATATAATTAAAATAATATAATTGCAAACTACTTATTCATGATTGGAAAGATAATATGGTCTATAACATTAATACATATGGATTTTACATTGATGTTGTGTCTTGTTAATATATGTCATATATTTTGAGAAATATTAGAATGGTAAGGTACATAAATAAAATTATCCTTCAAAAAAAGATAGTCATGTTATTTTTTCCATTGTAAAATAAAATTATTCATTGGCATGACATCATTTTTATATTAATTATCCCCCTCTAGATCATTTATAATATTACAAAAAGAAAACATTGTAATTATTCCAGTATGGATAGAGTGTAATCAGTTGGATTATGAAAATGTATTACATTTAACCTTGATATCTTACAATAAGGTTGTTGTTCCCAATTTAATCATTTTTAATATATCATAGAATCAATTAATCAATTTTTAGGAACATTTTGTTACATTCCAATGAAACTATAAAATAAAAAATTTTCTATACACATGGAATCCTATAAAATTATATCATATGCACTATTCCAATACATTAATTAAATGAAAAATAATCTCTTCTTCTAAAATGATTTCATATGGTTTTTATAAACAGGAGTATCAAAAATAGTTCTAATATTATTTTCTCTATATAATTGTAAATGGCCTATTATTGTTGATGCTTTTGTACCGTGTTTGATATTCCCATTGAATTCTAATTTATAGGATCTTTATTTATGAAATAAATGTAAAAATTTTGATGACATAAAACCACAATTATTGAGGAATATTTCAAATAAATTGAGTGTGTGTGTTTTCCCAAATGGGTCACCCCAACATTTCATTACTTCGTTGTGATGATAAATGTTGACAAATTGGGAAGTAATTTATTATCCCTTACAACATATCCCTCAGTTAAAATAATTCACTACCACAATCCAAATGCATTATAACACATTTATCTGACACCAATATTCTATATTCAGTAGAAAGTGAAAATTTTCCATCTATATCATTACCAAGATGATTTGGCTATGATATAAGAAAAGGAGACATAATGTATTTTCACTTCATGATTAACCTTGGTTGAAAAATATAATTCTCCCATATGATGGGTCATGTAATATGAGATAACACTGTATATAAAATTGATGTATTTCATTTGTAGATAATGTGATATAAATATTCTATAGATATATTTCAAATTCAGCATACTGATAATCAGTTTTATTCAACTATAGAGAATCATTTTGAGGATTTAGGTTTCAATATATAATTCTTGTAACTGCATTTCAAGACAATTATCTAACAATTTCCAAATATCTATAGTGTCATGAACTAAAATGTATATTTTAAACTGATAATAAACACTTTGAGACATATTAGGAACATCATGTATCTGATTGATGTGAAACTATTTTCTACATGTCACGTCTGACATATAGATAATTTACAAAATGTTTCAAATTGAATTGAATGTGTTTTATAGGTTTTGAAAATGTAAATTGACCTTTTTACTAATATTGATGTAAATTTCATATAATGAAATTTGATCAAAGTCATCATGGTCAAACTATGTGTCAAATTGGGGTGAATAAAATTTATATATATCAAAATTGTCTTACAGATCTTTGTCCTAATGAATCAATGTAATATGAATGCAATTTACCATTATTGAGAATGTTAATTTTTTTTATAAATTACATTTTAAACAATAAAGACACACATTGTATCATAAGGATCACATAGTGATTCATATTTATTATTGAACAATTAAAAAAATATGAATAATAAATTATTAATAATTGTTATAAATTATCATGAAATTCTTTGCATGTTATCTCAGTTTTCAGTGAGTGACACTTTCAGAATTAAAATGTAAATTTTAAACTAATAATATACACATTGAGTGATATCATGAAAATATTGTATTAGAATGAGGTGATAATGATAACTACAATTCAGAAATTAGTAATAATCCATTACCATAAAGTATAAATGGATTATGAATGTGTTAGATATATTTTGAGTAGGTAAGTTGTCATTTTTACTAAAATTGAAGGATATTTCAAATAAAAAGATGCGCGTTGAGTCACAGTCGTCACACCATGCATCAGATTGTGGTTAGGCTAACTCTTAAAATTTTCAAATTATTAATGGAAATTTTTTAGAAAATATAAAAACATTATGTCTTTGATTTATTTATTTTGAGAAGATTACTATTCTTTTATACTAAAATATCATTTTCTATTAGAAACACACATTCTAACTCATACCAATAACATCATGTATCAGATTTATATGAGGATTGTTCATAAACCTAAAAAATAACTTTTGAATCATTCTACAAATTTATCAACATAATCCATGTCCATTAATTTATTTTCAATGAGTTTCACTTTTTCAACTAAAAAGAAAATTTTAAACATATAACGTACTCTTTGACTCAAACTAGGAACATCATCTATCATATTGAGATGAGAGTGACTTCTACACATCACAAATGACTTATGGATAATTTTCATGAAGTATAAAAACTTTCAGAATATGATATCATGGTTTTGAGTATATCAGTTGCCTTTTTTAATAAAATTAATTTCAATTTTAAATAAAAATAAGTACATTCTATTATATTGGTAAAACAGTGAGTCAAATTGGGGTGATGAAAATTCATAACTGACTCAATGACTCAAAGAATATACTATCTTCCAATGTTACCATTATTTTTAGATCTTTTAGCTTTTTGTATTACAAAAAATTCATATTCACTTGATGTTCATAGTATAAAACCATTTCTCATTGTTGAAATCTTATAGAGAAGTGGAAGATCATGATCCCACTATACCACGAGAAGTTACCATAATGGGATAATTATCTTCTTATACTCCTATATACATAAAAAATGAGAATGTTTTTGGGTTAATAACATTAACTCGATGTGATGTGATTGAAGTTTGACTATGAAATGCAATGGAAATCCTGGAAATATTGGCAGAAGAAAACATTTTATGTCTATTGGGGATTGTTTTAGATAATTTAAAGCATTATATGAATTCCAAAAAATCAGTGAAAAAAAATATTTATGTATTAGATAATAATGTTATGGAAATTATCTTATGAATAATTGATAATTTGATGACAAAATAAATTAAATAATTAATAGTAAAATATTTTTTTATGATGGTTGTATGTATTTCGGACACATTTATTTTTTCATTAACTTAGTTGTAGTCTCTTGTTATACTCTATCATGATTATGAGATGTTTTGAAATACCCACCACTACTCAAGTAAATGATTACACATTGATATGAAAACAATTATTATATTTGTAATACTATAAATAAAAAAATTTATAATAAATACGAAACAATAAATTATTTATATGGACAATTATATTACTATGAAAACATTAAGATTAAATTTGTGATTGATTAATGAAGAGTAATTGAACGAATGTGAATGATTACAACAATACATGGTTGAATATGTTTTTAGGGAGATGATGTCTGTGATTTTTTTGAGCATAAAGGCGTGATTGATGGAAATAGAACCCCAAATGAAAACATGGAATACAAATGTATATGAAAAAAAAATATTTGAATAATATTAAATCTAAATAAACTGATATAAATATGAATATATAAATTTACTATATAGACAATTATTTTACTTTGAAAAAGTCCAAAATAATTCTGTGATTGATCAGATGTAGCATTGATGCTCATTTTAACATATAGTAGTAGAAGGACCAAGGAGATAGTGACTTATTCTCATGCTCCTAATCCTAGAATAGAACTTATTTGGCCTATTGAACATCCCTAGACAATACCTTATCCTTCCTATAGTCAAGAGGGTAATGTCATGATCCAACTAATATTAATTTTCTCATGCAGTCAACGGAAAATCTAAGTGGGATAATCTTATGTCTTATCAACATGATATAATTACTACTTCTTCTTATAATGAGGGCATTGTTTTATTTCATCCAAGTTTAGCAAATGATGATTCATTCACTGAACAGACTATTCTAAATTGTATGGTGTTGAATGAAAATATCCCCAAACCTTCTAAGCCTAATTTTGATATGCAACAAACACACTCTTTTACAAAAAACTATTTTCCTCAAAATCGGTATGGTCTGAGAGATATTGATCACAATACATTACCATCAGATATTGGTAGGATTTCTGAGTTGGCTAAATAAAAGTTTTTTGTAGTCTAATAATGATGTTCCAGGGACATCTATTTTGGATGTTGTATGGATTATTCTTTTTATACCTAGTTTTGGTCAACATATCATTACACCATATTCTATCCATCATTATCTAATAGAGCATATTACTAAAGGGATGCGGTCATCAAGTTGTGGTAACATTTATGGTCAATTCACCCATTTACCTTATTGTAATTCCTTTAGGAAAATGACCATTGTACATTTCAATGTTGAATACATTAAATCATTTAATAAATTCATCCATAAGAATGGTTTTTTTTGTCAGATTACACTAAATACCTTTAGACTTAGGAATTCACTCTTTCTGAATGTAACCAACCCATTTGTATACCCCTTATAGTGAGATAACCATTATCTCAATATTTCAACTCTATATTATAGGTCATGATACAAACATTATTGGTAAGGGAATGAATAAAAATGTTGTATAATGAAAATGAACGGATAGAATCAACAATAATATAGGCCATGTACATGGATCATGTATCTTCACCAATGGAGATTTTATATTGGAATTTAAATGGGATTTAGAAATATCTCTCAGTCCTGGTCCTTATGAACATAAACAATTCCAATAAACCTGTTCATCATAGCATTTTAGAAAAAAAAATTACATTTATTAATTGGATATCCTTCAATTTCTCTGAACATGGTTATTATTTTTTCTCACAAACCTATCATTGATGGTGAGGAATCAATTTTGGTGATAAAGCATTATAGTACATCCCCGATATCATATTATCATTATTAGTAGTCATTGACTATCTCTATTAAGATTAATGATATCGAAAATTCAGTTACTATTGTCTATGATTTTAGATAATATATAAAATGAATGGAAGTTTGGATAGGATTGGAAAATTTATCTGGAACTATGGGACAATGTTGTACTATTCATAGTAATTTTAATAAGTGCAATTCCCAGTGATGACGACTATAGATAACTTCTACAGGATGGTTGCTAAAATTTTTTCTTCTTATTTTGAGAAATATGGCCTTGTTCAGGTCCCTATTATTGTAGTAGATTTGACCATGGGTAGACAGACTCTTAATTTAAAATGAGAAGGAAAATTAGATCAATTGATTGTTCAAGTTGATGAAGAAAATAAGTCAATTAATGTATATATTATTAAACTTCCTACCTCTCATATAGATAACAATATTATTCTTATGGATATATCAATATATAATTTACAGTCAACCCCCTAGACTATTAAAATAAAAATTCATATTTTATAATACATATATATAGGTAGATAATCATTGAAAAATTGATGGTTACTTTTACTGGTATCCCACTTCATATTCTTTTACTGAAACTAAATAATGTAAATAGAATACATCATGAATGAAGAAAAGATTTTTTTTTTAACATTTATATTTATATTAATAATGATGAAAATCATCTACTTCAATGTAAATGGTATAATTTAAATCAAAAGGATCCATTTAATGAAGAGATGGAAGCTATATACAAATAAAATTATTTAATTTCCCTTAAGGGAAATCATTCTACATGTTAATACAACATCATGTAGTTGATGGAGGGTGATTAAAACTGAATGGAATTTTGTTACATGTATAGAGAGAAGATGGAAACAATAGAAATCCATATCATATAAGTTATTTGGGAACGACATATTTATGATAATGAAATATCTAATGTGACTAGAAAAGATTTTGTGGATCCATATACAGATAATCGTAATAATAATACCACAAAAATTGTTAACAATATCACTCCTACTATTAGTGATGTAAAAAATAGATTGCATACTCATGTACCTTATTATAAGGAAATTAATGTGGATATATTTTATTTTTATATTGATTGTTTTGTCGGTCCAGATGGTTTCACTAATAATTATTTTATGTTCTATAGGGAGATTTATAATATTGAGTTATATGATTTTGTTAGATAAAATTTTAACCATGAATCAACGCCATATTGTGTGAATGATAATTTCATTTCTCTGATTTTAAAATATTAGAATGCTCAAAATATAAATGATTTTATTCTTGTAGTGACTGGAAACACTATTTACATGAATATTATTTAGGTAAGAGATTATAAAATGGTATTTCTTCCATGCAGTTTATTACTAACAACCCATTTGATTTTTTTACTATGGAGTGATATTCATGGTTTCTTCATACTACATCTTAGTGAGTAAATATTTTAAAAATTATTGTGAAGAATGGGAATATAGATCTTAAGATTGACATTTCCAAGGATTTTCTAATGATAATTTGATGTTTCATATTTGTCCCTAATGGAATTCATAGGATTTTCACAGATTTTAGAATGTTGACCAAATTCGTCTTAAATGTTTTTTGGCACTTTATGATGGTCAATGTGTCACCTAGTGGATTTTTTAGCATTCTAGTGGAGTGAGATGTGGGTATCCAAAATTCATTATTATCATTAAATTTTTTTAATACTACTTGTGTAATTTCCTATATAATCATGTTATTTATGGACTATATCATCAAATAATGTTTGTAATATCTATCATTGAACATTCACATCATTTATATTTTTGTAAATATTATTATATTCAAAACTGAATAATTAATCTATCTCACATTAATGATATTTTTTGGAACTATGAAGAATTTTTTGGTCATGCGATTAATTATAATAAATCATACATGATATTTCATGATAGGGTTCCCATTGCAACGAAATATTGGGTAGCTAAAAAAAATTTGGTAACGAGAGGGTGTGTTCATTTTACATTTCATGGGCCACCTATATTTTGCATTAGTGTTAAATGATGTAACATGTAGAATATTTGATTCCAAATTATTAATCAAATAGAATCATGGAAATGGAAACAAACATGTCTCAATAAGAGAGGATATTCCTTTTTAAATAATTAATTAGTTCTATGTTTGTTTTAGCTTTCTCCTTATATATATTTCCTATAATCCTTCTATTTGATATGAGGATTTTGATTCATATGATTGTATGGACTGGTTCAATTCACAAGGGGAATCATATAACAATGTCTTGGAATGATTGTGTTAAACATGTGGATACAAGTAGAATGGGAATAAAAGATCTCAATTGTTTTAATGAAACACATAATAATAATTTCACTTAGAATATTCATAAATCCATTGATTCTTCTTCTGGTGATTGTTGTGGATAATTATTTTATTATCATCATAATGGATAATCATTGTATATCCCATCATCGGCATGTCCTACATTAAATCATGCATATATTATGATCTTTAAATGTTCTAAATGGTCAATTTCAAAGCACTATTCTCAAAATAATTTGACTTATACTTCGCTCTCATGTATTGTAGCATACAATTTAGAAATATCTCAGCATTTAAAAACACTTTCAATTTAATTTTACTGAATATGACATGTGACCATATTATCTCAGGACAGAATATGATAAATAAAAATATACCAATTTAGACACTATCAATTGAAGGAACATTTTAAATGGAATGAGCATTTCCAGTAATTTAAATATGCTTAAATGTGAGGGTTATTTTTTCATTCATGTTGGTTTTCGGCTGATAAAATTCCTTTCATTTCACCTACTTCATTATTTCCCATATGTGGTATTTGGAGAAGGACCCTTCAACTAATGTGGCTTATGCAATGTCCAGGAATCGACAATGTGCTACTCTTCTTTCTCTACATGAATGCATATGAGTCCCTTGATCATGTTATTGTATAATTCTCATTTACATGAAGGTTATGGAGATATAATGAATAAAAGTTTTCTTGTAAACATACCTCCTCCATCTTTGAACATTTATTGTTGTCAATCATCCAAATTGGATGTATTGACTAGGTTATGGATGTATTATTATCTGTTACAAATTCTATTATTTTATATAGACGGAGAGTGTGGAATTCTTTGATTTTACCATAAATCCCTACCATTCCTTGGAGTCAATTAGTGAAATACATAGAGGTGTTATGATTGATTCAATGTGAAAAATTTAATATATGTAGAATGAACATTTTTATATTATAATTCTGTAATCCTTTGGTGTTTCTAGAAGGATTCAGAAGTGTTTGGATTCTAAATATATCTTTTGGATTCCCCCCATCCATTTACGGATAATTATCATTGTGGATGTGGAATCATCTAGTGCACTAGGTCATTCTATTTGTGGTGTAATATTTTCACATATATAGATTATTTGATAAATTTTTCTAAAATCACATCATTGGGGGAATCCAAGTCATTGAAACTGAGATGTAGTCAATGGCTGACATGGTCAGGTATTGTGTACTTTTTTTGTATGCATTGTGGATTTAATCAGATTTTGGTGTTGAATTTTACATTCTTAGATGTCATTCTTAGAAAGATCCATGGAATATGTTTCCTTCTAAGATTTATTTTATTTTCTTGTGGATAATCCTGAAATTGTTTTTACATGTGTCTATAGATAAAAAAAATCATGTTTCTGATTTCCTTTAAATGAGATCAATTGTAGGGGACAATTCTTGATGGTCATGTGTGGAACTAGTATTTTTGTTAGGAATTGCTTCAAACATATGCACATAGTGATATGTATATGTCACTTTGTAAACCGCCATTTTTAATTGTACTTTTCATTTGTATTTTTTATAAATTATTTTGGATTAGACATTCGTGCATCTTTATCCTTTTGATTAACTCTCTTTCATTCATTAATGGTTTTATATATTTAGATCCTTTATATAGAATCAAAATATTTTTATTATTGTCCCATATAATATACAATACATTGTACACATTAGGATCAATATGAACTTTTTGTTATCTCCCAATGAAAGGTACGTCCGCAATTGAATTTTAATTTAACTTGACATTTTCTTTACTATATTTTATTAAATTGGACCAATTATTGTTTGATGTATCTAAGAAATAAAATAATGTCACTACATGAGATTCCAATATGAAGGAATCATATTTTTAACCATCCATAATAAAAATATTCTTCATGAATTTCATTTAACCAATATTCACTGCACTCATAGTTTCAGCCCATTTGTGATCGAAAATTAAAACATGAAATGTTGTAAAACACAAATCGTATATCTGATTGATAATTCCAAATTTGTCCCTATTTTCATTAATTGGAAAAAATATGTGAATCTCATCACAAATACATTTTATCCAAAATAACAAATCATTTTAATTTTTATGGATCATATAACCATTTGTATCATGCATCCCTTGATGGATTAAAATGTCTTTGAATTTCAATGTGTGTTTCAATGTGTGTTTGAAATATTTATTATGTGTATTTGAAATATTTATTATAATATTTGAATTTCAATGTGTGTTTGAAATATTTATTATAATATTTGAATTTGGTCCCTTGGAAATCCATTTGACACATTTTGTAATTGAATTAATATTTTTGAAAACTACTTATATTTTTAAACTCAATACTATCGTATAAAATATTTATTATGTGTATTTGAAATATATCATGCATCCCTTGATGGATTAAAATGTCTTTGAATTTCAATGTGTGTTTCAAAGTATGGATAAATGACATCACCATTTTGTAAAATATTAATTTGTGATTTCAACTACTCAGTCATGTTAAATGTAATAAAAATTATTGAAATGTATTTTGGCATTTTTCATCTTCTTTGATGAGACATTGGAAGATTTATGTTTTCTACATCAAATAGGTAATCCGTACATAATTCAATAGATTATTCTAAAATATATTAATCGTCAACAAAACCATATTTTAGACTTTAAATCATGACATACTCTTTAAAAGTATTCATAAACATTTCCAAGGGGTAATTCCATATGTAATAGAAAAGAACCACCTAGTTGGACCACACTGACCAACTGACCCATCATGAGGAACATTATATCGATGATTTATGGTTTTATGAAAATCATTAATTGATATAATATTGTAACAAACTCTTTATTCGTGATTGGAAAATTAATCATGTCAATAACATTTCTACATCTGGATTTAGCAATGATGTAGAGTCTTGTTAATATTTGTCAATCATTTTGAGGTAGAATATAGGGGAATGGTTCATGAATTAAATTATTGTTCAAAACATGATTTCCATGTGATTTTTGTTCTTGTAAAATAAATAAATAAATTAACACAACATTAGTGATATTTTATGTATATCCCATAGGAACATTTACATTTTAAAAAAAAGAAAAAATTTGACCTCTTTCTTATATGGATAGTGTGTAATCTACTGGTAATGGCAATATGTTTCTTAATCCAGCAGATTACACACTATCCATATAAGAAATAGGTCAAATTTTTTCTTTTTTTTAAATGTAAATGATCCTATGGGATATACATTAAATATCACGAATGTTTTGTTAATTAATTTATTGATTTTACAAGAATCAAAATCACATGGAAATCATGTTTTGAAAAATAATTTAATTCAAGAACCATTCCCCTATATTATACCTCAAAATGATTGACAAATATTAACAAGACTCTATGTCATTGTTATATCTAGATGTAGAAATGTTATTGAAAGGAATAATTTTCCAATCACGAATAAAGAGTTTGATACAATATTATGTCAATTATAGATTTTCATAAAACCATAAATCATCGATATAATGTTCCTCATGACGGGTCAGTTGGTCAGTGTGGTCCAACAAGGTGGTTCTTTTCTATTACACATGGAATTACCCCTTGGAAAAGTTTTTGAATATTTTGAAAGAGTTTGTCATGATTTAAAGTCTGAAATATGGTTTTTTTGATGATTAATATATTTTAGAATAATCTATTGAATTATGTACTGATTACCTATTTGATGTAGAAAACATCAATCTTCCAATGTCTCATTAAAGAAGAGAATATTGCAAAATAGATTACAGTAATTTTTATTACAATTAATATGATTGAGTGGTTGAAATCACAAGTTAATATATTACAAAATGGTGATGTCTTTTATCCATACTTTGAAACACACATAGAAATTCAAATACATTTTAATCCATCAAGGGATGCATGATATATTTCAAATACACATAATAAATATTTTATACGATAGTATTGAGTTTAAAAATATAAGTAGTTTTCAAAAATATTAATTCAATTACAGAATGTGTCAAATGGATTTCCAAGGGACCAAATTCAAATATTATATCTCACACCTGTTTTTATATAAATGGTTATATGATCCATAAAACATAAACTGATTTGATAATTAGGATGAAATGTATTTGTGATGAGATGCACATATTTTTTTCCCATGATTGAAATCCAATTAATGAAAATATGGAATAATTTGGAATTATCAATCAGATATACGAGTTGTGTTATACAAAATTTCATGTTTTAATTTTCTATCTCAAATGGGCTGAAACTATGAGTGCAGTGAATATTGGTTAAATGGGATTCATGAAGAATATATTTATTATGGATGGTTAAATATATGATTCATTCATATTGGAATCTCATGTAGTGAGAGTTTTTTATTTCTTAGATCCATCAAACAATAATTGGTCCAATTTAATAATATATAGTAAAGAAAATGTCGAGTTAAATTAAAATTTTTAACATTTAGTAATGCAACAATGAAACTATAGAATTAATTTTTTTCAATATTTCCAGAATCAACAAATTTTCTATTTTGTAGAAAATACTAATTCATTAATTCAAAGAAATATAATCCCTTTTTCCAACGTGATTTAATAAGGTGTTTTGAAACTTTTGTATCAAAAATAGTGCCAATATCATTTACAATATTTAATAGTTAGTTACTTGTTATTGGAGATGGTTTTGTACACTGTTTGATATTCTTATCGAATTATATCATCTTCAATCAGTATTTATGACATTGAGGTAAACAAATATGATGACCTAAAAGCATAATGTTTGAGTAATGTTTCCCATGAACTGAGTGTGAGTTCTTCTCACAAATGGGGAACACAAACATTTCATAAATTATTTATTTTAATAAATTTCAACAATCAATGATGTAAGTTATCATCCATTACAACACAGACCTTAATATAAATTAATCACTTCTACAAGAACCTTACATTCTAACACCATTATCAGACATGAATTTTATATCCATAATCGGAATTTTAAAAAAGACATTTTTATCATTAATAGGTTTATTTTTTATGATATACGTAGAGGCAACATAATGTATTTTCACATCATGAATATCCTTGGTAGAAAGTTATAATTCACCAATATGAAGATGCATGTACTCTGAGACTACACTGTATAGAAAATTTATTTATTCCACACGTAGATAATGTTATATAAATATTTCATAGAACATTTTAAAATTCAAGATACTCTTAATCAATTTTAGTCCACTGAGGAGTATCTGTTGAATGAATTAGGGTCTCATATTTAATTCATGTATATTCATTCTAGGTCAATTATCAAATTGTTTCCTAATATACATATTTCCTATAAAAAATATATTGATAAAAATGTACTGTAATGAATTTAGAGGACTTCATTTAGTTTCCATTTATTGATTCTCACCAAGCTTATAAAATTTTATGCGTGATTTGTGGCCCATAAGAAACAATTTGAAATCATTTTGAAAAGAATGATGTTTTTTATTGATGATTCCAATAGAAATATGTATTAATTTAGTATCATAAGTTGGAAAATAATTTTCATTTTATTCTAGTAGAATATCCTTTACGATACTATATATTTTTTTAAAGCTAGATTTACTCTATCAACTGTAATAATTATAATTATATAACTTCAAAAATGCTAACAATGTTTTTTATAAATTACCATTGTTATACAATAGTATCTTAGCGTATCTATTTTACTTCTCAAAAAAAATTGTATAGTCATGATGAACATCTTTAATATCCATTTTCATTTCATCTATGAAATCTCCATCATCATTTACACTGATAATAATATTAAATGATCCATAATCCAATGAATCATCCCAATCAGTTTGTGCATTAAGTTTTTCACAAAATTTAGGAAGAAAATTATTGAAGTGATCAATTCAGTGACATCTAAAAACTTCTTCCAACACATTTAATCTAACTTTTCATTAATAAAAACTTCATAAAAAAGGAAAAAGTATTTCATAATGGTTGTATGAGTTCACTATTACAAACTTTTTTAACTCTTTAGCTCAATACTAATATTCATTTATCGATTATTTAGCATGTGTCTATTTCATATACATATCCATTTAGTTGGGTTCATTAAATATTTATCTGATACAAAAAATAAATAAATAAATATAATATATCCATTATAAATAGTGAATGTTTTAGGTAATTAAAGTATGGGAACCCAACATTTGATTGTTTAAAATAATTTTAGCATGCTTTGAATAAAATGGATAATTGAATTGAATAAAAAAATTCCACTACGGTAGGTTTTATCATCTAAATTTATCCAATTGAAGAAGTTATAGACAACTCTCATTCTCATCATGTCATCTTTTCAGTAGTTATCATATAATTATTCTCTTTTATAGTCATCCTCCATCACTTCTAGGCATGAACCTATTTTGTAGGAAATGCTATATGAAGAATTCATCCATCAGAGGAATAATGGTAAGAGAATTATGGCCAAAAGAAATGAGATGATGGATAAATCAAAATCAAAAAAGTTATTTATAACTATTTGGATGATGGTGTTGATGTGGATGAACGTTTTACTCCATTTTTTTACCTAAAAGAGGTAATGAAACCAAATTTTGTGAATTCCATGGATGGTAATTAGAGATTACTATGGGTGGAAACAAAAGGTATTGTTAAATAATGATCTAATTCTCGAAGGATTAATGTAATATATATATTTACTTATGTGGGAAATAAATGATATGATTTCTAAAATGAATTTATTAGTGGGTTATGATTTCAAATATAGATATATTTTTACAATGGTATAGAAAACATGCAAAAAAATGTTGTGATTTATGGGCACTAAAAAATTGGAAATTGTTTTTAATAGAAGGAAATAATTTTGGGTCGTAAAAATTTGATCAGATTAGATAATCAAATATTAAATAATAGATTTAATTTGGTGGATTGAGATATTTTTATGATGAAATGAAATAATTGATTGGTATTTTTTAAACTTAGAATGGTGAGATTTTTATTAATTAAAATATTGACGAAACATCGAAAGAAAACTAATGATCAGTTTATTAGCATAGTGGAGAGAACATGGGGCTGAGGAAGACTCAAAATTAGACATTGATCTTGAGGATAATTAAGGTGGATTATATTATTCATGAAATATTAGAAATTATAACATCATTGAATAATTATATTTGGAAAATTTACTCCCCTAGACCAGTATGATACTATTTGAATATTCATGGAAATATTTATTCCAATATACTTCAATGTACTATAGAAGGTTGAAAAATAATTGTTTCTCAAGAGAGTTCACATGGGGGGTATACATTTTGAAACATGATGGGATTAGTATAGATGAAAATGATAGAAATGTGGGTCTGTTAAGTAATTGATATAATTAGATAATGAAATCAAAGAGGACATTGAGTTTAATGCTGGTTCAATAACAATGATATATTTTTTTGTGAGGTAGAGATGATTAAACCCATTACATCAATAAGGAGAATAATCAAATGATTTTGGTACTAATATATTATGAGGACATAATATTTGAGGATTACAAAAAGCGTAACATTATTTTTTTAGATCATATGAAGTCCGATATCAAGATGTATATGATTGGTGAGTTAATCATTATTTTTTGTTAATAGGTGACTAATGGAAATCATACGAAATTAAATTCCCAACCAATACATGAAAAATAGTTTCCTAGATGTCATATAATAGAATATTCAAATCTAAATACAAAACCGACTACTATTTGGATGATTTTCTCAAAAGGTGATGATTTCAAAGAGGTTGATGGGATGTAATATTGTTATTGGAAGCCTATAATACCTCACATAAAAATGATCCAAAATTTGGTTTGATATATTTAATGTCACATTAAACAAGTGTCATCCCAAGGATATACATGAGCTACTGGGGGACAAGATACATTTTTATTTCAAAGAAAAGTGAATTTTGGGATGTTTGATTATAGGGTAGTGCAAATAAGGTTTTTGGGATTCATAGATGATGGTTGGGAAGGATAAGGGGATAACTAAAGGGAAATATTATTTATATAAAAAAGGGATTTCATTGGTATATTTGTTTTTTTACCCTTTAATCATTTGAGCCTTATAATGGAGCCATTGAATACATGGAGTCTGTATTCATGCCTTAATTCAGTCATGGATTAGTCAACAAGGTGCGATGTCCGTAAGTGGAGACGATAGGGAGATTCAGATATCATGAACTAGTATGTGATAGATAGTGTTTTTAATAAGATTTGGACACATTTATCAGCACCTCCAAAAAATTGATGATAAATATAACATTTATTAGTGTTATATTATTATGTGTTGATAAAATGTATCATTATCCATGCTTTTTTAGAATGGACAAATCTATATCGTTATAAACAATAAAAATGTGCTGATAAAGATTACATGTATCGTCTCTTATTACATAAGCATAGATAAATTATTTATGAATATTATTATAAATAAATAAACATCCAAATATATTTATATAATTAGATATATATATATATAATTTATAAATATATATAAATGTAAGTATTGTAACTATATTCATTTTTTAAATATAATTTTTATATTTTTATAATTATTAAAATATATAAATATATAATTATATTTATATAAATTCATTTTTCAGAAAATAATACTTATTTAATTATATATATATATAAATATAAATATATATTTATATTTATCCAAAACAAATATATTAATATAAATATAGTAAATATATAATTTATTTAAATATACCTTTTATAATTTTACAATTATTTAGATAAATATTATTATTTATTTACAGTTATATAAATATTTATTCAAAAATATTATTTATTTATAATTACTAATATATGAATGAATAAATATTGTAAATATGAATTTAATAAATATATTTTTTTAAATAATTTATTACCAATATTGTTATATAATTTTTAATGTGTATTTAATCTTAAGTACAAGAATGTTAAATATAAGTGTAATAGAACAATTAAAAATAAGAACACGATAAAAATATTGAAAAAATTTGAATGTTTTATTGATTAACTATAATTTATTAAAAATTATGATCTTTATAGAAATACTGATGAATGCATATTGAAAATATTAAAACATAAGAACTAAATATGCATATTATAAATAATAATCATTGAGTAAATTACCAAATGAATAAAAAATAATAAATTAAAAATTGATTTTATACATTACAATAATAAAATAAATAAATAAAAAAAATTAAATTTTTCATATTTAATTAAATTATGTATTCAATATATTATTTTATAATGAAATTATACAAATAATACTACCTTTTTAATAAATAGCATAAACATTAGGTGAATATGTTTTTATATGATATTTCAATCATTACCATTGTATTTTTATTTATCTGTTGTATATAAAACTAAATTATTTATGTATATTGTCAATCAGAATATCACACATTTGATCTATGATAAATTTAAATATCAAATGAAATTAAATTATTTTAACTACTCGATGTAATTAGTCAGTATTTCAAAGTCACATTTTTTTCCTTAATTTTATATCTAATCAATATTTATTATTCTTATAAGGCTCTCCAATAAAAACCAAAACTGTGTTTTCATATACATTCTCGAGTGTAATTCTATAAAAATATATATACTTGTAGAAATAGACATTCATTGTTACCATTTCCCGAGTTAGGATATTCTAATCATGTCTAATGTTTCTTTGTAGCCCATTCAGTATAGAAGTGTCCCCGTCCACAATGTTTGGGTGAACAAATTTTTTTCCAAGATTTATCTTGTTTCAGATTTCCCTCAAACGCATCATCTTCTACATCAGAGTTTATTTATTCATTAGAGTCAACTCCATGTATTCTGAATCAACATAAATTCTAGTTTGTAACATAGATAGATTTCCTGGTGAGGTAACAACTTCCAGCATAGCACCCTGAGGTAGTTCAACAACATCAGAATCACCAACTACTTGTGCTAAATTATCATTTTCAAGATAATTCCCATTAAAATAATTTGATGTACTCAATTCCTCTGAATTTTTTTGACCCACTAAAACCATCCAATAATAATTCTCCATGTCTTTTGACATATGTGTCGCATCGAAATGGAAATGTTTTTTCAATTAAATTTTGTTTTTGATAGATGAAATCTTCTATTTAATTTATGTATAAACATTTATAACCAATTTCCCTTTAGTAGGATATGTCTTCAAAATATTTTATCCATCCATATTTTATTTAACCTGGAATGACCATGCAATACCTAGATGTTCATGATCATAATATTTATCAAACAATTTTTGCATTGTCATTTAATCAATATATTGAGTATATATTTCCACATAATTATTAGTAGTAGTTTCCCTTAACTCATGGGACATGAGTTTACTTTCCTTAGTTGATAATTTCAGATATCTAGTCTCTAACAGGAGATCACTAATAGGAAAAACCATTATAGATGTTGTGGTCTTTGCATTCATGTTATCTCACAATGTTGTAAGAAAAGTTATTTATTTGGAAATTCAATTATAGCTGAAATCATCATAATAAGTTTTTGGTATCCCATAATAAGATTAGATAAATTCTAAATAGGTGAAACAAAATATCAATATGAATGTAGTTCAAAATTGTTATTAGAAGGGTTAATGGGAGATGGCTCTTGTGAATCAACATCTATAGATCCTTATTAATCAAGATAATCTTATGTTATACTCTTCTGAGAAACTTCCACAAAAGGACCATCATTAACTGTATCCATATTTTCAGTAACTAGGATTCCAAATAAATTAGTCGTATCATAACCAATATTGTTTGTAGTGCAAGAGCTGGTGTCCTAGAACGAACTCTTTTTACATTGATTTCATGAATATTTGATATATTAAATAATAAATTAAACATCACATTACATATTTTTCATTGTTCTTCATGACAAAAATGTTATAATTTTTTATAGTATTTTTTCCATTAATGAGGTCGTGGTAGTTCCAGGCTATGATGATAACCTTGATTTTCAATGAGAGTATTTATATTATAATACTATAGTTGGATAACATACTATGTTGGGTCATGTAGTATTTATACCACATTCTGTGATTACTCATAAGCATATTTGACTTATTCTCATGAATTTCACCATTGGTAGTCTCTTTGATGAGTGATTATGAGAACAGACCCTCCAATAGGAATTATCCACGTTTTTTTCATTATATATTCCTATTTATGAGTGTTTTAAATGGTCCCTAGATATTATGATTACCATTAATTAATCACACAACTCACACATTTATATTTCATAATGAAATCCATCAAAAAATTTGTTGGAAATATGTTGGGTATGTTGGTAATGTTGCGAATGTGATGTTATTAATTGATAAGTCATGAAATAATTTTTCCCTTCCATATTTATTGATGTTGATATTTGGAACCTTTTATTCAAATTGAATTGTCACCCAAAATACCAATGCCATCGTGTAATGACTAGTTTATTTTAGGTATTCAATGAATGATGTATCAAGAATATATTTATTTGACATTTTCATGAATCATGTTTGATGGGATTATGTGACAATGGAATTATATTACACTATGTTTGTTATTATGTATATGACATTTTTTCAACATTATGTTCTTTATCCAGGGTTCCATGACCTATTCCTAATCCGTAATCATTGTCATTATAGAAGCCCATGAAATACCAACATGGAAGATTAATAGAGGTTAACATACAATGTATTTTTGGAGGTCATGATCAATTTATTTTTTAATATAATTAATGGAATAAATATTATTTTCAAGACCGAGTAATAATTTTATTAATGTTATATTGATAACATAAATTAAATAAATAATTATTCACAAGACTTTGAATAATATATATATATATATATAATTTAATATTTAATAATTATTTATTTACAATTTTTAAAATTTATTTATATTTAATAGAATAAAATATTTATTTGTAGTTTAATAAATACAAGAACAGTTTTAACAGACCAAATCAGTGTTTGGTGATAAAATATTTATTTACGAGATGTTAAATATTATTTATTCATTTTCTGCAAGTTGGCACAAAAAAAAAATTATTTTACTAATTTTTTATGGCATTGTAATTAATTAATGGTTACAATTATATTAAATGTTTATTATGTACTTAAATTTTGAAACTGGAATTCCACTTCTAGAAATAGAAAACTAGTTTTTTTGTGTAATTTATTCATAACCAATTCCATGATTGGGAATATATATTTATTACGCAAAAAAATTCTATGTTGACTCCTCCACCTCTCTCCATAACAGGAATGTGAGTCACAAGAGATAATTTATTCATTATTATAGAACCAGTGATCATGAATGAACCATGTATGACATTTTATTCACAACACTTGCACCTGGAGAATGATTGGAGTTTTTTAAAGAACATTGAAGCACATGTGGGCCACTACTAGCAGGATTCCACCCTTGGATCCTATAAATTGAAATGAGAGCAATCCAAAATGGACATTTTGGACCATCAATAGTGATTACTATAAATGTTCCTAAGCCTAGGTATTTATTTCTTCATATGTCAAATAAAATAATTATTAATTTTTCCTGCAAGATACTTGTTATTGGTTTCAACAAAGGATTACTAATTGAAATTCTACTATATTCCCCACCAATACATGATTTCTCTATGCCATGAAAAAATAAGTGGTATGAGATAGGTATCATTAAAATATATATTTATTTTTTTATTGTTTACATTAACACAATTGTGGTTAGAATTAAAATTAAAATTACTATTTATTTAATCCTTTTTAAATTAATATTTATATACATATTAATAATATTTTTTTGGGTTCATTTTTCGTAATATGTTAAGAAAAAATGTATAATGACTGAATATGGCATCAAGTTGTTCCAAATCATTGGCCGGTAAAACTAGGTTACACTGCATGCAGCTGAAGCATCCACAATATTTTCATGTGAAATGTATCAATATTTTTCGAGTAATTAAAAACACATGGTGATATAATTTCACATCATGTGTTGATTGGTCCAACCTGAAACATTTAGGACCAGGTACATGATGGGTAATTGGCATTTACACTACATGTAGTCTGGAAGAGTCAACACACCGATCCCCCGATCAAGCGACATTGATATACGTCAACTGTGGTACATAGTATGCAGCTATATGTACACATTGTACCACCAACCATTAATGGAAAAAATTAAAAAGTCATTAAATATGAAATTTTTTCATTATAAAAATATTTTATTGACTAGAACACTGTTATGTGTTTGAAAATTTAATAATGGTTTTATGGAAATTTAAAATGATCAATTATTTTATTGTAATTAATTTTTAATTATTTGTTCTACTATTTATTTTCCTTCAATTCCAGTAATTATGGGTACAACCCCATAAGATTATATTTTAATTAATATGTAATTTAATTTATTAAATAGATTGATTAATTATTTAATCCAAGAATGTTTATCTTATCTTATAAAACAAAGAACAAGTTAATGACAGCCATTTAATTTTGTGTATTAATAAATTTGTTTACCATTCATAATCATGCACAATAAATATTTATGTGTTGGAATTTTTTTATCTATATTTATTACATTGTTTGGAATATCAATAATATTAAATTAAAATATGGAATGTTATTTATCCCATTATCAATTATTATGTTGGTCTTATATTTCTAATGATATTTTTATAAATCCATTGATCCAATGTTTTAGTTCCCCTCACCTACATGGGAGTAATAAATACTTGTAATTAATGGATTAATCCATGTTATTTTAAGAAAATTCAAGATGAAATCATAATGATTTTAAATCCATGATAAATAGGTTGACATGTGGAAGGATGTCACTAATACCAAATGTATAATATTGAGTTATTTTGCTTAGTAAATTGTTTTATTTTATTCTATCTCATTAAATCTACCATTAGATAATCCCAAGATACCATAATTCCATTAATATTTTATTTTTTGTATAATTATTTTAAAATATATTTAATGATGTGATACCATGACAACATAAATGAATGGATGAATTTTCTATAGACAAAATTATATAAAATAGAATATGCATAAATGTTATTCCCAAACATGGTTAATTAATTAATTAATTGTCCACTAATATATTAACAAGACATGTAACAGATAAAACATGATAAAAATATATTCATAATAAAATATAACCAAACATTCTAATATTATGTCATACTAAGTCTTCCATTTCTTGATTAAGAACAAAACTCAATAGATCTATGTGTTTGAAAACCTACTGTTAGGACACATACATTTATAAAGGCAGTTCCTATCAATGTTTCAAATTGACATAACAATTTAACCTCTAGTGGGGTTTCCATTTCTTGAAATGGTTTATTTTTTGTTCATGTGTTATGAAAATAAAAGATAGTATTTCCATATTGTGATGTCCACACAACAGATTAAGGAGATGCAAGCCCACTGTAATCAATGAGTTGCCAACCGAAATACCTTCAAAATAGCTCGAAGAACCCTTGTTGTGAATTGTTAAGGGGAATATGGATTATTTCCACCAGAATATCATAGAAACTAGTTATTTCATGTTAAATAATGAGGGATTATTGGAAATGATATAATAGTGGGAGATTTAATAAAATCAATTATTTATTTCACACAATATATGTAATCAAGCAATGTTATAATAATCACCTAATTTATGTTTAGAATAAAATTACAAGATCACTACCCCTATGATAAATATTGGGTAATGGAAATATCATCACTATTACTGACTTCAATGAGTGTTAAGGATGCCTTTTTGTTTTTTCTAATCTATGAACAAAACTTATATGTGATAGAATCCTAAATGCCTAATCTATTAAATCATGTGGTTAGTGATGAAGAGTCAAATGTCAATGGAAAACATATGAACAATGAAGTTGATGATCAATTATTGATGGTTTAATATATGCATAGTGAACTCCTAAACTCTCTCAAAAACATGTATGTTCATAAAATGCTTGATCAACTATGTGGTCTTTACCCTGATAGAGGTAGACATGAATACATTTAGAATTAAAAATCACTCATTTGATTTATTCATGGAGATTTTTCCCTAGTTTAGAATCACATAGTAATACTAATTATATACATCATGAACTTAGTTGTTCTATGATTTATACTCCCCTATGAACTAGGCATTGATCTCATTCTGGAATACCTCTTTCAATGCGTATCCAGTTTTTTTGTGAATTTTAATATATATAAAAATTGAAGTCTCTAATAGTTAATCATATCCTCTTTCTTTATCTAGATATAGATATGAAGAGTTATGATATGTTAGTCCATATGATGTACCAATGGAAAGAGAACTAAACTATATTTATGGCCAAATATTCAACATGGTCATCCTCAAAGAAGAACTTCAAATCATAAAATATGTAATATGATGATTTATGAATCTTATATGAAAAGAATATAAATTTGAAGAAAAAATACACCAAGCTAATGAATCAAGGAGAAGCTATTTGTGTGTTTGTTATTGAGGTCAATTTATCAAATTCTAAAAATTGTGTAATAACATTTGGTTCTCACATATGAATTCAATTGTTGGAAAAGAAAAATTAAAATGAATTAACTGAGGGGAGTTTGACATACGAGCATCCAATTGAGATAAACTTGTTGTTGATCTATTGGGGCTACCAACTCACATTTCGACTGAAATGATACGAGTCTTAAATTGTTATAATTTTGTTTCTTAATTTTAAAAAACATTATTTATGTATCTAGATAAGATAAAGATGGATTCATTATAAAATATTGAAATAATTATATATAATTTTAAGGATGACATTTGTTATGGTTAGGCACTTTTAAAAAATAGACATTATGTATTGGAATACATGGAATAGGTGATGGAAAATCAATAATGTTATTTCTTCACAAGATTCATTCCACACCCAACATTGGAATCACTAGCTAGCTGATGTAAATGAAAACATATTGGAAAAATTACATCAATATTGATCATTATATTATGTCGAATTAAAACCACATGGTTTATGTCATGTATGATTACGTGGTCAAATGACCAAAGCCCCATTTAGTGGGAATGGTGAACAGTCTAATGTGCATCTTGAATTAGTTTATACATATATTATGGACCATTTTATATTGATTTTTGGGGTGGGTACTAATAATTGATAACTTTAACTAGTGATTTTAGTATATCTTTGTATATTTACTGAATGAAATATATTGTTTGATTACTTTGATAAATTCAAATAATACAAGAATGATATTTAAAACAATCATTTAAGGATGATTAAGAAACATTTCTCAATACTGGGTGGAAAATATCATATCCAATACATAATTTATTACATATAAGAGTTTAGGATCTTATCTCAAATTACTCATCTATTCATGCCTATGAAAAATAGGGTAAGTTAAAGGATGAAACATAACTTGTTGGACATGGTGGGATCAATGTTGACCCTTGAAATTCATCCATTCTCCTTTTTGGGATATGCGTTACAAATAGTGGCACACTGACTATAACAAGTCAAAAATAAATTGTTAAATTTATTTATATATGAATTATGGGGGGAATGAAAACCAAATTTTATTAATTTTACGTGTTTAGGGCATTGAATAATTTTTTAATGACTCTTCTTGGAAAAAGATTTCACCATACAGAACTTAGTGTACATTTATAGGATAACTTAGTAAATCAAGTGGATATTAAATATGAAAACCCAAAAATAAATGGGTTATATTATTATGAAATTAAAAACATCATGAGAGGGAGCACATATCCATACAATTTAGTCGGTGTTAGAAAAAATATGATGAATTAGATGATCAAGGAAATATACAGTTTGAATAGGATCAGATTCTAAAAATCCCCATGGATGGAGAAACTGTTTCAAATAAAAAATAAATTCATAGGAGTATAAGATAGGTCAAATATCCATTAAGCTATGGTTTTCTTGTTATTGAGTATGTTGACTCATTATTCACTAAAAATAATGATCTTCTATCCTATAAGGAAGCAGTAAGTGGTATATATATTTCCATGGGGGAATTAATCCATGAATATGAAAATGTATTCGATGTACCATAACAATGTATTGATTTTTGTAGAACATCTAGTGGATATAAAACCTATAGGTTGAAAATAGGTATTCAAGAATAAACTTGACATCGATGGACAATTTAGTACCTATATTGTGTGAATTTTTGAAAATGGGTTTCAACAACAATAAGGTATTGACTATGATGAATCAATTTACATGTTTCAATGCTAAAATCCATCAGAACTCTGCATTTCATTGCCTCTTACCATGACTATGAGATTTGTTGAATGAATTTCAAAATATCCTTCCTTAATGGGATCCTTTAGGATGATGTGTAAATGACACAACCTAAACTATTATGGAATCAAAAGGATTAAAATAAGATATTATTGATGAAACATATATTTATTGGTTAATACCGTCATCCATTTGTGGAAATTCCAATTGATTAATCCATAATGATTTTTTTCCAAAAAATTATTGTAATCCATGTGTCCACAAAATGATTAGTGGGAGTGAAGTGGATATTTTAATAGTATCTGTTTATGACATATTCTATATTAAAAATAATATACAAGCATTAAAATCTATTAAATCAGGGTTGGATAAATTCTTTTCAATGAATCTCATCGGTGAGGAAACATTTAGTCATGAGATCAATATCCATCATGATATATCCAAGATGTTTCTTGGCCTGTGTCAAAGTATATACCTTGAAACGATAATGATGTTATTCAATATGGAACAATATATGATTGGATTGTTTCAAGCATCACAGGGAATTGATCATTACATGAAAATGATTCCGCAGTCACATGAAGACTTGATATATAATGTAAATAATTCCATTTTTAATATTTTTTGGCTCAATCATGTATATTATGTTATTTACATGGTTAGATTTCACCTATCCATTAAGTGTGTTAGGAAGATATCAATATTATACAAGTGAAAACTATTTGATGGAAATATTGACTAGGGTTAATTATCTAAGGCATAGTAGAATATGATACTTGTTTATGGATAGGATGCTGAAATTTTAATTAGAGGATATGTAGATGAATGTTTCCAAACTTATCAATATGACATGATGTCACAAAGGGGATAAATCATTACATTTAATGGAGATGTTGTTAGGTGGATGAGCTCAAATTATTTTTTGGTTCCTTAATAATCTATAGATTTCTAGTACATAAAATCATATGAGTATGTAATGAATCAGTTTGGATGCACAATTTCATCCATAATTGTGATGTAGTACCTAGCAGTGAAGATCCTACCAAACTCTATTGAGAAAATACAGCAGCGATGGATCTCACAAAAGAGTGAAGGTCATATCTATTGATGAAGAACATATATAAATAGTATTATATCCGGAAATAATTTTCTCAGATAGGTGAAGTTGTAGTGATTATTAATTTTATTGAAGAAGGCATGGTGTTCACCTTGACTCAGCAAAAACATGGTTATCAACTGAGGTTTAGCAAACTAAATGTCATAAAAAGTTGGATCTAGTATATGTGGGATTTTTTTGAATTAGTGTCATATAACCTCTTGTATTTACATTTCATAAATGGATATTTTATTTATTAAATATAATATTTTCCATCATATTATATATTGGTCAATGTTATTCATAACCAAAATGTAATAATTTCCTACATAATTTCATATATTATTAAGGTAATAGTTGTTCCCTACTATGATGAGAACGTTGATGCTCTATGACAATATTTATTATATAGTTTTGTGGTAGTATATCATACAATAATAAGACACATAGTATATATATTTTTAGGTGATATTACTCGTAATCAGATGATACTTCTTTTCTTGATGTTCACACTTGGTAATCTACAAGATGATAGATTATGAGAACATTCCCGCCTATTTAAATTATCCATGTTTTGTTGTCATCAAATATTTATATATTTGAGACTGTGTATTGTTCCTTGTACATTAATTTTATCATTAATTCATGTCATGAATTTGGAAGTCGGATTTGCTGACAAGAACTTCCATGCCATATAATGGTTGGAAGTAGGTAATTTTGTGTGGTTCACGACATACATGTTATTATGGGATAATTGATGAATTTTTTTTTCTATACATATATATGGAATATGATATCTCAAACCATTGATTGAAATTAAAAAATTTCCATAAATACCATGGTAATTTTATAATGATCTTTTTATTTTAGATAATCAATGAACGATGCATCAAGCATCTCGATTGATGACACCATCATCCATTCTACTTGATGAGATTATGTGAAAAATAGATTATATAACACAGTGAATTTCCTTCTGTAGTTGTCGTCATTTTGACATTATCATCATTCTAATGGGGTGCCTTGACATGTTACTAGAAATTAATATTGCACATGAGACAAGGCAACCAAATGCTAGCGAGAAAAAATCATAGAGGTTCACAAAAATTGAGTTTATGGTGGTCATGATTATATTATATTTGAATTTAATTCATGGAATAAATATTATTTTCAAGGATGAGTTATATTTTTATTAATGTGATATTTATTTTAAAATTATATAAATAAATAATAACTAAAATTGGAAGAAATTATATTTATTTATTTTTAGGAATATTTAATAAATATTTACTTACAAAATCGTGAATAAAATATTTATTTAACTGTGTAAAAATAACATAGTTGTTCAAAATATATACGATTTAGCAGAATCATGGCAGTTTCCATTGATAAAATAATTATTTATGAATATTTACATATTATTTATCAATTTAACACAAGTTGGAGCATCAAAAATTAATAATAAATTTTTTATTTTTATGTTTCATGGGATATTATAAATGGTTATAATTATATTTATTGGTTCTTTTGAGAATAAATTTTTGTAACTAAAATTCAATATATATAAATAGAATAATCCATTTATTTTTTATTTCATTCTAAATTAATTCCGGATTTTGGAATATAGAATTGATGTGCATAACAAATTCTCTCATGACTCATCCTCATGTCTTCCTACCAAGAACTAAAAACCCAAGAGATAATTTCATCAAGCCCGAAGAATGAGAGATAAAGAATTAATAACACAAGACATTCAATTTTTCTCACTAGCACCTGAAAAATGAGTGGTGTTATTTAGAGTCAATTGAATCATGTGTGGGTCACCACTAGAGATATTATAGCCTTGGATCCTCACAAGCATAATTATGGAAATTGTGAAGGACCTTTTCGTTTGATAAAAAATATTCAATAACGTGTTGTCCTAAGAATAGGTATTTATTTCCTCAAATTTCAAATAAATTAAATATAGATTTTTCGTACATGATCATCTTTCATAGTTTTGAGTACTGATTATTAAATTATTTTTTAAAATACCTCCAACCACCATATGATTCTACTGCTGGAGAACCATCAACGAGCAGGATCCCCCACAACCTATTTGAACCATGAGTCCCCTATCCTCATCAAACATCATCATGAACAATAATATTAAAGATATAAAATCATACATCTCTTAGAAAATTGTCTATGACATGCCTAATGGGCTAACAACGAATACAGAAGAAGGGTTATTTTTTATACATTATAGTTAGATCAAATTTGAAGTCCATAGTAAAAAGATTCCAATATTATATGGGAATAGAGTAGAGAACCAAATCTACCGGGACGAATATAACACATACAACATACGCATCTTCAGTAGCTCGATCCATTTTTATCCGAGTATCAATTGATGATGTAGTGTTGAAAAATATTTTCATATGCAATAAAATCCAGTTCATACCATAAATTCTGACACTGACATGAGTTATTATGTTTTAAAATGAAAATTGATTGAAATTATTATCCCAATCATTGATGAATGAGGTCTCTGACATGAGGGAGATATAACAAACCCCCCCAGGCCTTGTGTTGGAACTCTTCAAAGGGGAAAATTGTGTTGAAATGTCCCCTACCAATGGGGTTGCATTTCATATCATGAAATCTCTAAACAACAGTAGGCCTCATTTCGAAGTGCTCTTCCCACCATGATTTTTTACCATTTTGAATTCCCACTATTACAATAATTGGGATTTTTTTAATAAATATCTAGAATAAAATGTTGACTAACTCAAATGTGCCCTGAATTTCCTCATCAAATGTAATGTTCCATTATTACATGTAAATTTTTTAATTTATATGGCATTATTCCGATACTAGACCCTTACATGACCTGTGAAACTGAGCCCCGATGTTCCCGGAAATGTCGATAAAAAAATAAAATGTTTTAAATAGAAGTCATGACTTTTTTTCCTAAAAAAGTAATAAATCAGAATCAGTTTCCCTGATCAGAAATCTTCACACTCTGTTGTGTTCTATATATAAGGTTTACCCTTGGCACAACATAGGATTTTTCATTGTGGGCCTCTAGTAATAAAACTCGAAAATTGAATAATTATAAGTAAACAAATTAATTTTATTTATTTATTTTAAATCCGTATAACTCTTGACCAGTGACTCATAATTATAATCAGAGTCCACCATTGAGCTCATGAGAATATTATTTCTTTATGAATATTCTAACACTGGCCAAAGTGGGCCAATTGTGAAAGTATTTTTTTCCTTAAATTAAATAATTGAATAAATATTATTTTATTATAAAATACTTATATCTCATAAATAGTTACTTGGATTGGAAATCTGAGACTACGGTTGATCTCATGAGGGTGTGCTTCCCATATGTCATGCATAACATCGTCCAGTGCTGGCCGAATGTGAATGTTATTTTTTGAGACGTAACTGTAAATAAAATAATATAAATATAAATTATTTTATTTTTTTATCCGTATATATCACCAACGCTAACTCGGATTATTAATATGATACCACTGTTAATTTTTAATAATATGTTCTCCTTTATAAAGGCCTAACTACGAACGATGCGGGTCGAATCGGAATGTTAAATTTTTTAATTTTTAAATGAAAATAAAAAAAAATATAAAAATGGTTTATTTTAATTATTTTATCTATTTCATTGACATGAAATATATACAATGATGTGACATGACAATGAAAAACTCTTTAATTCAATACATTAATGAATCAAGGTGCAATGCAGTTTTAAATTGAAATAGAATGTCTGATAAACATTTATCATTGAAAATAATCTTAAATATTTGGGATTCTGGAAGAGTATGATTTTTCTTTAGAGATCTATATGAGAAAAGAATGTTGGTAAAATACATTCTGTTGGATAGCAATGAATAATGACGAACATTGAAATGTCAAAGATGTTTGATTGAGGATAGATGAATATTAAACATCTATGGTGTGACACTTGTCTTCGTCATCTAATGATCCAACCTCATGAAAGGGTGTATCTTTAATTAATTATAATTACCAGTTTCCATCTCTCATGAATGAACCTAAATCATTAAATAAAAAGAATGATTCATGTATAATGCTTGCAAAATGCGGGAGGGGGTTGATTTTGGGATAATAATCGAGAAAGTGGTTCTATTTTGAACCTATGAATGGTTTCAAAATTGTTTAGACATTCTTATAATTTTACATGGATGTATCAAGGCCGACACAAAAAACGAATGATCCATTCACCATAGGTGTTCACGTGAAACTCTTCCTCCCACTTTAATTCTTCCCCTAATTCTTGTCAGAGCAAAAATATGGAATGAATTCAATGATCACAAAATGGATGAACGAAAGTGATGGCCAGTGACAACACCTTTCTGCAGCACACAATGAATAGGGGGACGTATTGGTGTTGTAGGCAGCACATAGGGGGTCTTGGATTGATATTCATAACTGCATTGCAGAACTGTGGTGCTAGAAGGGTGTCATGTCAGTCTTGGAGGTCATGTACAACATGACACAATGGTTTTGGACAGTAGCCAACGTGGCACGAGATGGTGAATACACATAGTACAATGTACCGTTTACGGGGGAGAGGAAACTGGCCGTGTGACATAGGGTCGACGCGTCTCCTGGCGCAATTGGGATGTGAAAAACATTCCCTCATGCTTAGGCCAGTCTAGGGGAATATCGGGTCGCTGGGTAACCTAGTTTGGTAGAATTCAGCCTGCTGGTGTGGGCTGGGACAAAGAAAATGAATTGGGTTGTTGGGCTTCCCACAGGGCAGGACCCATACACTAATGAGCCTAGCCCTCAATCCAGGATGGAGAGGGTAAAGTCAGAAAAATTGAGATGGAGCCGTTCGGAGTAATCGGGTCGGACCCGGTGCTGACACATCTGATCCATTTTTGTAAAATGGTCATAACATGCAAATCATCAATCTAGTCAGCGATATAGTTTTGGTGTTGTAACCCTTGAAAAAAGATAATTCATTATGAACACTCGAAGTGAGTATCTTTAGAGGTAAATTTATAAAAAATTACTTCAAGAGTATGTTCTCTTGAAATCATGAGTCCTATGTGATGAAATCCTGCAACTGGTTGTAACAAGAAGGAATAATAGAGAAATAGCTGAGAGGACCTATGTGGCCATGAATATGAGAATTCATGCAACCCTATGTTTTCTGGTAGACTAGTAGCCTAGAATACCCATGTGGCCCAAAAGATGACTAGTCATGTAGAAATGTGTGTCCTGACTTATGAGTAGTTGTGCAGACATGTTTTGACCTAAAATTTATTAGTCGTACAGACATGTGTGGCACGATAGGAAAGCTTCCTTGCAAACATGTGTGGCCTTACAGACAAGGAACTGAGTAGACTATAGTGTCCTCGCAGACATATATTAGTCTAGTGGAAATCAGTGTCCCGACAAATGATCAGACCATTGTAACTCATTAGGGATGCATTGCTCAACATTACAAGATGATCAAAGTTATGACAGAAGTAGTGTACTTCTGTAGTTCATAATATTGTCTCTTCCGAGAATTTCCAGAAATGTGGGACCAAGTTGTGAAGGTCTCCGATGAATTAATGGCTCAAGGGTCGAGTCCTATGAAGATGAGCGCACCTTGAGAAGAATCCTATGACAAAGGATTGGTCATGAATTCATCTTATATAAGTTATACTAGGAATATCAATGAAAACATTTTGATGTATCATGGAATGATATTATCTAAGAAACCTTGGTAGACCTACTCTACATTTTTACAAACAGATATCTCGAGGAGTGGTATCTCTAAAATTGGTTGTGCTACGCATGAAACATCATGGCTTCCTGCGTGTGAAAAATTTCATCATAGAATCGTTTATGAGTATAACTTGATTATCCTGGTTTTTTAATGAAATATACATGTTTTGAGATTACTATTCCATCATGGTGTTATTTCCCATTGTGTTTTTTTTACTTTGTGGTTTTTGGGTAACATATTGTGTATTTTTTTACTAATCCAAGCATGGGCTTTTCCCACAAGTGTTGTGTCTTGTGCAGATGATCGATACCTTGGTCGTGTCTTTGATAGAGCAGGATAAGGAACATTACCATATGATTCCATGTGATATCAGACGATCAAATATGTTTCTATAAGCTTCAAATATCTGCGTCTTCAATTTTGAATGCTGGTCAGACCAAGTCGTTGTCTTTATTTTAGGGGGCTTGAATTATAGCATGATTGTACTTTACTTATTTAATTTATATCATACTTTGTCGTTGGATTTTTGTAGTAGGAATGCATTTTATATAAATAGTGTTTTCACTCTCCTACCATATGGATTTATGTTGGGTCCGTGTGTACATGTCTGAAGGAACATTTCTCCTTTTGCTGGATATGCTCAATAAGAGCTAGTCTCCAGCCCCTAGCCTATCAGAGCCGAGTATGGGGTAGTCACAATATGGGATATGTGGGATGGGATGTGACATTAAAATATATTCTCATTATCACCATCCTTGCATTAAAAAAGGCATTTTTTTCGATCCCAAAATCTAAATTCCTTATTGTGAATGTCTTTTACATGCGATTCATTTGAGGTTGGCTTCGTCAAATTATCAACAACAGGTATCCGCAGTTCGCGATGTTGAGGGTAAAAACTCTATAATTGGACAAAAACTCATACTTAATCCTTGAGAGAAGGCCATGGGGGGTGTAATATTAGTGATTCCCATATGTGAGTTGAATCTTCCTTGATTTAGATTTGAAGTAGTAATCATACACAATTATGATTTAGAATGGGAAAAAACCAAAGGCATTACCAGTGAAACCGAATAGAATCTTCCAAAAACCCCTAATCCCCTTTCTTTTTATAAATATTTATCATTTATATACATCAATATATTTATTCATTTTTATAAATAATTATTTAATTCGTTATAATTTGAATATTTTGTTAATAAACTCATTTTATTTTAAATTTAATTTAATTGTTCATTTTATTAGGACCTTTATCTGAACAAAAAATTATTTGATTAGGGATCTATTTATAATCACTAAAAATGAACTAGTAAATGGTACTATTTATAAGCGTTAAAAAACTGATAAAATGTACGCTTTATCTATGTTTGTTTTGGCACTGATAAATGGAACTGTTATCTGTTGTTTTTTCTTGTGCAGATAATGGTTAGTTATATTGAAGAATGATTTTGTATAAGTGATAACCATTATAATTATATTATTATTTTTAGATATATTTTTTCTATATTTTATAATTTTTTTCCATTAATTTTATTTTCATTTATTTTTTATTTGTATATTCAATTTTTAAAATTTTATTAAAATTTTATATATACATTATTTTATGCATATAATTATTTTGAGGTGAAAATGTTATGATTTTTGGAATTAATGTTTGTTCTATTTAAATTAAATTTGGTTTATTATATTTAAAAAATTACATTTAATTTAAACAATTTTTTTTATTTTCAATATATATTTTATGTTTCATTTTGATTGTAGTTATAGATTATATTTTATAGTCTTTTGATGTTACATACTTGGAATATAATAATTTTTGTTCAATTTCATGTTAGTTCCTTTGAAAACATCTAAAAACTTAAATAAATGTAAAATATAAAAGAAATTATAGACTTTTGAAAATCCAAAGAATGATTTAAAAATAAAATATTTTCAATAATATAATTAATAGACAATAATATAGATGATTAAAAAATTAATGTTTCAAAACATAATATATAGACTTTAAAAGAACTATGTATCTCCAAAATATTATAAAATATAAATTATATTTTTATATAAAATGAAATTTTTGTAATGAAGATAAAACATATTAATTAGCTGCATATAAATTTGATTTCATAAAAATAATAAATTCATAATAATATGTATTAATAATAACATATAAAAAATTCGTCGTTGTAGAACTATTATTAAAATGTAATAATAGTTATTATTATTTTTGTTATTATATAGATAATTATCAATAATTATATTATTATTACTATTATTCATAAATTATAACGTTATTATTATTTTCTTCAGTATTTATACATGAATCTATCATAATCACTTCTTTATAATTACATTATTGTAATTTTTAAATTATCATTGAATTCTAATTATCTGATCATTGTTATCCAATCATTATTAGCATTTTTCATGTTTGTAGATGCATGTATTTTTTTGTATCTATGTGGGTATGTTGCCCTAATTATTTAATAAAAAAAATTATATTTTTATTCATGAATATAATAATTAATAATTAATCTAAAATACACAAACATTATTGATTAGTTAATTATTAATATATTTAAATATTTAAGTATATAAAAATAAATAATATTATAAAATTATTATAATGTTTAATAATAATGAAATCACTAATGTGACACTTAATGATTAATTCTCTCATAAATTTTTATGACTAATATTAATAATAACATTAACAATTGACTTACTGACTATTAATAAAATTATGTTCATGACATTAATATAATTACATAATTATCATGAATTTATTTGTCCTACTATATTATTCCTAGTCAAGATTCATTTATTTCCTTTGAATCATCAGGAAGATATACAAAGGGGCATCAGTAATAATTATTTATTGAGGACATGACCATAGATAACTCATTGGAAGCCCCTTAAGATTACGTGCCTTATCTCTCCAGATCCCCTTGAGAAGCATCATTGCCCAAGAACTCGCCCAAATGCTTTCTAGCCCAACCTTCCAGATTGCTGTTTCAGGTATCCGTATCTTGCCCAATCAACTCTCCATATAGATGAATCATGTTAGGTGGATTATAGTGCATAATCCAAGCATCATAGACATTGATGGGAAGAATATGTGGTGGTGATTTTTCAAAATGAATCTTCGAGTTCATCAAGGTTTTCCACCATGATAGTGACTGCTCTGACCATATTGGCCCCAACAACTTCTATGACCTCACATGATTACAAAACATGATGCTATTAGAAATTTAAAAACCCTTATCAATGCTAAAATGATTTTGATAATCGAGGTGATGTTAAAATGTGGGTCATGTTTATCAATGCTAAAACATCACGACTAAAGGCCCATTTTATCATCACTTTTTTAAATGCGCCGATAGAAGGAAAAAATTAAAAAAATATATAAATATTATATATATCAGAGGGACCCCCATTTAACTTTTCATGATTCCCTTTTAATAGTGCTAGAAATCCATAATAGAAAACACGCATGCCACCCCTTTAATAGTGCTTGGAATCCCCCCGACCATTAACAACACTACCCCCTTGTACTCACTCGTGCACCCCTTCATCAACATAGAGTTGAACCCATGTCCTCTTTCTTGCATTCCTGCAACATTACCAGTCCCATAACTTTTTTTTTACAATTTATTATTTATAAATTTATTTTCTTATATATTTTGTTACATTTTATTTTATATTACTATTTAATTATTTTAATATATATAGTTATATTATTATATATATTTTTGTTTATATATTAATATATATATATATATATATTATCCGAATATTTATTTGTATATTAATATATATTTATAAGATTGGTTTTAAATACATTTATAAAATATTTTTTTGTGACTATGTTTTTAGATAATAAATAAATATACACATATATAAAACATACATATAACTGTATATTATATATATATATATATTATTATAATTATACATATCAATATATATTCATATATGTATAGTTACATTTATTATATATAATATTTATATTAATTTGTTAGATTATAAAAATAATATATACTAATTTGATAATACTCACACACTAATACACAAACACATTACATAGGTACAAAAAAATTCATATATTTTTATTTTAATTAAAATTTATATTATTTTTTATTTAGGTAATTATTATATGTAATGGAATTTATTATATATATATATTTTAAAATTTAATTTATAAGATTAAATTTGTATGTTGGAAAATAGAATTAAAATGTATATATTGTTATATTTAATATTAGGAATAATAGCTCACTGTGAAAAAAAAAATTATAAGCCATAATATCAATATTAATGTAATCACTAAGAATAAATATATTAACCATTGAAAAAGGGAAAAAAGAAACCATTAAACATGGATACAAATCCATAAAATTTTAAATAATTATGGTACCTCAAAAAAACATTTTTTTGAGCTGAATTGCTCCATTTTTGCCTAAATAAATGTTACAAATGATTAAATATTTCATTGAGTGCATGGAGACCATCACATGGTTTGATTTGATATGTTGTAGAGCTCAAAAAGACACTCGGAATTAATGTTATGGCCATTTTATGTTTCTAGTTACATTTTCAACTTATTTTTCTTCTTTATTAATTATTATATTTTTGTTACATAAAATTGTTATTAAAATATTATTAATCAACAATAATTATCAAATTATTAATTAAAATTATTTTTAAAATATTATTATGCAATTTTCAAAAAATATGTAATATATTATATGTAATTTTCTATTTATACTTATATAAATAGTATTTTAAAAAATATATATATTATATTCTTATATATATAAATATTTTAACATACTTACATATTAATATATTATGATTTATTTCATTATTGGAAAGTATTATTTATCTGTGATTCTCAAAAACACAAATAATGGGGCTCCCATTATTAGGGACACAAAGCATTGTTGAAGTGGATATGTTTATAATAACTAACAAATCAATGATAATGGGGAAATATTTATTGATTTTTTTAGCACTGTCTAAATAACCATTTATCAGTTTTCAGAACTGTTAAATGTACCACATTTATCATCACATTATTTAGTGTGTTAAAATGTGGCATAATAGAAACATGTTTTTTTGGGAAACATGATGAGTTCAAGGAATCATATGTGGGCTACATCCAATCACCATCTCTTTTTAACCCTATCTACTATCTAGTTGTGGTGGTGAGTACCATTGACAACAGTGTTCTAGAAAATTTTATTTGGAGGGAGCATGGAGAATTCAGCCTCATAAATGATGAATGCACTTGCGGATTTTCTTGGGAATTTTCTATTGTGACGGCCAATGAATGGATCACGAAAATAAAAAGACAATTAGATTGGGTCACTCTTGAATCATCATCATGTTGACTGCATGAACAAAAAAAATGCATGATATGGAGGAGCCTTGGTACACACTTTCAATTGTGTCGTATAACATCGGGTCACTGTTGTAATGGATAATTACCCATACTAAGCCATGGATAACATCTATAATTATGGTCCCCTACAGACACCATTGGTGTATTATAGTCTATGTCAGAAAACAACAATGAATTATTTTAGGAAGCCTTGTCCTGAAATCCCATGCCTATGAATATAAACATGATAAGGTAGGAATCGATGTACTATAGCAGTGGAACCTTCAACAGTGGCATCACCACTAATATGACTTTTGTAGTGACGATGGTCGGGTATAGGATGGTAGATGATAGTGGGAAATATTTGGTGATAAATAATTTGATGGATATATATGGGTTGATGGCTGACACAAGATAATGTGGTGGGATGTGGATGGCCCATGGGGGCTACATACATGGATACACCCCACAACCTCATGTGGTCGTCCAAGTCCCGTTGTAGGTTCTTGTATATGTCATAACCCCATCTCTCACCAACGAGTTATTTATCAGCCAATTTTTTCCAATTTATTATGTTGTCCCATACCTGACCCTCATCCCCATGTGGGTTAGATTTTTGGATTGTTCATCCTCAAATGCGTTAAAACTGTTGTGTTGGGGATCTTTCCCAACAATACAGTGGAAGATGTCGCCAAACACACAAGATTCACATGAAGGTAATTTATCAATGGAATGTATTTTATCCCAAGAATGAATTTTACTCATCACTCCCATTAATGTACCATATTTCACATAAAACTTATAATCACAATTGGGTTACATGGTATTCAACATCCATGAAAATGATTCATCAGACCCAGGAGGAATGAAATATAGTGGAAAGGATTACATACACAAGAATGATTGGGTAATTCATTTATGATATTATATGTACTAAGCATGATTTCTCGTATTTATTAAGTATGGTAGGAATATATCATGATTATCTAGGTAACCACAATTGGATGGTTTTCATGTCTATATTTATGTATCTGAGGGATACTGAGGATATGTTTCTAGTTTATGGACGAGATGAGAAACTATTCATCAAAGGAGTTGATGATTCTAGTTTCCAGAATAAGCCAGATGAAATAACGTCACAAATGGGATATATATTCACATATAATGGATTTGTAGTGAGATAGATGAGCTCAAATAATGTTGTGTTCATTGGTTCTATATTAATGTCCGAGTATATTTCAGCTTCTGATGTAGTAAAAGAATTAGTTTGGACAAAAAAATATCATCTAAGAGATTTATATTGTGACTATACGTAATGATCACATGACACTCTACTATGATAATACTTCATAGATGTATCTTGAAAAATATCCAAGGTAACATCAATGGGAAAATTACATAATACATTAGTATAATCCCTTAAGAGATTATTCTTAGTGAGTCTATGGTGCATGGATTAGTATTTATATAGAAGGAAACATAATTCACACCATTACTAAAGCCTTGCCTCAGCAGAAACAATATTATCCTATGAGGTCTCTCAGACTGAATTTTGTATGTAGTTATCTCAACTTTAACTGGGAGTTTTATATAGTTTGTGAAAATAAAAAAATTGTTCGTACTTTAATTACTTGAATTTTTGTTGTGTTATATATTAAATTTAAAAACATATTAAATATTGTTCATTTTTCAGCATGACCATATTTTAATAATGTTCTATATTATTTGTCTCAATGATAAGGTCCATGTAGTTCCCCCCTAATATGAGAACCATGATGTTATTTGAAAATATTCTAAATATAATTTTGAGGTAATATAACATATTATGATGATCGAAATTTTATACAGACCATCATGTGAGAGTACTTATAATCAGATTTAACGACTTCTCATGAAGATCGCAGAAGGTAATATCCATGAATGAAGATTATGAAAACATACCCACCAACATGAATTCTATAATTTTTGATGTAATAATATATTCCTATCCACAAGGATGTCTAAATGTCCTTAGTTTTTATTATTATAATTAATTTATGTCAATAATCAGACACTATTATTTTCATATGAAAATTTTCAAAGAATATATATGTTGGAAGTAGGTTATGTTGGGTGCGTCACAAATAAAATGTTATTAAATGATATGCCAGGATAATATTTTTACCATCTATATTTATAAAATCAGATATCATGGACCATTGAAGGAAATATAATTATCAGTCTAAATTCCATGTCCATGGTGAAACGATGAGTATACATCAGATTGTCAATGAATGATGTATCAAGCATATAGGTTGATGACACCATCATGCAACTATCATGATGAGATGATGTGACAATGGAGTTATATTACAGAATGATCATTCTTATGTCTTTTTCATCATTTTGACATTAATTTCAACCTCTTAGGTGCATTGACCTATTTCTAAACAATAATATTGGACATTAGGAGGGTCCACCTAATGCCAACAATAAAAAATCCTAGAGGGTTGCACATTATGTGTTTCAAGTGGTCTAGTTTAAATTATATTTTAATATAAAAAATTTAATATATATTATTATCAATAGTTATGAATAATTTTATTAATGTAATATATATTACATAAATAAAATAAATATTTATTCACTAGAATGTTAATAAAATATATTTATTTAATTTCATAAATATGTAATAAATATTTTTTTACCAGTTTGTGAAAAATAAAAATTTATTTAATAGAATAACATATTTCTGTGGGTATTAAATAAATAGATGAGAAGTTGAACCGAACCCAGACCATGTCTGGTGATTAAATAATTATTTATGAATCGGTAAATAATATTTATCCATGTTGCGCATGTTGGTGGACCAAAATATAATAATATTGTTATTTTTATTATAGTTCATGGGATTTCATTAATGGTTGTCATGAAAAAAAATTTGTACCTGAAATCCCATCCATACATATAAATGAATCCATATTTTGATTAATTTATTCCAAAAAAATTTCATGTTTGACAATATATAATTATTTTGTTCAAATATATATCTCTCCACTCCTCCTCTCCCTCTGAATAATGAGAACCCCAATATAGAATTTATTCTATACCAAATAACGAGCGAACACGAATGAACAATTATATACTTTTTGATAACCATGCTAGATCCTATAGAATTAGTGTCCTTGTTTGGAGACCATTGAAGAACATGTGGATCATTTCTAGAGGAATTCTACCCAGATATCCTCCCATGTTCTATTTGGAAATATGAGAGGGATTTTTTGAAAGGTCAACAATCATAAATATAGAATGATCCTAAACCCAATTAGTTATTTTATCAGAAATTAAATTAATTAATTATATATTTCATGTCCCAAATCATCACTCTTGGATTCCTGATATGATTATTAAAATAAATTTTATTATATCACCCAACATTTCATGATTTTGTAGTGCACAATACAAAAAAGCAGTTAGAGAACCCACATCATTTCTAGATAATAAATTATTCTATTTACAATAAACAGAATCATGAAAAATCAGATTATATATATAAAAACATAAAACTCATCTTAAATTATTTATGATGTCACCAATGTAATGATAGCCACTACAAAATGAGGATACTATTTCTTGTTTTATTGTTAGATAATAAATGATGTTCATTTAAGACAGAGTCACATAATCTCTGAGAATCAATCTAATATCTGCCTCTATGAGGAAGTAAATTAAAAACAAAAAATAATCCACATCAGTAGATCGATCAGGTTTTATTAGAGTATCAATTGACCATGAAACGTGAAATAATATCTACAGATGCCATAAAATGAAATTCATAGCATAAATTCGGGCCAAAACCGTAGTTCTTGTTTTGCGGATAGAAATTTGATTGAACAGGGGAGCCCAATCTTGGATGAACAAGGTCACTGGCATACAGAAGCCTTCACAATCCATCATTCCATTAACCAGTGCTCTTTAGAGGGGAAAAGGATGTCAAAATGGCCCCTTCAGATGGGGATACATTTTTTTCATGAAATCACCAATTAGAAACGAACCTCCATTGAATTTCCTCTTCACGACATTTTTTTGACCATTTAGCAACACCACACTCACAATAGTCTAGAATTTAAAATTTTTGAAACAATTCTATAATTAAATCATTACAGGACCAAATTTTCATCAAATTACTTCATCAAATGATACGCTTGTTAGGGCCATCATTTCTCTTAGAAATGAACAAATTTTCATCCATATACCGTACTTCATGATAGTGATAGTTGAGTAGTTGTGATTTTTTTAAGTGAATATTCACCAAAGGTTCAACAACATATGTGACTTGTCTGAGACTTGAAGGCCAAATAAATAGTAATCGAACATCCTTTCATCCTAAGTCCTTGAACAAAGGCCATATAGGTGTGTATTATTGATTATGCCCTCATTTTAGTAGAATCATAGTTGATGGAGAAATGATACTTAAGGAAAACCCGATTAGGAGCCACCATAGATTACAAACCCTAAGCACCATTAGTAGAACACATGATTATATCCAACAAACTCTTCATCCCTACATACATTATTAGTATTTAGAATTTTTATTTATATTATAATGAATCTATTAATTTATATAAATAATTTTTTCATTAATAATTTTGGTAATAATTTTTTTGATAAATACTATTTTTATTAAATAAATTCAATTTTTCTACAAATTTAAAAGCCCTAAAATATCATGGTTATTAGATCCCATTATGGGCACTAAAAAATATCTGGTAAAGTTTATTATTTATAAGAGCTAAAAAACCATGAAAAAAGGTAGCCTTTATTAGTGTTTGTTTTATCACTGATAAATGTAACCTTTATCGGTGGTTTTTCCTAGCATTGATAATGGACAGAACATTTAAAAAATAGTTTTGTAGTATTTATTACAATTTTATGTTTAATTTATTTTTTCACATAGCATTTTTCTATAAATTAATTTTTTTAAATATTTTTTATTCATTATTTTTATTTTAAATTAAATATTTTGGAATATTTATTATTTAAAACATTATTTAGATTTTAAATGTACTATATTTTATGCATATAGTTTTTTTAATTGATAATGTCATGTTGTTAATCATTAATTTATGTGCCCTGTAAATTGATAATTATTTATTATATTTATAAAATTTCATTCAGTTTTAAATCACTTTTATCTTATCTATCTTTTTGTTATGATTCCATTTGGTTGTACTAATAGTTTAAATTTAATAGGCTTCCATTGCTACCTATTCGAAATATAACATGTTTTTTGCATGTCATGTGAGAGAATTTGAAAAAATAAAAAAACTAAACTATAGTTATAATGGAAAACCATTTTAAATCATTGACTAAACAATTAAAATAAAAAAAATAAAATAATTCATCAAACTAATAAGTCGTGAAAAATAAATACGATAAAAAATAATGTTGTCAAAAATCATAATATTTATAATTTATGTGATTTAGGAAACTCCAATAACTAATAAAATATAAATTGTTTTGAAATTTTAATTTTAATTTAAGACATTAACATAAAAATTATTAACTAACAGAATATAAAAAAGGAATTTTATATATAATAAATATAATATAACAAGTATTAATAACTATATATTACTAAATAATAATAATAATAATAAATTACTTATATTTAATAATATTTAAAAATTATTTGATTATATATATCACAATTAATTATTATATTATAATTATTATTATTCCTAAATAATAACATCATTATGATTTTCATCACATTATCATCATGAAATTATTATAATGTCTCAATGATAATGACTTTATTATAATGAGTTAATTATCATTACATTTTTATTATACTACCATTAATATCATATCATTATTATTTGTTTTCAAGTTCCAAGTTCATGTATTTTCATTGTATCTATAACAGCATGTAACCTTATTTAGTTAATAAAAATAATTAAATTGTTATTCTTAAATATTATAAATAAAAATGAGTTTACATAACACAGAAAATATTTATTAGTTAATTAATAATATATTTATTTTTATATACATTAATAAATAAATAATATTTTCATATTCTAAATAATTCAAACAATAATGAATCCAATAATTTGAAACGTAAGAAAACTTTTTTCATAAATTGTGATGAATAATAATAAAAATCATAATAATAATAATTCACATGAAAATAATTATTAATATTAATTTGATGACATTAATATAATGAATTTATAATCATGAAATTAGTAGTCTCACTCTATTATTCATAGTCATGATGCATGTATTTTATGTATATCCAAGTGCTGATATAATAGTAGGGTGGGGGTGATAGTTATTTAAGGAGGGAATGAACAGCTAATCCCTCCCCCGAATCCCATTAATATTACATGCCATGGGACTCCTGATCCCTCTAAAAAACATTATTATCTAGAAAATATCTCTAGTACTGGCCCGTCCGACCATATCGGCCTAAAATCCAGGATCCTCAACATTCCCATTCATGTATCCATTATAGTGATGCATGAGAGATGGTTGAAGGTGCACAATCAGAGCATCTTCTACACTGATGTGAAGGAGGCACAATTCCAATTTTTCAAAAGTAACATGGACTTCAACTAGGATTTCAACCTCGGCGGTGACCGCTCCTACCGCATGTTTTGAACCACTTCACTGAACTCATTTGACCACAAAATATTTTTTATCAATAATAAAAAATCCTTTATTATCTCCAATAAACACTTATAATCCTGGTTCTATGAAAAGGTGGGTGCCTGTTATATTTTCTAAAAGGATATAACAATGCACCGGTTTGTCGATATTTTTTATGATCTAAAAAACTATCAAAATTGGGGAAAACATTCTATAAATCAGAGGGAACCCCTTTAAATAGTGATTTAAACCATTCGGACTTCCCTAGAATGCACCACCATTGCATGTACCCCCCACCCCATTAATATTTCTAGGCACACCCCTAATCCAACCCAAGTTCTTTCCCGCCATGCTGCCACTCGTGCACCCCTACCTCTTCTTAGATTTGAACCTGATACCACTCCCTTGCATATCTACACCATCACTAATGGCCCATCTAGTATTTTCCCTATTTAATTGTATGTCTCTTTATTTTTATGTATATAAATATATATATTATTTATAATGATTTTTATAGTAATATATATTTATATTAATATATATATATATAGTTAGATATATATATATATATATTTAAATATATATATATATATATATATCGTAATATTTTTTGTCTTAATATTTTATAATATATTATTATATATTTATAAATTTAATTATCAATACAATTATAAAATAATAATTTTTTCTATTTATAAATATGTAAATATATAAATACATATATTCAATGTACATACACATGTATAATTATACATATTTATATATATTAAATATATTTATATGTTTGAATATATAGATATTTCTTTCAGTTTGTTAACAAACACACTAATAACCACAAACAGACATTATATAGGTATATAAATATTCATATATTTATATTTTTTTAAAATGGGATATTAGTTATTATTTCTTTAACACTTATATATTGTGAAATATTATATATATATATATATGTTTAATTATTTATTTATAAAATTAAATTTTTTTGTGTGAATATATAAAAATATATGTATATGATGTTATATATTTGATTATAAATAAAAGTATATTGTGAAAAAAATTATGTTCCATATTATCAATATGAATGTAATAAATGAAAAAAAAATCATTACTCACTGAAAAATGGAATGAATTACCCCCTTAAACAATTATTAAATCCATCAAATGTTACGAAATAGGGGTTCCATGAAAAATATTAAGGTTTAGTGTCTTTTTGGGGAATTTGAGGACTCGAAGAATGTCACAATGGATTTTTTTGTAATTGAGGGAATATAGTTCATAAACTTATTAGATTTTATTTGGTCTAGAGATTTAATGAACATGCCAACCAAATGCTATGGCTGTTTTAATTTTGATTTATTTTTTCATCTTATTTTTGTTCTGTTATTAATTTTTTTATATTGTGTGTCTTCATATGGGTATTAATTGACTACTGATCGATAATAATTATCAAATTATTAATATAAAATATTTTTAAATATATTACATAATCCATGTTGACTAAATATCTGATATATTAATTATAACAGACTATTGAAACAAATATATAAAATATTTGAAATATATATAATATATTTATATCAATATAAATATTTTTATATATCATATATTAAAATATTATTTTGGATGATTTTTTTATGTATATGAATTATTAGCACAAGTAAAATCCTTATGATCCTCAATGACACCGTGGAGGAACCTAACACCCCCACTGTGTCATGGGACAGACCCAATATGCCAACCCCATTCTGTATCATTCAGATGAAGCTTCTTCATTTTAATTATCATTACCCACACCAAAACTATCAATACTGGCCTAGATTCCCTATTATTTCCCCAACAACCATATTCTGCAAATGAATGTTATTCAACCCATGGAGAAGAGTGGTGGATAAATTTTCATTTCCATGCTACCAACTCAAAAGGGCCTTAACCAACCAACCAAAAGTGTCACCACGTATATATAAGGAACTTTGATCTTCATGATCCCTATATGTACCATGGTAGAACTCATCAACCCGTAGTGTTTTGAGAAATATTTGGCATGCTAGCCAGAAATTATACAAAGGTATGTGCTAAAATACCCAAAACTGATGCAATCAAAGGTTTGATCTAAATGAACCTAAACTAAAACAACAGAATTTATGATCTAAAGGAACCTAGAATAAAGCAACAGAAGGTCTGAACTAAAATAACCTAAACTAAATCAACAATTGGTCTTAACAAAAAGGCCATAAAATAAAGAAATAGAATGCCTGAGAAAAAAAAACATATACAGAATAATTAGAATGCTTGAGATAAATGACCCTAAACTAATGAAATATAATATATGAGAATAAAGTCCATAAACATAGATAATAGAATGTTTATGCTAAAAGGAACTAAACTAATGAAATAGAATGTTAGAGCTAAATGACCCTAAACAAATGTAATAAAAGGTCTAAGATAAAATACCATACACAAGAGAAAACATGTTTTGAACTATGTGACCCTCTGCCAAGGAAATAGCTGATTTAATCCACAGAACCCAAACTATAGAATGTTAATGTTATTTTGAGGGCCAATATATGACCCTTTCACATTCGAGTTTCTGTTTGAAGATATTCAATAAACCCATCCTTCAATTCATATCTCCTTCCCCAATGGTTTCCCCACACAACAAACATTCATGCTCATATAACGTAATGTAAGTGATTATCCCTCACAACAATTCCTAATAAAATATAATTTTAATGAATCACATTAATAATAATATTTTATTGTAAAATAAACTCCTTAATTCATATTATTGAATACAGGGAGGAATCTCTACATTTTGGAGTCTCTCTAAAAACATCAACAAAAAAATTTGGTGTAGTGTAATATTATGGGTTTCAATTAAATAATATTTAATTACATAAATATATGACAAATAGAACCAATAATATATTTATAGCTTAAGACGGATGAATCAATTGAGAATTGATGTGTCTCTCTTCAAATTTCATCCTACTATTACATAGGATGAAGATATTCTACTAGAGGGGTTTCATCACCAACCCTCCTTAGAGCATTGGCCATGGAAACTGAGGATGTTGAATCTTTAGACTTCAATTGAGAAATCATATTTTCAGGCATCCATATATTCACCATCTAAGAATCCATATGGGATTTCAAATCATATGATAGATGATGAGCTTTTTCTAGTGCCCCCATCATCTGATTCCATTGTAGGTAGAGGGGGGACTCATTCGTAAAATCATGCTAGCTCATATACTATATATACAATTCTCTCTAGGATAGAATGAATTGATTTATAATTTTTAAAAGAGACAACTGATCAAAATCTTCTTCCCCCATATCATTGAATGGTTGGTGAAGCTTCTCAACTTATAACATAATGTCTCAATAGGGGTCTCAATAATCATGTCATGGATATGATCACATACCAACCTAATACTTGAGTGAGCCTCATAATATGATGACATGGTTATGATATAAGGTTAAATAACTAGTATAATAGATGATAAAATAGGTCAGTAGGACCCTTATTCCCAAAATTGAATAGGAAAACCATTCATAGCCTACATAGAAGAACAAATTTCCCCAACAGATTATAGTATGCTACCTGAACATCTATCATCTGTGCAAGGACACATGTCAGATGCCTCTCCCAAATATTCCATCAAATACATTTATGCCAAATACAAGGGAGTTTAAAATGAATTAGGATTTAACACATGAAGGGCCTACTGTACCAATAAACCGTTGTGTTAAACCATCATACAAGCCTAAGAATAATAATTGGTGTGGCCAGAAGGGGTATCATCAAGCATCAATATAATTACAAAAAATGTGTCTTCATGGGTTTTAATTTATCAAAACTATCATATGATTCCAGGATGCCATTCCCCAAGGAAACTCGACAATGGAATGGGAGAAACCCTTTTTAAACAACTATTCGTCGAGGGAACTGATGTGGTGAGTACAATTCATTGATAATAAGCTCATATATCCTAGATTAAAGGATACCATCCCAAATGGAAACTATATAATATATATAATTTAGATAGTTACTTCTATCATCAATGAAATATCTAATTTGTATACGTGGGATAGAGAAGTAAAAATTATCACACCGGCATAAAACACCTTTGACTTCTATAGAGTTTCAGGATAAATGAATAACTATAGAGACATACAACTATATTTTTTGGGATACATTTTTTGGAATTAGAGAATTGTTTTATTACTCATAGAAATAATCGGGATGCCAAATCAAACCAAAAAGGAATTTAAGGGGCCACCAATATGGTATGTAGTGTTGGCTTGCAATATATGGCACATTGTCTGGTAAAGGTGAGGATGTATTGTTACATGAATGTTTAGAAGACTCCCCTCTATGAGGAATGCCACTATTATTAGAGTGATAATGTGGATTCCAAAATGTGAATTCCATGATGGGTAGAGATACCTATTTAGAAACGTAAAAAGTAAAACAACTACCAAATGTTTTAGAAAAACCTCTAAGAACAATTGATTTCTCCATGAAGACTGATCCCCAGCATCCAGAATTCCCCAAAATGTTCCAAAATCATCATAATGATTCAAGAATGGAAACAAAAAAGGGATAATTATGAATGATTTTACCCCACTCCTTCATCGGAAAACATTGATCTAGTTTGTAAAGGAAACAAGAAAACACATTTTCAGCTCCTTCCGTCATTTCTTCCACAAAATGAAGTGAATATCTTAAACTAAAACTAGATTCTTCATAAGATCATCCAAAAAACAATTTTTTTGAGAAACATATAAAAAATCTTTCCATGTTTAGTGATTCCCACCAGTTGATAGATATATCGTAGGCTGATACCCACCCCACCATGGGGATGGTAGAATGAGTTGGTCCTAGGGCTGCATTCATAGATCATATCTCCATGGAGGTTAGGCTAGAGGTAGATGAAGAACTGAGATATCAACATGGTTTTATAAACATTAACGATGTACATATCATAAAATAATTCTAGACTGATTTTTCATACATAGAATTTCCATTAACACTAATCAAATATTTTTCCACGAGGGAGAATGTCTCACTTTGAGTACCACCTACCACCATGAGCGTTCAAGGAATAGAAAATTATGCATTAGTATCACTGAGCGATAGGTTTTTGGGAAATATTACAACCATGCCATATTATGGGTTAGTTGGCTAGAACATAAGACAATCCCCAAAGTTTGGTTGTTTACAACTAACCATCCCCAATATTCATTACCCGATAGCATTCGATGTAGCTAAACACCATAAAAGACTATAGATTAAGGTCTGGGGTGGGAATAAATACATTATCCAATAGACCAAATTCAAAAAATGTATATTAGTTAGATATGTGATAATGTATGCTTTTAGGTTAATGGAACATCCATAACATCTTGATATCAATATGCACACGAGTGTTGGGATCATCATTTTGATTCCTAGTAATCAAGACCTTTTGGTTATCTACAACTGAGGAACCTTGTTGGGGTCCATAATGCAATTGAAAAATAAATATGTGGCACATGTCAAATGAAAAATATAAATACTTGACAAAACTAAAGGAATGCAAATTCTACATTGGCATTATTACCATCACATGACCCATCCAAGTGTCTGTGAGCCACATCAAGGAGTTCACGAGCCACCTGGTCTACATAAGACACCCGAATCAAAAAACCCCTATGTGTCCCCAATCACATCACATGACCTCCTTATAAGCTCTCGATCACATGTCCCGGACATGGTCACATGAATTTATCGAGAGGGTGAGGAAATAAAAATCAAAAATTCTTCATGATATTTCCTATGTATAAAGAATTAATGAAGCATAGTATGTGTTCCAAGCATTTTACTTTCTGAGCAGAAATTTTTATTTCTTAATAGTAGAGATTGCAATCGAGACCCACATGACAACTTCGTGGGAAGGGCATATGATTAGTGTTCTTTTCAATGTCTTGAGTCAAGGAAAAAACATGATAACTCTAGAGAAGGTGGAAGCCTATGGATGTCAAACACTCCACTAATTCACACGACATCAAAAGAATGTTTTGTAGTGATAAAAAATAATTATCAACATATAAACAACACTGATAGTTGAGGTGCTATTAAAAGGTGTTCCATTCTTTCAATGCTAAAATGCACTGATAGAGGCCCCTTTTTATATCACTTTCTAGAAATCATTGATTGAAAACTATTTAAAAATAATAATTATATCGAAGGGACCCACTTTTCAAATTGCTTGACCCTCGCCTCCCCTCATTCAGCTGCTCTAGAAAGCTTCGTACGTGCATGCACATGCCATCCCATTGGTAGTTCTAGGCGTACCAGCACACATATATCATTTTATCCCCCTACAGCCTCCTGCACACCCCTACCACCACATTGATTCAAACAAGAAACCATTCCCTTATCTGCCTACACCTCAATCACTCGCCAATCATGTTTTGTTCTCTATTTGATGTTAATATATATTTATTTATATATATTTAGTAATATATATTTTAATATCAATATATATTTATAATATATATATATAGTTATATTAATATACATAATTATTCATATATTTATATCTATTTATATATATATAATTATATTTTTTTATATTTATTAATATATTATATATATTTTAAAGAGTATTTCTTAATAAATTTTCAAAATATGTTATTTTTTGTTTTTTATAAGAAAATTAATATATAAATAAATACATATATACAACATAGATACAATTATATATATATTATATTATTTGTATATAAAAGTATAATTATATATATTCAAATATATCGATATTTATTTAAATATATTATATATTAATAGGTATATTTATATGTCGTAATATAAAGATATTATATCTTAGTTTGTTAATACACACACACACACAATAATTCACAGAAACAATTATTCATTATAAATGATTATGAATATTCAAAAATTTATATTATTAAAAAATGTGTACTAGTTTTTTTATATATTGGGATCATATTTTGGGAAACATTATATATATGTATATATATATTAGATTAATTATCAGTCTATAAAATTTAAATTTTATATGAGAATAAATAAATAAAAATGTATATATTGTTATACTTTTGATTTTAAATAATATTAAGCTATGAAAAAAAGATAATATTTTAAATCCATAATATCAGTGTGAATGTAAGGCCAGAGAATAAATTAAGTCCCCACTGAAAAAGAAAAAATACCTCTTTATACAACACTGAAAATACATTGAATGTCAAAAAAATTGGATTCCCCACAAAATATTGTGTTTTGGATGAATTATGGGAATTTATTTGGCCTAATATTTTTTCAATGTTTTATGTGTGAAATCAAGTGCACAGATCTTGTAGAAGGATTTTATTTTATGTGCTATATGGTAGTAATGTACTCTTGTATCCAAGGATATGGTTGTTTGATGTTTGAGTTAATTTTTTATAATAGTTTATATATTTCATAAAACATTTTTATTGAATGTTTCTTAAAAATATTATTTATAGATTATTACTCTATAATAATCAGTGAATTATTAATCAATAATTTGTCTTAAAATATTTTATAATCTATTTTCATTAAATATTTCATATATTAAGAGTAAATGGCTATTTATAATAATATAAAATGTATTTGAAATACATATATTATATTTATATCAAAATAAATATGTTATTTTTATTAATCTAGTAATATTTTTTAAAATATACCATTTATCTGCACTGGTAAAAAAATACTTCATAAATACCACCATTTATAATGGATACATTAAAAATAACTAAAAATGGGGTCCCCTTTAAAGCCCAAAAAAACGCTGATGATGTGGGTATCTTTAGGAGAGCTAAAAAAAGTGTTCATAATTGTGTACTTTTAACATTTCTTTTTTTAAACAGTTTAATGCACCCATTATTAGTGATTTTTTAGTGATGATAAATTTACCACCATTATCATGATTTTTTAGCACACATAATGGGTGAAGCCGTGAAAACAATTTTTTGGTACAAATGATGTGTTCGGGGAATCTTACATTAAAAACATGAAGTCACTATCTATCCATTACCTTTCCAACTATCTGGAGGTTTTTTCTAGTACCATCGATAGTAGCATTTCAGAAAATGTTGAATATAGGGAATGCTGCATTGTCACCACCATAAAGTATGTAGAAAAATTTTAATTTTTCGTATAATTTTCTTAATTGGCGGCCCTTGAAGGGATCTCCAATATCAAAAAATGTCATATCGGGTCACTCTTTCTATATTATATCATCGATTTCATACCTTAAAATGACAGTTGGATAGTAAGTAAAATGGTAATGGCATTGCACCATGTCGTCCAACTCACGGGAATCAACGGAGAGGATGATTACCCTTAACAGGCCACAGAAAATAGCTGTAACTGGAAACATGGGTCCTCTATGACTACCATCGGTGGGTTCCAGTCCATGAAGACCAAAAACATGGCATTCATAAAGGATGTTTTATCCCGGAAGCATGTTTCTGTGGTGAAAGATATGAGCATGTCGAAATTCAGATTCTACAATGGCAGTAACATAATCATACACATGGTGATGATGTTCGGGTATAGTATGGAGATGAATATTGGTTAATAAATGACTATAAATAGGAGATATAGGGGTTTGGCTAATACATGGAGCTTCTACGTGATGGGTATGACCCACATGGGCTCCCTATAGGGCCACTCCACAAAATATTTGTCGGAGGTCCACATCCCTCTGCAACATCATGTATCCACTATCATACACTATATCCCACATGAGTTATTTATCAACCATCATTTCCCAGTGTCCTCCACTATCTCATACTTTACCATCATCACTACAAGGGTAAGATTGTTGGAATTGTCATCATAGAAGGTTTTTCCAATGTAGTACCAGAAATACTTCCTGCTCACATATATCACCATAAACATAGATTAACAGGACAAAAAATATAGCAAGGATGCCTCACTATTGTCCGACACAGACTGCATGCTGCCGATGGGGGCTGCAGAGGACTCCTAAACTTTTTTATTGTTGTTTCCTTGGCTTGGAATTGGTTATCATCATATCTGATGATGCCTTGGTGTTTTACTACATTGTCCAATTCCATCACCATGATTCCTCCTTCACAGCCATAATTTTTAGATGTGAAATCAATGAGATGAAGTTCTTATAGTGACTTATCAAACCGATTTTGATTTCGGTGATCCCTCATAAACCACCACTACAGAAAATGCCCCCAAAAATCCATTGTTCAGTTGATCCTTTATTTGGGTGATAATTCCATGTTCCACCCAATCGATATTTTCTTGTCAGTAATCATTTATTGAACTATAATCCACATCTGGAGAATGGGTAGGGTGACATTGAGACGATTATAGGACATAACCCAGATAGGGGGCCCCAAACTCTTCATCGGTGAGGTCGGTGTAGAGGTTTGTATCCACATGGTATGAGTGGTCACCACCATAGCTGAATGCCTCAAAAAACCAAATATTTCTATTCAAAAGATTCAAGAAAACATCTTTCTCATCATCCAATTGGTAGCTCTAATCGTGCATCTTTATCCACCTCTCATGATTCACATGCATGGATACATGATCATGCAATCTGCAACTACTGGAGATGACCACCTGGTTGGATTGGCTAGGCATCCATTAGGTGAGTTCAAGGACAATTACGTTTTGAAAGAGGGATCGGGAGATCCATGTCATGCAATAACAATTGGATTGTGAGAAGATAATTGTATATCATACCCTCTATAAATAAGTCTCTCCCAAGCCACCCTTTTATATCTTCACCCTGTTACAACGATTATATATGCATATTCATTACATTAAATATTGTCTGACTAATAAATTCATGATAATAATTTCATAATAATAAATTCATTATAATAATTCTTTAAATTATTAGAAAGTGAATTATTGTTATTAATAATCCTAAAAATGTATATCAAAAATATTTTTCATATATTACATTATCTAATTATTTATTTATGTATTTGTTTAAAATTTAATGATATTATTAAATTATTTTTATAAAAAAATGAATTAGAATATTTTATTTTGAAAAAACAAGGATATATTATTGATCAATCTATCCATACATTCAAATATAATTCAGAAAAAAATCCACAAATTAATGGTTTCCCCATGACATATAATAACTCACTAGCTGATGGGATTCAAGATTACCAAAAAGCAAGATGGAGGGATGGGTTCATGGGGAGAAGCAATCAGTGCTTATAAAAAATATTCCCCAGAACAAACATATAAAACTATGAATCCTCCACTTTTGGAAAATAATATTAATTACATCAAGGGAATCAAAATCCATAATGACTTGATTCGATCCATTAGCCTGGGAAATGATGATTCCATGAATAATTTCTAATGAGTCCACAACAATTAGGCTCAAAATTTCATGAAAACCCTAATACCAAACATCATCCACCTGGTTGGTGCACTATTGGTCAATGACCCCCATCCCAATCTAAGACCTTATGGAGAGAAAATATACCTCATTGATTTTAATGAATCATTCAAGATTAGTAATCTATCAAGGTTGAGCTCATCACAGTCGAACCACTGTCGGGACCACCTTGTTTGACAGCTAACAATTCATTGATTCAGTGTCCTTATCCACTGTAATCTGATAAATTGTTGATATATCCTGAAAAAACCAACCATTATAATGAGACCACAAATTCCAATAAATAGTGCATCACATCCCCACGTTTACTAGTTTCATAGAGGGAAAAAATAGCAAAAAACATGGTTCATCTCTATATATTGACATGAGGAGTCCTTAACACCTAGGGATCATTCATTCCAGACTCCCTCCACCCCCGATCAATGATTAATAGCCTGTATTTGAGTTTTGGTATGTTGAAATCAGAATGGAAACAAATATTTCTCCACCATATGTCATATTTTCAGAAGGTCACGCTTCCTCATGGAACAAAATAAACCATATCTCCATAAAATGATTACATCCAGAGGTAGGGGTGATCTGTTTTGGGAAATATAGGAAAGAGTGGAACATGTAAACAATAACAAATTGAACACACTACATATATAAAATCATTCCCACAAAATAAAATAGATACACATGGACCCAAAATGCAATGTCCAGAAAATAAAGATGAAATAAACAATTTTTACGTGAGAAACCCAATAAGAAAAAACCACGAGATGTGGTCCAGAAAGAGATATCCACTAAAATCAAGAGATACATGGTAGATACTCTCCGTAATTCGAAGAGATATCAAATGTAATACTGAAGGAAAAGAATAATTTAATAAATAATGGAGTGCAATAAATATGATCATTGAAAAAATTCAATCACTAAATGGGATTTTCTCCCGGTGTTGTTGGTTTTAGTGTGTTGAAATGCCTAGATGTAGCCTCCTTATGTATGAAAATGAATCAATGTCAAATAATTTATTAATTTAAAAAGTGTGTCACAGCATGAATTAATTCACGTGGTCTTGGACCTCATTAAAAAAACCTAATTAACTGAGAAACTAGGTGGTTCTCCGATTGAGTAGGTATTACACAGTGCAACAATTATGATGGTGCCCAACAAACTCTCCCTCAAACTCAATTGAGGATCATCGCCAACCGTGAAATCATTTGGAAAGTCTGCAATTTTCATATGGGCACATCTTGGTAATCATGTCGTACCAATATTCATCAGTGTGTATCTCTTAAAGCACTATGTGTCTTGAATTATGGACGATGCAGATCAAATTTTATTGAACAATGATATGTTATGACCTACCATGAAATGTGGAAATCATTACTAAAAATAGAAATATGACTATAACAAAATAATACATAACTATACTGATTTAAACTGATATCTTGAATTAAATCTTTCTTCCACAACACTTCATTGCATGCCTCAGTAGCTACAAAAAACTCCGACATTGTGGTAGATAAACCAACACATCTTTGCAATCTAGAATGCAAGGATATACCCCCCAGAAACAGTGATCAAATTGCCTGAAGTAGAATACCTAAAATTGATATCTCATGTTATGTATATATATGTAAAGCCACAAATCATTGTTTCCCCTATTCCAAATAACAATCTTGGATCAGATGTACCACGAAGATAACGAAAAATGTACTTCAGTGCTCTTCAATTCTCACTACAGGGGTTTGATTGGAAATGAATGAGCACAAGAACTGCATGATCTATATCGTATCTTCTACATAACATTGAACAAATAAAACAACCAATGAAATATGAATAAGTTAACCCTTGATATCAATAAATATACACTTCATGGAATCATAGTAAAACCAAACCTAAGAAAGGGGTGAGCTCAGATACCTAGTAAGGGTAAATAATTTAGTACAAGCTATAAACTTTTAAGGCATGATGTGGGATAAAAACAACAGCCTTTTTAAACTTAAATGTCAACATAATATTAAAAAAATAAATAAAAAATTACCAAATTATCATGCACATGTATATTCTACTCGTCGAATAATCACATGTAATAAATAGTTTCATAATGAGGGAATTCCTAACGTCGAAAATCATTACCACATAGTCATGGCCCTGTTCCTAGACTACAAATAATATTTTTGTCAAGGAATTGTGATGTGACACTAGTTTGCCTCATGAGACCTGCCAATGAATCGAGCAACTATTGCTGGATCCACCCATCACTTACTAAATCCACTGCATTCTTTATATGAAAAATTTGAAACGTAACATGATCATTTTTATTAAAACTAGCATACGAAATGTCATTACATTAACCATAAACCATTAATTATATAAAAATAGAACATACACAGTCAAAGATAGCATAACTCATTCAATACAACATGGAATATTGTATTATAATAAATCAAACTCAATCAAAAACAATATCATGTAAAGGATGCTAACATAGTTAAAAATGATGAGTAAAACATTTTGAGAGAAATATTTTGTTTGTAAAATCATTTTAAAATCACATATTTATAAAGGAAGTAATTTAAAAGATATTTTTGAGTCAATGTGTCCCATACAACTTTGAAACTGTTGAAAAGAATAATCATTTCAAAACATTCATGTCCATATAAATAAATCTCTTAAATCATTTTCAAAACATGGAAATTAATTAAGAATATTAAGAAAGATAAATATTTAAAAAATTTAAAATTATGATCTTGATAAAGAGTATCTTTAAAAAATCCTTCAAATATTAATTTTGAAATCATTTTTATGATAATTGGACATGGATGATAAAAAGTTCCCTTTAAATACTTACACATAAACAATCTCGGATAATTATGAGATTGATGAATTAACCCTTACCTTGGACTTTCCATTATTCGAGGGTACGTTTATCCTTTTTTATGAAGATAGTAGTATGTTATTAAATTATACCTGAACCGTACTAATATTTATGATATCATACATGATTCATTTATGTCTTTATACAACCCATTTAATAATAATATCCTTGTTAAATTGAAATTTCTTGTAATAATCGTTTTCTTTATCGTACGTGTTTTAACTTGTTACACTTGATTGTATCACTTAGATAAATATTTAAATAATTCAATAATATAACACATGATTTATATATGATACATATTTAGAATATAAATATGTATAATAGATATATATATATGAAATGGAAAACACCGTTTATGGAATGGTAGACCGTACGTACGCATAAACGCTCTTTCCGTTTTCATATCATATTGAAAAGAACCATGTGAATAAGATATATGTAAGTTAATATATATATAAATATATACAATAGAATTATTATTTAATATATTACATACTTATTAGTAATATATATTTTTATAATCATCGATTAATGGTGAACGTGGAAATGAATCTCATCGCATCATGGAGACGGTAATCCGTACGTACACACAAGTGAAAAAATCATTTCCTTAAATGTGTGGAATTGGATGGTATATAAATATGACAGAGAAATTATCATGTTATTTTCATAATTTATATACATATTACTCATCAATATATCCATCCAAATAACATTGTTTTGAATAAAAAATTAAACCACAGCGTGGCGATGGTATGTCGTACGTACACACACATGGTGATTTTATCATTCATAATATATCTAGAATAATGAATATAGTTGGTCCATATTTATAATAACATCACAATATATAGAATATAATAGAGTTATTATATTATAATGGAAGAAAATAGGAATGACTAATTGTAAGAATAAGAGAACATGATAGAGGGAGGTGAAATCATTACCTCTTCTTCAGGTTCTTAATTTTGATTTGATAAAATGTGCTCCATAAGTTGGATTTATGACCAAAGGAAGGATTCTAGGATAAATTTAGGAAATTTGGTAGGATATTTGTTCAGGTTTTTGATGATCTAAATGGATTTTGAGGTGTTAATTTGAGATAAGGGGAAGTTCCTTTTTGTAAGCGGGGTGAGGGTCACTTTACGAAAAGATTAAATTATTAATTTATTATACAATCATATTCGATTTTTAATTGTTTAAAATGAATTTATTTAGAGCCATAGGTGGTTATGGGTCAAAATAAATTCAACCAATAAGTTTTAGAGACGTTTAGGTAACCATTTGACCCTTATCTTTTATATTTAACTCATAGTTAAATACTTTAACTTTTATCGTGTCTTCTTGTATTATTTTTCTATATGGTTAATAAATGTACAATAAACTTCCAAGAGAACCTCAAGTGTCACATTAATGTCATATATAATATTATTTAAGCCCTTATTCGGGTCCTTACATTTTTAGGAATATTATATCAACCAATAATATATTATTTGTTTTAAATATTAATTTATTTACATTTTTACACTATTTGGTATTTTGTTTTTGTGAAAGACATCACAAATTGATTACTTTAAAAAAGAAACATTGAATCATACCTAACACTTAATATTCACCTATAATATTATTTTATTTCATTGAATCGTTGAAATTTTATTTATTTTAATATTTATAATACCATTTATTTGATTCTTTCATTAATAAGGTAATTACTGAATCATCATTGTGTCATTATTAAAATTAATTATTTAATATTTAAAAATTATAAATAAAATACCATTATTTATGAAATAATTTTATAATTCTAATTAATATTTATAGTGGAATTTATATTATGTGTAACCCTATATTAAAAATTATTTAGTTATTTAACATTGATTTTAACTCTTTTAACTCTTCTTTAAATTAAATAATAATAAATGTATTAATCCAATCCAAGTTGACCTAAAGGGTCATATTTTATTCCTATGGTTGTTTTTGATCGAATTACATTTATCTAATAGAATTAGGACATGTGTAATGTTAATAATAATAACATTTTTACCCTTATTTACCATATTTACTTTTAACCATGGTATATAAAAGTAAAAAGTGACCATTCGCCAAAAATTATTTTTATCTTATTGAACCAAATTTTAATCCTTGATATTATCCATGGATATTGGATTTTCTAAATACAACTCATATAAGTTGTAAAATTATGTTTTATGTGAATTTACAAATTCTCGTAGGAGGTGGGTAAAAACAGTGAAATGTTCAATAAAATTTTTATATATCTAAAATTATTATAAACTGACTACACTGAATTACAATGAACCTATATCGGTATTATGTATCTATTTTGACATAAAATTATTTTATATAAAATAAAAATTTATTTAAATAAATATTATTTTAAACTATAACTCTGTGTTTTTTACTATTTATCAAAAATTAAATGTTTAAAAAAAATACCAAAAATTAACCTGAAGCTAATTTTGATATTCTGAATTCATTAATGAATTCTTTTTACCAAATTAATGACATATAAGTTTCATTTATTAATTTAATATTAATTTCTGCAGTCAAAATCAAAAGATGCATTTTTAAAAATAATAACTTTCAAATGTTTGACACTTCATTATGTCCAATTTCAAAATGAAATTACATACAATGACCAGTATTGGATTAAAAGGTAAAAATATAATATATATTTACTTCCAAACCATTAAAATGTATAATTTAACATTAAAAATTATTGTGATTAGAAACGTTATTTTCAGTTAAAATATAGTATTTTTCACTATTCACCCAAATATAAATGTTATAAGAAAAACACAAAAAATTTATTGAAACTAAATTATTTTTTCCCGATTCTAAAGAAGAAGTTTATTTCGTCAAATTGAATTTATAAAAGTTTCAGTTATTGGATTTAAAATGGGCTCACCATTATATGGTGGTAAAATTATATTTCTTCATAAATACTTCTTTTATCTAAGAAAATTCAATTAGTTCTTACATTATGTCTAAGAAACTCATAATATGAAATGTAAAATTATAAAGATTATAAATATATAAAAATTCAATTAATACAAATCATAACCACTTTTGAATGATAGGTTTGGTATTTCAAGGTGCAATTAAACACGATATTGCTTGTAGTGTTGGTTTTTGAATTACTTTGAAGAACTAATGTAATATGAAACATTGGGTTGTTACATTCTTCCCTCCTTCAATAAAATTGGACCTCACAATTAGAAATTTTTCTATAAAAATAAACGGTTGAAAATAGAAAATACCGTTGTGGGAAAACACACATCGGAAATTGGGTTAATAAAATTTAGTATTAATAAGAGGAATATATATATATATATATATATATATATACATGACAAGTAGAGCTTCATCCTTCAACTAAAATTTCCCAAAAATTCATCTTTCACTCCAAAATATTTATAAATAATAATAATAATTTATCCTAATGGTATATGGTTCCAAAAATAATGAATTTATAAATCATTTATCAGACTATTTAAAAATTCATAATTATACAAACCAGTACATCACGTAGTCCAGTCATAGGTGATGCACCATTGTCGCTCTTCAATTGCGGGTTCATGTCTCGCGGCCTTGCCTAACCTAAAAAGTAGTCGCCCGACCTGTAGGTTTTCCTTTTTTATAACAATCCAAACATAAACTTAACAAAATAATCCAATTTCAATCATAATCCATTCAAACCGTTAGGATTTTCAAAAATACATATATCCAAAATCTCTGTAAAAAATTTATAAGTTAAAAACAACAAAGAACATTTTTTCCAGGTAATAACATTTAACTGTCTTCATCATGTATTCATTTAAAACACTGCAACATCAAGAATTGCAATAATATCTTATTTATTATATTAATGCTCCCTTATTTCTTATAGAATACTGGATACACTCCTTCTATAAAAAAATTTGTAAACTCCAACAATGATGGAATATTAAAATTATTAATCAGTTTCAAGGAAGTCAATAGTAACCATTATTATTTACCCAAATCTACCATCTTTATTCCGAAATCACAACCTTATTATTAGGACCATATTAAGGATTACATTTCCTTCATCCTTGTATTTTCAAAAAAGTGTATCTTACTATTAAGTCACTTTTCGTAGAACCATATAATCTCAAAATCATCAATAAAATTGTACAATAGTACAATCCTAATTTATCTCCATAATTTGTATAACCAATATATTGTTGATACAACACTCAAATGAAATAATTCTATATTAACAAAATAGGAACTCTAGAAATTCCTCTTCACAAGAGGTTGTATCATAACATGAGTATTGTCCAATAACATCTTTAAAGGTTTACTCTGATGATTGATAAATTGATTCGAGTTGTGTCCCAATTCCTTACAGATGAATTATTGTAAATTATAATTTTTTTACCCTTGAAATCTCGTACATGGTGTCCTTTTTTCCACACTCATAACAAACTTCCATTCCCTTAAAAAATTAACCATGGTGATTCTTTCCACAATTATCACATATGGGAAAATTCTTCTTTTTCCACTTCCATTTATACATCTTTCTCTATTCCATCATTTTTTTCTTGCGACCCTTCAAAGCAATAGGACTTAAAGAATTAATTTCTTATTTTATTAACACATGATACTATTTATTAATGTGTTGAGAATACATGGGATACTATTTCACTTCTAAATGTTGGCTTAGTACTATGAATGAAATTATCCTTCTTACTCGTTGGATCATATGTATTGTTTTAATTCACATTCCTTCTATTGGGCGCTATTTCTATACAATGGAATGCAATATGTCATTTTTTGAATCACAATTCAGAATTCCAAACATGTAAAATACCTAACATAAATTGAGCAGTTTATGGATATAATCCATATTCACAAAATTGATTTCTTTAAAGAAGTATATACTCATAAACCCTTCACAGTGGTTTTTAATGAAAATGATAAGTATCCTAAGTATTTACCTGGAGAGTGTCTTAACCAAGAGTGTTGCAAGACACATTGCTGTGCACTAGTTCTCATTCGAGTCTACCTCAAATCGGTGTTTTTTATTTTAACTCTACATACATCTATGCCAGAGCCACCTCTACCTACTCGTATCCAGAAAACAATGTTTTTTCTTGGGAAAACTCAAAAAATCATTACATTACAAAAACTATTGGATGTTCATCTATACTAATCATCTATGTCTATCTTACTATAATGTTATCTAATTATATTTTATTTAAATATAGTTTCCATGGTTATTCTTATACTTACTTTGATTGAAACGGTAATGCCCCGACCATAGATTCCTAGGTTTGGTGCATTATTTTATTACATTGTCAAGATTACAAGAAATCTTGTCTCGAAAGACTGACCAGTTTAACAGTCTTGGAAAATAGTTTTCATACATGAACATTGCATTACACTTTCTAACATACAATACAAAAAGAAAATATATCATTGAGAATTCCATTATTCAATTTATCTTATCCATTCATATCAAACATCATACACATATTGGAATCCTAGGAACATGAAACATAAGAAAGGGGTGAGCTCATATGCCCCGTAAGGGTAAATAATTTAGCAGATGCTATAAAGGTTTAAGGAAAGATGTCTGATAAAAACAAAAGCTTTTTTAAACATATACATGAACATGATATGAAAAAAATAAGTCAAATATTACCATATTAACATGAAGATTTATATTCTACTAGTCGAATAATCACATCTAATAACTAATTTCATAATGATGGAATACATAATGCCAAATATCATTACTACATAATCAAAGCATTGTTCCAAGACTACAAATAAATTTTTTGTCAATGCCTTGATCCAATACTCTATTTTGTCTCATGAGACCTATCTATGCATCAAGGAGCTGTAGCGGGCTTCACCCGTCACTTACTAAGTCCATTGTATTCCTCACATGAAAAATCTGAAACTTAACATATTCATTCGTATTAAAACTAGCATACAAAATGTCATTACATTAACCATAAAACCTGAATGGTATAAAAATAGAACATCCACAGTCAAACATATCATAATTTTTTCAATAGAACATAGAATATTCTGTTATAATAAATAAACCTCAATCAAAAATAATATCCAGTAAAGGATGCTGACCTAGTTGAAAATGATGAGTAAAACTCTTTGAGAGAAATATTATTTCAGTAAAATCATTTAAAAGTCACACTTTTATAAAGCAATTTAAAAGTTATTTTTGAATCAATGTATCCCATACATCTTTGAATCTTTTGAAAAGAATTATTATTTCAAAACATTACTGTCAATATAAATAAATCTTTAAAATCATTTTGAAAACATAGACATTAATTAAAAATATTTATAATGATTGAAGTGCCCAGATCAGTGTGAATCACTGAGAGGGGGAGGGGGTGAATCAGTGATCCCTTAAAACTTATTACTAATTTATTCTTTATCAATTAAACCTCTATGGCTGGTTATAGGCTCAATCCACTCTTCATGTATCTCTCAGCCTTTCCTCGAGTGATGCAGTAAATGTAAAGGCACGGGACACAAGGATTTACAAGGTTTGAATCCAAAGGCCTACGTCCTTGCCATGTTGGTTATACACCCCAACATGGTTTCTCCATTATAATCGGTTAATATTACAATGGTCGATACAGAGTCCCACTGTATCTCTCCTGAGTCCCACTGGAGGGTCTTTATACTACGTCTCACAATGTTACCAGAGTCCCACTGTCCTGCTCTAGAATCCCACTGAAGACTTCTTCCACCCTGAGTCTCACAGGGGGCTTCTCCTGGCTCCTAGAGTCACACGAGTAGCTCTTCTTCTCTTTAGCTCTTCAAGTATCTTCAGAAGTCTGGGATAAAGACTACTGGCCTTGCTCTGTACCTCTGATCACTTGAGTTGATCAAGTCTTCTCGTCTTGCTCAGGCTTTATCTTATTCTTCTAAGGATGACCTAGCCTCTCCCTTCAAGAATCTTCAACAACCTCTGAAAAGGTCTGTTGGTCTTGCTCACAAGTTCTGATCACTTCTGTTGATCAGGGTCTTCTCAATTACTGAAAACTCAGAAAACTGATATCTCTAACTTCAGTCTAGCTTCAGTCTGACTTCACATCAACTTCATGCACTAAGTGCATGGCAACTCTTCTTCCTCTTGCACTGACTGCATGGCTTCTCAAATCTTCAAGAACTCCTGGTCTTGGACAACTCAGATGCACACAGCCTGATTTATCTTTGTTCACGTGTCCACGTGCATGCATGCAAGCATGCACTCCCCTTTTTCTCCTTGGTGTGATAAACCCACAATGGGTGTAAATACTTTTAGAACACACACCTTATTCCTTCTTCACACTTTGTTCTTTTTGTTTACACACTCACAAATGTGTTGTTATTTAGTGTGGGTCTTTTTCTTCTTCAAAGTGTTCCCATCACTTTGTACACACTAAGGTTCGGCCTCTCCACTTTGTTTATCACACACAATTTGTTCTTCGTTTTGCACACACATAAGCTTAGCCTCTTTCTTCTTCTTGAACACAATTTTCTACGGCCTCTTTGGTCCTTTGTATCCACACTCACTTCCTTTGTTCAATTAGAAAACACAAGGCTTGGCCTTCCTCTTCCTCGTGCACACACAACTTGGATTTAGTTGTGGTCTTCCTATCCTCCTTGCACACACACGACTAGGGTGTAGTCTCTATTAGGCACACACACACAAGGTGTGTAATTCATACCACCCAAACCTCTTACCAATGTGAAGGGCGCGTAAGGGGTGCGGCCACTTCCACTTCTTCTTCAAAGAGAGCAAGGTATGAGCCGCGCAAGGGTGCAGACAATTCTGTCGCGCAAGCTCCAAGGGTGCAAGGAGTCTTCTTCCGCGCAAGCCTCAAAGAACACAAGGTGGTGCAATGGGTAGCCGCGGGCGCGCAGGGTATAACACTACGGGTGCAAGCGGTCACGGGTCTTCCTGTCGCACAAGTGAGGCGTGCATGGTCTTCTCCTCTTCTCTTCTTTCGCGCAAGGAGTGCGCAAAAGGAACCTTACAGAGCTAGGGGAGCTCCGGGCTTCTGCCACGCAAGTGGTGAGCGCAGGCTTGGCTTCGTGAGGCTTAGAGCTCTCACGGGACTTCTCAGATTATCAGCAAGCCTCTCCATCGCCTCGGGTGCTTCTTTTATAGGCAGAGAAACGCTTCACCTCTTCCGCGAGATAAAAATTTAATCTCCCGAAGATTTCAAATCTTCAAGATTTTCTCCAAATCATTATTTTTCTCTTCTGTTCTCCGCGGGTTCTCCTCTTTCTTCACTCCTTCACATGCATTCTTGGCCGAACGTGTGCATGGCCTCCATTTAAGCCGTTTCATGCAAATCATAAACCATCATGGCCTCGACACCTTTGGTTTTCCTCGGCCGAACTTCAAAATCTCATCAACTTGCATGAAAACCCATATTTATACATGGATAGGTTCCGTTGGGCCAGACGAACTCAATGGTTTCTTCATCTTCGTCGAAGGTGGCTGGAATCTCGAAATCATCCCTCGGATGGCGCCTGGTTAGTCGGAGGCTCGCGGGTGGATTCGGGCGAGCTCGAGGTTGAAGACGGACGGGGAGCCGTCGGATCAGGCGATCAAATAACCTCGGACAACCTGGATCAGATCGCGAATGGCGCGATTAGATGAGCGGCTCGGATCGCACGCGCGATCAATCACACGGCTGGGATTCGCTCCGCGGAAAAATTCCACGTCCCACATCGAATCGGAGGCCGGTTTTTCCGCGGTTTATCAAACATCTGCTCCCCACTTCACCGCAATTGAACTCCTCCCTCCACGGTGCTGCCCCGCACCGTGTTCTCTCTGCGGGCGCGCTGTTGTGCCCACTCCTGCCACTCGGGCGCGCTACTAGCGCCCTCTATGCGCTCTTGCGGGCGTGCTCCTGCGCCCCTGCCGCCCGGGCGAGACACCCCCGCGTGTCCTCTGCCGCCTTGGGTTTTCCCCACGGGTTCCCCCTTGGGCGTGGCGCCTTAGGCCCACATGCCTTGGGGTTGAACCCTCAAGGTGTCCACGGCTGGCCAATTTTTTGGCAAATAAAGTGTTAAACACTTTGTTAAAAAACAAAGTATCCTATTTATATAAAATGTCAAATGCCATTCATCTTCCAGGACATTCTTCCTTCTTCATTTCTTCTCATTTCTTCCTCTTATGAATTCCTCAATCCTCCTCACATATACTCAATACATAGAATGTGGAATTCCCGAAGGGTCTTCTTCGTCAAACAAGCTCCTTAATCAAAGAGATTCTTCAATGTTCTTCATTGATCTAATCAGAGATCAAATTGTATCTTCTTCAAATTCACATGCACTAAGTGATAGTGCATGGACTTCTTTAATCCACTTCATCCACTTAGAACTTATGGATGGATCACTTTAAACTCCTCATGCATTGTCACTACAATTCATGGTCTTCTAATCATGTTGTGACTTTGTATCATCTTGATACAAGTTCTTTGAACTTAAAGATCAGCTCAACAATCGTCAGATATAAGGATGATGCTCGATCATCATTCATTCTTCAATCGTTGTAACTTTTTATCACTTTGATACAAGTATTGAAACATTAAGAACAGTTCAGCAATCTTCTGATATACATAGAGAATGTTTCAACCACAACATCCTATGTCACTTAGTGAATCTCCTAAGTGACATGCATCTTAGTACCATGGCCATTATCCTTCATCAACATCACCATCACATCCTTTGTCATTCACATCTTGATATTCCTTGAAATCCATTCATTCCATGACAACATCATGCCTCATTGACAACAAATGCAACACAGTGCATTTCAATCCCCCCCCCCTTTGTATTTGTTGTCAATACACTACTTCTGCACATATGAATGGGTCAATATGTGTGCCAAACTTTTCTCCCCCTTATTGGCAATCAAATGCAAAGATGTGGTGTGGTTAACTTTCAAAAATATCTTCCTCCCTTAGAAAATCATTTTCTAAAAAATCACTAAGAGAGGGATGATGTCACATGTTCTCTTTAGCAAAGAACCTTTAGTAGATCAACTCTAAGTCTATGTGGGCTAACCCGGTGTAGAAAACAAGAGTGATGTAACCAAGGTACTCAATGTTGTCCAACATTCACTATACATGTGAGATCATGCTTCAATGGGCTTAAAATTTTTTAGATATAACAATGAATTTGCTAAATCCTGCACAACTTCACGAAACTAATTAGAAAGTTCAGGTGCAAAGATAAAGCTCCCCCTTTTAACCATTTGCCTTCAATCAATACTCCCACTTAATTGTCATGATGAATACAATTAAGAAACAAGGGATGAAAGTATGATTGGAATACCTTCAGCTTTTCTTAAGATGATATTAAATATTAGAATACCATCTTCTCCAGATTGGCTCCCCCTCAAGGGGTGCACTCCATTCTGTCCAAACCACTCTCCAGATGAGAATGATCATCATCTTCAATTCCCTGCAATGTTAGCACATGTAAATACCAGATGTATAAGGGAATAAGATGGAACCTACTTGGTTCATCAATTTGAACAACAAGGTTGAGAAGATTCTCTCAACCGAGATGTCCCATTTTCACCATTCTTCACACTTGAACATTTGATCTTCAGTGATGTTTGTGCTGATGTGGATCTCAACACCTCTTTTACTTCTTTGTGTGTGACTCCTGTATTTCTAGGTGACTTCTGAGCACTAGAGTCTCCTGGTGAAATCTTCATTCTTTTGAAGAATCCCTTCTGAGCTGGAATGAATATCATGAATTTATCACTAGTATGTCTAGCTTGATTGCACCTCACACACAGAACTTGATCTTCATGTGAAATCTTTTTCTTTCCTTTTGCTTTAGCAATTGCCAGAACTTTATCTTCAGCTCTTTGCAGATCTTTGGCAAGTTGCAACTGATTTGGCCATATGACTAGTAAGTCACTTGGAAGTGTGGCCTCAGTTCTGGATATTCCACATGGTTCCTTCGATGCTTTCAAGCTACCTTTCTTAGGCAACTTGTTTTCAATCAATCCCTTCTGCTTCTTTGGGATTGATCGTCTGTTTGAGTCCAGTATGCCTCTATTGAATTTCATGTCTTATTTACAATGATCCATGATATTTCCTTTCGTTCCACAGAAGAAGCATTTCTTCTTGGTGGTCCTTCTGGATGCATCACCCTTCTTGGATTTAGACTCCAAGGTCTTATCTTCATTTTTCATAATCTTCTTGGGAGCATCTTCAGCTTTCTTCTGGTTGCTTCCCAAGGATTCTTTCTGAGCCAGGTTCTATGATCTTTTCGTCTTTTGAGCTCTGGATACAGTTGGAGATTGACATGTATCTTTTTGACCACTTTTGCAATCATCCCAGATGTTGTCAAGTAATCCAAATCTATTTGTAGTAAACAGATGTCTCTGGACCTGTGGATGCTGCTTCTTTTCTTCTGGCTTTCTCCCCCTAGGCATGGGCTTCCTCTGTGCTTTTTCATTCAGTGGATTGTACCAACAATCCTTTGCACAATGCCCATACTTGTTACAACACCAACATTGACCCACAAATCATGAATTTTTTATTCCTTCTGATTGTTGGGTACTTGTCTTGAATTGTTGTGCTACTTCAGGAGAGCTTTCTTTCTTCATTGTCTTCATCCATACTTGTTTGGAATTATTCTTCCATCCTGCACTTTCTGTGGAAACACAATTTGAAGCATTAGTACAAGATGGGATGGATGGTACCTTCCTTTTAGAAGATGTTGCCCTTTTATTAGAGGATTTCCTTCTTTTGGAATCATCCTTCTCAATGCACACTTGTGTAGAAACATTTCTACTTTCAGCTGACTGGGAGAATTCTGCTTTGGGTGATTGCAGATTTTTCAATATAACCTCTAGTTCTAATCATTTCATGTTAAGGGAGTTCTTCTCATCCTCAACAGTTCTTAGCCATCCTTCCCAATTTTCTTTCAGCTGTTCTAACTGGTCTTCATGCACCTTCTTCATTTCTTCTAATGAATTGTGAAGCTCCATTACCCTGTTTACTTTGTCATTAAGTTGAGTATCTCTGACATTCATTGAAACTTTGTGCCTCTTTTCCAGTGCATGGAAAACATCTTTGATTTTTACTTTAAAGAATTCTTTCTCAGAAAGGCTTACTTGCAATTCTTCAGTAGTGTCTTCATATCTTTCATTACAAAGAGATATTTTTTCATATTTAGCCTTCACCAGCTTTCTGAGAGTGTTGGTTATGCCAACCCTTTTAGCCAATTGATCTTCCATAGAATTGGCTTCTTCTTCTAGCTGTAATTTTTCATTTTGAAGATCAAGGATTCCTCTAGTAATACACATTGCCACTACCTTAGGGACTGTCTTCTGAAGATATTTGAGTGAATTTTGAAGATATTTCATTGTTCCATCTTCATCACAGCTAGGACAGGCTTTATTCATTATCTTGGCATGTTTCTTCTTTATATTTTTCCGAGTCTTGGCAGATATCTCCATTTGAGACTGGTCGCTCATTTCCTCAAATCTGCACTTCATAAAGACTCCCTTGGATCTTTTAGAGGTAACCTCGCTCTGATACCAAATGAAGTGCCCAGATCAGTGTGAATCACTGAGAGTGGGAGGGGGTGAATCAGTGATCCCTTAAAACTTTTTACTAATTGATTATTTATCAATTAAACCTCTATGGCTGGATAATTCCTCGATCCACTCTTCTTGTATCTCTCAGCCTTTCCTTGAGTGATGAAGTAAATGTAAAGGCACTGGACACAAGGATTTACATGGTTCGGCTCCAAAGGCCTACGTCCTTGCCATGTTGGTTATACACCCCAACATGGTTTCTCCATTATAATCGGTTAGTATTACAATGGTCGATACATAGTCCCATTGTATCTCTCCTGAGTCCCACAGGAGGGTCTTTATACTGCGTCTCACTGTGTTACCAGAGTCCCACTGGCCAGCTCCAGAATCCCACTGAAGACTTCTTCCTCCCCGAGTCTCACAGTGGGCTTCTCCTGGCTTCTCGAGTCACACGAGTAGCTCTTCTTCTCTTTAGCTCTTCAAGTATCTTCAGTAGTCTGGGATAAGGACTGCTGGCCTTGATCTGTACCTCTGATCAATTGAGTTGATCAGGTCTTCTCGTCTTTCTCAGGCTTTATCTCCTTCTTCTAAAGATGACCTGGCCTCTCTCTTCAAGAATATTCAACAGCCTCTGAAAAGGTCTGTTGGTCTTGCTCACAAGTTCTGATCACTTCTGTTGAGCAGGGTCTTCTCAATTACTGAAAACTCAGACAACTGATATCTCTAACTTCAGTCTGTCTTTAGTCTGACTTCACATCAACTTCATGCACTGAGTGCATGGCAACTCTTCTTCCTCATGCACTGACTGCATGGCTTCTCAAATCATCAAGAACTCCTGGTCTTGGACAACTCAGATGCACACAGCCTGATTTAGCTTTGTTCACGTGTGCACGTGCATGCATGCAAGCATGCACTCCCCTTTTTCTCCTTGGTGTGATAAACCCACAATGGGTGTAAATACTTTTAGCACACACACCTTCTTCCTTCTTCACACTTTGTTTTTTTTGTTTACACACTCACAAATGTGTTGTTCTTTAGTGTGGGTCTTGTTCTTCATCAAAGTGTGCACATCACTTTGTACACACTAAGGTTCGACCTCTCCACTTTGTTTAGCACACACAATTTGTTCTTCGTTTTTCACACACTTAAGCTTGGCCTCCTTCTTCTTCTTGCACACAATTTGCTATGGCCTCTTTGGTCCTTTGTTTGCACACACAAATCCTTTGTTCAATTAGAAAACACAAGGCTTGTCCTTCCACTTGCTCTTGCACACACAACTTGGATTTAGTTGTGGTCTTCCTCTCCTCCTTGAACACACACGGCTAGGGTGTAGTCTCTATTAGGCACACACACACAAGGTGTGTAATTCATACTACCCAAACCTCCTACCAATGTGAAGGGCGCATAAGGGGTGCGTCCACTTCCACTTCTTCTTCAAAGAGCGTAAGTTATGAGCCGCGAAAGGGTGCAAACACTTCTGTCGCGCAAGCTCCAAGGGTGCAAGGAGTCTTCTTCCGCGCAAGCCTCAAAGAACACAAGGTGATGCAATGGGTATCCGCGGGCGCACAGGGTATAACACCGTGGGTGCAAGCGGCCACGGGTCTTCCTGTCGCACAAGTGAGGCGCGCAGGGTCTTCTCCTCTTCTTTTCTTTCGTGCAAGGAGTGTGCAAAAGGAACCTTACGGATCTAGGGGAGCTCCGGGCTTCTGCCGTGCAAGTGGTGCACGCAGGCTTGGCTTCGTGAGGCTTAGAGCTCTCACGGGACTTCTCAGATTATCAGCAAGCCTCTCCATCGCCTCGGGTGCTTCTTTTATAGGCAGAGAAACACTTCACCTCTTCCGCGAGATAAAAATTTAATCTCCCGAAGATTTCGAATCTTCAAGATTTTCTCCAAATCTTTATTTTTCTCTTCTGTTCTCCGCGAGTTCTCCTCTTTCTTCGCTCCTTCACATGCATTCTTGGCCGAACGTGTGCATGGACTCCATTTAAGCCGTTTCATGCAAATCATAAACCATCATGGCCTCGACACCTTTGGTTTTCCTCGGCCGAAATACAAAATCTCATCACCTTGCATGCAAACCCATATTTAAACATGGTTAGGTTAAGTTGGGCCAGACGAACTCAATGGTGTCTTCATCTCCATCGGAGGTGGCCGGAATCTCGAAATCATCCCTTGGATGGCGCCTGGTTCGTCAGAGGCTCGCGGGTGGCTTCAGGTGAGCTCGAGGTTGAAGACGGATGGGGAGCTGTCGGATCAGGCGATCAAATAACCTCGTACGGCCTGGATCAGATCGCGAATGGCGTGATTAGATGAGCGGCTCGGATCGCATGCGCGATCAATCACGCGGCTCGGATTCGCTCCGCGGAAAAATTCCGCATCCCACATCGAATCGGAGGCCGGTTTTTCTGCGGTTTATCAAACATCCTCACCCCACTTCACCACAATTGAACTTCTCCCTCCACGGTGCCGCCCCGCACCGTGTTCTCTCTGCGGGCGCGCTGTTGCGCCCACTCCTGCCACTCGGGCGCACTACTAGCGCCCTCTATGCGCTCTCGCGGGCATCCTCCTGCGCCCCTACCGCCCGGGCGAGACACCCCCGTGTGTCCTCTGCCGCCTTGGGTTTTCCCCACGGGTTCCCCCGTGGGCGTGGCGCCTTAGGCCCACATGCCTTGGGGTTGAACCCTCAAGGTGTCCACGGCTGGCCAGTTTTTTTGGCAAATGAAGTGTTAAACAATTTGTTAAAAAACAACGTATCCTATTTATATAAAATGTCAAATTCCATTCATCTTCCAGGCCATTGTCCCTTCTTAATTTCTTCTCATCTCTTCTTCTTAGGAATTCCTCAATCCTCCTCACATATACTCAATACATAGAATGTGGAATTCTCGAAGGGTCTTCTTCATCAACCGAGCTCCTTAATCAAAGAGATTCTTCAATGTTCTTCATTGATCTAATCAGAGATCAAATTGGATCTTCTTAAAATTCACATTCACTAAGTGATAGTGCATTGACTTCTTGAAATCCACTTCATCCACTTAGAACATATGGATGGATCACTTTCAACTCCTCATGCATTGTCACTACAATGCATGGTCTTCTAATCATGTTGTGACTTTGTATCATCTTGATACAAGTTCATTGAACTTAATGATCATCTCAACAATCGTCAGATATAATGATGATGCTCGATCATCATTAATTCTTCAAGTGTTGTATCTTTGTATCACATTGATACAAGTATTGAATCCTTAAGAACAGTTCAGCAATCGTCTGATATACATAGATAATGTTTCAACCACAACATCCTATGTCACTTAGTGAATCTCCTAAGTGACATGAATCTTAGTACCATGACCATTCTCCTTCATCACCATCACCCTCACATCCTTTGTCATTCACATATTGATATTCCTTGACATCCATTCATTCCATGACAACATCATGCCTCATTGACAACAAATGCAACACAGTGAATTTCAATGATAAATATTTAATACATTTAAAATTATGATCTTGATAAAGATGACCTTTAAAAATCCTTAAAATATTTATTTTGAAACGAGTTTTATGAATAATGGACATTGATGATAAAAATGTCCCAGTAAATACATAAACATAATCAATCTCAGATAATAATGACATTGATGAATTAACTATTACCTTGCACTTTCCTTTAGTCAAGGGTACATTTAACATCCTTTATAAATATAATAGTATGTTATTAAATTATAATAGAACCATATTAATATTTATGATATCATACATGATTCATTTATGAATTTATATTACCTATTTAGTAATAATTTCAATGTTAAATTAAGATTTTGGGTAATAATTGTTTTCATTATCTAAAGTGTTTTAACTTGATAGTCTTGATCATATCACATAGATCAATATTTAAATACTTTCAGAATATAATACATGATTTATATATTATATATATTTAAAATATAAATATGTTTAATAGACATATATATGATAGGAAAAACACCATTTATGGTGACGATAGTCCATAAGTACGCATAAACGCATTTTCCGTTTACATGTCGTATTGAACAGAACTAAGTGAATATGATATATGTAAGTACATAAATATATATATATATATATATATCACCAATATAATTATTATTTAAAATATTACATACTTATTAGTAATATATATTTTTTATATTCATCGATGAATGGTGAATGTGGAAATGAATCTCATCGCATCATGGAGACGGTAATCCGTACGTACGCAAGAGCGCAAAATCATTTCAATAAAGTTGTGGAATTGGATGGTATATTAATTTTAAAAGGGTATTTTCATGTTATTTTAATTACATATATACATATAACTCATCATTATATTCATTCAAATAACATAGTGTGTAATAACAAATTACACCACTGTGTGGAGACGACTAGTCGTACATACGCATGCATGGTGACATTATCATTCATAAGATGGAAAGAATAATGAATTTAGTTGTACCAAATTTATAATAAAATCATATTATATATAATATATTGTATTTATTAATTTATAATGTAAACAATGTGGAAAGAGTAAGTGGAAGAATAATATAACTTGGATGAGGGTCGTGAAATCATTACCACTTTTTCAGTTTCTTCCATTTTATTTGATGAAAAGGGATCCTTAAGATGGAATTATGACAAAATGAAGTCCTATATGATAATTTTAGGATATTTGGGATTATATTTGGGTGGGGGTTTGCCGAGCCAAATGGATTTGGATGAGTTAATTTGAGAGAAGTGGAAGTTCCCTTTTATAAGAGAGGTGAGGGTCACTTAAGGAAATGATTATTGTATTAATTTATTATACATTCATATTCAATTTATAATGGTTCCAAATGAATTTATTTTTGATACTTATGAGGTTATGGGTCGAAATACACTCAAAAAATAAGTTTTAGACATGTTTAGGTTACCATTTTAACCTTATCCTTTAGATTTAACTCTTTGTAAAATACTTTTACTTTTACTGTGTCTTCTTGTATTCTAACAATATATGGTTAATAAAATTACTATAAACATTAAAGAGAACCTCATGTGGATAATTGATGAAATAAATAGTATTCTATTCGTCCATTGGATTAAGAATACATTTTTAGAAATATTGTATCAACTAATAATATAGTATTTGTTATAAAAATTTATTTAGGTCAATTTTGACAGTATTTGTTATATTGTTTTTGTGAGAGTCATCAAAACGTTATTACATATAAAAAGATAAATTTAATCATCCCTAACATGTCATATTCATATATAAAATTCTTGTATTTCATTAAATCCTAGAAATTATATTAATTTTAATATTTATAATATCATTTATTTTATTCTTTCAATAATAAGGTAATTACTGCATAATCAATGTATCATTAATAAATTTAATTATTTAATATCTAAAAATTATAAATAAAATACCATTATGTAGGAAATATTATTATATTTCTAATTTATATTTACAGTCGAATTTATCTTATGCATAACCCTATATTAAAAATTGATTAGTTATTAATCATTAATTTGAACTATTTTAACTCTTCTTTAAATTATATAATAATAAATGTCTTGATCTAATCCATGTGGAAATAAATGGTAATATTTTATTCATATGGTTTCTTTTGGTCCAATTAAACTTATCCAAAATAATTAGGACATGTTTTAGGGTAAAAAATAATATCATATTTAACCTTAATTACCCTATTTACATTCAACCGTGGTAAATAAAAGTAAAAAGATACTATTCACCAAAAATTATATTTATCATATTGAACCACATTTTAATATTTTATGTTAAGCATTTCTCTCATATTTTTGAAATTCAACTCACATAATTGGTAAAATTATGTTTTATGTGAATTTACATATTCTCTTAAGAGGTGGGTAAAAGACGGTGAAAAGTTCAATAAAAATTTTATTGAACTAAAATAATTTTAAACTAAATCCAATTAATTACATTGAACTTATATAGGTATTATGTATATTCCTTGATCTAAAATTTATTTAAATAAAATAAATAATTTTTTAAATAAAAATTTAGGTTTAATCTAATACTCATTTTTTTCACTATTCATGAAAAATTAAAATTTTTCAGAAAAATACCAATAATTCACCGTAATCTAATTTTGATTTTCCAAATTTAATGATGAAGTATATTATACCTAACTCAATACATAGTTGTTTCATTTATTACTTTAAAATTAATTCCAGATGTCAAAACCAAAAGGACCATATTTTAAAAATAATAATTATCCAATGCTTGACAGATGTATATGTCCAATTTCAAATTGAAATTACTTACAATAACCAATATTGGATTAAATGGTAAAAATATAATCTATTTATACTTCCTAACCATTAAAATTTATAATTTAACACTATAAATTATTTAGATTAAAAAAGATGGTTTTAGTTTAAATATAATATTTTTCACTATTCACCCAAATATAAAAGTTATCACACAAACACCAAAAATTTATTTACACTAAATTTGTATTTACCGATTCTAAAGAAGAAGTTTATTCTGTCAAATTTAATATATAAATGTTTCAAATATTGTATTTAAAAAGGGTTCTCCATTAAAAGGCGGTAAAAGTACATTTTTTAAAAATACTTCTTTTATCTGAAAAAATGAATTAGAACTTCCATTAGAACTAGAAAATCATAATATGTATTCAAATATTATAAGGATTATATATAGTTTAAAATTCGTTTGATACTATTTATAACCGCTTTTTAATGGCTAGTTTGGTATGTCGTGGTGTGCTTGAACTCGATGTTGAATGTATTGTAAGATAATTAATAACATTGAATAACTAATGTAATATGAAATCATGGGGTGTTACAAGAATTACGTGGTGCACCAACATGGAAGGATCCCTACAAAAAGTTAACAAAGATTGTTCCACCAGTTGTATAGATGATCCTGAAAATAACATTGAACCATCATGATATACCCTTCCCTATCAATGTACTTCCAAGAAACTTCACCAGACAAACAAATTTGGTCAACCCTTCTCTAGTCATAACAGGAATGGTAACGATGATTTGTCGATTAATCACGAGGATGAATCAAAAAACTATATATTAACACCACTCCTCTAATGACTCAATATTGATATCAGTTATTATTAAACCTTTTAAGAATTGGGAAAGATCCCCTTTAGATTCTCCACATTAATATGTGCTTCAGTCCAAGAGATTCATGCAATAATTAATACAATGGAAGTACTTTTCACAAATTTTCATAGCGAATAGGGTATCAGTACAAGACATAAGGAGAAACCCAAGTTCATAAAATTTTTTACTATTAAACCATTTACAGTTCTTCAACTTGACGCCACCACAAAACATATAATCACACAACATATCCCATGCCACATTGGGAGTGTTTTTTTCCATTAGCATGTCCCCAACAAAACATTTCCAGTCGATAATGAATAATATCACCAATGTTAATTGGCAATTTGAACAATGAAATGGTTTACAAGGGGATATCATGGGAAATTGATTTAACTAGAACTATCTTCCAAGCTCTAAAGATTTAATTTCTAGAAAATAATGTGATAAAATTATGAAGGTTATCTTTGATTGATGTGAAAAAATATTTATTTGATATTCTACTAGATTTTTGGAGCCCCGTGTATTTTGATACTTTTCAACCATATGAACCCAACATATTCTCTAAATATATTGCTCCCACATTAGTGGAAAAAAATATTTTATAGAATCATCAGATATCAAGGAATTTATGTCATTCCCAGATTCCTTTTTTTAATATTTTATAATCTTCAATATTAAATGACACACATGTATAGTTTCCCAAGATGAAAAGAGGAAATATTATACAATGAAGATATGAAAGACACGTATGTCCATTGAAACATCACCATGCCCATTGGATAGTACCATGAACCACCGCATTTTATAGTAGTTGATAGAACACATTCCTCAAATGAAATAAATGGTAAGGAGCGAGAATGTCCTAGTGTTATAACTCTCTCAAGGGTATAAAACTAGCAAATTATACCCCATTATTGTAGAAAGAAATCTATTATGTATCGTCTATATTATTGTAGGTTTATAATTTTGATGAAAGTATTTTTATTTTGGGTAATTTATAATTTGTTTAGTAATTTTTATAATTTATTTTAAATTTTACATATAGTTCATTTATATATGTTTTAAAAGTTTCTCCCTTGAAACACAAAAAACATATTAGGTTTCATGTAGGTAATTTTGTAACCTTATAAAATCTAAATTTTAAGTACAATATAAATGAAACATAAATCATAGACTGAAAATATAAAAAATGTTGAAAATAAAAATAATATCATAAATATAATAACAAAATAAATTTATATAGAAGAATAAATATTGATTAATATCATACCATTTTTATTTTAAAAAAATAATAAACATAAAATTTAATAAATTTTATACATAAATAAAATTTTAATACAATATTGTACAAGAAAAATTAATTTAAAAGATAAATTATTCCAAAAAATAATAAACAAATATTAATAATTTATAGAATAATGGTATTTTATAATCAAATTTACATATTAAAATGTTATCAGTAGAACAAAACTAGTCTTTAAAATTTTTTTTATTTTAATAGTGCTATAAAAAAGTGCTGATAAAGGTGTTGTTTTTCAGCAATAAAACAAGAACAGATAAAGGGAAACTTTTATTTGTGATTATTTACATCATATAAATGGTACCCATTTTCAACACTTTTTTAGCAACCCTACATAGATCCTTTATCAAATCTTTAATAATAATAATAATGTTCTGTATGAAATAAATTAATTAAATAAATTTAAAATAAATTTTATTTATTACAAAAATTTTATGAAATACTTTATTAAAAATTTAATGATAAAAAATTAATAAATTGATTATAACACATATAAATTATAAATACTAATAAATAGAATGGGGATGAATGGATTGCGCAATATACTATGGAGTTCTCTCGATGTTTCCTAGGGTCTATTTTCTATGGAGGCTCCTAATCAAGGATTTCATGATTCTTAACATCTCACTCAAGGATGATTTTACTCTCATAACGGCATCATCGATATTATGCCCCTCCTTGGTTTTTTCTATATAAATATAGATGCAAGGTTGTTTGTTTTCAAAGATTTCACCCATGTCCTTGACCTCCTAATATATTTTTTAATATCCCATTCATAAATTTCTATTAATTAATTTTATTTCATATTGTGTAATTTATTGAGGGAGTTTTTTTGAAATCCCCATTCATTTAATTTCTATACAGAATTATCAATTCAAAAAAACATTTCTAGATACATTTTGAATTTTTGAAAATATAATTATTAAAAACAATATACCTAAAAATTCAAATATAAACATATAAGGACAAAAATATAAAAATAATTTTTTGTAATATATTATATTAAAATGGTAGAGGATGATGGTTGTCGTTACAGCCACTAACTAGCAGTGATATATGCCTCAATCAAAACATATTGTACAAAAAAATGAAAAAACTGAAGATCAAATGGATATAGATGCCCAAAGAGTGTTGGATAGAAAATTATTATAAAAAGACATAAGAGACTTGAGAATTGGAAGTGTCATTTGATTGAAGGTGTTCTGGATTGTATCTCAACGTTATTAGTGGCCAAATAAATATGATCAGGTCTCAATATACTAGTTTTTAGATGAAGACCATGATTACATGATTTATATTGTTTCTATGATCCCCCAATCTTATCCTAATCTACATCATAGTTGTTATAATCCATTAGAGTCGCCTTCATGAATCCTCTTTAATGAAACTATATATCATTGATGGTTTTTCATTCGATCCAACAACATCCACATTATCCCCGTTAGGTGGTTCAATATCATCGATGTATCCAACTACATTCTCTACATTCTCAATACGAATATTAAGAACATCCTCTAAATTTGTTGTAATAAACATCCCTTCTATTATATGATCCACTAAATAATTGGGTGTTGAAATCTTCATGACTTTTAATAAATGTGTTCTAAATTTTGGGATATTTTTTTTCAATTAAATCTTGTCGAGTGTAGATAAACTATTATATTTCATTTATTCGTGAACATTGATATCCACAAACCCCCTAATAAGATTATTTTTCAAAATATGTGCTCTGTTCGTTGTTATGATACAAAGGCATGAACATGCCATAATCATATATTCATGATCAACTAATTTATCAACTGATTTATGCACATCATATTCTTCAACGGTTTGAGTATCCATTTCCACGTAATTATTATCATTGATTTCCCTTTATATACAAAACATGAGATTATTTTTCGTTAGTAGGGTTAAATACACAGTGGATTCTGCCACAAGATCCCCCATAGGATACACTTCAATAGATTGTGTTCTACATACATTCATTTTGTCCCCCAAAGAATTAACACCACAAATTTATTTTGTTAATCCATTAATCCCAATGAATCATCACTAAATTTACCATCTCCTTTAATTAGTTTATATAAATCAAGCAGAGCTTAAAGAACATCACTATATGATTAAAATACCAATGTGTTCAAAATGTGGTTATGTGAGATATCTCATGGGAAAAAAATTCATATATTATTCTTCAGTATGATAATACCATGTGAAACTCATCCTAGAATCTTCTTACGAATGCCCAAAATTAGCAACATCGGCATTTTTAATAATCAGGTTGTCACAACAATCTAATGTAGCATCATCAATAGTGTGCACAACAGGAATACCCACACCATTTCTAGATCAAAATTCCGTATATCTAAATCAATAAAGTTTCTTAAATCATTGATTACTGGTATAATAACATATATCTCTTTATAAATTTTTATTGACAAGAACAATAGACTGGAAATTGCTTCCAAACATGGGTGGATTCTATTACCTTATAGTTAGAGAAAAAAATAATTCCATAGTACACTCAGTCAAAAAATATATTTTCATCAATATGAGATCCACATCTATCGGGATGAACATCAAAAACCCAAAACATGCCACTAAATTATCTCAATCAAGTTTTATTAGAGTATCAATTAATGAAACAATGTCAAACAACATCTACAGATCCCATAAATCCAATAAAACTATAAATTCTTTCCCAAACCACAATAATTATGTTTTCTCCAAAAAATGGATTGAAACAAGGGTCCCAATCTTGGATGCACAAGGTCCCTAGCTGGAGGGAGATCATTCTAAACTCTCATTCCTTGTTTTGGAGCGCGTTCGAAGCGAAATGGATGTGGAAATGACCCCTTTCAATGGGAATACATTTCTAGTCATGAAATTACCAAACAACAACAAGCCTATGTTCCATATCCTCTACCATCTATGGGTTTTTACCAATTCGAAACACAACCCTTTTAATAATCGTGAATATTCAGATTTTAAACCAATCCAGAATCAAAATCATGACCAAACCGAATGAGTGCCAAATTACCTCATAAATGATATTATCATTAGCACAATCCCGTCTCTAGGAAAATAAAACATTTTCATCCCCATATATGACTTCACGATTGTTATATATGAGTACATGGGATTCATTTGTGTCCATCATCAAAAGATAATTAAAAAAATCACCACAAGTCACAAGAGGATGGGGGGCTGCTTGTCGACCATATAAACTATCATCCAAAATTTTCACACAATGACCGATGGGGTGGGTGTGGAAGTGGGGGTAGTATTAGTGATGCCTCAATGTTACTAAAATTATCTTTAAATGAGAAATAATGTAACAAGCACATCCCAATTAGGAAATGCCATAGACAACAAACACTAGGCATCATTTGTGGAACATAAGAGAATCTCTTATAAATCCTTTATCCCAAAAAACAATTTGATTGTAGTTATAATTTATCATTAGTATAGTCAATTTATATATTTTATTCAATAATTATTTAATTAATATATTTTTTAATTTTTTTTAAAATAAACTCATTTTTATTATTTATATATTTAAATATTTAATTTCATTTATACCATTATTAGTGCTAAATATGAATTGATAAAGAATCCCAATATGGTGCTAAAAACTAGTATAGGGTAATGTTTATAAGGGATAAAAAATAGTAATATATTGTTCCAATTATTGTTCGTTGTTTTAGCCCTGATAAAGGAGGCCGTTATTAGTTCATTTGTCTAGGACATTTATATGATGTTTTTGTACTAGTGATTACATTTGTAATTGAATTTTATTTGCTGATAACAATTTTTTTTAAATTATTTATTTTATTATTTGTATTTAATTAATTTTGTTTTCATTTTATTATTATTTTTATAATAATTTTTTTTATTTTATTTATATTTTATTTCTAATATAATTTATTCACACATTTTTCAACTAAAAATGCAATGTTTTAATTCATTAATGTTTTTCCATGTAAATTTATTTTGTTTTATTATATTTGTGAAATGATTTATATTTTCAAATATTTTATATATTTTTAGTCTATGTATTTGGATTCATTTTTATTGTACTTATAGTTTATATTTTATAAGAATCCATTATTACCTAATTGAATCGTAATAAGTTTGTAGTGATTTAGGTGATTGGCATTGAAACCCTATAAAAATGAACATTATGTACTATGAAAAAGGAATTAAAAATATTTCTTAAACACTTAATAATTGTAAAAAATTATTATCATCAACATAATTTTAATGACCCGGAAATCCAAATAATTATTTTTATTTATATGGAATTATTCTGAGTCTGCGGTTTCTGATGGCACGTAATTCCGAGGGCTGGACTTCCCAGAATGTTATCCCGATGTTTCTTAGTATGTTAAGTGATCTTAAGATTGGGTATTGGTAACTTTAGAACGGCTGCTCGAAATCGAAATCGGAGGCCACAGTTGAACTTGCAGGACCAGTGATTGCTTAGGGGGACCTTAACCTCAGTAGTGTTTAGACGTGAACGGAAGCTAGTTTTCCAACCCTTCATTGAAGATAATGAAAAAGTAAAATAATAAATTGGTTAAAATTTTATTTTATTTTATTGACACTCTTTTGAATTAATGTGGTGTCTAACCAAACTAAACAACCACTTTAATTCTTGGAAACCCCCTTCTTCATTAAATGAAGTGAATAGTGGGAGGCTCCACAAATTCAAGAGTTTGTTCAACTCCATTGGAAGTCTTTCTAATTGGTGCTTTGTTTGGAGATACTTCATGTTGGAAAAAGTACATAGAGGCAGAATGCTCCATCTGCCAACTATGATCTTCCTATTCTTCGATCTCATTCCAGAATATGGGAGGAAGAATTATCCTTGAAGAACACTAATATAGTCATCCTAGATTTATTCATCTTATTCTCCGACATCAAAAAATCCGATTTAGGGGTTCAAGATTTGTGAAATGTATCTCGTTCTTTGTTTTCCTTTGGAAAAAAAAAATTTATTTTGCATGCTATCCCTCTAACATGGAGTGTGCATGGCGAACAAACTCATTCCGAACCCTCCACCGTGATTTGTTGATTTTGATTCTAATCAAGACATGAGTCTTTCTTGAGAGAATTTCGTCAATGAGGGTTTCAGATTGAAGGTGACGTCACGATGAGTGTGTGGATACATCCGGAACGGGAATCGTTCCACTGAAAGTTGTCTGGCGGCCCACGAATGGTTCGTCGGAGGTTGGAAAATGTGATCGTCACCAATAGAACGAATGGAAGGGAGGTCGAGACTTTGTATGGCCGAGTGGGTGGTGGGGGTGCAACCATTACACTTGATGAGTTTCCCACTACCAACAGTCCACGATTGTGCAGTAGCATTCGGTGCAAGGCCGACCGCGAAGAGAACAGGTGGCTCGGGCTTCCAGGTTCCTGGGGAAGGTGTGGCACAACGCGCGCTACATGGAGTAGCAAAGGGTGCAGGATTAGACACAACGATTGAGGAAGGGCGGCCAGCAAGGCCGACCGTCATAGGAGGCCTGGCCAAACCGCGTCGCGCGGGAGGATGTTGGCCGCTCGACCAGTCGGGAACTGCGGGACCACTGAGGGGGACACGCGTTACACAGATTGTCTCCATGTGTCTACATGTCTTTACTGCCTGAATGAATATTTCATTCAGGGCACATGGTGTACGTCCTCCCCTAGACATGGCTAGGGAAGACCCCATAGGGGCCGTCAGCTACGGGCCCCGATCGGGCAAAGCCCAACGCGGGTCGGTCCCAGCCCGGGCCTAACTGCCCTCACGGACCGAGTCATACTCACAGATAGGGTTGGACACCAGCCCAGACCTGGGTCATACCTAGTCACCCCAAAGTGGGTCAGTTCATCAGATTGAGGAACCATTTACATTGATTGAAACATTGAATCAAGACTGTTCTTTTGGTATACCCCACATGAGGTTTGGAGGTAGTTGGGGTACGTCAGGGTTGGATCGAACATAAATTCAACAGGGCACTCAGAACAAAAATGTCAATTACTCTCATAATGAGCATCTGATTGATGTGTTGTCTATCGTGTTGGGTTCATTATGAATAGTTGGATGTTCTGGGTACATAAAAATGGGACTTCGTGGTAGTTTATGTATCAAAACATGGCTTGAGGAGAGGTCCCTCCTAGAATCAAGCTTTCTTTGGGCAGGAACCCTGTGGATGGATTCATTTTTTTAAATGTATCCTACATGTACTCACAACTATTCCAAGATCCTACATTGGTATGCCACCTCTTAATATTATTCTAGGATATTATGTGGGTTCGATAGCTCCGACAACTCTTCTAGGATCCTACGTGGGTTCGACACCATGGATTATTGTACCTGGATCCTAGGTGGGTTCAACAGAATAGATGATTTGGTGGATAAATTTAATCATCTCTAACTCTCGGAAAATGATGTATACCTGTGTGAGCTGAGTCATGTCTTTTTGTTGTTATCAACATGCTATCTTTCTTAATTTTTGGAAAATTTTCTTCTTGGGCTCAAGAGTTGGAGCCCGATTGTATTTGATTACATAGGTATATGTATTGGCATATACCTATGTAGGTTTGGGTGATACTTTGTGATTGTAATCATAATACTATTGTTTATCCATAGTGGATTATGGGAGACCTCTAGGGGTCTCGGGGTCCTTACTGATCATCGTTATGCTAACCCATGCACGGGCTTCACCCACAACTTATTGTGTCTTGTGCAGATGATAGAGAGCAGTGATCGAGTCTGAGAGAGACAGATTGGAGGCTTCTCGGAGCTGGAATTAGATGGGATGCACCTTTGGGGTGTCTTGATCGAGATATGTTCCTACCATTCAGGTAGAATTATCCATTGGATGAGCCAAGAGCTATTTTCCCTTTTCTTACACTTGATCATCAGTTGAGTTTGTATATTGGCCCATTTACATTCCACACTCTTATTCTATATTAGTAATTTTTGGTTATATATGGTTGTGTATAGTATGTGTGAGTTTTAGGTTTAATGTAAATGCATTCCCTATTCTATGGGATATTCCTTCTAGTCCTAGTCGTCAACCCATGGCCTAAGGAAGGTGCGTTTCGAGTAGTCACGACACGGGCCTCGAGGACAGGTTGTGACCAATTGGTTTCATAGGAGATGGTTCTATAGTAGAAAATTGCACTTCGATCTTTTAACGACAATAGCGTTATGTTTTTTGGGTGTGGTTATCATTTTAGGGAAACTGGTGATTGTGCATCAGTAGACATATCCATACACTAGGACATTGAATTCTGATTTTCGACCTAGTGAACGAAAACACTTATTGCATGTGTGTTTCATTTGAGAACATTTCTTTGTGATTCCTGTGAGTTAGGTCACTAGGTATAACATATTGACTATGGAGTACATATTTCTTTTCAAGATGGATCCATGAAAACAACAATCCAGGGTTCGAGTATTTTTAAAAGATGATAGAGAGACAAGTCCTCGGTGCAGGGCTATATCACAGTAGAGGAACCAGAGGTAGAACTCAACATTGGGCCACTGATGCCACCAGCCCCAACTGAAGAGAGTTCACACATTCTGGGTGCATTGCATGATTTCTAGTGCCAAAGGCCACTGAGTTTCAAGGGCGAGACAGACCCGCAGGCAGATGAGGATCGGCTAGAGGCTGTGGTGAGAGTCTTTAGATAGGTAGGGGCACCAGCCAACTTTATGGTGATCCTTTTCACAAGTCTCCATTAGAAAACAATATGCGGTTGGTGGAGCCTGATGCGCGAGTTTCATGACGAGGCAACACTTATTAGTACAGTCTTCATGTGCATGTTTTGGGAAGATTTTTTCTCATACACCCTACATGCAGTGCATATATAAGAGATACATCATATGTAGCAGGGTAGCATGATAGTGGGACATTACTCAAGGAGGTGAAATGACCACTTTCTCTAATCCATAGATATGGTGCGAGGACCATTTATCAGGGCTCAAACCTTCGAGTAGGTGCTCAGGCAAGATATCAGGTCTTCGATGTTCTCCCTCTACATCCTGACGCAGATAGAGGTGTTGGAGTGTGCACTCTTAGTGGAGAGTTTCCATGTTGAGCAGTCACCAGCAGTGAGACCCACCATCATGCATCACAAAGAAGAGTCATATGCAGTTTCCAGTAGATAGATGTTGCAGAGATCCAAGCAGACCAGGCCTTCTGGTGGATGACCTCAGGATACGGGTTCGGTTGTGCGGGGATCACAAGACAGAGTCAGTCATATGAGGAGCATGTAGTGAAACACATGCAGTAGGCACAGTCACATTGCTCATAACTATCTAACCCTCCATACATATGATTTGTAGAAAGTTATGGGAACTCATGGGAAGAGGCATAGGATCGACCGTGGTGGTCTTATGTGAGAACACAATTGTGGAAAAGGAGCTGGTCGAGAAACAAGTGGTGGATGATGTTTTGAGGTCCTACCACCACCACCACCAAGAGGTCAACCCCGACCACAGGGATCAGACAATCTGGTATGAGCTCAGCTCCAGAAAGCTGAGGCCAATGACCACGGATCTCCTGAGATTTTATGAGGTACAATATGTGTCTACTGTACTACAACTTTTCGTACTCATAGACAGAGGAATGAGTCATTTATTTATTATAACTTCCCTTGTGTAGAGAATAGATATTCTGGTGAAGTTTTTTTCTTTATCGATACGGATAGAGAATACTATCAGGGATGATTGGATGATTACACATTACTGTCGCAGCGTGAGATCACTCTAAGGGGTGAGAGATTTGGTTGGGATATTCTAGAATTGGTGTTAGGGCCTTACAATGTCATCTTGGGTATGGACTGGTTATCCACATTTCATGCTCAGATCGACTGAATTAGACGGAATGTGTGGTGTGTCTGCGAGGATAAAACTATGTTTCACTTCACCGATGAGAAGGGAGCCTTTGCACCGTAGGATGGACTTAGCTAGAGAAGGGGGAAACCAGTCACTCATAATTTGGCTAGCCTTATCCTCAAAGTTGTTGATGTGCAGACTCTATGATATCCAGTTTGGGAGGATCGATATGTGGATTCATTTCCTAATGAGGTTCCAGGACTAACTCCTTGTAGAGATTAAGAATATTACATCTCCTTGTAACCCGTGACGACACTGATATCTACGCCAGGGTATTAGATGGATTCCATGGAGCTTCGTGAGCTATGTGTATAGCTAGGGGACTTGTAGGGAAAGGGATTCATCAGACCTAGTTTTTCAACATGGGAATCCCCGATTTGGTTCTCTAATAAGGATTAATAACGTTTGAGGCATTGTGTGGATTACCATAACCTGATGTAGGTGACCATGAAGAACAAGTATCCACTTCCAAGGATTGATGAACTCTTCGATCAACTAAAGGGAAAACGTTGGTTCTCAAAGATAGACCTCTGATCAAGCTACCACCAACTCATAGTACCAGATGAAGATGTGAAGAAGGTGAATTCCAGATGTTGTTATGGCCACTACGAGTTCACGGTTATTACATTCAGGATAACCAACTCACCAGATGTATTCATGGGACTCATGAATAGGATCATCAAGCCACACCTTGATCTCTTGTGGTAGAAATCATCAATTACATTCTGATCTATTCGACTACTAAAGATAATCTTGTTTATTATTTGAAAATATAACTATAAACAATACGAATTCACCAACATTATGGTAAGCACTCGAAGTGATAGTATTGGGTATGAGAGGATCACTTTCTAGTACACGTCATCTGAGAGGCTAGAGTTGTTGTGGATCCAGCAAATATTGAGGCTATGCTAGCATGGGATCCTCCCAAGAGTGCGACTGAGGTATGATGTTTTATGGGTCAAGCCATTTATTATCGGGCATTGGTCCCAGAATTCTCCAAAGTTTCATTAACCTTATCAACGTTGACAAAGAATGGGAAACCAGTCGTGTGGTTAGTGAGGTGCCAGCGGAGTTTTCAGGTGATGCGGCAGAGGCTGGCTAGTGATTCCATATTATGTCTACCAGAGGAGGGAATTTGGTATGGGTTCTATTGTGATTCATCAATGACAAGGCTCATATGAGTCTTGATGTAAGAGCGAACAGTTATAGCTTATGGTTTTCGTCATCTGAGATAGCATGAGCAGAACTACACTACCCATGACATAGACTTAGTAGTATTGGTCTTCTTCTTATTGATGTGGAAGCACTACTTGATCGGTTAGCGGTTCACCATCATCTATGACTACTAGAGTATCATGTATATCTTATCTCATAACGACATGAAACATAGACAGAGGCGTTGGTTTGAGTTCCTCCAGGACTATGATTTTGAGATAGTCTATACTCTTGGGATGGGGAATGTTTTATCATATGATCTCAACAGGAGATCAGGTATTCATCTACTAGGAGAGTTGACTGAGAAGCTGGCCGCTTTATAGATTTCGTATGTGGACCGAGATGGAGCAGCTCGCCGCTTTCTAGATTTCATATGTATACCAAGATGGTGCATCTGTCCTTCTATCTCATATAGTCAAACCTCCACTCCATCATAAAGTTAGGAGGCGTAGCATGGGGATGCTGACTACGAGGCTTGACATGCACATATATCCCCAGGGAAGGCGCATGATTGATTTTTTGTAGGTGGGGAGCTCATCATCATCTTCAGTGGACATACCTTGGTAGAAGCGTCGCTTATGGAGGATGTGTTGAGAGAGTTCCACACATAACCTCTTGCATTAGATCCATCTACGGTGATTATGTACAAGGACCTTCGATGACAACACTGGTGGACATTTATGTTGAAGGTAGTTGTGTAGTTTGTCTATTATTACCTCACTTGTAAGCAAGTGAAGGCATAACAATAGGCACCATCAGGATTGATTCATCTTTTAGAGGTTCCATAGTGGACATGGGATAGGATATTAATGGATTTCATGAAAAGTCATCCATGTACATTCAGGGTTCATGATTCTATCTGGGTTATTGTTGAACGAATCACCAAGTCGGCCCACTTTCTACTGATCAGAGAGAAGGGTTCGGTGTAGTGATTGGGATGCCTCTACGAGATGGAGATTGTATGACTTCATGGAGTGCATTTGATGATTGTCTCCGATCGAGATACATGATCCACTTACCAGCTACAGAAGGTTCTGCAGGAGGATTTTAGGATGAAAGATCATTTGAGTACCACCTTCCTACCTCAGAAGGATGGCCAGACTAAGAGGACTACTCAGAATCATGAGGACATGATCGGTTCTTGCGTCCTCGACTTCTGTCGCAGCTAGGATACCCCCTTTACATTGATGGAGTTTGCATACAAAAAAAAGCTAACACACCACCATTGGGATGAAACCTTTTGAGGACTTTTATGGACGACCATGAAGATCACCATAATACTGGACAGACCAAGGGGAGTCATCAATCATGGGACTAGTGATGCTACGACCTATCACATAAAAGGTGCAGATCGTCTAGGAGCGGATGAAGACTGCACCGAGCAGGCATAAGTAATATGCCGACAAGTGACACCGAACTTTGGAGTTCGAGGATGGTGAGAACAACTTCCTTCTGGACTCACCACGATAGGGTTTGTAGAGATTTGTCCATGGCTGCTAGTTATCTCTGAGGTTCATCAATACATTATAGGTCCTCAACAGAGTAGGAGAGGTGGCATACAACCTGGAACTTTAATTTCAGTTGCACGTGGTTCGTGAAATTTTTCACATATCTATGATGAGGAGATATGTGTATGTTCCTACTCACATCATAGAATGGGGAGAGCTTCAAATCGACGATGGGGTGACATTTTCAAATAATCCAGTGGAGATTGAGGATCGAAAAGAGAGTGTGCTTCATTGGTGATTGATACCCCTAGTGCATGTGGGATGGAAGCACATGAACCTCCAGGAGAGAACATGGGAGCGGGAATATCATATTCATGATCAGTACAACCAATTGTTTTCCTAGTTTATGATTTTTCGCTTTCGGTGATGCAATGACCTGAGGTTGGGAAAATGTAATGACCCATGGGTCATCTACGGGTTCTGATGGCAGTAATTCCAAGGCCTGTCATGCCCAAAATGTTTTTATGATGTTTCTAAGTATGTTTTGTGAAAATAAGTGCATTTTTTGGTAACATTAGGTTTATTCACTAGAGTATCCAACTCATTAGGGGTAAATTGGTTTTCGAATAAAAATTCATTTAAAAATAATAATAATAACATGAATCCCCCAATTTTATAAAACACACAGATAATCAAAATTATAGAAATAGATAATCTAAATTTTTATAAATCATCATAATGTTGGATCATGGATAAGGATAAATATTCTTATGTAGATTCTATAAAATTTAGATAATAATTTTTGTAACCATACAAAATATATAAAACAAAAATTTAAATTTTTTTGTCAGAGAGTAAATGAAAATTAAATTCCCTCATATTGTTCTGAAATCATATAAAGAGTACCCTATATTTATTTCTAGAATATATGAGAGGGTTTCACATCAAATAGAAGTGTTATTTGGATGATATGTCCAAAAACTTTTTTTTATTACTTGAAATATCAAAATCATGCCTTTGACAGTCAAAAAATGTTGAGAATGATCACTAATTGACATGAAATCATATTATAGTCGTATTAGAATTAATTTTGACATGTATGAGTTGAAAAAATATCTAATAATTATGTGATGGGCATGAACTGACTAATTCATAGTTCTTATAAAATTATATGTGTTAAAAATGTGAGTCAATAAGTGGAAACCAATCAAATAATCACATATTGATGTGAAATCATTGGTAAAAACCATATATTCATTTTTGAAATATAAGAACTGATGGAACGTCAAATTGTTTTTTTTATCATGGTGATCGGAAAGAATTTTTTATTAATTTAAGATAATAAATCTCTTGTTTGATGATTAAAAACTTATAAAATGATCTCTATCTAATGTGATATATATTGAAAACTATGATCTAATTATTTTTTACATGAATTATCAGAATAAAAATTTATATGACATGAAATTTTCTTTACATAGGTAAATAATGAGTTCATAGAAATGATGATATTAAAAAACATGTTACATATACTGCAAACTAACTAAATAAGATTTATATTGGGAACCTCCTCAAATGGATGACATGTAGGTAAAAAATGGTTATAGAAATTGTCATGTGTTGGGTTATGAATTTTCTATCTTCACATTAATACATTTTTTAGGTGAATACACTTTTTAACGCAGACATTTTCCTTGTATAATGAGGCTTAATTATGAATTTAAAATCAACAACAATACAGAGAGAAGGTATCCTTTTGTAATAGCCTATGTTCGATGGTCATTTCTCCAACACGTCATATTTTATTTACTAATTTTATTCTTGTTTATTATTTTTAGATACTTTTCATTTTTTTATAGTCACTACCTTATACCACTTTATTTTAGTGGATCCCTTTTTTTTGGACAAGGACTTATGATTTTCCCGTTTTTGGGTTTTCCAAGTAAAAAATTCATTTCTCATCCTTTAGTATGATTCACATTTCTTATTGGTTAATCATGGATATTCATTTTTTTTAGGGAATGAATATATTTTACACTTCATGTTCACTATGATTTTGTTTGTGCATTCATCACTTTACTCCATTCCCAATATTTTGTACAATGGATATTGGATTTTTATTCCTATTTATTATGGAATCCATTTTCAACTGGATGACTATGTTATATAATACCAACTACCAATTGTGGTTACTAAAAATTAAGGATCTAATTTTTTAAAAGAGAATGCATCTTTTGGTGTTTAGAACAAAGAATCTAGAAAGGATTTCAGATGAATAATGGGTGTTCATGTTATGGTTTATAGTTTCATTCAGCAATGGGTCAAAGATAACATGATGAACCACATTGTCGTCAACTTCGACGACATATCATTGGCGGAGAAGAGCGAGACTACCTATGTTTCCATGACACGAAACAATAAATTGTTTTTTTTTAAAATTTGATAATTTGAGGAAAAAAAGATACATATATTTTTGATAATTAGAGTGAATATAATTGTTGTTTTTATTAGTTTTATGTTATGATTATCAATTTTAATGATGATGTTTCATCTATTTTGTTTCATAAAACATCATCCATTTATTGGGATAATTAAAGTGCTACTTTAACAAGTTATCATCTAATGGTTCTCTGAAATACAAATTTTTAAGACATTTTTTTAAAAAAAATTGGTCTGGAGACACACTCAGGGGAATTCTTCTACTGGTATTTTAATAATAGATAATAGGGTAATAATTTAGGTCTAAGGGAAAGGGATTCAAGGTATGAAAAAAAGGAAAAAACAATATCTAGGATTATGTAGAGATATTTTTAATGAATTCATTATGAAATGTAATAAAATGTAAATATGTTTTTCTATAATTTTAAATGATTTAGTAGAATGAATGAAAATACAAAAATGAAAAAGGGTGAGGTATATGATCATGTCATCATGAATACAATGGGTGATCTTTTTATTGTTTATGACTCTATTAATATTGTTTCTGGTAATTATTTATTGTTTGTTATATGTGGTTCTAATTTTCATGTGACATAAAAAAATTATTTATATCATACTTCCTAGGTAACATTGTTTATTTAGGATGTGTAATGGTGGTAATAATGATGTTGTAGGTATGAGGACTTCATGTTTAGATAGAATTATAGGATGTAAATTGATTATGAATAAATATCAACATGTGAAATATGTTCTGTTGAATATTATTAATACTAGATTTCTTGATGATTAATGGATAATTAGTACTTGTGTTGACATCAATTAGTAGAATTACTATTTCTCTATGATTATGTATCATAGTAATAAGAAGTTATGATTTTACTATACTCGATAATCTATTTATTGTTATACTACATTCATTATTGAGTATAGTATTTTGTCTATTTTATGGAATATTATGATTAATCAATTTAGTTTGAAAGGGATTGGTTGTTTTTACAAGAGATAAATTATTCTAGATTTTAATACTATCAAAATGAACTTGTGTGGTCATTATAAGGATATATAATATATTAGAAAATGTTTCATTAGTCATCCTCTGCAAAAGAAGTCATAGATATTTGAATTAGTACATTATAATGATTTTGGGATGTTGATATATAATAATATTAGAGGTGGTAATTAATTTGATTGATTTATTTTTGACTACTCATGTAATCATTGTGATTATGTTTTTCATTAAAAAATCATGTGCATTGTTTTTTTTAATTCATGTTTCTCATGGGAGAGAATTTAGAAATAAATTAATATTTATTTTAAAAATAAATTGTGGAGAGTATTGGGAAAAAATTGATCATTTTTTAGGAAACAACATATTCGACCATAGATGACACCTCCAACAACACCTCACCTAAATTATGTAGATTAGTGTATGAAAATAGTTTTTAGTAAAGAGTTCATTGTTTTATTTTGGAAGAAATGATTCTTTTACATTTTTTCTGTGAGGCTTTACATTATGCTACATATATAGTAGATTCATCACATGTATTTCACCTATAGATAAATACTCTTGATAAGTTTTTGTATGGAAAAGTGATCAGGTAGGACCATTTACGTGTTTTGGGTTGCACGTAGTTTGTTTATTTTTCTAGAGTTGAATGTTTCAAGATGAATGGTAAGACATTCCATTTTAACTTTATTACCTATTGACATGATGAGATTGGTTAGATGTTTTATGATTGTACATTTATTTTGTTTTAGATGTTTTGATGATGTTTTCAAAGGGGATCATACTATTTCAGACTTTGATTAGGGGGAAAAATATACTTCTCCAATGAATGATCGATTTTTCAGTCATGTTCCAGGTTAGGATTCACATTAACCTCATTTTGAAGATTTTGATGATCACCTTGATGTACACAATGATACTAATGGTGAATTGGTTGATGTTATTGTTTCTAATGAAACTTTTTATTCTGATGATATCGTTTGAGGGGTTATTAATTATTATGTAGTTTTACTCTGTAGCTCATCTCATAATCGTGCATCTATACTCAGTTTTCTGCTTATTAGTATTTGATCCCTACTGAAGGGGGAGAACTGGAATATTTTTGAGATGTGGTGGAATGTGATTAGAAGGATAGATGGATTGTAGAAATGAATTAAATGATGATATAATTGTCTGATAAACATAATTTTTATTCGGAGATGTTACTGACAGGTATGTGATATTTCAAAAATCATTTGATTTATCAGATTAAAATTGAAGAATCTCATTCTGTTCAACGATACTAGGAATGGATCATTGTTAATGGTTGTTGTCTGGCAGAAGGTATATATTTTGTAGAGATTTTCTTACATAATGTAATAATTTATTATAGTCAGGTTGTTCATAATTTGGATACTAGATTGGATAAAAATATTTAGTAGATGGATTTGAATTTAAATTTCCTACATGGGGATTTAGAGGAGTAAATTTATATGAAGTACCCAGTGGGTTGTTTTGGAAACATTTAAGGGAATAATGTCTATAGTATAATTAAGAGTTTGCATGGTGTGATGAAATCTTTGAGAAAGTAGTATATGATGTTTGAATATTTTATTTTTCATTAGGGTTTCAAGAAGTCATTTTCTGATCATTCTATTTTTGTTCACATATATATTGATGATGATTTCATTATATTGATTCCTTATGTTGATAATATTATCATTATTGGTTGTGAATAATTTATATCTAAAAGATTTAATAAGGATCATTTTTAGTCATTAAAAATGAAGGACTATGGTAAAAATCACAAATTATGGGAATGGATATCTCCAATGAGAGGAAGGCTATGAAATTTTGGTTATCTCAGTAAAGATACATTGAGAAAGTTCTTCATATAATTTCTGTGGACTAACTGAATGTGGTCAGTACTCCACCTATTTTACATTTTAAATAATACACCAGTTACTCACCTTCTACTGATTAAGAGAGATAGGAGATGGCGTACATTCCTTATTCGTATGTTGTTGGTTATTTGATGAATGTGATAATATTTAATATATAAGATATAACTCCGGTTATTTTCTTGGTCAGTCATTTATTACAACTACAAAATCATCCTTATAATTATTGTGTATGAAAAATTTTATTCAAGAGAACAATTTTAATCTGGAAAAGAATGTATTATGTTTTTATAGTCAAAGTTATATTTGATTGAAGATCAATTATTATTTTCATGGAAGATAGAATCACATTGATGTGGTATATCACTGGATCTTCAACATCTGTGATTCATGATAGTTAAAACATAAGAATATCAGAAATAATGAAAACAGATCATATATGTTGAGAAAGTGCTTACCCATATGAAAATTTGAGACACGCCAATTGATTTAAGGGTTATCGGTGAGCCCCAAGTGAGGGAGATGGGGAATTCTTTGGGAACCTCTTCAAGTTGAGGATACGATGTTTAAAGAAAAGGTTTTCAAAAAATGGCATGATTTGGATTAAAATTTTTTTTATTCACATGTAGACACATGTTAACACATATTTTTTCCTTATTTGGATGATATAACAAGTTATTCCAACACACCAACAATTCCAAGAGAAAATCCCCTTTGTTGAATGCCTTTTACCAATTATCATTATTCATACTCTCATTCATTGGTTCATGGTATTTATTAATTATTATAACATTTTATATTCCTTCCACATTTAGGGAGTCTCTACCATGTACTTCCTGATTTTATTGGATCCCTATTTTTGGAATTGGTCAATTGATTTTTATCTATTTGGGATTTCCATGGAATTTCTCTTTGTTTCATCCATTATTATTATACATATTCATTTTTGTGTTTTTGTGTAGTTGAATTATTTTAGAGGGAACATATTTTATTTCCATACCACATTCTCTATGAATTTCATTGCATGTTCATCGATTTTCTCATTTCCCAACAATCAGATTTCAATCATTTAAGTGGAAAAAATAATGTATTTATTTTTAATTTATATAAAACAACATCATGGAAATGTGAGGTCTATTTTATGGAAATTAATGAAAATAAATTTTTATTAATATAAAATAATAAAACATATGTCAAATAGGTAAAACATTAGAAAACTAAATACAATTGAAATTAAATATTATGAAAACAATCTTAGATTTATTTCTATCTTGTGTAAGTAGAGAAAAATAAATATAACATGCATTGTACTGATATATACTAAATAAAAATTTCATTGAAAATGATGATATACAAAATCAAGAAATAGAGATTGAAAACAAACAAATGATCTTTTTTTAATTCAAATCAAATAAAAATAAACATATATTGATTTTTAAAATTTATGTATTGAAAAAATGTCAAACTGAGGTTTCGTTCTCATGATATGATGGAAATTAATTTTTTATTAATTTAAAATAGTTAATTAGGCCATCTACTATTAAAAACATGAAAACGATCTCCAATTGTAGTGAAATGTTATGAAATCTCTATTTTATTTATTTTTTACGGCTGTGAGAAGACAACTTGTAATCCGACATTAAATTTTCTAAAACATTGTATGGAGTTAATAAAAAATGTACATCTTGAAAAACATGATACAATGTGTTAAAACATATCCAATGAGCTCAGTTTGATATGTAATTGTATGGAGACATCCATATATTTATTTTTGAAATATATGAACAGACAGAGTGTGAAAACAATTTTTCAATTTCATAAGATGACTAAAAACAATTTTTTTTAATTTATAACACAAAAATGCTTTTTCATAATTATAATCATATAAAATGATGTCTAATTCACTTGAAAAAGAATAAAATCTATCATATATTTATTTCTGGTTGTATATGTTGGAAACATGTCAATATGACATGAAATTTTGTCAATCCAACTAAATAAATATTTCATATGGAATTATGATATTTAAAAACGTGCACTACAGAGTAAAAAAATTAAATTATCATTGATTTCTATGAAATCATATTTATGTTTTTAATAATGAAACTGAAAATGTTTAAAATTGTGGATTTGTTTACCCAAGATCACAGAAAAAAATTTCAATATTTTAAAATATTGAAACATGCATTTGATAGTTAAAAACATGTAAGATAATATCTAATTGATGTAAAATCCAGGGAATATATCTTACAAATATTTTTTCCTTATTAGAGTAGATGCAACAGAAATATAATAGGTGATGTGCACGAATAGATTAAATAAAGAGTTCCCAAAAAATGGAGGTCATCAGAACAGTCCACAACTGTGTAAAAATAGACCAAATGAGCTATTATTGTTGTATGATTGTTAGACTAGAAACAAATAATTTGTTTCAAAATACGTAAATTGAAGATGTGTAAAACTGAGTTGGTGTCTTCTATATATGACTAAAAACCATTTCTATAAATTAAGAACTATAAAATGTTTTTCTGACGGTTAAAATTATATAAAACAATCTATAATTGAGAAGAAAAAATATAACATATAGCATGAGTATAATTTCACACGTATGAGATGAAAACACATCAATCTGATATGCGATGTGCTCAATCTGACTAAATAAAGAGTTTCTAGAAAATAATTTTCATTATATTTTTTATCCAATCATTAAAAAAATTATCAAATGATGGCATGTAAATGCGACATTTTATTTGATAATAATCAATAAATAATAAGTTGTTAAAAAAATCATTGCCTTTAAAATCTTGTGAGATAGAGTAAAAAAAATAAATTATCTTCGATACCAGTGAAATTAGAGGACCATAACAATGTTTTTTTGGAAATATAGAAATATAATACACTTCAAAACGAATTATTTTTCCATCAGAAGACCCAAAAAATATTTATTTGTAATTAAAAACACTAATATTTTCTATTGAATGATAATCTCTGAATGTAATTATATAATTGATCTGAAATGTTATTAAATTAAAAAAATATAAATTTTTGACTAGTGATATTATATGGTGCGTCAATATGACTTGTGATGTGCTCGAACTGACTAAATATTGAGTTCGTAGACAATGAATGTTAATAAAACATGTGATAAAGTGAAAAAAACAACCGGATGAACTCAAATATCTATGAAACAACATGTAAAAAAACATATAATTATTTTTGAAATATAGGAACTGACAGTGGGTGAATATTAGGTGTCCTATTCTTGAGATGAACATAAATGCATTTTAAGTTATTTAAAACACTAAAAACATATGAATTAGTGTTATAAAAATTTCAATATAGCTCCAATTTATGTAAAATAATGAAACAACTATATTATTAATATTTTTTACATGTAATAGAAGATAGTGTGTCAATCCAACATGTGATCTTTTTGAACGGAATTAATAAAGAGTTCATATAATATTATACTCAAGATGTATTTTCTGTAATTATGAATTTAAACTAATGAATATTTAAAAAATATATATTATTATAACAAATATAAATTTTAATGGAATTGAAATGTAATCATAAAACATCATCAATATCTATGTGTATGTTTTTTTCATCAAGTCCCACACATTAGCACACTAATTGTATGAAAATATAGACTATTTTGTTTGAATGAATCTAAATTGTACTCGGGTAAAATACAAGTTGTGATTCTCTCAACTATAAGTCGAGATGATATGTCCTCAGTAGTAGCTACAACAACAGCACATGAAATGATCTCTCGTCCACTATATTTTTTTACAAGAAACTAGTATCCAAAAGTATCAGGTCATGGAATATCACAAAGTAGAACCCACAACTGCTTCCCTAATATGATGATTGAGGAAATTCATGAGCTATATATGTAACATGGGTCTCAATATAAAACTATTTTACATAATTTGTGCACAACCATGAATAATGTTGTCATTGTAATATCTTGGATGCCATCATGTATGACGAGGAAGGACAAATTGATGGCAATGTAGTGGCACCAAACACTAAAGAATGTTTCATTATTGATGCCTTGTTAGTGGCCATGAAATATGAGGATGTTCTAATTGGTGGGTTTTTTGTGGTTCCCCAATCCAAAAAAGTGTGTGACACAAATGTCACAGATTCCAACATGTTTGAAGCAGATGGTGAATTTGGGGGTCGTACAGTTTTATATGGAGTCATCTAAGAAGTGGAACGATGTGAAATGTAAAAACGATAAGGGTAATCCTCATCTATGTATTTTATATTTAGTGTGGCTATGGTTGATTGTACTAGTGGTGATGTGCAAACTATTACAGTATATATATTCCCTTGCCACTATGTTACACACCTATCATCTGCTGATGATCTAAACAAAACTCATCAAAAGTAAATATATATCTTGTCTCAGGTGCGATCATATATCAAATATGATTGATTCAATAACTCTAAAAAACAATAATGAATATATTAATAAATTAATACATAATAAATAAGATGTTTGATAGTATTGTTTCACCACTATATAATAGAACCCTCCATGTGGAGAGAAAAATTGAATGGTCACTTGCACATACCAAAGCACAAACTCGGAATGTGAGAGATAATGAGGATGGATTCCAACATATATTTTGACATATTAATTCACACATGAATCCTACATTGATATTTTTGGATTGTGTATAATATGACCATATATATCATTTTTTAGAATAACTTGAATATTGTGAACATATAAAACCCAACATAGTGGCCACAGAATGGGTTGTGCCAATCAGCAATATAGAAATTGACCCTCACAACCACAACATTAAAATGATTTATCCTTATCATACAAAATGTTTGATGTTGTCCCTAAAGATCATATATATATTTAGTCCACTAAATCTACACCGAGAGTAATAAAAATTATTATTTAGTAAACAAAGAACACACAATTATATAAGTAGATATTTTTTCTTACATTTTCAATGTAATGATGATCAAAAAACAAACTATAAGATGAAATTGAATGTTCAGGGCCATATTAATATGTATTTGAGTGGGTACGCCTCTAAAAGGAAAATACAAAGATTTTATAAAATTATAATTAGCATATGATGGTGGAATAATAGTGTGTATTAATCATTTAAACTACTGGTGAGAAATATGACCCATACATAACACATCAAATAGTAAATCAGTGATTAACCAAGGTTAAAGTGTACATAATAACATCAATTACCCCAACTGAATTAATAATCAACAACTACTAAAACCATTTTCATAAAAGCATAATACCCTGCCCAAATATCTACACAGATATACAGGACATGCTGAACCCCAAAAACACCTCCCAACACAGTCAAAACCTCTATGAAATGATAGGTAAATCAGATGAAAATATGATACACAGTGATAAAAAAATAAATCATTCACAAAAAATATTCTCATACATAATACATAAATTTCACCTAATTTACCACAAGATCAATGGAGCCAAAATGGGTGTCCATCCAGGGAATTTGTAAATTACCACCTCTAAGGGTCCCCAATGTGTCTAGGTATAGTAAATAAAAATATTTTTATAAAATTTAATCAAATTTGTATATCATTATAATAATAAAAACAACCAATTGATGGAAGACCCAAAAATAAAGAGACATATAGTAATATAATCATCATCTCCAACTAAGATGTATTATATTTTTGTATCTTGGGTCTCCAATTCTAAACCAAAGAAGAAATGACTAAATTATCAATGGGTATATATCGACACATGATCTACCCATATCTCCCAAACCTATGAAACTATGAGATGATATTATCTAGTGGTATATCATAGATGATGTGATGGGCCCTATGGACTTTCCACATCTACACTTCATCAGTATCCCATAAATACTATGATATGTTTTCAATCATTATAATATTAAGGGACAGATCCTTGGTGGATGTATATAACTTCATAAATTAAATATATATAAATAAATATGTAAATGGTAATGACATATATCATTTAAATAATATATCTATTGTTTGGAATGAAAATTGAGATAATGAAATATATTATTTGATAAACCATTATAAATCAAAATTCAAACAATTAAAATAATAAACACATAGTAAAATTTAACAAGCATGGAGTAATAATTATCCTTCATTGATATCATTCTGTGACATTATTTGTTACTGTGGATATCATCACACTCCTTCCACATCATTGTATCTTCCCTTTCTCGTATGGCAATCAATTTTGATTCTCATGATTGTAAATTTCAGATCAACATCTCCATGAAAAAATGATGGTTTAAGAACAAAAATTATAACACTAATATGGGTATTTATTATTGATACATATCTAATTGGGCTCCCATTTTTATAGTATCACATTCAAAACACATCGTGTCTATACATTGGATCAACACAACTCTTTCACGATAGCTGATGATGAGAAATTGATACAAGAAAATGTGATAAATGAATCATATAAACATTGTAGTTACCAAATTCATTAGTTCATATCTCATGAATAATATTCATCAACTGACTTGAAACATATTTTAGTGGATCATGACCTTCTCCAACATCATCCCATCTTACCATCAAATGAAAACTATGTTCCTAGTATGACGTGGCTTGCATTTTATTATCCAATATCTTTATTCCAAAAAAATTAATAGTATAAATGACCCTACATTGGTTCTTTTTCCACATCCTAAAATAATTATACAATTAATTATGTGCTTGTTTTAAATTTCTGAGAAACAATTAAGATGATTGGTAATTTTCTTACCCCACTGAAGACCCAATTGATGCATTAAAATATGTTTGTAGTCGTGTTACCATGTATGTTCCCTTGATAAAAATAGTATGAACTTTTCTGATTTGTGAATCAAATCATGTACATATATAAATGTAGATGTGTTCAAAATATTTATTTTATTCATTGAAGGAATTCTTGTTTCCTTGTTTCATATCATATAAAGGAATATATGAAAATTTATAAAAAATTACCTTTTATATAAAGCATTAATATTTATAAAAAATATATTAAGTGTGATCTAAAGTCCAATTTAGTGTATTATTTTTTTCATGTTGTCTTTATGAAATTTTTCACATAAATATTTTAATATATGAATTACAAAATATTGATAAAAGCCAAGGGTCTATCCAACCAACACACTCAATATTCACTACATCATTTATAGAATGATGGAGATATTAAATATGGTATATCCGATTCCAATCATTGATAGGAAGAAGAAATTAAGAAAAAAACCAACTCCACGAGCTTGGGTTCTTCATCCCTAATATTGAAAATGAATGTTTCATGTTCATATTTATCCATAAAATGTGGATAATATTTAAATAAATACATTATAAATTTATATATAAAAAGTACATAATGTTTTAGGATTTTTTTAGTGAGGGAATGGTGTAATGCATAGAATAACTGAGGAAATTAGAATTTTTCAATAGATACCTGATTGTTCACAACATGCTCCACTATTTCAAAATGATAAAATAATAGAAAAATTACAACCAATATCAATAATAAATATGAAAACACCTAAAATTATGATTCAATGTTAATGTAATACTTTTTAAAATATTTCATCTTGGTAGGAAATTCCTTATTGTATAAGATTTTATATCCATTCTCACTCTCCATGAATTACATTATTAACATGAATCAAATAGTATGATTAACATTAATCACACATATAATAACATATTTTATGAATTTTGAGTAAATGTACCTATGATCTTGAGTCGTCCATGGATTTATTAAAGTGAATGGTCCCATAATTTTGTTTAATTTTCATAAAAGTGGAATTTTATACAAGGTAATATTGAAATAACATCATGCATGTGTCACCAAATTATTATAATTTAATAGAAAATTTCGATATCATGAAAATAAACTAGAATATAACTATAATGATCCTTTTCATGGTAATGTTTTTTATTTTGTTAATGCCTCTTTTTATGAAATTATCTACCAGTAGAAAATTAATCATAAATCCTTCCAGAATTTCATTGTTGGAAAATACCTGCAATCTCGATTATTGGTATCACTACATCCCAAACAATCACAAGAACCAGTGGTGTAATATCATGTAATATTTTCACAAGACATTCATACTGAATTTGTGGTTCATTTTCTTCCATCATATCATATTATCTTTCGAATACTTCCTCATTAATAAAATAATTTTCATATGCATCATTAATCAAATCCATCTAGGGATCAACTACAACAACATATGTTTTTGGAAAAACTATAAGTAATAAAATATGAAATAATTTCTCTACACTATATGTATTATCTTCACTTATTCTTCCATTAACACACATCTCTGATGTAAACTTATACCCTTTAGAAAGTCAAATATCACGATGTTTGTTTTGTTATATTCGGGTTGTATCTTCAATTTTACTAACATTAACATACATTTCCTGGGAACTAAGCCTTCAATTCTCATTTTATGTATCATATGAAGGAATTAAATATTTATCATCCTCCAAATTATGACTATTGAAATATATATTATCTAAAGAATGATGAAATATATAAAAGAAAGGTGATATACCCTGATTACCAATGATATTTAACTGATCATGAATTTTACTATTAATTGTGTTCATCATTTCAAATTCAATAAGATTTATTGATCTTACAATACCACCAATATATGATATCCCATTATCATCCTCTATTGTTGATCCACTATGATATACAAACCCACACAAGTTTTTGACCATGTTTTTGAAACAATTAATTGATTTATATTACATGATAAATATATACACGGGCGGTTCATCAAATAAATTTGAAACCACTAGTCTATATTAATTATTATTTCTATTATAATTATTATAACCAGTATATAAAATAGGAAACTGATAGAAATGATGGGTTTTCATAATGAAGGATATAATGATATATTAATATGTTTAATAATAAGTAATAATTTTATGTTTACAACGTAATATTATATTAATCTATATACATAATATTATAATAATAATTGCTACAATATAATTATATACATAATATAAAATTGAATTGTTTTGTAAAATAAGTAAATTTTTCTATCATAAAATATTTACAAGTCATTAAATTAGTAATTAATATGTATTTTTGAAATGAATATATATATTAACTATAAAATTAATGGTTAATTAACAAATAATATAATTTATTATATAAAATAATATATATATATATATATATATATTGTAATTTTGATAAAATTATATATTAATATTATATTTTTCAATTATTGTAATAATATATTCCTATATATTACTATATTTATTACAATGCAATATTTCCTAAACAGGTACATAATAGACTTTAAAAATTTATTAATTACAATATCACTAATTGATTTACTAATATATTTTATAAAATAGTATAATATATATTTGGAGTTAAATAATTTAATGAAATAACATGTTCTAATATATCAATTTAAATAAAATAACATAAAAAATTAAAAACAAAAGCATTAAAAAATATTCATTATTCAACCATAAAGATAATAAAAACCAATTTTCATTAATATAAACCATAAAATATAAAAAAATGAAATATAATAAATTATTATAAAATATTAAACTATACAAAATAAATTCGGAAATAAATTAAAAAACTAATATCAATATTGAGATAAATATTAAAATTACAAAATAAAACTATCATTAAATATATACACTGTAATTTCTTGAAAAAAATATAAAACCAAAAAATTTTGAATATAATAGTTACAATTATAATTCAAGAAGTCAGAAGATAATGGTTGAATCTAAAAATGATGATGGGAATTTGTGACTCATCACAAATCATTATATTAATATGTTTTATACAAAGCAACAATATTTTATTTTAAACATTATATTACATTAATATATGTAGGCATGTTTATTATATTTTTAGAATATATACCTACAGTATACAACACAGTAATTAACAAATAGAACATAATAAAAATAAAAATTACTAATTATTATTAAAATTAAATCTTATTATATCATTAATTTGAAAAAAAATTGATAAATAAGTTTCTAATTAAATTACTTTACTTAATTCTTTTATCAATTGAAACTAATTACAAAATAGTCATTTTAGAAAAATAAAAATATTAACATAATATTAACTTACTAGTAGATGTATATTTTGACAGTGAAATAATATATTTATTATAAAATTACTAATAAATTAAAAATTAATATATTAAAAAAAACCCAATAATATATATATATATCAATTATAGCACATTTATATATTAATAATATATTATTAAAATATTTTTTGAATATTTATATTGTTAAATTACAATGCAATAAATATGTTAATAAAAAATCACCAATTAATTTTCTAATATACATTATACAATAAATTAATTTATATATATAAAATGATATTTATATAAATATCTATACAGTTCAACAACTGTTATGAAATAATATAGCACAATAATTATAAAAACCAAATGCTAAAACACTACTAATCATTGAACGGTAATAATTTTGATAAAAAATTTCACAAATATAAACCATTCAAAAAACTATAAATATCAGTTTTCTATAAAATATTATACAATTTTCATCTAAATAATAAATAATGTCAAATAAAATTTAAAAAACAACGAATTAATAATTACAATATATATTATACCATTAATTTAATCCAATTATTAAATTAAATTACAAAAATGGAGTGGGAGGTGACATAGATTGGTTTCAAGAATGTAGACTAATTAATGGAGGTTTGAAAATGTAGATAAATGAATATAAAATTTAGGGGGTTTTGTGATGGGGATAACTTTGAGCCATATGATGTCATGAAATAAAAACAGATTCACACCCATAACCTTAGTGGAATGGGGTGTCATGCATGATTGAGAGTTGTATGAACATCCTCATCTTCAAGGGTTCTATAAAATAGACTTACAAAACTATATTTTTTCATTAACGGTAAGTGGGATCCTGATTCATAGATAGCGAACTTGAAATATAATATACCAATAGAAGTAGAATGGATTATTTCATGGAAAAGAGGATGATGATGGGGAAAGAGAAGATCAAGGAATCACTTTCGGTTTTATGGATGAGATAATGTAGTTTTCTAATCGAGCATCCTGCTCTTCGGATTATAAAGAAGGTATTATTTTGGAAAGAAACTTCTTTTGAACTATTTCTTTGATGGAAATGTTTGATAAGTGCCACCTTTGAAATTTTAATGAAGGGTGACATTTTTTAAATTGAATCATCAAAGATGTTATTCATTGTTAGATTCATTCTAAATATTTTCATCAAAAAGGAAATTTCAAAGAATATTATTAAAGAGAATGTGATTAACATCTTTTTTTGACAAACAAACTACCAATAGATCAAGAATTAGGTTACCTTATACCCCATTTAAAAATATATTTTTCTATTATTCTCATATATATAAGGAATTGAATTTTTTAATTAAGATAATAAATAAAAATTTCACCAAATTATATCCATTAAATGTGTCACATAATCCACAACACAATCGATGAAAATAGAATCCTAATTATAGGAAACACTTTGAAAAAAATGAAATACAAAACCGAAGAAGTCAACATATGGGAAAAAGTATACAAAAACCCCCAGCAAGAATGTTAATTTATTGTAAATTAAAGAGAACCTGTGATTTACGTATATGGTTCAGACTGTTTAGTCCCACTCCACAATAATTACACCACCCACATCCTATTTTAATTATGCAACGATAAAAAAATGGAATCATAGAATAGAATAATTTGTAATATGAATCTATCAAATATAATAAATAAGATGTGGAACAAACATTTCTAGCGTTACAAAATAATAATAAATTAAAAAAATGAACTAGTGAAAACATCGAAAGGAACACAAGAAACCCAGAAAAAACCCCTTTCTATGTATATAATCACATGTAATATCACACATCAATAATCACTGTAGGCAATTAATTTTGCAAAAGAACATGAAATTCCTTGTGTTCTCTACTGGTTCAGTACTCCCAGAATTAGCCGCATATGGTGTTTCTATTTAGATCCACCGACCAGCTCTCCCATTACAGATCATCTCCATCCCGTTCTCTGAACACCTATATTATAATAACAGAATATAAGATTCTATTTCTTCTCTCTTGGAACATTTGGGGACCTCTAGTACTTAAAACAGAAGAAAATGAACTTAAAAACATTCAATTATATTAATAGATGTGGTTGGTCAATGATATTTGGAAGAAATTCATTAAGAAATACAAAATGGAAAAAATTAATAAAGGATATTCACATGTTGTTCCATGTAATGGTCACCGTGATGTGCTACATAATGGTCTTAAACAACATTTCATGGGTAAAAAGATGCTATATAGTGATTAGTGCTCGCTGCATAGGGGTCAACACACACTACGTAAGGCTTGGTGAACTGAAACCATAACATGATAAGGGTATCATTGTTCTCACATAAGATTAAACATCCAGAACCCCAGTCAAATAAGGAAAAATATAAGGAATGTTAAATTTAATCTTCAATTACCAAATAATAAATTATGAAAATCCTGGGACTATGTTTATGTATTAAATTCACTACCCACATTATGTTAGGGTAATCTCATTATTATGTAAAAGCATCCTAGTCCCGTGTAAAGGTAAACCTATAACACCAAACATAAATAAACATAAAAATACCTTACATAAGTGTTAGACATGAATAAAATCCATGTAAGTGTAAAAAAACACTCACATAAAGGCAATGGCTACAACATGTAAATTTAAACACACCACACGTAAACATAACCTACCCTCATGAAATGGTAAAACAATTATTTATTACAGGTAAACAAAAATAAACCAAAAAATTAATATTTAATTCAATTTATAATAAAAAAAATAAAAATGGTAACTATCATGTAATAGGTTATTATATATTTAATAAATAAATAAATAACATATCAAAAGTTTCACATCAAACTATTACATCTTTGCACTCCTTGGGTTGAATCCCCCAAATGGATGGTGTTTGATTTTATTTTTCAATAGAATAAACATCCTCTAATGAAATTTAATTTGACCCCAAATTGGCATATAAACTATTCCTATTATAAAAAACTCATGGATCCCCTATTGTATATGATTTTTATGCACGTTCATTGGAAATGGCCACTAAGATGGTTGAGTAGGACTATGTATCACAACATTCTCTACAGTACCCCTAGTTTGAGGTATTCGGCCTTTGGTTATGCATTTTTATGTGTTTAAAATTAATGGGGTGAGTTGGTAAGTGGTTGAGAGAGTTTGAAATGGTATTGAATAATTTTGTAGGCTTTTCGTAGGGAGCGCGTTTTGACCACGGTTAGGGGAAACCGTGCAGATGCTCGAGGAAACCGGGATGGGGGAGACAGTAGGCTTCGCATGGCCTGTGCATAGTTTTCCAAACCATGTGAGGATACCATGCAGACCCTTTCCCTCAAGGCAGTAGCATGTGCACAGTTAGCACATAGTTTTCCAAACTGTGCGGACTAACCGTGCAACCAAATAAAATCGGGTTTTAAAAACCCGAGTTCACGAGGGATTGCCTCATTCCTCTCCAAATCCTCTCCCACTCGAGACTCACTTGGGTTCATTTGTTTTCTTTTGTTTGAGGGGATATCCCACTCGGTTTGGATGCGTTTTAAAGATGTTTCTTGGTGTTTTGAAGGTGGTTTCTCCCCGGTAAGTCTCTCACCTTGGATTCCTTGTATTTTTCTATAGGTCTACATCAATATGTTTCATGGTTTTCTAGATCAAAACTTGTTGTGTTTAGATCTAGGGTTGTGTTTTCCTTGTATGTTTATTTTGAGGCTTGTGAATGCTAGGTAAAGGGATCTAGAGAGGATTCGGTGTTGCGTTCTCCGTATTTGAGGTGTGGGTGCTTGTGGATATATTTATCATGTTTCCTAAAGGTAAGTGGATTTTCTCTAGACTACAATTGGTTTGAACTAGTGGTGTTTGATTACAATTAATTGGTTTTGCATGAAATAATTTTTTTTGTTATGTTAAAATGGTTGGAAATCCTTTGGGTGACGTTTTTGGGATTTTTGGGGAAAATGGGTTTTATGGTGAAAGGCTCTTGTCTTTAATTTTGATATAGAGATTTCCAAATGTGTTGTTTAGATTGAGTTGGGAGGATGGTTAATGAATTTTTTTTTCAATAATGATGTTGTTATTATTGAAATTAGGGTTTCCCTGGAAAACACTTTTCAATAAATGGACGATTTATTTAAGTGGATTGGTATGTAATGGAATTGGTTGATTGCATGTAGTTGTGACATTGGTGGGTTATATGCATTGTTGTGACTGATTGGAACTGTTGTGTGGAAGTTGGAAGGAAGTCCCACTATAAAAGGTGAGGGATAGTGGTCAGATGGACCACCATATGGGAAGTGGTTGAGAAGAACCTCTAGGTGTGAATGAGTGAACATGGTGGACCGAAGGTCCACAATTTGGTTGTGGTCGGTAAGTTCGAGTAAGTGTGAATGGTTGAACAATTTGGATAGAAGCTCCACCGTTGGGTTGTTTGCATTATTTATCATTCATTTCTTTGCAAGTTGAAAATTTTTGTGATAGTGTGCGAATGATGGAATAGATTGTGAAATGTGTTTTGGCATTCCCATGGTTGGTTGGTTTGGGTGTGATGTCTTGGTTAAGGCATGTTTGGCTTATGAAAATGGTTGTATGTTTGTTTATTTTATATAAAATATTTTATATGGATCTTCTAGTGGTTTTATCATAGTGGCATGTGTAAGGAAGTCATTTGGGGAAATCCTACTGAGTTATAATACTCACCAACTACTTCGTCACGTTGGTGTCTTTTCAGATGTAGTGTACCGTGACGTGGGAAAATGTAATGCATCACCATCCTTTAGTGGTGCATTGGGATGTCTTGGTGGTGCTTGAAGCTTGGAGCATGGCGTAGAGCTGTGGTGGTATCTAGGCACGTGGATCATTGTTGTTTGGTCTTCCGTGTAGTACTTAAATATTATGTTGTTTGTTTTGGATTTGAGTTTTATGGTGGAACAATTTTGTTGTCTTTTGGGAATTCATGATGGAATCTTTTATTGAATTGCATAATATAGTGGTGGTTAATGGATGGTTTGGTTGGTTTTGTCTTAAGGTTAAATTGTTCCCCAATTTGATCCTGAATCTGTCGTCATTTATTTTCGACCATTGGCATCATGGAAACATTGGGTAAGGACAAGTATCCCACACCAACTCCTCAAGAAAATGAGGTATGGGTGGTGTGTAACAAGTTGTATCAGTTTGTTTGGTCAATATCTTTCATGTGAGAGTAGATGTTTAGTCGCTTTGGCGCCTTGGATTTGGAGGTGAAATTCATTGTGGTATATTCCATGAGTTGGGATGGTAGAAAGGTGTAGTCATGTTGGAACATGGAATTTATAGTATAAAATTATGTAGCTAACATTTTTATGATGAACTTCAATTGACCAGGCAGTTGGGTACATAATTGTTTTGGAGACACTGATAGGGATTGGATATCTCAGTTTCGTGGGTGTAGCCAATGAGTAGAGAATGATATGCATTGTAGAAATGACTTCCCTCAAGGATGCATATTTCATTGAGGTGTAATTATTTATGGTGTGATATGAATGTGTGAAATAGTAATGTGAATTAATTTGGTATTTTTAAAGTGGTTTGGTTTTCAAAATGTTGAAACATGGAAAATGTGAACTTGTGGAAAGCCTTATGTGATTGTGTTGTGTAATGTGATTCGAAATGTGAACAATTGATGTCTATGGAAGTGAGAATTGTGGTATGTATTATTTTGATAGAAATGGCACCAGTTAGGTGTCATAGAGGAAAACCAGAGGTGGTTGCAGATAATGTGGTAGCACATGAGCCTCAGGTGAACCAGGAGCCAGTGCAAAGAATAGTACAAGCTATCCATGATGTGGAAAGTGGAAATAAAGTGGATAAACCAAGGTATGAGGATCATGCGATTCAGTTTTAAATTAATAATCCACTCATCTTCAGGGGTGACTCATAGCTAGGGAGGGAAGATGCACGGATGAATAGAATGAACATGATTTTTTAGTTCTTGGGAACACCAGTATAGTTAAAAGTGAATTTGTCCATGTATATGTTGGCAGATCCTTCTTTTCATTGGTGGGAGTTGTTAGTCCAAGCAGGGACGGACCAGGGTGTGATGTGGGAGGTATTTGAAGAATTTTTTAACAATCAATTCTACCCAAATACATTCAGAATTCAGTGTACGATTGATTTATTCAGTTTGAAGAAAAAGCTTATGTATGTGACAAAGTATGCAACTATGTTTATGAACATAGTGAGGTTTTCACTCGAGGTGGTGAGTAGCACGTTGTTGAAGTCAAGGATCATTGAAACATGGATAACGAAAGAAATCCATTCAAAGATAGCAGGACTGTGTATAGATGATTATATAAAGATGGTGAATAGAGCCTTGGTAGGTGAGTGGGATTTGTTGGGCGATTCGGGTGGAGGATGCATGGTGGTCCTCATGGAGAATAGTGGGAGCTCTAATACTGGGTTCAAGTGGATGAGAGACACTTATTTCTAGGTCAGGAGTATGGCACATAATCTGATGACATTATTCCTGAATCTTCCTCTGAATTGCCAGAGCAATAAAAGATATTTTCAGTGTGGTTCGACGAGCCACATCAAGAGAGATTGTACGACACTACCTCGAGGATGTCATAATTGTAAGAAGATGGGGAATCTTCAGCATTATTGTTGGAAGTCTCTGAGGTTGGGTGCGTGTGATACTCCCCAGGGATCGCAGAATTCGTATGCTTCGACAGGATGGGGACAACATCATACCCCTCAGCAGTAATGTAAACCATGTCATGGTGGTTCTAAAAATACCACGATGCCTCAGGAGAAAAAAAAGAGCAGATCATGGAAAGAAAACATATGTTTGGAGCTGATCATGTAGTGGTGGTTGACCAATTGGGACCATCCATGGTGCGGGGTACTATTATTTTCAATTCTACCATAATTCATGCGTTCTTTGATATGGGTGAATCACACTCTTTCATTGCATCATGTGTGGTTGATTTGCTGGGTTTAAGGGAAGAAATGATGCCCTCGATTTTAAAACATCAAACTCCTCGTTGTCGAAGAGAGTGTTTAACCTTCATGTGTAGAGAATGTTGTATCATTGTGGGAGAGGTTGAGCTAATGTGGAATTTCTCAACGATTGAGATGGATGGGTAGGGTGTAATACTAGGGATGGATTAGATGGTGGCTTTTATGACCCAAATCACATGACATGCGCGAACAGTGGATTTTATAACAAACGATGGAGTTATACATCTCATTAGAATGAAGAGGAATGAACGGTAGGGTGAAACAGGTTTGTTGGCACAAGCAGTCGGCATGTTATCATATCATTTGGTGGTGTTTTCATTGGTATCAGTAGAGGGGTTTGAACAATGTGTTCCTTCGGCTGTGGTTGATTAGTTCATAGATGTTTTTTTGGAAAAATTCTCTGGGTTACCTCCCGTAAGAGAAGTGGAGTTTACTATTGGTTTCCTTATGGGGATCAATCATATATTACTACTGTCATACCGAATGGTACCTACTGAATTGAAGGTGTTGAAATTATAGTCTGTAGAGTTAGAAAACATAGGGTTTATTCAGCCTAAGAATTATTTGATATTCCGAATTTAAATTTGATGTCTATTTTTTCCAAATTCAAAACATAGAAGTGGAATTAATTAATTTTAAAATTAATTCACGTTATCAAAACAAATACCGTGTTTTAAAGAAATAATAACTATCAAAAGATTGATACTTGTTTATATCCAATTTCAAAGTGAAATTAATTCCAATGATAAACATTGGATTTAATGGTAAAAATATATTATAATTACACATTAAAATCAATTAAAATGATAATCTTACCATATAAATTTTTGCGATGAAATAACATGTTTTTAATTAAAATATAGTGTTTTTTACTATTCATTAAAATATTAAAGTTATAAGAAAAATATCAAAACATTATCCAAATTTAATTTTTATATCCTGAATACATGGAAGAATTTTATTTTGTAAAATTTAACTTATAAACATGTCAAAACTCGATTTAATGTTGGTGCATCATCAAATGAAGACAAAACTGCATTTTTTTAAAAATACTTATTTTACTAGAAAAATTTATATTGTTCTCATACCATGTTCTAGAAAATATGTAAGATGAATAATAATGTTATAAAATTTAAAATTTAGTTAATACTATTCATAACGGCTAGTCCATAATAATTTTATAACTATATATCGTTGTATTGTGAAACCTGATATTGCGTACAACACACACTATCGAGGAAGGTCGTGATTGCATGTAATGCAAGACAAGTCAGTGTTTCGTGTTGTGCAAGACTCTTTTGTTGTTTGGTATAATAGAAACCAACCATATTTCATTTATATGTTGGATATTTATATATATATATTCTCAATGTTTCGTAGAATGACTACTATCAAATGAACTTGAAATTGTGTGTAACACAATCCAAGAATAGTGTTGCGTATACTGCAAGCTAATACGGTTTTGCGTATAGCACAAGATAATATTTGTGTAGCATAAATCACATGATATAAAATAAATTAAAAAGAGTACTTATGATAAAATCTCTCGTTGTTACATTCTACCCCCCTTAAAATGAATTTCACCGTCGAAATTCGTCGGGGTTATACATGGTTTCTACGTGATAGTTTCTTTAATTGAAACCCACATCCTAAAATGAAATACCAAAACTTAGCTGTAAAAACTAAAGTATGAAACGTAACGGTTACCCAAATTAACTCATCACCGGGTTTCCTCGTGGGAGAACTTAGGTGAAAATATGGATATGGAAGAAAAATCTAACCATCAAGTTCAGATGGAGAGTGGTAGGGAACATGTCAATGAAAAAGCCAACAATCACAAAGACATAGATTATGTGATGATCTAAGGTACCATCTGATTAATCAGATATAAGGTCACTAGGACAACATTTATGGTTTTCAATATCATTTCCCTAAAGTTGTAAATTTTGAATTAGAAGAAATACTTTCTTGATTTTGGTACAATCTCACTGTTGTTCGTGCTTTGAACAATTTCAACTTCATCTCTTAAATAAATGAAGCTGAAATTGTTATTCATGAAGAGTTAGCAGATCATGTGATAGAATGATGGGTCATTACATCTGTTTTAAACAAAAAGTTAGCAAAAGTTATCTTATATACATAAGTCCATCTATGGTGTGGTTAGCCATATACGATTCCAAAAATGAACTTATTCTTCATATATCATACTGCTTAATAAAGTAAAACTAGTTTCTACGAACTAGGGACTTCTTGTAGGCTAGTTGTAGGCCTTAAAGGCCATTCTCACATCAGTTGTCTGTTCGATTCCCACAGCCTTGTACGACGCGATGGGATGTCGTCTGTCCTGCAGGTTTTCCTTTTTATAAAACTACATTACTATAACATCCAATAAATAATATCGATAAACGTTCTATCCTTAAATAACACTAACTTAAGTCCAAAATAATCCATTACAATCTTAAGGCTTATCCATAATATAGCAGTCCATTCTCATATTATAGTGAAAATGATGACCATATATTTAATATAAAATGCATGTTAATACCATAGTTGATCTCTATATATCATAAGATATTACTTGTTGGCCACATTCCAAACATTAGAAGGCCTTAATCATTTGTTCCCTTGAAAAATGAATACCCATTGAATCTTAGTGAAAAAAATGAGTGCTGTCAAAATTTAACTCATTCCACATAACAAATCCCCAAAATTCTATATACTCAAACCATGATATAACTATATCCTTATATCAGTCACGAGCTCATGAATACTGTCAAACATTTTATTTTCTCCTTATCCCTTCATTATGAACATATCATCTTCTTTCCAAAAATATCTCAATCACTTTCCATGGTTACCAGAACCATAAAATGTTTGAAAATCACAATAGACCAATACATCAATATTCCAATATTCCACGATACTATATAGAACATTATTTTGGAATCCCTATACAAAAACATTTAATCATTCCACCACATTGTTTTCATATTCAACATATCCAATAGTGAATGCATGTGACTTCCCTTTTTTCCTTTGCCTTATGTGATTGCTCATTTCGATCATCACTAACCCTTGGATTATGGCATTTATTAGCATAATGCCCCATTTCCTTGCACTTGAAGCATTGAAGTGTTGGTGGTGCGTTCTCTGCAGTATTTTCATTATTCACATCATTAGAAACCCTTTTTCCATTACTTCGACACTCAACTGCTCGATGACCATCCTTTCCACACGTAAAACATTTTCTAGTCCATTTAAGACAATATCCACCATGCTTCTTTCCACACATTGAGCATAAGGAATCATTCATCTTCTTTTCACCATTATTCTAATTTATCTCCTTGAACTCCATCTTTCGTTTCTTGTCAAAACCATTAGATAGATATGTTACACCAACTTCCATTTCTACCTTGATAGCAGAACACACAATTTTTTCATAGCTACTGAAGTCTCTTATAGTTAATTCCCTTCAAAGACTTGGATTTAAGCCACTGAAAAATCGATCAACATTTCTTTCAGGTTAGAAGATAAATCCAGATGCATACCTTGCAAGCCTTGTAAAATTTTCTTTATATATACCAACAGATTCATCATCCTTCTGCTTAAGCTCAAGAAACTCCTTTTCCATCTTTTTTCGATTAATACGAGTGATGTACTTACTGAAAATCATGTTCTTGAACTCGTCCCATTCAATGGACTCAATTTCATCTCATTGCCTTGTATTCTTGATAAGATTTCACCATTGATCAGCATCACCTTCCAAACTATATACTTCTAAGATGACTTTATCATTCTCATAACATTGTAGAACTGAAAATATCTTTTCCGTAGTACTGATCCATTGTTCAGCCACTAAGGGATCAAAAGACCCACTGAATGAAGGTGGATGCTGCACCACGAAGGATTCAACAGAATGTTACTCCTTTTTCAACTAATTTTGAAATATATAATGATTCGTAGCTTGTGTAAGTATAGAAATAAAATTGTGCACTCCGTCTCCTGTGACATTGGTTTGGTCTGGAGGACAATCATTGCATTACCCATTACATTGATCAACTCGGTTCCTTCGGGTTCCATCCATCATCCAAAAACCAAAAAGAATAATGTGAGAGGAAAAAATCATGCCAGGGAAAACAACATAATAAAGGGGGAGTACCTTCAATATCTAACATCTTAGGTTTAATTATAATATCGTCACCATAATTATAGGACTATTACCAATACGTATACCTAACCTTATGGACAGCACTAGAAATACCTTAGAAATATCTCTAGGGATCTCACAATTTTTCTCGCATCCTAGTTTCCAAAGGTTGACTAAACCTTTCTCTGATACCAACTGTAGAGACCCAAAGCTTGATATACATAGATATTACATTACTTTTTTGGAATACATAATACAAAAAAAACAGACACATAAGGGCCGTAATAGTTTAGTGTCTTTAAAAACTCAGAACGTAATCTTCTATTCGTGGTGAAAGATCTTCAACATCTCCCATAATGATCTTCCACTTTTTTTCCTTACCTAAAACATTTGTTTTAATCCTGGGGGAAATTAAAACATAAAAAGGGTGAGCTCAAATTCTCAGTAAGGGTAATCATGGATAAAATAACACATACCATATATATTTGGACCTAAAAATATGAACATAATGTTTAAACATCAAAATCTTGAGCAACGACATAAAACATGGAAGTATATAAGGTATAGATCATAATGGAACATAAATCATGAAAAAATAAAATGGGAATAAAACATGTAATTGTGGAATACATTAATCACATGTAATGATTTCCATAGTATCCAAGGCATTGCTTCCAAGACCATCTTAGTGGACAAAGTCCATTTCTGAATCGAGTTCACTCCTCATTCCAGTCCTGTAATACTGGACCGGATTAACATATCGTTCCAGCCATGTCTATATCATGAGATATAAATATTTACCCAATGCATTGGAGGGAGATATAGGTCCCAGCCATCTCATAATGAAATCATTCTTACTTGAATGTCAAAATAAACATAAAACATTCATCATAAACCAATGAATAAAAAAGGTTTCATAAACATCATCCCATCATAACATAATCCATATAAAACAAATGGATATTTCATCATAAGAAAAGTGAAACCATGTAAATAATAGAGATATTATACTTGAAACATAAACATATGAAATAATGTCATCTTATATGGAAAAATGGTTTTGATAAAACACATGAAATGAATTCTGGAGGAAAATATCCTTTCTTCTTCAAAATCAATTTATTTTTACAAAACGTCATGAAATTTTAAAGGAAATAGATTTTTTTGAAAATAGTCTTGAAATATTTTGGAGGAAGCTTCATGAAAATAAGGATGTATAAAACAGTAAAAATCTGTTCAAGCCATAAAAGTTAAAAATAACATTCTTCTCGTACTTTTGTTGGAAAAGTCCATAAGTACCTCGTAAAAGAAAGATTCATTCCATACGATGTGGTAAAAGTATAAAAGGGTAAAAATGAATTTAAAAATACATGGAAGAAAAGTAAACATTTTATGAAAACATTTTGAGAACATATGGACATATATAATAATCATAACCCCAGTAAATACTTACTAATAAACAATCTCGGATAATAATGAGATTGGAATAATTATCCCTTACCTTAGGTCCGATATGTTTCATATGTATCCAAACCTCCTGTATAATGATTTAAATAATGTCATTGACCAATTATAGAATCATATTTATTGTTATTATATCATATATTGTTCACTTATGACTTTATATTACCCATTCTTTTGTAAATTAATGTTAAAGTAGTGTTTTGGGTAAAATCGTTTCATTTGTCGTTCGTGTTTTAACTTGTAATTATTTATATGATTACATAGATAATGGTTACATACATCCAGAATTTAAAACATGATTTATATATATTATATATTCAGAATATACATATATATAATAGATCGATAAATGGAAAGAAATACAACGTTCATGGAGACGGTAGGCCGTACGTACGCATGAACGCTATTTTGGTTTCTTTATTGAATTGAATGGAATTATGTAGATGACATAAATATATATATACATAAATCCAGTAGCATTATTATGTCATATATTTCATGATTACTTATTATATATACTTTATAATCATTCGTGAATGGTTAACATGGAGAGTGAATCTCATCGCGTCGTGGAAACGGTAGTCCGTACATAGGCACGAGCGATGATATCATTCCAATGATTGTGTAATTGTATTAAAGTGTATGTATAATATTACATAATGAATATAAATTTTCAAAAATCATACATATACATTACTTTAACCATTATACCCATCCAAGTAAGGTGGTGGTGGAAAATAGATTACACCACGACATGGAGACGGTATTCCGTACGTACGCACGCACGGTGATTCCGTTTTCCGTAGGATGGATAGATGGTGAAATATCCTTGTTTCATAAATATAATAACATATCAGTATATGAGTGATACTGATGTTATTACTTCATAATGAAACAACTCAATAAGAAGAAGTGGAAGAAAAAATAAAGTTGAAAGAATTGGTAACAGACATTACCTCTTCTTTGAAGCGCCTCTTTGAGACCTCCTTTTAGGGCACTAAAATGGTCTTTGAAGAAGACCAAGACCTCTACGATGTTTCTAGTGAAGTGGAGAAGATAATTTTCCATGGTTTTTCCGATCATGAAGGCTCAATTTGGTGTGAGGAAGAGATGGAGGTGGTTCCCTTTTATAAGGGAGGAGAGGGGCACCGTAGGGAAAACAAAAATTATTATTTTATTATAAAGTCATATACGGTTTTAAATAGCTCCAAATTGATTTATGTTGAAGATAAGGTGGTAATGGGTCGAAATATTATCATCCAATAGATTTTAGACAAGATTATGTTTATATTTCAACATTATAATTTAGATTTAACATTAAGTTGGAAAATTTAACTTTTACCGTGTCTTCTTGTTTTCTAACACTATAAGGTTAATAAACTTTCTATAACAAGACAAAAAAACCCAAATTTGTTTATTATTAATATATATAACCTTATCTAAGTAATTTGGCCCATCATTATATAATTATTAATAAAATAACAACTAATAATATAATACTTGTTTTAAAAACTATTTTATGTCAATTTTAACACTCTTTGGTAATTGATTTTTGTGAAAATTATAACATCATTTTTTAGTTCTAAAATTTTTAATTAAATCAATACTAACATGTCATGTTAACCTAGAAAATTATTTTATTTCATAAAAATTCTAAAATTACATTTATTTATGTATTTATAACATCAATTATGTCAATATTTCATTAATAAGATAATTACTGCATCATCATTGTCTCATAAATAAATTTAATTATTTAAACATTGATTTTGACTGTTTTAACCCTTCTTTAAATAAATTAATAATAAATGTCCTAATCTAATACTTGTGGGCATAAATGGTCATATTTTATTCCTATGGTCGTTTTTGGTCGGATTACACTTATGCAATAGAATTAGGACATGTGTTACGGTAATAATAATATCAGTTTTACTCTTTATCATCCTTTTTACTTTTAACTGTTGCAATTAAAAGTAAAAAGTTACTATTCACCAAAGAATATTTTCATCTCATTAAACCAAATTTTAGGCCTTGATATTAACTGTGTCTCTCGGATTTTTGAAATTCAATTCACAGGAGTGGTAAAATTTCATTTAAATGAAAAAATCATTTTTTTATCTACCACTAAGTGGTATCACTATTCATTGAAAATTGAAGTTTTTCTGAAAAATACCAAAAATTAATCCTAAGAATTATTTGATACTCTGAATTCAAAATTGATATCTATTTTTCCAAATTCAAAACATATAAGTGGAATTAATTAATTTTAAAATTAATTCCCATTATCAAAACAAATACTGTGTTTTTAAGAAACAATAACTATCAAAAGATTGATACATATTTATATCCAATTTAAAAGTGAAATAAATTCCAATGACCAACATTGGATTAAATGGTAAAAATATATTCTAATTAAACATTAAAACCAATTAAAAATATAATATACCCATATAAATTATTGTGATGAAAAAAGTTGGTTTTAATTAAAATATGGTGTGTTTTTACTATTCATTAAAAATGAATGTTATCAAAAAAATATCAAAAAATTATCCAAATTAAATTTTTATATCCTGAATCCAAGGAATAATTTTATTATGCCAAATTTAACTTATAAACATGTCAAAAACTATATTTAATGTGGGTGCGCCATCAAAAGGCGGCAAAACTACATTTTTTTTAAAATATTTAGTTTACCCGAAAAATTTACTTTGTTCTCATACCATGTTCTAGAAAATATGTAAGATGAATAATAATGTTATAAAATTAAAAATTTAGATAATAATATTCATAATGTCTAGTCTATAATAATATTATAACTATACATCGTTGTTTTGTGAAACCTGATATTGCGTACAACACACGCTATCGAGGAAGGTCGCGATTGTGTGTAATGAAAGCCAAGTTAGGGTTCCATGTTGTGCAAAACTCATTTTTTGTTTCGTATAATAGAATCCAAACATATTTTCCTTTATACGTTGAATATATATATATACTCTCAATGTTTCGTAGAATGACTACTATCAAAAAAACATGAAATTGTGTGTAACACAATCAAAGAATAGTGTTGTGTATACTGCAAGCTAATACGATGTTGCGTATAGAAAAATATAATCTTGGTGTAGCTTAAAACACATGACATAAAATAAATTAAAAAGAATACTTATCATAAAATCTTGGGTTGTTAAAATGAGGATCTCGCTTAGGTTGGGACTTCCTCGGTTTGGGAAGTAGGAAAAGTTATCTCTGAGGTATATTGGACCTTCTGAGATTCTCAAGTTGGTTGGTTAGATGGCTTATAATTTAAATTTTCAACCTAGGTTATGTGTGGTGGACAATTTGTTTCATGTGTCGTGACTGAAAAAGTATCAGCCGGATCGTGACCATGTTATTTGATGGGATCATGTTGAACTAGAACAAGATGCTTCATTGGCGCACATGCCAGTGTGGGTTGTGTATAGGAAAGAGAAAGTTTTGCGTGGTAAAATCATCAGTTTAGAACTTCTTTTATATCAACATGGTTTTATTCAATAGGTTACATGGTAGTGTGATAAAGAGATGGTCGAGAAGTGGCCCGATCTCTTTCTGCAAATGGCGTTTTCACTACCTTCCAGGGACAAAATTATCAATGGTGGGGAGAATTTAGTACCCCTAGTTTGTGGTATATGGCCTTTGGTTATGAATTTATATGTGTTTATAGATCATGGGATCAGTTGGGAAGAGGTTGATAGAGTTTGGAATCGTTTTGAATGAGTTTTGAGGGTTTTCATAGGGAGTACAGTTTGAGCACAATTAGGGGAAACCATGCAGATGCTCCAGGAAACCGTGCAGTGGGAGATAGTAGGCTTCGCACAGCCGGCACATGGTTTTTGAAACCATGAAGACCCTTTTTCTTGAGGCAGTAGTGTGAACATGGTTAGCGCATTGTTTTCCAAATAGTGCAGCCACTTAAAATAGGGTTTTAGAAACCCGATTTCACTCTATATTTCCTCATTCCTCTCCAAATGCTCTCCCACTCAAGCCTCACTCTGGTTCATAAAATTTCAATAATTGCATGGTCTCTCCAACTCGGTATGGAAGCCTTTTGAATGTGGTGTCTATCAGGTATGTCTCTCCTCTTGGTTTCCTTGTGTTTTACTCAAGATCTACATCTCTCTCTATCGTGATTTTCTAGATCTAAACATTTTGTGTGTAGATGTAGGGTTTTAGATTCATTGGATGTTGATTTTAAGGATAGTAAATGCAAGGTAATGGGATCCAGAGAGGTATCAGTGATGCGTTCACCGTATTTAAGGTACTACTGCACTTGGGTCGTTTCTCGGGAACTTTAAAGGTAGGTGGCTTCTCTCCTGACTCCACTTGGATAGAAATAGTAGTGTTTGATTACAATTAATTTATTTTTATTGATATTAATTGTGTTCTGTTGTGCGAAATTGGTTGGAAATACTTTGGGTGATGTTTTGGGGATTTTTGTGAGAAATATTTTTTCTTGTGAAAGGCTCCTGTTGTGGATTATAAATATATATTTTAAAATGGTTTGTTGAGATTGATTTGGGAGAATTGTTAATGAAAAAATGTTTTCAATAAAGATGTTTTTTTATTGAAATGTGGTCTGGAATGGAAAATGGTTTTCAATAAATGGATGATTTATTGAAATGGATTGGTATGCAATGGAATTGATTTATTGCATGTTTTTGTGACATTTGTGGGTTATATGATTGGTTTTGATTGATTGGAACCATTGTGTGGAAGTTTGTGGAAAGTCCGAATATAAAAGGTAATGGAGAGTGGTCAAAAGAACAACCATATGGGAAGTGGTCGGGTTGTACCACTAGTTGTGTGTAGTGGTCGGGAAGTACCGCTAGGAGTGAATGGTTGTACGGGTTGGACGGAAGAACCACCATTTGGTTGTTTGGGTTGTTTATCGTGCATTTCATTGGAAGTTGGAAATTTTTGTGCTAGTGGGTGAATTATGGAATGGATTGTGGCATGTTTTGTTGGATTTCCCTTATTTTCATGGTTTGGGTGTGGTGGCTTGTTAAGGGAATGTTTGGCTTCTGAAAATGGTTATACATTAGTAGATTTTATATAAACTATTTTATATAGATGTGATAATGGTTTTATCCTAGTGGTGTGTGTAGGGAAATCATTTGGGGAAATCTTACTGAGTTTTAGAACTCACCCCTGCATTGGCATGATGGTGTATTTGCAGATGTTGTGTACCATGAAGTGATAAAAGGTATGGCATCACCCTCATTAGTGGTGCATTTTGATGTCTTGGTGGAGCTAGGAGCTTGGCAAAGAGCTGTGGTGGTATCATGGAATGTGGTCCTTTGTTGTTTGGTCTTCCGTGTAGTACTATGATATTGTGTTGTTTGATTTGGTTTTGAGTTGTATAGTTGAACAATTTGGACTTCATTTGGGAATTCATGTTGGAATGATGTATTGACATGCATCATATACTGGTGGTTAATGGATGGTTTGGTTTGGTTTTTCTTATGGGAAATCGTTCCCCAATTCTATCTTGAAGCCCTCGACATTTATTCCATGCATTTGGCATCATGGGAACATAGATTAAGGCCATTTAGCCCTCACATCCTCCTAAATCCAATGATGTAGGGGCGGGGTGTTACATTCTCACCTCAATCCAAAACACATTCATCATTATTTCCAGACATTTCTTCAAAACTAGCACATTGGAAATCACCCTCAACACCGACCATACTATGATCTATTGAGAATTGAGAATCAATTGGTATCATATGTGGAATAATAAATATATGATCTTTCTTGTGATACTTTTCATGCATTAAAAGTATTGAACTCAGAACAATAATTACCCATTTTAGAAGTTATTCACAAGATCAAGTATTTTTCCTCCACCTATGTAAAATTAATATAATAAATAGAAGCCTCAACCTATCTACACATTTATGTATTGTTTTCTATATTGGATATTATGTCTTAGAACCAACTATTTTTACAATGAGTATATATATATGGGATGTTTTGAATTTTAATAAAGTATCTCATTTCATATAGTTTATTTTTATACATGAATATAATGTAATAATGTCCTGGAGTAGACATGATATTAGTAAGGTGACAACAATATCTCTGTAATGATTAGAACCATGAAGAGATATGAAAATATTATTAAATAATGTTATAAAGTAATATATTTTCCTATAATGGGAAACTTGGTACATAGAATATAATCTTTGAGTACTCCTAATATGGTGATGTTTCATCTCATGATGTTCCAAATTTTTAATCTACAAGATGGGATATTATGAGATCAAACCAACCAGAAAGAATTCAATATTTTTTTTTTCATTAGATATTATAATCAATTATCATGTGTAATGGACCTTATACTTTAATATTATCATTAATGAATTCCATAAATAAATAACGTATATTTTCTACTTTATATCATGATGGAAAATATTTGTTATATTGTAAGGTATGTTTGGTTGTCTTAATTGAAATATCATTAATGTATATGTCATGGATATATTGGTACCTTCCATCTATATAATAGATTTTATTTTAACCCCTTGATTGGATTAGAACATTATCTCAATGAAATCAACACTCACTTTTAATTAATGACATTATTTTCAGTGATTTGTTGTTTCTTTTGATTAATTAGTAATGGTGAAAAGAAAATAATTCAACTGAAGGTGGTGGAATAATACTTACCCTTATGAAATAATGTTATCAATGTGAATTGTGGTTCCTTTTCATTTATTGGATATATTTTGATACATGTTCTGGAATAATTAATAGTAAATCAGTGACCATTATAACTATTTATTTTATCTTTATAATCATCACATTACAATGATAATTCATTTTTACTTCTCTTAATGTGTTATTTATAATACCTATAATATTTTACTATGATGGCATGCATGTTAGTTATATTTGAAATTTCTGAATCTTGTGTCAATTACTATTTCCCCATAATTTAGTATTTATTTTGAGAATTGATATAGTGACATTGTATGATTAATTGATTGAATATGTATAGAATTTTGGATAGCTAAAATAAAATAAGGGAAATAATTTATAAGGAAAAAATCATTGTGAAATTAAATCTCACTATTTTCTCATCCCTAACCATTCACTCATAGGCAGACACACATATTGAATTTTATTTTTGGGCATGAGTTTACAATAAAAAAAAACTGATTTTCATTATTATATTTATCATTACATGATTGGTTTTATTATATATATATATTCATCTATATTAATATTTTTATATATTTTTCTAAAAACATAGTAAGGATAATCAATTAAATCTATTCTAATACTTTATACAATTGTCAAATATAATAATAAAAGGCTCGGAGAATTATTAAGAGTTCTATTGGAATAGTGGATAACATTGCCATCATGATAGAAAACGTTACACAAAAATATCTGTATCCTAATAATTTCTATACTATATTTTTAATGTATTTATTTAATTTTTATTTCTTTGTGTCTATATAATTTTAAATATTTATTTGTCTAATAAAAATTTGAATATGTATGTCAATTTTTATTATTAATTATAATTATCAATATGTATACTTTTGTAATAATTTACAATTGATGAAATTATATCAACTATATATTATTTCATTAAAATAAATTCGATGAATAAGAAAATATTTTAATAATTTCTTCTACATTTATTATAAAAAATAATGTATATTTTTGGTATATTATACATCTATTAATAAATTATTATTCCCCCAAATATAATATATTTTTTCATACCCTCATCATGGATCCCTATAAAAATTATCTCCCCATCTATACTGCTCATACATGTGATCGCATCATTAATTTATGTTAACTAGTATTAAAATTTGTTTTTTATATTGAATTAATTGATTATGATAATGATATACCATATTTCATCTCCTTCAATGAATTTTTCATAATTATGTTTTAACAAATGTTTTGAATTTTTTTATATTCATTAATGTTTCTTTTGGGTTTTTTTGAGTTATTACTCTACCTAAAATTGGGTTTTAATAAAATTTCCATTTTCCATTTTGTTCGGCAACAATTTGTCCCCTATTAAAAAACATGAAAATGTCATTGAAATATTTATATAAACAATTTCTTCAGTTCTATGAAATAACATAACATATTTTCAATATTTATTTTTTTGTTATGCTTATTTAAAAAAATTATATAAATCATGTTCTATGATTTTATTTAAGATATTCTTATAATTATTTGGTTTTAGAGTTTCATGTTGACAAATTTTTCAATGTGTTTATTTTAATAAAAACATAGTTTTTCATCATTAAATTTACATACATGTGATTTTATGTTTCTATTAAAAAGATATAGGTCCTTATTGGATTTTTATTTTTCTATATTATATCCATTATTTGACTTGGTTCTTGTTTATATTAATTTTCATAACTATGTTTCATAATATTAAATTACTTATATGAAAATTTAAATTTATATTTGTTTTCTTTTAGTAATGAAATTTAGATTTAAATATATATATTTTTATTTGTGAAATATTTAGGATACTTTACTATGTTGGTTGAATCATTATATTTTTTTATTGGAGAAACATTGAAAAATAAAAAAATAAAATCATGAAAATTTGATAATGACAGTTATATAGTCATATATCTATTTATTCAACCATGTTCATATAATTTTAAAATTAGAAATATAATAAAAAAATATTTTATTAATTCTTAAATGAAATATTATGTTATAATATAAAATTAAATAAATACAGAAGAATAAATTTTATAAATTTATAATTCCTTTTTCAATATATATATATATATATATATATGTGAGGAAATTATGAAACCAAATCTCAATGTGTTTAGGATATTTGTGGAAAAAGTATTATATATATATATATATAATCATTGCTCAGGTTTCAAACAAAAAAATATATAGTGAGGCGATTGTTTGGTGGTGATGGTTATTACTGATGAAAAACCAATTGTCCAAGAAAATTGATCCATCAAAGGCCATTATACCACCGTTGTATTCGATATCATGTGATGTCGCTCAGTAGCCATAGATGGATCCCCTAATATTATAACATTATTTCATCCCTTGCGAGTTACCTTGCCATCATTTCCATCACCTACAACAGTTCCTCATCCACTCAATGATGTCCTTATCACTGCTCATTATTATTAATAATGTCATTAATATTGTTAAAAATATAATTAATATAAAAATTTCATAAAATATATGAATAATTATCTAATTATTTATTAGAATATAAATTTCAATAACATAAAAAATTAAATCAATGTAATGAAAATAAAAATAAAAATAAATTGAAATTTTTAAATAATTAGTAATATTTAGTAATCTATAAATATTTAGTTATTTTATTATTAGTTATTTTACGAATAATAATAATAAAATACTATAAATTCTCCTGAACCATCCGTACTCATACTTATTTTTTTATTGAAAATAAAAATATAATAGGAACAAAACATGTGGCACACATGATGCCATCCAAACATAAATTTGGCAAGATCAATATCACCCAAAAACCCATTGGGAATTCCCCAAAATTAAAATCGTAATCACTAATAGTAATTTTTTAAATTCCATAATGTATTATGATGGTTCTAGAAAAAAAAATTTCCCAACCTATGAATTCCCCATCTGAGGTATACACGTTATAAACTACATCACAAGGTATTTGAAAACAAACATCTAGAGGTCTTCGTAATCCTAAGGTCACTGCCTTCCCATTGTTGTTGACTAATATATTTGTTAATTACTTTCACAATCATTAGGACTCCGCCAGCTCCCCAAGGCATCTCAAACCTCTGAACATCACCATGATTGTGATTAACACAATACACACAGAAAAAAACACTCCCGTACACCTCTTCTCACTCCCAATGTAGAATTTCAAGGTGATTGACCAATGACATGGACTCTACCCATGCTCTGCTAGTGCTTTTCCAATAAAAAACTATTTCAGGCTCCCAAAGTAGAATTGCAAAATGATTGACATGGACACTACCGGTGCACTCAAAAACACATCAAGCACGTAAACAACTGGATCCTTGGTCTACCATTCCATAGAATGTATCCATCGTCAGCATCCATTAATGTCATATTTCCCTTAATGGCCTCCATCAACACAATCATGATCCTCATCATGGGTTATCATCCGCAAACCTCTATTTTAAAAAACAAAACATAACTTATTCATGGACTTTGATCCTCTTCATCCTATTCCAACCAAGAATGTGTCCCTCGACACATATGTGGAACATGTTTTAGCAAACCTCACATTTCGTCACTACCATTGACGACCCTCTATCAATAATCACACCTTATAACTAAAAAAAGATCAGTGGGATATTCATCTAATTCCACATGAAACCCACAGCTAAAAGTGGTACAAGTAGATGATTTGAATGATGCAAACATTTGATTTATAACAATCTCATCATATTCACATTGACATATTGATGTCCAGATATGGGCACAAACATTTATTGAGAGAGACTCTCCATTCAGGAAAGAGATGCTCTCCATTCGTCGATAATAATAATAAAATATTTATCACTTCCTTCATGTAAATTGTGTTCCATTTATTATATATATGTCTAAATATAATATTATGAATACTAATCATGAGGACGAAAATAATATTTGATTTATTAATAATTATTTACATTATTAGTTATATTCATATAATGTATTAGTATATAAAAAATAATTTGATTATATAACACATTTTTAATAATTATTTACTTTATCATTATTAAAATATTAATTATATAATAATTATGATTAATATAATTGATTATTAATTTTATAAATTATTTTTATATAAATAATAATATTATTAATTATATTTTAAATTTTTTAAATTTATTTAATATTTATTTTTTCATGTTATTAATTACATTTCTACATATATTAATAATTATATTATTTACATAATTGATCATATGTATTAGTGTAATTATATTATATATTCAATAAAATTGTTGATATTTAATAATAGTGTAATTCATAATATTAAATAACAAAAATTAATAATCTATCATAATAATGTATATCATCATATATTAACTAAATGGATCAGCCAGGGATTTCGCGAAAAAATCCATGACTCATAATTTATTAATAGAAAAATAAATCTACAATGAGGAGAGCAGGTCTTCCAAGGCATAATATTCTATGACCAAAAAAAAGAAGAAACTTGTTTCAATTCCCACCAGTGACCAAATTCAAAATATATATTCATTTTCCCATGGGATATCATCCTATACAACATTTATTGGTGTATTGTGGGAACAAGATCCTCATAATGTCATTATTTATAGGATTCATCCATGGTGGGACAAATCCTAAACATTAAAGGGAGATTCTAATATTTCCACTCTTAGATAGATTGAAAAAAATAATCTAAATTAATTTACAATGTGTTAATTGAAACCAAACACTTATACTTCCATATTGTAGTAGATGGATTAAAGTTTCAATGAAATATGATATAACACCTCCTTAACAAGGTTTTTAATAGTCCATTATAATTAAATATCATTAGGAGGAATGATATGTGGTTTTCTGTCTCATGTAGTGACACATTCTTCATTCTATGCCCTACCAAAAATGTTGAAGTCATTTCTCATAAGAATAGATTATTTCGAAGGGTTACACCAATCTAGATTCTTTTTTCCCAATATGAGACCGCTAGATGATAATTCCACGATCAGTGGATATTCCTATATAGGTGATGTCAATAACTATTCAGGTGCAGACAAACATGACTTATATTTATGGGGGGACCAGTGGGAATCCCTCTTAATTAACAAATATTTTCAAATCATTAATCATAGAAACTTATTATACACATGTACATGACTAATATATTCCCATGTTTATTTATCAATAATACCCAAATACCTTTTATTTATTTCTATTTCATTCAAAATTTTAGTATATAGTTCATTGATAGTAAACACATGCTTAACAATGAAATGCCCAACACCCACTTGTTGGTATTCTAGTCGTTCAATAGCAACTATGATCTTTAATGGCCTGACCACCAGATAATGCTGGGATGCATACAAGATTATTCCTTTCATTGGAATTAAAGATGATTCAGGTCCGTGCACATTATTTATTCCCTATACTATCCCCCATAGTATTTAATTTCCATTATTTCATAAACTGGGATTAAATTAAGATTTGTAAATGGCCATCAAAATCAAAAGCATATCCTATAAGGAAGTGATCAAATGTTTCAACATATTTATGAATCTATTCTATAATTCAACCCCTTACAACTTCAACCACTCCAATAATCTGAACATCATCTCCCACACCTTACAAATGTTTAGCTGGTCCACCATTGCATGCATCTTCATAGATGTGACATTTACTCCATGAGGATCCATTCCCATTAAAATAGTAAACACAACCCCATTACAGGCCACCTCAATAAATGAAGATCTATCAACTTGATCATTAGAAGGTTCCACTACATATTTGGAATATTTATTGAGAATATTTTTTCCTATGTTTATGGAATTATACCCCACAAAACTATACACATTCTCCTCTATATTGATCTTACATGGGTCTATTGGCTATCTATACATATTATACGAAGAACAATGTAGATTCAAGAGACATCATAATGAAGAGTGGATAATGTGGGAGAATCTACCAAAAAATTCATGTAGATAGTAATTATAAATTGAGAGTTAATGCTTGATGTTAACTACAATAAAAAATTAGTATCAATAAGATCATGGCATATATAAATCTCAACAAATTTTTTTTCAAATTAATCGTATCTTGCATGCTCAAAACCATTAAAAATATTAATAAGAGTACCGAATATATAGGAAACATCCCAGTGTATTTTTTATTACCAAAAAACCTTCTCAGGCCCCTAAATCGAATCCTGGATTCTGTGAGTGATCTTCTAGGAAAAAATAGATCAAATTGATGATACCATTCGTGGATGATGTGGAAACCAGGATTCGGTGATACGCAACCATAACTCTTGGATTATTAAATGAGCTCCCTTGAATGAAAAATAATTGAAAGAAACCCTCAACTATTGAAATCATTCTATAATCATTAAATCCAAGACAACGATGAATCTGGATCCTCAGGTAATTTAGTTTCCTAGAATTACCATTGATAGATATTGATGGATGAGCATGGATAATGAATTTTTATTCTTCAATATAGTCATCATGATATTTATGGTTTTCCTCTACATAGGCAATGGGTACATTATTTGTAATAATTTATGCTAAATCACTATGAGTATCGTAATGAATTCCTATTATTTATACACAATCAAATTCACCTACACGAAATAGATTAATGTTTTCTGCATGTAACATTGAATGCCAATAAATTATAGTGTATAAATATAACTCTCATAAATCATGATACACAAATTAAACATATAAAAATTAATTGAAAATAAAAATACATTATTAAAAATATTGAAAATCATATCAATGGACAAAAATATTATTGTTTCAAAACATACACGACTACAAAATAGCCCTATAATAGTGCTAAAAATGACCTTAATTAGTGTTAATAAAGACATGACTCCCAAATTTAGATGAAAAGACAAAGTGTTTTGTCATCACTATTCAGTTCTTCTAAAGGGGCCCATTATAAAATGTAAAACTAAAACTGATAATGGGGACTTTATCAATTCTTTTGTAAGCATAGATAAAATAAAACATTTCTTTGTTCTTATGGATTCTTTGATAAAGCCTACCATTACTAGAGCATAAAATATAACTGATAATGGACTCATTTATAAGATTTTATACTAGAACAGATAAAGGACCCCTTTATTAGTGCTTCTAAATGTGTTAAAAAATGACCCCTTAATCAGCACGTCTACAGTTGATGATAAAGTGTCATGTTATATTGTATTTTAACACCACAATTTTTCACCAAAAAACAATAAAATTATAAAATTCATGTAAAATTCAATAATATAAATGATATAAAATGTACAGCACATGTAAACAAAAGACACTATATTTTTAATGTTTAATATAATGGTTTATACCATTACATTAGTTCAAATTGTTACATTCATTAAAAACAAAAACATTTTGTTGTATTTCAGTCATAATACATTCACTAGAAAATAGACTCCTGTCAATGTAGACCATTTATATAATATTAATAAAATAAATATATAATTAAATATAATTTGTAATTTTAAACAAATCTGTGAGTAAAACATGGTACACATTGTATCAAATTGAGTATCCTTTAAGTCTCACACATCACACTCTTTCTATTAATTATTCAACTATTACCTCTTTCAGATTTAAATAATTAATTATAAGACAAAAATGATATAGAAATTAATTATGGAATATTAGATAAATGGATGTGATATCAATCAAGGATCATTTTTCATTGTTTTGGCTATGTGATACTTATTATAAACTAAAATGGAAATTATATATTAAAAAGACACAGCTAGAATCATACCATTAACACCATGCTTTGGATTTCAGTGATGATGATTCATACACATATCAAATGACATCTGTATAGTTTTCCAAATGTAACAAAATAATATGATAGATGTATCTTGTTTTTAAGTACGTCACATTCCTTTTCATTGAAATGTCATTTTTATCAAGAAACACTTAATTTGATACACACTGATACCATAGTGTATATGTTTGATGTGATTCCAATACAAAAAAAATAAAAAATGATTTATGAATCAAATTTCTATACTATCAAGGAAATGCATTAATGTTTTCAAACTATTTAGTGACAGTCATATTTGGATCTAAAATATAGATTTAAATTGACAACAGATTCTTTGAATCATACTGGGAACACCATGTACTGGATTGAAATTTAGATGAATCTTACATGTCACAAATGAATTTGGTTTTTTTCACTATATTATCATATTAATAATTACATATTTTCATTATTTTGAGTAGGCCATTTTTCATTTTTACAAAAATTGATGTCAATTTTCAAAAATAGATGCACTGATAGTTATATTATTCACATTGTGTAATTGATTGTGGTTAGGCTAATTCCTAATACTCTAAAATGATGTATGTATAATATTTTTAATGAATCAAGACAATTTGATTGTTTTTTTCACTATTTAAATATGAAACTAATCTTTTTTGATAAAATATTTTTTAAAATTTGAATACATGAACTTTGACTCATTCTACTAAAATTGACTATTTTTCAAAAAAGGGAGTAATTCATAAACGACAAAATTGACTTATGAATCAATTAAAAATATTACTAAGAAAATATGATTGTATTTCTTTGGATTTCAGTTAGTTACTCTTTTTTTACCAAAATAACGATTTAATAATGATAATAAATTATTTGAGTCATATTATGAATATCATGTATTAGAATGAGGTTGGAATGATTTATAATCATCGCAAATGTTATGTATATCATTTCAATAAATTATCAATACAATTTGAAAGCATTTTATTAGTTTTTGCGTAGGCTAATTGACATTTTTACAAAAAATGTTCCCAATTATAAATAAAAATGCCCACATTAAGTCATTATTATCATATTTGAAGTTGGATTGAGGTGAGGATCATTCATACATATCTCAAATGACATATGAATAATTATACTAATTTATCAAATCAACAATAATTTTTTACTTGGTTTTGGTTATGTCACTTTCTTTTATACTAAAATTTAATTTTAAATACGAAATACAGACATTGACTCTTACCGATCTCATTATTTATCGTTTTATTTTGAGACAGATTCCCATATGTAAAAAATGAATTATGAAATATTTGCTTAAATTATCAAGACAATCTATGTAGACATGCTCTATTTTTGGTAAGTGAAACATCATGATCTAAAATGTATATTTTAAACTAATAACAATCACATTGGGTCATATCGGGAACATGATGTATCATATTGAGGTGAAACTGTTTCCTACATATAACAATTGACATATAAATAATTTTGTTAATGAGTCAAAATGATTTCAATGTGATTTATAGGTTTTGAAAAGTTCAATTGTGCATTTTTTTAAATATGATGTCAAATCTATATAAAAATATGTGATCAGTGTCATAACATTAACACTTTGTGTCAAATTGAGGAGAAGAAAATTTATAAATTTCACAAATTACTTATGGATATTTTTTCTAATTATTCAATATAATATAAATTTTCTTTTATCATGTTTTAGTATGTAACAAATTTTATTCGAAAAATCCTTTTTATAATTAAAACACACAAATTGAAACATAATGATCGCATTGTTTTTTTGATAAATATTAGACAAATTAAAGAACATTAAAAATATATTATTAATAATTGTTATAAATTATCAAGAAAATTAGAGCATATTTGTTCAGTTTTTTTGAGTGATAGTTATTGAATTAAAGAGTCCATTTTAAACTGATAAGAGACACTTTGTGTTATATTGATAACATCGTTTATTATATTGAGGTGATAATTATAACTAAATATCAATAATTAATTATGGATCATTTTTAATGAATTGTTATTCTAAAGTTCATGAATGTTAAATATAACCGAAATTGAATAATAAAAAATGGATAGACATTAAAAAATTTGAAAAAATAATAAATGTTTTATTGATTAAATATATATTTTTAAAAATATTTATCATTATTGAAATAATTAATAACACATCTGGAATATAATAAAACATAATTAATAAATATTGATACATTAAATAATCGACATTGATTAAATTACTAATTATATTAAAAATAAAAAATAATAACAAAGAAAATTTAAATTGATTTTATAACTATCTTTAATAAAATAAAGAAATAAATTAAATAAAATTTATCATGATTGAATAAATTATATACTCAATATATCATGTAATAATAAAATTCTGATATTATTACAAAATTTTGAATAAAATACATTAATATTATGTGTATGTTTTTCAATATAATATTTCATCCATTACCTAAATATTTTTATAAATTCATTGTACATAAAACTGATTTAATTATGTATATATGATATTAATATAAGACATGTTTTATGTATGGTAAATTGAAATATCAAATGACATTCAATTATTTCCATTACTCGATGTAATTACTCAGCACTTTAAATTGTTACAAATTAATAATTATAAACCATTATTCACTCAGTATATTACTATTTAATGTAATAGCATAAAAATTTTCTATTATATTATTATATTTATATTCATATATATATATAAGATATAATTTATTATAATTTTAAAAAAATCATTAACTAATAAATTTATTAAAAATCTTTTCAGTTTAAATATTTTTAATTTTATTATACACTATTATTTGTGAAAACATATATATATCCTTAATATAAAATATTTATTAGATTTTTAAAAATGATATGTATGGATCACCATTTATTGATTTAAAAATCAAGAAAAGTTGAAGATTCTATGATAGGTTAAGAGAAGACATCATTTCACTCATCAAGGAGTCACATTTTTTTTCTTGATCTTATTTCTATTCAATATTTCTTATTCTCATAAATCTCTACAATTAAAACCGTGACCATGTTTATAGGTACTACCTCTAGTGTAATTCACTCCAAATATTTCTACCTATAGATGTATACATTCAATTTCAGCGTCATCCAATTCAAGAACTTCTGATATTGTCTCATCCTACTTAGTATCCTAATCATTTTAGGTGTTTCCCCATCTTCCATGTATTGGAGAATAACCTTGTTTCCATAATTTAGCTTGCTTCAAATTTCCCTCCAACATGTCATCTTCTGCTTCATAGTTATTCTAATTCGTTGGAGTCAACTCCTTATATTTTACATCCTCTTGAATGATAGTTTGTATAATTATTGGATTTTCAAATGACTTAAACGCCTCCACCTTAGCCCCATGAGGTTTTTTAACAGGACCTAGTATTCAACTTCATGGCATAAATATTATTTATGAAAATAATTCACTTTAAAATAAATTATTTGTAATCTTTTTTAGATCATATATATTAACCACTTAAACCTTATCATAATAAATCATCATGAATTTTGACTTATGTGTTGCATGTGGATTGAAATTTGTTTTCAATAAAATCATTTATAGAGTAAATGAAGAATACTATTTAATTTATGTCGTATAATTTATATTCAGTGTCCACATAAAAATATAAGACTTAAAAATATTTGAATCATCTATTTTTTTATAATAATTAGATGAAAATTTCATACTAAGATGTTCATGATCTGCTTATTGATCTTAAAATGTTGCATTGCCTCTTCATTAGCAGATTGTGTATTTTTTGTACATGATTATTATCAGTTATTTTCCTTGACATCGTGTAAATGAATTTAAATTCCTTGGTAAAGACTGGATAAAAAATTGAGTTTACCAGAAGTTCCCTCATAGTTTAAACCACATGAGATGGCGTGCTTTGTGCATTCTGGTTTTCTCCAAAACAAGAAACACCAATAATTTCTTTGATAATTTAATTATATTCCTCATCATCATAAAAAACATTACCATATAAATTAATGAGTTAAATTATTTTTTCAATAGTTGAATGGAAATATCTATATAAATTTATATCAAAAGTGGTAAAATATGGGTTCATGTGAGAAAGCTCAGGGGAATCAACATCCACACTTCCTTTTTTATCCGAAACATCCCAAGTCCTACTCGTTTAAGCTTCCACACAATCGTATCATAATGAACTACATCATATTTTCAATAATCATTTTTTCAAAACCATTAGTTTTATGCTCATTATTTTTGTTTTTATTGTAACATTTAGTTTCATAGAACCATAAATTTTTACATTTATTTAATGAATATTTTATGTGTTATTTTTTAAATTTATCTTCTTATTATATATTGATCATTGTTCTGCACGACCATAATGATGTACTTTTCTAGTGTATTTTTCCATTAAAACGGTTGTGGTACTTCCCCGCTATGACGAGAACTTTGATGTTATATGAGATTATACTTAATATAATTCTTCATTTGGATAACATACAATGATGGGAACCATAGTATATAAGAGATCATGTGTGAGTACAATTAACCATATTAGTTGTCTTCTCATGATTTTCTCCATTAGTAATCTCTACGATACGTGATTATCAGAACATACCTACCAATAAAATTGATTAATGTTATGATATCATTGGATATTTTTATCTATTTCTGTGTTAAATTGTCTTTAGACATCGTGATAATCATAAATGCATGTCACAAGTTGTGAAAAAATATTTTCTAATGAAAACTATATAATCATATCTTGGAAAGTAGTAGGGTATGTTTATTGTGTCACGATTGACATGTTTTTATGGATAAGTCGATAAATTATTTGTCCCTCTCATATATATGGATGTTGGAATTTGGAACCATTAATTTAAATATAATTGTCACCCTAAATTCCATGTTCATTGGTTAATGACTATTCTATTTCAGGTAGTCAATGAATGATGTATCAAGCATATTGATTGTTGACACTCTTATTAAACATGATTGATGAAATTATGTGACAATGATATTATGTTACACTGTGAGTATTCTTATTTATTTGAAAATATAATGAAATTAAGTTATTTATCTTTGGTACCTTAAACTGTTGATAATCAATAATCATGGATTTTGGATAAACCTCCTAATTCCAATAAGAAAGAATCCTAGATTGTCACACATTATGATATTTTGGTGGTCTTGATTTAATTATATTTTATTTAGATTCTTGGAATTAAATTTAATTTCAATACTGAAGAATAATTTAATTAATGTAATATTGATAACATAAAATAGATAAATAATTATACACATGACTGTGAATAAATTATATATATTTATGATATTTAATATTTAATAAATATATTGTTACTATTTACTGAGACAATTGAGGCATGTGTGGGTAATGAATGGATGGATTATACCCTTGGATCCTCCTAAGCAGAATGATAGAGATCCTTAAGGGCATTTTTGGATGACTAAAAATCATCCATTATTTTTGTTCCTAACACCAGGTATTTATTTCATAAAATATTAAATAATTTAATTATAGAGTTGAATTTCATGAGCACCTTTCATTTTTTCTTTTAATGATTAATAAAAAATTTAAAATATCTCCAACCACCATATGCTTCTGATACCATAGAACCTACAAGAAGTATTATCACCCACACCCTTTTTGAATTATGAGTCCTCTATCCTCATAAAACATCATCATGACCAATCATATTAAAGATATAAAATAATAAATAACATCATAAGCAGTTTTCCAGATCTAAAATCGGCACACTCTGTTGTGTCCTGGATAGCGGGTTTACCCTAGGCACAATATAGGTTTAGTAGGTGCATGCCTCCAGTAATAAATCCCAAAAATGGCGCTATTGTAAATAAAATAATTATTTTTTATTATTATTTTTGAAATCCATATATCTTTCGAATGATGACTCCGAATGAAAATTAGAGACCACCATTGAAATCATGAGAATATTATTTCTTTATGAAAATTTTTACACTTGCTGACACGGGCCAACAGTTAAACTAGTTTTTTCTCTTAAAAATTAATTCAATAAGTATTAATTTATTTTCAAATCCATATAACTCATAAATAGTAACTTTGATTGGAAACCCGAGACTAATTTTGAGCTCATGAGGGTGTTATTACCTCATTTTGATCCTAACATCCTCCAGAACAGGAATAATCTAAATTATTTTGTTGATACATAACTGTAAATATAATAACAAAAATATAAATTATTTTATGTTTGAATCCTCATAACTCACAAACCGTAACTCAGAATAAAAAGCTATGACCTCTATTAATTTGTAATAATATATTCACCTCTAGCGGGGCCTAACCACAACTGGAGCGGGTCGAATGAAAATGTTAATTTTTTCATATTTTAAATGAAATAAATAAACATAGAAATTTTTTATTTTAATTATTTTATCCTTTTTCATTGACATGACATCGCTACAATGTGGTGACATGACAATGTGAAACTCTGTAATTCAATACATTAATGAATCAAGGTGAAATACTTTATTAAAATGAAATTGAATGTCTGATATAAAATGATTGTCGAAAATCATATTAAATATTTGGATTTCAGTAAGAGGTTGATTTTTCCTGAGATATCTATAGGAGAATAGATTTCCAGTGAAATAAATTATTTTGGTCAGAGATGAACGATGAGAAACGTATAATTGACTAAGACCTCTTATTTATGATTTATGAATTGTGAACATCGGTGGAGTGAAACTAGTCTTCATCATCGAATGATCCAACCTTATGTTAGGGTGTATCATTAATTAATTATATTTATGAATTTTAAAATCTCATGGACGAGTGTGAATCATTAATTAAATAGAATGATTCATGTATCATGCATGCTAAATGGGGGAGGGGATTGATTTTGGGATAGTCATCGGGAATGTGGATCAATTTTCAAACTATGAATGTTTCTAGTCTAGATTATTCATTATTATAATTTAAAGTGTATGGATCAAGGCCGGTAGAATAAATGCATGATCCTTTCACCTTAGGTGGTCATGTGAAACTCATCCTCCCATGTTATTTCTTCCCCTAATTTTTTTTGTAGCAAAAACATGGAATGGGGTTAATGATCACAACCTGGATGAATGAAGAGGATTTCTGGCTACGACACCCGTCTATGGAACACATCGAATGAGGGGTTGCAGCGGTGCAGGAGGCAACGCCTAGGGGGTTGCAGATTGATAACTACAACAGCGTTGTGAAGCTATTGTGCTAGTTCGGTGTCATGTCAGGATTGCAGGTTGTGGAAAATATTCCACCATGTATTGGGTCTGTAGCCAATGGGGCATTGGATGTTTTGGGTACTCATTACACATGATCATTTGTGGGGGAGAGGTAGATGGCCACGTAACATTGGGTATACGCGTCTCCTTCCATGATTGGGATGGTCCAAACATGCTCTCATGCTAAGGACTACAATGGGAGAGTATCTCTCTAGATATCGCATAATCATGTAATCTATATACTTCCAGAACAGTCATCAATAGATTATATCACATTCAATTGAGCTCCATTTTATAGGCACATCTCGATCGGTCTACTCCCTCCTCCAACAATCATATCTTTCCTTGTATTTTGGAGGGACATGTACACCTATCACTCAAGCATTGGTTGGTTAGAAACTGAATGGATGACATAGTTTTATATCTCAAATGCGAGTTAGTAAAAATATGGTTTTCTAAAACTAATTCAATTTTTTGGAGTGTAAGGAAAAATAAATGTTCAGTTTCTAACCAAAAAACCAATCGGTGTCTATAAAACATGAATATTCGGATTATTTTTTCAAAAAAATACGGAACCTGAATTCTATAGAATTAAGGAATATGAATTTCAAGGAAATTCAGATTCTAAATTCATAAGAATTTGGATTTTGAATTCAGTGAATTTAGAGTCTGGGAGCACAAAAAATCGGAGTATTAATTCATTATAATTATGAGTTTGTATTCATAGGAATTCTGAGTCTGAATTCATAATAATTTGGTGATTGAATTCATAATAATTCAAATTCTCAATACATTGAAACTGTATTCTGAATTAATAATAATACATAGTATGAGTTCATAAGAATTTGGTGTCAGAATTCAGAATATTCGGGGTCTGAATTTAGTGAATTCAGAGTCTGAATTCATAAGAATTATGAGTCTAAATTCATATCCTAAAAACATAATTCTATATGTCTAAGTATGTATATTATTATGATGTTTTAGATATGAAAACAAATTTTATATTTAGAAAGAATAATATTTAGGTTTAGAGAAATTATGACTTGAACAATGAAAACAGGGTAAGGATAAATTTTTGTGCGGATGGAAAAATTTTCATATTAAAATAATTTATAGGGGAGAATATGTTTTCCTTATGATAAAGTTTTTGTGACTTCCAAAACGAGATGGAATGGAAAAGTCATATGGAAACCTTATTGACCCAACAATTTCCCCCTTTTTGGAAAACACAAACATACTTACGAGAAAAAATATAAGGACTTAGAAAATATTTTTTATAGACTTTGAAAATAAAACATATCTCCCTTAACACGTTTTCAGTTGTGAATAAAACAAACTCCCTCTTTTTCTTTGTAAACACCAAGGATCATATTCATGATTTCTGGTTTAAGAAATAGCCTTTTATTGCATACGAAAATATTCATGGATATAATCCCCCCCTTAAATGTTCTCTCCCTTACATCGGGAAATTTCATCTATTACATTTTATTATTTTTTAACATTATTTTCTCCACCTTTGTGATTTTCTAAAAGGATTAATTGAAATTAGAAATAAAATATGTTACCTAGCAAATTAGTACTAAACGGAAAAAAGATGAGATAAAAAAACATTCATTAATATTGGAAAAATTTATATAAGGAAGAAATACAACAAAAGATCAGAATTGAACAATATTATCCTTCCTCATAATTAGGAATCATCTTCATCACCATGGTATTGAGCTTCAGGAATTCCTTGTGATCCTCATATGCTCATTTGAGAAGTTGCTCTTGATCTTCTGTTTTCTTCTATAAGGCTTTGATTTTTTCTTCATGCGCCTTATGAAATTGTTCCTAACTTGTTAGAACATATTATTGCATAGAAAATTTTTCATGAAGTTCAATTCAAAGATCTCATTCCCTATTCCATGTCTGAGCAATTGAATATAATTTACAATTCATATCATCCACTTCTTACATATGATAATTCTGTTCCACAATTACCTTTTCCTCAAAACTATTTTTGACAACATTGATCTTCACATATTTTGTTAAAAATTCATTCTTGAAACATTATTGAAACTCAAAATGAATTCACCAGACATCTATTGTCTTCTATGACCATCTTGGAATCATTTTTCAAGATCTTTTGTGGGCTACATAGATTATGAATTTTTTTTTAAAATCAGCCTCATGATGACACACAAATCCATAACTAATTATACAGAATCTGATTTATGATTTAGAGATAGTTTAAGCATCTGTATTCTCTATTCTTTCATTGGAAATATAAGGATAGTGCAAAAAAGATTTTTGAAAGAGTATAAAAAAAATCATTTCCACGAGAGGATGATTCATAATTAGAGATTTTTCTAGGTGATGATTCTTTATTAATATCTGCAGATTTCTTCTTTTGACGCGACACCCACTTATTTTCTTTTCACCAACACTATATTAGGAGTATCAACAACAACCTATTAACCCTTAGAAGATTTCAGAATTCCATTTTCATGATTGGGTGATTCAGGATCCCTATCAGAAAGTTTCACAAATTTATCTTCATCTAACTCTTCATTTTGAGCTCCTGCCTCATCATCCTTTGGCTGAATGAAATCAGGGTTTCTACTATTCTCTTTAGAAAACATGATCTCTTTTTTCTCACCTTTTTTATATATTCTTGGTTTAGCATGTTTTGAGGACTTGACTACAGGGGATTGGAATGATAATTTTTTAGATGGGCATTTATTTTCATGAAAATCCTATACTTGCCTCATCAAATATTAAGTATCATCACTGCCTTATTCTTATTCTATGTAATTTTCTTATACATCATTTTCATTGACTTTTCCTAGAGACACAAACTTTTTTCCAATAGTCTATGGTAATGATTCTACTATAAATTATTCTGGTACTAGACTATTCTCGTATTCTTTCACAATGTCATTTAGAAGTGATTTGACTACCTCTACCTAAGAAATTTTTTTCTTCTTCTTATATTCATTCTCTTTCTTCTCATGCTCTTAAATTTCCATTTTGGTAAATGATTTTTCCATAGAAGGATCAAAAGAAAACATTGCTTCGCCTTTTTTTGATTCTTTTTGTGACACCTCCACATAGCCACAATAATTGGAGCCTTAATATTTCCATTCTTTAGGATATCAACCGTAATGAAGATATTCATAACCATGTTTATCTTTATTATGTTTTCCAAGAAATCCAGAATGTATTTGTCACAATTCTTTATTGTTTCCTTATCACATTATCTGATAATGATGAATCCTTGATCCCACAATAACATAATATGAAAAAATTTATACGGGTGATGAATTTTTAGAGTCTTTATCTCTGAAATACCAAGCGAAGCCATGGATTTTTAATTAATAAAACATACTTGATCATCGGGCAACTTATGCGAGCATAACTGTACTTCCCCTTCATTGGGAATTCCAATAAAATTAGCAGCCTTGGTATATGAAAGAGAATATGTCTTCCCATAACACATGAAATTAATCTTTCTCCTTCCTTCTTCCATGAAGAATGTTATTGTCTCGTAGAATTCAATTATCAACTTCGGATACACTGGATCTTGTGCATTCAGTTTCGAGATTCAAACACTCTCCCACCCATTTATCATTATATTCTAAGAGATTATAGTATCATACTTAGTGATGAAACATGGAGGAACCAACCTTTCACTGTAAAACAGGTATTCAGAGATTTCCTTTAAGGATGAAGTTTCTTTTTGAGAAGAAGCTTCAACAGACATTCGAAATAGAGGAATCCTTGAAGATCTAGAACATACTTATATGGGAGGGACATAGCTTCAACACACGAAGGCTTGAGTTTCAATGTGGGACAACAATGGGAGTCCATTATATAGGCATTTGAGTTGACAATTCAGCATCCATACTGAACCCTACGTTTTAATAACCTTTTGATCAGATCAGACTACTTAATGAAAATGATCGAAAAATAATTTTGATGGATTCTGATGTTTTGAGGTTTTTAATAAAAAACAATTGTATTCAAGGAAAAGAGAATACAAAATTTTTCAAAATAGATGAAAATAGAAACCATTAAAAGAATATTATGATTATTTAAGAAAGGAAACATACCTTTTAGATTTATGGTATGATTGTTTGTAATGGGGAATATTTTCATGAAGAACATTAGATTCTGAAAATTTTGATTACGAAAATTTTCAATACGAAAATCTCCAATATGAAAAGTTGAAGTACAAAAATATTTATTACGAAAATTTTCTGTAAGAAAATATTCATTATAAAAATTAATGTATAAGAGAATTCACTACGAAAATGTTTAGTCTACGAAAAATTTTCACACTACGAAAAGATTTTAGACACAAATTAATTTGAATACCAATAATTTTTTGACTATGATAAATTTTTAGACTATGATAAAATTTTATTCAATGAAAAATTATTAAAAAAATGATGAATTCCTATTAGGAAAATTTTAAACTACATAAATAATCATTAAGGAAAATTTTGATCTTAAAAACATGAAAATGAATCCCCCTTATGAATTTTTTTTGTTAATATAATGAGATAAAATTCAAGAAGAAGATAATTAGGATGATTAACTTATAGTTATCATTCATATGATCTTTTTAATGTTTTCAAATCAATCGGAGTGAAAGGATTATGTGGAAATATAAGAATGTGAATATTGTTTTCTGATAAATTAATGAATGATATGTCCTTTTGGTGTGTGATCCCAAATAAATTGATACTTAATATCTATGTGTTTTTCACAACAGTGATGTGCATGGCTTTTACATAAGGAAATGGCATTATTATTATGACCAAAAATTTTTGTTTTGGTAAAACTCATACCATAGTCTGTGAGTGTGTGTTGCATCCACAATAATTGAGCACAACAACTTCCATCTTAAACACATTCATCCTTAGTAGTGGAAATTACTACTTAGGGTTTATTTTTGAGTGATCAAGAATCTAATGAATATCCTAACAAATTACATGTTCCGGATTTAATTTTTCTATCCATTCTACAACCACCAATGTCATAATCTGAAAATATTTTTAAAACAAAATCATTCCAAGTTGTGTAAACAGTCTTAGATCCATGGTTCACTTTAAGTAGTGAAAAATTCATTTCACTACCATTAAATGAGATTACTTAGGATCGATTGATATCATGCACAAAAGCATACTTTAATCATAATTTCGGGGTGAATATCTATCATGTAATGTAGACTTCCTACAGTACCTCTTAAAGATGTTTGATCTATTGGTTTCCCAGCTTCATCAATATCAAGTGAAATTGACATTCCAATGGGAGTACTTATACTCATAGCATTTTCATATACATAATTTTTAATAATATCATTAATATATTTAGGTTGAGATATATCGATTCCTTTTATATTTTGATAAATTTTAAAACCAAGGAACTATGTTTACTCACCCATCATACTCATTTAAAACTCATATTTCATTAGATATGAAAAATTATCTGTAATGGATTGATTAGTAGAACCAAATATAATGTCAACAACATAAATATGTAAAATAAAAAAAATTCTTATCAATCATTATCAAAACGGTTCGATCAACATTTCCCTTAACATAATAATTTTATAGAAAAAATCAAGTAATTCTATCCTACCATGATCGAGGGTATTGCTTATGTCCATACAATGCATTGGTAGGTTTGTATACATGTTCAGGATGTTTTGAATCTTCAAAACTCGGAGGTTTTTCAAAAAAAAGTCTTATTGAACAAAACCATTAAGGAAAGAACATTTAACATCTATTTGAAAAATATTTAAATTGAAGAATACTGCAATGTAAAGTCGAATACAAATAGATTCATGTCTAGCTACTGTAGAATTGGTTTCTTCATAGTCTATTCCATATTGTTGATTATATCTTTTAGAAAACAATCTAGATTTATTTATTTCTATGATTCCATTTTCATCAGTTTTGTTTCTGAAGATCCATTATACTCTAATAACAGAATATTCCTTAGGACCTTCAACCAAGTTCAAGACATTATTCTTTTAGAATTCATTTATCTAATATTGTATAGATTTTATCCAATCATCATCACCTAAAGCATCATCAGTGCATTTTGGTACTAATTATGAAAGGAATGGTAGATGTTCAACTTCATTTCATGAGGAACTTATAGTCCTTAATGGGTGATTTTCATTAGGAATGATACTATCACTCAGATAATTGTTTAGAAACAACTGATTTGGGTTTTGTAATACTTGATCATCAACACAGGGTAGGAAATCATCATGGGTAAATTTTTCAAAAATACCATCATGATCATTTTATTTATTAGAAATATCTTCTAACAAAGTTTTATAATCAGTTTTTTAAAACACATCTGAAGATGTAGGTTGAGTTTGTTTAAAAAATAGGATCAGTTTCATTAAATTTGACATGTACTATTTTTTCAATAGTACATGTATTTTTATTGAAAACTCTATAATCCTTAGTATTTGTGGAGTATCATTTAAAGATACATTCATCATATTTTGATGCGAATTTTTGTAGATTATCATTAGTATTCAGAATGAATACCCTGAATCCAAAAGACTTGATGTTGGAACGTCTGGGTTTTATACCAATCTATAAATCATAAGGAGTTTTATTTAGTAATTTTCTAACAAAAACACGATTTAAAGTATTACAAGTAGTATATAAAGCTTCACCCAAAAAATTATTGGCTACAAAATATTCAGTCAACATGGTTCGTGTTATCTCATTAAGAATTATATTTATTCTTTCAAAAACACCATTTGGTAGAGGTGTTCTGGGGTCTGAGATGTTAAGAGTAATGCCTTTTATACAAATTTTTTTTCAAAATCAGAATTTTTAAATTCACCTCCATGGTCAATAGGAATAGTTATCAAAGAATTGTTTTTCTCCTTTTTATATTGGGATCTAAAATATTTTCAATAAGAAAAAGCTACATATTTCTTTTCTAGAAAATATACCCAGATAATTCTAGAGTAATTATCATCTAATACCATTACATAGCATTTTACTCTAAATCTTCTACTTTGTGTTGGACAGAAAAGATCAATATGCACTAACTATAATTCATCAGTAGTTGAGACGTCACCGACTAACATAAAACATGATTTATTTTGATTTCTATATTCACAAGGATTACAAACATTTTAATAATCAAATCTAAGAACTTTTGGATCCATAACTAGTCCTTTCACAGACAATTCGCATCAGTTCCATAGGTTACACTATCCTAACATTCTATTCCACAACCACGGATGATCATCCATTGCACTAAGAAAAGGTAAATCATGTCTTCTAAGGACTTCTATGTGTAGTGTGTATACATTCTATTTCCTATGGGAAGAAAGAATAAAATTTTCCTTGAAATTGTGTACTATGCACCTTTCATTCCAGAAATTCACTAGGTAACCATCATCACATAATTGACTAATGCAATTGAAGCTATGTTTAAGACCCATAAAAAACAAAACGTTTTAAATCTATGTTTTTCAACAAGGGAAATTTAACCTATATATATAATTTTCCCCTTATCATTATCTTGGATTGTTACATTTCCTCATTTTTCCTTGAACTTGGCGTAGTTGCTGTGTTCGAAATGACCATTTCACTGGATTGTACAGATGGTATCTCAATGCACATATGGGATTTAATCGATATTCTTGTGGAACGAACACTATTGGTTGAATGGGTTGTACTAATCTGGGTGTGGAAGGACCACCAAATCAACTCCATATGAGTGAGGAAAAAAAATCCTATATGCTTTCTTTGGAGCTCAAGCCGTCACTTGAGCAGAACTACTAGATGATCCTGTCACTATAGCTCGGGGTTCAACAAAAACATAAATGGATTAGAACCATATGGAAAATGAGATGGTTCATGAATGGATAGTTCAATTAATTGGACGAGTAGGTATGATGGAACAATTGACGATGAGAATCGAGCAGCTAGCAATCATCTTGAAGGAACGATTGCACTACTGGAGGTCATTTTGGCTCTACTGTAATACGAGGATCTTGGTGTATAGAACCCAATCTACTATTTCACTACTAGACTTAGTCAATCTCACATCAGCATATAAATGTTAATCATTCATCACTCAGGACGTCTCCCTTCTCCCACGACAGCAAAACTGACCCATTCATTATATCACTACTAGCATCTCACGTTCTCTCTTGATGAGGAATGCACCATAGTGGATCACGATTCACCATCTTTGTTGTGCTGGTCGAATTCACATGGATTTCCTAGCTCAAAATGAAGTCCTCATGGTTGGAAAACAAACAAGTGTGTTTCTCGTGTCCAATGTTGATTATGTTGCGGTTGGTGTAGTTACTTGATAAAAAATTCTTGGGGTGAAAGTGTGGATTTCATTCAACCAGCATCCACAAAGGTCATAATCATGACGTACCAATTGACCATCCCAATGACTTTGAATATATATCCGCAATTCGATATAACCAAGAATAACGAAAGAATCTTCCATGGAACACGACTTGCATAGGGCAGATATGGTACTACTACTACTGGTTTTTCTCGGTAATCAATTCGATCGTTGGTATGAGATATTTGTTCAATCATCCATTATATCCCAAAGGTGATGATACAGTCTCGAGTGTGAGCAGTGGTTCCATTGACCATAAAACCCCAAGATAAATTCATGGTCATATGAAAAGGGGTACTACTGGGAGTGATGGATATTGCCTCCCCAGGACAAGTCCAATTTGAATTGGATGGTCGATTGCCAATTGTTATTCGAGATGCTATCGTATCGACATATAAACTATGTTTGAAAACTCTGGTGGTTTAGTGGTCAAAGGGATTCCATGAATAGATCATTTGATTCCACCATTGGAGCCCTTCTCCGCCCATTGCACCCATTCGACCCACACACTATCCTTCTCTGATCACCCAGATGATGTTCATGACACAACCCCAATAATGTAGTCCCGTATCTCTGATACCGCACATACATTTTACCCACATCACCACCATTACTACTGCTATCCTTGACACTTTAAAAAATTCCACATATTATCTGGACTCTACTGACCCATGTTCCATGGCGGTAATTCCACCTATGGTGCTCACCCCACTTCCTGGATTACCACTATGATCCCCAATAGTACCTGATAACTTTTTTCCATGAACTGATGCTATAGTGTCTAGTTCGTGACCATTCCAAAACTGTTATGCAATTGGATCCAAAGGTACCGTAGGTGTTGGGATTGTGCATCATGTAACGGGCACTGGTAAAATCCGAGACAGTCGATAGTGGCCAGAAATTCTATAATACATTATATATAAGAGTACATGTATTGAATATCCGATGATTGTTTAACTCAGACTAGATCCCTTGTCCTCAAAATGATGATTTGTCATGATTCCTAGGTTAGTGACAATAAACTTGTCTTATATATGAGTACCTCAATGTGGTCATCTACTATGCAATGAAACATTTGAACAATGTCATATTCTATCAGCCTTTCATTTCTTATTCATGTATCTTTGGTCGTAATGTTTTTGATTGTAGTCTCCTACTTGTCTGTATTAAATATTGGTGATGTTTTTGGAATACTACAAGGGAACATTGTCACCCTCTATATAAATCAGTTAAGCACTTTATGTATGTGTGAACGGTGACACCTGAAAACACTTATTTCTTGACCCTTTCTTTATAAACCAAATAAGGTGAAATAACCAAGATCTAAACACATATATATTTAGTAGAACTAATTATAGAATAGGGTGATGTAGCTGATTTCTAACCCATTATATATAATAATAATATCTAAGTTTCTGCTCCTTATATCTAATTGTTATAAAGGGTAAAGAGTTGAACAAGTTTCATTCATTGAATCCATGCACCACCATGAAACTATTCTCCATATAATTAGAATAAATAGAAGCATTTCATATAAAGAACCAGAGCCAATAAGCTCAAGCATCTAATATCCCCAAATGATTCAATGCCATAGGTTTTTATAACATATATTATATCAAAAGGATATGACAACGCACCAAACCTTGGGGAACTAGTTGATCTATGAATTCTCAACCTTGTCCCATTCCATCTTCTTTTACAATTTTGGCTATTAGATTAATCACGATGAGGGATTGTATTCTATATACATAAGAACAACCTATTACTGTCACGTACGAATGTTTCTCGAAGACCATATACTCTAACAGGATGTTATGTTAACAGATGCTAATAGAAAATAAAGTCCCACACCTTTAGTACTCTACCCTTATAGGTATGAAATTCGAGATTCAGTAGGTTGGTCAGTAACACAAATAGGGGTAGCAAAGGGTTTAGTTGCATTAACTTCTTGTGGATAGGAGGGAGAACATTCTATTCCTAATACAAAGACCTTGTATATTTCATAAATATAATAAAATACATATAATCATGAATGATCTTCTAGAATTTTCATGTGGCGCTAGTATTTTCATTAAATATGAATGACTATATAGAAGATTACATAATTTTTCCACATAGGCAGTAACAAATATTTCAGAAGCAGGTCTGCTATAGAAGGGATAACACTTGTTGGGTACAACTCTCAAGTGTACGTCCTTCTTGATTCATGCATTAAGTAGGGAATTTCACAATAGGAAGAGGTTATTAGTTAATCAGCTTATAAATTTAGTGCAAATGATCTATTGTATTGATAAAGAATTGGGATAATACAATTGTTAGGTAGTCACATTTCTTGTAATTGACCAGAAAAATTTCTCTGTACACATGTGGAAATGATCATTTGTACTATTCTTATTGTGTGATTGGATGGTTAGGTATGGAAAAAATACTGGTATTACACTCCTAGAAGAATGTATATGTAGAAGCATCTCGATTAGATTATACTTGTAAATTAAGAGATTTTTTATGCTCTGCTTGTACACAAGAATTCAAATCTAGCAAGTGTGGATTTTTCTTATTAGGACCAGGTACTTCTATAGGATGATCGTAGGACCTCAAATAATGATTGTTTCAGTGCATGATGACTTGATGTATTAGTTTAGATGAAAATGTTGCATATAATCTGGTATTACTTTCCTATTGGAGTAGAACTAGCTCGCTCGGAAAATAGAACTATTTAGTAATGATGAAAATGCTAATCTCGTAGTGACCTCCTTAGAAGCGACAGGGAGAAGTGTAAATCATGATTCATCAAGCCTTCCATCAATGTATTTTTCCGTGGAGATTTGGTACTTATATTATGAAAGAATATTTATAAAATAAATACTATAAAAATTTGATGAGGGTTTGGTTACCATTAAATATATAGTACATGAAGTGAATATACTTGCATAAATATGGAAATCTGGTTTAAACTATTATTTTTCAACTGTAGTCTGATATATATTAAGTTAAGATTACCTGATATGACATGTCATAAATGGAAGCATGTGCTCCATCACTAACCAAGAGTTGGTGTTCATCAATCCCTCTCTCTAATCACAAATGCAACTATACACTATCTATGATCTAGGCCATGACAGTAATTAGGAGAGAAGATAGAGTGGCTAAAGAACCATTTTTTGGTATTTAATGGTAGCATCTTCGGACCCGTAATGTTACGAATAAACCTAGAATGGCATAAAACCTTTATTTCTGGAAATCCTCCATACAAGTGGTCATGGTGTATGGACGTAGTAATTGGATTCCCTTATAAGTCTGTTTAAGCATTCAACATTGGAAGAGTAGCTAACCCCCATATAGAGATGATTATCCATCGTTGAATTGTTTCAGTTTGTACTTTTTAGTGCACATTTCCCATTTCCTTGTAATATTTGTGTGAAACTGATGATTTTAACATAGCCATGTCTATATCCTTTCTCATTTTCCGGATGTCTTTTAAGGCAGCACTGAATGCATTAATCGTAAAGTCCCCATTTCTAAAGTAAAAGATTATGGGATGTTAGGATTTGAAGATGTAGTAGTTACATTGCTCTTCTCATTCTGTTTATGGTAACGAGATTAATCTATGTGCATATGCTAAGATGACTGAGAGTGGGACCAGTAACATTTGGATTCACTTAAATGTGTAGATTAATTTATATATATATAGACCTAGTGATTTCTCTTTATATGATTGATGTTTTTCTTCTGGTAGTCCTAACCAACTTATCTAACATAAAAGATTGGTTCTCTCTTTGGACAGAGCCCTATCCTAGAAATAAAGGGCATTTCATGAGTAATGTACGCATTCTTTATTCCACCTATATCTTCCTAACATCCATGTACAACGATAGATAAGTCATTCTAAATAAGAAGAAACAAAAAAATTTCCGTTTATGGCTGGCCTATATTGTATTGTGTTCTCATCGCGGTATACTTGAAATCAAATTTTTCCTATCTGATGGAAATCAAAGTATCTTGCACAATTCTTTGCAGTATTGTTCTCTACTGCATCATATCCAAGACTCAATGCATCATCTCTTGTTTCTATTTCAGCAGATACACATTGTCTAGGAACCTTTTTATCTATTTATGTATTAACTTACAGGGTATCACGTTGCATCAGATAGGGACAGAGCTCGAAACTCCCCAATGAATGAGGTAAGGATAGAATGAATAGTTGTTCTGGAGGTTAAAGAGGACCCACTTAACGTAATGTGTTGATATTATCGGGGAAGCATCCAGATCAAAGAAGGAAAGGTGAGAGCGAAGCAAAGATATCGAATGGCTCGAACGTGCAGAAACTGGATATGCAAGAGAAATTTTTTTCTGTTACTTTTTTGAGTGAGCATGTGTAATAGGGTGAGATTAGAGCAGATATGCATAAACTCATTCATAAATGAAGGGATATGAGCCTTATATTCTATCTCATTTGGTAGGATGGTTTGGTCCCAATAAGGATTTTCAGAAGTGCGAGAAAAGCTCGTTCACCATGTTTCATGTCTAAACAGGTTTAGGTAAGGCTGTTATGTATTAGGGGACACCAGGAATTGAGATGAGAGGCATCAAAGGGGTAGGGATCAGAAGAATAAAGTGAACTTTTATTCCAAAAATCAGAAAAGGTAAGTGTTTTATAGATAATAATATTAAGCCTTTCTTTTTGGGATCAATGGGTCATAGCCAATGAATGATGCTGATGTGAAATTGACAAATTATTAATAACTAAGTCACTTGTTGTTAGCTTTCATTTATGTTATAGGTGAAAATATTATCCCTATGACTGTTGGGTCAATGTTTAAGGGGAATTATAGGCTTTTCGAAATTGTAAGTGAAATACACATTATTCCATATTCGACTACCAACCGCACAAGTAGAGGTTCTTATCCCTGTCGAGGGAGGGAAAAAACATTCAAACCAAATTAGGTGGGGACTAAGATGTGATGATTCTCCATCTATTGTTAATGAATTTAGGGAGAGAAGCCATTATTTTACTTATACAAGAACCACCACCTTTCTTATAGAATCATTTATGTACTAATGTAGTCGTTGAAAAATAATGTTTTCTCTTACATATAATGAGAGGTACCATTATTCGACTAGAGAAGCCCCTCTTATTGATATGACCATTCTTGAGGAATATGATATTTAAACCAGTGAGACCATATCCCTTTCTAGGAATAAAATCAATAACAGGACTCAAATGGAAGTCTATGAAGGAAGATAAATAGTTTAAGCTCGTCAGCCCTTCGCCTATTGGACATAATTTGTCGTGATAATCTTGTCAATGAGAGTTGTATGAACATCCCAATATTCAAGGGTTTCAAAAAATGGGTTCACAAAACTATTTCATTATTTTATTGGGATGTGGGATCTTTATTAGTATATAGAAAACTAGAACATTAATTTACCAATAGAATAGGAATCAATTTGTTTAGGTAAAAGTTCATGATGATGTAAAAAGAGTAGATCCATTCATCTATTTCTGTTTTAATGTTGAGTGAATGGTGTTGTCTAATCGAGCGCCCTTTTTATCTGATTTTCATGGAAGACACTGTCTTAGAAATATCCTTCTTTTGAATTATTTCTATGATGGTATTTTCCTGATAGGTTCTTCCATTGTAATGATTGCAAAGGGGTGAATTTTTAAAAATATAAACATCTAATATACTATTCATTGCCAGATATTTCTATAATATTTCCATATGAAAATAAATTTCATTGAAGATTTTTAAAGGAAATGTGATTTACATCTCTCGTCAACAAAAAACTACCAATAGATTCAGAATTTTTTTCCCTTATAAACTATTTAAGGAACATGTTTTCTTATTATTATCATATGCGCAATAAATTCATTTTTTATGGTTGATAATAAATAAATTTTCCATGAATTTATATACATTAAATGGGAAGGATTTTCCACCACAAAACAGAAGAAAATATGATCTTATCCATAGGTAAACATTTTCCAAAGAAAATAAATATTAAACCACAGATTCATAGAAATGTGAAAAAGTATACAAAAACCCTAGCAATAATGGTAATATTTTTTAAATAAAAGATAAAAAGTGAATTATTTATACAGATCAGACCGTTAATTCCTATTAAACAACATGAAAACCACCAAAGTCCATTTATTTAAAGAAAATTTAAAAAAATGGATGAATGGAATACAAAATTATGGAATATGGGCAGTCAAAGAGATTACATTAGAAGTTGTATATCCATTTCCAGTGTTAAGAAAGAACATGAAATAATAACAAAAAAACCAGGGAAACCATCAAAGTAAACACATGAAACAAAGTATAAAACCCATTTTAATGGATATAATCACATATAAATGTACCCTTCTAGAATCACTATAGTTATTTCATCTATCACAAGAAAATGAAATTCCATGTGTTCTCTACTAGGTATGTAGTTCCAGAACAAGGCTCGTATGGTGATTCAAATTAGATCCACCAACCAACACTCCCACCATTAATCTTTTCCTTCCCCTTTTCTCGACATATGTCTCATATTTACATTATATAAGACATCAGTTTTTTCTATCATGGTATATGTGGGAATCTCGGTCTATTAAACCTGAAGAAAAAAAATCCCCTAAAAAACATTCAATGAATTTAATAGATGTGGTTGGTAAATGTGATTTGGAAAAAATACTATAAAATATACCACAATGTCCAATATTTCATAGGGTTGTTCATATGTTGTTTTATGTAATGGTCACCATGATGCACTATAAAATTTTTGTAAACCACTATCCAAGGATAAAATGATGCTATATAAGGGTATGTGGCCACAAAATCGTGGAAAAACACGCTATGTATGGGTTGGTGAACCGAAAACCATAAATTCATAAGTGTATTTTAGTCATCACATATTTTTACCAATCTAGAACTCCTCTCATGTAAGGGTAGATCAATAGATTTTGAAAGTTACTATCCTCCTACACACTAACACATTATTTAATTCCCGTGTCGATGTAAATGTATAAATTTTACAACACAATTTATATAAGGGTTATCTCACTGTTATTTAAGAGTATCATGGCCCCCGCTTGATGGTAACCCTACAACACCATAAATAAATAAATTTCAAAATCACCAACATAAGGGTTATCTAAGAAAAAAATTTATGTAAGTGTAATGACCCACTATCATAAGGGTAATGGAAACCATGATTATGTGTAAAGACACATCATGTTAATGTATCCAACTCTCTTGACAGGGTAAAATTAACATAATGTAAAGGTAAAAAAACAATCCAAATTTGTGAATCTTTTCCCCATTGAAAAAAATATAAATATTAATTTATCATGTAATTAGTGATTAATTATTTAATAAATCAATGAAAAACATAAACAATGTTTCACATCTAACTGTTACCTCATAGAATTCCCGGGGTCGAATCCGTCCAATGGCTACTACATGTTCTTCTTTATCCATAAAATCAATATCATCTTCAAAATAATCATCAGATCCTAAATTTGCATATAAACTATCCCTATTTTAAAAAATTTAATGAACCCCCTATAATATAGGCTTCATATACATGTTCAATAGAAAAGGCCTTTGCGATGCTTGAGTTGGACTATGTTGCACATCCATTTCCCCAGTCTCCAAAACACATTCTTCGTTATTTTGTGACTTGTATTCTAAACTATCTCATTGAAAATAACTCCCATCACCATCCAAAATAATATATATTGAGAACTGAGCATCCAGTGGTTTAAAATGAAGAATAATAAAATGATGTTCCTCCTATTATTAAATGTTCCAGCATAACAAGGAAGGAACTCAGAACTGTAATTACCCCTTTTAGACATTCTAGAATTGATCCAAATTTTAACTCCACCTATGTACTATTAATATAATCCTTATAATCCTCACCATGAATACCCATTTTATATCTGTTATCTATTTTTTATGTAGTGTCATAAACCAACTATTTTTTAATTGATTATATTTATGTTGTATGTATTGAATATTAATAAAATATCTCATTTCATATAGTTTTTTATGCTACATTAATATAATTTAATAACATCGTAGAGTATAAATGTTATTAGTTTGGTCAAACAAATCTCTTCAGTGAGTATAACCATTAATTGATATGGAAATATTCATTAATAATGTTATACTATCGGATAACATAGTATAATGGAACAAATAGTACATAGAATATAATTTCTAAGTACTCCTAATATAGTGATTTTTCTTCTCATGATGTTCACAATCTGTAATCTGCATGATTGGACATTATGATAATAGAACAACCAGTAGGAATTATGTTTGTTTTTGTGTAGTTAGATATTCTTATCTTCTATCATGTGTAATGCCCCTTTTATGTTAATATTATCATAAATAAATTCCATGAATAGAGAATTTATATTTTCTAATGAAAATCATGTTGGAATATATTTTTGGCGTGGTAGGGTATGTTGCGTAGTCTAAATTGATATATCATTAATTTATAATTCAAGGAAGAATTGGTCCCTTCCATATTTATAGAAGATGATATTTTGACCCGTAGAACGGAATAAAATTTTATATTAATGAAATAAACATTCACTTTTCATTAATAACATGAACGACTATAATTTTTGGTTTTATTCGATGCATCGATATGGTGAAAATAAGATAATTTTGCAGAAGGTGTTGGAATAATTATTATTCCCGAATAGATCATGGGAACAATGTGAGTTATGTTTTTTTTCATGTATTGGATAAATTTTGATACATGTGATGTAATAATAAATAGGATATGACTGAACATTATATCTATTTATTTTCATTTAATAAACAACACATTAATATAAAATGATATTTTACTTCTATTATGTATAAATTATTCTACCTATTCAATTTTACTAAGTTGGTATTTATTTTAATTATATTTGAAATCTATGCATATAATTTTCAATCCCTATTTACCAATAATTTTCTATTGATATTGATAATTGATATTGTGACATTTCATGTTTAGATGATTGAATATATGATGATTTTTTGTTTGCTATAATTATATAAGGGAATTATATTTTAAGAAATAAATCATTATGATATAATTTTTATCTACTTCCAAAACCATCAACCTTTTCACATTCATAGACACACTTGTTGAATTGCATATAAGGACAATAGATTACAATAATAAAATAAATTTCAATAAATATATTTATCATTACATGATATGTTTTATTTTATTTATATAATATGCTATATTTGTATTTTTATATATATTTTCTTGTACAAATTAATCATAATCTATTCAATCTAGGCTATTACATTATACAATTATCAAATTTCAAACAACAATACTTGGATAATTATTAAGAGGTCTTTTTGAATAGAGAATAACTTTACCACTATGTAGGAATGTATTACACCAATCTATATGTATCATAATAATTTCTAAATTATATTATTTATGTATTTATTTATTATTGAATTAATTGTGTCTACCAAATTGTATCTATTTATTTATGTAATTAAAATTTGAATATGTATATCATTTTTATAATTAATTATAAATATAAATTTTTTTATAGTTGTACAAATTTTCAATGGATGAAATTATATCAACCGTATATTATATCATTAAAATAAATTGGTATAATAAACTATTTTTTTTTAATTCCATCTAAATTTATTATAAAAAATAATGCATATTTTTGGATAGATAACTACTATTAATAATTCATTTTCCCCCAAATATAATAGATTTTTTTCAGAGCCTTAACTTGGATCCCTATATCAATTATCACCACATCATTATTCCTCAAACATGTGCTCATATCAATAATTAACTTTAATAATTACTCAAATATGCGTTTATATATAATTTATTGTATACATTACATGGATATCATATTTCATATTCAAAGATGAAAATACTATAATTATGTGTTAACATTCGCTTTGAATTTGTTTTTACATTCAATAATGATTCCTTCATGTCTTTTTTGAGTTTTTCCTTCACCAAAAGTGAGTTTTTATGATAATTTCCCTTGTTACCTATGTCCTGCTACAATTTATCACCTATTGAATAACATGATATTTTCATTGAAATATTTTTATCAACAATTTATTGTGTTATGTGAAATATTTATTGATATATTGATTATTAATATTTTAGTTAATATTAGGAAAAAATGAATTTAATATATGTTCTGTGATTTTATGTTAGCAGTTCCTGAATTAATTTGTATTTAGAGTTTCATCATTAAAAATTTCTCAACGTTTTTATTTTAATCATGACATTGATTTTTATCGATATAGTAACCAACATGGGATTTTATATTTCTGTGAAACAGAAAAAGAACCTTATTAGATTTTTGTTTTTCTTTCTTATATATATTTTATGATATGTTTTCCATTAATATTATTTTTCCGGTATATTTTTTTATTAATATTGTTATTATATGAAAATTAAAATTTATTGTCTTATAATTTTAGTCTAGAAATTAATATATAAATATATATTTCTTTATTAGTTAAAGAAATTTTTTTCCTATAATGGTTGAATCATTATAGATTTTTTATTACAGAAACCTTTTTGAACAAAAAAATTAATTATTGAAAATTTGAAAAACTGTGATATAGAATCCTAATCTATATTTATTCAACCATATTCTTATATTTTATAAAAATAAACATATCCATAAAAATTATATTTGAATAATTTATATGAATTACTCTTATATAAAATATTATGTTGTAATATAAAAATAAATATATAGACAAAATTAAATTTTAAAAAGTTATAACATATTTATTAATAATTATTTATATATAGATATATATATTTGTGAGAAAATTCAAAAACAGAATCTCATTGTGTTCATGATATTTAGGGAGGAATTATTTATTTTAGAAATATATAAACATAGATCGGGTTTCAGAAAACAAACATTAAAGAGAGATGATGGTTTGGCGGTGCTGGTTAAGCTTGAAGAAAAAGTTGTTTTCCCTAAAAAATTAATTGATAAAAGTCCATTAGATAGTTTTTCTATTCGATATCATGTGGTGTCACTCTATATCCATAGACAAATCCTATAATCTTCATCCATTATGTCATCCCTTCCAGGTTACCACACCATCATTTCCATCACCTAAAGCAACACCACCTCCACTCTAAATTTTCATAATCAACTATCATGATTAATAATAATTTCATTAATAATGATAAAAATATTAATAAAAAATTTCATAAATGATATTTTTATTTATCAAATTAATAATTAAAATATAATTATTAATAATTTCTAATTTAAAATTTAAATAATGAAATTATCAATAAATATAATATGATATTTATAAACAATTAGTAATAATTTGTAATCAAATCATATTTTTTTATATTATTATTTGTTTATTTAAAAAAAAAAATTATTATAAAATATATTTAATGTTCAGTTACCACGTGTACTCAGTCAGAAATGTTTTTAAAGTAAAAAAATACAATAATCACAAAACATGTGGCACATTGGACGCCTCCCAACAATAATTGTGGCATGATAAATATCACCCAAAAGAGAAATTGGAAAATCCAAAAATTTAAAATCATAACCACCGCCGTGAATTGTTTCAATTCCACACCACATTCTGATGGATCTAGAAAAAGGTAATGTCCAACCAATGTATTAACCATCCGATGTATACATGTCTCAACATGCATCCCAAGGTCATTGTTATCCTGTAACTTAATGACTTCACAAAACCAGGGTCACCACCATCCCATTATTTCCGACAACAACATTTTTCAGTCATCCCCTAAAACCAATATGTCTTTTCTAGCCACCCCAAAGAATCACAATCCTTTGAACATCACCATGCATGTTATTGACACAATACACAACGAACAACATACATTCATACCCCTCTTCACACAACCCAAGTTGTATTGCAAGGCAGTTGACCAATGACATGGACTCTACTAGTGATCTTCTAGAGCTCTGCCCATAAAATCTATCCCAGAATCACATGGAGCATATCACATCCCCATCATGATCACAAAAACACAAATTAGAGGCCAACATTCATCTTTCTCAGATTCTCCTACCAGCTCCCCAATGAATATTACCATAGAACTGCAGTCTCCAAAACCAGTCAAGCACACCCCCACCTCGATCCTAGGCCTTCCATTAAATAGAATTTCATAATTTAAATCCTCCATTTCTTTCCTTCATCCCTCATTTCCCACTATCAAACGATAAATAATCCTCATCGACATTCATCACCATCAAAACACTAGTTTAAAAAACAACACTTCACCGATTTGAGGTCGTTGATCCCCTTGAGCCCATTCCTACATTGAATGTGTCCCCCGACAAATCCCCCGGACATGCTGTCGTACCCCACACATGTCATCGCCACCATCGACAACCCTTAATACCTCATCAAACACTATATATGAAAATATTTCGGTGGGGAATCCATCTCGTTCCTCTCTAAACACACAGATAAATGTGGTACGAGTAGAAGATTTTCAAGATGAAAACATTTGACAATGGAAAACAATCTCATCATATATACATTTAGAGATCATGTTCTGAATATGGGACCATTCATTTATTATGAGAGACTCTCTATTCATGTTAGAGACCCTCTCCAGTCGTCGATAATAATAACAACGTATTTATCATTATATCCATGTAAATTATTATCTTTTTATTATTTTTATGTCTAATTATAATATTAATAATATTAATGATTATGATGAAAAAAATATTCTAATTATTAATAATTATTAACATACTAGTTATATTATTAGTATGCATTATCAAATACTAAATGAATTTGATTATATAACACTTTTATAATAATTTTTTTGTTAATAGTATAATATTAAATATATTATTTTTATGATTATTTTAACTGATTAGTAATTTAAATAAAATAGGTTAATAATCAATATTATTATTAATTATATTTAATAATATGAAAATTTAATTACTTTTTTTTCATCATGTTATTAATTACATTACTAGTTAAATTAATAATAATAATATTTACCGCATTGATGATTCGTATTATTGCAATTATTTTATATATTTAATAATATAATTGATATTTAATAATAGTGTAAATAATAAAATATAAAAACATTAGATAATTAATAATCCATCATAATAATGTAATTTATAATATATTATCCAAGTGGATAATTTAGGGATTTTGAGACCAAATCAATGAGTCCAAATATATTAATAGATAAAAAATCTACAATGTGGTGAACAGGTCTACAAAGGCATAATCGTTAAACACCAAAAAACAAAAGTCATATCGTTCAATTCTCATTAATGTCAAAATTAATGGGATATATTTCATTTACCGTTGTGTATCATCCACTCAAACATGTCTTGGTGTATTGTGGGCACATGATCCTCATCATGTGATGATTTAGACAATTCGCCAATGGTGGATAAATTCCACAAATTCTAAGAGAGATTCTGAAAATCTATCTCGTAGTTAGATTAAAATAGATACACAAAATTAATTTAAAAAAACTATTTCATAAGTATGATATCATTGAAACCAAACTCCACTACTTATATTTCGTAGTGGATGGAATAAAGTAGAAATTAAATAAAATCAACCAACTCCTTACCAAGGCCTCCAATAGGACGTTCATATTCAATATGATTGGGAGAAATGATAAAAACAATTATGTCCCATGTTGTGACACATTATTCATTCTATGCCTTACCAAAAACGTTTTATGCATTTCTCATGAGAACATCAAAATTTGATGGGTTACTCCAATGCACATTCTTAATTCCCACTATGACACTGCTAAGTGAAAATTCCATCTACAGTGGATGCTTCTATGTAGGATATGTCCATAAAAATTTAGGTGCATATACACTTGCCATAGATTTTTTGGGGGAACACATCGAATCCCAATTAATCAACCTATATTTTTTAATCTTAAGGAATATAAACAAATTATTCATATGTACATGACCATGATATTCCTATGATGATAGATCAATAATACCAAAATACCATGTATTTATTTATCTTCCATGCATAATGTCTGTATATAGATCATTGACACTACATACATGCATATCATAAAAATTCTCAACACCTTATTGAATCTATTCTGGTAATTTATCTGGAATAATTCTCTTAAATGGTATGACCAGCAGATAATTTTGGGATGCTTCCATAATTCTTCCTTTCATTGGAATAAATGATGATATATGTCTATGCACTTTATATTTCCCTATAGTATCCCCACCAATATGCAATTTAGTTTATTTCATATTCTTGGAATAAATTTAGACACGTACATGACCACCAAAATTGAATGCATTTTTTACAAGGAAAAAACAAAAAGGTTCCACATCTATCGGAATTTATTCTGTAATTTGACCCCATACAACTAATACCCCACCAATCATCTAGACAACATCTCCCACACCATCAAAATGTTTAGTTGGTCCACCCCTACATGGATCTGCACAACCGTGACATTTCCTCCATGAATATCCATGGCCATTGAAATCATAACTATAGTCCCATGATAGACCACATCAAAAAATGAAGATCTGACTGCATTAGCATTAGCAGTATCCACTACATCTTTGGAATTATTCTTGAAATTATTTTTTCTTATGTTGATTGAATTATCCCCCAAAAATCTATCCCAATTCTATTCTATATTGAGCATACATTGGTCAATTTTTTGTAATGATTTATTATACAAAGAACAATGTAGATTTGTGAGAAATCATATAGAAGATGGCCACTATGGGAGAAGCTACACAAATTCATGTAGACACTAAAAATAAATTGAGAGTTAATGTGTGTAGATAACTATACTTAAAAAACCTATAAGATCATGGTATATATAAATATAATCCAAAAAATTAGCATGGTGACCATATCATGCATGGTCAGTTCCATTAAAAAAAGTAATAAGTGTCCCGACTATATAGAAGACATCCCAGATTATTTTTGAGAACGAAAAAACCCATCTCATGCCCCAAACTCAGATCATGGCATTAGTGAGTGTTATTCTAGTTTAAATTATATTAAATAGTCGATCTCATTCATGAATGACATGGAAACCAAGATTTAGTGATACCAGGCCATAGCTCCAGCTAATTTATTTGTGTTCATTTGATGGGAAAATAATTGAAATAACAAATTTACTATTGAAATCAAAATAAAATCATCAAATCCTAAAAATGATGAATCATGATCCTCATATCTTCGTGTTTTCTTAAATTACCATTCATAGATAATAAATCATGAGCATGAATATTTAATATTCATTCCACAATATGGTATTCATAAAATTTACAGTTTTCCTTTATATAGGAAATGTGTCCATTCATTGTTAAAATTTTCGGAAAATCACTATAAGGGTCCTATAAATTATATTATTTATACAAATCAAAATACACCTACATGAAACACAATATTTTTTTCTACTTGTTTCATTGAATGAATATTAATTATATATTATAAATAAAATCTAAATAAAACATGACACACTAATTAAACATATACAAAATGATTGAAATTAAAAATAAATTATTAAAAAATAATGGAAAATATATTCAATGGACAAAAATTTTATTGTTTATAAAAATATACTACTACAAAATAAGATATTAATAGTTATAAAAATGGGATTTATTTGCGCTAAATAATATATTACTACTATAGTTAGATAAAAATACATAGTCATTTATCATCACAAAAAATGTACTCTTATAGGGGTCCATTATCATAACTTTAATGAGAACCAATAATGGGGTCTTTATCATTATTTATGAAGCTCATATAAAATGAAAAATTGTTTATTTATTCTAGATGTGCTGATAAAGGTTACATTTACTTGGGAATAATATATAACTGATAATGGACCCATTTATCAAATTATCTACAATAACTGATAAGGGACCCCATTATTAGTGCCTCTAATAGTGTTGAAAATTGACCCGTTTATCAGCACTTCTAGAGGTAATGTTAAAGTGTCATGCAATAGTGTGCTATAACATCACAATATTTATAAAAAAAATAAAATTAGAAAAATATAGAGACAATTCAATAATTTAAATGAAATGCAATTATCAACAAAAATACACAAAATCAATATATTTTTTGATTTAAAATAATAGATTATACAATTACATCAGTTCAAATTATTACATAAATTAAAAAACATCATTTTTCATTGTATTTTAAACATAATACAATCTCTAGAAAGAAACATACATGTCAATTAAAATAATTTTTATCATATTAACAATATAAATTTATTAGTTAATATAATTTTAAATTTTTAGACTAAATAGTTGTTAAAACTAGGAACACTGTGTATCATATGGAGTGGCCTTTGTGTCTTGCATGTCACACTGTTTTTTTCGTCTTCAAGTTATATCCTTATAAAAATAAACTAAATAATAATATATAATAATGATAAGTATATTAGTTTTTTAATATTAGATAAAGGGATGCAAAACTTATCTAGCCTCATTTTTTAGTTTTGGCAATGTGATGCATGTTATATTGTAAAATGGAAATTATATATTGAAAAAAGCACCTAGATTCATACCGGTAACACCATTCATTGGAATGTGTTTTGGAAGATTAATAGATATATCAAATGACATTTACATATTTTTCCTAATCTATCAAAACTATCAGATTCAGTTTTCCTAGTTTTGAGTATGTAACATTCCTTTTCATTGAAATGTCATTTAAATCTGGTAACAGGTACTTTTACCCACACCGTTCACATAGTGTATCAGTTTGATCTGATACCAATACATACTAATCAAAAATAATTTATGAATAACTTTAATAAATTATCAAGAAATTCCATCAATGTTTTCTACATTTTTAATTACTGAAATATTTTGAACTAAATTTCGATTTAAACTGATAACGGACACATTGTGTTATACTGGAATCATCGTGTACATGATTGAGTGTCATATTATTCTTACATCTCACCACTGACTTAAGTAATTTTTCATAAATATTCAAATCTAACTGAATAAATTTACATAGTTTTGAGTAGTCCATTTGTCATTTTTTACAAAATTGAAATCAATTTTCAATAAAAATTTTCACATGGAGTCATACTAGTCACATTTTCCATTTTATTGAGGTTAAATTAATTCATAAAACTCTAAAATGACCAAGGGATAACATTTATATTCTATCGAAACAATCCTATTGTGTTTTATCTATTTTTAGTATGCATGTAATATTTTTTTTAATAGAACAGAAATTCTATATAGAAACATTCACATGGATTCATGAAAATCACATTGTGTGTTATTCAAATAACAGAATAAATCATAAATGTCAAAATTGAATATTGAATCAAAATCCAAAATTATCATGATAATATTTCTGTGCTTCCTTGGTTTTCAGTGAGTTACACTTTTTAAACAAAAATATCAATTTAAAATTGATAATAAATGATTTGAGTCATAAAATGAATGTCGTGAATTAGAATGTGGTTTGGATTATTTTTAAATATGATGAATAACATGTTTTTCACTTCCATAAATTATGAAAACAATTTTAATGTATTTTCATAGATTTTGAGTAGGTAAATTTTCCTTTTTTTGAAAAATTGTTGTCATTATCAAATTAAAAGGTGCACATGGCGTCATTTAGGTCATATCGTAAGTCATATTGTGGTGAGGATAATTCCTACACATATCATATACATATTTACAGTCATACAAATTTATCAAAACAATACTAATGTGTTTAATAGGTTTCGATTATGTCACGTTTATTTATACTAAAACTTCATTTTAAATAGGAAACACCAACATTGACTTATACTGATCACTTCATTTAATGTTTTTTCTGAGACAAATTCCCAAATGTAAAAAATAACTTCTAAATTTATTTTCTATTTAATAAACACAATCTATAAAGACTTGATCCATTTTTGGTAAGTGATGCTTCATGAACTAAAATGAAAATTTTAAACTGATAAAAAATATTTTATGACATTTTGGGAACATCATTTATCATATTGAGGTGAAATTATTTCTTATATATTAGATCTGAAATATAGATAAATTATGAAAAGTGTCAAAATGTTTTGATTGTGTTTTATATTTTTGGAAATTGTCAGTTTACATTTTAAAAAAATTAATTTCAATTTTATATAAAAATATGTGATCTGTGTCCAGTGGTCACCCTGTGTGACAAATTGATGTGATGAAAATATCTAAATGTCAAAAATGACATAAATATCTTTTCCATAATGTATCAATAAAATAAGAATGCATTTTACCATTAATGAGTATGTTAAATTTTTATGAAAAAAAATAATTTTTAACTAAAAACACAAACATTGAATCATAATGATAACATAATGATTATAATTGATGTTAGACCAACCAAAAATATGATAAATGTCTTGTAAATAATTGATATAAATAATCACGAAATTCTAATCATGTTTTCTCATTTTTTAGTGTGTCATACTTTTAGAATTAAAATGTGGATTTTAAAATTGTAACTGACAAATATATTCACATCAAGATCACCGTGTATTAGATTGTGGTGAGACAGATAACTAAATTTCAAGAATTAATAATGGATCATTACCCAAAATTATAAACCCATTTTGAATGTATTTTCTGTATTTTAATTATAGAAATTGTCCTTTTTACAAAAATAGTAGTCAATTTTAATTAAAAAGATGCGCGTGGAGTTATACCAGGCCCACAATGCATTAATTTGAGGTAATTCTAACTCTTACTTATCTCAAATGAATTATGGATCATTTTCATGAAATATCAAAACAATCCGAATGTGTTTTCATTTTTTTAGGTCATTAGTTATATGATTAATAAAATAACATTTTTAATTAGAAATATGACTTATAGATCATTTTCATAATGTATCAAAACATTCATAATATTATTTCTTAGTTTTGAGTATATCAATTGTCTTTTTTACTAAAATTAATTTCAATAGTAAATAAGTAGAAAAACATTGAGTTATATCAGTAATTCCATGAGTAAAGTTGTGGTGAATAACATTCATAACTATCACAATGTGTCAAATAAAATACTATGTTCCAATGTTACCATTATTTAAATATTATTTATTATTTGTATTTACCAAAAATTCATAATGAATCGATGTTCATTTTCAAAAAATGTTTCCCTTTGTTGATATCTGAATGAGAAGAGGAAGATCACATTCCCATTATATCATGAGAAGTAACAATAATGGAAACAAAATCTTTTTATGCTCTTATCTATTTACACAATTATAATGGTTTAATTTTTATTACATGGACTCGATGTGAAGTGTTGGATGTATGACTATGAAAGACAATGGAAATCATAGAAACATTGGTAGAAAAGAAGCATTTTATGTATTTTGGGGCTTGTTGTAGATATCTGAATGAATATTATAAAATACCAAAAATCTCAGTTAAAACACCAATTATGTACTAGATATTACTGTTATTGAAATTAACTTATGAATAATATATATCATGATGAATAAATAAATTAAATAATTAATTTTATTTCCCATTTTCATGACGGTTGTAAGTATTATTGAAGCATTTATTTCATTCCTTAATATAGTTGAAGTCTCTTAGTGTAATCACAAATGGGTATGAGATGTTTTGAACAAATCACTACTATTCGAGTAAAAGATTCGAAATGTATATGAAAACAATTATTATAAGACTAATAATAAAAGGAAAAAAAATAATCATAATTATGAAAAAATAAATTATTACTATGGATAATGATTTTTCTGCGAAAACTTTATAATTAACAATATGATTTTGTATTTAAGGGGACATGAAGTAATGTGATAAATTCTTACACGACACAGCTGAAATGGTTTTTAGGGAGTTGACGTCTATGGTTTTGTTTTTGTATAAAGTCATGATTGATGGATTGACCATCCCAAATCAAACAAAATAATACATATATATAACCAAAAAAAATTTATCTGACTAACACTAAATATAAATAAACTGATATAAATATGAAGATATAAATTTCCTATATTGAAGATGATTTTACATTGAAAACCTCAAAATTAACACTGTGACTAAACTGAGGTAACATTGATGCTCATTCTAAAAAGACAGTAGAATACGTATTAATGGGAGAGATCATAATTACCATGATATTGATCGTATAATAGAACTTGTGGGGCCTATTAAATAGTCCTATACTATACATAATCTATCATCAATTCAAGAGGGTAATTTGATAAACCAATCAATATTAATTGATCATTATATCACTGGAAAATATGAGACGGATAAATTAAAGTTCAATGAATAATTTATGCTTACTAATTGTGTTTGTTATGAGTGTATTGTTTTATTTTATTCTAGTTTTTTAATGATGATTCATTCACTAAACAAACCAAGAATATTTTTATGGTGTTTAATGAAAAGACACTAAATCTTTCCAGGCCTAATTTTGATATGCGAAAATCTCATTCATTTAAGGAATATTTTTTTTCTCATACAGGGTATAGTCTGAGGGATATTGAAAACTATACCTTTATATCAATTTCTAGTGGTATTTCTAGGTTTCCTATATATGAGATGGTTTGGATCCAAATAAATTTATTCATGGGAATTTTTTCTAGATGTTGTAGGGAATGTTCTTTTTATTCATTGACCTGGTCAATATATCATTATAACATCTTCAAATCATAATGATCTAATGAATAATAGTACACATAGAATAGTATCATATAGTTGAGGTAATAAATATGGTCAATTATCACATTTACCTTATTCAAAACAATTTAAGAACATGTTCATTTCCATGCCTATGGGGAGAAGATTAAATGATTGAATAAATTCATCCCATTGAATGTTGTTTTGGGTCTGATTATACGAAAGTCCTTCAGAATGAGGAAGTCACTATTTCTTAAATAATCATTCACATCATTATACCATTTCTAGTGTGGTATCCACTATATCAATATATGAACTATATGTTCAATGTCATGATACAAAGAAACTAGGGAAGGAAAATAACAAAACATGTTGTATGAAGAATAAAAAAGGATACAATAAAAAACAAGATGGTCCCTGGAAAACGGGTAGTTATCTTCACTAATGGATATATAATATTGGAATTTCATAGGGATTAAAAAATACCATATTTTCATGGTCATTATGATATTAAATTTGACTAATAAACATATTATTCATAGCATTGTTGAACCATAAATTACCTTTGATGATAGTATGTCCTTCATGTGGTCTGAATATAGTAATTTTTTTGATTCACACAATAATAATAAAGATGGTGAGGAATCAATTTGGGTGCTAAAGCATTATAGTGCTTCCCTAATATTTTATTTTCATGATCAATAGTCAATCACTATTATTATGGGGATTAATTGAATTGACATTTCAATTACATATATCTATGACTATAGTCAGAATTTAAAAATAAGTGATTGTTGGATAGGTTTGGAAAATTTATCTCGAAATAAGGGACAAATATGGATAATTCTAGGTGATTTTAATATTTGACTAGTCCAGTGGTGAATACATGAGGTAAAATTTGCATGCTGGTTGGTCATGCTTTTTAGGTCTGTATTAAAAAAAATGTGGCCTTGTTGAGGCCCCTTTTTGTAGTTGATTTTACCTTGTGTAGACTCATTTTTAGTTTCAGACAAGAATAATGTTAGATCGATTTGTTATTAATGTGAATGAATGAAATGTGAATGTGAATGTATCTATAATTGTCATTCCAATGTATCATATAGATAATAAAAATATTCACGTGTATATAACAATATAAATTTTAAAGTCATCCCTAATACTTTTAAATTAAATATTCATTGCTTATGATACCTATATATAAGGAGATAATCATGGAATCATGGTAGGTTACTTTTAGTGGAATTAATATTCATATTCATTCAATGAAACTAAATAATGTAAATAGTAGACATAATTAATGGAGAAAATATTCTTTTTTCAACATTGACCATTATATTAAAAATGATGAAAATAATCTAGTTCAACGTCCATGATATAATTAGATTAAAATTGCTATTTTTAGGGACAATATGAATGCTATATAAAAATCAAATGATCTATTATCTCTTTAGGGAAATTAGTCTGAATGTTAATACAATATAATGAAGCTGATGAAGGGTGATAAAAACATAATGTCTTTTCATTCATTGTATAGAGAGATGAGGGAAAAAGTGGACACAATACCCTATAAATTCATGGGTAAATATTTATTTATGAGAATGAAATATGTAATGAGGATATAAAATATTTTGAGGGTCAATATAATTATTATTGTAATGATAATACCACAAAAATGGTTAACAATATCACCCCAACTATTAATGATGTTCAATATTGATTGCATACTCTTGTATATACTGATAAGGAAATTAAAGTGGATCTAATTTATAAAAATTATTAATTGTGGTTCCGGTCCAAATAGTTTCACTAATAAATTTATTACATTATATGGTGAAATTATTTATATTTAGATATATGTTTTTTTTAGATAATATTTTAACCTTGAATAAAGTTCATAATTTTAGAAAGTTAATTTCATTTATCTTATTCTAGAAAACATGAATTCTATAGATATGAATTATTTATGTCTTATATATATTAGAAACACTATTGAAATTATAATTAAAAAGATTAGGGAATCTATAATGGATTTATTTACATGTTATTCATTATTGATCACCTATTTTATACCTAGATGTAATATTACCAATATAATTATAATACTTCAGATTTTGTCAATATTTTGAAAAATTGATTGAAAAAAGGGAATATGGATCTTAATATTGACATTGCCATTGTTTTGGATTCGATAAAGTGGTGTTTCAACTTTTTCACTATAATAAATATTGGGATTTCCATAGATTGTAGAATGTTTATGAAATCCGTCTTAAAAATTATGAACCGCTTTGTGATGGGAAATGTGTCACCTTAAATGTTTCATAGAATTCTAGTGTAGTGAGGTTTGGGGATCCATAATTCACTATTATATTTAATAATGTTAATGAAATATTGAGTAATTGCCTAAATAATCTTGTGATTTGAGAATTATATCATATTATAATGGTTGGAATATCTCTCGTTGAACCTTCACATATTTTGAATACTAATGATATAGTTTTATTTGATTTTTTTTTTAAATAAGTATATCTCAAATTAATGTTATTTTTGGGATCTATGGGGATGATTTTGGTCATGTGATTAATTATAATAACCCTTATATGATAAGTGTTGAAGGGGTGACCATTGATATGTAAAATGGGGTAGCTGGAATTTTTTGTGTAAAGAGAGGGTATGTTCCCTTTACATATTATGGGGCACCTCTCTTTTGTGGTAGTTTTTAATGATTTACTATGTAGGATATCTAATTCTGAATTTCTATTCAAATGGAATATTGGAAAAAATCATGTCTCAATCTGAGAGGGGATGCCTTGTTAATTATGTAATTACATTTATGGTTGTTTATGCTTTCTCCTTATGTAGATATACTAGAATACCTCTTATAGAGATGCAGATATTGATTTGGGGAACTATTTCGAATGATTTGATTCATGAGGGGAAAATTATAACTATTTCCAAGTACGATTGTGTCAATATTGTGGATATGGGATGAATGTGAATTATTGATTAGAATTGTTTTAATGAATCACATCATCAAAATTTCACCTAGATTCTTCTTACATACAATGAGTCCTCTATGAAAATTACTGTGGACAACTTTCTTAATTCACATTATGATGGATAATTATTTTATATCCCATCATTGGCCTAGCCAGCTATTAGACATGCATATGATATTATCTTTTAATTTTCTAAATGAGCAGTTTCCAAGAATTATTCTCAATATATATCGGCATATACTTTGGTATCATTATTTATAGCATACAAAGTGTAAATATCTAATTGTTTAGTGAAACTTTATATTTAATGTTATTTTATATGACCTGTGACTAGATTATCTCAGGCTATACTATGATAAAATTAATATACAAATATACACATTATCATTTGGAAGGGAATTTTAAATTGAATATTCATTTCCAGTAATTTCAATATTCGAAAATGTGATGTTGATTTTTTCTTACATTTTGGGTTTCTAATGAAAAAATGACCTTCATTTCACCTATGATATATTTTCTCATTAGTTGTATTTAGAGAATGAATCTTTGACTGTAGTGGCTTATACATCATTCTGGTCTCAACATTGTGATTATCAGCTTTCTCTTCATGAATGCATGTGTGTCCCTTGATCACTTTTTTTCATTCTCTTTTACATGATTACTATGTAGATATGTTCAAGGTAAATTTGGTTGTAAACGTACCTTCTCCATCATGGAATATATTTGGTTTTCAATCATCATAATTGAATGTAGTGACTAGGTTTATGTAATACTATTATCTCATTCAACTTTTATTATTTATTTCACATGGAGAGATAGTAATTCATGGGATTTTTATGATCAATACCTACCATTCCATGATTCAATTATTTAAATACATAGAGATGTTATGGATGATTGTATGTGAAAAATTAGAAACATGACATATATAAATTTTGACCATTTATTCTGTGATCTATTGGTGTTTCTGTTAGGATTAAAATGTTTATGGTTTCTAAATATATCTAGTGGATCCCCCCATCCCAAAATATACAATTTCAAATGTATATGGGGTCACATCGAGTGCATTGGGTCTTTCTAGTTTTGGTGTTGTATTTCACACATATATATTCTTTGATAAATTTTTTTAATATCATATCATTGGGGGTTTCCATGTCATTGAAACTGATTAGTGGTCCATGGAAAAAGAGCACAGGTTTGGTGTAAATTTTCTCCGGCATGCATTGTGGATTGAGTCAGATTTAGTCATCAATGTTTGCATTCATAGAAGTCACACTCAGAAAGATCAGTGGAATATATTTCATTCTGGGATTGATTGTATTAGTCTTGATGGAAATCCTGACATTTTTTTACACATATCTATTGAGAATAAAACTAAGGAGGTAGATTTAATTTCAATGAGATAAATTATAGGGACAATTCCATCTGATCCTGTGTGGCCATTGTTTTTTTTAATGAATTTATTCAAACGGATGCACATGTTGATATGTAAACTTCACATTGTAAACCCTCATTGTAATTCTAATTTACATTTTAATTTTTTTATAATTTTTTTGGGGTTTGTTTTATATCATCTTTATTCATTTGATTATATATCTTTCATTCATTAATGATTTTATGTGTTTGGATCTCCTATAAAGAATCAAAACCATATATTTATTGACCCATTTTATGTACAATACATTGTATGCATTGGGATTTAGATGAACATATTGTTATCTGACAATGAAAGGGTCATCCTCAATTTAATTTTCATTTAACTCAACATTTTATTACTATATTTTTGAAAAAAAAGACCAATTATTGTTTTATGGATCTAAGAGATAAAATAATATCATAAATTATTATTTAATTATTAATTACTCATATTTTTCCCTTAAAAAATAAAAATCAACGACATGAATCCCATTAAATTACTAGTTACTACAATTATATTTTCAACATATTTGTGTTAGAAAAGTGGATCATGAAATGTTATATAATACAACTATTATATTTGTTTGATAATGGAAAAATATTATATATTTTCATTAATTCGATTTAAATCATAAGAAATATATATGTTAATGTATTAATAAATTCAATTCATTATACCTCACTAATAATTTTCATTTGTATATAACATATTACCATTTATTACAAAACTTTTGAAAGATATAACACAATTATTTATTCCATTGAAAATCAATTAGCAACATTCTGCAATTGAATTCATATTTTGGGAAAAATCATTTTCTATATCATCTCATAAAAATACTATAAAATATTTATATTGTGTACTTGATTTCCTTCCTTCATCCCTTTATGGATTAAAATCTCTAATAAATCCATTGTGTGATTCAACATATGTATGAAAAACATTAATATTAGGTAAATTTTTAATGTGTTATTTCTCCCAATCAATCAAGGTAATTGTAAAAATATATTTTGATGAAATATATTTTAAAAAAAGGAATCTTATAAGATGTGAATTTGGGATATTGATGTTTTCCACATCTGATAGGTAATGGTTACCTAATTTAATAACGTCTTTAACAATATAATAATCTTTTAATAAAACCTTATTTCCAACTTAAATTATTTAAATACCCTTTCAAAATATTCATAAACAATTCAAATGTGTAATTTCATCTTTAATGTAGAGAAACACATAATTGAACCACTCTAACCAAGTGACCAATTCGGTGGATCATTGTATCAATTATTTATGGTGGTAAGAAAATCAATAATTCACATAATATGATTACATTCTTTTTTTTCAGATTCAAAATCTTATCTGGTATATAACATTAATAATTATAGATTTTAAAATGATGTTGAGTATTGTTAATATAGGGCAATAAATTTGAAGATGAATACATTGTAATTGTACATGAATCCAATCATTCTATAAAACCTGAAAGTCGTGTGATTTTCATCATTGTAAAAAATATATTAATTTACATGCCAATGTTGTTATTTTATGTATACCACTGGGGAACATTTACATTATTAAATAATGAAAAAAAATTAATTATTCTGGTATGGATAGTGTGTAATCTGCTGGATTAATGAAATGTATTACCTTTACCCTTTACAGCATAAAACTACTCTCTTATTCCCAATTAAATCATTTCCAGCCTATCCGTTATGACATAATTCATTTTTTCAATAAAATATAAAAATGTTCCTATGAGAATATAATATATATTTTCTCCATATTCTTGGAATCAAGAAAATTAATATCATATAAACAATACATATACATCAATTCAAAGAAAACTAATCTCTTCTTCATATGTGTCATTGTTCTGTTTGTAGAAACTGGATTACCAAAAACAGTGCCAATATCATTTATAGTATTGATCTGTTAATCACATGTTATTTGGAGATGGTTTTTTACCTTGTACGTTAATCCCATCAAATGCTACAGTCTTTGATCTATATTAATGTCATCGATGTAAAAAATTTCAATGACCTAAAACCAGGGTATTCGTGGAATGTTTCAAATGAACATAGTGTGTTCATTTTCTCCAAATGATACACCCCAAAATTCCATTAATAATTTATGCTAATAAATTTCCACAATCAATGATGTAATTTTTAATCCCTTACCATAGAGCCCTCAATTGGAATCATTCACTTCTTCAAGAACCATACATTCTAACACCTATATGTGTAATAAATTATATATATATAATCAAAATGGAATATTTGGCATCTATATCATTACTACGACTTTTTGGTTATGATATAAGTGGAGGTGACATGATGTATTTAACCATAATGTGTAACCTAGGTTGAATGTTATAATTAACAAATTTGACGAGCCATGTTCTATGAGACAACACTGTATTGAATAATTATTCTTTACATCCTTAGATAATTGTATTTTAATCTTTCGAATATCATTTTTTAAATTAGGAAACTCGTAATCATTATGAAATCTATATATTCTCCTAATCAGGTTATGCTTGATGCGACCTTTCTCACTCAAGGAATATCTTACTAACATGAGGGAATATCCATTAAAAATTCCCTCCTATGTATTCACTCCAGAATTCATTATGCAAGGTTGTTCGATAGAAAATATTTCGACCTCCTTATTTACCACCAAATAACTCTACGAATAAATAGATCATATTTTTTAAAATTAAACTAATTTCATATTATTTTATTTAATGATATTTCTTTAGTTGAAATCCCCTTCCATTAAAAATTTATGCAGAAGAATCTATTCTAGAAAACTTGTCTACATCAATTTAACATTTTTAGAATATAATTTTTTTTCATTGTCTGAATAAATTATTTCTTAAAAAAATATACATAAAATAAAATAAAACAAATTTATATATAAAATATTATATTAAAATGGGGATGGATGATGGTTTTCACCATTTTCACCGACTAGCGGTGTTGGATGATGAATCCAAACATACCATTCAAAACTATGTAGTAACAAAAAAAATCAATCCGATATTTAAACAAAAGAAGTGTTGGGTTGGTAATTATGAACAACATAACCATGATAATGGAGAAATGAATGTTTCATCTGAGTCAGGATATTTTGATTATGTCCCCAATTTCTTATCGTTCCATCATCATGGCTACATCCCCATCCAAAACATTTTAGATGACAACGCTATTTCCATTATTTATCATATTGGAAATCTCCCTCTATATCGGCCTCTTTTATTCTGAGTTTTTCTTATCCATTTTATTAATATCCCAAAAAAATGATCCATCTTGAATTATATTTTGTACGATTGGGGGTTATTTTGGTGTGGCAGCAATTTCCACCATAGCCCCCCCCCCAAGTTGGTTAATCAAAATCACAGTCTCTAATTGTTATCCATGAATTCACATTGTGAAAATTAGACAATTCAAAACAATTTGTTGTAACCATCTTCCCCTTAATTAGTTGATCAACTAAAAACAATGGTGAAGATTTATTCATGACATTAAAACATCTATGTTTCAAGATGATGTACATTTTCTTTCAATTCAATCAAGTCAAGTAGATGGGAACATTCATATTTCATTGATGGATGGTCATTGATAGCCAAAGACCTCATTATAGGCTATGTATTCAAAATATGTTCTTGAACCATTTTTTATTTACATTATCATGAAAACTTCATAATAATCTATTCATGGTCTACTTTTTGTTCAACATTTTTTTGCACTGAATCTTCATAGCATTATTGAGTATCTATTTCCCCATCATTGTTATCAGTATTTTTCCTTAAATTTGGAACTAGAGTTTACATTCCTTAGTTGATCTTGGCTGCAATGTAGAGTGTACCACAAGATCTTTCATAAAATATACCCACTATCGATGTTGTGATGCATGCATTCAAAATGTACCGCACAGGTGAAACACAAGTAATATATTTTGTAATACCATTGTAGTGAATATAATCATCTACATGTTTACCAACTCCATTAATGAGTTTAGGAAATCCCTATGAGGTGAAATAACATCTCTACATGGAGGCAGTTCCAGACTCTTAAAGGAATGGGTAAATTGAAAAATCTCATGGGTATCAACATCCATAGATCCTTCTTCCGCAAGATCATCCCATGCCCCCCTCTTATGAGAAACCCCCACTAAAGGATCAACATTAATTGTATCCCAGTTTTTAGTAATTAGTATCTCACAACAGTTATCCCTAACACCATCAACAGTGTGATAGGAGGAGAACCCCTCCGTTTCGGGAAGGGGATGTCCCCTATCAACAACAATAAAAAACATGAACTATTAGATTACATATAGAGAAACATCTATTTATTCATAAATTCTCTATTGACATTTTAAATGGATTTAAAACTTATACATAACATGGGTTTTTTTATACCATATAGTAAGATAAAATTTGATGTCCACTATAGAATGAATCAACAATTCATAAGGAATCGGTCTAAGATCCCCCACTGCCATGAGGCACATAAAAATTTAAAAAAATGCATCTTAATTAGCTCAATCTTGTTTTATCATGGAACAAATTAATGAAACAATGCCATAAAAATATCAACGGATTCCATAAAATCCAATTAAAACATAATATTTGGACACAAACATGACTTCTTGTGTTGCAGACAAAAAATATATATTAATGAGGGTCCCAATATGGGATAAACAATTCCACTATAATGAGGGGAATCTAACCTAACCCTAATGTGTTGAACTATATCTCATTAGAGGGGAAATAGGTGTGGAAATGAACAATTATAATGGGATTGTATATCCAGTCATAGAATCCCCAATAAAAAATTAGCCTTTGTTCCTTGTCATCTTCCCTCCACGTTTTTTGGGTAATTGGAAACACTACCCATACGATAATCAAGAATTACCTAATTTGAAACCGATCCAGATGAAAATCAAGACTGAAACGAATTTGTGATGAATTACCTCCTCGGATGAAATGCTCATCAACACCATCCTATATCTAGGTATTGTTTGCCTTTTCTTCCACAGATCTAACATCATGACAATGATAACATAGTACTTTTGAGACATTTGGGTCCACCCTCGTCAAATGATCATCAGCATATTCCACTCGTATATGAGAGGGGTACAAGAATGCTTTGGAATCATGTGACCTCCAATCCAGAATACTCTAGAAGAGACCAAGGATGGGATTTGTATTAGTGATGCCCTTGTGTGAGTTGAATTTACCTTGTGTGAGAATGGAAGTATAAATCACAAACTTATTAGGTTCCATCATAGATGAAAAAACCTATGAACTATTGGTTAAACTCAAGAGTATCTCCAGCAAACCCTCCATCCCATTGCTATTTTTTTGAAATTAAAATTTATATAGAGTATAATAATTATTTTAATATTTTTCAATAATTATATAGTTTTAAGAAATTAAATATATCTATAATATACCCATTATTATATTTATTTTTATTTTATCATTTTATTAGTTAATTAATTTGTGCTATGAAATTGTTTATAATGGATCACATTTTGTGCACTAAAAAATATTTGTAAAGTTACCATTTATAAGTGATAAAAAATTATGATAATTGGTAAACATTATAGGAGCTTATTTTTGTGATGATAAATAGAACCTTTACAAGCACTATTTTCATGCGATGATAAAGGACATTTTTTATGATAACATTTTTCTATGAATTATTATTTTTAATATATTTTTCATCATTGATTTTTTTATAAATTAATTTTTATTTGTATAATAATTTTTTATTATTTTGTTTATATTTTATTTATAAAATATTTTATTGATATAATGTTTTTATGTATATATGTTATATATTTATTCATGTTGTTTTTTCCAAATAATATATTTATTTGTTATATTTCTAAAATTATTTTTATTTTCAACTATTTACTATATTTTCAATCTAAGAGTAATATTTCATTTTGATTGTAAATATATTTTATATTTAATTGGATTCCAAATTTACCTACATGAAATTTAGAATGTTAATCATGTTTTTAGTGATAGACTTTAAAAACATATTAAAATGAACTATATATTCAATAACAAGTAATTGAATGTATTGACTAAATCAATAATAGTTTTTAAAAATGAGAATGTTTTTATCAAAAAAATAAATATAGATTAATATATATGATGTAAAACAATTTAGATTAAAATGATAATACTTATTCATTAAAATTAATATGTAATTCAAAAATCATAAAAAATTTAAATTATCTTTATATTTTAAATGAAATTTAGTACATGAACATAAAACATATATTTAGAAAAATAGAAAACATATTTCATAAAAATAAAAATTAGGGAATAATAAGTATTTATAACAATATAGGAATTAATAATATTATTAATATAATAATTAATAATTAGTAATATTTAATATTAATACGATTATATAGTACATTATTGGTATTTGAATTATTATTATTTGTACTCATAAATAATAACATTATTATTATTTTCATCACATTATTATTATGAATTTCTTATAATGAAATCATTATAAAAATTTCATTATAATTAAATTATTATTTTTCAGACATTACTATCAATGAATTTATATTTATTGTCATGTTCACAGATTCATGCATTTTTTTGTATCTGTGAAGATATGTAACCCTATTAAATTACTAAAAAATAATCATAATGATAGTTAAAAATAGAATATATAATTATAATATACATAATATAAAAATTATTGACTTGTTATTTATAAATATATATATTTATTATATAATAATAAATAAATAGTATTATGAAATATTAAACAAATATAATAATAATGAAATCAATAATGTGATATTTAATAATATTATATCACTCACATGTTTATCAAAAATAATATAAATAATAATAAATATAATAATATTTCACTTACTAATAATTAATAATATAAATTTTACGACATTATTAAAATTACATTATTATCATGTATTTATTAGTTTGATTCTATTAATCGTAATCATGATTCATATATATTAATTGTATGCAAATTCGGATATAAAATCCATGCATGGATGAGATATATTTATGGAGGGTGTGAACAAATGACCCCTCCTTAGAATACCATTTTTATTACAAGCCATGGCTCTATGTATCCCGAACATCATTTTCCTAGAACTCGCCTTGGTTCTCTTTAGCATAACATTCTCGGCGCCCATGTTTGGTAGCCATAGATTACCCGATCACGTCTCCATTAAGGTGAAGAAAGAGAGCTGGATAGTGTTGCACGATCAAAGATTCATAGATGATGATGAGGAGGATTGATTAAATTTTTTAAAAAAGATCATCAAGTTCCTCAATGCCCTGGACCACATTGGTGATAATTTTTACAATATTGTACCATTTATCATTCATTTTTTAGAGCTTAGCTAAAATAAAAAATATATAATATTTTAAATAAAATTAACTAAAGGGAACCCTTTTAACTACGCTTGACCCCCTTTCAGTAGTGGGATCAAGCCCCGCCCATTCACGCTGCATCCACTCATTTAAATGTACTCGGCACACCCCTAACTTTTTACAATATTAGAACCCCCCAACACTGCACATGCCCTCTCACCCATGCCTTCACATTGATTCCATCATATTAATATATATTTACATATGTTATATATTAATATGTATATTTATATATTTCAATATATAGTTAATATATATCATTTTTTTAATACACCCACAATAATACAGACACATAGACACATTATATAGTTATATAAATATTTGCAAATTTGTATTTTAAATAAAGAGTATGTTATTTTTTTTAATAAGGATTATATGTTGATAACTATATTATACATATATATATTATGTAATATTTATTTATTAAATTAAATTTTTATCTATGAATATATAAAAAATTATGTGTATATATATATATTTCATTAAAGATAATAGTAAATTATGAAAAATGATATAATTATAATCCATAATATCAATATTAATCTAATTCATGTGAATAAATTCAGTCCCCACTGAAAAATGGAAAAATACACATTAAACATGGCTAAACGTCTACAAAATGATATCAAATTGTTGTTCACCGACTACAAAATTTATTTTCAATGACATCTATGAATTTTCGTTCTTATAAAATTATGAAAATATACTACATATGTCACTGATGGGTTAAATCACATTTATGGAATGGATTTCATATGTGTTATAGCTTGAATGGACATCCACATCAAAAATTTTGACCGTTGGATGTTTGAGTTCCATTTTAAATATATTGTAGATATTTTATTAATTTTTTGAATCTTTGTTTCTTCAAATTGTAATTAAATAATTATTTTTCTATAATAATTTGAAAAATATAATTTAATATTATGTTATAAAAACATATTTTAATCCATTTTCACTGATTATCATATATTTTAAGTGTAAATGTATATTTGAAAATAGGGATGAGAGAAGTCGCTCTCTCTCTCACTAAACTGGCTGTGGATCAGGGTATGGTGGAAGAAATTTTTCCCCCTGGTCGCATTGACACCCACTGGTTCTTCAAAATCAGGGCACCCATATCGGTGACATCTCCTGTATTTTAGGCTCATACTTCTGATCGAAAGCGTGCGATGACAACCGGTGGAGATGCAACACTGCCTTCCGTGGTTGAGTAGCGTGCGGATATGTTTTCTGAATATTTGGTTTGCGATGATGGTGACCTAGCAGTGAACATAGTTTTTCTTGGCACATAATAGATCTTTGGTTGAGAATGGTGGGATGAAATTAGTGGTAGTAGTGGATCTATTGCCTAACGCATGTGCTGCTACAAGGATGGAGTGAAATTTGGATGCTGAAATTGCGGTCATTCTCTAGCAGCCCACATTTTCTGGAGTGGTTGGTGTAAAAAACAAGCCGACCTATGATTTGACAGCTAAACTATAGAACGAGACTCGGGAAGAAAATGGTTATGTGGAAGGGCATTCTTTGAATCTATCCTTTTCCTGCTTTAATGGTGTACCTAACTCATCTATTTGAAGAAAGGGGAGCATTGCACACAACAAAGAGGTTCCCAATGCTATTTCTATACGGCTTAAAATGGGTGATTTTTCAATCATTTCTCAATTATTTCTTCCTAAAGTGTCTCAACCTTTGAATATTGATGAAATTACTAAGCGTATCTCCTCAATTTGTGGCTTTACATCCTGAAAATGTGTCTCTCTAGGAAGAGGATACATTAATATGCTCTTCCCCACTGAGGAAATGAAAATTCGAGCTTGGGGCTTTGGTTCCATTGTGCTCAATCCAGGAATTGTCCACCTAAGAGAATGGGATAAAAAATTAAATACATTTGAGGTTGGTAACACCACCACAAAAATATGGGTAAGAGTGTTTGGGTTGAATTGTATTCTTTGGCACCCAAAATTTTGTATGATATTTTTTTAGTAGGTATTCCTATCAAAATTGACAAGAAAACATAAGTGGCATCATTTGGTCACTACACCCGGTTCTTAGTTGAGGTTGAATTGAGATCATCTCTGGTTGATAAGGTTATGCTTGGAACTAATGATGACATTATTTAATTGAATATCACTTAAGAAAAACTAAAAAAGTTCTACAAATATTATTTCATTATTGTTCATGAGTCATATACATGTAGGCGCTCAACTGTTTGTAGCTATTTTTTTTTGCATGGACATCAAATTAGAAATTTTCATAAAAATATTAAAAGTACACATTTTCTGAAGCCCAGTGATTGACCTGCCATTCATGTTGATATGCAAAAAGCACAAGGGGGTGTTCTTGAGGATGTTTTACATCCTAAAGTTGAAGTGAAAGGTCACATCTATGCCTCTAATTTTGAGAACAAGCCGAATCATGGGCTTCCATATTTTCAGAAGAAGCGAATCTGCAAAATATTGATACTCAATATCAATAAAAATGTGCTCATTTGCTTCAAATTGAAATTTTTTCATCTCCTCAATTGTCAGACCATATTGATACTAAAATGTTTGAAAAGAGACTAAATTTTCAGTAAAAAAGTATCTCACCATCCACCTTCAAATGATGATATGTTTTCTTTAGATATCAAAAAATTAAAGAAAATATTAGAAACTGACTCCCCCGTTGTTTCTAATCCTGGTCACACTTATTCAAAACTCATTGTGGATTGTGAAGGCTTTCATCTTGTTCATTTCAAGAAGGAACTGTCATCAGCTATTTTGACTGCAGGTAACCATTCCTTTGGTCAACATATTGGTAATACTTCTATGATGCAGGATACCAATCAGGGATCTCCCAATGAGACACAATAGATCCATCTCCAGGCTTCTTCAGTTGAGGGGGTTCCTTATCATAGAAAACACAAAGAGCAAGAAGATAGCTTTGATTCTGACAACACCGATTCTAAAACAATTTGAAAATGTCTACAAGTGCTTCCTCCTAGTAGAGGAAGATCAAGAGGTCAAGGTCTGGGTCATGGAAGGTCAAAATGGCATGCAATTCAAGAAGAAGAATGGAAGATGACTTCCAGATTAATGAAAAAGATATGTAGACATTTTTATGCTTGGGATTTTCCTTGTTTCCGGTTATCTTTTTGGGTAATCCCTTTTAGTTTCTGTGAATTTAAGATTCACTACCTCCACCTTTAAAAAAAGTGTAAATGTATATTTTTATTTCTCTATAACATAATCAAGAATAAATATTACATTTATTTCATAATTTATATTTATATATTTATACATAATTTATTATGATTTTTTTTTGAAAAATACCCATTTAAAATACATTGATATAGAACATAATTTATAATCTCTAATAGAAAGTGCGGATAAAGGGGGTACATTTATCTTCCATAAATAACCTCTCAAAATGGTACCCCTTTATCATTTTTTTGACTTTTGAAAAATGAAAATGTGGAAATCTTGTTTTTTGGAACAGTAGACAACCTTGGGGTCTCCTACCTCAGCTATGTCTTATCATCTTCTACCAGTCACCCTTCTCAATATCTAGAGGTGTATGATTATATCGTCAACCATTGTGTGCTGAAAAATGTGGATTGGGCGGGAACATTGTTCTTTAACACCCAAAATGGATCAAAAAACCTAATGTTGTTGCTAGGAATTTTCTATAGTGGTTGATCAGAAAGTGATCATCAAATTACATACATGATAGCTAGTGTCACACTCAGAGTAAAAACTCTTCCACTGCAAATCCGAAAATGATGGCAATAATGGCGGAATCATGGTAAGGGATATGAGCTATCTCTGACAACCCCAGGGCATCACTGAATAGGATGATTACCCATTCCGATCCATGTAGGACACCTGCTGGTTGTTACACATGTTTTTCCATGGTTGGGATTGAGTAATCGTCATCATCAGTGATGCCCTGGTGTTGGAAAACATAGTCAAAATTCTATACCAGGGTGCCTCCATTACAGACATCATTTTTGGACATGCAGTTGTTGAGCTACTACTATGATAGAGACTCTATATGACTGGTTTTGATTATTGTGATCCCATCCTAGGACGCTACTATAGAAAATTACTTGCAAAATCTGTTGGTGTGTGGAACCTTTATGGGCGTTAAAGCACCATGTTCTCTCCAATTGACATTTTTCGGCATGGTGTCATCTCTGGTACTATCAGACACCTCAGGATAATGAGAAATGTGACAAAGATATGATGAAAAGACATAGCCCAAGTATGAGGCCCCAAAATCATTTTTCATGCCAAAAAATGGGTTTTCACAATGTTGCCTTATAAAAACACTAAAAACGGTGATAAAGGGTACCTTTATGAGCAATATTTTAGGGATGATAAATGTACACCCTTTATCAACACTTTTTTATATGCGCTTATATATTGGTGTATTTTTCAAGCAATTTTTTAATCGGTATATTTAAAAAAATTAAAAACATTGTATAAATATAGAAATATAAAAATATATAATTATAAATATTTATATAGATGTAATATTTATATTTTATTGATGTTTTAGATATATATAAATATAAATTTACACTTAATATATTTTTTATATAATGAAAATGGAATATAATACTATATAAAAAATTATTATTAAAAAATACTTAACTAATTATAATCAATTAATAATTATTTAATATAAATTTAGTAGTTAAAAACATAAAAAAAGTATTCCTAAAATTAGTTGAAAATGGATCTAAAACATCAAACAGTAATAACTTTTTATTCGGGTCTACATTTGAGTTAGACAACATATCTAATCGAATCCATTGATGAGTATTACGCCCTCAATGGAATATGTAATCGATTTTCATACTTTTATAGGGAAACATTTCACCATTTTTGAATTTGGTGATCCCTTCCAATGGTGCCAATGTAGAAAATGCCCATCAAAAATTGTATTTGATTTGATCCTTTATGGATATACATTACCATGTTACCTCCAATCAACATTTTATGGAACACTATTGTCATCAATACTTTCATCCACCTTGTGAATGTGATTATGCTTTTAAAGAGACAACAATGGGACATAGCCTCGGTAGGAGGCCTCAATCTCATTGTCTGTGAGGTTAGTGATTTGGTTGGTATCAATGTTGTAAGAAAAGTCACCATTGCATTGGAAAACCTCAATAAAATCAATCATGCTTTTGAAAATATGTCATCACGCCTCCTTCTCGTCATTTTCATGTTAGCACCTACCGTGCACCACCATCAACCTATCATGTGATACCTGCATGGATACATGATCTGGAAAACAATGTTTACCAATCCATATTTCCTGAAAGGTTGATCTATCGATTATGATTGTGAGTTCCAGGACAATGATACATTTTAGGGGGATCCGGAGTGTCATGGCCTGCAATCTTATGTGGACACATAGAATAGATTACTTGTTCACACCCACCTTAAATAAGTCTCACCCATGCCCATAATTTATATCATTACATGGATAAAATGAAAACATAAGCATCATTATGATCAATAATATACCAAGACTTATAAGTTCATGGTAATAATATTTTTAATTACTAGTAATTGAAAAATTATAATAACATTAAATTGTATTATTCATAAAAATCGTTGTTCATAATTGATAATAAGTATCACATTAATAATATCATTATTATTATACTTTATTATAATTTATTAATATTATTAATTAATTAATATATAAATAATTAATTATATTAATAATTAAATAGTCAAAATGGTTGTGTAATGTAATGTAATTTTTAATATTTATATTAATGAATTACAATATGATTTTTTTATTAATTAAATACAGTTACATATCCTCATAGATAAAATGAAATACATGCATCCCAGAACATAAGAAATAATAAAAATGATAGGATAATAATGATCTGATATTATGAATTTAATGACAAACAAATCATTATAATGAAGTCAATATTAAGAATTCATTATAATGATTTCATTATAATGAATTCATTAGAATTAATTCATGGTAATATAGTTATTTAAATAATAATAACGTTATTAAGTAAAAATATTAGTAATATTTATATAGGTATTAATAATGATCTATATAATTTAATTACTATTAAATATTATAAATTATTGATACTTTTATTAATCATTTTATTATTACTACTATTATAATTATTATAATTATTATGTTACATATTATTTTTAATGTTTATTATTTTCTATTTAAAAAAATTATGAAATCATTTATATATTTAGTTTATTATTATTTTTTATTTTCATATTATAAATTTCATTTAAAATCCAAATGTAAAATATATTTTTGAGTGTTTGGTGTTACCTTGTTCAATTAAAGTCTAAAAATATTGTTCTGAAATCGAAATGTTTTTTTATCATCTATATTATTTATTTTTATTATTTTTATGGAAATAATTTTATGTTTTATAATTTTTTATTTCATTAGTCTATATTTTAAATTTATTTTTATTTTCCATGTAGTACATTTTTTATTTATTTGAAATATTATCACAGAAAACACAACCATCATATTATGTTTTAATTAGGTAAATATGGAAGCCAATAATATAAAATCTACAAGAACAATATAATTTAATCATTAAGTAAATAAGTAAAATTTAAAAAATGGTTGATAACAATAACATATTCATAAATATTAAAATAAAAAATAATTTTAAAATATGTAATTTTAAAAAATTGCAATTAAAAAATGTTATTACTACTAAAAAACTAGTCTTTTACAACCATTTCCATTATCGTAACTATAAAAAATCACAGATAATGATATAATTTATCAATGATAAAACAATAACTGATAAATAGTACCTTTAATGAATGATTTTTTACAACTTATAAATGGTACCCTTTATAGGCACATTGTTTAACTCCCAGAATTTTATCCATTATCACCACTTTTTAGAAATGATAAATGTTTGAATAAAATAAAATAATTAAATAATTAAAACACAATAATGAGTTCACTAAAAAAAATTAAAATAATATAAGTGAAATAATTGTTGATAAAAATTTACAAAATTGATTATACATTATATATATTTTAAATACATTGATGTATTATGGGTATATAGGGTTTACAAGAGAAAATCTGGATTTCCCTTGATGGTGTCTTGTGTTTGTTAGAAATGGATGCTTTTAATAGAGATTTCCATACTTCTTTCATTCTCAATTATGTTATCTTTGACCCACTCAGGGGCGTCGCCGATACTATTCCACTTCTTCGTCTTCACTCAAGGGCTCAACATAAGAAGTTATTCGATTCCAAAGATTGTGTCCCATCATTGACCTATGAATATCACTGTGAATGTGAAACTCATAAATTTTACTTTTGAATTATTTATTATTATGTTATTTATGTAGGGTTATTATGATGAAATCCCAATACAATAATAATTTATAATGAATCCCCTTTTCTATATAACATGTATAGACTAATTCGGATATTTTCATAATATGATATTTGGAAACTAAATTCATAAATAATTAAAAATTATACATACAAATAAAAAATATTATAAAAATATTCAAATAATTTATTATAATGCAACTGTGTAGGAAGATGGTTTTTTCCCCTATCACTGACTTTTGGTGATGTATTCCTCAATCCAGATACTAGAAATGAAGTGTATATTGAGGAAAAAACACTGTTGGGATAGAAATTGTAAAAAACAGACCGTATTGAATTTGGAAATGGAATTTGAGAACATAGTTGTGGAGGAAACAAATGAGAAATAAGGCCTCTTGATGATTGGTATATCATGATGGGTCCCACAACTATTCAGAGCATCATCTCTCATACGTACCAACTCTGAGAAATATTGAATAGTATACATTGGTGTTATGGAGGTTGTATTGGAACATCAAGCAGTTTATTGGTATTCTTATAATATAAAGGAAATTGATTCTTTTAAAAATAATATATATTTTGAGAAATGAATTCACAAATTACTTATGGAATCGTATGAAGTTTATCTTGAATAATGGGTCACCTCTCATAGAGGGAATTGTTTATAAAATTCACGAAGAAGTTTCACTGTCAGATTGTTATTTATTAATGAAATAACCCTGTAATGAAAATAAATTTTTTATAAATTTTCTAATGATAATGTTACTTCGAATATAACCCTTCTTTCGTTAATTTTTTAAATTAAATTAATTTTATTGTGTAATATATGTGTTTGTGTGTCTGATTATTACTTTTATAATAATTTTTTAATAATTTTATTAATAATAAATATATTAATGATATTAAAATTTTATTTAAGATTAATTTTCATTTATTTTATTGGATAATTTTTTTATGACATGGATGTATCAAAAATTATGAGATAAAATCACAATTGGTTAAATACTTTTGGCAAAAATCATTACTCCTACTCTCCATCTGCGATTCACAGTTTTTATTATTTGGTATTAAATTTGATATTCCTTCTGATTTTGGGAAGTCTCTATCATGAAGCTATTTATTTTATTTGATCCCCCTATTTTTAATAGGTCCCTTGGTTTTCCTATTATTGGTTTTTCTATGAAATTCTGATTTATTTCAACATTTATTATTTTGCACATTTATCTTTTGGTTAATGTGCATCATCAATTGTTTTGGGAAGGTATTTTCTTTTCGTAGTACATCCTATTTGATTTTAATTGTGTGTTCATTGCTTTCCTCCTTTCCTAAAACACATATTTCAGTGATAAAATAGGACAAAACCATGTATTTATTTATTTATTATAGTAAATAACATCATGGAAAATTGAGGTTCTATTTTTTTGAGATGATTGAAAATGAATTTTTATTAATTTACAATAATAAAACATATCTTCCATTTCATAAACCATATAAAAAAAGTTCAAATTGAAATTAAATAATAATAAAACTATCATAGAATTATTTATGACTTTTGCGCATAAAGAACACATCCATATGACATGATCTATAACATAACATAATAAATACGGAGTTTATTGATTATAATGGTCTTTAAAAAAATGATATAGAGAGTGAAAACCAACCCATGATCATTTATTACATTTAAATAATATAGAAATTCCCATATATTGATTTTTAAAATATAGTAATTCAAAACATGTCAAACAGAGGTGTCGTTTTCTTGATATGGAGGAGAATACTTATTTATTAATTTAAAACACTAATACATGACTTAAAACGTTAAAATAATGAAAATGATATCCAATTGAATTGATATCTTATGAAATTTGTATTTGAATTATTTTTTATGGATGTGAGAAGAGGACTTGTAATTCAATATTCAATTTTATCAAACTAAATAAATAAGTAGTTATTAGAAAATGGTCATATTAAAAAACATGATACAATGAGATAAAACATACCAAATGAGCACATATTGATATGTAATCATAGAAAGACAACAATATATTTATGTTTTAATTATATGAATATACAGAGTGTCCAACCAATTTTTCATCCTCTTGAGATGACTAAATAATTTTTTTATAATTTCATACACTAAAAAGTGTCGTTTATCTGTAAAATAATATAAAATTACTCCAAATTCATATGTAAACGCATAAAATATATTATAAAATTATTTTTGATGTGTACGAGTAGGAAAAATGTCAATCAAACATGAAATTTTCTCTAAAAAAATAAATTATTATTTTATATAAAATTGATGTATTTAATAACATACATTACATAGTAATAAAAACTAAATGATCTTTGGTTTATGTGAAATAATATTTACGTTCGATATATAGAAATTGAATTTTTTTGAAACTATGGGGTTGTTTTCTCAATATGGTTGAATTTTTTTATATTTTAATATAGTAAGACATTCATTTTATAGTTTAAACCATATAAATTCAATATGAGATGTGCAAGAAAATATTGAATAAAGTTTTCCTAGAAAAATGAGGTCATACAATATGTCAACCACATTGTAAAAAATAACCATATGAGCTTATAAATGTAACGCCCCGACCCCAGTTACCCAGAGTCGGTGCATTATTACATAACATTGGCATGATCACAAGAAAGATCAAAACTCGAAAGACCGATTGGTTTAGTAGCCTTGGAAACACTAGATATATTCATAAGTTTTACATTACATCATAAAATGAAAAACTACTACAACAACATAATGTCTCCATAAACCACACTACTATCCCCTCATAATATCCCTGCAGGTCATTCATAATTTACTTCTTCACATCCTGGGGAAAAATAAAACATAGAAAAGGGGTGAGCTCAAATGCCCAGTAAGGATAACAATATAGCGGAAACTTTCATAAATAAGAATAAACATTTAAGGCAATGCATTACAAAAACAAAAGCCTTTTAGAATTTAACTTCAACATGGTATGGCAAAAGTAAAATGAAATAATGCCATTTACTTATTCACATGGATATTCTACTAATCGAATAATCACATGCAAAAATCAATAACCACTTTCATAATGTTGGAATGCATAATGCCAGACTATCATAACCACATAGCCAAGGCCTCGTGCCAAGACTACAAATAAGATTTTGTCAAGGCCTTGTGCCAAGACACTAGTTTGTCACATGAGACCTACCGATGCAATTTTTTTTTAAGAAGATACTTACGTAAAAAAATTGCTAAAATACACTCCAGTGTTTTTCTGAAAACATTATGCAAGCTTCTGAAAACAAAATAACTAATTCTGAGACTGCTCGACTAATTACAGGCCATGATGGGTCCACTCCCAATCCCTTCTTGTCTACCAAACTCGAGAGTCAGGATTTCTGAAAACATTTTTAAGCTTGCGTTAAATACGTATACATTTGCACTGGATTTTCATATATTTGAGAGAAATATCTCTTTTTCTGAAATCATTCAAAAATAACATAATTATAATAGAAAACCTTTATTTTTAAAATGTCCTTGTAATCTTGTAAGGGATGCTTTGAAGATTTTATAACGGCGGTAAATAGCCGGACCCGCCGTATAAGTTAAAAAAACATTCTTACCTTAATTTTGTCGAAAAGGTTAAAAATGACCTTGTTTTGAAAACGACGGAAAGATTCCTTTATAAACCTCTTATAAAAAGTCAAACAAGGGTATAAATGACTTTAACCCATATTCTTGTAAATAATAAAAATGTTTTGAAATACATTTTGAAGAAACATTGATGTGGATGATAAAGAGATCCCAGTAGATTATTACAAATAAACAACCTCGGATAATGAAGAGATTGTGAAATAACCCTTACCAATTTCGTAACTTATGAAACATACAACCCATGAAAGAGGTATCATACAATGAATATGTAAATACACATAAATTAGAGTGTATTACACAAAGAATATAATTATGGGCAGTACATACACCACACAAAAGGTGATGGTGGCAATATGGCATGAATCTCACGAAAATATGGATTGAGATGAAAACCCCTTACCTTGTACTTTTACTTGGTTGTGGTAGGTTAACCTCCTGTATAATGGTGAAATAATTGTTATTAAATTATAAAAGAATCATATACATTAATATGATATCATATATGATCTTTTAATATTGATTTGATAATAATATCTTAGTATTATCGTTGTTTCGGGTGTTAACTTACTTGTTTTCTTTCATATGTTTTGTTACGTAAGACATGTTTGTAAAGGATAGGTTGTATATTATTCATATCCAGAATGATATCAAGTCCTTAAACATCATTTTTAAATCATAAAATGATAATTACGCTTTAATGGTTACGATGGAGAATGAATCTCATCGCGTTCGTGGAGACGGTAGTCCGTACGTACGCACGAGCGACAATATCATTCTTTTGATATTAAAATAATATATAAATGGATGGTATATCATATATACAGAATCATTAACATGTTATATTTATTATTTACATGAGTTACACATCATTATTATACCCATCCAAATAATATTATATTGAATAACAATTACACCACGACGTGGAGACGGTAAGCCGTACGTACGCACGTATGGTGACATGTTATTCAAAGGGTGGATAGAATACTGAATATGGTTGTACCATACTTATAATAACATCACAGTATATGTGAGATACTGGAGTTATTATTTCAGAATGGTAAGAACAAAGGAAGAAGAAGTGGAAGAAGAAATGAACTTAGAAAAGGGTGGTGAAATCATTACCTCTTCTTCGGGTTCTTCCTTTTGATTTGATCAAAAGGGCTCCTTAGGATGGCTTTCTGATCAAACTAAGGCCTCTAGGTTGTATTGAGGGATGTTGGGAGAGTATTTGGGCAGATTTTTGCCGAACCAAAAGGCTTTGAAGGTGTGAAGAAATGAGAAGGAGGAGTGCCCTTTTATAAGAGGGGTGAGGGGCACCTTTGGAAAAGCTAGAAATATTAATTTATAATAAATTCATATTCGGTTTCTAATGGCTCCAAAGTTGACTATTCAAAGGTTAAGGTGGGGATAGGACGAAAACCACTCAACCAATAGAATTTAGACAGGTTTGGGTACTTATATTAACCTTATCTTTAAGTATTAACTCTAAGTTAATTAGTTTCACTTTTACAATGTCTCTTTGTATTTTTATATAATATGGTTAATAAACTTACTATATACATCCAAGCGACCCCCAAGTGGTCCATTAATGATTAACCTATCATAATATAAGTCTCTTGGCCGAACCTTAGATTTTTAGGAATTTAATATCAATTAATTATATAATATTTGTTTTAAGAACTCTTTTGTGTCAATTTTGACACTATTCAATAGTTGATTTTTTTGAAACTCATAACAGATTGATTACTTCGAACAAAGTCAATTAAATCAATCCTAATATATCATATTATCCTAGAAAATTAGTTTACTTCATTAAAAGTTTCATATTATATTTATTTGGGTATTTATAATATCAATTATGTTAATTTTTTACTATTTTAGTAATTACTGCATCATCATTGTGTCATAAATAAAATAAATTATTTAATGTCTAAAAATTATAAATAAAACATAATTATGTAGGAAATCTTTTTATCTTTCTAATGAATATTTATAATCGAAAATCCAACATGTATAACCCTATGTAAAAATTGTTCTTATAAAAGATGTAAGCTTATGCCATTTTTATTTTTATTTTAACTTTATTAATATAATGTGTCCCTACCACATACAAGTGGCTCCAAGGGGTCCCCAAATTGACCCAAGGATGCCCATGGTCGGGTATGTGTCCACCAATAAGGTTAGGACACGTTTTAGGGTAATTTTGTATTATTATAATATTATTTTTTTTAACCCTTATTTACCGGATTTACCCTTTAACCATGGTAAATAAAATATTTACCACAGTAACTATTCAAAATGTCTAAAAATAAAAGTTACCTATTTACACAATTTGAACATCCTGATTCCAAATATGGAATCCATTTTCCTAAATTCAAAACACAGAAGTGGCAGAAATTAATTTAAAATTAATTCCCGTTGTTAAAACAAAAAGCGTGTTTTTAAGAGATAATAACTATCAAAAGATTGACACTTGTTTATGTTCGGTTTAATTGTAAAATTATGTCCAATGACCAAAATTATATTAAATGGTAAAAATATATTCTAAATATACTTTAAAACCACTCAAATTCATAATTTATCACTAGTAATTAATTTGATTAAAAAAGTTGTTTTTAATTAAAATTTAGTAATTTTCACTATTCATCAAAATATGAAAGTTTTCTGAAATGTACCAAAATTTCACCCTAGGCTAAATTCGATATTCCGAATCCAAAAATGAAGTCCATTTTCAAATATAAAATATATATAATTTCAAAAAGTAGGTATTACTATTCATAACGGCTAGTTTGATTAGTTATGGTGTGTTAGAACTCGGTGTTGCGTACAACACACGCTATCACATTATTCGAAGGGAAACGTACCGTAGAAGCTTGGGGTGTTACATTCTCCCCTCCTTCAAATAATTGCGTCCTTGCAATTTCTAGGGTATTACTGCATAAAAAGACTCGGTTGGTTCTTCATCATAAGTTCCTCGGGTTCCCACGTTGCCTCTTCCATCTTATGATTTCTCCACAAAACTTTTACCAGACGCGTCGTCCGGTTTCTCAGTACTTGTTCTCTTGTATCAAGAATCCTGACGGGCTCTTCACAATAAGACAGATCCGGTTCCAGTTCTAATTCCTCACAGGTGAGTACATGCGTTGGGTCAGGCATGTATTTTCTCAACAGAGATACGTGGAACACATCGTGAACTTTGGAGAGACTTGGCGGCATTGCCAATCGGTAAGCTACAGCCCCAATTCGTTCTAGAATTTCGAAAGGTCCGATGTACCTGGGACTCAATTTACCTTTCTTACCAAAACGTATGACTCCCTTCCACGGAGATACCTTCAGGAAAACATGATCACCGACTTGAAATTCCAAATCCTTCCTTCGATTATCGGCATAGCTCTTCTGCCTACTTTGAGCTGCTTTGATGTGATTTTGGATTACTTTCACCTTTTCCACCGTTTCCTCCACCAGTTCTGGGCCTACAAGTTTTCTTTCACCAACGTCACCCCAACAGGTTGGTGTACGACATCTCTTTCCGTATAACGCTTCATATGGTGCCATCTGAATACTCGAATGGATGCTATTGTTATAGGAAAATTCTACCAGAGGTAAATATTGATCCCACATACCCTGAAAATCAAGTGAGCAAGATCTCAACATGTCTTCTAAGGTTTGAATAGTCCGTTCTGATTGTCCGTCTGTCTGAGGGTGGTAAGCAGTGCTCAAATGAAGTTCAGTATCCAGGGATTTCTGAAGACTTTTCCAGAATCTTGAAGTAAAACGGGGATCACGATCAGAAACAATCGATAGGGGTACACCATGAAGTCTCACAACTTCATTAATGTATAGTCTTGCTAGACGTTCCAGGGGTAGATCTTCTCTTATAGCAAGAAAATGTGCTGACTTGGTAAGACGATCAACAATAACCCATATTGCATCGTTCCTTCTAGAAGTCTTTGGTAGCCCCATGACAAAGTCCATCGTAATATTGTCCCATTTCCACTCCGGTATGGGAAGAGGTTGCATGACTCCTCCAGGCTGTTGCCTTCCAACTTTCACTTGTTGACAAACCATACATCTTGATACAAAATCAGCAATCTCCCTCTTCATGTTGTCCCACCAAAAATGTTCCTTCAAATCTCTATACATTTTGGTGCTCCCAGGGTGTATAGAGAAATTGGAACTATGAGCATCATCCAGCAATTCCCTTTTTAGATCAGGTATATTGGGAACACAAAGTCTCTTTCCAAATTTCAAAGTTCCATCTTCATACACAAAGTCTCTCAATCTCCCATCATTCACAGCTTTAATCTTCTTCTGAAATTCTTCATCATCGGTCTGAGAACTCTTAATCCTTTCTAGTAAAGATGGTTTGGCAACCATTTGAAAAAGCATTGATGTTTCACCTTCCCTGGTTATTCCCATGTCCATCTTCACTAGATCCATGAAAATTGGATCCCTTTCAATTCTCATCATGTTCAAAACTCCATGGTCTTTTCTGCTCAAAGCATTTGCCACCTTGTTTGCCTTCCCCGGGTGGTAGTGTATCGTACAATCACAATCCTTGAGTAATTCAAGCCATCTCCTTTGCCTCATGTTGAGTTCTTTTTGTGAGAAAATATACTTCAAACTCTTGTGATCAGTATAAATCTCACATTTTTCACCATAGAGGTAGTGCCTCCATATCTTCAAAGCAAAGATCACAGGTGCTAACTCAAGATCATGAGTAGGATAGTTTTGTTCATGAATTTTCAACTGTCGTGATGCATAGGCAATAACTCTATCATTCTGCATAAGGACACAGCCAAGTCCTTTCTTTGATGCATCACTATAAATAACGAACCCATCATTCCCCGATGGTAGAGTCAATATAGGAGCATTGACTAATCTTCTCTTCAGTTCTTCGAAACATTCTTCACACTCTTTTGTCCAAACAAATTTAACCCCTTTACGTGTGAGCTTCGTTAATGGGTTTGCCAATCGGGCAAAATTCTGGACGAAACGTCGATAATAACCTGCCAAACCAATAAAACTACGTACCTCAGTTATACTCGTAGGTGCTGGCCATTCTTGGATTGCCTTGGTCTTAGAAGGATCAACAGAGATTCCATCTTTAGAGACAATATGTCCAAGAAAAGAAATCTCCTGAAGCCAGAATTCACACTTGCTAAACTTTCCATATAATTCATGCCTCCTCAGAGTCTTCAAGATAATGCGCAAGTGATTTTCATGATCTTCATAGGTTTTGGAGTATACCAATATATCATCAATAAATACTACCACAAATTCATCGAGATACTCCTTGAAAACTCTATTCATCAGATCCATGAATACAGAGGGTGCATTGGTCAATCCAAACGGCATTACAGTAAACTCGTAATGCCCGTACCTGGTTCGAAATGCTCTTTTCGGAATGTCTTCCTTCTTCACACACAACTGATGGTATCCAGATCGAAGGTCAATCTTTGAAAAGTATTGAGCTTCATGCAGTTGGTCAAATAAATCATCAATACGAGGTAGGGGATACTTGTTCTTTATCGTTATAGCATTGATCTCCCTGTAGTCAACACATAACCTCATAGATCCATCTTTCTTTTTAACAAAAAGAACAGGGGCTCCCCATGGAGAAACACTAGGGCGAATAAATCCCTTATTACTCAATTCCTCTAGTTGTTTCTTTAGTTCGACTAACTATACAGTGGCCATTATATAAGGGGTCTTCGATATAGGCCTTGATCCAGGAATCAAATCAATAGAAAACTCAACTTCTCGTTCTGGAGGATGTCCAGGTAAATCTTCCGGAAATACATCTACAAATTCTTTCACAACAGGTACACCCTCTATTTGAACATTCCTTTCCTCACCGATAGTTACTTCATTCTCTTCCTCCCCAATAATTGAATTAAGTTGAGCTACTGGGGGTGGGTCTAAATAAGAATTAGGTGGTGACGATTCTGCTCTAAAAATAAGGTGTTCCTTATCATTATCATCGAGAATCGTAACCTCTTTCTTCTTACAATAAATCTTCGCATCATAGTCCGAAAGCCAGTCCATACCGAGGATTATATCAAACTCAATCATAGGTATGACGATGAAATCAGCAGATAAAGAAAATTTATGTGCTCTAATGGGGACTGATTCACAAAACTTTGTTGCAACGATACTTCCCTTAGGAGTTTTAACTGACAACTCCCTTATTAAATCAAATTGGAAATATCTAATTTTCTTAGGAAACTGGGAAGATATGAAACAATGCGATGATCCAGAATCAAATAATGCATTTGCTAAACTTGAGGAAACCATTAAATTACCTGCCACCACGTCTTTCGGAGTTTCTACCTCAGCAGTAGTGATAGCATAAGCCTGGCCTTGATCCCTTGGCCTTTTCTGAGATAAGTTCTCCTGACGCTTAGGACATGCATTTGCATAATACCCCATCTCCCTGCAATTGTAGCACTGAACATTGGTAGCTTCCTTCTTCCCCTTGCAATCATGAGCTTGGTGGCCTTTTTCACCACACTTGTAACAGACTCCCATTCCCTTCAGGCAAGCACCGGGGTGTTTCTTCCCGCACTTACCACAAGATGGATATTAAACCTTTCCCTTCTTCCCCTTATTTCCATTCCCAGATTGATCAGCAGGTCTCTTCTTCTCTTGCTTTTCTTTAAAGTCATAAGACTTAGAGAATCCCTTTTCGGTCTTGATATCACATGAGACAATGTCTTCTTACGATGAAAAGGATTGTGAGACTAATGCTCGACGGAGAAATGGTTTTAACCCATCAAAGAAACGATCAATCTTACTTCTTGGGTTGCGAATATAATCACCAGCGTACCTCGCTAACCTTGTAAAGTTAGCCTCATACTTTGTGACATTATCATCCTCCTTTTGTCTCAGACTCAGAAATTGCCTTTCCATATCTGCTCGATGGTCGCGAGGAAAGTATTTTTCTAAAAACAGATCTTTGAACACCCTCCATTCCATGTTTGATACTTCATCATCTTCCTTCATGTTTTGAATCAATGACCACCATTGATCAGCATCTCCAGTGAGGCGGTAAACTGTCATGGTAACTTTTTCCCTTTCACTACTCCCCAAAGCCTGAAATATTTTCTCTAGGGAAAATATCCATTGCTCAGCTACTAAAGGATTTGTACTCCCATTGAACGTTGGTGGTTTTTGTCTCATGAATCGATCTAACATTGATCCTCCACGCTGCGGATCAGGGTGCTCCATACGGGTAAGGTTATTATTCATAACCTGAGTAAGTTGTCCCAGTACGGTGATTAGCTGATCAGCACCAGTTGCATCACCAGCCCCACTATAATTATCTTGAGCAGGAGGGCAATCCTTACATGGAGTGCGTGCATTGATACGGTTTCCATTTCTTCCACTAGGCGCCATTTCTAAACAATGTCATAAACTAGATCAGTTTATGAATCAAAATACATAATCCCATACTTATAAAACTCTAAACATAAATTGAACTATCTATGGATATAATCCATAATCATAAATATGTTTTCTTTGAGGAAGTATATACTCATAAACCCTTCATAATGATTTGTAAAGAAAGTGAGAGTTATCCTAAGCATATCCCCCGGGAGTGTCGTAACCAAGAGTGCAGCAAGGCCCGTTGTCGTGCACCAGTTCCCGTTCGAGTCTAGCTCAAAGCGGTGTTTTCGGGTTTTACCCCTAGGTACATATGTGCCAGAGCCGCCTCTACCTGCTCGTATCCAGACAGGGATGTATTGCTCGGAAAACTCACAAAGTCTCTACAATACCAAAATTCTAGGAAGTTCTTCTATACTAATCCTCAAATTTCATCTTAGGTCTACGTGCTCTAATCAGAGTTTATCTAAATCTAGCTTCCAAGGTTTGTACTAAACTTCCTCTGATACCAACTGTAACGCCCCGACACCAGTTACCCAGAGTCGGTGCATTATTACATAACATTGGCATGATCACAAGAAAGATCAAAACTCGAAAGACCGATTGGTTTAGTAGCCTTGGAAACACTAGATATATTCATAAGTTTTACATTACATCATAAAATGAAAAACTACTACAACAACATAATGTCTCCATAAACCACACTATTATCCCCTCATAATATCCCTGCAGGTCATTCATAATTTACTTCTTCACATCCTAGGGAAAAATAAAACATAGAAAAGGGGTGAGCTCAAATGCCCAGTAAGGATAACAATATAGCGGAAACTTTCATAAATAAGAATAAACATTTAAGGCAATGCATTACAAAAACAAAAGCCTTTTAGAATTGAACTTCAACATGGTATGGCAAAAGTAAAATGAAATAATGCCATTTACTTATTCACATGGATATTCTACTAATCGAATAATCACATGCAAAAATCAATAACCACTTTCATAATGTTGGAATGCATAATGCCAGACTATCATAACCACATAGCCAAGGCCTCGTGCCAAGACTACAAATAAGATTTTGTCAAGGCCTTGTGCCAAGACACTAGTTTGTCTCATGAGACCTACCGATGCAATTTTTTTTTAAGAAGATACTTACGTAAAAAAATTGCTAAAATACACTCCAGTGTTTTTCTGAAAACATTATGCAAGCTTCTGAAAACAAAATAACTAATTCTGAGACTGCTCGACTAATTACAGGCCATGATGGGTCCACTCCCAATCCCTTCCTGTCTACCAAACTCGAGAGTCAGGTTTTCTGAAAACATTTTTAAGCTTGCGTTAAATACGTATACATTTGCACTGGATTTTCATATATTTGAGAGAAATATCTCTTTTTCTGAAATCATTCAAAAATAACATAATTATAATAGAAAACCTTTATTTTTAAAATGTCCTTGTAATCTTTTAAGGGATGCTTTGAAGATTTTATAACGGCGGTAAATAGCCGGACCCGCCGTATAAGTTAAAAAAACATTCTTACCTTAATTTTGTCGAAAAGGTTAAAAATGACCTTGTTTTGAAAACGACGGAAAGATTCCTTTATAAACCTCTTATAAAAAGTCAAACAAGGGTATAAATGACTTTAACCCATATTCTTGTAAATAATAAAAATGTTTTGAAATACATTTTGAAGAAACATGGATGTGGATGATAAAGAGATCCCAGTAGATTATTACAAATAAACAACCTCGGATAATGAAGAGATTGTGAAATAACCCTTACCAATTTGGTAACTTATGAAACATACAACCCATGAAAGATGTATCATACAATGAATATGTAAATACACATAAATTAGAGTGTATTACACAAAGAATATAATTATGGGCAGTACATACACCACACAAAAGGTGATGGTGGCAATATGGCATGAATCTCACGAAAATATGGAGTGAGATGAAAACCCCTTACCTTGTACTTTTCCTTGGTTGTGGTAGGTTAACCTCCTGTATAATGGTGAAATAATTGTTATTAAATTATAAAAGAATCATATACATTAATATGATATCACATATGATCTTTTAATATTGATTTGATAATAATATCTTAGTATTATCGTTGTTTCGGGTGTTAACTTACTTGTTTTCTTTCATATGTTTTGTTACGTAAGACATGTTTGTAAAGGATAGGTTGTATATTATTCATATCCAGAATGATATCAAGTCCTTAAACATCATTTTTAAATCATAAAATGATAATTACGCTTTAATGGTTACGATGGAGAATGAATCTCATCGCGTTCGTGGAGACGGTAGTCCGTACGTACGCACGGGCGACAATATCATTCTTTTGATATTAAAATAATATATAAATGGATGGTATATCATATATACAGAATCATTAACATGTTATATTTATTATTTACATGAGTTACACATCATTATTATACCCATCCAAATAATATTATATTGAATAACAATTACACCACGACGTGGAGACGGTAAGCCGTACGTACGCACGTATGGTGACATGTTATTCAAAGGGTGGATAGAATACTGAATATGGTTGTACCATACTTATAATAACATCACAGTATATGTGAGATACTGGAGTTATTTTTTCAGAATGTTAAGAACAAAGGAAGAAGAAGTGGAAGAAGAAATGAACTTAGAAAAGGGTGGTGAAATCATTACCTCTTCTTCGGGTTCTTCCTTTTGATTTGATCAAAAGGGCTCCTTAGGTTGGCTTTCTGATCAAACTAATGCCTCTAGGTTGTATTGAGGGATGTTGGGAGAGTATTTGGGCAGATTTTGGCCGAACCAAAAGGCTTTGAAGGTGTGAAGAAATGAGAAGGAGGAGTGCCCTTTTATAAGAGGGGTGAGGGGCACCTTTGGAAAAGCTAGAAATATTAATTTATAATAAATTCATATTCGGTTTCTAATGGCTCCAAAGTTGACTATTCAAAGGTTAAGGTGGGGATAGGTCGAAAACCACTCAACCAATAGAATTTAGACAGGTTTGGGTACTTATATTAACCTTATCTTTAAGTATTAACTCTAAGTTAATTAGTTTCACTTTTACAATGTCTCTTTGTATTTTTATATAATATGGTTAATAAACTTACTATATACATCCAATCGACCCACAAGTGGTCCATTAATGATTAACCTATCATAATATAAGTCTCTTGGCCGAACCTTAGATTTTTAGGAATTTAATATCAATTAATAATATAATATTTGTTTTAAGAACTCTTTTATGTCAATTTTGACACTATTCAATAGTTGATTTTTGTGAAACTCATAACAGATTGATTACTTCGAACAAAGTCAATTAAATCAATCCTAATATATCATATTATCCTAGAAAATTAGTTTAATTCATTAAAAGTTTCATATTATATTTATTTGGGTATTTATAATATCAATTATGTTAATTTTTTACTATTTTAGTAATTACTGCATCATCATTGTGTCATAAATAAAATAAATTATTTAATGTCTAAAAATTATAAATAAAACATAATTATGTAGGAAATCTTTTTATCTTTCTAATGAATATTTATAATCGAAAATCCAACATGTATAACCCTATGTAAAAATTGTTCTTATAAAAGATGTAATCTTATGCCATTTTTATTTTTATTTTAACTTTATTAATATAATGTGTCCCTACCACATACAAGTGGCTCCAAGGGGTCCCCAAATTGACCCAAGGATGCCCATGGTCGGGTATGTGTCCACCAATAAGGTTAGGACACGTTTTAGGGTAATTTTGTATTATTATAATATTATTTTTTTAACCCTTATTTACCGGATTTACCCTTTAACCATGGTAAATAAAATATTTACCACAGTAACTATTCAAAATGTCTAAAAATAAAAGTTACCTATTTACACAATTTGAACATCCTGATTCCAAATATGGAATCCATTTTCCTAAATTCAAAACACAGAAGTGGCAGAAATTAATTTAAAATTAATTCCCGCTGTTAAAACAAAAAGCGTGTTTTTAAGAGATAATAACTATCAAAAGATTTACACTTGTTTATGTTCGGTTTAATTGTAAAATTATGTCCAATGACCAAAATTATATTAAATGGTAAAAATATATTCTAAATATACTTTAAAACCACTCAAATTCATAATTTATCACTAGTAATTAATTTGAATAAAAAAGTTGTTTTTAATTAAAATTTAGTAATTTTCACTATTCATCAAAATATGAAAGTTATCCGAAATGTACCAAAATTTCACCCTAGGCTAAATTCGATATTCTGAATCCAAAAATGAAGTCCATTTTCAAATATAAAATATATATAATTTCAAAAAGTAGGTATTACTATTCATAACGGCTAGTTTGATTAGTTATGGTGTGTTAGAACTCGGTGTTGCGTACAACACACGCTATCACATTATTCGAAGGAAAACGTACCGTAGAAGCTTGGGGTGTTACAATAAATATGTAAACTTAGTATAAATGAACCATATATATATTTTCAAAATATAGTAATTGAATATGTATCCAATGGAGGTGTTTTTTCAATAGATGACTGAAAATATTTTCTAACAATTTAAAACTCTAAAATGTGTGTTTGACTGTTAAACATATATTAAACTATATTCAATTGGAATGAAATATTATGAAATATATCTTGAATATTTGTACACACGTATTAGAATAAGACACATCAATCTGAAATGTGATGTGCTCAAACTAACTAAATAAAAAATTTGTAGAAAATATTGGTAATTAAAAATTTGTTCCACTAAGTCAAAAATAACCAGATGAGCTTGGATTAAAATGAAACCACAATCCAATAACCATATGTTTATTTATTTTATAATATAGGAACAAACAATGTATCATATCTATGTGTCATTTTCCTTAAATAAATTTGAATATTTTAACAAATTAAAGTGCTAAAACATTTGTTGGATAGTTAAAACCCTATAAAATGATTTATAATAGATGTAAAATTATATAAAAAAGAATTAGAATTATTATTTGCATGCTCATGTAGATGGCGTGTCAATGCGAGATTCTATGTTATCAAACTAAAAAAAATATGTTCTCAAAAATAATGTCCTTCAAAAACCTGTGACATAGAGTGAAAAAAATATATTATCTTGGATTGTTGTGAAATCATAGGAAAATAACCATATATTTATATTTGTAATATTTGCATATAAGGCATGTCAAAATGATGTATTTTTTAGAATATGACTGAAAAAGAATTATTAGGAAATAAAAACACTGACACATGTTTTTTATTGTAAATCCCATGAATAATTTTATATTTGATGTGAAATATTAATAAATATTCATTATATTATGTTTTGACTTGTTTAATTTTATTTTTCTTCAATACGACATGTGATATAATTAAACTGACAAAATAAAAAGATCATAGAAAATAAATGTGCATAAAAAATTTGATACACTGTGAAAAACAATAAAATTTGATCATATATCTATGAAAATACCATATAAATAACCATATCATGATTTCTGAAATATAGCAACCGATGGGGTGGGAAAAAATGGTCTTGTAATCCTAAGATGACAAGAAATGCATTTTTCGTTATTCAAAACACTAAAATATATGTATTATGGTTAAAACTATATAAACATATCTCCAATTTATGTGAAACATCTCAAATACTATGTTATTAATATTTTGGACATGTAAGAGAATATGATTTGTCAATCTGACATGTGATCTACCATAAATGACTAAATAAAGAGGTCTTAAGGAATGATAGTCAAGAGAATTTTTTTAATGAATATATTAAACAAATTAATATATAATGGTATATAATATTATAAATAATATATCTTTTAATGGAAAAAAATGTAAATTTAATAAATCATCAATATCAATGTGTACATTGGTTTCATCCAGTTTTAGGCATTAGTTGTCTGATAGTATGCCCATATAGACAAGTATTTTTGAATGGATCTGAAGTGTACCCATGTATGATTCATGGAATGGCTCTATCAACTATTTTTCCAGACGATACATACTCAACAATGGAAAATGTAATAGAACTAGAAACAATCTCCCATCAACTTGAGTATTTTACATTAAACTAGTATGCAGATGTTTCAGGTCATGTAAAATCAATTTCTAGAACCCCCAAATGCTTCCCTAATATTAGAAATTATGCATTTATTAAGATACATAAGGAACAAGGGTCAAAATATTAATAATAGTTCCATAGTCTATGAGCCACTATGTAGTAGGGTGTCTGTGCAATATCTCAAATGCCATCATATATGATAAGGAAGGTCAAGTTGATGACAATGTAGTGGGACCCAAATCAAAATAAGGATTTGTTTTATTGTTTCTGTCCTGGTATGATGAGGACGTTCTAGTTAGTGGTTTTGTACCGGTTCCCCAATCCAAATATTATTGTTTGGGTAATGTCATGTATGGAACCATCTATGCAGGAGAAGGTTAATTTGGTGGTGGTACAATGATATATGATGTCATCTAAGAAGTGGAGCGACGTGAAAACTGACATTGATAAGTGTATTCCTCATCTATGCCTAATTGATTTATTGTGGCCTATGGTTTATTGTACTAATGGCGATGAACACACTCTTACTATTTGGAAATATCCCTCATCACTGTTTTATACACATATCATCGGTTGATGATATAAACCAAACTCCTCAAAAATAAATGTATATCGTGTCTCAGATGTGATCATATCCAAAATCAGATCAATCCAATCACTCATGAAAACAGTAAATAATTAATTAACAAATTGATAAAAAATAATCATGATGTTTGATAATATTAATTTACCACTATAAAATTATACCGTCTATGTAGAGTGATAAATTAAATGGTCACTAGAATATTCTAGAGCACATACTCTCTATGGGAGAGATGATGAGGATATCTTCAATAATTTATGGTTAAATAATAAAATTCACATGAATATTATATGGATATGATTCGATAGTATATAATATGACAATATGTAACTTTTTTCTTATAAATAAAATACAAAACACCTTTTGAACTTATCTCTATGGCCACATAATAGATTGAAAATAACGAAACTCCCTCATAACCCGATAAAGTTGTTCCAATCAACAATTTAAAAACTAACAATCATAACAACAACATTAAAATGGTGTAGCCTAATTGTACAATTTTTTTTAATTTGTCCTAAATGATCATCTGTATATAACTTCTAATAAATCTATATAATGAGAAATAAAATTGATCATTCATTAAAAAAAGATCACACAATTACATCAATAGGTATTTTTTCATACATTGTCAATGTAAATATTATCAAACAACAGACTGTAATATGAAATTGAATGCATATTCCTTTATAAATTGGTATTCGAGTTCATCCACCTCTAAAAATAAAAAATGACAATTTTAAATATTTATAAATTCCATTTGAGATTGGAATAATATTATGTAAAATACTTGTAAATTACTTCTGAACAATATGACCCAGACATAATGCATCAAATAGTAAATCAAAGACTAACCAAGGTGAAAGTGTATGGAATCATATACATTCCCAAAACTATTATAATAATCAACTAAAATCAACCCCCTATGCCATCTTGCATAATAACATACTCAATAATCATCAACGATGTACATGACATGATGAACCCCAATAATACATTTCAACATAGTCAAAATATATAAGCAATGGTAGGTGCATCGGATGAACATATGATACATAGTGATCCGAAAATATATCAATCACTAAATATATTCTCTTACAAATATCTTCAATATCACCTCAATTTCAACACGATCAATGGATCCCCAATGGGTGTCCGTCTTGGGAATCCGTTATGTACCGCCTCTAAGGGTCCCTAGTGTATCTAGTAATAGTAATTCTAAATATTTGTATAAAATTTATTCATAGTTGTATATAATTATAAAAATAATAACATCTCATTGATTGTAAGACCCAACAATAAAGATACATATAGTAATATAATCGTTGAGTTCCCATGAGGTGTATTTTTTGTGTGTATCATGGGTCTCCAATGCTCAACCAAAGCAGAAATGGGACAATTAGTAGTGGGTATATATGGAAACATGCTAAAAAAATCACCCCTACTTATGATATTTAGATATGTTATTCTTTGGTGGGATATGATGGTTGATTTGATGGACCCTATGGACATTCATAATTTACTCTTCATCATTATCTCATTTATAATGTGATATGTTCTCAATAACTGGAGTAATAAGGTATGGATATGTGGTGGTAGATGTATATTTGATGATTCATTCAATATAAATGTATAAGTAAATGGTAAACCCATTTTCCATTTAAATAATAAATCTATTGAGTGGAATATAAATTGATATAATAAAATCCTTGATTTGATAAAAATTTATAGATTAAAAGTAAAACAATAACAATAATCAACCCATTGTAAAAAAATATCATATGGGGATTAATGATGAACCTTCATTGTTATCATTCCGAGTCATTATTTGTGACTATGGACCTCTTCCCACACCTTCCAATTAATTTTCACATACCTCTTTCATAAGTACAATCTATTTTTTTATCATGCATGTAAATTTAAGATGACCTTATCCATGAATACATGATATTTTAGGAACACCAATTATAATATGAATATGGGAATTAAATATTGATACATATCCAATTGGGATCCATGAATAATTATAGCTATTTCACAACTCTTCGAGTCTATAAAATTGATAAACATAACTCTCCCATTATTGGGGAAGATGATATCATGATACAAGTACATGTAATAAATGAATCGTATATACATAGAAGTAGCCACATTAATTGTTGAATATATCAAGAAGAATACTAATCAACTGACTATAATCATTGGTGTGTATTTCATTACCCTCTTCAACATCATCTTGAATTACCACCCAATGAATATTATGTGTCTGCAATGTTGTGGCTTGGGTTTGATTACCCACAATCTCATTTTCAAAAATCATTGAGTATCAATGAAAATTCATAGTCCTTTATCTACATCATCAAATCATTCAACAGTTGATTTGGGGCTTCTATGAAATGTTTGAGAAAAAAATATTAGGATTGGTAATTTTCCAACCCCAATGAAGGCACTGATACTGTATTAAATAAATTTTTTATTCATGTTACCATATCTCTTCAATTTGTAAAAAGATAATGAATATTTCTGATTTGTGAAGAACATCATGTACTAATATAAATCCTGATTAGTTTAACATATTTATTGTATTAATTGGAGGAATTCATGTTTTCATGGTTCATATCATATAATTTAATGTTTAAAAATATATAAAGTGTGGCCATTTATATAAAATAGAAATATTAATAAAATATTTAGAAATTGTTATCTAATAAAGATTTTGAATTTTTATTTTGTTTTCATGTTGTCTTCAGGAAATTTAGTCCATACATTGTTGATAATAAGAATCAATAAATAATGAATCTAGGAAAGGGGGGTAGCCAACCAATGCAATTGTTATTAATTATTTCATTTATATAATGATGGGGTTATTAAATATAGGATATCTCATGACAATCATTGATAGGAACATGCAAAAAAAATAAACAAACTCCATGATTCCAGGTAATCCATCCATACTTCTGAAAATGATAGTGCCATGGTACATCTACATAAATCCTATGTTGCTAAAATTAAGATAAATCCATTATAAATTATATATAAAAAAGATATGTAAACATATAAAAAAAATTTAGTGATGAATTGTTTTTATTCCTAGAATAAACAACGACATTAGAATTTTTCATCATAGACCTGAATGTTCACAACATGCTCCAATTTTTAAAATTGTTAATTAGATTGAAAAATTAAAAACAATACCTCAAATAAATAATAAAACAACTAAAATAAGGATTAAATATTTATATAATCCTTGTCAAAATATTAATTTTTTTCATTACATGCCTTATTGTATAAGATTTTATATTCATTCACACACTACATTAATTCATCTATTTACATGAAACAAATAGTCTGATTAAGTCTAACCACACAAATAATAACATATTATAATAATGTTTAGTCGACATTCCTATTATCTTGAGTCATCCATGCATTCAAAGAAGTGCGTATAATATAAATTACTTTCATTCAAGATGAATTTCTGGCTAGGGTACCTCTAAATAATATCCCTCACATGTCACCAAACTATTAACAATTAATAATTTTTTTTGATATCATAGTTTCATCTACCTGATAACAATAATGACTGTTTAGATGTTATTTTTTTAATTATATTGATGCCATATTTCTATAAAATTATTCAGAAATCCTTTTAAAATTTCATTGTTGAAAAATACCTACAAACTCTGTTATTGAAGTCATTATATCTAAAACAAACTCAAGAACCGCTGGTGTAATGTCATGTAATTTTCTCACCAGCTAATCATGCAATATTTGTGCTTAGTTTTCTACTATTTCCACATATTATCTTTTGGATAAATCTTCTTCACCAAAATATTCTTCATAAGCATTATCAATCGTAGCCATATGTGGACCAACTACAACAACAAATGTTGTTTAAAGAACTACATCTAATAAAATATGAAATAATGTCTCTTATAGGCATGTATTATCTTCAAAAATTATAATGTGAACACCCATCTAAGATGTAAACATCAACCCCTCAAAAAATACATTATCATCATGTTTGTTTTGTTTGATTTGGGTTGTATCCTCAATTTTACTGCAATTAACATACATTTCCCAGAAACAATGCGTTCAATTAACATTATAAATATCATATGAAAGCATTAAATATTTATAATCCTCCAACTTATGACTAATATTATATATATTATCTCAATAATAGAGATATATATAACTGAATTGTGATATACACTGATTCCCAATGAGATTTAACTAATCATAAATTTCACTATTAATTGTGTTCATCATTTCACATCTAGTATGATTTAATAATCATACTGCTGAAAAAATATGTGATATCACTTACTCATCATTTAACATTTATCCACTATGATTTACAAACCCACATACGTGATTGACCAGGTTTTTCAAAATGTTAATTGAATTAAATTATTGGTTAAATATATACACCGATAATTCATTAAATAAAATTTAAACCACGAGATTATATATATTATTAATTCCATTATAATTCATATACCCAGGAGTGAATAATGGAAAATGATATAAATTATGGGCTTTTTTAATGAAACATTTAATTATATATTAATACAATAAATACAATGTACTAATATTTTATTTACAATGTATTGTTAGATTTATCTATATACATATGGTTAGCATATGAAATACAATAATATAAATATATACAAACAATAAAATTAATTTTTTTTAAATAAATTTCAAATTTTTCTTTTGGAAAATATTAACATGTAATTAAATAACAAAATTAATTTGTTATTTTGAAATGAAAAAATATATTTACTACAAAATGAATAATTATTTACAAAATTTATATTTCTTTAAATTGAGAAATATATATACTAATTATTATATAATGAAATATTAATAATGTATTTTTTTATTATAGTAATAATATATTAATATATTTTATTATATTCATTACAATGCAATTTTTTATTAACAATGTAAATTATACAATTTAATAATTTATTAATTACAAAATCACTAATCGATTTTCCATAATATTTTATAAAATTATATAATATATATTTACTGATACATAATAGAATGGAATAACATGTTTGAAAATATCCATTTCATTAGAATAACATAAAAAATTACAACCTAAACCATAAAAGAGTATTAATTAATAAACTTTAATGATAATAAAAACCTATTTTCACAAGTATAAACCCTAAAATAAAAAAAATGAAATTTATGAAATTATTATACAATATTAAACGACCCAAAATATATTCTCAAATAAATTTAAAAACTATTATCAAAATGGAAATAAATAATAACTTTACAAAATAAAACTATCATTAAATTTATAAACAAAAATTTCTTCAAATAAAAATGAAGACTCCAAATTTTGAATATAATTATTTCGATTATAATTCAACAAACTAGTGGGGAAATTAGAAATATAACAATGACAATGGGGATTTGTGTTGCATCACAAAACATTATATTAATATATTAAATACAATTTTATAATATTTTATTTTCAATGTTATATTACATTAATAAATGTACCCAAGATTATTATACAACAAAAATATATATATTCTTTCAATATACAACACAATAAAGAACAAATTAATGTTTATAAAACAAATTATGATTTAGTATATAAATTATATACATATTACTTCTTTTATTTTCAGAAAATATAACTTATAAATAAATATCAAATTAAATTATATGATTTAATGTTTTTATACAATAAAACTAATTAAAAAATAGTATGTTTACAAAAATAAAAACTTTAAAAAAATGTTAACAAAATATAATATATATATATTTAAAATGAAACTATATATTTATTATAAAATTAATAATAAATAAAAAATTTGTATATTTAATAAAATCCAATAATATATAAATATATATTAAGTATAACACATTAATATATAAATAATATATTAGTAAAAAATGTATCTATTATATTTCTCGTTAAATGTCAATGAAATTAAAATATTTATAAAATCTGTAATCAATTTAGTATTATATTTTATAGAATAAAATAATATATATATATATATATAAACCTAGATATATAGCCAATATCATTCAATGACTGTTATGCAATAATAATGAAAAATAATTACAAAAAATGAATCCATAAAACAATACTAATAAATGAACTGAAATAATTTAGATAACAAAATTTAAAAAATATTAACCATAAAACAAAACATAATAAAAAATGTTTTCAAAAAAGTGTTATACAATATTAACCAAAATGATAAAAAATTAAAAATTATTAAAAAACTAAAATCTTCATTACAATATATATTAGTTCAATAATGTAATCCTATAATTATATTATATTAAAAAATGGTGTGGGAGGTGACGTGGAAAGGTTTCAAAAATGTAGATTTAACGATGGGGATTTTCGAATGCAGATATATGAATAGAGTATTTTGGGGGTTTTTTGATGGGGTAACCTTTGCGCGAGATGCTGTCATGAATGAATAATAGATTCACACATGTAAACATAGTGTAATGGGTTTCCATGTATGATTGATAGTTGTATGATCATCCCAATATTCAAGGGTTCCCTAAAAAGGATTCACAAAACTATCTAATTTCCTTACTAGGAAGTGGGATCCTGATTCGTAGATAGCGAACTAGAACTCTGATTTAACAATATAAGAAGAGTTTATTAGATCAGGTAAAAGAGGAAGATGATGGGGAAAAGTATATCCATGCATCGAGTGGGGTTTTATGGATGAGTGAATATATTTTTCTAATAGATCTCACTAATCGACTGATTTTCAAGGAAGACACTGTCTTGAAAATAACCTTCTTTTGAATTATTTCAATGAAAGAAATTTCTTGATAAGTGCCTCCATTGAGATGTTTGGAATGGATTATATTTTAAAATTATAAACATCAATGATATAATTCATTTTTAGTTACCTTAAAAAAAATATACTCCATGAAATAAATTTCAAAGAAGGATCTTAAAGGGAATTTGATTTACATCATCCACTGACAAAAAAAACCACACATAGATCATGAATTTTTTCCATTATACACCATTTAATGATTATGATTTTCTATAATTATCATATATTGATGAAATTAAATTTTTTATGGTTGATAATAAATAAAAATTCCATGAATTTATATCCATTAATTGTTTCATATATCCCACCAAAAAACTGAAACAAATAGGATACTAAACAAAAGTAAAACATTTCAAAATAAATTAAATATAAACCAACAGAAGCATAGAAATGGAAAAAAAAATACAAAATCCTTATCAAGAATGGTAAATAAATTTAAATAAAATATAACATGTAAATTAATTATATGGTTCAGACCATTTATTCCTACTCCACAATAATAACACCAATGGCACCCTGTTTTTATAAAGAAATGATAAAAAATGAAATCATAGGATAGAAAATTGTGGAATAAGAGAAGTCAAATAGATTAAATAAGAAGCTGTATAACTCTTTCCAAATGATCAAGAAATAATAAACAAGGAACCAATGAAACCATCATGAGGAACACATGAAACCAAGTATAAAACTCATTTCTACGGATAAAAAAACATATGAAAGCACCCTTCATGAATCATTGTAGACAATTCATCCATTACAAGAACATGAAATTCATTGAGTTATCTACTGGGTCCATACTCCCAGAACTAGCATTAAAGGATGTTTCCAAATAAACCAACCAACCATTTCACCTACTATGGATCATCTCATACCGATTATATCTTCATCTATCTAAGATTAACCTTATATAAAACTTATATTATTTATCTCTTAAAACATGTGGGGACTTCTGGAAGCTAATCCTAAATCAACAAAACCCATAAAAACCATTTAAATACATTAATATATGTGGTTGGTCATGGATATTTGGAAACAATTCATTAAAAAATTCCAATTGGACAAAATTTATTAAGGGGATTAACATGTTGTTCCATTAAAAGGTTACCATTATGTGATACATTTATTTATTATATAACAATGTATGGTTAAAATAATCTTATATAGGTGTCATTCCCCACTAAATAGTGGTCAACACACACTATATATGGGTTGGTGAACCGAAACCATAATACATTTTGGTAAGCCCAGGTCTACGTAAATGTATCAATTTTACTATCCACATTATGTAAGGGTTACTCACAGTTATATAGAGTATCATATTCCACATGTAACGGTATCCCTACAACACCAGATATAAATAAATGTAAAATTCATCTTCATAAGTGTAATCGAAGAAAACATATCCATGTAAGGGTAACGACCCACAAACATAAGGGCAATAGATACCACATGTAATGGTAAACACACCTCATGCAAAGGTAACCTACACTCAAGATAGATTAAAACAAAAATTATGTTAAGGGAGAAAAAAATCCAAAATAATGAAAATTTATATCTATTGAAAATAAAAAAAATATTAAGGGTAAATTTTCTAATAATATGTGAATTATTATTGTTTAAATAAATGAATAACATAACAAGATTTTCACATCAAACTGTTACCTCCTAGAATTCGATGAATGGAATCCCCCCCAATGGTGGTGTTAGTTCTTCTTTCTCAACAGAATCAACATCCACATCAAAAAATTCATCAGACACCAAATATTCATATAAAGTATCCATATTTAAAAAAATGAAACCCCACTAGTATAGGTTGCAAATTAATTTTCAATGGAAAATACCTTTGTAATGCCTGAGCCTGACTATGTTTCACAACCATCTCACAAACCTACAAAACACATTCAACATCATTGTTGGACTTTTCATATAAACCAACACATTAGAAATTACTCTCATACCCCACCATACTATGATATATTGATAACATAGAATCCATTGAATTTAAATTAAGAATAACAAAATCATGTTCTTCTTATTGGTATATTTCATGATTAACAAGTCTTGAACACAGAACAATAATAATCCCTTTGAGACATTCTACACAGGATAAAAAATTTTCCTGCACCTATGTACTTTTAATATAATCCATAGAAGCCTCGACATATCTACCATTTTATATTTTTTCTCTATGTCTAATATGGTTTCTTTTAACCAAAACTTTTTACATTGATTATATATGTGATGGATGTATTGAATATGAATAATAATTCTTATTTAATATTGTTTATTGTGCTACATGAATATAGTGTAATAATTTCCAAGATTATACATGATATTATTATGGTCGCAACATATCTTTGAAATGATTATAACCATGATGTAATAAGAAAATATTCATAAATAATGTATTATAGTAGGATAATGAACTGTAATGAGAGACGTAGTACATAAAATATAATGTTTGAGTACTCTTAATTGGGTGATATTTCTTCTCATGAAGTTCACAATTTGTAATCAACAAGATGGGATATTTTGAGAACATAGCAACTAGTATGAATTTTGTATGTTTTCACATCCTGAGATATTCTTATCTATTATCATGTGTAATGGCCCTTATACATTAATATTATCAGTAATGCATTCCATGATTCAATAATGTGTATTTTTTAATTAAAATCATGATGTCATATAATTTAAGTGTGGTAGTGTATGTAGGATTGTCTTAATAGATATATCCTTAATATATAAGTCAGGGAAGGAACGATACCATCCATCTATATTGTATCGGATATTTTTAACGTTTGATTGGAATAAAACATTATCCCAAAAATATCAACATTCACTTTTCATTAATGAAATGAAGGATGGTGATTTGTGGTTCATTTTGATGCATTAGTGTGTTTAAAATGAGATAATTTTTTTCTCAGTGCTGGATTAATTTTAATTTCTTAAGAGATCATGGGATCTGTATGAATTGTGTTTAGTTTCCATCTGTTGGATAAATATTGATACATGTGATGTAATAATTCATATGATATGAGTGAACATTATATCTTCTTATTTTAATTTTAAAAAATTCACATTACTAAGAAAATTCATTTTTACATCCATTAATGTGATAATTATACTACATATAAAATTTTACTATGAGGGTTTGTATTTTAATTATATTTTAAATCGTTGCATCTAATTTTCAATTCATATTTCACCATAATTTTCTATAGATGTTGAAAATATATATTGTGACCTTGAATGTTTAAATGATAGAATACATGGAGAATTTTTTTTGGATACAATCAAATAAGGGAATGAAATTATAAGTAAAAAAATCATTGGGAAATTAATTATATCAACCTCCACAACCATCAACCTTCAAACCTATGGAATTATAGATAGAGTCATGTGAATACAAAAATAAAATCAATTTCCATTATTATATTTATAATTCCATAATTTTTTTTTATTTTATTTATATTTTCTATTATATTTATATTTTAATATAGTTTTTTACTAAAATATTAATGATAATCTATTCAATTTTGGATATTAAATCATACAATTATCTAATTTCAAACTCCAAGACTTGGAGAATTATTACGAGTTCTATTAGAATAGTTAATGACTTTACCATTATTCTAGAATATGTTACACCAATCTATAAGTATGTTAATAATTTTTATATTATATTATTTATGTATTTATTTATTTTTTAATTCATTATGTCTATAAAATTGTGAATATTTATTTATCTAAGGAAAATTTTAATATTTATATCATTTTTTTATAATTAATTATAATTATAAATATGTATAAAGTTGTAAAAACTTACAATGGAAGTAATTATATCCACAATATATTAATTAGTTAAAATAACATTAATAAATAAACAATTCTTTTTATTTATTCTACATTTATTATAACAAATAATGTATTTTTTGGGATATAAAACTACGACTAATAAATCAATGTTCCTCCAAGTATTATAGATATTTTCATAGCCTCAACATGGATTTCTATATCAATTATCTCAACATATACATTCCTCAAACATGTTCACATATCATTTATCAACTTTAAACATTTATCAAATTTTTATTTTACCTTGATGTTATTGTTTGAATTAAAAGGATACCATATTTCATTTTCTTCATTGAATTTTTCAAAATTATATGTTAAAAATTGATTTGAATTTTTTTTTTATAATCTTCAATATTTACATCGTGTCTTTTTCGAGGTTTTCATCAAGTATATTTGATGTTTTATTAAAATTTCCCATTTTACTAATGTCCTACTACAATTTCTCAACTATTGAAAAACATTAAATTTTCATAGAAATATTTATATCACCAATTTCTAGTATTCTGTTAAATATTTGTTATTATTTTGAATCTTAATTTTGTATTTATGATAAAAAAAAATTCATATGACACATGTTCTATGATTTTATGTTAGTAATTCTTGAAATAATTCGGTTTTAGAGTATCATTATTACAAATTTTTTAATGTTTTTATTTCAATCACCGCAAATTTTCTTATCTATAGATTTACATACATGTGATTTGATGTTTAGATAAAATTGAGATAGACACTAATTGGATTTTTATTTTTCACTATTATAGCCATTATTTTATACGATTCACATTAATATTACTTTTCATGTATTGATTTTATATTATTATTTTTCTAATAAGGAAAACAAAATTTTTATTCATTTATTTTTAGTATAGAAATTAACATATAAATATATATATTTGTATTAGTGAAAGATTTAATTTATTTTCCTATGAAGTTTGAAACATTATAAATTTTTTTTTGGTGAAAAAATTATATATAAATAAAATGAAATATGAATATTATAAAAGGAGAGTTATAGAATCATAATCTCTATTTATTCATCCATATTCATATATTTTATATTAATAAACATATACGTAATAAATATATCAATTACAGATAAATAACATATTAGGTTGTAAAATAAAAATAAATAGATTGACATGATTAAATTTTTATAAAATTTAACAACATTATAAATTTATATATCTATATATATATATATTTGGGAGGAAATTCAGAAACCAAATATCTGTGTGCTCAATAAATTTATAGTGAAAAGATTTATTTTTTATATATATAAACATTGCTCGGGATTTTGACAACCAACATTATAGAGATATGATGGTTTGGTGGTGCTGGTTATGCCTCAAGAAAAAGGTATTGTCGCTAAAGATTGATTTATCACAGGCCATTCGCCTGGTGTTCTGTTCTATTTCATGTGGTGTCACTCAGTTTCCATAGACGTATCCTATAATCTTCTTTCATTATGACTTCCCTAGTGGGTTACCTTGCCATCATTTCCATAACCTACTACAGCACCCCCTCCACTGGATGTTGTCCATATTAGCACTCATGATTAATAATAATGTCATTAAAATTGTTAAAAAAATACATAACAGAAAAATTCTACAATGATATGATTATTTATCTAATTAATAATTAAAATATAATTATGAATTATTTCAATTATAAAATGTTAATAATGAAATTAATAAGAAATTTAATATTATATTTATAATTAATTTGTAATAATTAGTAATCTAATAAGATTTAGTAATATTATTATTACATTATATAATAATTATTATTATTATAAAGTATCGGGAATGTTTCGTAACCAGGTATACTCAGTCCTATTTTTTTAAGGGAAATAAAAAAATAAAAAGCACAAAAACTATGTCACGGAATCTGTCAGTAAATCTGAAATGTGGCAAGATCAATATAACCCAAAAGAGAAATAAAAAAATCCCCAAAATTAAATTATCGATCACCGCCGTGAATTCTTTCCATTACAAACCATATACTAATGGTTTGAGAAAAAATATCGGCATTCGAAAGCATTCACCATCTAATATATACATGTCTCAACCCACATCACTAGGTCATTACAAACTTCTCATGGTCTTCACAAACAAAGGTTCACCGCCATCCCATTGTTGCTGAGTAAAACGGTTTTTAGTATTCCACATAATCAATACATATTTTCCAGCTACCCCAAGTTATCTCGGTCCTCAAAACGTCACCCTTCTTGTGATTGACACAATACACACACAAAAACATACTTCCATACACCTTATCGCACTCCCCAAGCTAAATTGCATGGTGGTTGACCAATGATATGGACTCTACCAGTCCTCGGAATGATCTTTACACTTAAAAACTATTCCAGACTCACATGGAATAGTTCACGTCATAGTCGAGATCCCAAAAAACCTAAATGATATCCAAACATCCATCATCGTCGGATTCTCCTACAAACTCCACCAATTGATTCCATAGATATGTGGTCTCCTGGTCTCATCAAGCACACCCCGACATGAATCTGAAGGTCTACCATTCAATAGTATGTATCCATCAGCTGCCTAGATTACTTACCTATATCCCTTCCTAGCCATTATGGATAGATATAACAGCTTCATCATCAGTCATCACCAACATACCTCATGTTTAAAAAAACACATCGGTAATTGGAGGTGTTTGATGCACTTCATTCCATTCCTACAATGAATTTTTTCCCCAACACATACATGGAACATGATTAAGCATCCAACACATGTCATCTCCACCATTGATATCCCTTAATTCATCATCACACCTTATATCTGAAGAATAGATCGGTGGGTAATTCATATCATTCCTCCCTAAAACCACCTCTAAAAGTGGTACAAGTAGATTATTTTCATGATGAAAACATTTGACAATGGCTCACAATATCATAATTTCCACATTGTGTAATCGATGTCCGGATATGGGAAAAACATTCAGTGATAGAGACATTGCATTCTTAATTGAGAAGCTCTCCATTCGTCGATAATAATAATAAAATATTTATCATCATTTCTCTATTAATTATTTTATCTTTATTATTTTTAAACATAATAATAATATTAATAATAGTAATGACGATGATGAAACAAATATTTTTATAATTAATAATTATTTACCTTATTAGTTATATTATTATAAGTTATTATTAAATAAAATAAATAAATTGAATATATAACACATTTATAATAAATAATTATTTAGTTATTATTAAAATATTTACTATATTATTATTATTATGATTATTATAAAAGATTATTAATTTTATAATTATTATTTTATGTAAAAAATATTATTATTAATTATTATTTATATATTTAAAATTTAATTATCATTTATTTTTTATCATGTTTTTTATTTATTTACTAGTTACATTAATAATTATATTATTTACATAATTGTACATAAGTATTAGTGTAATATTTTACATATTAAATAATAAAATTGATATTTATTAAAAGTGTAATTAATTATATTTAATAATATAACGTAATTATTAATCCATCATAATAATGTAATTCATATTATATTATACTAATGGTTTATTTAGGGATTTCGAGACCAAATCTATATCTCCAAATTTATTAAAAGAAATAGAAAACTACAATGAGGAGAGGAGGTCTACCAATGCATAATCTTCCTACACAAAAAAACAAGAAGTATCTTCTTTTAATTCCCTCTAGTGACCAAATCCATAGGATATATTCCATTTCCCTTTGGGTCTTATACTCTCTAACATGTCTTGTTGTATTGTGGGAACATGGTCCTCATCATGCTATGATTTAGAGGATTCATCAATTGTGTAACAAATCCTGAACTTCCAAGACTGATGTTGAAATTCAATATCTATATTAGATTTAAATCAATAAAAAAAATTAATTTACAAAAACTTCTATCACAAGTATGTGTTCATTGTGTCCAAAAAATTCTTCTTCCATCATTTAGTATATGGAATAATGTTGTCAGAAAATCAGATAAACCACCCCCTTACCAAGGCCTTTAAAAGGCCTATCACATTCAATATCCTTTGTAGGAATGATATGAATTTATTTTCTCATGTAGTGACATAGTCCAGAATCTAATACCTATTAAAAATTTTGTATGAATCTATCTTAAGAACATAAAAATTTGATGGGTTACTCTATTATGGATTCTTATTTCCCACTAGGAGACTGCTAGAGGGAAATTCCATGAACAATGGATGTTCTTATGTAAGATACGTTCATACCAATTCAGGGGAAGACACACATGCCATAGATTTCTTTGGGGGAATAGTTAGAACCCCTATTCATCCACCATTATTTTCTAAATTTTAAGCATTGAAACCTATTATAAAAATGTACATGAACAAGATATTCCTATGATTATTGTTCACTAATACTAAAATACTCTGTATATAAGAATATATAATGTATAATTTCAGTATATAGAACATTGACAATACATATAATCCAAACAACGAAATTCCCAACACACTTCTAAAGTTATGGTGGTAGATTAGTAGCAACAATACTCTTGAATGGTCTTACCACTGGATAATCTTGGGCTAACTCCATGATACATCCTTTCATAGCCATTAATGATGATATTGGTTCATGAACATTCCATTTCCCTGTATGATCCCCCACAATAAGTAATATCCATTTTTTCATAAAATGGGAATATATTTTGACATGTACATTACTATCATTATCAAATGCATCTCCTACAATAAAATTATCAAAATTTTCAGCATCTTTAGGAATCTATTCATTAATTTGACTCCCACAACTTCAACCCCACCAATCACTTAGACATCATCTCCAACACCATCAAAATGTTTAGCCAGTCCACCCTGACCTGCATCTCCACATCAGTGACATTTCCACATGAGTATCCATGCCCCTTCAAATAGGAACTATAACCCCATTCTCAGACACAGAAACAATAGAGGATATATAAGCATGAACATTAATTAGTTCCAATTCATCTTTGAACCATTGTTGAAAATATTTTTCCTTGTGTTCATGGAACTATAACCAACCCCCTATCCTCATTCTCCTAAATATTGAGATTACATTGGTCTGTTGGGTGGCTTGATTTATTATATGAAGATCACAATATATTGACTAGACATCATATCAAGGAGTGTCCAATTTGGGAGAAGCTACAAAAAATTTAATGTAGCCACTGAAATTCAATTGAGAGATAAATATTGATGTTAACTACAATCAAATTGTAGTTTCAATAATATAATGGAACAAATAAATCTCATCCAAAATTATGTAATATTGTCCATATCATGAATTATAAATCCCATTATTAATATTAATTTGAGTCCCAAATATATAGCCGACATCACCGAGTATTTTTTTAGTAACAAAAAATCCATCTCTGACCCCTAACCCGGATCCTGACATCAGTGACTGGTCTTATAGGATCAAATTGATCAATTAGTTTATCTCATTCTTTAATTATGTGGATACTAATATTGAGTGATGACAAACCATAGCTCCAAAAAAATAATTTCCACATCTTCAAAGTGATAACAATTGAATGAATCCATTACATTTTGAAATCATTATAAAATCATCAAATCCCAAAAAATGATGAATCAAGATCCTCAAATCATCATGTATCACGAAATTACTCTTCCTAGATACTGTTGGTTGAGCATGAAGAAAAAAAATTCATTCCTTAATATAGTTATCAAAAAATTTACACTTCTCCTCTACATTGGCAGTGGGTCCATTCATTGTAATAATTTTATCAAAATCACTGTGAGGGTCATATAAAACATATTATTTATAAAAATTAATATTCACCTACATGAAATATAATAATGTTTACTTTTATTCACATTAAATACCTATAAATTATAAATTATAAATAAAACCTAAAAGAAACATGAAACACTGACTAAACATATACAAAATAATTGAAAATAATAAATTCTTAATAAAAAATAATCTATAATATAATCAATGGACTAAAATATTATTGTTTCATAACATAAAATACTATGAAATAGTCCATATATAGTGCTAAAATGACCTTTATCTAAGCTAAATAACAATTTACTACCAGAGTTAGATAAACACCCCTAAAATTTTATCGTCTATAAAATATTTTTTCTAAAGGGGTCCATTATAAGAACTATAACAAAAACAGATAAATGGGCCTTTATCAATTATTTTGGAAGCATTGATAAAGTAAAACATTTATAAGATCTTATAGAAGTACCAATAATGGTTACCTATTCTAAATAATAAACTATAACTGATAATGGACCCATTTATCAGAAATTTGTTATGAACTGATAAAGGACCGCATTATTAGGTCTTCTATATGTGGTGACAAAGGACCCCTTTATCAGCACTTCTAGAGGTGATGATACAGTTCCATGCTATAGTGTGATGTAACAGAACAATGCTTCACCAAAAAAAAACCATAAAATTTGAAAAATCAAGAAACAATACAATAATTTCAATGAAATACTATTTACAACACAAATACACATGAACAATATGTTGTTAAATTTCTAATATTGGTATATACAATTTAATCAGTTCTATTCATTTTATTCATTAATAAATATTAATTTTCCATTGTGTTTTTGTAATAAAACATTTTCTAGAAAAAAACAGACATGTCAAAAAAAAATTCGTATCATATTAATAATATAAATCAATTATTTAATAGAATTCGAAATTCTAATCTATACTTTGAGTAAAATGAGGAACACCGTGTATCAGATTGAGTGTCATTTCAAGGATGCATATGACATTGTATTGTTTTAATCTTATTGTATTATGTGTAACTAAGTCAACTATATAATTATAAGATAGTAATGATTAGGAAAATAATTATGTAATAGTATATAATAGGATTTGAAAACAATATACACTCATTTTCTCAGTTTGGTCAATGTGATGTGTGTTATAAAATAAATTAGAAATTATATATTGATAAGATGCAACTATAGTAATACGAGTAACACCATGAATTGTTTTATGGTGATGATGATTCATAAAAATATCATATGTCTAGTGGATAGGTTTCATAACATATCAAAACAATCTGAACGGGTTTTATTATTTTTGAGTATGTCACATTTTTTTTATTGAAATGTCATTTTAATCTGGAAACATGTACATTGTCCCACACGGATCACATAGTGTATCAATTTTAGTTTATACCAATACCTAAAAATAAAAAATATATATGAATCAAATTACTAAATTATCAATACAATCCAATTTTTTTTTCTAAATTTTCAATGAGTGACTTTTTTAGAAATAATATATCGATTTAAACTGACTATAGACACTTTGAGTCATACTAGTAACATCATGAACTGGATTCAGTTATAGATGATTCTTGCACATAAATATTGAATTATTCATTTTTCACTAAATTATCAAATCAATATGAACTCAGCTTCATAGATCTGAGTAGGTTATTAGTCATTTTTTCAACAATTGATGTCAATTTTAAATGAAAAGATTCACATGGAGTCATACTAGTTACATTGTGCATTGGATTGATATTTATATATTTCATAAGACTCTAAAATGATTTATGGATCAATTTTATAAGGTACAAAAACAATATGATTGTGTTTTCTCTATTATTATGGTGCAATATATATTATTAAAAAATATATAATTTTAAACTGGAAAACAGATCCTTGTCTCATAACAATCACATCGCGTGTTAGTCAGACAAGGGACTAGTTCATAACCGTCAATATTGACTTATTTATCAATTTCTGAAAATATAATGAAAATTTGACTAAGTTTCCTTGTTTTTAGTCAGTTTCACTTTTAAACAAACACATAAATTTAAAACTGACAATAAATGATTTGGGTCATACATTGTATATAATTTACTATAATGAGCTTTGGATGATATATAAACATGAAGAATTACATTTATATCATTTTCATAAAATATCTATAAAATTTGAATTTATTTTCTTAGTTTATAAGTATGTCAGTTTTCATATTGTACCAAAATTGTTGTCATTTTTATATAAAAAGGCTCACATCGAGTCATTCTTTTCAAATCATATGTTGGATTGCGGTGAGTCTAATTCCTATAAATATCAAATGTCATATCGATAATTATCATAATGTATAATAATAATAATAATGTGTTTTATTGTTTATGATAAAGCCACATTCATGTATACTAAAATGTCATTTTAAATAGGTAACACACACCTTTACTCATACAGATCACATCGTTTGATGGCTCGTTTTGAGACAGATTCCCATATATAAAAATTGACCTAAGAATCATTTTCTAAAATTATCAAGACAATCTATGTAGACATGATAAATTTTTTTTAAGTGAAAATTCATTAACTAAAATGTATATTTTAAACTAATAACAAACAATTTGATTCATATTGGGGACATCATGTATCCAATTAATGTGAAAATAGTTTATACATGTAATAAATGACCTATAGATAATTTACAAAAAGTGACTAATTTAATTTTTTGTATTTTATAGGTATTGAAAATTTTAATTGACTTATTTACTAATATTGATTTATATTTTATTTAAAAATATTATATCAAAGTCATAGCGGTCATAGATTGTGTCAAATTGGGGAGAAAAAAATTTATATATCTCCCAAATGACTTCTGGGTCTTTATCATAATGTATCAATGTAATATGAATGCATTTTATCATTTTTGAGTATGTTACATTTATTTTTTAAAAAAAATACACATTAAACTAGAAACACACACATTGTATCAGAATGATCACACAGTGATTCAGATTGACACTTGAACAATTATTTTTTGTGCATATAGGAATGATTGATGGACATACCACCCCAAATCAAACAAAAGAATAAAAAAATATAGAAAAACAATTCATATGTGTATAATATTAAATCAAAATAAACTAATATAAATATAAATATATACATTTAATATATAGAAAATTATTTTACTTTGAAATCATCAAAATTAACTATGTGATTGATTAGATGTAGCATTGATGGTCATTCTAAAAAGGAAGTAGTTGAAGTAGAAATTAAATATCATGTGATGCTCATGATCCTAATCATCAAATATAACTTATTTGGGTTATTGAACATCCCTAGACTCTTCACTGTCCTTCATATGGTTAAGAGGGTAAGGTCACCATCCAAAAAATATTAATTTATCATTCAGACAATGGAAAATTTGTACGGGATAAACTTATTTCCTATCAACATGCTATGCTTACTACTTTTTATTATTATGAGGATATTGTTTTATTTCATCCTAGATTAGTTAGTGAGGATTCATTCACTAAATAATTTGTTCTTAAATTCATGGTGTTGAATGAAATGACATGAAATATTTCTAGGCCTAATTTTGATACGTAATAATCTCGCTCTTTTAAAGAAAAGTATTTTTTTCAAACTTGGTATGGTCTGAGGGAGATGGATCAATATACATTTCGATCAGATGCTGGTAGGATTTTTTAGTTGGCTATTTAAGATTTTTTTTGGTAGTCTAATAAGGATTTTCATGGGACATCTATTTTGGATGTTGTATGGAATGATTTTTATACCGTCATCGGGTCAACAGATCATAACACCATTTTCTAATCATTATGCACTAATGGAGCATATTACACATGGTATGGTCTCATTATGTGGTGGTAACAGTGATGGTCAATTATAATATGTACATTAATATAATTCATTTATTAAAATGACCACTTTCCATGCCTATGTGGAGTATATTAAATCATTGAATAAATTCATCAATCTTAATGGTGTTTTTTGGTCTGATAACACTAAAGACTTTTATAATAAGGAATTCAATCTTTCTGAAAGTAAACAACCAATTTTTATTCTGCTTCTAGTGAGATAAACACTATCTCAATATATCAACTTTATATTATTGGTCATGATACAAACATTGTAGGCAATGGAATTAATAAAAAAGTTGTATTAAGTAAATGAAAATATATAATCAACAATATTATGGGAAATGTACATGGATCATGTCATTTCACCAATGGATATTTTTTAAAATAATTGCCCTGGGATTTGGAAATGACTCTCATTCTTGGTCCTTATGAACATAAACATGACCAATAAACCTATTAATCGTAGAATTTAAAAAAATCCTTTGTTAATTGGATGTCCTTCAATTGGTATGAACATAATTATTCTTTTTTTCTCACAACAACAATAATGATGGTGAGGAATAAATTTGGGTGCAAAATCATTCTAGTACTTCCATGATATTTTATTGTCATGATCATTTGTCAATCAATATATCGATGATGATTAATGTTATTTAAATTTCAGTAACCTTTGTTTATGATTTTAGACAGTATATAAAATGAATGGATCTTTGGATAGGTTTGGATAATTTATCTAAGATATAGGACAATGTAGGATTATTCATAGTAATTTTAATATGTGTTATTCCTAGTGATGAAGACTAGAGAAAACATCTCCAGGATGGTTGCACAAACGTTTTCTACCTATATTGGGAAATGTTGCCTTGTTGTGTTGCCTATTGTTGTAGTAGATTTTACCTACGGTATAGACACTCTTAATTTTAAATGATAAAGAAAATTAGATATTTTCATTGTTCAAGTGGATGAGGGAAATGTGTCTATTAATGTATCTCTTTTGACCCTTCATATGACTCATATATATAATAATCTTATTCATATGGATATATAAATATATAATTTACGGTCAACCCCCTAACCTTTTAAATATAAAAATTAATATCTTATAATACAAATACATAGGAGATAATAATGGATGCATATGAGGTTACGTTTACTGTTATCCATATTCATATACATTCAATGAAACTAAATAATCTAAATAGAATACATCAGGAATGGAGAAAATGTTTTTTTTTCAAACATTGATATTTAGGTTAAAAATGATGAAAATAATCTAATTTAATTTAATTGGTATAATTAGAATCCAAAGTCTCCATTTAGTGACAATATGAATGCTATATACAAATACAATGATGTACTATCACATAATGGAAATTATTATACAGGTTAATACAATATAAAGTAGATCATGGGGGGTGATAAAAAATGAAATGTATTTCATTCCATGTATAGATATAATTGGGAATCAATAGGAATAAATACCATATAAATTAATTGGAAAAAATGTATTTATGATAATGAAATATCTAATGAGACTATAAAATATTTTGTGGGTCCCAATAAAGATAATAGTAATGATAATACCACAAAATTTTAAACAATATCACTCCTACTATTAATGATGTACAGAATAGATTTCATCCTCAAGTACCTAGTTACAAGGAAATTAATTTGGATCTATTTTATTTGAATATTGATATTGGTGCCGGTCCAGATGGATTCAATAATAAATTTTTTATGTTCTATAGGGAAAATATTTTTATTGAGATATATTATTTTGTTAGATAGATTTTTAACCATGAATAAAGTCCATATTGTTTGAATTCTAATTTCAATTATATTATTAAAAAAATAGAATGATCAGGATATGAATGATTTTAATTTTGTAGTGATTTGGAACAGTATTGAAATTATAATTAATAAGGTCATATATTCAATAATGGGAATTTTTTTCCACATGGTTCATTATGAACAACACATTTGGATTTTTTACTTAGGAGTAATATTCCTAAATTCTTTATACTACATATGAGTGTGGCATTATTTTAAAAATTTTAGTGAAGAATGTGAATATGGATCTTAAGATTGAACTTTCCATGGATTTTGGAATGATAAAGTGACGTTTCATCATTGTTACTAAAGGGATTTCATGAGATTTACACAGATTGTAGAATGTTGATCATATTCATCTTAAACGTTTTTTTGATCTTTATGATGACCAATGTGTCACCTAGAAGATTTTTTATCATTATAGTTGAGTGAGATGTGGGTATCCATAATTCATTATTATCATTAAAATTGGTGATGACTACTTGTGTAATTACCTATATGATCTTGTGATTTGAGTATTATATCATCAAATAATGGTAGAAATATCCATAATTGAAAATTTTCATCTTTTATATGTTGATAAAATAGTATTATTTGGAAAAATGTTTAAATTATTCTACCTCACATTAATGATATTTTTTGGAACTGGAGGAAGTGGTTGGACATTCAATTAATCTACTTGTGTAATTACCTATATGATCTTGTGATTTGAGTATTATATCATCAAATAATGGTTGAAATATCCATAATTGAACATTTTTATCTTTTATATGTTGATAAAATAGTATTATTTGGAAAAATGATTAAATTAATCTACCTCACATTAATGATATTTTTGGGAACTGGAGGAAGTGGTTGGATATTCAATTAATTATAATAAAATTTTGGTACGTAGAAACTTTTGGGTAATGAGAGGGTGTATTCTATTGACATATCATGTCGCACGTCTCTTTTCGGTTAGTGATAAAAGATGTCACATGTTGAATATCTGATTCCATATTACTAATCAAATGGACTCATGGAAAGGAAAAAAATATGTCTCAAGTATAGGTGTTATTTCTTTTTAATTGGTTAATTAGTTCTATGTTTGTTTATGGTTTCTCCTTATATATATGGCCTATAATCCTTCTTATAGAGAAGTGGATTTTAATTCGGATGATTTTATGATGTCATTCTATTCATTATGGGAAACATATAACAACCTCTTGGAATGATTGTGTTAAACATGTGGATATGGGTGGAATGTATATAAAATATCCCAATTGTTTTAATGAACCACGCCATAAAAATTTCACCTAGAATATTTTTAAATCCATTGATTATTCTTATGGATATTGATGTGGATAATTTTTTTAATTAACATTATATTGGATAATCGTTGTATATCCAATCATCATCCTATCGAGCTATTAATCATGCATATACTATGATCTTTAAATGTTCTAAATGGACAGTTTCAAAGAACAATTCTCAAAATATTTTGACATATACGTCTCTATCATGTGTTATAGAATACAGTGTAGAAATATATCATCATTTTAAAACAATATCAATTTAATTTTATTGAATATGACATGTGACCAGATTATATAAGGCTAGAGTATGATAAATTCAAATATACAAATATAGACACTGTCATTTAGAATCCAATTTAAAATGGAACAAGAATCTCAAGTAATTTCAATAGAATAAAATGTGATGGTGGTTTTTTTCTTCCCTATTGGTTTTCTGCTGATTAAATTTCTTTCATTTCACCTACTTCATTATTTCTCATTTGTGGTATCTGGATAATGACCCTTAAACTATAGTTTCTTATGCAACGTGCATGAATCAACAACGGGATAGTCTCTTTTCTCTAGTTTATTGCATACAAGTCCCTTGATCATTTTTTTGTATAATTCAATTTTACATGAAGGTTATGGATATATGATGTAGGATAGTTTTGTTGTAAACATACCTCCTCAATCTTTGAACATATATGGTTTTCCATCATCCAAATATGATGTAGTTACTAGGTTATTGGAACATTTTTATCTGATACAACCTTTATTATTTTATTTACATGGAGAGTGGAGAATTATTGTGATTTTATGATCATTCCCTACCATTCCTTAAGTTAATAAGTTAAATACACATAGGTGTTATGATTTATTCAATGTGAAAAATTTTAAATATGATGAATGAACTCTCTCACATTATAATTCTGTAATTTTTTGTGTTTCTAGTAGGATGAAAAAGTGGTTGGATTCTAAATATATTTGGTGGATTCCCCCCATCCCTAAATGGATAATTATAAATGGAGATGGGGAAACTAAGAGTGCAATAGGTCCTTTTGTTTGTGTTGTGAAATTTCACAAATATAGATTCTTTGATAAATGTTTTTAATATCACATCATTTGGGGAAACAAATTCATTAAAACTGATATGTGGTAAATGACCAAAGTGGTCACGTATTGTGTACATTTTTGTTGGAAAGAATCAGGGATTGAATCAGATTTAGGTGTCATATTTTACATTCTTAGAGAAGAATCTTAGAAGAATCCATGTAATATGTTTCCTTCTTATATTTATTGTATTTTCCTTGTGGATAATAATGACATTGTTTTTACACTTGTCTATAGACAATAAAATCATGTTGCAAATGTCCTGTCAAAGAGATCAATTGTGGGGGACAATTCTGGCTGGTCATGTGTGGTACTTACTTTTTTGTCATAAACTGCTTCAAATGGATGCACATGGTGATATGTATAAGTCACGTTGAAAACCACCATTTTTAAATCTATTTTTTCATCCTTATTTTTTTTATATTTTTTAGGAGTAGTTTTTCATTCATATTTATCTTTTTGATATACTCTCTTTCATTAATTATTGGTTTTATATATTTAGATACTCTATTGAGAATCCAAATATTGTCATTATGATCTCATCTATTGTACAATACATTGTTCACATTGGGATCAGTCTGAACTTTTTATTATCTCCCAATAAAAATGTCATCTGCAAATAAATTTTCATTTAACTCAACATTTACTTTATTATATAGTATGAAATTAGATCAATTATTGTTTGATGGATCGAAGCCATAAAACACTCCTACAACATGTGATTCCAATATTAATGAATCATATATTTACCCTTCCATAATTAAAATAATCTTCTTGAATCCCATTTAACAAATATTCAATGCACTCATATTTTCAAACCATTTTTTATTGAAAATTGGAACATGAAATGTTGTATAACACAACTCGTATATCTGTTTGATAATGTGAAAATATTCCAAATTTTCATTAATTGGATTTCAATCATTAGAACAACATATGTGCATTTATTCGCATATATTTTTCATCCAAATTAAATAATCATTTTCATTTTTATGGAACATATAACCATTTATATCAAAACAAGCGTGAGATATAAAATTTGAATTTGGTCCCCTGGAAATCCTTTGGAGTCATTCTGAAATTTAACTCATATTTTTGACAAATCCTTATATATTTAATCTAATTACTATCCTATAAACTATTGATTATGTGTATTTAAAATCTATCCTTCATCCCTTGATGGATTAAAATATCTATGAATTTCAATGTGTGATCCAAAGTATGGATAAAAGACATCACTATTGTGTAAAATATTAATTTTCGATTTCAACCACATAGTCAAGTTATTTGAAAAAAAAAATAATATTGAAAGATATTTTCCAATAAGGAATCTTCTATGATGAGACATTGGAATATTTATTTTTCCTATATTTGATTGGTAATCAGTACATAATTCAATTTTTTCTTCTACAATATATTAATCATCAATAAAAAATTATATCCAACTTCACCTCTTGACATACACTTTCACTATTTTCAAAAACTATTCCAAGGGGTAATTCCATCTGTAACAGAAAGGACCACACAGATGGACCACACTTACCAGGTGGCACATCATGAGGAACATTATATCAATGATTTATATTTGTATGAAAATATACAATTCATATAATATGATTACAACCTTCTTATTTGTGATTGGAAAATTAATCAGATCAATAACTATTCTACATATGGATTGAAAAATGATGCGGATTTTGGTTAATATTTGATAATCATTTTGAGGTAGAATATAGGGGAATGGTTCATGAATTAAAATATTCTTCAAAACATGAATTTCATGTGATTTTTTGTTCTTGTAAAATAAAAAAATCATTGACAAAACATTCTTGTTATTTTATGTATATCCCTTAGGAAGAGTTACATTATTAAAAAAAGGAAAAAATTGACCTTTTTCCTATTTGGTTATATATAATATACTGGATTAAGAAACATATTACCTTTAAACTTCATAGATGACCAATATTTTATTGTTCCCAATTCAATAATTTACAACCTAGAATTGATGAAATAATTCATCTTTTAGGAAAATTTAGTAACGCATCGATGACACTATCAAATAATTTTTTTCAATATTCCCGGTATAAAAAAAAATTCTATTATATAAAAATGACTAATCCATTATTTCAAAGAAAACTAATCCATTATACCAATGTTATTTCATAAGGTATTTATAAATTGGTGTATGAAAAATAGTGCCAATATCTTTTACAATGTTGAATAGTTAATCACCTTTTATTGGAGAAGGTTTTGTACCTTGTTTGATATTCTCGTCAAATACTATCATCGTTCATCGATATTTATGACATCAAAGTAAATAAATTTGATAACCTAAAACCACAATCTTTGATTAATGTTTCATATGAACCAAGTGTGTGCATTTTTCACATATGGACACCCAAACTTTGGATAAATGTTTTATGCTGATAAATTTACACAATCAATGATGTAATTTATCACCCATTTCAACATAGACCTAAATAGAAATCATTCACTTCTACATGAAACGTATATTCTAACACTATTATCTGAAATGAATTTTATATCCTTAATAAAAATGGAAAAAATTTCGTCTTTATCATTACCAGGTTTATTTTTTATGATATATTTAGAGGCGACATAATGTATTTTCACATAATGCATAACCTTGGTTGAATGTTATAATTCTCAAATAAGATGGACCATGTACTATGAGAGTAAACTATATATAAAAATGATTTATTACATCTATAGATAATTTTATATGAATATTCCATAGATAAATTTCAAATTCAGAAAACTCATATTCAATATTATTTCACTGAGGAGAATCTATTAAATGATGTAGGATCACAAATTTAATTCATGTATTTACATTCATGGTCTATTATCTCATTGTTTCAAAATATAAATATTGACTTTAAAAAAATGGATTGATAGTAATGTACCATAATGATTTTAAAGGACATGATTATTTTTTTTATCGATTCTCACCATGATTATAGCATTTTATGTGTGATTTGTGGTCCATATGAATCAATATAAAATCATTTTGACAAGAATGTACTTTTTTAGAGATGATTCGAATTGAATGTTGTATTAGATTAGTATCATATGATTGGAAAGATAGTTCATTTTATTCTACTAGAATATCTTTTCAGAGACCATATATTAATTTAAATCTGGTTTCACTCTATCCACTGTAATCATTATAATTATATAACACCAATAAATATAACAATGTTTTTTATAAATTAAAATTGGTATACAATGGTAACATAGCGTATCTATTTTACATCTTAAAATAAATGTATAGTCATGATGAACATCATTTATTTCCATTTTCATTTCTTCTGTGAAATCACCATCATCATTTACCAGGGTAATCAAATTAAATAATCCATAAGCCAATGAATCATCAGAGTCGGTTTGTTAATTCAGTTTTTCATAAAAATTAGAAAAAAAATTATTTAAATGATCTATTTTATGACACCTAAACAATTCTTCCAACTCTTTTGGACTAATTTTTCATTAATAAAAAATACATAAACAAGGAAAAAGTATTTCATAGGGTTGTATTAGTGCACTATTGAAAACATATTGAAATCATTAACTCTATATTCTTACACTTTTATGGAATAATTTGCAAGCATATAATTTTTATAGTGATCAATTCAGATGGTTTCATTAAATATTCATCTGATACAATTAATAATTAAATAAATATAAGATATCCATTATCAATGGTTTATGTAATAGGTAATTCAAATATGGGAAACCTAACATTTGATTATATCAAATAATTTTAGAATGCTTTGAATATAATGGATATTTTAATTGAATTAAAAATTTATTCTACTATGGTAGAGTTTATCCTATAAACTCAACCAATGGAAGAAGTTATAGGAAACTCCCATTCTCATCATCTCATATCATGAGTAGTTATCATATAATTTTCTCTTTCACAATAATCCTCCATCACTTCTCTGCATGCACCAATGATGCAAGAAATAATATATGAAGAATTCATCCATGGGACAACTACTGGTCAGAGTATTATGGAAAACATAAATGAGATGAAGGATAAATCACAAGCTGAAATGGTAATTATAACTATTTCGGGGATGGTGTGGATGTGGATGAATGTTTTACTCTATTGTGTTACCTAGAGGGGATAATGCTGCATATTTTTTGGGAATTCCATGGATGGTAATTAGAGGTTTATATGGGTGGAAACCAAAGGTATTGTTAAATAATGATCTAGTTCTAGATGGATTACCGTAATATATATATATATATATTTTTGGAAACGTGGGAAATAAATGATATGATTTTTAATACGAATTTATGAGTGGGTTATGATTTCAAATATAGATATATTTTTACAATGATATAGAAAATGTGTTGAACAATTATGTGATTTAGGGGCAGTAAAATATATTGTAAATTATATTTAAAAGATGAAATTTATCTTGGGTGGTAAAAATTTAATCATATTAGATAATCAGATATTTAAATACTCATTTTAATATGGTGGATTGAGATTTTTTTTTGATGAAATGATAAAATGGATTGTTATTTTTTCAACTTATAATGCTGTGATTGTTAATAATTTAAATATTGATGAAAAATTGATCAAAAATTAATGTTGAATTCAGTAGCATAGTGGATATCACACAGGGCTGAGGAAGACTATAAATTATACATTTACAGTGAGGAAAATGCAGATGGATTATATTATTCATGAAATACAGGAAATTATAACATTATTGATTTTTTTTTTGAAAATTAACTCCCCTAAACTGGTTTGATAGTATTTGAATATTCATGGAAATATTTCTTCTAATATACATCAATGTATACCGAATGGAAGTCAAATCATTGTTTCTCAAGACAATACATATGGGGGTATACATTAGGATACATGATTGGATTATTATATTTTGAAAATTATAGAATATTGGGTCTGTTAAGGAATAATTTTAATTAGATAATGAAATCACATTGGAAATTGACATTAATGTTCGATCAATAACAATGAAATATATGTTTTTCATGAGGTAGAGTTGATTAAACACTTTACATTAAGAAGGAGAATCAATAATGGATGTCGGTACTCATATATTATGAAGACATAATATTTGAGGATTAGAAATAGCATAATAATATTTTTTAAGATCATATGACGTACGATATTGAGATGTATATGATTTGTGAGTTAAACGTTTTTCTTTATTTATAGGTGAATAAAAGAAATCATACCAAATTAATTCCCCAATCAATATAGGAAAAAGAGTTTACCATGTCATTTATAATGGAATATTCAAATCCAAAAACAATACCGACTACTATTTGGATAATTTTATCAAAAGATGATGATTGAAAAGAGGTATATGGGATGTAATATTGGTATTGGAAGAATTTAATACCTCACAAGAACCAGATCAAATATTTTGTTTCATATATTTAACACCACTTTATACAATGTCTTCCCTAGGAGATCCAAGAGCTATTGTGGAACTAGTTACATCTTTATTCCTGAAAAAAGTGAATTTTGGGTTTTTAGATTATAGGGAAGTGAAACTAGAGTTTTTGGGATTCATGGATGAGGGTTGGGAAGGATATGGGGATATCAAAAGGGAAATTATATTTATCATAAAAATGGATTTCATTCGTACATTGTTTTTTTCCATCCACGAATCATTCAAGCCTTAGAAAGAATCTATTGGATACATGGAGCCTTTATTCATTCCTTATTTTGCGAATGGATGGGACAAAGAGGAGCATTGGCCGTAAGTGGATTCAAGATAGAGATTCAGATATCATGAACTTGTATGTGATAGATATTGTTCTTAAAAAATATTTTTACACTTTTATCAGCACCTTCAAATAATGTTTATAAATATAACATTCATTATTGCTATATTATTATGCATTGTTAAAAAGTTTCATTATCAAGGATTTTTTAGAATGGATTAATCTACATAACTATTAACTATAAAATTGCTGATAATGATTACTTGTATCATCTCTTATTACTTAAGCATAGATAAAGGATTTATGAATATTTTTATAAATAAAAAAACAACCAAATAAATTTATATAATTAGATATATATATATAATTAATAAATATATATATATGTAAATATTGTAATTATATTCATTGATTATATATACTTTTTATATTTATATAATTTTTTAAATATATAATTATATATTTAAATTTATATAAATTCATTATTTAGAATATAATATCTATATTATTATATATATATATTGAGTATATATATATTAATATAAATACAGTAAATATATACATTATTTAAATAAATCTATTATAATTTTATAATTAGTTAGATGAATATTATTATTTATTTATAGTAATATACATACTTTTTTGAAATTAATATATATATATATATATATATATTTACTAATATATGAATGTATAAATATAGTAAATATGAAATTATAAATATATATAATTTTCAATATTATCTTACAACTAATTTTTTATCATTTTTAATGTATATTTAATCTTAAGTACAAGGATGTTTAATATAAGTGAAATTGAATAATTAAAAATCACTATACTTTAAAAATATTGAAAAAAATGTAATGTTATATTGATTAAATAAAAATTATTAAAAATACGAATATTTATTGAAATACTGATGAATACATATTGAAAATCATAAAACAAAAGTACTAAATATACATATTATAAATAATTATCATTGAATAATTACCAAAATAATAAAAAATAAAAATAATAAAAATAATAAAAATTGATTTTATATACTACATTAATAAAATAAATAACTAGATAAATTAAATTTTTCATATTTAGTTAAATTCTATACTCAATATATCATGTCATAATGAAATTATTATATTAATACAACTTTTTGAACAAATTACATAATTATTAGGTGTGTATGTTCTTATATAAGATTTCATTCATTACCAGAGTATATCTATTTATGCTTTGTATATAAAACATAATTAATTATGTATTTTTTAAATCCATATATCACACGTTTAATCTATGTTAAATTGAAATATCAATTGAAATTCAATTATTTTGACTACTCGATGTAATTAGTCATCATTTCAACGACATATGTTTTTCCTAATCTTATATCTAATCAGTATTTATGTTTCTTATAAGGTTATACAATGAAAACAACAATAATTTTTTCATATAAAACCTTGAGTGTAATTTTATCCAAATATATCTATGTGTAGAAGTATACATTCATTGTCAGCGTTGCTGGAGTCCGGATATTCTAATCGTGTCTCCTCTTTCTTTGTAATCCAATCAGTATAGATGTTTCATTGTCTACAATGTTTGGGGGAGCGACCAATTTTCCATCATTTAGCGTGTTTCCAATATCCCTCCAACTCTTTATCTTCTACTTTAGAGTTGTTTTTATTTATTATATTCAACTCCCTTTATTCTGAACCCTCATGAATTGTAGTTTGTATCATTGATATATTTTCTGGTGTGGTAACAACTTCCAACATAGCACCCTGAGGTAGTTCAATGACATCACAGTTACCAAATACTAGCACTAAATTAACATTTTTATAATAATTCACTTTATAATAATTTGATGTAATCAATTTCACTCCATTTTATCGACCCACTAAAACCATCAAATAATAATTATTCATGTGTTTTGACATCTGTGTTGCATGTATATGGAAAATTTTTGTCAATTAAATCGTTTTTACAATAGATGAACTCACCTATTTCATTAATGTCTTAACATTCATAGACAATTTTCCTATAATACGATATTTCTACAAAATATTTTCATCATCGATTTTTTATTTGACATGGAATGAAAATAAAATACATAGATGTTCATGATCATCTTTTTGATCAAAAATTTGTTTCATTCTAGCTTCATCAAAAAATTGGGTCTCTATTGTCACATAATTTTTATTAGTAATTTCCCTTGACATAGGGGACATGAGGTTACATTCCGTCGTTGATTCTGTTAGATATCTAGTCTCTACCATGAGATCCCTAATAGGATAAACCACTGTAGATGGTGTGCTATTTGTATTCATTTTCTCTCACAATGATGTAACACCAATAATTTATTTGGTAGTTCAATTATATCTGATATCATCATACTAAAATGACCATATCCCTTAAAAAGATTAGTTAAATTGTCAAGAGGTGACACAAAATATCTATATGAATGTAGTTCAATATTGTAAATAGATGGGTTCATGTGAGAAGGCACATGGAAATCAACATCTATAGAGCCTTATTCATCAAGATCACTTGATGTCATACTCTTCTGAGAAACTACCACAAAAGTCCCATCATTAACTGCATCAATTTTTTCAGTAACTAGTTTTTCAAAACCATCAGTCGTGATCATCTATATTTTTTGTAGTGTTAGAGTTATTGTCCTATAACTTTCAATTATTACGTTGATTTCATGAATATTTGATGTATTAAATATTAAATTAAACATCATTTAACACATTTTTCATTGTTCTTCATGACCATAATTTTATAATTTTATAGAGTTTTAGTCCATTAATAAGGTCATGGTACTTCCAGGATATGATGATAAACATGATGTTCAATTAGTGTATTTATAATATAATATTACAGTTTGATAACATACTATGATGGGTCATGATGTATATAGACCAAAATGTGTGGGTACTCTTAAGAGTATTATACTTATTCTCATGAAGTTCAGCCTTGGAAGTCTCTATGATGTGCGATTATGTGAATAGACCCTCCAATAGGTATTGTGCATGTTTTTGTTTCATTATGTATTCCTATATATGAGTGTGTTTAATAGTCCTTAGACAATGTGATTATCATTATTGCATCACACCAATCACACACATAGATTTGCGGAAGAAAACCACCAAACCATATGTTTAATGTATATAGTAGAATTCATTATTGCATCACAAAAAATAACTTCAATGAGGGTGAATGATGCCTTTGGGTTTTTTCTAATCTATGAACAAAAATATTATGTGCTAGAATCCTAAATGCCAATTATGTAACCTCAAGTGGCGAGTGATGAAAAGTTAAATGTCTATGAAAATCATATGTACAATGCAGTTGATGATCAACGTTAATTGATTCAATATATGTCTAGTGAAATCATGAACTCTCAAAAAAAACATATATGTTTATAAAATTCTTGATCACTTCTGTGGTCTTTACCCACACAAAGGTAGACATGAATAGTTTGAGATTTCGAAATCACTCATTAGGTTTATGCTTCTAGATTTTTCCCTAATCTAGAATCACATAGTAAAAATAATTAGATAAATTGTAAACATAGTGGTTCAATGATTTATACTCCCCAATGAACTAGGCATTGATCTCATTATGGAATACCACCCTCAGAGAATCTAATATTTTTTTGTAAAATTTAATATGAATAAAATTTAAAAGTCTCTAAATTTTAATCTTATCCTCTTTATCTATGTAGATATATATATGAATATTGATGATCTATTAGTCCATATGATGTACCAAATTGAAGAGAATGAAAATAGATTTAAGGCCAAAGATACAACATGGTCATCCCCAAAGATGAACTTCAAAGCATAAAATATGTAATAGAATTATTTTTATTCCTCTTATAGAAAAAAAATAATCTAGAAGAAAAAGTGCATAGAGCTAAATAATCAAGGGAAAGATATAGGTTTGTTTGTTATGGAGTTCAATTTATCTATTTCTAATAATTTTTTATTAACATTTGGTTCTCATATATGTATTCAATTATTGGAATAAGCATATTGAAAAAAATTATCGGAGGGGAGTTTAATCTATGAGCATCCAATAGAGATAAACATGTTGTTGAGATATTGGGGCTACCACCTCACATTTCCAAGTGAAATGATCTCAGACTTAAAATTGTTATTATTATATTTCTACATTTTCTATTAACATTATTTTTGTATCTGGATAAGATATAGATGGATTCATTATAAAATATTTAAATAAGGTTTTTTATTTTAATGATGACATTTGTTATGGTTAGACACATTTACATAACAACATTTTTTATTGGACTACACAAACTAAGTGATGGAAAATAAAAAATGTTGTTTGTTCGCATGACTCATATGACACCCAACATTGGAATCACTAGCTAGGTAATGTAAATGAAAACTTCATGGAAAAATTAAATGAAGATTGATCATTATATTCTTTCGAATAATAACCACATGGTGTATGTCATGCATGTTAACAAGGTAAAATGACCAAATCCCCATTTAGTGGGAAAGATGAATGGTCGAAAGTGCTTCTTGAATTAGGTTATACATATTTTTTGGACAATATCATATTGAGGATAGGGGTGGGTACACATAATTGATAACATTCACTAATGATTTCATTAAATCTCTTTATATTTACTGAATGAAATATATAGTTGGATTAATATGATAAATTCCATGAATACAAGAATGATAATGAAAACCATCATGGTAGGATGATTAAGAATCATTGTTCAAGACTAGGTGGATAATATTGTATCTATTACATAAATTATTACTTATAAGAATTTAGGATCCTACCCAAAATAACTCATCTATCCATGCCTATGAAAAATAGCATAAGTGAATGGATGAATTATAACATCATGGAAACGGTGAGATCAATGTTGATTCTTGCAATTCATCCATTCATCTTTTTGGGATATTAGTTACAAATAATGGAACACATACTATACCAAGAACCAAATAAATTAATAAATGTAATTACATATAAATTTACTATGGAATGAAAACAAAATGTTATTTATTTTACAAGTGTGGGGAATTGAATAATTTTTTAAGGACTCTTCATGTATCAAACAGTCACCATACGGAACATAGTGTACATTTATAGGATAACCTAGTTAATTATGGGGATATTAAATATTCAAACCCAAATAAAAATGGGTTATAATGTAAATACATTAAAAATTACATGAGAGGGAGAACATATCCATAAATGATAGTAGGAGTAAGAAAATATAATATAAATTAGAGGATAAATGAAATATTCATTTGGAATAGGATCAATTTCTACAAATCCCCATGGATGATGAAATTGTTGCAAGGGAAAAAATGCTTTGAGTAAAAGATAGTTCAAAGATCCATTAAGGTATGGTTATCTTGTTATTGAGTATTGTGACTCATTATTCCCTAAAAATTATGATCTTATATATTATAAAGAAGCAGTATGTGGCATATATATTTAAATGGGCTATTAATCCATGAATATGAAAATGTATTACATGTTTCATTACAATGTATGAATTTTGATAGAAATTCCAGTGGATGAAAAGCCTACAGGTTGAAAATAGGTATTCAAGAAGAAACTGTACATCAATGGACAATTTAGTACCTATATGGCATGACTTGTTGAAAAAGGGTTTGAACAACAACAATGTATTGAGTATGATGAAACAATTTACCAGTTTCAATGAAAAAATACATCAGAATTCTACATTTCATTGCATCTTACCATGACTACAAGATTTGAAGAATTGATTTGAAAATAACCTTCCTAAACGGGATCCTTTAAAAATATTTGTAAATGACACAACCGAAACTATTTTGGACTCAAAATAATTACAAAAAGATATTAGTGATGAAAAAATTTATTAATATATTAATGCAATCATCCATTCATGAAAAATTAATTTTGACTAATACAAATGGTATTTTGTTTACAAACAATTAATGTTAGACCTGTGTCTAAAAATGATTACTGGGAGTGATGTTTGATATTTTAATAGAACATTTATATGACATATTGTATATTAGAAATGAAATACAAGCATTACAATATATTAAATCAAGTTTGATTAAATTTTATTAAATGAAACTCATTGGTGAGGCTACATTTATTCATTGGATCAATATCCATCATGAATGATCCATGATTTTTCATGTCCTATGTCAATGTACATAACATGAAATGATATTCAAGAGATTCAATATGTATCAATCTATAATTGGATTTTTTCAAGCATCACATGCCATTCATCATTCCATGAATATGATTCCTCAAACACAATAAGAAGGAAATAAAATGTAACATATTCTATATAAAATATTTTTTATGTCAATCATGTATTTTATGTTATTTACTTCGTTAGATATCGTATATGCATTATATGCATTGGAATGATATCAATCTGATACAGGTGACCACTATTTGATGGGACTCATGACTATGATAAATTATCTATGGAATACTATGGATATGATACTTTTTTATAGATAGGATGACTAGATTTTAATCAAAGGATATGTAGATGCATGATTCCAAATGATAAATATGACAAGATGTCCCAAAAGAGATAAATCATTACATTAAATGGAGGTGTTCTGTGATGGATGAGCTCAAAAAAATTTGTTGTTTTTTCAACTGTATATTTCTATTATATAAAAGCATACAAGGAAGTATAGAATCAGTTTAGATGCACAATTTCATCCAAAATGGTGATGTTGTACCTAGCAGTAAAGATCCTGCATAACTCTATTGAGAAAATAATCCAGCGGTGGCTCTCAAAAAAGAGTGAAGGTCAAATATATAGATGAAGAACATACATCAAAATTATTATATCATGAGGTATTTTTCTCAGAGCGGTGATGTTGTAGAGATTATTAATTCTATTGAACACAACATGGTTGTCACCTTGACTCAGCAAAAACAAGGTTATCAGGTGAGGTCTAGCAGACTAAAAGTCATAAGATGTTGGCTCTAGTAGATATTTGAGTTTTTTTTTTGAATTAGTGCCCGATAAACAATTGTATATAAATTTATTAAATGGATATTTTATTTACGAAATATTAAATTAATCATATTATTATATTTCAGTCAATGTTCTTCATAAAAAAATGTAATATTGTCCTACATAATTTCATACAATATTAAGGTCATAGTAGTTCCCTACTATGATGAGAACCTTGATGTTCTATGAAAATATTTATTATAGAGTTATGAGGTATTATATAATACTATAATTAGTCAAATAGTATATATATCATCAAAAGAGAGTACTCGTAATCAGATGATACATTTTTTCTTGATGTTCACACTTGGTAATCTCCAAGACGTGACATTTGGAGAACATTCATACCTGTTGAAATTATCCATGTTTTTTTCATCAGATATTTTTATATGTGAGAATGTGTAATGTTCCTTATGGATAAATATTATCATTAATGAATGTCATGACATCAGCTGTTTGATTTTTTGTCAAAACCGCCATGCCATATAATGGTGGGAAGTAGTGAATGTGGGGTGCTTCATGAATTACATGTTATTAATGGATAAGTAATGAATATTTTTTTCCATACATATTTATGGAATATGATATTTTGGACCTTTAATTGAAATAGAACTATTACAATAAATACCATGGCCATATTATAATGAAAATTTTATTTCAGATAGTTAAAGAATGATGCATTATGAATATAGACTGATGACAGCATAATACATTATGCTTGATGAGGTTATGTGAAAAATAGATTATATTATACTGTGAATTTCCTAATGTAGTTGTCATCATTTTGACATTTTGATCATTCTCTTAGGGTGCCTTGAACTATTACTAGACATTAATCTTGGGCATCAGACAATCCAACCAAATGCCAACGAGAAACAATCATAGAGGTTCATAGACATTGTGTTTATGGTGGTCAAAATTTATTATATTTTAATATAATTAATGGAATAAATATTATTCTCATGGAAGAGTAATAATTTTATTTATGTGAAATTTATTTCACAAATTAAATAAATAATTGGTCAATAGACTAGGAAGAAAATATATTTATTAAATTTTATGAATATTTAATATATATCTATTTCCAATATTGTGAATAAAATATTAATTTAACTATGTCAAAATAAATTGGTTGTTCAATATAAATTGGATTTCGAAAGGAGCAAGGGAGTTTCAAATCATAAAATAATTATTTAGGAATATTTACATATTATTTATCAATTTAACGCAAGTTGGAGCACCAAAAATTATTAATACAATTTTTATTATTAAGTTTCGTGGGGTTTTATAAATGGTTATAATTATATTTAATGGTTGTTTTTCAATTAAACTTTTGTAACTAAAATACAATTTATATAAATATATTACTACATCTATTGATTATTTCATTTTATACTAATTCCACATTTGGGAATATAATATTTTTGCGCATAACAAATTATCTCTCAACTCTCCAACCTCTCCCCCTCCCAATAACGAGAAACCTAAGAGAGAATTTCATCAAGCACGAATAATGAGAGATCACGATTGAATAACACAAGATATTCCATTTGTATCACTATCACCCAGATAATGAGTGGTGTTGTTTGGATACAATTGAAGTATGTGTGGGTCACCGCTAGAGGAATTATACCCTTGAATCCTCACAAGAAGAATGATGTAAGTCTTTAAGGGGATTTTTGGTTGATAAAAATCGTCAATAAAGTGTTGTCCTAAGAACATGTATTTATTTAATCAGATATCAAATAAATTAAATATAGATTTGATGTACAAGAGAACCATTCATAATTTTGAGTTATGATTATTAAATGATTTTTTAAAATATCCCCAACCACCAAACGCTTCTGCTGCCCTAGAACCAACAAGAAACAGGATCACCCACACCCTTTTTGAATCATGAGTCCTCTAGCCACATCAAACATCATCATGAACAATCATATAAAAGATATAAAAACATAAATCTCTTAGTTTTTATCTATGAAATTCTTAATGGGATGACAATGATTACAGAAGATTGGAAGTTTTTTATTCATTATTTTTAGATCAAAATTTAAGTCCACAATAGAAAGATTCCAATATTCTATGCGCATCGAGAAGATATCAAAATCTACCATGAAGGATATAACAAATCCAACATAAGCCTCTTCTGTTTCTCAATACTGTTTTATCAAAGTAATAATTAATGATGCAATGTGGGTTGATATTAACATATTCCATAAAATCCAATTCATACCATAAATTACGACCCTTAAATTAGTTCTTATGTTTTAAAAATAAAATAGATCAAATGAGTATCCCAATCATTGATGAATGATGATTATGAATTGAGGGAGATATAACCAAACCCCAATACCTTGTGTTGGAACACATCAAAGGGGAAAATGGTGTTGAAATGTTCCCTACCAATGGGGTTGCATTTCATATCATGAAATCCCCAAACAACAGCAGACCTCATTTCCATGTCCTCTTCCCACAATGATTTTTTAACAATTTTAATCCCCATATTCCAATAATATGGAGTTTTTTTTATTAACTATCCGGAACCAAATCCCGACTGACTCAAATGTGCCCTGAATTGCCTCATCAATGGTAATGTTCCATTATTCCATGTAATTTTATTAATTTATATGGGATTATTCCGATACTGGACAGTTACATGAGTTGTGAAACTAAGCCCCGATGTTTCCAGAATGGTCGATCAAAAAATAAAATGATTTAAATAGAACATGTGATCCATTTTCATGAAAAAAGAATAAATCATAAGCAATTTACCTGATCAGAAATTGGTACAAACTGTCGTGTTATGTATAATAGGTTTACCCTAGGCACAACATAGGTTTAGTCAATGTGGGCCTTTAGTAATAAAACTCAAAAATGGAATAATTTTAAGTAAACTAATTAATTTTTTTTAATTTTACTCAAATCCTTATTACTCATGACCTGTGACATGGAATGATAATCATAGACCCCCATTGAGCTCGTGATTAGTTTATTTCTTTATGAAAATTATAACACTAGCTGGTGTGGGCCAACAGTGAAAGTAGTTTTTTCCCGTAAATTAAATAATTGAATAAATATTATATTATTTTTAAAATCCTTATAACTCATAAAAATTATCTTGGATTGGAAATCCGAGACTACTATTGAGCTAATGAGGGTGTGATTCTTTTAGGTAGAGCCTTACATCATCCTGTGTAGGGAAACTGTGAATGTCATTTTTTGAGATGTAACTATAAATATAATAATTTAAATATAAAATATTTTATTATTGAATCTTCATATCTTACCAACGTTATATCTGATTAAATTTTTGAGACCACTATTATTTTTTAATAATATGTTATTGTTTAGCGGGGCCTAACCACGATCGGCGTGTGTCGAAGGCGAATGTTAAATTTTTTACATTTTAAATGGAAATCAAATAAACATAGAAATGGTTTATTTTATTTATTTTATCATTTTTCAATGATAAGAAATATATAAAATGCGGTGAGATGAAGATGTGAAACTCATTAATTTAATACATTATTGAATCCAGGTGAAATGTAGTTTTAAAATGTAATAGAAAGTCTACTAAACATTTATCGTTGAAAAGCATTTTAAATATTTGGGTTTCATGAGGAGGATAATTTTTACTGAGAGCTCTATAGGAGGTGATAATTCTAGTGAAATACATTTGATGGGCGAGCAAAGAATTTTGACGAACATATAATTGACAAAAATGTTTGATTGAGGAACAATGAATATTGAACGTCAGTGGTGTGACACTTGTGTTCGTCATCGAATGATCTGACCTCATGATAGGTTGTATCTATAACTAATTATATTTACCAGTTTCTAAATCTCATGGATGAAACTGAATCATTAAATAAAAAAATGATTCCTGGATCATGCATGCTAAATCAGGGAGGGGATTGATTTTGGGATCATCATCGAGAAAGTGGATCAATTTTGAACCTATGAATGGTTTCAGGCATGTTTAGTCTTTCTAATAATTTAACGTGGATTGATCAAGGACGAAACATAAGATGAATGATACTTTAACCTTAGGTGTTCTTGTGAAACTCTTCCTCAATCATTAATTATTCCCCTAATTTTCATCACATAAAAAATATGCAATGAAGTAAATGATCACAAAATGGATTAATGACCACGATGGTTGATGACGACACCCATCTGCGGCACACAATGAATTGGGTGACACAGTGGTGCGTGAGGCGGTGCATAGGTGGTCATGGATTGATAGTCATAGCAGTGTGGCAAAATTGTGGTGCTAGTAGGGTGTCGCGTCAGGCTTGGAGGTCGTGGACAACATGCCACAACGGTGTGGGACAGTAGCCAACATGGCACATGATGGTGCATACACACAGTACATGAGACTGTTTATGGGAGAGAGGTGGTTGGCTGCGTGAAATAGGGTTGGCATGTCTTCTGCCATGATTGGAATGGGCCAAACATGCGCTCATGCTCAGGCTAGTATAGGAGAATATCGGGTCGCTGGGTAACCCAGTTTTGTAAAAGTTAGCCAGCTGGTGTGGGCTGGGACAGAGAAAAGGAATCAGGCTGTTGGGATTGAAACTAGGCATGACCCATAGACCAATGACCCTAGACCTCATTCCAGGATGGACATGGTCTGGACAGAAAATTCGGTTTGGTGTCGTTCGAACCAACCGTGTCTGACGAGGTGCATACCCAACTGACCCCTTTTTTGTAAAATGGTCATAACATGCAAATAATTTATCTAGTCCGTGATCCGTTTGTGGTGATGGAACCCTTAAAATAAGAAAATTAATTATGAATACATTAAGTGTGTTTCTTTAGAGGTATATTGGTAACCAATGCCTTTAGTAGTATATTCACATGAAAAAAAGTGCTATGGGAGGAAGTCCTGCAACTAGTTGTGACAAGAAAGAAGCATTGAGAAACACCTGAGAGGACCTATGTGGCCTAGAATACAAGAATCCATGAATCCCTATGTGGCATGGTAGATGAGTAGCCTAGCATACCATTGTGGCCCGAGAGATGTGTATTTGGGCGGACCTGGTTGTCCAGATAGATGAGTAGTCGTGCAGACATGTTTGGACACAAAATTGATTAGTCATACGAACATGCATTGCAAGATAGGTGAGTAGCCTTGCAGACATGTGTGGCCTAGAAGACAGGGAGAATAGCATACCTTAGTATCCTAGAAAACATATAATAGTTGAGTGGAAATAAGTGGCCCAGAATATGATCAGACCATTGTAACTCATCTGGGATTCATTGCTCAGCCTTACAAGATATTCAATGTTACGATTGAAGTAGTGTACTTATGTAGTTCTTAGTATGTTCTCTTCTATTGATTTCCTAAAATTTGGGACATTGTTGTGAATTTCTATGATGAATTTATAGCTCAATGGTCGAGCCCTCATGGAATGAGTGTTCCCTGAGAAGAATCCTATGATGATGGATTGGTCATGATATCATCTTATCTCAGTGATACTAGAAATATCAATGAAAACATTTTGATGTAGCAATACAATAAAATATCTCTAAATCCATTGGTATACCTACTCTACCTTTTTACAATATGATATCTCGAGGAGTGGGATCTATGTTGACTAAGTATGCAAGGCACGAAACCACATTGCTGGCTGCGTGTGAGAAATTGTGTCATGGAATCATTTTTTAGTATACATAGATTTACCATTTATTTTTGTTGTTGACATATACATGTGTTTAGATTACTATACCTTCAGGGTGGAATTTTCCATTATGGGTTTTTACTTTGTGGTTGTTTGGTAATCCTATTGTGTATTGTTTTACTCACCCCAGCACGGGCTTTGCCCACATGTGATGTGTCTTCTGAAGATGATTAACGCATTGGTTGTGTATTTTATGGAGTAGGAAAATGAACAAGACCATGTGATTCCTTGTGATATTGGATGATCCAAGATGTTTCTAGAAGATTTATATAGCCTCTTCTTCACTCTTTTATGTTGGTCAAACATTTTCGTTGTCTTTATTTTATTGGGCTTGTATTTTAGCCCGATTGTACATTACTTTTTTAATTTATATTACACATTGTTGTTGGGTTTTTGTAGTATGTATGAATTATATTTACATAGTGTATTTACACTCCAAGAAGATGGATTAATCTTGTGTCTGTATATATAGGTCTGAAGGAAAATTTCCTTATTTGTGGGATATGCTTACTAGGAGATTGTCACCAGCCCCTAGCCTATCAGAGCCGAGCATTGGGTAGTCACATCATGGGACTTGTGGGATGGGATGTGATATTAAAATTAATGATCCTTATCTCCATCCGTGCATTCCAAAAAATCATGTTTTAGGATCCCCATATATAATTCAATATTGTGAATGTCTTGTACATGTGATTAATTTCAGGTCTGCTTCGTCAAATTATCAGAAATAGTCATTAGTACTCTGCGATGTTGAGGGTGAAACCTATTGAATCCGGAAGCCTCTCATCCTAAATCGTTTAGCAATGGCCAAGGAGGGGTGTAGTATTAGTGATTACCATGTGTGAGTTGAATCTTCCTAGAGTTAGAAAGGAAGTAGCAATCATACATGATTATGATCCAGCATGGGAGAAAACCCAAAGGCACCATCGGTGGAACCTAAGAGCATCTCCCAGAAACCCATAATCCCCATTATTTTCAATAGTATTTATCATTTATATATATTTCAATAATTTTATTCATTTTTATCATTAATTATTTAATTAGTAATAATTTTAATATTTTTTTTAATAAACTAAATTTATTTTAAATTTAATTTAATAATTTATTTTATTAGGACCATTATCTGCACTAAAAAGTATTTGATTAGAGATATATTTATTATCAATAAAAGGAACTGGTAAATGGTACTGTTTATAAGCGGTAAAAAACTTATAAAAGGTACTCTTTATCTATGTTTGTTTTTGTACCAATAAATTGAACTGTTATCTGTAGTTTTTTCTTGTGCTGATAATGGACAGTTATATTGAAGACTAATTTTTAATTGGTGATAACAACTATACCTATGATTTTTTTAGATAATATTATTTTTTATATTAATATTTTTTTCAGTTAATTTTATTATCTATTATTTTTTTGTATATTAATTTTATAAAATTTTAATAATATATTATATATACAAGTTTTTAGGTATATAATTATTTGTAGGTGAAAATGTTACGAATTTAGGCACTAATTTCATTTCCATGTAAATTAATTATGGTATATTATATTTATGAAATTATATTTATTTTATATATATTTTTTATATTTTCAATATATGTTTTATCATTAATTTTGATTGTAGTTATATATTATATTTTATCGGCTTCTAAAGTAAAATACTTGTAATATAATAACTTTTTTTTAATTTCATTTAAGTGCCATCAAAAATATATAAAAATGAAATAATTTTAAATCGATAAGAAATTAAAAACATCAAAAAAACCCTCGAATGATTTTAAATATAATAATATTTTCACCAATATAATTAATAGAAAAGAATATAGATGATTAGAAAATTATTTTTTCAAAACATAATATATATACTTTAAATGATCTATGAATCTCCAAAATATTATAAAATATAAATTATATTTCTATATCAAATGAAATTTAAGGAACGAACATAAAACATTTTATTTAGCTGCATATATAATTTATTTCATAAAAATAATAATTACATAATAATAAGTAAAAATAATAATATATGACATATTAAACCTTATAGAACAATAATTAAAATTTAATAATAGATAATATTATTATTATTATATAGATCATTGTCAATAATTGTATTATTATTACTATTATTAATAAATTATAACATTATTATTATTTTCTACAGTTTTTAGAATGAATTAATAAAAATCACTTCATTATAATGACTTCATTATAATTTGTAAATTCTAATTGAATTTTAATTTTCCAGTCATTTTTATCCTATCTTTATTATCATTTTTCATGTTATTAGATGCATGTATTTTCTTTGTATATATGTTGTTATTTTTCCCTATTTAATTAATAAAAATTATTATATTCTTATTCAAGAATATTATAATTAATAAACAATTTACATTACAAAAACATTATTGATTAGATAATTATTAATATATTTAAATTTTTATATATATTGAAAAAATTAATATAATAAAATTAAAAAAAAAGAACAATAATAATGAAAACAATAATGTGACACTTAATAATAAATTCTCTAATAAATTTTTATGACTAATATTAATAATAACAATAACAATTCAGTTACTGACTATTATTAAATTAATTTTATGACCGTAATATAATTATAAAATTATCATGAATTTATTTGTCCTTCAATATTATTCATAGTCAAGATGCATTTATTTTCTTTGAATCTCCGTGAAATATAAAAAGGGGTGTCAATATTACTTATTTATCAAGGGTATAACCATTGACAACACCTTGGAATCCCCTTCGGAATACATGCCTCAACTCTCCAGATCCCCTACAGAAACATCATTGTCCAAGCACTCGCCCAAGTGCTGGCTAGCTGAACATCCGGATGGCTGTTTCAGGAAGGTGTAGCTTGAACGATCAAGTCTCCATGTAGATGAATCATGCTAGGTGGATGACAGTGAAAAATCCAAGCATGCTAGATAATTATGAGAGGAATTTGCGGTTTCTAATTTTCGAATTGACTATTGGAGTTCATCGAGGATTTCAACCGTGGTAGTGACTGCTCTTCCCATATGGCCAACAACCACTTCTTAGACCTCACATGATTAAAAAACATGTTATTATTAGAACTAGAAAAATCCCTAGTCAGTTCTAAAATAACATTGACAATCGAGGGGATGTTAAAAGGTATATCATGTTTATCAATGTGAAAAAACCAATACTAAAGGCCAATTTTATCATCACTTTATGAAATGTGCAGATAAAAGGAATAAAATGAAAAAAATTATAAAAATTATTTAAATCAGAGGGAACCCCTTTTAACTATTTTTGACCCCCTTTCAACAGTGCTGGAAATCCCTACTAGTGATCATGCCTGCCACACTTTTAATAGTGCTTTGCATCCCCCCACCAATTAACAACACTGGCCCCCTTGCACTCGCTCGAGCATCCCTTCATCAAAATGGAATCAAATCCAAGACCTCTCCCTTGCATGCCTGCACCATTACCACTCTCATATCTTGTTTTTTTCTCCATTTATGATATATAAATTTATTTACATATATATTTTGTTTTAGTTTTTTCTATATTACTATGTAATAATTTTAATATTTATTTTTATATTAATATATATATTTTTATTCATATATAAAAATAAATAAATATATATACTTGTATATTTTATCAGAATTTTTTTTTATATTAATATATATTTATAATATTGGATTTAATTATATTTATATAATATTTTTTTGTGACTGGGTTTATAAATAATAATGAAATATACCCATATATAAAACATAGATATAAATGTTTATATATTATATATATATCTCAATCTATGAGTATAGTTATACAAATATATATATATATTCATATTTATAGTTACATATATTATATATAATATGTATATTTATTTGTTAGATTATATAAATAATTTATACAAATTTGTTAATACTCAAATAATAATACACATACACATTATATAGTTTTACAAATATTCATATATTTTTATTTTAAATAACATGGATATTAGTTTTTATTTAGGTAAGGATTATATGTAATTGGAAAATATAATATATATATATATATATATATATATTTAATTTATAAGTTTAAATTTGTATGTGGGAAAATATAAAATAAATGTATATATTAATATAATATTTATGAGGAATTATAAATCATTGTGAAAAAAAAATTTATAAGCCATTATATTAATATAAATGTTATTAATAAGAATAAATATATTCCCCATTTAAAATATGAAAAAAGAATCCATTAGTCATTTCTACAAACCAATACAATGTTAAATAACTTTTTTAAATAAAAAAACAATCTTTTTAGGTCAATTGATGCATTTTTTCCAAAAAAATAGTGACAAAGGATAACCAATTTCATTTAGTGCATGGTTACCATCACACAGTTCAATTTGATATGTTGTACAGCTGAAAAAGTCACATGGATCTAATGAAATGTCCATTAGATTTTCCAGTTACATTTTTCAACTTATTTTTTATCATTATTAATTATTATATTTTTTGATCCATCAAATTGTTATTTAAATGTTATTAATAATCATTAATTATAAATTTATTAATTAAAATATATTTTTAAAATATTTTTAATCAATTTTCAATAAATATGTATTATATTATATGTAATTTTATGTTTATACTTATATAAAACAAATATCAAAAAAATTATATATTAGATTTATATCCATAAAAATATGTTAATATATTTACATACTAATATATTATGTTTTATAATCACTAAAAAAGAAATGATAAATAGGATATGTTTATAATCACTAAAAATTAAATGATAATGTGGTAATTTTAACAGATTTTTTTAGCGCTGTAAAAACAACCTTTTATCATTTTTTAGAACTGATAATTGTACCACATTTATCATCACATTATTTAGTGTGTTATAATTTGGAATAATAAAAACATGTTTTTGTGGGATACACTTTGAGTTCAGGGAATCATACAGGGCTACATCTAGTCGGCATCTCTCTGTCACACTATCTACTATCTAGTTGTGGTGGTGAGTACTGTTGGCAACAATGTTTTAGAAAATTTTATATGATGGGAGCATGCAGAAAAAAACCTCATAAATGATGAATTCACTTGTGACTATTCTTAGGCATTTTCTATAGTAGAGGACCATGAATGGATAACTAATATCAAAAAACGATTACATAGGGTCACTCTCGAAGCATCAGCATGTCGACTGCATGAACAAAAATAATACATGATATGGAGGAGCCTTGGTAAATGCTTTCCATTATGTCTTCTAATATCGTGTCTTTGTAGAAGAAGATAATTACCCATAATATCCCATGGAAAACACCTATAACGATGGCTCACCTACAGTCACCATAGGTGGAATTCAATCTATGTCGGCAAACCACATGGAGTTATTTTAGAAAGCCATGTACGAACATCATTTATATATTGATAAACACATTAGAATGTATGAATCCAAGTACAATGGTAGTGGAACCTTCAATAGTGGCTACTCCATCAAGTGGACTCGTGAAATGACGATGGTCAGGTATGGGATGGTAGAGGATAGTATGAAATATTGGGTGATAATGAATATGTGGGGATATATGGGGTGATGGCTGACACAGGATGTTGTGGTGGGATGTGGATGACCCATGGGGGATACGTACATGGCAGCACCACACAACCTCTTGTGGTCATCCAAGTCCTGCTGTGGGTTTATGTATATCTCCCCACCCCATCTATATCCCACAGTTTCTTTATCAGGAAATATTTCCCACTGTCCTCTATCATCCCATACACAACCATCATCCCCGTGTGGGTTAGATTATTTGAGTGTTCATCCTCAAATGTGTTAACACTATTTTGTTGGGGATCATGCCCAACGTTATTGTGGAAGATGTCATCAAACACACAAGATTCACCTGATGGCCTTTTATCAATGGAATGTATTTTATCTCAATAAGGAATTTTACCCATTAATCCCTTGAATGTACCATTTTTGTTATACAACTCATAATCATAATCGGGTTACTTCGTATTCATCATTCTAGAAAAATGAGTACCCAGACCCATGAGGAATGATATATAATGGAAAGTATTACATACACAAGAATTATTGGATAACTCATTTTTGATGTGATATGTACTAAGCTAGATTTTGCATATTCATTATGTGTCTTAGGAATATATCATGCTGATCTAGGTAATCACCATTGGATGACTGTCAAGTATATGTTTATGTATTTGAGGAATACTGAGGATATGTTCGTAGTTTTTGGATGAGAAGAGGAACTATTCATCAATGTATTTGAAGAACCTAGTTTCCAGGCTGAGCAAGATGAAACGAAGTCAAAAATGGGATAAATATTCAAATAGAATGGATGTGTTGTGATCTTGAAGAGCTCAAATCAGGTTGTGGTCATAGATTCTATAGTAGAGTCCGAGTATATTGCAGCCTCTGAAGTAAAAAAGTTATTAGTTTGGATGAATAATATCATCTAAGAGATTTTATAGTGACTATATGTAATTATATCATCATTCCCTATTGGTATAATACTTCATTAATGCATCCTAAAAAGGAGCCAAGGTCACATCAACAAGAAAATCACATAATTTAGTAGTATAATCTCTTTACAGTTCTTTCATGGTTAGGCGAATGTGCAGTGATTAGTATGTATATAGAAGGAAAACTGGTGGACACCTTTACTAAATCCTTGAATCAGTAGAACCAATATTATAATGTGAGGTTCCTTGGAATGAATGTCTTATGTAGTTATATCTAGTGGAAGTGGTTTTTTTATAGTTTTTTCAAATAAACTAACTATTCGTTCTTTAATTACATTATTATTTGTTGTGTTAAATATAAAATTAAATATCTTATTAAATATTGTTCAATTTTGAGCATGACCATATTTTAATAATGTCCTAGAGTATTTGTCTCTATGATAGGGTCTTTGTAGTTCCCACAGAATATGAGAAATTTGATGTTATTTGAAAATGTTCAAAATTTAGTTATGAGGTTATCTAACATATAATGATTGTTGAAATTTTATATACACCATCATGTGAGAGTACTTGTAATCTGATTAAACTACTTCCCATAAAGTTCACAAAATGTAATATCCATGATTGGAGATTATGAGGACATACCTTCCATTATGAATTCTATATGTCTTTGTGTAATCATATATTCCTATCTAAAATAATGTGAAATTGTATTTAGAATTTCATATTATAATTAATTTATTTCACTAACAAGACATTATGATTTGCATATGAAAATTGTCACACCATATATATGTTGGATGTAGGGTATGTTGGGTGCGTCACAAATGACATGTTTTTAATTGATATGTCTGGATAGTATTTATACCATATATATTTATAAAATCTGATATCATGACCCATTGACATATATAGTACTATCACAATAAATTCCATTTCCATGGTGATTTGATAATGACACATCAATAATATTGGGAATTAGGAGGGTCCACCTAATGCCAATAAGAAAAAACCCTATAGGGTTGCACATTATGTGTTTCTAGTTGTCTTGATTACATTATTTATTAATATAAATAATAGAATATATATTATTATCAATAGTTATTAATAATTTTATCTATGTTATATAGATTTCCTAAATTAAATAAATATTTATTCACTAGACTGTGAACAAAATGTATTTAATTAGTTTCGTAAATATTTGATAAATATGTATTTACTACAGTGTGAAATATAAAAATTTATTTAATAGAATAAAATATTTATGTGGGTATTAAATAAATACATGAGGAGTAAGAACATACAAAGACCATGCCTGGTGATTAAATAATTATTTAGGAATTGGTAAATATTATTTATCCATGATGTGCATGTTGGTGCACCCCAAAATACTAATATTGTTATTATTATTATATTACATGGGATTTCATTAATCGTTGTCATTAAAATAAATATTTTACACATAATACCATCCTTATAAATAAAGGACTCTATATTTTGTTTAATATATTTGAAACAAATTCCATGTTTTATAATATATAATTATTGTGTACAAAGATATATCTCTTGACTCCTCCTCCACTCTCCCCCTGAATAATGAGAACACCAATATAGAATTTCTTCAATACCAAAGAATGAGAAAACCATAATGAACAATTATATACATTTCGTAAACCATTCTAGAACATAAAGATTGAGTGTCTTTGTTTGGAGACCATTGATGAAGGTGTGGGTAATTACTAGAGTAATTCTACCCATGGATCCTAACAAGTGCAATAAGGAAATATGAGCGGGCCTTTTTGAATGGTTAACAATCATAATTGTATACTGATCCTATACCCAATTAGATATTTTATATGATGTTAAATTAATTAATTATATATAATATTTCCAAAATCGTCACTCTTGGATTTATGATATGATTATTAAAAGAAATTTTATTATATCACCGACCACTACACATTTCTGTAGTGCATGAAACATACAATAATTTCAAGCACCCAAACCAATTCTGGACAATGAATTATCTTATCTACATTAAAAACATCATGAAAACTCATATTATAGACATAAAACCATATAAATCATCCTAAATTTTCTATGATGTGACCAATGTACAAAAAACACCCCAGAATGAGGGTAGTTTTTCATAGATTACTGTTAGATAAAAAATGAATTACTTTTAAGACAATGTCAAATAATCTATGTGAATCAGGATAATATCTTCTTCTATGAGGATGTAAATTAAAAACAAAAAATATTCATCCTTAGTAACTCAATCATGTTTTATCAGAGTACCAATTGACCAAGGAATGTAAAACAATATCTATAGATGCCATAATATAAAATTCAAAACATAAATTTGGACAAAAAACCGAGTTCTTCTGTTGTCAATAGCAATTGGATTGAAACGAGGTGCCCAATATTGGATTCACAAGGTCCCTGGAATGAGGGAGCCTTCACAGTCCCTCATACCATTAAATGGATCTCTTTAGTGGGGGAAATTTTGTGGAAATTACCCCTCTTAATTGGGATACATTTTTGTCATGAAATACCAAAATAGCAACGAACATCCATTTAAAGTCATCATCACCCCAATTTTTTGAACAATTAGAAACACCACACTCAAAATAGTCAAGAATTTGCAAATTTGAAACCATTCTATAATTAAATCATTACTGGCTCAAATTTGCGCCAAACTACTTCATCTAATGATACGCTCCTCAGTGTAACCATTTCTCTAGGAAATGAACAACATTCATCCCCATACCTTATATCATGATAGTTATAGTCGAGTAATTTTGATTCAATTGTGGTCATATTCATCAAATGTTCAACAACATATGTGACTCGTGCGTGATTTTAGGGCCAATGGAATCATAATCGAACATACTTTTACATACGTCCTTGAACAAAGACCATGTAGGTTTGTAGTATCGATGGAGCCCTTGTGTGAGTATAATATTAGTTGAGGGAGAAATTAAGTTGCATGTAAAACCCTATTAGGATCCTCCACAGATGAAAAACCTTAAGCACCATTAGTGGAAAACATGAGCATATCCAACATACCCATCATCCCCACATTGTTTATTAGTATTTATAATTTTTATATATATTATAATCAATATATTCATTGTTATAAATAATTATTTCATTAATAATGTTGCAAATAATTTTTTTGATAAATAAATTTTATTTTTTTGTTTTTAAATAAATTCAATTTATCTAGAAATTTATATGCCATACAAAAGCCTGATTATTGGATCCCATTATGGGCACTAAAAAATAGATGGTAAAGGGTACCATTTATAAGATGTAAAAAATGATTAGAGGTAGCCTTTATCAGTTATTGTTTTATCACTGATAAATAAATCTTTTATCAGTGGTTTTTTCTATAATTGATAATGGTTAGCGGTTTTAAATAACAGTTTTTAGTACTGATAACATTTTTACTTGAATTTTTTTTTGCACAAAACAATTTTCTATAATTTAATTTTTTAAAATACTGTTTTATTCATTAATTTTAATTTAAATTAATTTTTATTGATTATTCATTATTTAAAATATTACTTAGATTTTATATATAATATATTTTATGCATATTTTTTTAATTGATAATGTCATGTTTTTAATCATTAATTTTTGTCCCCTATAAATTAATATTTATTTATTATATTTGTAAAATTAATTTCATTTTTAAACTATTTTTGTCTTATCATTCTTTTTGTAATGTTTCCATTTGATGGTAGAAATAGTTAAAATTTAATAGGCTTCCAATGTTACCTATTTGAAATATAACAAGTTTGTTGTATGTCAAGTGAGATACTTTGAAAACAAAAAAATGAACTATAGTTATATTGGAAAACCAATTAAAATCATTGACTAAACTATAAAAAATTTAAAAACAAAATCAAACAAAAAAATAGTCAATAATAAATATGATAAAAATATGTTGTTAAAATTCTTAATATTTCGAATTTAAAAGATTTAGGTAACTCCAAAATCATATAAAATATAAATTAATAAAAAAATTTAATTGTAATTGATGACTTTAACATAAAAAATATTAATTAACTGAATATAAAAATAGTATCGTAAAAATAAAAAATAAAAAATAACAAGTATTAATAACAATATATGACTTCATAATACTACAAATAATAACTTATGTATATTTAATAATATTTAATAAAAATTGGATGATATGGATCACTATTAATTATTATATTATAATTATTAGTATTCCCAAATAATAACATCATTATTATTTTCAGCACATTATTATAATGAATTTATTATAATGTCTCTAGGATAATGACTTTATTATAATGAGTAAATTATCATTACATTTTTATTATCCTACCATAATTATCAAAGCATTGTTATTCGTTTTTATTTTCTAATATTCATGTATTTTCATAGTATTTGTGATGGCATGTGACCTTCATTAATTAAAAATAATAATTAAATTGTTATTGTAAAATATAATAAATAAAAATGAGTTTACATAACACAAAAAATATTGATTCGTTTGTTATTAATATATTTAAATTTTATATAATAATAAATAAATATTATTTTTATATACTAAAAAAATAAAACAATAATGAAACCAATAATGTGAATCATAAGTATAATATTGTGCATAAATTTTTATGAATAATAATAAAAATAAAATAAATAATAATTCAGATAAAAATTATTAATAATATTAATTTGATGAAATTAATATAATGATTTTATTATCATGAATTTATTAGTCTCACTCTATTATTCATATTCCCAATGCATGTATTTTCTTAAAATCCATGTGCAGATATAAAAGGCAGGAGAGGGTGAAACTTATTTAAGGAGGGCATGAACAACTGATCGCTACTCATAATCCCCTTATGATTACAATCCATGTCACTCCTAACCCACCTAATAAACATTATTGTCCATGAAATCTCCCTAGTACGGTCCAGTCTGACCATATTGGCATAACTGTCTTGGATCCACAACATTCCCAATCATGTATCCATGTAGGTGATGCATGAGAGCTAGTTTATGGTGCACAGTCAGAGCTTCTTCTACAATGATGATAAGGAGGCATAATTCCAATTTTTCCAAAGCAACATGGAATTAAACTAGGATTTCAACCTCGAAATTGACTGCTCCTACCACATGCTATCCAACCACTTCACTGACCTCATACGACCTCAAAATATGGTTTTATCGGTACTAAAAAATCCTTTATTAGCACCAAAAATAGACTTATAATCAAGGTTCATTTAAAAGGTTGGTCCCTATTATATTTTTTATAAGGTGATAATAAAGAAACATTTTTTCAATGGTTTATATGTTCTAAAAAACATTGAAAATTAGAAAAAAAAATTTATAAATCAGTGGTACCCCCTTTTAATAGTGCTTCATCCCCTTTTATCATCCATAGGAAACACCACCTTGATTTTACCCACCACCCCTTTAATATTTCTAGGAACACCCCCCATCCATCCTGAGTGATTTCCCACCATGTACCCACTTGTGCACCCCTACCGCCTCTTATATTCGAACCTGATACCACTCCCTTTCACATCTGCACTATTACTAACCGTCCATCTATTATTGTTCTCCATTTAATGATATAAATTTATTTTTATGTATAAATATATATTATTTATATTTATATGTATAATAATATATATTAATATACAAATATATATATATATATTTGTATATTAATATATATTTAAATCTATTTATTTATATGTATATAATTTTAGTTATATTTTTTATGTGTATCGTTTAACATATTTTAAAATATATTTATAAAATTAATTTTCAATACAATTATAAAATAATAATTTTTTTAGATTGTACATGAGTAAATAAATAAATACATATTAACAACATACGTACACATGTATAATTTTATATATTTATATATATTTTATATATTTATATGTATATTTATATGTTATATTATTTAGATAATATATATCAGTTTGTTAACAAACACACTAATACACACACAAACACAAATTATATAGGAAAATTAATATTCATATATTTATATTTTTTAAAAAATGTATATTAATTATTATTTGGATAAGACTTATATAATGTAAAATATATTATATATATATATATGTATTATTATTTATTTATAAATTTATATTTTTATATGTCAATATATAAAAATATTTGTATATATTATAATATATTTGATTATAAATAAAAGTTTATTGTAAAAAAATTAAATTCCATATTATCAATATGAATGTATGAAATTAAAAAAATTCATTCCCCACTGAAAAAATGAATGAAATTCCCCCTTAAACAAAATGAAAATCCTTAAAATTTTACGAAATAGGGGTTCCCTGGAAAAAAATTTATGTTTAGGGACATTTTGGGACATTTATGGCCTCGAAGGATGTTGAAATGGTTTAATAGTGTAATTGAGGGAATATATCTCAACACATTATTTGATTTGATTAGGTGTAGAGCTTTAATGAACATAGAGATCAAAAGTTATGGATTTTTGAATTTTGAGTTATGTTTTCAAATTATTTTTTATCTATTATTAATTTTTTGATTTTTTGTTTCTTCAAATGGTTATTAATTGACAATTAATCGATAATAATTATCAAATTATTAATTAAAATATTATTTTTTATATTTTATATTCCATTTTCACTAAATATCATATATATTAATTGAAACTGGCTATTAATACAATTCTAAAACATATTTAAAATATATACAATATATTTATATCAATATAAATATTTTTAGATATTATATATTATTATATTATTTTCAATTATTTTTTTATTAATATCCATTATTAGAACTAGTAAAAATTGTGTTGTTTAGAATACCATTTATCAGTGATATTAAAAATACTATAGATAATGTGGTACTTTTAATAACACTTTTTTAAGAACTCATAATTGAACTCTTTCTCAGTTCATTTCACAGATCCACTATGGGTAGAACCTTTATCATCAATTTATTATCACACATAAATTTTTGCACTAACATAACCCATTATGTGCCTAAATGATTATTTTTTAGCCTCCAACCTGTGCTACATCCATTGGCCATCTATCGGTCACCCTCCCCACTCTGCATAGGTGAATCCCAGTAACATCATTGACATCATGCTGAAAACTATCTATTGGGGGGAAAAGGGGGTTTTCATACCCATAAATGATCAACATACCTATGGATGTTTCTGGGAATTTTCTATATGGGCGGCTCAGGAAGAATCACCAACATTAATAATTGTCAGATATGGTTACTCTCGTAGGAGCAGTTAATCGACTAATCATCCAAAAAATGATGGTTGCAAATGCGGATCCAAGGTACAGATATTAAAATCTATCGTCCAACACTGGGGAATCACCAGAGAGAATGATTACCCATATCAAGCCATTGACAACACTTATAATGATGAGTAGTGGTCCCCTATGGCATACAATGATAGGATTATATACATGTCAACCAACAATGTGGCATCATGATGAGAAGTTGTGTCTCATAAGAATCTGTTTAAGGTTATAGATGTGAGTGAGTGGGAATTGTGGTTCTACTATTATAGAACCATTGATGATGAATACTCAACCAATCAGACCCACACCATTATGATGGTCTGGTACTGAATGAATGATGGGGGGATGGATGAAAAATGAAGTTGAGTATGGACGGGGATGACCCTCAAGGGATATGTAAATGGCCACACAAAATATCCTTTGTGGGTATTACATGTCACACATATACTTCATGTATATTATGACACCCAATATCTCCCTCCATGACATCAGTATCTACAAATTTCTTCATTTCGTCAATTGCTATCTCATATTCGACTATCATGACAACGTTGGTTAGATTGTAGGAGTAGTCTTCATCGAATGTGTAGCCACTATATTACCAAAATTCCTACACACTAATTTTTATCACAACAGTCATATGTTCTTGGAAAATCACATCCAACTGGGATGGGTTATGATACTCTCTAGTGATGCCCTGGTGGTGGACGATACAGTCCAATCCCTTACCATGGTTCCACATTTGCACCAATATTTTTCGGATAGGTAGTCGATGAGTAAATTGTAAGAGACTGAACCTATCTGTTCAGTTTTATTTTTTGTTATTTCGTGTTGTGTTGCCACTTCTGAAAATGATGAGAAAAAATCTTAGGCTTTTTGATCCTTTATGGGGGTGACAACACAACATTACTTCCAATTGAAAACTTTCGGCACATTTTTGTAGCCAGTATTTTCAACCACCTCCGAATAGTGAACATGGTGAGGGAAAGTCGACAACGAGCAATAACCCAAGTAGTGAAGCTTCCAGGAACAGCGAAGACATGGTTGGGATAACACCCAACTATTATTTATAATAATATCAATTGTTATTTAGGGATAAATACGATGATAAATACCTGTAACCATGGAATGGAATCAAAGAATTTGATAAAGAAAGAAGAGGCTTGAAACCTTTAGATAGGATTATGAAAATCAATTTTATAATTAAATTTATTAATTCCATAATGAAAATAATACCTAGATCTTCATTATATTCTTCTTTAATGATTTTGATCATCATTAATGACTAATCCTGATTATCTCATTGTGTTAGCATGGATCCAAACTAGAATCCTTCTATTGCTGATCCACACATTCTCTGATTGCCTCCAATCGACACCGCTCATTCTCCGGGTGTTATCATGTCAAAGCGAGTGTATTGTTTCGGTCATTAATGATTGATTTCTCTTCATCCATAGAAGAAGTATCGCATCCTTTTGTGTGGTGGAAGGATGATCCGGGAGGGAAATTGCTCAGCTCAACAAATCTCAATTCACCAGTTGTGTGGTTTGTTAAATGGCATGATTGATGTTTGTGTATAATTATATACATGGGCTTAAAGTTACAATATTTAATTTAATAAGAGAAATAAAATACATTCATAACCATAGAGAAAACCCAATCAATTAATAACAAATCATCAACATTATTTGTTGTGCGCAAACTTGTGAAAAATAGAATTAAAAAAAATAACCATCACTAAATAAGAGCAAAAATCATTTTAATTTTTTCCAACTAGTTAAATAGTTATTTACCATCATCAAAATAATTATTTTACTACCAGGACTTCTTTGGTCTTCTCGAACATCACCTCAATTTATTGAACACCTGAATAAATAATAGAAAAAATATTCAATTAAATAATTACTTTATTTACAAATTAGTAAATAAATATTTATTTAATGTTCATTAAAATAAATAAATATAATTTACCTATAATCCTGTGAATAAATATTAATTTAATTTTTTTAATATTTATAACCTGAATAAAAATATTCCACTATTTCGAGTGTAATATTTATAAATTAAATTAAAATATAATTTAACTGATCCCACCATAAACACATAGTGTGTGACTCACTTGGATTATTTCTTGTCAGGATTAAGCTACTTCCCTGAAGTCCATGTGTACTATCTAGCAATGGGTCATGGTTCCCATGATAAATAACATAATGTCTAAATGATGACATCCACATATGAATGCTCACTATGTAATATAATCCCATTGGTTAATATCTCATCATGCAGGTTACATGATATTGTCAGCAAAATTTGTTCATGATACATCGTTCTAGGATAACCTAAAATAAATCATCATTACACCATGGCCATGTAATTTCTCATGATGGTTATATTTCAATAAATTGTCCATGATATCAACTTCCATAAATCGACGGGACAACTTGTTCCTCTAATTATCTATTGAAAACATGTCACTTGGGACTCACCAAACGTACCCTACATTCCACCAACATTTTATGTGATAGTTTTCATCAGTCAATAAAAGTTCAAGAGTCGTGACATGTATTAATGATAATAATAAATTCTAAGAATCATTACACACACTCTCATATAGGAATCTTTGATGACACAAAACCATTCAGAATATCTACTAGCGGGTTTGTTCTAATAACCTATGGTCTTGGAGATTACCAAGTGTGAACATAATGAGAAGATGACTCGTATGCTTAAGATTACACGGACATGATGGTTTGTATGATATGTGACCCATCAAAGTATGTCATCCAATAAAGAACAATATTTATGAATATTTTTATAGAATTTCAACCTTCTTATCATTGTGGTGTTCAAGATTGACCTTATCAGTGCAATAAATTACAACAACATTCAGTCTTCTAGAGATGACATGATGATCTGGTTTCTGTTGATTCAACGCATTAGTCAAGGGGTCCTCTACATTATCTTCATAGAAAATAATTCACAATTCAAACTCTCCTATGTATGAAATATCAATCATGGGATGATACTTATAAAGTTTGTGCTTCATCCTTAGTTTTGACCTTGGATTTGTTGTGAGGGCCACCACTAAAATATTATCACTGTATAGTGTGATCAGATCTTTACATCTAGGTCTAACATCTAGCCCCTTTGCAATTCTTCGCATCCAAACTACATCTTTAGTAACCTCATAAGCTACTCTATACTCGGAATCTTCCTATAATCTACGACCACACTCTGCTTTGAGCACTTCAATCTCACTACGCCTACATTCAAAATGAATATGTATCTCGTTTGTGACTTCATCTCATCGTGATCATTCCATAAACAAGAATCGGCGTATCCTTGGATAAGTTGTTCCTAATATCTTCCATAAACTAAGAACCTGTACTTTATATGCCTCAGATTCATTAGGATAATATTTACTGCAATACAATTGTGTTAACCTATGTCATCTTTATATATTCTTACCAAAGTAAATGTGTAGGCGACATCCATCCTAGCACATAGAATGACATATATGACTGAACCAATCATTTATGAATACATAATTCATTCCTTTTTCTTTCATTCCTCACATCTCAGAGGACGCATAACCTTGGAAAGATAAATGACTTGTGATACTAGAAACAATAACATCTGGGATTGTTCCATAATGAATCTCTAAAATATCATATCATTTTATTTACATGGACATTCCCCAAAAATCTCATGGATCTATAACGATGGATCTTGATTCAATGAATATATTCCAACTTGCACAATTCCTTCAGGGATTAGTATTGACTCCTCCTTTCCATAACAGACTCTAAAACTGGAATCTTGTTTCCAATAGATAATATATCATCAATATATACTATTAGAAAAATTATTTCTGCACCACTAAACAATTTATAAACCCAATCCTCATATTCAATCTAAATAAAACCACATTCTGTTATGGATTCAATAAAATGAATGTTCCATGACATAGATATTTTCATTAATCCATAAAAGGATTTATGAAACTGACATAACTTTTTTGGCTTCATTATGTGTTATAAACCCTTCAGGTTGTGTCATGTAGACATATTCTTGATGTTTTCCAATAATAAATGCTATTTTGGAATCCATTTACCATATCTCATAGTCATGGTATATTATATTGGCATGTAAAATTCTAATGGAAATCAACATTGAAACTAGTCAAAAAAATTTGTCGTAGACAATTTCATAATGTGGTTAGAACCCTTTTGCAACGTGTCGTGCATTATAGATACTGACATGTCCTTATTTTTCTACATTCTTCATGAATATCAATTTTCAACAAACATGAATTATATCAACTATAGGATCTACCAAAATTTATACTTGGTTTTGGTACGTGGAATCTATTTCAGAATTAAGGTATTCATTCCACTTAACATCATTTATGACACTTACTTCTTTCTTGTAGGTTAGAGGATAATTATTGTCAACTAATAATGATTCACTATTCTCAGTAACTAGAAAACCATGCCATTATAATTCTCTAACCTCTATTGTACTCCTAAAATGTACTTGTGTCTCTCGAACGGTTCCTTTTTCCATGGGGCTTTGTGGAATCTGTTCATGTACCGACTCTTGTGTACCTTGAGCCTTGATATCATCGAAGTATATCTTGTTCCCACTATCTCTTTTGGATATTTGATTCCTCTCTAGGAATATAGAATTCCTTTCCACTATATTGTTTTTGACTGAGGGGTTGTATAATAAATAACCACTTTGTTTCCTTGGGGTATCCTATAATGTTACTCTTTCTTCCTCAAGGTGCAAGTTTGTTGCCTGAAGAGGCCTTAACAAACACTTTTCTACCAAAAACATGTAAATTTGATAACATATCTTTTCTTCCACTCCAAAACTCGTATAGACATCCTTTTATTTATTTATTTGGTACATGATTTAGTATTTGTGCCTCTATTTGTAATTAATATAACCAAAAGTATAATAATAGACCTATATGAATTATCATTAATTTCAGCATTCCCTACAAGTTGCAGTTCCCCCTTTCACTTACACATTTTAATTGAGGTGGGTAAGGATTATTGAGTTGGAATAGGTTCAAAAAATCCCATATATAATCCAAGAAGTCCTGATTTATATATTCCACATATCTTATATATCATATTTTCTTAATATTTATACCAAGCTCGTTATCATCGTCATTCTAATATTCCTCGAACTAATCAATGGAATATGACATATACAACATTAAGTGAAAATATCCATAACTATTGTAATCATAATTTATTGTTATGAAATATTAGTACCCACCCCTTTCTTCTACTTGAAAAGGTCCACCTACAGTGTTATAAACCAATTCAATAACCTCTTTACCCATTTTACCATTCCCACTAATTTGGTATTTATTCATTTTTTCATGTAAACCTGCATGGAATAATCCAAGTCGTTTTATTTCAAAATAATCTAAATGTCCATCATGATGTAACTTTGTCGAGTATTTCTCATTGAAATGAATTATCTGGTGATTCCAAAGGTTGGTTCGGTTAGAGCCATTTTATGTATCTTTGTTATCAATTTCCCCTACATGGATTATGTAATCCAACACACAAAGACCATTATATTAATGTTCCCTACAAAAAAATGTTATCTTTATAAAATAATCAACATTCATTACCAATTTCGAAACAAATCCACTTGTATCATGTATGAATACAAAAATAATGTTTTGTGTGATAGAAGGGACATAAAAAATAGTTAATACAAATATCATCTATGTTAATAGTGTGAGGTGCTAGTCCCCGACATGAACATTATCAATTTTGGCTCTTTTGGAAAGTTTTAGATCTACCACCCCTCTCACAATAATCCTAAATCTACATTGGTCATATTTTTGGATACATATTTTAGCACCACATGTTTTATATATTATCAAATTTATTTAATCAAACAAATTGCACTAGATAAAAAACGCACCTGAATCATCACTTTGTTTTTTGGATGTGTGCAGTTCTTCTTTGAGTGTCCCTTACTTCCACATGTAAAACAAATAGCCAAATATTCCCTTTCCTCCCCTTGAATCTTCCTTTTCAGGGAAGTCCGTGAAGATGGGGATGCCTTAAATCTCTTCACCATTCCTTTACTCATATTATCCATAATAAAAGAATTATTATTGCGCTTTAAATATTTTCCCACATGGTGAATGTGGATTGGAAGACCAGCTAGAGAGATCTCAATGTCGTTCATGTTGATGTTATCAATAAATATAGAGAATACGTGAGGGCATGATGCAATAATGAGATTAGTTCTCAATTCATTAGGGTGTTTAAACATTAGATCCTCCAGGATCACTATGTCGACCAAGAGTTTTACTACATGAGCCCAATCTCAGAGACAATATCCAAGATTAATCTAAAAAAGTTACATGGGAATATCAAACCATTCCTATCATCCACTATCATGGTGAGGACAAGGAGGTTCCCATGCATGATATAGGCAACCATTTTTTCATGAGAATACATGATCTTACTAGACATAGATGATAGAATCTAACATTGATCATCGACCATGTAGTTCATTTGTTTCTTGTAAACCATGTCGAAGGAAGACCATGAAAAGCTGACTCAAATACGTAAGACTTCCATTCATGGCGTAGGATAACCTGACGGCATCCAAACCATTGTTGGATTTTACTATCGGTTAGTATGAGGTCTTTATCCAGAATTGATCGTTGGAATAGTGTGGTTGATATGCTTGTAGTTTTTATTTTACAGTTAAAAGAGCTTATCAATTGTACTTTCTTGATTAAATTTTTATGAGAAATAATAAATTATAATTTCTCCCACTATTTTATCAAGTACCAATGGCACTCACCACTGAACTTGGAATGTCTAGTTGCCAGGAAATTCTACAGGAAATGATTGATATTCCCATCACATAACCCCATTAAGAGATGGTCATCATATTTTATGGTATTTAGGTAGTCATGTCTTTGAAAACTATGGGTTTGTAGCTCCATGATATACTGAGTGGACTCCCCAATCCTGGAATCCTGATATTCTATTTTTTCAACTATTTCCACCAATATTACACCATGTCTAGAAAAGTCTTCATTATGTGATGTAATATGTTTATGTCAACCCAATATCATTCATAAGGACATCCGGTATAAAATTAAATTTCCCAACAAGGGTTCGTCAAACACATAGTTTTATTGATTGTTTATTTGAATCAAGTAATAGAATCCTTGGTGTGACATAAAATTTTTTTGAGGTATTTTTAAATTTTATACAAGCATATATTATTACCATTATCACATTATTATTAATATTAAGTGGAACATACTTATGAGATTTTCTATGTCTTGATAAAATTTACACATAAGCTTGGTATATTTATGTATCATATTCCATGCCTGTTTAATTCATGAATAATGTGATCATGACAACAGATCCATAATGATAATCCATGCATTTGAAAGAAAAAAAATAATGAAAAGGGAATGACAATGATATTTTCTAATGGTTGGTTTATATAGTTTTTGATAAACTAACAAAGTCATATGAGAGAAAAACCTTGATCCTTTTGGCTTTGTGTATAAATATTTCCACTTGTCCACCTCTGTGACTCCTAGATTTTATTTCATCTTGACTCTAGCTTGAACGGCCTCCACTAGCTAAGGAGTACCATAGATTACATATGTCTTTTCTTAGTCACATGGATCTGAGGTGTAAAAATGGGTCTTACATATAATAATCATTGTTCTTGCATGCCATACATATTAATGAGGAGACGGCTTGAAGACCATTAAATTGAATTTAAATAAAAAAAATAAAAGAAACCATCAAAATACAATGGTCTTGGTCGGGCTCATGATCAACCATACATGCAACAGAATGTACAAATATGTAAAACTATAATTCAATTCATTAATCATTCTTGTTTTTGATAAATAAATCTCAAATCAGTTAATTATCAACTTTAATTAATCAATACATTTATCTAAACCCATTTTATTAATTTATTTGATTTTCCCATAAATCATAATTTTTAACAAAAAAATTAACAAAAAATTATCTTTGTATTTAACATGTACCTTGGAGGCAACCTGATGAATTTATATTCATAACTACCTAATGAATAAAAACAAGAATCACACTATTTTAAAATTTAGTAAAAATATATAAAACACCCACAACATGTTGTGACTGATCTTTAATGTTGCATGATGGTTCACATTTAATGGTTTTGTATAATATAATAATAAATGTTAATAAATCGGCATAATCTGGATAAGTACATGCCATGTAAATACAACTACATGTCATGTACTATTGTTCACCATCTATCTGATGTACTCTCCTAGGGAAATAGCGAGTGAGTGTACTTCAGAAATAGTCAGATTACATGGAATATCTAGTGGACCACACACTGTGTAGTTCCTCATAACATGGTATGTAACCGGGGAAGCCATGTATGGGGGACATAGTCCAACCCTAACCTGAAGGGACTACAAGTTGTGTCTAGTGGTCCACACAATGTGTAATCTAGAAACCATTTTTGACGTGTTCTTGGTCAACACACGTAGCCATAAGTACATAAAAACTCAAATGAAATGTCTCAAATTGGGGAAAATATTGGTTCATTGATCCTTGATTACATGGTGTATACTATTGAATATATGTCTTGGGTTATGGTGTAGTAAGAGCAATAATCCTGGAACATCAATATGAGATCCCCTATTTTATTTTAATAAAAAATTAAAAGAAATTAACATTTTTTCAAGGTGAATGAGAAATGAAAGATGAGGAACAAATATTGAGATTCAGATTTTGTTGAATTATTAACATCAATTGAAACATCTAAATTATTAAATGAGTAATTCATCAATGTAATATTTAAATAAATATAAATTATGATATAAGTACTCTGATACAACATTATGGTTTGGAGTGTAGAGGATGTGTGGTTGGGATGATAACCAATATTGATTTTTACCTTGATCAATAATTATTCCAGGATCAACTTGATGATGAATTCCTGTATCCAAGGAATGGGATAAATGATTTAGATAATTACGGAAGAGGAAAATAACATTTATAGAGGATCCTTCACATCATGTTTATAAATAAATTTATAATTTTCACAAAGAAAATAATACATGAATCTTCGTTATAATCTTTGTTGATAATGTTTCTCATCAAAAATGAACCTTTTGGATTATCATGTTCCACATGTATGGATCCAAACAAGAATTCTTCTTGTGGTGATCCACACATGCATTGATGAACTATGATCAACACCACTCTTTATCATGATTCCAGTGTGTCTAAAAGAGTATCTTGTGTCTGTCGTTCTTGAGTGCTTGTTCTTCCGCATTGATCATTGTCTCTCATTCTTGAGAGGGGTGAGAAGCTGATTTGAGAGTGAAATTGTCCATCTCAACATTTCTCAATTCACCCGGGGTGTGGTTCGGTCCATGGAACAATAAATATATATTTTTATTTATTAACATGGGGTTATATATATATTATTTAATTTCATAGTATAAATTAAATAAATTATTAACCATATATAAAAATCATGATTTTAATAATCGTACTTCATCCTTATTTATCGTGTTCCAAATTGAACACACTTGAATTATAAATAAAATTCCACTTCACAAAATAATAGCAGCATTATTTTAATTTGTTCCAACTAGTTAAATAATTATTTATCATCTAAAAAATAATTATTTTACAACCAGACTTTTCTGGATCCTCTTGAAATCCACTTCTTAATTTTTAACAATGAAATAAATAAATAAATAATTTATTCACAAAAATAAATATTTTATTTGAAGACTACTAAATAAATTTTAATTAATGTTTGAACAAAATAAATAAATAAAATTAACCCACAATCCAGTGAATAAATACTTATTTTATTTATATAATAATTTTAACATGAATAAAAATATTCCAATCTCTTGAGAATAATATTGATTAATTAAATTAAAATATAATTTAACTAACACCACCAAAAACACATAGTGTGTGTGACCCTCTAGGATTATTTCTCATTTGAATTAGGTTATATTGAAAAAAACCAAATATTTCTATCTATCAATGAGTCAAGGAACCCAAGATAAATTACATAATGTTTTAACAATGAGGTTGTGATGGGGGTCCCGATTTCAATCCCTACTATTGAACAATACAGTTTTTTTTCTCAAGAACTCAAATCTATCGAACACAAAATAAGATTCATTAATTTTTTATACATAGGACGATACCATGTGTAATTTTTGAGTATTGATTGCTAACCCTCTAGATCAATTCATGTTACCATATTTTGAAATTGTGATCGAGAGCTTCAAAGGAGGGAATGTGATGTGATTTGGGACTCCTATGGGTTATGTACTACATAAATCTTCTAGATACTTGGTGGTTTGTGAACTCCATGATGTGGCACACAGACACATTTTTGGGTTATGTAATTTTCATGATGCCAATGAGAAATTTTCATGGATTTAGAATTGTCAAGGCTTTATATTTTTCATTTTACATGTGCCACATAATTATTTTCCAAATGGATTATTGATCTCATCTTGGTTCCTTGGCTGTTGATAACCAAAATGCCATGATTACTAGGAATCACAATGATGATCCCTACACACTTGTGCATACTGATATCATGATTTTTTGGTTGTTCCATTCACCTAGAATCTAACATTATCACCTATCTAACTATCTTATTATATGAGTTCAGTCAGCTGGATGATGTATATATTCCCTCTCCATACCTTAATATATCTTCTCATTTGATGCTTAGCTACTATAACTACTATCAATTGATGATTTATGAGGATGGTCTATTGGCAACAACCAAACTTCAGGGATTTTCCTATTTGCGGGCAAACTCCCCCCTAATCTTGGATGGTCATTATCTTTCCCATCAACCTATCACTCAGTGCTACTTGATCATATTTTTTAATTCCATGAACACTCTTGGTGGTAGGTGGTACTCAAAGTTATACTTTCAGAACCATGGAAAAATAATTGATGAGTGTGAATGGGAATAATAGGTATGAAAAAGTAGTCTATAATTTTATGATGATATATAAATCATTAATATTTATTAACCCATGTGGATATAATATTTGATCATCAAACTCTAGAATAACCTCCATCAAGGAAAGATCTATCGATGGTGCCCTGGGACCTACACATTACACCATCCCCAAGGTGGGTGGGTGTCAACCTATTAGATATCTACCAACATGTTGGCATCACTCCACATGGAGATATTTTTTATGAGTTTCTCACAACTATTTTTTTGGATGATCCTATGAACAATTCGGTTTTAGTGGAAGATATTCTTTTCCTTCAGTGCAAGAGAGTAGGGAAAGAGCTAACAATGTTCCCACATGTTTCCTTCAGAAACTAGATCAAAATTACCCAACATTTCAGTAGGGAAAAACCATTCATATTTTCCTTTTTTTTGTGTCCCTCCCAAAAACATCGAGATGATTTTGGAACATGTGGGGGCATTCTGGAAGCGGGGGATCATTCATCATGGGGAAATAATGTGTTCTTAGAAGTTTCCACAGACCGTAGGCTTGTGGTTTTTCTTTCTATGTTTCTAAATAGGTATATCTACCTTGCAAGGGATGCACACTATGGAATCCACATTATCACCCTAATAATTGGGGAATGCCTCAAAGAGGGGTGATGTCTCAACCTTTATGTAACAATACATTCTCACCTATACCATATGATATGCCATATCATTCAAGGCAACACTCTCTACCAAAATGGTGTCCACTTCAATTCCTTCTTGGTTTCATTGGGGTTCACGTTTGTTTCTACGACTAATAAAACAATTATCTAATTCAAGACCATATATCCTAAAAAATATTGTTGTATGAATCTATAGTTAGTCCTATATTTTGAAACTCTTTAGAAGTCAAAGGTGTGTTATGCTGGTGTGACCGTTTGGACTTATTTATCCCACATATACCAGTTAGTTATGTAATTAATGATTGAAGGAACTCTCTCAATTATATATCTTATATATCTTCCCTTTGGGATGGATTCCTTGAAGCCATGGTATATGAGATTATTATATATGAACAGTACTCACAACATTGGTACTATTGACAAATTGGTTGTCTAAAAAAGTTTTCACCCATTTCATTATCTAGTTTCCATGAGGAATGACATCTTGCATAATATTATAGTTTTGTTAACTGTAATCTCATGGGGACACATGGGATGTGAATATATTAATGATTTATAATAGACCTTATTGACTCACTATGTATTATTCTTAATCTTTTATGATGATTTAATTTAAAGGTGTATTGGTAGAATTTTCCCTTCATGTGTACAAGCCTCTTGCATTGTCATGTCCTCTAAATGTGGAATCAATGTATCTGATTGCATATTTGGGAGATGCATCCCAAATGTGACAATTCTTAGATGATATTTGTTCAGACAGTAGACCAGATTCTATTGAAAAAATTAGTTCCCCCCTGCAGGCTACGAATGATTTTCCAACTAAATTTTCTGAATAATGGGCCTCCTACCCTATTTTATCATTTAATGTACTAGTTAGTAAACCTTATATCCAAAATAATTCATCAAATTTGTGGGATCACTCATGTATTAGGATGGTTGGGGATCAAGTCCATGACATCATTACTAAGACCCCTATGGAAACATTCTACCATCAAGGGGAGCATCTTCTCCAACCATTTCTCGGATATGGGGGATGATGGTTTTTATCGGTAGGATCTATTCAAAAGTATAAATCAGTTCATTTGATCCATGAGGTACTTTTCTTTATAAGAGAGGAGCTCCCATGATTTTATGAATGATTCCCCCTCTACCCACAATTAAATGAGATGATATAGGCACTAGAGACATGTTTTCATATGTCATCTGATTTGAAATCCCATACGGATACTTAGATGTTGAAGATTTGGAGGCATGAAAAGACGATTTATCAATTGAAGCCTAAAAATTTAGAAACATCGGTTTCGTTGGCCACAGATCGAAAGAGGGATAAATGGTTAAAAACGCTAGTCGAATTTCACAATCCTATGGAATAGTTGGTGAAAATTGAAAGGGATACACCTCAATTCTCAATTGATTCATACATCTATACCCATACGAATTTTAATTCTTTTATTGATCATCTTTTTCTGTAATTAATGTTTCCTTAATCAAAAATATTAATTTCTCAACACACCCAAATTTTTGTTGAGGTTTTTGGATATACTCGAAAATGTAGAGATTCCTCCTTCCATTCCATAATATGAATTAATTAGTTTATCTTACTTTACAATCAAATTCATCACGTGATACATTATAATTATGTTTCATTAGGAATTGTTGTGAGGGATCATCACATACAATTCGATATATGAGAATTAATGTTTTATGGGCATGTAAATCATTGGGAAATGAGATATGTATTGAAGGATGGATTCATTTCATATATGTGGTGAGAAAATAGAATGTGAAAAAGCCGTATATTTGTCCTCAAAATAACATTCTGAAGCATTAGTTTGGGTTTTGTGGATTAAACCAACTATTTCATTAATATAGGGTCACATATATCAAACATTTATTGGCTTTAGTGTATGCTATTTTAGCATAGACCTTATATTACTATAGTTCAGGGCCTTTTAGATTATACTTTTTAATTCATTATTTTAGTGTGTTTTAGCTTAGATATTATATTTCATATGATTAGGGACTTTAAGCTCATACATTCTATTGCTTTAGTTTAGGGACTTTTGTCTCGGGCCTTCTCTTTCATCGGTATAGATTTTTTTTTCTCAAACCTTCTATTGATTTATATTATGATCTTTTAGTTGAAGCATTTTGTTGAATTAGTTTAGGGTGTTTAGCTCATTCCTTCTGTTAATTTAGTATAGGTTCATTTCGCTCTTACATTTTGTTTCATTAATTATTGGTAATTTAGATCAAACCTTCTCTTGCCTCAATTTTTGGACTTTTAGCTCATACCACTGTACAATATGGGGCTAGCATGGTAAAAATTACTCAATAAACTATGTTTTTCTGAGTTCGAACATGGAACTTCTAGGGATCACGAGGATCAACGTTCCTCTTATATAAGGGGTGACTCTTTTGGTTGGTGGGTTATGTCCCTTGTGAGTTGGTAACATTATTGGGAAAATAAATTCCCCACTCATCTCCAAGGGATACAAAATAATCATTGGGATAATATGGTTATAGGGGAAATACTCGGGAATCTAGGCCATCCTAGATAGTTAGGGTGTGGGTAATGATAATTACAATGAAAAAGCTTTATCTGAATGATACGTAACGAGGTAAGATTATTGGGTATGCCCCATGACACTATGGGGATATCAGGTTCATCCCCAGTGTCGTTGAAGAATACAAGGACAATTATGATCTTTATACTAGTCCATGATGTATCCATTTGGTGGGTCTAAACCCTTGCATCAATAGCATGGACTGGGGATGATATTTTTTTCCCTTTCTAGGGGCTATGAAATATTTTTGAAGGCTCAAACATCATGATGATGGTGTTGGGTATGAATGGAAGGTTGTCCTAGAAGGGATCCAGCACCATATGGAAACATAGATCATATTTCTAATTATCTATCCATATTCCATGTGGTTTTGAATGATGATATTGAGGCATCAAAAGATTATATAACGAAGGATAGCATTCTGTTTTTGATAATGGAACAAATTATTGTGATGAAATGTCGAGGGTATAAGATCGTCTTGGATAGTAAAATATTGAGATTGTAAATCATATACCAAAAATCTATGTACCCAAGGAAGGTATGAGAATGTCACCTTGGGAGAACCTTTAACACACAGGGTTGATAGGTTCTGGCATGATGATGTTAGGATCGTACGAATCATAAATCACTTTAAATCAAGCTAGGATGTCGCAGATTGGTTGGTCAGATCCCTCACATCAGTAGCCCAACCAAGCATAGAGATCTATTTTCCACTTCAAAGGTAATGAAATATTTGCGATGACATGAGGTTATCCTGATCATGAAATGAGATATTTGGAAAATGTAAGATCCAATAATGGGTTGAACACCACAATATTTGTCCCACCACCAGTCGAACATATTCATATGGTGAAGAGATGTGACAAACAATTCCTCCAAAATTTTCCAACATCAGGGCGTCTAGAGAGCATAGATTGTAATTTAATATGGCTAAAAAGTAATCCCTATGAACTTTATTTTTTATTTACATGTACCCCATTTTTTCCAATTCTCTATAGATGAAGAGTTTATTAGGTTATTAGTAATATTTTTTTCAACTTTCCCATTCCAATATTTTACCCTAATGAGCATTGTGACACATTCATTAGTAGTTTAAGGTATTTTTATTTGGACTATAATGTGTTTTAGTTTAAGGTCGTAGCGATTGGACCAATGTGTGATCAATTTATGATCATGTCAGTTGGTCTTGGTATAGTGTTTTTTCCCAAGAGGTTCATTAGTTTTGCAGGGTTCTAGAGTATTACTACATCCTTTTGAACGAGCAATGGATAAATCATAAAACATGGATCAATGTTCAAAGGTCATGAGTGATTATATGGGAAAATCATTAATGGGATGAATTATAACACAATGTGGTGTTGGGTTCCACCATAGAGATGTAAGGTTCACATGAATCATAACTACATTTTTACAAGGCCATGATGTCTCCGGTTGGTGGGTCTGATCCCCCATATTAGTATCCTGACAAAGAAGAGATATATATTTTCCACTTCATGTGAGGTGAAAGGTTTGATATGACCAGAGAAGCATTATATAGGAAGTGTTGGACACTAATTGAGGTGCTTAAAAAGATGATGAACTCCTTGTTTTCTATGGCACTCCAGGGTGAGGCTCTTGGGGTCCTCAGATAACGTGGGATGATGGAGTTGATTGACGTAGTTTATTATCATGTAGTGGGGATATTCATCTATATAAGGTTTAACATCATCTGTTAAGGAAATGAGAACATGTATAAAATTTGGTAATGTTGTAGCTGGGATTATGGGTGAGAAAATTGGTGTTAGTTCGTTACTCGTGGGAGTGAGAATGAAGTGACATGTAGATGTTGAAAGACCATGTAGTTTAACATCATGTGGCAAGGAAATGCGTCCATGCAGTTTAATGTTATGTAGTAAAAAAGATGTGGTGTAGTTTAATATTGTGTTGTAGGTAAATATGTGGATTGTTTTGGGTCATGTGATTTAGACCATATGATGGAGTCACTAATGGATATGTGCAATTTGGTTTCATAAAGATACATGACATTAATGATGATCAAAGAAGATATGGTGAAAACAAGAATAATTTTGAGATAACTCAATGTTATGGGGCCAAATAAGGTTATTCCCATTTCTAAGGACGAAGTCAAAATTTCTGGGTGTTATTATGTATCTCATGAGGATGAGAATCAAGCCACATTTAGTTTTGAGAGTTAAATTCAGTTTAATGTCATGTAGAATGGGCATGATGTATATCCATATTATAATGTTATTAATGTAATATCCTACAACAATTCATACTCTCATGTGAGCTATGGTCAGTTTTAGAAATAAATAGAAGTGTGTGTATCATTATAGTGAAGTGGAAAAAGTGGGGTTATAATTAGGGAGTTCTGTATGATGTAGTGGGCAGAAAATATACCGGATCGGGGAATCCCTATGTATATTTTTGGGAATGAAAATAAAACCATACATAGTTCTAGAAGGACAGTTATGTTTAACATAATGAGGTAATGACTAATTTACATGTAGTATAATGTCATGGGGATGAAAAATGGTCATGATTTTTTATGTCTTCTGGTACGGACATTGAATCACACATTTTGAATGGATGATAATCCTATGGTTTGGAAAATAATAATGGCTACATGAATCACTATGTATCTTGTTATGATAGTAATCATTCCATACGTTGTTCTCATAATTCTATATAGTATTACATCATGATTTGATGATGATAATAATAAATGTAGTTTATATTCATAGTACGAGTAATATGGTGAACCAACTCGATGATGATGAAATAGATATGGTCCATGAAACATTTGGATTCCACCAAAGAAGGTTTCCAACATATCCCAAAAGGTTTGTAATCAATGAACATGCAGTTATGTAAAACAAGACAATACATGTATGATTGTAACATACATATATGTGGGAATTATCTCAGGTTGATAATTTCATCTAGGACTAGGATTATAGATATAGGCATCATTTTATATTTGATGTCGATAGGAATCAAGCCACACATAGATTGGATAATTCTATGTAGTATACGTCATGCGATAAAGACATGGGTGGTAGGATGAGGTCCTAATAGGGATGTACATGGTTTGATAAAGGAAGCACTAATGTGAATGGGGACAAAAGAAAACCACACAATGCCATGTTTACCTAGTAGGGGTTCTATCTAAGTGTCTGTTAAGAAAGTAAGATTTGTGGTACCTTGTGATTGACGTGAAGACTATATTTTTGGTCATTCCTATAAATCCCATTACAATTGGAATCAATCCACACAATTAATAGAAGGACTATGTCATTTAACATCATGTGGATAGGAAGAATTTCCTTGTAGTTTAACATCATGTGGAATGATGAGTTTCCATGTTTTTTAATGGCAAGAAGTAAAGACGAGTTTAAATATAGTTCAACATCATGAAATTCATACCTTCTTAATGGACACTTAGCTTGAACCACTTATAAGTATACATGGAGTGTTCTGGTTCGTTTTGGTCCCCATTCACATCAATGTTTGTTTTAACACACCATGTACATCCCCTTTGGGACCTCATCCAACCACCAACATCCTTACCACGTGATGTTGAACTACATATAATTCTAGGAACTATGTGTTACTTGATTCCTATCGACATATGATATGTAGTGATTTCTGTATCTATAATCCTAGGCCCAGATGTAACTATCAACATGAGATGAATCCCTACATATATGTATGCTACAATCTTACTTATAGTGTCACCTTTTTCATAACTACATGTTCTTTGATTCCTAACCAGTTGTGATACATTGGAAAACACATGTAATGTCTTGGATTTTACGTTTATTATTTTTAAATATTATATGGAATTATTTCAAGACTGGGCGCGAAGACGAAACATCATTCTAAGGTCCAGGGAGCCTGGAATGGTGGTTTGAACTTTTTTTTAGTTAAGTGAGTCAGCACTTGTGCGCGGTTTTGGATGTTTCCGAACAGATGCCCGTATTACAAATCTGAGCACACAATTGCATCAGGGATGATGTCTTTTCCTAAGAATAAGGCTAACCTTGACTGGTGTGGGTCGAGGAAAAAAGTTAATTTTCGGACGTTTTAAGTAAAATAAAATAAAATAAATTGACCAGTTTATTTTATTTCATTTAAGGAAACATCTACTGCAGCGCGACAACGATGCAGCTATTTCCAAAATTAATGGTTAGTCTTAAAGACATTGAAATGGAAATTCAATGACATTTATACTACCGTGTAATTATATGCCAACTTGTTTCAACTTTTTAATGGGTTAAGCAATTGTACGTCATTGGAAACGTAGAGAGAAGAACCTCTGTAGAATCCACAGCGTGTTGGAGCAAATTCTCGACGACGAACTACAACGGATCGAAACCAAGGATCATTGCGCCGACGTTGAATGATCTCGACAGCAACGACATCATGACGCCTTCATCAATGATCGATCCTTTCGAAAGTTAGTGGTTGTTATTTCAATTACTTTTCCTAATATTTTGAGTTAAAATGACGAATGCGGATCAACCACAAACAAGATGATCTGCGGATTTGTACATTCTTTTGGGAGAGATTTTTTACTTCAGGAAGACTATGGGGAATTGATCCATGCTTTATGTTGTTGTTGATTCTTTCACCATTTTAAACATAGTGACGGGAGCGGATCAATGCCATCACGAACGACGGTGGAGGTTCATTCCTCAATTTGTTTATTTGGATTTTTCTTCCTCCTTTTTCCCCGTGCGTTCTTCGCGTTCTTCACAGGGCGACGAACAATGGATCGTTGCACATCCGTTCTGCGATGCAACGATCCCAAATCGAAGGTTCGACATCGCAACATCCTTGTAGAGGTGCGGCGACGATGGCAGATGAAAAATCGGTCTGGATCGGAAAGAGCGTTCTTCGAGCGTTCTTTGTACGGGAAGATCAGAACACGTTTTCAGAGCCGATCGGAGGCCCAAAAACGGCGGAAGTGGCTTCGTGGGGTCTGGGCGACCAGAACCTGTAAGTTTTGTGGAGATCAGATGATCGAATTGATGATCAGAGCACCATGGGAGGCGCGCTGGCGAAGAGCACTGTTTCAGGAAATTTCCAGAATACACAACATGTACATAAGAAGAAAAAGTTGTGTAGTTATGGCAGTGGAGGTTATGGTTTCGGGGTCAGAGAAGAATCACACAGTGTGTGACCCTGGTCACACGACATATTGGACCTTCCCCGAATCTCGGCATGTACTTTGGGTAGTACACGGACACGTAATGATCTACACGGCTTCAGGCATCACGACGTGTACAACTCGACATAGGCGGCTACGCGGAACTCGACATGTATCCCAGGGATACACGGACATGGGATGGAGTACACGACTATGTACTCCCTCAACTGGCCAGGCGAGGTAAACAGAGCGGGTCACTCCGTGTGCAGATTGCACGGGTTGGAGTACCCGGGTTGGTGACCGTGTATGGGCACGTGGCTAGAGTACACGGAGCCAACCCCTGTTACCCAGACTCGGTGTGTACTCCATACTACACATCGTGTACTACGTTTTTCTACATTACCAGCCTCACCACACGGGCCATTGTACACGAGCAGTACCCGGGGATGGGCAATACGACATGTATCATTTCTAAATGATGTGTACTTTTTGGAAATCAGCTTGGTCCCTTTTGTTCACTGTGCCTTTAAAATCTTTCGTTTGGGTTAGTTCCCCTTCTTCTTGTTCCTCTGAATGTCAGGCATCATTCCCTCATGCAAGACTATGATCCTTTCAGCTAGAATTTTTGTGATAGAGTCATGCATCTATCCGAGATGCATATATCGGGATCCTCTATCCATTACAGACCCTAGGTAGAGTCTGGTATCAGCGTGACCAACTTTACCGGGCGTTTATCATCTACATAGCAGGTGAATTCCGGATGATTCGCGGTATCCGCCATGGACCTGGAAGTGATCCTCATATGTGAATTGAAAACTTTCCCACTCAAGAGTGTGTCTCCCATAATGAGTGTAGCTATATCTCATGACGGTTCCCGGAGAACAGCTCTTCCCGGATAGACATCATCAGAGCTATAAGACTCTTGGAGTGTGTTCTCGCAGAACAAGCGCATCACGGAATATTCGGACGGAATCCCTTCCGGGGGTATGCGCTTGCGTGACTTGTCTATAGTCCACGGGTCTGTGTTTTGAGTATATCTGATTTGTTTTTTATTTTCTGTAAACATATATTATGCATATCTGACTGTACCTTTACTTTGTGTACTACTTTTTTTTTCGGGGTCCTCTACTGGGTATTGTTATACTCACCCCTGCACGGGCTTTTCCCGCAAGTCTGGTGTCTTGTGCAGACGTGCAGCCTTTTTACAGGGTCCAGTGCGAACTAGGAAAGGACCGATCTTTCTATGTTCCCTATAGGCCGAGGCATTCCTATGGCTATGAGTGACAGTCCCGATAACATTGTGATTACAGGATGGACTTTGGAGTTTTTCAGACTCTTTCTTTTGGGGGGCTTCTATTCTGGCCCAGTTTACTTTTATAGTACTCTACCTTTCGTTTTACTCTATTGGATTGGTTTAGTTGTATGCATTTTTTTTCATAGTGTTTTACATTTTAGAATTTTTGGAATGGATATTTGTGTGTGTACATGTACTTAGGCAATTCCTCCAAGGTTAGTGATATGCCTACTCGCTGCTAGTCCCCAACCCCTGGCCTATTGGAGGTGGGATTGGGGAGTCACGGCACGAGCCCCACTAGGACGGGTCGTGACAACACCTTTGGTTGAAGCATGATGTTTCATGGACCTAATCTATTTCATCATCATTGTGTGGGTTCACTATATTCCTCACCACATTATTTTAATCTAAATTTAATACTCTCATCCTTAATTCATGATGTTAAACTACATGGAATTACGAGAACTATGTATGTAATGATTAATATCATAACAGGACACATAGTGATTCATGTAGACATAATTATTTTCCTAACCATTGGATTATCATACTTTCACAATGTGTGATCCAATGTCCTTACCAAAAGAAATGAAACTGCATTTCCAATGTTCATACCACATGACAATATACTACATCAAAATTAGTCTTTACAGCCCGATGTTAAACTTAATGGTACATCTAGAACTATAAATAGTTTTGTAATAATTCCCAAATAGAAACATAGGGATGTGTTGATATTATATATTGTCCAGCCACTGCATCATACCAAACACCCTTATTATAACCCTTCATTTGTCTATTCCTTATAATGAAACCCACACTGCTCTTTATTTATCACACTAACCATAGCTGATATAGGCTTATGAATTTTGGTAGGAGAATACTTTAATAACCATCATATAGGGGTATTCATCACGTCCTTTCCACATGAAATTAAACTACATGTAACTCTCATAACTAAATCTGGCTTTATTCTCATTTTCTTGAGATACATAGTAACAAACAAACATTTTGTCCCAAGTCCCAGAAATGGTTATAAACTCATTTTCCCCATTGCCTTTAGTTATCACTGAAAGATTCATGGTGTCAATGAAACAAATTTGGTCTTCAATAATGTAGGGTAGCTTTATAGAACCACATTGTGCGTCTGAATTACGGACTCCATATTATGGTATAAATCCCATGACCCTAAACAATCCACATTTCTCCCTAAAAAACATTAAACTACGCCACATCTTTCTTTCTGCATGTCATTGAACTTCTTGGTAGTATTTTCATGGCACATTATGTTATACTACATGGTCCTTAAAAAACTACATGTGGCTTCATTATCACTCCAATGAGTCGTAGAGTGACACAGAAGTTGTCACCAATATGCCGAGCTACAACATTACTGCATTTCATGTCAGTTCTCATTTACTTAACACATGATATTAAACATTATAGAGATGAATGTTCCCACTACATGACAATTAAATATTCATACCAACTCCATAATCACACCTTATCAGAGGACCCTGGGTGCCTCACTCTGGCCAGCCATAGAAAAAAGTTCTTACATCATCTTATTAATCACCTCAATCAATGCCCCACACTTTCAGTCTGAATCATCTCTTGTCATCTCAAAACTTTCCCCACCCTTGAAGTGGAAAATGTATCTCTCTGCTTGGTCATGCTACTGATACAGTGTCTCAGAACCACAACCCGAAGACATCATGTCATATTGAAAATTTATTTATGATTCATGCTAATATTATGTCACTAAGGTGGAACCCCACCCCACATTGTTTTATAGGACATCCAAATATTGATTGTCCTATATCATTACTCCTGACTTAAGAACATTGATTCTTGATTTTTGATATCTCCATTGCATGTCTATAGGAATGTAAGAGTACTCACAAACCAGGATAACCTAATGAACATCTTGGGTAGCACAACCATACTAAGACCATGTGACATTATAATTAAATGATCACACAATAGACAAATATCTATGACCAAAAACTAATACACAGTATAGTATAAATCACAATACTTGAAACATTTAATTGAAGAGACACAAAACTCATCATGATGAAAACTAACAATGGATGAGTTGTTAAAAAGTTGTCTAATGACCTGATATACACTTCATTTTCACAACATTGGAAAAAATGGGGTACATGTAAATAACACATAAAGCACAAAAGGTTTACTTTCTACCTATATTAAATTCAAATATATGATCTCTGGACACCCAGATCAAGGAGAATATTTGAGGAATGGTATGTAACTACTCTTCGACATATGAATTATTTATGGAGTTGGTGGAAAAAATGTTATGGTGCTTGAACCCTTCTTGGATCATAAATTTTACAAATATCACACATCATTATCTGCATTATCTCAAGTCATCACAAATATTTAATTACCCATTAATTAGAAAAAAGATCTCTCTTCTTGGTCGTTCTACTAATGTGAGGGATAAGGCTAACCAATCAGTGAAATCCTACCTGGATGTAAAGGGATTAAAGATTATTGTGAGCCTGACATCATCGTGGTGGGACCTAAGACCCAATTGTGTTATATTTTCCCTCTAGGAGAATTTATTATAACTTACTCATGGCCTGAGAGATTTGGAATATGATTTACAGTCAACATTTATTACTATTAAATTGGATTTGATATCCTCGACATTTCCTCACAATATTTTCTTCTGATTCTCAAAGCTGGAATGCGATCTATCATTCTACAAATTTTTTATGGCTCAAACTCGTGATTTGAATCGACATGGAATATGGATCGACCATTCCAATTATGATATATGTTTCCCTATGGTGTAGGAATGCTTCGTGGATATCCATCTATTCATACCCAACACCATCATCATGATGTTCGTGCCTTCAAAAATATTTATATCCCCTAGAATGTAAATCAAATATCTCCCCCTGTCCATGCTATTGATGCACGGGATCAGACCCCCTGAATGTTGTCATCTTTTCCTAGTATAAATATATTCATAATCCTTGTGATTCTCAACAACACCGTTGAGGATCCTAACACCCCCATTGTGTCAATGGACATACCCAATAAGCCAACCCCATTCTATATCATTCAGACGAACCTACAACATTTTAATTTCCTTACGCACACCCAAACTATCTATGATTGCCTTGATTCTATAGTATTTCCCCCACAACCATATTCTCCACATGAATCTTATATATCACATGGAGAAGAGTGGGGGATATCTTTTCATGGCCATGCTACCAACTCACAAGGGACTTAACCCCCCAACCAAATGAGTCACCCCTTATATAAAAGGAACTCTAATCCTTGTGATACCTTTATGTATCATTGTAGAACATAGAAACTGATAGTGTTTTGAGTAATTTTTGTCATGATATCCCCATATTATACAATGGTATGTGCTAAAAGTCCCAAAAGTGACGAAAGAGAAGGTTTGATCTAAACGACCCTAAACTAAATCCATAGAATGTTTGATCTAAAAGGACCTAGAATAAAGAAACCAAAGTTCTTAGCTAAAAGACCTTAAACTAAATCAACAATGGGTCTGAACTAAAAGTCCCTAATATAATGCAATAGAACGTCCGACATAAAAAAAATATACATATGATAGAGAAGGACTGTGTTGAAAGACGCTAAACTAAAGAAATAGAATTTATGAGCTTAAATTCCCTAAACATAGATAATAGAATGACTAAGCTATAAGACACTAATCTAATGAAATAGAAGGCCTGATCTAAAAACTATAAACTAATGTAATAGAATATTTAATCTAAAATACAATACACTAAAGGAAGAAAAGGTTTGAACAATGTTCCACTAAGAAAATGAAATAACTATTTCAATCCACAGACCCCAAACTAATGCATGTGAATGTTATTTTGAGGGCCTATATAAGGCTTTTTCACATTCTATTTTATCTATGCAGATATTCAATGAACCCATACTTTAATACATATCTCCTTCCCCAATTATTTTTCCACAAAAAAAACATTCATGCTCATATATCTTAATGTAAGTGATGATCCCTCACAAAAATTCCAAATAAAATTTAATTTTAATATATCACATTAATTTTAATATTGAATACTAAGATAAGCTCATTAATTCAGATTATTGAATGGATGGAGAAATCTCCACATTTTGGAGTCCCTCCAAAAAATCTACAAAAAAATTGGGTGTAGTGAAAAAATTATGGTTTTTGATTAAGGAAAACTGAATTACATAAAATGTTGACCAATAGAACCAATAATATTGTTATGGGTTTAGATGGATGAATAAATTTAGAATTGATGTTACCCCTTCCAATTTTTTCTAGCTATTCTATAGGATGAAGAAATTCAACTAGAGGGGATTGATCTTTAACCCTCCTTTCACCTATGGTGAAGGAAAACGATGATGTTGAATGTTTAGTCTTCAATTGAGAAATAATCTTTTCATGCCTCCATATCTTCACCATCTAAGCATCCATATGGTATTTAAAATCAGATGATAGTTGACGACCCTTTTTTAGTTTCTCCGTCATCTCATTCAACTGTTGGTAGCAGGGGGCCTCATTCATAAAATCATGAATGATCTTTCCCAATATTGACATGTCTCTCTTAAATAGAATGAATTTATTTATAATCATGAACATATCATACCGATCAAAACCATCTTCTCCCAGATCATGGAATGGTTGATGAATCTTGTCCCCATGATGACAAAATGTCTCTATTGGGGTCTCAATAATCAAGTCATGGATATAATGATAGACCAACATAAGACCAGAGTGAGCCTCAGAATATGATGAAGTAGTTATGATGTAATGTTAACTAAATAGTAGAATAAATGATAAAATAGGGTATGAGTCCTCTTATTGGAAATTTGTTTAGGAAAATCAATTATAGTCTACACAGGAGAAAATGTTTCCCCAACAGAATCTACTATGTTGTCTGAACATCTATCATTTGAGCAAGGTCACATGTCATATTCCTCTCCCAAACATGCCATTTGGTACATTGATTCAACATATAGTGGAGTTACAAATTCAAGAGGCTTGTTCACTTGAAGGGCCTACAATAAAAATAAAAAATTGGGTTAAACCATCATCCAAGCCTAAAAATAATCCTTGGTCAGGCAAGAAGGGGTATCATCAAGCATCAATATAATCACATCTATTGTGTCTTCATGATTTATCATTTAACAAAACTATCAGATGATGCCAGGATTCCATTCCCCATGGAATCTAGACAATGAAATGGGATAAAAATATTTTAGACAACCAATTTTTGGAGAGAACCGATGTGGTGAGTACAATTAATACATATTAATCTCATATATCATGGCTTCAAGGACCCCATCAAAAAGGGTAACTATATAATATATCTAATTGAGAGAGTTACTTCCATAATCAATGACATAACTAACTGGTATATGTGGGATAGAGAAGCCAATATTATCACACCAGTATAACAAACCATTGTTTCTTAATGTGTTTCCGGATATATGACTAACTCTAGAGACATACAACAATATTTTTTAGGATACACGGTCTGGAATTTGAAAATTTTTAATATTACTCGTATAAACAACCATGATCCCCAATCAAACCATGATGGAATTGAAGTGGCCTCCAATTTTGTATAGAGTGTTTCCTTACTAGATATGGTCCCACATATAGTATAGGTGAGCATGTATTGTTACATAATAGTTTAGACGTCTCCCCTCTATGAGGAATGACGCCATTATTAGGGTGATAGTGTGGACTGCATAGTGTGCATCCCATGTTGGGTACAAGTACCTTTTTAAAAACATAGAATGAAAAGCCACTACCCTAAGGTCTAGAGAAACATCTAAGAACACTTGATTTCCCCATGAAGAATGATCCCCTACATCATGAATTCCCCAACATGTTCCAAAATCATCACAATTATTTGGAATGGAAACCAACAAGGGAGAATTATGCATGAATTTACCCCACTACTACGTAGGAAATTTTTTATCTAATTTTGAAGGAAACAAACAAGCACATTTTCAGCACTTTCCCCAGTTCCTTCCACACAAGGAAAAGACTGTCTTACACTAAAAACGGATTCTTCATAAGATCATCCCAAAAAAACTAGTTGGGAGAAACTCATAAAAAATCTCTCCAACTTGAGGGATTCGCACCAGATGATTGATATATCATAGGCTGAAACCCACCCCACCATGGGGATAATTGAATGTGTTGGTCCCAGGGAAGCACTTATAGATCATTTCTCGGTGGAGGATTGGCTATAGGTAGATTATGAACTGAGATATCCACATGGGTTTATAAATATTAAATATATACATATCATCAAAAAATTATAGACTTCTTTTTCATATGTATTTTTTCCTTTCACAATAATCAATGATTTTTACATGGGGTAGAAGGTCTCACAATGAGTACCACCTATCACCAGGATCCTTCAGTGAAGAGAAAAATATGCTTCAGTAGCTCGGAGCGATAGGTTGTTGGTAAAGATCATGACTATTGAGAGTTAGGGGGTAGTTGGAATCACATAGGACAATCCCTGATGTTTGGTTTTTTCCAACTGACCATCCTCAGTAATCATCACCTGATAGTAGTAGAAGTATCTTGACACCAAACAAGACTATAGATTATGGTCTAGGGAGGGAATGTAAACATTATCCTCCAAACCAAAATCATATAATGAATATTATTTAGATATGTGATAATGTAATATTTTAGGTTAATATAACATCCATAAAATCATGATATATGTATGAACACGAGTGTAGGGATCATTATTTTGATTCATTGTAATCATGGATTTTTGGTTATCTATAGTCGAGGATCCTTGTTGGAATCTGTAATTCGTTTGAAAAATAAATATGTGGAACATGAAAAAAGAAAAATATAAATCCCTGACAAAACGAAAGGCATGCAAATTACGCATTGGCATCATGCCCATCACATGACCCATCCAAGTGTCTGCGAGCCACATCAAGGAGTTCACCAACAACCTGGTCTCCAAAAGACTGGTGGATCACATAACCGATATGTGCCCGCAATCACATCACATGACCTCCTTGGAAGCTATCGATCACATTTCCCAGACATCGTCACATGAATTGATCGAGAAGGTGAAGAAACAAAAATCTCAAAGTCCTCATGACATCTGAGCGGAAATATGTATTGCTTAATAGTTGGGATTACAATCGGGACCCACATCAAAACCTCATGGGAAGGGAATATGAATAGGGTTCATGGCAAGGTCTTGAGTCAAGGAAAGAACATGAGATCTCTAGAGAAGGTTTTAGCCTATGGATGTCAACCACACCACTTCTTCACACAACTACAAAATAGTGTTTTGAAATGAAAAAACCCATTATCCACAAATAAAAAACCCTTCTAATTGAGGCGCTATTGAAATGGGGTCCCATTTTTCAACGCTAAAATGTATTGATAGATGCCCCTTTTTTTCATCACGTTGAGGAAATAATTGATTGAAGACTATTTAAAAAATTATCATCAAATCGAAGGGAACCACTTTTCACAGCACCTTGCCCTCTCCCCACCCCTCATTCAACCGCTCTCGAAAGCCCCGTACATGCATGCACCTTCCACCCCATTTATAGTGCTAGGCACACCCTCACACATATATCATTCTATCTCCCCTTCATACTCTTACACACCACTTCATCCACATTGATTCAAAAAAGAAATCTTTCCCTTATGCTCATGCACCTCAATCACTCACCCATAATGTTTTGTTCTCCTTTTAATGTTAATATCTATTTATTTATATATATTTAGTAATATTTATTTTAATATCAACATATATTTATAATATATATATATATATTAATATACATATTTATTCATATATTATTATATATTTATATCAATATATATATATATATATATTATCTTTATATATATTAGTATATATATATATATATAAATGAGTATGTCTAAATAAATTTACAAAATATGTTATTTTGAGTTTGTTTATTAAAAAATTAATTTATAAATAAATACATATATACAACATAAATACAAATACAAATATATATATATATATATATATATATATATTATGTGTGTCTAAAAGTATAAATTTATATATTGATATATATTGATATATATTTAAATATATTTTTTATTAATATGTATATTTATATGTCAGAATATAAAGATAATATAGATTAGTTTTTTAATACACACAGATACACACTAATACACAGAAACACATAGTCATAATCTATGTTTATGAATATTAATAAATTTATATTTTTAAAAAATGGGAACTAGTTTTTATACATATTGGGCTCATATATTGGAAAAAATTATATATATATAAATTAGATTAATTATATGTCTATAAAATTAAAATTTTATGTGTGAAAAAATAAATGAATATGTATATATTGATATATGTTTGATTATAAATAATATTACTCTTTCAAAAAAGATAAAATTTAAAATCCCAATATGAGTATGAATGTACGACCAGGGAATAAATATTGTCCCCACTGAAAAGGAAAAAATATCCCCTTAATCAACACTAGAAATACCTTGAATGTTAGAAAATTGTCAAACCCCACAAAATATTTTGTTTTGGAATAATTTTGGGAATTTTTTGGCATAATTTGTTTTCTATGTTTTACATGTGCAACCAAGAGCATAGATCTTATAGAAGGATTCTATTTTATGTGTTATAGAGCTAGAATGGACACTCGGATACAAGGATATAGTTCTTTTATGTTGAAGTTAATTTTTTATAATATTTTAGACATTTCATAATACATTTTTATTTTTTGATTATTAAAATTATTATATAGTGATTATAACTCTATAATAATTAGTGAATTATTAATCAATAATCTTTTTTAAAATATTTAATATTCCATTTTCACTAATTAATTAATATATTAAGAGTGAATGACTATCTATAATAATCTAAAACTTATTTAAAATATATATATTTTAATTAAATCAAAATAAAAATGATTTTTATATTAATCTAGTATTTTTTTTTGTTTTTTAAATATACCTTTTTACTGAACTAGTAAAAAAAGAGTTCATAAAGTCCCCCATTTATAATGGATACATTAAAAATAACTAAAATGGGGTCCATTTACAGTACTAAAGAAGCACAGATAGTGTGTGTATCTTTAGGAGCTCTATATTGTTTTTCATAATAGTGTAAATTTAAAAGTGGTTTTTTTAAAAAAAATAATATACCCTTTATCAGTGATTTTTTAAATGATGGTAAATGTACCACCTTTATCTTTATTTTTTTAGCACTCTTAATTGGTGGATCTGCAAAACCCATTTTCGTGGCAGAAATGATGAGTTCAGGGAATCCTACATTATAAACTTCTAGAAACTATCTCTCCATCACCCATCCAACTGTCGATATGTTTTTTCTAGTACCATCGATGGTATCATTTCATGAAATGTCGAATATTGATAATGTGGCATTGTCACCCCAATAAATTATGAAGAATCATTTTTATTTTTACTAGAATTTTCATTAGTGGCGGCCCATGTGGCATTGTCATCGATTTCACTTCCTAAAATGAAAGTTAGAAAGGAAGAAACATGGTATGGGAATTCCAAAATGTCGTCTAACTCAGGGGATTCACTATAGAGAATGATTACCCATACCAGGCAACATGCAGCACCTGTAACTTGCAGTATGGGTCCTCTATGACTACCATCGGTGGTTTCCAGTCCATGATGACAAAAAACATGGCATACCTATAGGATGTTTTATCCCGGCATCATGTTTCAGTGGTGATAGATGTGAGCGTGAAGAAATTTAGGTACTACAACGACAATACCTTAAACAGACACAACTCCACCAATCATACCCACATGGTGACGATGGTCGGGTGTAGTATGGCGATAAATATTGGTTAATAAATTACTAAAAATGATACATATGGGGATTGATGATACATTAAGCTTATACCAGATGGGGATGACCCACATGGGATCCATACAAGGCCACACCACACAACCTTAGTGGGAGGTCTACTTCCCTCCACAACATCATGTATCCACTATCACACCATATATCTCCCATGAGTTCTTTATCAGCTAGCAATTCCCAGTGAACTCCACTATCTCATAACAGACCATCATCACCACAAGGATCCGATTGCTGGAATAGTCGTCATAGATGTTTTTTTCAATGTAGTACCAGAAATACTCTCTGATCACATCTATCACCACAAACATTGGTTATCGGGACACAACATCCAGCAAGGATGCCTCAGTATAGGCCGACACGGACTGCATGCTATTGATGGTGTCTATAGAGGACTCCAACACTATTTTATTGGTGTTTCCTTGGCTTGGAATGGGTTATCATCATATCTTATGATGCCTTTTTTTGACGACATTTTCCATATCCATCACCATGATGCCTCTTTCACAGTCATCATTTTCAAACGTGCAGTCGATGAGCTGATGTTCTTACATTGACCTTATCTCATCGGTTTGGATTTTTTTGATCCCTCCTATGACCACCAATATAGAAAATCACCAGTAAAATCCAATGGTTTGTTGATAATTTATTTTGGTGACAATTCCATGTTCTTCCCAATTGATATTCGTTGGTATGTAATCATTGCAAGTACTATCATCCACCTCTGGATAATGGGTAGGGTTTCATTGAGACGATGATAGGACATAACCCTGCTAGGAGGCCCCAAACTCTTCATCTTTGAGTTTGGTGAAGATGATGGTATCCACATGGTATGAGTTGTCACCGCCATAGTTGAATGCCTCAAAGAACTCCATTTTTATTATTAAAATATTCACAAAATCATCTTTCTCATAATCTACTAGGTAGCTCTAATCGTGCATCGTGATCCACCTCTAAATCTTCACATGCATGGATACATTATCAGGAAATCTGAAACTACCAAAAACGAACACCTAGTTGGATTGGCTAGGCATCCATATGTTGAGATCCAAGACAATTAAGTTTTAAGTGACGGATCGGGAGATCCATGTCATGCAATCATAATGGGCTTCTGAGAAGCTAATTGTAGATTATACCCTCTATAAATAAGTATCACCCAAGCCTGCCTTTTATATCTTCACTTTGGTACAAAAAAAATACATTCTTATTTACTATGTTATATAATGTATGACTAATAAATTCATGATAATAATGTCATAATAATAAATTCAGGATAATAATTTTATTAATTAGTTATAATTGAATGATTTTTATTAACATTCATAAAGATTGTATATAACACCCCAAGCATCTACGCTACGCTTCTCTTTGAATAATGTGATAGCATGTGTTGTACGCAACACCGAGTTCTAACACACCATAACTAATCAAACTAGCCGTTATGAATAGTAATACCTACTTTTTGAAATTATATATATTTTATATTTGAAAATGGACTTCATTTTTGGATTCAGAATATCGAATTTAGCCTAAGGTTAAATTTTGGTACATTTCGGATAACTTTCATATTTTGATGAATAGTGAAAATTAATAAATTTTAATTAAAAACAACTTTTTTAATCAAAATAATTAATAGTGATAAATTATGAATTTGAGTGGTTTTAAAGTATATTTAGAATATATTTTTACCATTTAATATAATGTTGGTCATTGGACATAATTTTACAATTAAACCGAACATAAACAAGTGTCAATCTTTTGATAGTTATTATCTCTTAAAAACACGCTTTTTGTTTTGACAGCGGGAATTAATTTTAAATTAATTTCTGCCACTTCTGTGTTTTGAATTTAGGAAAATGGATTCCATATTTGGAATCAGGATGTTCAAATTGTGTAAATGGGTAACTTTTATTTTTAGACATTTTGAAAAATTACTGCGGTAAATATTTTATTTACCATGGTTAAGGGTAAATCCGGTAAATAAGGGTTAAAAAATAATATTATAATAATACTAAATTACCCTAAAACGTGTCTTAACCCTATTGGTTGATACATGGTCGACCATGGCCATCTTTGGGTCTATTTTGGCACCCCATGGATCCACTTGTAAGTGATAATGACACATTATATTAATAAAGTTAAAATAAAAATAAAAATGGCATAAGCTTACATCTTTTAGAAGAACAATTTTTACATAGGGTTATACATGTTGGATTTTCTATTATAAATATTCATTAGAAAGCTAAAAAGATTTCTTACATGATGATATTTTATTTATAATTTTTTGACATCAAATAAGTTAAATTATTAATGACACAATAATGATGCAACGTTTACCTCATTAATAAATCATTTAAATAAATAAGATTATAATGATTAAAATATTATCTAAAACCTGTCCAATTCTTATTGATTGATGTTATTTAGAATATTAGTCATCTTATCTTCGACCTCAATGATTTTTGGACCATTATAAACCGAATAAAAATATATTATAAAGTAATACTTTCACACTTTCCTAAAGAGCCCCTCCTCTCCCTCATAAAAGGAGACCACTTCTACTCATTCCTCACACCTCTCAAGCCACTTGTCTCGTCCAAACTCTGCCCAACTAAGCTCCCCACATCCCTCTCCTCCTCCTTGAAGCTTCCCCTTAGGCAGAAAGCATTTCAAGAAGTCGTTTGGTTCCAACCAAAGTGAGTTACCTAAATTAAAGGTAACGATTTCTCTTAAATTTTTTTCATTTATTTTGCTTCTTCAACTCCCAAACTCTTTTTATTTCCTTTCTTTTGTAACAAAACCAGTATCCTAAATATACTAGGATGTTGTTATAAGAAGGATTAAAACTACACATACACACAACTCCATCTAATGGATGATGAACATAATGTTTCTGTGGATGGCAAACTAACGCCTCACGAAACGGTGATTGTTCAAATACATCTTACCGCCTCTCATGGTGGCCATTATGATGGCACTGTAATTAAATATGATATTAATGATATATATTTTATATATAAGCTTCTGTAATTCCATTTTATTTCATACCATTATTCGTTTCATGTTGTATATATATACGATAATTTCATTTGAGGAAGTGCGGACTACCGCCCCCTTAAAATGATATGACTCGTTCATACCACACATGGAACGTATAAAGGATGGTGTTAATGAACTTAAGTAACATATATAAAATATTATATTATACTGGAATAGTAATATACCTATGTATCATTTGGATTCAATTCTTTTAAAATAAAAATTAAATGGAAGTAGCGTTCGTGCGTACGTACGGACTACCGTCTCCACGAACGCGGTGAGATCCATCCTCCATCGTATCCATTCAAGTCTTATTCTCATTTTAGGGTTAAAAATAATGTTAATATCATTATGATTATGAATAAGATTTAAAATATCCATTACAAACATGTCTTACGTAACCAAACATTTAAGAAGAACGAATCGATTATCACCTGAAACGACGATAATACTAAGATATTATTAATAAAGCAATGTTAAAAGATCATATATGATATCATATTAATGTATATGATTCTTGTATAATTTAATAACAATTATTTCACCATTATACAGGAGGTTAACCTACCCCAACCAAGGAAAAGTACAAGGTAAGGGATTTTCTTATCTCACATTCAATTCCGTGAGATTTCCATTATTCGCCACTAAATTATTGAAAGTGGTGTATTGTGTACTGGAATTTGATATATATTATCATATTCATGTTATTCTGTAAATAATTTTGTGGTTATTAACTTTTGGCCATACGACTCAGTTGATTAACGTGGTAAGGGGTTTTCATCTCACTCCTTATTCCCGTGAGATTCATGCCATATTGCCACCATTACCTTTTGTGTGGTGTATGTACTGCCCATAATTATATTCTTTTTGTAATACACTCTAATTTATGTGTACTTACATATTCATTGTATGATACCTCTTTCATGGGTTGTATGTTTCATAAGTTACCAAACTGGTAAGGGTTATTTCACAATCTCTTCATTATCTGAGGTTGTTTATACATAATTATCTACTGGGATCTCTTTATCATCCACATCCATGTTTCTTAAAAATGCATTTCAAAACATTTTTACTATTTACTAGAATATGAGTTAAAGTCATTTATACCCTTTTTGACTTTTATAAGTGGTTTATAAAGGAATCTTTCGGTCGTATTCAAAACAAGGTCCTTTTTAACCTTTTCGACAGAATTGAGGTAAGAATTTTTTTTTAACTTATACGGCGGGTGCGGTTATTTTCCGCCATTATAAAATCGTCGAAGCTTTCCTTACAAGCTTATAAGAATATTTTCAAAGAAAATGTTTTATTTTATATGGATCTTAAATGATTTCAAAATAAAAAGAGATATTTATTTAAAAAGAATTTTGATTTCATCTATGTCAACATCCTTTGATGGATTTTAAGATTATTTGAAGTTGATTTATTATGATACAAAACATCTATATTGTATTGAAGGTTTTGTGATATGTTTGACTATGGATGTGCTATTTTTATACCATTCATAGTTTATGATGAAATTATTGACATTTCGTATGCTAGTTTTAATACGAATGTTTATGTTATGTTTAAACCTTTTCATATGGGAATGCATTGGACTTAATAAGTGACGGGTGGAGCCCGCTATAGCTCCTCGATGCATCGGTAGGTCTCATGAGACAAACTAGTGTCTTGGCACAAGTCCTTGACAAAATCTTATTTGTAGTCTTGGCACGAGGCCTTGGCTATGTGGATATGATAGTCTGGCATTATGCATTCCAACATTATGAAAGTGGTTATTGATTTTTCATGTGATTATTTGATTAGTAGAATATCCATGTGAACAAGTAAATGGCATTATTTCATTTTACTTTTGCCATACTATGTTAAAATTCAAGTTTAAAAGGCTTTTGTTTTAATAATTCATTTCCTTAAATGTTTATGCTTATTTTTGAATGTTCCGCTATATTGTTATCCTTACTGGGCATTTGAGCTCACCCCTTTTCTATGTTTTATTTTTCCCAGGTAGTGAAGAAGTAAATTATGAATGACTTGTAGGGATATTATGAGGGGTTAATAGTGTGGATATGAAGACTTTGTTGTTGTAGTAGTTTTTTTTCACATTGAAATGTAATGTAAAACTTTATGATTATATCTAGTGTTTCCAAGGCTACTAAACCAATCGGTCTTTCGGGATTTAATCTTTCTTGTGATCATGCCAATGTTATGAAGTAATGCACCGACTCTGGGCAGCTGGGGTCAGGGCGTTACAGTTGGTATCAGAGGAAGTTTAGTACAAACCTTGGAAACTAGATTTAGATAAACTCTGATTAGAGCACGTAGACCTAAGATGAACTTTGAGGATTAGTATAGAAGAACTTCCTAGAATTTTGGTATTGTAGAGATTTTGTGAGTTTTCCGAGCAATACATCCCTGTCTGGATACGAGTAGGTAGAGGCGGCTCTGGCACAGATGTACCTAGGGGCAAAACCTGAAAACACCGCTTTGAGCTAGACTCGAACGGGAACTGGTGCACGACAACGGGCCTTGCTACACTCTTGGTTACGACACTCCCGGGGGATATGCTTAGGATAACTCTCATTTTATTTACAAATCATTATGAAGGGTTTATGAGTATATACTTCCTCAAAGAAAACATTTTTATGATTATGGATTATATCCATAAATAGTTCAATTTATGTTAATTGTTTTATAAGTATGGGATTATGTATTCTGATTCATAAACTGATCTAGTTTATGACCTTGTTTAGAAATGGCGCCTAGTGGAAGAAATGGAAACCGTATCAATGCACGCACTTCATGTAGGGATTTCCCTCCTGCTCAAGATAATTATAGTGGGGCTGGTGATGCAACTGGTGCTGATCAGCTAATCACCATACTGGGACAACTTACTCAGGTTATGAATAATAACCTTACCCGTATGGAGCACCCTGATCCGCAGCGTGGAGGATCAATGTTAGATCGATTCATGAGGAAACAACCACCAACGTTCAATGGGAATACAAATCCCTTAGTAGATGAGCAATGGATATTTTCCCTAGAGAAAATATTTCAGGCTTTGGGGAGCAGTGAAAGGGAAAAAGTTATCATGGCAGTTTACCGCCTCACTGGAGATGCTGATCAATGGTGGTCATTGATTCAAAATACGAAGGAAGATGATGAAGTATCAAATATGGAATGGAGGGAGTTCAAAGATCTGTTTTTAGAAAAATACTTCCCTCGCGACCATCGAGCAGATATGGAAAGGCAATTTCTGAGTCTGAGACAAAAGGAGGATGAGAATGTCACAAAGTATGAGGCTAACTTTACAGGGTTAGCGAGGTACGCTGGTGATTATATTTCTAACCCAAAAAGTGAGATTGATCGTTTCTTTGATGGGTTAAAACCATTTCTCCGTCGCGCGTTAGTCTCACAATCCTTTTCATCGTACGAAGACATTGTCTCATGTGCTATCAAGACCGAAAAGGAATTCTCTAAGTCTTATGACTTTAAAGCAAAGCAAGAGAAGAAGAGACCTGCTGATCAATCTGGGAATGGAAATAAGGGGAAGAAAGGAAAGGTTGAATATCCATCATGTGGTAAATGTGGGAAGAAACACCCCGGTACATGCTTGAAGGGAATGGGAGTCTGTTACAAGTGTGGTGAAAAAGGCCACCAAGCTCATGATTGCATGGGGAAGAATGAAGCTACCAACGTTCAGTGCTATAATTGCAGGGAGATGGGGCATTATGCAAATTCATGTCCTAAGCGTCAGGAGAACATACCTCAGAAAAGGCCGAGGGATCAAGGCCAGGCTTATGCTATCACTACTGCTGAGGTAGAAGCTCCGAAAGACGTGGTGGCAGGTAATTTAATGGTTTCCTCAAGTTTAGCAAATGCATTATTTGATTCTGGATCATCGCATTGTTTCATATCTTCCCAGTTTGCTAAGAAAATTAGATATTTCCAATTTGATTTAATAAGGGAGTTGTTAGTTAAAACTCCTAAGGGAAGTATCGTTGCAACAAAGTTTTGTGAATCAGTCCCCATTAGAGCACATAAATTTTCTTTATCTGCTGATTTCATCGTCATACCTATGATTGAGTTTGATATAATCCTCGGTATGGACTGGATTTCGGACTATGATGCGAAGCTTTATTGTAAGAAGAAAGAGGTTACAATTCTTGATGATAATGATAAGGAACACCTTATTTTTAGAGCAGAATTGTCACCACCTAATTCTTATTTAGACCCACCCCTAGTAGCTCAACTTAATTCAATTATTGGGGAGGAAGAGAATGAAGTAACTATCGGTGAGGAAAGGAATGTTCAAATAGAGGATGTACCTGTTGTGAAAGAATTTGTAGATGTATTTCCAGAAGATTTACCTGGACATCCTCCAGAACGAGAAGTTGAGTTTTCCATTGATTTGATTCCTGGATCAAGGCCTATATCGAAGACCCCTTATAGAATGGCCACTGTAGAGTTAGTCGAACTAAAGAAACAACTAGAGGAATTGAGTAATAAGGGATTTATTCTCCCTAGTGTTTCTTCATGGGGAGCCCCTGGTCTTTTTGTTAAAAAGAAAGATGGATCTATGAGGTTATGTATCGACTACAGGGAGATCAATGCTATAACGATAAAGAACAAGTATCCCCTACCTCGTATTGATGATTTATTTGAACAACTGCATGGAGCTCAATACTTTTCAAAGATTGACCTTCGATCTGGATACCATCATTTGTGTGTGAAGAAGGAATACATTCCGAAGTCAGCATTTTGAACCAGGTACGGGCATTACGAGTTTACTGTAATGCCGTTTGGATTGACTGATGCACCCTCTGTATTCATGGATCTGATGAATAGAGTTTTCAAGGAGTATCTCGATGAATTTGTGGTGGTATTTATTGATGATATCTTGGTATACTCCAAAACCTACGAAGATCATGAAAATCACTTATGCATTATCTTGAAGACTCTGAGGAGGCATGAATTATATGGGAAGTTTAGCAAGTGTGAATTCTGGCTTCAGGAGATTTCTTTTCTTGGCCATATTTTCTCTAAAGATGGAATCTCTGTTGATCCTTCTAAGACCAAGGCAATCCAAGAATGGCCAGCACCTACGAGTATTACTTAGGTACGTAGTTTTATTGGCTTGGCAGGTTATTATCGACGTTTCGTCCAGAATTTTGCCCGATTGGCTAACCCATTAACGAAGCTCACACGTAAAGGGGTTAAATTTGTTTGGACAAAAGAGTGTGAAGAATGTTTCGAAGAATTGAAGAAAAGATTAGTCAATGCTCCTATATTGACTCTACCATCGGGGAATGATGGGTTCGTTATTTATAGTGATGCATCAAAGAAAGGACTTGGTTGTGTCCTTATGCAGAATGATAGAGTTATTGCCTATGCATCACGACAGTTGAAAAGTCATGAACAAAACTATCCTACTCATGATCTTGAGTTAGAAGCTGTGATATTTTCTTTGAAGATATGGAGGCACTACCTCTATGGTGAAAAATGTGAGATTTATACTGATCACAAGAGTTTGAAGTATATTTTCTCACAAAAAGAACTCAACATGAGGCAAAGGAGATGGCTTGAATTACTCAAGGATTATGATTCCACGATACACTACCACCCGGGGAAAGCAAACAAAGTAGCAGATGCTTTGAGCAGAAAAGACCATGGAGTTCTGAACATGATGAGAATTGAAAGGGATCCAATTTTCATGGATCTAGAGAAGATGGACATGGGAATAACCAGGGAAGGTGAAACATCAATGCTTTTTCAAATGGTTGCCAAACCATCTTTACTAGAAAGGATTAAGAGTTCCCAGACCGATGATGAAGAATTTCAGAAGAAGATTAAAGCTTTGAATGATGGGAGATTGAGAGACTTTGTGTATGAAGATGGAATTTTGAAATTCGGGAAGAGACTTTTTGTTCCCAATATACCTGATCTAAAAAGGGAATTACTGGATGACGCTCATAGTTCCAATTTCTCTATACACTCTGGGAGCACCAAAATGTATATAGATTTGAAGGAACATTTTTGGTGGGACAACATGAAGAGGGAGATTGCTGATTTTGTGTCAAGATGTATGGTTTGTCAACAAGTGAAAGCTAGAAGGCAACAGCCTGGAGGAGTCATGCAACCTCTTCCCATACCGGAGTGGAAATGGGACAATATTACGATGGACTTTGTCATGGGGCTACCAAAGACTCCTAGAAGGAACGATGAAATATGGGTTATTGTTGATCGTCTTACCAAGTCATCACATTTTCCTGCTATAAGAGAAGATCTACCCCTGGAACGTCTAGCAAGACTATACATTAATGAAGTTGTGAGACTTCATGGAGTTCCCCTATCGATTGTTTCTGATCGTGATCCCCGTTTTACTTCAAGATTTTGGAAAAGTCTTCAGAAATCCCTGGATACTGAACTTCATTTGAGCACTGCTTACCACCCTCAGACAGACGGACAATTAGAACGGACTATTCAGACCTTAGAAGACATGTTGAGATCTTGCTCACTTGATTTTCAGGGTATGTGGGATCAATATTTACCACTAGTAGAATTTTCCTATAACAATAGCTTCCATTCGAGTATTCAGATGGCACCATATGAAGCGTTATATGGAAAGAGATGTTGTACACCAACCTGTTGGGATGACATTGGTGAAAGAAAACTTGTAGGCCCAGAACTGGTGGAGGAAACGGTGGAAAAGGTGAAAGTAATCCAAAATCACATCAAAGCAGCTCAAAGTAGGCAGAAGAGCTATGCCGATAATCGAAGGAAGGATTTGGAATTTCAGGTCGGTGATCATGTTTTCCTAAAGGTATCTCCATGGAAGGGAGTCATACGTTTTGGTAAGAATGGTAAATTGAGTCCTAGGTACATCAGACCTTTCGAAATTCTAGAACGAATTGGGGCTGTAGCTTACCGATTGGAAATGCCGCCAAGTCTCTCCAAAGTTCACGATGTGTTCCACGTATCTCTGTTGAGAAAATACATGCCTGACCCAACGCATGTACTCACCTATGAGGAATTAGAACTGGAACCCGATCTGTCTTATTGCGAAGAGCCCGTCAGGATTCTTGATACAAGAGAACAAGTACTGAGAAACCGGACGACGCGTCTGGTAAAAGTTTTGTGGAGAAACCATAAGATGGAAGAGGCAACGTGGGAACCCGAGGAACTTATGATGAAGAACCACCTGAGTCTTTTTATGCAGTAATACCCTAGAAATTGCGAGGACTCAATTATTTGAAGGAGGGGAGAATATAACACCCCAAGCTTCTACGGTACGCTTCTCTTTGAATAATGTGATAGCGTGTGTTGTACGCAACACCGAGTTCTAACACACCATAACTAATCAAACTAGCCGTTATGAATAGTAATGCCTACTTTTTGAAATTATATATATTTTATATTTGAAAATGGACTTCATTTTTGGATTCGAAATATCGAATTTAGCCTAAGGTGAAATTTTGGTACATTTCAGATAACTTTCATATTTTTATGAATAGTGAAAATTACTAAATTTTAATTAAAAACAACTTTTTTAATCAAAATAATTAATAGTGATAAATTATGAATTTTAGTGGTTTTAAAGTATATTTAGAATATATTTTTACCATTTAATATAATGTTGGTCATTGGACATAATTTTACAATTAAACCGAACATAAACAAGTGTCAATCTTTTGATAGTTATTATCTCTTAAAAACACGCTTTTTGTTTTGACAGCGGGAATTAATTTTAAATTAATTTCTGCCACTTCTGTGTTTTGAATTTAGGAAAATGGATTCCATATTTGGAATCAGGATGTTCAAATTGTGTAAATGGGTAACTTTTATTTTTAGACATTTTGAAAAATTACTGCGGTAAATATTTTATTTACCATGGTTAAGGGTAAATCCGGTAAATAAGGGTTAAAAAATAATATTATAATAATACTAAATTACCCTAAAACGTGTCTTAACCCTATTTGTTGATACATAGTCGACCATGGGCATCTTTGGGTCTATTTTGGGACCCCATGGATCCACTTGTAAGTGATAATGACACATTATATTAATAAAGTTAAAATAAAAATAAAAATGGCATAAGCTTACATCTTTTAGAAGAACAATTTTTACATAGGGTTATACATGTTGGATTTTGTATTATAAATATTCATTAGAAATATAAATAGATTTCCTACATGATGATATTTTATTTATAATTTTTAGACATCAAATAAGTTAAATTATTAATGACACAATAATGATGCAATGTTTACCTCATTAATAAATCATTTAAATAAATTAGATTATAATGATTACAATATTATCTAAAACCTGTCCAATTCTTATTGGTTGATGTTATTTAGAATATGAGTCATCTTATCTTCGACCTCAATTATTTTTGGACCATTATAAACCTAATAAAAATATATTATAAAGTAATATTTTCACACTTTCCTAAAGAGCCCCTCCTCTCCCTTATAAAAGGAGACCACTTCTACTCATTCCTCACACCTCTCAAGCCACTTGGCTCGTCCAAACTCTGCCCAACTAAGCTCTCCACATCCCTCTCCTCCTCCTTGAAGCTTCCCCTTAGGAAGAAAGCATTTCAAGAAGTCCTTTGGTTCCATCCAAAGTGAGTTACCTAAATTAAAGGTAACGATTTCTCTTTAATTATTTTCATTTATTTTTCTTCTTCAACTCCCAAACTCTTTTTATTTCCTCTCTTTTGTAACAACACCAGTATCCTCAATATACTAGGATGTTGTTATAAGAAGGATTCAAACTACACATACACACAACTCTATCTAATGGATGATGAACATAATGTTTCTGTGGCTGGCAAACTAACACCTCACGAAACGATGATTGTTCAAATACATCTTACCGCCTCTCATGGTGGCCATTATGATGGCACTGTAATTAAATATGATATTAATGATATATATTTTATATATAATCTTCTTTAATTACATTTTATTTCATACCATTATTCATTTCATGTTGTATATACATACGATAATTTCATTTGAGGAAGTGCGGACTACCGCCCCCTTAAAATGATATGACTCGTTCATACCACACATGGAACGTATAAAGGATGGTGTTAATGAACTTAAGTAACATATATAAAATATTATATTATACTGGAATAGTAATATACCTATGTATCATTTGGATTCAATTCTTTTAAAATAAAAATTAAATGGAAGTAGCGTTCGTGCGTACGTACGGACTACCGTCTCCACGAACGCGGTGAGATCCATCCTCCATCATATCCATTCATGTCTTATTCTCATTTTAGGGTTAAAAATAATGTTAATATCATTATGATTATGAATAAGATTTAATCTATCCATTACAAACATGTCTTACGTAACCAAACATTTAAGAAGAACGAATCGATTATCACCTAAAACGACGATAATACAAAGATATTATTAATAAAGCAATGTTAAAAGATCATATATGATATCATATTAATGTATATGATTCTTGTATAGTTTAATAACAATTATTTCACCATTATACAGGAGGTTAACCTACCCCAACCAAGGAAAAGTACAAGGTAAGGGATTTTCTTATCTCACATTCAATTCCGTGAGATTTCGATTATTCGCCACTAAATTATTGAAAGTGGTGTATTGTGTACTGGAATTTGATATATATTATCATATTCATGTTATTATATAAATAATTTGGTGGTTATTAACTTTTGGCCATACGACTCAGTTGATTAACGTGGTAAGGGGTTTTCATCTCACTCCTTATTCCCGTGAGATTCATGCCATATTGCCACCATTACCTTTTGTGTGGTGTATGTACTACCCATAATTATATTCTTTTTGTAATACACTCTAATTTATGTGTAATTACATATTCATTTTATGATACCTCTTTCATGGGTTGTATGTTTCATAAGTTACCAAACTGGTAAGAGTTATTTCAGAATCTCTTCATTATCGGAGGTTGTTTATACATAATTATCTACTGGGATCTCTTTATCATCCACATCCATGTTTCTTAAAAAGGCATTTAAAAACATTTTTACTATTTACTAGAATATGAGTTAAAGTCATTTATACCCTTTTTGACTTTAATAAGTGGTTTATAAAGGAATCTTTCGGTCGTATTCAAAACAAGGTCCTTTTTAACCTTTTCGACAGAATTGAGGTAAGAATGTTTTTTTTAACTTATACGGCGGGTGCGGTTATTTTCCGCCGTTATAAAATCGTCGAAGCTTTCCTTACAAGCTTATAAGAATATTTTCAAAGAAAATGTTTTATTTTATATGGATCATAAATGATTTCAAAATAAAAACAGATATTTATTTAAAAAGAATTTTGATTTCATCTATGTCAACATCCTTTGATGGATTTTAAGATTATTTGAAGTTGATTTATTATGATAAAAAACTTCTATATTGTATTGAAGGTTTTGTGATATGTTTGACTATGGATGTGCTATTTTTATACCATTCATAGTTTATGGTGAAATTATTGACATTTCGTATGCTAGTTTTAATACGAATGTTTATGTTATGTTTAAACCTTTTCATATGGGAATGCATTGGACTTAATAAGTGACGGGTGGAGCCCGCTATAGCTCCTCGATGCATCGGTAGGTCTCATGAGACAAACTAGTGTCTTGGCACAAGGCCTTGACAAAATATTATTTGTAGTCTTGGCACGAGGCCTTGGCTATGTGGACATGATAGTCTGGCATTATGCATTCCAACATTATGAAAGTGGTTATTGATTTTTCATGTGATTATTCGATTAGTAGAATATCCATGCGAACAAGTAAATGGCATTATTTCATTTTACTTTTGCCATACTATGTTGAAATTCAAGTTTAAAAGGCTTTTGTTTTAGTAATTCATTGCCTTAAATGTTTATGCTTATTTTTGAATGTTCCGCTATATTGTTATCCTTACTGGGCATTTGAGCTCACCTCTTTTCTATGTTTTATTTTTCCCAGGTAGTGAAGAAGTAAATTATGAATGACTTGCAGGGATATTATGAGGGGTTAATAGTGTGGATATGAAGACTTTGTTGTTGTAGTAGTTTTTTTTCACTTTAAAATGTAATGTAAAACTTTATGATTATATCTAGTGTTTCCAAGGCTACTAAACCAATCGGTCTTTCGGGATTTAATCTTTCTTGTGATCATGCCAATAATACGAAGTAATGCACCGACTCTGGGCAGCTGGGGTCGGGGCGTTACATTGTATTCCAAAAATAATTATTATCTATAACATTATTTATTTATTTATGTATGGTATTTGTTTTAATTTTAATGATATAATTTAATTATTATTATAAAAAACTAAAATAATGTTTTTTGGAAAAAAGAATGATATTTTATCGATCAATAGATCTAGAAATACAAATATAATTCAGAAAACTATCCACCGAGTAATGGTTATCCCAATACATTCAATAACTCACTAGTTGATCTGATTCAAGATTACCTGAATGCAAGATAAAGGGTTGGGTTCATGGGTATATGGAATCAGTGAACATAAATAATATTCCTCAAAACAATCGTATTCAACTATGAAACCTCCAATTTTTTAAAATATCATTAATTACATAAAGGGAATCAGAATACATAATGACTTGATTCGGTCTATTATCCATGGAATGGAAGATCCCTTAATTAATTTCTAATGATTCCATAACAATCCATGTCAAAATTCCATGAAAACCCATGTACTAAACTTCAACCACATGGTTGGTGCACTGTCGGTCAATGACCTGTAGGACCCCGGGACACCCTGAGAGGGGAGGGGTGAATCATGGTGAGCACTTTTTCTTCTAATGTGATGGATCTTGTTTCCACGTTGGTAGGAACCTGTTGAACCTGTATGATGATTATTTTTAGAAAGAAAACATTCACATGCATAGAGAAGACACAACCCTTTTTACTTGGTTCACGACTAAGGGCTACGTCCAAGGAGCATACGCCGACAGGTTGTCGGGCGTACCTAAATCCACTGTGCTTCACTAGTTGTAGATTACAAAGGTTCGGGTACAGTCACTCTGGCCCAGGCTCACTGCCTTTACAAAGGTTAAGGGATAGCTCACTGCTTCCCACGGGTCACTCCCGTTGACTCCCCCTGGCTCACTGCCATTGGTGAAGTCCCACTCAGTTTATATACATGAAGTTCTCTTCATCATTTGCATAAGAATGCATCCTTTGTTGTATGTAGATTCTCTATTGAAGTCCGATTCTCACCAGAAGAAGAATATCATTTTTCCTCGAATGTATCGGGTAGTCTCTTGGCTTACGTGCAGCTCCAAACTGGCTGGTGGGCTTCAGCAAAACCAGGCGCGCTTGTCCAAGACAGTTGCGCAAGTCCAACTATGACGCGCAAGTCCAAACTGGCGCGCAAGTGTCATCAACGCACCTGCGTGACGCTTCCTTCCCCGACTTCAAACATGTGCGATCCACTTCCTTTCTCTTCCAAACCGCATTGGGCGCATAGCCAACAACCGGTGCGCAAGATCTACTTGCGCGACAAAACTACCTCCTGCGCGACTCGACCACTTGGGCGACGAGAGCTCGAACAATCTCGAATTCTTGAGCTCCGTGAGAAATGAGAAGGGGTGGTCCGGTATTTATAGTCAAACTGGACCCCCTGCGTGGCGGCGCGCAAGTCCCTCGACGGCGCACAAGTCTTGTCTCTAGTAACCTCTGTCGCGCAACTCAATTGCGCGACCCGACCAATACTTGCGCGCCCTTCTTTCCTTAGCCAATTTTTGACGTTTTGTTTTATACGTGAATGGTATGATCTCTTTGTTGGTCACATCCTGAACTTCCACTGAGGATTGACAACAAACACAAACCATACATCAAATCATGCTTTGAAGACCCTGGTTCAAACCATCTCCCCCTTTGGGTTTGTTGGCCATCAGAATAAATTCAATAGATCTCCAACCATGAGCAAACCCAAAACGCAAGAATCAACTCAGCCAACACTCTATGTCTACGTGAGCAATGCTCGGTGTAGAAAACAACAGAGGAATCTTTAATTGGGTTCCAGTGTTTTGAAATTCACCATGATTCCCGATGTTAGCTTGAATTGGGTTCTAGTGTTTTGAAATTCTCCATGAAGCCCGATGTTATCCTTCTTAAACTTCTCATCACAATCTTACACTTCTCATCACAGGAATTTCTTGCGTTGAATTTCTTGCCTTGAATTTATTCCTTTCTCCCCCATTGAAAATAAAACCAAAGACAGATAAGTTATTCAACGTTCAGCTCATGCCATACTACCCCTGGATAGTATCTCCCCCATAAACCTGCATAACAGCCATAAGCAGATAAAAACAGTAAAACAAAAAGGGAGAGGGTATTTTCGGAGCCACCTTATGCAGTAGGAGGTGGTTGAACACCAAGGATCAACCGATGCTTCTCAAACACAGCCGCAGACAATGGCTTGGTCTGGATATCAGCCACTTGCTCATCAGTTCCAACATGATCCATTCTAATCACGCCTTGTTCAACCTTTTCTTTGATAAAATGATACCGTATTTCAATATGTTTTGTACGAGAATGCTGAACCGGATTCTTCGTAAGATCAATTGCGCTTTTGATTTCACATTAAATCACCATTGGTTGCTGCACCTTATCACCAATATCTATTAGTTGCTGCTTCATAAAAAGTAGTTGAGTGCATGCCTTTGTGGCAGAGATATATTCATCTTCAGCAGTACTAAGAGAAGTACTTTCTTGTTTCTTGTTCAACCAGCCAACACATTTCTGCCCAATATAGAAAGCTCCACCACTAGTGGACTTCTTGTCTACCACATCACCAGCCCAGTCAGCATCATAAAATGTGGATAATTCATTGTCCCTGCCTGCAGCAAAAAATAACCCGAAATTATGTGTACCTTGAATATACTTCATGATTCAATTTACTGGTACCATATGTTTCTCTTTTGGATTACTCTGAAAGCGGGCTGCAAGGCATGTGGCAAAGACAATACCTGTTCTTGTCGCTGTCAGATACAGTAGGCTTCCAATGATCCTCATGTACATGGTGGGATCAACAGATTCCCCATCCTCATGCTTTCCAAGTTTAGCTCCTGCTGCAATTGGAGTTGACATTGGTTTGGAGTCTTGCATATTTAACTTCTTCAGTAGCTCTCTTGCATATTTTTCCTGAGAAATGAAAGTGTATTCCTTATTTTGAATCACCTGCAGCCCCAATAAATATGTGATCTCCCCAATCATAGACATTTCAAATTCTGATTTCATGTGATTGGAAAATTCATCCACTGATTTCTGCCTACTACCACCAAATATGATATCATCAACGTAGACAGGAACCATGAATTGATCTTTTGGAGAATTCATCACCTAGAGATTGTGATCAACTACTCCTATTTTGAATTCCAACTTCTTGAGATATGAATCCAGCTGTGAGTACCACGCCCGTGGTGCCTGCTTCAAACCATATAGAGCTTTCTTCAGTTTGCAGACCATTATTTCATCAGTATCCAAAACAAATCCCACTGGTTGTTCAATATAGACTTCCTCTTCGAGTACACCATTCAAAAATGATGTCTTGACATCCATTTGATATACTTTATATCTTCTTTGGAGTGCCATGGCATGGAAAAGCCTGATTGACTCCAGTCTAGCCACTGGAGCAAAGGTCTCTTCAACATCAATCCCTTCAATATGGGAGTATCCTTTACATACCAGTCTTTCCTTGTTTCTGATGACACTTTCATGCTCATAAAACTTATTTTTGAAGATTCATTTGGTACCAATCACATTGTGACCTTCCGGTCTCTGGACAAGATCCCATGTCTGATTCTTGTCAATCTGATCTAACTCTTCATTCATGGATTTTACCTAGGATTCATCCTTTGTAGCTTTTTCAAATGCGTATGGCTCCACAACAGAATGAAATTCAGTTTGTGTGCTATTCCTCATCCTCCTTGTCTATGTAGGTGCATTCATGTCTCCAATTATGTTAGATGGATCAATTTCTGCTCTTCGATTTTTCTTATGAGGTTCAGACGCATTCTCACCATCCAAGATTTCTACTTCAGATTCTTCGTCTGAGTCAACATCATGATGTGACCCTTGAGTATTTTGTACACCTTCCTTTATTTCTGTATTTGTATTTATTTCATGTTCACATTCATTCTCATCTTCTATTTCATCAGCATAGGTACCATTTGAAGTATTTGGAGTTTTTCCTTCAATGATCATAACATAACTGATTTCCACAATCCTCCCCAAGAATTTATTGAAACACTTTTAATCTTTGTTGTTCATTGGATACCCAAGAAAAATTCCTTCATCAGCTTTGTCACCATACTTTCCTTGGTTTCCTTCATTATTCCTGATGAAACATTTTCTTCTGAAAACACGAAAGTATTTCAATGAAGGCTTCCTTCAATGCCACAATTCATATGGTGTCTTTATTTCTCCCATATAAAGCCTTTTTCGATTCTGAATGTGCACTGCAGCCTAAACAACTTCTTCCCAGTAATGGCGAGAGAAACCACTCTCAATCAGCATAGTCCTAGCCATATTGTTGACCTGTCAATTCTGGCGCTCAACAACTCCTTTTTGATGTGGAGTTCTCACAGCAGCTACCTCATGCTGTATTCCATGTTTTTCTAAGTAATTTTCAAACTCAATGGACGTGTATTCCCCTCCATTGTCAGATCGCAGGACTTTTATTGTCCGGCCTATATCGTTCTCCGCAATCCGTCGATATGTTTTCAAACAATCAAGCACTTGTCGCTTCCTATGGATAACCATTACGCAAGCCATTATTCTATAATCATCAATGAAAAGGACAAAGTACCATTCTCCATAGGTTCCAACAACATTTATTGGGCCACATACGTCTGTATGAATGATATCAAGAAGATGCGATGCCCTTTTCTTCTTTGGTCGATATGAACTACATACCAGTTTCCCACGAATACAAGCATCACAAGACTTTTCCCGTTCACGTTTTAGAATGGGAATATCCATGACTCTCTTTAACATAGATATATTTTCCATGTCTTGTTGGTTAATGTTCCCTAGACTTTGATGCCATAAATTATTTTCTTCTTCAACAGAAAAATAGCAAGAGTTCACTTTGCTGTCAACCTGATATAAATTTCCATCTGTTCTACTGCCTTTCATAAGAGAATTTCATGTTGTTCTTTTTATGGTGCACCCTTTTTGATTGAAGGTTACTATGATCCCTGAGTCACAGAGTTGACTTACACTCAGGAGATTGTGGTGTAGACCATCCACGTAACGAACCTCAGTCTTCTTCAGCTCCCCATTGGAGAGAGCAGTATTCCCGCTGCCTTTGATCTTCAAAGCACCGTCATTACCAAACAGTGCTGTTCCATCAACCTTCTTTTCAATGTTCATCAAAAGGTCAGCATTTCCTGTCATATGGGAAGAGCATCCACTATCAAGGATCCAGGTGCTACTTCTTTTTGTAGCTTTGAGCTCTACTTCTACAAGATTGGATTTCTCAATCTTCTTCTTCTCTTTTCATGAGATATTGGATTGAGCATAGGATAATGGTTTCCTTTTAATAAATTCTTCTACATAATCAGATTCTTCATACCCATGATCTTATTCCAGAGGGGAAAACTGTTTGTGAGAACAACATCATCTGGATGATGAGCAAAGTCCCGTCTTTGAGTTTTGTATGAATTCCTCATGTCGTACCACTGCCTTCAATACATAGCTTTATGGAAAAATTTAGAACAATTAAAAAAATAACCATGAAAGATATTTCTTCTATAAGATGGAGGATATGAAATCGTTCTCCTTTGTTGACTTCCCAGATCTTCTCCATTCAAGTAGCTCCTTGCATCTTCGCAATATGTCATGGTATGGCCCAGATAGTCACAGAACTGACACTTCATGTGAGGGAATGTCTTCTCACCGGAATTTTTCCTCATACCTTCATCCTTGTGAGAATAGTTGAACTGCCTATCATTTATGAATGTTTGAGGATAATTGTCAGTTATCCTTCTAGTTTGGATTGAGGGTTCCTTTTTCCGCACTTCAGGCAATGTTTCGACATGTTCAACCTTCGTTTTGTCTTTCTTTTGTCTCTCTTTATTTCCAGCAGTTGATGTCTCAGCTTCATAACCAATTCCATTCTTTCCCATGCAGGCTAGTCTTTGAATGCCCAAGATTTTTTCAACCCTATCTGAACCACATTTGGCTCTTGCCAGTAACTCTGCATCTGAGAATCTTCTAAGAGGTATTTTCTCCCTTGATTCTTTTGAAAATGATTCAGTTTCAAGTTTACTTCTAAGAGTAACAACTTCCTCTTCAAGACCCTCAGCAGTCTTGGATATTTCATCAAGTATGGATGTGATGTCATTGATGACCTTTTCCTGCTCTTCAATTCTTAGCTTCAGATCAACTACATCATCATTTATTTCAATTATTTTATACTTCACCTTCACAAATTCTTCCAGACGTTCAATTTCAGCTTCAAGTTGATCAACATATTCAGTTGATTCTTCTATAATTGATTTCCACTTATTGCAGCTCTTACATTTAATCTTAATCTTACTAACCGCATCCTTAAGCTGCACCTCAGGATCAACACAAGTTCTCAGTTGTTTTTCTCCATCAGTATCTTCTGACTTTTCAACAGTGGCCATCATAGAATCATGGTTCCCAGTTTTGAATTCTGGTTCTTCTTCATCACAAAATTCATTGTCATCTTCTTCCTCTTCACAGACAAAACTCTTCCTTTGAAATTTCTTACCAGATTTGAAGTCTGCCTTTTTGAAGAACCTTCTCTGAGGCTTTATGTAGTTTTCATCTTCACTGTCATCATCATTGATATTTTTCAAGCACTGAGAGGCAATGTGCCCTTCTTTTCCACAACGGAAACATGCGAGAGGTACCTTCCCTTTGAATTTCCCTTTCCCCTTCTGGAACTTCTTTGAAATGAGAGAAATAATTTATTTCTCTTCGTCATCATCACCGCTACTATCCTTTGAGATTTTCAATTTATCCATGTCCTTGAATGCCATTTCCTTGCTCACCCGAGTCGTAGCATCTTCTGGTTTGACTCTCATTTCATATGCTACCAAGCTTCTTAGTAGATCATCTAGAGAAAGTTTGGAAATATCTCTTTCCTCAAGGGCTGACACCTTCACATTATACATAGGTGGAAGTCTTCTTAATAGTTTCTTTACAATATCAATGTATTTGATTTCTTCACCTAAACCCCAAATTTCCTCATCCACTTCAGTAATTCGATTGAAGAAAGAGTCTGCATTCTCGTTTGGATGCATCTTCAGATCATCAAAACGATTGTGTAGCACTTGTAGTTTCACCTCCTTCACTTTTCTATCTGCTTCATATATATTCTCAAGTTTATCCCACATGGATTTTTCTGAGGTGCAATTCATCACCTTCAGGTAGATCTGATCAGAAAGGGATGCAGTGAGAGCATTCTGTGCTTTAGCATCTACATCAAGAATTTTCCTATCTGTTTCAGGCATAGCCAGTCCTGTTGGATCAGTGACATGTATTCCTTGCAAGGTTGAAAAAAGAACTTCCATTCCAAGAGATCTTAGATGAGATCTCGTTCTGTAATTCCAGATCTGGAAATTTCTTCCATCGAAGTGAGGGACTCCCCTGACATTGACCGTGTTTTCCATGACGAAGAAGGTCAGATTCAACACTGGCAACCATTACCCTCTGATACCACTTGTAGGACCCCGGGACACCCTGATAGGGGAGAGGTGAATCAGGATGACCACTTTTTCTTTTAATGTAATGGATCTTGTTCCCACGTTGGTAGGAACTTGTTGAACATGTATGATTATTATGATTAGAAAGCAAACATTCACATGCACAGAGAAGACACGACCCTTTTTACATGGTTCACCACTAAGGGCTACATCCAAGGAACATACGCCGATAGGTTGTCGGTCGTACCTAAATCTACTATGCTTCACTAGCTGTAGATTACAAAGGTTCGGGTATAGTCACTCTGTCCCAGGCTCCCTGCCTTTACAAAGGTTCAGGGATAGCTCACTGCTTCCCTCAGGTCACTCCCGTTGACTCCCCCTGGCTCACTGCCGTTGGTGAAGTCCCACTCAGTTTATAGTCATGAAGGTCTCTTCATCATTTCCATAATAATGCATCCTTTGTTGTATGTAGATAATCTATTGAAGTCTTATTCTCAACAGAAGAAGAATATCATTTTTCCTCAAATGTATCGGGTAGTCTCTTGGCTTTCGTGCAGCTCCAAACAGACTGGTGGGCTTCATCAAAACTAGGCGCACTTCTCCAAGACAGTCGCGCAAGTCCCACTATGACGTGCAAGTCCAAACTGGCATGCAAGTGTCATCAACGCACCTGCGCGACGCTTCCTTCCCCGACTTCAAAATTGCGCGGTCCACTTTCTTTCTCTTACAAACCACATTGGGCACACAACCAACAACCGGCGTGCAAGCTCTACTTGCGCCACAAAACTACCACCTGCGCGACTCGACCACCTGCGCGATGAGAGAACGAACAATCTCGAAGTCTTGAGCTCTGTGAGAAATGAGAAGGGGTGGTCCAGTATTTATAGGCAAACTGGACCCCCTGCGCGGCGGCGCCCAAGTCCCTCGACAACGCGCAAGTCTTGTCTCCAGTATCCTCTATCGCACAACTCACTTTCGTGACCCAACCAATACTTGCGCGACCTTCTTTCCTTAGCCAATTTTTGACGTTCTGATCCTCAAAAACATATGGCGCGCATGTCTTCTATCCTCCACGACCTTGGCGCGCAAGTACCTTTGCCAAAAACACTTAACTTTATTGGCTGATTTTCAGGCCCAAAAAAATGGCAAACACTGGGAAATGGTGCCACCTTCACTATTGTTTTCTACTTGAATGGTATGATCTCTTTGTTGGTACACATCCTGAACATCCACTGAGGATTGACAATAAACACAAACCGTATGCCAAATCACGCTTTGAAGACCCTGGTTCCAACATGACCCCCTATCCAATCTAATACCATGTTGAGAAAACATATTCCTTGATGATTTTAATGAATCATTTAAGAGTAGGAATCTATCAAGGAGGTGCTCATCACTGTCAAACCAATGTTGTCACCACCCGGTTCAATATCCACCCATTCATCAATTCAGAGGACTTATCCACCAAAAACTGATAAATTTTAGACCAATCCATAATAACCCAATCATTTTAATGAGAACAAAATTTCCAATAAATAGTGCACCACATCCCCAAGTCAACTAATTTTAGAGAGGAAACCCATTGTTGAAAACATGGAACATTTATATATATGGACATGGGGAGTCCTTAAAACCTTGGGACTATTCATTCTTGACTCCCTCCACCCATAAACAATGATTAACAACATCTATATGAGCTTTGGTATGATGGAATCAAAATGTAAACACATCTCCCCCAACCATATGTCATATTGTCAGAAGGTCGCGTGTCTGCAAGTTACACAAGAAACCCTATCTTGAGAAAATTATTACATCCAGATGTAGCTATGACATGTGATGGGAAAGATAGGAAATTGTAGAACATGTAAACAATCTGAATGTGATTGTTCTACATAAATAATATCAATCCCACCAAATATAAATGATATTCCTCGACCCAAAAATAAATGTGCAGAAAATAAAGATGACACTAACAATTTTTATATGGGAAACCCAATAGTGAAAAACCACCGGACCTAGTCTAGAACATTGGATCCACTAAAATCAAGAGTAACATGGTAGAGACTCCCCATAATTGGAATGGATCTAAAATGTAATACTCATGAAAGAAATAATTTAATCAAAATGGAGAGCAATAAATAAGATCAACGAAATAATGCAATCACTAAATGTGATTTTTACTCGGTGTTGATGAGGTGAGTGTGTTGAAATGCCTTACCGATGCCACCTTATGTATGAAAAAGAATCGGCATCTAATATTTTTTTCATGTCAAAATTGTGTCACAACAGTAATTAATTCATGTGTCCTTTCACCTCATTAAAAACACCTCATTAACTGAGAAACCTGGTCTTTCTCCAATTGAGTAGGCGTTACACTATGCGCCAATTAAGAAGGTGACAAAAAAACTCTCCCTTCAACTCAATTTGGGATCACATCCAACCATGAAATCACTCGAAAAGTCTCAAAATTTCTTATGGGTATTTATTTTTCAACATGTATAACCTGTATTCATCAGTGTGTATCAATGTCAAGCTATAAGTGTCTTGAATCAAGGATGTTTCAGATCCAATTTTATCGAACATCGATATGTTAGGACCTATCATGAAAAGTGGAAATCATTCCCTAAATTAGCACTCATACTATCATAAAATAAAACATATGTATACTAATTTAAAATGAGATCTTGAATAAAATATTTCATCCATAACAATTATTTGCATGCCTTAGTAGCTACAAAAAACTACAACATTGTGGTTGATAAATCAACAAATCTTTGAAATCTAGAATTCCATGATATATCACCCATGAAAAAGTGATCAAATAGCATGATGTAGAATTCCTAAAAATGATATCACATATCATGACAAAATATGCAATGCCACAAAACATAGTCTCTCCCATTCCAAAACAAAATCTTAGATCAGATGTACCATGATGATAACGAAAAATGTACTTCATTTCTCTCCAATTAACACTATAGGGGTTTGACAGGAAACGACTGACCACACCAACTACATGATATATATCATATCTTGTACAAACCATTGAATACATCAAACAACCAATGACAGATGAATAAGTTATGTCTGCCATATTCCCTATCTATTCATCAATAAAAGGTGACTAACTGGTACTAATCATAAATTTTAAAGCAATATAAGTACAAGCCAACATCCCTATATCAATAGAAAATCGTTAAATATCTTTAGTTAATGTATCTCCAATTACATTACCACAATTTCATGGCCTTTCTCTCATAGTAGATTGTTACACTGAGAACCTGTTTTGCTGGAACATAGTCATTCACTACAAAGGACAATCACAAATCCTTCTTCAATCTATCTATTTTAGACGTATCATGTCCATTAGTGATCATATCATCAACATAGAGAAACTTTATAATAAAATAATCGTCGTTAAATCTATGAAAAAAAACATTAATATCGGAAGATGGCATCCTGAATCCCTATTGAGAAATAAAATATTCAATGTTCTTATATCACTACTATAAAGCTTGCTTCAAACCATACAAACTATTCTTCAACTAGTAGACAATATTTTTTTACCTGTTTCAACAAAACCCTCTTGCATCTCCATAAAAATCACATACTCTAAATCCCCATGCTGGAAATCTGTCTCCACATCCATCTGCTCAATATACAGATCCAAACATGCAACCAAACCATGAACAACACGAATGGAATACATTTTGACAATAGGTTAGAAAATCTCATCAAAACTAATACCTTTCTTCTGGTGGAAGGCTTTAATGACAATACATTCATAGTATCATTGAACAAAACTGGATTCTAAATTTTTAATATGATAAATCCATTGATTTAGTGATTCTCTCTTACCAAACACTGGAACCATCATTTCAAAATTATGGTTATCATGCAACGATGCCTTCTCGTCCTTCATTTACCCTAACTGTCATTTTTTATTTTCACATTCTATTGCCTCATCAACATATTTTGTTTCTCCACATCTAGCGAGTAGTATATACTTATTAGGTGAATATCGTGTAGAAATGGTGTGATGCCAAGATGAACTCTGTAGTGGAACTGCGGGTTCATTAATATCCTATGGAAGCGAATAATTAGATGCATACAGTGATTTTGAAACATCAACTCCAACCAGTTCATCCAAAGAATCATTTGGAAAATTAAGATTATCATCATAATCAACAATATGAGGTAAATTTTAATCAGAACATGACTGATGACTGGAAAAACAATCAGAAGATAGAAAAGAATATTTTTCTCAGTTATAAATGTATGTAATAGTCTGATCCACCATAAACACATCATCAATGATTCTTAAACTTTTCTTCAATGAAGGATCATACAAATAATACACAAACTCATCATGTCTATAGAAAATAAAAATAAAAATAATTTTTTACCATCCATCATGGATCTCTCATCTCTAGGCACATTAAAACAAGCCTTGCAAAAAAAAACCAATGTGATCATAATCAATCTCACTTTCACACCAAACCATGTTGACAACGTTAGTCTTCAATGCTACTATAGGTAATATATTTATAATATAAGAAATATTAATTTAATTATCTCCCCAAAATAGTCTCGGAAACTTTCCTTATGATATTAATCAATGTACACTTCCAAAAAAAGACCTTTTCATCAATTAACAGCCGCATTTAGCTGAGGTGTCATGGGTGGTGGATTCTAATTCCTAATACCTTCCATTGGGTAATACTGATCAAAATAACAACAATATTCCCCCCCATTTCAAGTGAGAATACATTTCGATTTTTTTCCAATTCCATCTGAGTATAAACATGATATTTATTAAAAACACTGATGACCATACTTTTGGAATTCAAAACATAAACCCAGCTATTTCATGATTATTCATCAGTAATTTTTAGAAATTAAATAACTCCAATAAAATTATTATATTGTAAAATACCCAAAATGTCATAATGTACTAATTGAAGTACATGTGACTTCTTGTGTGGAGGATGACTGCTGAAACTCACTCTGCTCTGTTTCCCAGCAATGCAATGATCAAACATGTCCATTTCAAAACTCTTAAAACCTCGGAGAATATTTTTATTGGCCAAAATACCAAGCTCGTTCTCTGTTATGAGATTGAGCCTCTTATTACCAAATGTGGACGAAATACTTCACTCCAAAAATCAAGTAGTATCATATGAAATTTAAGCTCTAGTCCAATAGAAACCCAATTACATCTTCCCTAGTGCCACAACTAAAGATCCCATGGAAATTTACAATATTAAATTACCAAAAGAATTGATAAAACCATCGTCGTCAACAACGCTAGTAAAAATAATATTCAAGACAAACACTGGTTCTTGTCAAACATTCTTCAAAAAAAGAATACTTCTTGTACTGGTCTATAAAAAAACAGTCCTAATGACTACAACATCAACACGAATATCATATCCCTTCATCAAAATATCAAAATTACATGTGATGTTAGATGTAAAGGACTCTTTCTTCAATTTCATGTAAGAGCATGTACCATTGTCAACAACACAACATGAATCATCCCAAGCAATATTAATGGAGTAATAAAGAATAACAAGATGACCCATATAGCCATGTTAAAATTATTCTCTCAAACGCCATTTTTCTATGGATTTTTATTCATTATATGATCTCTTTTTAGCTAATAAATGAACATATTAATATTCCCCTTCTTACCACAGTGATGACATTGAAAATCTCTCAGCATCGATGTAGATTTGATTTTGCCTCTACTCTTACCTCGACTGTTTTGTCCATCATTATGGCTACTCCCCTCGTCTTTGTGACTAAGAGCCCTGAAAAATATTTCTTCTCTAATCATCTCTTGAACACTTCATTTAAATTATTAGTCTTGACAAAACTAAATGTCACAACATCATTAGAAATAGAAATGGTTAGAGGAACATGTAAATTCTCCAATAAATCAGGTAAAATGTTAAGAAGCAAAAGAGTTAAAACATCATCATAAAAATTTATAACCACATCATACAAATGATCAAAAAATCACTTATATTCATATAAGTAGTCATAAATAGTCATAACTTCATTGTACCTGAAATTCATCATTTTCATGAAAAGACAATACATATTATTTTCAGTCCTGGAAGCATACGTCGTCCCATGATTCTCCCACAATGTTTTGGCGGGAGAGATGTTGAAAATGTGCTTCATCACATTGTCTTCAAGCCATTGGTTAATGAATCCAAAAAACATCTCATGAATGAATTCACATTCTTCATCGGAAATCCATTATGGCTCTTATGTAGTAAACCCTTGAAGGTGAATTTACATAACAAAATGTAGATCCATCATTTTAAGAAACCACATATGGTAGTTGGTACTATTCAACCAAATCATCTAACTATAATTAGACTCCATAATAAATATAAAAATAAAACCAGACTTCCTCATAAACATAATGTGGGGAAATATGGGAATGTGATGAACATGAAATCAATCGAAAATAAAATGTGTAGTGGAAGAAAAATCAATCCCACCAAATAAAATGGAAGTGCATCGCCAAAAAAAATGTGCCAAAAATTATGTATACATTAGAAATTTTTATGTGGAAATCCCATAATGGAAAAATCAGGACACCTAGTCCAGAAAGAGAGATCCACTAAAATAAATTGATTCATGGTAGAGACTCCCCAAAATTAGAAGGTACCTCAAAATTATTCCTCAGTAATAAAATAAGTGAATCAAAGAAGGATAGTAATAAAGTTGATCATCGATGAAAGGAGATAACCATATGGGATTGTGTGTCAGTGTTTTTAGTGTATGTGTGTTGAAAATCCATTTCGCTGCATCATTATATAGGAAAAAATTTGTTTCAAATAATGTATCCTTGTAAAAACTATGTCTCCACTTGAATTTATTCATGAGGCCTTGGAATGAATTAAAAATCATCATTAATAGAGAAATTTCATGGTCCTCGAATTAAAGATTCATTATGCGGTGCGCCAACAAAAAAGGAGCCCTACAAAAAGTGCACAATGATTGTTCCACCAGTTGTATAGATGAGCCTGAAAAAAACCGTGAAGCATCATGATGTACCACAACAAATATATGTACTTCCCAGAAACATTTCCACACAAACAAATTTGAGACATGCCAATTGATTTAAGGGTTAGCAGTGTGCCCCATGTGTGTTAGTGGGAGAATTCGTTGGGAACCTCCTCAAATGGAGGACATGTGGGCGAAAGACATGGTTTTAAAAAATGGCATGATTTTCCTTATAAAAAATTTATATTCACATGTAGACACTTTTTAACAAAGATATTTTCCATATATGGATGAAACAATAAGTTATTTCCGCACACCATTAACAATAAGAGAAAATCCTCTTTGGTGAATGCCTTTTCCCAATCATCATTTTTCCTATTCTCTATCATGGATTCATGGTTTTTATTTTGTAGTATAACATTTGATATTCCATCAACATTTAGGGGGTCCCTATCAAGTACTTCTTGATTTTATCGGATCCCTATTTTTGGAATAGGTCAATTTTTTATTATTTTCTTTGGGGTTTCCATGAAATTTCACTTGGTTTCAACCTTTTTTATTCTAAAAATTTATATTTTCGTTTCTATGAACATTCATTAGTTTGGAGGGATAATATTTTATTTTCATAACAAATTTTCGTTGATTTTGATTGTCTGTTCATCGATTTCCTCATTTCCCAATAGTCAGATTTCAAGGATATAACTGTAAAGAACTATGTATTTATTTTGTAATTATAATAAATAACATAATGAAGTCTGAGGATTATTTTCTCAATATGGATGAAAATTAATTTTTGTTAATTTAAAACAATAAAACATATTTTCAATAGGTAATACCTTATAAAACAAATTACAATTGACATTAAATATTTTGAAAACAATCTTAGATTTATTTCTAACTTGGGTGAGTAGGGAATACATCAATCTAACATGCATTGTAATTTTTTTGTTGATCAAAATAATCATAAGAATTTCTAGGCTCTTTGTGATGGTCAAAGTGTCACCTAGTAGTTTATTTAGCATTCATGTGGAGTGAGATGTTAGGATCCATAATTTTATCTTCACTTTTCAATTATTGAAGACAACGTGATTAATTTCTAAAATAATCATGTGAATTGTGGATTATATCTTCAAATTAAGGTAAGAATATCTCTATTTACCCCTTCACAACTTTTATATGATGATGATATAGTTTTATTTGGAAAAAATATTAAACTAATATATATAACATTAATAATATTTTATGGAACTAGGGGGGTTTTTTTGTTAATGTTATTAATTGTAAAAAATATTCTATTATATTTTTTGAAGTGGTTCCCATTTCCATGAAAAATATGGTATCTTGAAATTTTTGTGTAATATAAGTGTATGTTCCATTTAAATATAATGGAGCGCCTCATTTTATGGTATTGTTAAAAGATGTCACATGAATAATATCTGATTTTTTATTAAAAATCAAAAGAAAACATGAAATGTAATAAATCATTTCTCAACCACTGAGGGTATTCCATGTTAATTATGTTATCAATTCAATGTTTCTTTATTATTTTCCATATATATAAGTCCTACGATATTTTTTATAGAGATGAGGTTTTTGATTCGGAACATTGTACAGACTAGTTCAATTCATGAGGGGAAACTTATAATAATGTCTTGGAAGGATTGTGTTAAACTTGTGGATATTGGAGGAATGTGAAAAAAAGATCACAAGTGTTTTAAATTAGAAATCATAAAAACATCACCTAGAATATTTATAATTCTAATGAATCGCCTATGAAATTTTTTCTGCATCATTTTATTAATAAACATTCTAATGGATATTCCTTTTATATCCCATCATCGTCCAGGCCTTCTATTAAGAATTCATATACTGTGATCATTACATGATCTAAATGGGTAGTATCCAAGTGCTATTCTTAAAATATTTGGACATATACTTGGCTATCATGGATTATAGCATTCAAAGTTGAAATATCTAATCATTTAAAAATTCAATCAATTTTATTTTGTTTCATATGACCTATGAACAGATTATCTCAGGCTACAATATGATAGATAGAAACATAATGATATAGAAACTATAATTTTGAATCCAAATTTAAGTTCAACTTACATTTCTAGTAAGTTTAATAGGCTTAATGGTGTTGTTTATTTTTTTCTCCCCTCTTTGTATTCTTCTAATAAAATGCCCACCATTTCACCTATTGCATATTTTATCAATTGTGGAATATAGAGAAGGACACTTTAACTGTAGTGGTTTAGGAAACATTTGGGAATTAGCATTTTGATTGTCTTCTTTCCCTGTATGAATGCAAATGTGTCACTTGATCAAGTTTTTTCCTAATTATATTTTACAAGAAGGTTATGGAGATATGAAGAAGATAACTTTTGTATTAAACATAACTCCTAAATATATAAACATATAAGGTATTTATTCATCCAAACATTATGTCGTGACTAGTTGTAGGTAGTATTATTATCTAATAAAACCTTTGTTATTTCCTTTACATGGAGAGTGAGGAAATTTAGTGATTTTGACGATCATTTCCTTCAATTTCATGATTAGATTTTTTAAATACATATAGATGTTATTATTGATTCAATGTGATAAGTTGTAAATATGAAGAATGATCTTTCTGACCTTATTATTATGTGATCTAGGTTGTTTACGGTATGATTAAATAGTTGTTGGTTGCTAAATATTTCTGATGGATTCCCCCATCCAAGAATAAATAAATTTTAATGACGATGTTCAACATCATGTGCCCCAAGTTCATCTATTATAGTATAATATTTAACACCTATAGATTCATTGATAAATTTTGTCAATAACACATAATTGGGGGAATCATAGTCATTGAAATTAAGTTGTTTCCCATGATTAAATTTGTCACGTATGGTGAAAATTTCATGGCATGAATTGTTGATTTAATCTGATTCAAGTGTTGATGTTGGCAATCATATAATTCACTCTCATAAGGATCCATGTAATTTTTTTCCTTGTATTGATTTTATTTTTTCTAATGAGGAATATTGAAATTGGATTCACTTGTGTCTATATAGAAGAAAATCTGGTTTTAGATTCCCTTTCTAAGGGATGAATTGTAGGGAAAAATTATAGCTGGTTATTTGTAGCTCTTGTTTGTTGTCAGGAATTTCATCAAACAGTTGCACATGGAGATATGTATACCTAATCTTTTAAACCCCCATTTTAATTATTCTTTTGGCTTTATGTGTTATCAATTTTTTTTTAAGAGTCAGCTTTCATTCATCCTTAACATTTTTATTAACTCTCATTAATCCATTGATGGTTTTATGTATTCAGATCCTCTATCAAGATTGTAAAGTTTTTTCTTTATGGTATAATCTAATTTAAAATAAATTATATACATTGTTATTGACATGAATTGGTTATAATCTCCTAATTAAAGGGACATCATCAATAGAATTTTCATCTAACTCGACATTTGTTTTAGTATCTAGTATGAATATTTGACTTATTATTGGTTGAATAATATAAGACATAAAAAAAATTCAATACTTGTGATTCCATTATGAATGAATCATCTTTTTACACTTCAGAATAGATATATACATCATGAATCCCATTTAATCAAAATTCATTATACTAATATTTTCAACCCATTTGTGATGAAAAATTAGAACATGAAATGTTGTATAATACAAATCATATATCTATTTTATTATAAAAAAATATTTTTTATTTTCATTAATTGGATTTAAATCCATGGAAGTAGTTATATGCATTCTTGCACAAATAATTTTCATAAAACTTCTATAATAATTTTCATTTGAATAAAATAAATATCCATTTATTACTGAACAACTATAATATATGACATTTTCATCTATTTCCATGGAAATCCATTGGATTCCTTCAACAATAAAATTCATATTTTTAGACAACTCCTTCTATATTTCATCTCATAACCCACCAATAAACTATTGATTAGTTTTTTTTTATATCTATCATTCATACCTTTATGGATTAAAATATCTAATAATTTAATTGTGTGATTCAATTTATGTATCAATAACCACACTATAATGAAGAATTTTAATATGTAATTACTCTCACTCGATCATGGTAATTGTAAAAAATTATTTTATTGAAAAATATTCTACCATAAGTCATCTTATATGAAGAGACATTGGAAGATTGATGTTTTCCACATATGAATGTTAATAACTACATAAATCAATATATTCTTCAACAATATATAAATGTTCAAAAAATATTAAATATGACATTGATTCTTGACATACCATTTAATAATTTTCTTATACTTTTCAAAGCGGTAATTCCATATGTAGTGGAAAGGACCACATAGTTGAACATCTCTGGAAAACTGACCCATCTGGTGGATCATTATATCTATGCTTTATGTTGGTAATAAAATATATAATTCAAATAATATTTTTTTCAACCTCCTTATTCATGATTGGAATTTTAATCATGTCTATAAATTTAATACATATGGATTTAACAATGATGCAATGTCTTGTTAACATATGTCATATAATTTGAACCCGAATAGAATGGAAAGGTATATGAATAAAACCATAATTCAAAACCAGATAGCGATATTATTTTTCCCCTGTAAAATAAATTTATTAATTTATATGACATTCATGTAATTTTAATTATACCCATCTAGAACATTTATAAAATTCCAAAAAGTAAAAATTTTAATTATTCCTCTACGGATATAGTGTAATCTGCTAGATTATGAAAAATATTTACCTTTACACTAGACAGCTTAAAAAAATTCTTGTCTTCCCAATTTAATCAATTTTAATGTAGATTTGAATCCATCAATCAATTTTTAGGAACATTTAGTAAGATACCGATTAAAATATAAAATACAATTTTTTTATAAGCATGGAATTCTGAAAATTTATATCAAATGAACTTTTCTAGTACAATAAATAATTGAAAAATAAACTCTTCTTCCAACATGATTTCGTACCATTTTAATAAATTTCTGTATCAAAAATAGTTCCAATATATTTTACAATATAGAGTAGTTAATAGCCCGTTATTGGAGATTTTTTGGTACTGTGTTCGATATTACCATAAAATTCTATCATCTAGGATCTGTATTTATGACATCAATTTTAAAATTTTTGATGACCTAACACCACAATCTTTGAGGGATGTTACAATTGAACTATGTCTGTGTGTTTTTTCAAATGGGTCACCACAATATTTCATTAATTATTTGTGATGATAAATTTCGACAATCCGAGATGCAATTTATCATCATTTATGACATACCCCTTAATTGGAATAATTCACTACAACCATCCAAATACCTTCTAACACATTTATCCGAAACCAATTTTTTATATTCAATAGAATGAGAAAATTTGTCATCTATATAATTACCATGACGATTTGGCTATGATATATTTAGAGGAAACATAACGTATTTTCACTTCATAAATAACCTTAGTTTAAAATTATAATTCTCCAGCATGATGGTTCATGTACTACGAGACAACACTATATATAATAATGATGTATTCCTTTTGTAGATAACATGATATGAATATTTCATAGATCATTTTCAAATTCAGGATACTCGTAATCAGCATTATTCAACTAAGGACAATCATTTTGATGATGTAGGTTTAAATATTTAATTCTTGTATCTGCATTCAATGATAATTATCTATCAATTTCCTAATATTTGTAGTTTATTTTAAATAATATAATGTTACAAATATACTATACAGATTTTTTTGGAGTTGATTTATTTTTCTATTATTTATTTTCATCACACATATGTCATTTTATCTGTGATTTATATCCCCTAAGAAATAATATGTAAACAATTTGACAAGAGTCGACATTTATAGATATCATTACTACTGAATGTTTAAATAGTTTAGTATCATTTGTTTCACAAGGTTGTACATTTTTTTCTGGTAGAATATCTTTTAAGAGACTGTATATTTATGTACTCTTGGTTTCACTAAATCCAATGCTATCATTATAAATATATATCATAAATATATCTAACAATGTTCTCTATTTATTAGAATTTGTATACAATGGTATCTTAGCATAGTTATTTTACTTCTAAAACAACTTTTAATAATCATGATGAACATATTTAATTTCCATTTTCATTTCTTTAATTATATATCCATAATCATTAACATTGGTATTCTAATCAAATGATCCATAATCCACTTTATCATCCAAATAATTTTCAAAATTCTATTTTTCTCCACATTTAGTAAAATAGTTTTTGGTATGATCTATTCCCATACAAATTAATTATTCTTACAACTCATTATATGGAATGTTTCATTAATAAAATCAATATAAATATGGAAAAATTATTTGATAAGGTTTGTACGAGTGCTCTATTTCAAACATGTTGAACTCTTTGACTCAATATTCAAACTCTATTATGAAGTGATTAACATGCATATATTTTTTATACATATAAATTTTATTAGGTTCTTTAAGTATTCATATTATACAATATGTAAATAAATAAATATAATATATCCATTATTAATGGTGAATGTTTTTCATAATTCTAACATGTAAAACCAACATTTGATTGTTTCAAATAATTTTTACATTCATTAAATAATGGATAATGGAATTGAATAAAATAAATATTAAACTATGATACTTTTTTTTCCAATAAATTAATTCAATGGAATATGTTATAGACAATCTTGATCCTCATCAGCACATCTGATGAGTTGTTATCATTTAATTTTGATCATTGAAAATAATTCTCCATTACTTCTGGGCATGTACCTATGTTGAATGAAATACTATATAAATCATTCATCCATGGGATGAATATTGGATAGAGTATTATAACCGAAACAAAGATATAAAGGATGAATCTATTGAAATAAATTGTAATAATAACAATTTGGGTGATAATGTTGATAAAAATGACAATTGTAATCCATTGTATTCCCTAAATGGGGAAATGCCGCAAATTTTTGGGAATTGCATGGATGGTAATTAGAGATTGCTATCAATGGAAACAAAAGGCATTGTTAAATAGTGAGGCATTTCTAGTTGGATTAATTTAAAATATATATTGTTTCTTAGTGATGTGATTAATGAAATTATATTATTTCTAATAATAATTAATTATTGGGTTTTGATTTCAAATACTGTAACATTTTTACAATTGTATAGTAAACTAGCTGATCAATTATTTGATTTGGGGGTAGAAAAAAAAATTGCTAAATATTTTTAAATAATTAAATTGAGTTTGGATAGTAAAAATTTTATAGTATTAGATAATGTAAAATTTAAATACCGACTACTAAAGGGTGGATTGATATATTTGTATGATGAAATGATAAAATTGATTGGAATTTTTTAAAATATATAATGGGGTGATTGTTAATAACTAAAATAATGATGATACAACAAATGAAAATTATGGTTGAATTGAGTACTAATGTGGAGAGTACATGAGGCTGAGGAAGACACAATTTAAGATAATTATGGTGATGAAAATGAAGATGGATTTCCTTATTCAAGAAATACAAGAAATTATAACATCAATGAATAATATATAATTGGTAAATTTACTCCCATATACCTGTATGATGGTATTTGAAATTTTATAGAAATTATAGTTCCAAAGTATTTCAATAAATACCAAATGGATATCAAATCCTTATTCCTCAAGAGAGTTCATATGGGGGGTTTACATAGAGAAAATAGATGGTTTTATTATGGATGAAAATGATAGAAGGTTGTGACTGCTATGAGATTCTATGAATTAGATATATAAATCAAAGAGGGCCTGATAAGGTTGGATAAATACAAATGAAATATTTTTTTAAGTGTGGTAGAGTTTATTAAAGTCGTTACTTCATGAAGTAAAATCATCAAAGGATTTTGGTACGAATATATTACAAATACATAATATTATAGAATTGGAAAAAGAATAATGTTATTATTTTAGAACATATGAGGTAAGATATCATGATGTATATGATCGATGAGTTAATCATTTTTCTTGGTTTATGGGTGAATCAAAGAAATCATACCAAATTAATTTCCCAATCAATATATGAAAAAGTGTTTCCCATGTGATTTGTAATAGACTATTCCAATCCAAAGACAATACCGACTAATATTTGGATACTTTTTTCACAGTATGATGACTTCCAAGATGTATATAGGATGGAATATATGTATTATGATAATATTATACCTCACAATAAAAATCATCCAATATTTTCTTTGATATATTTAATGTCACTTTCTAAAAATATTTTTCCATGGAGAGCCACATGCTACTAGGGAAGATGATACATCAATATGTGTAAAATAGATAATTTTGGGTTGTTTGATTATAGGGTACTTCAATTGAAATTTTTGGGATAGATGGATGTGGGTTTGGTTGGGATAGTGGATAATTAATGGGAATGTGTACTTCTAAAAAAATAGATTTCATTGGATCTTTGTTTTTTTTGGACCCATTAATTTGTCAATATTTGGAATCAAGACAATGATTACATTGTGTATTGATTCTATAGTTTATTCAAGAATGGATGGGAAATCTAGGAGCCCTGACAGTAGGTGGATACCACAGAGAGCTTCAGATATATTGTACTAGTATGTGATGGATAGTGTTCTTCAAATTTTCTTGGACACATTTATCAACATTTCCAAAAAAATTGATATTGATACCTTTTATCAGCGCTATATTATCATGTGTTTGTAAAAGGTATCAATATAAACCATTTTTTGAATGGATAAATCATTATCTTTATTATCTCTAAAAAACTGATGATTAAAATTCCTCTTATCATTTCATATTACTTAAGCACTGATAATGGATTTATAAATATTATTATAAATAAAATGTTAAGGAAATATATTTATATAATTATATATATATATATATATATATTATTTATAAATATATATAAATTTAAATTTACTAATTCTAATTTTTTTCAAATATATTTAATATATTTTTAAAATTACATAAGTATATTAAAATATATAAATATTAATATATATTTATTATTTATCAAATAATTTCTATATCATTATATATAATTAAATAATTATATATATATATTTAATGAATATATAATAATATTGATAAAGTAAATATATTCAATATTTAAATATATTTATTATAATATTATTATCATTAAGATATATATTATTATTTATATATATTTATATAAATATATCTTCAAAAATAATATTTATTATAAATATTAATATATGAATGTATAAATAATGTAAAAATAAATTTATAAATAAATTTATTTGTTATTATTTTTTACAAATAATTTGTTATCAATTTTAATGAATATTTAATCTTAAGTATGTGCATGTTAAATATTAGTGATATTGAATAATAAAAGATGTGTAAACATTAAAAATATTGTAAAATTTAAATGATTTAATGTCTAAATATATATTTTTAAAAATAATGATAATTATTGAAATAATGAAGAATACTTCTTGAAAATATTAAAACATATGTAATACATATATTTATAATAAAAAATCGATATTTATTGAATTACCCAATTTGTAAAAAATAAAAACTAAAAACTAAAACGAATTTAAATTGATTTTATAACTACCATTAATAAAATTAAAAAATTTGTTAAATAAAATCAAGCATGATTAAATAAATTATATTCTCATTATATCATGTTATATTGCAAATCTAATATTAATTCGAAATTTTGAATAAATTTTATAAATATGATATGTATGTGTTTCAATATAAGATTTCATTCATTACCTATGTATTTTTATATACGCTTTGAACATAAAACTGAATTAATTATGTATATATGAAATCAATATAACACAATTTTTATTTAAGGTAAATTGAAATATAAAATGACCTTCAATTATTTCCATTACACGATGTAATTACTCAGCACTTTAAATTCATATTAATTATTAATTTGAAACCATTATTCCCTCAGTATATTACTATATAATGAAAATTCTTATACATTTTATCTTATATTTATATATTTATATTCATTAACATATATATATATATTTAATTGATATTTTCTATTAAAATTATCAAAAATTCATTAGTAAATTATGTAATTAATATTTTTTGAATTTATATATTTTGGAATTTTTTGTACACTATTATATTTACATACATATATATTTCATTTATATATAATATTTATTATGTTTTTTAACAAATTAGGTCTGGAGGACCATTTATTGATATAAAAATGAAGAAAACATGAGGATTACATGATCGTTTAAGACAGGATGCCATTTCACTCATCAAGGAGTCTCATGTTTTAACATGATCTTATTTCTATTCAATCATTATTATTATAATAAATCACTATAATAAAAACCATGACCATATTTATAGGCACACCCTCTCTTGTAATTCAATCCAAATATTTCCACCAATAGAAGTATATATTCAATGTCAGGGTCATCTAATTTAAGAACATCTGATTTTGTATCATCCTTCTTAATAGCCTAATCGGTTTAGGTGTGTCCCCGTCCCCGATGTTTTGGAGAATGACCATTTTTCATGGTTTTATCTTGTTTCAAATTTTTCCCCCAACTTGGCATTTTCTTCTTCATAGTATTTCTTATTCATTGGAGTCAACTCCTTATATTTTCAATCCTCATGAATGCTAGTTTGTATCATTACAGGATTTTTGAACGAATTAACAGCTTCCAACATAACCCCCTGAGGTTTTTTAACGTGATCATAGTATTGAACTTCATGGACTAAATTTTAATTTTGAAAATAATTAACTATAAAATAATTTGTTGTACTCATTTTCCAATCATTTAATTTACCCAATAAAGCTTTATCAAAATAATTCATCATGTATTTTGAAATATGTGTTGCATGTGGATGGACATTTGTTGTCAATTAAATCATTTATAGCATAGATGAACTATCCTATTTCATTGATGTCTTAAAATTTATCTTCAATGTACGTATAATTATATAAGACTTCAAAATATGTGCTTCATTCATTTTTTATTTAACATGGCATGAACCTGACTTACTATGATGATCATGATCATCTTATTGATCAACAAATTGTTTCATTATATCTTCATCTGCAGATTGTGTAACTATTGTACATAATTATTATCAGTGATTTTACATGACAAATTGTAAATTAGTTTAGATTACTTGGTTCGGACTGGGTAATAGTTTGAGTTTACAAAAAGATACCTCATATGATAAACCACTTGAGATGTCGTTCTTTTTGCATTCATGTTTTCTCCCAAATAATTTACACTAGTAATTTCATTGGTAATTAAATTATACCTCGTATTATCATCACCAACATTACCATATACATTAATGATTTAAACGAAGTTTTCAACAGGTTAAACAAAATCTCTATATAAATCATGATACACGATGTTAAAGAAAGGGTTTATGTGATAATGCTCCTGGGAATCAATATCCAGACTATCTTTTTTATCCGGATAATCCGAAGTCCTACTCTGCCAAGAAACCACACAAATATCTCATAATTCACTACATCGTATTTTCAGTAAACATTATACAAAAACTATTACTTTTAGCCCCATCAATATTATTTTTAATATTACAACTGGTTTCCTAGAGCCATCTATTTTTACATTTATTTCATTAATATTTGATGTATTATATTTTAAATTAATCATCATGTTATATATTGTTCATTGTCTTACAAGACAATATTGATACTATTTCCTATTGTATTTTTTTAATAAAAAATGTTGTGACACATCCCCTCTATGATGATAACATTGATGTAATGTGAAAGTATTCATTATATAATTCTACATTTGGATAACATACTATGATTGGACACAGAGTATATATACAATCATGTGTGAGTACTGGTAAGCATATTAGTCATCTTCTCAGGATGTTCTCCCATAGTAATCATTATGATACCGGATTTTGAGAACAAACCTACCAATAAAAATGATTAATGTTTTGATGTCATCAGATATTTTTTTCTATGAGTGTGTTCAAGGGTCCTATGAAATTGGAATTATCATAAATTCATGTCTCAATTTGTGAACATTGATTTTCTAATGAAAACCAGCAAATCGGATGCTGGCAAGAAGTAGGGTATATTTGTTTTTTCGCGAATGTTATTATTTTATGGATAAGTCACGAAAATTTTTGACCCTACCATATATATGGAAGTTTTTATTTGGATCCATTAATTGAAATAGAATTTTCACCCTAATGTACATTTACATTGTGTAATTAATATTTTATTTCAGGTGGTGAAAGAATCATGTATCATAAAATTTGATGGTTTACCCCATCATGAACCCTCATGATGAGATTATGTGACAATGGTATTATATTACACTATGAGAATTCATATGTATATGAATATATCCTAACATTATGGTCTTTCTCTTGGGTTCCTTAACCTGTTTCTAATCAGTAATCCTGGACATTAGTATACACTTCCTAATTCCAAGAATAACGAATCCTAGAGTGTCCAACGATGTATGATTTTGGTGGTCTTGATTCAAATCTATTTTAATTAGATTAGTGAAATTAATATTATTTTCAAGACTGAAGAATAATTTTATTTATGTAATATTGATAACATAACATAGATAAATTATTATCCACATGAATTTGAATAAAAAATATATATTATGTTATTCAATATTTAATAAATATATAGTTACTATTTTTTGGATATAAATGAAGCTTCTGTGGGTCACCAGTAGAGGTATTATACCCTGGTATCCTCACAAGCAGAATGAAGGAAATCCTAAATGGCATTTCTTGGATGATTAAAAATCATCCATAAAGTGTGTTTGAAAGACCATGCATTTATTTCATCAAATATGAAATAATGTAATTATATGTTTGATGTTAAAGAGAACCCTTCATACATCCAAGTAATTATTATTAAAATATATTTTACAGTATCTCCAACAACATATACTCTTCTGATTCCCCAGTTCCAATAAGTAGTATGATCACCCACACCCTATATGAACTATTAGTCATCTATCCTCATCCAACATCATCATTCCCAAACATATTATAGATATAAAAACATAAATCTCGTAGAAAATTCTCTGTGACATGCTTAATGGGCTGACAACAACTATAGAAGAATGGTAGTTTTTTATAACTTATATTTAGATCAAATTTGATGTCCATTGTACACAGAATCCAATATTCTTATTGGCAATGAGTAAAGATCCAAATCGACCATGAAGAATAAAAAAAATCCAACATAGGCCTCATTAGTAGCCCGATCCAATTTTATCGTAGTAACAATTGATGAAGCAATGTCAAAAAATATTTATATTTTCCATAAAATCCATTTCATACCCTATGTTCATACCCTAACATGAGTTATTATATTATATAACGAAAATGGATTTGAAATGAGTATCACAATCATTGATGATTGAGGTCTTTGACACGAGGGATATATAACCAAACCCCCATGACTTGTGTTGGATCTCTTCAAAGGGATAAATGGTGTGGAAATGTCCCCTCCCAGTGTGGTTGCATTTCGTATCATGAGATGCCCAAAAAACGACATGCCTCATTTGAAAGTCCCCTTCCCACCATGATTTTTTACCATTTTGAATCTCCACACTTCCAATAACAGGGAATTCTTATATTTATAAACTATCCTGAAGAAAATCCTGACTAATTCAATTATGCGAGGAATTACCTCATCAAATATAATGTATAATTATTCCATGTAATTGTTTTCATTTATATGGGATTATTATGAGACAAGACACTTACATGAGCTATGAAACTGAACCCTGATAATCTAAAAATGGTCGATCAAAGAAAATTTAAATAGAATGCATGATCCATTTTCCTATAAAAGGAATAAATCAGAAGAAGTTTCCTAGATCAATAATCGGAACACTATGTTGTGTTTAGGATAACAGGATCACCCTAGGGACAACATAAGTTTATTTGGTGTGGGCCTCCAGTAATAAAACATGAAAATGTAATAATTATAAATAACCTATTTAATATTTAATTTTTTTTAAATCCTTATAACTAACGAATAATGAATCATAATGACAATCAAAGACCACCATTGAGCTTGTGATATGGTTCTTTCTTTATGAAAATTCTTAAACTGGCCGGTGCGGGCATATAGTGAATGAATATTTTTATCGTAAATAAAATAATTGAATAAATATTATTTTATTTTGAAATCATTATAACTCATAAACAGTAACATGGATTGGAAATCCGAGACTAATTTTGAGCTCATGAGGGTGTTCTTCACTTATTTCAAGCCTAACATCATCCATCACAGGCAGACTATGAATGTTTTTTGAGACGTAACAGTAAATAAAATAAATTAATCATAAATTATTTTACGTTCAAATCCTCAAAACTCTCCAACGGTAACTCAGATTAAAAATCTAAGACCACCGTTAATTTGTAAACAGATTTTTTCTTTTAGAAGGGCCTGAACCTGACTGGCGCGGGTCGAATGCGAATGTTAAATTAAGGACATTTTAAATAAAAATAAAATAAACATATAAATATTTTATCATAATTATTTTATCCTTTTTAAATTACTACAAATCGCTACAATGTGGTGACATGGTGATGTGAAACTCTATAATTCAATACATTAATGAATCAAGGTGCAATGTGATTTTAGAATGAAATAGAAAGTCTGATATAAATTAATTGTCGAAAAACAAATTAAATATTTGTGTTTCGGCAAGAGAATAATTTTTCCTCAGGGCTCTATAGGATAATAGAATGCTAGTGAAATTAATTATATTGGCGAGTGATGAACGACGCCGAACATAGAATTAAACAAGATGTCCGATATAGGATCTTTGAATAGTAAAAGTGGGTGGTGTGACACTGTTCTTCGTCATCCAATGATCTAACCTCATGATACGGTGTATCTTTAATTAGTTATATTTACCAGTTTCTAAATCTCATGGATGAGCGTGAATCATTAAATAAACAGAATGATTCATGGATCATGCATGCTAAATGAGGGAGAGGGTTGAATTTGGGATAATCTTTTGGAAAGTGGATCAACTTTGAAACTATAAATGGTTATAGTCTTGTTTAGTAGTTATTATAATTTAACATGGACGGATAAAGGCCGAAAAAATGCATGATCCTTTCACCTTAGGTGTGCATGTGAATCTATTCCCCCCATGTTCTTTCTTCCCATAATTTTTTTCGCATCAAAAACACGGAAAGGAGTCAATGATCATAACCTGGATGAATGACGATGATGGACGACTATGACACCCGTCTGTGGCACACAATGAATAGGGGACTACAGCGGTGCAGGAGCAGGGGCCTTGGGTGTCGTGGATTGATAGTTGCATCAGCGTTGTGAAACTGTTGTGCTAGTATGGTTTCGAATCAGGCTTGGAGGTTGTGGACTATAGGACACAATGTTGTGGGTCCATAGCCAGCGGGGCATGAAATGTTGTAGGCACACATTAAATGGGAATGTGTGTGCGGGAGAGGGAGAGGGTCACGTGACAAAGGGTAGATGCATCTCCTTCCACTATTGGGATGGGCCAAACATGTGTTCATGCTCAAGCCTACTAAGGTAGAGTCTCTCTATATAAATCAAATCAACATGTAATCTCTAGATTTCTAGAACAGTCATCAATTGTTTTGATCTCATTCAATTGAGCTCATATTTATAGGCGCACCTCCAATGGTTGACTCCCTCCTCCAACAGTCATATTTTTCCTTGAAATTTGGTGGGACATGTACAAATGTCTCTCAAATAATGGTTAGATAGAAACCGAATGAATGAAATCATTTTATACCTAAAAAAGACTAAGTAAAAATATGGGTTCTCATCCAAATTCAATTTTTCTAAGTGTAAGGAAAAATAAAATTTCAGACTATAACCAAAAAACCATTCGGTGTCTATAATACATGAATATTCAGATTCCATCTTTAAAATAATTCAGAATATGAATTCATTAGTAATCTGGAATCTAAATTTCAAGTAAATTCAGAGTCTTAATTAATAAGAATTTGGACATTGAATTCCTAGAATTTAGATTCTGAGTTCCGAAAAATTAAAAGTATGAATTCATAAGAATTAAGACTCTAAATTCATAAGAATTCAGAGATTGAATTCATAATAATTGAAAGTTTAAATTCAAATAATTAGGAATCTGAATTCATAAGAATTTGGAGTCGGAAATCATAAGAATTCAGAGTTCGAATTCAGAGGACATCTGTGTTTAAATAAACAAGAATTCAGACTCTAAATTTATAAGAATTTCGGGCCAGAATTCAGAAAGCATGGGGTATGAATTCAGTGAATTCGAAGTATGAATTCAAATCCTAAAAAATAATGATCCAAGTCTATGTATTTATAATATTATGAAGTTTTAGATATGAAACCTAATTTTATATTTAGAATGAAAAGGTTTTATGATTAGATAAATTATGATATGAACAAAAAAATATCTTAAGGAAAAATATTCATGGGGAATGAAAATTTTTCTTATGAAAATAAATTATAGGGAAAATGAAATATATCATATCATATAGTGTTTGTGATTTTCCAAACCATAAGTAATGGAAATTTCATATGGAACCATTATTGACTCAAAAATCACCCCCTTTTTGGAAACCAAAACATCCTTATAAAAAACAATATAAATACATAGAAAATATTTTTCGAGAGTTTGAAAATAAAACATATATCCCATAACACATTTTCAATTATGAATACAACTAACTACCTGATAGGCATTGTAAACACCATGGATCATATTCATGATTTCTGGATTGAGTAATATAATTTTATTGCATACAAAAATCTTCATAGATAAGAACTCCACCTTAAATGAACTCCCCCTTACACCAGGAAATTTATTCTTTTACATTGTATTCTTTTTTAACATTATTTTATCCCCCTTTTTGATTATCTAAAATGATTAAAGGAAATGGAAAAGAAGACATGATACCTGACATATTAGTACTAAAATACCAAATGATGGGCAACCGAAAATTTCATTAGGATTGTAAAAATTTATAAAAGGAATAAATAAAAAAGATCGGAATTGAGCATGACTATAATTTCTTCTCGTTAGGCATATAACTCATCACTTCGGTTTTGAGCTTCTTGAGTTCCATGTGATCCTCCTCTGGTCGTTTGAGAAGCTGATCATGATCATCTATATTCTTCTCTAAGGCTTTCATTTTTTCTTCTTGAGCCTTAAGAGATTCATCATGACCCTTAGGAACTTCTATTTCATAGGAATTTTTTCCTCAATTTAAATTCAATGATCTCTTTCCCTCTTCCATGTCTGAGAAACTAAATATAATTTGCCATTCAGATAATTCACTTCATGCATCTCATAATTCTATTCCATTGTTATATTTTCCTCAAAAATATTTGTGAGATTAATGATCTTAACATCCTTTGTGAAAAAATGCATCCATGAAATTTTCTTGAAACTCTTGATGAATTATCATTTCTTCTATAGTCTTCTTTGAGAATCATGACATCTTTTTTTCAGATCTTTTGTGGGATACTTAGTTCATGAAAATGGTTTTGAAATCATTGTAAGGATCGACACACATATCGATTACCAAGGATACAAAATCTGATTTTTGATTTAGAGAATGCTGAAGCATCTGGAATATGAAGTCTATGTTTGGAAAAAGATAGATAGTTCCAAAATGTTTTTTCAAAGATTGGTCAACAATATCATGTCCAAGAGAGGACGATTCTGAAATAGGGATTTTTCATAGTGAGGATTCTTTTTCAATATTTTATGCTTTCCTATTTTGATGAAGCACCAACATCATTATTTTTCACCACTACTCTACTAGGTGCATCAAAAACAACCTATTATACCTTATTATCTTTTGGAAATACTTTTTCATGATAGGGTGATTCATGTTCCCTATTAGATAGATACACAAAATTGTCTTCATTAACCTCTTACTTCTGAACTTCTTCCACATCATCATTCGGCTGAATGAAATCATAGTTACTACTATTCTCTTCAGAAAACATGTTCACTTCATCCACACCATTCTCATATATTCTTGGTGTATCTTGTTTTTGATGAATTGGCTATAGAGGATTGGAATTATAAATTTTCAGAAGTGCATTCATTATCATGAAAATCATCTACTTGCATTATCAAATATTTATATCACCATTGCCTTATTCTTATTCTACTCTTTTTTCTTCTACATCATTTTCCTGGACTATTCCCAGAATCACAAAAAATTTTCCTAGAATCTCTGGTAATGATTCTACCAGAAAGGATTCAGGTACCATAATATTCTTGGATGCTTTCTCTGCAGCCTTCCGAAGTGATTTGATAATCTATGGCTGAGACAACTTTTTATTCTGCTTCTTTTCATTCTCTTGCTTCTCAGGCTCCTCAACTACCTTTTACATCAATGATTTTTCCACAAAAGCTTTGAATAAAATCATTGGATCCCATTATTTCTGATTCTTCTTATCATCACTCCACATAGCCACAATAATTGGGGCATTCATATTTTCATTCTTTATGATGTCAATCTTTATGAAGATATTCTAAACCAAGTTTTTCTTTCATAAGTTTTCCAGAAATTCAGAATGTAGATGTCACTCTTTATTCATGTTTCCTTATAACCTATTCTCAAAATTTTGATTCCTTGATCCCACAATACAATAATCTGAAACTTTTTAGACAGGTGAAAAATCATCGGAACCTTTACCTCTGAATGACCAATACAAGACAAATAATTTTAAGTAATAAAACATCCTTGATCATCGGGCAGCTTATGTGTGCAAGACCCTACATCCCCTTCATAATTAATTCTAATCAAACTAGAAGCCTTGATATATGAAATAGAATATGTCTTCCCATAATACATGAAATAAAACTTGCTCCTTCCTTCTTCCTTGAAGAATGTTATTGTCTCATAGAATTCAATTAGCAACTCCTGATACACTAGATCCTATACGTTCGGTTTAGAGATGCAAAAACTCTCCCACCCATTATGAATTATATTCATAGTGATTATAGAATCATACATGGAGAATAAATTTAGAGAAACCAACATTTCTCTTTAAAACAACCATTCGGAGATATCCTTTAAGGATGTCATTTATTTTTTAGGTGAAGATTCAATTGACATTCAGAAATGAGGAAACTGTGATGATCTAGAACAGGATTATGTGGGAGGGTTAGAGCTTCATAACATGAAGGCATGAGTTTCAATTTGGGACAACCCTGGGGGTCATTTATATATGCATTTGAGTTGACAATTTAGCTTCTATACTCAATCCATCGGTTGAAAAATCTTTTGATCAGATCAGACAGCTTAATGAATATGACCTAAGAATAATTTTGATGGATTCCGAACATTTGAGGGTTTTAATAAAAAATATTGGATTTAAGGAAAAAATAAAACGAAAATTGTAAAAATAGATGAAAATACCCACCATTAAAAGATGATTACCAAAATTTATGAACGGAAACATACCTATCAGATTCCTGGGAAGAATATTCGTAACAAGTTAAATTTTCATAATGAACATTACATTATGAAAATTTTGATTATGAAAATTTTCAATATGAGAATATCAAATATGAATATTTTATGTAGAAAAATATTCTTTAAGAGAATTTTATGTAAAAAAGTATTTATTATGAATGTTTAACTACAAAAATATTCATTACGAAAATAATTAGTCTAAGAAAAAATTTATAATAAGAAAAAATTTTAGGCAACGAAAAATTATTAAAAAAATGATGAATTCTCATTAGGAAACTTTTAAACTACATAAATCATCATTACGAAAAATTTTAAAGTTAAAAACATGAAAATCCACTCCCCATATAAAAAATTGTTTGTTACTGTTAAGATATATGTTTAAAAATAAGTTAATAAGGATGATTACCTTATAGTTATCATTTCAAACTTTGGTTTAATGTTTTCAAATATATCAGAGGTTATAAATTTTGTTAAAATATTAGGAAGTCAATCATGTGTTCAGTAATGTCCCAGATTTTACAATGTGATATTTTTAATATTATATGGGAATTAATTCGAGACCAGGATCTGAGACGACGTGCAGTTCCGAGGACCGGTGATCTTGGAACAAATGATTGAATTTTATTTAATAATTAAATAACGCGCATGTGTGGTTTTCCTGACAAAGTAGAATAACTCCTAAATGGGATCTCAGATAAGAAATCCAAGGGAACCATTTCATTCAGAACAACGTTCTTACCTTAGGCGAGGCCTAACATCGGGCGACACAGGCTGGAAGTAAAATCTTGTTATTGGACGCAACCGTAATAAAATATTTAATGAAAATATTTTATTTAAATCTTTTTTATAGTGAGATACCTTATCTTTTTAAATGGAGATTTCACAAGGGATCAGGGTTACAATTTCAATAACCCTGAAACACTTAGCGCCTCTAGAGGCTCTGGAGGAAAACTCCCAATGCGGCGATGACGACACGTCGACTGGATCATCACCGACGAACACCGCGAAATCTAGGTAGGATGTTGTTTTTGTTTTCCTTCCACATTTTTTATTTTCCCGATGAACACAGACTAATTCAGGAACAAGTTATCCCAAGGGTCGAATGTTCTTGTGGGACGGGTTCATACAGGAATTTGAGGCTTTGATTCTTGAGTTTGTTTTGGTTTCCAATCTAACAGTGGCAAACCAGATCGTCACGAACAACGATCAAGGTTCGCCCTCTTGTTAATTCTTGTTTTTCCCCCTCGTGTTCTTCATTGTGTTCTACGTGTTCTTGGAGGAAATCGATCTTTGCACATTTTTTTGTTGACTAAACTAACCGAAATCAAAGATCCAATGTCAAGGCAACCTAGAGGAAGTGTGACAGTGACATCGGTGGATGAATCGATGCAGTTCGAAATTTCCCGTTCATCGAGCATTTCATGCGGACGGATCAGAATGTGTTTTCAAGACCGATCGGAAGTCTGAAACCGGCAGAATGGGTTTCTTAGGGCCATAAAGACCCCAAATCCGGATTTTCGTGATGATCGGATGGCTGGATCAAAATCCAGAGGGTTAGCCGAGGCGCGCGGTGGAAGACAACAATTATGAAAAAAATTCCCGACTACACGCAGTGTAGTATGGGATACATGGCTTGTGTTCATCGGTGGACTGCATGACGTTTACTTTTTGAGTACATGAACATGGGAAGGGTCATGGCCAAGGACACGCTGTGTATGCCCTTCCCCGGCCAGACCTAGCCAGATAAACGGGATACCCCGTGTACTGGTACATGGACAGGCGACACGGACACAGACATGAGCCGTGTACGGGCACATTTCCACCGTACACGGAGCGATCGCAGGTGATCGGACATGGCATGTGTTTCTTCTACACGTCGTGCAATTTCATTATATCCTCCAATCCGAATGACACGGGCCGGTTACACGGGCAGTACCTGGGGTCATGGAACACGTCGTGTACCATTTCTACATGTCGTGTAGTTTGGTTTTACACTGCTTTAACAAATGACACAAACCATTTACACGGGCAGTACGCAAGGTCAGGGAACATGTCATGTAACCATACAACATGTTGTGTAACCTTTTCTTGTTTACATTAGCCACTTGTGTTTTGTGATAGGGACTAGTTCTCTTAGGGTTCATACCCTTGGCCATTTCCCTAAAGATTCCACTATCAATTCCTTTACACAAGAGTATGATCCCTTTAGCAGAAGTCCCTGGATAGAGATGTTGGAATCCACTCGATGAGACTTAAATCCAGAACCTATATTCATCCCTGGAAACCTAGGTAGAGTTCTTGGTATCGACGTGACCATCTTTACCTGGGGGTCGATCCTCTGCTTAGAGGATTAGCTCAGACTGAGTTGTCAGAATCACCCTGTAACTTGGTTGTGATCCTCAAATGAGCATCATGTTTTTAGGGTACTTTTGGAGTGTGTTCTCCCAGAACGAGTACTTCGTACCTATCTATTCGGACATAGGAGTGTGTTCTCCCAGTTGCATGCTTGGTGGAATCTTCGAGCTGGATTCTTGTGGTGGTATTCACGATGGTCGTTTGTGCATGAGTATATCTGGATATTATTGTCATATGTTCATTAGACATATACAGTGTGTAGATTTCTGTATCATTACTTTGTGGTATTTCCTTGTTTTATTTCCTTTATGGTTTCATGGTGTCCTACTGGATATTGTTATACTCACCCCTGCATGGGATTTGCCTGTAGGTGTTGTGTTTGGTGTAGACGAGTGAGCCTTTGAAAGGATTATAGGTGGACTAGGACTATACGGTAATCAATGAGATCCGACAGGCCGAGGTGTGTTCCTATGGCTACAGACTACAGTCCCAACACCTTTCGTACAGGTTGTACTTTGTTACAGTCTTTATTTTTGGTGGGCTTTTACTTTTGGCCTATGGTTTTACACTTTCTGTACTTTACTTCCTGTCATACTCTATTGGTTGGAATTTTTAGTGAATTCTTGCATTTTACTTTTTTAGTAGTTTTTACTCTTCAGCTTTTTCGTCATGGAGATGTGTGTGCGTGTGTACAGGTTTATAGTCAATGCCTCCCTTGTTAGTAGAAATGCCTACTCGATGCTAGTCACCAGCCCCTGGCCTGTTGTATGCGGGCTAGGGAGGTGCGTCCTGGGCCCCACTCGGACGGCTCATGACATAGTGGTATCAGAGGTGGTCAGTTCTACCATAGGACCAAGGGTCTGTGAGTTGGTTTGAGGAAATAGTGTTATGTGTTTCGAGTTCGGATTTCAGGATAGGGACCACAGTGTTAGTTCGGGCGGCAGACATATCCATACAGCAGGACTCTGATAACATGCTTTTTGAATCGGAACATGAGAACAGTAGTAGTAGGGAAAATAACAGTACATGCATTATAAATGAATGGGATTTGGTTTCCATTTCTTTTCTTAGTCATCTCTCCTGATATACTCACTGACTGAGATACATCTTGTTTCCTTAAAGGTTTCCTCCGCGACACGCACCCGCTAGGATCCAGTAGCTCGATCATGAGGATGACCCCCTCAGTGATGAAGCTTTGATACAGGGACCAGATCCCCCATATTTACCACCAGGTGGTGTGCCAGTTATCCCGAGACCTGTGGAGCAGTGTTTAGTGCATGATGTTCCAGTGGAGGAGGAGCGCATGCTGAGCACACTCCATGAGTTTCAGAGACAGAGACCCCTCAGGTTTTGAGGCGAGCCTTATCCTCAGGCATCAGGGGACTGGCTTGAGGCGGTGGCCAGAGTCTTTCATTTGGTCAAGACACCAGCAGACTAGATGGTGATCTTGGCAGAGAGCCTTCTGCATGGCTTGGTAGGACGATGGTGGAGTTTGGTTATCCAGACTCACGACGAGGAGACACTCGCTTGGTAGGAGTTTGAGCATCCCTTCATAGAAGAGTTTTTATCAGTTACACTGAGAGAAGTACGCATAAAAGAGCTTCTTCAGCTCCAGTAATGAACCATGACAGTGGCTGACTATTCATCATGGTTTACCCACCTCTCGTGGTACTCGATGGATATGGTCAATGATCAGTACTTCAGAGCTCATACCTTTGATCGGGGCTTGCACAGAGATATCCGAGCTAATATCGTCCCTATGAGCATTCCTACTTATGCTGGGGAGATCGAGGGGGATTTGGTGGGCGAGAGCTTTTTGGTAGAGCAGAGACCGCCGGCAGATTTCAGTAGTGGGTGAGCTGGAGCAGAGACCTCAGCAACAGAGAGCCGACGTCATGGGCCCTATTGTGGGTAACGTTTTTAGAGGAGATCCCAGGACATGGGTTCTTCCGTACAAGGTTAGTAGGGTGCATCCAGTCAGCCTCAAGAGAGTAGATTCTACTCATGTGATGGAAGGCGACATCTCCATTGAGATGGTTCGACCCGTCGTACTACTGACACATGAGAAATGGATGGACCACTGAGGTAGAGGCAACGTGTGGAGTAGGCAGATCCGCGGGGCAACGAATGTTGTAGGGGAGCTGGTAGAGAAGATGGAGGGGTTGATTTCTTGATATTTTACCACAACCAACCCCAAGAGGTCCACACTAGGATCAGGGAGCTGGTGGACTAAGGTAGGGACAGCTGCGGGCGGCAGAGGCTTATGACCGCGGTACTCACGGAATAATTAGAGGTACTATTTGTGTCTTTTCTACCTTGGATACCGTATTGATAGACACAGGTGCTAGTCATTCCATTCTGGATGCTTGTCTTGTTCGAGTCCTTGAGATTCCATTTGAGTCGTTGACTCGACCCTTACACATAGAGACACCAACTAGAGAAGATTTAGAGATCACACACCTCTATAGAAAGTGTGACCTGACCCTTGGAGGCTAGAGTTTCGGTTGGATCCTCTTGGTGGTAGCATCGAGGCCTTACAATGGAATTCATGGTATGGATTGGTTATCCACAGTTCATGCCCAGGTTGACTATTTTAGGCAAAAGGTGGGATGTGTCCGCAGTGATGGAACGAGGTTCACTTTTTTCGGTGAGAGAGAGAACCACGCAGCACAAGATGGACTCATAAATATGAGGGCACAAACGATTTCACAGTAGTTGCCTAGCCTAGCCCTTGGTGCAGTAGATGCTACGAGTTTCCAGTTTCCCGCAGTAGTGGATAATTACGAGGACATCAATCCGGAGGATGTCCCCGGGCTACCTCTCCATAGAGAGATATATTTCTACATTGAGTTACAAACTGGGACAACACCGATATCAGTGTCAGCATATCAGATGACTCCTGTAGAGCTTTATGAGCTGAGGGTGTAGCTAGACGACTTGCAGAAGAAGGGCTTTGTGAGTCCCATCATTTCACTATGGGTGGCCTCAGTGATATTTTCCAAGAAGGAAGACGGGAGCTTGAGGCTATGTGTGGATTACCAGCGCATGAATCAGGTGACCGTAATGAATCGGTTTCCACTAACGAGGGTCGATGAACTCTTAGACTAGTTGATAGGGGCACAATGGTTCTCGAAGGATGATCTACAATCAGGCTATCACCGTTTGCATATACGGTATGAGGATATACCAAAGACGACTTTCCGATGTCTCTAAGGTCAATATGAGTACTTGGTGATTCCCTTCGGTGTGACGAACGCCCCTAGTGTTCATGGGGCTCATGGAACCGATCTTTTGGCCTTATCTAGACAGGTTTGTAGTGATCTTCATCGATGATATCCTTGTGTACTCTGCATCCGAGGAGGAGCACGTGAGACACTTAAGGATGGTGCTGGACACACTCACAGAGCACCATCTATATGGGAAACTCTCAAAGTGTCATTTCTGGTTACAAGAGGTCCACTTTCTAGGGCACGTTATCCCAACAGATGGTGTATCAGTGGACCCAGCAAAGGTGGAGGCAGTGCTAGGATGGGAGCCACCCCGGAGTGTGACGGAGGTGTGGAGTTTCCGTGGGTTGGAAGGCTACTATCAGAGATTCATCCTTGATTTCTGCAGGATTGTAGCACCCATGACAACTTTGACCCAAAAGGGGCAGCCTTTCGTGTTGACCGAGAGATGTCAGCAAGCCTTCCAGCAGTTGAGACAATGTTTGGTGAGCACCCCGATCTGGAGGTTACTGGAGGAGGGTATCGAGTACGTAGTGTTATGTGACGCATCAGGAACTGGGTTGGGTTGTGTCCTGATGCAAAGGTAAGCGGTGATTTCCTATGGATCACGTTAGTTAAGGCCACACAAGCAGAACTACATGACCCATGATCTTGAGTTGGTAGCTGTAGTCATCACATTGATGATGTGGCGACACTTCCTGATGGGAGAGTGGTTTACCGTCTACTCTGATCACAATAGTTTTAGATATATATTTTGTCAAAAAGATCTGAATTTGAGACAGAGGAGATGGCTTGTGTTCATCCAGGATTACGACCTTGAGATCGTTTATACTCCTTGGAAGGGGAACGTAGTGGCAGATTCTATCAGCAGGAAATCCAGTTTGCAGTTGCTGAATGAGGTGACAAGGCTGTTGTCCTCCTTACAATTATCCTTCATGGATGGATATGAGGGAGCTTACCTTCAGTTGATGGTTATTACCCCTCCACTCATATAGCGAGTTAGGGAAGCACATCGCGAGGGTGCTAGCTGTGAGACTCTATGAGCTTAGATATCCAGAGGTGATGTTGCCGATGTATATTCATAAGGTGGAGATCATGTTGTATTTTTCATATGACGCACGGTTCTACCAACGATGTTTCGGGAGGAGGTTCTGAGGAAGTTCTATAAATACCCTTTTGTGGTGCATCCAGGCATAGCACAGATGTATCAGGACCTCCAACATCAGTTCTGGTGGTCAGGAATGAAGAAGGGTGCGGCAGAGTTTGCCTCTCGGTGCCTTACTTGTCAGAAAGTAATGGTTGAGCACCAGGTACCAGCATGTTTGACTCATTCCATTGAGGTGCTAGAGTGGATGTGGGATGAGATATCTATGGACTTCGTGAAGGGTTTACCACGTACGTCCAGGGGACATGATTCCTTATGGGTGATCGTTGATCGACTCACCAAGTCGGCCCACTTCCTAGACATACAGGATAAGAGTTCAGTGGAGATATTGGGACGCCTCTACGTGAAATAGATATTCCGACTTCACAGAGTTCCATCAACGATCGTCTCAAATCATGATGCTCGTTTCACATGCCGGTTGTGGAAGGGATTCCAGAAAGCTTTTGGGACTCAGTTACGCTTGATCACAACGTTCCATCCCTATACTGGTGGTCAGACAGAGTGGACCATTCAGGTCCTGGAAGATAGGCTTCGGGCTTGCATCCATGACTTCATTCGTAGCTGGGAGAATCCCCTAACACTGGTGGAATTCTCTTATAACAATAGTTATCATTCCACTATTGGTATGGCACCAATCGAGTCTCTGTACGGGCGACCTTGCAAGTCACCACGTTGCTGGACTGATCCGGGAGAGTCATCACTCATGGGCCCAGAGATGGTGAGAGATACTACAGAGAAGGTACAGGTCATCTCGAAGTGGATGAATACTGCACAGATTCAGCAGAAGTCATATGCCGATAGAAGGCGGAGGCCCTTGAAGTTCAAGGAGGGAGACCATGTGTTCCTTCGGGTCTCACCTTGACAAGGATTGCAGATATTTGGCCGAGGTAGCAAGCTATCATAGAGGTTCGTTGGCCCTATCCAGATTCTGAGTAGAGTTTCCAAGGTAGTGTATCACTTGGCTCTACCTCCTCAGATGGACTGGGTACACAATGTCTTCTATGTGTCGTAGCTACGGTGGTACATGCATGATCCATCTCACATCATCGACTGGGGCGAGCTAGACATCGATGATGGAGCGACCTTTGCTGAGTACCTAGTGGAGATCGAGGATATACAGGAGAAGATCCATCGTGGACGAGCTAGTCCCTTGGTGTGTGTCCGGTGGCAGCACTGGAATCTCCAGGAGAGCACGTGGGAGTGGGAGGCTCAGAATCGCGTGCAGTACCCACATCATTTTGAGTAGCCATTATTTTTGCTTTCCGGGGACGTAAAATCCCTAAGGTGGGTGAGACGTAATGTCCCTAATTTGTCCAATTATTAATTTTAATATTATATGGGAATTAATTAGAGACCAGGATCTGAGATGGCGTGCAGTTCCGAGGCCCGGTGAGCCTGGAACAGATGTTTGAATTTAATTTAATAATTGAATAATGTGTGCGTGCGGTTTACCTTAAAAAGTGGAATAACTCATTAACGGGTGCTTGGATCAGAAATCTGAGGGCACCATTGCGTTCCGAACAGCGTTTTTACCTTAGGCAAGGCATAACATCGGCCGAAGTAGGCTGGTAGTAAAATCTAGTTTTTTGACGCAACTGTAATAAAATATTTAATTAACATTTTTTATTTAAATCTTTGTTACAGTAAAATCCCTTATCATTTTAAATGAATATTTTGCAGGGGATCATGGTTACAATTTCAATAATCCTAAACCCCTTGGCAGCTCTGGAGGCTCTGGAGAAAACCTCCCAATTCGGCGATGATGACGCATCGACCAGATCATCGCTGAAAAATTCCGTGAAATCTAGGTAGGATTTTGTTTTTGTTTCCCTTCACCTTTTTTTATTTTCACGATGAACACAGACTAATCCATGAAAAAATTAACTAGTGGGTCAATCATTCTTGCGGGACGGGTTCATGTAGGAATTTGAGGCTTTGATTCTTGAGTTTGTTTTTGTTTTCAATCTAATGGTGGAAAACCCGGATCTTCACGAACAACGATTGAGGTTCACCCCCCCTTGATGATTCTTGTTTTTCACACTCGCGTTCTTCGTTGTGTTCTACGCGTTCTTGGAGTAAATCGATTGTTTTACATTCTTTTGTTGACAAAACGATCTGAAATCAACGATCCAACGTCTAGGCGACCTAGAGGAGTTGTGATGACGACGACAACAAATGAATCGACGCGGTTCGGAAGTTCTCGTTCTTCGACCGTTTCATGCAGATAGATAGAAATGAATTTTCAATACCGATCGGAAGCCTAAAACCGATAGAATCAGTTTCATAGGGGTAGGACAACCCCAATTCCGGAGTTTCGTGATGATCAGAGGGTAGGATCAAAATCGGTGGACTGCATGACATGTACTTTGGGAGTACATGGACACAGGCAGGGTACACGGACAAGGACATGTCGTGTATGCCCCTCACCGGCCAGACCAGGCCCGATAAATGTGATACCTCATGTACTGGTACACAGAAAGGCAACACAGACAGAGACAGAGGCCATGTACTGGCACATGGCCAGCGTACACAGAGCGATCCCATGTGCTCGGACATGTCGTGTATTTCTTCTACACGCTATGTAGTTGATTTATATCTGACTAGTCAAATGACACATGCCAGTTACATGGGTAGTACATGGGGTCATGGAACACGGCGTGTACCTTTTCTACATGTCGTGTAGTTTGGTTTTACATAGCTTCAACGAATGACACGGTCCGTTTACACTGGCAGTACCTGGGGACAGGGAACACGACGTGTAACCATACTACAGGCCATGTAACCTATTCTTGTTGACTTTATCCACTTGTCTTTTGTGACTTGGACTATTTCTCTTCTGGTTCGTACCCTTGGTCATTTCCCTGAAGGATCCGGTATCATTTCCTTTACACAGGATTATGATCCCTTCAGAATAACTCCCTGAATAGAGTTGTGTGAATCCCCTCTATGTGACATAGATCTGGATCCTCTATTAGTCCCTGGATCCCTAGGTAGAGTTCTTGGTATCGACGTGACCAACTTTACCCGGGCGCCAATCCTCTGCTTAGCTGATTAGCTTTGACTGAGTTGTTGGAATAAACCTGTTACTTGTTTTTGATCCTCATCCGAGCATCATGTTCTCAATGTACATGTTGAGTGTGTTCCCATGGAACGATTAATTCGTACCTACCTCTTCATACCTAGGAGTGTGTTCTACCAGTTGCATGATCGGTGGAATCTTTGAGCCGGATCCTTGTGGTGTTATTCGCGATGATCGTTTGTGCATGATTATATCTGGATATTCTAGTGGTATATTCTTTAGACATATACTATGTGGAGTTGACTATATCATTCCTTTGTGGTACATCCTTGTTGTATTTCCTTTGTGGTTTCGAGGGGTCCTACAGGGTATTTTTATACTCACCCCTGCACGGGCTTTGCCCGCACGTGTCGTGTCTTGTGCAGATGAGCGGGCCTTTGATAGGATTTTTGACGGACTAGGACTGGACGGTACTCAGTGAGATCAGATAGGCCGAGGTGTGTTCCTATGTCTATAGACTATAGTCCCAATACATTTCATACATGTTGGAATTTGTTACATAATTTCTTTTTTGCGGGCTTCTACTTTTGGCCCAGGGTTTTACCCATGATATACATTACTTCCTATCGTACTCTGTTGGTTTGGATTTTTAGTGTATGCATGCATTTTCCATTTTTATTAGATTTTACTTTACAACATTGTTGGCTTGGAGATGTGTGTGTGTGTGTGTACAAGTTTATAGGAAATGGCTCCTATGTTAGTAGCATGCATACTCGGTGCTAGTCACCAGCCACTGGCCTATTAGAGGTAGGCTTGGGGAGGTGCGGCTTGGGCCCCACTGGGATGGGTCGTGACATGTTCTGAAAAATTGAAGAATGATATCTGCTTTTTGTGAGTGATCACTAAGAATGTGATTCCTAATATCAAGTTGTTTTTCATGAGAGTGATGTGCATGGTTTTCACATAATGAAATGGCATTAGTATTATCACAAAAAATTTGTGTTTCTGTAAAACTGATACCATAGTTAATGAGTGTGTGTTGTATCCACAATACTTGATCACAACTACATCTAGCTACTATATATTCAGCTTTTTCAGTGTAATGTGCTACTGAGTGTTTCTTTTTTTTGATGCATAAACTTATGAATCTCCTAAGAAATGACAGGTCATGGATGTACTTTTTCAATCCATTATACATCCACTAAAGTCTACATATGAAATACATTTAAAAAAATTCATTTCCAGTTGTGTAAAAGAGTCCTTGATCCATGGTTACCATTAAGTAACATATTTTTTTTCACTTCCATTAATTGATATTCTGTAGGATTGGATAGTTATCATCAACATAATAATACTGAAATCATTACGTTTGGGCTACTTGTTGTCATGTAATGTAGACTTACTATCATACCTCTTAAGGATGTTTGATCTACTGGTTTCCAAGCTTCTTCAAGATCAAGTGAATTTGACATACCAATGGTATTATTATAATCCTATTTTTCTCATATTCATACTTTTTAATAAGATCATAAATATAATTTTTATGGGATATATCGATTAAATCTAGTTTTCGATAAATTTGTAAATCAGGGAAGAATGTTAACTAAACCATCATACTCATTTCTAACTCAGATATCATTAGATGTGAGAAAGAATTATTTAAGGATATATGAGTTGAACCAAATATAATTTTATCAAAATAAATTTGGACAATGAGAACATTTTTCATTTCATTCATTACAAAAATGGTTGGATCAACATTTCCCTTAAAATAATTATTTTGAAGCCAAAATCCTGTAAGTATATCATTCCAAGCTCGAGGGGTTTGCGTATGTCCATAAAATTCTTGGGTATTTTTGTAATCATGTTCAAGATGTTTTGAATCTTCAAAACTAGGAGTTTTTTCGATAAAATGTCCTCCTTAACAAAACCATTAAGGAAATCACATTAAACTTCCATTTGAAAATGTTAGAAATTGAAAAACGCTGCAAAGGCAAATTGAATATGAATAGATTCACGTCTATCTACTAGAGAGTTGATTTCGTCATAGTCTATTCCATCATGTTGATTATGGACTATAGAAACAAATCTATATTTATTTCTTAGTATGATTCAATATTCATCACATTTATTTCTGAAGATCCATTTTACTCCAATAACAGATTTTTCCTTAGGCCTTTCAACCATGTTCCAGATATTATTCCTTTAGAATTTATTAATGTAATCTTGTACAGATTTTATCCAGTAATCATCACCTAAAGATTCATTAGTTCTTTTTCGGTTCTAATTTTGAAAGGAAGGATATACGTTCAACTTCATTTCTTGTAGAGCATATAGTACATACATGTTGATTTATTTAACTAATGATACTATAACTGGGAAGATTTTATAGAAACAATTGATTTGGGTTTTGAAAATCCTGACCATCAACATAGGGTAGGAAATCATCTTGGGTAAATGCTTCAGAAATACCTTCTTGAACATTTAAATTATCAGAAGGATCTTCTAACAAAAGTTGATAATCAGTTTTTTAAAAGACATCCGAAGATGTAGGATGCAGTTGCTAAATAATAGGATCTGTTTCATAAAATTTAACATGAACTGTTTCTTCAATAGTATAAGTATTTTTATTTAAAACTCTATAACCCACAGATTTTGTGGAGTATCCAAATAAAATTTATTCATCATGTTTTGGTGAGAATTTTTATAAATTATCTTTAGTGTTCAGAATGAATTCCTTGAAACCAAAAACCATGATGTATGAAATTCTAGGTTTTTCACCAATTCATAAATCATATATATTTTAATTAAGAAAAGGTATAATCAAAACAACATTACTAATTTAACAGGAAGTATATATAGATTCATCCCAAAAATGTTTGGCTACCAAATATTCACTCAACATAGTTCTTATTATCTTATTAAGAAATCTTTTTCATCTTTTCACAAAACCATTTTTTATGTGTTCTTGGTGCTGAGAAGTTTTGAGTAATACCATTCCTATAATTAAAATTTTCAAAATTAGAATTTTCAAATTAACCTCCATGATCACATTGATTAATTATCAAAGAAAATATTTTATCATTTTTAACATGGGATCTAAAAGATTTTCAATATGAAAAATATTCAGATTTCATTGTTAGAAAATATAACCACGTAAATCGAGTATATTCATCAACTATGAACAATACATAATATTTTCCTCCAATGCTTCCACTTTGTGTTGGACTATAAAGATCCATATTCACTAACTATAATGAATTATTAGTTGAGACATCATTGACTGATTTAAAACATGATTAATTTGTTATTCCATATTGACAAGGATTACAAACATTTGAATAATCAAATATATGATCTTGTAGATCATTAACTAGTATTTTCATAGAGAGTTTGCATTGGTTCCGAGGGTTACACTGTCTTAACATTCTATTCGACAACCACGAATGATTTTCCATTGCACTAAGGAAAGGTATTTATTATCTCATAAGGTCATAAATTTTTAGTGCGTATACATATTCATGCCTATGGGAATAATGAATAAACTATTCCTTGAAATTGTGCACTAAGAACTTGTCATTAAAGAAAATCACTAGGTTACCTTCATCACATAATTGACTACTGCTAATAAGGATGTGTTTAATATCCTTAAAAAATAAAACATTTTAAATAAATGTTTTTCCAAGATGATAAATGTTACCTATAACAATAATTTCGCCCATATCATTATCTCTGAAAGTTACTTTTCCTCCTTTCGTCTTGAACCTATTCTAGATGCATGGTTGGAAATGACCATTTCACTGGATGTAGAGAGGGAATCTCAAAGCGCATATGTGATCTAATCGATATTTCAGTATAAAGCACACTATCAGTTCAATGGGTACTACTACTCCGCGTGTGGATGATCCACCAAATCAACTCTAGGTGAGTCAGAAAAAAAACCCACACACCTTATTTGGAGCTCAAGCCGTCACCTGAGAAGCACTCATTGGGGATCCCATCACTACATCTCGGGGATCAGCATACATAGAAATGGTATATAAAAACAAGGCAAAAGAGATGGTTCATGAATGTCTAGTTTAATGCATTAGACGATTTGGTTTGATTGAACGATTGATGATGGGAATTGAGATGAGATCGAGCGTCCATAAGGTGTGATTGCACTACAAGAGCTCGTATTGGGACTACTAGAATACGAGGCTCTTGATGTATGGAACACTATCTACTATTTCACTACTGTACTCGGTCAAGATTCATTTGGCATATCAATGTGTAGAATTAATCACTCAAGATGTCTCCCTTCTCCCACAACTGCTAAACTGACCCATTCGTTCTATCACTAATAGTAACACTCAGTATATCTTGAGTATGAATGCTCCATAGTGGATCAAGGGGATCCGTATTTGGTGTGATGTCGACATCATAGAGATTCCATAGCCCGAAATTAATTGCTAACTATTGGAAAACAAACAAGAGGGTTTCTCGAGTACAATGACAATTATGATGCGGTTAGTGTAGTGACTCGATACATCATGCTTAGGGAGAAAGTGTGGATTTTTTTCAACCAGCATCCACCCAGGTCATAGTCACGACCAACCAAGTGACCATTACAACAACTATGACTATATATAGGCAATGTTATATGGCCAATAACAAGGCAACCATCCACCAAGGTACACAACATGATCATGGATGATATGGTACTATTTCCAATGGATTTTCTCAGTAATCATTTTTATGGTTGGCATTAGGTATTTGTTCGATCATCCAGTATTTCCCAAAGGTGAATAGATGGACTCGGGTGCGAGTAGTGGTTCCATTAACCGAAAAACCCCATCATGTATGCATGGGAAGAGTCAAAGGGGCACTGAAGGGAGTGATAGATATTGTATCCACATGAAAACTCCTATTTGAATTGTACGGTCAGTTGTCAATTGATATTCGAGATGTTATCATATAGGTATAGAAACTATGTTTGAAAAATCAGGTGTTTTAGTGGTCAAAGGAATTCGTTGAATAGATCATGTAGTTCCATGCTCGAAGCCCTTCTCTGCTCGTTGCTCCTATTCGACCTGTACACCATATTTCTCTGATCACCAAGATGATTTTCATAAAAAAATCCTATAATGTAGTCCCAAAAATTTGATACCTCACATACTGTTTCACCCACATGGACACCGTTACTACTTCTCTCATTGATGATTGAAAATTGTTCCTGTATTGGATTGACTCTTCTGACCCATGTTTTGTGGCGGTCCATCAACCTATGGTGCTCCCCCAGCTTCCAGGCATCCCAATCTGATCACCAATAGTACCAGATAACCTATTCTCTTAAACAACTACTACTATGTATACTTATTGATCATTCCAAAACTGATAAACAATCAGAGCCATAAGGTACCATAGGTTTTGGGATTGCGCATCCAGCAACGAGCACAAGTACAAGCCGTGCCAATCGATAGTGGCCAGATATTCTATTAGAAGCTATATAGAAGAGTACATGTATAGAATATCTGACTATTATTTAACTCATAATAGCATCCATGTATTCAAAATGATTATTTTTCATGATACCTTGGTTAGTGAAAATAATCTTATCTTATCGACGAGTGCCTCTATTTGGGACCCCCTGTAAACGTCTTTGATCTTTTAAAGTTGTAAGTCAACTCCATCGTGAATTGATATACCCAGATGTCTCCCATACAAGCCATTTTTTGTGATTTGTGAAAATTCATACATCAATCAGTACTCTACTCTAAACTATATTGGAAGAGTTCTCGACTAGAGCGGTGATGTTGGCATCTACTAAGAAATGAATCCTTTGTAGAACAACATCATCCTTGAGCACTTCGTCTTCCTTTCAGGTAACATTGTGCATAATGTTTTGGTATGTAGGGTCCTACTTGTCAGAATAAAACATTTGTGATGCTTTTGAAATACTAAAAGGGATCTTTTTCACCCTCAGTATAAATTAGTTGAGCAATTTCTGTATGAGTGAATAGTGACACCTAAAAATACTTTTTTCTTGACGCTTTCATTATAAACTGAAAAGGGTGAAGTATCCAAGTTATAAACACTTATATAAATAGTAATAAAGAATACCGAATAGGGTTATAAAGCTGAGTTATATACCCTTATCTATAATATTAATATATAATTATCTTCTACTTATATCTAAGGGTTATAAAGGGTAAGTAGATGAACAAGTTCCTTTCCTTGAATCCCTGCACCACCATGAATCAATTCTTTATATTATTATAATAGATAGAATCATTTCAATGAATTAACATGAGCCAATAGTATTATGCATCTAATGTCGCCTAATCAATCAATTTGTTTGGTTACTATTACATATATTATACCAAAAGGCTAAAACATTGCACCACACCACGGTGAACTATGTGAACTATGGATACTCAACACTGTCTCATTCCATCTTCTTTGACTGTTTTGGTTATTGGATTAATCACGATGATTTATTGTATTTGATATTCCCATGAACAACATATTATAGTTGAGTACTCCTATTTCTCAAAGACCATATACTATAACAAGAGGTTATGTTCAGAGATTCCCAATGAAAAGAATGTCCCAAACCATCAAGACTCTACTCGAATAGGTATGAAATTTAATATTCATTAAGTTGGTAAGTATCAAAAAATGGGATAGCGAAGGCTTCAGTTAAAATAAATTCTATGGATAGGAGGGATACCTCACAATTCCTAATACAAATATTGTGTCCCTTTTACAAACATACTAAAATACATATATTATTGAATAAATGTCAGTCAATTTCATGTGGCACCAAAATCTTCATTAAATAGGAATGACTATATTGAAGTGTACCTAATTTCATCTCATTGGAAATACCAAATAAGTCATAAGCAAGTCCTATATAGAAGGGAGAACACTTGCTGGAAACAACCATCATGTGGACATCCTGCTTGATACAAGCTTTGAGTAGAAAATATCATAATAGTTTGAGGCTATTAGTCATTCCTATTAGGAATTTAGTGAATACAATTCATTATATTATATTTATCTATAATTGGACTAATTTGGTTCATAGATTATCTATTTTCAGGCAATAGGCTAGAATAATTCTTTGTATATGTGTGGACTATTCCATTAGAACTCTTCTTATAGTGTGATTTGATGGTCAGGTAAGGAAAAAATACTGGTATTACTCTACTATAAGAATGTCAGTGTAGAAAAATATAGATTAGATTATAGTTTTAAATAAAAAATATTGTCAATTGTTAGCTTGTACACAAGAAGTCGAATCTAGCAAGTGTGGGTTTTTCATATTAGGACATGGTACTTCTATCGGATGATCATAGGCCCTGAGATAATGATTGTGTCAGTGCATGATAACCTGATGTCTTAGTGTATATGAAAATGGAGAATACAAGATGATATTACAATCATAGAAGAGTTGAACTAGCTCTCGCAGAAAAGAGATCTATTTAGTAATGAAGAAAGTGCTAATCTCACAGTCAACTGCTAAGAAGTAGTGAAGAGTGGTGTAAATCATGAGTAGGTAAGCCATCCACAAAAGGATTTAGCCGTATAGATTTGGTCCTTATATTATGAAATAATATTCGTAAATGAACAACTATAAAAACTTTAAGAGGGTTTTGTTACCATTAAATATATAGAGCGGGATGTGAATATACTTGCATAAATATGGAATTCATGTGTAGACAATTATTTTTCTATGATACTCGTATATATATTTAGAGATGAGCACCTGATCAGATACATTAAAAAAGGAAGTGTGTTCCCATCACTAACCAAGAGGTGGTGTTCATGAAGCCCTCTCTGTTATAACAGATGAAACAATATGCTGGAAAGGACCTAGGCTTAGACAGTAATAAGGAGAGAAGATAGAGAGGCTAAAGAACCATTTTTTGTATTTCAAGGAAGAATCCTTGTACCTGTGATGTAATGAATAATCCTAGAATTGATTATGGCCTATATTTCCATAAATCCTCCCTACATGTGGTCGGGGTGTATCGACATAGTACTTAGATGACCTTATAAGTATTTTTAAGCATCCATCATTGGAAGAGCAGCCGACCCCCATATAGATTGGAATATACATCATTGAACAGTTTCTATTTTTACATTTTAGTGCTCATTTCCCCTTTCCTTATAGTATTTGTGTGGAACTGATGATATGAATGTAGCATCATCTGTATCATTTCTCGTTTTCGGGGTGTCTCTTAAGTCAGCATTGAAATAATTCCCTATAAAGTCCACTTTTCTAATTGAGATGATTCCAGGATGGTATTCATTGGGATGTAGTAGTTGCATTGCACATCTATTTCTGTTTTTGGTAATGAGATCAATCTACTCTTTTACAGTAATGTGACTGAGAGTGGGACCGCTAACCATTGGATTCTATTTACCATGTAGATTCCTTAATTTATATATATACGGTAACCGATTTCTAATTATATGGTTGATCATTTTCTTCTGGTAGTCATGGCCAACCCAGGTAACTAAACCGATTATTTTAATCAGTGGGAAGAGCCTTCTCCTAGCAATAAAGGGAGGTTCACGAGTAATGTACCCATTATTTATTCCCACTTTATTGACCTAAATTCCATGCACAATGAGAGAGAATTCATATTAACTCATAAGCAACAACAGTTGATTCGTTTATGGCTTTCCTATATTGTATTGCTTTCTCATTGTGGTATACATGAATAAATTTTTTACCTATCTCATGTAAATCAAAGTCTCTTTAATGCTTCATTGCAGTGTTGTTCCTTACTACATCTTATTGAAGACCTGATTCTTCATCTCTTGTTGTTGTTTCGGAGGATACACTTTTTATAGGAACCTTTTTGTCTTATTATGTATCAACTAACGAGGTATCCCTGTGCATTAGATATGGAAAGAGCACGAAAATCCCTAGAGAATGAGGTCATGGAAGAATGAATAGTTGGTCAGGCGGTTGAAGCAGATCCACTTAAAGGAAGGTGTAGAGATGGTCGAGCAAGAATCCAGAAAAATGAAAGATATAGGAGAGCGAAGCAAAGATATCGAATGGATCAAACATGCACAAAGGAGATAGGAAATAGACATATTGTTTCTGTTTCTTCTTTGTGTGAGCAGGTGTAATAGTGTGAGATTAGAGAAGATTGGAAAAAACTCTTTCATAAACAAAGGGATATGATCCGTATAGTCTGTCTCAAATGGTTGTTTGGTTTAGTCCCAAGAAGGTCTTTTGAAAGAGCATGAAGAGCTCGTTCACCATGTCCCATTCTTATCATGTTTAGGTAAGGCTGTTACGTAATAGGGGACACTAGGATGCGAGATGAGAGGAGTAAAAGGGGAAGGGATCAGAGGAATGAAGTGCCATTTTATGCCCAAAACCAGACAAGGTTTTTGTTTTATAGATAATAACATCAGGACATTCATTCCAGGATCGATGTGTCATAGCCGAGGAAAAAATTGGATGTGAACTGAACTGATTATTCATAACTAATCGAATTGTTGCTATATTTCATTGAAGTTAGAGGTGTGAATCAAATTCCTGAGACTACTGGGTCAAAGGGGAAGGAGAAGTATAGGCTTTCCGAAAAAAAAGTGAAATACACTTTATTGCATTTTCGACTACCAACCGCACACACCGAGGTTTTTATCCTTATTAAGGGAGGAATATAAACCATTCATACAAAATAAGGTGTGGACTAAGATGTGCACCTAATCCATCTCTTGTTAAAGAACTTGAGGAGAGAATCCATTATTGTACAAATACATGAACTGAATATTTTCATACAAAATAATTATTATACTAAAGAGGCCGTTGAAAAGTAGTTCTTTCACTTACATCTATTACGAGGTTCCATTATTAGACTAGGGAAGCCCCTTTGCCTGATCTTTTCTTTATCGATTAATAATATATTTTAACTAGTGTGACCTTAGCCCTTGCTCGAACAAACACAATACCTGGCCAAAAAAAGATAGGTATGAAAGAAGATAAAAAGTTTAATCTCCTCATCTCTTCTCTTATTGGACACAATTCTTCTTGGCAATCTTTTCTATGAGAGTTTTATGATCGTACCAATGATGAATGGTTTCATAAAATAGATTTGCAAAACTATATCTTTCCTTTACTGGGATGTGGGATCTTTATTTGCAGATAGCAAACAAGAACATTGATTTACAAATAGAAGAAGAATCTATTAGTTCAGATAAAAGTGTATGATGATGGGAAAAGAGTAGACCCATGCATCGAGTAGGGTTTTAAGGATGAGTGAATGGAGTTGTCTAATCGAGTGACAATTTCCGTTGATTTTAAAGGAAGACACTATCATAGAAAGATCCTTATTTTGATTTATTTCAATGATGGTAATTTCTTGATAATATCTTCTTTTGTAATTTTTGAGAGATGTGAATTTTTTAAAATATAAACATCAATGATTTTATCCATTTCTAGGTTTTTTTCCATAAAAATTCTATATGAAAATAAATTTCAACGAATATTTTTAAAGGGACTGTGATTTAAAACTCACATCAACAAAAAACCACCAATAGATCCATAGTATAATTCCCTTATAAACAATATAAGGAATATGTTTTTATATTATTACCATAAATACAATAAATTCTTTTTCTATGGTTGATAATAAATAAAAAATTCAGTGATTTTATGTACATTAAATGGGACGGATATCTCACAACCCAACCGATGAAAATATGATCCTAACCATAGGTAAACCTTTTCCAATTAAGAGAAATATAAAACCACAAATGCATAAAATTGTACAAAAAGTATGCAAAAAATCTAGCAATAATGGTTGTAAATAAAAGATAACAAGTGAATTACTTATACGGTTTAAATAGTTAATTCCTACTCAACAACTAGAAAACCAACAACATCCATTTTTTTAATGTAAATTTTAAAAAAAATGGAATAATAGAATAGAAAATAGTGGAATAAATGTAGTAAAAGAGATTAAATAAGATGTTGTATATCCCTTTCCAGTGTTACTAAAGAACAAGAAATAATAACAAAGGAACTAGTGAAACCATCAACGTAAAAAATAAAACCTAGTACAAAACCCTTTTTTATAGATATAATCACATATAAAAGTACCCTTATAGAATAACGGTTGCTATTTCATCTATCATAAGAACATGAAATTCAATGAGATCTCTACTATGTTTTTAGTCCCCTAACAAGACTACTGTGGTGTTTCCAATTAGATCAACCAACCATACCTCCCACCATTGATCATATCCTTCCCCTTTTATCGACATCTACCTCATATTCACATTATAAAAGACATAAATTTTTTATATCATGGAACATGTGGGTCCTCAGGCTGTTAATCCTTAAGCAAAAAAAAACATAATAAAACATTCAACTCCATTTATATATGTGGTCGGTCAATGAGATTTGGAAGAAATACAATAAAATATACCAAATGGCCAATATTTCATTGGGGTCTTCTGCAACCCACTGACACCTTATGGAAAGCTCGTGTCGATGTAAACGTATAAATTTTACTACCCAAATTATGTAAGGGTTATCTCACTATTATTTAAGAGTATCATAGTCCCCACTTAATGGTAACCCTACAACAATAGACATAAATAAATTTAAAAATCACCAATATAAAAGATATCCAAAACAAAAATTCATGTTAGGGCAACGAAACACTATCATAAGGGTAAAGGAAACCACATCTAAGGTTAAAAAACCCTCATGTAAAGGTAACCTACCCTCATGATAGGGTAAAACAAAAATAATGTAAATGTAAGAAAACTAGCCAAATTTGTGAATCTTTTCCCAATTGAAAAAAAAGAAAATGTAATTTATAATTTTATTGGAGATTATTTCTTGAATAATTAAATGAAAAACAAAAAAAAAGTTTCACATCAAACTGTTACCTCATAGAATTCCATGGTAGGAATCCATCCAATGGCTACTGCATGTTCTTCTTTATCAATTGAATCTACATCATCTTCAAAAAATTCAACAGACCCTAAATTTGCATACAAACTATCCCTATTTTAAAAAAAGTAAATAAAACCCTCTAGTATAGGGTGCATTTTCAAGTTCAATAGAAAAGGACTTTGGGGTGCTTGATTTGGAAAATGTTGCACTACCCTCTCACCTAACTCCAAAACACATTATCCATCATTGTGGGACTTGTCTTATAAACTAGAAAATTGAATATCACTCCAATCTCCATCCAAAAAAATATCAATTGAGAAATGAGCATCATGTTTTTTCAAATGATAATTTATAAAAAGAAGTTCCTCCAATTTATATCATCCCTTCTTAACATGGCTATAACATAGAACTATAATTACCCCTTTTAAACATTCTATAATAGATCCAAATTTTTCCTCCACCTATGTACTAATAATACTATCCATATAATCCTCACCCTATCTAACCATTTTATATTCGTTATTTATTTTGGATATGGTGTCATAGAGCCAACTCTTTTTAAATTGATTATATATATGTTGGATGTATTTAATATTAATAATACAAATCATTTAATATAGATTATTGTGCTACATTAATATAATTTATTAACATTTTGGAGTATAAATGTTATTAGCTTGGTCAAACATATATCTGCATTGATTATAACAATTAATTGATATGGAAATATTATTAAATAATTTTATACAGTAAGATAACGTACTATAATGGGACACATAGTATAAGGCCCCAACCTGAAACCTTACTTAATCTTGAGTTATTACAAGATTACTCATTGAAGATCTTTTTGGGTTTAGAGTTTTAGAGAATTAGATCATAAATCTTTCATTACATTTCACATATAAACAAAGTGGTTATATAAAGATAGTATTCTTCATTCCCATAAATGGAAACATGTTTAAAATAAACATGGATTCATTCTTGACACTTCCTTGACACTATCATCATATCATGTACCTTTCTCTTGACTTGTGAAAAACATTTCAAAAAAACTTGGGATGAGCATAAAAAGCTCAGTAAGGGATATAAAAATATGGAAAGGAAACATAGGTACATATATACATAATAATGAGCTCATACTTTACCCATAAAACATAATCCCTTTAACATACCTCATCAAATCATGAATAAATCATCAAAATCATAAGACATAAAGGTAATATTGAGGCATTCATAACTTTCTTAAATAGGGAGTAACCCTCTTGGTTACGTTTGGAATACCCATCACAGTATATTCCCTAAATCTATTCGGAGAATCCTTAACATTTCACTCCTTCACGTTACCCAATGCATTGGAGAGCTATATCGGGCTCACCCGCCCTTAATTTATCACAGAACCACCCGTCTTCATAATAATGGCCCAGAACCTCAACATAATCGTATCACATAAAACATGCATAAAGGGAACATAACATTCCCCATTTCAATAATGATATATCAATACAACACATTAATGTAATAAAAACATTATGAAAACCATTTTCAATACCAAAATAAAAGAAAAGTAAAACATGGTATTTATTTTTCTTTTAAAAAGAATGAATGGCTTGTGGAGGAAGCCGAAACTCAAATAACGGTCACGACGGCGGAGAAGTCGTTGTCTCCGCATACGTATGACAAAAACATTCCCTTTTGTCGTTTAGTAAAACGCTTCGTATAAAAAAGATTCATTTTGAATAAACGTAAAAGTCAACGGGGTTTATACACCGTATAAAAAGAAAGTTGTGTATAAAATAAAATATGCCTCAATGAAAGGAGATTGAGACGAAGTCCCATACCACGGGTCTGACTTGACTCGGTCGTTCTTTAATCTACTGAATAATAAACTTGAGTTAATCTCTACTTGCTTAAGAACCTTTTTAAAGTTCATTATTCCTTTTATTCCATGTTATGAACATCATGTAATCATTTAAGTTAATAATGTTCATTTTGTCGGTATTTGGTTTTTTAGTCAAAAATAGACTTCTTACACTTACATGTTGTCAATTTGGTCAAAGGTTCGTTATATCCAGAATTATATTAATGATTTGGATAACATATACATAATATATATTCAGAATATACATGTATTTATAATAATACATCACATTTATTGGTAAGAAATGAAATGCACCGTTAATGGAGACGGTAAGCCGTACATATGCATGAACGCTACTTCCATTTCTATTTCGTATTTTCTGGAATGGAGTCATAATGATATAAGATTATATTATAATTCCAGTATAATAATATTTATAATATCATTAACTTTATCCTTTACACATCCCACATATGGATTTAACGAATCAAATCACTTTCAGGGGGCGGTAGTCCACACTTCCTAAAATGAAGATATCGTGTTTACTGATAATGGAAACAATAATGGTATGCCATAAATAAAAAATACAGAAGCTTAAGGAAAGAATAATCATATTATATATCATATATAAAAATAGTGACATCATAATGGCCACCTTTGAAGGTGTTAAATGAGTATTGAACAATCATCGTTTCGGGAGGCAGAATTTCGCCATCCACGGAAACCGTTTGTTCTTTAACCATTTGATGTAGTTTTGTGAGAGTGTAGCTCCAATAAAACTTATAACAACATCCTAGTATATTGAAGATACTGGTGTTGTTACAAAAGAAGTAAATAAAAAGAGTTTAGGGGGTTGGAGAAGCAAAATAAAACAAATGAACATGAGAGAATGAATTACCTTTAAAAGTGTAACTCCTTTTGATTTGAGCCTAAAGGCTTCCGTTGAAAGGGTTATGCCCAAAAGAAATCCTATATGATGAGGATAGGGATGTGGAGAGACAAAATGGGAAGGTTTTGGCCGAGCCAAAGGCTTTGGTAGTGTGGGTAATGAGGTAGAGGTGGGGGCCTTTTATAAGTGGAGAGGAGGGGCACTCTTGGAAAGTAAATATAAGTTACTTTATTTTAAAAAGATTTTCGGATTAAAAAGGTACCACATTGATATAATTCAAGGATAAGGTGATAAGGCTTCTAAATCTGCTCATACAATTTGTTTTGTCCATGTGTAGGTTTTAGATTTTACATTATCTTTCCATTTTATTTAAATCGTTAAATAATGAGGTCATCGCTGCATCATCATGATGTCATAAATAATTTAATGTATTTAAAGTCTAAAAATTATAAAAAAAAATACTATGATTTAGGAAATCGTTTTCGATTTCCAATGACTATTTATAATCAAAAATATTATCTTTATAACCCCATGTAAAAATTGTTTTCGTAAAACATATTATGTTTGTGTCATTTTTACTTTTACATTAAATAAAAAGTTATTTATGTCATTTCCCAAACAAAGTGGATCCATGGGGTCCCCAAGTTGACCCATGGCTAGTCTTGGTCGGCCATGACACATCCAATGATGGTAGGACATGTTTCAATCTCATCTCATTTTATTAAAGCATTATTTTTACCTTAAACTACACTAATTACCACTAATCGCGATTAAAAACCTAATATGTTACTATTCACCAAAATATTATTTTAATCTCATTGAACCACATTTTAATTATTAATGACAACCATGTATGTCTGATTTTTGAAATTCAAAACACAATGATGGAAAAATTTTATTTAAACGGAAAATCCGTTTTTATAAGTACCACTTATTGGTTTCACTATTCATCAAACTTTGAAGTTTTTCAGAAAATTACCAAAAATTCACCCTAATCTATATTTGATATTCTGAATTAAAAGATGAAGTATATTTTACAAAATTCAAAACATATAAGTCACATTAATTAATTTAATAATTAATTCCCGTTGTCATGACAAATAGCGTGTTTTTATGAAACAATAAGTATCAAAAGATTGACACTAGTTTAAGTCCAATTTCAAAGTGAAATTGATTAAAATGACCACCATTGGATAAAATGATAAAACTATATTCATATTACACATTAAGACCAATTCAAAATATAATCTAATCATATAAATAAATTAGATTAAGAAGCAGTTTTGATGTAAAATGCAGTATTGTTCACTATTCATTAAAAAACGAACATTGTCAGAAAAATACCAAAAAATCACACAAAGTAAATTTTGATGTCCCAATCATAAAGAATAAGATTATTTTGACAAACATAGATTATAAAATTGTCAAAAGATGGATTTAAAAATGGTTTTCCATCAAAAGGCAGTAAAACAATCTTTTAAAAATATTAGTGTATTCCAGGCTTAAGATTGGATTTATTTTCATTTTAAGCCTCTAAAACACTATCTAATTCATTAATAGGAATAGATAAAAATATCTATTATTAATTTCTTACTTGGGATGTTACATCCTTCCCCCTTTAGAAAATTGCATCCCCGCAATTTATTTACTTATCAAATAAAAGGGGGTACTTATCCCTCATTGCATTTTCAGATTCCTATGTTGCCTCTTCCATCTTCTGGTTTTTCCACAAAACCATTACCTTCTTAATCACCTTATTCCGTAACACTTTCTCCCTGTGGTCAAGAATCTGGACCGGTTGTTCCTCATAATAAAGGTTCTCTTCCAGCTGAACTACCTCTAGACTCAAAACATGAGATGGATCTGGCATATACTTTCTCAACATCGAAACGTGAAAAACATTGTGTACTTGAGATAAACTCTGAGGTAAAGCCACTCGGTATGAAACTGATCCAACTCTCTCTAGAATTTTATATGGTCCAATAATCCTTGGACTTAGCTTTCCATTCTTATCAAATCTCATCACAATTTTCCAAGGAGAAGCCTTGAGAAAAACATGATCACCTACCTCGAAAGATAGATCCTTCCTCCGGTTATCCTCATAACTATTCTTCCTGCTCAGAGCTGTTCTCATGTGCTTCTTAATTAGCTGAACTTTTTCTGCCATCTGTTCTACCAATTCTGGTCCCATCAACTTCCTTTCACCCACTTCATCCCAGAAAGATGGAGTTCGACACCGCTTCCCATATAATGCATGAAATGGTGTTATCTGTATACTGGAATGAAAACTGTTATTATATGAAAATTCAACCAAAGAAAGATGTTGGTCCCAAATTCCCTGATAATCCATAGAACAAGTTCATAGCATATCCTCCAATGTCTGAATTGTTCGTTCTGACTGCCCATCTGATTGATGATGAAATGCTGTACTAAAATTTAATTCAGTACCCAACGACTTCTGAAGGCCTTTCCAAAATTTATAAGTGAACCTGGGATCACGATCAGATACAATGGAGAGGAGAACTCCATGTAACCTAACTATCTCTTTATGATACAAACGGGAAAGTTGATCTAGGGAAAAATTAACTCGTATAGCAAGGAAATGAGCAGATTTAGTCAAGCGATCAAAAATAACCCAGATTGCATTATTATCTCGAGATGTCATCGGTAATACCACAACAATGTCCATAGATATATTCTCCCATTTCCACTCTGGCATTGGTAAAGGCTGAAAAATCCCTTTCGGTAACTGCCGCTCTGCTTTAACCTGCCGACAAGTCAAACACATCACAGTAAAATAAGCAATATCTCTTTTAATTCCATCACACCAGTAATACTCCTGCAGATCTCTATACATCATAGTACTGCCTAGATGAACTGAAAACAGTAAACTATGAGATTCACATTACAACACTCTCTTCAACTGTGAATCACAAGGCACACACAATCTCTTCCCAAATCTCAAAATGCAATCATTATCAATGTTGAATTCAGGAAACTTACTTTTCTGAACTAGCTCTACCTTTTTCTGCAACTCACTGTCTTGCTTCTGTGCATGCTTAATTCTATCTGATAGAGATGATCTCACTGATTCCTGAAACAAAACAGAAGAAAATCCTGCGCCAAAAACTTCTATACCAGAGTTCATCAAATCCTTAACCAAAGGATCGCATTCCAAACGCAACATTGCTAATAATGCATTACTTTTTCGACTCAATGCATCAAACACTTTATTTTCTTATCCCGGATGGTAATGAATTGTAAAATAATAATCCTTGATTAATTCTAGCCATCTCCTTTGTCTCATGTTCAATTCTTTCTGAGTGAATATATACTATAATCTTTTGTGATCGGTATATATTTCACACTTTACTCCATACAAATGATGCCTCCAATTTTGTAAATCAAAAACAACAACAGCTAATTCCAGATCATGTGTAGGGTAAATTACCTCATGAGTCTTCAACTGTCGTGAAGCATAAGCAATTACCTGATCATTCTGAATTAGGACACAACCAAGTCCTTTCAATGAAGCATCACTGTATATAACAAACTCACCATTCCTGGAAGGTAGTGCCAAAACTGGAGCATTCACCAATCTTCTTTTTAATTCCTGAAAACAATCATCACATTATTTTGTCCAGATAAACGTAACACCCTTCCGAGTTAGCTTAGTCATTGGACTAGATAAACGTGACAAATTTCTAACAAGCCTTCGGTAATAGCCTGCCAAACCAAGGAAGCTATGAATCTCTGTAACATTTGAGGGTCTTGGCCAGTCTTCCACAACTTCTGTTTTTGCAGGATCAACAGTTATCCCATCATTAGAAACAATGTGACCAAGGAAGGGAATTTGTTGCAACCAAAACTCACACTTTCTGAATTTCCCATACAATTTCTTTTCTTTTACGGTTTGCTAGATAACCCTTAAATGTCTTTCATGCTCCTCTTTACTTTTAAAAAACACCAAAATATCCTCAATGAAAACAACCAATAACTTATCACCTGAGTCAACTGAGCTATCACTACAGCATACTCTTCAATTCTGATTCTGACCATCTCAAGTTGCTGATTTAGAAGGTCATTTCCCTCTATATGCCTTCCCAGAAAATCTGTTCTGTTTCCTCAACGAAAACCCATTCTTATAAGGCCCCAGCCTTAAACCTTACATAATCTTGAGTTATTACAAGATTACACATTGAGGATCTTTTCGGGTTTAGAGTTATAGAGAATTAGATCATTAAACTTTCATTACATTCCACATATAAACAAAGTGGTTACATAAAGATAGTATTCTTCATTCCCATCAATGGAAACATATATAAAATAAACATGGATTCTTTCTTGACACTTCTTGACACTATCATCATATCATGTACCTTTCCCTTGACCTGTGAAAAACATTTCAAAAAAACATGGGATGAGCATAAAAAGCTCAGTAAGGGATATAAAAATATGGAAAGGAAACATAGGTACATATATACATAAGAATGAGATCATACATTACCCATAAAACATAAACACTTTAACATACCTCATAAAATCATGAATAAATCATAGAAATCATAAGACATAAAGGTAATCATGAGGCATTCATAAATTTCTTACCTAGGGAGTAACCCTCTTGGTTACGTTTGGAATACCCATCACAATATATTCCCTAATTCTCATAGTAGAAACCTTAACGTTTCACTCTTTCGCGTTACCCAATGCATTGGAGAGCTATATCAGGCTCACCCGCCCTTAGTTTATCACAGAACCACTCGTCTTCATAATAATTCCCAAGCACCTCAACATAATCGTATCACATAAAACATGCATAAAGGGAACATAACATTTCCCCGTATCAATCACGAGATATCAATACAACACATTGATGTTATAAAAACATTATGAAAGCCATTTTCAATACCAAAATAAAATAAAAGTAAAACATGGTATTTATTTTTCTTTTAAAAAGAAGGTATGGCTTGTGGAGGAAGCCGAAACACAAATAACGGTCACGACGGCGGAGAAGTTGTTGTCACCTTATACGTACGACAAAAACATTCCCTTTTGTCGTTTAGTAAAACGCTTCATATAAAAAAGATTCCTTTTGAATAAATGTAAAATTCAAAGGGGTTTAAACACTGTATAAAAGAAAGTTGTGTATAAAATAAAATATGTCTCAATGAAAGGAGACTGAGACGAAGTCCCAGACCTCGGGTCCGAATTGACTTGGTCGTTCTTTAATCTCCGGAATAATAAAATTGAGTTAATCTCTACTTGCTTAAGAACATTTTTCATGTTCATTATTCCTTTCATTCTATGTTATGAACATCATGTAATCATTTAAGTTAATAATTTTCATTTTGTCGGTATTTGGTTCATAAGTCAAAAATAGGCTTCTTACACTTACATGTTGTTAATTTGGTCAAAGGATCGTTATATCCAGAATGATATTAATGATTTGTATAAAATATAAATCATATATATTCATCATATACATTTATTTATAATGTTACATCACATTTATAGGTAAGAAATGAAATGCACCGTTCATGGAGACGGTAAGCCGTACGTACTCATGAACGCTACTTCCATTTCTATTTCGTATTTTATGGAATGGAGTTATAATGATATAATAGTATATTATAATTCAAGTATAATAACATTTATAATATCATTAACTTTATCCTTTACACATCCCACATATGGTATTAACGAATCAAATCACTTTCAGGGGGCGGTAGTCCGAACTTTCTAAAATGAAGATATCGTGTTTACCCATAATGGAAACAATAATGGTATTCCATAAATGAGAAATACAGAAGCTTAAAGAAAGAATAAACATATTATATATCATATATAAAAATAGTGACATCATAATGGCCACCTTTGAAGGTGTTAAATGAGTCTTGAACAATCATCATTTCGGGAGGCAGAATTTCGCCATCCACGGAAACCGTATGTTATTTAACCATTTGATGTAGTTGTGTGAGATTTTAGCTCGAATAAATCTTATAAAAACATCCTAGTATATTGAAGATAATGTTGTTGTAACAAAAGAAGTAATAAAAAGAGTTTAGGGGGTTGGAGAAGAAAAATAAAACAAATGAACATGAGAGAATGAATTACCCTTAAAAGTGTAACTCCTTTTGATTTGAGCCTAAAGGCTTCCTTTGAAAGGATTATGCCCAAATTGAATCCTCTAGGATGAGGATAGGGATGTGGAGAGACATAATGGGCAGGGTTTGTCCGAGACAAAGGCTTTGGGAGTGTGGGTAATGAGATAGAGGTGGGGGCCTTTTATAAGTGGAGAGGAGGGGCACTCTTGGAAAGTAAAGATAAGTTACTTTATTTTAAAATGATTTTTGTATTCAAAAGGACCCACATTGATATAATTTGAGGATAAGTTGATAAGGGTTCTAAATCCACTCATCCAATTGGTTTTGGCCATGTGTAGGTTTTAGATTTTACATTATTTTCCATTTTATTTAAAACGTTAAATAATGAGGTCATTGCTGCATCATCATGATGTCATAAATAATTTAATTTATTTAAAGTATAAAAATTATAAAAAAAATACTATGATCTAGGAAATCTTCTTAGCTTTCCAATTACTATTTATAATCAAAAATATGATCTTTATAACCCCATGTAAAAATTGTTTTTGTAAAACATACTATGTTTGTGTCATTTTTACTTTTACATTAAATAAAAAGTTATTTATGTCATTTCCCAACCAAAGTGGATCCATGGGGACCACAAGTTGACCCATGGATTGTCTTGGTCGGCCATGACACATCCAATGAGGGTAGGACATGTGTCAAGCTCATCTCATATTATTAAAGCATTATTTTTACCTTAAACTACACTAATTACCACTAATCGCGATTAAAAACGTAATAAGTTACTATTCACCAAAAAATTATTTTAATCTCATTGAACCACATTTTTCTTCTTAATGAAAACCATGTATGCCGGATTTTTTAAATTCAAAACACAATGATGGAAAACTTTCATTTAAACGGAAAATCAGTTTTTATAAGTACCACTTAGTGGTTTCACTATTCATCAAAATTTGATGTTTTTCAGAAAATTATCAAAAATTCACACTAAGCTATATTTGATATTCTGAATTCAAAAATGAAGTATATTTTAAAAAATTAAAAACATATAAGTCACATTAATTAATTTAATAATTAATTCCCACTGTCATGACAAATAGCGTGTTTTTGTGAAACAATAAGTATCAAAAGATTGACACTTGTTTAAGTCCAATTTCAAAGTGAAATTTATTCCAATGAACACCATTGGATAAAATGATAAAAATATATTCATATTAAACATTAAGACCAATTTAAAAGATAATCTAATCATATAAATAAATTAGATTAAGAAGCAGTTTTGATGTAAAATGTAGTATTTTTCACTATTCATTAAAAATGAACATTGTTAGAAAAATACCAAAAATTCACACAAAGTAAATTTTGATTCCCCATCATATCGAATAAGTTTATTTTGACAAAAATAGCTTATAAAATTGTCAAAAGATATATTTATAAATGGTTTTCCATCAAAAGGCAGTAAAACAATATTTTAAAAATATTAGTGTATTCCATGCTTAAGATTGGATTTATTTTCATTTTAAGTCTCTAAAACACTATCTATTTCATTAATAGGTCGGATAAAAATATCTATTATTCATTACTTACTTGGGATGTTACACATAGTACATAAAATATATTGTATTAGTATTCCTAATATGCTGATGTTTCTTCTCATGAAGTTCACAATTTGTAATCTGCATTATTGGATATAATGATAATAAACCAACCAATAAGAATTCTTTATGTTTTTGTGTCGTCAGATGTCCATATATTCTATCATGTGTAATGTCCCTTATACGTTAATATTATCATTAATGAATTTCATGAATAGAGAATTGATATTTTCTAATGAAAACCAGGATGGTATATATTTAGGGTGTGATAGGGTATGTTGGGTTGTCTTAATTGATATATAATTAAGTAGTAGGTGATGGAATAATTATTATTCCTAATGTGATCTTGCGAACAGTGTGAGTTTTGTTTCTTTTAAATGTGTCGGATAAATATTGTTACATGTGATGTAATATTGAATACAGTATGAGTGAACATTATATCAATTATTTTCCATTTTACAAACAACACATTACTATAAAATGATGTTTTACATCTCTTAATGCTTTAATTATACTACCTATACAATTTTTCTATGAGGGTATTCATATTAATTATATTTGAAATCTCTGAATCTAATTTTCAAATCTGATTCCCCATAATTTTATACTAATATTGATAATTGATATTGTGACATTTAATGTTTAAATGATAGAAAATATGATGAATTTTTGTTTGCTACAATAAAATAAGGGAATGAACTTATAAGAAAAAAATCATTAGGAAATAAAGTCTGTCGACATCCAAAACCATCATCCTTCTCACATTGGTAGACACACTTGTTGAATTGCATATATGGACAAGAGATTACAATAATAAAATGAATTTCCATTATTATATTTATCATTACATAAATTTTTTATTTTATATATATAATATATAATATTTATAGTTTTATATATTTTTTCATAGATATATTAATGATAATCTATTTAATTTGTCCTAGTACTAAATAAAATTACCAAATTTCAAACAACAAGATTGGTATAATTATTAAGGGATTGATTTGAATAGAGAATAACATTACCATCGTGCAATAATATATTACAACAATCTATATGATTCATAATAATTTATATATTATATTAATTATGGATTTTTTTATTTTTGAATTCATATTGTCTACCAAATTGTAGATACTTATTTATCTATTGAAAATTTGAATATGTATATCATTTTTATAATTAATTATAATTATAAATATGTGTACAGATGTAAAAATTTACACTGGATGAAATTATATCAATTATATATTGTTTCTTTAATATAAATTTTAATAATAAACTAATATTTTTTTTATTTCTTCGACAGTTATTATAAAAAATAATATATATACTGGGATATGAAACTAATATTAATAAATCATTGTTCCACCAAATATAAAAGATTTTTTCAGAGCATTAATTGGATCCCTATATAAAATATCTCCACATCTATTTTCCTCAAACTTGTGTCATATAATTAATTAATTTTAACGATGATTTAAATTTGAATTTATATAGAATTTCTTGTCTGTATTAAATAAATAGCATATTTCATTTTCATAGAGAGAAATTATAAAATTATTTGTTATCATTAGTTTGGAATTTTTATATATACATTATTTATTCCTTCATGTCTTTTTTGATGTTCTCCTCCACCACAACTGTGGTTTTATGAAAATTTCACTTATTACCTATGTCCTGCTACAATTTCTCACGTACTGAATAACAAGATATTTTCATTGAAATATTAATATCAACAATTTATGGTGTTCTGTGAATTATTTTCAGATATGGTTAATATTAATTTTGTAGTTATGATTATGAAAAAAAATTATATAATAGATTTTTTGTGATTTTATTTTAGAATTTCTAGATATAATTTGAATTTAGAGTTTCATCGTTACAAATTTCTTCAGGTCTTTATTTTAAACATCACATTGTTTTTTATCTATAGATTAACCATCGTGGGATTTGATATTTCCATGAAACAGATCAATACCCTTATTTAATATATTTTCTTTATTAAATCTATTATATGATACATTTCTCATTAATATTATTATTCAGGTATAGTTTTTTAATTAATATTTTTCTTATATGAAAATTAAAATTTATAGTCTTTTTTTAGTCTAGATATGAATATATAAATATATTTTTTTTAGTTGAGAGACAAATAATTATTTTTTCAATGTTTGTTGAATCATTATAGATTTATTAGTAGATAAACATTATTAAATAAACAATCTAATTAATGAAAATTAGAAAAAGTGTGTTATAGAATCATAATCTCTATTTATTCAAACATATTCTTATATTTTATAAAAATAAACATATACATAAAAAATATATATGAATTAATATTATATAAAATATTATGTTTCAATATAAAAATAAATAAATAGACAAGATTAATTTTTAAAATTTTGTAACGTATTTATTAATAATTATATATATATATATTTGTGAGGAAATTAATAAACAAAATCTCATTGTGTTCCGGATATTTTGGGAGGAAATATTTATTTTAGAACTATATAATCACAGTTCGGGTTTTAGAAAACAAACATTATAAAGATAATATGGTTTGGTCATGATTGTTAAGCCGAAAAAAATATATTTTTCTATAAAAAATTAATTGATCAAAGGCCATTATACTAGTGTTCTTGTCCATATCATGTGATGTCGCTCAGTAGCCACAAAAAAATCATCTAATATTCTTCCATTATTTCTTCCCTTGTGGGTTACCTCTCCATCATTGCCATCAAAAAAGCCACAAAATGTCCACTATGCATTGTCTTTATCAATGCTCGTGATTAATAATAATTTCATTGATTTTGTTAAAATAATTAATAAAGAATTCAAAAATAAATTATTAATTATCAAATTAATAATTAGAATATAATTATTAATAATTTCAAATTAAAAATTTAAATAATGAAATTATCAATAAATTTTATATGGCATTTATATATAATTACTAATAATTATTAATATATTCATATTTTGTTATATTATTATTAGTTTATTTAATAAAAATAATAATTATAAAATATATAGAATGTTCATTTACCCCACGTACTCAATCAAAAATGTTTTAAATGTAAATAAAAATACAATTAGCACCTAATATGTGGCACATTGGTTGCCACCCAACCATTATTGTGGCACGATCAATATCCCCCAAAAGTGAAATTGGAAAATCCCCAAAATGAAAATCATATCCAACGGCGTGAATTTTTTAAATTTCACACCATAACTTGAAGGTTCTAGAAAAAATTAATGTCCAGCCATTTTATTCACCATCCGATGTATTCATGTCTTAACCTGCATCCAATGGTCATTACAATCCACCATCTCAATGTCTTCGCAAATCCATGGTCAATTCCATCCCATTGTTGTTGACTACAACATTTTTCAGTCATCCCCTAAAATTAATACGTCTCTTCCAGCCGCCCCAAGGAATCTTGATCCTTTGAACAACACCATGCATGTGATTGACATAATACACGCCGAAAACAAACTTCTATACCCCACTTCACACCCCCACGATGCATTGCAAGGAGGTTGACATATGATAAAGACTTTACCAGTGCTCTACTAGTGGTCTTTCTATAAAATCTATGCCAGATTCACCTGGAGAAGATCACATCCCCTTCAAGATCCCAAACACCCAAATGAGATCCCAACATGCATATTTCACATATTCTCCTACCAGCTCCCAATCGAATATTACCATAGAATTGCGGTCTCCAAAACCAGTCAAGCACACCCCCACCTAGATCCTAGGTCTTCCATTCTATAGAATGTCTCCATCGCCAACCTCCATTACATTCCTATATCCCCCGCTGGCCTCCATCGATCGATACAGGATCCTTATCATCATTCATCACATGCAAACCACTTGTTTAAAAAACAACACATTGCCAACTCGAGGTCTTTGATCCTCTTCATCTCATTGCTACATTGAAGTTTTCCCCCAACACATCCACAGAACATGCTGCAATATCCAACACATGTCATTACCACCGTCGAGAACACTTAATCCTTCGTCACACCTTATATCTGAAAATATGATTTTGGGGAATCCATCTCTTTCATTCCCAAACAAAACTAAATGTGGTACGAGTAGAATATTTTCAAGATAAGAACATTTGACAATGGCTAACAATCTCCTCATATATACATTAAGAGATAATTTTCAGAATATGGGTCAAAACATTTATTGACCGAGACTATCTATTCATGAGAGAGAAGCTCTCCATTCTTCGATAATAATAATAATGTTTTTATCATTATTTCCATGTAAATTATTTTCTATTTATTTTTTCTATTTCTAATAATAATATTTATAATTTTAATGATGATGATGAAAATAATAAAATTATTATTATTAATTATTTATATTATTACTGATATTATTATTGTGTATTATCAAATAAAAAATGATTTTGATTTTATAAAACATTTATAATATTTTTTTTTCTTAATAAAATATTATTTATATTATAATTATGGTTATTATAACTGATTATTAATTTTAATAAAATTGGTTTTATAATCAATATTATAATTAATTATATTTAATAATATAAAAATTTGTTTAATATTTTTTATTATGTTATTAATTACATTACTAGTTACATTAATAACAATAATAGTTACCTTATTGTTATTATGTATTAGTGTAATTATTTTATATATTCAATAATATAATTGTAATTTAATAATAGTGTAATTCATAAAATTCAATTATAATAACATAATTAATAAACCATCATAATAATGTAATTCATAATATATTATCCATGTGGATAAGTTAGGGATTTTGAGACTAAATCAATGACACCAAATATATTAATAGAAAAAAATCTACAATTATGATAACAGGTCTACCAAGGTATAATCATCCCACAAAAAATGTCTGATATTTCAATTTCCATTAGTGACCAAATTAATAGGATATATTTATTTTCCCTTTGGGTATCATCCTCTCCAACATGTCTTGGTGTATTGTAGGCACCCTATACTCATCATGTGATGATTTAGAGGATTCAACAATGGTGTAAAAATTCCATAAATTCTAAGAGAGATCCAAAAATTATATCTTGTAGTTAGATTGAAACAGATACACAAAATTATTTTACAAAAACTATTGCACAATTATGTGTTCATTGAAACCAAAATATTCTACATATATCTTATAGTAGATGGATTAAAGTTGAAAGAAAATCAGATCAACCACCTCCTTACCAAGGCCTCCAATAGGATGTCCCCATTCAATATCATTTGGAGAAATGATAAAAAAAACTTATGTCTCATTTAGTAACACATTCTTCATTCTTTGCCATTGTAACACCCCAAGATTCTACGATACGCTTCTCTTTGAATAATATAGTATCGTGTGTTGTACAAAACTTTGAGTTCTAACACACCACAACCAATCAAACTAGCCGTTATGAATAGTAATACCTACTTTTTAAAATTTAAAAATTTTATTCTCCCTAGTGTTTCTCTGTGGGGAGCCCCTGTTCTTTTTGTTAAAAAGAAAGATGGATATATGAGGTTATGTATAGACTACAGGGAGATTAATGTTATAACAGTAAAGAACAAGTATCCCCTACCTCGAATTGATGATTTATTTGACCAACTGCATGGAGCTCAATAATTTTCACAGATTGACCTTCGATCTGGATAACATAATTTATGTGTGAAGAAGTAATACATTCCGAAGACAACATTTTGAACCAGGTACGAGCATTACGAGTTTACTATAATGCTTTTTGGATTAACTAATGCACCCTTTGTATTCATGGATCTGATGAATAGTGTTTTCAAGGAATATCTCAATGAATTTGTGGTGGTATTTATTGATGATATCTTGGTATACTCCAAGAGCTATGAAGATCATGAAAATCACTTGCGCATTATCCTGAAGAGTCTAAGAATCCATGAATTATATGGGATGTTTAGAAAGTGTGAGTTCTGGCTTTAGGATATTTCCTTTCTTGGCCACATTGTCTCTCAAGATGGAATCTATGTTGATCTATCTAAGACCAAGGCAATCCATGAATGGGAAGCACCTACGAGTATAACTGAGGTATGCAGTTACATTGGTTTGTAAGGTTATTATCGAAATTTCGTCGAGAATTTTGCCCGGTTGGATAACACATTAAAAAAGCTCACACGTAAAGGGGTTAAATTTGATTGGACAAAAGATTGTGAAGAACGTTTCAAATAACTGAAGAGAAGATTAGTCAATTCTCCTATACTGACTCTACCATCGGGGAATGATGGGTTCCTTATTTATAGTGATGCATCGATACAATGATTTGGTTTTGTCCTTATGTAGAATGATAGGGTTATTGCCTATGCATTAGGTAAGTTGAAAATTCATGAACAAAACTATCCTACTCATGATCTCGAGTTAGCACCTGTGATCTTTTCTTTGAAGATATGGAGGCACTACCTCTATGGTGAATAATGTGAGATTTATACTAATCACAAGAGTTTAAAGTATACTTTGTCACAAAATGATATCAACATGAGGAAAAGGAGATGGCTTGAATTACTCAAGTATTATGATTGTACGATACACAACCACCTGAGGAAATTAAAAATGGTGGTAGATGCTTTGAGTAGAGATGAACATGGAGTTTTGAACAATATGAGAATTGAAAGGGATCCAATTTTCATGGATCTATTGAAGATGGACATGGGAATAACCAGGGAAGTTGAAACATTAATGATTTTTCAAATGCATGACAATCAATCTTTACTAGAAATGATTAAAATTTCTAAGACCAATGATGAAGAATTCAAAAGAAGATTAATGCTGTGAATGATGGGAGATTGAGAGAAATTTTGTATGAAGAAGGAATTTTGAAATTCGGGGAGAGGCTTTGTATTCCCGATATACCTGATCTAAAAAGGGAGTTTTTGGATGGCGCTCATAATTACAATTTTTGTATACACCCTGGGAGTACCAAAATGTATGGGGATTTGAAGTGACATTTTTGGTGGGACAACAAGAAGAGGGATATTACCGATTTTGTGTCAAGATGTATGGTTTGTCATCAAGTGAAATCTAGTAGGCAACAACCTGGTGGATTATATAACTCTCTTCCCATACCTAAGTGGAAATGGGATAATATCACGATGGACTTTGTCATGGGACTACCAAATACTCTTAGAAGGAACAATGAAATATGGGTTATTTTTGATCGTCTTACCAAGTCAGCACATTTTCTTGCTATAAGATAATATCTACCACTAGAACGTCTAGCAAGAATATATATTGAAGATGTTGTGAGACTTCATGATGTACCCCTATCAATTGTTTCTGATTGTGATACCCGTTTTTCTTCAAGAATCTGGAAAAGTCTTAAGAAATCCTTGGATACTGAACTTCATTTCAGAACTGACTACCACCCTCGAATAGATGGACAATCAGAACAAAATATTCAAAACTTAGAAGACATGTTGAGATCCTGCTTACTTGACTTTCAGGGTATGTGAGATCAATATTTACCTCTATTATAATTTTCCTATAACAATAGATTCCATTCGAGTATTCATATGACACCATATGAAGCGTTATATGGAATGAGATGTCGCACACCAACCTGTTGGGATGACGTTGGTGAAAGAAAACTTGTAGGTCCAAAACTGGTGGAGGAAATGATGGAACAGGTGAATTGAGTCCCAGGTACATCGAACCTTTCAAATTTCTAGAATGAATTGGTGATGCAGCTTACTGATTGGTAATGCCACCAAGTCTCTCCAAAGATCACGATGTGTTCCACGTATCTCTACTGAGGAAATACTTGCCTGACCCAACGCATGTACTCACCTATGAGTAATTAGAACTGGTACCTGATCTGTCTTATTGCAAAGAGCCTGTCATGATTCTTGATACGAGATAAACAGTACTGAGAAACTGGACGACTCGTCTGTTAAAAGTCTTGCGGAGAGACCATAAGATGGAAGAGGCAAAGTGGGAACACAAGGAACTTATGATGAAGAACCACCTGAGTCTTTTCATGTGGTAGTATTCTAGAAATTTCGAGGAAAAAATTATTTGAAGGAGGAGATAATGTAACACCCCAAGCTTCATCATTACACTTCTCTTTGAATAGTATAGTGGCGTGTGTTGTACGCAACTTCGAGTTCTAACACACCACAACCAATCAAACTAGCCGTTATGAATAGTAATACATACTTTATGAAAGTTATAAATTTTATTTTTTAAAATGGAATTAATTTTTGGATTCGGAATATTGAAATTATCCTAGGGATAATTTTTTGTATTTTTCTGAAAAACATCATTTTATGATGAATAATGAAACCACTAAGTGGTAGTTAAAAAAATGATGTTTTCATAACACGTAATTTTACCGCTTCTGTGAGTGGAATTTTGATAATCTGAGGGACAATGTTAACATCAAGGAGTAAAATTTGGTTCAATGAGATGAAAATAATTTTTGATGAATAGTAACTCTTTACTTTTATTCACCATGGTTAAAGGTAAATAGGGTAATTAAGGGTAAAAATGATATTAATATTACCCTAACACATGTAATAATTCTATTGGACAAATGTATCTCGACCAAAAACCACCTTAGGAATAAAATATTATCATTTAGGTCCACTTGGATTAGATTAGGGCATTTATTATTATTTAATTCAAAGAAGAGTTAAAAGAGATAAAATCAATATTTATTTACTAAACCATTTTTCATATAGGGTTACACATATAAAAAATTCAATTATAAATATTCATTAGAAAGATAAAAATATTTCTTACAAAATGATATTTTATTTATAGTTTTTAAATAATTTTATTTTTCTTTATGACATAATGATGATGTATTAATAACCATAATTGTGAAAAATTAAAATAAATGATATCATAAATACCCAAATAAATATAATGTGAGACTTTTTATGAATTAAACTTATTTTGTAGGTTAATATGACATATTACTATTGATTTAATTTACTTTTTATGACGTAATATTTATGTTATGATTTTCAAAAAAATCAATTTTCCAAATAGTGTCAAAATTGACAAAAAAGTGTTTTTAAAACAAATAATGTATTATTAATTCATATTAAATTACTAAAAATCTAAGGTTCATCCAGGAGACTTATATCATGATATAATTATCATTAATGGACCACTTGGGCATCTCTTAGAGGTATATAGTATGTTTATTAACAATATAATATAAAAATACAAAGTGGCATGGTAATTGTAAAACTAATTAACTAAGAGTTAAAACTAAAAGATAAGGTTAATATAATGACCCAAACCTACCTAAATTCTATGGGTTGAGTGGTTTTCAACCCATCCCTCCATAAAACTTTAAATAATCTACATTGGAGCCATTAGAACCCGAATATGAATTTATTATAAAATAATATATCTAGCTTTTCCAAAGGTTCCCATCACCCCTCTTATAAAAGGGAACTCCCCTTATCATTAATTCACACCTTCAAAGCATTTTAGTTCGGCCATCCACTGCCCAAATACTCTCTCATATTCCCTCACTACATTCTAGAGGCCATCGATTGATTATAAATCCATCCTATGGATCCCTTTTGATCAAATCAAAAGGAAAAACCGGAAGAAGATGTAATGATTTCACCACCCTTTTTCAAGTTCCTTTCTTCTTCCACATCTTATTTCTTTGTTATTAACAGTATAAAATAATAACTCCAGTATAATACATATACATTGATGTTATTATAAACATGTTACCACTATATTTCAGTATTCTATCCATCCTTTGAATGAAATGTCACCATACATGAGTACATTCAGCTTACCGTCTCCACGACATGGTGTAATTGTTATTCAAAACATTATTATTTGGATGGTTATAATAATGATGTGTAATTCATGTAAATAATAAATATAAAATGATAAGGATTCTGTATATATGATATACCATCCAATTAAATATTATTTTATGAATGATATTGTCGGTCGTGCGTACGTACGGACTAGCGTCTCCATGAACACGATGAGATTCATTCTCCATCGTATACATCCAAGTCTAATTCTCATTTTATGATTAATAATAGTATCTATGGACATGATATAATTCTGTATATTAATAATATACAACATATACATGACAATCACGTCTTATGTAACAAAACATATAAAAGAAAATGAGTAAGTTAACACCCGAAACGACGATAATTCTAAAATATTATTAACAAAGCAATGTTAAAAGATCATATATGACATCATATTAATATAAATGATTCTTGTATAATTTTATAACAATTATTTCACCATTATATAGGATGTTAAAATTACCCACCCAAGGAAAAGTACAAGGTAATGGTTATTTCCCAATCTCTTCATTATCGGAGGTTGTTTATATGTGATTATCTACTGGGACCTCATTATCATCCACAAACATGTTTCCTAAAAATGTATTTCAAATAATTCTGACCATTTTAGAGAGTATAGGATAATGTGATTTATACCCTTTTAGACTTTTATATGTGTTTTATAACATAATCATTCCGTCGTTTTCCAAAAAAATGTCCTTTTTAACCTTTTCGACAGAATTAAGGTAAGAATGGTTTTTTAACTTATACAACAGGTGTGGCTATTTTCTTCCATTGTAAAATCTTCGAAGATTACGTTACATTTTTATAAGAATATTTTCAATTTAAATGTTTTATTTAATAATTGTATGACTTTTAAATGATTTAAAAAAGGATATTTCTCTCAAATAGTTTTGATTTCATCTATGTCAACATCCATTGATGGATTTATGCATTTTTGAAGTTGATTTATTATGATACAAAACTTCTATATTTTATTGAAGGTTTTGTGATATGTTTGACTTTCGATGTGTATTTTTATACCATTCATGGTTTATGGATGAAGTATTTACATTTCGTATGCTAGTTTTAATATGAAAGTTTATGTTATGTTTAAACATTTTCATATAGGAATGCATTGGACATAATATGTGACGAGTGGAGCCCGCTATAGCTCCTTGATTCATCAATAGGTCTCATGAGACAAACTAGTGTCTTTGAACAAGGCCTTGACAAAATCTTATTTGTAGTCTTGGCATGAGGCCTTGGCTATGTTGTTATGACAGTCTGGCATTATGGATTCTATCATTATGAATGTGGTTATTGATATTTCATGTGATTATTCGATTATTAGAATATCCATATGAATATGTAAATGGAATTATTTCATTTTATTTTTGACATACTCTGTTGAAGTTCAAGTTTAAAAGGATTTTGTTTTAGTTATACATTTCCTTAAATGATTATTCTTATTTATCAATTTTTTTTCTATATTGTTATCCTTACTGGGCATTTGAGCTCACCCCTTTTCTATGTTTTATTTTTCCTAGGATGTGAAGATGGAAATTATGAATGACCTACAGGGATAGTATGACGGGATAAGAGTGTGGACTATGGAGACTATATTGTTGTAGTTTTCATTTTTATGATGTAATGTAAAACTTTATGAATATATCTAGTCTTTCCATGTCTACTAAACTAATCGGTCTTTCGAGATTTGATCGTTCTTGTGATCATGCTAATGTTATGTAATAATGCACCGACTCTGTGTAACTAGGGTCGGGGCGTTACAGTTGGTATCGGAGGAAGTTTCGTACAGACCTTGGTAGCGATATTTAGATAAACTCTGATTAGAGCACACAAATTTAAGATGTAAGTTGAGGATTAGTATAGAAGAACATCCTAGAATGTTGGTATTGTAGAGATTTTGTGATTTTTCCTTGCAATACATCCCTGTCGGTATATGATCAGGTAGAGGTGGCTGGCACAGATGTACCAAGGGGTAAAACCCGAAAACACCGCTTTGAGCTAGACTCGAATGAGAACTGGAGCATGAAAATGGGCCTAGCTGCACTATTGGTTACGACACTCCTAGGGGATATGCTTAGGATAACTCTCATTTTCTTTACTAATCATTATGAAGGGTTTATGAGTATATAATTCCACATAGATTTTTTTTATGATTATGGATTATATCCATAAATAGTTCAATTTATGTTAAGTGTTTTATAAGTATGTAATTATGTATTTTGATTCATAAACTGATCTAGTTTACGCTATAATTTAGAAATGGCACCTAGTGGAAGAAATGGAAACTTTATCAATGCATGAACTCCATGTCGGGATTACCCTCCTACTCAAGATAATTATAGTGGAGCTGGTGATGCAACTGGTGCCGATCAGCTAATCACCATACTGGGACAACACACTCAGTTTAGGAATAATATCCATACCCGTATGGAGCACCTTGATCCGCAACGTGGATGATCAATGTTAGATCACTTTATGAGGCAACAACCACCAACATTAAATGGAGTACAAATCCCTTAGTAGTTGAGGAATGGATAAATTTCTTAGGGAAAATATTTCAGGCTTTAGGTAGTAGTGAAAGGGAAAAAGTTATCATGGCAGTTTACCGCCTCACTGGAGATGTTGATCAATGGTGGTCATTGATTCAAAACACAAATGAAGATGATGAAGTATCAAATATGGAATGGATGGATTTCAAATCTCTATTTTTAGAAAAATACTTTCGTCGTGACCATCAAGCTAATATGGAAAGACAATTTCTGAGTCTGAGACAAAAGGAGGATGAGAATGTCGCAATGTATGAGGATAACTTTACAAGGATAGAAAGGTATGCTAGAGATTATATACGTAACCCAAGAATTAAGATTGATCATTTCATTGATGGGTTAAAACCATTTCTCCATCGAGCATTAGTCTCACAATCCTTCGCGTCGTACGAAGACATTTTTTCATGTGATATCAAGACAAAGAAAGAAGTCTTGAAGTCATATGAATTTAAACAAAGAAAGAGAAGAATATATCTGCTGATCAATCTGGGAATGGAAATAAATGTATGAAGGGAAAAGTTGAATATCCATCCTGCACTAAATGTGGGAAGAAACCCCCTGGTACTTGCTCAAAAGGAATGGGAGTCTGTTACAAGTGTGTTGAAAAATGCCACTAAGATCGTGATTGCACGGGGAAGAAGGAATCTACCGATGTCCAATGCTACAATTGTAGGGAGATGGGACATTATGCAAATGAATGTCCTAAGCGTCAGGGGAACTTACCTCATAAAATGCCAAGGGATCAAGGGAAAGTATATGCTATCACTACTGCTGAGTTAGAAGCTCCAAAAGACATTTTGGCAGGTAATTTAATGGTTTCTTCAAGTTTAGAAAATGCGTTATTTGATTTTGGATCATCGCATTGATTCATATCTTCCCATTTTTCTATGAAAATTAGATATTTCCAATTTGATTTAACAAGGGAGTTTCCAGTTAAAACTCCTAAGGGAAGTATCATTGCAACAATGTTTTTTGAATCATCCCCCATTAGAGCACATAAATTTACTTTATCTACTGATATCTTCATCATACCTATGATTGAGTTTGATATAATCCTCAGTATGGACTGGATTTCGGACAATGATGCGACGATTTATTGTAATAAAGAGGTTACGATTTTTGATGACGATTATAAGGAACACATTATCTTTAGAGCAGAATCGTCACCACCTAATTATTATCTAGATATGCCCCCAGTAGCTCAACTAAATTCAATTATTTGCGAGGAAGAAAATGAAATGACTGTGAATGAGGAAAGGAATGTTCAAATAGAGGATGTACCTATTGTGAATGAATATGTAGATGTGTATTCGGAAGAATTACCTGGACATCCTCTAGAAAGAGAAGTTTAATTTTCCATTGATTTAATTCCTGGATCAAGGCCTATATCAAATACCCCTTATAGAATGACCATGTTGGAATTAGTTGAACTAAACAATCAACTAGAGAAATTGAGTAATACAAGATTTATTCGGCCTAGTGTTTCTCCGTGGGGATCCCATATTCGTTTTGTTAAAAAGATAGAAAGATCTATGAGGTTATGTATCGACTACATGGAGATCAATGTTATAACAATAAAGAACAAGTATCACCTACTTCACATTGATGATTTATTTGACCAACTGCATGGAGCTCAATACTTTTCAAAGACTGACCTTCGATCTGGATACGATCAGTTGTGTGTGAAGAAGGAAGTCATTTCGAAGACAGCTTTTCGAACCATGTACGGGCATTACGAGTTTACAATAATGCCTTTTGGATTGACTAATGCACCCTATGTATTCATGGATCTGAGTAATAGAGTTTTCAAGGAATATCTCGATGAATTTGTGGTGGTATTTATTGATGAAATCTTGTTATAATCCAAAATCTACGAAGATCTTGAAAATCAATTACATATTATCCTGAATATTTTGAGAAGACATGAAGTATATGGGAAGTTTAGAAAGTGTGAATTATATAATCAGGAGAGTTCTTTTCTTTCCATATTGTCTCTAATGATGGAATCTCTGTTGATCCTTCTAAGACCAAGGTAATCCAGGAATGGCTTGTACCTAAGAATATAACTGAGGTATGTAGTTTTATTGGTTTGAACGAATATTATCGACGTTTCATCTAGAATTTTTCCCAGTTGGCTAATCCATTAACAAAGCTCTCACGTAATGGGGTTAAATTTGTTTGGACACAAGAGTGTGAAGAATGTTTCGAATAACTGAAGATAATATTAGTCAATGCTCATATATTGAATCTACCATAGGGGAATGATGGGTTCATTCTTTATAGTGATGCATCAAAGAGAGGACTTGGTTGTGTCCTTATGCATAATTATAGGGTTATTTCCTATGCATTAAGATAGTTGAAAATTCATGAAAAATAATATCCTACTCATGATCTCGAGTTAGCAGCTGTGATCTTTGCTTTGATGATATGGAGGCACTACCTCTATGGTGAAAAAAGTGATATTTATACTGATCACAAGAGTTTGATGTATATTATCTCACAAAAAGAACTCAACATGAGGCAATAGAGATGGATTGAATTACTCAAGTATTCTGATTGTATGATACACTACCACCCGAGGAAAGCAAACAAGGTGGAAGATGCTTTGAGCATAAAATAGCATGGAGTTTTGAACAATATGAGAATTTAAAGGGATCCAATTATCATGGATCTAGTGAATATGGACATGGGAATAACCAGGGAAGGTGAAACATCAATTATTTTTCAAATGGTTTCCAAACCATCATTACTAAAAAAGATTAGGAGTTCTCAAACCGATGATGAAGAATTTCAAAAGAAGATTAAAGTTGTGAATGATGGGAGATTGAAAGACATTCTGTATGAAGAATAAATTTTGAAATTCAGGAAGAGGCTTTGTGTTCCAGATATACCTGATCTAAAAATGGATTTGCTGGATGATGCTCATACTTCCAATTTCTATATACAACCTGGGAGCACCAAAATGTATAGAGATTTGAAGGAACATTTTTGGTGGGGTAGCATGAAGAAGGAGATTGCCAATTTTGTGTCAAGATGTATGGATTTTCAACAAGTGAAAGATGGATGGAAATAGCCTGGTGGAGTATCGCAACCTCTTACCAAACCTGAGTGGAAATTGGATAATATAATGATGGACTATGTCATGGGAATAACAAAGAAACCTAGAAGGGACGATGCAATATGGGTTATTGTTTATCAATTACCAAGTCAGAACATTTTCTTTTGATTAGAGAAGATCTAACACTGAAACTTCTAGCAAGACTATATATTGATGATGTTGTGAGACTTTATGGAGTACCCCTATCGATTATTTCTGATTGTGATCCTTGTTTTACTTCAAGATTCTGGAAAAGTCTTTATAAAGCCTTGGATACTGAACTTCATTTCAGCACTCCCTACCACCCTCAAACATATGGACAATCAGAATGAACTATTGAAACCTTAGAAGACATGTTTATATCCTACTCACATGACTTTTAGGGTATGTAGGATCAATATTTACCTCTTGTAGAATTTTCCTATAACAATATCATCCATTCGAGTATTCATATTTCACCATATGAAGCGTTATACGGAAAGATATGTCACACAATAACCCGTTGGGTTGACGTTGGTGAAAGAAAACTTTTAGGTCAAGAAGTGGAGGATGAAACGATGGAAAAGGTGAAGGTAATCCAAAATCACATCAAATCAGCTCAAAGTAGGCAGAAGAGTAATGCCTATAATCGAAGGAAGGATTTGGAATTTCAAGTCAGTGATCATGTTTTCCTTAAGGTATCACCATGGAAGGGAGTCATATGTTTTGGTATGAAAGGTAAATTGAGTTCCAGGTACATCAGACCTTTCGAAATTCTAGAACGAATTGGGGCTGTAGCTTACCGATTAGAAATGCAACCAAGTCTCTCCAAAGTTCATGATGTGTTCCACGTATCTCTATTAAGGAAATACATGCTTGGCCCAACCCATGTAATCACCTATGAGAAATTATAACTGGAACCTGATCTACCTTATTGTGAAGAGCTTGTCAAGATTCTTGATACATGAGAGCAAGTACTGAGAAACCAGACGACTCGTATGGTAAAAGTCTTGTGGATAAACCATAAGATGGAAGAGGAAACGTGTGAACCCGAGGAACATATGATGAAGAACCACCCAAGTCGTTTCATGCGGTAGTATTCTAGAAATTTAGATGAAGAAATTATTTGAAGGAGGGGAGAATATTACACCCCTAGTATCTATGGTACACTTCTCTTTGAATAGTATTGTAGCGTGTGTTGTACACATCTTCGAGTTCTAACACACCAAAACCAATTAAACTAGCTGTTATGAATAATAATACCTACTTTTTTAAAGTTATAGATTTTATTTTTTAAAATGGTATTAATTTTTGGATTCGTAATATCGAAATTATCCTAGGGTAAATTTTTGGTATTTTTTTGAAAAACATTATTTTTTGATAAATAGTTAAACCACTAAGTGGTAGTAAAAAATGAATTTTTCATAAAAAATAATTTTACTGCTTCTGTGAGTGGAATTTCAAAAATCCTAGAGACATGGTTAATATCAAGGAGTAAAATGTGGTTCAATAATATGAAAATAATTTTTGGTGAAAGGTAACTTTTTAATTTTATTTACCATAGATAAAAGTAAATAGGGTAATTAAGGGTAAAAATGATATTAATATTATATTAACTCATTTCCTAATTCTATTGGACAAGTGTATCTCGACCAAAAACAACCTTAGGAGTAAAATATTATCATTTAGGTCCACTTGGATTATATTTGGACATTTATTATTATTTAATTCAAAGACGAGATAAAAGAGTAAAAATCAAAGTTTCTTTACTAAATTTTTTTTAATATAGGTCTACACAGTAGATAAATTAGATTATAAATATTCATTATAAGATAAAAATATTTCCTACATAATGATATTTTATTTATAATTTTTAAATAATTTAATTTATTTATTACACAATGATGATGTAGTAATTTCCATAGTAGAGAAAAATTAAAATAAATGATATTATAAATACCCTAATAAATATAATTTGAGACTTTTTGTGAATGAACCTAATTTTATAGGTTAGTATGACATGTTATTATTTATTTAATTATTATTTTTTGAATTAATCAATTTGTTATGATTTTTACAAAATTCAATTTTACAAATAGTGTCAAAATTGACATAAAAGAGTTCTTAAAACAAATATTATATTATTAGTTGATATTAAATTCCTAAAAATATATGGTTCGGCCAAGAGACATATATCATGATAGGTGTATCATTAATGGACCACTTTAGGGTCTCTTGGAGGTATATAGTATGTTTATTAACTATATAAATAAAATTTCAATGTGACATGGTAAGTGTCAAACTAATTAACTAAGAGTTAATACTAAAAGATAAGGTTAATATAATTACCAAAACCTGTCTAAATTTTATTGGTTGAGTGGTTTACGACCCATACCCATCTTAACTTTTAAATAATCCACTTTTGATCCATTCGAAACTGAATATTAATTTATTATAAAATAATATTTATATCTTTTCCAAAGGAGCCCCTCACCCCTCTCATAAAAGGGCACTCCCCTTCTAATTAATTCACACCTTCAAAGCCTTTTGGTTCGGCCAACCCCTGCCCAAATACTCACTCAACATCCCTCACTACAACCTAGAGTAATTATTTTGATCAGAAAGCCAACCTATGGAGCCCTTATGATCGAATCAAAAGGAACAACCCGAAGAAGGGGAAATGATTTCACCACACTTTTTCAAGTTCCTTTCTTTTTCCACTTAATCATTATTTGTTATTAGAATTATAAAATAATAAATCCAGTATATTATATATACTTTGATGTTATTATAAACATGGTACAACCATATTTCAGTATTCTATCCATCCATTGAATGACTTGTCACCAATCATGCGTACGTACGACTTACCGTCTCCACGTCGTGGTGTAATTGTTATTCAAAACATTATTATTTGTAGGGGTATAATAATGATGTGTAATTTATGAAAATAATAAATATAACATGATAATGATTCTTTATATATTATATACCATCCAATTAAATATTTTTTTAAGAATGATATTGTCACTCGTGCGTACGTACGGACTACCATCTCCACGAACATGATGAGATTCATTCTCCATCGTATCCATCCAAGTATAATTCTCACTTGATGATTAATAATAGTATCTAAGGACTTGATATAATTCTGGATATTAATTAGATACAACCTATCCATGAAAAAAAAGGCTTATGTAACAAAACATATAAAATAAAATGATTAAGTTAACACCCGAAACGACGACAATTCTAAAATATTATTAACAAAGCAATGTTAAAAGATAATATATGATATCATATAATTATATATGATAATTATATAATTTAATTACAATTATTTAACCATTATACTGGAGGTTAACCTGCCCCATCCAAGTAAAAGTACAAGATAAGGGTTATTTCACAATCTCTTCATTATCCGAGTTTGTTTATACGTGATTATCTACTGGGACATCTTTATCATCCACATCCATGTTTCTTAAATACGTGTTTAAAATCATTAATACCATTTTAAAGGCTATGGGATAAAGTCATTTATACCCTTTTTGACTTTAATAATTTGTTTATCAAGGAATATTTCCGTCATTTTCCAAACAAGGTCCATTTTATCCTTTTCGACAGAATTAAGGAAATAATGTTTTTTTAACTTATACGGCGGGTGCGGCTATTTTCCACCGTTATAAAATCTTCGAAGCTTACCTTAAAATCATATAAGAAAATATTCAATGTTAATGTTTTATTTTATAATTATGTGACTTTTAAATTATTTCATAAAAGGGATATTTCTCTCAGATAGGTTTGATTTCATCTATGTCAACATACTTTAATGGATTTACAGTTATTTGAAGTTGATTCATTATGATACAAAACATCTATATTGTATTGAAGGTTTTGTGATATGTCTGACTGTGGATGTGTTATTTTTATACCATTCATGGTTTATGGATGAAGTATTTAAATTTCATATGATAGTTTTAATACAAATTTTTCTGTTATGTTAAAACTTTTTCATATGGGAATGCATTGGAATTAATATGTGATGGTTGGTGCCCGCTATATCTCCTGGATGCATCGGTAGGTCAAATGAGACAAACTAGGGTCTTGGCAAAATGCCTGGAAAAAATATTATTTGTAATCTTGGTACGAGGCCTTGGCTATGTGGTTATGATAGTCTGGCATTACGCATTCCATCATTATGAAAGTGGTTATTCTTATTTCATGTGATTATTCGATTAGTAGAATATCCATGTGAATAAATAAATGGCATTATTTCATTTTATTTTTTCCATAATATTCTGAATTTCAAGTTTAAAAGGCTTTTGTTTTAGTTATACATTAACTTAAATGTTTATTCTTATTTATGAAAGTTTTCTCTATATTGTTATCCTTACTAGGAATTTGAGCTCACCCCTTTTCTATGTTTTATTTTTCCCAGGATGTGAAGAAGTAAATTATGAAAGACCTACAGGTATAGTATGAGAGGATAAGAGAGTGGAATATGGAGACTATATTGCTGTAGTTTTCATTTTTATGATGTAATGTAAAACATTATGAATATTTCTATTGTTTCCATGGCTACTATGCAATATGGTCTTTCGAAATTTGATCTTTCTTATAATCATTCCAATGTTATATAATAATGCACTGAATCTGGGTAACTAGGGTCAGGGCGTTACAACCCTACCAAAAATGTTGTATTCTTTTCTCATAAGAACATACAAATTGGATGGGTTACTCCAATGCACATTCCTAATTCCCACTATGATTCTGATAGATGAAAATTCTTCTACAGTGGATGTTCTTATATAGGATATGTCCATAACAATTTAGGTGCATAATCACATACCTTAGATTTTGTGGCGGGACCACATGGAAGCCCTATTCATCCTCCTATATTTTCTAATCTTTTGGAATATAAACAAATTATACACATGTACGTGACCATGATATTTCTATGATGATTGATCACTAATACCCAAATACTATTTATTTATTTCTCTTTCATGAAAAACATTTATATATAGATCATTTATTGTACATACAATCCTAATATCAAAATTCTCAAAACCCTATTGGACGTATTATTGTAATTAATCAACAATAATTATCTTCAATGGTCTGACCACTGGATAGTATCGGGATGCATCCAGGATTCTTCCTTTCAAAGGAATTAATTATGATATAGGTTCGTGCACATTATTTTTCCCTATTCTATACCCAAAAGTATGTAATTTTTTTTATTTCATAAATTGGGAATAAATTTAGACTTGCATATAACCATCAAAATAAAATTTATCTTTTACAAGTAAACAATCAAATGTTTCCACATCTTTATGAATTTATTATATAATTCGACCCCATTCAACTTCAACCCTGCCAATATTCTGGACAACATCTTCCACACATCAAAAAAATTTTTTGGTACACCTTGCATGCATCTCCACAACAGTGAAATTTTATCCATGAAGCTCCATGACCATTGAATTTGGAACGATAGTCCTGTGAAATTCCACATCAACCAAAGAATATCTAACTACATGAGCATTATAAGGTTCCACTACATATTTGGAATCATTCTTGAAAATATTTTTCCTATTTTGATGGAATTATACCCCACCAAGCTATCCAAATTCACCTCCATATTGAGCGTACATTGGTCCATTGGGTGACCTAACTGATTATATGAAGAACAATGTATATTTGTGAGACATCATATAGAGGAGTTTCCAATGTGGGAGAAGCTAAAAATATTCAGGTAGACACTAAAAATCAATTGAGTGTTAATACTTGTAGTTTACAATAATCAAACAAAAAATTCAATAAGATCATGGGATATATAAATATCATCAAAAAATTTTGGCATTGTGAACATATCATGCATGATCAGTAGCATTAAAAATATTAATAAGTTTCATGACTATATATGATACATCCCAGATTATTTTCATGTTCCAAAAAAACCATCTCAGGCCTCTAACACAGATCATGGATTTAATGATTGATCTTCTAGTTTAAAATAGATCAAATAGTTGATCCCATTCTTGAATGATGTGGAAACACAAATTCAGTGATACAAGGCCATGGATCTAGCAAATTTATATGTGCTCATTTGATGGGAAAATAATTGAAATAATTTCTTTTCTATTGAAATCATTCTAAAATCATCAAATCCTCAAAAATGATGAATCATGAACCCCAGATCATCTTGTTTCCCAGAATTACCATTCTTATATACTAAATAATTACTATGAAAATTGAATTTTCATTCCTTAATATGGTCTTCATAAAATTTATAGTTTTCCTCCATGTAGTAAAAGTGTCCATTCTTTGTAAATTTTTTAGGAAAATCACTATGAGGGTCATAAAAACCGTATTATTTTTACACATCAAAATACACCTACATAAAATATAATAGTGATTCTTACTTGTCTAATTGAATTCCTATTAATTATATTGTATAAATAAAACCTAAATAAAACATGAAACACCGAAAAAACTTTTACAAAATAATTGAAAATAATAATAATTTATTAATAAATAATGTAAAATATATTCAATGGAAAAAATATTATTGTTTAAAAACATATACTACTACAAAATAGTATATTAATAGTTATTAAAATGGTCGTTATCTATGCTAAATAATAGATAACTACCAGAGTTAGATACAAATCTCAAGTCTTTGTCATCACAAAAAAAGTGTTGCTAAAGAGGTTCATTATCAGAACTATAACAAGAACTGATAAAGGGGTCTTTATCATTATTTTGGAAGAACATATAAGATACAACATTCTTTAGTTATTCTATTTTTTCTGATAAAGTTTATATTTACTAGGGCATAAAATATAACTTATAATGGACCGATTTATCAGTTCATCTACAAGAACTGATACAGGACCCCATTATTAGTGCCTCAAATAGTGTTGACAATGAACCCATTTATTAGCCCTTATATAAGAGATGTTAATGTGTCATGAAATGGTGTGTTGTAAAATCACAATTATTTACCAAAAAACAATAAAATTAGAACAATCCAGAGACAATACAAGAATTTAACGGAAATTCCATTATCAACACAAATAGAAAAAATCAATATATTTGTACATTTAAAATAATGGTTTATACAATTAAATTAGTTCAAATTGTTACATTAATTAAAAAACATCATTTTTTCCTTAGTATTTTCATCATAATACATTCTATATCAATAATCACACATGTAAATTAAAATAATTCATATCTTATTAACAACATAAATATATTAGTTAATATAATTGTTAATTTTGAACAAAACATTGAATAAAATTATGAACACAATTTATCAGATTGAGTGGCTTTTGTGTCTTGCACATCACACTGTTTGTTATTCGTCTTCATATAATATATTTATAAAAATAAACTAAATAATTATAATATAAAAATTATAAGTATATTAGTTATGTAATTTTAGATAAATGGATAAAAATATAATCTAGCCTTATTTTCTCAGTTTTGGAGATGTGATGCATGTTATGAAGTAAAATAAATATTATATAATGAAAAAATGCACCTAGAGTCATACCAGCCACACCGTGATTTGGATTTTTTGGTGGATTATTAATACACATCTCAAATGACATGTATATAGTTTTCGTAATCTATCAAAAAAATTGGATTTAGTTTTGTGGTTTTGAGTACGTCACATTCATTTGCGTTGAAATGTCATTTTAATCTTGTAACACGTACTTTAACCCACACTGGTCACATAGTGTGTCAGTTTGATGTGATACAAATACCTAATAATCACAAATAATTTTTGAATCACATTACTAAATTACCAATCCATTAAAATAAGGTTTTCTAATTTTTTAATGACTGATATATTTTGAACTAATATTTGGATTTAAACTGATAACAGACACTTTGTGTCATACTAGAAACATCATGTACATGATTTAGTTTGAGATGAATCTTACATGTCACCACAAACATAAGGATTTATTCTTAAATATTTAAATCAATCTCAAATAATTTGTGTAGTTTTGAGTAGGCAATTTGTCATTTTTAACAAAATAGAAGTCATTTTTCAATAAAAAGATTCACTTGGAGTCATACTAGTAACATTGAGCATTGTATTGAGGTTAGACTAATTCCTAAAACTCTAAAATGGACTATGTATAATTTTTATAATGTATCAAAACTATCCAATTGTGTTTTATATATTTTCAGTTTGCTACCTATCTTTTTTAATAAAATAGAATTTTTAACTAGAAACATGCACTTTGATTCATAAAAATCAAATCATGTGTTAGTCAGATAAGGGACTAAATATTAAACGTAAAAATTAACTTATGAATCAACATCCAAAATTATCAATAAAATATTTTTGTGTTTCCTTGGTTATCAGTAAGATACACTTTTTAATCAAAAATATTAATTTAAAACTGATAATAAATGATTTGAGTAATACTATGAATATTATGAATTAAAATAAGGTTTTTATGATTTCTAAACTTCAAGAATAACATTTTTTAACATCCATAAATTATGAAAACAATTTTAATGGATTTTCATTTTTTTTAGTAGGTCAGTTTTTTTTGAAACATTGTTGTCAATTTAAAATTACAAGGCTCCCATGGATTTATTCAGTTCACATCATAATTCATATTTTGGTGAGGATAATTCCTACACATCTCAAATTATATATGAACAATAATACTAATTTATGAAAATATTAATAATGTTTTTTATATGTTTTTATTATGTCACATTATTTTATAATAAAATGTAATTTTAAATAGGAACAACCCACTTTGACTTATATTAATCACATCATTTATCCGTTTGTTGTGAGATAGATTCCCAAATGTCAAAAATAACATCTGAATTTTTTCCTATTTTATAAACACAGTCAATGAAGACATGATCCATTTTTGGTATGTGAAAATTCATGAACTAAAATGTATATTTTGAACTAGTAAAAACACTTCATGAAATACCAGGAACATACTGTATCATATTTATTTGAAATTATTTCCTATATGTCAAAACAGACATATAGATAATCTATGAAAAGTGTCAAAATGATTTGAATTTATTTTATATGTTTTGAAATTGTCGATTGACCTTTTACTAAAATTAATGACAATTTTATATAAAAATATGTTATCTGATTCCAGCGATCACACCATGTGTCAAATTGAGGTGGTGAAAATTTATAAATATCACAAATGACTTATAGATATTTTTTCTAATGTATCAATACAATATGAATTCATTTTACCATTTTTTAGTATGTTAAAGGTAAATTATAAATTTTCATTTTTAACTAGAACCACACACATTGAATCATAATTACAACATAGTGATTCAAAATGATTATAGACCAACTAAAATACATGAAAAATAACCTATTAATAATTGATTTAAATTATGATGAAAACCTGAGCATGTTTTCTCAGTTTTCAGAGTGTGATACTTTTAGAATTAAAATGTTGAATTTAAACTGATAACAGACACATAGATTCATATCAAGATCACTGTTTATTAGATTGAGGTATGAATGATAACTACAATTCAAGAATTAATAATGGATCTTTACCCAAAAATAATATACCCAATGTGAATGTGTTTTCTCTATTTTTATTAAGGATGTTGTCCATTTTACAAAAATTGAAGTCATTTTTAAATAAAAAGATGCACATGGATTTATAACAGTCCCACAATGAATTAAATTGATATTAGGCTAATTGTTACATATCTCAAATTAATTATGGATCTTTTTCATGATATATCAATACAATCCGATTGTTTTTTCATTTTTTTGAAATCATTATTTATATTTTTTAATAACATAACATTTTTAATTTGAAACAGACACTTTGACTCATACCAATCTCATCATGTATCATTTTGATGTGGTAATTATTCATATACATAATAATAACATATTATTCATTATACTAAATTATCTAGACAAACAATTCACATTTATTGATATTTATTGAGTTCCACATTTTCTACTAAAATTCTCTTTCTAACCCTATATTGTACTCTTAGAGTCATACCAGGAACATTGTGTATCATATTTCAATGATGGTGTTTCCTACACATCAATATGACTTATATATCATTTCCAAATTGTATCAAAACATTCAGAATATTATTTCATAGTTTTGAGTATATTAATTGCCTTTTTTAATATAAATATTTTAAATTGTAAATAAATAGAATAACATTGAGTTATATTAGTCATGCCATGTGTCAAATTGAAGTGATGAAAATTAATAACTGTCTAAAAGTGTCATATAAAATACTATGTACAATGTTACCATGATTGAAATTGTATTTATTATTTTTATTTACAAAAAATTCATACTTACTCGAAGATCATTGTCGAAAAATGATTCTCATTGTGGATGTCCGAATGATAATAGGAATATAATGTTCCCATTATATCATCATAATTCATGATAATGCAAACACAATATTTATATACTCTTATATATTTCTACAATGAGAATGGTTTAACTTTTTTATCATAGACTCGATGTGAAGTGTTAGATGTACGACTATGAAAGACAATGGAAATCATAGAAAAATTGGTAGAAAAGAACCATTTTATGTATTTATGGCATGTTTTATATATTTGAAAGAATATTATTAAATACCCACAAGTTTAGGGAAAAAGTGTAATTATGTATTAGATATTATTGTTATTGAAATTAACTTATGAATAATAGATAATATGATGAATAATTAAAATAAATAATGAATAGTATTTAAAAAGTGCATGATGGTTATATATATTATTGAAACATTTTTTTTGTTCATAGTATAGTTGAAGGATCTTAAAATAATCTACCATGAGTATGAGATGTTTGGAAAAAATCACCACTATTCAAGTAAAATAGTCCACTTGTATAATAAAACAATTATTATATGACTAATACTAAAAGGAATCAAATTAAACTAAAATATGAAACAGTAAATTAATTTTATGGATTATGATTTTTCTATGAAAACATTAGAATTAACAATATAATTCTATACTTAAGGGGACATGAACGAAGGTGATAAATTCCAAAACGACATTGGTGAAAAGATTTTTACGGAGGTGAGTTCTATGGTTTTTTGGTGCATAAAGGCATTATTGATGGACATACCATCCCAAATAGAAGAAAAGAATGCATATATAAAAAAAATTATTATGAGACAAATACTAAATATTAATAAATTGATATATATATATATAAAGATATAAATTTAATATATTGAAATTTATTTAGCAATGAAATCATCAAAATTAACTATGTGATTGAACATAGGTATCATGGATGTGCATTCTCAAAAGACATTATCAGAAGGATAAATGGGAGAGCTCATGATGATCATGGTATTGATCATATAATAGAACATGTGGGGTCAATTTAATAGGCCTATACTCTATCTAATCCTTCATCTAATCAAGAGGGTTATGTGATGAACTAGCCAATATTAATTGATCATAATGTCACCAAATTATCTAAGATGGATAAACAGATGTTCTATGAATAAGATATTCTTACTACATCTGTTTGTTAGGAGGGTATTGTTTTATTTTATTATATTTTAATTAATGATGATTCACACACTGAAAAAACTAATATGATTTCTAACGTGTTTAATGAAAAGACACAAAATTGTTCAAGGCCAAATTTTGATACGAAAAAATCTAACTCTTTTGAGGAATATTATTTCTCTCAAATTAGGTACGGTTTGAGAGGGAATTACCACTAAAAATTCCAATCAGTTGTTGGTATGATTTCTGAGTTTCCCATATATGAGATGGTTTCAGAGTTTAATAAATATATTCATGGGGAATTTTTTTGATGTTTTAGGGAATGTTCTTTTTATACATTGACATGATCAATATATCATTACAACTTCTTCTAATCATAATTCTATAATTATCAATATTACTCATAGGATTATCTCATCTAGTTGTGGTAACGATGATGGTCAATTATCACAAGTACCTTATTCTAAACAATTTAGGAACATGCCCATTTTCCATGCCTATATGTAACAGATTACAGGATTTAATAAATTCATCCCATTGAATGGTGTTTTGGGTTTTATTACATTGATGACCTTCAAAATGATGAAGTCAATCATTCTGAATTAATCATTACCATTTGTATACCGCTCTTATTGTGATAGACATTATCTCAATATATTAATAAGATGTTCTTAGTAGTGATACAAAGAAAAAAGGGAAGGGAATGAATAAAAAAAATTTGTATGAAGATTAAAAAAGGAATGTATCATCAACAAGATGGGCCCTAGAAAAGGCACGGGTCTTCTCAATAATATATATTTAATATTGGAATTACCAAGGGATTACAAAATCCCATATGTTAATGGTCATTATGATATTAAATTTGACCTATAAACATATTCTACATAGCATTTTAGAAACAAAAATTACCTTTGATGATATGATGTCCTTCAAGTGGTATGAACATAGATTTTTTTTGATTCGTACAAAAATAATCATGATGGGGAGGAATCAATTTGGATTAAAAAACACTATAGTGCTTCCCTAATATGTTATTTTCATGATCAGTAATCAACCACAATTTCTAGAAGGATGAATGGAATTGAAATTTCAATTACATTTATCTATGATTTTATTCGGTATATAAAAATATGTGAGATTTGGATAGGTCTTGAAATTTTATCTGTTAATATGGGACACTGATTTATTATTCTGGGTGATTTTAATATTTGAAAAGACCAATGGTGAATACATGAGATAACTTTTTCATGATGTTTTCTCAGACATATAATGTCTTTATTAAAAAAATATGGCCTTGTTGAGGACCCTTTTTTAGTTAATTTTACCTGGTGTAGACATTCTATTGGTTTTATACAAGAATTAAAATTAGATCGATTCGTTATTAAGGTGGATGAAATAAATGTGAATATTAATATATCTAGAATTTTAATTCCTATGAATCATATAGTTAATAATCCAATTCATATGGTTATATCAACATAAACATTACAGTCAACCCCCTATCCTTTTAAATTCAATATTCATAGCTTATGATACCTATATATAGGGAGATAATAATGGAATCATGGTAGGTTACTTTTAGTGGTATTCCTATTCATATTCGTTCAAAGAATCTAAATAATGTATAGAGCAGACAAAAGGAATAAAGAAAATATTCTTTCTACAACATTTATCATTATACTAAAAATGATGAAAATCAACTACTTCAAAACCTAGGGTATAATTAGAATCAAAAGGATATTTCTAGGGATGAGATGAAATCTCTTTACAAATTCAATGATCTAGTATATCTTTAGGGAAATTATTCTAGGCGTTAATACAATATAATGTAGTTGACGGAGGGCGATAAAAACATAATGTCTTTTCATTCATTGTATATAGAGAAGAGGGAAAAAAGAGGACACCCTACCCTATAAAGTAATGGTTAATGATTTAGTTATGTGAATGAAATATATAATGAAGATATCAAATATTATTAGGATTTATATAATGACAATGGAAATGATAATACACCAAAAATGGTTATCAATATCACCACAGCTTTTAATGAAGTTCAATATAGACTGCTTAATCAAGTATATAGTTAGAATGAAATTAAAGTGTATCTATTTTATAAAGAGTAATAATTGTGTTTATAGACTAGATTGTTTCCGTAGTAATTTCATTTCATTCAATGGAAAAATTATTTATATTTATATTTATGATTTTTTTATGTAATTTTTTAACCATGAATAAATTCCATACTATTTGAATATAAATTTCATATCTCTGATTCATAAAACATGAATTCTCTAGATATTAATGATTTTAGAATTATATAGATTAGAAAAACTATTGAAATTATAATTAAAAAGATCAGGTCTTCTATAATGACGGTTATTTCCATGAGTTTCATTAACAATCACATGTTTTTCTTTTTACCTACATGTAATATTCATAATTTCATTATACCGCATCATAGTGTGTAAAAATTTTGAAACATTGATTGAAGAATAGGAATATGGATCTTAATATTGACATTTCCATTGTTTTTTACAGTAAAGTTATGTTTCATCTTTTTCACTATAATAATTATTGTGTCTTCCATAGATTGTAGAATGTTTATGAAATTCATCTTAAAAATTTCAAGGCTCTTTGTGATGGTCAATGTGTCACCTTAGATGCTTTTTAGAATTATTTTGTATTGAGATGTGGGGATCCATAATTCATTATTCACTTTAATATTGTAAATTACATCATGAGTGATTGCCTAAATATTCTAGTGATTTAAGGATTATATCATCCAATGATAGATGCCATATATCTCTTTGATCTTTCACAACTTTTTAATTCTAATGATATAGTTTTATTTGATAAAATTGTAAAATAACTATATCTCACATTAATATTATTTTTTTGGATATATGATGATGTAGTTGGACATGAAATTATTTAAAATAAATCATATATGATATGTGGTGAAGTGGTTCCCATTGACAAGTAAAATTGGGTAGATGGAATTTTTTGTGTAAATAGAGGGTATGTTCCTTTTACATATCTCACAAAACCTATCTTTTTGGGTAGTGTTAAAATATGCCACATTTAGAATTTATAATTCTGGACTACTAATCAAATGAAATATTGGAAAAGGAAAAAACATTTCTCAAGCATAGATTTTATGCCTTGTTAATTCTGTAATCAGTTATATGGTTGTTTATGCTTTCTCCTTGTGTATATGTCCTAAAATCTCTCTTATAGAGAAGTAGATTTTGATTTGGGGCACTTTATTGACCGATTCAATTCATGAGGGAAAACTTATAACCATTTCCTAGAACAATTGTTTCAAACCTATGGATATGGTATGAATGGGTATAAATGATTTTAATTGTTTTATTGAAACACATCATAAAAATTTCACCTAAATTCTTCTTTCATACAATGATTCTTCTATGGAATTTGATGTGGATAATTTTTTAATTAACATTATTATGGATACTCATTTTATATCCCGTCTTCGACATTTCCATCTATTAAACATACATATGATATGATCTTTCAAATTTCTAAATTAGTAGTTTCCATGAACTATTCTCAAAATATTTGGACATATACTTGGGTATCAAGTATTATAGTATACAATCTGGAAATATCTCATAATTTAAAAACACATTCAATTTAATTTAATTTCATATTACCTGTGACATGATTATCTATGGATACATTATGATAAACAAATATACAAATATAGGCACTATCATATGGAAGGGAAATTTAAATGGATCTATCACTTCCAGTAATTTCAATTTTCTAAAATGTGACAGTGATTATTTATCCATATTGGTTTTATAATGATAATTTTCCCTTTCATTTAACATACTATATATTTTCTCATTAGTTGTATTTGGATAATTTCACATCAACTGTAGTGGCTTATGCAACATGCTGGAATCAACATTGTGCTGCTCAACTTTATCTTCATGAATTCATATGAGTCCCTTGATCATTTATTTATCGCATTCACTTTTAAAAGAAGATTATAGAGACCTGTTAAAGGTAAATTTTTTTAAACATACCTCCACTATCTTGGATGATATTTGCTTTTCAATCATCCTAATTGGATGAAATGACTAGGTGATTGCAATATTATTATCTCATAAAACCTTTATTATATCCTTTACATGGAGATATAGTAATTATTGGGATATTTACAAAAAATTAACTAACATTCCATGATTAAATTAGTGAAATTATAATATAAATTTTGACCATTTATTCTGAGATCTATTGGTGTTTCTAGTAGGATTAAAAAGTTGATGGTTTCTAAATATATCTGGTAGATTCCCCCACCCCTTAACAGATAATTTTAAATGTATATAGAGAAACATTGAGTACATTGGGTCCTACTAGTTATGGTTTAATATTTCACACATAGAGATTAATTGATAAATTTTGTTAATATCACGTCATTGGGGGATTCCATGTAATTGAAACTGATTAGTGGTCCATTACAAAAGAGGTCACGTATGGTGTAAATTTTTGTTGGCATGCATTGCCGATTAAGTCATATTTAGGCATCAAAGATTACATTCATAGAAGTCACTCTCAGAATGATCCATGGAGTATATTGCATTCTATGATTTATTGTATCAGTCTTGTTGAAAATCCTGACATTGTTTTTACACTTATCTATAGAGAAGAAAATAAGGTGGCATATTAACATTCAATGAGATCTATTGTCGGGGAAAATTCCAGATGTTAATGTGTGGCCCTTGGATTTTTTAATGAATTTATTCAAATAGATGCACATGGTGATATTTAAACGTCACTTTGTAAACCCCCATTGTAATTCAACCTGTCTATTGAATTTTTAAAAAAATTGTTTTTAGGAGTTTGTTTAAATTCATCATTATTATTTTGATTAACTATATTTCCTTCATTATTGGTTTTATGTATTTTGATCATCTATCAGGAATCAAAAAATTCTTTCTATTATCCCATTTTATGTACAATACATTGTATACTGTGGGATTGACATGAACATATCGTTATCTCACAATGAAAGGGTTATCCTCAATTAAAATTTCATTTAACTCGACATTTGTTTTACTATCTTGTTGAAAAAATGACCAATTATTATTTAATGGATCTAAGACATAAAATAATATCAATACTTGTGATTTCATTATCAATTACTCATTCTTTTTCCCTTAAAAAATAAAAATCTACTTCATGAATCCCATTTAATCATCAATCACTAAACTCTTATTTTCAACCCATTTGTTTTAGAAAAGTGTATCATGAAATGTTATATAATAAAACTTTTATATCTATTTGATAATGACAAAATATTCCATATTTTTAATAATTTTATTTCAATCATTAGATCAATATATGTGCATCTCCTCAATACTACATTTCAATATACTTCACTAATTATTTTCATTTGTATATAACATATTACCATTGATTTAAAAACTAGTGTAAGATATTAAATTTTCATTTATTACCTTGAAAATGTAATAGCATAATTCTGCAATTGAATTAATATTTCTGATAGACTCCATATAAATATCATATAATAACCATATTATAAACTATTTATTTTGTATACTTGATTTCAATCCATCATATCTTTATGTATTGAAATCTCTAAGAAACTCTTTCTGTGACTCAACATATGTATCAAAAAAATCACTATTATGAAAAATATTAATGTGTTATTTCTCCCATTCTATCAAGGTAATTGTAAATAGATATTTTCATGAAATCTACTCTCAAAAAAGGCATATTCTAAGAGAAGAATTTGGGATATTGATGTTATCTACATATGCTAGGTAATTCGTACATAAGTTAATAACTTCTTCAACAATATATTAATATTTTCATAAAACCATATTTCCTACTACAATTCTTGAAATACACTTTCAAAATTATCATAAACTATCTAAATTGGTAATTCCACAGTTAATGGAGCGAAACAAATAATTGAACAACTCTGACCAAGTGACCCATTAGGTGGATTATTGTGTCAATTATTTATACTAGAAAGAAAATATATAATTCATATAATATGATTGCATCCTCATTATTCCTGATTGGAAATATAATTAGGTCTATAACCATACTACATATGGATTTGACAATGATGTAATGTCTTGTTAATATATGACAATCATTTTGATATAAAATACAGTGTAATGGTATATGAATCTAATCATTCTCCAAAACATGATAGTCGTGTGATTTTTTACTTGTAAAATAAAAATATTCATTCACACGAGAGTGTTCATATTTTATATAGTCCTCTAAGGAACATTTACATTATTAAATAAAGGAAAAAATTGTAATTTTTCTTGTATGGATACAGGGTAATCTACTAAATTAATGAAATGTATCACCTTTAACCATCACAACATAACATTATACTTATGTTACCTATTAAATAATTTCCAACCTATCCTTGATGTCATCATTCATTTTTCATAAATATTTACTAATTTTCCAACGACACTATCATATAATTTTTTTTCTATATTCTTAGAATAAAGACATTTAATATCATATAAACAATTCCAATAAATTAATTCAAAGAAAACTAATATCTTCTTCACATGTGAATTTTTATTGATTTTAGAAACTGTTTTATCAAAAACAGTTCCATAATCATTTACAATATTAAATAGTTGATCACATGTTACTAGAGATGGTTATGTACCTAATTCGATATTCCCATCAAATTCTATAGTACCGGAACAGTATTTATGTCATCGAAGTAAAAAAATTTAAAGACCTAAAACCAAAGGATTCAAGGAATGTTTAAAATGAACATATTGTGTTCATTTTCCCCAAATGGGACACCCCAAAATTCCCTTAATCAATTATGCTGATAAATTTCCACAATCAATGAAGTAATTTATCATCCCTTACAACATTAACCTTAATGGTAATCATTCACTTCATCAATAACCATATATTATAACATCATTATGTGACATAAGTTATATATCTATAATCAGAAGGGAATATTTTACATCTATATCATTACTATGATTATTTGAATATGATATAAGTGGATGTGGCATGATTTATTTGTACATCATGCATAACCTAGGTAGAATGATATAATTAACCAATATGATGGGCCATGTACTTTGTGACTACACTGTATAGAATAATTACTTCTTCCATCCATAGATAATGTGATATGAATCGTTCAAGGATCATTTTTAAAATCAGGATACTCATAATCAATTTTATTCCACTAATGAGAATCTGTTGTATGATGAATGTTCACATGATTAATTCAAGTATCTGCATTCCACATCAATTGACTCCCGGTTTATTAATATCCAATGTGTCTTCCAAAAAATATATAATATTAGGAATGTAACATATATATTTCATAGGACATGATTAATTTTTCTTTTATTAATTTTTACCATTCATAGGGAATTTTATTAGTGATTCATGGACCTTACAAAACAATATGAAATAATTGTTACAAGTGTGTACTTCTTTAGAGGTAATTCCAATTGAAAGAAAAATTATTTGTGTATAATAAGTCTGACATGGTAGTTTATTTTCATTTGGTATATTATATTTTTAGAGAACATATATTTATATCAACCATTTTTCACTCTATCCATTGAAAATCAATATAATTATATAACATCAATTAAGATGAAAAAGTTCTTTATTAATTACAAATAGAATTCATTGAAAAATTATCATAGCTATTTTTCATCAAAAAAAAATTTTATAATCATAATGAACATATTTAATATCCTTTTACATTTATTCCACGATATCTCCATCATCATTAAACATAGAATTCATATAAAATGACCGATAATCAAATGTATCATCCCAATCCGTTTGCAAATTTAGTTTTTCTCATTATATAGTCAAACAATTTTTGATATTATCTACTCCATGACAACTAAACTATTCGTTCAACACTTTTGAACTAATTTTTCGTTAATAAAAACAACATAAACATGGAAAAATTATTTCATAAGTGTAGTGTGAGTGTTCTATTGCTAACTTGTGGAAATCTTTAACTCCATATTCATAATTTTTTTGAATCATTTACCGTGAATCTATTTTTATACATATCAATTCTTTTGGGTTCATTAAATATTCATCTAATACAATAAATAATTAAATGAATTTAATATATCCAATATCAATGGTGAATGTTATAGAAAATTATGTTAAGGGAAACACCACAATTTTTTGTTTCAAATAATGTTATCATGCTTTGATGAAAATGGATAATTGAATTTAATAAAAGAAATATTCAATACAATAGGATTTTTCCGACAAATTTATCCAATGGATGATTTTTTAGACAACATGCATCCTCATCATCTCATCTCATGAGTTGTTATCATATAATTTTATACACTAAAAATCATCCTTTATCACTTTTGTGTATCCCCCAATGATGAATGAAATACACTATGAAGCATTCATCCTTGGGATGCCTACATGTTTGAGAATTCTTAACAAATAAATAGAGATGAAGGGTGAATCACAAGAAAAATGATAATAATAACTATTTGGGGGATAATGTTGATGAGGATTAAAATTTCACCCCATTGTGTTCCCTAAAATGGGTAATGCTACCAAATTTCGAGAATTTCTTGGATGGTAATTAGAAAATTATATGGGTTTAACAAAAATTCATTGATAAATAATGATAATGTTATAAAAGTATTAATGTAGAATATTTATATTTTTAGAAATGTGATGAATGAAATTATATGATCATTAGTAAGAATTAATGAGTGGTTTATGATTTCATATAGTGTTATATTTTTAAAATGGTATACAAAACTGTCTGAACAATTTTATGATTTTGGGGAAGCAAATGTGTTTCTTAATTATTTTTAAAATAGAAATTGATTTTGGGTAGTAAACATTTTATTATATTAGATAATGGGACATTTAAATACTCACATTAATACATTGCATTGAAAATTATTTATGATGAAACGATAAAATTGATATATATATTTTACAAATAAGATTGACGAGATTGTTAATAATTAATATATTCATAAAATATCAATGAAAAGTAATGTTGAATAGAGTATCCTAGTTGAGGGCACACGAGGCTGAGGAAGACTCAATATAAGACATTAGTGGTGAGGAAAATAAACATGGGTTATCTTATTCTAGAAATAAACTAATTTCTAAAATCAATGAATAAAATTTCATGTGATAATTTACTCCCATTGACTGGTAGGATACAATATGAATTTTCCTGGAAATATTATTTCCAATGTACTTCAATGCATACAAATGGATGTCAAATCTTTGTTCATCATGGGAGTTCATATGGTGGGGTTTATATTTTGAAACATGTTGGGTTTATTATGGATGAAAATGATAAAAATGTATATCTATTAATGATTTATTTTAATTAGATAAAGAAATCACAATGGCCCTTCTTTTTGAAGTTTTATCAATACCAATGAAATATGTGTTTTTAGTGGGTTATAGTTTATTAAAGCCTATACATCATGAATCAGAATCATCAAATGATTTCGGTACTCATATATTAATAAGAAATAATATTTTAGGAATAGGAAAAGGAAAATGTAACTTTTTTTAGGTCATATGATATATGATATCAAGAGTATTTCATTTATGAGTTATACATTTATCTTGGTTTATAGGTGATTCAAGGAAATGATACTGAATAAATTTTACAATCAAATATATGAAAAAGGGTTTCTCAAGTGATTAGAAATGAAATATTCCAACGCAAATAAAATATCGACTACTATATGGAAGATTTTCTCAAAAGAAGATGATTGAAAAGAGGTAGATCTGATGGAAAATAGGTATTGGTAGCCCATTATATATCAAAAAAACATTATCCAATATTTCGTTTGATATATATAATGTCACATTATACCAATGTTTTCCCAAGGAGAGCCACATTCTATTCAAAAATATGATACATCAATATTTCAAAAAATTTAATTTTGGGTTTGTTTGATTAGAGGGTTGTGCCACTCAATTTTTCGGTATTCGTAGATGTGGGTTGGGAAGTTTTAGTGGGTAACTAAAGGGAAAGTAAATTTATAAAAAAAATGGATTTCATTGGCGCATTAGTTAATTTTGACCCTTGAATCATTCGATCCATTCAATGAATCCATTAAATATGTGGAGTCATGATTGTATCCTTGATTAGAGCATGTATTGGACAACGAGGAGTGCTGGAAGAAGGTGGATACCACACAGTACTCTATATACCACGAACTAGTTTGTGGTGGATAGTGTTATTAAATTAGACTGGGACACATTTATCATCATTTCCAAAAAATGATGATAAATACACTATTTATCCGTGCTATATTATTATGTTTTGATAAAAGGTATCATTATCATTGTTTTTTAGAACTGTTAAATCATTATCTTTATTAACTATTAAAAAGTGCAGATATTGATTCCATTTATGTATTCGTATTACTAATCTAGTGATAAAGGATTTAAAAATATTATTATAAATAAAATATTTTGGAATTATAACTATATAATTATATTTATATGTTTTTTAAATATATATTAATATAAATAATGTTATTATATTCTTTATTTGAATATATTTATTATATTTTTATAATTATATAAATATAAATTTATATATTTATATTTATATAAATGAATTATTTAAAAAATAATATATTTATCATTATATATATTTATATATATATATATATATATTTATTTAATATATATAAATATAAATACAGTAAATATATTCATCATTTAAATATATTTAAAATAATTTTATAAATTTTTGAATATATATTATTTTATATTAATAGATATATAAATACGTTATAAGAAATTTTATTTATTTATAATTATAAATATATGAATGCCTAAATATAGTAAATAAAAAATAATAAATAAATTTACTTATAAATATTTTTTTACAAATATATTTGTATCATTTTAATGTATATTTAATCTTAAGTGCAATCATGTTAAATATATGTTTTATTTAACAATTAAAAATTATTACACATTAAAAATATTGAAAAAATTTAAAAGTATTATTGAATAAAAAAAATATAAAAAATATGGATCTTTATTGAAATAACGATGAATACATATTGAAAATATTAAAATGTTATTAATATATTCACATAATGAATAATTGACATTGAATAAATTACCAAATAAATAATGTAATCAAATAAGAAAATTATTTTATACACATCATTTATAAAATATATAAATAAATAAATTAAAAATATCATAATGAAATAAATTATTTTTTCAATATATCATGTTATAATGATATTCAAAAATTAATACTACATTTTCAATAAATTAATTAAATATTATGTGTATGTGTTTCTATATAATATTTCTATCATTACCAAATATTTTTATTGATACATTATATATAAAACTAAATTAATTATATATAAGAGAAATCAATATATTACACATCAGATCTACATTAAATTGAAATTTCAAATGAAATTCAATTATTTCAATTACTCGATGTTATTAGTCAGATTTCTAAAGTCACATTTATTATCATGATCTTATTTCTAATAAATCATTTTTATTCTCTTATGGATCTCCAATAAAAAATAATACCATGATTTCTTGTACGACCTCTAGTGCTATTCTCTCCAAATATCACTTCTTCTATAAGTACACATTCAAAGTCTGCAACATTTGAGTCATGATCTTCAAATTGTGTCTCCTCCTTAGTATCCCAATCAATATAGAAGTTTACTCATCCATGATGTTTTGGATAACGACCATGTTTCCATGATTACATTCTTTCCAATTTCGCTCCTACTCGTCATCTCCTACTTTAGAGTTGTTTTTATTCATTGGAGTCAACCCCCTATTTTCTGAATCATCATTAACGTAGTTTATATCATTACTATATTTTCTAGAGAGGTAACAGCTTCCAACATATCACCCTATGGTGGTGTAATATTATCATAGTTTGCTTCTTCTTGACCTAATTTATCATTTCGACAATAGTTCACATTAAAATAATTTGATTTCATAATTTTCACTTCATTTAATTGACCCACTAAAACATTGCGGAATAATTTTTCATGAATTCTGACATCTGTGTTTCCTATAGATGTACATTTGATGCCAACTAAATCATGTTGACTTCATATGAAGTCTCATATTTCATTTATGTCTTAAAAATTATAGCCAATGTCCCCATAATAGGATAAGTATTAAAAATATGTGCATTATTCTTTTTTTATTTAACATGGTATGAACATGCCATACATAGATGTTCATGATCATGTTGTTGATCAAACAATTGATTCACTGTAACTTCATCAACAGATTGTGTATCTGTTGCCACATAATTATTATTAATTATTTCCATTAACATAGGGTACATGAGTTTAGTATCTTTAGATGAGACTAGGTGATATCTGGACTCTACCACACGATCTTTCATAGTAAAACTACTACAGATGGTGTTCTCTGTCCATTCATGTTCTCTCCCAAAGAATTAACACCAGTAATTTATTTTTTAATTCAATTATATCCCAAATCATCGTCACTACCATTACGATATCCTATATTTAGTTTAGAGTAATTTTAAAGAGATGAAATAAATAATAATTATTTGATTAAAATTTTTGATAATGGTTATGATAAAATAATTAATTGATAATTTCAATTATTTATAGATGATTTGTTAGTCTAGTTTATTATGAAGATAAAACATTGATTCTTTTTGGATTAATATAAAAAAATTACATTAATAAATTTTATAAACATTTGATATGAATATAATTGAAGATAATTAAATGAAATTATCCATAATAATTTAAATGAAATAATATAATTATAATTACATAGATGTATCAATGATAATTAAAAATATATAATGGAAATTTAATTTATTTGTTTAAGAACTGAAAATTGGAATAGGCTTCAAAAATAAGTGTTTAAACCATTTTTAATTTTCATTTCCATGTATGATTCATAATTATATTTTCATTATCAAATTATTTATCAAAATTTTGTTGCACATCATATTCATCAACAAGTAGATTATTTGTTTCCACGTCATTTATATCGGTGACTCCCCTTGATATTGGGTAAATGAGTTTAGTTTCCTCAGTTTAATCGGACATCAATGTGAAGTATACCACAATATCTTACGTATGATACAACATTATATTTGGTGTTCTTCATTCCTTCATGTTGTCTCCCAAATAAGTAACACTATAATTTTTTTTGTACTACCATTACATCCCAAAGCATCATCACCAACACTACCTTCTCCATAAATGAGTTTAGAACAATATCCTAGTAGTGAAAAACACATATATATATATATATATATATAAATTCAATGCCAACGTGTTAATGGAAGGGGTTAATTGAGAAGGATCAAGGGGATCAACATCCATAGATCCTTCTTAAGCACGATTAGAAAAAACCATAATCTTTTGAGAAACTTTGACAAAAGGCTCAGGATTAACAACATTATTATTAATAGTAATCAGTTTTTCAGAAACAACAACCGTAGAATCATCAGCTGTGTGAGTAGTAGTAGAACCCACAACCTTTCGAGATCATGAATTACTCTACATATATCAATCAACATAATTACCTCTTTAATTACAAATAGAATAACACAAATTTCTTATTAAATTATCAGTAACATTAAAAATGGACTGCCCACCACTATAGATCAAGGGTAGTTTTTTATACCATACATTTATAACAACGTTGATGTAAATTGTTGAAAGATATACAAAATACAGGGGCATCTACTTGAGTTCCATGTATACTAGGAAGCACAAATGAAATACAAAATGTGCGTTTATTGTAGCTTGATCATGAATTCTCAGATTACTATTTAATAGAGAAATGTCAAACAATATTTTTAAAGGCCATTATAGCCTATTAAAACAATATATTAACTACTAAACATAACATCATGGGTTATAGACAACAAATGGGTCAAATCAATTGTCCAAATATTAAATGTGCAAGTTCCATGGCATGAGGTACATCTATCAAAAACCCCATGCCTTGCACTATATTACTTCTCATAGGTAATGGACGTGGAAATGTCCCTTCCCAATGTGGTTAAATTTCATATCGTGAAATTACAAAACATCAATGTTCCTCTATTACATGTCATCTTCCCTTAAATGTTTTTGTCCAATTGGAAACATCAATCTACCAATAACTGGGAATTCACATTTATGAATCCTTTAAAAATGTAAATACTGAATTTCCCAAATGAGTGTTGAGTTACATCATTTTAAGACACACACATCAGTTCCATCTCTACTGTAGGAAAATCAAGGATTTGCATCACCAGATCTTCCTACATGATAGTGATTGTTGAGTTTGTATTATTCATTTGAAGCAGCAAACATAAAATGGTCAACAACATTCATCCTTGTTCTGTGAAGAGTGGTCAAAATCATTGGAATAAAATGACCTCACATCCTGAAACCTCAAAAGAAGGCCAAGGAGGGGCGTAGTATCAATGATTCCCTCATGTGAGTAGAATATGACTTGAGAGAGAATAAAAGATGCAAGAACAACCTGATTAAGAGCCACCATGGATTGAAAACCCTAGGAAACATAAGTGGAACTTAAGAGTATCCCTTGTAAACACTTCATCCAAATAATTTTTTTAGTATTAATAATATATATATTGTTTAATCAATTTATTCATTTTTATAAATAATTATGTATTAAAAATTAATAGTTTTATAATAAATACATTTCTAATTTTTTTTATTTCCTTATTTCATTTTATTCCGACCATTCTCATCTCTAAAAAAGGAATGATAATAGATCCCTTTAACTTCACTAAAAATGTGACAGTAACAGGTACAATATATACATGATAACAAATAGTAATAAAGGTTTCCTTATATCAGTTCTTAAATTAGAGCTAATAATGGGAATCATTTTCAGTGATTTTTGATAAATCTATTAAATACTAGTTTTTTAGTAGTGATAAAATTTTTAAATGTATTTTTTAAAAGATAAAACTTTTCTATAAGTTAATATTTTATTGTTTTTTAATTAATTTTGTTTTCAATTTAATTTTATTTGTGTAATAATTTTCTAAAATTTTATATAGATTATTTTTATATTATATTTTATTAATATAATATTTTATGAAAAAATGTCATGCTTTTAATCATTATGATTTCTAACAAATAAAGTTATGTTGGATTATTATATTTTTGAAATGTTTTTCCTTATCAACTATTTTTTTATATTTTCAAACATTGTTTTACGATTCATATAGCATGTACCTATATAAAATAATTTATATGCTTCCAAATAAACCTAATTGAAACATAATAAGATCCTAGTAATACAATTTTATTACATGGATAATATATACAAAGTGAACTATATGGAAAATCAAAAAGAAATTACAAACATTGAGTAATTCTATATCCAAATTTTAAAAAAATGTTCATCAACATAATAAAGAGAAAATAATATAGATGATAAAAAATAATGTTCTTTCAAATAATAATATTTAGACTTTAATGGAACAATGTTAATTGAAAATATTATAAAATATTAAATATATTTATAATTTAAATGAAAATAATTTCATGAACTTATATTATATAAATAAACCAATTATAAAAGTGATTTCATATAAAAGTATAAAATTTTAAGTACTAATAACAATATATGACTTAATAATAATAATAATAAAATTATTAATAATTAATAAAATTTATTTAAAACCTGATTATATATATTATTATTAATAGTTATATTAATAATATTAATAAATAATATCTTTATTGTAATTTTTTTCACTTTATAATACTAAATTTATTATAATAACATCATTATAATGTGTTAATTATCATTAAATTCTTATTATCATGGCTCAATTATCCATGCATTATTATTTTCTATAATATTTCCTAATGCATGTATTTCAATTATATTTCTGTGGTCATGTAACACAATTAAATGAATAAAAAAAATCATATTGTTATTCATAAATATAATAAATAAAAATCAATTTACAAAACAAAAACTTTATTGATTAGTTTATTATCAATATATTCGATTTTTTATATAATAATAAAAAAATAATATAAATAAATTCAAACGAAATAAATAAAAAATGAAATCAATAATGTGATGATAATAATAATGTTTCAAATAAATTTATATGAATAATAATAATAATAAATCACTTACAAATTAATAAATATATTAATTTCATGGATTTATTTTAATGAATTTATGTTCATGAATTTTTCACTCTATCACTACTATTCATTTCCATGATGCATGTATCATCCTCGTATTAGAGTACATATATAAAAGGGAGAATGGGTGAGACTTATTTATGGAGGGTGTCAAAAATTGATTCTCCTCTGAGGAAAATTATAATTGTACGTCATGGATCTTTAGAACCCCCTAACAAGCATCATTTTCCTTGAACATGCCCTAATGCAAGCTAGCCTAATTTTTCTGAAATATTTTTCCAACATCCACAAAATTCCATTTCATGTCTCTATACAGGTGTCCCATGATAAGTGGATGGTAATTCCTGGACAGAGCTTCCACGACAGTGACAAGGAGTCAAAACTAAAAAATTTAAAAAATCATCATGGTGTTGATTGAGGCTTTTTTTTTGGCAAAGACCACTCCTACCATATGGATGCCAGCCACATCACTTCTTCACATGACTAAATAATAGTGTTTTTTTCACGATAGAAAAACCATTATCCACAATAAAAATATTCTTATAATCAAGGCTCTATTAAAAGGTGGACCCTTTTATCAATGTTAAAAAGTATTGATAATGGTCCCAATTTGTAGTTATTTCATAAAAGCATTGATAGAAGAAGTTTTTTTGAAAAATAATTAAATCGAAGGGACCCCATATTTACAGTGCATGACCCCTCCCCTTTCCTAATTAAAATTCTCTTCGAATCCCCACACAAGCGTGGACCTGCAACCCCATTGACAATTGTAGGTGAACCCCCACCCTTATATAGTGGTAGCCCCCCTCAGCCCTACAGAAAACCCCTTCATTATCTTTGATATGAACAATAAACCTCTCCCTTATATTCTTGCATCTCTAAAACCCACCCATGTTGATTTATTCTCCAGATAAGGTTATGTAAATATATATATATATATATATTTATTTTAATATCAATTTGTATTTATAAATAGATATATAGATATATAGTAATATTTGTAAATATATTTATTCATATATTATGGTATGTTTATATGTATTTATTTATATATATAGTTATATTTTTATCCATATAATTATTTGTATATTACATATATTTATAAGATTAGTTCAATATACATTTATAAACTATGTTATTTTGTGATTGTTTAAAAAATTAAAATGTAAATAAATATATATATACAACATATATACAAATGTATATATATTATTTTGTTAATACAGAAATACACACTAATAAACATACACACATACAAATTATATATTTTTATAAATATTCATAAATTTTTTTATAACAAATCGGTACTCGCTTTTATTTTCATGGTGAAGACATTTCAATTTTTTTCCTGGTTCCCTCTCAGCAAAAACATGAAATTGCATAAAAACACGGAGCACTTGACATATGGAATTCATGACATAATATTATAGATTTCATGAGTAGTAATCAATAAATGTCACAAAATAAATATTTCCACTAAATGTCATATATTTTAAAGGACCACAAACATTAGAATGCACCAATTAAAGCACTTGTGACAACCTGTGTGTTGGATGATAGTTGAAACTCACTCTGCTCTATTTCCAAGAAATAGAATGATCACAAGTGTGAACTTTACACTCTTAATATCAGGAATAATATTTCCCTTGGAAAAACAACTGAGATCTTTCTCAATTATGTGACTATGCCTCTTATGCCTCAACATAGATGCAAAACTACCCTCAACAACACAAGTAGTATCCATAGAAATAGAATATCTAGTCCAGTAGAAACCTGATTATATCTTCCCTCATTACACAATCAATTATCCATTTCAAATAATCCATTTTAAATCACCAAAATTGTTGATAAAACTAACCAATTTTACCCCATTAATGTAGAAACAATATTGATTTATATCAACTATATTAAAGTATGATTTATTTTTAGGTGACTTTTATTATTTTTAATAACTTTTTATTTATTTAGTCAATGTCATTAATTTATTTTGGATAGTACATATTGTTCATTAATTATATGTTTTTAATGTCGGTAACTTGTAACACAAAAATATTATTATGTTTGAAGTAGTTTATTATGCATTCCAGTAAAATATAAACAATAAGTACAATATTATTGAATCTTAAATCAAAGACTGAAAATATAAAAACATTTTAAATAGTAATAATTTCATAAATATAATAAACCAAAATTATTTTATATATCAAAAACATTAATTATTAAAGAATGAAATTTTATATTCAAAAAAATTATACACATAAAATAAAATATAAATAAAATATAAATAATTTTTTTAAAAAAAATGGTAAAAATGAATAATAATAGAACAATAATTAATAAGAAATTTTTTTTACAGAATAATGGTTTTTGCAATGAATATCACAATTAAAAATGTTAGTTATACTACAATGATGGTCTTTAACATCTATCTCCTTTATCCACACTAGAAAAAAGAACTCATAAGGGTTAAATTAATAAGTTCTAATATAAGTAATGATAATGGTACAATTACTCAATGATATTTTTCTTATAAATGGTACCCTTTATCATCTCCTGTTTAGTTCCTCTAAAGGGATCCATTATTAGCACATTTTTAGCACATATAATTGTCTAAATAAAATTAAATAATTATAAAAATTGAAAATAAAAATGTGTTTCTTAAAAAATATTAAAAAATGTTAGTTAAATATTTACTGATAAAAAGTGAATAAATTTGTTATAACCTATATATATTATTAATAATAATAAATAGTATTAGGATGAATGGTTCATTGGAGATGATCAGGTGTTCCACTAATATTGACGGGGGTTTGACATCTATAGAGTCTCATAAAGAGGCTTTTCTTGATGCTTCCTTTCTCACTCAAGGAATATCTGACTAATGTGAGGGAATATCCACTACTAATCCCCTCCTTGGTATTCCCCAGATAATTCATGATGCATGGTTTTTCTATTCCAAAGCTTTATACACCCTCATTTACCTCCAAATATATCTAGGGATGAATAGTTCATATTTTTATGTTAATTAAACTTATTTCCTAATATGTTTTTTTAATGTTCTGTCATTAGTTGAAATCCTCATCCATTAAAAATTTATGTAGAAGTATCTATTCTAGAAAACTTGTCTACACAAATTTTTTCATTTTCAGAATATTATTTTTGAACTTTTTATGCGTAATTTTTTTAAACAAAACATACACAGAAAATAAACTAAAAAAATTCTTATATAAAATATTATCTTAAAATGGTGCTGGAAGATGGTTTTCACCATTTTCACTGACTAGCGGCGTTGGATTCTAAAACCAAACAGACCATTCAAAATAATGTAGAAACAAAAAAATCAAATGGATATTTAAACTTATGATGTTATGGGTTCGTAATTATGAAAAACATACCCAAGATACATGAAAAATGGAATTTTCATCAGAGTCGGTATCATTTATTATGTCTCCTCCTTCTTAGCTGCCAATCAATATGGCCACATTCCCATCCAAATCATTTTCGACGACACCCTTATTTCCATTATTTATCTTGTTGTAAATCTCCCCCTATCTAGCCCTATTATTTTCAGAGTTGTTCTTATCCATTGGATAATCTCCCAATAAATATAACCCTCTTGAATTCTAGTTTGAATGAATTCTGGTTATTTTGGTGAGGCAACAACGTCCACCATAGACACTATATTGGTTCAAAAACATCATAGTCTCCAATTTCATTCCATAAATTCACATTGTGAAAAAATTCTACTCAAAACAATTTGATTTAATCATCTCCCCTTTATTTAGTTGATCAAATAAAATCAATGGTTATGAATTATTCCTGAATTTTAACATCTTTGTTGAAAGATGATGTAAATTTTTGGTCAATTCAATGATGTCAAGTATAGATGAAGATTCTTATTTCATTGATGGAAGATCATTGATATCCAAATACCTAAAAATAGGCTTAGTATTCAAAATATTTCCATCAACCATTTTTTATTTACCTTGGCATCATAATTCCATAATAAAAGATTCATGGCCTACTTTTTAATCAACATTGTGTTGCACTGAATATTCAGAAAATTATTGAGTATTTGTTTCCTATTCATTATTATCAATGTTTTTCCTTAATTTGGGGACAAGTGTTTACTTTCCATAGTTGATATTGACTGCAATGTGGAGTCTACCAAAATATCTTGCATAGAATACACCACTACTGATGGTTTTCTACATGAATTCAATATGTATCCCATAGATGAAACACCTATAATATATTTTTTAAAACCATTATAGTGAAAATAATCATCACCAACATTACCAACTCCATTAAAGAGATTAGGGAAATCCCCCTAATGTGAAATAACATCTCTACTTGGAGTCAGTTCCAGACTCTTAATGGAATGGGTAAATTGAGAAATCTCATGGGTATGAACATCCATAGATCCGCCTTCAGCATGATCATCCCATGTCCCACTGTTCTGAGAAACCACCACAGAAGGAACAACATTAATTGTATCCCACATTATAATAATTAGTTTGTCACAACCATTATCCCTAACACCATCAACTGTGTGAGAGCAGGTGGACCCCCATCCTTTCTCGAAACTGAATTCCTTTATCTACAACAATAAACATTATGAACTATTATATTACATATGAAATATATATATATATATATATATATATATCCACTTAAATTCGCTTTTTAAATTCCCAATGGATTGAAAACCATTACATTACATGGGTTTTTTATACCATAATGTAAGATCAAATTTTATTTCCACTGTACAAAGAGTCAGAAATACATTGCGAATTGATCTAAGATCCACCACTAATATGAGTCACATAAAAATTGCACAAGATGCATCTTAATTAGAACAATAATGTTTTATCACTGATAAAATTATTGAAACAATGTCATAAAAATATCTACGGATTCCATAAAATTCAATTCAATCAAAAAATTTGCACACAAACATGACTTATTCTATTGCAAAAAATAAAAATATTAAAAAGATGGTCCCAATATGGGATACAAAATGCCACTGGAATGAGGAGGTTCTACCCTAACCACCACGTCTTGCACTAGATTTCTTTAGAGGGGAAATAGTTGTGAAAATGAACAATTCTAATGGGGTTATATTTCCGTTCATGGAATCCCCAAACAAAAATTATACTTCGTTCCAATTCGTCTGCCCTCCATGTTTTTTGACCAATTAGAAACACCACTCATACAATAATAATGAATTACCTAATTTGAAACCGATCTAGACGAAGATCACGACTGAACTGAATGTGTGACAAATTACCTCCTCGAAAGAAATACTAACCAACACCATCCAATATCTAGGTAATGTTTGGATTTTTGTCCCCATATCTGACATCATGACAGTGATAGCCTACTACCATTGAGAAGTTTTGGTCCAGCCTCGTCAAATTATCATCAGCATATTCCACTCATCCATGAGGAGGGGTAGTATAATTCTTTATATTCAAGTGACCTCTCATCCAGAATCCTCGAGCAGAGAGCAAGGAGGGGATTTGTATGAGTGATTCCCTTGTGTGAGTAGAATTTTCCTTGTGTGAGAAAGGAAGTAGAAATCCTAAACCTGTTATGTTCCACCATAAGTGAAAAAACCATAGAACTATTGGTTGAACTCAAAAGCATCTCCTACATACCCATCATCCCATTACTATATATTTGAAATTAAAATTTATATATAGTATAATAATTATTTTAATATTATTTAATAATTATATACTTATGAAAAATTAGATACATTAATAATAAACTCATTATTCTTTTTAATTATATTTTTATCATTTTATTTGGTCATTTATCTTTGCAAAGAAAGTAATGATAATGGATATCATTATGTGCACTGAAAAACATTGGTAATGTTACCGTTTATAAGTGATAAAAAATTCTGATAATTGTTAAACCTTATATGATATTATTTGTTGAAGATAAATAGAACCATTACTTGAACTTTTTTCCTGCAATTTTAAAGAAAATTTTTGAAGATATCATTTTTCTATGAATAAATTTTTATTATTCTATTTTTATTTACAGATTTTGTAACCAATTAATTATTATTTGTATAAACATTTTTTATTATTTTTTTTTGTATTTTATTTCTACAATATATTATGGATATATTTTTTTTATGTAAACATTTTATATTTTTATTAATTGTATTCCATATAATATATTTATTTATTATATTTATGAAAGTATTTTTATTTATCACCTATTTATTATATTCTCAATATAAGAGTTATATTTCACTTAGACTTTAATTTTGGTATATATTTAATTGGATTCCAATGTGACCTACTCGAAATTTAAAATGTTTATTTTGTTTCAAGTGAAATACATTGAAAACTTATAAAAATAAAAATATTTTCAATAAAAAGTAATTGAATGTATTGACTAAATCCTTAATAATTTTTAAAAAATAAAATATTTTTATATGAAAACAAATATAGATTAACATATATTATTGAAAACAATGTTGATTAAAAATATAATACTTATTCATTAAAACAACTAGGTAATTCAATAATCTTATAAAATTTCAATTATATTTAGAATTTAAATGATATTTATGACATGAATATAAAACATATAATTAACAGAATAGAAATATGCTTTCATAAAAATAATAATTGAAAAATATTAAGTATTAATAACAATATTAAACATAATAATAATATTAAAACAACAATTAATAATTAGTAATATTTAATAATAGTACGATTATATTGTCCATTGTGGATATTTAAATTATTATTGTTTGTATTCATAAATAATAACAATATTATTATTTTCATCACATTATTATCATGAATTTCACATAATGAAATCATTATAAATAGTTCATTATCAATAAATTATTATTATCCAGACATTGCTATCCGTGATTTATGATCTATAGTCATGTTCACAAATTCATGTATTTTTTTTATCTGTGACGATATGTAACCCAATTAAATTTCTAAAAAATAATCAAATTAAAATTTATAAATATAATATATAAATATTATATACATAATATAATCATTATTGAATTGTTAATTATAAATATATTTATTTTTTATATAATAATAAATAAATAGTATTATAAAATTTTAAACCAATTCAATAAGAATGAAAACAATAATGTGATATTTAATAATAATTTTTCACACACATGTTTATGAACAAGAATATAAATAATAATAAATATAATAATAATTCAAATACTAAGGATTAATAATTGTAATTTAATGACATTATTAATAATAAATTATTATCATGACTTTATTAGTTTGATTCCATTAATCATAGTCACGATGCAGGTATATTCATTGTATATGAATGAAAATATAAATTTCAAGAATGGATGAGATATATTTAATGGCGGTGTGAACAAATGACCCCTCCTCAGAATACCATTTTGAATACATGCCATGGCACTATGTATCCCAAACATCATTTTCTATAAACACTCCTTGGTGATCACTAGCTTAACATTCACAGTTCCTTTGTTCAGCAGTCGTAGATTTCCGGATCAAGTCTGCATTCAGGTGAAGCAAGAGAGCTGGATGGTGTTGCATGATCATAGATTCCTAGATGACGATGAAGAGTTATTTTTTTTTTCAAAAAGATAATCATGTTCATCGATTCCTTAAACCACATCAGTGATAGTTCATAAAAGGTAGTCCCTTTTATCATCACTTTTTTAAAGCGCCCATTAAAGAATAAATATTTAATAATTTTAAAAATTAATTATTAAATGGAATCCTTTTAATTACTCTTGAACCCCTTTCAGTACCGGTAGAAAGCCCCGCCCATGTGCGCTACCTCCACTCCTTTAAAAGTAATAGGCACACCCATACCTTTTTACAATTCTACCTCCACCCCCCCCCCACTGCACAGGCCCGCACACCCATGCCTCCACATAGATTCAACCCTCAAACCTCTCTCTTTCTTTCCTTCCCCATTACCACTCACACAACTTGTTTAATTCCCCATTTAGTGATATATATTGTTATATTTATTGGAATATTAACAAATATTTACATGAATATATATTTATATAGTCACATAAATATATATATATATATATATATATATATATTATATATACCGTTATAATCATTTATTCGTATATGTAACATTATATTAACTTGTATTTATTAGATTATTTTTAAATAAACCCATTATTTTGTTAAGAAATATATAAATTCATAACTAAATATATAGGCCACACATAAATGTGTATATATTTTATAAATTTGTGTATATAAAATTATATTTATAAATATTAATATATATATTCATATATTATATATCAATAGGTATATTTATATATTTGAATATATATTTAATATATATCATTTTTTTAAAAGACACATAATAATACACACACACATACACATTATAGACATATATAAATATTTTCATATTGGTATTTTAAATAAAATATATGTTAGTTTTTATTTTATTAAGTATTATAGGTTGATAATTATATTATTCATATATACATATATATAGATAAGTTATATAGAAAATTTAATTGTTATCTATGAATATATAAATAATTTTGTATATATATATATTTAGTTAAAGATAACAGTAAATTATGAGAAATGATAAATTCATAAACCCGTAATATAAATATTAATATAATACAGGATAATAAATCCAGTCCCCACTGAAAAAGGAAATAATAGTCCCTTAATCATGGCTAAAAGTACACAAAATGATAACAAATTGTGGTACACCGACTAAAAACTAAATTTTCAAGGAATTTTGTGAATTTTCTACCCTATAAAATAATGAAAATTTATTACATATGTCATTGATGGTGTAATTCCCATTTAAGGATTGGATTTGATATGTGGTATAGCTCGAATGGACATCCAGATCAAAGGTTTTGACCGTTGGATGTTTGAGTTCCATTTTCAACATATTTCTGATACATTATTAATTTTTTGATTCTTTCTGCCTTCAGATTGGTAGTAAATAATTATTAATAAATAATAATTAGAAAAATATTATTTAATATTATTTTATAAAAATATTCTATAATCCATTTTCACTGATTAACTAATACATTTAGTGTAAATGTATATTTTTTTATCTAAAACATAATCAAAAAATAAATATTACATTTAAATAAATATTTATATTAATATAATTATACGTTTATACATTTTATTATGATTTTTTTGAAAAATAACCTTAAAAAATGAATTGATAAAGACCCTAACTTATTAGCGCTAATTGAGAGCAAATATAAATGGGGTACATTTATCTTCCATAAATAAACGCTCATAATGGAACCCATTTATAATATTTTTTTAGCACTGTAAAATGGTGGAATTTTGGAAAATATTTATTTGGAACAGAAGATGAGGTTGGGGTCTCCTTTTTAGGCTATGTCTTTCCATCATCTCCCAGTCCCCCTACGCACTATCTAGAAGTGTCTGATTTTACTATCAACCACTGTGTGCTGGAAAATTTTGATTGGAGGGAACATTGTGCTTTAACACATAGAAAGGATCAACACACCTACATTTGTTGCTAGGAATTTTCTATAGTGGTTTCCCAAGAAGGGATGACCATATTTCATTCTGGTCAGCTAGAGTCACATTCAAAGTAACAGTTCCTTGACTGCAAGTACGAAAATGATGGATATAATTTCGACACCTTGGTATGGGATAAGGATTGTGTCAGACAACCCCAGGGCATCGCTGAAAAGGATGATTACCCATACCAATCCATGGAGGACACCTTATGGTTGTTAGATGTGTTGTCCAGTTGATGAGCTAAAACTATGATAGAGACTCTATCTGATTGGTTTTGATTGTTGTGATCCCTTCCTTGTCCTCCACTACCGAAAAGTACTTGAAACATTCGATGGTGTGTTGAATCTATATTGTTGTTAGAGCTCTATGTTCCCCCCAATCGACATTTTTTGGAATTTTGTCATCTCTGGTACTACTAGACACCTCTAGAAAATGAAAATGGTTAAAAAGAGACTATGATAAGACATAGCCAAGGTTGGAGGCCCCAAACTCATTTTTCGTGCAGAAAATGATTTTTCACAATTCCAACTTATAACATCACTACAAATGGTGATAAAGGGTACATTTATGAGCGGTATTTTATGGAGGATAAATGTATACCATTTATATAAGCTTTTATATAAGCGCTGATATATTGGGGTGATTTTCAATGCATTTTTTATCGATTTATTTAAAAAAACAATTAAAAATAATGTATAAATATATAAATATATAAATGTGTAAATATATAAATATATAAATATATAAATATATAAATATATAAATATATAATTATAAATATTTTGATAGATGTAATATTTATTTTTATTATCTATTATATATATAAATTTAAATTTCTACTTAATATATATGATATTTAATGAAAATGGATTTTAATATATTTTAAAAAATTAATATTAAATAAGATTTTACTAATTATAATCGATTAATAATTACTTAATATAAATTTGATTGTACAAATCAAAAAAATTATATCTAAAATAAGTTGAAAATGGAACTCTTACATCAATCTGTAATATTTTTTTATTTCGGTGTACATTTTAGCTATAAAACATATATAATCTAATTCATTGATGAGCATTACATCCTCGATGACATATATAATCCATTTTCATACTTTTATAGGGAGTAATTTCACTAGTTTTGATTATGGTGATCCCTTCCAATGGTGGCACTGTAGAAAATTACCAGCAACATCTGTATATGTGTTGATCCTTTATGGAGTTACATCACCATGTTACCTCCAATCATCATTTGATGGAACACTGTTGTCATCGGTACATTCATCCACCACGGGATAGTGAGTCGGCTAACTAGGAAACAACAATGGGACATAGCCTCGGTAGGAGGCCTCAAGCTTATTGCCTGGGAGGTTAGTGATGTGGTTGGTATCCATGCTGTAAGATCAGTTGCTGATGTGGTTAAAAACCTTGATGAAATACATGATGCTTTTGAAAATATGTTATCGTGCCTCCTTCTCGTCATTGACATGTTAGCTCCGACTGAGCTCCACCATCAACCTATCTTGCGATTCCATCATGGATACATGACCAGGAAATCTGTGTCTACCAAAATAATTTTCATGTAAGGTTGAGCTAGCCATTATGAGTGCGAGTTCCTAGACAATGATATTTTTCAGGGGGATCCAGAGAGTCATGGCCTGCAATATTATGTGGACTCTTAGAACTGATTAGTTGTTCACACCCACCTAAAATAAGTATCACTCATGCCAGTATTTTATATCATCACGTGGATAAAAGGAAAACACACGCATCTTGACGACGAATAATATACCAAGACAAATATGTTCATGGTAATAATATTATATATTATTAGTAAGTGAATCATAATAATAATAATAATTATTATTATTCATAAAAATCATTGTTCATAATTTTTTATAAGTATCACATTATTAATATCATTATTATTGTACTTGATTAGATTTTTTTAATATTTTTTATTTATTATTATATAAATAATATAATAAATTAGTAATTAAATAATCATAAATTTTTGTGTTATGTAATTTAATTTTTTATTTTTATATTTATGAATTGAAATATTATTATTTTTGTTAATTAAATAGGGTTACATACCCTCACAGATAAAAATTAAATACATGCATCCAATAAGAAGATAATGAATAATAATGAGAGGATAATAATGTTCGGAGATTACGAATTTATTGATAAACAAATCATTATAATGAATTCAATATTAAGATATAATTATAATGATTCCATTATAATGAATTCAATAGAATGAATTCATGATAATATAGTTATTTGAGTTAAAATAATGGTATTATGTATGAATATTTGTAATAATAATACAATTATTAATAATGGTCTATATAATTTAATAACTATTAAATAATATTAATTATTAATACTTTTATTAATCTTTTTATTATCATTAATATTATTGTTATTATAATTATTATTCTACATATTATTATTAATTTATATTATTTTCTATTTAATAATTTTATGAAACCATTTATATATTTAGTTAATTATTATTTTTTATTTTCGTAATATAAATTTGATTTAAGCTCAAAATGTAAAATATATTTTATGATTGGTTGGTGTTTCCTTGTTCTATTACAGTCACAAAATAATATTTTGAATCAAAAAAGTTGTGTATAATCTATATTATCTATTTTTATTATTTTTAATAAAATATTTTTATTTTTTTTTAATTTTTTATTTTTGTAGTCTATATTTTTAATTTTTATTTTATTGTACATGTAGTTCATTTTTTAGTTGTTTTCAATGATTCTGACATAAAACACATCCATCATATTCTGTTCCAATTAGGTATATATATCAGCCTATAAAATATAATCTATTGTAATAATATAAATTAATCATTAATAAAATAATCAAAATTTAAACAAGTGTTGAAAAAAATAATAAATATAATAAATAAAATAATTTAAAAAAAAATTATTTTAATAAATTTCAAGTACAAATGTTATTACTACTACAAACTAGTCTTTTTCAACCATTTAATTTTTCATAACTATAAAAAATAACAGATAATGATGGAATTTATCAATACTAAAACAATAACAGCTAATGACTACCTTTTACAAATGAATTTTTACTACTTATAAATTGTACCCTTTATTAGAACATTGTTTAATGCCAAGAATGGTATCCATTATCAGCACATTATTTATAGTGATAAATGTTTGAATAAAATAAAATAATAAAATAATTAAAACACAATAACGATTTTATAAAAAAAATTAAAATAATATATGTGAAATAATTATTGATAAAAAATACAACATTTATTATACATTATATATATTTTAAATACATTAAATTATTATGTTTATGAAGGGTTTGAATGAAGTAATATGGAGTTCTATTGATGGTGTCTAGGGTTTGTTAGCCATGGTTGGGTTTAATCGATCAATTCTAGCTTATTTCATTCTCAATCATGTCAGATTTGACACACTCGGGGGTGTCACTGATATATTCCCCTTATTTCTCTCCACTCAAGGTCTTAGTATGAGATGTTATTTGATTCCAAAGATTATGTCCCATCATATTCCTATGAATATCACTGTGAATGTGAAATTAATAAATTTTAATTTTAAATTATATATTATTATGTTATTTATGGATGGTTATTTGGACTAAATCAAAATCCAATAATAAATTATAAAGAAGTCTCTTTTCTAGATAACAAGTATAGACTAATTTGGCCATTTTCATAATATGATTTTTTCAATCTTTATGAATAAAAAATTCAGATTTATACATAAAAAGACAAAATATTATAAAAATATTAAAATAATTTAGTATATTGCAATGGTGTAAGAAGAGGGTTTTTTCCACTTTCACCGACTTGTGGTGATGGATACCTCAATCCAGAAAATAGAAATGAAGTGGATATAGAGGACCAAACATATTTGGGTTTGAAATTATAAAAAACATACCCTATATAATTTAGAAATGGATTTCTAGAACATAGTTATCGATGAAACTATTTATAAAGAATGCTTCTTGATGACTTGAATTTCATGATGGGCCCCTGAACTATTCGGATCATCATCTATCCTACATACCAACTCTGAGAATTATTTAATAGTATACATTGGTGTTGTAGATGTTTTCTTGGGTCATCTTGTATTTTATTGGTATTGTTCTCATATTAAGGAAATAAATTCATTTCCTAAAAATATATATTTTGTGAAATGAATTCACAAACTACTAATTGAATTGAATGGTGTTTTTCTAGAATAATGATCTCCCTATCATAGAGTGACATGTTTAGACAATTCACAAAGAAGGTTCTCTTTCAGAGAGCGCCTTCACAATGAAATAAACATTTAATTAAAATCATATTTTTATAAATTTTCGAATGAGAATGTTATTACGGATATAACCATTCCTTCATTAACATTATAAATTAATTTTTTTTTGTAATATCTATGTTTTTGTGTGTGATTATTACATTTATAATTTATTGTTAATAATAATATTATTAATAAATATATTGATGAAATGAAAAATGTAATTAATATTTATTCTCCATCTGTGATTCATTGTTTTTATTATTGGGTATTACATTTGAGATTCCAATAAATTTTGGGGAGTCAATGTCATGTTCCAATTGATTTTATTTGATCCCCATATTTTGAATAGGTCCCTTGGTTTCCTATTATTTGGTTTTCTATGATATTTTTATTTATTTCAACTTTTATTATTCTGCACATTTGTATTCTGGTCACTACGCATGTTCAATTTTTTGGTTGGAATGGATCTCATTTCTGTTGAACGTCCTCATTGATATTTATTGTGTGTTTGTTTCATTACTCCTTTTCCAAAACTCAGATTTAAGTGATACAATAGGAAAGAACAATGTATTTATTTTTTAATTATTGTAAATAACATCATGGAAAATCAAGGCCCTATTTTCTCGGGATGACTGAAAATGAATTTTTATTAATTTACAATAATAAAACATATGTTCCATTTCTAAAACCATAGAAAAAAATTTCCAGTTGACATTAAATAATTTTAAAACTATCATATGATTTATTTTGACTTTGGTGCGGAAAGAACACATCAATCTAACACGCGCTTTACCCATACATACTAAATATGGAGTTCATAGAAAGTATTAGTCTTTAAAAACATGCAACAGTGAGTGAATACCAAACCATGGTAATTTATTATCTTTAAAACAATACAACATGATCCCAAATTCATTTTGAAACGTTTAAAATATATCTTAGAATTATTTTGAATGTGTAAGAGTTGGAATCATGTTAATCCAACATGAAATTTTCTCAAACTAACTAAATAAATATATCCTAGAATTTGATGGTATTTAATAACATGCACAACATAGTAAAAAAACTAAATGATATATGATCTATATAAAATCATATTTATGATAGAAATATAGAAACTGAATGTGTCTGAAACTATGGGGTTGTTTTCTCAAGATTACAGAAAACACCTTTTTAATATTTTATTATAGCAAAACATTCATTTGATAGTTTAAACCATAGAAAATAATATCTAATTGATGTGAAATATATTGAAAATTGCATAAAAATATTTTTTACGACTAAGAGTAGACAAATTAAAAATACAATATGTGATGTGCAAGAACATATTGAATAAAGAGTTCCTAGAAAATAGAGGTCATCAAAACCATACACCATAGTGTAAAAAATAACCATATGCACTTATATATATGTAAGTTTATTATACATGAACCATATATCAATTTTCAAAATAGTGTAATTGAATACATGTCAAACTGAGGTTTCTTTTTAAATTGATGACTGAAAACCATTTCTATCAAGATAAACCTCTAAAATGTGTGTTTTAATTGTGAACATATATTAAAACTTATCCAATTGGCCTGAAACAATGAAATGGAAATAAAATATAAAAAACCCTAGCTAGAATGGTTAAAAAATTTAAATAAAAGAAAACATGGGAATTAAATATATGGTTCAGACCGTTTATTCATACTTCATAATAAGAACACCAATCACATCCCAGTTTTATAAATATATGATAAAAATGGAATCATAGGATACAAAATTTGGGAATTAGATCAGTCAAATAGATTAAATAAGATGCGGTATAAGCATTTCTAGCGTTAAAAATGAACAATAAATAATAAAAAATAAACCAGTGAAACCATCATGAGGAACACAAGAAACCTTGTATAAAATTCCTTTCTAGGGATTTAATAAGATGAATAAGAACCCTTCAAGAATAATTGTAGACAATTCATCCATCACAAGAACATGAAATTCATTGTGTTATCTACTAGGTCCATAATCATATATCTAGCATCAAATGATGTCTCCAATTAGATAATCCAACCATATCCCCAACTATGGATCATATTATACCTATTTTGTCATCATCTATCTCAGATTCACATTATATAAGAAATATATTTTTTCTCTCATATAACAACTGAGGACTTGTGGCAATTAATCCTAAATCTATAAAACCCTTAAAAGGTATCTAACTACATTAATATATGTGGGTGGACATGGATATTTAGAAAACATTCATTAAAAAATAACAAATTTAAAAAAAAATTTAAGGGTTTTAACATGTACTTCCATTAAATGGTCACCATAATGTCCTACTTATATTTATTAAATCGCTATGTAAGGGTAATAAATTGCTATATAGGGGTCAATTCCCACTACATAGTGGTCAACACACGCTAAGTATGGTTTGGTGAACCAAAACCAGAATACATTATGGCAAGCCCAAGACTATTTAAATGTATCAATTTCACTACCCACATTATGTGAGGGTTAGTCATTGTCATATAAGAGTATCATAGTCCAAACATAAAGGTATCCCCACAAAACTAGACATAAATAAATATAAAAATCACCTATATAAGTGTTATCAAAGAAAACAAATCCACGTAAGGGTGACAACCCAAAATCATAAGGGTAATGGATACCACCTATAATGGTAATCACACCACATGCAAAGGTAACATCGCCTCAAGATAGATTAAAACAATTATTATGTAAATGGTGAAAAACAATCCAAAATCATGAAAATTTTAAATCTATTGAAAATAAAATAAACATAAAGGTTATTTTTTCTTGTAATAGTTAATTATTTTTCGAATAAATAATTGAAAAACAAAACAAAATTTTCTCATCAAAATGTTACCTCATAACATTCCATGGGTGGAATCCCCTCAATGGTTGGTGATGGTTCTTTTTTTCAACAGAATCAACATCCTCTTCAAAAAATTCATCATTCCCCAAATATTCATATAAAATGAAACTATTTTAAAAAAACTAATGAAACCCGTCTAGTATAGGATGTATATGCATGTTTAAAGGAAAATACCTTTTAAATTCTTGAGCATGACAATGTTTCACAACCTTCTCACCTAGCTCCAAACCCCATTCAAGATAATTGCTGGACTTGTCTTTTAAACTAGCACATTCGAAAACACTATCATTAAAAACCATACTATGAGGTTTTGAGAACTGAGCTTCGATTGGAATAAAATTCGGAATAATAATAAGGTGTTCCTCTTATTAATATATTTCTAGCTTAACAAGGATTTAACTCAGAAATATAATTACCCCTTTGACAAATTCGACACTAGATCAAAAAATTTCCTGCACCTATGTACTATTAATATAATCCATAGCAGCCTCACTATATCTTCCCATTTTATCATTGTTATCTATGTTTAATATTTTATCATTGAACTAACAATTTTTACATTTATTATATATATTATGGATGTATTGAATATGAATAAAACTTATCATTGAATATAGTTTATTGTGTTGCATGTATGTAATGTAATAATGTCTAAGAGTATACATGATATTATTATGGTGGAAACATAACAATGCAATGATTTTAACCATGATGTAATGTGAAAATATTCATAAATAATGTTATATAGTAGGATAATGAACAATAATGGGACACATAGTACATAGAATATAATGTTTGAGTTATTTTAATAGGGGGTGTTTCATCTCAGGATGATTACAATTTGTAATCTACAAGATGGTATATAATGAGAACATACCAACCAATATGAATTTTGTATGTTTCTGCATCATTAAAAATTATAATATGTTATCATATGTAATGCCACTTATACATTAAATTTTTTATTAATTCATTCCATGAATCAAGAATGTATATTTTGTAATGAAAATAATGATGGGTATAATTTATGTGATGTAGGGTATATAGGGTTATCTTAATTTATATATCATTAATGTATAAGTCATGTAAGGAACAATAACATTAATCTATATAGAATCAGATATTTGGTCCTTTTGATTGGAATAAAACATTATCCCAAAAAAATCAACATTCAGTTTTCATTAATGACATGAAGGTTGGTGGTTTGTGGTTCCTTTTGATGCATTATTATTCTAAAAAGGAGATAATTTTTTTCCCAGTGCTGGAATAGTATTAATTCCCAAAGAGATCATGGGTTCTATGTGAATTGTGGTTTTTTCCATTTGTTAGCGATATATTGATACATGTGAAGAAATAATTAATATGATACGAGTGAAAATTATATCTATTTATTTTAATTTTATAAATTTCACATTAATATGAAAATTCATTTTTACATCCCCTAATTTGTTAATTAAACTAACTATTAAATTTAACTATTAGGGTTTTCATTTTTATTATATTTTAAATATCTGCATCTAATTTTCAATTCTAATTTCCACATAATTTTCTATTGATTTTGAGAATAGATATTGTGACATTGTATGTTTAAATGATAGAGTATATGAAGAATTTTTGTTGGCTACAATCAAATAAGTGAATGAATTTACATGAAAAAATCATTGGGAAATTAATTTTATCTACTTCCTCAACCATCACCCATCACACCTATGGAATTACAGATACATTCATGAGTTTACAACTATAAAATCGATTTCTATTATTATATTTATAATTATATATATTTTTTATTTGATTTATATAATATATAATATTTATATTTTAATATAATTTTCTACAAATATATTAATGATAATCCATTCATTTTAGGCTATTACTTCATGTAATTATCAAATTTCAATCTAAAATACATGAAGAATTATTAACAGTTCTATTAGAATAGTTAATAACATTACAATCATTCTAGAAAATGTAACACCAAAATACATGTATGTTAATAATTTCTATATTATATTATTTATGTATTTATTTATTTTTTAATTTTTTATGTCTACAAAATTTTAAATATTTAGTTATCTAAGGAAAATTTGAATATTTATATCAATTTTTATAATTAATTATAATTCTAAATATTTATACAGTTTTGAAAATATACAATGGATTAAATTATACCCACTATATATTATTTAATTAAAATAACATTAATCAATATACAATTTTTTTATTTCTTCAATATTTATTATAACAAATAATGTATCTTTTGCGATATTAAACTACCATTAATAAATTAGTGTTCGACATTGTATTACAGTTTTTTTTCATTGGCTCAAATTTTATTTCTATATCAATTATCTCCACATATATAATCATCAAACATGTTCCCATATCAATAATTAACTTTAACAATTTTTCAGATTTTCATTTTATATTGAATTTATTATCTACATAAAAAGGATAACATATTTCATTTTTTTCATTGAATTTTTCAATATTATGTGTTAACATTGGTTTTGAATTTTTTTTATATTAATTAATTTTTACTTCATGTCTTTTTCGAGGTTTTCATCCACCACATTTGAGGATTTATGAATATGTCCCATTTCACTAATTTCCTGCTACAATTTCTCAAATATTAAAAAACATGACATTTTCATAGATTTATTTATATCAATAATTTGTGGTATTCTGTGAAATATTTGTTCTTATTTTGAATCTTAATTTTGTAGATATGATTAAAAAAATCAGATAACACATGATCTATGATTTTATGGTAGTAGTACGTAAAATAATTTGGTTTTAGAGTTTTATGATTACAAATTATTTCATGTTTTTATTTTAATCACTACATAGTTTTTTATCTATAGATATTCGTACATGGTATTTGATGCTTACATGAAATAGATATAGAACCTAATAAGTTTTTTATTTTTCCTTATTAAATCAATTATTTTATATGTTTCATGTTAATATTACTTTTAATGTGTTGATTTTATATATTTTTTTCTAATAAAGAATTTAAAATATTTTGTCTTTTATTTTTAGTATAGAAATTAAAATATAAAAATATATATTTCTATTTTTGAATCATTTAGTTTATTTTCCTATGATGTTTTAAATATAATAGATTTTTTATCGGAAAAACATTTATATATAAATAAAATAAAATAATGAGTATTTGTAAAAGAGAATTATAGAATCCTAATCTATATTTATTCAAGCATATTCATATATTTTATAATAAGAAACATATACATAATAACTATATCATTTACTTTTAAATAAAATAATAGGTTTTAATATAAAAATAAATAGATAGACATGATATTTTTTTAAAAAAAAATTAAAACCTTTATAAATTAATATATATATATATATAAATATATATATATATATATATATATATTTCTGAGGATGTTCTGAATCCAAATCTCGGTGTGCCCAAAATATTTATAGTGAAAACATTTATTTTTTATATATATAATCATAGATCAGGATTTTAACAACAAACCTTATAGAGATATGATGGTTTGGTGGTGCTGGTTAAGCCTGAAGAAAAATATATTTTCCCAAAAAAATTGATTTAACACAGGCCATTCGCCCAATGTTCTATTCTATTTCATTTTTTGTCACTCAGTTTCCATAGGCATATTCTGTAATCATCCTCCATTATTCCTTCCCTCGTGGGTTACCTTTCTATCATTACCCTGACCTACTACCACACCACCTTAACTTGAAGTCGTCTTTATCACCACCCATTATTAATAATAATGTCATTAATATTGTTAAAAATATAATTAACAAAATAAATTCCTAAATGATAAGAATAATTATCTAATTATTAAGTAAAATACATTTATGAATGACTTCAAATATAAATTGGAAGTGATGAAATTAAAAATAAATTTAATATGATATTTATAAATAATTATTAATAAATATAAATCTAATAAAATTTGGTTATATTATTAATAGATTATTTAAAAATAATACTAATTATAAAATACATGGAATGTTTCTTAACCATGCATACTTTGTCCAAACTTTTTTAATAAAAATAAAAAACAATAAGCAAAAAAACATGTGTCACACAAAATTCCAACCAAACATAAATGTGGCATGATCAATATCACCCTATAGAGAAATCATAAAATCCCCATAATTAAAACCTTGATCACCACCATGAATTGTTTCCATAACACACCATATCCAGATGGTTCAATAAAAAAATACTGATAATCCTATGCATTCACCATCTGATATATTCTTGTCTCAACCCACATCTCATAGCCTTCGCAAACAAACATCTCATGGTCTTTACAAACATAGGGTCACCACCATCCCATTGTTGCTGAGTAAAATGGTTTTCTGTCAACCAAATAATCAATACTTTTTTTTGAAGCTTCCCCAATGCATCTTGGTCCTAAAAACATCACCCTTTTTGATATTGACACAATACACACCAAAAAACATACTTCCATACACCTCTTCACACCCCCAAGACAAATTTCAAGGTGGTTAACCAATGATATGGTCTCTTCCAACGCTCGGCTAGATCTATACCAATAAAAACTATTCCAGACTCACATGGAGTAGATCACATCCCAGTCGAGATCACAAAAACCAGAATGAGATCCCAACATTCATCATCGTCAGATTCTCATTCCAACTCCCCCATGTTATTGCCATTGATATTTGGTCTCCAGAACTTCTCATTCACACGACCACAAGTATCCTAGGTCTACCATTCTATTGAATGACTCCATCATCAGACTACATTATATCCCTATATCCCATGTTGGCCTTTATTGATAGATATAAGAGCCTCATCATCATTCATCACCATAATACCCCTATTTAAAAAAACACATCGGCGATTCGAGGTTTTCAATCGACTTAATCCCATTCCTACAATGAATTTTTCCCCCAACACATACAAGGGAAATGATTTAGCAGCCCAAACATGTCATCGCAGCCATCGATAGCCCTTAATCCCTCATCAGAAATTATATTTGAAAAACATATTGGTGGGGAATTCATCTCATTCCACCACAAAACCACCGCTAAAAGTGGAACTAGTAGAAATTTTTCAGGATGTAATCATTAGACAATGGATCCAAATTTCATAATCTCCACATTGTGTAATCGTTGTATGGATATGGGAAAAACATTTATTGAGAGAGACTCTCCATTCATAATAGAGAATCATTCCATTTTTCGTTAATAAAAATAAAATAATTATCAATATATCCATGTAAATTATTTTCTCTTTTTTATTTTTTACCCTAATAATAATAATTATAGTAATGAATGTGATAAAAATAATATTTTTATTATTAATTATTATTTACATTATTAGTAATATTATTATAAGGTGTTATTAAATACAGAAAATAATTTCATTATATAATGTTTTTATAATAAATAATTATTTAGTTATTATTAAAATATTAATAATAATATTATTATTATTATTATAACTGATTATTACTTTTAGTTATCATTTTTCATAAGTCATAGTGTACTATTTTATATATTAAATAATATAATTCATATTTATTTAAAGTGTAATTCATAATATTTAAAAATAATAACATAATCAATATTCCATCATAATAATTTAATTCATAAAATATTATCCAAAAGGTTAATTTTGGGATTTCCAGATAATATCCATAACAACAAATTAATTAATATAAAAAGAAATATACAATGAGGAGAAGTGGTCTACCAAGGCATAATCTACCAACACAAAAAATAAGAAGTCACTTATTTCATTTCCCACTAGTTACCAAATTCATAGGATATATTCCTTTTTCATTTGGGTATCATACTATCCATCATGTCTTGTTTTATTGTGGGATCATGGAACTCATCATGTAATTATTTAGAGGTTTCATCAATAGTGGAAGAAATCATGAACTTCCAATAGAGATCATGAAATTATATCTCTATGTTATATTGAAATCAATACAAGAAATTAATTGACAACAACTTTTTTCACAACTTTTTGTTCATTATAACAAAAAATTATAATTCCATCTTGTAGTCGATGGATTAATGTTTCAGGAAAATCTGATCAAAATCCCCCTTAACAAGGCCTTCAATATGCTTTTCCAATTCAATATCATTGGAATGAATGATATGAATTTTTTCCCATGTAGTGACACATTCCACATTCTAATACCAAACAAATATTTTGTATGAATTTCTCTTCAAAACATAAAAATTGTATGGGTTAATCAATTCTAGATTATTATTTCCCACTAAGTGACTACTAGATGGAAATTCCCTGTACAATTGATGTTCTTATGTAGGATATTTCCATACCAATTCTGGTGCAGACACACATGCCTTATATTTCTTTGGGGGAATTTTTGTAATCCCTCTTCATCCACCAATATTTTCTATTATTTAAGAATTTAAACATATTAAAAAAATATACATTATTATGATATTACTATGATGATTGTTCACAAATACATAAATACAATGTATATATTTCTCTTTAATGCATATTTTCAGTATATAGATCATTGAAAGTACATATTTTCCTAACATCGAAATTCTCAGCACTCTTTTATAGTTATGCTGGTAGTTCTTTAGCCACTATGCTCTTGAATGGTCTGACAACAGGACAATCTTGGGCTAACACCATGATTATTCCTTTCCTAGGAATTAATGATGATACAGGTTCATGAACTTTTCTTTTCCCAATATGATCCAAACAGTAAGTAATATAAATTTTTTCATAATCTGGTAATAAATTCAGACATGTACAATACCATCATTATGAAATTCATATCCCACAATAAAATGATCCAATGATTCAACATCTTTAGGAATATATTCTATAATTTGACCCCTATAACTTCCACCCCTCAAATCACCTGGACAACATCTCCAACACATTCAAAAGGTTTACCCGATCCACCCTGACATGCATCTGTACAACAGTGAAATTTCCACTGGACGATCCATGCCCCATGAAATAGGAACCATAACCCCATTACAGGACACAAAAACAATAGAGGATACAGAAGAATTCGCATTAATAGATTCCTCTACATCATTGGAATCATTCTTGAAAGTATTTTTTCTTATATTCATGGAATTATAACCAGTACCCTATATTCATTCTACTCCATATTGAGATTACATTGACCTGTTGGGTGTCCTGATTTATTATACGAAGAACACATTATGTTCGGAAGAAATAATATCAATGATTGGCCAATGTGGGACAAGCTACCAAAAAATAATATAGCCACTACAAATCAATTGAGAGATAAATATTGATGTTAATTACAATCAAAATTTAGATTCAATAAGATCCCATAACAATGAAATATCAACCTAAATTATGAAATTGTGATCATATCATGCATTCCCATTACAATTAATAATATTAATAAAAGTCCCTACTATATAGCCGACATCCCAGAGTATTGTTGAGTACCAAAAAGACCATCTTCGTCCCCTAACATCGATCCTGACATCAACAAATTATCTTAATGGATAAAATTGATCAATTAGTTTATATCATTCTTTAAATATATAGAAACACATATTCAGTGACACCATGCCATATCTCAAGGAAAATAATTTGCGCTTCTTCAAAGAGAAAATAATTGAATGATTCCATTACATTTTGAAATCGTTATAAATACATTAAATCCACATCAATGATGATTCAAGATCATAAGATCATATGGTTTTACCTAATTACTCCTCCTATATACTGATGGATGAGCATGAAGATAGAAATTTCATTCCTCAATACTGTAATGATGAAATTTACAGTTCTCCTCTACATTGGAAATTGGTCCATTCTTTGTAATAATTTTAGAAAAATCACTATCAGGTTCATAACAAACCTATCATTTATACAAATTAAAATTCACTTATATGAAATATAATAATTTTTAATTCTATTCCCATTAAATTCCTATAAATTATAGGGTATAAATAAATTCTAAATGAAACATGACACACTGACTAAACATATAAAAATAATTGAAAATAATAATAATTTAATAAAAACTAATGGATAATATATTCAATGTTCTAAAATATTATTGTTTCAAAACATACACTACTATGAAATAGTCTATTAATAGTGCTAAAATGACCTTTAACTATGAAAAAGTATAGATTACTATCAGAGTTAGATAAAAATCCGAAGACTATTATCATCCCAGAAAAACTGCTGCTAAATACGTCCATTATTAGAACTATAACAATAACTGATAAATGAGCCTTTATCAATTATTTTGGATTCATACATAAAAAACAACATTTATTAGTTCTTATAGAATCACCAATAATGATTACCTCTTCAAAATCATAATGTATAACTGATAATGGACCCATTTATCGGATTTTATACATGAACTGATAAAGGACCCCATTATTAGTTATTTTAAAAGTTTTTAAAGAGGACCCCTTTATCAGCACTTCTATATGTGATGATAAAGTGCCATGCTATAATGTGCTGTAATAGAACAACGCATCACCAAAAACACCATAAAATTAGAAAAATCCTGAAACAACACAAGAACTAAAATGAAATTCTATTAAAAACAAAAATACACATAAACTATATATTATTTACATTTCAAATAATGGATTATACAATTTCATCAGTTCTTAATGTTTTATTCCATAGGAAACATCAATAATCCTTTTTATTTTGGTAATAATATATTTTCAATAATATAACACACCGGTCGGAAAAAATAATTCTTCTCATATTAATATTATTAATTAATTAATTAAAATAATATTAAATTATAAACTATACATTCAGAAAAATGAGGAACATTGTGTATCTGATTAAGTGTCCTTTGACTCTTTCATACCACATTGTATCGTTTTCATCTTAATGTACTACGTGTATCAAAATAAACTAAATAATTACTAGATAATAATGATTATGAAAATAATATTGTAATAGTAGATAAATGTATATGAAAGCAATATACAGTCATTTTCTCAGTTTAGACAATGTTATGCGTGTTATAATCAAAAAATGAAATTTTATATTTATAAGATGAAACTGTAGTAATACCAGTAACACAATGCATTGTATTGTGTTGTCGATTATTCATAAAAATATCGAATGACTCATGGCTTATTTTCATAACGTACCAAAACAATCTGAATGTGTTTTATTGGTTTTGAGTTTGTCACATTTTTTTTATTGAAATGTCAATTTAATCTAGAAACACGTAATTTGACCCACACAGATCACATATTTTATCGGTTTTAGATTACACTAAAACCAAAAAATAATATATATATATATATATATATGAATCACTTTACTAAATTACCATGACAATCCAATAATATTTTAACAATTTTCACTAAGTCAATATTTTGGAACAAATATATCGATTTTAACTTATTAGAGACACGTTGAGTCATACTGGGAAAATCAGAAACTAGATTGAGTTATAGATGATTCATGAAAGTCACCAATGAATTAGGGATTCTTCACTAAATTATAAAATCAATCTGAACCCATTTTCATAGTTTTGAGTAGGGCATAGGTCTTTTAAACCATTGTTGGTGACAATTTTCAATATAAAGATTCACTTGGAGTCCTACTAGTCATACTGTGCATTGTATTGAGGTTTAACTAATTCATAAGACTCTGAAATGACACATGGATCAATTTTATAATGTATTATAACAATCTGATTGTGTTTTCCCTATTTTTATGGTGCTAGATAAATTTTTTAATAAAATATAATTTTAAACTGGAATCAAGATCATTGACTCATAAAAATCACATCGCTTGTTATTCAGTCAATTGAAAAGTTCATAACCTTCAAAATAGACTTATTAATCAGTTTCTAAAATTATCATGAAAATTTGACTAGGTTTCCTTGTTTTTTAGTGGGTAACACTTTTAGAAAAAATATAAATATAAAACTGATAATAAATTATTTGAGTCATACATTGTATATCGTGTATTATACAGAGGACTGAATGATTTATAAACATCAATAATGACATTTATATAATTTTAATAAAATATCAATACAATTTGAATGCATTTTCATTGTTTATAAGAATGTCAGTTATCCTATTTTACAAAAATTGTTGTCAATTTTAAATAAAAAGACTCAAATGGTGTCATTCTTGTCAAATCATAAGTTGGATTGAGGTGAGGCTAATTCCTAAAAATGGAAAATTACATAAGGATAATTATACTATTTTATAAAAACAATAATAATGTTTTTTTTGTTCTGATAAAGACACATACATTTATAATAAAATGTCATTTTAAATAGGAAACATGCACATTTACTCATCCAGATCATATCGTTTATTGGTTTTTTGTGAGACAGATTCTCATATGTAAAAATTGACATAAAAATCGTTTTCTAAAATTATCAAGACAATCAATGTAGACATGATCAGTTTTTGGTAATTTAATAATCATAAAGTAAAATGTATATTGTATACTGATAACAAACACTTTGATTCATATTGGGAACATCAGGTATCCGATTGAGGCGATACTATTTTCTACATGTCACAACTAACATATAAGTAATTTAAAAAATGTACCAAATTGAATTGAATCTGTTTTATTGGTTTTGAAAATGAAAATATAACATTTTACTAATATAGATGTAAATTTTATAAAAACATATTTGACCAATGTCATCGTGGACACACAGTGTGTCAAATTGTGGTGAAAAAAATTATATATCTCAAAAATGACATTTGGATCTTTTTCCTCATGTATCAAAGTAATATGAATTAATTTTAATATTATTGAGTATGATGCATTTTTTTTTTTAAAACTACATTTTAAACTAGAAACCCTCATATTGTATCATAATTATCACATAGTGATTCAGATGGATGCTTGGAATATTACAAAACATTAAAAATTACTTAATATTAATTGTTTTAAATTATCATGAAATTCCAAGAATATTATATTGGTTTTTAGCGAGTGAAACTTTTAGAATTAAACTATAAACATTAAACTAATAACAGACACATTGAGTCATATCATGAAAATATTGTATTAGATTGAGGTGATACTGATAACTACATTTTAAAAATTAATAATGAGCCATTATCCTAGTGTATAAACTATATATGAATGTGATTATACTATTTTGATTAGGTAAGTTGTCGTTTTTACTTAAATTGAAGGAAATATTAAATAAAGAGAATCACATTGAGTCACACTGGTCACACAATTCATCAAATTGAGGTTATGCTAACTCTTATATTTTTAAAATAATTTATGTATCTTTTTAAGTAAGTATCAACACAATCCGGCTTTTTTCTTTTTATTGAGGACATTAGATGACTTTTATATTAAAATAGCAATTTTAATTTGAAACACAAACTCTAACTCGTAACAATAACATCATATATCAGATTTATGTGAGGATTATTCATAAACATAAAAAATAACTTCTGAATCACTCAACAATATTATCAACACAATCCATGTCCATTTATATATTTTCAATGGGTGGAAATTTTACAAATAAAATTCCAATTTTAACTGTATAACATACTCTTCAAGTCAAACTAGGAACATTTCATATCATATTGAGACGATCTTGACTCTTACACATCAAAAATGTCTTATGGATGGTTTTCATAAAGTATAAAAACATTCAGAATATGATTTATCAGTTTTGAGTATATGAGTTCTCTTTTTTACTAAAATTAATTTCAATTGTAAATAAAAAGAATCATATTGTGTTATATTGGCCAAATTGTGAGTCAAATAGAGGTGAGAAATTTTCATAACTAACTCAACGACTCAAATAATATACGATATTTTAATGTTACTACTGTTTTTATTGACTTTATCTTTTTGTATTACAACAAATTCATATTGACATGATGTTCATAGTCTAAAAAAATTTCTCATTATTTAAATCTAATGGAGTAGAGGAAGCACATGTTTCCATTATATCACGAGAAGTCACCATAATGGTCACATTATCATTCTATACTCAGATATAATTCAACAATGAGAAATTTTTATGGTTGATAACATTTACCCGATGTGATGTGTTGGACGTTTGAATATGAAACACAGTAGAAATCATTGAAATATTGGCAGAATGAACCATTTGATGTCAATTGTGGCTTGTTGTTGAAAATTTAATTCATAATATAAATACCAAAAAGATCAGGGAAAACTCTAATTATGTATTAGATAATAATTTTATGGAAATTATCTTATGAATAATAGATAATTTTATGAAAAAATAAATTAAATAATTAATAGTAATTTATACTTTCATGATTGTTGTATGTATTCCTGAAAAATTTATTTTTTCATTAAATTAGTTATAGTCTCTTAGTCTACTCACTCATGATTATTAAATGTTTTGAAAAACCCACCCTTACTCTAGTAAATTAATCCAATTGTATACGAAAACATTTATTATATTAGTAATACTATAAATAATCAAATTTATAATTAATTTGAAACAATAAATTAATTCGATGGACGATGATTTTACTATGAAAACATTATGATTACCATTATTATTGAGTAATAAAGTGTATCTGAAAGAATATGAAAAATTACATCAATACATGGTTGAAAATGTTTTGAGGGAGATGAAGTCTGTGAATTATTTGTGCATAAAGGCATGATTGATGGACATACCACCCCAAATAATAACAATGAATACATATTATTTGGAAAACAATTCTGATGTTAATAATATTAAATCGAAATAAACTGTTATAAATATGAATATATAAATTTACTAGATTGATTGTTATTTTACGTTGAAAACATCAAAATTATCTCTATTATTGATCAGATGTTGCAATGATGATCATTCTAAAAAGGTATTAGTACAATAAAACATGAGAGAGCATGTGATGCTCATGCTCTTAATCCTGTAATAGAACATATTTGGCAAATTTAACATACATAGATTCTACCATATCCTTCATCTAGTCAATAGGATACTGTCATGATCCACATAATATTAATTTATCATCCAGTCAATAGAAAATCAGAGCAGGATTAACTTATGTCTTATCAATATGTTATGCTTACTACTTCTTCTTGTTATGATGGTATTGTTTTATTTCATCCTATTTTAGTTAACGACGATTCATTCACTGAACAAACTGTTCTGAATTTTATGGTGTTGAATGAGAAGAACCAAAACCCTTATAGGAATAATGTTGATAAGCAACAATCTCTCTCTTTTAAAGAAAATTATTTTTCTCAAACTTTTTATGTTTTGAGAGAGATTGATCACTATACATTGCCATCAGAGTCTGGTAAGATTACTGAGTAGGCTAAATAAGAGATGTGTTGCAGTCTAATAATTATGTTCCTCAGACATGTGTTTTTGATGTTGTATAGAATGTGATTTTTATAATTTTTTTTGGTTAATATATCATTACACCATATTCTCATCATTATTCTCTAATGGAGAATATTACTCATGTGATGGTTTCATCTAGTTGTGGTATCAATGATGGTAAATTCACACATGTACCATATTATAATTCATTTAGGAAAATGACCATTTTCCATGTCTATGTGGAGTATATTTAAACATTGAATAAATTCATCCATTTGAACAGTGTTTTTTGGTCTAATTACACTTAAGACCTTTAGAATGAGGAATTCACTCTTTCAGAAAGAAACCGACCCATTTGTATACCCCTTCTAGTTAGAAAACCACTCTCTCAATATCTCCACTATATATTATTGATCATGATACAAACATTAATAAAAATGTTGTATGAATAAAATGAAAGTAAAGAATCAACAATAAGATGGGCCAATTACAAGGATCATGTCTCTTCACCAATGTATATTTTATATGATAATTTCCATGGGATTTGGAAATCTCTCTCATTCATGGTCCTTATAAACATAAACATGACCAATAAACCTATTCATCGTAGGATTTTAGAATAAACAATTTCCTTTTTTCATTGGATGTCCTTCAATTGGTCTGAACATAGTTATTTATTTTCTCACAACACTAATCTTGATTGGGTGGAATCAATTTGTGTGATAATGCATTATAGCACTTCTCTAATATTTTATTGTCCTGACTTGTAGTCATTCACTATCTCTATGATGATAAATGGAATTGAAATTTAAGTCACCTTTTTCTGTGATTTTAGGCCGAATATAATAAGAATAGATCATGGAGAGGATTGGAAAAATTATCTGGAAATATGGTAAAATGTAGGATTAATCATAGTGATTTTAATATGTTCTATTCCTAGTGATGAAAACTAGTAATAACTTCTGCAGGATGGTTGAAAAAATGTTTTCTTCCTATATTTAAAAATCAGTCCTTGTTGAGGTCCCTATTGTTGTAGTATAATTTTCCTGGGCTAGTCACACTCTTAATTTAAAATGAGAAAGAAAATTAGATCGAATCATTGTTCATGTGGATAAAGGAAATGATTCTATTAATGTATCTATTTTGGACCTTCCTATGTCTCATATAGATAAATATCTTATTATTATGGATATATCAATATATAATTTACGGTCAACCCCATAATCGTTTAAATTAAAAAATTCATATCTTGTAATACAAATATATATGAAGATAATCATTGATGCATATAAGGTTACTTTTACTGGTATCCCTCTCCATATTCATTCCATGAAACTAAATAATGTATATAGTATACATCGTGAATGGAGAAAATATTTTTTCCCACATTGATCATTATATTAAAAATGATGAAAATCATCTACTTCAATGTAAATGGTATAATTAGAACCAAAATGATCCATTTAGGGTATAACTTAATTCTATATACAAAAAATAATGATGTACTGTCTCTTAAAGGAAATCATTCAACATGTTAATAAAATAACAAGTAGTTGATGGAGGGTGATAAAAACTGAAAGGTATTTCCTTCATTGTTTAGAGTAAATATGGAAACAATATGAATCAATTCCTTATAAATTAATGGGGAAAAATATATTTATAATAATGAAATATTTAATGTGACGATAAATTTTTTTTGGATCCAAATACAGATAATGGTAATGATAACACCATAAAAAATGTTAACATTATCAATCCTACTGTTAATGATGTACAAAATAGATTAAAAACTAATGTACCTAGTTATAATGAAATTTAAGTGGATCTATTTTATTTGAATGTTGATAGTGGTGACAGTCCAGATTGTTTCAATAATAATTTTTTTATGTTCTAGAGGGAAATTATTTATATTATGATATATTATTTTGATAGATAAATTTCTATCCATGAATGAAGGACATATCATGTGAATGTTAATTTCATTTCTATGATTCCAAAAAATTGGAATGCTCATTATATGAATGATTTTTTTTCTTGTATTGATTGGGAACACTATTGAAATGATAATTAATAAGGTCAGATATTATATAATGGGATTTTTTCCACGTTGTTCATTACCAACACCGCATTTGAAATTTTTACAAGGGATTAATATTCCTAATTTCATTATACTACATCTAAGTGTGGAAATATATTAAAAAATTTAGTTAATAATGGGAATATGGATCATAAGATTTAAATTTCCATGGATTTTGGAATGGTAAAGTGATGTATCATCATTGTCTCTAAAATAATTCATGGGATTTCCACATATTGTAGAATGTTGATCAAATTAATCTTAAAAGTTTTTTTCATCTTTATTATGGGAAATGTGCCACCAATTATATTTTATATCATTCTAGTGGAGTGAGATGTTGGTATCCATAATTCATTATTATATTTTCAATTGTTGGATACTACTAGAGTAATTTCTTATATAATCTTGTGATTTGAGGATTACATCATCAAATAATGGTTGGAATTTCAATCATTGCACATTCACATATTTTATATGTTGATGAAATAGTATTATTTGTAAAACTGATTAAATTACTCTATCTCACATTAATGATATTTTTTGGAACTATGAAGATGTTTTTGGTTATGCGATTAATAATAATAAATCATATATGATATTTTTTGAACGGGTTCCCATTGCTAAGAAAATTTTTTCTAGATAGAATTTTTTGGGTAACGAGAGGGTGTGGTCCCATTACATATCATGTGGAACCTCTCTTTTGGGTTAGTGTTAAAATATGTCACATGTCGAATATCTAATTATAGATTACTAATCTAATGGAATCTCAGAATGGGAAAAAACATGTCTCAAGAAAAGAGGGTATTCATTTTTAATTTGGTAATTAGTTCAATGATGGTTTATGATTTCTACATATATATATATGGTCGATAATCCTTCTTATATGTATGGGTATTTTGATTAGGATGATTTTATGGACCGGTTCTAATCAAGAGGGGTAACGTATTGCAGCGTCATGAAATGATAATGTTAAACATGTGGATACAGGTGGAATGGGAATACAAGATCACAATTGTTTTAATGAAACACATCATAAATTTTCTACCTAGAATATTCATAAATCCATTGATTCTTCTTATGGTGTTAGTTAGGGATAATTTATTTAATTAACATTATAATGGATAATAATTTTATATCCCATCATTGACCAGTCCTGCTTTTAATAATGCATATACTATGTTCTTTCAATGTTCTAAATGGGAAGTTTCCAAGCACTATTCTCAATATATTTTGACATATACATCAATATCATATATTATAACAAAAAATGTAGATATCTCTCATCATTTAAAAACACTTTATATTTAATGGTATTGAATATGACATATGACCAGATTATCTCAGGCTAGAGTTTGATAAATATAAATATACAAATATAGACACTATCATTTTGAAACCAATTTTAAATGGAACGAGCATTTACAAAAATTTCAATAGGATAAAATGTGATGTTGATTTTTTTATTCCCTGTTGGTTTTCTAATGATAAAGTTCCTTTCATTTAAACTACATCATTATTTCTCATTAGTGGTATTTGGAGAAGGACCCTTCCAATATAACAGCTTATGCAACGTGCAAGAATCAACAATGTTCTAGTCTCATTTATCTACTTGAATTCATATGAGTCTGTTGATCATGTTTTTGTATAATTCTTTTTTTCATGAAGGTTATGGAGGTATGATAACGAAATGTTTTGTTGTAAACATACCTCCTCCGTCTACGAACATCAATGGCTGTCAATCATCCAAATAATATGTAGTAACTATGTTCTTGTATTATTATCATCTGATACAACCTATATTATTTTATTTACATGATTATTAAGTAATTTCTATCATTTTAATATCAATACCTACCTTTCCTCGAGTCAATTAGTGAAATACATAGAGTTGTTATGATTGATTCAATGTGAAAAATTTTAAATATGAAGAATAAAAATTCTAACATTATAATTTTGTAATCTTTTGGTGTTTCTAGTAGGATTAAAAAGTGTTTGGATTATAAATATATTGGGTGGACTCCCCCCATCCCGAAATTGATAATTATCAAAGTGGATGGTGAAACCTCAAGTGCACTAGGTACTTCTATTTGTGGTGTGATATTTCGCAGATATAGATTCTCTGATAAAAGTTATTAATATAAAATAATTTTTGGAAACCAAGTAATTGAAATTGAGATGTGTTCAATGACCAAATTGGTGACATATTGTGTACATTATTGTTCGAATGCATTAGCGAATGAATCAGATTTAGGTGTCGAATTTTAAATTCATAGGAGTAACTCTCAGAAGGATCCATGGAATATGTTTCCTTCGTGGATTGATTGTATTTTTCATTTGGACAATCTTGGTTTTAGTTTTAAAAATTTCTACAGATAATAAAATCATTTTACAGGTTTTCTTTCAAGTAGATCAATTGTATGGGACAATTCTAGCTAGTCATGTGTGGAACTTGGTTTTTTGCCATGAATTGCTTCAAACAGATCCACATTGTGATTTGTATATGACACATTATAAACCCCCATTTATAATTCTACTTTCCATCTTTATTTTTTATAATTTTTTAGGAGTAGTTTTTCATACAACTTTATCCTTTTGATTAACTCTATTTCATTAATCAATGCTTTTATATATTTAGATCCTCAATCAAGAATCAAAATCTTTTAATTATGGTCCTATTTAATGTAAAATACATTGTACACAATGGGATCGACCTGATCTTTTTGTTATCTCCCAATGAAAAGGCCATCCGCAATTTAATTATCATTTAACTCAACATTTTCTTTACAATATAGTATGAAATTGGACCACTTATGTTTCAAATGATCTAAGTCCTACAATACTATCACTACTTGTGATTATAATGTGAATGAATCATATTTTTACCTTTCAATAATAAAAATAATTTTCATAAATCCCATTTATCCAATATTCACTGCACTCATATTTTCAACCCATTTGTGAAATGAAATTGGAACATGAATTGTTGTATAACAGAATGCGTATATCTGTTTGATAATTCCAAAATTTTCCATATTTTTATTAATATGATTTCAATCATTGGAACTAGATATGTGAATATCATCACCAATATGTTTCATCCTAATTTACAAATCATTTTCATTTTTATTGAGGATATAACCATTCATATAAAAACAAGTGTGATATATAAAATTTTAATTTGGTCCTCTGTAAATCTATTAGAGACATTATACAATTTAATTCATATGTTTCAAAAATCCTTATATATTTAAACTCATTACTATCCTATAAATTATTGATTATTTTTATTTGAAATCTATCCTTCATCCCTTGATGGATTAAAATATCTAAGAATTTAAATGTGTGATCCAATTTATGGATAAAATATGTCACTATTTTTGTAAAATATTAAATTGTTATTTCAACCATTCAGTTAAGGTAATTGTAAAAAAAATTATTGAAAGCTATTTTCCCATATGGCATATTCTATGATGAGACATATGCAAAAATATGTTTACTACATCTCATAGGTAAAGAGTAAATAATTAAATATATTCTTCTAAAATATATTAATCGTCAATAAAACAATATTTCAAACTTCAATTCCGGATATACCCTTTTAAAATTTTCACAAACTGGTCCATGGGGTAAATCCATTTGTAATGGAAATAACCACATAGTTGGACCACACTGACCAAGTGACCCAGCATGAGGAGCATTATATCAATGATTTATGGTTGTATTATAATCTATAATTAACATAATATGGTTACAACGTCCATATTCATTATTAAAATATTAATCAGTTCATTAACTTTTCAACATATGGATTTTAATAAGATTCAGTGTCTTGTTATTATTTGTCAATCATTTTGAGGAAGAATATATAGTAATGGTTCATGAATTAAATTATTCTTCCAAACATGATTTTCATATGATTTTTGTCCTCGTAAATTCGAATTAATCATTGACACAACATTCTTGTCATGTATATCCTTTAGGAACATTTAAATTATTAAAAAATGTAAAAATTGACCTTTTACCTATATGGATATAGTGTAATCTACAGCATTAAGAACCATATTACCTTACCTTTTACAGCTTAGCAATATTTTCTTATTCCCAATTCAATCATTAATAACCTAGCCTTGTTGAAATAATTTTTTTTGTACCATTTAGTAACGCACCAATGGCACTATAAATTTTTTTTTCAATGTTCCCATAATGAATAAAATATCTTTTATATAAAAAATATTAATACATTATTTAAAAGAAAAGTAATCCCTTCTTGCAACGTGATTTTATAATGTATTTAGAAACTTGTGTATCAAAAACAGTTCAATATCTTTTACAATATTGAATAGTTAATCACATGTTATTGGAGAAGGTTTTTTAACTCGATTGATATTCTCATCAAATGTTATCATCTTCAATCAGTATTTATGAAATCAATGTAAAAAAAGATGATAACCTAAATCCACAATCATTGAGAAATGTGTCAAACGAACAAAATGTTTGTGTTTTTCACAAATGGGACACCCAAACATTTCATAAATGTTTTATGATGATAAATTTCCGTAGTTAATGAAGTAAATTATCATCTGTTACAATATAGCCCTAAATAGGAATCATTCAATTATACAAGATCAATACATTCTATCACCATTATCTTACATGAATTTTATATCCTTTATCCAAATGGAAAAAATTAGATCATTATCATTACCAGGATGATTTTTTTAATGATATATGTAGACCCGACATAATGTATTTTCACTTCATGCATAACCTTAGTTGAAAGTTATAATTCTCAAATATGACGGACCATGTAATGTGAGACTACAATATATATAAAAATGATTTCTTCTATATCTATATAATGATATATTAATATGTTAGGGATCATTTTCAAATTCAAGCTACTCATAATCAATTTTATTCTACTGAGTTGAATCCCTTTAAGGATGTAGGATCCCATATTTAATTAATGTTTATGTATTCCCGATAAATTATCTCATGGATTCCTAATATACATAGTCTCTTGTAGAAAATAGATTGATAGGAATGAACAGTAATTATTTTATAGTTCTTGATTTATATTTCTTTTATCGATTCTAACTATTATTATAGCATTGTATGTGTGATTCGTGTCCCCAATGAAACAATATAAAATAATTTTCACAAGAATTTACATTTTTAGAGATGATTCCAATTTAAGGTTGTATAAGTTTAGTATCATATGTTTGAAAAGATAGTTCATTTTCATCATGTAGAATATCCTTTAGGAGACCATATATTTATGTAAATCTAGTTTCACTCTAACCATTGTAATCATTATAATTACATTACTTCAATAATTCTATCAATGTTTTTTATATATTATAATTGGTATATAATGGTATCTTAGCATATCTATTTTACATCTCAAAAAAATTGTATAATCATGATGAATATCTTTAATTTACATTTTATTTTCCTCTATGGCATCTCCATCAACATTTAAACTTGTAATTATATTAAAATATCCATAAACCAATTAATCAACCCAACCGGTTTGTGCATTCATTATTTCACAAAATTTAGAAAAACAATTATTGAAATGATCTATTCGGTGACATCAAAACAATTCACCCAACTATTTTGGACTAATATTTCTTTAATAAATACTACATTAAAATAGAAAAAGTTTTTTTTAAGGGTTTTATGAGTGAACTATTTCAAAATTTTAGAACTCTTTAACTACATATTCATACTCTTTTATGGAAGAATTATCATGAATCTATTTTTTATACATATCCATTCAATTGGGTTCATGTAATTTTCATATGATACAATAAATAATTAAATAAATATAAGATATCCATTATCAATGGTGAATTTAATTAGTAATTCAAGTTAGGGAAACTAAAAATATTATTGTTTCAAATAATTTTAGCATGATTTGATGAAAATTGATAATTGAATTGAAAAAAAATAATTTCCACCGTGGTGGGGTTTATCCTATAAATTCATCCAAAGCAAGAAGTTATAGACCCATATCATTTTCATCATCTCATCTCATGATGAGTTATCATATAATTTTTCTCTATAATAATCATCATCCATCACTTATTTTCATGCACCTATGTTGCATGAAATACCATATGAAGAATTCTTCATTGGGACAACTTATAGACATAATATTATGGCCAAAAAAATGATATGAAGGAAAAATCACATGTTAAAATGTTAATTATAACTATTTTGGGGATGGTGTAGATGTGGATGAATGTTTTACTTCATTGGGTTACCTAAAAGGGGTAATTCTGCCAATTTTTGGGCATTCAGAGGATGGTAATTAGAGATTTCTTGTGGGTGGAAACAAAATGTATTGTTAAATAATGATCTAGTTCTAGATGTATTATTGTAAAATATATATAGTATTTTTAGCTATGTGGGAAATAAATGATATTATTTATAATTAAAATTTAGGATCCAGTTATGATTTCAAATATAGATATATTTGTACAATGGTATAGAGAAATTACTGAACAGTTTTGCGATTTAGGGGCAGTAAAAAAATTGGGAAATTTTTTCAAAATTGTAAATTTATATTGGATAGTAGAAATTTGATCAGATTATATAATTAGATATTTAAATACTAGATTTAATTTCATGGATTGATATTTTTTTATGATGAAATGGTAAAATTTATTGGTATTTTTTTCTACATAGAATGGTTGTATTTTTAATAATAAAAATATTGATGAAACAATGAAAAAAAAATTATTTTGAAATGAGTGTCATAGTGGTGAGAACACGGGGCTGAGGAAGGATCAAAATTAAAAATTTATTGTGAGGAAAATGAAGATGGATTATATTATTCATGGAAGACTAGAAATTATAACATCATTGTACAATATTTATTTGGAAAATTTACTCCCCTGGACCGATATGATAATATTTGAATTTTCATGGAAATATTTTTTCCAATGTACTTCAATATACACTGTATGGATGTCAAATCATTATATATCAGGAGTGTTCGTATGGGGGGTATACATTTGGAAACATGATGGGTTTATTGTAGATTAAAATGATATAAAGGTGGTTCTGTTAAGGAATTATTTTAATTAGATAATGAAATCTAAGAGCACATTCAATTTAATGTTGGATAAATAAAAATGAAATATATGTATTTAGTGAGTTAGATTTGATTAATCCCTTTACATCAAGAAAGAGAATCATCAAAGGATGTTGTTTCTCATCTATTATGAAGACATAATATTTGAGGTTTAGAAAAATCATAAATTTATTTATTTATATCATATGAGGTACGATATCGAGATAAATATGATTGGTGAGTTAAACATTTTACTTATTTTATATGTGAATAAAAGAAATCAAAGCAAATTAATTTACAAATCAATATTTGAAAAAGAGATTCCCATGTTATTTAAAATAGAATATTGAAATACAAAGACAATATCGACTACTATTTGGATGATTTTCTCAAAAGATGATGATCGAAAAGAGGTACATGGGAATTAATATTTGTAATGGCAGCATATAATACCTCAATGAAACATGATCCAATATTTGGTTTGATATATTTAATGTCACATTATTGAAGTGTCTTCCCAAGGAGATCCATTAGAAATTGTAGAATAAGATACATCCGTGTTTCTAATGAAAGTGAATTTTGGGTTGTTTGATTATAAAGTAGTGAAACTAGAGTTTTTGGGATTCATGGATGAGGGTTGGGAAAGATAATAGCATAAATAAAGGGAAATTACATTTTTCTAAAAAATGAATTTCATTGTATCCTTGTTTTTTTCTACCCATGAATCATTCGAGCATTATAATGAATACATTGAATACATGGAGTCTTTATTCTTTCCAAAATTTAGGAAAGGATTGGAAAATAATGATCTATGGTAGTATGTGGAAACCACATAGAGATTTATATATCATGAACTAGTACGTGATGGATAGTGCTCTTAAAAAATATTGGGACACTTTTATCAGAACCTCCAAAAAATTGTTGATAAATATAAGGTTTATTCGTGCTATATTATTATGTGATGATAAAAGGTATCGTCATCAATGCTTATTTAGAATGGATAAATCTATATGTTTATTGACTAATAAATGTGTTGATAAAGATTACTTGTATCATCACTTATTACTTAAGCGTAGATAATGGATTTATGAATATTATTAGAAACAAAAATAATTATATATATATTTATTTAAATAGATATATATACATATATATTATAAATATATATAAATATATATTTTTTAATTATATTTTTATTTAAGTATACATTTTATATTTTTAGAATTATTTAAATATATAATTATATATTTATATGTATATAAATGCATTAATTAGAAAATTATTTTTATATCATTATTTGTATATGATTATATATATATATTGAATAAATATATATTAATATAAATAAATTAAATATATACATTATTTAAAAATAACTATTATAAGTTTATTATTATTTAGATAAATATTATTATTTATTTAAAGTTATATAAATATTTTTTCAAAAATAATATTTATTTATAATTACTAATATATGAATATATAAATATAGTAAATATAGATTTATAAATAAATTTATTTTTAAATAATTTCTTACAAATATATTTTTTCCCTTTTTAATTTATATTTAATTTTAAGTACAAGAATGTTAAATATAAGTGAAATTCAATAATTAAAAATTCATACACTTTAAAAAAATTGAAAAAAATTAAAAAGATTTATTTTTTAAATAAAATTTATTAAAATTAAGGACCATTATTGAAATAATGTTGAATACATATTGAAAATATTAATACATAAGTAATAAAAATAAATTTTATAAAAAAGAAACATTTTCTAAATTACCAAATGAATTAAAATTAAAAAATAAAAAATAAAAAAATTAAACATTTATTTTATAAATTAAATTAATAAAATAAATAAATAATTAAATTAAATTTTTTTATATGTAATTAAATTCAATATTCAATATATCATGTTATAATGAAATTTGAAAATTAATACAAACATTTGATTAAATTACATAAATATCAGGTGTATATATTTTTATATAAGATTTCATTCATTACCCGAGTATTTTTATTTATCCTTTGTATATAAAACTGAATTAATCCTGTATATTTTAAATCAATATATTACATGTTTGATATATGTTAAACTAAAATATCAAATGACATTGAATTATTTTAAATATTCGATGTAATTAGTCTGTATATCTAAGTCACATGTTTTTTCCTAATCTTATATCTAATCAAAATTTATTATTATGATAAAGCTCTACAAACAATAACATGACCGTGTTTTCATAAACAACCTCAAGTGAATGTATCTCCAAATATATCTACCTGTAGAAGTAGACGTTCATTGTCAGTGTTTCCCAAGTAAGGATATTCTAATTGTGTCTCCACTTTCTTTATAGCCCAATCAGTATATATGAGTCCTCATCCATAATGTTTGGGAGAACGACCAATTTTCCATTATTTAGCATGTTTCATATTTCCCTCCAACTCGTTGTCTTCTACTTCATAGTTGTTTTTATTCATTGGAGTCAACTCTCTAGATTCTAAATCCTCAGGAATGCTAGTTTGTATCATTGATAGATTTTCTGGGCAGGTAACAGCTTCCAACATAACACCCTGAGGTAGTTCAACAACATCACAGTCACCAACTACTAGCGCTAAATTATCATTTTTAAAGTAATTCACTTTAAATTAGTTTGATGTAATCAATTTCCCTTCATTTAATTGATTCATTAAAACCACGAAATAATAATTCTTCATGTATTTTGACATATGTGTATCATGTAGATGGAATTGTTTTGTCAATTAAATCAGGATGAGTGGAGATGAACTTTCCTATTTCATTGATGTCTTATCCATCATACCCATCATCCCTATAATAGTAAAATTCTGCAAAAATATTTGGTCCTTAAATTTTTTATTTAACATGGAATGAGCATAAAATAAATGGATGTTCATGATCGTTATGTTGATCAAACAAATGTTGCATTGAAACATCATCAAATGATTTAGAATCTATTGCATCATAAATATTATTAATAATATATTTTCACATATGGGTATGGGTTTACATTCCTTAATTGATACTGTCAGATATCTAGTCACTACTATGAGATCTATAATAGGATAAACTAGTATAGATGTTGTGTAATTTTCATTAATGTTCTCTCATAATGATGTAACTCTATAAATTTATTTGGTAATTCAATTATAGAAGAAATCTTCATAATAACATTACCATGTCCTTTATTAAGATTAGTAAATTTTTCAAGAGGTGAAACAAAATAACTATATGAATGTAGTTTAAAATTTTTAATGGAAGGGTTCATGTGAGAAGGATCATGTAAATCAACATCTATAGAGTCTTATTCAACAATATCGTCTTATGTCATACTATTCTGAGAAACTACCACAAAAGTCCCATCATTAACTTCATCCATATTTTCATTAACTATATTTCCAAAACCATTAGTTGTATCATCATCAATATTGCTTGTAGTGATAGAGTATGTGTCCTAGAATGAAGTATTTTTACATTGATATCTAGAATATTTGATGTATTAAATATTAAATTAAACAGAATATTACATATTGTTCATTGTTCTGCATGATAATAAAGTTATATTTTTCTTGAGTATCTTTTCCATTATTATGGTCTTGGTAGTTCCACACTTTGATGATAACATTGATGTTCAATGAGAGTATTCATACTATAATATTACAGTTGGATAACATAATATGATGGGACATGTAGTATATAGACCACTATGTGTGTATACTCGTAAGAATATTAGACTTATTCTCTTGAGATTCAACCTTGGTAAACTATATAATGTTCGGTTATCAGAACAGACCCTCCAATATGAATTTTTCATGTTTTTGTCTCAATATATATTCCTATCTATGAGTGTGTTTAATAGTCCATAGAGATTGTGATTATCATTAATATATCACACAACTCACACACTTAGATTTTCTGATAAAAACAATCAAACCATATGATGTAAATAAGTATGGTAAGTTGGTTGAGTTTCGAATGTCATGTTATTAATGGATAAGTCAAGAAATAATATGTCCCTTCCAAATTTATTGATGTTGATATTTGAAACCATTTATTAAAATTAAATTGACACCTGAAATTCCACGGCCATGGTGTAATGACTAGTTTATTTCAGGTAGTCAAAGAATGATTTATAAGGCATATATTTTGTTGAAACCGTCATGAAATCAGTTTGATGAGATTAAGTGACAATGGTATTATATTACACTATGTTTGTTCTTATGTATTTGACATTATTGGAACATTATATTATTTATCAGGGGTTCCTTGACCTATTGATAATCATAAATAATGGTCTTTATTCAAGACAATGTAATTCAAACAAGAAAGATAAATAGAGGGTCACATACAATGTGTTTTTAGCGGTCTTGATCAATTTCATATTAAATTTAATTAATGGAATAAATATTATATTAAGAATGAGGAATAATTTTATTATGTTATATTGATCACATAAATTAAAAAAATAATTATTCACAATACTGTAAATAATAATAATATATATATATAATTAAATATTTAATAAATTTATATTTATTATTTTTGAAAAAAATATTTATTTTAGATAAAAATATATTTTTTTAGGAGTTTAATAAATACAAGAACAGTTTCAATCGACCAAAATAGTGTCTGGTGATAAAATAATTATTTACTATACGGTAAATACTATTTATTCATTTTTGGAAACATGGAACTCCAGAAAATAATTGTACTATGTTTTTGTGGAATTGGATATCATTAATGGATATAATTATATTAAATATATATAGTGTAATTAAATTTTGTAACTGAAAGTCCACCTATAGAAATAGATTGTTGTGTTTATTGTGTAATTTATTCCAATCCAATTCCATGATTTGTAATATATAATTATTACACACAATGAATTCTCTATCGACTCCTCCACCGCTCTCCATATCAAGAATGTAAATCACAATAGATAATTTCTTTAATATTAATGAACCAGTGATCAAGAACGAACAATGAAAGACATTTGATTCTGTAGGCTTGCACGTGGAGAATGATTGGATTTTTTCAAAGAACATTGATGCACATGTGGGCCACTAGTAAAGGGATTCCACCATTGGATCCTAAAAAACAAAACGATAGAAATCCAAAAGGGCCATTTTGGAAAATCCTGAGTGATTACTGTAAATTTTCCTAAGCCTATGTACTTATTTCATCAGATGTCAAATAAAATAATTAATAATTTTTACAATATAATCAGTGTTATTTGTTTTGAGAAAGGTTTACTATACGAAATTATACTATATCACCCACCAATGCATGCTTCCGTTATGCCAATACAAAAAAGTGGTATGTGATTTTTATCATTAAAATATATAATTATTTTTTATTGTTTATTTTAACAAAATTGGGGTTAGATTTTATTTTAAATTATTTTTTCTTTAATCCTATTTAAATCAACATTTTATTTACATATTAATATTTTTTTACTGTTTCATTTTCACAATTGGGTAAGGAAAAATGGATAATGACCAAAGATGGTATCGAGTTGTTCAAAATTAATAGCCGGTAAACTAGGTCACAATACATCCAACTCAAGCATCAACTATATTCTCATGTGAAAGGTATCAAGATTTGTAGAGTAATTAAAAACATCTGGTCATTTTATTGCACATCATGTATTGATTGGTACAACCTGGCACATTGAAAACCAGGTACATGATGTGTAAATAGAACGTACACACCATATTTTTTGGATGAGTCAACACATTGAAGTAGTAATCAAGCGACAAGTATATACGTCAACCAGGGTTAATAGTGTTCATCTATATGTACATGCTGTACAACCTACCAATAATGGAAAAAATAAAAAAGAAATTTAATTTGAAATTGATTCATTAAAAAAATATTCTATTGACTAGCACACGGTTATGTGTTTGAATATTTAATAATTTTTTTATCGAATTTTAAAATGATCAATTAATTTATTGTAATTAATATTTCATTATTTGTTCAACTATTTATGTTCCTTCAATTACATAAATTATGGGTATCACCCAATAATATTGTATTATCATTAATAAGAAAGGTAATTAATTAATTTCATTAATTAATTAATTAATCCATTCATGTTTATCTTCTCTTATAAGAGAAAGAATAAATTAATGACAAACATTTTATTTTTTGTATTAATTGATTGGTTGACCATTCATAAGCTTGGTAAATACCTATGTATGAGATGAAATTTTTTAATCCATATTTATTAAATTGTTTGGAAATTAAATAATTTGAAATTAAAACATGGAAGGTGATTCATCCCACTCTATATTATTATTTAGGTCCTATGTATCTAATGATATTTTTATAATTCCATTTAACCAATGTTTTAGTTCCCCTCACCTACATGAGATTAATAAATATTTTGTAATTAATGGATCAGTCAATTTAATTTTAGTAAAGTTCAAGATTGAACCGTAATGATTTTAAATCCATGATACATATGTGGACATGTGGAAGGATGTAACTGATGCCAAATATGGAATATGGGGTTATTTCCCTTAGTCCATGGGTTGATTTTATGTTCTCTCATTAAATATACCCTTAGATAATCTAAAGATACCCCAATTTCAGTAATTTTTTATTTTTTGTATAATTCATTAGAAATTTATTTAATAATGAGATACCATGTCCTCATAAATGAATGAATTAATTTTCTATAGAAAAAATTATATAAAATTGATTATGCATAATGGTTTTACCCAAACATGGTTAATTAATTAATTAATTGTCTGCAAGTATATAAAAAAGACATGTAAAGGTTAAAACATTATGAAAATTTATTCATAATTAAATATTATCACTCATTCTAATATTATGTTAGACTATGTCTTCTATTGCATGATTAGAAAAAAGCTTAATAGATCTATGTGTTTAAAAACCCACTGGTTGGACACATTCATTTATAAGGGATATTCTTATGAATGATTCAAATTGACATAACAATTTTTCCTCTATAGGTGTTTCCATTTCATGACATGTTTTATTTTTTATTATTGTGTTATAAAAATCAAGATAGTATTTCTAAAATGTGGTTTCCACAAAACAGATTAAGGAGAAGCAATCCCACAATGGTCGATGAGTTTCCAACCCAAATTCCCTCAAAACAGCTCGAAGAACCCTTGTTGTGGAATAAGAAGGGAATATGTATCATTTTCACTAGAATATCATCGAAACAGTATATTTCATGTTCTAAAATGAGGGATTTTATGAAATGATATAATATTGGGAGATTTAATAAAATCAATTTTTTTTTTCATAGAATATATGTAATCAAGAAATGTTATAATAATAACCTCATTTATTTTTATAAAAAAATTTCAAGCTCACTATCAATATTATAAAATTGGTTAATGGAAATATGATCACTCTAACTATGATCAATTAGTGTTAATGATTACTTTGGGGTTTTTCTAATCTCTGATCAAAAATATTATGTGCTAGAATAATTAATCACCAATGGGGTCTTTACCCAGACTAAGGTAGACATGAATAGTTTGATATTTCCAAATCACTCATTAGGATTATGCTTGGATATTTTTCACTAGTTTACAATCAGATAGTATAACTCATTAGATACATCGTGGACTTATTGGTTCTATGATTTAAACTCCCTAATGATCTAGCAATTGATCTCATTATGGAATACCTCCCTCAAAACATCTCCATCTTTTTTGAGAATTTTAATATATAAAAAATTCAAAAGTATCTACTAGTTAATCTAATCCTATTTCTCTATGTAGATATAGATATTAAGTGTGATGAATTGTTATTCCATATGATGTACCAATGGAAAGATAACGAAAATAGATCTAAGGAAAAATATTCAACATGGTCATCTCTAAATAAGGACATCAATGCAATGACTATATAATAGGACGATTTATGTTTCTAATGTGGAAAAAATAGAAACTGGAGGAAAAAGTTCACCGGGCTAAAGAAAAATGGGAAATTATAGGTGTCATTATTTTTTATTTTAATTTATGTAAATCTAAAAATTTAGTATTACCATTTTGTTCTCACATATGTATTAAATAATTGGAAAAATAATATTAAAAAAATTAACATAGGAGAATCTGATCTATGATCATCTAATAGTGATATAGTTGTTGTTGGGCTATTGGGGCTACCACCTCAAATTTGCAACTGAAATGATCTGGTTATTAAATTGTTATAATTATTTTTCATCATTTTCCATAAATAATATTTCTGTATCTAGATATGATAAAGATGGATTGATTATAAAAATTTTCAATAAGTATTTACTATTATAATGATTCATTTTGTAATGGTTAGTGACATTTACAAAAAAGACATTATGTATTAGACTACATGGACTAAGTGATGGAATATCAATAATGTTTTTTCATTTCATCACTCATACCACACCCAACATTGGAATCACTAGCATGGTCTTGTAAATGAAGAAATCTTGTAAAAATTACATCATGTTTGATCATTATATTCATTCCAATTAAAACCACATGGTGTATGTCATGCATGTTTACGTGGTAAAATGAAAAAAATCCCCATTTAGTGGGAAAGGTTAATAGTCTAAAGTGCTTATTTAATTAGTTTATACAGAATTTGTGGACTATTTCCTATTGATGTTAAGGGTGGGTACTCATAATTGATAACTTTTACTAATGATTTCAATAAATCTGGGTATATTTACTAAATTACATATACGGTTGGATTCACTCGATAAATTCCAAGAATACAAGAATGATGTTGGAAACCATCATGTAATGACGACTAAGAAACATTGCTCAATAATAGGTGGATAATATTGTATCCCATAAATCATTTATTACTTATAAGATTTTATGATCATATCTCAAATTACTCCTCTATTCATGCCAATGAAAAATAGTGTATATTTAAATATGAACCATAAAATTTTGGACAATGTGAGAACAATGATGACTCTTGCAATTCATTAATTCTACTTTTTTGGATATGCGTTACAAATATTGGCACGCATACTATACTAAGTACCATATAAATTGGACAATGGAATTCCATATGAATTTTGGAGGGAATGAAAACCAAATGTTATTGATATTACATGTGTGTGGCATTAAATAATTTTTAAGGACTCTTCATGTAACAATAAATCACTATACAGAAGATTGTGTACATTTATAAGATAATCTAGTGAATCAAAGGGATATTAAATATGGAAACCCAAATAAAAAATTATTATAATATTAAGAAATTACAAATTCCATGGGTGGGAGTAGATATCCATGAAAGATAGTGGGTTTAAGAAAAAATATGTTTGATTAGAGGATCCAGGAAATATATAGTTGGAACATGGTCAGATTCTACAAATTCCAATGGATGAAGAAACTATTTCAATGAAAAAAGAAATGATTTGGATTAAAAGGTATGTCAAATATCCATTAAGGTATGGTTATCTTGTTATTTATTATGGTGAATTGTTATTCACTTGAAATAATTATCCTCTATCCTATAAAGAAGCAGTATGTGTAATATACATTTCCCTGTGGAATTAATCCATGAATATGAAAACGTATTCCATGTACCTCAATAATGTATGTATTTTGGTAGAACATCCAATGGATGAAAGGCCTATAGGTTGAAAATAAGTATTCATGTAGAAACTAGATATGGATGTACAATTTAGTACTTATATGGTGTGGCTTGTTGAAAAATGATTTAATTAGCAATAAGGTATTGACTATAATGAATCAATTTACCTTTTTCAATTCTAAAATCCTTCTGAATTCTACATTTCATTGAATCATACCATGAAAATGAGATTTGGAGAATGAGTTTCAAAATATCCTTCCTTAACGAGATCCTTTAAGAAGATGCGTAAATGACACAACCTAATACATTTTGGACTCCAAAGGATTCCAATAAGATATTATTGATGTAAAAAAATATTTATAGATTAATGCATTCATCCATTCATGGAAAATTCATTTTTATTATTCTATAAAGTAATTTTTCTTTACAAACAATTAATGTAAGCCACAGGTCTACAAAATGATTAGTGGGAGTGAAGTGGATATTAAAAAGTATATTTATATGACATTTTTATATTGTAAATGAAATAAATTAATTAAAATTTATTAATTAAGGGTTGAATAAATTCTTTTCAATGAAACTCATTGGTGAGGAAACATTTCTTCGTGGGATCAATATCCATCAAGATAGATCTAAGATGTTTCTTATGTTGAGAAAGACGGGAAAGCGACGAACGCGCAGACAAAAGAAAAAGCGAACGCGCAGCGGAAATTGAATCTTTTCCCCCAAATAGAAGCAGATGTGCAGCGACAAAATTTAATGTACAGAAAAAATAAATTTGACACCGGAAATTTTTAAGTGGAAAACCCGAAAGGGAAAAACCACGGGACCTAGTCCAGAAAGAGGGATCCACTAAAATCAAGAAGTACACGGTAGAGACTCCCCAAAATGGAAGGGATCTCAAAAGTAATACTCAAGAATAAAAGTATGGATCAAAAGGTGGAGAGAAAGAAAGATGATCGTCAAAGAAAGAAGATCACCAAATGGGATTTGCTCTCGGTGTTGTTGCTGCCGGTGATAATGAAATGTCTTGCCTCTGCCTCCTTATATAGGAAAAGAATCAGCATCAAAAATAATGTCGCCGCGTCAAAAGGAGTGTCACAGCGTGAATTAATTCACGCAGTCTTGGCCCGCATTAAAACACAACATTAAAACAGATACCGCATGTGCACCATTTGAGGAGGCGTTGCCCAGTGCGCCAACCAGGAAGGCGCCAAACAATCTCCCCCTCCGACTCAAGTGGGGATCACCGCCAACCCTGCAATCTGTCGGCAAGTCTCAAATTCTCCTCTGGGTAAACTCTGGGTCAACATGTCTGACCCGTTGTCATCAGTGTGGATCTTCTCAAGCTCTAACTATCTCGAATCAAGGACGTTGCGAATCCAATGATATCGAACATCGATATGTTTCGACCTGCCATGAAAAGTAGAATTCTTTCCCAAACAAATAGAACTCTGACTATCACAAAATAAAACATACTTGTCCTGATTTAAATTTATCTCTCGAATAAACGTTTTCATCCACAACAATTCTTTGCACGACTCAGTAGCTGCAATAAAATCTGACTCTGTAGTAGATAAAGCAACACATCTCTGCAATCTAGACTGCCAAGATACAGCTCCCCCTGCAAAAGTGATCAAATAGCCTGAAGTAGACTTCCTCGAATCGATATCTCCTGCCATATCTGAATCTATAAAGCCACAAAGCATAGGTTCCCCTTTGCCAAAACACAATCTCAGATCAGAAGTACCATGAAGATAACGAAAAATGTACTTCAATGCTCTCCAATGATCTCTACCTAGATTTGATAGAAAACGACTGACCACACCAACTTCATGAGATATATCAGGTCTAGTACATACCATTGCATACATAAAACATCCAACAGCAGATGAATAAGGTATGTGTTGCATCTCCTCTCTCTCTTCATCAGTAGAAGGTGACTGACTCGAACTGAGCTTAAAATGTAAAGCAAGAGGAGTACTAACCACTTTCTCTCTATCCATAGAAAATCTCTGAAGAACCTTCTCAATGTATCTCTCCTGAGATAACCACAACTTCTTGGCCTTCCTGTCAAGGGAGATCGTCATACCAAGAATCTGCTGTGCTGGCCCCAAGTCTTCCATCGCAAAAGACTGACAAAGATCCTTCTTCAATCTGTCAATTCTAGAAGTATCATGGCCAATAATGAGCATATCATCAACATAAAGCAATAGTATAATAAAATCATCATCAGTAAATCTCTGAACAAAAACACAATGATCAGAAGATGTCTTCCTGAAACCCTGATGAGAAATGACAGATTCAAACTTCTTATACCACTGCCTCGGAGCTTGTTTCAAACCATACAAGCTCTTCTTCAACTTCCAGACATGATTTTCTTTACCTGTTTCAACAAAACCATCTGGTTGCTCCATATAAATCTCCTCCTCTAAATCTACATGGAGGAAAGCTGTCTTCACATCCATCTGCTGAATCTGCAGATCTAAACTGGCAGCCAAACCAAGAACAACCCGAATGGAAGACATTTTGACAACAGGTGAGAAAATCTCATCAAAATCAATACCTTTCTTCTGACGGAAGCCTTTGACAACTAACCTTGCCTTGTATCGTGGAACAGAACTAGATTCTTCATTCTTAATCCGATAAATCCACCGATTTTGAAAAGCTCTCTTCACTGTCGGTAACTTCACCAGCTCAAAAGTGTGGTTGTCGTGCAATGATTTCATCTCGTCATCCATTGCCGCAACCCATCTGTCCTTCTATTCACTCTCCATTGCCTCATAAAATTATTCTGGTTCTCCCCCTTCAGCGAGGAGCACATACTCATCAGGTGAATATCGAGTAGAAACGGTGCGATGCCGAGATGACCTCCGGAGTGGAACTGCGGGTTCATTAATAACCCCTGGAACCGGATCATCACAAACAAAAGGTGCATCAGAAACTTCAACTCCAACCTTTTCACCTTGAGAATCATTCTGTACATCAACATAATCATCAGAATCAACAACATGAGGTAAATGTGAATTAGAACCTGGCTCAAGACTGACAAAACCATCAGAAGTTGGAGAAGCATCTTTTTCTCCCTTATCAATGTCTGCAATAGTCTGATCCTCCTTAAACACTGCATCAAGACTTCTGACATGTTTCTTCAAAACAGTATCATAGAACCTGTACCCAAACTCATCGTGTCCATAGCCAATAAAAATACACTGGCGTGTCTTACCATCCATCTTGGATCTCTCATCTCTAGGTACATAAACAAAAGCCTTGCAACCAAAAACACGCAAGTGATCGTACCTGATCTCTTTTTCATACCAAAATTTGTCGGGAGTGTCTGTCTGCAAAGGCACCGCAGGTGATAAATTGATTATATAAGTAGCAGTAAGTAAAGCCTCACCCCAAAAATGTCAAGGCAACTTTGCTTCTGAAAGCAAACAACGAACTCTTTCCAGCAAAGTTCTGTTCATCCGCTCAGCTACACCATTCAGCTGAGGTGTCTTGGGCGGCGTCTTCTGATGTCGAATACCTTCCTTCCTGCAATACTGATCAAACGGACCACAATACTCTCCTCCATTGTCAGTGTGAATACATTTTAATTTCTTTCCTGATTCTCTCTCAGCAGAAACATGAAATTGCTTAAAAACACTGAGCACCTGACTTTTGGCTTTCAAAACATAAACCCAAATCTTTCGTGAGTAGTCATCAATAAATGTAACAAAATAAAGACCTCCACTAAAGGTCTTCGATTTCAAAGGACCACAAACGTCAGAATGTACCAATTCAAGTACCTGTGACTTCCTGTGTGGAGGATGACTGCTGAAACTCACTCTGCTCTGTTTTCCAGCCATGCAGTGATCACATGTGTCCAACTTGACACTCTTCAAATCTGGAAGAAGATTTCTCTTGGCCAAACAACCGAGACCTTTCTCACTGATGTGACTGAGCCTCTTATGCCACAACTTGGACGAAACACTGCACTCAACAACACAAGCAATATCACAAGAAATAGAATCTCTAGTCCAGTACAAACCTAATTGCTTCTTCCCTCTAGCCACAATCAAAGATCCCTAGGAAATCTTCCATTGGCAATCACCGAAAGTGCTGATAAACCCTTCATCATCAAGAACGCTGGTAGAGATAAGATTCAAACAAACCTCAGGTGCATGTCGGACATTCTTCAAAATCAGCTTACTTCCTGTACTGGTCTTTAAACAAACAGTCCTGATGCCTACAACGTCAGCATGTCCATCGTTTCCCATCTTCAAAATCCCAAAATTACCTGGGCTTTAAGATGTAAAGAACTCCTTCTTCGATGTCACGTGAAAACATGCACCACTGTCAACAACCCAGCAAGAATCATCAGAAGAAATTTTAATGGAATCATAAACAATAACAAGATCACCCCCTGTAGCAGCGGCAACATGATCCTCTCCATCGCCATTTTTCTTCTGTTGATTTTCCTTCAATCTGTTCTCTATTTTCATCTGATAACAAAACTTCTTAACATTACCCTTCTTACCACAATGATGACATTCAAAATCTCTCTGCTTCAGTCTGGATTTGCTTCTGCCTCTGCTCTTATCTCGACTGCTCTGCCCCCGGTCCTGGCTTCTCCCCCTGTTCTCTGTGACCAAAAGCTCGGAAAAAGATTTCTCCTGAGTACGTCTCATGACCTCTTCATTTAAAATAGTAGACTTGACAAAACAAAATGTCACAACACCATTAGGAGTAGAACCGGTTAGAGTAACACGTAAATTTTCCCATGAATCAGGTAAAGTGTTAAGAAGCAAAAGAGCTAAAATCTCATCTTCAAAATTGATACCCATGCCAGACAACTGATCAAAACATCCTTGATATTCACTTAAATAATCAGAAATAGACGTACCTTCTTTGTACCTCAAGTTCATCATTTTCTTGAGAAGAAACAGTTTATTGTTTCCCGTCTTCGAAGCGTAGGTCGTCTCAAGCTTCTCCCACAAAGTTCTGGCGTGGGAGATGTTGACAATGTGGTTCATCACGTTGTCTTCGACCCATTGACGAATGAAACCGAAAACCATCTCATGCTCGAACACCCATTCTTCGTCTGACATTCTCTCTGGCTTCTGGGTACTAAACACTGGAAGATGCATTCGCTGGACAAAAAGCTGATCCTTCATTTTAAGTCGCCACATATGGTAGTTGGTACCATTTAACAAAATCATCCGACTGTAGTTGGCCTCCATAATAAATATGAAAATAAAAGAACCAAACCCTCTGATACCAGATGTTGAGAAAGACGGGAAAGCGACGAACGCGCAAACAAAAGAAAAAGCGAACGCGCAGCGGAAATTGAATCTTTCCCCCCAAATAGAAGCGGATGTGCAGCGACAAAATTAAATGTGCAGAAAAAATAAATTTGACACCGAAAATTTTTACGTGGAAAACCCGAAAGGGAAAAACCACGGGACCTAGTCTAGAAAGAGGGATCTACTAAAATCAAGAAGTACACGGTAGAGACTCCCCAAAATGAAAGGGATCTCAAAAGTAATACTCAAGAATAAAAGTATGGATCAAAAGGTGGAGAGCAAGAAAGATGATCGTCAAAGAAAGGCGATCACCAAATGGGATTTTCTCTCGGTGTTGTTGCTGCCGGTGATAATGAAATGGCTTGCCTCTGCCTCCTTATATAGGAAAAGAATCAGCATCAAAAATAATGTCGCCGCGTCAAAAGAAGTGTCACAGCGTGAATTAATTCACGCGGTCTTGGCCCGCATTAAAACACCACATTAAAACAGATACCGCATGTGCACCATTTGAGGAGGCGTTGCCCGGTGCGCCAACCAGGAAGGCGCCCAACATCTTGGACTATGAAAAAGTACACACCTTGAAAAGATATTAACGAGATTCAATATGGAAGAATCTATGATTCGATTGTTTCAAGCATCATAGGGTATTCATCATTCCATGATAATTTTTCATCATAAACGTGAATAATGAAATATAATGTAATGGATTCCATATGAAATTGTTTTTGGTTCAATCATGTATATTATTTCATTTAATTGGTTAGATGTCACCTATTAAATTTTTATGTTGGGAAGATATCAATCTGATACAGGTGACCACTATTTGATGGAACTCAAGACTATGCATAATTATCTAAGTCATAATAAGGATATTATACTTGTTTATGGATAAGATGAGGAAATTTTAATCATATTATATATAGATGAATGTTTCCAAACTAATCAATATGAATGATGTCACAAAGGGTATAAATAATTACATTAAATGGAGGAGTTGTGAGCTGGAAGAGCACAAAAAAATTTGGTTGCATATTCATATACATATTTCTAGTATATAGAATCATCCGAGGAATTAATGAATCAGTATGGTTTCACAATTTCATACAAAATCGTGATGTCGTACCTAACATTAATGATCTTACCAAACTCTATTGATAAAAAACTAATGCGGTGGCTCTCACAAATGAGTGAATTTTATATCTACATATGAAGAAAATTCATCAAAAGAATTATACCATGAATCGTTTTTCTCAGAGAGGTGAAGTTGTAGTGAGTATTAATTCCATTGAATATAACATGGTGGGCACCTTGACTTAGAATAATCCTAGTTTCCAGGTTAGGTTTAGCAGATTAAAAGTCATAAGATGTTGGCTCTAGTATATGTGGGATTTCTTTTGAATTAGATTACTATAAACAATTGAATTTACATTTATTAAAATTATATTTGATTAATTAGATATAAAATTAATCATATTATTATATATTGGTAAATGTTCTTCATAACCAAAATGTAATAATGTCCTAAAAAACTTTTTATAGTATTACTATCATCGTAGTTCCCTACTATTATGAGAACCTTGATTTTCTATGACAAAATTTATAATATGTATATGTGGAATTATATAATACTATAATAAAACGCATAGTATATATATTGTCCGGTGAGATTTCTAATAATCAGATGACACTTCTTTTCTTGACGTTCACACTTGGTAATCTCCATGATGAGTGATTATGAGAACAATCCCGCCTATTGAAGTTATACATGTTTTGTTGTCATCATATATTATTATAAGTGAGAATGTTAACGTTACATATACATTAATATTATAATTAATGCATGTAATGACATTTGCAGTTGGATTTTATGACAAAAACTACCATTCCATATAATGGTGGGAAGTAGGGAATGTTGGGTGCATCACAAATTTCTTGTTATAAATGGAAAATTGAAGAATGTTTTTTTTCCATACATATTTATGTAATTTGATATATCAGACCGTTGATTGAAATAGATATATTTCTATAAATACCATGTCCATATTATAATGACCATTTTATTTCAGATAGACTATGAAAGTCACATCAAGCATATCGATTGATGACACCATCATCCATTTTTCTTGATGAGATTTTGTGAAAAATAGATTATATTACACATTGAATTTCTTAATGTAGTTTTATTCATTTTGACATTATGATCATTCTATTGGGGTTGCTTGACCTGTTAGTAGACATTAATCATGGAAATCTGAAAAGCCAACCAAATGCCAACAAGAACCATCGTAGAGGTTTATAGACATTGTGTTTATGGTTGTCATGATTATATTATAATTGAATATAATTAATGGAATAAATATTATTCTCAAGGAAGAGGAATAATTTTATTTATGTGATATTTATATCATAAATTAAATAAAAAATTAATCACTGGACTGGGATGAAAATATTATTAATTATTTTTATGATTATTTTATAAATATATATTTACAATATTGTGAATAAAATATTAATTTAACTTTGTAAACATAACATGTTTGATCAATATATATATGATTTCAAATGGATCATGACATTATACAAGGACAAAATATTATTTAGGAATATTTTCATATTATTTATCAATTTAATGCACGTTGGAGCACCAAAAATTAAGAACAATGTTTTTATTATTATGTGTCATGGGATTTTATAAATGGTTATAATAATATTTAATGGTTGTTTTACAATTAAATTTCTCAAACTAAAATCCAATAAATATAAATATATTATTACATCTATATTTTATTTCATTCAAAACTAATTCCACATTTGAGAATATAAAAATGGTGCACATAACAAATTAATAGCATCGTTTTTATTATTATGTGCCGCACTAGCACCCAGTTAATGAGTGGTGTTGTTTGGAGGCAATTTAAGCATGTGGGGGTCACCACTAGAGGGATTATAGCATTGGATCCTCACAAGAAGAATGATGGATATCGTTAAGGTCCTTTTCAGATGATAAAAAATCATCAATAATGAGTGTTACTAAGATTTGGTATTCATTTCATCAAATAGAAAATATATTAAATATAGATTTAATGTACAAGAGATTCTTTAATATATTTGAGTAATGATTATTAAAATATATTTTAAAATATCTCCAGCCACCATACGCTTTCACTACCCTACAAGCAACAAGCAGCAGGATCACCCACACCGTTTTTGAACCATGAGTCATCTATCCTCATAAAACATCATCATGAACAATCATATTGAAGATATAAAATCATAAATCTCATATTATATTATATATGACATTCGAAATGGGTTGTCAATGACAATAGAAGAAGGGTTGTTTTTTATACCTTATAGTTAGATCAAATTTGAAGTCCATTGTAGACAGATTCCAATATTCTATGTGCATAGAGGAGAGTTAAAAATATACCATGAAGGATATAACAAATAAAACATACACTTCTTCATTAGATCGATCTATTTTTATAGGAGTAACAACTGATGAACCAATGTGGAAAAATATTTACATATGCCAGAAAATCCAATTCATCACATAAATTATGACCCTGACATGAGTTGTTTAGTTTTAGAAAAATATATTGAAATGTGTATCCCAATCATTGATGAATGAGGTCTCTTACAAGAGGGAAATATAAAAAAACCACCATGCCATGGGTTGCAACTGTTCAAAGGGGAAAAGGGTGTTGAAATTTCCCATACCAATGGGGATTCATTTCATATCATGAAATCCCCAAAAAACAGTAGGCCTCATTTACATGTCCTCTTCCCACAATGAATTTTTACCATTTTGAATCCCCACTCTTCCAAAAATTGGTAATTTCATAATTTAATAACTATCCGGATGAAAATCTTAACTAACTCAAATCTGCCCTGAATTTCCTCATCAAATGTAATGTTCCATTATTCCATGTAATCCTTATAATTTATATTGGATTATTCCGAGACTGGACACTTAAATTACCTATAAAAATAAGCCCTGATGTTCCTAGAATGGTCGATCAAAAAATAAAATGTTTTAAATAGAACAAATGAGTCATTTTCCTTAAAAAAGAATAAATCATATGTTGTTTCATTGATCATAAATCGTCACACTCTGTTGTGTTCTGTATAGCAGGTTTACCCTAGACACAAAATATGTTAAGTCAGTGCAGGCCTCGAGTAATAAAACATGAAAATTGAATAAGTTTACGTAATTTAATTATTATTTTTAATTTTTTTTCAAATACTTATAAATCACGACCAGTGAATCAGAATGATAATCAGAGACCACCATTGAGCTCGTGAGAGGGATCTTTCTTTATGAAAATTATAATACTGGCCAATGTGGGCCAATATTGAAAGTATTTTTTCCCATAAATTAAATAATTAAATAAATATTATTTTATTTTCAAATCCTTATAACTCATAAACAGTAATTTGGAATGGAATTCTGAGACTATTGTTGAGCTCATGATGGTGTGTTTCCCTTATGTTGAGCCTAACATCGTCCACTGCAAGCCGACTATGAATGTTATTTTTTGAGACATAACTCTAAATAAATTAATTTAAATATTATTTTTTTTATATTTGAATACTCATTTCTCATCAACGGTATCTCAGATTTATAAAATGAGACCACTGTTAATTTCTAATAATGTGTTATCCATTTGCGGGTCCTAACCACGACCGGTGTGGGTCGAAGGAGAATGCTAAATTTTGGACATATTAAATGAAAATTAAATCGAAATAGAAATGGTTTATTTAAATCATTTTATCTTTTTTCATTGATAAGAAATTTCTACAATGCAGTTACATGACGATGCAAAAATATTTAATTCAATACAATAATGAATCACGGTGCTATGCAGTTATACAATGAAATAGAATGTATGATAAACATTTATTGTTTAAAATAATCTTATATATTTGGGTTTCAGGAAGAGGATGATTTTTCCAGAGATCTTTATAGGAGGAGATAGTGACGGAGGAGTAGATTCTATTGGTGAGCGATGAATGATGATGAACATAGAACTGACAAAGACGCACGATTGATGAACGATGAATTTTTAATGTCGGTGGTGTGACAGTAGTCTTATTCATCGAATTACCCATCATCATGATACGTTGTATCTATAATTAATTATATTTTCCTATTTTTAAATCACATGGATGAACCTGAAACATAAAAAAAATGATATATCGATCATACATGCTAAATGATGGAGGGGATTGATTTTGAGATAATCCTCGAGAAAGTGAAACCATTATAAACCTATGAATGGTTCCAAGCTTGTTTAGTCATTAATATAATTTAACGTGGATGTATCAAGGTCGACACAAAAAATGAATGATAATTTCACCTTAGTTGTTCATGTGAAACTCTTCCTCCCACTTTCTTTCTTACACTAATATTTTTCACAGCAAAAAAAGTGAATGAAGTCAATGATCAAAAATAGGAAGAATGTCATCGATGGCCAGTGACAACACCCATCTACGGAACATAATGAATAGTGGGATGCATTGGTGTGAGAGGCGGCACATAGGGGGTCATGGATTGACATTCATAGTAGCGTTGCGAAACTGTGGTTATAGTTGGTTGTCGCATCAGGCTTGGAGGTCGTGGAAAACAGGCCATAATGGTGTCAGACAATATCTAACAGGGCACGAGATGGTGAGGACACATAGTACATGGGACCATTTACGGGGAAAGGCGGCTGGCCGTGTGACATAGGGTTGGCAGGTCTCCTGCTGCAATTAGTATGGGTAAAAATGTTATCATGCTCAGGCCATTCATGGGGTATATCAGGTCTCTAGGTAACCCATTTTTGTAAAAGCAAATATGATAGTGTGGGAAGGGACAGAGAAAAGGAATCAGGCTGTTGGTCGTCCAACGGGGAAGTTCCCATAGACCAATGAGCCTAGCCCTCGGGTCAGGATGAACAGGGTCTGGTCGGAAAAACCGGTATGGTGTCTTTCGTACCAAGATGGCCAAACAAGGTTCATACCCAACCAACCACTTTTTTTATATAATGGTCATTACATTCAAATCATCTATCTAGTCAGTGATCCGTTTGTGGTGCTGGAACCCATTGAATGAGAAAATTCATTATGAATACTTTATGTGAGTTTCATTAGAGGTAGATTTAAAACCAATGACTTCAAGAGTATATTCTCTTGAAATCAAGGGTGTCATAGGGGGAAATCCTGCAATTGGTTGTGACAACAATGAAGCCTTGAAAAATAGTTGAGAGGACCTATGTGGCCCAGAATAGGAGAATTCATGCACCCCTGTGTGGCATGGTAGATGTGTAGCCTAGCATACCTATGTGTCCCTACATATAAGTAATTGTGAGGACCTGTGTGTCCTAACAGATGAGTGGTTGTGCAGACATGTTTGGACCTAAAATTAATTAGTCCTATAGACCTACATGGAACGATAAATGAGTAGCCTTACAGAACTGTGTGCCCCAGTAGATGAGGAGCTGAGAATACCATAGTGTCTTGGAAGACATATAGTAGTCAAGTGTACATCAGTCACCCAACAAATGATCAGACCATTTTAACTCATCAAGGATGAATTTCTAAGCATTACATGATGTTCAACATTACGACTGAAGTAGCGTACTTCTGTAGTGATTATTATGTTATCTCTTGTAAAAACCCAAAAATGCGGGACCTTGTTGTGATCGTCTCTGAATAATTAATTGCACAGGGGTCGAGTCCTCTCGAGATGAGCATTCCTTGAGAATAAACCTAAGACAAAGGATTGGTCATGATATCATCATTTATCAGTGATACTGGGAATGTCATGGAAAACATTGTGATGTATCAAGACAATATATTATCTCAGAAACAATTGGTAGACCTAATATACCTTTTTACAATCAGATATCTCAAGGAGTGGGATATCAATATATTGAGTGTGCTATGCACGGAACCACATTGTTGGCTGTGTGTTAGAAATTTCATATTGGAATCGTTTATGAGTATACATAGATTTTCCTATTATTATTTTTGATGAAATATACATGTATTGTGATTATTATACCTTCATGGTGGTAATCTCTATTGTAGTGTTTTACTTTTTGTTTTTTTGGGAAACCTACTTTGTATTTTTTTACTCACCCAAGCACAGGCTTTTCTCACACGTGTTGTGTCTTGTGCCGATGATCGACGGATGGGTGGTGTCATTGATGGAGCAGGAAAAGGAATAGGAGAATGTGATGCCTTGTGATATCGAACGATCCAAGATGTTTATATAATCTTTATATAGCCACTTCCTCACTCCTGTCTGCTGGTCAGACAGTGTCATTGTCTTTATTTTAGTGGGCTTGTATTGTAGCATGTGGTACATTACTTATTTATTTTGTATCATACATTTTTATTGAGTTGTTGTAGTATTAATGCATTTTATTTACATAGTGCTTTCACTATCCAACCATATGGATTTATTTTGGGTTTGTGTGTATAGTTCCGATGGATAGTTTCCCCTTTTCTGGGATATGCTTTCTAAGAGCTAGTCGACAGCACCTTTCCTATCAAAGCCGAGCATGGGGTAGTCGCAACATGGGACTTGTGGGATGGGATTTGACATTAAAATATGTTGTCGTTATAGCCATACATGCGTTAAAAAAAAGCATGGTTTTGGATCCCCATGTCTAATATCATGATTCTGAATGTCTTGTACATGTGAGTCATTTCATGTCGGCTTTGTCAAATTATCAACAACATTCATCAGTATTCCACGATGTTGGGGGTTAAAAAACTAGAATCAGACAACATCTAATCTTGAATCCTTGAGATAAGGCCAAGGAATGGCGTAGTAAGAGTGATTAACATGTGGGATTTGAATCATCCTTGAGTTACAAAGGATGTATCCATCATACACGATTATGATCTAGCATGGGTGAAAAACCAAAGGCACCTTTAGTGGAACCAAAGAGAATCTCTCAGAAACCCATAATCCCCATTATTTTTATAAATATTTATCATTTATATATATCACAATAATTATATTCATTTTTATGAATAATTATTTTTTTAGTAATAATTTTAATTTTTTTTAATATACTAATTTAATTTAAAATTTAATTTAATAGTTCATTTTATTAGGACCATTATCTACAATAAAATTTATTTTATTAGGGATCTATTTATTAGAAGAAAATGGGAACCGGTAAATGGTATTGTTTATATGCGTTAAAAAAACTGATAAAAGGTATGCTTTATCCATGTTTGTTTGAGAACTGATAAATGGAACTGTTATCTGATGTTTATTCTTGTGTTGATATTGGTCAGTTCTGCTAAAGACTCATTCAGTATTAGTGGTAAAAATTATACTTATAATTTTTTTTGTAGAAAATAATATTTTGTATATTTTTTTTATATTAATATTAGCTTCAATTATTTTTTATTTTTATATTCATTATTAAATTTTTTTAATATTTTGAATATATATTTTTTTATGTATATAATTCATTTGAGGTGAAAGTATTATGATTTTATACATTAATGTTTTTGCATTGTAAATTAATTTTGGTTTATTATATTTATGAAATTATATATATTTTAAACTATTTTTTATATTTTCAATATATGTTTTATGTTTCACTTAGATTTTATTTATAGATTATTTTTTATCGGCTTCTTAAGTTACATACATGTAATATAATAATTTTTTTTTGAATTTCATGTTAGAGACTTTGAAAAAATATAAAAATGAAATAAATGTAATATCTAAATGAAATTAAAATCTTTGGAAAATCCCTTGGAATATTTTAAAAATAAAAATATTTTGATCATTATAATTAATAGACAATATTATAGATGATTAAAAAAGTATTGTTTAAAAAAATTATATTATTCTTATTATTATTCATAAATTATAACATTATTATTATATTATTTATCATTTAGCATTAATTTATAATAATCAATTCATTATAAGGACTTCATTGTATATTGTATATTATAATTAAATTCTAATTTTCCAGGCTTTGTTATCCTATGTTTATTAAACATTGTAATGTTTTTAGATGCTAGTATTTCTGTTGAATCTATGTGGGTATGTTTCCCTATTTAAACAATAAAACTAAATATATTTTTTCAAGAATATAATAATTAATAATTAATTTACAATAAAAAACATTATTTATTTTTTATTTATTAATATATTCAATTTCTTTTTATACATATAAACAAATAATATTAAAAAATTATAAAAATTTACAATAATAATGAAATCAATAATGTGACACTCTATAATAAATTTCCTCACAAATTCATATGACTAATATTAATAATAACAATAAAAAATCAATTATTGATTATTAATAAAATTAATTTCATGAACTTAATATAATTACATAATTATCATGAATTTATTATTCATACTATATTATTCAAAGTCAAGATGAATTTATTTATTTTCAATATTCATGATGATATAAAAAAGGGAATGGGTAATACTTATTTATCAAAGGTATGGACCATAGATAACACCGTAGAAGCCCCATGAGATTACATGACTTGTCTGTATAGATCCCTCAGAGAAACATCATTTCCCAAGAAGTCCCCCAAGTTCTGGCAAGCCCGACCTTCCGGATGGCTATTTCAGGAAGTCATAGCTTTCCCGATCAAGTCTCCATGTAGATGAATCATGTTAGGTGGTTTAAAGTTCACAATCCAAGAATCCTAGACAATGATGAGAAGCTTGTGCAGTAGTGAATTTTTAAAATAAATCATGGAGTTCATCAAGGATTTCAGCCGCGACAGTGACTGCTCTGACCATATAGACACCAACCACGTTTATGACCTCACATGATTACAACACATGTTTGTATTACAATTAAATAAATAATTTCTCGTCGCTAAAATAACATCAATAATCGAGGCGATGTTAAAAGGTGGGTCATGTTTATCAATGGTAAAAAAGAACTATTAAAGGCCAATTTTTTCAATCCATTGTTAAATGTTCAGATAAAAGTAAAATAATAAAATTAAATTATAAAAATACATTAAATCAGTGAGACCCCCTTCTAACATTGGTTTACACCCTTTCAATAGTGCTAGAAATCCCTACTAGTGAACACGCCTGCCACCCCTTTAATAGTTCTTGGCATCCTCCCACCCATTAACAACACTGGACCCCTATGAATCACTCGTGCAACCCTTAATAAACTTGGAATGTAACCCAAGACCACTCCATTGCGTTCATGCACCATTACCACTCCCATATCTAGTTTTTTCTCCATTTATGATATATAAATTTAATTTCATGTATAATTTGTTATATTTTTCTGTATATTACTATTTAATTATTTTAATATATATATTAATATATAAATATACTTATATTTTTTATCCAAATATCTATTTGTATATTAATATATATTTATAAGATTTGATTTAATTATATTTATAAAATTTATGTTTGTGACTGTGTTATAAAATAATAAATAAATTGACACATATATAAAACATACATATAAATGTATATATTATATATAAATATATATATATGAGTAAAATTATACATATTTATATATATTCATATATATAGTTACATATATTATATATAATATGTATATTTATTTGTTAGATTATATAAATAATCTATACCGATTTTTTAATACTCACACACTAATAAAGAAACACATTATATAGTTATATAAATATTCATATATTTGTATTATAAATAATATGTATATTTTTTTTAGGTGAGGCTTATATCTAGAGAAAAATATTATATATATATATATATATATTAATTTTTAATTTATAAGAATAAATTTTTTTGTGGGAAAATAGAAAAAATGTATATATATTTATATTTTTTATTAGGAATAATATCTCATTATGAAAAAAAATATTCTAAGACATAATATCAATATTCATGTAATAACTATGATTAAATATATTCCCCATTGAAAAAGGAAAAAAAGAAACCCTTAAACACAACTACAAATCTATAAAATGATAAATAATTATGGTACCTCAAAAAAATGTTTTTGAGGCCAATTTCTATATTTTTCCTTAAAAAATGTGACAAAGTTTTACCTATTTCCTTTAGTGCATGGAGTCCATCACATGGTTCAATTTAATATTTTTTAGAGCTCAAAAAGACACTCAGAACCAATTTTATGGTCATTTGTTGTTTAAGTTTCATTTTCATCATATTTTTTTACCTTTATTGTTTATTATATATTTAATGTTCCATCAAATTGTTATTAAAATATTATTAATAAACAATAATAATCAAATTATATGTCAAAATTATTTTTTAAAATATTTATATGCTATTTTCACAATATATGTAATATTTTATATGTAATTGTCTTTTTATACTTATAAAAAATAAATATTAAATGATATATATATTTTATTTATATCCATGTAAAATTTATAATATATTTACATATTAATATATTATGTTTTATTTTATTTTTGTATTATATGCTTTATCTTTCCTAGTAATAAAATTCGGATAAAGGGGGTATAATTATTATGGCTACAAAGTGTTGTTAAAGTGGATATGTTTATATGAACTAGAAAAGAAATGATAGAGGGGTACTTTTAAAAAAATTAGCACTATAAGAAGAACCATTTATCAATTTTTAGAACTGATAAATGTACCATATTATTCATCACATTTTTTATTGTGTTAAAATGTGGCATAATAGAAACATGATTTTGTGGGAAACCCGATGAGTTCAGGGAATCATATGTGAGATACATTCAGTTACCATATCTCTATCACCCTGTCTACTATCTGGTTGTGGCGATGAGTACATTTGGAATCAATGTTCTAATTATTTTAGTTGGTGGGATCATGGATAATTCTTCCTCCTAAATGATGAATGCACTTGTGGATTTTGCTGGGCATTTTCTATAGTGCCGTCTCATGAATGGATTACCAAAATCAAAAACCGATTAGATTAAGTCACTCTTGAAGCATCATTATGTCGACTGCATAAACAAAAATAATGCATGATATGGAGGATCCATGGTATATACATTCCGTTATGTTGTCTAACAGTGGGTCATCACTGTAGAGGATGATTACCCATACTAAGCCATGGATAAAACCTATAACGATGTCTCCCCTATGGCCACCATGGGCGGATTCCAGTCTATGCCGGAAAAAAACAAGTAATTCTAGTAGGAAGCCCTATCATGACGTCCTGTGTGTGTGGATATAGACATGATCTTGTAGGAATCCTTTTACAACAGTAGTGGAACCTTCAAAAGTGGCTACTCCAACAATATGACTCGTGCATTGACGATGGTCGTATATGGGATGGTAGAGGATAGTGGGAAATATTGGGGGATAAATAATTTGAGGGGGATATATGGGTTTATGGATGACCCAAAATGATGTGGTGGGATGTGGATGACACATGGGTGCTACATACATGGCCACACCATACTACCTCATGTGGTTGTCAAATTCCTGCTACAGGTTCATGTATATACCATAACCCCATCCCTCACCCATGAGTTTTTTTTCATCAAATATTTCCCAATGTCCTATGTCATCCCATACCCGACCATCATCCCCAAGTGAGTTAGATTATTGTAGTGGTCATCTTCAAATGTGTTACAACTGTAGTGTTGGGGATCATGCTCAATATTATAGTGGAAGATGTCACCAAACACGCAAAATTCACCTGAAAGAGATTTTATCAATGGAATGTATTTTATGACCAGAAGGAATTTTACACATTACTCACATTAATGTTCCATTTTTACATACAACTAATAATCAAAATCAGGTTACATGGTATTCATCATTCCATGAAAATATATCCTCAGACCCCTGAGGAATGAAATATAGTGGAATGGATTACATACAAAATAATGATTGGGTAATTCATTTATGATATGATATGTACTTCACCAAATGTCTCATAATCATTATGTATGGTATAAATATATCAAGATGATCTAGGTAACCACCATTGGATGGTTGTCTAGTCTATGTTTATGTATCTAAGGGATACTAAGGATCTGTTCCTAGTTTATGGAAGATATGTGGAACTATTCCTCAAATTATTTGAATCTTCTAGTTTCAAGACTGAGCAAGATGACATGAATTCACAAATGGGAAACATCTTCACTTAAAATATATGTGTTGTGAGCATGAAAATCCCAAATTAGGTTGTAGTCATAGATTCTATAGTATTGTCTGAGTATATTTCAACATCATAAGTAGTAAAAGAATTTGTTTGGATGAAAAATATCATCTGAGTGCTATATTTATTGACTATTAGTAATGATCTCATCACTAACTATTATCATAATACATCATCGATGAATCCTGAGAAAGAGCCAAGGTAACATCAATGGGAAAATCAAATAATTAAGTAGTATAATATATTGAGAGATTTTTCTTAGTGAGGTGAAGGGGTAATGATTAGTATTAATATGGAAGGAAACCTGGTGGACACCTTTACTAAAGGGTTGAGTTAGTAGAAACAAGATTATCATGTGAGGTCTCTCGGACTAAATGTCGTATGTATTTGTCTCTAGTGGAACTGGGAGATATATATTGTTTGTGAAAATAAACCAAGTGTTCATACTTTAATTAAATGAATATTTTTTCTATTAAATATTAAATTAAAAATCTTATTAAATATTTTTCATTATTCAGCATGACCATATTTTAATAATGTCCTAGAGTATTTGTCTCAACGATAAGGTCTTTGTAGTTTACCCCTAATATGAGAACCTGGATGTTATTTGGAAATATTATAAATATATTTTTAAGGTTATAAAACATATTATGAGTGTTCTAATAGTATATATACCATCATGTGAGAGTACTCATAATAAGATTAAACTACTTCTCTTCAAGTTCGCACAATGTAAAATCCATAATTGGAGATTACAAGAACATACCTTCCAGTATGAATTCATTATGTTTTGGTGTAATCATATATTCCTATCAAACAGAATGTGTAATTGTCCATATAATATTATTTTATAATTAATTTGTGTCAGTAATCATAATCTATGATTTTCATATGAAAAATTTCACAACAAATATATGTTGGATGTATGGTATGTTGGGTGCATCACAAATGTCATGTTATTAATGGATATGAAGGCATAAGATTTTTACCATCCATATTTATGAAATATTATATCATGGCCTATTTATGGAAATTGAACTATCAGCTTATATTCTATGTCCATGGTGAAATGAAGAGCATGCATCATATTGTCATAGAATGATGTCTCTATCATATATGTTGATGAAACTCTCATGCAACCTTCACGGTGAGATAATGTGCCAAAGGTATTATATTACAGAATGATCATTCTTATGTTGTTTTCATCATTTTGACATTAATTTCATTCTATCAAGTGCCTTAACCAGTTTCTAAACAAAAATATTGGACATTAGGAGTGTCCGACTAATTCCAACAAGAATCAATACTAGGGGGTTACACATTATGTGTTTCTAGTGGTCTGGGTTAAATTCTATTTTAATTTAAATAATTGAATATATGTTATTATCAATAGTTATGAATTACTTTATTTAATTTATATATATTAAATAAATTAAATAAATATTTTTTCACTAGACTGTGAATAAAATATATTTATTTATTTTCATATATATTTAATAAATATTTATCAACTTTTATGTGAAAAATAAAAATTTATTTAATAGAATAAAATATTTATATGGGTATTAAATAAATAAAGGAGGAGTTGATATGAACCATGACCAGGGATGGTGATTAAATATTTATTTAGGAAACAATAAATATTATTTATCCATAATGCTCATGTTGGTGCCCAACAAAATAATAATATTGTTATTATTATTATATTTCATGGGATTTCATTAATGGTTTTCATGAAAATAAATTTTGTACATGAAATCGCATACTTATAAATTAACTACTATGTATTTTGTTTAATTTATTCGAAACCAATTCCATGTTTGATAATATATAATTATTGTGTACAAATATATATCTCTTTAATCCTCATCCTCTATCAATCCGAATAATAAGAACCCCAATATTGAATTTCTTCCATACCATAGAACGAGCGAACCTGAATGATCAATTATATAAATTTGGTTAACAGTTCTATAACATAGATAATGAGTGTCCTTGTTTGGTGACCATTGAAGAATGTGTGGAAAATTTCTAAGGGAATTCTACCCATGGATCCTCACAAGTGAAATAAGGAAATATGAGAGGGCCTTTTTTAAAGATAATTAATCATAAATTTAGAATGATCTTATACCCATGTAGTTGTTTTATCTGATATTAAATTAATTAATTAAATATTTCATGTCCAAAATCATCACTCTTGGATTCATGATATGATTATTAAAATAAATTTTATTATATCAACCACCATTTCACACTTTTGTAGTGCACTAAACATACAAGCATTGAGAGCACCCACACCATTTCTGGAAAATGAATTATCTTATATACATTAAACAACATCATAAAAACTCATATTATAGATAGAAATACATAAAAGTCATCTTAAATTCTCTATGATGTGAACAATGTATAGAAAACAAGTACAGAACGAGAGTATTTTTTCATAGATTAGAGTTAGATAAAAAATGATGTCCATTTAAGACAAAGTCACTTAATCTTTAAGAATCAAGATAATATCCTCCCTTATGATGAAGTAAATTAAAAACAAAAAAAATCATCCTCAGTAGCTTAATCATGTTTTATCATAGTACCTATTGACCAAGCAATGTAAAACAATATATTTTTATTTCATAAAATAAAATTGAAAAAAAAATATTCATATCGAAACCTGAGTTCTTATGATGTAGAAATTAATTTTATTGAAACTATGGGCCCAATATAGGATGAACAAGGTCCCAGGAATGAGGGAGCCTTCACAATACATTATACCATTAACTAGAGCTCTTTAGAGTGGAAAAGGATGTTGAAATGGACCCTCTTAATGTGGATACATTTTTGTCATGAAATCCCCAAATACAAACGGACCTCCATTGAATGTCATATTCACGCCATTATTTTACCAATTAGAAACAACACACTTAAAATAGTCACGAATTTGCAAATTCTAAACCATTCTATAATTAAACCATTAGTGGCCTGAATATTCATCAAATTTTATCATCAAAATATATGCTCTTGAGGACCATCATTGCTATAGGAAATGAAAAACTTTTCATTCCCATTCCTTACTTCATGGTAGTGATAGTCGAGTAATTGTGATTTGATTGAGGAAATAGTCACCATACATAATTTGTTTATTAGTATTGATAATTTTTAGATATATAATTATCAATCAATTAAATTTTTTAAATAATTATTTCATTAATATTTTTGATAATAATATATTTGATAAATTCATTTTATTTTTTATTTATTAAATAAATTAAATTTATCTAGACATTTATAAGCCCTATAAAGCATGGTTATTGGATCCCATTATGGGCACTGAAGAATAAATAGTAAATGGTAACATTTAAAATATGTAAAAAACAATGATAAAAGGTATCCTTTATAAGTGTTTGTTTTATCATTGATAAATGAAACCTTTATCAGTGGATTTTTCCTAACATTGTTAATGGCCAGAGCTTTTAAATATAGTTTTTTTTAGTATTGATTACATTTTTACCTATAAATTTTTTTACATATAACATTTTCATATAAATTAATTTTTGTAAATATTTTTTATTCATGAATTTTATTTTATGCTAATTTTTATTAAATATTAATTATATAAAATATTTTTTAGATTTTATATATACTATATTTTATGCATATAGTTTTTTTTAAATGTTAATGTTAGGTTTTTTATCATTAATGTATGTTACATATAAATTAATATTTATTTATTATATTTATGAAATTTTTTTCATTTTTAAATCATTTTTACCTTATCGATAAATTAGTTATGTTTCAATTTGATTTTACTAATAGTTTTAATTTCAATGGATTCTAATGATACCTATTTGAAATATAACAAGTTTGTTGTATGTCAAATCAGTGACTATGAACACATAAAAAAATGATCTATAGTTATAAAGGAAAACTAATTAAAAACATTGACAAAACCATAAAAAAATTTAAAATAAAAACCATCATCAAACTAATAGTTTAAATAATAAATAGGATAAAAAAGTATGTTGTCAAAAATCGTAATATTTAGAATTTAAAACATTTTGGTAACTCTAAAAACATATAAAATATAAATTAATTTTAAAATTTAATTGTAATTTATTACATTAAAATAGAACATATTATTAAATTGAATATAAAAATGGTTTCATAAAAATAATAAATATAAAATAACCAGTATTGATAATAAAAAATGTATTCATAATAACTTTAATAATAAATTTTTTATATTTAATAACATTTAATTATAATTTTATTATATTGATCACTATTAATTATTAAATTATAATTATTAGTATTCTGAAATAATATCATCATTAATATTGTAATCACATTATTATCATGAATTTATTATAATGTCTCCATGATAATGACTTTATTATAATGTGTTAATTATCATTACATTTATTAAAATTGAGTTTACATTAAACAAACATTATTGATTAAATAATTATTAATATATTTAATTTTTTATATAATAATAAAAATTTAATATATTCATTTCCTAAACAAATAAAACAATAATGAAACCAATAATGTTAAACATAATAATAATTTTGTGCATAATTTTTTATGAAAAATAATAAAAAAAAATTAAAAATTCACATAAAAATAATTACAAATATTAATTTAATGTCAAAAATATAATAAATTTTTAATCATGAATTTATTAGTCTCACTCTATTATTCGTAGTCAAGATGTATCTATTTTCTGTATATCCAAGTACAGATATAAACGGTTGGTGTGGATGATACTAATTTAAGGAGGGCATGAAAAACTAATCACTCCTCAAAACCCCCTTAAGATTACAAGACATGACACTCATGATCCCCATAAAAAATTATTATTTAAGAAATCTTCCTAGTACATGCATGTCCGACCATATCAGCATAACTGTCTCGGCAGTAACCACTCATACCATGTGTTATCCATCGACTTCACTTACCTCATACGACCACAAAATATGGTTTTATCAATACTAAAAAATTCATTTCTTAGCTCCAAAAAAATCATATAATCCAGGTTATATTAAAAGGTGGGTCCCTATTATCATTTCTCAATGGTGATTATAATGCACCCTTTTTTAAATTTTTTTATGTTCTAAAAAAACTATGAAAATTGGAATAAAAATTCTGTAAATCAGAGGGACCCCTTTTAATAGTGCGTGCAACCCTTTGAACAACAATATAATGAAACAACGTTTCATGTACCCACCACCCTTTATTATATGTGAGCAAACCCCCCATCCAACATGCGTGATTTCCCCTCATGCACCCGCTCGTGCACCCATACCTCCACTTAGATTCGAACCTGAAACGACTCCTTTGCGAATATTCAACATTACTAATCGCCCATTAAGTATTGTTCTCCATTTTATGATATATCTATTAATTTTTATGTTTATATATATATATATAGTTAAATTTTTTATCTTTATATTTTATAATATATTAATATATATTTATAAATTTTATTTTCTATACAATTATAAAATAATAATTTTGCCTGTTTGTAAATTAGTAAAAAAAAAAATACATAAATTAAATGTACCTACGCATCTATAATTATACATACTTATATATATTATATATATTTATATGTATATTTATATGCTAGAATATATAGATAGTATATAACAGTTCGTTAATACAGACACTAATACAGACACAAACACATTATATAGGTATATACATATTCATATATATATATATATATATATATTTAAAAATGGATATTAGTTATTATTTTGATATGACATATATATTGTGAAATATTATATATATATATAAAAAATTTACTTATTTATTTTTAAAATTAAAATTCAATGTGTGAATATATAAAAATATCTGTATTTATTGTAATATATTTCATTATGAATAAAAGCATACTGTGATAAAAATTTTAAATTTCATATTATCAATATGAATGTAAGAAATTAGAAAATAACATTCCCCATTGATAAATTGAAATAATTACCTCCTTAAACAACGATTAAAATCCATCAAATTTTACAAAATTGGGGTTCCACGAAAAAAAAATCAGGTTTAGTATACTTTTGGGACATTTATGGCCTCGAAGATTGTCAAAATGGTTTACGTGCATAATTGAGGGCATATAGCTCATCAAAAGATTCTATTTGATTAGGTGTATAGCTTTAACAAACACACCGATCAAAAGTTATGGATTTTTGAATTTTGTGTTTTGATTTCATCATATTTTTGATATTTTATTAATTTTTTGATTTTCTGTGTCTTAAAATGGTTATTATTTGACTATTAATCAATAATAATTATACAATTATTAAGAAAAAATATTTTTTAATATATTTTATAATACAATATCACTAAATATCTTATATATTAATTGTAACTGACAATTAATACAAATCTATAACAAATTTAAAATATATACATTATATTTATATCAATACAAATATTTTTATATATCATATATTAATATATTATTTCGGATGATGTTTTATGTATATACTTTATTATAAATAGAAAAAAAATGTGTTGTTTTGAACCCCATTTATCAGTGATATTAAATAAATTGCAAATAAAGGGGTACTTTTAATAACACATCTTTTACTACTCCTAAATGTACAATTTTTCAGTTCTTTTCATCAAACATCTATATGTAATCCCTTTATCATCTATTTTTAGCACTCTTATATGGATGCACTGTTAAGACCCATTTTTGGCCAAATTAATGATTTTTGTGCCTCCAACCTGTGGTATGTCCATTCTGTATCTCTCGGTCACCCTACCCACTCACCAGAGGTGGATCCCAGTACCATCGAAGACAGCATGCTGAAAACTGTCTATTGGAGGTAACATGGGGTTGTCATCCCCATAAATGATAAACATACCTATGGAGTTTGCTTGGAATTTTCTATTGTGGAGGCTCAGCAAGAATCACCAAAATTAATATTTGTCAGATAGTGTCACTCTTGGAGGATCAGTTCATCGACCACTCATCCAAAAATGATTGTTACAAAGGTGGAGCCAATGGACAAACATTAAACTCTGTTGTCCAATAATGGGGTATCAGCGTAGGGAATTATTACACATACCAATCCATGGAAAACACTTGTAATGATTAGTATAGGTCCACTATGTCAAACATGGATAGTTTACAAACTGTGTAAACCAACAACGTGGCATCCAGATGGGACATTGTGTATCATAAGAATCTGTTTAAGGTGATAGACATGAGGGAGTGGGAATTCTTGTTCTACTATTGTAGAAACATTTACATTGATTACTCAACCAATCTGACCCACACTGTGATGATGGTCTGGTACTGGAAGGTAGATGGGAGGTGGCTGGAGCATGAAGTTGTGGCCAGACATGGATGACCGATGAGGGATATGTAAATTTCTACACCACATGTCCTTTATGGGTCTTCGATGTAGCACATGTGCTTGATGAATCTTCTGAAACCCCATATCTCCCCCCATTACATCATTATCAACAAGTATTTTTGGTCTTCCACTTCCATCTCGTATTCGACTGTCATCACAATGTTGGTTAGATTGTTGGAGTAGTCTTCACCAAATGTGTCCCCACTGTAGTACCAGAATTCCTACCCACTAATTTTTATCTACAACAGACACAAGTTTTTGGAAAATGATGACCAATTGGGATGTGTTATGTTCTTCTCCAGTGATGTCCTTGTGACAGATGATATAATCCAAAGCCATTAACATGGTTCCACCATTGCACCCTTCTTTTTCGGACATGTAGTCAATGTGCTACTTATAGGAGTCTGACCCTATGTTTTCAGTTTTATTTTTTTTATCTCTTCCTGTTCCTCCACAATAGAAAATTCCCAATAACATTCTTAGGTTTTTTGATTCTTTATAAGGGTGACAGCACAACATTACTTCAAATTGACAATTTTCGGCACATTTTTTTGGCGGTACTATCAGCCACCTCCGAATAGTGAACATGGTGAGGGAAAGACGAAAACGAGCCATAACCCAAGTAGTTAATGTTCCATGCATAGTGGAAATGTGGTTGGTTCGAATCCCAAATCATATTTTTGACATGATCAATGATTATTCAGGGATAAATATGATGATAAAAAATAGTCTCCATGGAAAGGAATAATAGAATTAGATAAAGAAGGAAAACGCCTTAAACCTTTAGATAGGATTTTGAACATCAACATTATAATTTATTTTATTCATTTCATAATGAAAATAATACCTAGATTTTCTTTATTTTCATCATTGATGATGTTGATCATCAATATTGACCCTTCCAGATTATCAAATTGAATTTGAAAAGATATAAACTAGAATCCCTCTAGTGGTGATCCACACATTCTCAGAATGCCTCCAATCAACACCTCTCATTCTCCAGGAGTTAGCATGTTGCAGCGAGTGTATCTTTTCGGACAATCTTGATCGATTATTATATATCTTTGAAAAAAGACTCTCATTCATGTTCTTAGTGGGTGGAGGATCAGAGAGGGAAATTGTTCATCTCAACAAAAATAAATTCACCGGTTGTGTGGTTCAGTCAATGGTATGATAGACATATGTTTCTACTTATAGACATGGTGTTACAATTAAAATATTTAATTACATAACAGAAATTAAATACATTCATAACCATAGAGAAAAACCAATCAATTAATAAAAAATCATCATCATTATTTACAGTGCACCATCATTTAAAAAATAGAATCTTAAATAAAAATCATCATTAAAATATAATAGAAACGTCATTGTAATTTATTCCAACTAGTTAAATAATTATTTATCATCTAGAAAATAATTATTTTACTACTAGACCAGCTTTGGACCACTCGAACATCACATCTATTTATGGAATTTCTGAATAAATAATTAAAAATTATATTAAATTAAATAAATATTTTATTAACAAATTAGTAAATAAATAATTATTTAATGTTCAATAAAATAATGAAATATATTCTACCCACAACATGATGATCATATATTTTTATATTTTTTTTAATAATTATGAATTGAATAAAATAATTCCACTATTTTGATTGTAATATTTATTAATTAAATTCATATAGAATTTAACTCATCCCACCAGATACACATAGTGTGTGACCCACAAGGATTATTTCTCGTTGAAATTTAGTGGCCTTCTTGAAGTCCATGTGTACTATCGAGCAATAAGTAAAGGTTCCCATGAAAAATAACATAGAGTTGCAATGAAGACATCCATATATGAATGCTCACTATGTAATAAAATCCCTTTGGTAAATATCTCATCATGCAGGTTATATGATAGTGTCATCAAACGTTGTTCTTGATATATTGTTATTGTTCTACCTGGAATAAATCATCGTCACACCATGGCCATGGAATTTCATGTGATGGTAATATTTCAATCAATCGTCCAAGATATCACATTCCATAAATGGAAGGGAAAACTTCTTCCTCAAATTATCCATTGAAAACATGCCACTTGTGATTCACCAAACGTACCCTACATTCCACCAACATTATTTGCGATTATATTCATCAGTAAATCAAATTTCATGAGTTGTGAAATTTATTAATGATAATAATAAATTCTAAGTATCAATACACATGCTCGTAGATTGGAATATCCAATGACACCAAAATATGTGGAATATATACTAGCGGGTTTGTTTGCAAAACCTCTTGTCATGGAGATTACCAAGTGAGAACATAATGAGAAGATGAATAATATTATTAAGAATACTCATACTTGATGGGTTGTATTCTATATGTCCCATAATAGTATTTCATCCAATGAAGATCAATATTTATTAATATCTTTATTTATTTTCAACGTTCTCATCATTGCGGGGTAAAACCATGACCTTATCAGTGCAACAAATGACGATTAATTTTAGTCCGCTAGAGCTCACTTGATGATCCTGTTTTTATTGAGTCAAATAATTAGTCAATGGATCCTCCAAATTATCTTCCTTGAAAATAATTATCAATTAAATTATCTTCTCTAAGAACAATCAATCAAGAGATGATACTTATGAAGTATGTGCTTCATCCTTAGTTGTGTCCATGGATATTTTGTACGGGCCACCACTATAGTACAATCAATGTATAATGTGATGGGATCTTTACTTCTAGGTCTCACATATAGCTCCTAGACGATGCTTCACATCCATACTTCATATTTAGTAGCCTCAGATGTTTTTCTATACACAGTCTATGCCTATAATCTACGATCAAATTCTGCTTTGAGCTCTTCTATCGTACTACACATACTTTAAAAATAAATATGTATCCTATTTGAGAATTCATCTCATCGTGATCAGTCTAGGAACTAGAAACGCCAAATCCTTCGATATGATGTTCCTAATCTCTTCCATAAACTAGGAACATATCCTTTATATGCCACATATACATTAGGATAATCTTTAATGCCATCCAATGGTGGTAACCTAGGTCAACATGATAACTTATTAAAATAGTAAAAGAATAGATGACATCTAACCTAGAACAAAGTATGACATATATTACAGAACGAATTGTTTTTTCATTCATAATCCATTTTGTTCCCATTCATTCCTCATATGTCAGAGGACACATTTTCTTAGAATGATGAATTTCATGTGATTCTAGAAACAACAACCTCTTCTATTGTTCTATAATGAATATCTACATTATCATATCAATTTATTTACGAGGACATGGCCCAACAATCTCTAGGATCTATCATAATGGATATTGATTCCAAAAATATATTCCACCATGGAAAAATCCATCATGGAGATGTATTGAATCCACCATTCCTTAAAATCTTCTAAAACTAATATTTTCTTTCCAATAAATATTATGTCATCAATATATAATAATAAAAAAATGACAATTTTCCCACTAAACTATTTGTATACACAAGGAACATATTCACTCTTAATAACCAAATTCTGTTATCGAATCATAAAAATGAATGGTCCATGATATAAATGTTTTCATTAATCAATAAATGGATTTATGAAACTCACATAACATTTTGGATTTATTTTGAGTCATAAACCCTTCAGGTAGTGTCATGTATACATATTCTTGATTTTTTACAATAATAATGTTATTTTGAAATCCATTTTCCATATCTCATAGTCATGGAATGGAGTATTGTCATGTATAATTCTAATGGATTTTAACATTGAAACTGGTCAAAAGGTTTTGTCGTAGTCAATTTCATAATGTGGTTAGAACCCTTTTTCCACCAATAGTTCCTTATAGGTACTATCATGTACTTATTTTTCCTTATTCTTCATGAATACCCATTTTTAACCAACCTGAATTATATCAACTAAAGGATCTACCAAACTCTAGAATTAGTTTGGGTACATGGAATCCCTTTCGGAATTCATTACATCATTCAACGTAACAACATTTGTGACTCTTATTTCATTCTTATAGGTTATGAGGATCATTATTTTCAATTTAGAATGGTTCACCATCCTCGTAACTAGAAAAACATTCTATTATAATTCTCTAACCTCTATTATACTCCTATAATGTATTGGTGTCTTTGGAAGATTTTATTATTCCACGAGGATTTGTGGAATCTGTTCCTATACCAACTCTGGGGTACCATGAGCCTCGACTTCATCAAAGTATTTCGTCTTCCCACTATCTCATTTGGAGAAGTGATACCTCTCGAAGAATATATAATTCCATCCACTATATAGTTTATTACTGAGTGGTTGTATAATAAAAACTCCCTTGTTTCCTTGGGGTATCATATAAAGTTACACTTTGGTCTACGAGGTGCAAGTTTGTTGCCCGAAGAGGCCTTAAAAAACAATTTCCTAACACAAACATTTGAATTTGATAACACAACTTATCTTCCACTACAAAACTCGATTGGACTACCTTTTATTTATTTATTTGGTACATGGTTTAGTATCTAGGACCTTATTTTTATTGCATATTCTTTAATGAATAATATAAGACATGCATGAATCATCATAAATTTCACCATGTCCATCAAGTTGCAGTTTCTCCTTTCACTTAAACCATTCCATTGAGGTGTGTATGGAGGAGTCAGTTGGGATATGTCCCAAAATCCCATATGTAATCAATGATGTCCTAATTAATATATTCCTCATATTAGTCTAAGTAGATTTTCATAATCCTCATATACCAAGATGGTTATTAACATCATTCTTATATTCATTAAACTTATCAACAGAATATGACTTATAGAACATTATATAAATATATCCATACCTACTATAATAATAATTAGATTTTAAAAAATATGACTACCCACCCCTTTATTCTATTGGAAGCAATCCTCACACAATGTTATAAACCAATTCATGATGCTCTTTTTCCCTTTTACCATTCCCACAAAATTGTGATTTTGTCATTTTTTCATATAAACCTGCATGTCATAATACCTGTAATTTTATTTCAAATGAATCTAAATATCCATAATGATGTAACATTGTCATTAATTTCTATTTTAAATGACTTATCTGGTGATTCCACAGTTGGTTGTGGAAAGAGTTAGTATATTTTTCTTTGTCAGCGATTTCCCATACATGGTTTGTGTAATCCAACACACAAACGCCATTGTATAAATGTGACCTACCAAAAAATTATATCTTTAATAAAAAATAAACATTAATTTATGATATTGAAAATAAATCAATCTGTATATAGTATATATAAAAAATTATGTTTTGTGTTACAAAAGGGACATAAACAACCATTAACACCAATATCATCTGAGTTGGTAATGTGAGGTGCTAGTCCCCGACAAAAACATCATCAATTTCTGCTCTTTTGGCTGGTTGTAGATCTACCACCCATCTCACAATCATCCTAAATTTACAATTTTCAAATACATGGATACACATGTGAGAACCACAAGTTTTATATAATATCTAATTTATAGAATCAAACAGATTTCACCTGATAACAAATGCACCTGAATCATCCATTTGTTTCTTTGGCTGGGTGCAGTTCTTCTTCTAGTGGCCCTTCATTCTACATGTAAAATAAACAACCAAATGTTCCCATTCCTCCCATTATATCATACATTTTCTTGGATGGATGTGAAGATGATATTGGCTTAAAAATCTTCCCCTTTCCTTTCTTCTTATTCACCATAATTGTAGAATGATTTTTGTGCTTTGTTTATTATTACACATGGCATATGTGGATTGGATGATCAGCTAAAGATGTCTCACTATCATTCATGATGATGTTATCAACAACGATATAGAGGCCATGAGGGAGTGATGCATGAATGAGATATGTGTCTATTTAATTGGGGATTTTAAATACTATATCTTCCTGTATCAAAATGTTGACAATGAGTTTGAATACATGAGCGCCAACTGGGAAACCATCTCCAAGATTATTCTGAAATAGTTCCTTGGGAATATCTAAACTATCATATCTTTCTCTATATTGATGATGAAATGTAGGTTCCCTCGAATTCTATAGGAAACCATGTTTTCATGATAATTCCTGATATCAGTAGACATTGATGATAGAATCTAATATTGCACATCGACTGCGTAGTTCATTTGTTTCTTCTACACCAGGTTGAAGTCTGAGCAGGTAATGCTAACTCTAATACATAAGAATTTCATTCATGGAGTAGGATAACCCGAAGTCATCCAACCCATTATTGGATGTTATTATTGGTGAGTATGATGTCTTTATATAGAATTGGTCATAGGGATAGTGTTTTTTACATGCTTCAAGTTTTTATTTTAAAATTAAAATAGATTATCATTTAACTTTCTTTATTACATTTTTATGAGAAAAATAAATTATAATTTATCCCACTATTTTATCAAGTACCAATAGCACTCACCATTTAGCTTGGAATGTCTACGTTCCATGACATTCTACTGGAATGGATTACTATTCCCCATCACATAACCTCATCAAGAGTTGGTCATGAAATTTGAAGGTATTTTGGTAGGCATGTCTTCGAAGACAGCGGGTTTGCAGCTCCATGATATGTTGAGTGGAATCCACAATCCTGAAATCCTGATATTGGATTTTCTCAACTATTTCCTCTAATATTTTACCATGTCTAGAAATTCGTTCTTTAAATAATTTAAAATGGTTACGTAAACCCGAAATTTTCATAAGGACTTTCGGTTTAAAACTACATTTCCCAACAAGGGATGATCAAACCCATTGATTTATTGATGGTTTACTTTAAACATTTAACAGAATACTTGGTATGACATAATATTATTTTTGAGGTATTTTTATCTCTTATATGAGAATTTATTATTAACATTATCACATGTTTGTTAATATTAAGTGGAAAATACTTACATGATTATCTGTGTCTTGATAATATTTACGCTTAATATTGGTTTATTAAAGTACCATATTGCATGAAGGTTTCATTCATGAATAATGTGATCATGAAAATAGATCCATAATTATAAACCATGCATCGGAAAAAAAATGAAAAGTGAATGATCATGAGATTTTCTAATGGTTTGTATATAGTAGTTGATAAACTAAACTTGGCCTATGGGAACACCTTAATCCTTTTGGCATTGGGTTTAAATCTTTCCACTTGTCCTCCTCTGTGTCTAATGGATTTGATTTCTTCTTGGCTACAACTACAACTACCTCTAATATCATAGTAGTACCATCCATTATATATGATTTTTCTTACTCACATGTAGCTAAGGTGTAAAAAGGGGGGTTTTACATATAATAAACATCGTTAATGCAATCCATACATATTAATGAGGAGAAGGCTATAAGACAATAAATTAAATTTAAATAAACAAATCCAATGAAACAATCCAAATACAATGTTCTTGGTCTGGATCATGATCATCCATACATGAAACGATATTTATGAATAAATAAAACTATAATTGAATTCATTAATCGTTCTTGTTTATGATAAGTCATGCTCGAATCAATTAATTTTCATCTTTAATTAATCAATACTTTTATCTAAAACAATTATATGAATATCATTTATATTCTCATACATCATAATTTTAAACCATGAAATTAACGTAAAATTATATTTTTATGTAACTTGTACCTTGGAGGAAACCAGACGAATTTTAATTCATAACTACCCTATGAGTTTAAACTAACATCACACTATTTTTAAATTTAACAGACTTTTATAAAAAAACCATAAAATGTGGTGCCTCATCATTACAGTTACACGATGGTTCACTTCTATAGGGTTTGTATAATATAATAATAAATTTTAATAAATGTGAATAATCTAGATAAGAACATGGTGTGTAGATAAAAATACGCGTCGTGTACTATTGTTCACCATCTATCTAATGTAAACTCCTATGGAAATGGTGTCTGAGTGTACTTCATAATTATTCAGAGTACATGGCAAGTCCAGTGGACCACATGCTGTGTAGTTCCTCATGACATGATCTGTAGTGGGAGAAGTCGTGTATGGGGTACACATTCCAACCCAAACGTGAAGGGACTACATGTTGTGTCCAGTGGTACACATAGTGTGTAATCTGGAAACCATGTTCCACTTGTTCTTGGTCAACACACATATCCATTATGACTTAAAAAACTCAAATGAAATGTCTCTGATTGGGGGACCAATCCTGGTGCATTGAACCTTGATGACATGTTGTGTACTACTAAATACACGCCTTGTGTTATGGTGTTGTACAACCAAAAATCATGGGACCTCGGAATGAGATCCTCTATTTTATATTCATGAAAATTAAAAGAAAAAATCGTTTCGTTATGGTGAATTAGAATTGAAAGAGGAGGAACATATATTGAGATTCTAATTTTGTAGAAAGATTAACATGAATTGAAACAGCTAAATTATTAAACAAGTAAGTCATAAATGTAATATATTAATAATTAAAAATTTCGATAGAACCACTCTGATACATCATTATGGTTTCAGGTGAAGAGGAAGCATAGTTTGGATGACACCCAACATTGATTTTTACAATGATTAATAACTATTCCAGGATCAATATGATGAAGAACACCAGCCTCCATGGAATGATATAAATGATTTAGATAATGAATTAAGATGCACATATCCTTTATAGAGGATCCAACTCATCATGTCTATAATTAAATTTTTAATTTTGAAAAAGAATATAATACATGCATCCTTGATATATTCTTTGTTGATAATGTTGTTCATCAGAAATGTCCTTTCTGGATTATCATGATGCACTTGTAATGATAAAAACTAGAATCCTTCTAGTGGTGATCCAAAAAATGCACCAGTGGCCTATAATTGATACCCATATTTCTCCAAATCCCAATGGTGCAAAACGAGTGACTTTTTCGGTCATTCATGATCGCTTGTTCTTCAGCCATGATGAATGTCTACCATTATTGAGAGGGGAGGGAAGAGGATTTGAGAGAGAAATTATTTATGTAAAAAATTATCAATTCACAGGGTGTGAAGTTTAGTCCATGGAACAATATATATATCTATTTATTTATTAACATATGGTTTTACATACATTATTAAATTTTGTAGTATAAATTTAATAAATTATTAACCATATAAAAACCCATGTTATTAATAATCCTAATTCATTTTTATTGATAGGTTTTCAATTTTTCCCAAATAAAAATTATAAATAATGTTCCATTTCACAAAATAATAGCAGCATTATTTTAATTTCTTCCAATTAGTTAAATAATTATTTATCATCTTAAAATTAATTATTTTCCTACCAGAATTTTCTTAGTCCTCTCGAAATCCAGTTCCAATTTTTTAACAGTAAAATTATTGAATAAAAAAATTAATCAATATTATAAATATTTTATATACAGACTAGTAAATATATATTAATTAAAAGTTCAAAAAAAATAAATAAATAAAATTTACCCACAATCCAATAACTAAATATTTATTTAATTTTTGTAGTATTTTTAAGAAAAATAAAATTATTCCACTTCCATGAGAATAATGTTTTTTAATTAAATTCAATAATAATTTAATCGAGATCAATAGGAACACTTAGTGTGATACCCCCTCGAATTATTTCTCACTTGCATTAGGTGGGATTGAAAAAATACCAACTGTACTATCTAGAAATGGGTCAAGGCACCCAAGGAAAATAACATAATGTCGCTACAATGAGGTTGTTATTTGGGTCTCAATTGCAATCCCTATTATTAAGAAAAACATATTTCTTCCCAAAAACTCTAATGTATCATTCACAAACTAATATTAATTATTTATTTATACATAGGATAATATCATGAGGACTTTTCTAGTATTTTATTTCTAACCCTCTCAACAAATTCATGTGACCATGTCCGGGAATTTTGATCGAGAGATTCCAAGGAGGTCATGTGATGTGATTGGGGACTCATAATGGCTATGTTCTTTGCAAGTATTCTATAGACTAGGTGGATTGTGAACTCCTGGATGTGTCTCACAGACACTTAGATGGGTCATGTGATGTGTGTGATGCCAATGATGAATTTTAATGGCTTTAGTTTTGTCAAGGATTTATATTATTCATTTGAAAAGTGCCACAAAATTATTTATCAAATTAATTATGGATACCATCAAGGTTCCTTGGCTATAGATAACAAAAAGTTCATGATTACATGGAATCAAAATGATGATATCTACAATCTTGTACATATTGATATGAAGATTTTATAATTTTCCATTCAACTATAATCCTACATTGTCACATATCTATCTAACATATTATATGATTTTTGTCTACTGGATGATGAATATATTCCCTCCTCATACATTAATCTATCTTCTCATTTGGTGTGTAGATACTTTGACTACTATTAGGAGATGATTACAGAGGATGGTCACTTGGCAACAAACAAACATCAGGGAGTGTACTATGTTCTAGCCAACTCACCGCTAATCCTGGATGGTCATGATATTTCCCAACAACCAATCGCTCAGATCTACTCAGTGATATTTTTCTCTTCCCTGAATTCTCATGGTGGTAGGTTTTACTAAATGATCGACCTTCACCCCAGTGGAAGGTATATTGTTGAGTGTGAATGGAAATACTAGGTTTGAAAAAGGAGTCTAGAATTTTGTGATGATATGCACATCATTAATATTTTTGAACCCATGTGGATATCTCAGTTCATCATCAATCTATATACTAACCTACACCGAGAAAAGATATATCATTGTTGTCCTGGGACAAAAAAAATTAAACCTTCCCCATGGTGGGTGGGATTCTGCCTATGAGATATCTATCAATCTGGTTGGCATCACTCTACATCAAATGATTTTTGACAAGTTTCTGCGAGCTATTTTTTTAGGATGATCCTATGCAGAATCGAGTTATAGTGTAAGATATTCGTTTCCTTGTCTTCAATAATCTAGGGAAGGAGCTAACAATGTGATCGGTTATTTACATTAGAAAATAGATCAAAATTTCCCTATGCTAAAGTGGGGTAAAACCATGTGTGTAGTTTTTTCCAGTAGCAGATCCCATCTAAATGTATTCTAGTGTAGAATGAATCTCTTCATCATGGGTAACCAAGAAATCTATAAATGACATGGAATATGATGGGATAGGTTGAGCCACATATTTATCCATCACATAATTTTTAGCTCCATAGATTTTTTTATTATCCATAGTGATATCTAATTGTCAAACTTTTCAATTATTGACATAAAAAAATGTTTCTTTTATCTTATGAAATGATTTGGGAGCCCAATATATGTCTGATTATTCATAACCACAAGAACCAATCATATTGTATCATGATCTATCAACCCCATTATAGGAACACCATTATTAAAGGATTGTTTAAATTTCATGTAATTAATACTATGCAAACATGCCTTCTCAAAAAGGGATAATAATCAACATTGTGTGACACCCATGTGTTGTATACCAAGAAAAAAGATAGAAATCAATTTCGAATGAAAGATGAGAGTCATGAGGGCCATTGCGATATACCAAGTCTCCAAGGATAGCACCATGCTCCAACACATATGAATGATGGTGAGAGAAAACATTCTACCAGAGAATTAATATGTAAGGAGAAAGTAGTTCCACTTGTCATGACCGTCTTGAGCATATGAAACTACCCAATTTGTACCCCATTAATGTGGAAAAAAAATTATTTATATCATCTATTTTATTGTATCTTAATAATTTTTCATGAGTTCTTTCACTATTAATAATTATTATTGGTTAATTCATCAATTTTTATATATTATGTATTTTACATATGTTCATTTTTTATTTTTTTTTCATATCCGGTCACTTAAAACACAATAATCTTATTGTGTTTCATGTTTGATAGTTTAGATTCATATAAAACATAAATAATAAGTACAATATTAATGACTCCTAAATCATAGGCTGAAAATATAAAAAATTGAAAATAATATTAATTTAATAAATATAATAAACCTAAATTAATTTACATCGCTCAATCATTAAGGATTGAAAAATTGACATGTTATCTTAAAATAAATTATACGCATAAAATATAATATTAATAAAATATAAATAATTTTTTTAATTATGGTAAAAATAAAAATTAATAGAAAACTAATTAATTAAAAATCAAAACAAAATTTATAGAATAATGTTAATTTCAATGATAATTGCAGGTACAAATGTTTTAAGTACTAAAAAGTTGGTCTTTATCACCGTTGTCGATTATCAGGGCCTAAAAAAGAACTTATAAATGATTGATTTATCCGCAATAATAGACACACTAATATATGATACCTATAATCAGTGATTTTACATCTTATAAATGGCACCTATTATCAACCTTTCTTTTAGTTCCAATAATGGGATGCGTTATCCACACTTTTGAGCACCGATATAGGTCCAAATAAAATAACGTAATTATATAAATAGAAAATATATATTATTTCATTTAAACAATGTTTATAAATATTAGTTAAATATTTAATGATAAAAAGTTAATAAATTTATAATACTCAACCTGAACTATAAATACTAATAAATATTATAATGATGAATGGTTGTTGGGAGGTGATCTTGAGTTCCACCGATGGTTCCAGAGGGTGGTCATCTATGGAGGCTCCAAATCAGGCTATGCTTGTTTCTACATTTCTCACTAGTGGAATATCTAACTCACGGGAGGGAAATTATGATACTACGCCCTTATTTGGTATTATATCATGAATTCAAGATTTATGGTTTTTCAATTCCAAAGAATTCAATCCACCCCCCCCCCATTTACCTCTAAATATCTCTATGAATATATTATTAATATTTTGTGTTAATTAAATTAATTTCATGTTAGTTTTGTTAGAATTATTCATTAGTTGAAATCCTCATCCATTAAAAATTTGATAAAGCTAATACATTTCCAGAAAACAAGTCTAGATAGATTTTTAAATTTTCATAATATTATTTTTTATCATTATGTGCCTGAAATTTTTTAAAAACCATATACAGAAAATAAAATTAAACCAATTTTTACATAAAATTTTATATTTAAACAGTGGAGGAATATTGATTTCTGCATTATCTCCAACAAGTGTTGTAATTTTCTTGAATGTTAACATACCATAATGAACACTATATAAAACAAAAATTAAATGGATATTTACAACCAATAAGTGTTGGATTGGTAATTATGAACAACATACAAGAGATAATTTAGAATTATAAGTTTCATCGGAGTCAGGATCATCTAATTATGTATCCTCTTTCTTGGCAGCCCATCAGCATGGCCATGTACCGCTACACAACATTTTAGATGATCACATTCTTTTTATGATTTATCTTGTTTCCATGTTCCCTCTATGTCTCCTACTTTTTTTCCATATATTTTCTTATCCATTGGATTCATCTCCCAATAAACTGAACCCTTTTGAATAATAGTTTGTGTGATTACTGGTTATTCAGGTGAGGTATCGACATCCACCATAGCTCCCCATGTTGGTTCAACAACATCATATATTCCAATTTCATTCGGTAAATTCTCATTGGGAATATAATGAAATTAAAATGAATTTGAAGTAATAATAATCCCTTAATTTAGATGATCAACAAAAAAAATTGGCGCTGAATTATTCATGACATTTTAAATCTATCTTGAATGATGATGGTCATTTTTTGTCAATTCAATCTGGCCATGTGTAGATGAACATTCCCATTTCTTTGATTTTTGATCATTAATATCCAATGATCCCATAGAAGGCTATGTAATCAAAATATGTGCATAAATCATTTTTAATTTACCTTTTCATGAAAACTCCATATTATACTATTCATGATCGACTATTTGATCATCAATGTTTCTCACTACATCATCATCAACTAATTGAGTATCTGTTTCCTCATCATTATTATCACTGTTTTCCCTTGACATTGGAGGCATTAGTTTGATTTAATTAGTTGATCCTAGATGTATTCTTCAGTATACCAAAATATCTTTCATAGAATACACCACTCTAGATGGTGTTCTACTAGATTTAAAATTGTATCTGAATGGTGTAACATGCATAATTTCTTTTGTAATACCATTAAAGGAAAATGAATTCTAAAAAAAATAACATATTTCTTAATGACTATAGATAATTATCCATGAGGGTCAATAACATCTCTATTTGGAATAAGGGATATAATGTTAATGGAATGGGTAAATTGAGAAATATCATGGGTATCAACATCCATAGATCCTTCTTCAGCAAGATCATCCCAAGTCCCACTCATTTTAGAAACCTCCACAGAAATAACAACATTAATATTATCCTTGTTTTCAGTAATTAATTTGTCACAAAAAGTTTCCATAGCATAATCAATAGTGTGAGAGAATGATCACCCCCTCTTTTTTATGGACTATGAAGTCCTCTCTCTATATCAATAAAAATCAATCCTCTTAGGTGTCATATATAAATACATAAATCTCATCATAAAATCACAATGGACATTCCTATGTGATTGAAAACCTTTACATGACAAGGATAGATTTTTATTCCCTATAGATCGATCAATATTTATGTCCACTGTAGAAAGAGTCAGAAATTCCATTGGAATTGAGCTGATATGAACAAAATTATATAGGCACATTAAAAATCCAAAACATGCCACATATATATCTCGATCATGTATTTTTAGGGTTCAAATTAATGGAATATTTTCAAAAAAAATATCCACAGATGCCATAAAATTCAATTAAAACCTTAAATCCAAACCCAAAACCGAGTTCTTGTGTTGTTGAAAAAAAATGAATTAAAACAAGGATCCCAATATGAGACGTAGTATCCCTATAGCTTTTGGGAAATCTTCCAAAACCACCATTCCTTGCACTAGAGCTCTTCAGAAGAGAAAATGTGGAAATGAGTGGTTCTAATTGGGTTGCATTTCTGGTCATAGAATCCCCAAATAGCAATTAGCCTTTATTTCAAGTTGTATTCCCTCCCAGTGTTTGACCAATCAGACATACCACTCCTCCATTAATCAAGAATTATCTAATTAGAAACTGATCCAGAAGAAAACCATGACTAAATTAATGTGTTCCAATTTACCTCATCTAATTATATGCCTATCAGTACCCTCATATTTCTATTTAATGTTTGGATTTTCATCCCCAGATCTGACAACATGATAGTGATAGCCAAGAACCATTAGGACATTTGTGGTTGACCTTATCAAAAGATCAATTACATTTTCACAAGTCCATGAGGAGGGGAAGTATAATTATTTGGAATCAACTGACCAACCATCAAGATTCCTTTATTGGACACCATGAAAGGGGATTACTATCGGCAATAGACATGTGTGAGTTGAATCATCCTTGTGTGAGAAAGGAATTAGTAAGAATTACCCGATTATGTTCCACCATGGACGAAAAACCCTAGGCACCATTGGTGGAAGTCAAGAGCATCTCCCACAAACTCTTCATCCTAGTACTATTTAACAATATTTATAATTTATATATTTTATAGTCAATTTATTCATTTTAATAAATATATATATAAATAAACAAAATTACATATTTTTGTAATGAAGTCGTTATTATTTTTATCTATTTATTTATTTCATTCTATTCGGATATTTATCAGCTCTAAAAAAGATCATATAACGGATCCCAATATGTGCACTAAAAAAACATTGTTAAGGGTAACATTTATAAGAGAAAAAAATGATGATAAAACGTATAGTTTATTAGTTCATGTTTTAGTGTAGATAAATATAACCTTTACTAGCACTATTTTCTAGTGATGTTAATGTCATGGATAGTTTTAATGAAAACATTTTTTATTCTAATTTTTCTAAAAGATAACATTTTTCTATGAATACTTTTTTGTGATTATTTTTTTTTCATTAATTTTTCTATCATTCAATTTTTTTATAATCATTTTTAATATTTTTTTTCGATTTTATTGATACTATATTTTATTCATATAATTTTTTTGATGTAAATATTTTATATTTTTATTCATTAATTATTGTTCCATGTATATTAAATTTTTATTATATTTATGAAATTATTTTTATTTTCAACTATTTTTTTATATTTTCAATCTCAATGTTATATTTGATTTAGATTGTAAAAGTAGAATATATTTAATATTCTTAAAATGATAAATATTTGAAACATAATATGCTTTTTTGTTTTAAGTGAGTGACTTTGAAAGCTTAAAAAAATAACTATATATACAATCAAAAAGAAATTGAAAACATTGTCAAAATCCCTAAAAAACTGTGAAAATTAAAATATTTTTATCAAAATATTAAATAGAGAATAATATATATGATAGAAAATAAATATTATTCAAGAAATAATAAATATACAATAATTGAACTAGGTAATTCAAAAGTCCTATAAAATATCAATTATATTTTGATTTTAAATGAAATTTATTACAAGAAAATAAAACATATCAATTAATAGAATATAAAAATGATTTCAAAAAAAAATAATAAATAGAAAATAATAAGTAATAATTAAAATATCTGACTTAATAAAAATAAAACAACTATTAATAATTAAAAGTATTTATTAATAATATGATTATATATTTCATTATTAATATTTACTTTATTATTGTTAGTATTCTTAAATAATAACATTATCATTATTTACATCAAATTATAATCAGGAATTTATTAGGATGGCATTATTAGAATGAGTTCAATAACGTTAAATTTGGATTATCCATAATTTATTATAGAATATTAATGATCCCTTGTCTAGTCCCCAAAAGCATGTATTTATTTTGTATATGTGTGGTTATGTACCAAAATTCAAATACTAAAAAACTATAATATCATTATTCATAAATATATTAATTAAAAATAATTTTCATAATATAGTCATTATTGACATATTAATTATAACTATATATATTTTATTATATAATAATAAATAAATAGTATTATGAAAATCTAAAAAATAAAACAATTAGAAAATCAATACTTTCATATTTAATAATAATATTGTAGAGAAATTATTATGAACAATAATTAAAAAAAAATAATAATAATTCAATTATTAAAAATTAATAATATTAATTCCCTGAAATTATTATAATTACATTATTGTCATGAATTTATTAGTTTGACTCAATTAATAGTACTAATGATGCATGTATATTCATGGTACCCAAATGAAGATAAAAAATGTGAGAATGGATGAGGCTTATTTACGGTGGGTGTGAACAAATGAACCCCCCTCAAAATCCCCCTTAATATTACACGACACGGCTTTCTGTATCCCAAACATTATTTTCCTGGAACTCGATCTCCTGCTACCAAACATGACTTTCACGGTGCCCGTGTATTGTTGCTGAAGATGCCCGATCAAGTCTTTATGCAGGTGGTGCAAGAGAGTTGGATGTTGTTGCATGATCAGAGCTTCTTAGATTAGAACGAGGAGGTGAGATTGAAATTTTTCCAATGGATCGTGGAGTTCCTCGAGTCCTTGAATAGTGGCGGTGATAGTTCCTTTCAAAAGGATCCCAAATACTTCATCGACCTCTATTAACTACAATACAATGATTTATCATTGATAAAATAATCCATTATCAGTACTACAAGATCCCTGATAATCCAGACATAGTCAAAATGTGGTCCCTTTTATCATCTCTTTTTTTAATGCATAGATAAAAGAAAAATTAATAAAAAAAATCCAATCTTTCTGTAATTATAGGGACCCCATTTAAAAGCGCTTGACCCCCTTTTAATTGTGATAGCATGCCCCACCCCACACACCGGCAAACCATTAAATCTATGATGCACACATCCACCATTTTACAATGCTAGAAACACTGGATCAGCCCACACACCCATTCCTCCCCAATGATTCAAACTTGAGACCTCACTCCTTCCCGCCTTGTACCTTTACCACTTAACCATCTTGTTTAATTATTCTTTTATTGATATAAATATGTATATATATAGTTATATATATATATTTTGGTTAGCATATATTTATATTTATATATATATATATATATATAGTTAAATGAATATATATATATATATATATATATATATTTATATATGTAGATATATTCTTATATACATATAGGGTTATATTATTTTATATGTATATTCAATTGTATATTAACATATATTTATTAGATTAGTTTTAAATAATATGGTAAATTTTATTTTTGTGTTAATAAATAAATAAATACATACCTATATATATACATCATAATTACATGTGAATATATATTATATATATGTGTGTGTGTGTGTGTTTAATTATACATATTAATATATATATACATATATATATATATATATTATTATATTAATTTATATTTATATGTTCAATTATAAAGATAATATATATCAATTTATTAACACACAGAAAATATTACAAAGACACATACACATTTTATCGGTATATAAATATTCACCTATTGGTAATTTAATTAAAATGGATTTTAGTTTTTTTAGAAAATGATTATATTTTGATTAATATTATATATATATATATGATTGATTATTAATATATATAATTAATTTTTTTGGGTGAATATATAATAAAATATGTATATATACATATATATTTTATTATTGTTATTAGTACATTGTAAATATGATAAAATTTTAAACCCATAATATCAATATGGATGTAATACATGTGAATAAATTTAGTCCCCACTGAAAAATGAAAAAAAAGCGCCCATAAAAATGAATAAAAGTCCATTAAATGATATCAAATTGTTTTTCCCCAATTAGAAACTAAATTTTCAAATAATTTTGTTAATTTCATGAATTATTAAATTATGAAAATGGATTACAAATTTCACATAGGGTATAAAGCTCATCTAATGATTCGATTTGATATGTGTTATAACTCGAATTGACAACCAGATCAAATGAAATGATTATTCGAAGTTTGAATTCAATTTTCAACTTAATTTAGAATTTATTTTGATTTTATTATCCTTTGTGGCTTAAAAATGTTGTTAAGTAATTATTAATTGATAATAATTTGATAAAGAAAAATTAATTTTAATTTTTTATAATATTTTACTATCAATTTTATCTAAATATCTTATATATTATGTGTAAATGATTATTATATTTTTCTAAAACAGAATCCAAAAATAAATAATACATTTATATCAATAATTATATTTAAATATTAATATATTTATATATTAATATTTATGATTTTATTTGAAATATACCTTCTAAAAATGATTTTATTCAGACCCAACTTTATCAGCGATAATAAAAAATCATGGATAATGGTGGTACAATTATCATCTGTAAAAACCATATATAAAAAGGTACCATTTTTCATTATTTTTTTATAAAAGATAATTTGGTGGAATTGTGAAAAACCTTTTTTTAAGAAATATGAGAATGGGGCCTCCTACTTGGGCTATGTCCCGTCATCACCTCTTTGTCACCCAGCTCGCTATATAGGGGCGTCTGATAACATCGACGACGACACCACACCGACGAATGTCGATTGGAGCGAACATGTTTCTTTAAAACATATAAAGGATCAACACACCTATAGTTGTTGGTAAGAATTATCTATATTAGTGACCCTTGAATGGATCACCAAATCCTAACCGGCCAGATAAAGTCACTCTCAGAGTAGCAGCTCAATGTTTGCAGATCCGAATGTAATGGCAATAATGGTTGCACCTTGGTAATTGATTTGGACTATGTCCTCCAACCCGAGGACATCACAAAAGAGTATGATTACCCATACCCAGCCATGGAAGACACAATCTGACCATTACACATTTCATTCATGGCCATGTATGGGTAATCATCATGTTTAGTGATGGCATGGCATGGGACGACGTAGTCAACATCTCATACCACGGTGTAACCCTTATAGCCATCATTTTTGGATGTGCAATATAAAAGCTACAACTCTGTCAATAACTCTATCAGACCCATTTTGATTATGGTGATCACGTCCTGGGACACCACTACAAAAAATTAGTATCCACATCCATAGGTGTGGTGAAACATTATGGGTATTAATGAAATGTGTTCCCTCTAATAGAAATTTTTCGGCATGCTTTCATCACAGGTACTATCAGACACCTCTATATATTGATCAGGGGGACCGAGAGATGATTGAGAGACGTAGCCCAGGTAAGAGGCCTTATACTCCTTTTTATGCCTAAAATGTTTTTTCTCAATAAAACCTTTTATCAATGAAAAAAATGATGATAATGTGGTACATTTATTAGTAGTTTTTTAGGGAAGATAAATTTACCCCCCCTTTATCTACGATTTTTTGATAGAACTTATAAATTGGTGACTTTATCGATGCATTTCTAATGATTATATTATAAATAAATCATAAATAATAATTTATAAATATATAAATATTTTAATATCTAAATTTAAATATTTTTATATACTAAATATTTATATCTTTAATTAGATATTAGATAAATAGAAATATACATTTACAATTAATATATATGTTATTTTGTGAAAAGAGATTTTTAATTTTTTTAAAAATATATATATTAATAAATAATTTTCAAATTCTTATCAATTTATTATTCATTAAAAACTATTTTATGGAACGATGAATAAGAAAATAAGAAAATATCTAAAATATGATAAAAATGGAACTCTAACTTTATGACGTAATAATATTTGAATCATGTGTCTATTCGAGTATACCACATATCAAATCGATTCCTTCGATGATCTTTATGCACTCAATGACATAAGTAATCCATTGTAAAAAATTTTAGGGAAAAAATTCCAATGTTTTGATTTTGGTGATGCCTTACAACAATGTCACTATTGTAAATTCCCAACAAAATTTGTAGGTGTGCTGATCCACCATGGTGTTACATCACCATGATTCCTCCAATCTACGTTTTCCAGCACACTGTTATCATTGGTACTTTCAACAACCTATAGATATTAAAAAGGTTGACATAGAGATGACAATGATACATAGCCTAGGTAAGAGGCCTTAAACCGTTTGTCTATGAGGTCTGTGAAGAGGATGGATTCCATGAGGTAAGAGTGATCACCACTGCGGTTGAAAGCCATGATGAACTCTAAAATGATTTTGGTAATATTCTACCACTCCACCTTATCAGTGTCGTCCTGGTTACTCCGATTGAGCACCACCATCAAGATATCAAGATATACATGGGTGGATACATTATCAGGAAACCAATGTCTACCAAACTCGACTTCGAGTATGGTTTGGCAAGCCATCAAAAGTTTGAGATCCAGAACAATGAAAATTTTCACGGGGTTACTGAGATTCATTGCATGAAATATTATGGGGATTTTGAGAAGATATTATTTGATCACACACACCTTAAATACATCTCACCCAATCCTGTATTTTATATCTGCACATGGATATAAATACAATACACTCATCATTTCAATGAATAATACAATCACACTACTAATTTCATGATAATAATATTATTACATCTTAGAAAGTGAAAGACTATTATTATTGTTGTTATTATTATTCATAAAAATAAATGCCCAAAATTATTATTATTTGTCACATTATTAATATAATTTTATATTTATTTGATTATATTTTTATAATATTATTTACCTATTATTTTATAATATAAAAAATATATTAATACTTAAATAATTATTTATGTTTGTGTTGGGTAATTTAATTTTTATTTTTAATATTTATGAAAAAATATATGATATTTTCATTAATTAAATATTGTTACATACCTTAACATATATAATGATAATACATGCATCCAAGAACATGGAAACTGATAACAATTTAAGGATAGTAATATTTGGATATTTTGAATTTAATGATAAACAACTCATTATAATGATGTCATTATTAAGAACTCATTATAATTTTTCCATTATAGTGAAGTCATTAAAATGATTTCATGATAATAAAGTTATATACATAATAATAATGTTATTATTTTGGAATATTTTTAATTACAATATAATTATTAATATTAATCAATATAATTGTGTTACTATTTAATATTAGTAATTATTAATAATTTTGTTATTATTATTATTATTATTATTTTGTCACATATTATTATTATTAATTATTAATTTCTATTTAATATTTTTATAAAATCATTTCTATATTTATTTAATATATATTTTCTATGTTCATAAATTATATTTCATTTTAAATCATAAAAGTAATATATACTTTATGGGAATTTGTTGTTACCTTTTTCATCGAATGTATAAATATAATCTTATGAAATATAAATGTTTTGTAGAATCTATATTTTTTTATGTTTTTTATTTTGATTGAAATATTTTTAAATTTGATATTTTTATTGGTTTGGTCAATATATTTAATTTTATTTTTATTGTACATATAGTTTATTTTTCAAATGTTAACAATGTTGGTCATATGAAACACAACAAACATATTTTTTTCATGTATTTATAATTGGTACTTTAATAATTATAATCAATAAAAACAATATAAATGGAACATTATACATTGATTTAAAATGTAAACAGAAGTTGAAATTAAAAATAATTTCATAAATATAATAATTTTTTTTTTCAGAATAATGTTATTTGAAAAAAATAACAATTAAACATGTTATTAATATAACAAAATCAAGTATTTTAAAACAATTCCATTTATCAGAACCATCTAAAATCGCTGATAAAGGTTAATGTTAACAGTGCTAACACAAGAACTGATAAATGGTGCCTTTAATCAAGGATTTTTAAATGGTTATAGATATTACCCATTATCAGCAATTTTTTAGGACCCTCAAAAGTAACCATTATCATAAATTTTTTATCACTAATAAATGTCCAAATAAAATTAAATAATTAAATAAATATAAAAGAAAAATTAGTTTACTTAAAAAAATTAAAGTAATATTAGTGAAACAATTATTGCAAAAAATGAAAAAAAATTGTTCATTATATATATTTCAAATAATAGGAAATAGTTTTTGTATAGATAATTTGAAAAGGATTATCTAAAGTTTCACAAATGGTTTCTAGGGTTCTTCATTCGTGGGGGATCCTAATAGGGATTTTCACGATTATTTAAATCCCAATCATGTCATATATTACACTCTCGAGGGTGACTCCGACACTATTTTCCTCCTTTGTCTTCACTAAAGGGGTCATGATGAGAGGTTATTTGATTCCAAATCTACTTCCCCCCCCCTTTCCATACGAATATCACTATGAATATGAAACTCATATTTTTTTAATTTAAATTTATTTAGACTTATGTTATTTATGTAGTGTGGTTTTTTTTGAAATAACCATCCATTAATAATTTATACTGAATCTTCTTTTCTTGAATAAAAGTCTAGGATTATTTTTACATTTTTAGAATATACTTTTTTGAAACTGTATGCATAATAAACTATAAGAATTCACATATAAAGTAAAAATGTTATAACAATATTAAAAATAATGTATTTTATAAAAATGGTGGAGTAAGATGGTGGTTGCCGCAATCACCGATTGATAGTGATGGATGCCTCAATCTAAAAAACTAGAAATGAAATGGATATGGAGGTCTGAACAGTGTTGGGATGTAAATTATAATCAACATAGCCTATCGAATTTAGAAATAGAATTCGAGAGCATAGGTGTAGTGGATTATAATGGGAAGGAATCCTTCCTGAAGAATAGTATTTCGCGATGGGTTCCTCAACTAGTCTAAGAATCATCTATCATACATACAAACTCTATGAAAAATTATAAAGTAGACAGTGGTGTTGTGGAGATTGTCTTGGGGCATATTGTAGTTTTTTTGTATTTTTCTCATATAATTTTTTTTAAACAATATTTGGGGAAATTAATTCCCATAATACTTATGGAGTTGAATAGATTTTTTTGGAAGAATGTAATCCCTCTCATAGTGGGACTTGATTAGAAAATTCTCAACGAAGGCCCTTTGTTAGTGAGAATACCCTTCATTATTTCATTTTTTAAATTAAATGTATTAATTTTTTGTTATATATGTGTCCGGGTGTGTGATTATTCTTCTGTTAAATAATTGTTAATAACATTATTATCAATAGACAAATTATTTAAACTTATAATTTAATTAATATTAATTTTCAATTATATTATTAGATACATTTTTTAAGACATGTATGGATCAATGGATATTACTAAATACATTATCTGTAACATTAGTAATTATATTATTTAAATCATTTTTCATAATTATTGAGGAAAATTATTGTAAATATTTATTAATATATTTACGATTTACTAATAATGCTTTTCAAAATATTTTGTAACAATATAATTAACAATACAAAACAATAATTTAATTAATAATATAATTATTAATAAAAACTATAACATTCAATTATTTATGTTTAAATGATATGATTCAAAAAAATTAATTTTTTAATAATAATTTGTTTTTTAATTTATTTATGAAACTATTTTTACATTGAATAAATTTTTATATTTTTAGTTTTGGTATGAAATTTCAATTGGATTGTATATATAATTTATAATTTACACTATTACAAAATCAGTTACATGTAAATATAATAATGCTTCATGTGGGAGTCTTTTGGAGGCTATAAATTAGGATGTATAAATAAAATATAAAAGAAATATTTATATGTGTAAAAACATATAGAAAATATGTACAAACTATAAATTAATAAAAAAAATTAAAGGATTGTATTTTCAATGATCCAAAATATTATTTTTTAAAAACCTTGTATATAAAACTATTTTCTAAAATAAAATTTTGTTTCGTAAATTATGTATTTTTATTATTATGTTGTCAAATTTATTTAATGTTATTTTTTATATTTTTGGTATTGTTTTTAGTTATACAATAAATTACTAGCATAAATTTTATGATGTGTAAATGTTAGGTTTTTTGGGTGGAGTTGACAACTAATCATGGGTGAATTGGGTTTCAAATAAATGTTTCTATTAAAAATATTAAAAATAACATGAATCCCACAATTCTGGAAAACGAACAGATAATCAAAATTATTGAAATAGATAATCTAATTCATTATATATCATCATAACGTGAGATCATGTATAAGGTTAAATATACTTATGTGGATACATTAACATTAAAATATAAATTTATGTAACCATACACAATATTTACGATAAAAAATTGAAAATTTCTGTCACAAAGTAAAAGAAAATTAAATCCCCTCATATTTTTGTGAAATCATATAAAGAAAATCCTATATTCATTTCTTGAATATATGAGCGTATTGCGCATCAAATATAATTTCTGTTTGGATGATACGCTTAAAAACACAATTTTCGTAATTCAAATATCTAAATCATGTCTTTGACAGTCAAAATCTTTTAAAATGATCTCTAATTGACATGAAATATGATAATAGTGGTTTTAGAATTAATTTTGACATGTATGAGTTGACGAAATATCTAATAATTATGAGATGTGGTTAAACAGAATAAATTCAATGTTCTTATAATATGAAAGATTTAAAAATATTCGTCAACAAGTGGAAACTAAACTAATAATCTCATATTTTTATGAAATAATTGGAAAAACCATATATTCATTTTTTAATTATATGAATTTATGGACCATAAAAATGTGTTTTTATTTTATCTAGATGATCAGAATCATTTTTTCGTAATTTAAGACACTAAATCTAGTGTTCGATGATTAGAAAAATATAAAATGATTTCCAATGGATGTGAAATATTTCGAAAACTATGATATAATTATTCATTACATGTTTGAGAAGAATACTAATTAATCTGACATGAAATTATCAAGAATTACGAATATAAATCATTCTTATAAAATGATTATATTCAAAAAAATGTTACATATAGTGAAAATAACTAAATAATCTTTATGTTGGGAACCTCCTCAAATTGATGACATGTATTTCAAAGAAATGATTGTAAAAATTGTCCTGTTTTGGGTTACATGTTTTCTATCTTCACATGAAAACAATTTTTAGGTGAAGACACTTTTAAACACTTCAATTTTCTATATATAAGAAGGAAAAATAATTTATTTAAAAACACAAACAATACAGAGTGAATGTCCATTTTGTTTATTGCCTATGTTCGATGATCAATTATCCTACACTCTGTATTTTATTTACTATTTTCATTCTTGTTTATTATTTTTGAGATCGACTACATTTTTGTAGAGTCTCTACCGTGTACCACTTGATTTTAGTTATTCCATTTTTTTTTGACAAGATCTCATTGTTTTCCCATTTTAGTGTTTTCCAAATAAAAAATTCAGTTTTCAACCTTTATTATGCATCCCATATCTTATTGGTTAACTATGCATACTCTATTGTTTTGAAGGAATGGATATTATTTTCACTTCATGTTCGCTATTAATTTTGTGTGCATTCATCACTTTACTCCATTCCCTATATTTTTTATCATAGAGATTGGTTTTCTATTCATATTTATTATAGAATCCAATTACAATTGTATGATTATGATGAATGGTACCTATTACAAAATGTGGTTACTAAAAATGAAGGATCTAATTTTTTTAAAGAGAATGCATCATCTGGTGTTAGATCACAGAATCTACAAAAGATATAAGATTAATAATGGGTGTTCATGTATGAGATGGTTTATGGCTTCATTAAGAAATGGGTCAAGGATTACATGATGAACCACATTGTCAACTTCTATGAATACATAGCATTGGGGGAGAAGATCGAGACTACCTATGTTTCCATGTCATGAATCAATAACGTGTTTTTTTTATAAAATTTGATAATTTTAGGGAAAAAAATATACATATTTTTTTGATAATTAGAGTGAATATAATTGTTGTTTTGATTAGTTTTATGGCATGGTTATTAATTTTATTGATGACGTGTCATCTCTTTTGTTTTATAAAACATCACCCATTACTTGGGAGAATTTATGTGTCACTCAAACTATTTTTCATTTAATAGTGCTCAAAAATTAATTTTTTTTAGTATGTTTTTTTGAATAAATAGGTCTGGGAACACAATCAGGGGAATTCTTCTACAGATATATTAGTCATAGATAATAGTGGGATTATTTAGGTCTATGGTCAAGGAATTCTAGGTAAGAGAAGAGGAAAAATGAATCTATAGGATGATGTAGATATATTTTTAATGAAATCATTATGGTAGGTAATAAAATGTTAATTTATTTTAAATAATTTTATATGATTTTTTAGAATGAGTGAAATTCCACAAATGAAATAGGTCAAGGTACATGATCATGTCATCATGAATACAATGGGTGATCTTGTTATTGTTTATGACTCTATAAATATTTCTTATGGTGATTCTTGATGGGTTGTTATATGTGGTTCCTATTATCATGTGACTTAAAAATAAATTTATTTACAACATACAACCTAGGTATCATTGGTATTTTTAAGACTCATAATGGTGTTCATTATGATGTTTTTGGGATGAGGACTGTCTATTTAGATAACAGTATAGGAAGTAAACTAATTATGATGAAATATCAACATGCGACAGAAGTTCTGTTGAATCTTATTTATACTAGAGTTCTTGATGATTAATGATTAATTAGTACTAATGGGGATATCAATTAGAAGATTTCGTATGCCTCCATGATTATGGATTGCGGTAAGAATAAGTTATTATTATAAAATACTAGAGCATCTATTTATGGTTATACTACATTCATTATTTAGTATAGTATTTTTTCGATTTTATGGAATAATATGATTAATCACAATAGTGATAAAGGGATTAGTTGTTTGGCCATGAGATATAATATTCTACAATTTAATAATATCCAATTGAACTCGTGTGGAAATTTTATGGCTAGAAAATAGAGTATAGAATTATTCGGTAGTCATCCTTTACACAAGAAGTCATAAGTTCGTTAATTAGTACCATATTATGATTTAGGGTTGTTGAAACATAATTATATTATAGGTGGTAAATATATTGGGACATTTATTTTTGACTACTCAGGTAATCATTGAGTTGATTTTTTTTCATTAAAATACCATAAGCATTGTTTTTTTTGTTGAAATTTCATGTTTATCATTGGATAGAATTTAGAAATAAATTGAAATTTATTTTTACAAAAAACTGGGGACAGTATTGGGAACAATTTGATCATTGTTTTAGGAATGAATATATTCAACCATAGAAGAAGCCTCCAATGGAACCACACCTGAATGATGTTTCTCATCAGACAAAAAATACTTTGCTGTGAAGAGTTCATTGTTTAGATTAGGATGTAAATATTCCTAGTCATATTTTTGTTGGGGATTTACTTTCTTCTACATAAATTATAGATTTATCACTTGTAGTTCCTTTGTTTATAAACAATCTTGAAATGATTTTGTAGGGAAAAATAGATCATGTACGATCAATTAAATGTTTTTGTTTGCATGTTATTTGATTATTTTTATAGAGTAGAAAGTTATAAGATGGATGGTAAGACAATCCATTTTATTTTTTTTAACTATTGACATGATGAGATTGGTTAAAGGTTATATGATCCTACTTTGAATTTTTTTTAGATGTTTTGATGGCGTTTTCAAAGTGGATCAGACAATTTTAGACATTGATTTGGGAGAAAAATATACTTCCCCAACGTATGATGGATTTTTCAGTCATGTACCTGGTTATGATTCACATTTACCTCATATTGAAGATTCTGATGATCATCTTGATGTACACAATAATGCTCATGGAGAATTGGGTGATGATATTGTTTTTTATGCACCTTATTTTCTAATGATCTGGTTTGAGGGGTTATTAATGATTATGCAGTTTCACTCTATATTTCATCTCTACATCGTGCATCTATACTCAGTTTTCTTCTTTTAGTATTTGATCCCTATTGAAGGTGGGGAACTTGAATATTTTGAATATGGGGATGAATGTTATCAGAAGGATAGATGGGTAGGATAAAATAATTAAAAGATGAAATAATAGTCTGGAAACCATTATTTTTATTCCGAGATGATACTGACAGTTATGTGATATTTGGAAAATCATTTGATTTATCATATTAAAATAGAATAACCTACATCTTTTCCATGATACTAGGAAAATATTGTTGTTAAGGGCTACATTCTGACGAAATAATATAGATTTTGATGAGTTTTCCTCACCTAATATCATAATTATTTCCATTCAGATTGTTCATCATTTGGAAACTATATTGGATCTACATATTGAGAATATGGATGTGAATTTATCTTTCCTAAAAGGGGATTTAGTGGAGGATATTTATATGGAGTATCCAATGGTTTTTTTAAAAAAACAGTTAAAGTAATCATGTATTTAGGTTCAAAAAGAGTTTGTATGGTCTGAATAACACACTGAGGAAGTGGTATATGATGTTTGAATATTTTATTTTTCATTTGGGTTTCAATAAGACATCTTCTGATCATTGTGTGTTTTTTTCAATTATTCATTGATGAGGATTTAATTATATTGATGCCATATTTTGATAATATTTCCATTATTGGTTATGATTAATTTATAACTGAATGACTGAATAAGGATCATTGTTAGTCATGAAAAATAAATGACTATTGAAAAATTTCACAAATTATGGGAATGGATATCTCCTGTGAGAGGAAGGCTATGAAATATGGGATAACACACAAAGATTCATTGAGAATGTTCTACTGATAATTTTGATGGATTGAATGAATGTGGTCAATACTCAACTTGTTTTAGATTTCAATCAATATACCAGTTAGTCACCATCTACAAATGAAGAGAGGTAGGAGATGGCGTACATTCCTTATTCGTATGTTGTTAGTTGTTTGATGAATGTGATAATATTTACTATAAAATATATTACTCATGCTATTATTTCGGTCATTTGTTTATTACAACTACAAAGGCATGTATAGAATTATTGTGTATGAAAAATATTATTCGAGAGAATAATTTTAATCTAGAAAATATTGTATTATGTTTTGATAGTCAGAGTTCTATTTTTTTCAGATCAATTCTTATTTTCATAGAAGTTAGAAAAATATTGATATGGGATATCACTGGATCTTCAACAGCCATGATTTGAGATACGTAATGCTTAAGAGGATCAACATTAATGAAAACAAATCATATATGTTGGGAAAGAGTTTACCCATTTGAATATTTGAGACATGCCAATTGATTTAAGGATTACTGGTGAGCCTCATATGAGGTCGAAGGGGAATTTTTTGGGAACCTCTTCAAATGGAGGACATACGGGTGAAAAAAATGGATTAAAAAAATGGAATTATTTGGCTTAGAAAATTTTTATATTCACATGTAGACACTTGTTAATGATGATTTTTTCCTTATATGGATTAATCACTAGTTATTTCAACACACTAACAATTCCAAGAGAAAAACCACTTTGGTTAATGCCTTTGCCTAATAATATTTCTTCCTATTTGCTATCATTGATTCATGGTTTTTATTATGTAGTGTTACATTTTATATTCCTTCCACATTTTTGGAGTCTATATCATGTATTTCATGATTTAATTAGAACCCTAATTTTGGAATTGGTCCATTGATTTTTATCTTTTTGGGTTTTCCATGAAATTTCTCTTTGTTTGAACCATTATTATTCTACCAATTTATTTTTTTGGTTTTAATGCACTACCATTAGTTTGGAGGGATCATATTCTATTTCCAAAGCACATTCTCTTTGTTTTTGTTTGTCTTTTCTTCGATTTTCCCATTTCTTAACAATCATATTATAGTGATATAACTGGAAAAAACAATGAATTTATTTTTTAATTATAGTAAATAACATCATGGAAATATGAGGTCTATTTTATCGTGATTAATGAAAATTAATTTTTATTAATTTAAAATAATAAATCACATGTACAATAGGTAAAACCGTAGAAAACAATATAAAATTGACATTACATATTATGAAAACAATATTCTATCTATTTGGAGATTGTGTGAGTAGATAAGACATCAATCTAACATGCATTGTACTGATACAAACTAAATAATGATTTCTTAGAAAATGATGAGATATAAAATCATGAAACAGAGAGTTAAAACAATCCAATGATCTTTTATTTAATTGAAATAAAATAATAATACACGTATATTGATTTTTAAAATATAGGTATTGAAAAATGTCAAACTGAGGTTTTGTTTTCATGAAATGAAGGAAATTAATTTTTTAGTAATTTAAAACAGTTAATCATTCCATTGACTATTAAAAATAGGAAAACAATCTATAATTGATTTGAAATGTTAAGAAATCTATGTTTTAATTATTTTTTACAGGAGTGATAAGATGACTTGTAATCCAATATTGAATTTTTTTAATCATTTTAACGAGTTATTAGAAAATTTACATCATTAAAACACATGACACAATGAGTTAAAACATACCCAATGAGCTCAGTTTGAAATGTAATTGTAGGAAGACAATTATATATTAGTTTTTGAAATAATGACCAGACAGAGTATCTATCCAATTTTTCAATTTCATGAGATGTCTAAAAACACTTTTTTAATCATAAAACACTAAAATGTGTCTTTTATAATTATTATCATATAAAATGATCTATAATTCACTTGAAAACGTAAAAAATCTATCATAGAATTATTTTTGGTTGTACACATCATAAAAAAGTCAATCTGACCAGATATTTTATCAATCTAACTAAATAAAAATTTCATTGAAAATTATTATATATTAAAACGTGCAATACTATGTAAAAACAATTAAATGATCATTGATTTCTATTAAATCATATTGATGTTTGTAATATAGAAACTGAAAATGTGTCAATATGTGGAGTTGTTTACCCGAGATGATAGAAACACTTTTTTAATATTATAAAATAGTTAATAATGCATTTTATTGTTAATAAAATATAAAATAATATCTAATTGATGTAAAATAATGCAAATATATATTACAAATATTTTTTTTTTCATGTAAGAGTAGATGCAATGGAAATATGATATGTTATGTGTGTGAATAGATTGAATAAAGTGTTCCCAAAAAATAAAGGTCATCCATACAGACCACCAGAGTGTAAAAATGGACCAAATGAGCTCTGCTTGTTGTATTATTATTAGACTAGAACCAAATATTTATTTTCAAAATGCATGAATTGAAGATGTTTCAAACTGATGGGTTGTCTTCCATAGATGACTGAAAACAATTTATATTAATTAATAACTCTAAAATGTGTTTCTAAAATTTATAAATATATAAAAAATTCTACAACTGACAAGAAAAAATATGACATATAGCTTGAATAGTATTTCACACAAATGAGAAGAAAACACATCAATTTGATATGTGGTGTGCTCAAACTGACTAAATAACGATTTTGTAGACAATAATTGTAAATAGAAATTATATCCAATGAGTTAAAAATTACAAAATGAGCACGAATTTCTATCAAATCATAGAAAAATAACAACATGTATATATTTTTTATAATATAGGAACTGATGATGCGTCAAAGTGTGGATTGTTTTTACTTATATATCATTGATTTTTTTATTAATTTAAAAGACTAAATCCAATGTTAGATAGTTAAACCATTGAAAATTATTTATAACTGATGTTAAATCTTATAAAAATAGTCATAGTCTTATTACTGAAATGATCAGGTAGATGGAATGTCAATGCGACATTTGATGTTATCAAACTCAGTAAATAGCAAGTTGTTAAAAAATTATGGCCTTTTAAAAAATGTGAGATAGATTGAAAAAAATAAATTATCTTGGATTCTAGTGAAATATTAGGACAATAAACATATATTTATTTTAAATTTATAGAAATACAATGCATTTCAAAATGAAATATGTTTCCCTGAGATGAACCAAAAAAACAATTATTAGTAATTAAAAACAATAATATTTTATTTTTATTGTTAAATTCATGAAATTAATTATATAATTGATGGGAAATGTAATTAAGTCTTAATAATATTAATTTGTGACTAGTGAAAGTTTATGTTGTATCAATACGACTTGTGATGTTCTTGAACTGACTAAATAAAGATTTCTTAGATAATGAATTTTTATAAAACAAGTGATACAGTGTAAGAACCAACCAAATGAGCACAAATATCTAAGAAACCCCTTAGAAAACATATATTTCTTTTTAAAAAATAGGAAATGACAACGGATGAATCCGAGGTCTCCTAATCATGATATGAATCGAAATGAATTTTCAGTTATATAAAACACTAAAACAAATGTATTAGTGTTAAAACCATATAAATATATCTCCAATTATGTGAAACATTGAAATTACTGTATTACTAATATTTTTTACATGTAAGTGAAGATGATGTGTCAATCAAACATGTGATCATCTAGAAATGAATAAATAAACAGTAATTCTAAAATCAAAATCAAGAGGTGTTTTTTGTAATTAATAAATTAAACTAATGAATATTTAACAAAAATATATTATTATACATAATATAAATTTTAATGGAATTGAAATGTAAATGTAAAACATCATCAATATCTCTGTGTATGTAGGTCTCATCCAATCCCACACATTAGCTCTCTAATAGTATTCTCATTCAGACTAGTTTGTTTGAATGGATCTAAATTGTACTCGGGTAAAATTCAATGTGTGATATTCTCAACTATAAGTATATTTAATAAGTCATCGGTAGTTGCTACAATAATAGAACTAGAAACTATCCCCCATCCAATTTGTTTTTTTACAAGAAACTAGTATCAAGAAGTATCTGGTCATGTAAAATCACTAAATGGAACCCACAACTGCTTCTACAATATGATGATTGAAGAATTTCAAGAGCTACATAAGGAACATGGATCTCAATATCAAACATAGATCCATAATTGGTGCACCAATACGAAGAACGTTTCCGGTGTAATATCTCGGATGCCACCATGTATGATGAGGAATGTCAAGTTGATGTCAATGTAGTGGTAGCCAACACCAAAAAAGGACTCATTGTCGTTGCCTTGATTGTAGCCATGTATGATGAGGATGATCTATTTAGTGTGATTTCAGTATATCCCCAATCCAAATAAGTGTTTGTGGGTAATGTCATGAATGGAAACACTTATGAAGGGTATGGTGAATTTGGTGGTTGTATTGTTGTATATGGAGTCATCAAAGAAGTGGAAGGATGTGAAATATGACAATGAGAAGGGTTGTCATCATCTATATAATTTATATTGGGTTTGGCCTGTGGTTGATTTTTCTAATGGTGTGTAGAACAAAAATACAGTAGAGATATTCCCTTTCCACTATGTTACACACCTATCATCGGCTAATAATCTAAACAAAACTCATCAAAAGTAAATGTATATCCTATATACGGTGAGATCATATATCAAATATGATTGATTCAGTTACCCAAAAAACAATAATTAATATATTAAAAAATTAATATTAAATAAACATGATTGTAGATAGTATTATTCGACCACTATAAAATAGAACCCTCCATGTGGAGTGATAAATTACACGATCATATGCACATACCAGAGCACAAACTCAGTATGTGATAGATAATGAGGATGAATTCAAATATATATGGTCATAAAATAATTCTCAAATTAATCCTACATAGATAGGATTGGGTTTTTTATAATATGCAAATATATATCCATTTTTTAAATAAGTCGAATATTGTTCACCTCTACAACCTATCTCAGTGGCCACAAAATGGGTTTTCAGTATTTGGATTCCCTCATAACCCAATAAGGTTGTAACAATCAGAAATATTAAAATTGACCATCATAACCACAACATTAAAATGATGTTTCCTTATCGAACAAAACTTTTTAAGATGTCCCTGAAGATCATCTATATATGGAGTTAAATAAATCTATATAAAGAAAATTAAAATTGATAATTAAATAATCAAAGAACACCCAATTATATAAATAGAAATTTTTATTACATTGTCAATGTAATGATGATCAAACAACAAAATTTAATATGAAATTGAATGTGTAGGTCCATATAAATATGTATTTTAGTGTATCCACATCTAAATAGAAAAATGAAAAGATTTAAAAAATATATAATTAGTATATGATATTGGAATAATATTATATATTAATCTTTTAATCTACTGTTGAGAAAAAAGACCCATAAATAACCCATAAAATAGTAATTCAAAGATAAAAAAAATCTTAAAGTGTACAAAATCATATCTATTCCCACAACTTTAATAATAATCAACAACTACCAACCACTATTCCTTAATTCATAATACCCATCACAAATATATACACAGATGTACATGACGTGCTGAACCCCAATAATACCTCCCAGCACAGTCAAATCCTCCATGAAATGGTAGGTACATCAATGGGTCTCCAATTATCAACCAAAGATGAAATGAGTAAACTATCAATGGTTATATAGCTACACATGTTTTACCCATATAACCCATTCTGATGAAACTATGAGATGATATGATGTAGTGGAATATTTTGGTTAATGTGATGAGAACTATGAACATTCCACATTTACTCTTCATCTGTATCCCATAAATAATGTGATATGTTTTCAATCATTATATTAATAAGGGACAAATCCATAGTGGATGGATATATCATTATAGATTCAATAAATATATTTTGATAAGGAAATAGTAATTACATAAAGAATATTAATAATATATCTATTGTGTGAAATGTAAATTGAGATATCGAAAGCCATGATTTTTCTATTCCTTTATAAATTGAATGTAAAAAAATTAAAATAATCAACCCATAGTAAAAAATTACATCCATGGAGTAATGATGATCCTTCAATGATATCATTCTGAGACATTATTTGTTACTATGGATGTCTTCACACACCTTCCACTTCATTGTCTCTTCCCTTTCTCGTATGGAAATCTATTTTGATTCTCATGTTTGTAAATTTTATATCACCTTCACCATGAAAACAAGATGGTTTAAGGAAAAATATTATAATACTAATATGTTTATTAAATATTGATACATATTTAATTGGGCTCCCATTTTTATAGTATCACATTCAATACATGTCGAGTCTATACATTAGATCAACATAACTCTCCCATGATAAGTGAAGAAGAGAAAATGTTACAAGTACATGTGATAAATAAATCATATATACTTGGAAGTATCCAAATTTTGTCGTTCAAATTTCAAGAAGAATATTCATCAACTGAATAGAAAAATATGTCAGTCGATCTTGACCCTCTTATAAATATCCCAACAAACCAACAAATGAAAATCGTGTTCCTAGTTTGATGTGGCTTGAGTTTTATTATCCAAAATATCCATTACAAAAAAATTGACTATAAATGCCCCTACATTAGTTCATTCTCCACATCCTAAAGTCATTCAACAATTAATAATGTGCTTTTATGAATTTTATGAGAAAAATTTACCATGATTGGTAATTTTCTAACCCCACTATACACCCCATTTATGCATTCGAAAATGTTCATAGTCGTCTACCCTGGTCTCTTCCCTTGATAAAAACACTATGAAAATTTCTTATTTGTAAATCACATCATGTACTAATATACATCTAGATTTTTTCATGATATTTACTATATTCATTGAGGGAATTCAGGTTTTCTTGGTTCATATCATTTAATGTAATTCATGAAAAATTATAAATAATTACCATGTATATAAAACAATAATATTTATAAAAATTTTAGAAATTTTGATCTAAAGTCCAATTTGATGTTTTATTTTTTTCATGATGTCTTCATGAAATTTGTTACATACATTTATGAATATAGGCATAAAAAAATATTTATTCTAGTCAAGGCTGTATCCGTCCAACACCCTCGATATTCACTACATCATTGATATAATGATGGAGATCTTAACTATGGAATATCCCATGCAATTCATCGATAGGAATATGGAAAAAAAGATATAAACCAAATCCACTAGCACAGGTCCTACATCCCTACTATTGAAAATGAAAGTGTCATAGTACATCTGTTTCAATATAATGTGGATAATATTTAAATATGTTCATTAAAAAATTCATGTAGAAATTGTAAATAATCTTTTAGGAATTTTCTTTAGTGATGGAATGGTGTAATTCTTAGTATAACTGAGGAAATTAGAATTTTTCAATAGATACCTAATTGTTCACCACAAGCAACACTATTTCAAAATGAAAATCCAGAAAAATTAGAAACAATGCCTCAATTAAAAAATAAAACACATAAAATTTTCTTTCAATATTTATAAAATCCTTCTTAAATTATTTTTTCTTTGTAGAAAATTCTTTATTGTAAATATTTTATATCCATTATTAGTCTCCAAAAATTCATTTATTAACATGAAAAAGATAGTCAGATTAACATTAATCTCACAAATAATAACATAATATATGAATGTTGAGACAAAGTTCCTATGATAATTAGTAATCCACGAGATTATAGAAGTGCCCAGTCCTAGAATTTTTTTTTAAATTTTAATACAAGTGGAATTTCATACAAGGTTATCTTGCAATAACATAAAGAATGTGTCACCAAACTATTATTATTTAATAGAAAAGGTCGATATCATATAAATCAACTTGAAGATAACTATAATGATCCTTAACATAGAAATGTTATTAATTTTTATAATGCCTCTTTTTATAAAATTATAATTTAGTAGATAATTAATCATAAATATTTCTAGCATTTCTTTGTTGGAAAATAACTAAAAACATTATTAATAGTGTCATTACATCCCAAAAAATCTCAAGAACCAGCGGTGTAATATTATGTAATTTTTTCACAGGACATGAATACTGAATTTGTGGTTCGTTTTCTACTGTCATCTCATATTCTTTTTCAGATAGTTTCTCATCGAAAAAACTAGTATCATATGCATCATTAATCGAACCTATCTAGGGATCAACTACAACAACATTTTTTTTGGAAAAACTATAGGTTATGGAATATGAAATAGATTCTCTACTCTATATGTATTATCTTCAATTACTCCACATTTAACACACATATTTGATTTAAACATATACCCCAAAAAGGCAATTATCACGAGGTTTGATTTGTTCGATTTGGGTTGTATATTTAATTATACTAAAATTAATATACATTTCCTCGGAACTAAGCCTTCAATTATCATTATATGTATCATATAAAGGCATTAAATATATATCTTACTCTAAATGATGACTAATATAATATATATTATCTCAAGATTGATGAAATATGTAAATGAAAGGTGATAGAAACTGATTCGAGATGTGATTTAGTAGATCATGAATTTTACTATTAATTGTGTTCATCATTTCACATTATGTAAGATTTCCTTATCTTAATGGACCACCAATATATGATATCGAATTATAATTCTATAATATTTACCCACTATGATATAAAAACCCACAAAACTATTTTAAGATGTTTTTCATAAAATTAATTTAATTATATTATATGTTAAATATATACACTGGTAGATCATCAAATAAATTTGAAACCACCAGATTATATTAATTATTATTTCCATTATAATTATTATATCCATTATAGAAAATAGGAAACTAGTAGAAATGATCGGATGTCATAATGAAGGATAGAACAATATATTAATATGTTAAATACTAAGTAATAATATTATATTTACAATGTAATATTATATTAATTTGTATAACTAAGATTATATTAAAAAATGATATAATATAATTATATACATATTCTAAAATTGATATTATTTGTATGATAAGTAAATTTTTATATCAAAAAAAATTAACATGTAATTTAATTAGTAATTAATATGTACTTTTAAAATTAATTAACTTATTAACTATGAAATTTATAAATAATTAACATATAATATATTTTATTAAATAAAATAATATATATATTGTAATTATAATAAAATGATATATTAGTAATATAATTTTCCATTATTAAAATAATATATTACTATATATTACTATATATATTACAATTCTATATTTTATAAACAAGTATATAATACACTATAATAATTTACTAATTACAATATCACTAATTGATTTACTAATATATTTTATAAAATTATACAATATATATTTATAGTTAAATAATAGAATGAAATAACATGTGTGAAAATATCCATTTAAATAAAACAACATAAAAAATTTCAATCAAAACAAGAAAACAATATTCATTATTCAACCATTAGGATAATAAAAACCCAATTTTCACAAATATAATCCCTAAAATACAAAATAAAAAATGAAATTTATGAAATTATTATACAATATTAAACTACCCAAAATAAAGTCTCAAATAAATAAAAAAACTAATATCAACATTGAAATAAATATAAAATTTACAAAATATAGATATCATTAAATATATACACTGACATTTCATGAAAAAAAATTAATACCACTGAATTTTGAATATCATTTTTATGATTATTATTCAACATGTCAGTAGATAAAGGAGGAATATAACAATGACGATGGGAATTTGTGACGCATCACAAAAAATTATATTAATATGTTATTTACAATGTAATGATATTTTATTTACAATGTTATATTACATTAATATAAGTAGGAAAGTCTATTGTATAATGAGAATATATATACTTACAATATACAACATAATAATGAACAAATAAGACTTCATAAAAATAAAAAAAAACTAATTAATATTACAATTAAATATTAATCATAAAATTTAATTGAAAAAAAAATTATAATTAATTATCAAATTAAATTACATAATTTAATGCATTTATCAATTAAATATAATTACAAAATTTTCATGTTAGAAACATTAAAATTTTAACATACTATTAGCTTACTAGTTGATTTATATTTTGACAATGAAATAATATGTTAATTATAAAATTACTAATAAATTATTAATTAATATATTTAATAAAATCAAATAATATATATATTATAGCACATTTTTAAATTAATAATATATTAGTAGAATATTTTTTCAAAGAGTTCTCTTGTTAACTTACAGTGAAATAAATATATAATAAAAAATCCCCAATTAATTTGGTAATATAAATTATACAATAAAATAATTGGTTTATATATATATACACATATTGATATATATATCTATAGAATGCATCAAATCTAATGAAATAATATATAACAGTAAATATAAAAACCAAATTCTAAACTACTACTAATCATTGAACCATAATAATTTACATAAAAAATTCCACAAATATAATCCATAAAAAAATATAAAAAACAGTTGTCTATAATATATTATACAATTTTCTTCTAAATAATAAATAACGCCAAATAAAATTTTAATAAAAATGAATTCATAATTACAAATAAATATTATTTAATTAATTTAATCCAATCATTAAATTAAATTCCAAAAAAAATGGTGCGGGAGGAGACATAGATTGGTTACAGAAATGTATACTTACTTATGGGGGTCTACAAATGGAGATAAATGAATAGAAAATTTAGGGGGGTTTGTGATGGGGATTACATTATAGAAGATGTTGTCTTGAAATAAGAAGATATTCACCCATCTAACCATAGTGCAATGGGGTGATGTTCATGATTGCAAGTTGTATGAACATCCCCATCTTCATGGGATCCATAAAATGGACTTACAAAACTAGTTCTTTTCATTATAGATAAGTGGGATCCAGATTCATAGATACTGAAATATAAATATGATTTACTAGTAGAAGAGGAATGGATTATTTCACAAAATATATGATGATTATGCAGAAAGCATAGATCAAGGCATCATTTTGGGTTTTATTGATGAGTTAATGCAATTTTCTAATTGAGCTCCCAATTCATCTGATTTTTAAGGAAGGTACTATTTGGGGAAGAAACTCATTTTGAATTATTTCAATAATTGAAATTTTAGATATGTACCTCCTTTGAAATTATTATATAAGGTGATCATTTTAATATAGAAATATCAACGATGCTATTCATTGTGAGATTATTTCAAACTATTTTCATCGGAAATGAAATTTCAATGAAGGTTATTAAAGAGAATCTGATTTACATCTTCCATTGACAAACAAACCACCCATAGATCAGGAATTTAGTTAACTTATACACCATTTCTGGAATATATTTTTCTATTATTATCATTTATGGAAGGAATTCAATTTTTTATGATAGATAAAAAATAAATATTACACCAAATTATTTCCATTTAATGTGTCACATATCCCACAAAACAAGTGAAACAAATAGAATTATAACCATAAGAAACACATTAAAAAAGATAAGAAATACAAAACCATAGACGAAAAACAATGGGGAAAAGTATACAAAAAACCCCACCAAGAATGGTAAAATATTTTAAATACAATGAATCTTGTGATTTATGTATACGGTTAACACTGTTTATTCCCACTCCACAATAATTACACCACCCACAACCATTTTTTATTACGAAATGATAAAAAAATGAAGCATAGAAGAGAAAATTATGTAATACAAATATATAAAATAGATTATAGAAGAAGTGTAACTAACCATTCTAGCATTAAAAAATAACAAAAAATAATAACAAAGGAACCTGTGAAACCATCAAAAGGAACACAATAAACCTAGTATGAAACCATGTTATATGTATATAATCACATGTAAAAGAACACATCAAGAATCAATGTAGAAATTTTATCTACCAAACGAACATGAAATTATGGTTGTTCTCTACTGGGTTTGTACTCCCAGAACACGTCGCGTATAGTGTTTCCAATTATATCCACCATCCAGCTCTCCCATTACGGATCACCTCCATCCCCTTTTTGAACATATATCATAGATTGACATTAAATAAGATTCTATTTTGTCTCCCTTGGAACTTGTGGGTCCTCTAGTACTTAAAACAGAATAAAAAACCCTAAAAACATTCAATTCCATTAATATATGTGGTTTTTCAAAGAGATTATGAAATAGTACATTAAGAAATACAAAATGGAAATTCCTTATAAAGGGTCTCCACATGTTAATCCATGTAATGGTCACCATGATGTGTTACATAAATTTCATAAACAATAATGTACGGGAAAAATGATGCTATATAGGGATCAGTGCTTACTGTATTGTGGTCAACACAGTCTATGTAATGGTTAGTGAACTGGAACCCTATGTTGATTAGGGTATCATAGTACTAACATAAGAGTACAAATCCATCACCCCCTCACATAAGATTAAATATTTTGATTGGTAAATTAAATATTCTCCTACCCAATAATACATTACAACCACCCGGGTCTATGTAAATGTATTAATTTCTCTAGCCACATTACGTTAGGGTAATCTCACTATAATTTAATAGTATCTATTTTCCCACATGAAGGTAACCCTACAACACCAAATATAAATAAACAAAAAAAACCCTTACATAATGGTTATACATGAAAAAAAATCCAGGTAAGGATATTGACCCACTCACATAAGTGCAATGGCTACCACATGTATTGTTAAACACACCACATGTAAACGTAACCTACCCTCATGATATGGAAAAAAATTATTTTTTAAAGGTAAAAATAATAATTTAAATAATGAATATATAATTCAATTGAAAATAAAACAAATATAAGGGTAAATTATCATGTAATAGGTTATTATATATCAAATAAATAAATAAATAACATAACAATAGTTTCACATCAAACTGTCACCTCTCAGCATTCCTAGGGCAGAATCCCCCAATGGCTGGTGCTTTTTTTTCAACAGAATCAAAATCCTCTTCAGAAAATTTATCAGACCCCGAATAGGTATATAAACTATTCCTATTTAAAAAACTAATGACAATCACATTTTATATGATTTTTATGCATGTTCAATGAAAATGTCCACTTGAATGATTGAGACGGACTATGTTTCACAACATGCTCAACTAAATCCGAAACACATTCAACATTATTGTTGGAATTGCATTCAAAACTAGCACATTCGAAATCACCCCCAACACCCACCATACTATGATCTATTGGGAATTGATCATCTATTGGATTAAAATGTGGAATAATAAATATTTGACCCTCCTTTTGATATATATCATGCATTACAAGGCTTGAAAACAGAACAATAATTTCCCCTTTTGATGTTTTGTACAAGATCCAATATTTATTATCCAACTATGTAAAATTAATATAATAAATTGAAGTGTCACGGTATCTACCCATTTTATAATTGTTATATATTTTGGATATGGTGTCTTAGAACCAACTATATTTACGATGATAATATATATTTTGGATGTATTGAATATTTATAAAACATCTCATTTCAAATAATTTATTGTTCTACATGAAGATAATGTAATAATGTCCTAGAGTATACATGATATTAGTAAGGTGACAACATATCTCCATAATGATGAGAACTATGAAGTGAGATGAAAATATTCTTAAATAATATTATATAGTAAGATAATGTACTATAATGGGAAATATGGTACATAGAATATAATCTGTGAGTACTCTTAATATGGTGATGTTTCATCTCATGAAGTTAAATATTTTTAATATAAAATATGGGATATTATGAGAACAGACCAACCAGTTGAAATTATAAATTGTTTTTCATCCTTTAATATTCTAATCTATTATCTTGTATTATGGACCTTATACATTAGTATTATCATTAATGAATTCCATAAATAAAGAACATATAATTTCTATTTAAACCATGATGGAATATATTTATTGTGAGGTATGGTATGATTGGTTGACTTAATTGAAAAATAATTAATTTATATGTCAAGGAAGGATTGGTACCTTCCACCTATATAAAATATCATATTTTAACCCTTTGATTAGAATAAAACATTATCCCATAGAAATCAATATTCACTTTTCTTTAATGAAATTAATGTCAATGATTTGTAGTTATTTTTTATTAATTATTATGGTGAAAAAATATAATTCAATTGCAAGTGGAGGAATAATTTTTATTCCCTATGAAATAATGGGATTTATGTGATTTTTTGTTCTTTTTCATGTGTTGGATTAATTTTTATACTTTTTCTCGAATAAGAATAGTATAAGAGTGAATATTATAACTATTTATTTTAATTTTAAAAACTTCACATTACTATGAAAATGATTTTTTACTTCTCATTATGTGTTATTTATAATACCTCGAAAATTTTTATATGAGGGCTTGCATGTTAGTTATATTTGATATATCTAAATCATGTTTTCAATTTCTATTTCCCTATAATTTTCAATTGATTTTGAGAAATGATATAGTGACATTGTATGATTAAATGATGAAATATGTAATGAATTTTGGATTGCTATAATAAAATAAGGGAAATAAATTATATGGAAAAAATATTTTGGAAATTAAATCTCACTATTTCCTCAACCCTAACCATTCACACATAAGCACACACACCTACAGAATTGTATATATTGGCAGGGGTTAAAAAAATAAAACTGATTTTCATTTTAATATTTATCATTACATGATTGGTTTTATTTTATATGTATATATTCATTTATAATTATATATTTATATATTTTTCTAAAAACATAGCAAGGATAATACATTCCATCAATGTTATTACTTCATACAATTGTCGAACATAATACTACAAGACTCGGAGAATTATTAAGAGATCTATTGGAATAGTGAATTAAATTACCATCATTGTAGAAACTGTTACACCAAAATATATGTATCTTAATATTATATATATTATATTTTTAAAGTATTTATTTATTTTTTATTTATTTGTGTTTATAAAATATTAAATATCTATTTGTCTAATTATATTTTGAATATGTATATAATTTTTTATTGTTAATTATAATTCAAAATATTTATTCTGTTGTAAAAATTTACAATTGAAGAAATAATATTAACTATATATTATTTCACTAAAATAAATTTAATGAATAAAAAAATAATTTCAATGATTTCTTCTATATATAATATATGAAATTAAGTATATTTTGGTATATGATACTTCTATTAATAAATTATTGTTCACCCAAATATAATAGATTTTTTCATAGCCTCAACATGGATCTCTATATCATTTATCTCCACATAAAAACTTCTCATACAAGTTCTGATATCATTAATTTATGTTAACCAGTATTAAAATTTGTGGTTAAGATTGAATTTATTGTATACGTTAAATAGATACCATATTTCATCTTCTTCGATGAATTTATTATTATTATATGTTATCATATGTTTGGAATTTGTTTTTAAATTCATAAATGTTTCCTTTTTTTCTTTTGTGAGTTATTCCTCTACCTAAAATTAGGTTTTAAAAAAGTTCCCCTTTTCACTTATGTCCTGCTAAAATGTGTCCCATATTAAAAAACATGATATTTTCATGGAAATAATTATATAAAAAAATTATATTGTTCTGTGAAATAACATTAAATACTTTCATTCTTAATTTTGTTGTTATGCTTTTAAAAAAAATTATATATAACATGTTCTATGATTTTATTTTATAAATTCATGAAATAAATTGGTTTTTTAGTTTCATGTTTACAAATTTTTTCATGTTTTTATTTTAACCAACACTTAGTTATTTCTTTGTAGATTTACAATCGTGGGATTTTATTTTTCTAATAAAAAGGGCTAGATCCTTATTGTATTTTTCTTCTTCGATATTATATCCATTATTTTACTTATTTATTGTTTATATTAATTTTTTTAACTATGTTTTATAATATTAATTTACATATATGAAATTTAAAATTTATATTCTGTAATTTTTAATAATGAAATTTAGATATAAAAATATTTTTTTATTTGTGATACAGTTATTTTTTTACTATGTTGGGTGAAACATTATACATTTTTTATTAGAGAAACATTTAAGAATAAAAATATGAAATCATGAAAATTATAAAAAGAGATTTATATATTCATAATCTCTATTTATTCAACTATATTGATATATTTTATAAAATAGACAATTAATGAAAAATATATTAATAACTCTTAACTAAAATATTAATGTATAATATATAATTAAATAAATATAGAATAATATATATTAAAATTTTATAATGCCTTTATTAATATATATATATATATATATCACTTTTTTTAGAAAGTAAAAAACCATATCTCAATGTGTTTAGGATATTTGTTGAAAAATGATTTATTATATATATATATAAACATAGATCATGTTTCAAATAAAAAACATTATAGAGAGAAGATGGTTTTGTAGTGCTGGTTATGCCTGAAGAAAAAACAATTGTCCCAAACTGTTGTTTATCAAAGGACGTTAGACAACCGTTATATTCCATATCATGTGGTGTCACTCAATGATGTCCTTTACGCTGCTCATTATTATTAATAATTTCCTTAATACTGTTAAAAAATAATTAATATAAAAAATTCATAAATTATATGATTATTTATGTAATTAATTATTAAAATATAATAATTAATAATTTCAAAAATTAAATCAATGTAATGATATTAACAATAAATTTTACCTGATATTTATAAATAATTAGTAATAATTAATAATTTAATTAAATTTATTTATATTATTATTAGTTAAATTAATAATAATAGTAACAAAATATTGTGAATTTTTAGGTGAAATCTGTACTCATTCATATTTTTTTATTTAGAATAAAAATACAATATGAAAAAAAACATATGGAACATAGGACGCCAACCAAACATAAATTTGTCATGATCAATATCACCCAATATAACAATTGGAAGAAACCCAAAATTAATGTCTTAATCACTGACATGTGTTGTTTCTATTTCACACTGTATTCTGATGGTTCTAGAAAAAAACGATGCCCAACCTATGCATTCACCATCTGAAGTATACATGTTATAACCCTCATCATAATGTATTTGAAAGCAAACATCTCGAGGTATTCAGAAACCAGGGGTCACTACCTTCCCATTGTTGCAGACTAAAATATTTTTTAATTACCTCCTTAATCAATAGGTCTCCTCCAGTCTCCCTAAGTAATCTCAATCATGGGAACATCACCATCCCTGTGATTGACACAATACACACTGAAAAACAAACTCTCATACCCCTCTCCTGAAACCCATAGTACAATTATAGGGTGATTGACCAATGAAATGGACTCAATCAGTGCTCTCCTAGAGCTTTGCCTTCAAAAAACTATGCCAGACTCACATGGATAAGATCAAATCCCCAATGAGATCACAAAAACTAGAACGAGTTCCCAACATGCATCATCGTCAAATTCTTCTAAAAGCCCACCACCGAATAATACAATAGATTTGCGGTCTCTATAACCCGTCAAGAACATAAACACCTAGATCCCAGGTCTTCCATTCCATAGAATGTATCCATTGTTAGAAGACATTGCTGTGTTACATCCCTTGATGGCCTCCATCAACCCATTCATGATCCTCATCATCAGTTATCACACGCAAAGTTCCAGTTTAAAAAACAAAACATCTTTGATTCATTGTATATGATCTTCTTCATCCCATTCCAACCAAGAATGTGTACCTCGACACATCCGTGGATCATTTTTTTTCCAGGACACACATGTCGTAGCAACCATCGATGGCCCTCAGGCCATAATCACTCCATATATCTAAAAACAATTGGTGGGGACTTCATCTCATTCCACTCGAAACCCACAGCTAAATGTGGTAAAAGTTGAATATTTTCTAGGTGCAATGATTTTAAAATGGATAACAATATCATCATCTTCACATTGAGTGATAGATGTCCAGATATCGGCAAAAAATACATAATGAGATACCAACATGCATCATCGTCAAGTATTCGTAAAAGCTCACCACCAAATATTACCATACATTTGTGGAATCAAGAATCCATCAGGAAAATAAACACATGGATCCAAGGTATTCTATTCCATAAAATGTATCCATCGTTATCCTCCATTACTACCTTACATCCCTTGATAGCCTCCATCAACCCATTCATGATCCTCATCATCAGTTATCACCTACAAACCACGAGTTTAAATAACAAAACATCACTGATTCATGGTATTTGATCCTCTCCATCCCATACCAACCAAGAATGTGTCCCTCGACACATCCGTGGAACATTTCTTAGTAGTCCACACATTTCGTTGCTACCATCGACGACCCTCATTCCATAATCAAACCTTATATCTAAAAACATATCAGTGGGAAATTTAACACATTCCACCCGAAACCCACAGCTAAAAGTGGTACAAGTAGAAGATTTTCAAGATGAAAACATTTGAAAATGTCTAAAAATGTCATCATCATTATATTGAGTGATCGATGTCCTGATTTGGGCATTAAAATTTAGTGGGAGAGACTCTCCATTCAAGAAGGAAAGCTCTCCATTATTCAATAATAATAATAAAATATTTATCACATCCTTCATGTAAATTATATTCTATTTATTATATTTATGTCTAATAATAGTGTTATGATTAATAATCATTATGATGAAAATAATGTTTTTATTATTAATAATTATTTACATTATTAGTTTAATTCTTATAAAGTATTAGTATATACAAATATAATTTTATTATATTACACAATTTTAATAGTTATTTACTTAGTCATTATTAAAATATTAAATATATTATTATTACAATTAATATAATTGATTATTAATTTTATAATAAATTTTTTATATAAATAATAATATTATTAATTATATTTTATATTTTGAAAATTTAATTAATATTTATTTTTTGTATTTTTTTTAATTACTTTTCTAGTTATTTTAAAAGTAATATTATTTACATAATTGATCATATGTATTGGAGTTATTATTTTATATATTCAATAATAATATTGATATTTTTTAATAGTGTAATTCATAACATTAAAGAATAATAATAAAATTAATAATCCATCATAATAATGTAATTCATAATATATTATCCAAATGTATTAGTCAAGGATATCGCAACAAAATTCATGAATCCTAATTTATTTATAGAATAAGAAACCTTCAGTGAGGATAATTGTTCTACCAAGGAAAAATCTTCCTTGACCAAAAACAGGAAGTAACTTGCTTTAATTCCCACCGGTGACCAAATTCAAAGAATATATTCATTTTCCCTTTGGATGTCATCCAATCCAACATGTCTTGGTGTACTGTTGGCACAAGTTCCTCATCATGTGATTATTTATAGGATTCATCCATGGTGGGAAAAATCCCGATCATCCAATATAGATACTGAAATTTTCTCTCATTGTTAGATTGAAATCAATACTCTAAATTAATTTACAATGTGTTCATTGAAACCAAAAACATATTGTTCCCTATCATAGTAGATGGATTAATGTTTCATTGAAATCCGATATACCGCCTCCTTACCTGGTTCTTTAATAGGCCTTTCCGATTTAATATCATCAGGAGGAATGATATGAAAATATTTGTCTCATGCAGTGACACATTATTCATTCTATGCCCTACCAAAAATGTTGAATGCATTTAACATAATAACCGAATAATTGGATGGGTTACTCTAGTCTAGATTTTTATTTCCCACTAAGAGACCGCTTGATCAAAATTCTATGATCAGTAGTTTTTCCTATATAGGATATGTCTATAACAATTCAGGTGCAGAAACACATGCCTTAGATTTATGGGGGGACCAGTGGGAATCCCACTTCATTCACCAATTTTTTTAAATATAGAAGCATATAAAGTTATTATACACATGTACATGACCAATATATTACTATGTATATTGATCAACAATACCCAATTGCCTTTTATTTATTTCTCTTCCATGCATAATATTAGTATATAGTTCATTGATACTACACACATGCTTAACAAAAAAATGCACAACACCCTCTTGTAGGTATTCTATTAGTTCAACAACAACTATGATCCTAAATTGTATGAACACCATATAATATTGGGATGCATCCAAAATTATTCCTTTCATAGGAATTAAAGATGATATAGGTCCATGCACTTTATTTTCCATACACTATTGACAACAATATTTAATTTCCATTATTTCATAAACTGAGATAAAATTATGATTTGTACATGACCATCAAAATCAAATGCATCTCTAACAACGAAACAATCAAATGTTTCAACATATTAAGGAATGTATTCTGAAATTTAACCCCATACGACATCAACCCCACCCATCATCTGAAAATCATCTCTCACGCCTTCCAAATGTTTAGTTGGTACACCCCTGCATTCATCTGCACAGAAGAGACAATTCCTCTATGAGGCTCTGTTCCAATTAAAATAGGATATATATCCCCATGACAGGCCACATCATCAAAAGATGATCTAACAACATGAGCATTAACATGTTCCACCACATATTTGGAATCATTTTGGAAAATATTTTTCCCTATGTTGATGGAATTATACCCCACATACCTATCCACATTATCCTCCATATTGAGCATACATTGGTCCATTGGATGTCTAGATTTATTATATGAAGAACAATGTAGATTCGAGAGACATCATAATGAAGTGTGGACAGTGTGGGAGAAGCAACCAAAAAAATCATGTAGAAACAAAAAATCAATTGATATTTAATGATTGAAGTTAACTACAATCAAAATATAGTTTCAATAAGATCATAGAATAGATAAATCTCAACAATAATTTGTCATAGTATTCATATATTTCCTGATAACTACCTTTAGAAATATTAATAAGACTGCCGAATACATATGAAAAATCCCAGAGTATTTTTGAGTACCAAAAAACCATCTCAGGACCCTAACTCGGATCCCGACTTCTGTGAGTGATCTTCTAGGAACAAATATATCAAATTGTTGATGACAATCATGAATGATTAGGAAACATGGATTGGGTGATACTAGGACGTAGCTTTTAAAACAACACAATTCTTCACCAAAAAACAATAAAATTAGCACATTTAAGATTAAATACAGTTATTTAAATGAAAAAAAATTACAGCACAACTAAACAAAAAACACTATATTTTTAACGTTTAATTAAATGGTTTAAACCGTTACATTACATAAAATTGTTACATTCATTAAAAACACCAATTTTCCATTTTATTTTTTCCATAATACATTCCCTAGAAAAAAACACTCCTGTCAAAGTAAACCATTTATATCATTTTAATAACATAAATAAATTAATTAATATAATTTATAATTTTAAACTAATCTATGAGTAAAACCTAAAAAAATCTATCAAATTGAGTAACCATTGAGTATCCCACGTCACACTATTTATTCTTCTTCTTCAACTATTAACTATTTCAAATTTAACTAAATAGTTATATGATAAAATTGATAAAGAAATTAATTATGGAATATTTGATAAATAAATGTAAAATCAATATATCCCCATTATTCTCAGTTTTGGCTATGTGATGCATGATATAAACTAAAATGGAAATTATATATTGAAAAGACACATCTATAATCATACCAGTATCACCATGCTTTAGATTTTAGTGTGTATTATTGATACACATATCAAATGACATGTTTATAGTTTTCCTAATGAGTCAAAATAATATGAACGGTTTTTCCGCGTATTGAGTACATACATTACTATTTATTGAAATGCCATTTTTATCTGGAAACACGTACTTTGATACACATTGATAAAATAGTGTATCTATTTGATGTGATACCAATAAATACAAATAAAATATTATTTGTTAATCACATTACTAAATTATTAATTCAATACCATAATGTTTTATAAATATTTAGTGACAGACATATTTTGAACTATAATATCGGTTTAAATTGATGAAATCTTATTTGAATCATACTGGAATCATCATGTAATATATTGACTTTTAGATGATTCTTACATGTCACAAATGACTTAGAGATTTTCCCATAAATTATCAAATTAAACATAACATATTTTCATTCTTTGGAGTAGGCCATTTTTCATTTTTACCACAATTAATGTCAATTTTCAAAAAAAAATATGCATTGAGAGTTATATTATTCACATTGGGCATTTGATTGATGTTAGGATAATTCCTAAAACTATTAAATGATTTATGGATAATATTTTTAATGAATCGAGACAATCCAATTTTTTTCGCTATTTTTAGAATGAAACTTATCTTTTTTAATAAAATATTATTTTTATCTGAAAATATGCACTTAAAATCATTCAACTCACATCACCTGTTAGTCAAGAAAGGGAAAAATTGGTAAATATAAAAAATAATTTATGAATCAATTTATAATATTACCTTGAAAATATGATTTTATTTCCTTGGATTTCAGTGAGTCACACTATGTAAACAAAAACATCGATTTAATACTGGTAATAAATAATTTGAGTCATACTATGAATATTTTGTATTAGAATGAGGTTTGAATTATTTATATTCATCAAGGATGACATTTATGTCATTTCAATAAATTCTAAATATAATTTTAATTCATTTTCATAGTTTTTCATTGGTCAATTGTCCTTCTTACAAAAAATGCTGTCAATTATATATAAAATGTCCCACATTGAGTCATTCTAGTCACATTTTATGTCGGATTGAGGTGATGATCGTTCCAACATATCTAAAATGACAAATTAATAATTATACTAATGTATCATAACAATAATAATGTTTTTCTTCGTTTTGATTATGCCGCTATATTTTATACTAATATAAAATTTTAAAGAGGAAACACACACATTGACTCATAACGATCACATAGTTTATCAGTTTGTTGCAAGATAGATTCCCATATATAATTAATGACTTATGAATCATTTTCATAAATTATCAAGACAATGAATGTATAACATCTCTATTTTAAGTATGTGAAACACCATGATCAAAAATGTATATTTAAAACTAATAACAAACACATTGCGTTATATCAGGAACATGATGTATCATATAAAGGTGAAACAATTTCCTACATATCCCAATTGACATATAGACAATTTATGTAATGTTTTAAAATGATTAGAATGTGTTTTATAGGTTTTCAAATGATCAAATGTCATTTAAAAAAAATTATATCAATTTTATATAAAAATATGTGATCAGTGTCATAGCAGTCACACCATGTGTCAAATTGAGGTGAAGAAAATTTCTAAATTTCAAAAATGACTTTGTATCTTTTTCATAATTATTCAATACAATATGAATCTTATTTTATCATTTTTTATTATGTATCAATTTTTTGTTCTAAAATTCCATTTTAAAATAAAAACACATACATTGAAACATAATGATCACATAGTTTTTCTCATTGATGTTAGACCAATTACGTAACATAAAAAATTAATTATTATTAATTCTTATAAATTATCTTGAAAATCAGAGAATGTTTGTTTTGTTTTTTGTGTGTGACACTTATAGAATTAAAAATTCCATTTTAAACTGATAAGAGACACTTTGTGTCATATTGAGAAAATCATGTATTCGATTGAGTCGAGACTGATAACTCCATATAAATAAATAATTATGGATCATTTCCGTAATGTATTAACCCAATATTAATGTGTTCACTATATTTTGAGTAGGGAAGTAGTCCTTTTTACTAAATTTTTTGTCAATTTTATATTAAAATATGCAATTGTAGTCATAGCAGTCAAAAAATACATTTATATGAGGTTAGGATAAATCTTAGACATCTATATGAAATTATGGATCTTTTTTTGGAAAATCAATACAATATAGTTTTTTTTTTGGTTTTTTAGATCATTACATGACTTTTATACTAAAATATCATTTTTAATTGGAAAAACACACATTGACCAATAACAATTACATCACGTATCGGTTTTATGTGAGAACGATTCATAAATATAAAAATTAACATATGAATCATTCTGAAAAACAATCATGAAAATCCATGTCCATTTAATGATTTTCAATGAGTGGCACATTTTCAACAAAAGTAAATATTTTTACAGTATAATAGACACTTCATGTCATATTGGGATCATCATATATCATATTTGGAGGAGGGTGATTCCTACACATCACAAATGACATATGGATCATTTTCATATTGTATCAAAACATATAGAATATTATTTATTTGTTTTGAGTATATCTGTTGTCCTTTTTAATAAAATTAATTTCAATTATAAATAAAAAGAAGCACTTTGACTAATATCAGTCTAATTGTGAGTCAGATTAGTGTGAGGAATATTATTACTATCTCAAAGTCTCTAATAAAATACAATTTTACAATCATTCCATGATTTTCATTGCATAAATTTTTTTAATAAATAAAATTAATATTGACTCGATGTACATTGTTGAAAATCGGTTCTCATTGTAGAAATCATAAACGGAAGAGGAATCTAATATTTGAATTGTATCATAAAATTTCAACCTAATGGACCCATCATCTTACCATAATCATATATATTTCATCAATTCCAATGGTATATGTTTTCTAACACTGACCTGATGTAAAGTGTTGGATGTTCCACTATGTAAGAAAATGGAAATCCTAGAAACATTGGATTTAAGAAAACATTTATGTCTTTTGACGATTGTTTTAGATAGTTGAAAGAATAATATGAATTACAAAAAGACCAGTTAAAATAACTAATTATGTATTAGATAATAATTTTATGGAAATTGGCATATGAATAATAAATAGAATAAAGACAAATTAAATTAAATAATTAATAGTAATTCCCATTTTTAGGATGGTAGTATGTAATCTTGACAAAAAAAATTTCATTAACAAAGTTGTATGCTCTTAGGAAATTATATCATGAGCATTAGATGTATATAAAAAATCACCCCTACTAAATTATATGAATACTACTATAAAATAAATATATTATTATATGTGTTAAAAAAGAATCAAATTAAACGTAAATATTAAACAATAATTTAATTATATGTTCAATGATTTTACAATGAAAACAACAGGATTACCTATATTATTGAGTATTTTTGGGAACAAGAAGGAATGTGATAAATTCCCAAACAACATTTGTGAAATGTTCTAGAGGAATAAGATGTCTGTGGAATTTTTTGTGCATAATGGCATGATTGATGGACAAACCACCCCAAATAGAACCAAAAAATACATGTGAACATGAATATAATTCTAATGTGACTTACACTAAATTGAAATATACTGATATAAATATGAAAATATAATTTTACTATATAGAAAAATATTTTCCCTTGAAAATATCAAAATTAACTATATGGCTGGGCGAAGGTAGCATTGATTCTCATTCTGAAAATGTAGTAGGAGAAGAAGAAATATGAGATCTTTTGATTCTTATGCTCATGATCCTAGAATATAAATTTTTGGGCCTATAAGAAAGTCCCAAACACTCCCTAATAGTTTTTCTATTCAAGTAGGTAATGTTATGATCAATCAAATATTAACTGATCCTTTTGTCAAGGGAAAAGATGAGTAGGATAAACTGAAGTCTTTTTAATAGGCTATGTTTACTGATTCTACTTGTTATGAGGGTATTGTCTTATTTCATTCTATATTAGTTAATATTGATACCTTAATTGAAAAAATAGAGTAGAATTATATGGTGTTTAATGTAAAGACACTGAAACCTTATAATACAAATTTTTATATGAAAATATCTATCTCTTAAGGAGAAAGTATTTTTTTTCATTTTTGGGAAGGTCTGAGAGGGATTTGTCACTCTACCTTTCACTCAGATGCTATTACGATTTCTGAGTTGGCTATATATGAGAAGGTATGGGAGTATGATAGTGATGTTATTTGGACTTATGTTATGGATTTTTTATGGAATGCTCTTTTTATACATTTTCATGGTCAACAAATAATTACAACATCCTCTGATAATCATGCTCTTTTGGAGCATATTGCTCTTGGGCATGTCTCATTTAGTTGTGGTAATGATGACGGTCAACTCCCACAAGTATGTTAGTATAATGGAATTTGGAAAATGAAATTTTTACATGTATATATGGAGATGATTAAATCATTGAATATGTTTATCCAATTGAATGATGTATTTTTCTCTGATTACACTGCTGTTATTTAGAATGAGGAAGTCACTCTTTATGAATGTAACATACCAATTTCTCAACCCCATCTAGTGAGGTAGACACTATATCAAAATTATAAATATAATTCCTTGGTCATGATAAAAACATAGTATTCAAGGTAATGATATAAATGTAGTAACATTAATTTGCATGGAAAGAATCAACAACAAGAAGGACATTGGACAAGACACAGTGTCAACTCACCAGTGGAGATTTTTTACTGGAATTTACAATTTATTGTGAATTCTCCCCTGGTCATGGTTGTTAGGAAATTAATAATTTCAAATACACATATTCATCATATCATTGTATAACAAAATGTTACATTTGATAATTTTAATTCCTTCAAGTGGTCTGAACAATGTTATTCATTTGTCTCTCCCAACAATAGTCAAGTTGGTGGGGAATAAATTTTGGTGCTAAATCATTATAGTACTACACTGATATTTTATTAGCATGATAAACAGTAAATCTCTATCTCTATGGGTATTAATTTCATCTAAATTAATGTTTCATTGTCTATGATTTTAACCAGTATATAAGAAGATGGTATATTAGGATGGTTCTAGAAAAATTATCTGGAAATATGGGACATATTTTGATAATTCTTGGTGATATTAATATGTGTTATGACCACTATTGAATAGTATAAATAACTTCTATAGAATAGTTGTTCTATCATTTTCTTCACGTATTGAAAAATATGGCCTTTTGACGACCCTATTTTTCTAGTATATTAGACCTAGTGTAGACAAATTCTTAATTTTAGACTTGAATGCAAATTTGATCGATTATTTATTCAAGTGGAATAATGAAATTAATATATTAATGTATTTAGTATAACCCTTATTATGTTTCATACAGATAATACTTCTCTTCTTATGGATATATCAATATATAATTTTCAGTCAGCACCATAACCTTTTAAATTAAAAAATTCATCCATTATGAATCCTATATGTAGGGATATAATCATGGATCCATGCAGGTATGTAGTTAGTGGTATTCCATTAAATATTACCTTAATGAAACTAAATAATGTAAAGGGAGGATGTAATGAACATAGAAAAGACTCTTTTTCCAACATTGATCTTGATATTAAAATGATGAAAATCATAAACTTCAATGTAAATTGTATAATTAGAATTAAAAGGATCATTCAAGGTAAGAGATGATTGATATTTAAATATTAAATGTTAAACTATCACTTTATGGAAATCATTATAAATCTTAACAAAATTTCCTGTAGTTGATGGAGGGTGAGAAAAAAATAATGTTTTTTCATTCCATCTATATAGAGAAGAAGGTAAAAAGAGAACTCACTACCCTATAACTTAAAGGGAAATAATTTATTTATGAGAAAAAATATATGTAATATGGCTATCAAATATTTTTAGGATCCGTATATTGATAATGGTTTTGATTATACACCAAAATTTTATCAATTTCACTCCTAAGAAAAATGATGTTCAGAAAATTTTTCTTACTCAAGTACCTCGTGAGAAGGAAATTAATGTCGCTCTGTTTTATTTGATGATTGATAGTATCTATGGTCTAGATGGTTTTGATAATAATTTTATAATGTGATTTGGTGAATTTATATACATTGAGGTATATTATTTTGTTGAAATTGTTTTTAACCATTACTCAAGGCCATATTTTTTGAATTCTTATTTCTTTTCTCGGTTTCTCAAAAAAGTGAATGCCCTAGATATGAACGATTTTAGGTATGTTGTGATTGGGAACACTGTTGAAATGATAATTAATAAGATCAATGATTCAATAATGGGACTAATTTCCATGGGTATAATTACAAACAATCGGTTTGGCATTTTTCCTTGAATTAATAATTAGAATTTCTTTAAACAACATTAGAGTGTGTCAATATATTAAAAATTGAATTGAATAATTACAACATATATCCTATGATCGAAATTTCAAAGGTTTTGGAAACAATACAGTGGTGTTTCATCTTTGTCACTGTGATAATTCATGGTTTTTCAGATATTTTAGAATTTTGATCAAATTCATCATAAAAAGTTCTAGTATCGTTGTGATGGTAAATTTGTCACATTGAGGTTTTTTTAGTGTTCTAGTGTATTGTGATGTGGGGATACATAATTCATTCTTATATATTCAATTATTGAAGAATACATGATTAATTTCCTAAATAATCATGTGAATTGTGGATTATATAATCAAATGATGGTTGGAAGATCTCTTATTACACATTCACATGTTTTATATGATGATGATATTGTTTTATATGGAATTGTTTTTAAACTGGTCTATCTGAAATTAATGATTTTTTTTGGAAAAATGTGGAATTTTTTGTTCATGTGATTAATTTTAATAAATCTACTGTGGTAATTTATGAAGGGGTTCCAATTTCTACAAAAAATAGGATAGCATGAAGATTTTGAGTAATATAAGGGTATGTTCCCTTTAAATATCATGGTGTGCCTCTTTTTGTGGTATACTTAAAAGATTTCACATGTAGAATATCTGATTTTGGATTAAAAATCAAATGAAAATATGCAAATTATTAAAAAATTTCTCATGTACCGAGGGTATTCCTGTTTAATTATGTAATAACATCAATGATTCTTTATGATTTTCCTTATATATATTGCCTACAAATCATTCTAATAGAGATGTGGATTTTGATTCGGAGCATTGTATGAACTAGTTATACTCATGAGGGGAAACATAAAATAATTTCTTCGAAGGATTGTGTTAATCATGTGGATATGGGAGGCATGGGATTAAAAGATCAAGAGTGGTTTAAACAAGCTAATTAGAAAAATATCAGCAAGATTACTCTTAGATAAAATGAATCATATATGGACTTTTTTGGATCATTTTATTAATAAACATTATAATGGATACCCAAAGTATATCCCAACATTTTCCTGACATACTTTTAATCATTCATATACTATGATTGTTCCATGTTCTATATGGAAAGTATCCAAGTGCAATTCTCAAATTATTTGGACATATACATGGATATCATGAATTATAGAATTCAAAGTATAAATATCTAATCATATATATGTTTTATCAATTTAATGTTGGTGCATATGACATGTGACAAGATTATCTCATGCTAGAGTATGATAAATAGAAATATAATTATATGGACACTATCATTTTGAAACAAAATTTTTATGGAACATTCATTTACAGTAATTTTAATAAGCTTAATGGTGATGTTTTTTCCCTATTGTTTTTCAATTGATAAAATGCACGGAATCTCCACTACTACATATTTTATCATTTATGGTATTTTGAGAAGGACCATTCAACTGTAGTGGTTTATGCAACATACATGAATTATCATTGTGATGCCCTTCGTTCTCTGCATGAATTCATATGATTCACATGATCAAGTTTTTTTTGTTTTTAATTTACGCGAAGGTAATAGAGATATTTTGAAGATATGTTTTATTTTAAACATACCTCCTCCATCCCTAAACATATTAGTTACTCAGCCATCAAAACATGATGTCGTCACTAGGTGTAGGTAGTATTATTATCAAATACAACATCTATTATTTCATTTACAAGGGGATCTAGGAATTGGTGTGATTTTCAGGATAAATTTCTACAATTTCATGCTTCAATTATTAATATACATACATATGTTATGATTGATTAAAATTGATTAATTGTAAATATGATGATTTAACATTATGACCTTTTTATTTTGTTATCTTTTGCTAATTTTTGTAGGAAAAAAATTAATTGGTTGCTAAAAATATCTGGTGGATTCCCCCCATCCAAGAACAGATAATTTTAAATTTGGATGGTCAACATCATGTTCACCTAGTCCATATATTATGGTGGAATATTTAAAACATATAGATTCATTGATAAATTTTTATTTTAACACATAAATGGGGGAATCCTACTAATTGAAATTGAGTTGTGGTACATGATAAAAGTTGTCATGTATGGTGTAAATTTCATTGGCATGGATAGTGGATTAAATCATATTCCAACATCAAAGTTTGAAATAATATAATTCACAATCATAAGGATCAATGGAATATGTTTTCCTCTCGTATTGATTTTATTAGTCATATGATAAATCTTGAAATTTGTTTCACACATGTTTCGTATTGAAGAAAATCAGGATTTAGATGCCCTTTCTATGTGATTATTTATAGGGAACAATTCTAGATGGTATTTTGTGGAACATGTTTTTTGTCAGGAATGGATTCAAACATATTCACATGGATATATCTATAACTCATGTTGTTGACCCTCATTTTAATGATACTTTGTGGCTTTATGAGTTTTAATTTTTTTTTGGAGTCAGTTTTCTTATATCCTTAGAATATTGATTAACTCGCATTAATTCATTTAGGATTTTATGTATTCAGATTCTATATCGAGAATTAAAAGAATCTCATTATGGTCCCATATAATTTAAAATAAATAATATACATTGGGATTAACATGAACTGGTTGGGATCTCTCAATAAAAGTGTAATCTTCAAAGGAAATTTCATCTAACTCGACATTTATTTTACTATCTAGTATGAAAATTGACTAATTATTGTTTGATTAATCTAAGGTATAAAATAATTTTACTACTTGTGATTCAATTATGAATGGCTCATCTTTTTAACCTTAAGAATAAAAATCAACATCCTGAATCCCATTTAATCAACATCCCCTATACTAATATTTTCAACCGATTTGCGATGAAAAATGGGAACATGATATGTTTTATAATACAACTCTTATATCTATTTGATAATGAAAAAATATTCCATATTTTCATTAATTGGATTTTAATCCATTGAACTACATATGTACATATTTTCATGGATAATTGTAATCAAACTTCCCAAATAATTTTCATTTGTATAGAATATATAACCACAGATTACAAAACTACCGTATGTTATGACATTTTCATTTAGTCCCTTGGAAATCCATTGGAGTCCTTCAACAATTTAATACATTTTTTTAGACAACTACTTCTATATTTCTTCTAATAACCCTCCTATAAACTATTTATTAATTGTATTTAATATCTAAAATTCATCCCTTGATGGATTAAATTCTGTAATAATTTCATCATTTGATTCAATGTATGTATCAAAAACTGCACTATTATAAAGAATTTTAATATCTAATATCTCTCACTCGATCTTGGTAATTGTAAAAAAATATTTTATTGAGAGATATTTTCCCATAAGTCATTTTCAATGTTGAGACTATGGATGATTGATGTTTTCCACGTATGAATGTTAATAAGTACATAATTCAATATATTCTTCAATAATATATTAATATTCAATAAAACATTATTTCTGACATCATTTCTTGATGTACCATTTAAAAACATTCATAAACATTTCAAAGAGGTAATTACATATATAGTGGAAATGACCACATAGTTGAGCCTCTCTGACCAAGTGACCAATCCGATGGATCAATATATATATGATTTATGTTGGTAATAAAATATATAATTCAAATAATATTATTCCATCCTCTTTATTTATGATTGTAATGTTAATCTAGTCTATAACTTTAATACATATGGATTTAACAATAATGCAGTGTCTTATTAATAAATGTCATATATTTTGAGGAAGAATATAATGGAAAGATACATGAATCAATTCATCCATCAAAACAATATAACCATGTTATTTTTCCTCTTCAAAAATCAAATTATAATTTGATATGAAATTCTTTTTATTTTAATGAAACCCCTCTAGAACATTTATAATATTACAAAACGTAAAAAGTTTAATTATTCCTATATGGATAGAGTTTAATCTGTTGAATTATGAAAATGGATGACCTTTACCCTTGATAGCTTACAACTATTATGTTGTTCCAAATTTTATAATTTTTAATCTAGCATTGAATCCATCAATCAGTTTTTAGGAACATTTATTAATGTGAAAATGAAACTATAAAATACACTTTTTTATATATCTATGGAATGATAAAAAATTCTATCAAATGAACTATTAAAATACATTAATTCAGTGAAAAATAATCTCTTCTTCCAACATGATTTCGTAATGGTTTTTATAAAATGGTGTATCATAAATAGTTCCAATATATTTTACAGTATATATTAGATAATTTCCTGTTATTGGAGATGGTTTTTTACATTGATGGAAATTCCCATTGAATTCTATCATCTGGGATCAGTAATTATGAAAACAATTTAAAAAAATTTAGGACCTAAATCCACAATCGTCGAGGAATGTTTCAAATGAACTAAGTGTGGGTGTTTTCCAAAATGGGTCACCCAATGATTTCATTAATGTTTTGTGCTGATAAATTTCAACAACATGGGATGTTATTTATCATCCCATACAACATATCCCTCAATAAGAATCATTCACAACCACAATCCCAATACCTTCTGACACATTTATCCAACACTGATTTTCTATATTCAATAGAATGCGATAAATTTACATCTATATCATTACCAAGATGATTTGGATTTGATATATGTACAGGAGACATATTGTATTTTATCTCCATGAATATCCTTGGTTGTAACATACAATTCTACAAAATGATAGGTCATGTACTATGAGAGAACACTGTATAGAAAAATGATGTAATCCATTTGTATATAACGTGATATGAATATTTCATAGATCATTTTCAAATTCAGTATACTCATAATAAATATTATTCAACCATGGAGAGTCGTTTTGATGATGTGGGTTTCAATTTTAAATTCTTGAATTTACATTCCAAGAAAAATATATAAAAATTTCATAATATCTATAGTGTCTTTTAAATAATATAATGATAAGAATTTACAATACATAATTCCATGGAGTTGATTTATTTTTCATTTATAGATTTTCAACACACATATGCCATTTTATTAGTGATTTATAACCCATAATAAATAATATGAAATCATTTTGAAAAGAATCGACATTTGCAGATATCATTACTATTGAAGGATTAATTAGTTTAGTATCATATGTTTGACAAGGTATTTCATTTTTTCTAATAAAATATCTTTTAGAAGACTGTATATTTATGTAAATTTGGTGTCTCTCTATCCACTGCATTCATTATAAATATATATCATCAATAAAGCGAATAATGTACTTTATTTATTAGAATTGGTATACCATGGTATCATAGAATATGTATTTTAATTCTAAATCTTCTTCTAATAGTCATGATAAAAATATTTAATTACCATTTTCATTTCATCCATTATATCTCCATAATCATTAACACTGGTATTCATATCAAATGATCCATAAACCGCTGTATCATCTATATCTGTTTGCAAATTCTATTTTTCTACACATTTTTATCAATCATCTATTGATATGATCTATTCAATGAAAAATAAACTATTATTACAAATCTTTTAGAGTAAGTTTTCATTAATAAAATTAACAAAAATATGGAAAAATTATTTTATAAGGGTTGTATGTGTGCTCTATTCCAAACTCATTGAACTCTTTAACATCATATTAAAACACTATTATGAAGTTATAAGTGTGCATCTATTTTTTATACATATCAATTTTATGAGGATCTTTAAATATTCATCTGATAAAATATATAAATAAATAAATATAACATATCCAATAAAATGGTGAATGTTATTGATAATACTAATAATGAAACCCAACATTGGATTATTTCAAATAATTTTAACCTTCTTTCATGAGAATGGATAATTGAATTGAATAAAATAAATATTAAACTATGGTAGGTTTTTTCCAATAAATTAATCCAATGGAATATGTCATAGAAAATCTTCATCCCCATTAGCTCATCTGTTGAGTCGTTATCCTTTAATTTTGATCATTTAAATTCATTCTCCATCACTTCTAGGTATGCACCTATGTTGGAAGAAATACTCTATAAATCTTTCATACATGGGATGACTACTGGTTAGAGTATTATAACCGAAATAAAAGATATAAAGGATGAATATATTGAAATAAATGGTAATAATAACAATTTGGGGGAGGATATTGATACAGATTACAATTTTACAACATTGTGATCCCTAAATTGGGTACTGCCACCAATTTTAGGGAATTTCATGGATAGTAATTACATATTGCTATGGGTGGAATAAAAAGGAATTGATAATTAGTGATGTATTTCTAAATGGATCAATTTAAAATATTTATCGTTTTTTAGATATGTTATTAATGAAATGATATTATTTCTAATAATAATTAATGATTGGGTTTTGATATCAAATTATATAATATTATTACAATTTTATAGTAAACTAGCTGAAACATTTTGTGAATTGGGAGTAGTAAAAAATTTTGGTAATTATTTTTATATGAAGAAATTGATTTTGGTTAGTAAAAATTTTATCTTATCAGATAATAGAAAAGTTAAATACAGACTACTAATGGGTGGGTTGATATTTATTTGTGATGACAAGATAAAATTTATAGTTATTTTATACAATTTAGAATGGGTATTTTGTTAATAATTAAAATAATGATGATACAAAAAAGAAAATAAATTTTGAATCTAGTATCACAGTGTAGAGCACACGAGGCTATGGAAGACACAATATAAGATAATGATGGTGAGGAAAATCAATATGGATTTCCTTATTGAATAAATAAAAGAAATAATAACATCAATGAATAAAATTTCATTGGTAAATTTAGTCCCATAGACTTGTATGATACTATTTTAATTTTAATGGAAATTATAGTTCTGATGTATTACAATGTATACCAAATGGATGCAAAAGCATTGTTCCTCAAGGGTGTTCATATGGGGGGTTTACATTGAAAAAAATTATTGTTTTATTATGGATAAAAATTATAGAAGTTTGTGTCTACTATGAGATTGTTTGAATTAGATAAATAAATCACAGATGGATTGCTATTCAATGTAGGATCAATACAAATGAAATCTTTTTTTAAGTGAGTTAGTGTTTATTAAATACTTTACTTCAATAAGGAAAATCCTCAAAGGATGCTGGTACTAATATATTACATAGTTATATTATTAGAGAATAGGAAAAAGCGTAATGTTATTTTTTTAGATCATACGAGGTATGATATCGAGATGTATATGATTGGTGAGTTAAAAACTTTTCTTAGTTTACTTGTGAATCAATGAAATCATTCCAGTTTATTTACCCAATCAAATTATGAATTAGTTTTTCCCAAGTGATTTGTAATGGAATATTTCAATCCATAGACAATACCGACTATTATTGGGATAATTTTATCAAATGATGATAACTTCCAAGAGGTAGATAGGATGGAATATATGTAATTGGATAATATTATACCTCACTAGAAAAATGGTCCAATATTTTCTTTGATATATTTAATGTCACATTATACAAATATTTCCCCAAGGAGAGCCACAAGCTACTAGGTATGATGAAACATCAATACGTCTAAAAAAGATAATTTTGTGATGTTTGATTATAGGGTAGTGCAACTATACATGTTGGGATTCGTGGATGAGGGTTGGGAAGGGTCAGTGGATAACTAATGGGAAAGTGTATTAAAAAAAAGTAGTTCATTGGATCCTTGTTTTTCTTCGACCTTTGATTTGTTCATGCCTTGGAATGAAGCATTTTATTACGTTGAGTTTTTATTCTAGTCTTGATTCAATCATGGATTGGAAAACGAGGAGCACTGACAACAGGTGGATATGACAGATAGCTGCGGATATCCTGAACTAGTTTGTGATAGATAATGTTCTTAAATTTTTCTTGGACACTTTTCTCAGCAATTCCAAATTTCTTTTGATAAAGAAACATTTTATCGGTTCTCTATCATTGTGTGCTGGTAAAAGATATCATTATAAATCATTTTTAAAATTGATAAATCATTATATTTATTATCTTTAAAGAAGTGTTGAAAATGATTCCTTTTATCATTGCTTATTACTTAAGCACTGATAAAGGATTTATAAATATTATTATAAATAAAATGTTATGGAAATATATTTATATAAATATATATATGTATATATATTTTATAAATATATAAAAATTTAAATATAGTAATTCAACTTTTTATTCAAATTTATTTAATATATTTTTATAATTGAATAAATAAATAAATATATATATATTTATAAAAATTATTTTTTTATAAATAATATTTATATCACTATATATATTTAAATAATAATATATATATATAGTTAATCAATATATAATAATATAAATAATGTAAATATATTAAATAGTTAAATATATTTATTATAATCTTATTAATATTTAGATATATATTAATATTAATTTATATTTATATAAATACATCTTAAAAAAATAAAATTTATTATAAATAGTAATATATAAATGCTGAAATAATGTTAATATAAATTTATAAATAAAATCATTTATAAATATTTTTTACAAATACTTTTTTATCATTTTTAATGAATATTTAATCTGAAGTGCAAGCATATTAAATATAAGTGAAATTTAATAATAAAAATTGTGTACATAATAAAAATATTGAAATAAATAAAATTTTTATTAATTAAATATAAATTATTAATAATATTGATCATTATTGAAATTAATAAGAATACAACTTTAAAATTTTAAAAAATAGGTAATAAATAAACTTATAGTAAACAATCGACACTGATTTAATTACCAAATTTATTAAAAATAAAAACTAAAAACTAAAACAAATTTAAATTCAGTTTATAACTACATTTAATAAAATAAATAATTTAATTAAGTATTATAAATTGTGATTAAATAAATTATATACTCAATATATCAAGTTATAATAAAATTATAATATTAATACAAAATTTTGAGTAAATTACAAAAATATTTTGTGTATGTGTTTCAATATAACATTTCATTCATCACCAAAATATTTTTATATAAGTTTTTTACATAAAACTGAATTAATTATGTATATAAAATATATATATAACATAGGTTTTATGTACGTTAAATTGATATATCAAATGTCATCCAATTGTTTAGATTAGTCGATGTAATTACTCTCCACTTTAAAGACATATTAATTACTAATTATAGACCATTATTAACTTAGTATATTACTATTTAAAGTAAAAGTATAAAAATTTTCTATTATATTATTATATTTATATTCATTATTATATATATATATTTAATAGATATTGTTTATTAAAATAATAAAAAAAATAATTAATATATTTATAAATATTCTTTTCTATTAAAATGGTTCAGATTTCCCACCACACAACTGAAGAAAATATGATCCTAACCATATGTAAACCATTTCCAAAGGAAAGAAATATAAATCCACAGATGCATAGAAATGTGAAAAAAGTATACAAAAAACCCGAACAATAATTGTTATATTTTGTAAATAAAAGATAACATGTGAATTATGTATAGGGTTCACACCGTTAATTCATACTCAACAACAATAAAACCACTGACATACCATTTTTTAAAGAAGGTTTAAAAAATGGACAAATAAAATAGAAAAATGTTGAATAAGGGCATTCAATGTGATTAAATAAGAAGTTGTACACATGAAACATAGTATAAAACCCCTTTGTTTATATATTCACATATAAACGTATCATTCAAGAATCTCTGTAGCTATTTCATTTATCAAAAGAACATAAATTTTATGAGTTCTCTACAGGGTCTGTAGTCCTAGAACAAGACTCGTATAGTGATACAATTAAATCAACCAACCATGGATAATATCCTTCACATTTTCTTGATATCTATATCAGATTCAAATTATATAAGACATAAATTTTTTCAATCATGGAACAGGTGATGACCTCGGTTTATTAAACCTAAATAAAAAACCCTAAAAAACATACAATGCCATTAATAGATGTGGTTGGTCATTGTGATTTGGAAAAAATACAATAAAATATACCAAAGGGACAATATTTCATAGGGGTCTTCATATATTGTTCCATGTAATGTTGACCATGATACTCTACATAAATATCATACAACACTATTCATAGATAAAATGATGCTATATAGGGGTACATGGCTGCAACATAGTGTCAAATCATGATATGTATGGGTTGGTGAACCAAAAACCATAACCTCATAATGGTATTGTAGTCCTCATATATGAGTACCAATCTAACACTCCCCTCACGTAAGGGTAAATCAATAGATTGTTAAAGTTCAGCATCTCCTACCCACTGAACCATTAAGGAAATCCCGTGTCAATATAGGTGAATATATTTTACTACCCAATTTATGTAAGGGTTATCTCACTGTTATTTAAGAGTATCCTAGTCCCTACTAAATGGTAACCCTACAATACCAGACATAAATAAATATAAAAATCACCAACATAAGGGGTTTCCTATAAAATAATTCATTTAAGGGAAACGACCCACTATCATAAGGGTAATGGAAACAACATATAAGGTTAAAAACACCTCATCTAAATGTAACTTACCCTCAAGACATGGTATAACTAACGTACTGTAAAGTGAAAAAATACACCAAATTCGTGAATATTTTCCCTATTGATAAAATATAATGTGTAATTTATCATGTAATTGGTGATTAATTATTGAATAAATAAATGAAAACAATTACAATAGTTTCACATATAATTTTTACCTCATAGCATTCCATGGCTGAAATCCCTCCAATAGCAACAACATGTTATTATGTTCAATAGAATCTACATCATCTTCAAAAAATTCATCAGACCCAAAATTGGCATTTAAACTATCCCTATTTTAAAAAAACTAAAGAACCCCGTTTATTATATGCCGCATTTTCATGTTCAATATAAAATTCTGTTGGGATGCTTGAGCTGGACTATGTTGCACAACCTTCTCTCATAAATCCAACAAACATTCTCAATCATTGTGGGACTTGTCTTATAAAATATCACTTTGAAAATAACACCCATTTATATCCAAAATTAGTCCTACTGAGAACCGATCACCTAGTTGTTTAAAATGAATAATAATAAAAAGATGTTCCACCTATTTATATCGTTCGTACTTAACAAGGCTGGATCTCGGAATGTTAATTACCACTTTTATAGATTCTATACTAGATCCAAATTTTTCTTCCACCTATGTAGTATTAATATGATCCATATAATCCTAACATTATTTACCCATTTTTTATTTGTTATATATTTTAAATATAGTGTCATATAACCATATTTTTTAAATTGATTATATATATGTTGGATGTATTCAATATTAATAAAACTTCTCATTTCATATTGTTTATTGTTCTACATTAATAATATTTTGTAACGTCCTAGAGTATAAATATGCTTAGATTGGTCAATCATATCTCTACATTGATTATAACCATTAATTGATATGGAAATATTCTTAAATAATGTTATACAGTAGGATAATGTACAATAATGGGACATATAGTACATATAGTATAATGTATGAGTACTCCTAATATGGTGATGTTTATTCTCATGATGTTCACAATCTGTAATCTTCATAATTGGACATTATGATAACAGACCAACTAGTAGGAATTATGTATGTTATTGTGTCTTTTGATATTCTTGTATTCTATCATTTTTAATGTCCCTTATATGTTAATATTGTCAATAATGCATTCCATGATTCATGAATTTATATTTTCTAATGATAATCAGGATGGAATATATTTTTGGTGAGGTATGGTATGTTGGGTTGTCTTAAATTCTATATCATTAATGTATAAGTCATGGAAGGATTTGTACCTTCCTTATTTATATAATATTATACTTTTCCCATCGATTTGAATTAAACTTTATCCCAATGAAATGAACATTCACTTTTCATAAATGACATGAAGTTCTGTGATTTTTCGTTCTATTTCATGCATCAGTATAGTGAAACAAAGATAATTTTGCAGCAGGTTATGGATTAATTATTATTCTTGAAGTGATCATGAGAATAGTGTGAGTTGTGTTTCTTTTCCATGAGTTGGATAAATTTTGATACATGTGATGTAATAATGAATAGGATATGTGTGAACCTTATATATATTTATTTTCATTTTACAAATGACACATTACTATAAAATGTTGTTTTACTTCTCTTAATGTTTATATTATACTACCTATACAATTTTACTATGAAGGTATTCATTTTAAGTATAACTGAAATCTCGTAATCTAATTTTCAATTACTATTTTCTCATTATTTTTTATTGATATTGATAATTTAAATTGTGAAATTTAATGTATAAATGATAGAATATATAATGAATTTTTGTTTTCTACAATCAAAGAAGGGAATGAACTAATAAGAAAATATTCATTCAAAAATAATGTATGTTTACTTCCAAAACCTTCATCCTTCTTACATTGGTAGACAAGCCTGTTGAATTACATATTGGGACAAGAGATAACAATAATGAAATAAATTTCCATTATTAAATATTTCATTAATGGATTTGTTTTATTTTATTTATAAAATATGCTATATTTAAATTTTTATATTTATATACATGGAAATATTATTGATAATCTATTCAATATGGGCTATTAATTTATACAATTATCAAATTTCAAATAACAAGACTGAGATAATTATTAAGGGTTCAATATAAATAAAAATTAACATTACCATCATGCAAGAAAATATTACACAAATCTGTATATATCATAAAAAATTCTTTATTATATTATTTATGTATTTATTTATTTTTGATTTCATTGTGTCTAAAAAAATGTAAATATTTATTCATATAATCAAAATTTTAATATGTATATCCTTTTTGATAATTAAATGTAATTCTAAATATGTATACATTTGAAAAAATTTACGATGTTTGAAATTATAAAAACTTGATATTGTATCTTTATAATAAATTTCAATAATAAACTAATATTTTATTCTTTTACATTTATTATAAAAAATAAAGTATATTTTGAGACATAAAACATCTATTAATAAATCATTCTTTCCCCAAATATAACAGATTTTTCCAGATTCTGAACTCGGATCCCTATATAAATTATCTCCACATCTATATTCCTCAAACATGTGCTCATATCAATAATTAACATTAAAAATTATTTAAATTTGGGTTTATATAGAATTTATTATCTAAATTCAATAGATAGAATATTTCTTGATCATAGATTAAAATTATAAAATTTTGTGTTTACATTGTATTTGAATTTTTTTTATATTCGGTAATGATTCCTTCATGTATTTTTGAGGTTTTCCTTCACAACAAATGAGGTTTTATGAAAATTTTCATTTTTTCCTATGTCCTGCTACAATTTCTAACCTATTGAATAACATTATATTTTCATTGAAATATTTATATCAAATTTTTTTGGTGTTCTGTGAAATATTTGTAGATGTGATGAATATTAATTTTTTAGTTATAATTATAAAATAATGTATATAATATATGTTCAGTGATTTTATGTTTGCAGTTCTTGAAATAATATGTATTTAGAGTTTCATCATTACAAATTTATTCATGTTTTTATTTTAATAATCACATTGTTTTTTACCTATAGATTTACCAACCTGGGATTTTATATTTCCATGAAACTGAGTAAGGCCCTAGTTGGATTTTTCCTTTTCTTGATTATAACTATTATATGATTTGTTTCTCGTCATTAATATTTTTTAGGTATAGGTTTTTTATTAATATTTTTCTTATATGAAAATTATAATTTATAGTCTTTCATTTTTACTCAAGAAATTAATATATAAATATTTATATTTTCATTAGTGAAAATTTTTTTTTGTCCATGTTGGATAAAACATTATAGAATTTCTGATAGAGAAACATTATTAAATAAAAAAAATGAATTAATGAAAATTAGAAAAATGTCTTATATAATAATAATATCTATTTATTCAATCATATTGTTATATTTTATAAAAATAAAATATATACATTAAAAATATATATGAATTACTCTTATAAAAAATATTATTTTGTAATATAAAAATAAATAATGTGAAAATATTAAATTTTAAAAATTTATAAAGAATTTATTAATAATTATGTAAATATTTATATATAATTGTGTGGAAATTAAAAATCAAAATATATTTCTGTTCAGCATATTCATGGAGGAAATATTTATTTTTTAATTATATGAACATAGTGCAGGTTTCAAAAAACAAACTTTATTGAGGGAATATGGTTTGGTGGTGCTGGTTAAGCCTGATGAAAAAGCAATTTCTTCCCAAAAAATTAATTGAACAAATTCCATTTGTCCGTTGTTCTATTCCATATCATGTGGTGTCGCTTAGTAGCTATAGGAAAATCCTCTAATCATCTTCCATTTTGTCTTCCCTTGTGGGTTACCTTTCCATCAATGCCATCACCTAAAGAAACACAACCTCCACTCTACATTTTCATTATCAATGATCATGATTAATAATAATTTTATTAATATTGTTAAAAAAATTAATAATAAATTCATAAATGATATGATTAAAGCTAAAATTAATAATAAAAATATAGTTATTAATAATTTCAAAGTTAAAATTTAAATATTGAAATTATAAATAAATATTATATGATATTTATATATAATTAGTAATTATTAGTAATCTAATAATATTTTGTTAGGTTATTATTAGTTTATTTAATAAAAATAATAGTTATGAAATATATGGAATGTTCAGTAACCATGCATACATAGTCATAATTACTTATAATGTAAATAAAAATACAATAATCACATAACATGTGGCACATAGGATGCCGCCCAACCCTAATTGTGGCCTGATCAATATCACCAAAAATATAAATTAGAAAATACCCAAAATTATAATCGTAACCACCACCATGGATTGTTTCAATTCCAAACCATATAATGAAGGTTCTAGAAAAAAGTCATGTCTAAACAATATATTCACCATCTGATGTATACATGTCTCAACATGCATCCCAAGGTCATTGCAATCCAACATCTCAATGACTCTCCAAACCCTGGGACACCTCCATCCCATTGTTTCTGACTACAACATTTTTCAGTTATCCCCTAAAATCAATTAGTCTTTTCCTGCCACTCCAAGTCATCACGATCCTTTAAACATCACAATGCATGTTATTGACATTATACACACTGAAAAACCTAATTCCATACCCCTATTCACTCTCCCCAAGTTGTATTGCAAGGTGGTTGACTAATGACATAGACTCTACTAGTGATCTGTTAGAGATCTTCCCATAAAATATATGCCAGAATCACATGGAGCAAATCACATCCCCGTCAAGATCACAAACACCTAAATTAAATCCCAACATGCATCTTTCTCGGATTCTCTTACCATCTCCCCAACGAATATTAACATAGAACTGTGGTCTACAAAACCAATCAAGCACACCCCACCTTGGTCCTAGGTCTTACACTCAATAGAATGTCACCATAACTAGAATCCATTAATTTCCTACATCCCTCGCTGGTCTCAATCGACCGATAAATGATCCTCATCTTGATTTATCACCTTTTAACCATTTTTTTAAAAAACAACACATCACTGATTCAAGGTCATCGCTCCTCTTCAACCCATTCGTACATTGAATTTTCCCCCTGACACATCCACCGAACATGATATAGTATCCCACACATGTCATCACCATCATCTACATCCCTTAATCCCTCAGCACACCTTATATCTGAAAACAGTTCTTTGGCGAATCCATCTCGTTCCTCCCCAAATGCACAACTAAATGTGGTACGAGTAGAATATTTTCAAGATGGAAACATTTGACAATGGATACAAATATCATCATATCTACATTAAGAGATCGTTGTCAGAATATGGTCCGAAACATTTATTGATAGAGACTCTCTATTCATGATAGAAAACCTCTACAGTCATCGATAATAATAATAATGTATTTATCATTAATTCGATCATAATTATTTTCTATATAATATTTTTATGTCTAATAATAATATTAATAATTTTCATGATGATGATGATTATAGTACTATTATAATTAATAAATTTTATTATTAGTTTTTTATTATGTATTATCATATAAATAATAAATTTGATTATATAACACATTTAAAATAATTTTTTTTATTATTAAAATATAGATTAATTATTAATATGATTATTATAATATGATTATTAATTTTACTAAAATTGGTTTTATAATCAATATTATTATTAATTATATTTAATAATATGAAAATTTAATGAATATTTTTTTATCATGTTATTAATTACATTACTAGTAACATTATTAAAAATAATATTTACTGCATTGTTCCTAAGTATAAGTGTAATTATATTATATATTCAATAATATAAATGATATTTAATAATAGTGTAATTCATAAAATTTAATAATAAATACCTAATTGAAAATACATCATAATAATGTTAGTCATAATATATCATCCAAGTGGATAAGTTAGGGATTTTGTGACCAAATCCATGACTGCAAAATTTTTTAATAAAAATATCTATAATTTGGAGAATAGGTCTACCAAGGAATAATCTTCCCACACCAAAAACTAATGTCAGATCATTCAATTCCCATTAAGGAAAAAATTAATGGGATATATTTCTTTTCCCATTGGCTATCGTCTTTTCTAACATGTCTTGGTGTGTTGTTTGAACATAATCTGCATCATGTAATGATTTAGAGGATTTTACAATGGTGAAAAAATTCCATAAATTCTTAGAGAGATCCTAAAATTCTATCTCATATTTAGATTGAAATAGATAGAAAAAATTATTTTACAAAAACTACTGCATAAGTATGAATTCATGGAAACCAAACTCTTCGACTTCTATCTTGTAGTAGATGAATTATAGTTTCATGAAAATCAGATCAACCTCCTCCTTTATAAGGCCTCCAATAGGTCATTTCCATTTATTATCATTGGGAGAAATGATAAAAATATCTATCTCTCGTGTAGTGACAAATTCTTCATTCGATTCCCTACAAAAAATGTTTTCTTCCTTTCTCAAAAGAATATAAAAATTGGATGGGTTACTCAATGTGCATTCGTAATTACCACTATGAGATTTCGAGAAGATAATTCCATCAATAGTGGATGTTCCTATATAGGATATGTCCATAACAATTTAGGCTCATACACGCATGCCTTAGATTCCATGGGGGGACCACTTGGAAGTCCTATTCAAACGTTGATATTTTCTAATATTTATGCATATAACAAAATTATACACATGTAAATGACCACGACATACCTATCATGATTGATCACTAATACCCAAATTCCATTTATTTATTTCTATTCCATGTATAATGTTTTTATATAGATAATTGATAGTACATGCATTCCTAACATCAAAATTCTCTACACCCTATTAGAGGTATTCTTGTAATTAATCTGCAACAATGCACTTATATGGTTTGACCACCAGATAATCTTGGTATGCATCCAGGATTCTTCATTTCATAGTAATTAATGATGATATAGGTTCGTGCACTTTATTTTTCCCTATACCATCTCCAACTTAGGTAATTTTCATTATTTATTAAACTCAGAAAATGTTTTGACATTTACATGACCTTCAAAATAAAATGATTCTAATACAAGGAAACAATCAAATTTTTCCAAAATTTAGGAATTTATTCTATAATTCCACCCCATAAAACATCAACCACACCAATAATCTAGACAACATCTCCCACAACATCAAAATGTTTAGTTGGTCCGCCACTCTATGCATCTGTACAGCAGTGGCATTTCCTCTATGATGCTCCATGCCCATTGAAATAGGAATAATACTCCCATGACAGGCCACATGAAAAAAAAAATCTCACCACACGATCATTACCAGGTTAAACAACCTCTTTGGAATCATTCTTGAAAATATTCTTTTCTATGTTGATGGAATTATACCCCACCAACATATCCACATACTCCTCCATATTGAGCGTACAATGGTCCATTGGGTGACCTGATTTATTATATGGATAACAATGTAGATTCGCGAGAAATCATATAGTAGAGTGGCCAATATGGGAGAAGCTTAAAAAATTCATATAGACTCCAAAAATCATTTAATTTTTAATGCATGTAGTTAAATATTATCAAAAAACATTTTCAATAAAATCCTGGCATTGATAAATATCATCATAAATTTTGGCATTGTGACCATATCTTGCATAATAATTTCCATTAAAAATATTGATAAGTGTCCATGACTATATAGGATACATCCATGACTAATTTTGAGTCAGAAAAAAACCATATTAGGCCCCTAACTCAGATATTGGATTTAGTGAGTGATCTTTTAGTTTCAAATATATCAAATAGTTGATCCTATTCTATAATTATGTTGAAACCATGATTCAGTGATACCAGGCCATAGCTCCATCAAATTGTTTTTCTTTCATTCGATGGGAAAATAATTGAAATAATCGGTTTCCTATTGAAATTATTATAAAATCATCAAATCCTAAAAAATGAGGAATCATGATCCTTAGATCATCTGGTTTCCTAGAATTACCAATCATAGATACTATATCTTATGCATGAATATTGAATTTTCATTCCTGAATATGCACTTCATAAAATTTATAGCTTTCCTCTTTGTTAAAAATTGGTCAATTCTTTGTAAAATGTTTTTTGGAAAATCACTATGACAGTCATAAAAAACCTATTATTTATACACATAAAAATACATCTATAAATATATTCATTGAATGCCTACTAGTCTCATTGAATGCCTTTAAATTATATAGTATAAATAAAAACCTAATATTTATACACATCAAAATATTTTTCTTTAAAAACATATACTACTACAAAGTAGGACATTAATAGTTCTAAAAAGGGATTTTATATGTGTTATATATAGATGACTACCAGAGTCAGATATTATTCACTACTATTTTATCTTCACAAATATGTGTTGATAAAGGGGTTTATTATCTGAACTATAAAAAGAACCTATAATGTGGTCTTTATCATTATTTTGGAAGCACATATAAAATTGATCAATTTTTTGTTCTTCTAGATGTGCCTATAATGGTTACATTAACTAGTGCAAAAAATATAATTGATAATGGAACCCTTTATCATATTACATATAATAAATGATAAAGGACCCAATTATTATTTCCTCTAATAGTGTTGATGAAGGACCCATTTATCAAAACTTCTAGAGGATATATTAATGTTTAAGGATTTTGTGTGTTGTAACATAAAATTGATTTACTAATTAAACCATAAAATTAGAAAAATCTAGATAAAATAAAAGAATTTAAATGAAATATAATTTTCAACAAAAATACACAAAATCAATATAATTTTACATTTAAAAAAATATTTTATTCAACTACATCAGTAGAATTTGTTAGATTAATTAAAAAACATTAATTTTTCTTATTATTTTCATCATAATAAATTCTCTAGAAAGATACACACAATTCAATGAAAATAATTATGATCATATTAACAATATAAATACATTAGCTAATATACTTTTTAATTTTAAACTAATAATTGAGTAAAAATATAAACACTATGTATCATATTGAGTGGCATTTGTGTCTTGCACGTCACACTGTTTGTTTTTCGACTTCAAGTAATATCTTTATAAAAAAATATTTATAATATAAAAATGATAAGTATATTAGTTATGTAATATTAGATTAAATTATGGAACAATTATATATCCTCATTTTCACATTTTTGGCGATGTGATGAATATTATAAAGTAAAATGGAAATTATATATTGAAAAGATGCACATAGTGTCATACTGGAAAATCCATGGTATGGATTGTGTGGTGGATTATTAATACACATCTCAAATGACATGTACTCAGTTGTCCTAATCTATCAAAATAATCATATTCAGTTTTATTTGTTTTGAGTACATCAGTTTCCTATAAATTGAAATGTCATTTTAATCTGGTAACACATACTTTTACCCACTGCATTCAAATAGTGTATCAGTTTGATGTGATACCAGTACCTACTAATCACAAAAAATTTATGAATCACATTACTAAATTATAAAGTCAATCCAATTAAGTTTTATAAATATGTAATGACTTACATATGTTGAACTAATATTTAGATTTAAACTGATAACAGAAACATTATTTCATATTAGAAACATTGTGTATAGGATTCATTTTTAGATGATTCATACATGTCACCACTGACTAAATGATTAATTCTTATATATTTAAATCATTGTGAACATATTTTTGTAGTTTGGAGTAGGCGGTTTGTCATTTTAAACATCATTGAAGACAATTTTCAATAAAAAGATGCACTTGGAGTCAAACTAGTCACATTTTGCATTATATTGAGGTTCGACTAATTCCTAGAACTTTAAAAGACCTATGGATAATTTTTCTAATGTGTCAAAACTATCCTATTCTATTTTATCTATTTTGACTATACATCTTATCTTTTTTAATTAAAGATAATTTATATCTAGAAACATGCTCATTGATTCATACAAATTACATCGTGTGTTAGTAAGAAAAGGGAATAAATCATAAACATAAAAAATGAATTATAAATCAACATCGAAAATTATCAAGAAAATATTTTTTTTTCCTCGGTTTTCGGTGAGTTAAACTTTCTAAACAAAAATATCAAAAATAAACTGATATGAATTATTTGAGTCATACAATGAATATCGTGAATTAGAATAAGTCATGAATGGTTTCTAAACATCATGAATATCATTTTTTCACTTTCATAAAAAATGAAAACAATTTGAATGGATTTTATTATTTATTGAGTAGTTCAATTGTCTTTTATTTGAAAAAATTATTGTCAATATCAAATTAAAAGGCTCACATGGAGTATGTTAGGTCACATCGTAGGTCATATTGTGTTGAGGCTAATTCCTACACATCTCAAATTACATGTAGACAATTTTCTTAAATTTTCAAAACAATACTAATGTGTTTTATAGGTTTTTATTTTTTCATGTGCATTTATTTTAAAATTTTAGTTAAATTGGAAAAACCCATATTGTCTTATACTGATCACATCATTTATCGGTTTGTCATGAGACAGATTCCCAAATGTCAAAAATAACATCTGCATTATTTTTTCTATTTTATAAACACAATATATGATGACATGATATATTTTTCCTAAGTGAAAATTCATGATCTCAATTGTATATTTTATACTAGTAAAAACACTTTATGACATATCGGGAACATCATGTAACATATTTAGGTGAAATTATTTAATATATATCACAACTAACATATAAATAAATTATGAAAATTTTCAAAATTATTTGAATGAGTTTTATAGGTTTTGAAAATGTCAATTGACCTTTTACTAAAGTTAATGCCAATTTCATATAAAAATATGTGATCTAAGTCCAGTGGTCACACCGTGCATAAAATTGTTTTGATGAAAATTTATAAATGTCAATAATGACTTATATATTGTTTTCATAATGTATCAATAAAATATGAATGCATTTAACCATTTTTGTGTATGTTGCATTTTTAAAAAATCATTTTAAACTAGATACACTCACATTGAATCGTAATGAACAAAAAAAGATTCAAATTGATGTTGGACCACAAAAAAATATGAATAATGACTTATTAATAATTGAAATAATTTATCAAGAAAATCCAAGCATGTTTGCTCAGTTTTCAGGGTGTCATACTTTTAGAATTAAAATGTTGATTTTTAACAGATAACAGACACACAGATTCATATCAAGATCATCCTTCATTAGATTTTGGTATGACTGATAACTAAATTTGATGATTCAATAATGTGTCACTAACATAAATTATAAAACCAATGTGAATGTGTTTTCTCTATTTTGAGTAATGAAATTGTCCTTTTCACTAAAATTGAACTCAATTTTAAATAAAAAGATGATCATGGAGTCATAACAGTCCCACCATGAATTAGATTGAGTTTAGGATAACACTGACATATCTCTGATGAATTATGGATCATTTTCATGAAATATCAAAACAATCTGATTGGGATTTCAATTTTTTGAGGTCATTACTTATATTTTTATCTAAAATAACATATTTAATTGGAAACACACACATTGAATCATACCAATAACATCATGTATCATTTTTATGTGATAGTTATTAATATACATAATAATAACATATGATTCATTCTAATGAATTATAATGATAGTCCATGTGCATTTATTGATTTCCAATGAGTTTCACATTTTTAGATAAAATGCATATTTTAACCATATAACATACTCTTAGAGTCATACTAGGAACATCTTGTATCATAATTAGATGAGGGAGATTCCTAAAAATAAAAAATGACATATAGATCATTTTCTTAATGTATCATAACATTTGCAATATGATTTCATAGTATTGAGTTTATTATTTTCATTTTTACTAAAATTAATTTCAATAATACATAAATAGAATAACATTGAGTTATATTAGTCATTCCAGGAGTTAAATTGTGGTTAAGAAAAACCATAACTATATCAATGTGTCAAATAAAATACTATCTTCCAATTTTAACTTGATTTAAATTGTCTTTATTATTCTTATTTACATGAAAATAATACTGACTCGATGTTCATTGTCGAAAAATGTTTCTCATTGATTATGTCCTAATTAGAAGTGGAATATCATGTTCCCATTATATAATGAGATGTCACAATAATGGAAACACAGTATTCATATACTCGTATATATTTCAACAATGATAATGGTTTAATTTTTATAACATTGACTCGATGTGAAGTGTTGGATGTAATACAAAGAAAGGAAATGGAAATCATAGAAACATTAGTATAATATAAACATTTTATGTCTTTTGGGGCTTGTTGAAGATAGTTGAAAGCATATTATTAATTTCCAAAAAATTTAGGTAAAAAAACTAATTATGTATTAGATATTAATGTTATTGAAATTAGCTTATGAATAGAAGATTATATGATGAAAAAATAAATTAAATAATGAATAGTATTTCATATTTTCTTGATTATTGTATGTATTTTTGAAACATTTATTTTCTTCCTTAATATAGTTGAATGTTTATAGTGTAATCTCCCATGAGTATGATATTTTTGAAAAAATCACCTCTATTTATGTAAAAGAATCAACAAGTATAAGAAAACCATTATTATATGACTAATACTAAAAGGAAACAAATTATACATAAATATGAAACAATAAATTAAATCTATGGATACTTATTTTTCTAGGAAAACATTAAGAATTAACATTATGATTGTGTAGTTAAGGGTACGTGAAGGAATGTGATAAATTACAACACAAATTTGGTGAAAAGGTGTTTAGGGAGACAAAGTCTATGGTTTTTTAGTGTGTAGAGGCATGATTGATGGACATGCCATCCCAAATCGAACAAAAGAATACACATGTATAAGAAAAAATTTATTATGTGACTAATAATAAATATTAATAAACTGATATAAATATGAATATATAAATTTACATTATTGAAAATGATTTAACTATAGAAATATCAAAAATAACTCTGTGATTGAAAAGATGTAGCATTTATGATCATTCTAGAAAGATAGTAGTAGAATGATAAATGGGATAGCTCATGATTCTCCTGATACTGATCATATAATAGAACATGTGGGGCCTACTGAATAGGCATATACACTACCTAATCCTTCATCATGTCAAGAGGATAATGTGATGAACCAACCTATATTAATTAATCATTATATCAATGAAAAATATGAGATTGATAAACATAAGTTCTATTAATAAGCTATGATTACAACTTCTAATTGTTATAAGGGTATTGTTTTATTTCATTATAGTTTAGTTAAAGATGATTCTTTCAATTAACAAACCAATACTATTTGTATGGTGTTGAAATAAAAGACACTAAATCTTTCCAGACCTAATTTTGATACAAATAAATCTCACTCTTTTATGGAATATTATTTTTATCATACTCGGTATGGTCTGAGAGATATTGAACACTATACCTTGACATCAGTTGCTAATAGGATTTCTGATATTCCTATATAAGAGATGGTTTTGGAGTCTAATAAATATTTTCATGTGACTTTTTTTGGATTTTGTAGGGAATGTTATTTTTATACATTATTCTGGTCAATATATCATCTCAACATATTCTAAACATAATGCTCTAATTATACATATTACTATTATGATGGTATCATCTAGTTGTTGTAACAACGATGGTCAATTCTCACAATTACCTTATTCTAAACCATTTAGGAACATTTCCATTGTCCATGGGTAGTTGGAGCATATTAAATTATTGAATAAATTCATCACATTGATTGTTGTTTTGGGTCTGATTACACCGATGAAATTAAGATTTAGGAAGTAACTATTTCTAAAAGAATTACTCCCATTTGTATACCCCATCTAGTGTGATAGCCACAATATCAATGTATTAACTTGATGCTCGTAGTTGTGATACAATGACATTAAGGAAGGGAAAGAATAAAAAAACTTGAATGAATAATAAAAAAGGAATGAATCAAGAACAATATGGGCCCTAGAAAAGGCTCATCTCTCTTCAGTAATGGATATTTAATATTGGAATTTCCATGGGATTACAAAATCCCCTATGTTCATGGTCACTATGATCTTAAATTTGACCAACTATCCTATTCTTCATGGCATTGTAGAATTACCAATTACCTTTGATGATAGGATGTACATCAAGTGGTCTGAACATAGTAATATTTTTTATTCCCACAACAATAATCATGATGGTGAGGAATCAATTTTGGAATTGACATTTCAGTTACATTTATCTATGATTTTATTCAGTATATAAAAATATGTGATATTTGGACAGGTCTGGAAAATTTATCTCAAAATATGGGACAAAGATGGATTATTATGGAGTGTTTTAATATATTTCAAGCCCAGTAGTGAAGACATGATACAAATTCATCATTATGGTAGCTCTAGCGTTTTATTCGTGTATTAAAAAAATGTGGCCTGGTTGAGGCCACTTTTTTTAGTTGAGTTTACCTGGTGTAGACACACTTTTTGTTTCAGAAAAGATTTAAAATTAGATCAATTCGTTATTAAAGAGGAATAAAAAATGTGAATATTAATGTATCTAGAATTTCCCTTCCTAGGACACATATATATAATAAACCAATTCATATGGATATAGAAATATAAAATTTACAATAATCTCAAAATCCTATTAAATTCAATATTCATAGCTTATGGTACCTATATATAGGGATATAATCATGGAATCATGGTAGTTTACTTTTAGTGGTATTCATATTCATATTCGTTTAATGAAAAATAATAATTTAAAGGGCAGACATAAATAATAGAAAAAACCTTCTTTTTCCAACATTGATCATGATATTAAAAATGAACAAAATCATCTACTACAAATACAATAGTATAATTAGAATAAAATGTCTATTCTTAGGTATGAGATGAATGATCTTTACAAATTCAATGATCTACTATCTCTTTAGGGAAATTATTCTAGATGTTAATACAATATAATGTAGTTGATGGAGGGTGTATAAAAGTAATTTATTCTCATTTATTGTATAGAGATAAGAGGGGAAAAAGACTCACTACCCTATAAATTAATGTGTAAAGATTTATTTATGAGAATCAAATATCAATTTAGGATATCATATATTTTGAGGATCTATATAATGATAATGGTAATAATAATACCCCCAAAATGGTTAACAATATCACCCCAACTACTAATGAAGTTTAATAAAGATTGATTACACTAGTATATGGTGATAAGGAAATTGAAGTTGTTCTATTTTATAAAGAGTATAAATTGTGTTTCTGGTCAAGATGGTTTCACTAATAATTTTATTACATTCTATGGGGATATTTTTTATATTTAGATATGTGATTTTGTTAGATAATATTTTATCCATGAATAAAGGTCATATTGTATGAATGTTAATTTCATTTCTCTTATTCTAGAAAACAGTAATTCTATAGATATGAACGATTTTAGGCTTGTATAGATTATAAACACTATTGAAATTATAATTAAAAAGATCAGGGCTACTATAATGGTAATTATTTCCATATGATTCACTACCAATCACCTGTTTTTCTTTTCACTGATATGTAATATTCATAATTTTTTTATACTACATCAGATTGTGTTAATATTTTGAAAACTTGATTGAATAATGGGAATCTCGATCTTAAGATATATATTTACATTGTCTTTGACACGATAAGTTGTGTTTCATATTTTTCACTATAATAATTATTTTTTTTTCCATAGATTATAGAATGTTTATCAAATTCAACTTAAAAATTTCAAGGATCTTTGTGATGGTCAATGTGTCACCTTAGATGTATTTTCTAATTTTAGTGTAGTGAGATGTAGGGATCCATAATTCATTCTTCTCATTAATATTGTTAATGACTTATTGAGTAATTTCCTAAATAAACTTTTGATTTTAGGATTATATAATCAAATGATTGTAAGAATATCTCTCTTTAAACATTCACATATTTTGAATAATAATGATAGAGTTTTATTTGAAAAAATTGTTAAATTACTATATCTCACATTAATGTTATTTTTGGGATCTATGAGGATGTTTTTGGTCATGCGATTAATTATAATAAATCGTATATGATATGAGGTGAAGGGGATCTCATTAATAAGTAAAATGGGGTATCTTTAATTTTTTGTGTAAAGAGAGTGTATGTTCCCTTTACATATCATGGGGCGCCTCTCACTTGGTTTAGTGTTAAAATATGTCAAATTCACAATATCTAATTCCAGATTACTAATCAAATGGAATATTGGAATGGAAAAAAAACATGTCTCAAGCAGAGATGGTATTCCTTGTTAATTCGGTAATCACTTATATGGTTGTTTATGCTTTCTCCTTGTGTATATGTCATAGAATCCCTCTTATAGAGATGTTGATTTTTATTCGAGGCATTGTATTTAGTTATTTGATTCATGAGGGGAAACTTACTACATTTTACTAGAATAATTATATCAACCCTGTGGATATGGGATGAGTGGGAATAAATGATTACAATTGTTTTAATTGAACACATCATAAAAATTCCCCCTTTAATCTTCTTACAAACAATGATTCTTCAATGGAATTTGTTGTGGATACTTTTTTTAATTAACATTATTTTGTATAATGATTTTATATCTCGTCATAGGCATGGACTGATAATAAAAATGTATATGATATGATCTTTCAATTTTCTAAATGAGCAGTTTCTTAGAACTATTCTGAAAATATTTTGATATATACTTCGGTGTCATGTATTATAGCATAAAACTATGAAATGTATCATAATTTAAAAATACATTCAATTTAATGTTATTGCATATGACATGTGACCAGATTATCATAGGCTACAATATGATAGAAAATATATAGATATATCAACTATCAATTGGAAGGGAATTGTAAATGGATCATTCATTTCCTATACTTTCAATATTTGAATATTATATGGTGATTTTTCATCCATATTGGTTTTCAACTGATAAAATGCCTTTCATTTCACCTAATATATATTTCCTAATTAGTTGTCTGTGGAGAAAGGCACTTCAACTATAGTAGCTTATTCAACATGCATGAAATAATAGTGTTCTCGTCAGCTTTCTCTTCATGAATGCATAAGAGTCTCTTGATATATTTTTTTCTAATTTTCACTTTTACATGACGATTATGGAGAGATGTTCAAGGTAAAATTTTTTGTCAACAAACCTCCTCCATCTTGGAAGATTTTTTTTTTCAATCATCCTAATTGAATTTAGTGACTAGGTGCATGCAATATTATTATCTGACATAACCATTATTATTTCCTTTACATGGAGGGATAGTAAATCATGGGATTTTTTCTATCAATAACATCCATTCCATGCTACAATTAGTGAAATACATAGAGATGTTATTAAATATTCTTGGTGAAAAATTTGATATATAACGAATAAAATAGGTTACCTTTTATTCTATGATATGATGGTGTTTCTGGAAGAATTTAAAAGATGACGGTTTCTAAATATATCTGTTGGATTCCCCCCATCCCTTAACAAATAATTTTTAATATATATATGGAATCATCGATTGCACTGAGTCCTTTTAGATGTGGTGTTTTATTTCAAATAGATATATTGTTTGAAAATTTTTGTTAATGTCACATCATTAGGGGCTTCGATGTCATTGAAACTGATTATTGGTCCATGACAAAAGAATTCATGTATGGTGTACATTTTTGTCAGCATTCATTGTGGATTGTGTAATATTTAGGCGTGAGTGTTTACATTCATAGAAGTAACTCTCATAAAGATCCATGGAATATGATTCATTATGTGACTGATTGTATTAGTCTTGTTGAAAATCCTTACATTATTTTTACACATATCTATATAGAAAACACTAAGGTGGAAAATTTCCTTTCTTTGACATTAATTATAAGGGAAAATTCCTACTGTTCATGTGTGGACCTTGGTTTTTTTAATTAATTTCTTCAAAAAAATACACATGGTGATATGAAAACGTCACTTTGTAAACCCCCATTGTAATTCTAATTTTAATTTTAATTTTAATTTTTAATTTTTTAGGAGTTTTTTTATTTAATCTTTATTATTTTGATTAACTCTATTTCATTCATTAATGGTTTTTTATTTTTTATCTTCTTTTAAGAATCAAAACCTTCTATTTATGGTCTTGTTTTATATACAATACATTGCATACATTGGTATTGACATGAACATATTGTTATCTCACAATTAAATGGTCATCCTAAATTGAATTTTCAATTAACTTGACATTTGTTTTACTATCATGTAGGAAAAATGACCAATTATTGTTTAATGGATCTAAGACATAAAATAATATCATTACTTGTAATTTCATTATGAATAACTCATTTTTTCCTCGCAAAAAATAAAATCAACTTCATAAATCCCATTTAATCAACAGTCACTACAATCATATTTTCAACCCATTTGTGTTAGAAAAGTGGATCATGAAATGTTATATAATACAGTTTTTATATCTATTTGATAAAGCCAATATATTCCATATTTTCATTATTTGGATTTCAATAATTAGAACTATATATGTGCATATCTTCACAACTACATTTCATTATACTTCATTAATAATTTTCATTTTTACATAACATACAACCATTGATTACAAAAATAGTGTATAATAAAACATTTTCATTTATTCCCATGAAAATAAATTAGCATCATTCTTCTATTGAATTCATATTTTCAAACTACTTATTATTAATATCAACTCATAAGCATTGTATAATATATTAATTTTGTGTAAATGATTTCCATCCTTCATCCCTTGATGGATTAAAATCTCCAAGAAATTCATTGTGTGATTTAACGTATGTATCAAAAACATCACTATTATGTAAAATTTTAATCTGTTATTTCTCTCACTCAGTAAAGGTAATTGTAAAAGTATATATTCATAAAATTTATTCTCAACACAGTCATCATTTAATACGGGAATTTGGGATATTTATTTTCTCCACATCTGATATGTAATTGGTAAATAATTTATAAACATCTCCAACAATATATTAATCATTTAAGAAAACCATATTACATACTTCAATTATCTAAATACCATTTCAAAATTTCATAAACATTTCAAATGGGTAATTCAATCTTTAATGGAGAGAAACACATAATTGAACCACTCTAACCAAGTGACCCATTAGGTGGATCATTGTATAAATGATTTATGGTGGTAACAAAATTTATATTTCAAAAAATATGTTTTCAACGTCCTAATTATTTATTGGAAATATAATCAGGTCTATAACATTAATAGATATCGATTTGATAATGATGTAGAGTCTTGTTAATAAATGAAAATAATTTTGAAGAAGAATACATTGTAAAGTTATATGAATCAAATCATTCTCCAAAACATGATAGTCTTGTGGTTTTTTCCCTTGGAAAATCAAATTATTCATTGACACGATAGTGTTGGTATTTTATGTATACCTCTGACGAATAGTTACATTCTTAAATAAATTAAAAAAATGAAATATTTATGGTATGGATATAGTGTAATATATTGGATTAAAGAAATGTATTTCCTTTACCCTTCATAGAATAAAACTATTCTCTTATTCCCAATTAAATATTTTAAATCCTATCCTTGATTCCATCATAGATTTTTTCAGTAAAATTTAATATTTTCCCAATGAGACTATTATATAAATTTTTTCTAGATTCTTGAAATCAATAAATTTAATATCATATAAACAATACCAATAAATTAATTCAATGAAAACTAATATATTTTTCATATGTGACTTTGTAAGGTTTTTAGAAACTATTTTATCAAAAATAGTTCCAATTTCATTTACAATATTGACAAGTTAATCACATGTTATTTGAGATGGTTTCATACCTTGCTAGATATTCCCATCGAATTCTATAGTCTACGATCAGTATTTATGTCATTGAAGTAAAAAAATTTGATGACCGAATACCACAGTATTCAAGGAATTCATCAAATGAACATAGTGTGTTCAATTTCCCCGAATGGGAGACCCCAAAATTCCACTAATCATTTATTCTGAAAAATTTCCACAATCAATAATGAAATTTATCATCCCTTACAACATTTCCCTCAATGGGAATCATTCACATCATCAAGTACCATGTATTCTAACACCAATATGTGACATAAATTTTATATCTATAATCAAAATGAAATATTTGAAATCTATATCATACTTAGGATTATTTGTTTATGATATAAGTGGACGTGACATGATGTATTTTTACTTCATGCATAACCTAAGATGAATGTTATAATTAACCATTTTGACGGGCCATGTACTATGAGACTAAACATTATATAATAATAATTTATTCCATCCTTAGATAATGTGATATGAATCTTTCAAGGATCATTTTCAAAATCAGGATACTCATAATCAATTTTATTCCACTGAGGAGAATATTTTGGATGATGAATGTTCACATATTTAATTCATGTATCTGCATTCCACGTCAATCATCTCAGGGTTTCCAAATATCCAAAGTGTTTTAAAATATATATAATTATATTAATGTACAATATATTTTTCATAAGTTGTGATTTATTTTTCATTTATTAATTTTTACCATTCTTATGGTATTTTATGAGTGATTTCTGGGCCCTACAAAACAAAATGAAATAATATTGACAAGAATGTACTTCTTTAGAGATCATTCCTATTGAAGGTAAAATTAGTGTAGTATAATATGTTTTACATGGTAGTTCATTTTGGTCAGGTAGAATATATTTTAATAGCGCATATATTTATGTTTACCTACATTCACTCTATCCAATGAAAATCATTAAAATTATATAACTTCAATTAAGATGAAAATGTTTTCTAAAAATTACATTTAGTATTCAATGGAATCTTAACATATATTTTATAAACCCAGAAAATCAATTTATAATCATTATTAACATATTTTATTTCCATTTTCATTTATTCCATGAGATCTCCATCATCATTAACATTCGAATTCATTTCAAATGACTGATAAACCAATCTATCATCCCAATCAGTTTTCACATTTAATTTTTCTCAATATATAGACAATCATTTTTTTGATATGATCTATTCAATGACTACTAAACAATTATTCCAACACTTTGGACTAATTTTACTATAATAAAAACAACCTAAACATGGAATAATTATTTCATAAGTGTTATATTAGTGTCCTATTGGAATCTTGTGGATCTATTTACCTCCATATTCATACTATTTTCTGAAACTATTACTGTGAATCTATTTTTTTATACATAGAAATTATATTGGGAATATTAAATATTCATCAAATACAATATATCATTAAATAAACTTAATATTTCCTATATCAATGGTGAAATCTATAGATATTTCTATTCAGGGAAACCGAAAATTTGATATCTTCAAATAATTTTGTCATTCTTTGACTAAAATGGTTAATTGAATTTAATAAATGATATATTACACTACAATATGGTTTGTCATCCAAATTCATCTAATAGATGATGTTTTAGACAACCTTTATCCTCATCATCTCATCTCATGAGTATTTATCATATAATTTTCTTCTCTAACAATCGTCCTCCATCACTTCTGTGCATCAACTAATATTGAAAGAAATACTCTATGAAGAATTCATCCTTGGGATGACTAGTGGTCTTATAATTTTCCACTAATAAAAATAGATGAAGGATGAGTCACAAGAAAAAATGGTAATAAAAACTATTTGGGGGATAATGTTGATGAGGATGACAATTTGACTCCATTGTGTTCCCTAAAAGGGGTATTGATGTCATACATTGAGAATTGTATAGATGATAATTAGAGATTTCTATGGGTGTAACAAAAATGATTTGTTAAATAATGATCATGTTCTATAATGATTGATGTATAATGTTTTTTTAGAAATGTGATGAATGAAATGTTTTAATCCTTAGTAAGAATTAATGAGTGATTTATGATTTCAGATAGGGTTATATTTTATAAATTGTATAGAGAACTAGTTGAAAAATTTTGTGTTTTTACGGAAACAAGTGATTTTTTCAATTATTTTTAAAAGAGTAAATTGATATTGGGTAGTAAATGTTTTATCATATAAGATAATGGGAAATTTTTAAACTCACATAAATAGAGGGGATTGAAAATTTTTTATTATGAAAAGGTAAATTTGATATCTATTTTTAACAAATACGAATGAGGAGATCGTTAATAATTAAAATATTGATAAATTATCAATGAAAATTAATGTTTAATTGAGTAGACTAGTTTAGATCACCCGAGGCTGATGAAGACTCCAAATAAGAAATTCATGGTGAGGAAAATGAAGATGGATTATCTTTTTCTAGAAATACAGGAAATTCTAATATCAATGAATAAAATTTCAATGGAAATTTTACTCCCATACACTGGTAGGATACTTAATGAATTTTCTTTGAAATTTTAGTTCCAATGTAAATCAATGTATTCAAATGGATGTCAAATAATTGTTCCTCAAGGGAGCTCATATGATGGGGTTTAGATTTGGTAACATTTCAGGTTTATTATGGATGAAAATGATAAAAATGTATGCCCATTAAAGAATTACTTGAATTAGATAATGAAATCATAGAGGTCCTGATTTTTAAGGTTGGATCAATACAAATAAAATATATGTTTTTAGTGAGTTATAGTTGATTAAATCCTATATTTCATGAATTAAAATCATCAAAGGATGCTGGTACTCATATAATATAAATAAATAATAATTGTGGAATGGAAGAAAAATATATGATTTTTAGATCATATGAGGTACGATATCATGAATTATATGATTTATGAGTTATACTTCATTCTTGGATTATAGGTGAATCAATGAAATGATACCTAATAAATCTTCCAATAAATATATGTAAAAGAGTTTCCCATGTGATTTGATAGGGAATATTCCAATGAAAAAACAATACTGACAACTATATTGAAGATTTTCTCAAAATATTATGATTTTAAAGAGGTAGATCAGATGGAAAATAGGTATTGGGAGCCCATTATACCTCACGACAACATTATCCAATATTTTTTTGATATATACAATGTCACATTATACATATTTTTTCCCAAGGAGAGCCTCATTCATTTCTTGATGATGATACATCATTATGTCCAAAAATTTAAATTTTGGTTTGTTTGATTAAAGGGTCGTGCCACTCGAGTTTTTGGGATTCAATGATGTGGGTTGGGAATGTTCAGTGGGTAACTAAGGGAAAGTATATTTATCGAAAAAATGGATTTCATTAGTGCCTTAGTTATTTTCGACCCTTGAAACATTAGAGCCTTTCAATGAAGCCTTTGAATATGTGGATTATTGATTGTATCCATGATTAGCGCATAAATCTGAAAACAAGTAGCACTAATAATAGGTGGATAACACACAGTGCTCTATATATCACGAACTACTTCATGATGGATATTGTTCTTAATGTAGATTGCGACACATTTATCAACATTTACAAAAAAATGTTGATAAATACACCATTTATCAGTACTATATTATTATGTTTTAATGAAAGTTACCATTATCAATGATTTTTTAGAATGGATAAATTGTTACCTTTATTGTCTATAAAAAAGTGCGGATAAAGGTTCATTTTATATTTTCTTATTACTAAAGCACTGATAAAGGATATAAAAATATTTTTATAAATAAAATATTATGTAAGTATATTTATGTAAATAAATATATATATATATATATTATAAAAATATATAAATATAAAATTTTTATTATATTCTTTAATTGAATATATTTATCAAATTTTATTAAATATGTAAATATATATTTATATAGTTATATTTATATAAATGTATTATTTAAAAAATAATATTTTTATCATTATATATATTTATATAAATATAAATATATATACATATTATAATTATATTTTAAAATAAATAAATTAAATATATTCATTATATAAATATATCTATAATAAGTATATAATTTTTTAAATATATATATTTTTCTATTTATAGTAAAATAAATAATTTTTAATAAATAATATTAATTAATAATTATTAATATATGACTGTATAAGTAAAGTAAATATAAATTTATAAATAAATTAATTTTTAAATATATTTTTAAAAATATATTTCTATCATTTTAAATTTATATTTAATATTATGTGCAAGAATGTTAAATATAAGGTCAATTGAATAATAAAAAATGAGTAAAAATTTAAAATATTGAAAAAAATGGAAAGTGTTGTTGATTAAATATAAAATATATAAAATTTGGATCTTTCTAGAAATAATGATGAATACATATAGAAAATATTAAAAAGTTAGTAATAATTGCACCTAATAAATAATTGGCATTGACGAAATTACTAAATGAGTAAAAAAAATCCAATTAAAAAATTTATTTTATACATATCTTTAACAAAATTAATTAATTAATTAATTAAATTAATCATTATTAATTGAATTATTTATTCAATATATCATGTTATAATGTTATTCTAAAATTAATACTACATTTTCAATAAATTACATAAATATTATGTGTATATGTTTCTATACAATATTGTTTTCATTACCAAAATATTTTTATTGACTCATTATATATAAAAATAAATTAATTATGTATAACAGAAATCAATATATCCGACATTTGATCTACATTAAATTGAAATAGAAAAAAATCATTTATTTCAATTACTCAATGTAATTAGTCATCTTTTTAATGTCACATGAATTTTCATGATCTTATTTGTAATTGATCATTATTATTCTCATATGGCTCTCCAATCAAAACTACAACCATGATTGCATGTACGAATTCTAGAGAAATTATCTCTAAATATCACTACATGTAGAAGAACACTTTCAATGTCAGCATCATCTGAGTCATCATCTTCTAATCATGTATCCTCTTTCTTAGTAGCCCAATAATCATATGTGTGTCATCATACATGATGTTTTGGAGAATGACCATGTTTCCATGACATACATTGTTTCCAATTTCCCTCTTACTCGTCATCTTCTGCTTCAGAGTTTTTTTTATTCATTACAGTCAACTCCCTATTTTCTAAATCCTCATGAATGTAGTGTGTATCATTGCTAGATTTTCTATAGAGGTAACATCTTACAACATATTACCATGTCGTGGTTCAACAGTATCATAGTCTCCAACTGCATGACCTAAATTATCATTGTGAAGATAGTTCACTTTAAAAAAATATGATGTCATAGTTTTCCCTTTATTTAATTGACCCACTAAAACTTTTCAGAATAATTCTTCATGACTTTTGACATCTGTTTTTCCTGTGGATTTATATTTGATGGATCTTAAATCATGTTGACTATAGATGAACTCTCCAATTTCATTTATGTCTTCAAAAATTTATCCAAAGTCCCCATAATATGATATGTCTATAAAATATGTGCTTCATCCTTTTTTTATTTATTATGAAATGAACATGCCATATATAGATGTTCATGATCAGCTTCTTGATCAAAAAATTTATGCATTGTATCTTCATAATTGTATTGTGTATCTGTTGCATCAAGACCCGTCCTTGGGGCCTGTTCAATGACTACCCCAATCCCTTCTTCAATAGGCCAGGGGATGGAGACTAGCTCTAAAGGCATAAATCCCAATAAAAAGTGAAGGCATTTCCTTTACAAAAATAATACAAACACTAATAGAGTACAAGAAGAAGATACAATAAGTAAAGCAGTATAAAAAACATGCTGAAAGTACGAGGGGTCGGAAATACAAGCCCAAAAGAAAGATACAACTACAACTGAAGGAAAGTACAACTCAATGGACAACAGCTAAAAAGTGACAAGCAGCTCCTGGATCGTCCTTCGGGTTCCTAGTTGAAGGGTAGGTACATATGTCCTCCTCAGCACTACACGTCTGTCTGTCTCCTCCAGGTACCGACTCATCGTGAGATCCACCTTTGGGTACCGAATCTTCGTTAGATCAACCTCCAGGTACCGGCTCGTCGTGAGATCCACCTTTGGGTACCATCCATCTCTATAAGCCTCAACCACGATTTGTGATGTCTGTCGTCTGCAACCAACACAATGAGGTGAGGGCAAAGCCTGTACAGGGGTGAGTATATGATACTCAGTAGGGACACACGAGACCCACATGGTCTCACTAAATCCAATAAGTATAATCATAAATAATGTTCTAAACAAATAAATCTTACTTTGGTATAAGCCCATACATATTCCTAAGTCACCATGTAACCTATCTCAGCCATGAGGTATCACTCAGATATGATGTCGATGGATAACCACTACTTAGGTATATGCCCATACATATATGTAAGTTATCTAGTAACCCATCTCAATCATGAGGAAAACATAAAGGGTCAAAGACTCAGCTCAAATCGGGATTTTCATTATCGAAACTGTAACTGGTGAAGATCTCCATCGTAGACGAGTACAGTGATCCTGCCACAACTCTTAGGTACTGCTCAGTAACCTAATATTGTTGAGGCACTCCTCCTGTTGAGTATCGTGGGTCTTCCACCTCACAAAGTAGTGCTCCTCCGCCATGAGTCTGCCGCCTCACATAGTAGTGCTCCCTCTCAAAGCCGACAGAGGTACTCCTCCTATCGAGTACTTCGGGTCCACCACCTCACAATGTATTGCTCCTCTTCCATGGTTTTGCGACCTCACAAAGTAGTGTTCCCCATTGGGCTATGAAAGTCACTCTGAATCGAATCAGGAAAGCTGTCATCAGGTCTCATCCAGCTACACGGTCTCCATACTCTGTACGCTCGTCTCCGAGAGGGTCAGCTCCACAAGCTACAGGTTGATACTCCAAGTATCACAATGTCCCACGAATAAGTATCTTGGAAAACTGCATCGCCATTAGGGTCTCAACGCAACAGACGTAGTGTCAATCGAACACCCGGTCTGTGAGTTATTACCCTTTTCGTCCCAGGGGCTCGGTTGGTTTCATGTACGAACCAACCCGATCGTATCCCAACTGTAACCTCAACTCACATAGGGTATAATCATAGGGACCGTTTCTCAACGTGATCACCAACGCCGCTAACGATTCGTCAAACGGATGTCCGGTCTAAAATTTATCGGCTTTTCCGTTCGAGGGACCCGGTTAGATTTTGGTTACAATCCAATCCGTCAATACTATATCTGCCTCCAAACCTTGAGAAGAGTAAGCCAAAAGCTAATTCTAACTAAGAGGAATCTAAAAAAGTCGATGGCACATCAATTGGACGTTCGGTGCTCAAGTTATAGGTGTTTCCGCTCCGAGGGCCCGATTGGTTTTGTGTTCGAACCAATACGGCCGTACCCATGGATCTCCTAAACCTTGAGTTTAATATACCGAAACTACCTCCTTGATCCAAGGATCCCAATGCAACTGACGGTGCGTCGATCGGAGCTTCGTAGACCATGTTATGGGCGTTTGAAGGGAACTGTCCGAAAACAGGGGGTTTGGGCCCGGTCCGACCTAGCCCAATACGCCCTGGGTTGGCCCGAACCGGTATGACCCGACCCGGGTCCAGGGACGGCCCATTAGGGCATGCCTGGACCACCAGGCGTGGCCCTGCCCGGCAAGCGCGGCCTGGTGCGTGCGGCCCGGCCCGGCCCGAGCGGCCCGGCCCGGCGCGGGTGGCGCGACAAGGTGCTGTCGGTCCGGCCCGGGCGGCTCGGCGCCGGCTGAGCGACCGCGAAAAGGGGGTGCACACTGCCCCCCTCGTGAAATAAGAAATTTCCCCCTCATGGGGGGCCCTCCTCTTGCCAGCTAGGGGTTACAACCCCTGATATTTTTTAAACCGGTTGGCCGATTTGGCCGGCCGGTGAGCCACCACGGGACCCCCACGGGTCCCGCCTTACATGTGTCGGTGGCTATTGGGTTTGGCCGCCCGAGCCTGCACTGCCACGGCCCGCCCCGGTCGTGGCCCATCGTGATTCTCCGACACGGCGTGATGGCACTGTGCCCCTCTGCTGTGGCCTGTCTTCTGTCACGACTTCTTTCAGCCTCAACGGCGTGGCGCGACAGCGCCGCGCTCCTTCGCCGCATTCCTCCTCGTTCCTGTTCGGTGTTGTTGCACCACGCCACATTCGTTCGAACTGCAACATGTACATCAACAAAGGGGGTGGAGGGTCGGTCGTGTTCGTGCTGTCCTGCCCTATCCCGTTAATTCGATAACAAGCGAATAAAGAATATAACGTTGCATGGAAAAATAATAACAATGAACACAAAACCAAACCCCTACGTTTTTTCCCGAAATCAAATATTCCCAACCCGTAGACATATTCTTTTGCAGATCAACATAATATTGAGTTGATTTGCGTTCTTTTTTTTAGGAAACATCCATGGGTAATGATATCATTCTCAAATTAAATCCCTACCTCGAAGAAGGTGTCTGTCGGTGTCATGGTATACAACGTCGTGGTTGATGGGTGTCATTTATTCAATGTCGGGAAGGATAAACCCGAGGGAGGTGTCGATGTTCTCCGTTCTTTATTGGAGGAAGAGGAAAACTCTCTATGTGCCGGGCACTGTGCTTCGCTACTAGCGTTCTGCCACTTGAAGAAGCCGTCCAGAACTCCTCCCCCTGGCCTCCTTTAAATAGTAGTGGTGGGTTCGTCATTGCCATGTAGGTAATAAATGGGGGATTTATGACATAGGGCCCCAGTCAATTAATCCGCTGCGGTGGAACATTAAAAATGGGGGAAGGATCCTAATTAATTAAACATGTTGTCATTTAATTAAAGAGAAGAAGGGAAGGTTCCTCATAAACATGAGGGGTTGACATGTATTAAAGAGGGAGAGGGTGTTTAATGGGGTGTTAGGAATTTTAAGCAGGTGGGGGATCATGTGGGCCGCACCCCACTTCCTCACAACTTCCTTTCCCATAACTCATAAACCACTAGTGGCGTAATAACAATATAATTGTAAAAAAAAATATTTTTATTCTTCACATTTATAACATCACACCCCGAGCCAACATAACTCCATGAAAAAGTCTTCCTAAGCAAAAACTAGCAATGCAGTTTCATCAGGGCCCTCAGATTTCGATTCCGAGCACTGGTTTCAGAGATAGAAAATCATGCTCTTTCGTTCACTGAATGTACCTGAGATGATCTTCAGAAATTGATTCCGGACACACCAGGCCTCAGACTCAGGTGCCTTCAGAAACTGTGCACTCATATAATTCAAAACAAAATATGAAAAAAAAAATCATTGAAATTTCGGGATCTTTACATTACTCCCACCTCAGGGCTTTACGTCACCATAAAGCTACAACACAAACCAGGGAATCAAAAGTGGTACTGAGCACGAATCTGAGCCTTCTGCTCCCATGTGCTCTCCTCGAGGTCCTTGTGCCACTAGTGAAAGCACAACTGAGAAATTGACCATCCATGTATGACCCTCTCCTGTCAATCCTCACTCTCCACTAGAACCTCTGTGAATGTCACCCCATCATCGACGTCCAACCACTCGAGGGAGATGATGTGTGAATGATCATGCACCTATCTTCCCATCTGAGGTACGTGGTTGATATCATTCATCCGATAAAACTAAGGTGGAAAGGTCAAGTGGTACACCACCTCACCTACCCTGCTGAGTACATATAATTGTCCATTGAACCTCAGTGATAACTTGCCTCCCCAGCCACATCTTCGTAAACCTCGTCGAGGTGAGACCCGTATAAGAATATGGTCTCCATCCTCGAACTCTATAGGCCTTCATTTCTTGATTTTAAATGAAACTCAAAACTCCTTCTACCACGACGGTAAGGTTGGTCGACCCAAGAGTGATCGACCACACCCTCCTAGGCATGACTTTATCCTGTGCTACTGGGGTTTCCTTTTCTCTGACCAAGAAAAACACATCTCGACATTGTAGATACACCACAACCTTTTTGCCTAATTCCGTCAATTTGTATATGTACTGTGATTGCCCAGTCCATACACAAAATAATATCGTAAGGCCTCTACGCTGCCAGCAAGATGTTTCAACCAAAACTCTCGCCTCAAGGGACATATCACACCATCGTCATAAGTGTTTTTATCAAGTCTCCTCCAAAAGGTATCTACAGACGTGAGGGTCAAGTCAACGTCCTAACCGGAAAGTCTAGGTCTAGGAGAAGATTTTTGGATGGAAGGGATGATTCGTATCAATGTCTTTTTATTACAGCAGCTAGTAGAAGTCAAAATCCGTACATCGAATCATCCTTAGAGACTTTTGGTCAAACTCATTGACCGCATGCTGATACTCTTTCCCTTTCCCTCCAGCTTCCTGAGCCTAGAAGGGATTAAAAATGTGGGTGGTTTCACCATGTCAAAAAGTTCACCACCCCATGCTTCTCTCCTAGCTCTCCTTCTACATCTTCCTCCTTGCAGATTCATCTATCTTATTTACTTCCTCTACATGAAACATTTTACACACCCATGTCTCTGAGACTGGTGTCAATTTCCTGCATTCCGACTACTAACCTTCACTGACTATATCCATTCCACAAAATAATTATCAACCACAATGTTTCTTTCTATCATCCTGGAATAAGTAAGAATTTATAGAGAAAAGGTGATGGATTATATGTCCTTAAATAGACTTCGCTCGGATGTTCAATCCATTAAGTACTGATCGCATCGTATTCATCGAGTACCGGGAATGGTTTGGCAAGCCCTGATTAATTCTCAGCTACAGACATGTCATCTTGCTGAAGCCGTATAAGCTCTAGAAAACTCTCAGACACCTACTCAAGCCAATCCTCAGCCACCTGTGAGTCAGGCGCGCCTCAGAACTTGATGTTATCTTATGTTGGAACACGTGTAAGGTAGTAGGTCTACATGTGTCAACTACCAATTCCGATGGTTGTAACTGGTGACCAACAAGTAGTGATGTATAGCTGAAACACTACTCGAAGGCACAATCTCAGGCATCGTTCCACATACCGAAGCGCCATCACTATGCGGACCATCCTCATGGTCACTCATTAGAAAACACTAGTAGCCAAGTCCACCATCCACTCTACTGATGTCTCAGCTAGGCAGAAAACTCTAGCAATCACCTCCATCAAGTCCCCTGTTGTCTGGGAATCTACCCTACCTCGTAACCTTGGAGGCCTCTACTGCAAGAACTCGTGCAAAGAGCTCTGCCGGCGTGCACCATCTGCTAGTCTGGAAAGTGCCATCTGCTGCCCAATAGATGGTGGTGCTACTGGTACACCATCCGAGGGTTCCAATATAATAAAAAGGTCCCCGCACCAGAGCCTCATTGCTCGATGGGCCTCCATCATGCACAATCTCTGAACTCCAACTGACTGTCTGCGTGGAGACATCCTGAACAAATGCAACACGGTCAACAATTTATACCTGGTGAGCTGACCTGGTTTGAGCTGACTTTAAAACTATTTTAAACATACACACAATCAATGTTTCGTGCACAAAGTCGTAATTCAGTATCCAGGGTCCTGGTGTATGGATACGTCGACCGCTGCACCAACACTGGACTCCCTGAACTGAAGAACACAGTCAGTACCCTTAACACTATTACTTCATAGAAAGGAAAGATCAGAGTCCTGAGTTCTACAGTAGAATTGAAACATTTGATACCAATTTTTCATGGCCCGTCTTCGGGGCCCGTGTCGTGACTACCCCATGCCCGCCTTCCATTGTCCAAGGGCTGGCGACTTGCACCAAAGGCATAAATCCCAATTAAAAGGGAAGGCATTGCCTTTACTAAATGAAAGCACACATAAACAAAGTACAAGCAGAAGCTACACTAAGTAGAGTAGTATAACAAACGTGATGAATGTATGAGGGGCCAGAAATACAAGCCCAAAAGATATAGGCTGCTAAAACTGAAGCAAAGTTCAAATCAAAGGACAACAGCTAAAAGGTAACAGGTAGCTCCTGGATCGTCCCCCGAGTTCCTACCTGAAGGGTAGGTACAAATGTCCTCCTCGTCACTCCACATATGTCTGTCTCCTCTGGGTACCGACTCATTGTGAGATCCACCTCCAAGTACCGAATCATCATGAGATCCACCTCCGGGTACTGGCTCGTCGTGAGATCCAGCTCTGGGTACCGTCCAGCTCTACAAGCCTCAACCACAATTAGTGATGTCCGTCGTCTGCAACTAACACAATGAGGTGCAGGAAAAGCCCATGCAGGGGTGAGTATACGATACTCCGTAGGGACCCCGAGACCCTAAAGGTCTCACTAATTAGAATAAGGATAATCACAAAGAACATTCTCAACAGATAACCCTTACATAGGTATAAGCCCATACATATACCTAAGTCACCATGTAATATATCTCTGCCATGAGGTATCACACAGATATGAATTCGACGAATAACCACTACATAGGTATATTCCCTTTCATATACGTAAGTTATCTAGTAACCCATCTCAATCATGAGGAAAATACAAAGGGTCAAGGACTCAGCTCAAACCAGGATTTTCATTATCGAAACTGTAATAGCTAAATAGCTCCATCTCTGATGAGTACAGTGATCATGTCATGACTCCGAGGTACTGCTCACTAACCTAGGACTGATGAGGTACTCATACTGTCGAGTATCACCGGTCTTACACCTCAAAAAGTAGCGCTCCTCCGCCATTGGTATGCCACCTAACATAGTAGTTCTCCCCCTCATAGCCTACAGAGGTACTCCTCATGTCGAGTACCATGGGTCCGCCACCTCACAAAGTAGTGCTCCTTCACCATGGGTCTTCCACCTCACAAAGTAGTGCTCCCCAGAGTGCTTTGCATGTTACTCCGAATCGAATCGGACAACCATTCATCAGGTCTCATCCAGCTATACGGTCATCGTACTTCATATTATCCTCTCCGGAAGGGTTCGCTCCATGAGCTACAGGTTGATACTCCAAGTATTACAATGTCCCATGAAGATGTATCTCAATGTACCCCCTCGCCATAGGGGTCTCAACGCAACAGATGGCACGCCAATCGAACGCCCTATCTGTGAGTTAATACCCTTGTTGTCCCAGGGGCCCGATTGGTTTTGTGTACACACCAACCCGACCGTATCTCAAAATTACCCCAAACTCACATAGGGTATACTCATAGGGACCGTTTCTCAACGTGATCACCAACGCCGCTGAAGATTCGTCAAACAGATGTCTGGTCTGAAAGTTATCAGCTTTTCCGTTCCAGGGTCCCGGTTGGATTTCAGGTACAATCCAATCCGACCATACTGTAGTTACATCCAAATCTCGGTCATAGTAATCCAAAAGGTCCTTCTCACTAATAATAATCCAACAAAGTCGACAGCACGTCAATCGGACGTCTGGTGCTCAAGTTATAGGCATTTCCGCTCCGAGGTCCTAGTTAGTTTAATGTTCGAACCAACCCAGCCATACCCATGGTTCTCTGAAACAATGAGTGTAATATACAGAAATGACCATCTCAATCCAAGGATCCCAACGCAATTGACAGTGCATCCATCGAAGGACTGTATCCCACGTTATGGGCATTTAAACGGAACTGTCCGAAAATAGGTTGTTTGGGCCCGGTCCGACCCGGCCCAATATCCCCTAGGACGGCCCTAACCGGGTCTACCCAACCCGGGTAAGGTTTCTTCCCATTAGGGCGCTGCCCGGCCCAGCAGGTGCGTCCCTGCCCGGCGCAGGCGGCCCACCCCGGTGCGGCCGGTCAGGCCGAGGCGGCTCGGTGCTGGCCGTGCGGGGTTGCTCGGCACCGGTCAAGCAGTCACAGAATGGGGGGGGGGGGGGGAGCGCTTCCCCCATCGTGAATGTCGAAATGGCCCCCGCATGGGGGGGGGGGAACCTATTACCAGGCGTGGGTTACGACCCTCAGAATTTTCAAAACCGGATGGCCCAATTGGCCGGGCGGTGAGCCATCGCAGGACCCCCGCGGGTCCCGCCTTACATGCGCTGGCGACCGGTGGTTCCGGCCTCCCCTCCCTGCACCATCGCGGCATTAGGCCTCGGTCTTGTTCATCCGGCGCGGTGCGGCAGCGCGACGGCGCAACGCCCCTCAACCGCGCCCCGCCCCGGCCGCGGCCCTTCGTGATTCTCTGATGCGGCGCGCCAGCGCCACGCCCCTCCGCCGCGGGCCGTCTTCCTTCGTGGCTTCTTTTGGCCTCAACGGTTCCGCATGGCTGTGTCACGCACTTTTTCCGTGTTCCTCCACATTTCCATGAGGTGTTGTTGCACCGCGCCGCCTTCGTTGGAACCGCAACGAGTATATCAACAAATGGGGAGGAGGTTCGGCTGTGTTCATGCGGTCTGACCCCCTACCGTTAATTCGATAACACACAGCTAAAGAATTTAATGTTTGATGGAAAAAAAATCGTCACGAACACAAAACCAAACCCCTACGTTTTTTACCCGAAATCAAATATTCCCAACCAGCAAACATATTATTTTGCAGATCAACTAAATATGGAGTTGATCTGCGTTCTTTGTTTTAAAATTAAACATCAATAGGAAAAGATATCATTTTCAAATTAAATCCCTACCTCGAAAAAGTCGTTCGTCGGTGTCGTGGTAGATGACATCATGGTTTATGGGCACCATTAGTTCAACGTCAGGACTGATAAAGCCGATGGTGTCATCGGCATTCTTCGTTCTTCATTGGAGGAAGAAAAAAACTCTCAATGTGTTGGGCGTCGTGCTTCACTACTAGCGTTCTGCCGCTTGAAGAAGCCATCCAAAACTCCTCCCCCTAGACTCCTTTAAATAGGATTCGTGGGTTTGACATTGGCACACAAGTCATAAATGGGGGATTTATGACTTAGAGCCCCACTCAGTTAATCTACTGCGGTGTAACATTAAAAAGGGAGGAAGAATCCACATTAATTAAACAGGTTGGTATTTAAATAAAGATAGGGAGGGAAGGTTCCTCATAAACATGAGAGGTTGACATGTATTAATGAGGGATATGGTGTCTAATGGTGTCTAATGGTGTGTTAGGGAATTTGAGGATGTGGGGGATGATGTGCCCCCCCCCCACTTCATCACAACATTTTTTTCCATATCTCATAAACCACTAGTGGTGTAATAAAAATATACTTGTAAAACAACTATATTTTTATTCCTCACATTTATAACATCACACCCAGAGTGAACACAACTCTGGGAAAAGTCTTCGTATGGAAAAACCGGCGCTGCAGTTTCATCAGTGCCCTCATATTTCCTTTCCGAGCACCGGTTCAAAAGATAGAAAAACTCGCTCATTCGTTCACTGAACGTACCTAATCTAATCTTCAGAATTTGATTATGGGCACATCGGGCCTCAGAATAAGGTGATGTCAGAAATTGCGCACTCGTAAAATTCCACATAAATTTAGAAACAATATTTCCTTGAAATTTTCTGGGTCTTTACATGTTTCCACATATTTATTATTATTTATTTCCACTGACATAGGTGACATGAGTTTACGTTCCTTAGAAGAGACTAGGTGATATCTGGCCTCGACCATGATATCCATCATAGGATAACCACTATAGATGGCGTTTTATGTGCATTCACGTTCTCTCCCAAAGATGTAACACCAGTAATTTATTTGTTAATTCAATTATAGCTTAAATAATCTTCACTAACATTACCAGATCTCTTGTTGAGATTAGATTAATTTTCAAGAGGTGAAAAAAATCTCTATATGAATGTATTTACAAAGTGTTAAAGGAAGCATTCATATGAGAAGGCTCATAGGAATAAGAATCCACACATCCTTATTCATAAACAATAAATATTTGTAAAAATAAAAATAATATCATAAACATAATAAAGATACAATAATATAGATAATACAAATCAATTTTTCTTCAAAACACAAGGTTTATACTTCTAAATATCCAGTTTACTCAAAAAGATTATAAAATATAAAATTTAATTAGATTTTAAAGCAAATTTTCGATATTAAGAAAAAACATATAAATTAAATAATTATTAAAAGGATTCTATATGAATAATAAATATAAACTAATCTATATTGTAACATATATGACATTATCATAATAATAATAATAACACAATCATTAATAATTAATAATATTTAAAAATAATATTATTATATAGATCATTGTTAATAACTATATTATTATTATTATTATTATTCATAAATAATTTCAATATTTTTATTTTCATCCCATTATTATCATGATCTTATTATAATTTAATCATTACAATTAATTCATTATAATGAGATTATTATCACTAAATTATTATAATCTTGAAAATATTATCCTCTCATTATTATACATTGTCAATTTCTAAGAAGCGTGGATTTTGATTGTATCTGTGTGGGTATGTAACAATCATTAGTTAATAAAAATTATCATATTGTTATTCATAAATATAAAAAAAATTGAAATTTATGTAACAACATCATTACTGAATATTTAATTATTAATATATTTAGTTTATTATATAAGAATAAATTAATAATATTTGAAAATTCTAAATAAATATATCCATAATGAAATCAATATTGTGATGCTTAATATTAATTTCTCAAAAAAATTATTATATTAAAAAATATATAAAACAAATATTATAATTCATTTACTAATAATTAATAATATTTTTTTCAAGAATTTTTTATAAGGACATTATTATAATGAATTTATTTTTTTTAATTTACTAACCATTGTAATGATTCATGTATTATCATTATATTAGATTGTAGATATAAATGGAATGATTTATTGGCACTTATTTATGGAGGGAGTGAACAACTGATCGCTCTTCAGAAGCCCTTTAAGATTTATAGCCATGGATCTTTGGAACCTACTGACAAACATCATTGTCTTGGAACTCGCCCAGGTGCTAGCAAGCCTTACCTTCCTAGTTTTCATGTCATACAGTCATTTCATGCCTGATCATGTTTCTAGGATATGCAGAATGATATGTTGATGGCATCACATGGTCAAATCTTCCTAGACGCCGATGAGAATGAATCATTGTTGCACTTTTCCAAAAGCAACATGGTTTTCATTGTGGAAATCAACTATATTGGACCCCACTCTAACCACATGGAATAAAACCACGATATCGACCTCACATAACTACAAAAATGGCATTTATATATGTAATAAAAATTACCTTATTAGCACTAAAAAGGAATTGATAATCGAGGAACTATTATAAGGTGGTCCCTTTTATCAGCACTAAATAAAAAATAGATAAAGGAACATTTTATCCAATATATATTTATGAAATAATTCCTAAAATGGAATGTTTTTTAATTTTTTTTAAAAATGAAGGGACCCAATTTTTATAGCGGTTGACCCCCAGTTCCACAAAGCTCTGTTGCCACTACAACTCATGTGCACACCACCCCTTCAGCAATGTTGGGTGAACCCCTCCCCACCCATTAATTGTTCTATCCCCCTTGCACCTTCCCAGAAAACCATGCCACCCCTCATCCTTTTATAGGGCCTCTCAACCCATATTTGATCAACTATACATATCTCTTGAATATATAATCATTACAACAGTGACAACCAATCCATTTAAAAGTGCACAGTATCTGAAAACCATTTGATCCTGAGAGGAGACCCAATGGATGAAAACATGGCCCTAATGCATAGATGGACACAGAGAGTCCATAAGCCCCTTCAACCATTCATACCAAACTCCCTCCACTCCAAGACAGAGAAGAGTATCCAGCAGAGGTGTTATGGCCTTTTGGATGAACAAATGGCCCACATAATCCTCCACTATATATCATTTGGTGATAATTTCATGTGTTGAGAGGACACCCAAGAAAACCTTCTACTTGAAAAACATTACTTGGGGGGGGGGGTTAGCTCGCAATGATTCCTACACCAGTCAACTATTTGATCTTGGGTAAAACTTAAAACCATAGTGATGTACCCTAACCTAAAAGTGTAATTCCTAAAAGAATCCCATTACCAGCAAATTGTGTCACCCCCCACTCCATTCATATGTGCAACAATAAATATGTGAAGTCGATCTGTCTCATTGAACCATCATCAATCTCTATCGTGATCCAACTCTTCCAATGATTCATCAATTAGATCGTGAAATATATCATCTTAACACCCCATAACAACATTCTAATAGATTCCCATATTGGACCCATTTTAAAAACATTGACCATTCAAATCATTATCCTCATTCCCATCCACAATAATCCATACACTTCCTCGTCTATGTAGAGGGATATCACCCCATAAGCTTCTCCACATAAATCTAGGCCATTGTACAAGCAATTCATGTATGAAGTCAGACATAGGTAAGTACATTACACAAAATACCTTAGAAAATATGGGATTATAAATGGTCATATTTATGCGAAATTGTTTTTCCAAAAGAGTATATTTAAAAATTTAATGTGTCTTAAACCCGACGCCACCACAAGAAATAAAATCACCAAATTTATCCCATACGACCAATTGTGTGTAGTTATTTCAATTAGTAGATCCCCTCTATATGTTTTCCACTGTTGAATGAATCTATTTATCAAGGGTATCCTGGAAAATTATTAGTGACATGGAATACGGGGGGCTTGCGTGAGGCACGTATTAAACCATCAATTCCACCTTAGCTCTAGAATTTTTTTTCAAGAAAATAGATGGATACAATTATCAAATTTGTCTATGATTAATGTTAAAACATGTTTACTTTATCTTCTTAAAAGATTTTGGTGCCCAACCTATTTCTGTTGCATCTGAACCCTAGAAACCCTTCTAATACTCTTAAACTCCGTCCACTTCCTTAGAGGAACATCATCAATCAAAGAATGTTTATATTTCAATTAATTAATATAATTATGATAATTCTTCAAAAAAATATGTATAATCATCAAAATTGAGTGACCAACAAGTGTTGTATCCCATGAAAAAAGAAGGAAATAGTTTGTAAAGGGAAGATGATAAACATGAAGGCCATTGCGAAATATCATGGCTCAAATGATAGTTCCATGCTCAACCACATTTTAAAGCATGTGAGAGAACACATCCTCCATAAGAATTAATAGGTATGTAGAGTGCAGTTCTACATGTCCCAACCCTCTCGAGTGTATGAAACTAACCAAATTGTACCCCATTAATTTGGAAACAAAATTGATTTATATCGACTATATTAAAGTATAATATTTATTTATGGTGACTTTTTTTAATAACATTTTATATGTTTAGTAAATGACATTAATTTATTTTCAATTGTAAATATTGATAATTAATTTAATGTTATTAATGTCGGAAACTAGTAACAAAACAATCTTATTATGTTTGAAGTAGGTTATTTTGGATTCCAGTAAAATATAAACAATAAGTAAAATATAAATGAATAATAAATCATAGACTAATATAAATGTTTAAAATAGTAATAATTTCAAATACATAATATAACAAAATTATTTTATATTGCATAAAAATTAATATAATAATGAATAAATACATAATAATGTTATTTTCATTGAAATTTACAATAAAAAATTTTATTTGTACTAAAATGATGGTCTTTAACATCTATTTCTTTTATCCACAATAGAAAAATAAATTGATAAGGGTTCAATTTTTCAGTTCTAATATAAGTAATGATAAATGGTACAATTAATCAATGATTTATTGCTTATAAATGGTACCCTTTATCATCGCTTTTTTAGCCCACATAAAGGGATCCATTATTAGAAAGTTTTTAGAACTTATAATTGTCTAAAAAAAATTAAATAATTATACTAATTGAAAATAAAAATGTGTTTATTAAAAAATATTAAAAATAATAGTTAAATATTTACTGATAAAATGAGAATAAATTTATTATAACCTTTACATTAAATTATTAATAATAAATAGTATCTGGATTAACGGTTTGTGGGATATTATCGGGATTTCCACTGATAGTGATGTGTATTTTACATCTATAAATCTTCTAATCAGGATATTCTTGATGATTCCTTTCTCACTCAAGGAATATTTTACTAACAAGATGGAATATCCATTACTAATCCTCTCCTTGGAATTCTCTCTATATTTCATGATACACAGTTGTTCAATTCCCATGCTTTTGACCACCTAATTTACCTCTAAATATCACTATGAATGAAGTGTTTATATTTTCATGTCAATTAAACTTATTTCATATTATGTTATTTAATGATACGTCTTTAGTTGAAATCATTATCCATTAAATATTTCTGCAGAAGAATCTTATCCAGAAAACATGTCTACAGAAATTTTATAATTTTGGAATATAATTTTTCATCATTGTATGCATAATTTATTTTCAAAAAACTTATACAGAAAATAAACTAAAAGAAATTGTAATATTAACCATTATATTAAAATGGTGGTGGAAGATGGTTTTCACCATTGTCACCGACTAGAGGTGTTGGATGCTGAATCCAAACAGTCCATTCAAAACTATGTAGAAACAAAAAAAATCAAATGGATATTTAAACATTAGAAGTGGTGGGTTGGTAATTATGAACAACAAACCCATGAAACATGAGAAATGGAAGTTTCATCTGAGTCAGGATCTATTGATTATGTATACACCTTCTTAACAGCCCATCAACATGGCCACATCACTATCCAAAACATTTTAGACGACAACCACATTTCTGTTATTTTTAACATGTTGGAAATATCCCTCTATCTCACCCACTTTTTTCACAGTTGTTCTTATACATTGGATTAATAACCAAATAAACTCGACCCTGTTGAAATCTAGTTTGTATGATTACTAGTTATTTTGGTGATGCAACAACATCCACCATCGCCCCCCTGATGTTTCACCAACATCATAGTCTCCAATTGCTTTCCCTGATTTCACATTGTGAAAATAAGACTATTCAAAACAATTTGATGTAATCATCTTCCATTTATTTAGTTCATCAACTAAAAACCTTGGTAATAAATTATTCATGACTTTTAACATCTATGTTGCAAGATGAGGTAATTTTTTTGTCAATTCAATCATGTCATGTATAGATGAACATTCCAATTTCATTGATGGCTAATCATATATATCCAATGACCTCATTATAGGCTTTGAATTCAAAATATGTGCTTCTACCTGTTTTTATTTAACTTGGCATGATAATTCCACAATAAACTATTCATGGTCTAACTTTTAATCAACATTGTGTTGCATTACATCTTCATAAAACTGTTGATTATCTATTTCTTCATCATTATTATCAATGATTTTCCTTAAATATTGGACAACAGTTTAATTTCCTTAGTTGATCTTGGCTGCAATGTAGATTCTACCAAAAGATCCTGCATAGAATGCACCGCTACCAATGGTGTGCTACATGAATTCAAAATGTATACCACAAGTGAAAAACCAATAAAATATTTTTCAATACCATTATAATGAAAGGAATCATCACCAACATTACCAACACCATTAATGAGTTTAGGGAAATCCCCGTGAGTTGAAATAACATCTCTACAAAGTGAGAACAGGAGCTCCCTCACCCTTTCTCGAAGGTGAAGTACCCTATCTACAAAAATAAACATCATGAACAATTAGAATACAAAAGAAAAATACATAAATCTCTTCATAAATTCTCTCTTTAAATTCTGAATGGATTCATAGCAACTACATAACAAGTGTTTTTTTATACATTATTGTAATATCAAATTCGATTTCCACTATAGAAATAGTAACAAATCCATTAGGAATCAATCTGAGATCCACCACTACTATGTGGAACATAAAAATTACAAAACATGAAACTTATGTAGCTCAACCATGTTTTATCGGGGACAAATTAATGAAAAAATGTCATAAAAGTATCTACGGATTCCATAAAATTCAATTCAAACATAATATTTGGACACAATCATGACTTCTTGTGTTGTAGACATAAAATATATTAAAACGAGGGTCCCAATATGGGATACACAATGCCACTGGCATGAGGGGGATCTACCCTAACACCCATGCCTTTCACTATAGCTCTTTAGAGGGGAAATAGGTTTGAAAATGAACAATTTTAAAGGGGTTATATTTCCATTCATAGAATCCTCAAAAAATTAGCCTTTGTTCCAAGTCGTCTGCCCTCCATGTTTTTTTACCAATTGGAAAGAACGCTCAACCAATAATCAAGATTTACCTAATTTTAAACCGATCCAGAAGAAAATCATGATTGAACTGAATGTTTGACGAATTACCTCCTAGAATGAATTTCCTGTCAACAACATCCTATATCTAGGTAATTTTTTTCATTTTGTCCCGTGATCTGACATCAGGACAATGATAGCATAGTACCATTGAGACACATGGGGCCAGCCTCATCTAATGATCATCATCATATTCAACTCGTCCAGGAGAAGGGGTAGTATAATGTTATGTATTCAAGTGACCTCCCATCCAGAATCCTCGAGTAGAGACCAAGTATGGGATTTGTATCATTGATTCCCTTATGTGAGTTTAATTTTCCTTGGGTGAGAAAACAAGTAGAAATCCCAAACCTATTAGGTTTTACCATAGATAAAAAATCCTATGAACTTTTGGTTGAACTCAAGAGCATCTCCAGCATACCATTTATCCCATTACTATTTATTTGAAATTAAAATTTACATATTGTATAGTAATTATTATAATATTTTTCAATAATAATATAATTTTATAAAATTAATTATATGTATAATAAACTCATTATTATTTTCATTTGTTTTTTATATCATTTTATTAGGTAATTTATCAGTGCTAAGAAAGTACTGATAATGGATCTCATTATCAACACTAGGAAAACATTATTAATGTTACAGTTTATAAGCAATAAAAAATTATGATAATTGGAAAACTTTATATGAGCTTATTTAAGTGTAGATAAATAAAACATTTGCTATTAATATTTTAGTGCAATATTAAAGTCCATTTTTTATGATAACATTTTTCTATGAATTAATTTTATTTGATTATAACTTTTTTCATTAATTTTCTAATCAATTATTTTTTTTGTATAATCATTTTTTATTAATTTTTTACATTTTATTTACATTATATTTTATGGATATAAATTTTTTTATGTATATATGTTAAATTTTTATTAATTTTTTTGTTTCCAGGTAAAATATTAAATTATTATTTTTATGAAATTATTTTTATTTTCAACAATTTATTATATTTTTAATATAAGAGTTATATTTCATTATGATTTTACTTTTAGTTTATATTTAATTGGATTCCAAATATATCTACTTGAAATTTAAAATTCTTATTGTGTTTCAAGTGAAATACATTGAAAACATATAAAAATGAAATATATTTTTAATAAAATAAGCAATTGAAAGTATCGACTAAATCCCTAATAATTTTATAATATGATAGTGTTTTTATCAAAAAATAAATATTGATTAATATATATGATAGAAAACAATGTTGATTAAAAATATAATACATATTCATTAATAGATCTAGGTAATTCAAAAATCTAATAAAATTTAAATTATATTTAGATTTTAAATGAAATTAATGACATGAACAGAAATCATATAATTAATAGAATAGAAAATTTATTTAATAAAAATAATAATTGGAAAATATTAATTATTAATAAAAATGTAATACTTATTAATAATATTAAATCAACAATTGATAATTAGTAATATTTCATAATAATACGATTATATAGTCCATTATTGGTATTTAAATTTTTATTGTTTTTATTCATAAATAATAACATTAGTATTATTTTCATCACATTATTATGATGAATATCCTATAATGAAATTACTATAAATATTTAAATATCATTATATTATTATTATCCTGACATTACTATCCATGATTTATGGTCTATTTTCATGTTCGTTGATTCATGTAGTTTTTTGTATCTCTGACAATATGTAACCCTATTCAATTACTAAAAAATAATATAATTGTTATTTATAAATATAATATATACATATAATATACATAATATAATCATTATTGTCTTGTTAATTATAAATATATTTATTTTTTATATATTATTAAAAAAATAGTATTATGAAATTTTAAACAAAGGCAATAATAATGAAATCAATAATGTGATGTTTAATAATAATTTTTCAGAAAAATGAATATGAAATATAATATAAATAATTATTATTATAATAATAATTCACTTACTAATTATTAATAATATTAATTTAATGACATTATTAAAATTAAATTATTATCATTAATTTATTGGTTTTATACTATTAATATTTATAATGATCCATGTATATTCATTGTATCGAAATGAAGATATAAAATGAAAGCATGGACGAGATATATCAATAGAGGGTGTTAACAAATGACCCCTCCTCATAAAACCATTTTGATTATATGGCATGTATCTATGTATCCCAACCATAAATTTCCTAGAACTCACCTTGGTGCTCTCTAGCATAACATTCAAGGCGCACGTGACTGATAGTCGTAGATTGCCCGATCAAGTATCTATTCCGGTGAAGCAAGAGAACTGGATGGTGTTTCACGATTAGAGATTTTTCGATGCCGGTGAGGAAGAGTGATTAAAAAATTTAAGAAATATCATCTTGTTCCTTGATTCCCTAAACCACATTGTAGATAGTTCTTAAAATATTATCCCTTTTATAATCCCTTTTTTTAAAGCACAGATAAATGAAAAAATATTAAATAATTAGAATATTATAATTACAGGGAACCCATTTAATTACTATTGGTCCCCTTTCAGTGGCGGAAGCAAGCCCCACCCATGCGCGCAGACTCCACTCCATTAAAAGTACTAGGCACACCCATATATTTTTACAATGCCCCCCCCCTCTACAAATGCCCACTCACCTATGCCTCCACATAGATTCAAACCTGGGACCTCTCTCTTTCCTTCCAGCCCCATTACAACTCAAACATCTTGTTTAATTTCCAATTTCATGATATATATTGCTATATTTATTTGTAAACTAACATATATTTATATTAATATATACATATATATAATTACATGAATATACTTATATTTATATTCTTATATATATATATATCATTAAATTCATTTATATTTCTATTTAACAGTATATTAACTTATATTTATTATATTATTTTTAAATAGAATCAAAATTTATTTTGTTTTTATGAATATATAAATACATACCTAAATATATAGATCACACATACATGTGTGTGTATATTATATAGATGTGTATCTATAAGTATATTTATACATATTAGTATTTATTTACATATTTTATATATAAATATGTATATTTTTATATTTGAATATATAGTTAATATATATAAGTTTTTTAATACACACCCAGTAATACAAACACACACACACACATTATATAGTTATATTAATATTTACATATTGGTATTTTAAATAAAATGTATTTTAGTTTTTATTTTAATACTGATTATATGTTGATACCTATATTATACAAATATATTTATATTATAGATTTTTAATTTATAAAATATAATTTTAATCCATGAATATTTAAAAATTTATGTGTATATATCTATATTTCATTAAATATAACAGTACATTATGGAAAATTATAAAATCATAAACCCATAATATCAACATTAATGTAATATAGAAGAATAAATTTAGTCCCCATTGAAACAGGGAAATATACCCCCTTAAACATGTCTAAAATTCCACAAAAATCTAAAAAAATTGTGGTACACCGACTAAATTCAAAATATTGAAGGGATTTTTTGAAATTTATTCCCTATAAAATTATGAAAATTTACTACATATGTCATCGATGGCATAATGCCCATTTACGGATTGGATTTGATATGTGGTATAGCTTGAATGGACATCCAGATCAAAAGTTTTGATCGTCCGAAATTTGAGATCCACTTACAACATATTTTAGATTATTTTATTAATTATTTGAAACTTTGTTCCATCAAAATTTTATTAAATAATTACTGATCAATGATAAGTTGAAAAATATTAATTAATATTATTTTATAAAAACGTTTTATAAGCCGTTTTCACTGATTATCATATATATTTAGTTTAAATGTATATTTTTATTTCTCCAAAACAAAAAAAATAAATATTAAAATTATATCAACATTTATATTTATATTTTTTTATTATTTTTGGAAAAATTCCCTTTAATAAATGAATTGATATAGACCCTACGTTATTAGCACTAATGTAAATAACAAATAAAGGGGGTAAATTTATCTTTCCTAAATAACGAACTCCAATGGTACCACTTTATCATAATTTTTTAGCACTGTTAAATGGTGATATTGTGGAATACTATTTTTTGGAACAGAAATGAGCATGAGGTCTCCTACCTTGTCAATGTCTTGCCATCATCTCCCCATCACCCCCTCACTATCTAGAGGTGTCTGATTGTACTGTCAACCACTATGTGATGAAAAATGTCGAATGGAGGGAACTTTGTGCTTTAACACCCAGAAATGATCAACACAACTACTGTTGTTTCTAGTAATTTTCTATAATGGTTTCCCAAGAAGGGACAAACATAATCCAAACTGGTCAGCTAGAGTCACTCTCAGAGTAACAACTTCTCTACTACACATCTGAAAATGATTGCAATAATAGAGGCACCATGGTAAGGGATATGGACTCTGTCAGACAACCCTAGGGCATCACTGAAGAGGATGATTACCCATACCTATCAATGGAGAACACATCATGGTTGTTTCATGTGTTTTCCATGGCCGGGTATGGGTAATCATCATATTCATGGATGCCCTGGTTTTTGACATCGTAGTACAAATTATATACCAGGGTTCCTCCACTATAGCCATCATTTTGGGACATGCAGTTGATGAGCTACTACTATGATAGAGACTCTATCTGACTAGTTTTGATTATTGTGATCCCGTCATTGGCCACCCTACAGTAAATTTCAAGCAACATCCATATTCCTCCATTAGCACACCATGTTCCCTCCAATCGGCATTTTTCGGCATGGTGTCATCATTGGTACTATCAGACACCTCTAGATAATGATTTGGGTGACAAAGAGATGAGGATAGGAAATACCCTAGGTAGGAGGCCCCAAACTCAATTTTTGTGCCAAAAAGGATTTTTCACAATTCCACCTTTTAACATCACTGAAAACTATGATAAAGGGTACCTTTAGAAGTGGTATTTTTGGGCTTCTAAATGTACTCCCTTAATATATATGCTTTTATATAAGCACTGATATATTAGGGTCTTTTTCAATTCATTTTTTAATCGGTATATTGAAAAAACAATTAAAATCAACGTATATATATATATATAATTACAAATATTTATGTATATGAAATTTTTATTTTTTGATTATGTTTTAGATATATATAAATATACTTTTACACATAATATATAGGATTTTTAATGAAAATATAATATAATATATATTTTTAAAAAATTTATTAAATAATATTTTACAAATTATAATAAATTGATAATTATTTAATATAAATATGATTGTACAAATAATAAAAAAATTATATCTTAAATAAGTTGAAAATGGAACTCAAACTTCAAACGGTAATAATTTTGGATTCGGGTGTACATTTGAGAAATAAAACATATCTAATCGAATTCATCAATGAACATTAGTCCTTTGATGACATGTGTATTTCATTGTCATACTTTAATAGGGAAAATGTTTATCAGTTTGGATTTTGGTGATTCCTTCTAATGGTGACATGGTAGAAAATGCCTAGCAACATCTGTATGTGTGTTGATCCTTTATGGATATACATCACCATGTTACATCCAATAAATGTGGTAATCAGTACTTTCATCCTCCTTGGGATAGTGAGAAGGATGACCAAGAGACAGCAATGGGTCCCATCCTCGGTAGGAGGCCTCAAAATCATTGTTTGTGAGGTCAGCGATGTGGTTGGTATCCATGATGTAAGAGCGGTCACCACTGTAGATTAAAATCTTGAATAAATCCATGATGGTTTTGAAAATATGTTAGTAGGCCTCCTTCTTGTAATTGTAATCTTAGCACCGATCATGCACCACCATCAACCTATCATGTGATACATGCATGGATGCATTACCGGTAATACAGTGTCTACCAATTTCGATTGCCTGGTGGTTGAGATGTATATTATGAGTGTGAGTTCCAAGACAGTGATATTTTTCAGGGGGATCTGGATAAACATGGCCTGCAATCTTATGTGGACTCTTAGAAGAGATTAGTTGTTCACACCCACCTTATATAAGTCTCACCCATGCTCGTATTTTATATCTTCACGTGAGTAAAAGGAAAACATGTGCATCATGATGATGAATAATATACCAAGACTAATAAGTTCTTGGTAATAATATTTTTAATTTTTAGAAAGTGAATCATTATAATAATAATTTTTGTTATTATTCATAAGAATCATTGTTCATAATTATTAATAAGTATCCCATTATTAATATCATTATTATTGTACATGATTTGAATTTATTAATATTATTTATTTATTATTATAAAAAAATAAAATTATTTAATTATTAAACAATCAAAAAAATTGTGTTATGTAATTTAATGACAAAAAACTCATTATAATAATGTTCGGATATTATGAATTTAATAACAAACAACTCATTATAATGAATTCAATATGAAAAATAAATTATAATGATTTCATTATAATGAATTCATTATAATAAATCCATGATAATATACTTATTTAAATAATAATAATGTTATTATGTATGAATATTGTAAATAATAATACAATTATTAATAATGATCTATATAAATGAATTACTATTAGATATTATAAATTATTAATATTATTATTATTATTATTATTATTACATTTAATGTTGTTATAATTATTATGCTACATATTATTATTATAATTTATTAACTTCTATTTAATTATTTTATGAAATCATTTATAAATTTAGTTATTTTTTTATAATATAAATTTCAATTTAAAATGTAAATGTAAAATATATTTTATGACTTTTTGGTGTTACCTAGTTCTATCAAAGTCTAAAAATATTATTTTGAAACAAAATTGTTATGTATCATCTATATTATTTATTTTTATTAGTTTGAGAAAATATTTTTATTTTTTATAATTTTTTATTTCTGTTTTCTATGTTTTCAATTTATTTTTATTTTACGTGTAGTTCATTTTTTATTTGTTTTCAAAGATTCTCACATAAAAAGGAACCATCGTATTATGTTCCAAATTAGTAAAATATGGTTTCCTATAAAATATTATCTATATGAATAATATAATTGAATCATAAAATTAATAAGGAAAATGTAAACAACAATTGAAAACAAAAAAAATTCATAAATATAATAATAATAAAATAATTTTAAAAAAAATTAATATAAGAAAATTTCAAGTACAAATGTTATTACTACTACAAAATTGTACTTTCACCACCCATTACAATATTAGAACTATAAAAATCATGGATAATGTTGGAATTTATCAATGCTAAAATAATTACCGATAAAGAGTACCTTTTATGAGTTCTTTTTAACTAGTAATAAGTGGTACCCTTTATTAGTACATTGTTTAATGCCCAAAATGGAATGCATTATCAGAACTTTTTTAGAAACGATAAATGATTGAATACAATAAAATAATTAAATAATTAATACACATTAATGAGTTTAATAAAAAAAATTAAAAAATATAATTGAAATAATTGTTGATAGTAAATTAAATAATTCATTATAAATTATATATATTTTAAATACTAAGATGTATTATGGGTATAAAGGGTTTGAATGTGAAAATATGGAGTTCCATTGATGGTGTCTATGGTTTGTTAGCCATGAATTCTTTTAATCGATCTTTCCATTCTTCTTTCATTCTCAATCATGACAGATTTGACTCACTCGGGGACATCAAAGATATTATTCCACTTCTATGTCTTCAATAATGGGCTCAAATTGAGAGGTTATTAGATCCCAAAGATTTCGTCCCATCATTGTCCTTTGAGTATCACTGTGAATGTGAAATTCATAAATAATAATTTTAAATTATTTATTATTATGTTATTTATGTAGGGTTATTTTGACGAAATCTCAATCCATTAATAATTTATAAAGAAGCATCTTTTCTAGATATCATGTCTAGAATAATTTTTTCTTTTTTAGAATATTTTTTTTTAAACAGTATGCATAAAAAATTCATATTTAGACATACAATGAAATATTATTAAAACAATATTCACATAATTTATAATATTTCAATGATGTAGGAAGATGGTTTTCACCAGTATCACTAACTTGGGGTGATGAACTCCTCAATCCAGAAACTATATATGAAGTGGATATGGAGGACCAAACATTGTTGGGTTGGAAATTATACACAAAATACCCTATATAATTTAGAAATGGAATTTGAGAACATAGTTGTGCATGAAACTATTGAGAATGAAGGCTTCTTGATGACTAGAATTTCATGATGGGTCCCTATACTATTCGGAGAATCATGTGTAATAAATAACAACTATAAGAAATATTTATTAGTGTACATTGGTGTTGTGGGGGTTTTATTAGGACATCTTGTAGTTTATTGGTTTTCATATCTTATAAAAGTATTTATTTCTTTTTTCCATAAAATAGATATTCATAGAAATGAATTAAAAAAACTACTTATGTAATCTAATGGAGTTTTTCAAGAACAATGGGCCCCATCTCATAGAGATAATTGTTTAGAAAATTTATATCGAAGGATCTATTTCAGAGAGAGCCTTCATATTGAAATAACCCTTTAATTAAAAACATATTTTTATAAATTTTCTAATGAGAATGTTATTCCTGATATAACCCTTCTTTCATTATTATTTTAAATTAATTTACTATTTTTGGGAATATATATGTATGTTTGTGTGATTATTATTTTATAATTTATTGTTAACAATATTATTATTAATAAATATATTTATGTTATTACAAATTTAATTAATATTTATTTTCAATTATTTTATTGGATAAATTATTTAAGACAGTAATGTAAAAATAATTCTGAGAGAAAATCACATTTGGTGAAAGCCTTTTATCGATAATCATTACTCCTACTCTCCATCTGCGATTCACTATTTTTATTATTGGGTATTACATTTGATATTCCATCAAATTTTCGGAAGTATCTATCATATAACTATGGATTTTTTCGATTCGCCTTTTTTGAATAGGTCCCTTTTTTTCCTATAATTGGGTTTTCTATAATTTTTTTTTATTTCAACAATTATTATTATGCACATTTATTTATAGGTCACTTAACATCTTCATTATTTTTGAGGGAATGGATTTCATTTCCGTAGCACATCCTCTTTGATTTTAATTATGTAACTATCGCTTTACTTTTTTCCCAAAACTCGCATTTCAGTGATATAATAGGACACAACCATGTATTTATTATTAAATTATAGTAAATAAAATCATGGAAAATCGATGTCCTATATTCTCAAGATGATTGAAAATGAATTGTTATTAACATATGTTCCAATTCTAAAAACAGTGAAATTTTTTTCATATTGTCCATAAATAATATGAAAACTATCTTAGAATTATTTTGGACTTCTACGCGTAATGAAAACATCAATATGACATGATCTATACCCAAACATACTAAATATAGAGTTCATAGAAAATAATGTTCATTGAAAACACGAAATAGTGATTGAAACCAAACCATGATCTTTTATTACATTGAAATCAAATAAAAATATCCATATATTAATTTTTAAAATATAGGAATTAAAAATAAGTCAAACTGAGGTTTCATTTTCTTGAGAGATGGAAAATAATTTTTTAGTCATTTAAAACACTAATCCATTCAATCAACCATTAAAATAATGAAAATTATATCCAATTGAACCGATATCTTATGAAATTCTTATTTGAATTATTTTTTATGGTTGTGAGAAGAGGACATGTAATTCGACATTCAATTTTCTCAAACTAAATAAATAAGTAGATACTAGAAAATGTTAATCATAAAAAGCATGATACAATTAGTTAAAACATACTGAATGAGCTCAGATTGATATGTATTCATAGGAAGACAACCATATATTTATTTTAGAAATAATGAATAAATCGAGTGTCTTACTAATTTTTCATTTTCCTGAGATGACTAAATGACTTTTTTAATTATTTTAAACACTAAAAAGTGTCTTTTATCATTAAAATAATATAAAAAGATTCAAAATTCATTTGGAAACATATAATATATATCATATAATGAATTTTGATGTGTAAGAGTAGAAAACATATCAACCCAACATGCAACTTTCTCAAACTAACTAAATAAATATTTCATTTAAAATGGTTGTATTTAATTACATGCACTACATAGTAAAACGAATTGATCCTTGATTTCTATGAAATAATATTTATCTTAAAAATATAGGAACTGTATGTGTGTGAAACTGTGGAGTTATTTTTTCATTATGATAGAAAACACAGTTTTTATATTTTAATATTGTTTTTATAGTTTAAACCTTAAAAAATAAAATCCAATTGACGTAAAATATATTGAAAATTTCATAAAAATATTTTTTACCAGTAATAGTTGATGCAGTAGAAATACAAAATGTGATGTGATAGAACATATTGAATAATGAGTTCTTAGAAAATGGAGGTCATCAAAACAGTCCACTACAATGTAAAAATAACCATATGATCTTATAAAGAGGTATGATTAATATACATGAACCATATATAGATTTTCATAATGTAGTAATTGAATACATGTCAAACTAAGGTGTTTTTTAAATTGATAATTGAAAACTTTTTCTAACTATTAATGACTGTAAAATATGTGTTTGACTATTAAAACTATTTTAATATATCTTTAGTTGGCCTGAAATATTATGACATATTGCTTGAATAATATTTCACATGTATTAAACAAAAACACATCTATCTGACATGTGACGTTATCAAAATAACTAAATTATGAGTCTACTGAAAATAATGGTTATTAAAAATTTGTTCCACTAAGTAAAAAATAACCAGATGAGCTTGGATTACAATGAAATCACAAGACAATAACCATATATGTATATATTTAATGATATTGGAATAGGCAATGCATCAAATCTAGGTGTTGTTTTCCTTAGATAAAATCGATTTTCTTAAGATATTAAATCACTATAACATGTGTTGGATACTTAAAACCATATAAAATGATTTATAATTGATTTAAAATGTTATAAAAAGGAATTCACATTATTATTGACATTTTCATGTATATGGTGTGTCATTGTGGCATGCTTTGTGATCAAACTGAAGAAATAATAATTTCTAAAAAATAATGGCCTTTAAAAACATATTACATAGAGTGAAAATAATTAATTATCTTGGATTCTATTGAAATCATAAGAAATTACCATATATTTATTTATGAAATATTACAATATAATGCATGTCAAAAAGATGTGTTTTTTATTAGATGATTCCAAATGATTTATTAGGAATTAAAAACATTAATACCTGTTTTTGATAGTAAAATCCTTAAATAAATTTTATATGTGAAGAGAAATATTATAAAATATTCAATATACTATGTTTTGACATGTTCATGATTATGTTGCTTCAATACGAATTACGATGTGCTTAAACTGACTAAATTAGGAGATCATAGAAAATGAATTTTTATAAAAAAATTTATACAAAGTGAAAAACAAAGAAATGTGATCATATATCTATCATAATAACATATAAGGGACCATATATTGATTTTTGAAATATAGGAACCGACGCTGTGGGAAACAGAGGTGTCGTAATCCTCAGATGACCAGAAATGCATTTTTAGTTATTTAAAACACTAAGAAATATGTATTATGTTAAAAACCATATAAAAATGTCTCTAATGGATGTGAAAAAATTCAAATCCTATGTCATTGTAATTTTTTACATGTAATAGATGATGATTTGTCAATCTGACATGTGATCTACCCGAAATGACTAAATAAAGTGTTCTTAAAGAATGATAGACAATGAATTTTTTTTAATGAAGAATTTAAACCAATGAATATTTAAAAATATATAAAATTATAAATAATATAACATTTACTGTAAATGAAATTTTAATTTAATGCATCATCAATATCAATTTTTATGTAGGTTTCGTCCATCCCAGACATTAGCTGTATGATTGTATGCCCATATAGACTAGTCTTTTTCAATGGATCTGATGTCTACCCTAGTAAAATTCAATGAATGATTCTCTCATCTATATTCCCAGATGATATTTACTCAACAGTGGAAAAGACACAGAACTATAAACAATCTTGAATCAAATTGAGTATTTTACATTAAACTAGTATGAAGATGTATCAGGTCATGTAAAATCAATGTGTGGAACCCCCAAATGCTTTCTTAATATGAGTAATGAGGCAATTAATAAGAAACATAAGGAACAAGGGTCCCAATATCAATATTAGATCCCTAGTTAGTGCACCACTATGTAGAAGGGTGTTAGTGCAATATCTTAGATGCCACCATATATGACAAGGATGGTCAAGTTGATGGCAATGTAGTGGGACCCAACTCAAATTAAGGATTTTTTATTGTTGTATTGTTCCATTTCATGATTGATGTTGAAATTCTTTTTAGTGGGTGTGTACCGGTTCACCACACCAAATATGTTTGTTAGTGGAATTTCACATTGGCACCCCTGTATGTAGGGGAAGGTGAATTTTTTTGTGGTACAATGATATATGATGTCATCTAAGAAGTGAAATGATGTGAATAGTTACATTGAGATGTGTTGTCCTCATTTATGACTAATGGATTGAGTGTGGCCTATGGTTGATTTTACTAATAGCAATGAGATCACTCATACTATTGGGATATATCCCTAATCAATTTTTAACAAACATATCATCGGTTAGTGATCTAAACTAAACACATCAAAAATAAATGTATATCGTGCCTCAGATGAGATCATATCTTAAATATGATCAATCCAATTACTATAAAAACAATAACTAATTAATTAAGAAATTAATAACTAATAATCAAGATGCTTGATAATATTAATTTACCACTATAAAATAAGACCATCTATGTGGAGTGATAAATTGAATGGTCACTTGAATATTCAAGAGCACATACTCTGTATGGGAGTGATGATGAGGATGTCTTCAAAAATTTATGATGACATAATAACAATCACATAAATCTTACATGGATATGATTGGATAGTGTATAATATTCCAATATGTATCTTTTTTCTTATAAATAGAACACAGTACTCCTCTAGAACCTATCTCGGTGGCCACAGAATAGGTTGCAAATAACAAAAATCCCTCATAACCTGATAAGTTTGTTCCAATAAACAATTAAAAAATTGAAAATCATAACCACAAAATTAAAATGGTGTTTCCAAATCGTACAAAATATTTGAATATGTCATAGATGATCATCTATTTATGAAATATAATAAATCTACATGGTGAGAAATAATATTTATCATTCATTAAATAAATAACATACTATTATATCAATATATATTTTTTCATACACTGCCAATGGAAATTTTATAAAACAACATACTATAATATGAAATAGAATTGACTTGTCTACATAAATTTTTATTTCAGTGTATCCACCTCTATATTAAAAATATGATGATTTTAAATATTTACAATCATCATATTAGATTGGAATAATATTGTGTATATAACTTTTAAACTACTTGTGAGCAATATGACCCATACATAATGCATCAAAAACTAAATCAAAGACATACCAAGGTGAATGTGTAGGAATTATATACATTCCAACAACTGTAATAATAATCAACAACAATCAACCCCCTATTCCATCGTGCATAATAACCTATATAATAATTACAAAGAAGTACAACACATGTTGAACCCCAATAATACCATAACACATAGTCAAAATATATAAGAAATGGTAAGTGCATTAGATGAACATATGATACATAGTGATCCCAAAATATATCAATCACAAAATATATTCTCATACAAATATCTCCAATCTCACCTCAAATTCAACAAGATCAATGGAGCCCAAATGGGTGTCCATCCAGGGCATCTATAACATAACACCTCTAAGGGTCTCCAATGCAACTAGTAATAGTAAATCTATATATTGTATAAAATTTTTCACATTTGTATATAATTATTACAATAATAACATCCCATTTGTTGGAAGACCCAACAAAAAGATACATATAGTAATATAATAATCGTGTCCCCCTGAGGTGTATTTTTTGTTTGTATCTTTGGTCTCCTACGCTCAACCAAAGCAGAAATGAGATAATTAGTTGTGTGTATATATTAAAACATGCTCAAACCAAATCACCCATACATATTAAATTATGAGATGATATTATTTGGTGGTATATCATGTTTGATTTGATGGTCCATATGTACATTCAGAATTTACTCTTCATCAGTGTTCCATTAATACTTTGATATGTTCTCAACAATTGTAGTAATAAGGGATAGATATGTGGGGTTAGATGTATAATTGTTGATTCAATCAATATAAATTTATAAGGAAATAGTAAATACATGTTCCATTTAAATAAAAAATCTATTGAGTGGAATATATATTTAGAAAATGAAATCCTTGATTTGATAAACATTTATAGATTGAAATTATAAAAAATACAATAATCCACGAATAGTGAAATATACTGTATAGGGTGTAATGATGAACATTCATTGTTATCATTATGAGTAATTATTTAAGACTATGTACATCTTCCCACACCATGCACTTCATTTTAGCATATCTTTTTCAGATGTTCAATTTATTTTTTTATCATGAAATAATATTTCAGATGACCTTCTCCAAGAAAACATGATGGTTTGGGATCAATAATTATAATATTAAGAACAGTATTTAATATTGATACATATCTAATTGGGATACAGTAATTTTTTTTGAAATTTCACAACTTGATGAGTCTATAAAATGGATCAACATAACTCTCCCCTGATTGGTGAAGATGATAACATGATACAAATACATGTGATAAATAAATTTTATAGACCTTTAAGTATCCACATTCATTGGTGAATATCTCAAGAAGAATATTCATCACCAGACTAGAATCATTGGTCATTAGATGTTGACCCTCTTCAACATTATCACGAATTACCATACAATGAATATTGTGTGCCTGCTAGGTTGTAGCTTGAGTTTGATTAATCGTAATCACCATTCTGAAAAAATTGGATTATTAATGACCCTTCATTAATCCTTTCTCCAAATCATCAGATACTTCAAAAATTAATTTGGTGCTTCTATGAAATGTTTGAGAAAAAGTTATCAGGATTGGTAATTTTAAAACCCCACTGATGACACAATTAATGTATTATATATTTTTTTTATTTGTGTTCCCAGATCACTTCCCTTGATAAAAATACAATGAATATTTATGATTTGTGACGCACATCATGTATTATATAGATCATGATTAGTTCAACTTATTTATTTTAGTAATTTAAGGAATTCATGTTTTTTTGGTTTGTAAAATATAAATTAATGTATGATTAATTATAAAATGTGTTCTTTTATATAAAACATGAATATTTATAAAATTTGTAGAAAATGTGATCAAATCCAGAATTTGATGATTTATTGTTTTCATGTTGTCATCAAGATATTTTTTCCATAAATTTTTTATAATTGTCATCCAAAAATAATGAAGCTAGGAAAGGGGGGTAACCAAACAACACAATTGATATTCACTACTTCATTGATAGAATGAAGGGGATATTAAATATGGCATATCTCATGCTAATTAGTTATTGGAACAAGATAATAAAAATTAAACCAACTCCATTAGACCAGGTTCTCCATCGATTCTATTGAAAAAGACAGTGTCATGGTACATCTATTTACATCTTATGTGGCTAAAATTAAGATAAATCCATTAAAAAATATATATATATAAAATATATAATCTTTTAATAAATTTTTTAGTGATGGATCGGTGTAATTCCTAGAATAATAGATGAAATTCGATTTTTTCTACAACGACATGAATGTTCACAACATGCTATACTATTTAAAATTGTTAATCAAATTTAAAAATTAGAACCAAAACCTAAATTAAATAATAAAACACCTAAAATTATGATTCAATATTTATATAATCCTTATCAAACTATTTCTTTTTTTCTGGACATTCAATATTAAATAAGATACTATATTCATCACCACACTCCATGAATTCCACTATTAGCTTGAAAAAAATAGGTGTATTAACACAAATAACACAAATAATAACATATTATAATAAGGTTAAGTCGATGTTTTTATGATATCATGTCATCCATGGATTCAAATATTTCTCTGGTCTTGGAATTTGTTTTCAAACAAGAAGAATTTCTGACTAGGTTATCTCAAAATAACATCTTGCACATGCCACCAAACTATTATCAATTTATAAAAAATGATGATAACATAGAATCATCTACATGATAACTATAATCACCAAATACATGGTAATTATTTTAAGTGTTTATAATTCCATTTTTCTATAAAATTATATTCCGATAGAAAATTAATCATTAATCGTTTTAAAATTGCATTGTTGCAAAATTTATCCAAACTCTGTTATTGGTGTCACTACATCTAAAATAAAATCAAAACCCAATGCTGTAATATCATGAAATTTTTTCACCATCCATGCATACTATACACGAGGTTCATTTTCTACTATCATCTCATATTAACTTTTGGATACGTATTCTTCCCCAAAATTATCTTGATATGCATTATCAATCGCATCCTTACGTGGATCAACTACAACAATAGATGTTGTTAGACCAACTTCATGTATTTAATTATGAAATACTCTCTCTAATATACATGTATTATCTTCAATAATTCCAGCGTGAACACCAATATCAAATGTAAACATTTACCCCTTAGAAAATACATCATCCTAATGTTTGTTTTGTTCTATTTGGGATGTATCCTAATTTTTACTAACATTAACATACATTTCTTGTGAAAAAAATCCTTTAATTACTATTATATGTATCATAAGAAAGCATTAAATATTAAACATCCTCCAGCAAATGAATAAAATTATAAATATTACCTCAAGACTATAGATATTAATAAATGAATGGTGATATACACGGATTCCCAATATGATTTAACTGATCATAAATTTTACTAATAATTGTGTTCATCATTTCACTTCCAATGTGATTTACTTATATTACTGGACCAAAAATATATTATACCACTTAATCACCATCTATCATTTAACCACTACAATTTACAAACCCAGATACATGATTGACTATGTTTTTGAAAATGATAATTGAATTAAATTACTTGTTAAATATATAAACCAATATTTCGTTAAATAAATTTTAATCCACATTTTTATATAAATTATTATTTCCATTATAATTAATATACCCAGTAGAGAATAAAGGAAACTGATAGAAATGATGGGTTTTTATAATACAACATTTAATTATATATTATTATATTAAATACATAGTAGTAATATTTTATTTACAATGTAATATTAGATTATTCTATACATATATGGTTATCTTTTGAAAAACTATAATATAACTATATAAAAACAATAAATTAATTTTTTTTATTGGAAAGGTAAATTTTTCTATCAGAAAATATTATCTTGCAATAAATTTACCAATTAATATGTATTTATTTATATGAAGTAATATATAAACTAAAAAAAGTATTATTATTTCAAAAATTCATATTTTTTAAAATAAAATAAAATATATACTAATTATCATAAAATGAAATAATAATAATATATTTTTCAATTATTGTGATAATATTTTAATATATTTTATTACATTCATTACAAAGCAGTATTTATTTATCTATGTATATTATACAGTGTAAAAATTTATTAATTACAAAATCACTAATTGATTTTCCATGATATTTTATAACATTATATAATATATATTTAATGATACATAATATAATGAAATAAATTGTTTAAAAATATACAATTAATTAGAATAACATTTAAAATTAAACTATAAACCATAAAACAGAATTAATTAATCAACTATAATGATAATAAAAAATAAATTTCCACATGTATACACCATACAATAAAAAATAAAAAATGAAATTTAAGAAATTTTTGTACATTATTTAACTACCAAAAATAAATTCTCAAATAAATTTAAAAAATAATATCAGAATGGAAACAAATAATAACATTACAAAATTAAACTATCATTAAATTAATGAATTATAATTTCTTCAAATAAATTTGAAGCCTCCAAATTTTGAATATCATTATTTCGATTACAATTCAAAAAACTGGTAGGCAATAGAGAAATATTACAATGAAAATGGGAATTTCAGATGCATCAAAAAACATTATATTAATTTATTAAATATAAAGATATATTATTTAATTTACAATGTTATGTTACATTAATATATGTGCAAAAAATTATTATACAGTGAGAATATATATATTCCTTCAATATACAACACAATAATGAAAAAATTGTAGTTTATAAATAATTATGAATTAATATTTCAATTATATAATAATTAAATCTTTTATTTTTTAAAAAATAACTTTGAAATAAATATCCTATTTAAATATTTGACTTAATTTTTTTATACAATTAAAATAATTACAAAATAGTTAGTTTAGAAATATTAACAATTTAACATAACGTTAACATACTATTTGATATATATTTTTACAACGAAATAGAATATTAATTATAAAATTACAAATAAATTAAAAATTATTAAATTTGAAAAAATATAATAATATATAATAATATATATTAATTATAACACATTAATAAATATATAATATATAAGTAAATTATTTTATCAATTGTTTTTCTTGTTAAATATCATTGAAATAAATATATTATAAATATCAAGAATTAATTTAACATTATATTTTTTACAATAAATTTATAAATATATATATTTATATAAATTTATAGCCAATTTTATGAAATGAATCTTATGCAATAATATTTCACAATAAATACTAAAACCAAACTATACAACAATAAAAATCAATGAACTGAAATAAATTAGATAAAAATATTTAAAATATATAAACCATAAAAAATTAATAAACAATGTTGTCAAGAAAAATATTTTACAATTTAAAATAAAATAATAAATAACATCTAAACAATTATTAACAAACTAAAATCATAATTACAATAAATAATATTTCAATAATGTAATCCAATAATTAAATTAAATTTAAAAAAATGTCATGGTAGGAGACATGGAATGGTTTCAAAAATGTAGATTTACAAATGGGGATTTGTGATTGGAGATATATGAATGAAGTATTTTGGGTGTTTTTTGATGGGGTAACCTTTTCGCTAGAATCTATCTTGAATTAATAATAGATTCAAACTAGTAAACTTAGTGGAATGGGGTATCATGTATGATTGACAGTTGTATGATCATACCGATCATCAAGTGTTCCATAAAATGGATTCACATAACTATATATTATCCTTAATTGGATGTGTGATCATAATTCATAGATAGGGAACTAGAACTATGAATTGCGAATATAAGAAGAATGGATTAGATCAGGGAACAGAGGACGACAATGGGGAAATAGTTGATCCAGGCATTGACTGGGTTTTTATGGATGGGTGAATGGAGTTGTCTAATCGAGCACCATAATCGTCTGATTTTCAATGAAGACACTATCTTGAAAATAACATTTTTCTTTGAATTATTTCATTGCAGGTAATTTCTCGATAACTGCCTCCTTTGAGATCATTGTAATGGGTGAAATTTCAAAAATAGAATCATCAATGGAATAATTCATTGTGGCGTTCTTTCCAAAAAAACATTTTGTGGAAACAAATATCAAAGAATGGTCTTAAAGAGAATGTGATTTACATCGTCCATTGACAAGAAAACCACACATAGATCAGGAATTTGTTTCCCTTATACACTATTTAATGAATATGTTTATCTATAATTATTATATATGGATGGTGTTCAATTTTATATGGTTGATAAATAATAAAAATTCTATGAATTTATATCCATTAATTGTTTCAGATATACCACCATAAAACTGAAAAAAATTGGATAATAAAAAAAGTTAAACCATTTAATAATAAATGAAATATAAAACCACTGATGCATATAAATGGAAAAAATATAAAAAATCTCATGAAAAAATGTTAAAATAATTTAAATAAAAGAGAACACATGAATTAAATATATGGTTCAGACTGTTTATTCATACTCCACAATAATAACACCAATCACATCCCATTTTTATAAAGCAATGCTAAAAAATGGATTCATTGGATAAAAAATTTTGTAATAAGAGCGTTTAAATAGATTAAATAAGAAGAGTTATAACCCATTCCAGTGTTAAGAATGAACAGGAATTTATAGAAAAGGGACTAGTGAATCCATCATGAGGAACACAAGAAACCTAGTATAAAACACCTTTCCATGGATATAATGACATGTAAAAGCACCCTTAAAGAATCATTGTAGACAATTCATCCATCACAAGAACATGAAATTCATTGTGTTATCTACTGGGTACATAATCTGAAAACTAGCTGAAAATGTTGTTTCCAATTAGATCCACCAACCATCTCCCCAACTATAAATTATCTCATACCCATTTTCTCATCATCTATCTCAGATTCACATTTTATATGACTTCTATTTTTTCTCTCTTAGACTATGTGGGGACTTCTTGTAATTAAAACTAAATCAACAAAACCCGTAAAAATCATTTTACTCCATTAATATATGTGGTTGGTCATGGATATTTGGAAACAATTCATTAAAAAATAACAAATGGAAAAAATATTTTAAGGGACATAATATGTTATTCAATTAAATGGTCACCATGATGTGCTACATATATTCATTAAATCAGAATATAAGGGTAAACTGATTTCTATATAAGGGCCAGAGCCCACTACATAGTGGTCAACTCATGAAGTGTATGGGTTGGGGTACCGAAACAATAATACATTATGGAAAGAACATGACTATGTAAATGTATCAATTTTACTACCCAGATTATGTAATGGTTACTCACTGTTATGTAATAGTTTCCTAGTCCACACATAAAGGTATCCCTACAACACAAGATATAAATAAATAAAAAAATAACATACATAATTGTTATCCAATAAAACAAATCCATGTAAGGGTAACGAACCACATTCATAAGGGTAATGGATACAACATGTAGTGGTAAACACACCTCATGCAACGGTAACCTAAACTAAATATCGATTAAAAAACATTATATAATTGTAGAAAACAATCCGAAATCATGAAAATTTAAATCTATTGAAAATATATCAGATATAAAGTGTAAATTATCATGTAATATGGGGTTCATTATTGAATAAATAAATCAAAAACATAACAAAATTTTCACATCTAACTGTTACCTCATAGAATTCCATGAGTGTAACCCCCCCAATGGTTGGTGCCAGTTCTTCTTTCTCAATAGAATCAACATCCACTTGAAAAAATTCATCAGGCCTCAAATATTCATATTAATTGTCCAAATTTAAAAAAAAACTAATGAAACCCCTCTAATATAGGCTTCATTTTCATGTTCAATGGAAAATACCTTTGGAATTATTGAGCAAGACTATGTTTCAGAACCTTCTCACCTAGCTCTGAAACCCATTCAACGTCATTGTTGGAGTTGTCTAATAAACTATCTCATTAGAAATCACATTCATAACCCACCATAATATGATATATTGGGAACTGAGAATCCTTTGAATTCAAAATCTGAAAAATAAAAATATGTTCCTCTTATATTTATCTTTCCTGATTTACAAGGCTTGAACACATTACTAAAATTACGCATTTGAGACATTCTACACTAGATCAAAATTTCTTCTGTACCTATGTACTATTAATATAATTAATAGAAAATCACCATATCTACCCATTTTATATTTGTTCTCTATGTTTAATATGTTTTCTTTGAACCAAAAATATTTACATTTATTATATATATGATGGATGTATTGAATATGAATTAAAGATTTTATTTAATATAGTTGATTGTGCTAATGAATATAATGTAAAAATGTCCTAGAGTATTCCTGATATTATTAAGGTCGCAACATATTTTTTCAATGATTATAACAATGATGTGATATGAAAATATTCATAAATAATTTTATATAGTAGGATAATGAACTGTAATGGGACACATAGTACATACAATATAATGTTTGAGTACTCATTATAGGGTGATGTTTCTTCTCAGGAAGGTCACAATTTGTAATCATCAAGATATGATATTATGAGAACATATCAAGCAGTGTGAATTTTTTATGTTTCTGCATTATTAGATATTCTTATCTACTATCATGTGTAATGGCCCTTATACTTTAATATTATCATCAATTTATTGCATGAATCAAGAATGTATATTTTGTAATGAAAATCATGATTGAATGTAATTTATGCGAGGTAGGGTATGTAGGGATGTCTTAATTGATATACCATTAATGTATAATTCAAGTAAGGAAAGGTTCCATCCATCAATATAGAATAAGATATTTTGACCTATTTATTGGAATAAAACATTATCCCAACGAAACCAACATTCATGTTTCATTACTGACATGATGGATGGTGATTTGTGGTTCCTTTTGATGTATCAATAATGTGAAAATGATCTAATTTATAATTTTAATTACTATAAAGATCTTGAGATCCGTGTGAATTGGGGTTCTTTTCCATATTTCCGATAAATATTAATACATGTGATGTAATAATGAATAAGAAACGAGTTAACATTATATCTATTTTTTTAATTTTAAAAATTTCACATTACTATGAAAATTAATTTTTACATTCCTTATTTATATAATTATTCTACATATTCAATTTTACTATGAGGGTTTGGATTTTAATTATATTTTAAATCTCTGCATCTAATTTTCAATTCCTATTTCCTCATAATTTTCAATTGATTTTGAGAATAGATATAGTATCATTTTATGTTTAAATGATAGAATATATGAACAATTTTTGTTACCTATAATCAAATAAGGGAATGAATTTATATGAACAAATTCATTGGGAAATTAATTATATCTACTTCCTCAACCATCACCCTTCACACCTATGGAATTTCAGATAGTGTCATGAATTTAAAATAATAGAATCTATTTCCATTATTATATTTATAATTACAAGATTTGTTTTATTTTATATATATATTCTATTATATTTATATTTTAATATATTTGTCTAAAAACATATTAATGATAATCCATTTAATTCTGGATATTAGTTCATAAAATTATCAAATTACAAACTACAATACTGGGAGAATTATTAAAAGATATTTTAAAATAGTAAATAACATTACCATCGTTCTAGAAAATGTATCATCAAACAATATGTATGTAAATAATTTCTATATTTTATTATTTATGTATTTATCAGTTTTTTAATTCATTGTATCTACTAAATTGTAAATATTTATTTATCTACAGAAAATTTGAATATTTATATAAATTTTAATAATTATTTATAATACTAAATAAGTATACAGTTGAAGAAATTTACAATGGATTAAATTATACCCACAATATATTATATCATTATAATGACATTAATGAAAAATCATTTCTTTTATTTCTTCTACATTTATTATAACAATTAATGAATCTTTTAGGATATGAAACTACCAGTAATAAATCATTGTTTAGAAAAGTATTATATATTTTCTCATAGCCCCAATATGGATTTCTATATAAATTATATCAACATCTATATTCCTCAAACCTGTTCCCAAATAATTTATTAACTCTATCCGTTTTCAAATTTGTTTTTTAACTTGAATTTATTGTCAACATTAAGAGGATACAATATTACATTTTCTAGATTTAATATTTCAAAATTATGTTTTCACCTGGGTTTTGAATTTTTTTTATATTCATTAATTTTTAATTCACGTTTTTTTCGAGGTATTCATCTACCACATTTTTTTTTATAAAAATGTCCTATTTCAGTAATGCCTAGCTACAATTTCTCAACTATTGAAAAGAAATACATTTTCATAGAACTAATTGTATCAAAAATTTCTTATGTTCTGTGAAATATGTTTAGTTATTTTGAATAATAATTTTGTAGTTATCGTTATAAAAAAATAAGATAACACATGTTTTATGATTTTTTGTTAGTAGTTCCTAAAATAATTTGGATTTAGAGTTTCATGATTACAAATTTTCCCCATGATTTTATTTTAATCACCACATAGTTTTTTATCTATAGATTTACCTACATGGGATTTGATATTTACATGAAATATAGATAGGCCCAAATTGGATTTTTATTTTTCTCTCTTATATTAATTATTTTATATGCTTCACGTAAATATAACTTTTATAGTTTTGATTTTATGTTATTATTTTTCAAAAAACAAAATTAAATTTTTAGTCTTTTACTTTTTGTATTGAAATTAACATATTAATATATATATTTCTATTAGTGGAACATTTAACTTATTTTCCTATGATGTTTGAAACATTATATATTTTATATTGGAGAAACATTTATAAATAAATAAAATGAAATAATTAATATTAGAAAAAGAGAGTTATAGAATCGTAATCTATATTAATTCAACCATATTCGTATATTTTATAATCATAAACATATACATAATATATATATCAATTACTGTTAAATATCATATTAGGATGTAAAATAAAAATAAATTGATAGACATGATTAAATTTTTAATAAATTTAATGCCTTTATAAATTAATCTATATATATATATTTGATAAAATTCAAAAACCATGTTTCTGTGTGCTCAAGATATTTATAGTGAAAAGATTTATTTTTTATATATATATTCATAGATCGGGATTTTGACAAAAAATATTATAGAGATATGATTGTTTTGGGGTGCAGGTTAAGCCTGAAAAAAAGTTATTTTCCCTACAAATTGATTTATCACACGCCATTTTCCCAGTGTTCTATTCTATTTCCGGTGGTGTCACTCAGTTTCCATAGATGTATCCTTTAATCTTCTTTCATTCTATCTTCCCTTGTGGGATACCTCGCCATCATTCCCATAACATAAAATACCACATCATCCACTTGATGTTGTCCTTATCGCCACTCATGATTAATAATAATGTCATTAAAATTGTTAGCAAAACAATTAATAAAATTATTTAATTATATGATTAATTTTCTAATTAATAATTAAAATTTAATTATAAATGATTTAAATTATAAATTGTAAATCATGAAATTAATAATAAATTTAATATGATATTTATAAATAATATTTAATAATTAGTAATCTATTCAAATTTAGTTATATTATTATTATATTATTTAACAATATTATTAATTATAAAATACCTGGAATGTTTTTTAAACCTGCATACTCAGTCAAATTTTTTTAATGATAATAAAAATACAATAAGCGCAAAACCTGTGTCACACAAGACACCACCCCAACATAAATGTTGAAAAATCAATATCACTCAAAAGATCAATCATAAAATCCCCAAAATTAAAATCTCGATCACCACTGTGAGTTGTTTCCATTACACACCATATCCTGATGGTACAAGAAAAAAGTAATGGGAATCCTATGAATTTTCCATTCGATATATACTTGTCTCAACCCACATCCCAAGGTCTTCACAAACAAACATCTCATGGTCTTCACAAACCTAGGGTCCCCACCGTCGCATTATTTCTGAGTAAAATGGTTGTCAATCAACCCCATAATCAATACATCTTTTCCAGCTACTTCAAGGCATCTCAATACTCAAAACATATCTTTTTTTTTGTGATTGACACAATACACACTCAAAAACACACTTCCATACACCTCTTCACACTCCCCAAGCCAAATTGCAATATGGTAGGCCAATAATATTGACTCTACCATTGTTCGGCTAGATCTCTAACCATAAAAACTATTACAAACTCATAAGGAGCAGATCATATCCCAGTCGAGATCATAAATACCCGATCGAGATCCCAACATACATCGTCGTATGATTCTCTTGCCACACCCCCCCAATTTTAACATTAGATATACGGTCTCCTGAACTCGTCATGAACACCACCACATGGATCCTAGGTCTACCATTCTATTGAATTTCTACATCAGTAGCCTACATTACTTCCATACATCCCTTGCTATTGTTTATTGACTGATATAAGATCTTCATCATCAGTCATCACCAATATACCTCTAGTTTAAAAAAATACATCGGTGATTCATGGTCTTTGATCCACTTCATCCCATTCCTACAATGAATATATCCCCCAACACATACATGGAACATTATTTATCAACCCACACATGTCATCGCCACCATTGATAGCTTTTAATCCCTCATCACAACTTATATCTAAAAAACATAAAAGGGGGGAATTCATCTCATTCATCCCCAAAACCACCGCTAAATGTGGTTCAAGTAGATGATTTTCAAGATGCAAAAATTTTACAATTGCTCAGAATCTCATAATCTCTACGTTGTGTAATCGATGTCTGGATATAGGAACAATCATATAGTGAGTGAGACACTTCATTCATAGGATAGAAGCTATCCATTCGTTGATTTTTATAATAAAATATTTATAATTATTTCCATGTAAATTATTTTCCATTTATTATTTTTAAGCCTAACAATAATATTAATAATTGTAATGACTATGATGAAAATAATTTTTTTATTATTAATAATTATTTACATTATTTTTTATATTAATATAAGGTATTATTAAAGACAAAAAAAATTTCATTAAATTACAAATTTATAATAAATAATTATATATTTATTATTTAAATGTTTATTATATTATTATTATGAATATTATAACAGATTATTAATTCTAGTAATTATTTTTTATATATAGAAAATATAACTAATATTTAATTTTTATCATGTTTTTAATTTTTTTACTAGTTACATTAATAATTATATAATTTACATCATTTTTCCTAAGTATTACTGTAATATTTTATAAATTATATTATATAATTGATATTTATTAAAATTGAAATTAATAAAATTTAATAATAATAATGTGATTAATAATCCATCATAATAATGTAATTAATAATATATTAATCAAATGGTTTATTTTAGGATTTCCAGACCAAATCAATAACTCTGAATTTATTAATAGAAAAATAAATCTAAAATGAGAAGAAGAGGTCTACCAAGGCATAATATTCCAACACCAAAAACAAGAAGTCACTTCTTTAAATTCCCACTAGTGAAAAAATTCATAGTTTATATTCTAATTCCCTTTTGGTATAATACTATATAACATGTCTTATTGTTTTTTGGACACATGGTCCTCATCATGTTATGAATTAGAGGATTCATCAATGGTGGAACAAATCCTGAACTTCCAAGAGTTATCTTGAAATTCTATCTCTATGTTAGATTGAAATAAATACTCTAATTTAATTTACAACTACATTATTCAAAATTATGTGTTTATTGTAACAAAAAAATTATATTTCGATCTTGTAGTTGATGGATTAATGTTGCATGATATTTTGATTAACCACCCCCTTTCCAAGGACTTAAATAGGCCTTTCCCATTAAATATAAATGGGTGGAAAGGTATAAATTTTTTCCCATGTTGTGACACATTCCTCATTCTAAGCCCAACCACAAATGTTGTATTAATTTCTCTTTTGAACATAATAATTGGATGTTTTACTCCATTTTGGATTCTTATTTCCCACTAAGAGATTACTAGATGGAAATTCCATGTAAAATGGTTGTTCTTATGTAGGATATGTCTATACCAATTCAGGTGAAGACACACATGCCTTAGATATCTAGGGTGACTAGTTGGAACCCTCTTCATCAAACAATATTTTCTAATATTTAATCATTGTAACATATAATAAAAAAAGTACATGACCAAGATATTCCTATGATGATTGATCACTAATTATAAAATATCATGTATATATTTCACTTCAATGCATAATGTCAGTAGATAGATCATTTACAGTTAATATGTTCTTAACATCGAAATTTGTAGAACTCATTTAATGTTTTACTAGTAGTTCAACAACAACTATGTTATAGAATGGTATGACCTCTAGATAATCATGGGATAACTCCATGATTATTCCTTTTATAGGCATAATGATGATACATGTTCATGAACTATATTTTTCCCTATATGATCCCCAACAGTAAGTAATATTCAATTTTTCATAATATGCTAATAAATTTAAACATGAACATTACCATCAAATTTAGGCATGTACCTTACCATCATTATCAAATGCATCTCCTAAAATAAAATGATCAAAAGTTTCATCATCTTTAGGAATCTATTCTGTAATTTTACCCCTACTAATTCATCCCCACCAGTCACCTAGACAACATCTAAAACACCTTCAAAATGTTTAGCTGGACCACACCGATATGCATCTTCACAGCAGTGACATTTCCACATGAAGATCCATGCCCCTTGAAGTAGGAACCATAACCCAATTACAAGACACAACAATAATAGTGGATATAGAAGCATGTTCATTAATAGGATCCACATCATCATTAGAATCATTCATGAAAATATTTTTTCTTCTATTCATGGAATTATAACAGGCACCATATCCTCATTCTCCTATTTTTTGAGATTACATTGATATATTTGGTGTCCTAATTTATTATATGAAGAACACAGTAGATTTTCAAGGCATCGTATTAATGAGTGGCCAATGGGGGATAAGATTCCAAAAAATTCCATGTAGCCACTAAAAATCAATTGAGGGAGAAATATTCAAGTTAACTACAATCAAAATGTAGTTTCTATAAGATCACAGAACAAATAAATATCAACCAAAATTATGGAATAGTGACCATGTAATGCATGCTCAATCCAATTAATAATATTAATAAGTGTCCTGACTATATCAGTAGCCTACATTTGGAATCATGATGGGTTTAGTATAGATAAAAATGATAGAAAGGTGGGTCAGTTAAGGAATTATTTGAATTAGATAAAGAAATCACAAAGGAAATTTAATTTAATGTTGGATAAATAACTATGAAATATATGTTTTTGGTGATATAGATTTGGTTATACCCTTTACATCATGAAGGATAATCATTGATGGATGTTGGTACATATATATTACGAAGACATAATATTTGAATATTAGAAAACACATAATGTTATTATTTTAAGATCATATGAGGTATGATATCGAGATGAATATGATTGGTGAGTTAATCATTTTTCATTGTTTATTGGTGAAGAAAGGAAATCATACCAAATTAATTTCCCAATAAATATATAAAAAAGAGTTTCCCAGGTGATTTATAATGGTATATTCAAATCCAATGACAACATTAACTACTATTTGGCTGATTTTTCTCAAAAGATCATGTTTGCAAAGCGGTATATGGGATGTAATATTGGTATTGGAATTATATAATGAATCACATAAACATGATCCAATATTTGGTTTGATATATTTAATGACAAATTATACAAGTGTCTCCCCAAGTATATCCACGAGCTATTGTGGGAAAAGATACTTCAGAATTTCTAAAATAAGTTAATTTTTGGTTGTTTGAATGTAGGGTAGTGCAACCATTGTATTTGGGATTCATGGATGAGGGTTGGGAAGGATGAGGGGATAATTAAAGGAAAATTATATTTATCTAAAAATTGGATTTCATTGGTATCTTGTTATTTTTGACCCTTGAATCATTCGAGCCTTAGAATGAAGCCATTGAATACATGGATTTTTTATTCTTGCCTTAATTCGAGCATGGATTGGACAACGAGGAGAAATGGTCATAAGTGGATACCACAGAGAGATTCAGATATCAGGAACTAGTATGTGATGGGTAGTGTTCTTAAAAAATATTGGGACACTTTTATCAGCACCTCCAAAAAATGTTGATAAATATAACGTTTATTAGTTCATTATTATTATGTGATGATAAATGGTATCATTATCAATTCTATTTTAGAATGGATAAATATATATCTTTATTAAAAAAGTTATGATAAAGATTTCTTATATCAACTCTTATTACTTAAGCGTAGATAAAGGATTTATTAATATTATTTAAATAAAAAAACATCCATATATATTTATATAATTATAGATATATATATAATTTATAAATATAAATAAATTTAAATATTGTAATAATATACATTGGTTTAATATATTTCTGATATTTTTATAAATTATTAAATATATTATTATATATATATATATATTTATATAAATGCATTATTTAGAAAATAAAATTTCTATCATTATAAATAAATAAATATATATATTAAATAAATATATATTAAAATAAATACAGTTAATATATACATTATTTTAATATAACTATTATAAGTAAATTTATTTTCAAATAATTTCTTACATATATTTTTTTATCATTTTTAATGTATATTTAATATTATGTAATAGCATGTTAGCTATAAGTGAAATTAAATAATTAAAAATGAGACCACTTTAATAATATAGAAAAAAATTATAAAGTTTTATTAATTAAATATAAATTATTAAAAATAAGGATCATTATTGAAATAATGATGAAAATGTATTGAAAATATTAAAACATATGTACTAAATATTAATATTATAAATAATAAACATTGACTAATTTACCAAATGAATAAAAAATAAAACAAAATGGAATTTATACATTACATTAATAAAATAAATAACTAAAAAATTAATATTTTAATATTTAATTAAAGTGTAAATTAAATATATCATGTTATAATGAAATTCAAAATTTAATACAACCTTTTGAACAAAATACATAAATATTTGTTGTATATATTTTTATATAAGATTTAATTCATTAGAAGAGTATTTTTATTTTTAATTTGTATATATAACTGAATTAATTATGTATATTTTTAATCAATATATCACATGTTTGATCTATATTAAGTTGAAATTTCAAATGAAATTTAATTGTTTTCACTATTCGATGTAATTAGTCAGCATTTCAATGTCACATTTTTTTTCTTAATCTTATATCTAATAAATATTTATTATTATTATAAGGATCTCCATACAAAACCACGACCGTGTTTTCATATACAACCTCGAGTGTAATTCCCTCCAAAATTACCTACTTGTAGAAGTAGAATTTCATTGTCAGCATTTCCCAAGTAAAGATATTCTAATAGTGTCTTCTATTTCATTGTAGCCCAATCAGTATAGATGTGTCCTCATCCACAATGTTTGGGTGAACAATAAATTTTCCATGATTTATATTGGCTCCAATTTCCCTTCAACTCATCATCTTCTACATCAGTGTTATTTTTATTCATTGGAGTCAACACCCTATATTCTGAATCCACATGAATGATATTTTATATCATTGATATATTTTCTGGTGAGGTAGCATCTTCTAACATAGCACCCCGAGGTAGTTCAACAGCATCGCAGTCACCAACTAATATCGCTAAAATAACATTTAAAAATAATTCACTTTAAAATAACTTGATGTAATCAATTTCTCTCCATTTAATTGACCTGCTATAACCATCAAATAATAATTCTTCATTTCTTTTGACATCTGTGTTGCATGTAGATGGAAATGATTTGACAATTAAATCATATTGAATGTAGATAAACTCTCTTATTTCATTTATGTCTTAACATTTATAGCCAATTTCCTTATAATAGGATAAGTCTGCAAAATATTTTCTCCATCCAATTTTTATTTAACCTGGAATGAACATGAAATACAAATATGTTCATGATGATCTTATTGATCAAAAAATTATTGTATTGTAACTTCATCAATAGATTGAGTATCTATTTCCATGTAATTATTATTTGTAATTTCCTTATACATAGGGGACATGATATTACTTTCCATAGTTGATACTATTTGATATCTAGTCTCTACCATGAGATCCCTAATAGGATAAACCACTATAGATGGTGTGGTCATTGAATTCATCTTCTCTCACAATGAATTAACAATAGTATTTAATTATGTACTTCAATTATAGCTGAAATCATCATAGTAACATTACCATATCCCTTAATAAGATTTGTTAAATTGTCAATAGGTGAAACAATATATCTATATGAATGTAGTTAAAAATTGTTAATGGAAGGGTCTTTGTGAGAAGGATCATGGGAATCAGCATCTATAGAGCCTTATTCATCAAGATCGTTCGAGGTCACACTCTTCCGAGAAACTTCCACAATGGCCCATCATTCAATGCGTCCATTTTTTCAGTAACTTGTTTTCCAAAACAATTAGCCGTATCAACATCAATATTGTTTATAGTGTTAGAGTTGGTATCCTAGAACAAACTATTTTTACATTGATTTCATTAATATTTTAAGTATTTAATATTAAATTATATTTCATATTAAATATTGATCATTGTTCTACATAACCATAATGTTATAATTATCAAGAGGACTTTTTCCATTAATAAGGTTGTGGTAGTTCCATGCAAGGATGATAAACTTGATGTTCAATGAGACTATTTATAATATAATACTATAGTTGGATAACATACCATGATAGGTTTTGTAGTATATAGACCACAATGTGTGATTACTGGTAATAATATTTGGCATATTCTCAGGAAGTTAACCATTGGTAGTCTCTATGATGTGCGATTATGAGAACAGACCCACCAATATGAATTATGCATGTTTTTTTCATATTATATTTCAATCTATGGTTGTGTTTAATGGTCCTTTGACATTTTGATTATCCTTAATGCATCAAGCAACTCACACACATAAATTTTTTGATGAAAAACATAAAACAATATTTTGGAAATAAGTAGGTATGTTGGTTGTGATGAAAATATCATGTTATTAATAGATAAGTCAAGAAATAAATTTTCCCTTCCATATTTATCGATATAGAATTTTTAACCTTTTATTGAAATTAAATTTTCATCCAAATGTCAAAGTCCATGGTGTAATTACTAGTTTATTTCAGGTAGTCAAAGAATGATGTATTAGGAATATATTTTGTTGACAATGTTATGAATCATGTTTGATGAAATTATGTGCCTTTGGTATTATATTACTATATGTTTGTTCATTTTTCATTGACATTATTGCAACATTATGTTCCTTATATTGGGTTCCATGAACTATTTCTAATCCGAAATATTGGTCTTTATACAAGCCCATGTAATGCGAATAAGAAAGATTAATAGAGGGTCAGAAACATTGTTTTTTTGGAGGTCTTGATCCATTTCTTTTTATATTTAATTAATGGAATAAATATTATTTTCAAGACAGAAGATTAATTTTATTTATATTAAATTTATCACATAAATTAAATTAATAATTATTCACAAGACTGTGAATCAGCTATATATATATATTATTTAATATTTAATAAATATTTATTTATTATTTTTGAATGAAATATTTATTTAATAGAATAAAATATTATTTTAGGAGTTTAATAAATACAAGAACTGTTTGAATTGACCAAAACAGTTTCTGGTGATAAAATAATTATTTACGAGACGATAAATATTATTTATTAATTTGGTTCATGGTGGGACACCACAATATAATTGAACTAGTTTTTTATGGAATTGGGTTTAATTAATGGTTATAATTATATTAAATGTATATTATGTAATGAAATTTTGTATATTCAATTCCACCTCTAGATATAGACAGCTACATTTATTGTGTGATTTATTAAAAACGGATTCCATGAGTGGGAATATATAATTATTACACAAAAAAAAATTCTCTTTCGACTCATCCACCTCTCTCCATATTAAGAATGTGAATCTAAAGATATAATATCATCAATATTAAAGAACCAGTGATCATCAATGATCAATACATGGCATTTTATTCGCAACGCTTGGACATAGATAATGATTAGAGTTTTTTCTAAGAACATTGAAGAACATGTGATCCACTACAAGAGGGATTCCACCCTTACATCCTAAAAACGGAATGATAGAAATCCAAAATGGACATTTTAGACAATCAAGAGTGATAATTTTAAATGTTCTTAAGACTAGTTATTTATTTCATCAGATGTCAAATAAAATAATTATTAATTTTACCGGAAATATCATTGTTATTGGTTTCGAGAAATGTTTACTATATGAAATTCTGCTAAATCACCCGCCAATGAATGCTTTCGATATTCCATGAACAAACAAGTGGAATGAGATTGGTATCGTTAAAATATATAATTATTTTGTTATTGTTTATTTTAACACTATTGTGGTTAGATTTTAATTTAATAATTTGATATTTAATACAATTTAAATTACTATTTTATTTACACATTAATAATTTTTTTGTGTGTTTCATATTCATTATTGGTTAAGAAAAAATGGATAATGATTGAAAATGTCATCGAGTTGTTTCAAATCCATGGATGTTAAAACTAGGTTACACTACAAGAAGCTGAAGCATCAACAATATTATCATGTGAAATGTATCAAGATTTGTCGAGTAATTAAAAACATGTGGTTATTTTAATTAACATCATATATTGATTGTTCTAACCTAGAACGTTGAAAACAAGGTACATGATGTGTAATTGTCATGTACACTCCATATAGTCTAGACGAGTCAACACACCGAATCCCTGATCAAGCGACATGGATATACGTCAAGCGGGTTACATATTGTGCATCTATATGTACAAATTGTACAACCTTCCATTAATTGAAAAAATTAAGAAGACATTAAATTTGAAATTGTTTCATTAAAACAATATTTTATTGCCTATCACATTGTTGTGTGTGTGAAAATATAATAATGGTTTTATGGAAATTTAAAATGTTCAATTAATTTATTGTAATTATTATTTCATTATTAGTTATACTATTTATTTTCCATCAATTCCATTAATTATTTGTATCACCAAATAAGATTGTATTATCATATATAAGAAAGGTTATTTATTATTTAGACTAATTAATTAATTAATCCATGAATATTTATCTTATCTTGTAAGAGAAATAAAAAATTAATGAAAACCATTTACTTTTTTGTATTAATAGATTGGTTGACCATTCTGAATCGTGGTCAATAAATTTGTATGTGTTGGAATTTTATTATCTATATTTATTACATTGTTTGGAAATTAAATAATATTAAATTAATATATGGCATGTGATTCATCATACTATCAATTTTTATGTAGGTCCTATGTGTCATATGATATTTTTATAATTATATTTAACCAAAGTTTTAGTTCCCCTCGACTACATGAGGGTAATAAATATTTGTAATTAATGGATCAATACAAGTTATTTTATGAATGTTCATGATGGTACCATAATTATTTGAAATCCATGATACATAGGTGGACATGTGGAAGGATGTAACTGATCCAAAATCTGGAATATGGATTCATTTCCATTATTTCATAGGTTGATTTTATGCTCTCTCTTTAAATCATTGATTTTATAATCTCAAGATACCCTAAATTCATTAATTTTTAATTTTTTGTATAATTCCTTGTATATGTATTTAATGATGCCATACCATTACCACATAAATGAATGATTGAATTTTCTATATAAAAAACTATATAAAATTGATTATGCATACAGTTTTTACCATAACATGGTTAATTAATTAATTAATTGTCCACTAATATATTAACAGATCATGTAAAAGAATAAAACATGATAAAAATGTATTAATTATATAATATAACCACTCATTCTAATATTTTGTCTGACTAAGTCTTCTGTTTCTTGATTAGGAACAAAAATCAATAGATCTATGTGTTTGGAAACCCTATGTTTGTCACAGGCACTTATAAGGGTAGTCCTTATAAACGTTTTAAATTAAAATAAAAATTTTACCAATTTAGGGGTAGCCATTTCTTAACATGGTATATTTTGTATCTATGTGTTATGAAAATCCAAGATAGTATTTCTATATTTTGGTGTCCACACAACAGATTATGGAGAAGCAAGCCCACAATTGTTAATGAGTTTCCAACCTGAATACATTCAAAACAACTCAAAGAACCCTTGTAGTGGAATTTGAAGGGTAATATGGATCCTTTCGACCAGAATATCATAGAAACTAGATATTTCATGTTATATAATGAGTAATTTTAAGAAATGATATAATAGTGGGAGAATTAATAAAATGAATTATATATTTCTCAAAATATATATGATCAAGCAATGTTCTAATAATCACCGAATTTATTTTTAGAATAAAATGACAACCTCACCATCCCTATGATCAATATTGGATATGGATATATCATCAATCTAACTAACTTCAATGAGTGTTAATGATTGATTTTTGTTTTTTCTAATCTATGGAAAAAACTATTATGTGCTAAAATCCTAAATGCCTAATATGTAAACTAATGTAATGAGGGATGAAGAGTTAAAAGTTTATGAAAATCAAATGACAAATGCAGTCGATGCTCAATGTTTGATTATGAAATATATTTATAGTGAACTCATGAACTCTCACAAATACATTTATTTTTATAAAATGCTTGATCACCAATGTGGTCATTACCCGGATAGATGTAGACATGAATACATTGAGATTTCCAAATAACTCATTAGGATTATGCTTGGAGATTTTTTCGTAATTTAGAATTAAATAGTAATACTCATTAAATACATCGTGGACATAGTGGCTCAATGATTTATACTCACCAATGAACTAGGCATTGATCTCATTATGTAATACCTCCCTCAATGCTTCTCGAGATTTTTTGTGAATTTTAAAATGAAAAAAAAATTGAAGTCTCTATTACTTAACATTATCCTCATTCTCTATGTAGATAGAGATATGAAGGGTGATAATCTGTTAGATCATATAATTTACCAATGGAAAGACAATGAAAATATATTTAAGGACAAATATCCAACATGGTTATCCCCAAATAAGAACATCAAAGCATAAAATATGTAATAGGATGATTTATGATTCTCATATGGAAAAAACAGAAACTGGTGGAAAAAGTACACCAAGCTAATATATCAAGGGGAAGCTGTAGGTGATTTTGTTATCAACATCCATTTATATATTTATAAAAATTGTGTATTAACAATTGGTTCTCACATATGTGTTCGATTATTGGAAATGGAATATTAAAAAAATAATTGAGGGGATTTTGATCTATGAGCATCCAATTGAGATAAACATGTTGTTGAGCTATTGGGTCTACCACCTCACATTCCCAACCAAAATGATCTAGGTCATAAATTGTTATCATTATTTTTCTTCAATCTCCAAAAACATTATTTATGTATATATATAAGATAATAATAGATTCTTTATAAATTTTTGAAATAAGTATTTCTTATTTTAATGATGTCATTTGTTATGGTTAAGAACATCTACATAACAAACATTATGTATTGGACGACATAAACTATGTAATGAAAAATCAATAATGTTGTTTCCTCAAATGAATCATACCACACCCAACATTGGAATCACTTGCTAAGTAATGTAATTGAAAACATATTGGAAAAATTACCTCAATATTGATCATTATATTTTTTCGAATGAAAACCACATGGTGTATGTCATGCATGGTTACGTGGGAAAATGACCAAATCCTCATTTAGTGGGAAATGATAACGTACTAAAGTGATTTTTGAACTAGTTTATACAGGTTATTTGGAGAATATCCTATTTATTCTATGGGTGGGTACTCTAAATACATATCTTTGACAAATAATTTCAGTAAATCTGTGTATAGTTACTGAATGACATATATAGTTGGATTCATTTGATAAATTCTAATATTAGAAAAATGAAGTTCAAAAACATAATGGTAGGATTATTAAGAAATATTGCTCAAGAACTGGTGGATAATATCGTATCCAATACTTCATTTATTACTCATAATAGTTTAGGCTTCTATCCCAATTTACTCCTCTATTCATGCATATGAAAAATTGGGTAAGTGAAAGGATGAAAAATTTCTTTTTGGACACGGTGATATCAATTTTGACTCATTAAATTCATCCATTCACCTTTTTGGGATATGTGTTAGAAATAGTGTCACACATACTATAACAAGTACCAAATAAATAGATAAATGGATTTCCATATGAATTTTTGAATGAAAGACAGACAAATTTTATTGATTTTACATGTGTGGGGAATTGAATAATTTTTTATGGACTCTTCATGTACTAATAATTCATCATACGGATCCTAGTGTACACTTATAGGAAAACCTAGTAAATCAAGGGGATATTAGATATTAAAAACCTATGAAAAAATGGTTATAGTATTATGTCATTAAAAATTCCATGAGAGGGATCACATATCCATAAAATATAGCGGGAGTAAGAAAAAACATGATGAATTTGAGGATCAATGAAATATAAAGTTGAAACATGATCAAATTATACAAATCCCAATGGATGAAGAAACTATTGCAATGAAAAAAGAAATTCATAGGAGTAAAAGATAGTTCAAAGATCTATTAAGGTATGGTTATGTTGTTACTGAGTATGGTGACTCATTATTCACTATAAATAATGATCCTTTTTTCTATAATGAAGTATTAAGTGGTATATATATTTCCATGGGGCATTAATCCATGAATATGAAAACATATTCCATGTTCCAGATAAATGTATGGATTTTGGTATAAAATCCAATGAATGAAACCCCTATTGGTTGAAAATAGGTATTGATGACGAAATTGGACACGGATGGAAAATGTAGTAACTATATGACGTGGCTTGTTGAAAAGGGATTTCAACAACAATAAGGTATTGACTATGATGAAACAAATTACCAATTTCAATGCTAAAATCCATTATAATTATACATTTCACTACTTGTTACCATGACTATGATATTTGGAGAATGGATTTCAAAATATCCTTCCACAACAGGATCCTTTAGGAATATGTGTAAATGACACAACCTAACTATTTTGGACTCCAAAGGATTCCAATAAAATATTATTGGTGAAAAAAATATATTTATAGATTAATTCCATAATCCATTCATGGAAAACTCTTTTTTATTATTCCATAATGGAATTCTGTATTACAAACAATTAATGTAAGCCTTGTGTCGACAAAATGATTTGTTGGAGTGAGGAGTATATTTTAATAGTAAATGTATATTACATATTGTATATTTGAATTGAAATACATGCATTACAATATATTAAATCAGGGTTGAATAAATTCATTTCAATGGAACTAATGGGTGAGGCAACCTTTATTCATGGGATCAATATCCATCATGATAGATCTGAGATGTTTCATGGCTTATGTCAAAGTACATAACTTCAAAAGATATTGAAGAGATTAAATATGGAACAATCTTAGATTGGATTGTTTCAATAAATAAATGGAATATATCATTCCCTGAAAATGATTCCTCAGACACATGAAGAATGAAATTTATGGTAAAGGATTCCATATAAAATAGTTTTTTGGTCCATCATGTATATTATGTTATTTACATGGTTAGATGTCGCATATGCATTAAGTGTGTTGGGAAGAAATCAATCTAATACAAGTTACTATTGTTTTATGGAAATCATGACTATGCCTAATTATCTAAGTCATAATAATTGTATGATACATGTTTATGGATATGATGGAGAAATTTTAATCAGAGGATATATAGATGCATGTTTCCAAACTGATCAATATGACAGAATGTCACAAAGGGGGTAAATCATTACATTAAATGGTGGTCTTGTGAGATGGAAGAGCTCAAATAATATTCTTTTTTGCTTATTCAACTATAGATTTCTATTATATAAAAACATTAGATGAAGTAAATAATCAGTTTGGATGCACAATTTTTTAGAAAAATTGTGATGTCTTACCTTGCAGTAAAGATCCTACCAATATCTATTGAGAAACTACTGTAGTGGAGGCTCTCACAAAATAGTGAAGGTCGTATCTACATATGAAGAACATACATTAGATGTATTATTTTAAGAAGGATTTTTCTCAGAGAGGTTATGTTTTAGTGAATATTAATATTATTTATGACAACATTTTGTTCACCTTGACTTAGGAAAACATGGTTATCGGGTGAGGTCTAGCAGACTAAAATTAATAAGATGTTGTCTCTTATCTATGTGGGAGGTTTTTTAAATTATTCTCCTAAAACCAATTTTATTTATGTTTCATTAAAGGATATTTTATTTTTAAAAAATAATATTAAACATCTTATTATATATTGGTCAATTTTATTCCTTAACAAAATGTAATAATTTCTTACATTCTATCTTACATTGTTGATGTCATAGTAGTTCCCAAATATGATGAGAACCTGAATGTTCTATTAATATATTTATAATATAGTTCTATTGTAGTATATCATTCTATAATAAGACACATAGTATATTGATTTTTAGGTCAGATTACAAGTAATCAGATGATACCACTTTTTTTAATATTCACACTTTATAATCTCTAAGACGAGAGATTATAGGAACATTCCCGCCTGTAGAAATTATCCATGTTTTGTTGTCATCAGATATTTTTATATGTGAGAATGTATACTATTCTTTATACATTAATATTATCATTAATTCATGTCATGAATTTGGAAGTTTGATATTCTGACAAAAACTTCCACACCCTATTATGGTGGGATGTAGGGACTGTTCGGTGATTCACGATTTACATGATATTAATGGAAAAGTTAATAATTTTTTTTCTTTACATAATTATGGAATATGATATCTCAGACCGTTTATTTAAATATAACTATTTCCCTAAATACCATGGACATATTATAATGATAGATTTATTTCACATAGTTAAAGAACGATGCATCAAGTATATCGATTGATGACACCATCATCCATTTAGCTTAATGAGATTATGTGAAAAATATATTATATTACACACTGAATGTCCATTGGTAGTTGTCGTCATTTTGACATTATGATCAATGTCTTGTGGTTCCTTGACCGGTTACTAGACTTTAATCTTGTACATTAGAGAAGCCAAACAAATTTCAGCGAGAAACAATCATAGAGGTTCACACACATTGTGTTTATGGGGGTCATGAATATTTTATATTTCAATTTAATTAATGGAATAAATATTATTCTCAAGGATGAGGAAAATTTTTATCTATGTGAGATCTATTTTTTAAATTAAATAAATAATTAATAACTATACTTGAAAGAGAATATATTACTTTATTTTTATGAATATTTAATAAATACTTATATATTATTTAATGGATGTTTTGCAATTTAATTTTTGTACCTAAAATCCAATATATATAAATAGATTACAACATCTATCTTTTATTTCATTCGAAACTAATTCATCATTTGGGAATATAAATTGTTGTGCATAACAACTTTTATCTCGACCTTTCCTCCTCTCTCCCTACCAAGAACGAGGAACCCATGATATAATTTCATCATTCCTGAAGAATGAGATATCAAGAACTAATAACACAAGACATTCCATTTGTCTCACAAGCACCCGGGTAATGAGCAGTTTTGTTTGGAGAAACTTTTATCATGTTTGGGACACCACGAGAGGGATTTTACCCTTGGATCATCACATGTAGAGTGATGGAAATTGTGAAGGGCCTTTTCGGATGATAAAAAATCATCAACAAAGAGTGGTCCTAAAACTTGTATTTATTTCTTCAAATATCATATAAATTAAATATATATTTGATATACAATATCACCTTTCATAGTTTGAGTAATGAATATTAAAATATATTTTAAAATATCTCCAACCACAATATGCTTTCGCTGCTCGAGAACCATCATGTTGCAGGATCACCCTCACCGTTTTTGAACCATGAGTCCCTAATTCTCATCAATCATCATAATATTAAAGATATAAAAACATAAATATCTTAGTAAATTCTCTATGACATGACATAAGCCATTAAATCCAATTCATACCATAAATTATGACCCTGACATGAGTTCTTATGTTTTAAAAAGAAAATTTATTGAAATGAGTATACCAATCAGGGTTGAATGGTTTCTCTGACTTGAGGGAAATATTACCCAACCCTTATGCCATGTGTTGGAATTCTTCAAAGGGGAAAAGGGTGTTGAAATGTCCCATACAAATGGGGTTGCATTTCATATCATGAAATCCCCAAACAAAAATAGGACTTATATCCAATTCCTCTTCCCGTCATTATTTTTTACCAATTTGAATCCCCAGTCTTCCAATAATATTGAATTTTGTAATATAATAACTTTCTGGAAACAAATATTGACTGAATAAAATGTGACATGAATTGCCTCATCAAATGTGTTGTTCCATTATTCCTCATAATTATTTTAATTTATATGGGATAATTCCGAGACTATACACTTCCATGAACTGTGAAACTGAGCACTGATGTTCCTCGAATGGTCGATCAAAAAATAAAATATTTTAAATAGAACAAGTGAGTTATTTTCATAAAAAATTATTAAAACAAAAGCAGTTTCATTGATCATAATTTGGCACACTATATTGTGTTCTATATAGAAGGTTTACCCTAGACACAAAATAGGTTATGTTGGTGCGGGCCGCCTGTAATAAAACCAAAAAATTGAATAATTAAAAGTAAAATAATTATTTTGTTTTATTTTATTCAAATAGTTATAACTCACGACCGATGACTCATAATGATAATCAGACACCACCATTGTTCTCATGAGAAGGTTCTTTCTTTATGAAAATTTTAACACTGGACGGTGCAGGCCAATAGTGAATGTAATTTTTTCTCGTATATTGAATAATTGAATAACTATTATTTTTTTATCAAATCCTTATAACTTATAAATATTAACATGGATTAGAAATCTGAGACTACTATTGATCCCATGAGGGTGTGCTTCCTGTATGTTGATCCTAACATCATCCACTACTGGACGATTGTGAATGTAATTTTTTGAGACATAACTATAAATAAAATAATTTAAATATAAATTATTTTATGTTAGAATCATCATATATCACCAATGGTAACTCATTTTAATATTATGAGACCAATGTTAATTTTTTATAATATTTTCATCATTAGCGGGGCCTAAACACAACCGGCACGGGTAGAAAGAGAATGTTAAATTGTGGACATTTTAAATGGAAATTAAATAATCATAGAAATGGTTTATTTATATTAATTTATCTTTTTTCATTGACATGAAATCTATACAATGTGTTGAAACTACGATGCAAAACACTTTAATTCAACAGATTAATCAATCAGATTGCAATGCATTTTTAAAATGAAATAGAAAGTAAGATAAACATTTATAGTCGAAAAGAATCATAAATGTTTGGGTTTCAAGAAGAGGATGATTTTTTCTGAGAGCTCTATAGGATAGGACTATTCTGGTGAAATACATTTTTTTGGCATGTGATTAATGATGACAAACATAGAATTTAAAAAGTTGTCTGATTGGGGTACGATGAATATTGAACTTCGGTGGTGTGGCACTTGTCTTCGTCATTGAATTATCCTACCTCTTGATAGGGTGTACCTTTAATTAATTATATTTTCCAGTTTCTAAATCTCATGGATGAACCCGAATCATTAAATACAAATAAGGATTCATGTATCATGCATGCTAAATTCGTGAGGGGATTGATTTTGGCATAATCGTCGAGAAAGTGGATCCATTTTGATCCTATGAATGGTTTCATGATTTTTTAGTCATTCTTATAATTTAACTTGGATGTATCAAGGACATCATAATAATTGAATGATCATTTCACCTTATGATTTCATGTTAATATCATAGTCCCTCATTCTTTTTTCCCATAATTTTTGTCACATCAATAACATGGAAAAGAGTCAATGATCACAAAATTGATGAACGACAGCGATGGAAGTCGATGACACTGTCTGCGGCACACAATGAATAGGGGGACGCAGTGGTGTGGCAGAAGACACATAGGGGGTCGTGGATTGAATGTCATACCAGCATTGGAAAACTGATGTGCTGGTAGGGTTCCACGTTAGGCTTGGAGGCTGTGGAAAACATGCGATAATGGTGTGGTAAAGTATCTAATGGGGAACGGGATGGTGTGTCCACACAGTAAATGAGACCATTTATGGGGTATAGGAGACTGGCCGCGTGATATAGGGTTGACACATCTCCGGTAGTAATTGGGATGGGCCAAACATGGGATAATGCTTAGGCCATTCTAGGGGAACATCAGGTTGCAAGGTAACAATGTTTGGTAGAAGTCAGCCTGCTTGAGCAGGCTGGGACAGAGAAAATGAATTTGGCTATTGGGCTACCCAAATGGCAGGAACCATAAACCAATTGTCCAGGCTATCAGGCCATGATGGACAACGTTGGGTAAGAAAAATAGGGATGGTGCTCTTCGGTCCAACCTGGTCGAACCAGGTGCATACCCAATTGTCCCGTTTTTTGATAAATTTCCACATCATGTTAATCATCTATCTAGTCTGCGATCCATTTGTGGTGATGGAACCCTTGAAAAGAGACATTTCATTATGAATACTCAAAGTGAGTTTCTTTATAGGTAGATTTATAATCAACAACTTCATGAGTATGTTCTCTTGAAATCAACAGTGTTATGGGAGGAAATCCTGCAACTGGTTGTGACAATAATGATGCATTTAGAAATAGATGAGAGAACCTATGTGGACTAGAAGATTAGAAGTTATGCATCCCAGTGTGGTCTAGCAGACGAGGAGCCTAGAACACCTCTGTGGCCCAACGGATGAGTAGTCGTGCAGACCAATCTGACCTGACATATGAGTAGTCGTGTATACATGTCTGGATCGAAAATATTTTAGTCATACAGAACTGTGTGGCATGATAGACGAGTAGCCATGCATACCTGTCTGGCCTAGAAGATGAGGAGTTGAGTATGCCTTAGTGGCCTGGTAGAAATATAGTAGTCAAGTGGACATCAGTGGCCCGACAAATGATGAAACCATTATAACTCATTTGGTATGCATTGATCTACATTACAAGAAGATCAATGTTATTACTCGAGCAGTTTAATTCTTTAGTACTTTGTATTTTCTCTTCCGGCATTTCCCAGAATTGTGGGACCTTGCTGTGTAGGTCACTGAATAATTGATGGCTCAAGGGTCGAGTCCTCTCAAGATGAGTGTGCCATGAAATGAATCTTATGGCGAAGGAAAGGTCATGATATCATCTTATCTCAATGATACTTGGAATATCCAAGAAAAAATTCTGATGTATCAAGACCTGATTTTATCTCAAAACCACTGGTAGGCCTACCCTTCATTTTTACAATCAGATATCTCGAGTGGGAGCTCTGTAAATTGAGTGTGTTACATACAAAACCACATGGATTGCTTCGTGTGATAAATTGGGTCTTGGAATCATTTATGAGTATACCTAGATTTTTTTGTTATTTTATTGATGAAATTAAAATGAGTTTAGATTAATATACCTTTATGGTGGTATTTTCCACTATGTTGTTTTACTTTGTGGTTTCATGGGAATATTATTGTGCATTTTTTTACTCACGCAAGTAGGGGCTTTGCCCACATGTGTTGTGTCTTGTGCGGATGATCGATGCCTTGGTGGTGCCTTTGATGGAGCAGGAAAAGGAACAAGACTAGGTGATTTCTTGTGATATCGTACGATCCAAGATGTTTCTAGAAGAATTATATAGCCGCTTCTAAACTATTTTATGATGGTCAGACCATTTAGTTGTCTTTATATTAGTGGGCTTGTATTGTATCCCGATTGTACTTTACATATTTAATTTATACCACACTTTTTTTGGGTTTTTATAGTATGAATGCATTTCATTTAAATAGTGCTAAACCACGTGGATTTCTGATGGGTCCATGTGTACTGGTCCAAAGGAAAATTTCCCCTTTTGTGGGATATGCTTAGTAGGAGCAAGTTGCCAGCCCCTAGCCTATTAGAGCCAATCATGGGGTAGTCACAACATGGGAATTGTGGGATGGGATGTGACATTAAAATATATGATGGTTATCACCATTATTTCATTAAAAAAACCATGTCTTTGGATACCCATATCTAAATTCATGATTGAGAATGGCTTGTACATGGGATTCATTTCAGATCGGCTTCGTCAAACTATCAACAACAGTAATTAGTAGTACACAATTTTGTGGGTGATAACTCTAGATTCAGACAACTTCTCATCCTGAATCCTTAAGCGAAGGCCAAGGAGGGCGTAGTATTAATGATTCTCATGTGTGAGTTTAATCTCCCTTGAGTTAGAAAGGAAGTAGCAGTCATACATAATTAGGATCTAGCATGGGCGAAAAACCAGTGGGACCATCAGTGGAATAGAAGAGCTTCTCCCAGAAACCCATAATCCCAAATCTGTTTATTAATATTTATCATATATATATATATTAAAATAATAATATTAATTTTTATCAATAATTATTTAATTAGTAATAATTTTAATTTTATTGTAATAAACTCTATTTATTTTAAATTTATTTTAATAGTTCATTTTATTAGAACCATTATCTCAATAAAATGTATTTGATTAGGGATCTATTTTTTAGCAATAAAAAAGAACTGGTAAATGGTAATGTTTATAAGATTTAAAAAACTGATAAATGGTATACATTATCTATGTTTGTTTTAGTACTGATAAATCAAACTGTTATCTACAGTTTTTTCTTGTGCCGATAATGGTCAGTTCTGTTGAAGACTCATTTTGTATTAGTGATAACAATAATACTTATAATTTTATTTGTAGATAACATTTTTTGTAAATAAATATTTTTTCCTATTATTTTTGTTTTCAATTATTTTTTATTTGAATAATTCCTTTTTAACATTTTATTTACATTTTATAGGTACAATGTGTTTTGCATATAATTCTTTTGAGGTCAAAATGTTATGATTTTAGGCAATAATGTTTCTTCCATGTAAATTAATTTTTGTTTAATATATTTATGAAATTATTTTAAATTTCAACTATTTATTATATTTTCAATATATGTTTTATGTTTCATATTGATTTTAGTTGTAGATTATATTTTATAGGATGATGAAGTTACATACATGGAATATAATAATTTTTTTTTGAATTTCAAGTTAGTTCATCGAAAAAATATAAAAAATGAAATAAATATACAATTGAAAATAAATTAAAAACTTTGGAAAAACTCATGAATGATTTTAAAAATAAAAATATTTTCAAAAATATAATTAATAGGAAATAATATAGATGATTAAAAAACTATTATTTTAAAACATAATATATAGACATTAAAAGAAAAATGTATCTCCAAAATATTATAAAATATAAATTATATTTCTTTTTAAAATGAATTTTTTAAAATGAACAAAAAACATATTAATTTGCTGCATAAAAAATTGATTTCATAAAAATAATAAATACAGAATAAAATGTATTAATAATAACATATGACAAAATCATCATAATTGATCAAATACTAAAATTTAATAATAGTTTATAATATTATTATTATATAGATCATTGTCAATAATTATATTATTATTACTATTGTTCATAAATTGTAACATTATTATTGTTTTCCTCAGTTTTTTAGCATGACTTTGTAATAATAAATTTATTATAATGATTTCATTGTAATTTGTAAATTATCATTGAATTCAAATTTTCCCAGATTTATTATCCTATCTTTATTATCCATTTTCATGTTTGTAGATGCATGTATTTTTATTGTATCTATGTGGGTATGATTACCTATTAAGTTAATAAAAATATGTATATATGTTTTCAAGAATATATTAATTAATAATTAATATACATTACAGAAACATTATTGAGTAGTATATTATTAATATATTTAATTGTTTTATGTATATAAATATAATATTATAAAATTATAAAAATTACAATAATAATGAAATCAATAAATTGACACTTAAACATAAATTTTCTCATAAATTTTTATGACTAATATTAATAATAACAATAAAAATTCACTTACTGACTATTAATAAAATCAATTTGATGACTATAATATAATTAAATAATTATCATGAATTTATTTGTCCTACAATAGCATTCATACTCATGATGCATTTATTTCCATTGAATCTTCGTGAACATATAAAAAGGGACATGGGTAATACATATTTATTGAGGTTATAACTATAGATAACTCCATGGAAGCCCTTTAGATTACATCTATTGGCTCTGTAGACCCCATAGAGAAGCATCATTGTCCAAGCACACGCCCAAGTGCTAGCTAGCCCGACCATCAGGGAGGATGTATCAGGCAGTCGTAGCCAGCCCGATCAGGTCCGCATGTAGCTGAATCATGTTAGGTGGAAGATAGTGCACAATCCAAGTATCCTAGACAATGAAAAGATACATGTGCGGTTGCAAATTTTTAAAATGAATATTGGAGTTCATCTAGGATTTAAACCGCGATTGTGACTGCTCTGACCATATGTCCACCAACCACTTCTATGACCTCCCATGATTACAAAAAATATTCTTATTATAACTAAAAAATCCCTTATTATTTCTAAAATATTGTTGATAATTGTGGCAATGTTAAATAGTGGGTCATGTTTATCAATGCTAAAAAAGCACTACTAAAGGCCCATTTTATTAGAACTTTTATAAATGTTCAGATAAAAGAAAAAAAATTATAATAATTCATTAAATCAGAGGGACCCCATTTTAACTTCGCTTAATGCCCTTTCAACAATGCCAGAAATCCCAAGTAGTGATTAAACCTACCACCCATTTAATAGTGCTTGACATCCCCCCACCCATTAACAACATTGCCCCCCTACACTAACTTGTGCACCCCTTCATCAACATGGAATCAAATCCAAGACCTCTCCCTTGCGCCCCTACACCATTACCACTCCCATATCCTATTTTTTTCTCTATTTATGATATATAAATTTATTTTCATATATATTTTGTTATATTTAATTGTATATTACTATTTAAATAATTAATATATATATATGTATTTATATATATATATTTATTCATATATTAATATATATATATATAGTTATATTATTTTATGAATATATATTTTTATATTAATATATATATAAGATTGGATTTAATTACATTTACAAAATATTTGTTTGTGTATGTGTTTATATATAATAAAAAAATCGACCCATATATAAAAAATAAATATAAATTTTTATATATTATATATCTATCTATCTATGAGTATAATTATAAATATTTATATAGATTCATATATATATTTACATATATTATAATATATATATATATATATTTGTTAGATTATATAAATAATCTATACTAATTTGTTAATAATAACACACTAATTAACACACACACATTATATAGTTATATATATATTAATATATTTGTATTTCAAATAACATTGAAATTAGTTTTTAATTATGTAAGGATTATATCTAAAGAAAAATATTATATATATATATATATATATATTATTTAATTTATAAGATTAAATTTTCATGTGGGTAAATAAGAAAAATTGTATATATAGTTATATTTCTTATTAGAAATAATAACTAATTGTGACAAAATCATCAAAGACATAATATAAATATCAATGCAATAAATAATAATATATATATTAACCATTGAAAAAGGAAAAAATGAAACCCTTAAACACGACTACAAATATATAAAATTTTAAATAATTATGGTACTTCAAAAAACCATTGTTTTTAGGCTAATTGCTCCATTTTTGCCTAAAAAAATGTGGCAAAAGTTTACTTATTTCATTGAGTGCATGGAGACCATCACATGGTTCGATTTGATATGTTCGTAGAGCTCATAATGACACTCGGTTCCAATGTTATGGTCATTTGATGTTTCAGTTACATTTTCATCTTATTTTTGATCTTTATCAATTGTTATATTTTTTCTGCCATCAGATTGTTATTAAAATATTATTAATCAACAATAAATATCAAATTATTAATTATAATTATCTTTTAAAATATTATAATGCAATTTTTAGAAAATATGTAATATATTATATGTAATTGTCTACTTATACTTATATAAAAAAATATAAAAAATATATATATATATATAATGATTATATCCATATAAATATGTTAATATATTTACATATTAATATATATTAATTTATTTTATTTTTGAAATATATACTTTATCGGTTCTACTAATGAAATTCAGATTAAGGGGTCCCATTATCAGGGCTACAAAGCAGTGATAATGTGGATATGTTTATAAGCACTAAAAAACAAATGATAAATGGGTAATTTTAACAGATTTTATAACCTCTGTAACAAGAAATTTATCATTTTTTAGAACTGATAAATGTACCACATTTATCATTACATTTTTTAAGTGTGTTAAAATGAGGAATAATATAAACATGTTTTTGTGGGAAAGACGATGAGTTCTAGGAATCATACGTGGGATAAATCAGGTCGCCATATCTATGTCGCACTATCTACATTCTAGTTGTAGTGGTGAGTACCGTTCACAACCGTTTTCTTGAAAAAAATTTATGGAGGGAGGATGGTGATTTAAGCCTCATAAAGGATGAATGCACTTGTAAATTTTCCTGGGAATTTTTATAGTGGCGCCCATGAATGGATTACCAAAATCAAAAACACATTTGATTGGGTCACTCTCGAAGAATTAACATGTTGAATACATGAAAAAAACTAATGCATGATATGGAATGACCTTGGTACATGATTTCTATTTTGTCATCTAAAAGGGGTTCATTACTGCAAAGGATAATTACCCATACTAAGCCATGGATAACACCTAAAAAGATGGGCCCCCTATAGCCACCGTGGGCGGCTTCCAGTCTTTGTCATGAAACCAAATGGAATTCTTGTAGGATCCCTTGTCTTGACATCCTATGTCTATGTATATAGACATGATAAGGTTTGAATCCATGTACTATAGCAGTGGTACCTTTAACAGTGGTTGGTCCACCAATATGACTCATTCAGTGATGATGGTCGGGTATTGGATGCTAGAGGATATTGGGAAATATTGGGTTATAAATAATTTATGGGGGACATATGGGGTGATGGATGTATCAAGAAGATGTGGAGTGATGTGGATGACCCATAGGGGCTACATACATGTCCACAACACACAAGATCATTTGGTCGTCCATGTCCCGCTGCAGGTTCTTGTATATGTCATCAACCCATCGCTCATCCACGAGTTCATTATCAGCCAATATTTCCAATTGTTCTCTTTCATCCCATACACTTCCATCATCCCCATGTCGGTTAGATTATTGGAGTTTTTATCCTCAAATGTGTTACAAATGTAGTTGTGGGGATCATGGCCAACATTACAGTGGAAGATATCACAAAACACACAAGATTCACTTGAAGGCATTTTTTCAATGGAATGTATTTTATCACTAGAATGAATTTTACTCATAACTCCCATGATTTTACCATTTTTGACATAAAACTAATAATCACAATCAGGATACTTGGTATTCATCATTCCATGAAAATGTGTCCTCAGACCTATGATGAATGAAATATATTGAAAAGGATTACATACACAAGAACCAATGGGTAATTCATTTATAATATGATATGTAAAAATCTAGATGTCACATATTCTTTATGTATGTTTGGAATATATCAAAATGATCTAGGTAACCACCATTGTAAGGTTTTCAAGTCTATGATTATGTATTTTAGGGATACAGAGGATATTTTCATTGTTTATGGGCAAGATGAAGAATTATTCATTAAAGGATTTTTAGATTCCAGTTTCCCGACAGAGCAAGATGAAATAAAGTCGCAAATGGGATACATATTGACTTAGAATGGATGTTTAGTGGGCAATAACATGTAAAATCAGTTAGTGTTCATTGATTTTATAGTAGTGTTCGAGTATATTACTACTTCTAAAGTAGTAAAAGAATTAGTTTGGATGAAAAATATCATCTAATAGATTTATTTAGTGAATATAAGTTATGATATCATCACACTCTATTATGATAATACTTCATCGTTGTATCCTGAAAAATATCCAAGGTCACATCAATGGGAAATCGCATATTTTTGTAGTAAAATATCTTGATTGATTTTTCATTGTTTGGTGAAGGTGCAGTGATCTGTATTTATATAGAAGGAACATGGTGGAAACTATTACTAATTCCTTGACTCGGTAGAAAAAATATTATCATGTGTGGTCTCTTTAACAAAATTTCCTATGTCGTTATCTCTAGTGGAAGTGGGAGCTTTATATAGATGGTGAAAATAAACCAAGTGTTCATACGTTAATTACCTGAATGTTTTTTGTGTTAAATATTAAATTAAAAATTTTATTAAATATTGTTCATTTTTTAGCATGACCATATTTTAATAATGTCCTAGAAAATTTCTATCATTGATAAGGTCTTTGTGATTCCACCATAATATGTGAACATTGATGTTATTTGAAAATATTCTATATATCGTTTTGAGGTTATATAACATATGATTATGGTTGAAATTGTATATATACCATCATGTGACAGTACTTATAATCAGATTAAACTACTTCTCATGAAGTTCGGACAAGGTAATATCCATGATTGGAAATTATGAGAACATACCCACCAGTATTAATTCAATATGTTTTGGTGTAATCATATATTCCTATATTCAAGAATGTGTAATTGTCATTAGATTTTAATATTATAATTAATTTATGTCACTAATCAGACACGATTATTTTCAGATGAAAATTTTCACACCACATATATGTTGGATATAGGGTATGTTGGGTGATCAAAAATGACATGTTATTAATGGATATTTCAGTATAGGATTTTTACCAACCATATTTATAAAAAATTTTATCATGGAACATTGATGGAAATAGAACTGTCACACTAAATTCCATGCACATGGTGAAATGAAGAGTATACATCAGATTGACAAATAATGACATATAATGCATATAGGTTGATGAGAACGTCATGCATCCTACATGATGAGATAACATGACAATGATATTATATAATCGAATGATTATACTAATTTTGTTTTAATCACTTTGACATTAATTTCTTCCACTCAGGTTCCTTGACATTATGATAAATAATAATATTGGACATAAGAGGGTTTTCTTAATGCCAACAAGAAAAAAACCTAGATGGTGGCACATTATGTGATTCTAGTGGTCTGGATTAAATTCTATTTTAATATAAATAATTTAAAATGTATTATTATCAATTGTTATGAATAATTTTACTTATGTTATATAGATTTCATAAATTAAATAAATATTAATTCACTAGACTGTGGATAAAATATTTCTCTTTAATTTCATAAATATTTAATAAATAATTATTTACTAGTTTGTGAAAATTAAAAATTCATTAAATAGTATAAAATATTTATGTGTTTATTAAACGAATACAAGGGGAGTTGAAACGGACTAGGAACATGTCTGGTGATTGAATAATTATTTAGGAATTTGTAAATAATACTTATCCATGTTGTGCATATTGGTGAACCACAAAATACTAATATAGTTATTATTATTATAGTTCATGGGATTTCGTTAATGGATTTCATGAAAATAGTTTTTGTACCTGAAATACCTTCCTTATAAATAAATTACTCAGTATTTTGTTTAATTTATTCAAAACCAATTCCATGTTTGATAATATATAATTATTGTGTACAAAGATATCTCTCTCAACTCCTCCTCCACTCTCCCTCTGAATAACGAGAAACCCAATATAAAATTTCATCATTACCAAAGAACTATTGAACCATCATGAACAATTATATACATTTGGTTAACCATACTAGAATATAAAGAATGAGTGTCCTTGTTTAGAGACCATTAAAGAACATGTGGATCATTTCAAGAGTAATTCTACACATGTATCCTCACAAGAGAAATAATGAATTTTGAGAGGGCCTTTATGGAAGGTCAACCATCGTTAATGTAGACTGATACTACACATAGTAGTTATTTTATCTAATATTAAATTAATTAATTATATATTTCATGTCCAAAATAATCACTGTTTGATTCATGATATGATTATTAAAATTAATTTTATTACATCACCCACCAATTCCACGCTTTTGTAGTGCATGAAAAATATAAGAATTTGGAGCACCCTCACCATTTTTGGACAATGAATTATCCTATCTACATTAAACAACATCATGAAAACTCATATTATACATAGAAAAACATAAAAATCATCTTAAATTCTCTATGATGTGACCAATGTATAGAAAACCACTACAGAACGAGGATATTTTATCATAGATTGCAGTTATATAAATTGACCAAGAAACATGAAACAATATCTACGGATGCCATAAAATAAAATTTAAACATAAATTCTGATGAAAATATGAGTTCTTATGTTGCGGATAGTAATTGGATTGAAAGGAGGGGCCCAATCTAAGATGCACAAGGTCCTTGGCTTGTGGGAGCCTTCACAATCCCTCATATCAATAACTAGAACTCTTTAGTGGGGAAAAGGATGTGGAAGTGCCCCCTTTTAATCGTGATACATTTTTTGTCATGAAATCACCAAATAGCAATGAACCTCCATTTCAAGTCCTCTTCACACCATTTTTTGGACCAATTAGCAACACCACACTCACAATAGTCAATAATTTAAAATTCTGAAACCATTCTAGAATTAAATAATTACTGGCTGGAATTTGCATCAAATTACTTCATCAAAAGATACAGTCGTCAGTTCCATCATTTCTCTAGGAAATGAACAAATTTTCGCCCCCATACCTTACTTAATGATAGTGATTTTCGAGTAATTGTTATTCGATTGAAGTCATATTCATCAAATTTTCAACAATTTTTTTTCTGGTTTGTGATTTGAGAGCCAATGGTATTGTAATCGAAAATCCTTTCATCATAATTCCTTGAACAAAGACCAGGTATGTGTGTACTATCGATGATTCCCTCGTGTGAGTAGAATATTAGTTGGGGGAGAAATGAAGATGCAATGAAAACCCGATTAGGAGCCTCCATAGATAACAAACCCTAAGAACCGACAATGGAATACATGAGCATATCCAACAAACTCTTCATCCCCACATAGTTTATTCGTATTTATAATTTTTATATATATTATAATCAATCTATTCATTTTAATATATAATTATTTCAGTAATAATTTTGTTAATATTTTTTTGATAAATATATTGTATTTTTGATGTATTAAATAATATCAATTAATCTAGGCATTTATATTCCCTAAAAATTCATGGATATTGGATCCCATTATGGGCACTAAAAAAATGCTGGTAAAGGGTACCATTTATTTGAGGTAAAAAACAATGATAAAAAGTAGCAATTATCAGTGTTTTTTTTATCACTGATAAATGGAACCCTTGTCAGTGTATTTTCATAGAAATGATAATGGCATGTACTTTTAAAACCCATTTTTATAGTATTGATAAAATTTTAACTTGATTTTTTATTTGAATATTAAATTTTTCTATAAATTAATTTTTTTAAATATTTTGTATTCATTAATTTTATATTAAATTAATTATTATTTAATATTAATTATTTAAAATATTATTTTGATTTTAAATATACTATATTTTATGCATATAGTTTTTTAATTGATAATGTATTGTTTTTAATCATTAATGAACGTGCCATGTAAATTAATATTTATATATTTTATTTATAAAATTAACTTAATTTTTAAATCATTTTTTTCTTATCAATATATTTTTATGTTTCCATTTTATTGTACTAATAGTTTATATTTAATTGGCTTACAATGTTACCTATTTGAAAAATAACATGTTTTTTGTATGTCAAACGAACAACTTTAAAAACATAAAAAAATGAACTATAGTTATAATGGAAACCCAATTGAAAACATTGACTAAACAATAAAAAAAATTAAATATAACAAATATCATCAAACTAATAAACAATTAATAATAAATATGATAAAATGGAATGTTGTTAAAAATCATTATATTTAGATTTTAAAATTTTTAGGTAACTCTAACAACATATAAAATATAAATTAATTCTAAAATTTAATTGTAATTTAAGACAACAATATAAAACATATTAATTAAATGAATATACAAATTGGTTCACAAAATTAATAAATATAAAATAACGATTATTAATAACAATATATGACTTCATAATAATAATAATAAAATATTTATAATCCATAATATTTAAAAATAATTTTATTATATTGATCACTATTAATCATTATATTATAACAATTATTACTCCTAAATAAAAACATCACTATTACATTCATCACATTATTATCATGAATTTATTATATTGTCTCCATGATAATGACTTTTTTATAATTAGTTGATTATACTTAATTTTTTATTATCCTACCATTAATATCATAGCATTATTGTTCGTTTTCAAGTTCCCGGATTCATGTATTTTCATAGTATATTTGACAGCATGTAACCTTAATTAAATAATAAAATTAATTAAATTGTTATTAATAAATATAATAAATAAAAATGATGTTACATAACACAAACAATATTTATTAGTTAATTATGAATATATTCAATTTTTTATATTATAATAAATAAATAATATTTTCATATTCAAAAAAAAAATAAAACAATAATGAATCCAATAATGTGAATGGTAAGAATAATTTTTTGAAAATGTTATTATGAATAATAATAATAAAAAAATATAATAATTCACATTAATATAATTAATAATATTAATTTTATGACATTAATATAATGATTTTATAATCATGAATTTATTAGTCTCACACTGTTATTTGTAGTCATGATGCATGTATTTTTTGTATATCCAATTGCAGATATGAAAGGCGGGTGTGGGTGATACTTATTTAAGGAGTGTGTGAACAACTAATTTCTCCTCAGAATCCCCTTACGGTTACATGCCATGGCACTCATCATCCCCCTAAAAACATTATTGTCCATGAAATTTTCTTTGTTTTGGCCAGTCCGTCAATATCTGCATAACTGTCAGGGATCCTCAACATTCCCAATCATGCATCCATGCTGGTGATGCATGAGAGCTGGATGAAGGTGCTCTGTCAAAGAATCATGTACAATGATAAGAAGGAGGAACAATTCCAATTTTTCAAAAGAAACATGGACTTCATTTAGGATTTCAACCTCGGAGGTGACCGCACCTACAACATGGTGTCGAACAACATCACTAACCTCAAACGACCACAAAATATGTTTTTATCAGTACTAAAAAAATCCGTTATTAGCTCTAAAAAACACTTATAATCCAGGTGCTTTTAGAAGGTGGGTATCTATTATCTTTTCTAAAAGTTGAAAATAATGAACCCTTTTTGCAATGCTTTTTATGTTCTAAATAACCAATGAAAATTGGAAAAAAATTAATTAGAGGGACCCCATTAAATTGTGCTTGAATCCCTTTGAATAGCCCTAGGAAGCACGACCTTTGTATGTACCCACCGCCCCTTTAATATTTCTAGGCACACCCCCATCCAACACGAGTGCTTTCCCCCCATGCACCCGCTCGTGCACCACTACCTCCTCTTAGATTCGAACCTGATACAACTCCCTTGCGCGTCTGCACCATTACTAATTGTTCATCTACTATTATTCTCCATTTAAAGATATATCTATTCATTTTCATGTATATATATATTTATATATTATATTAATTTGTATAGTAATATATATTTTTCTTAAAATTTATAAAATTAAATATATATATATATATATATATTAATATATATTTAAATATATATATATATATATATATACATATTTTTTTATTTTATATATTTATATTTTATCATATACTAATATATATTTATAAAATTAATTTTCAATACAATTATAAAATAATAATTTTTTCTGTTTATAAATATTTATATAAATAAATTCATATATACAATGTACATACACATGTATAATTACATGTATTTATATATATTATATATATTTATATATATATCTATATGTTTTCATAGGTAGATAATATATATCAGTTTTTTATCACACACAGTAATACACTCACACACATTATATCAGTATATAAATATTCACATTTTTATTTTTTTTTAATGGATATCAGTTACTATTTTGATAGGGCTTATATATTGTGAAATATTATATATATATATATATATAATTATTTATTTATAAAATTATATTTATATGTGTGAATATATAAATATATATGTATATATTTTTATATATTTGATTATAAGTAAAATTATATTGTGAAAAAATTAAATTCCATATGATCAATATGAATGTAAGAAATGAAAAAAATTCATTCCCCATTGAATAAAGAAAAGAATGGCCCTCTTCAAAAATTATGACAATCCAATAAAGGTTACGAAATAGGGGTTCCTCGAATAAAAAATTCTGTTTTAGTGGCCTTTTGGGACATTCAGGGCCTCGATGAATGTCACAATGGTTTACTTATGTAATTGAGGGCATATAGTTAATCCCAGTAATCCATTTGATTTGGTGTAGAGACTTAATGAACACACCGATCAAAAGTTATGGCTGTTTGAATTTGGAGTTATGTTCTCAACTTATTTTTGACCTTTTATTAGTTTTTTTATTTTGTGTGTCATCAAAAGTTTATTAATTGAATTTTAATCGATAATAATTATCAAATTATTAATAAAAAATATTTTTAACATATTTTATAAGCCATTTTTTATAAATATCTTATATATTATTTATAACTGACTATTAATACAAATCTATAACATATTTGAAATATATAAATTATATTTATTTCAATATACATATTTTTATATATCATATATTATTATATTATTATGGTTTATTTTTTATGTATATCCATTATTAGAACTAGTAAAAAATGTTTTCTCTAGACCACCATTTATCAACGATATTAAAAAAGTGTAGATAAATGGGTACATTTAAAAACTCTTTTTTAGCACTCCTAAATGTACCCTTTTTCAGTTCATTTCATAGAACCAGTAATAGTAGACCCTTTATCACCTATTTTTAGCACTCTTAAACGGTTGCACTATGAAAACATATTTTTGGGCCAAAACGATGATTTGCGAGCATCCAAACTGGGCTACGTCCATTGGCCATCTCTCGGTCACCCTACCCACGATCCGGAGGCGATTCTGAGTACCATCGGCGACAACATGCTGAAAACTGTCTATTTGGGGGAACATGGGGTTGATATCCCCATAAATGATCAACATACCTATGGATGTTGCTGGGAATTTTTTATAGTGGCGGGTCAAGAAGAATCACCAAAAGTAATAATGGCCAGATAGGTCACTCTCGGAGGAGCAGTTCATCGACTACACATCCCAAAACGATGGATTCAAATGCAAAAAAAATGTACGAACATTAATCTCTATGGTCCAACACTGGGGAATGACTGGAGATAATGATTACCCATAACAAGCCATGGAAAACACTAGTAACGACGCGTAGCGGTCTACTATGGAATACATTTATAGGTTTTAGTCTGTGTCAACCAACAACGTGGCATCATGGTGGGAAGTAGTGTCTCATAACCATTTGATTAAGGTGACATATGTGGGAAAGTGGGAATTCTAGTTCTACTATTGTAGAACCATTGACGATGACTAATCAACCAATCTGACCCACACCGTGAATATGGTCTGGTTACTGGACGGATGATGGGGGGATGGCTAAAACATGAAGTTGTGGCCTGATGCGGATGACCAACAAGGGATATGTAAATGGCCGCACCACATATCCTTTTTGGGTCTTCCATGTCGCACATCCACATCATGTATCTTCTGACACCCCATCTCTCTACCATTACGTCATTATCCACAAATATTTTCTTTCGTCCGCTGCCATCTCATATTCGACTGTCATCACAACATTGGTTAGATTACAGGAGTAGTGTTCGTCAAATGTGTTGCCACTTTTGTACCAGAATTCCTACCTGATAATTTTTATCACAATAGACACTTGTTGTTGGAAAATGACGGCCAATTGGGATGGGTTATGTTTATCTCCGGTGATAACTTAGTTATTGATGATATAGTCTAAAGCCTTTACCATGGTTCCTCCTTTGCACCCATATTTTTCTGACATGCAGTCGATGAAAAATTTGTAGGATACTGACCCTATCTATTCAGTTTTAATTTCTGTTATCCCTTCATGTGCTACCACTACAGAAAATGCCAAGAAACATTCCGAGGTTTTTTTTCTTTATGGGGGTGATTGTACAACATTACTTACAATTGAATATTCTTGTCACATTTTTTTACTGGTACTGACATCCACCTATGAATAGTGAACATGGTGAGGGAATGTCAACAACAAGCCATAAACTAAGTACTGTAGGTTCCAGGCACAACCGAAATGTGGTTGGGACATCACCCAACTATTATTTATAACAATATCAATGATTATACAAGGATCAATACAATGATAAACACTACTCTCCATGGAATTGAATGAAATAATTATATAAAGAAGGAAGAGGCTAGAAACCATTTGATATGATCATGCACATCAACATTATAATTAATTTTATTTATTTAATACTGAAAATAATACCGAGATCTTATTTATTTTCTACTTTGATGATTTTGATCATCAGGAATGACCCATCCTGATTATCTCATTGCGATTGTAAGGATCCAAACTAGAATCCCTCTAGTGGTGATCCACACATGATCTAATTCCCTCAAGTCAACACTTCTCATTCTCAGTGTGTTAGAATGTCAAAGAAAGTGTATTGTTTCAGTCATTCTTGATCAATTGTTCTTCATCGTTGAAAAAAGTCTCTCATTCTTGCGAGTGGCAGGAGAAGGACCCGAGGGAAAAATTGTTCAGGTAAACAATTATCAGTTAACCAGTTCTGTGGTTCGGTCAATGGTACGAATGACGTATTTGTCTATTTATAGAAATGGGGTTATAGTTACAATATTTAATTTCCTAACATAAATTAAATACATTCTTATCCATAATGAAACCCCACTCAATTAATAACAAATCCTCAACATTATTTACGTTGCGCCAACTTGTGAAAAATGATTTTATAAATAAAATTATGCTTCAAAAAATTATTGAAATGTCATTTTAATTTATTCCAACTAGTTAAATGATTATTTATCATCTTCAAAATAAATATTTTACTACTAGAACAACTATGGTCCTCTTGAACATCACATCCATTTATTGAACACCTGAATAAATAATTAAAAAATTTATTCAATTATATAAATATTTTATTTACATATTAGTAAATAAATATATATTTAATGATCAATTAAATAAATAAATATAATTTAACTACATTCCAGTGAATAATTATTTATTTTATGTTTGTAATAATTATTACTTGAATAAAAATATTCCATTCTTTTGAGTGTAATATTTAAAGTTAAATTCAAAAAGAATTTAACTGATCCCACCAGAATCACTTAGTGTTTGACCCACTAGGATTCATTCTCATTGGAATTAAGCGACATTCCTGAAGTCCATGTGTCCTATATAAAAATGGGTCTAGGTTCCCAATAAAAATAACATACAATCACAATGACGACATCCTCATATAAATGCTCACTATGTAATATAATCCCTTTGGTCAATATCTCATCAAGCAGGTTAAATTATTGTGTCATCAAACTTTGTTCTTAATACATCATTATTTGGCTACCTGAAATAAATCTTCATTACACCATGGCCATGAAATTTCATGTGATGGTTATATTTCAATCAATCTTCCAAGATATAAACTTCCATAAATGGAAGGGACAAATTTTTCCTCTAATTATCTATTAAACAAATTCCACTTGTGACTCACCAAATGTACCCTACATTCCACCAATATTCAATGAGATAATTATCATTAGAAAATATAATTTCCTGAGTCATGAAATGTATTAATGATAATCATAAATTATAAGGGTCATTACACACATCTTGCATATAGGAATATATTATGACACCAATACATGCGGAATATCTACTGGAGAGATTGTTCTCATATCCGCTGGTCATGGAGATTACCAAGTGTGAACATAATTATAAGATGACTCATATGATTACGATTACTCAGAAATGATGGTTTGTATGATATATATACCAAAATAGAATTTCATCCAATTCAGAACTATATTTATAATTTTTTTTAAAGAATTTCAACGTTCTCATCATTGTGGGGGACAATCATGACCTTATCAGTGCAACAAAAGACAACGCCCTTCAGTCCACTAGAGATGACTTGATGATCATGTTTCTGTAGAGTCAATGAATTAGTCAAGGGGTCCTTCACATTATCTTGCTTGAAAAAACTTCTCACTTCAAATTCTCCTTTCTAAGAAAAAGTAATCGAGAGATGATACTTATGATGTATGTGCTTCATGCTTAGTTGTGTCCTTGGCTATTTTGTGAGGGCCACTACTACAATATTATCACTATATCTTGTGATGGGATCATTACTTATAGGTCTCATATCTAGCTCCTCGATGATTCTTCACATCCAAACAGTATCTTTAGTTTCCTCAGAAGCTGCACTATACTCAGACTCTGCCAATAATGTATGACCACACTATGCGTTGAGCTCTTCAATCTCACTACACCTCTATTAAAAATGATGATGTATCTCGTTTGCAACTTCTTTTCACCGTGATCAGTCCAGAAAATAGAATCGGAATATCCTTTGATAATTTGTTCCTACACTCTTCCTTAAACTAGGAACATATCATTTATATGCCTCAGATACATTATGATATTCTTTAATTACATGCAATGGTGGTCACCATGGTCAACTTGATATCTTCTTACCACAGAAAATGTGTAGGCGACATCTAGCCTAGCACATAGCATGACATATATGACTGAACCAATCGTTTATGTGTACATAAACCATTTCGTTTTCATTCATTCCTCATATGTCGGGAGACACATTTTCATGGAATGATGAATTCCATGTGATGCTAGAAACAATAACTTCTTGGATTGTCCCATAATGAATCACTAAAGTATCTTATTGATTTATATATGTGGACATGGCCCATCGATCTATTTGATCTATCACTATGGATATTTATTGAAAGAATATATGCCTCCTTTCCCAAGTCGTTAATGGAGAAGTATTGACTCCACCATTCCATAACAGGCTCTAAAACTAGAATCTTGTTTCCATAAGTAATATGTCATCAATATATACTATTAGAAAAATGACTGCAATCCCACTAAACTATTTGTTGACACAAGGCTCATATTCACTCATCATAAAACCACATTCTGTTATGGACTAATAAAAATGAATATTCCATGATATAAATGTTTTCATTAATCCATAAATATATTTCTGCAACTCACATTACTTTTTGGCATCATTTTGAGTCATAACCCCTTCAGGTTGTGTCATATAGACATATTCATGTTCTATGCCCAGAAGGAATGCTATTTTGAAATCCATTTTCCATATCACATAGTAATGGTTTGTTGTATAGGTATGTAGAATTATAATGGATTTCAACATTGAAAATGGTAAAAATGTTTTTCATTGTCAATTTTATAATGTGGTTAGTTCCCTTTTGAAACCAGTCATGCCTTATAGGAACCAACATGTCTTTATTTTCCCAGATTCATCCTGAATAACCATTTTCAACCAACATGAATAATATCAACTATATAATCTACAAAAATTGAGACATGTTTTTGGTACATGGAATCCGTTTTTGAATTCATTGCTTCATTCCTCTTAGAATTATTTGTGACACATACTTCTTTCTTGTAGGTTAGAGGATCATTATTATAAACTAATAATGGTTCACTATCCTTAGTAACTTGAAAACCATACCCTTATAATTCTCTAACCTCTATTATATTCCAACAATGTTCTTGTGTCTCTGGAACAGTTTCTTCTCCCATGGGGCTATGTGGAATCTATTCTTGTACAAACTCTTGTGTACCATGTGCCTCGACATCATCAATGTATATCTTTTTTCCACTATCCCTTTTGGATATGTTCTATCTCTTCAAGAATAGAAAATTTCATTCTACTATATCATTTTTGAATAGGGGTTTGTATAATAAATATCCCATTGTTTTCTTGTTCAATCCTATAAAATTACACATTGTGCCTCGGGGTAAATGATTGTTTCCCTAAGAGGCCTTAACAAACACTTTTCTACAAAAAACATGTAATTTTGATAACATATATTTTCTCCAACTCCAAAACTCGTATGGATTAACTTTTATTTTTTTATTTCAAATATTTTTTAGCATGTGTGCCTCTATTTATTATGAATATCCCATAAAGTATAATAGAAGAAATTCATGAATCATCATTAATACCACCATGTCCCTAAGTTGTAGTTTATCCTTTTTCTTACACCATTCCATTGTGGAGTGTAAGGAGGAGTGATTTGGGATAGGTTCTCGAAATCCCATATGTAATCAATGATGTCATGATTAATATATTCCACATATCAGTCTGAGTAGAGTTTCTTAATCTTCATACAAAGCTGGTTATAAACATCATTCTTATATTCCTTGAACATGTTAAGGGAATATGACTTATAAAACATTTTGTAAATATATCTGTAACTAATATATTCATAATTAAATGATATGGAATATGAGTACCCACCCATTTATTCTACTGGAAAAGGTCCACACACAATATTATAAACCAATTAAATAAGCTCTTTTCCCTTTTTCCATTCCCACTATATTGGCCTTTGGTTATTTTTTCATATAAACCTACATGTAATAATCCAAGTCATTTTATTTCAAAATAATCTAAATATCTATCTTCATATAAGTTTTTCAAGCATTTCTCATTTAAATTACTTATCTGGTGATTCCCACGGTGGTTGTGGTAAGAGTCATTATATATATATTTTTTATCGATTTCCCTTACATGGTTTGTGTAATCCCACACACAAAGACCATTGTATAAATTTTCCCTACCAAAAAGGTTATCTTTATAAAATAATAAACATTCTATTCCGATTTTGAAAAAAAAATCCATCTGTATCTAGTCTGGATACAAATATTATGTTTTGTGTTATTGAAGGGACATAAAAAACCATTAACAACAATATCATCTGAGTTAGTAATGTTAGGTCTTAGTACCCGACAAAAACATCAACAATTTTGGCACTATTTACTGGTTGTAGATCTACCAACCTGCTCACAACCATCCTAAATCAACATTTTTCCAATAATTGGATTCATATTTGAGAACCAATATTTTTATATAATACCCACTTTAAATAAACAAATAGATTGAAATTGATAACAAACACACATGAATCATCCATTTGTTTCTTTGGATGGGTGCAGTTCATCTTTTAGTGGCCCTTTATTTCACATGAAAAACAAAAGGCTTAATGTTCCCTTTCATCCCATTCAATCATCCTTTTCTTTGAAGGCCGTGAAGATGATATTTTCCTAAATATCATCACATTTTCTTTCTTCTTAATCATCATAATTAAAGAATGATTTTTGATCATTATATATTTTTGCACTTACTTTTTGAGGATTGAAATATCAGAAAGAGGCGTCTGAAGGGTGTTCTTGTTGAAGTTAACCACAAAGATAGAGAATCCATGAGGGGGTGATGAAATAAAGAGATCGTTGCCCATTTAATTTGGGGGTTTTAAAATCAAGGACCTCCAGGATAACAATATAGACCTGGATTTTGAATACATGAGCCCCAGGTGGGAAACCATCTCCATGGTTACTCTAAAAATGTTCCTTGGCAATCTCAAACCTCTCCTATCTTGCTCTATCCCGACGATGACATGGAGGTTCCCGAGCATGCTATAGGAAACCATGTAATCAAGATAATTCATGATCTCACTAGACATTTACAAGAGAATATAATATTGAACATCGACCGCACAGTTAATTGGTTTATAGTACACCATGTGGAAGGAAGAGCAGGTAATGCTAACTCTTATATGTAAGTCCTCCATTCAGGGCATAGGATAACTTGGAGGCATCCAAACCATTCTTGGATGTTACTATCGGTGATTATGATGTCTTTATCCAGAATTTATCGTAGGGATGGTGTGGTAAACATGACTGTATTTTTTATTTTAAAAATAATAGAGATTGTCATTTGTACATTATTTATTACATTTTTATGAGATATAATAAATTATAATGTATCCCACTATTTTATCATGTACCAATAGCATTCACCATTGAACTTGGAATTTCTAGTTTCCATGACATTATACTGGAAATGATTCCTATTCCCCATCACATAACCCCATAAAGAGATGGTCATGATATTTGAAGTTATATTGGTAGCCATGTCTTTGAAAACTATGGTTTTGCAGCTCCATGATATGTTGAGTGGACTCCCCAATACTAAAATCATGATATTGGATTTACTCAACTATTTCCTCCAATATTACACCATGTATAGAAATGGATTCTTCAAATGATTTAAAATGGTTATGTCAACCTGAAATCTTTCTTCAGTACTTCTATTATAAAACTACATTTCCAAACAATTTAATGTCAAACCCATAGTTTTATTGATTGTTTCCTTTAATAATGTAAAAAATCCCTGGTATGACTTAATATTATTTTTGAGGTATTTTTATCTCTTATACATGAATTTCTTACTATCATTATCACATGCTTGTTAATATTAAGTGCAACCAACTTATGTTATTATCCATGTCTTTATAATATATACGCATAAGATTCGTTTATTTATGTACCATATTAAATGCTTGTTTAATTCATGAATCATGTGATCATGACAACAGATCCATAATGATAAACCATGCATCTAGAAGTCAAAAAAAATAATGAAAAGGGAATGATCATGAGATTTTCTAATGGTTTGTTTATATAGAAGTTGATAAACTAACCCTGGCCTAAGGGAGAAACAACATGATTCTTTTGGCTTTGTGTTCACATATTTCCATGTGTCCACCTCTGTGTCTCATGGATTTGATTTCTTCTTGGCTTCTGCTTGAACTGCGTCCACTAGATTAGGAGTACCATCCATTACATATGCCTTTTCTTACTCACATGGAGTTGAGGTGTAAAAAGGGGTTTTACATAAAATTAAAATTGTTCACACCTGCCTTACATATTTATGAGGAGAAGGCTATAAGACCATGAAATTTAATTTAAATAAACAAATTTGAAGAAAACATCCAAATACAATGGTCTTAAACTATCTCACGATCGTCCATATATGCAATGATATTCCGAAATAAGTAAAAAAAGATTTCAATTCATTGATTGTTCTTGTTTATGATTAATCATGCACGAATAAATTAATTTTCATATTTAATTAATTAATACTTTAATCTAAAACCCATTTGGGAATTTCATTGATATTCACATACATCAAAAAATGTTTAAAAAAACTTAAAATTAACTTTGTACTTAACTTGTACCTTGGAGGCATCCTGATGAATTTCTATTCAAAACATCCCTATGAGTTCAAACTAACATAACGCTATTGTAAAATTAAACACACATATATAAAACACTGATAACATGATCTGAGTCATCTTTATGGTTTCACAATGGTTCACATCTAAAAGGTTTGTATAATATAAAAATTAATATTATCAAATCAGCATAATCTGTATAAGTACATGGCGTGTAGATACAACTACATGTATTCTACCATTGTTCACCACCTATCTGATGTACACTCCTAGGGAAACAACATGTGAGTGTACTTCAGAAAAAATTAGAATACATGGCATTTCTAGTAGACCAAACGTTGTATAGTTCCTTATTACATGTTCTGTATCTAGGGAAGCATTGTATGTGGTTCATAGTCCAACCCTAACCCAAAGGGACTACATGTTATGTCTACTAGTCCATATGGGGTGCAATCTAGAAACCATGTTCCACTTGTTCTTGGTCAAAACATTGATCCATTAAGACTTAAAAGAACTCAAATTAAATGACTTGGGATAGGAGACAAATCCCGGTGCATTGAACCATGATGACATGGCGTGTACTAATGAAGACACGTCTTTTGTTATGGTGTTGTATGACCAAGAATCCTGGAACCTTCGAATTAGATCCTCTGATTTATTTTTATCAAAATTAAATGAAAAGATTTTTTCAATAAGGTGAACGATAACAAAAACACACACACAAGGACATTACATTACTTTTGTGGAATACATGGCATTCCGATTCTATTTCCTGTAGATACCCTAAGCTTATCGTACATGGACATTACATTACTTTTGCGGAATACTTAGTACATAACAAAAACACACACACAAGGATCGTAATAGTTTAGTGTCTTTGGAAACTCGGAACGTAATCTTCTAATCGTGGTGAAAGATCTTCAATATCTCCCGTAAAGATCTTCCCATTTTTTTACCTAAAAACCTTTCTTTATATCCTGGGGAAAAGAAAACATAAAAGGGTGAGCTCAAATGCTCAGTAAGGGTAAACAAAAGAAATATCAATCACATCATATACATAAGAACATAGCTTTTGGAAATCTTAACCTGCAAAAGATCTCATAATATCATAACATGGGATAAATCATAGAAGTGAAAATGAGATCCCCATAATCATAACATAAAACTTGAAACTATTTGGAATGCACACATAATCATGGAAAATCATTTCTTGTTAGTCAAGACTCATTTCCAAGACTATCTTAGTGGACAAAGTCCCTTTCTGAATCGAGTAACCCTCGTTTCAGTCCTGTTTCACTGAACTGGTATAACCTACCGTTCCAGCCCTGTCTATCTCATGAGATATAAAATCTTTACCCAATGCATTGGAGGGAGATATAGGTCCCACCCACCTTATAATGAATCCTTTCTTATGTGTTCCACATAATCATAAATCATACATCATCACATAACCCATGTAATAAAAATGGGATTCTTAAACAACATGACATCATAAAACAATTCATATAAGATAAAGGAATTCATAAAAATGATTCCATCACAACATAATCAAATCCATGTAATAATAGGGATAAAAACAGAACCCTTTTATTATCTTATATGGAAAATAATTTTGATAAAATACTTGAACTTCATTCTTGAGGAAAATATCCTTTCTACTTTAAAAACTTTTTTTTCCTTTCATAACATGTCATACAACTTTAAAATAAAAGCATTTGATTAAAAATAAACTTGAAAACTTGTAAAGGAAGCTTCTTGGAAATAATGTTTTAAAAATCCATTCATTCCGTATAAGTTAAAAAAACATTCTTCGTACTTTTGTCGGAAAAGTCAAAATGTACCTCGTACGAAAAACGACAAAAGATTCCTTTCATACATATTACTAAAAACTCGCCGAAGGGTAAAAATGGATTAAAACAATTGTAGGTGGATGGAAATAATATTACATATTGATGAAACATGGATGTGGATGATAAAATACACCCCAGTAAATACTTACGAATAAACAATCTCGGATAAAAATGAGATTGTGATATTTCCCTTACCTTAGGTCTGTTTTGCTTTGTTCGTGTCCGAAGCTCCTCTTCATTGAAGTGCCTCTTTGAGACCTCCTCTTAGGGCACTAGAATTGGTCTTTGAGGAAGACCAGAACCTCTAGGATGTTTCTAGGGAAGTGGAGAAGGGATTTTGGCAGGGGTTGGCCGAGCTTGAGTGCTCAAATTGGTGTGAGGAGGAGGGGGAGGAGGAGTCCTTTTATAAGGGAGGAGAGGGGCACCTTAGGAATATCTCAAAATATTATTTTATATTAAAGTCAAAATCGGTTTATAATGGTTCCAAAGGGTCTTATTTAGAAGATAAGGTGGGGAGGGGTCGAAATCCTATCATCCAATAGAATTTAGACAAGTTTAGGATATTATTTTAACCTTATCAATTAAATTTAACTCTAAGTTATATAATTTAACTTTTACCATGTCTTTTTGTTTTCTTTCACTATATGGTTAATAAACTTACTATAACATGCCAAAAGAACCCCAAATTGTTTATTATTAATATATATATCCTTATCTAAGTCATTTGGCCGAACCTTAGATTTTTAAGAATACAATAACAATTAATAATATAATATTTGATTTACAAACTATTTTGTGTCAATTTTGACACTATTTGATATATGGTTTTTGTGAAAGTCATAACAGAATTAAATGTTCTAAACAAGTTTATTAAATCAACATTAATATATCATAGTAACCTAGAAAATTAGTGGAATTCATAAAAAATCTCAAATTACATTTATTTTGGAGTTTATAACATCAATTATGTCAATATTTCATTAATAAGATAATTACTACATCATCGTTGTGTCATAAATAAATTAAATAATTTTATGTCTAAAAATTACAAATAAAATACCATCATGTAGGAAATCTTTTTATCTTTCTAATGAATATTTACAATCGAATTTATCTTATGTATAACCTCATATTAAAAATGATTTACTTATTAAACGTTGATTTTCACTATTTTAACCTTTCTTTAAATAAATTAATAATAAATGTCCTAATCTAATCCAAGTGGGCCTAAATGGTCATATTTTATTCCTAAGTTTGTTTTTGGTCGAATTACACTTGTCCAATAGAATTAGGACATGTGTTAGGGTAATAATAATATCATATTTACCCTTAGTTACCCTATTTACTATTAACCGCGGTAAAAAAGTAAAAAGTTACTATTCACCAAAAAATTATTTTCATCTCATTGAACCACATTTTAGTCCTTGATATTAACCGTGTCTCTCGGATTTTCGAAATTCCATTCACAGAAGCGTAAAAATTAAGTTTTATGAAAAATTCATTTTTTTTAACTACCACTTAGTAGTTTCACTATTCATAAAAAAATTGTTGTTTTTCAGAACAATGCCAAAATTTCATCCTAAGCTATATTTCATATTCCGAATTCAAAAATGAAATCTATTTTACCAAATTCATAAGATAGAAGTTGCATTAATTAATTTTATAATTAAATCCCGCTGTTAAAATAAATAGCGTGTTTTTAGGAAACAATATATATCAAAAGATTGACACTTGATTATGTCTGGTTTAAATGTGAAATTACAACCAATGACCAACATTGTATTAAATTGAAAAAATATATTCTAAATATACTTTAAAACCACTCAAATTAATAATTTATCACTATTAATTATTTCGATTAAAAAAGTTGTTTTTAATTATAATTTAGTAATTTTCACTATTCATCAGAATATGAATGTTATCCGAAAGGTACCAAAATTTCACCTTAGGCTAAATTCGATACTCCGAATCCAAGAATGAAGTTCATTTTGAAAAATAAGATTTACAGAATTTTAAAAAGTGGTTATTACTATTCATAACGGCTAGTTTTAATAATATTTTAATAGCACATCGTTGTTTAGTGAAACTCGGTATTGCGTATTACACACGCTATCGAGGAAGGTCGTGATTGCGTGTAATGCAAGGCAAGTAAAGGATGCGTGTTGTGCAAGCTCCTTTTGGTGTAGCGTACAACACAATACATTAGTGAAATAAAAAAGAATATTTTTCATAAAATCTCGGGCTGATACATAGAGATTCCTCCTTCCATTAAATCATATAAATTAATGAGTTTATCTTTCTTTCCAATAAAATTATTCTTGTGATACATTATAATTATGTTTAATTAGGAATTGTTTTGAGGGATCATCACTTACATTAAGAAATATTCGCATGAATGTTTTATGTGCATGGAAATCATTGGGAAATGAGATGTGTATTGACAGTTGAATTTATTTCATATCTGCGGAGAGAAAATTGAATGTGAAGGAGCAATATAAAGGCCCTCAAAATAACATTCACATGCTTTAGTTTGGGGTTTGTAGATTAAACCTGCTATTTCATTAGCTTAGGGTCACATAGTTCAAATTTTTTTTGGGATTTTTTGTATGTTATTTTAGCATATAACATCTATTTGTTAGTTTAGGGTCTTTTAGCTTAGACGTTCTATTTCATTAGTTTAGTGTCTTTTAGATCATACGTTCTATAACCAATGTTTAGGGACATTAAGCTCATACATTCTATAGATTTAGTTTAAGGACTTCTATCTCGGGCCATCTATTTCTTCATTATAGGTTTTTTATCTTAGACCTTCTATTTCATTATAATAGTATCTATTAGTTCATACCTTTTGTTGATTTAGATTAGGGTTTCCTAGATCATTCCAGCTGATAATTTATTCTAGGATTTTTTAGCTCATACATTCTATTGCTTTAGTTTAGGGATGTGTATATAAAACCTTATCTTGATCCTGTTTTGGGTCATTTAGTTCAAATAATTGTATAATATAGGGCTAGATGATATATATTACTAAAAAAACTATGGGTTTCTAAGTTTGACAATGGTACTTATAGGGCTCATGAGGATCAGAGTTCATTTTATGTAAGGGGTGACTCATTTGGTTGGTGGGTTAATTCCCTTGTGAGTTGGTAGCATTTCCGGGAAAAGATATTCCCCACTCCACTCCAAGGGATACGAAAGATTCATGGGATAATATGGTTGTGGCAGAAATACTAGGAAATCTAGGACAACCTAGATACATGGGGTTTGGGTAATTAAAATTATAATGTAGTAGAATCATCTAAATGATACAGAATGGGGTATGCATATTGTGTATATCCCATGACAATATGGGGGCTTTCAGGTACATCCATTGTTTCATTGAGGATCAAAACGATTATGAGAATATTTATACTGGGCCATGTGGTATCCATATGGTGGGTTTGTTCCCTTGCATCAAAATCATGGCCTAGGGAAGAGATTTTTTCCTTTATGGGGGCTATGAAATATTTTTGAAGGCTCAATCATGATGATGATGGTGTTGTGTATGAATGGAAGGTATCCCCAAAGGGTTCCAACACCATAATAAAACATAAATCATAATTCTAATTCTAGATCCCTATTCCATGTATTTTTGAATCATGAGGATTATCCTTCAGTAGATTCTAGATTGATGGATTGCATTCTATCATTGATAATGGGAACAAATTATTATGATGAAATGTAGAGGGTATAAGATCAACTTGGATAGTCAAACATGGAGAATATAAATCATATTCTAAATCTCTCTTGAAATGAGGAAGGTAATTGAAAATCATATTAGGGTTACCTATAACAGAATCAGTTGTTAGGATCCACCATGATGATTTCAGGATCACCAAAATAATAATTCCCTTTACATCGAGCAAGGATGTCACTGATTGGTGGGTATGATCCCTCACATTAGTAGCACGACCAAGCAGAGAGATCAATTTTCCACTTAATGGGTGATGAAATATTTTCAATGACTTGACATTCTCCTTATCATGAAGTGAGATATTTGGAAAATGTATGATCCACGAAGGGTTTGAGAACTATAATATTTGTTCCACCACCTTTCGAATATATTCATAAGGCGAAGAGATGTGACAAACAGTTGGTTGGAGTTGATACTCAAGATGGGGTGAATTGAGTACCAATTAAAATTTCTGTTAAATTCTTTTAGGATTAAAATCCCCCAAATTAAAACAGCACATTCAATTAAGGTCATAGAGATATAAGTGACTTATTATTCAACGAGTTTCTCAAAAGTTGATTACTCCTCAGTATAATCAGTATGAGAACTCATTCCACTTTAGAAACAACTTTACTAAATGAATCACATAAACTCAATAAACAGAACTTACTATTTGAGTGAATGTAAATTTAGATTTTTGTCTCTTCTAATATAATAACAATGGATAAATGTAAAATAGAGTAATGGAAAGATGGAAACAACAATTAAAACAAGAGGTTCAGTCTTAAGACAAGACCTAGTCCTCTCCACTTGGTGATCACCTACCACAAAGCAATTAAATTAAAAAGTGATACATAGCCTATATCGGGATTTACAATATTTTTCACACACTGTCCAGGTTTTGTAACATCTACAATAGTTATACGTGGGAGAAATAAACTACCAAGCCACACTAGGCTTCTTCCACAGTTATACGTGGGTAACAAATAGAAAGAGATTTTGATATGAGGATTTTTAGTATCCCTCCGTTCTAGCATAAGATTCAGTGTGTGTAACAAAGACACACTACGCACAAATGTAAAATGATTAATCACAGTAGATCTAAAGGTAGTAGTGATAAGTTTAGAATGCTCTGTTGTGTTGTCATATCAGCTCTAGACACGTTGGAATGAAGGAAATGATGTTTTGGACCTTCTCTGCAAGTTTAATCCAAAACAGAGTGTCGCAACGTCCAGGTTATGACATTTAGATGTAGATATGATCATCTTCTTGGGTTTAAATCCCTTTTTATCACACCACTACAGATTGAAAAGGGTTCATTCAATAGATCTTCGTGATTCTCTTTGTTCTTCATAATACATGTTTGATTGTTCTTCTTCTTTCCTGTATTTTGTGGTGTTTTTTGTGACTTTCTTATGTGGATTCGAAATATTATGTTTCTCTCGTGATATATATATATGTAAATGTTTGTCTCTAATCATATATATATATATATATAAATACATACTTTTCAAAATTATCTTTTTGTCATTTGGTTCAGTAGGGGCTAAAAAGAGAAATGTTTCAACCACATGTGGTCTTCCTCGAACATCATACTGTCTCTTGATATGTTAGGAAATAACATTAAATAATTTCAGGTGCATTTATATGTCCATAAATTACAATAATAATAATAATAATAAAATTTCAAAAGAAAATAATAGATTATCATTATACTGGAAGAATATGCATGTCACGTGGTAAACATTAATGGTACTCTCTACAACTATGGACTTCCTCAGTAGGCTCTCTTTTTTGTAGGCTTGTAACGGTGAAATTTGTGTCAGTGGGTGTCTTGTAATGGTATCTGTTACTCTATGTAATAGTAGCTCTTCATCAGTGGACTTAATCGGTAGGCTATTCAACTTTGGGCTTCATTAGTAGGATTGATAAGAAGTAGACTCCAACAGTAAGCTTCTAACTGAATCTTTGTAACATCAGACTACTTCAATAGTGTCCTTTCCAACTGTTGACTATCTCAATAGGTAATTTCATTAATTGTGGAATATTTCCATTAGTAGGCATTGAACAAAAGTTAATTGTCTCGACAGTAGGAGTTGTCTAGCGGTAGCCTTCTTCTAACGGTATATATATCCAACTATTTACTTGAATAGTGATACTCTCAATAGAACAGTTGAGAAAGAGTCTGAAAGTGAACTTCTTAAGAGAAGCCTTGTCAGAACAGTGACCTTGAGATAGTGACTCTTTGTCTCTGAGCATTGATAAGCAGATCAACGGTAGACACGTGACAGTAACCTTGTATCGGTATATCTGTGACAGTAGATCATCAACAGTAATCTTCTAGGATCAGTGACCTAGAGTAACAGTGAGCTATAATTGTGACCTTGATCATAAGGCTCTTACCGGTAGCCTTTAACAGTGAACTTATATTTAGAAAAATGTAAACTGTAATCTGATGTAACTAAATTATGAGACTAGGAATATAAATTGTTCAGGATAAACAATATAGATACATATTAAAAAGATTTATAAAATGGCTTAATGTATCATGATTAATATTTAAGAATGATTTGGTATTATCAAAACAGTTTATTCCAACACAAACAATTCTTAAAAAATTTCCTAGATTAGGGGTTCTATAGAGCATAGATTGGAATTTAATACATATAAAAAGTAAACCCTATGACCTTGATCTGTTATTTACTTTTACCCCATTTTTTCAAAAGCACTGTAGATGATGAATTTATCAAGATATTAGTCAGATTTTTCTCAACTGTCCCATTGGGATTCTTCATCCTAATGAGTTTTTTGTCACATTCATTAGCAGTTTTAGGTATTTTTATTTGGACTATAATGTTATTTATTTTATGTTCTTCACTATTTGACAAATGTGTGATCAGTTTATGATCATGTCAGTGGGTCTGGGTATGGATGTGTTTCCCAAGAGGTTCATCAGTTTATCAATGTTCAAGTGTACTCCTACATCCCTTTGAATGAGAAATTGATATATCATAAATCATGGATAAATGTTCTTAGGTCATGTGTGATGATATGGGACAATAATTAATGGTATGACCTTTAACACAATGTGGTGTTGTGTTCCACCTTAGTAATGTAAGGTTCAGACGAACCATAAATACATTTTTACAAGGCCCTGATGTCTCTGGTTGGGGTGTCTGAGACCCCGAATCAGTAGCCTGACCATGCAGAGATATATATTTTCCACATCATGTGAGGTGAAAGTTTTGATATGACATGAGATTCATTAGATCGGAAGTATGGGGAACTAATTGAGGAGATTAATAAGATGATGAAATCCCTCTTTTATATGGATATCAAGGGTGAGGCTCTCAGGGTCCTCAGATAACATGGGATTATGGAGATTGTCTACATAATTTATTATCTTGTAGTGGGTACATTCATCTCTATGTAGATTAACATCATGTGTTAACAAAATGATAACTGGCATGAAAAGTGGTAATTATGTAGCCGAGATTATGGGTGAGAACATGGGTGTCACTTCGTGACGCGTGGGAGTGAGAATGAAGCGACAAGTTGTTCTTGAAGGACCATGTAGTTAACCTCATGCGGAAAGGAAATACTTCCATTTAGTGTAATGTCATGTAGTAAGAAATATGTGGAATAGTTTAATATTGTGTTGTAGTGACCTATGTGTATTGTTTTGGGTCATCTGATTTAGGCCCTAAGATTGTGTCCCTAATGGATATGCATAATGTGGTTCTATAAAATAACCTAACATTAATGATGAACAATGAATGTTCAGTGACAACAAGAATATTTTTGATATAAATCAACGATATGAGCCCAAATGATGTTATACCCATTGTTGGGGCCGAAGAAAAAATGTTTGGGAGTTACTATGTATATCATGAGGATGTGAATCAAGCCACATTTAGTCTTGAGATTTTAATGTAGTTTAATTTCATGTTGAAACGACATGATGTATACCCATATTTCTAGGTTATTAAAGTAATCTCCTACCACAATTCGTAATCCCTCATTAATGATGGTTAGTGTAAGAAATAAATAGCAGTTTCGGTTTCATTATAGTGATGAGACAAAAGTGGGGTTATATTTAGGGAGTTCGGTATGATGAAGTGGAAGGAAAATATATAGGATCAAGGACACCATATGTTTCTTTTTGGGAATGATAACAAAACCATACATAGTACTAGAAGGGCCATTCAGTATAAATTCATTTGGTAATGACTAATTTCCATGAAATATAATTTCATGCATATGAACATTGGCCATGCAGTTTCATGTCTTTTGGTATGGAAATTGGATCACACATTATTAAATGAAGAAAATCCTATGGTTTGGAAAATAATTATGGCCACAGGAATCACTACGTATCCTGATATGACAGTAATCATTCCATACGTATTTATCATAATTCTGTGATGTTTAACATCCTGAATTACTGATGAGAATATTAAATGTCATTTAAAATCACTGTATGTGGAGGATGATGATCTGAAGCGACGATGAAGAAATGGATAAGGTCCAAGAAACATCAAGAATCAACTAAAGAAGGTTTCTATGATATCCCAAAAATTTAGGAATCAAAGACCACGTATTTTTGGAAAAGGAGACATTATACATATGATTGTAACAAATTAATATTTGTGAATTATCTCATGTTTATAGTTTCATCAAGGCCTAGGATTATAGATACAAGTATTTCAACATATCCTATACAGATAGGAATCAAGCCACACATAGTTCATTGAATTCTGTGTAGTCTAACGTCATTCTGTAAGGACATGGGTGGTGGGATGATGTCTTAAAGGGGTTGTACTTGTTGTGATAATGAAGAAATGATGTGAATGGGGACCAAAGAGAACCACAACACTCCATGTATACCTATAAGGGGATCAATATATGTGTCCATTACGAAGGTTGGATTTGTGGTACCTTAGGTTAGACCTGAAGACTAGATGATTGTTCATTCCAACATAACCCATTACAATTGTAATCAATCCACACAATTAATAGAAGGAATATGTCATTTAACATCATGTGGAATATAAGAATTTCCTTTCAGTTTAATATCATATGTAAGGATGAGTATCCATGTTGTTTAATGTCATGAAGTAAAGACATGTTTCAGTGTAGTTTAACATCATGAAAATCATACCTTATTTACGGACACATACCTTGAACCCCTTCTAGGTATACATGGTCTGGTGTGGTTCGCTTTGGTCCCCATTCACATCAATGTTTGTTTTATCACACCATGTACATCCCCTTTGGGACCTCATCCTACCACCCACATCCTTACCGTATGACGTTAAACTACAAATAATTCTATGAACTATATTTATATTGATTCTTATAGGAATCAGATATGTATTGATGCATGTATCTATAATCCTAGGCCCATATGTAACTATCTACATGAGATAATTCCCACATGTATGTATGGTACAATCCTACATATAGTTTCTATTTTTTCATAACTACAAGTTCATTGATTCCTAACCAGTTGGGATACGCTGTAAACCACCTTTGGATGAAGCTTGATGTTTCATGGACATTATCTATTTCATCATCTTCTTGTTGGTTCACCATATTCCTCACCACATTATTTTAAACTACATTTAATTTTCTCTTCCTTAATTAATGATGTTAAACTATTGGGAATTAAAATAACTATGTATGGAATGATTAATGTCAAAACAGGACACATATTGATTATTGTAGCCATAAGTTTTCTCCATGCCATAGGATTATCTTCCTATGACAATGAGTAATACAATGTTCTTACCAAATGAAATGAAAATGCATTTACAATGTTCGTACCACATGACATTATACTGCATGGAAATTAGTCGTTACCACATGAAATTTAGCATAATGGTCCATCTATGAATATGTATGGATTTATTATCATTCCAAAAAATATACATTGGGATTCCATGAAACTATATATTGGCCATCAACCGCATCATACCAAAATCTCTTATTATAACCCCTCTTTTGTCTCTTCGCAGTAATGAAACACACACTACTCCTTATTTCTCACACTAACCATAGCTCACATGGGATTTGAATTGTTGTTGGAGATTACTTTAATAACCATGACATAGGGGTATACATCATGTTCATTCCACATGAGATTAATCTGAATGTAACTCTCAGAATTAAATGTGGCATGATTCTCATCCTACTAAGATACATCGTATCACAAAATCATTTTGTCCCCCAGCCCCTAAATGGTAATAACCTCATTTGGCCCCATTTACTTGAGTTATCAACCAAACATGCATGTTGTCAGTGAAACTTATTTGGTCTCCATTAATGTCGGTATTCATTATGAAATCAAATTTCACATCTACATTAGGGACTCCATCTTCGGGTCTAAATAAAATGACCCAAAACAATACACATATGTTCGTACAACACAATATTTAACTACGCCACATATTCCTTACTACATGAGGTTAAACTGCATAAGAAGTATTTCCTTTCCATATTATGATAAACTACATGGTCCTTCAAGAACTACATGTGTCATCATTATCACTCCAATGAGTCACAGAGTGACACACATGTTCTCACCCATATGCCATGCTACAATATTACCGAATTTCATTTCATTTATCATTTCCTTAACACAGGATGTTAATCTATATAGATATGAATGTACCCACTACGTGACAATAAACTATTCAGACCAAATCCGTCATGCCACCTTATCAGAGGACCCTGAGACCCTCACCCGGGACAGCTTGAGAAAAATGTGCTTCAATCATTTTATTAATCACCTCAATCAATGGCCCACACTTCCAGTCTGAAGCATATATTTTCATCTCAAACCTTTCTCCACCCTTGAAGTGGAAAATGTATCTCTCTGCATGGTCATGCTACTGATACAGCAGCTCAGACCCACCAAGCGGAGACATCTTGGCCTGCTGAAAATGAAGTTATGATTTTTTTGAATCTTATATCACTAATGTGGAACACAACCCCACATTTTTTTATAGGTCATACAAATATTGATTTCCCCATATCATTACTCATGACCTTAGAACCTTGATCCGTGATTTTTGATATCTCCATTGCCCATTCGAAGGGATGTAGAAGTACTCTTGAACTAGGATAACCTAATGAACCTCTTGGGAAACACCCCTATACCGAGGACAAGTGGCGCGATTGTAAAATGATCACACATTGGTCAAATCTCTACGACCATAAACTAATATACATTATAGTCTAAATCGCAATACCTGAAACTTAAAATGAAAGAGAGACAAAACTAATCATGCTGAAAACTAACAATGGGAGAGTTCAGAAAAAGCCATCTAATATCCAGATAAACTATTCGACATAAAGCTTAAGAAAAAATGGGGTACAAGTAAAAAACACATAAATCTCATAGGTTTTACTATGTATCTATATTAAATTCCAAATATAAGATCTATGGGCCCCCTAATCGAGGAACAAATTTGAGTAATGCTTGATAACATCTCTTCTCTATATGAATAAGTTTGAGAGGTGGTGGAACAAATAAACTGGTGCTTAAACCCTTATAAGATCATACAATTTCCAAATATCACAATTCATGATCTAGAGAATCTCAAGTCATCACAAATATTTCATTACCCATGAAGTGGAAAATAGATCTATCTTCTTGGTCATGCTACTAATGTGAGGGATCATACCCACCAATTAGAGACATCCTAGCTAGATGTAAAGGGATTTATGATTCTTGTGAGCCTGACTACATCTTGGTGGAATCTAACACACCATTGTGTTATAGGTTCCCCATAGGAGAATTCAATATACCTTCCACATGGATTGAAGGATTTGGAAGATGATTTAAATTCTCCATAATTGACTATCAACGTGTATCTGATATCCTCAACATTTTATCACAATATTTTTCTCTGATTCTCAAACCTGGAATGCGATAATTCATTCAGGAAAATATTGATGGCTCAAAGTCATCATTCAAAACCACATGGAATAGAGATATATCATTCCAACTAAGATCTATGATTTCCTATGGTGTTCGAACACTTCATGGATAGACATCCATTCATGCCCAATACCATCATCTTGATGTTCGATCCTTTAAAAATATTTCCTATCCCCTATAATGGAAAACAAATCACTTCTGGTGGACATTATATTGATGCAAAGGACCATACCCCCCAAATGGAATCATATTTTCCATGTATTTAGATCCTTGAAATATTTGTGATCCTCACTGACACTATGGAGGAACCTAACACCCCCATTGGGTCATGGGACATACCCAGTAAGCCAACCCTATTCTGTATCATTCAGACAATGATTCTGCATTTTAATTTTCATTACCCACACCAAAAATATCTATGTTGTCCTTGATTCCCTAGTATTTCCCCCACAACCATATTCTCCCCAAGAATCATTTGTATACCGTGGAGAATAGTGGGAGATATCTTTGCATGGCCATGCTACCAACTCAAAACGGACTTAACCCTCCAACCAAAAGTGTAACCCCTTACATAAAAGGATCTTTGATCCTCATGATCCTTATAAGTACTATAATAGAACTCAGAAACCCATAGTGTTTTGCGTAATTTTTGGCATTGTTGTCCAATATTATACACATGTATGTGTTAAAGAACAAAAACTGAAGCAAGATAAGGTTTGATCTAAACGACCCAAAACTAAAGTAACATAATGTATGAGCTAAATGAACCTAGACTAATGAAACATAAGTTCTAGGCTAAAAGTGCATAAAATAAATCTACAATAGGTTTGAACTAAAATACCCTAAAATAAAGCAATAGAAGTTCATTGATAAAAAATATATATATATAGAAGAAAGATAAGTCCTATGTTAAAAGACCCTATACTAAATCAATAGAATGTAGGATCATAATGTCCCAAAACATAGATAATTGAATTTATAATCTAAAATACATTAACTAATGAAATAGAAGGTCTGGGCTAAATGACCCTAAACTAAAGTAATAGAATATCTAAGCTAAAATACCATACACTAATGGAAAAAATGCATTGAACTATGTGACCCTAAGCTAATGAAATTGCTATTTTAATCAACAAACCCCCAAATAATACATGTGAATGTTATTTTGGGGGACTATATATGGACCCTTCACATTTTAGTTGCTCTCCACATATATGCAATGAACCAATCCTGCAATACATATATCCTACCCCAATGATTTCCCCACAAAACAAACATTAATTTTCATATATCGTAATGTAAGTGATAATCCCTCACAAAAATTCCTAATAAAACTCAATTATATTTCATCACTCTAATAATATGATTGGATAGTAAGATAAACTCATTAATTCATATTATTAAATGGAGGGCATAATCTCCGCATTTTGGAGTCCCTCCAAAAACATCAACAAAAAATTGAGTGTTGTGAAATAATATGGTTTTCGATTAAGGAAAGATGAATTACATAAAAAGATCACTAATAGAACCAATAAAATTGTTATGGGTTTTGATGGATGAATCAATTGAGAATTGATGTGTCTGTCTTCCAATTTCCTCCAACTATTCTATAAGATCAAGAAATTCAACTATTGTTGTTTGATCCTTAATCATCCTTCTCCCAGTGGCCAAGGAAACGGATGATGTTGAATGTTTAGAATTAAATTTAGAAATAATTTTTTCATGCCTCAATATCTTCACCATCTAAGCATTGATATGGGATTTTGAATCAGATGATAGCTGACGACCCTTTACTAGTGCCTCAGTTATCTCATTCAATTATAGGTAGAGGGGGGGCTAATTCGTAAAATCATGAAATCTCCTCTACTATATAGAAAAGTATCTCTAGATATAATGAATTGATTTATAATTTTGAATAGAGCCTACCGATCAAAAACATCTTCCCCCAGATCATGAAATGGTTGTCGAAGCTTCTCCCCCTATTGGAAAAATGTCTCTATAGGGGTTTCAGCAATCAAGTCCTGGATATGATCACAAAACAACCTAATGCATCAGTGATACTCAGAATATTATGTATTAGTTATGATATAAGGTTAACTAACTAGTATAATAAATGATAAAATTGGGATGGTTGCCACTTATTACCAAACTTTTTTATGAAAAACATTCATAGCCTAAACAAGAGACAAAATTTCCCCAACAAAATATGGTCTGATGTCTGAAAATATATCATTTCAGTGAGGTCACATGTCGGATGCCTCTCCCAAATATTCCATCAGATACATTGATTCCACATATAGAGGAGTTGACAATGCAAGGGGCTTGTACACATGAAGGCCCTACTGTACCAATACACCATTGGATAAAACCATCATCCAAGTTTATGAATAATTCTTTGTGAGGCAAGAAATGGTATCAGTAAGCATCAATATAATCATATCCAATGTGTCTACATGAGTTATCATTTAAAAAAACTATCAGATGATCCCAGGATGCCATTCTGCAAGGAAAATGGACAATGGAATGGGATAAACACTTTTTACACATCCAATTTTTCGAGAGAACCAATGTGGTGAGTACAGTTCATAGATAATAAGCTCATATATCATGGCTTCAAGTTCCCCATCCCAAACAGATACTATATACGAACTATAATTGAGAGAGTTGCATCAATCATCAATGACATTACTAAATTGTATACATGGGATAGAGAAGTCTAAATTATCACACCAGTATAACACTCCTCTAACTTCTAAAGAGTTTCAATATATGTGAAGAAATAAAGTGATATAAAAAATAATTTTTTAGGATAAAAGCTTTGTAATTCATGAATTATTTTATTAATCATAGAAACAAACATGATCAGCAATCAATCCATGAAGTAATTGAAGTGTCCTCCAATTCGGTATGGAGTGTTTCCTTGCTAGATATGGCCCAACATCTGGTAAAGGTGATCATGTATAGTTACATAAAAGATTACACTACGTCCCTCTATGAGGCATGCCACCATTATTATGTTTCTAATTTTGATTATATAGTGTGCATCACTAGAAGGGTAGACCTACCTGTTTAGAAACATAGAAAGAAAATCCACTACCCTAAGGTCTAGAGAAACCTCTAAAAACATTTCATTTCCAATTGGATAATGATCCCCAACATCAATAATTCCCCAAAATGTACCAAAATCATCACAATGTTGATGGAAGGGACACCAACAAGTGAGAATTATGCATGCTTTTACCCCACTGCTATGTTGGAAAATTGTGATCTAATTCATGATGGAAACAAGCAAGCATATTGTCAGATCATTTCCCAGTTTCTTACACAAAAAGATTGTAATGTATAACACTAAACCATATTCTGAATAAGATCATCCCAAAAAAAATTATTGGGAGAAACTCATAAAAAATCGATCCATGTTGAGTTATTCCCACCAGTTGATAGATATATCATAGGCAGATACCCACCCCACCATGAGGATGGTGGAATGTCTTAGTCCTAGGGCAACTTCGATGGATATTATATCTATGGAGGTCATACTAGAGGTAGATGATGAAATGAGATATCCACATGGGTTTATAAATATTAATTATGTACATATCATCAAAAAATTCATTACTGATTTTTTATACCTAGTATATCCATTCACACTAAACAAAAAAATTTCCACAGGGGAGAATGTCTCACTTTGAGTACAACCTACCACCAGGAGCATTCGGGTAAAAGAAAGATATGCTTTAGTAGCTCTGAGAAATAGTTTTTTGGGAAATATCATGACCATCAAGGATAAAGCGGTTGTTTTCTAGCACATAGGAAAATACCTGAAGTTTGGTTGTTGCCCACTTACCATCCTCAGTAATCATCACCTGATAGCAGTCGAAGTAGTTATACACCCGTCAAGACTATAGATTAATGTCGGGGGAGACAATAACTACATCATTCATCAAATCAAAATGAAACCACTTCTCACTTCACATGACCCCCCATCTTCCCATCATTCTAGTACTCTTGAAAGACCCATAAGTGAATGCACCTTCCACCCCATTGAAAGTGCTAGGTGAACCCCCACACATTTATCGTGATATCACCCGTACAACCTCCTGCTCACCCCTGCCTCCACATTGATTCGAACAAGAAACCTTTCCCTTATGTACCTATAGCTCAATTACTCACCCATCATGTTTTTTTCTCCATGTAATGTTAATATCTATTTATATATATATAGTAATATTTATTTTAATATCAATATATATTTATAATAATATATATATTGTTATATTAATCTCGATATTTATTCATATTATATATATATATATATAGTTATATTTTTTATCTTTATATTTATTAATATATTATATATATTTAAAACTGTAGTTCTAAATATATATATATAATATGTTATTTTGTGTTTGTATATTAAATAATAATATATAAATAAATACATATATACAACAGAAATACAAAAAAATATATATTACATTATCTGTAACTAAATATATAATTATATATATTGATATATATTGATATATATTTTAACATGTTATATATTAATATGTATATTTATATGTCAGAATATAAAGATAATATATATTATTTTCTTAATAATCACAAACACACACACACTAATACACAGAAACACATAGTCATTATATATGTATATGAATATTCATAAATTTATATTTAAAAAAATTATTACTAGTTTTTATATATATTGTTCACATATATTGGGAAACAATATATATATATATATATTAGATTAATTTTTTGTCTATGAAAATAAAATTTTATGCGTGAATAAATAAAATAATATGTATATAATGTTATATGTTTGATTAAAAATACTATTACGCTGTTATAAAATATAAGCGTTTAAATCCATAATATTAGTATGAATTTAAGACCACAGAACAAATTCAGTCCCCACTAAAAATGAAAAAATACCCCCTTAAACAGCACTAAATATACATTCAATGTTAAGAAATTGTGATACCCCTATAAAATATTTTGTTTTGGAATATCTCGGGGAATTATTAAATCTAATATTAATTTTCAATGTATTACTTATCCAACCAAGTGCATATATCTTGTATCAGGATTTTATTTGATTTGTTATAGTGCTGGAATGTACTCCCGGATCCATGGATATGGTCGTTGGATGTTTGTGTTAAATTTTTATCATATTTTAGATATTTCATAAAATATTTTTATTAGTTTTTTATTAGAAATATTTTTTATTGACTACTACTATATAATAAAGAATGAATTATTAATCAATAATTTAATTAATAAAATTTTATAATCCATTTTAGATAAATATTTCATATATTAAGAGTAAATGATTATTTATAATAATCTAAAACATATTTAAAATAAATATATTATATTCATATCAAAATGAATATTATTTTTATATTAATCTTTTCTTTTTTAACTTTTTTTGAAATATACCTTTTATCTGCACTAGTAAAAAAAGAGTTGATAAATACCTCCATTTATAATAGATATATTAAAAATATCTATACAGGGGTTCCCCTTTACAGCCCTAAAAAGGCGCTGATAATGTGTGTATCTTTAGGAGAGCTAGAAAAATTGTTCATAATTTTATGCATCTAATAGTGATTTTTTTTAAAATAGTTTAATGTGCCCATTTTCATTGATTTCATAGTGATGATAAATGAGCCACCAATATCTTATTTTTTACAACACTTAATGAATGGAGCTGTGAAAACCCATTTTTTGGCCCAAATGATGAGTTCGGGGAATCCTACATTAAAAACATCTAGTCGATATCTCTCATTAACACTTCCTACTATCTAGATGTTGTTTCAAGTACCATCGATGATACAATTTTCGAAAATTTCTAATAGAGGTAATGTGGCATTGCCAACCCCATAATGAATCTAGACACATTTTTATTTTTCATAGAATTTTCTTCAGTGGAGGCCCATGATGGGATATCCAATATCAAAAAATGTCACATAGGGTCACTCTTTATTTTGTATCTCATCGATTTCACATCCTAAAATGATAGTTAGAATGGAATAAACATGGTACGAGCATTCTACCAAGTCATCCAATTAAGGGGAATCACCGGAGAGGATTATTACTCATACCATTTCATATGATGCCCCTGTAACTAGCTGCATGGGTCCTCTTCAACTACCATCGGTGGGTTCCAGTCCATGAAGACCAAATACAAGGAATCCTTAATGTATGTTTTATCCCAACAGAATTTTTCTGTTGTGGTAGATGGGAGTGTGTATAAACTCAGGTACTACAATGGAAGTACCTTAAAAATAGACTACTCCACCAATAATACACACATAGTGATGATGGTTGCGTACAATATGGTGATAAATATAGTTTAATAAATCACTATATAAAGAATAGATAGGTGTATGGTTGATACGTGAAGATTCTACTTGATGGGGATGACCCACATGGGCTCCATACAAGGCCACTCCACACAACATTCGTTGTAGGTCCACTTCCCTCTGAAAAATAATGTATCCACTATCACACCATATATCCCCCATGATTTCTTTATTGGCCAACATTTCTCACTGTCCTATAATATCTCATACCTAACCATCATCACCACAAGGGTCAGATTGCTATAATAGTGATACTCGAAGTGTTTTACAATGTAGTAACAGATATACTTCATGCTCACATTTATCACCACAATCATAGGTTATTGGGACACAACATACAACATGGATGCCTCACTATTGGCCGACCCATACTACATGCAGTCGATGGTGGCTGTAGAGGACTCCTAAAAATTTTTATTGTCGTTTCCTTGGATTGGAATGGGTTATCATCATATCTGATGAATCCTTAGTGTTACATGACATTGTCCAAATCCATCAGCATGATTACTCCTTCACAGCCGTCATTTTCTGATGTGTAGTCGATGAGATGACGTTCTTATAGTGACCTAATCTCACAGGTTTTGATTTTGGTGATCCCTCCTATGGTCACCACTATAGAAAATTCCTAGAAACATTCATTCGTGTGTTGATCCATTATTTAGATGAACATTCCATGTTCCTCTCAATCGATATTTGTTGGTACGTAATCGTTGCATGTACTATCATCCACCTCTGGATAATTAGTAGGGTGACATAGAGATTATGATAGGACATAAACCAGATAGGAGGCCGCAAACTCTTCATCAGTGAGGTCGGTGAAGAGGTTGGTATCCACATGGTATGAGAGGTCACCACCACATTTGAATGCCTCGAAGAACTCAATTTTTCTTCTAAAAAATATTCATGAAAACCTCTTTCTTATCTTCCAATAGGTAGCTATAATCATGCATCGTTATCCACCTCTCATGCTTCACATGAATGGATACTTGATGAGGAAATCTGCAACTACTGGATAAGACAACATGGTTGGATTGGCTAGGCATCTGAATGATGATTTATAGGACAATTAATTTTTGAAAGAGGGATCAGGTGATCCAGGCCATGCAATCACAATGGGATTGTGAGAAGATAATAGTAGATCAAAAACTCCTTAAATAAGTATCACCAAGCCCGCCTTTTATATATTCACTCTGATATACTGTAAATACATGAATATTTACTACGTTAAATAATTTCTAACTTATAATTTCACGATAATAATGTGATAATAATAGATTCATGGTAGTAAATTTATTATTTATTAGTAAGTGAATTATTTTTATTAATATTCATGAAAAAAGGTATTCCTAAAATATTTATTTTTTATTACTTTATTTAATTATTTATTTATGGTATTTGTTTAAAATTTAATGATATTATTTAATTATAATTATAAACAAAATGAAATACAAATTTTTATTTTGAAAAAACAAGGATATATTATTGATCAATCGATCCAGATATAAAAATCTAATTCGGAAAACTATACACCCATTAATGGTTACCCCAAGACATACAATAACTCACTAGATGATGGGATTCAAGATTACCAGAATGCAAGAAGAAGGGATGGTTTCGTGGGGAGATGGAATCAATGCATATTAAAAATATTTCTCAGAACAATCCTATATAACTATGAATCCGAAACTTTTCAAAAATAACATTAATTACATCTAGGTAATAAAAATCTATGATAACTTGATTATATCCATTATCCGGGTAAAGGAAGATCCCTTGAATAATTCTTAATGAATCCACAACAATCAGGCTCAAAATTCTATGAAAACCCATTTACCGAACCTCAACCACTTGTTCGATGCACTGTGGGTCAATGAGCCCCAGCCCAATCTAAGACCATGTCAAGAAAATATATTCCATGTTGATTTTAATGAATCACTCTAGAGTAGTCTATGAAGGTGGAGCTCATCACAGTCGATCCACTGTTGGAACCACCCTGTTCGATAGCCACCCATTCATCGATTCAGAGGCATTATCCCCCGAAATATGATAAATTTTAGACATATCCTAAAAACCCTAATAATAATAATGAAGAAAAAAATCCCAATAAATTGTGCACCACATCCCTACGTCAACTCTTTCCAGATAGTAAAACCAATCATTGAAAACACGGTCCATCTCCATATTTGGACATGGGTAGTCCTAAAAACCATGGGACCATTCATTATAGACTCCCTCCACCTTGAAAAAAGATGAATAACATTTATATGTCTTTTGGTATGTTTGAATCACAATGTAAAAACATCTTCTCCCCACCATATGTCATATTTTTAGAAGGTTGCGCTTCCACAAGGAACCCAAGAAACTCTATCTCTAGAAAATTAATACATTTAGAGGTAGGGGTGAAAATTTTTGGGAAACAGATGAAAGCATATAACATGTAAACAATCATAAAGTGAAAGTGATACATATATAAAATCATTCCCACCAAATAAAATGGATACGCATCTACCCAAAATCAAATGTGCATAAAATAATGTTGACACTTACACTTTTTACATGGGAAACCAAAAAGGGAAAAACCACAGGACCTGGTCCAGAAAGAGGGATCCAATAAAATAAAGAGATACATGGTAGAGACTCCCAATAATTGGAAGGGTTCTCAAATGTTGTACTCAATAAAAAAATAATTTAATCAATAATGGAGACCAATAAATATGATCATCAAAAAAATGTGATCATTTAATGGGATTTTCAATCAGTGTTATTGGAGTCAGAGTGTTGAAATTCCTTGATGCTACCTCCGTATGTATGAAATAGAATCAGCATCGAATAACTTCATCATGTAATAATTGTGTCACGACATGAATTAATTCACGCGGTCTTGGTCCTCATTAAAAACACCTCATTAACCGAGAAATTAGGTGGTTCTCAAATTGAGTAGGAGTAACATAGTGAGACAATTAAGAAGGTGCCCAAAAATATTTCCCTCCCACCAAATTGAGGATCACCGCCAACCATGAAATCAGTCAAAAAGACTCAAATTATCACATGGTTGACTTCATGGTCAAATTGTTTAACCCGTAGTCATCAGTGTGTATATCTTCAATATCACTGTGTCTTGAATCAAGTACATTGTTGATCCAATGTTATCGAACATCTATATGTTTTGACCTACCACGAAAAGTGGAAATATTTCCAAAAAATAGAACATTGTCTGTCAAAAAATAAATCATATCTGTACTGATTTAACCTGAGCTCATTAATAAAAGAATTCATCAAGAATAATTCTTTTCATGCCTCAGTAGCTACAACAAACTCTGATTTTTCTGGAAGATAAAGAAACACATTTCTACAATATAGAATGCCAAGATATATCCCCAATTCCGCAGTGATCGAATTTCCTGAAGTAGAATTCCTCAAATCGATATCTCATGTCATATCATAATATGTAAATCCACATAGCATAGTTTCACATATTCCATATCACAATCTCAAATCAGATGTACCATGAAGATAACGAAAAATGTATTTCACTGCACTCCAATTCCCTCTACAGGGGTTTGATAGGAAACTACTGACCACACACACTTCTTTGTCTATATGATACCTAGTACATACCATTTAATACATCAAACAACCAATTACAGATTAATAATTAATTTCCTCCATCTTCTCTCTCTCTACATCAATAGATGACGACTGAATGGTACTATGCATAAATTGTAAAGCAAGATAAGTGCAAACCAATTTCCCCCTATCAAAATATAAAATATCTATATAGCCTTCTTTAATGTATCTCCAGTGACATTACAACAATTTCATGGATTTTCTGTCACGGTAGATCATCATGCCATGAATCTGTTGTGTTGGAACCCAATCATTTATTGAAAAAGACACACAAAGATCCGTATTCAAAAAATCTATTCTAGATGTATCATGGACAATAGTGAACATATCATCAACATAATTCAATATTATAATAAATTCATCATCATTAAATCGCTGAACTAAAACACAATGATTGGAATATGGAATCCTGAAACCCTAATAAGAAATAAAATATTCAAATATCTTATACCACTACCATGGAGCTTGCTTCAAACTATACCCACTCTTTTTAAACTAGTATACAAGATATTTTTACATATTTCAACAAAACCCTCTGTAATCTCCATACAAATCACTTACTCTAATTCTCAATTGTGGAATTCTGTATTCATATCCATCTTCTCAATCTGCTGATCTAAACATACAACCAAACGATGAACAACCTGAATGGAGAACATTTTGAAAATAGGTGAGAATATCTCATCAAAATCAAAACATTTATTTTTATGGAAGGCATTAACAACTATACATTCCTAGTATCTTGAAATAGAACAGGATTCTACATTAATAATATGATTAATACAATGATTTAGAGATTCTCTCTTACCTGTCGTTAACTTCACCATTTCAAAAGTGTGGTTGTCATTAAACGATGCCATCTCATCATATATTTCCCCTACTTATCATTTATTATGTTCACATTCCATTTCCTCATCAGAATATTCTATTTATCCCCATTTAGGGATTAGAAGATACTTATTAAGTAAATATTGTGTTCAAATGTTGTGATACATGAACATCATAGTGGAACTTAGGGTTCATTAATATCATTTGGAACTGAATAATTAGAAACAAACGGTTCCATAGAAACATCAACTCCAACCGGTTCATCCAAATCATTCTTCTTTACATCAAAATTATCATCAGAATCAACAATGTGAGGTAAATTTGAATCAGAAACTGGCTCATGACTGACAAAACCATCAGAAGATAGGGAAGCGATTATTCTCCCTTATCAATGAATGCAACAGTCTGATCCTACATTAACACATCATCCTAGCTTCTGAGATGTTTCATCATAGAAGTATCATAGAACCTATACCCAATCTCATCGATTCCAAAGACAATAAAAATACAATGGTGTTTTTACCATCCATCTTGGATCTATCATCTCTAGGCACATGAACAAAAGAATTTCAAAAAAATACGAAAGTGATCATACATGATCTCATTTCCATGCCAAACCATGTCGGTAGTGTCAGTCTGAAAAGCTACCATAGGTGATATATTGATTATATAAGAAACATTAATTAAATTCTCTCCCCAAAATAGTGTAGATTACTTTTCTTCTGATATCAAAAAACGAACACATTCAAGCAAAGACATTTTCATCAGATCAACTATACAATTTAGCTGAGGTGTCATTGGAGGTGACTTCTAATTCCAAATACATTCCTTCCTGCAATACGTATCAAACAGACCACAATATTCCTCCACCCCCATTGTTAGTGAGAATACATTTAGATTTTTTCCAAATTACATCTCAGTAAAAAGATGAAATTGCTTAAAAACACTAATGACCATACTTTTGAATTTCATAACATATACCTAGTTATTTTGTGAGTAGTCATCAATAAATTTCACTAAATAAAGACTGCCACTAATAGTCATAGATTTTTATGAACCCAAAATTTCATTATATACTAATTCAAGTACATGTGACATCATGTGTGGAGGTTGACAGCTGAAACTCACTCCTCTCTATTTCCCATCCATGCAATGATCACACATGTCCAATTTGACACTCTTAAAATCTAGGAGAATATTTCTCTTGGAAAAATATGAAGCCCTTTCTCAGTTATGTGTCTGAGACTCTTATGGAAAAACGTGGATGAAACACAACACTAAATAACTCATGAATTATCATATGAAATTAAATCATCAGTCAAGTAGAAACACAATTAATTCTTCCCTCGAACCACCATTAATGATCCCATGGAAATTACCCTTTTTAAATCACAAAAAGTATAGATAAAACCTTTGTCAACAACAACGCTGGTAAAAATAATATTCAATAGAACCTCCGGCACATGTCAAACATTCTTTTAAAAAATAATTCATCTTGTACTGGTCTCTAAACAAACAATTGTGATGACTACAACATCAGGATGACCATCATATCCAATCATCTAAATAGAAAAATTTCATGTGATGTTAGATGTAAATAACTCATTCTTCGATATCATGTGAGATCATGCACCATTGTCAACAACACAACATGATTCATCAGAAGAAATATTAACAGAGTCATATACACTAACAATATGACCGCTATAGCCATGGAAAAATGATCGTCTCCAACACCATTTTTCTTCTATGAATTATTCTTCATTATATTTTATATTTTCAGCTGATAAAAAAACATCTTAATATTCCCCTTCTTACCACAATGATGACATTTAAAATCTCTCATCAATGATCTAGATTATATTTTGCCTCTACTCTTACCTCGACTATTTGGTCCATCGTTCATGCTTCTCCCCTGGTCTCTTTGACTAAAATCTCTGAAAAAGATTTCTCTTTTTTGTGTCTCCTCACATCTTCATTTTAAATGTCAAGGATTACAAAACTAAGTATCACAACGCCATTATAAATAGAACTTGTTAGAAGAACAGGAAAATTCTCCCATCAATCAGGTAAATTTTTATGATGAAGTATAGTTAAAACATCATCATCCAAATTGATACCCATGTCATAAAACTGATAAAAAATTCCCTGATATTTACATAAGTAGTTGTTGGACTCATCACGTGTTAATCATGTTTTAATGATCACAAATCTAATTGCTGTTAATTAATCTTCCTCTTTAGTGAACATCTTTCTAATTCTCTTCAAACTCACCAATAGGTGCATATCATGTATTTATAGAAAGTAATCTTATGGATGTTAATTACTCTTTACAAGTGTTATTCATAATCAGAATTCTCTCATATATTATCTCTAATGAGTAACCTTAACTCACATTCTGCATATCACTATCTTAGTCCAAATACAGAAGTTTTTTTGTCTAAGTATGGAGACACCGTGAAGGACTCACCGTGAAGGACTCACCGTGAAGTACTCACCGTGACCAGACACTGTGACCAGACACTGTGGCCAGACACTGTGACCAGACACCGTGACCAGACACCGTGACCAGACACCGTGACCAGACAATCTGACTAGACACTATGACCACTCACCGTAACCCTGAAACCGTTAAGGACTCATTGGGATCAGACACCGTGAATAATACATTGTTTCAATGATCACTGTGACATCGATTCTTAAGCTTTTTTAAAAATTAATTTAAATGATGCTAACGGTCATATTTGTTTTTTTAATGTAATTAATGTTATTTAATGTTAGTTGTTGGCTTGACTGGAAACCGTGTCTCCTACCTATGAAAAGGTAATCATTACTACTACCAGATCCTGTGGAATATAAAGAAGATTTAGCTGCATTAGAGAACATGCGTGCCTGACAAGTCTCGACACATATACTACAATACATGCAAGCTCTATACTAAACCTAAGAACTATCCGGAGCACAAATGTGAAGAACACATTGCATGATCCTCAAATAAGTTTCATACATGCAATCCTACATTTCTAAAGAACACACGACAAATCGAGAGACTGTAGAACACAAGCTGAACTACGACACTCTTTTTTTCGACAGAAAAACCCGAGAAGGACTCAGAAGTATTCCTGGTCAATCCAACGAGTCCAAAGCTACATTGACAATCACCTAAGAAAATTCTAAACTCTACATATATACTCTGTGATTCATTATTTAATTTTTGAGCATTGTGTGTCATCTTCTGTATTTTTACACACACACTATCTCTTGATCTTTAACTGGATGATATGTCAATCCTCACTCAAACTCTTACATCTTTTATTTCCCACTAGGATAGTGGTAGAGGTCATGTGTGTCATGGACATCAGGTTTGATATTGTTTTTGTTCCCACAAATAATAGTGGTAGAGGTCTTGGACCTGGAAAATTTTTGTAAAACTGTTGTTAACCCTGATCCAGGGTGTGGATCAAATTCTTATATATATTTGAGAGGACTAAGAATCGGCTTGAGACTGAACCGCTAGTTATATCTGATGCGCACCTTTTATTTAAGTTTAATGTATATGACGTATATTATATTTATTCTGCTTATGGTACATTAAAATAAAAAATTATTTTTAAGCTACTTTGATAGTTAGATTAGAAAGTGTTTACACTTATTGTAAATTAGTATATTAGTTTAAAAAGATAGTTTGATCATGTGGTTAAACTAACTGAGACCTAATAAATCATTGAGAAGCTAAGTGAACATTTAAAATCTGTATAAATTCACTATAGTTTAACTTATTTTATAAATCGGGGGATTTTAACTAGACAATGTTTTAACAGAAATTTTAATTGGAACTGAATCCCCCCCCCTCTTGAGTGTCCACTCCGACCAACATTTGGTATCAAAGGGTCAGTTATTTTTTGTTCAATGAATTTTGAAAAAATCTATTTTTTAACTTTGATTTTAGTTGCATCTTTAAAGATCTTAAATTTCTGTTAGTTCTAAATTTTTTATCTCTTTAAATTGTCTTTCTAAAATCTAGTTATGGATAATAGACTGGAGGGTGCTGCTACTAACATGCAACCTTTCTTCAATGGTACCAACTATGATCAGTGGAAACTTAAAAAGAAAATTCACATAGAAAGCATAGGTTTTGATATTTGGACAGCCATAGAATCAGAATATAAACATCCCACTACTGCTAGATCCACTTGGGATAAACCTACAAAGACTGCTTACAATAATAATTGTAAAGCCATGAATGCCTTGTACTGGGCTTTAGGAGATGAAGAGTTTAACAGAATTTCTTCTAGTAAAACTGCTTTTGAAATCTGGGATACCTTAGCTGTTTCTCATGAAAGAACAATCAATGTTAAGGAAGTGAGATTAAATACTTTTACTATTAAATATGATAATTTTAAAATAAAAACTGATGAACCTATTTCGGACATGTATCTCAGGTTTGATGAGATAGTCAATACAATGAATTCACTTGGAAAAGCTGTTCCAACAAAGGAATAAATTATGAGAATATATAGATGATTACCAGACCGATGGAGAGGCATGTCTGTTTCAATCCGAGAGTCATGTGACATTGCTTCTCTACCTTTTAAAGAACTCATTAGTAAGCTTATGATGTATGAGGAAGAACTCAGGGTGAAAGAAGAAGAAAAATATGAACCTAGAAGAAAGTCTGTTGCTTTAAAATCCTCAACTTCAAAGAACAAGGATAAGGAGAAACTTCATGCTATAAACGAGAGTTCAAGGTGTGAAGACAGCGAAAGTTCTTCTGATAGTGATGTTGAAATGGCTCACATTGCCAGAAGGTTTAAGAAGTTTTATAGGAAAAATAAATTCTTCAGAAAATCAAATTATAAAGGAAAGTATGACAATAAGGGACATTGGAAGAAGGATTGGAAAAACCCAGATAAAAGTAATGAAGTTGTCTGTTATGAGTGAAAAAGAAAAGGACATATTAAAGCAGACTGTCTAATGCTAATATTCAAGAAGACATATGATTAAAAGGACAATAAGTACAAAAAGGCTATGAAGGCTACTTGGAGCACTTCTGAGGATATCTCCACTGAATCTAAAGTTTCTGAAACTTAACACAGAAATAAGGCAAACATGTGTTTTATGAAAAACACTTATGAGGTAACAGCTGAAACACCTGCTTTAAATTATTATTATTCTGGAGATGATACTGACTCAGAAAACATGTCAAAATATGAACTATTTGAATATTGTGATATGTTATAAGAAACCTATAACAAGATGAAAGAAAAATACAAAGGTTTAAAGAAACAGTATTCTTTAATTGTTAAACATAAATCTGATCTTGATATTGAAATGGAAAAGAATGCTTAGTTTCATAAAAAAAAAACTGAATGGAAATTATCTAATGAGAAACTCAGAAAGGATTTAGAGAAATTCACAAATGGTAAAGATACTCTTACTCAGATTCTAGGTAAGAAAATAGAACCTAGATACACTACTGGTATAGGATACCAACCAGGACAAAGGAAAATTACCAAAACTAAATTCATTCCGAAATCTGGACAGAATGCAGTTAATTCTAGTTCTGGAAATTTATATGCTTCAACTTGTTATATTCATAGTTATTGATCTAATAATGTTTATCTTTAAAAGTCTGTTTATTCTACAACTTTCATGAGACCCATAAGACAAATTTGGGTACCAAAAGCTTTGATTGCTAACCTGTCTAGACCCAAGAAGATATGGGTACCAAAATCATTTCCTATCTAAATCTGTTTTGTAGGAAACCGGCTTAAAGAGATCCTATAGGAAGACCTGGTACTTGGACAGTGGATGTTCAAGACATATGTCTAGATACTTCTCATGATTTAAAAGATTAGTCAGGATTGATGGAGGTTTTTTCACCTTTGGTTCTAATTCTAAAGGGAAAATCATCGGCTTAGGCCAGATTGGTAACACTGACTCAGTATTAATTTCTAAAGATTTATTTGATGATGGACATAAATATAATCTGTTATGTATTTCTCAGTTATGTGATGATGGTTTTAATGATAAATTTTAAAAAGATTCTTGTAATATTTTTAATTCTAAAATTGCTTTAGTATTTTCTTCCCTACGAAATGAAAATGTTTTTCATATTGATTTAAATTCTTTAGCTAAGAAGAATATTACTTGTATAAATTCTTTTCATAAATAGTCTTGTATTTGGGACAGAAGATTAGGACACTGCAATATACACTCACTTAGAAAACTTATTAGGAAAAACATAGTTATAGACCTACCCAAACTTGAGTTTCCAAATTACAAAGTTTGTAATCCCTGTCAAAAGGGAAAGCAACACAAAATCTCTTTTAAACCAAAGAAAGAGTTCTCAACTTCTCAACCTATCGAGTTGGTTCACATGGATTTGTTTGGACCATCTAGAGTTTCTAGATTAAATGGGAAACACTATGTCTATGTCTTAGTAGATGACTTTTCTAGATATACTTGGGTATATTTTCTAGCTCACAAATGTAAAGCTTGTTCTTATTTTGTTAAATAATCCAAATCTGTATAAAACCTTAGTGGAATTAAGATTAAAACTCTGAGAATTGATCATGGCTGTTAATTTGAGAATCATGAGTTTGAATCTTACTGCTCACACAATGGCTATAGTCACAATTTCTCTGCCCCTAGGACCCCTCAACAAAATGGTGTAGTATAAAGAAGGAATAGAACCCTGCAAGAAATTTCTACAAATATGCTTAATGAGTATGACGTACCTATTTATTTTTGGGCTGAAGCTGTAAATATAGCTTGTTATATTATCAATAGAGTCTTAACTAAACCTGTTCTTATGAGGACCCCTTATGAGTTGTGGAACCATAGGAAACCTAAGGTTAACTACTTCAAAGTCTTTGGCTGCAATGTCATTATTCTTAATACCAAAGATAATCTTGACAAGTTTGCATCCAAGAGTGATGAAGGAATTTTCCTAGGTTATTCTATCTCTATTAAAGCCTATAGAGTTTTCAATAAGGGAAACTAGTGTGTGGAAGAATCTGTTCACATCAAGTTTGATTAAACTGATCCACATGAGCATAAAAACACTCTTGAAAATCATGAAGATGATCTCTCTGTTTTGATCCATAATGATAAAGACAGTGGACCTATAGTTAAAACGTCCAGTTCTATAAATTTTCCAGAATCTTCTTCTATTGATTCCCAACCTGTTGATGAACCTGAAATTTCTAGCACTACCTTTACATGATCAACTGGAATTCTGAAGAATCAACCTTTAGATGCTGTTGTAGGAAATCTTGATAGAGGGACACAAACTAGAGCTTCTCTTGGAAATCAGGTTGAACATCAAGCCTTCTTGTCACATCTTGAACCTAAAAACATTGATGATTCTATTAATGATGAATTTTTGGTAATTTCTATGCAAGAAGAACTCAATCAGTTTGAATGAAATAAATTTTGGAATCTTGTTGAAAGACCTAAGTATACGTTCACAATAGTCACAAAATGAGTGTTTAGAAATAAAGTAGATGAATTCGGAATCATAGTTAGAAATAATGCTAGACTAGTTGCACTAGGATATAGTCAAGAAGAAGGTATTGACTATGAGGAGACTTTTTCTCCAGTGGCCAGATTAGAAGCTATTAGGATTTTAATTTCTTATCCTGCTTATCTAAATTTCAAACTATATCAAATGGATATCAAGAGTGCATTCTTAAATGGATATATTGATGAGGTTGTTTTTGTTGAACAACCACATAGTATTTCAAAACCTCATTTTCCAAATCATATTTTCAAACTATCAAAAGATTTATATGGATTAATGGAAGCACCAAGAGATTGGTATGATAGATTAAGTACTTTTCTAATTTCTAAAGGTATTACAAAAGGAATTGCTGATCCTACTCTTTTTATAAAACCAATTTATAATGTTGATTTATTAGTACAAATTTATGTTGATGAGATTATCATTGGATCTTCTAAAAATTTATTATGTACTTACTTTTCAAAAATGAGGCAAAATGAAATTGAAATGAGTTTAATCGGTGAACATAAATTCTATCTCAGTTTTCAAATTTTTCAAAATGATGATGGAATTATTTTAACTCAAAGTAAATATACTAGATATCATTTAAAATGTTTTGGATTGGATAGCAGAAAAAGTAGTGACACTCCCATGAGTACCACCTGTAATATGGATCTTGATGAAAATGGTAAATCTGTTGATCAAACCACTTATAGAGGAATGATTGGAAGTCTACTCTACTTGACTGCTAGTCGTCCTGATATTATGTTTATTGTTTGTATGTGTGCTCGTTTTCAAGCAAACCCTAAAGAGTCACATTTAAATGTTGTAAAGAGAATTTTCAAATACCTCAAGCATACTCCCAATTTAAGACTGTTCTATCCCAAAGGGCAATCATTTGAACTATTTAGTTATTCTGATGATTAATTTGCTGGATGTAAGCTAGATAGAAATAGCACCTCTGGAACATGTCATATTTTAGGCAAGTCACTAGTATCATGGTGTAGTATGAAACAAAATTAGGTTGCATTGTCAACTACAGAAGCTGAATACATAGCTGCTAGAAGTTCTTGTACACAAATTTTGTGGATGAAACAAACATTACTAGACTATGGATATCAATTCAGACATGTCTCAATAAATTGTGACAACACAAGTGCTATTAATATTTCTAATAATATTGTTTCTCATTCTATAACAAAACATATTGATGTAAGACATCACTTTTTGAGGGATCACTATCAAAAAGGTTATATCACTTTGGAATTCAGTGGTACTGAATATCAACTTGCTGATATATTAACAAAAACATTAAATTCTAAAAGATTAGACTACATCATACATGATCTTGTTGTGAATAATCAGAAATGAATATCTTAATGATCTTAATGTTTAATACTTTACTGTACTTTACTTTACAGTTTTATACTTACTATTTCTAAGTTACTATTTATGCTCACGGTCTGAAAACTCACTGTCTCACCGTTACTATATAAACTGCTCACTGTTTCACCGTGATGACTATAAACTGTCTCCCCGTAATGGCTAGTTTTTCTATCTCACCATAAGAAGTATGATAATTTTAATTTTTTATTTAATTTTTACCTGTATCGCGGTAATTTTTATTTCATCGCTATTTGATTTGCCGCATTTTTTTATGACGTTTGACATTCCCAAATGATAAACCTTAAGGGTTTCATTTGACTCCTTACCCTAATTCTATTGTGAACCTTCTCTTCTCTCTCACCCGAACCTTTAGTGAATGCAAAGGATGAATCATCCATCTTCACCCTCTTCTGAGAAGTTCCATTCTAAGAATGAAAGGAGGATACCGAGGATAGCTCCTGAAGGACCTCTAAACCCAAACCTGGTAAGTCATACCGTTGTACATGAAAAAGAGGTTTTCCCTGAATGGTTGTTGTTTCAAATCATTAGTTTTGAATGTTTTAAAAGATGAAGGATGGCTTGAATGGTTCACTGGACAGAATAGAACGATTTACTTGAGGCATGTATCTCAATTCTATCAGTATGTGAAGTTCTCTTTTGAGTTTGTAGAATTCTTTTTGGTGACCAGCTGGATCGATGGTCAGTAGTGCTCTTTATCTTCAATGTTGTGGGCTGAATGCCTAAGAATTACACATTAAGGAGTGTGTGAAGATTACCAGAGAGACCCTCCTCCAACAACTGACATCTTTGACCTAGAAACCGCTTTAGAAAACATAACTGGAAATGGAACAAAGAGAAGGGCCATAACTACTGAACTGGATGGGGAGACAAGACTTTTGTTCAAATTTGATTAGAATTTGGTTAGTCCAAGAAAAGGATATTTTGATATGATGAAGTATCAGGATGTGTTCCTGATTAACCTGTTGAAGAATGACCAAAAGATCAATCTCTGTAAGTATATTATCAACCATATCTGTGATCTGATAAATGTAACTTCTAAATCCACATCCCTATTTTACTCAAGGATGATTTCATCCATGTTAATATCAAAAGGAATGGTTGGACAGAATGAAGACAAATTAGAGGAATTTGATTTCTTCCTATCCATGCCTATCATCAGAAGGTTGAAGATTAGCTGGAATCCCTAGAAAAAGCAATGGGATGAGGATAGTGATCAACTGTATAAATAGTTTAATCCTGTTGACAATCATAGAAGGCCTATGAACCTAGCTGATCATGGTTTGGAACCAGATGAAGTGGCTGAGTACTCAGAACAAGAAGAACAAGAAGAAGTAACAGTTGTAGTTACACCTAGAGAAGAATCTGTAATACCTCCAATGGAAACAATTCATGTTGAAGAGGAAAGGGGTGTTATCCCTGCTGTTATCCCTGCTGAAATATCACAAGGAGAGGAAGTTGTTGTTGAAAAGGAAAGTACTGAGGATCCTTTAGTTGTTATTCATGAGGAAGAAGCACATCCCAATGCTGCAAGGAAATTAGTTTTTCCTGGTTCAGAACAGCAAGCAACATTTGAGGATGTTTTAGTTGAAGAGACTCTTTCTATTGAGAAAGAAGCAAGTCTGGAAGCTTATCCAGTGGAACAATAGTTCTTGAGATTATTCCATCTGCTGAAAAAAGAATGGAAATTTCCTTCCAGCTGGCAGGGAAATAATTTGCTGAAGAGATTAGGGATGATCCCATGGATCTTGTCCATGATCCTGAACCCCAAGAATCTAGAAGGGAAGCACAAGTTGATGGAGAGGAAACTCTAAATCTTGATATTGTGGAAGCTGGATCTGGTGAAGCTTCTCAACCTTCTGTCACATTCTTTGTACACTCTCTGTATGAGTTCCCAAGATTTTATGATGTGAATGAGTCACAGAAAGTGACTAAAACTGGAATGGATCTTTCTCCTCTATTTCAACTAATGTCCTATGCTCATTCAGAACCAGAACCAGAGCCCCAACCACAATCTGGATCAGAATCTGAGTCTATAGATGACTCTGACCCTCAACCAGAATCAGAGCCTCTACCTTTACCGGTATCCTTACCTGATATTCATTCATTTTTAACCAAAGATGATCTGAATGTTTTTGGAGAGACTTTGTTTGCTGGTTTTGAGAAAATTGTTTCCAATCAACCTCGCCTAGTGATTCAATTAGGTCAAGAAGATTCATCAATTCTCTTGGAAAATATTATCTTTCATATTCAACCAAGGATGATCAGAGAAATTCAAGAAGTCCGAGTAGAGAATAATCTACTGAGTGCTGATGTTGCAAATCTGAAAAGTATGGTAGCAAGTCTGCAGAATTAGCTATCTGTGAGATCAGAGCCTACTCCTGTTTCTGCCCCTGCACCTTCTGATGTTTTACCTGAGTCTTCTAATTCCCTCCTTTCTAGGGAAATTGGGTCTCATGTTCATCCTTTCATACTATATTTTGATTAAAAGATTGGAAAAAGGCACACGAATATGCTGGAACACATTAGAGAGCTTGTGGAAACTCTGAATAAGCTTACAGATGAATACACTGGATGTCTGGAAAATGTTCTGAAACAGCTCAAAGTTCTAACCGAAGCTGTCAAGGATTTACCTGCTTCTGGTCAGACCTTCACACCTGCTTTGGATGATTATCTGCTGAGATCCATAATTAAGGAAGAATTACAGACTGACTTTAGTGGCTAGGATATATCTTCTTTGTCAGAAGTGATTAAGAATAGTGATAAAGAATTGGACTTGGTTAGGATTCATTCAACGATAGCCAATGATTCTCAACAAGAGGTCTCCAAGAAAATTGATTTGTATCTTTCCAAGATTTTCTCTAGAAGTGACATGACATATCACTTTAGATATCTTGTGGAAAATCTGAGAATCCCTCTGGTGACTCATGCTTTTAAATATGAATTTCAGACACTTTCAAAGTTCACCAGATTGTTGGACAGATTTCTGGAGAATAAGGATGGTTTTGAAAAGGCTATGTAGTATGGTGGTGAAATCATTACTGATTTCATCAATCTTTTGAGTTTTTATCTTCATGTGCAGAGTACTGATATAGTTTCTCCAGCTGCTGCACCCCTTCGACCTGGACTACATTCCTTAGCATCAACTACCATGACAGTTAGCCAAGCCCTTTCTCAGATCTGGCCAGTCATTCATGACCAACATAAGCCTAGATCTTCTACTGCTGCTACTTTAGCTCCATCTGTTTTTGAAGGTCTACCCTTACCCTCATTGTCTACCACTTCTATGCCTTTTTCTACATCATCACCAGCTCCTGCTGCTGATAAAGGCAAGAAAAAAATGGATCCCTAGAGAGTTTCCCGACTGTTATTCTTTTTGATGGGATTTCATTTCTTGTTTACAGTTTGTACATCTCCTATACTTTGTATTATCAATGCTTTGTTTAATGAAAATTACCGAGTTCCATTTCCTTTTCTCTACTTTTTGATAATCCCAAAAGGGGGAGAAAACCCTACCAGTATCAGTTCTATAATAGTATAAATGGGGGATAAAAACTGCAAGTATCTATTCTATAATGTTTTTTCTATTCCATTATCTTTAATATTACATGCCTTTTATATTCTACCTATATATGATTTTTGATCATCAAAAAGGGGGATATTGTTGGACTCCTCATGTGTTATTCATGTTTTAATGATCACAAATCTCATTACTGTTAATTAATTATGCTCTTCTGTGCATATAATTCTAATGATCCTAAAACTCACCAATAGGTGCATATAATGTTTTTATAATAACAAATATTATGGATGTTAATTTATAATTACAAGTGTTATGCATAATCACAATTGTCTCATATATTATCTCTAATGAGTAACCGTAACTCATATTCTGCATATCATTGTCTTAGTCCAAATAAAGATTTTTTGTCTAATTATGGAGACACCGTGAAGGACTCACCGTGAAGGACTCACCATGAAGGACTCACTGTGACCAGACACCGTGACCAGACATTGTGACCAGACGTCGTGACCAGACACCGTGACCAGACACCGTGACCAGACACTCTGACCAGACACCATGACCAGACACCTTGATCAGACACCATGACCAGACACCATGACCAGACACCGTGACTAGACACCGTGACCACTCACTGTAACCGAGACACCCTGAAGGACTCACCGTGATCAGACACCGTGAAGAAGACATCGTTTCCATGATCACTGGGGCACCGTTTATTAAGTTTTTGACAATATTATTTAAATGATGATAACGGTCATATTTGTTGTTTTTAATGCAATTAATGTTATTTAATGTTAGATGTTGTCTTGACAGGAAACTGTATCTCGTAACTATGAAAAGGGAATCATTACTACTTCCAGAGCCCATGGAATAAAAAGAAGATTTATCTGCATTAGAGAACACGTGTACCTGACACGTCTCGACACATATACAACATTACATGCGAGCTCTGTACTAAAACAAAGATCAATATGGAGAACAACTGTGGAGAACACATTTCATGATCATCAAAGAAGTCCATACATGCAATCCTACATTTCTGAAGAACACAAGATGAATCCAGAGACTGTAGAACAAAAGATGAACTACGACATTTTATTTTTCAATAGAAAAACCATAGAAGGACTCTGAAGAATTCCTGCTCAATCCAACGAGTCCAAAGCTACATTGAAAATCACTAGAGCCATTTATAAACTCTACATCTCTACTCTATGATTCATTATTTAGTTTTCGATCAGTGTGTGTCATCTTCTGTATTTTTACACACACACTATCTCTTGAACATTAACTGGAGGATCTATAAATCCTCACTCAAACTCTTACATCTTTTATTTCCCACTGGTATAGTGTTAGTGGTCTTGTGTGACTTGGACAACTAGTTTGATGTTGTTTTTGTTTCCATGAATAACAGTGGTAGAGGTCTTGGACTAGGACACTATTTTTAAAAATGTTGTTATCCCCGATCGAGGGTGTGGATCAAATTCTTATATATATTTGAGAGGACTAATTCTCAGCTTGAGACTGAACCTCTTGTTATATATGGTGTGCACATTTTATTTATGTTTAATTTATACGAAATATATTATATTTATTCTGCTTTTAGTACATTAAAATAAAAAATTATTTTGAATTTACTTTGATAGTTAGATTAACAAGTGTTTACACTTATTGTAAATCAGTATACTAGTTTCAAAACATAGTTTCATCTTGTGGTTAAACTAACTGAGACCTAATCAATCTTTGAGAAGATATGTGAAAATTTATAATCTGTATAAATTTAATACAGTTTAACTTATTTTATAAATCGGGGGATTTTAACTAGACAATGTTTTAATTGGAACTCAATTCACCCCCCTCTTTAGTGTCCACTCCGACAAATAGTAGTCATAAATATTCATAACTTCTTTGTACCTAAAATTAATCATTTGTTTCAAAAGACCAACTTATTATTTTTTGTCTTCGAATAATATCTCATATCAAGCTTCTACCAAAATGTTCTAGCGAGTGAGATATTGAAAATTTGGTATATCACGTTGTCTTCCACCCATTGGTGAATGAATCCAAAAACCATCTCATGCCCTAATTCCCATTGTTCATCTAACATCCTTTCTGGATTATGTTTACTAAAAAATGGAAGTTTCATTTAATTGAGAAAATGTAGATCCTCCATTTCAAGATACCACATATGGAAGTTGGTACCATTCAACAAAATCATCTGACGATAATTGGACTCCATAATAAATATGAAATAAAAACCAAACGTCCTAAGATACATGAAGTAGGGAAAGATGTGATTGTGATGAACCTGCAAAAAATCAAAAACCAAATGTGTAGTGATACTAAAATCAATCCCACCTAATAAAACGGATGTGCATCGAAAAAAAATAAATGTGCTGAAAATTTAGATTCTATTAGAAAATTTATATGTGGAAATCACAAAAGGGTAAAACCACGAGACCGAGTCCAGAAAGAGGGATCCACTAAAAAAATGTGTCACACGGTAGAGACTCCCCAAAATTTGATGGTATCTCAACATTATTACTCAATAATAAAATAATTGAATCATAGACGGAGAGTAATAAAGTTAACTGTCAATGAAAGGATATCACCAAATGGTACAATCTCTCGGGTGTTGTTAGTGCATGTGTGTTGAAATTCCATATATTTGCATCATTATATTCAAAAAAAATATCTTTCAAATAATGTATCCATGACAATACCATGTCACCACATGAATTTATTCATAAGGCCTTGTCACACATTAAAAACACCTTATTAATTGAGAAACGGCATGGTCCTCCAATTTAAGAGGCATTACGTGATGCACCATCAAGGAAGGAGCACTAAAAAATTTGCACAAAGATTGTTCAACATGTTGTATAGATGATCCTTAAAAATACCATGAACCATCATGTTTTACCCCGACCCATCAATGTATATCCTAGAAGCTTATCAAGAATAACAAATTCAGTCACCCCTTCTCTAGTCATAAGCAGAATGGTAAGGATGATATGTCTATCTCTCTCGATGATGCATCCAAAAATTGTATCTTAACACCACTCCTCTAGTGACTCAATAATGATATCAATTATAATTTAACAATTTAAGAATTGGGATATCACCCTATAAGATTTTCCACTTTAAATGGGCTTCAGTCTTAGAGATGCATGCAATAATTAATCCTTTAAAGGAATATATTTCATTCCCAGTATCCTTTTCATAATAGTTTGTAATCTCTAAGATTCAGTGACACTAATTTATAGTATCGCAAGTGAAAAAGAGAAAATATTCAACAAATAATATATGAGAAAATATGATTCCCTTGAATCATACCTATGCCCCTTGGATAGTACAATGAACCACCACAATTGAAAGGAGTTTATGGAACACATTATTCAAAAGAAATAAATGGTATATAGGGAGCAAGTCTTAGTATTGTAACACTATTGAGGGTATGAAACTATAAAATTGTACCCCATTATTATTGAAAAATATATCATGTATTATCTATATTATTTTTTGTTTATAATTTTGATGAAATAATTTTTATTTTGGAAAATTTATAATTGGTTTAGTAATTTTTTAATTTATTTTAAATTGTACATTAATTTCATTTTAATATTTTTTCAATGTTTCTCCCATAAAACACAACAATCTTATTAGGTTTCATGTATGAAATTTTGGATCATTACAAAATCTAAATTATAATTACAATATAAATTTAACATAAATCATAGACTGTAAATATAAAAAATGGTGAAAATAAAACAATTCTTAAATATAATAACAACATAAATTTATATGGAACAACAAATATATATTAATATCATAACTTTTTCACGTAAAAATAATTCTACACATAAAATATAATACAATTAATTTATAATGAATATTTTAGTAATATATTGTACAAAAAAAAATAGTTGAAATGATAAATAATTCCAAAAAAACAATAAACAAATATTTTTAATGTATAGAATAATGATATTTTATAATCAATTTTTTGTGTACTAATGTTATCACTATAACAAAACATGTCATTAATAATGTTGTCCATTAATAGTGCTAGAAAAAAGTGCTGATAATGGTGTTGTTTTTCAGCACTAAAACAATCACTCATAATGTGTTTCTTTTATTAGTGATTTTTTACATCCTATAAATGGTTCCCATTATTCAATATTTTTTAGAACCCCTATATAGATCTTTTATCAGATATTTTTTATCACTTGTAATGGTCTATATGAAATTACTTAAATAAATTAATTGAATATTAAATTTATTTTATTACAAAAATCATAAAAAATACCAGTTTAGATAATATTTTATAAAAAATTCAATAATTTTATTATACTATATATAAATTATAAATAAAATAAATAGTATTGGGATGAATGGATTGTACGAGATACATTGGAGTTCCATCGATGTTTCCAAGGGTTTGTTGTCGATGGAGGCTCCTAAATGGGGATTTCATGCTTCTTAACATCTCACTCAAGGACGATTTGACTCTCACAAGGTCATCACTGGTATTATGCCCCTCGTTGGCCTTTGATCAAGGAATCCAGATGCAAGGTTGTTTTATTTCCAAGATTTCACCCATATCCTTGACCTCCTAATATATTTTTGAATGTGAAATTCCTATATTTCTATTAATTAAATTTATTTCATATTATGTTATTTAAGGACGGTGTTTTTTTTAAATTCTAGTCCATTTAATATTTATAAATAATAATCATTTCAAAATATACATTTCTAGATCATTTATAAATTTTTTAAAATTTAATTACTTTACACTATATGCATAATAATTCAAATATAAACATAAATTTTAAAAAATATTAAAATGATTCTTTTATAAAATATTATATTGCAATGGTAGAGGATAGTGGTGGTCGCTTCTACCCCAGACTATTAGTGATAGATGCCTCAATCAAAACATATAGTGAAAGAAAAATGAAAAAACAGAAAATCAAATGGATATAGATTCCCAGAGAGAGTTGGATAAGAAATTATTATAAAAAGACCTTAGATACTTGAGAAAGGGATGTGTCACTTGATTTAAGTTGGTCTAGATTGTATCTCATCTTTATTAGTGGCCAAATCAATATGATATTTTCCCCATCTACTAGTTTTCAGTTGAATACCATGATACAAAGATTTATGTTGTTTCTAAGATCCCCCCATCTCATCCTCATCTACTTTATATTTGTTCTAATCCTTTATATTCGTTTTCATAATCCTCATGAATGCTACTTTATATCATTGATGGTTTTTTCTTATGAGATAACATCATTCACCTTATCCACATTAGGTGGTTCAATAGCATCAATATATCAAGATACATTCTCTACATTCTCATTATGATAATCAAGAACATCCTATGATTTTTTTTGTAATAATCATCCATTCAATTAGTTGATCCACTAAAACATTGGGTTGTAAAATCTTCATGACTATTAAAACATGTGATCTAAATTGATGGATATTTTTTGTCACATAAATAATGTCGAGTGTAGATGAACTCTTCATTTTCATTGATGTATGAACATTGATATCTAAATAACTCATAATATAATTATTTTTCATAATATGTGATGTGTCCATTTTTATGATACAAAGTCACGAACCTACCAAAAACATCTATTCATCATCAACAAATTGATTAATTAATTGATGAACATCATCTTGTTCAATGGTTTTAGTATCCATTTCATCATCATTATTATCATTTATTTCTCATGATATATAGAAAATGATATTATTTTTCTTTAGTAGGGACTAGATACATTTTGGATTCTTCCACAAGATCCAACACAGGATAAACTGCAATAGATTGTGTGCTACATCCATTAAAGTTGTCTACCAAATAATTAACAATAGCCATTCATTTTTTGATTCCATTATATCCCATTGAATCATCACCAAATTTTCCATCTCCATTAATTTTTTTATAGAAATCCCCAAGAGGCTAAAAAACATCACTATAGGATTTAAATACCACTGTGTTAAACAATGTGGTTATTTGAGATAGCTCATGGTCATAAACATATATATAATAATATTTAGTAAGAACATCCCATGTGAAACTATTCATAGAAACTTCCTAAGAATTCCCAAAATTAGATACTTACCTATTTTTAATAATCAATATGTCACAACAATCTATTGTAGAATCATCAGCCATGTGCAGAACAGGACTACCCACACAATTTCTAGATCATAATGTCCTATATCTATATCAATCAACTTCATGAAATAGTATATTACTGGTAAAAAAACATATATCTCTTCATAGATTATTATTGACAAGACCAATCGACTAAAAACAACTACCGAACACTGGTGGATTCTCTAACCATATAGTTAGAGAAAAACCAAATTCCATGGTAGACATAGTCAAAAAATATATTGCCATCGATATGAGATCCACCCCTAGAAGGATGAACATAAAAAACCAAAAACATTCCACTTTATTAACTCAATAATGTTTTATCAGAGTACCAATTGATGAATCAATGTCAAACAACATCAATAGATGCCATAAATCGTATACAAACTCTAAATTCTAACCCAAACCACATTAAATTTTTCTATCCAAATATTGGAATGAAACAAGGATCCCAATCATGGATGCACATGGACCCTAGCTTGAGAGGGATCATTATAAACCTGCATTCCTTGTGTTGGAGCATGTTAGAGGCGAAATGGATGTTGAAATGACCCCTTTCAATGGGAATACATTTCTAGTCATGAAATTACCAAACAAAAACAAGACTCTATTCCATATTCTCTACCCTCTATGGTTTTTTACCATATGGAAACACCACTCTTTCAATAATAGAGAATTTTTAGATTTTATACCTATCCAGAAGAAGAATAATCACTGAACCAAATGAGGGCCGAATTACCTCATTGAATGATACTCTAATTAGAATGATCCTTTCTCTACGAATATCAAAAATTTTCATCACCATATCTGTCTTCATGATTGTTATAGTTGAGTACATGAGATTCATATGAGTCCTTCTTCAAAAAATGATCAAAAAAACTCACCACTTGTCTCGAGTGGAGGGGGGAATGCTTAGGGATCTAACGACCTTTCATCCGAAATCCGGAAGTGATGAAAAATGAGGGGGTAGGGGTGGGGGCAGTATTAGTGATTCCCCATTCTGATAAAAAATTTCAATGAGTGAGAATGAATGTAACAAGAACAATATAATTAGGAACTACCGAGGAGAACAAACACAATGCACGATTTGTGGAACTCAATAGAATCTCATAAAAACCCTTTATCCCAAAACTATTTGTTAGTAGTAATAATTTATATATAGTATAGTCAATTTATATATTTTTTTCAATAATAATTTGATTAAGATATTTTCTAATTTTTTTAAAATAAACTCATTTTTATTATTTATATATTTAAATATTTATTTTTATTTAGACCGTTAGTTGTGATAAAAAATCATGGATAACAGATCCCAATATGGAGCTAAAAACTAGTATCTGGTACCGTTTATAAGAGATAAAAAATAGTATTAAATTGTACCAATTATCGGTTGTTGTTTTAAAATTGATAAAGGAGTCTATTATTAATTCATTTATCTAGGAAATTTAAATATTGGTTTTGTAGTATAGATTACAAATTTAAAATAAATTTACTTGTAGATAATTTTTTATTAATTATTAATTTTATTATTATTATCTACATTAATTATATTTTCTTTTTATTATTATTTTTATGACATTTTCTTATTATTTTATATGGATTTTATTTGTAATATAATTTATTCACATATTTTTCAACTAAAAATACAATTTTTTAATTTATTAATGTGTGTGCCATGTAAAAAAATTTTTTTTATTATATTTTTCAAGGTATTTTTATTTTAAAATATTATATATATTTTTAGTCTATGTATTTGGTTTCATTTAGATTGTACTTATAGTTTATATTTTATAAGAATTCAGAATTTCCTAATTGAATCATAATAAGTTTGTAGTGTTTCATGTGACTGGCATTGAATTCATATACAAAATAAACTATATGTACTATGAAAAAGGAAATGAAAATATTGATTAAACACAAAATAATTGTAAAAAAATTATGATCAACATAATTGTAAAGACTCTAAAATCCATATAATTTTTTTTATTTTTATGGAATTAATCCAAGTCTGCGGATTTTCATGGAAAATAATTCAGAGGCTCGGAGTGCTCGGAATGTAATCCTGATGTTTCTAATTACATTCACTGAACATAAGAGCGGGTATTGGTATCATTACAAATGGTGCTCAGAATCGAAATACAAGGGCTCCATTAAACATGCAACGCCAGTGATAGCTTAGGGAGACCATAACCTGAGCTGCATTTTGCTGTGAACGGATGTGGTTTTTTCATCCTTTCACTGAGGATAATGAAAAATTGAAATAAAAAAATAGGTAAACATAAATGTTACATTATTAAAACTATTTTTATTTATAGTGGGGTCCACCCAAACTAAATCCCCACATTAATTCTTGAAAACCCCCCTCCTTTATTAAATAATGTGATAAGTGGGAGGCTCCACAAATTCAAGTGTTTGTTCTCCTTCATTAGAATTTGTTTGAATTGGTTCTTTTTCTGGAGAAAACATCTTTTTGGACGAAAGACTTGGAGTAAGAACTTTACTTCTACCAACAACAAACATCCTCTTCTATGATCTACTTACAGAATAAGGGATAGAGCATCATCCTTGAATAACCCTAATGACATCATCCTCGAATTATTTATCTTCTTCCCCGATGTCAACGAATTAGAGGTAGGGGTTCTATCTTTGTCAAATGTTTCTCATTATTCATTTTCCATTGTGGATCAAGATTCAATGTTGCATCCTATCACTCTAACATGGAGGGTTAAATCCGAACAAACACGGAATGACCCCTTCTCCTTGCTTTGTTGATTTTGATGCTAATCACGGTAGAATTCTAGGTTGAGGGAATTTCATCAGTGATGTTTGGGGATCGAAGGTGACATCGTGAAGAGTTCTAAGATACTTTTGGAACGAGAATCGGGCCACCAAAACAAGACTGGTGACCCACGAAAGGTTCATCGGCGGTCGGTACAGGCGAGCGTCACCGGTAGAATGAGAGGAAGGGCAGACAACACTTAGATCAGCCTTGGGGACGGCAGACACATGGCCAGCCGCGTGGACGGCAGTGGTGAAACTGCGCCATTGGAGGAGTGGGCGGCGGCCAACGGGCTGCGACGATATAGTTGTGATCGGCGCAAGGCTGGCCGTGAAGAGAACTCGCGGCTCAGGCCACCGGGTGGATAGGGAAGGTGTGGAACAGCGTGCGCCACACGTAGGAGCAACTGTCATAGTCTTGGACACTACGACAGAGGATTGGCGACCCGTTGGGACGACCACTGGAAAACGCGCTACCGAACCGCACTACGCGGGAGGTGGCTGGCCGCTCGGCCGGCTGAGAACAGCGGGACAAGCCATGGGGGTCCAGCATTACATGGACCGACACCACATGGTGCGGGATTTGTACTGCCTGAATGACTATGTAGTTTGGTAACGACGGGGTTTGGCCTCCCACCTGGATGTGGCTAGGGCGGACCCCACGGTTGCCGTCAGCTGCGGGCCTTGTGCGGGCCGAGCCCAGAGCGGGTCGGGCCGCCTTCACGGGCTGGGTCGTACCAGTGTATGGGGTCAGACCCTGGTAGAGAGATGGTTCAGTTATGGTCGACCAGAAAAGAGTCGGGTCGGCCCATGCTGGGTTGGGAAGGGTTCGTCCGATGAGGCCGGACCAGACCCGGACCCACTTTCACCTATTTCCACTTTTTTGCCTGTGGCATTAGCTACGAGCGTCAGATTGAAGTTCTATCTAAAAAGTTGGAAATAATGGATCAATATTGTTCTTTTTTTATAAACCACATGATTTTTGGATGCATTTGGGGTACGTCCGAGATGGATCAAACTTAAATCCAACCGAGACCTCGGGATTAAAATGCCAATAACACTCTGATCGGGCGTCTGATTGACGCGTCGTCTTTCGTGTTGGGTTCCTTATGTCAAGACAGGACATCTAGATACATCCACATAATACTTACTGATAGTTGATGTATCAACACATGTATTTATTAGCGGCCCCTCTTGGAATCAATACTGCTTTGTGCGTGAACCATGTGGCTGGCAGCATTGTGATAATGGGGTCCTATGTGGACTAACTACTATTCCTGGATCCTACGTCGGTAAGTCAACTCCGACTACTGTTCCGGTATCCTACGTCTATTAAACAACTCTGACTACTGTTCTAGGATCTTATATGGGTTTGACAGCTCAAATTAATGTACTAGGATCCTACATGTTTTCGACAAAGTAGATGATTCAATGGCTACATTTAATCATATTTATCTCTCTACATAAGTTGAATACATGTGTGAGAATTGTGTTGAATTTTTATTGTTATCAATGAGTTATCTTTATTTTTTCGTGTAACGGGTTGTTCTTGGGATCATGAGTTAGAGATAGATTTTATTTTATTAATTAGTTATATATATGGACATTTTCCAGGAGTTGTTTTCCATTTTCCTATACTTGTACTTCAGTTGGTGTTGTATACTGGCCCTTTAAATTTTAGCACTATTTTACTATATTAGTAATTTTTAGATATCTCCGAATGTGTTCTATTTGTGTGAGTTGTAGGATTAATTGAAATGTCTTCCCTTTTCTCTGGGATAGGCCTTTCGGTGCTAGTCGATAGCCCAGGACAATGGAAGGTGGTCTTTGGGTAGTCATGACATGGGCCTTGAGGAGGGTTGTGACAAATTGGTATCATATCAGTTGGTTCTACCCCAGAACATTGTACTCTGATATTTTAACGACAATAGTGTTATGTTTTTTTTTTGGGTGGTTAACAGTTTAGGGAAACTGGTTTTGGTGCAGCTACTAACATATCCATAAACTAGGACATTGACTTTTGATTTTCGACTCAGTGCAAGATAACACTGACTGCATGTGTGTTTTATTTGAAAAAGTTTGTTTGTGATCTCTTTGATTAAACTCACCGGGTATAACTTATTAAATATGGAACACCTGTTTCTTTTCAGGATGGCTCCATAGAGACAACCATCCATGGTTCAAGGCTTTTTAAGTGATGGAAGCCCAATGAGAGACGAGGCCTCGGTGCAGGTCCCTATCACAGCAGCTGCACTAGCGGTAACACTCCCCATTCAACCACCGATGACACCAACCCCAACAGTAGACAATGAACACCGCCTGATCACATTCCATGAGTTCAAATGCCAATGGATGCCTAATACTAGGGTTGATATGGACCCAGATGCAGCTGATGATTGTCTAGAGGTTGTGGTGCGAGACTTCAGACTGGTAGGGACACCAACCGACCTTATGGTGATCCTTTCTATGGGTATCCTTCAAGAATCAACAGGCAGATGGTGGGTCCTAATGCTCCAGGGGCATGTCGAGGTGACACTTATCTAGAATGACTTCATGAGCCTGTTTCTGATAGTGGTTGTCCAATCCACCCAACGTGCAGTGCGGATACATGAGCTACTTTATCTGTAGTAGGAGAGCATTACGGTGGAACATTACTTAGCGAGGTCCATTGACCTGCAACTTTACTCCCTAGATATGGTGTGGGGCCCATTATTAAGGGCCCATACCTATGAGTAGGGGCTCAAGAGATAAATCAGGTCTTTGATGATCTCTATCTGCTTCCAGAAGAAGGAGGAGGTGTTGGAGCGAGCTCTCTTGGTGGAGAGTTTCCTTGCTGGGCAGTAACGAGCAGCGAGACCAAACACCAGGTGTCACGTAGTGGAGTCTTCTATAGTTGGCAGTTGATATATATCGTAGAGATCCAAGTGGAAAAGCCATTCTGGTGGACATCCTTAGGATATGGGTTTGGTATTACGGGGCTCACAAGACAGAGCCAGTCATACGAGGAGCATGCAGTGCTACGCATGCAGCGGGCATGGTCACGTGGATCGTGACTGCCGACCAGCCTTACATATTATCCGCAGATAGTTGAGAGACCTCTTAGGTAGAGTCCGAGGTTTGGCCATGGTGGTCTGCACGGAGCAGGCAGCCGTGGTAGAGGAGCTGGCTGAGCTGTAGGTGGTGGACGCCATTTCGAGGTCCTACCACCACAACTACCAAGAGGTCCACCCCGAACATAGGGAGTATGAATTCATGGACGAGCTCAACACTAGGCAACTGAGGCCTACATCCATGGTGGTCCAGATATGATTTGAGGTAGGATCATTGTCTCCTCCACCCTAGACGTAATACATATAGAAACAGGTGAGAGTTAAAAATTTATTATCACTACCATCGTGCAAAGCGCAGATATTTCAGGGGAGCGGTTTGCTCGTTCCTTTTGGATAGATACTACTACAGGAGGTGTTTTTATGCCTAAAATTGTTTTCCATAGTGTGAACTCACTCTCAATGGTGAGTGATTCGGTTTGGATAATCTAGTAGCGGTGTCGAGGACTTACAACTTTATCTTGGGAATGGACTGGTTATCCACATTTCATACTCAGATCGACTGCATTAGGCAGAATGTGCGGTGTGCCCATGATGAGGGTACTAGGTTTAACTTCTTCAGTCAGAAGGGAGCCTTTGTAGCATAGGATGGAATACCCAGAGGAGGGGGAAACCGATGAGTCATCATTTGCCTAGCCTTAGCCTCGGAGTGGTTGATGTGCAGCGTCTGATCTATCTTGTTGTGGTGGATCAGTATACATATTCATTTCCTGATGATGTTCCAGGACTACCACCATGAAGAGAGTTATATTTTTACATCGACATGTATCCTAGGACGACACTGATATCTATTCCAGTGTATCGGATCTCTCCCGCAGAGCTTCATGAGCTGTTAGTAGAATGAGAGGACTTGCAGGGAATGGGATTCATCAGACCCAGTGTTTCACCATGGGCAGCCCCGATTTTGTTCGCCAAGAAGCTGGACGGGGTTTTGAGGCACTGTTTGGTTTACTGGTCCCTAAACCATTTTACCATGAAGAACAATCATCCACATCCATGGATTGATGACCTATTCGATCAGGTGAAGTTAGAACGTTGGTTCTCAAAGATAAACCCATGATTGAGCTACCCCCAGCTCAGAGTATAGGATGAGGATGTGTAGAAGACGACATTCAGATGCCGTTATTCCCACTAAATGTTCTTGGATATTCCATTCATGATAACCAACACACCAGATGTGTTCATGGGAGTCATGAACCGAAGTTTTCAACTATACCTTGATCAATTTGTGGTATACTTTATCGATGACATTTTGATCTACTCGATTACCGAGAAGGATCGTGCCTATCATTTGTAGATAGTACTAGACACAATACGAGATCCCAAACATTAGTGTAAGCTCTGGAGATGCCAGTTCAGGATCTGATATGTTCAATTTCTGGGACACATCATCTTAGATGCTGGGGATGCTATTGATCCAGAGATGATTGATGTTGTGCTAGCCTGGGTGCCACTCATTACTGTGATTGTGGTACGAAGTTTCCTGGGTTTGACCAGTTTTTATCGGTGATTTGCGCTAGACTTTTTCAGAGTTGCATAACCCTTATTGAAATTTATTAAAAAGGGGAAACCCTTCAAGTGTTAAGAGAGATGACAATGGAATTTTCAGAAGCTGAGGCAGAGTCTAACTAGTACGACCATATTGAGGCTACCCAAGGGGGGAATTTTGTACGTGGTCACCTGTGACACATTAGGGATCATTCTCGGATGAGTCCTGATGCAAGTGAGAGAAATGATAGATTATGGTTTTCGTCAATTAATATAGCATGAGACGATCAACACTACCCATGATCAAGAGTTATGAGAAGTGATATTCTCCTTGATGATGTCGAGGCACTATCTGATGGGTGGGTCTTTTACAGTCTACTATGACCACCATAGTCTAAGGTATATATTCTCATAGAATGACATGAAACTGAGACAATGGTGTTGGATTGAGTACCTCCAAGACTATGATTTTGAGATAGTCTATACTCCCAGGAAGGGGAACGTTGTTGCAAATGACTTAGGTGGACTGAAATGGAGCAGCAAACTGCTTTCCAGATATCCTATTGGATCAAGATGAAGTAGCTTTCCTGCAGTCTATTACAGTCACACCACCACTCCATCAGAGAGTCAGGGAGGCGCAACTTGGGGATGCTGACTACGATGCTCGACGTGCATAGATATCCCAAGAGCAGGCACCTGATGGATTTTATGTAGTTTGGGATCACAAAAAAACATTCCAAGGGACGTACCATTATACTGGAGTTGCTTTAGGAGGAAGTGTTGAGGGAGTTTCACTCATCACAAATATCAGTACATCCACGTATAGAGAAGATGTACCAGGACCTTCGTCAATAGAACAAGTGGCCATGTATGAAGAAAGAAGTAGTAGAGTTTGTCTCTTGATGGCTCACTTTTCATCAAAGTGAAAGCTGATTACTAGGTACCAGTAGAATTGGTTCTTCTTTTAGAGGTCCCAGAGTGGAAGTGGGATGGGATATCAATGGATTTTTTAAAAGACTTCCAATTACATCAAAGGGTCATGATTTCATCTGTGTGATTGTTGAACGAATCACCAAGTCGACCCACTTCCTACCGATGAGAGAGCAGGTTTCTGTGGAGAGTATCATACATCTCAACAGGCATGTGATTTTATATCATAATGGAGTTCCTTTGAAGATTTTATCAGATAGATATACTTGATTCACTTCCTAACTATGGAGGATGTTGTAGGAGAATTTTAGGATGTATCTTCGTTTGGGCACCACCTTCCATCCTCAGATGGATGGACAGACTGAGTGGACCATTCAGATCAATGAGGGCATGATCCATGCTTATGTCCCCAACATTGGTTGTATCTGGGAGGTCCATTTTCCCTTGGTATAGTTTTCATACAACAATATCTATCAATCCACCATCAGGATGGCTCTTTTTGAGGCCATGTATGGACGACCATGTAGTTCGTCACTAAGCTGGACAGACCTAGGGGAGTCAGCACTCATGGGACTACAGATGGTACAGGCTACCACGGAAAAGCTCTGGATCTTCTTAGAGCGGATGAATACTGCACAGAGAAGGAAGAAGTCATATGTCTATAAGAGACAGAGACCTCTGGAGTTTGAGGATGGTTAGAACGTCTTCTAATAGGTCTCACATCGATAGGGTTTGCAAAGATATGGACGGGGTGACATGTTATCCTTAAGGTTCATCAGAACATTCTAGGTCCTTAGTAGAGTAGGTGAGGTGTCTTGCATCTTGGAACTTCCCCTTCAGTTTCACTGGGTGAATGGCGTTTTTCACGTATCTCAGGTGAGGGGATACATGCAGCATCCTACTCACATCATATACTGGGGAGAGATTTACATTGATGATGGGGTGATATTTTCAAGGTTCTAGTGGAGATAGAGGATCGAAAGGAGAGAGTCGTTCATATGAGATCAATGCCTCTAGTGTGTGTGATATGGAGGCATGGGAACCTCCAGGAGATCACATGAGAGAGGAAGCTCAGATTCATGAACAATACACACACATGATTTCCTATTTTTTGAATTTTGGATTTCGGGGATGCAAAGAAATGAGGTGGTGAGAATGTAATGACCCAGAAATCTGTGTAATTTTTTTTATTTATGAGGAATTATTCCAAGTCTATGGTTTTTTACAGCGCACAATTCGGAGGCCCAGAGTGCGTGAAATGTTTTTATGATGTTTCTGAGTACGTTCAGGGAACATAAGAGAAGTTTTTTGTAACATTAGAACTAGTGCTCAGAATTGAAATATTTGGGCATCGTTGAACTTGAAGCACCAATGATTCCTTAGGGGGACCCTCACCTCAGGTGTGTTTGGTTGTGAATGGAAGTTGAATTTCCAACCATTCATAGAGGATAATGAAATAGTGGAATAAAATAAAAATATGTTAAGCATTATTTTATTTCATTCAATCCATTTTTAATTAAAGTGGGTTCCACCCGAACTAAACCTAGACATTAATTCTTTCTAACCCCCTCCTTCATTAATTGCAGTTATCAGTGGGAAGATCCTCAAATTCGAGTGTTTGTTCCCATACTTTGGAAGTTGTTGGAATTGGTGTGTTTGCTAGAGAAAACTTATTTTTGGAGGAAATACTGGGAGGATGAACACCCATTCCGACAATAATGAACTTCTTTATCTTCGATATCCTTTTGGAACAAGAGGGGAAACATCATCCTTTAAGAGTGCTAATGACGTCGTCCTCAACATTTTCATCATCTTTCCTGACATCAACGAATTTGAGATATGGGTTCTAGCATTGTCAATTTATTTCATTCTTCGTTTTCCACCATGGATTAATATTCGAAACCACATGCTATCACTCTAACGCATAGGGTGCGTACCGAAGAAACATTTTCTGAACCCTCCCCCTTGATTTGTGTATTTTGACGCTAATCGTGACACGATTTTGGGTTGATCGAGTTTCTTCTACGATGGTCGTGGATCGAAGGCGGCTTCCCCAGGAGTGCACTGCTACTTCAAGAATGAGTATCATGGAAAAACTTATCATATGGTGACCCGCGGAAGGTTCGCCAATGGTAGGAACCAGAGAACATCACCAGTAGAATTAAGGGATGAGTTTTCGGCACTCCGGCCGACCTCATGGATTGCGGCCATGCAACCACGCTTCCAGAGTAGTGGGTTGCAGCCGATAGGCCACCGTAGTTCTACGGTGGTCGGTGCAAGGATGGCCGCAAAGAGAACTAGCGGCTGGGGCTTCCATAATGTCAGGGAAGGCATGACGCAGCTCGCGCCACGTATAGGATCATGGGTCATGGCGATGAGGACGGGCGGCCTACAAGGCCTGCTACTGTAGGAGGCATGGCACAGCCACGCTGTGCGGGAGGTGGCAGGCCGCTTGGCCAGCTGAGAACAACAGGACCCACCACTAGGATCATGTGTGTCATGGACCGGAACCACCTATTTACATATCCATACCAACCGAACGACTATAACGTTTGAGACAGAGGGGGAACAACCTCCCCCCTAGATGCCACCAAGTCAGACCCCATGGGGGCCGTCATCCACATGTCTTACTTGTGTTGAGCCCAGCATGGGCTAGACTCCGTATTGGTCGGGATGACCTCGAAGGCATGGTCAGACACAAAGACAAGGTCAGAACTAGGTCCGGACCCTGGTCTGGCTGGGTCGACCCTCACCGGGTCATGTAGGATGGGACTAGGTCATGCCAGTTCGGTCCTAATGGGTCTGACCAGACCTAGTCCTTCTTTGACTAGTTTCCACTCTTTTTCCTCTAGCATGAGAAACGTGCGCTTGATTGACATTTTGTCTACAGAGATGAAAATATAAGAGTGAGATAGTTCATTTGGAATACCCCACATGATGTTTGGATGCATTTTGGATATTATTGGGTTGGGCAGAACATAAATACAATCGGGCTATCAGAACGGAAATGTCAATAACTATTTGATCGGACGTCCGATTGAAGCATTGTCTATCGCGTTGGTTTCTTTATGTGAAGACATATCATATGGATACATCAACATGGGACTTCATGGTAGATGATGTATCGACACAAGGATTGAGGAGAGGACCCTCTTGGAATCATGTGTGCTTTGTGCGTGAACCATGTGGCTAGCGGTATTGTGATAAAGGGGTCCTATGTGGACATACTACTATTCCAGGATCAGATGATGTTATGATAGCTCAAACTACTATTTTTGGATCCTATATGTGTTCGAAAACACCGACTACTGTTCTAGGATCATACGTGTGTTCGACAACTCTATTTATTGAACTATGATCCTACGTGGGATTGTCAAAGTAAATGTTTATGTGGCTACATTAAATCATCTCTATTTCTCTACATAAGTTTCATACCTGTGTGAGCTGAGTCTCGACATTGTGTGTTTCAGGTGACTGAAATTGAAATTATATACAAAATGAACTATATATACTATGAAAAAGGAATTAAAAATATTGATTAATAACTAAATAATTGTAACAAAAATATTATCATCAACATAATTGTAAAGATTCTAAAATCAATATATTTTTTTATTTATATGGAATTATTCCATGTTAGCGGTTTCTCATGGCACATAATTCTGAGTTCCGGAGTACTCAGAATGTTATCCTGAAGTTTATAAGTACATTTAGTGAACTTAAGAGCGGGTATTGGTAACTTTCTAACTGGTGCTCAGAATCAAAATCCAATGGCACCATTGAACATGCAACACTAGTGATGGCTTAGGGGTACCTTAACCAGAGCTGTGTTTGGCTGTGAATGGATGTTGTTTTTCCAAACATTCATTGGGGATAATGAAAAAGTGAAATACAAAAATTGTTAAACATAATTTTTTTTATTAAAACTATTTTTATTTGCAGTGGGGTCCACCAATACTAAAACCCCACATTAATTATGGAAAAACCCACTCCTTTATTATATAATGTGATAAGTGGGAGGCTCCACAAATTCAAGTGTTTGTTCTCCTCCATTAAAAGTAGTTCAAATTGGTTCTTTGTTTGGAGAAAACATCTAGTTTGATGAAATACTTGGAGGAAGAACTCTACTTCTACCAACAACGAACTTCCTATTCTACGATCAACTTACAGAATAAGGGACAAAGCGTCGTCGTTGAATAAGTCTGATGACATCATCCTCGACTTCTTCATCTTCTTCCCAGACGTCAACGAATCTGAGGTAGGGGTTCGAGCTTTGTCAAATGTTTTTCATTCTTCGTTTTCTTTTGTGGATCAGGATTCAATGTTGCATGCTATGACTCTAACATGGAGGGTGAAGGATGAACAAACATGGCTTGACCCCTCCACCTTTCTTTGTTGATTTTGATGATAATGATAGCAGAAGTCCGGGTTGAGATAATTTCTTCAATGATGTTCGTGAATCGAAGGTGACATCATAAATATTGTGTGGCTACTTTAGGAACGATAATCAGGCCACCAAAACTTGACTGGTGACCCGCAAAAAGTTCTTCGGCTGTCGGAACAGGCGAATGTCACCGATAGAATGAAAGGAAGGGTGTCCAGAAATCAGGTCGGTCGTGTGGACAGCCGACACATGGTCGACTGCGTGGATGGTGGCGGCGCAACTGCGCCATTTGAGGGGTGGGCTGTGGCCAACGGGCTGCAACGGTACAGTTGCGGCCGGTGCAAGGCAGGCCACGAAGAGAACTCGCGGCTCGGGCCACCAGGTTGCTGGGGATGGTGTGGTGCAGCGCACGCCTCGTTTAGGAGCAAGGGTCACAGCCTTGGACATGACGATGGAGGATGGGCGGCCGGCTGGGACGACCGCTGGAAAATGCGATGCCGAACAGCACCGCGCGGGAGGAGGCTGGCCTCTTGGCTTTCCGGTAACAGCGGGACCCGCCGCTGGGTTCCCACGTTACACGGACCAACACCAGATGGAGCAGGATTCATACTACCTGAATGACTATGTAGATCGGGAATGAGGGGGTGCATCCTCCCCCTTGGACGCGGCTAGGGAGGACACCACAGGAGTCGTCAGCAGCGGACCTTGCGCGGGCCGAGCCTAGCGTGGGCCAGGCCTAGTGCGGGTAGGGCCGCCTTCGTGGGCTGGGTCGTACCCACTTATGTGGTCAGACCCCCATACCAGACCCGGGCCCGCTTTCACAAGTTTCCACTTTTTTCCCGTAACATTAGATACGAGCGTCAGATTGATGTTCTGCATACGGAGATGGAAAGCATGGAGAAAGACAGTTCTTTTGGTATACACCACATAAGGTTTGGACTTAGTTGGGGTATGACCGGGTTGGATCGAACTTAAATCCAATTGGGCCCCTGGAACAAAAATGCCAATAACACTCTGATCGGGGGTCCGATTGACGCGTTGTCTGTCACATTGGGTTCCTTGTGTCAAGACTAGACTTCTGGATACATCCACTTAGGACTTTGTGTTAGTTTATGTATCAACACATTGATTGAGTAGTGGACCCTCTTGGAATCAATCCTGCTCTGTGTGAGAACCTTGTGGTTGGCGGCATTGTGATAAAGGGATCCTATGTGGACTGATTACTGTTCCTGGATCCTACGTGTGTAATACAGCTCTGCCTACTGTTCCGGGATCCTAAGTCTATTCGAAAGCTCCGACTACTATTCTAGGATCCAATGTGGGTTTTATGGCACTTATTAATGTACTAGGATCCTACGTGAGGTCAAAAATGTAGATGAGTCAATGGCTACATTTAATCATCTTTATCTCTCTACATAAGTTGTATACATGTGTGAGATTAGTCTTGACTTTTTTTTTGTTATCAATGACTTACCGTTCTTTCGTAGTGGAACAGGTTGTTCTTGGGATCATGTGTTAGATCCAGGTTGTATTTTATTAATTAGGTATATCAATGGGAATATTCCAGGAGCTGTTTTCCATTTTCATACACTTGTACTTCATTTGGGGTTGTATACTTTCCCATTTAATTTCACCACTCTTTTACTATATTAGTACTTTTTTGATATCTCTAGTTGTGTACTATCTATGTGAGTTGTAGGTTTAAATGAAATTCCTTCCCTTTTCTCTGGGATATGATTTTCTGTTCTAGTTGACAGCCCTAGACAAAGGATGGTCGGCTTTGGTAGTCATGACACGGGCCTTGAGGAGGGTCATGACAAATTGGTATCATAGCAGTTGGTTCTACCATAGAAAATTGGACACCAATATTTTAATGAAAATAGTGTATAGTTTTTTAGTTGTGGTTATCAATTTAGAGATATCGGTGTTGGTTCAGCTGCTAACGTATCCATAAACTAGGACTCTGACTTCTGATATTCGACTCAGGGAAAGATAACACTGATTGCATGTCTGTTTCATTTGATTTTTTTTTGTGATCTCCTTGTGTAAGCTAACCAGGTATGACTTATTGAATATGTAACACCTGTATTTTTTTTCATGATGCCTCCTCAGAGACAACCATCAAGGGTTCAAGGATTTGTATGAGATGGAAGCTCGCCGAGAGAAGAGGCCTCAGGGCAGGGCCCTATCACAACAGAGGCACCAACAGTACCACTCCCCATTCGACCACTGATGACACCATCCCCAACAGTAGAAAATGAACACTTCCTGAGCGCATTACATGAGTTCAAATTCCAAATGCCTCCTAAGACAAGTATTGAGACAGACCCACATGCAGATGATGATTTTCTAGAGGTTGTGGTGAGTGTATTCAGACTGGTAGGGACACCAACTGGCCTTATGGCGATCCTTTCCGCATGTCTCCATCATGAAACAATAGGCGGATAGTGGATCCTAATGCTCAAAATGCATGACGAGGTGACACATCTCTGGAAAGACACCACGATCCTATTTCGGAAAGAGTTTGTCCCAGCAACCCTATGTGCAGTGCAGATACATGAGCTACTTTATCATTAGCAGGGAAACATTACAGAGGAACATTACATAGAGAGGTCCATTTACCTCTATCTTTACTCCACATATATGGTGTATGCCCCATTATTCAGTTCCCATACCTATGATCATGGGCTCAGTAGAGAGATCAGGTCTTCGATGAGCTCCCTCTACTTCCCGAGGTTGGCGAAGGTGTTGGACCGAGCACTCATAGTGGAGAGTTTCCTTGCTGGGAAGTAACTAGGAGTGAGACAAACCACTGGTCATCACATAGTGGAGTCTTCTGTAGTTGGTAGTATATAGATGTCGTAGATATCCAAGCAGACCGGCCCTTTTGGTGGACGACCTCAGGATACAGGATTGGTATTTTGGGGCTCACAAGACAGATCCAGTCAGACGAGGAGCAGGTAGTGCTACAAATGCACCGGGCATGTTCACGTGGATCCTGACTGGCCGAACTGCCTTACAGATTCTCCATAGACAGTTGACAGTCCTCTTAGGTAGAGGTAGAGGTTCGACGGTGGTGGTCTGCAGGGAGTAGGCGGCCGTGGTAGATGAGATGGCTGAGCCGCAGGTGGTGGACGATGTTTCAAGGTCCTACCACCACAACTACCAAGAGTTCCATCCCGAGCACAAGGAGTAGGAATTCAAGGATGAGCTCAACTCTAGGAACCTGAGGCCTATTACCATGGTTCTCATTATATGATTTGAGGTATGATGTATGTCTACTCCACCCTTGATGAAGTACATATAGAAACAGGTGAGAGTCATACATTTCATGACACTACCATCGTGTATAGCACAGATATTTCTGTGGATCCATTTGCTCGATCCTAATGGATAGATAATAATACAGGAGATAATTCGATGCCTTCACATTGTTGTCGTAGTTTGACCTCACTCTAAAATCTATGAGCTTCGGTTTGGATAATCTAGTAGTGGCGTCGAGGCCTTAAAACTTCATCATGGGTATTGACTGGTTATCAACAGTTCATGCTCAGATCGACTGCATTAGGAAGAAAGTGTGGTGTTCCCATGATGAGGGTACTATGTTTACCTTCATCGGTTAAAAGGGATACTTTTCAGAGATTGATGGACATACCCAGAGGAGGTGGGAACAAATAACTCATCATTTTCCCGGCATTAGCCTCAGAGCGGTGGATGTGCAATTTCCAAGCAATCTTGTTGTGGTGGATCAGTATGTAGATGCTTTTTCGGATGAGGTGCCAGGACTACCACCATGCAGAGAGTTATATTTTTACATCGAATTGTAGCCCATGATGACACTGATATCTATGCCAGTGTATCAGATGGATCCCATAGAGCATCATGAGATGTGAGTTGATTAGGAGGACTTGCAGGGAATGAGATTCATCAGACCCAGTGTTTCACCATGGGCAGCCCCAAATTTATTAACCAAGAAGCTAGATGGGGTTTTGAGGCAGTATTAGGTTTACTGGTTCCTGAATTATTTTACCATGAAGAACATGAATCTACATTTAATGATTGATGACCTCTTCTATATGGTGAAGGTAGAACGCTGGTTCTCAAAGATAGACCCTTGATCAAGCTACCACCAGCTCAGAGTACGGGATGAGGATGTGCAGAAGAAAACATTCAGATGTCGTTATGGCCACTACGAGTTCCTGGATATTCCATTCAGCGTAACCAACACACCAGCTATGTTCATGGGAGTCATCAACATGATTTTTCAAACATTCCTTGATCGATTTGTGGTAGACTTTATCGATGACATTTTGATCCACTCGACGACGGAGGAGGATCATGCCTATCATTTGTAGATAGTACTAGACACAATACGAGAGCCCCATCATTAGGGTACGCTCTCGAGGAGCAAGTTCAGGATCTGATAGGTTCAATTTCTGGGACACATCATCTTAGAGGCTGGAAGTGCTATGGATACAGAGCTCATTGAGGTTGTTCTAGCATGGGAGCCCCCCATGACTGTGACTGAGGTACGAAAATTCCATGGTCTGACCTTTTTTTATCGGCTATTAGGGCCAGACTTCATCAGAGTTGCATCACCCATATCAGCGTTAATGAAGAAGGGGAAAACCATCATGTGGTCAGAGATATGGAAATGGAGTTTTTAGGAGCTGAGGCAAAGGCTGGCTATTACGACCATCTTGAGGATACCCAAGGAGGGAATTAGCACAAGTGGTCTTCTCTTTGATGATGTGGAGATGATATCTGATGGGTCAGTGTATTACAATATGCTATGACAACCTAAGTCTCAGGTATATATTCTCTTAGTAGGACATGAAACTGAGACAATGGTGTTGGCTTGAGTTCCTCTAGGACTATGATTTTGAGATAGTATATACTCCCGGGAAGGGGAACGTTGTAGCATATGTCTCATGTGGATTGAGATAGAGAAGCAAGCTACTTCCAGATTTCTTATCTGGATCGAGATGGAGTAGCTTTCCTGCAGTCGATTACAGTCACACCACCACTCCATCAGATAGTCAGGGAGGCGTAGCTTGTGGATGCTAACTATGAGGCTCGATGTGCATAGATATCCTCAGTGCAGGCACCTGATGGATTTTCTGTAGATGGGGAGCACATAAAACATTCCAAGGGACGTACCCTGGTACTGGCGTCGCTTTAGGAGCAAGTGTTGAGGGAGTTTCACTCATGGCCTATAGCAGTACATCCAGCTATGGAGAAGATGTACTGGGACATTTGACAATAGTAATAGTGGCCACGTATGAAGAAGAAAGTAGTAGAGTTATTCTCTCGATGCCTCACTTTTCTTCAATTGAAGGTAGAGCACTATGCACCAGCAAAATTGGGTAAGCTTTTAGCGGTCCCAATGTGGAAGCGGGATGGGATAACAATGGATTTCTTGATAGGACATCCATGTACATCGAAGGGTCATGATTTCATCTGGGTGATTGTTGACCGACTCAACAAGTCGACCCACATCTTACCAATCAGAGAGCAGTTTTATGTGGAGATAATGGGACGTCTCAATGTGCAGGTGATTGTACGGATCAATGTAGTGACTTTGAAATTTTTCTCAGATCGATATAACTGTTTCACTTCCTCACTATGGAAGATGTTGCAAGAGGATTTTAGGATTTAGATTCATTTGATACCCACCATCCTTCCTCAGATAGATGGCCATAATGAGTGGACCATTCAGACTCTCGAGGACATGCTCCGTGCATGCGTCCCCATCAGGATGGCTCTTTTTGAAGCCTTGTATGGATGACCATGTAGATCATCACTATGCTGATAAAATCTAGGGGAGTCATCACTCATGGGACTACAGATGGTACGGACTACCACAGAGAAGGTGTGGATCATCTTGGAGTGGATTAATACTTCACAGAGAAGGATAAAGTCCTATGACTATAAGAGACAAACACCACTGGAGTTCGCGGATGGTGAACACGTTTTCTAATAGGTCTCACATCGATTGGGTTTGAAATGATTTGGACGGGGTGAAATGTTATCTCTGAGGATCATCAGAACATTCTATGTCCTTAATATAGTAGGCGAGGTGTGTTGCCGCCTGGAACATCCCCTTCAGTTGCACTAGGTGAATTACATTTTTCACGTATCTCAGCTGATGAGATACGTGCCTGATCCTACTCACATCATAGACTAGGGAGAGCTTGACATCGACTGTGGGGTGACAATTTCAGAGGTTCTAGTGGATATATAGAATCTAAAATAGAGAGTAATTCATGTGAGATCGATACCTCTTGTGTGTGTGATATGGAAGCATGGGAAACTCCAGGAGATCACATGGGAGTGGAGGCTCAGATTCATGCTCAATACACCAACTTGATTTCCTATTTTATGAGTGTTGGAATTCGTGGATGCAAAGACATGAGGTGGGGAGAATTTAATGACCTAGAAATCTATGTAATTTTTTTTATTTATGAGGAATTATTCTGAGTTTGCGGTTTCTGACAGTGCTCTAATCTGAATCCTAGAGTGCCTAGAACGTTTTCTAATTTTTCTGAGTACGTTCAGGGAACTTAAGAGCGGTTTTTGGTAACATTAGAACCAGTGCTCAGAATTGAAATATTTGGGCACCATTGAACTCATAGAACCAATGATTCCATAGGAGGACCCTCACCTCAGCTACCTTTGGTTGTGAATTGAAGTTGATTTTCCAACCATTCATAGAGGATAATGAAAAAATTGAATAAAATAAAAATTTGTTGAACATAAATTTTATTTCATTCAATCCATTTTTAAATAAAGTGGGTTCCACCTGAACTAAACCTCCACTTTAATTCTTAAAAACCCCTCCTTTATTAAATGTAGTTATTAGGGGGAGGCTCCTCAAACTCAAGTGTTTGTTCCCCTCCTTTGGAAGTTGCTGGAATTGGTGCTTTGGTAAGAGAAAACATATTTTTGGAGGAAATACTTGGAGGATGAACTCAAATTCAAACCAGAACGAAATTACTCATTTTCGATCTCCTTCTAGAAAAAAAGAGTAAGCACCATCCTTGAAGAGTACTGATGACGTAGTCCTTGACATTTTAATCTTCTTTCCCAATGTCAACGAATCAGAGGTAGGGGTTCATGATTTTTAAACTTTATGTCATTCTTCATTTTCCATCATGGATTAATATTTGAAACCACATGCTATCACTCTAACGCATAGGGTGTGTACCGAACGAACACGTTCCAAACCATCCACCTTGATTTGTGTATTTTTACGCTAATCACTGCACGAGTTCGAGATGAGAAAATTTCTTCTACGATGGTTGTGGATTGAAGGCGACTTTCCATGGAGTGCACTGCTACTTCCAGAACGAGTATCAGGGCACAAATAATCATCTAGTGACCCGCGGAAGGGTTTCCAATGGTAGGAACCGGTGAACATCACCAGTATAATGAAGGGACGAGTGGTCGGAACTCCGGCCAACCTCATGGACTGCATCCATGCAACCACGCCGCCAGAGTAGTGGGATGAGGCCGATAGGCCACCGCGGTTCTACGGTGGTCGGCGCAAGGATAGCTGTGAAGAGAAATCGAGGTTGGGGCTTCCCGGTTTCCAAGGAAGGAGCGTTGCAGATCACGCCACGCAGAGGATCAATGGTCATGGCGACGAGGATGGGGGGCCCGTAGGGCCTGTTTCTGTAGGAGACACGGCGCAGCCACGCTGTGCAGGAGGTGGTAGGCCGCTTGTCCAGCTGGGAACAACAGGACCCACCATGAGGATCCTGTGTGACACGAACCGACACCACGTCTAGCCAGATCCGTACCACCCGAAAGGATATACTGTTCATGGAAGAGGGGGAACAACCTCCCCCCTAGACACAGCCAGGTCGGACCTCACGGGGGCTGTCATCCACGTGTCTCACTTGTGGCGATCCCAGCGTCGGCCGGACCCAGCATTAGTCGGGACGACCTCGCAGGCCGGGTCAGCCACACGGACCATGTCAGAAGTCGGTCTGAACCCTGGTCAGGCAGGGTCGACCCTCACCGGGTCACGTAGGATGGGACTGGGTCACGTCGGGTCGGTCCTAATGGGCCTGACCAGACCCAGTCCTTATTTGACTAGCTTCCATTATTTTTCCTGTAACATGAGCAATATGTGTCCGATTGATGTTCCATCTATAGAGATGAAAATATAGGAGTGAGACCGTTCATTTGGTATACCCCACATGATGTTTGGATGCAGTTGTGGTACGATCGGGTTGGATAAAACATAAATCCAACCGAGCCATCGGACCGGAAATAACAATAATTATCTGATCATGCATCTGATTGACATGTTGTGTGTCGTGTTGGATTTCTTATATCAATACAGATCAAATGGATACATCAACATGGGTCTTCTTGGTAGATGATGTATCGACACTTGGCTTGAGGAGCAGACCCTCTTGGAATCAAGTGTGCTTTGTGCGTGAACCATGTGGCTGGAAGAATTGTGATAAAGGGGACCTATGTGAACATAGTAATGTTCCAGGATCCTATGATGGTACGATAGATCAAACTATTGTTTTTGAGATCCTATGTGTGTTCGACAGCTCCGACTACTATTCTAGGATCGTATGTTGGATCGACAGCTCTGATTATTGTACTTTGATCCAACGTGGGATTGAAAAAGTAAATGATTCTATGGCAATATTAAATCATCTTTATTTATGTACATAAGTTGTATACCTGTGTGAGATGAGTCTCAAATTTGTGTGGTTATCAATGAGTTATCTTTCTTCCTTCATGGAACGGGTTGTGCATGGGATCAAAGGATGGAGCCGTATTGTATTTGATTAATTAGGTGTATATATATATATATGCATATTCCTATATAGGGTTAGATGACACTTTGTGATTGTATCATTGCTACTGTGGTTTATACTTATTATATTCTGGGAGACCTTTGCGGGTCTCAGGTTCCCTACTGAGTATTGTTATACTCACCCTGAACGGGCTTTGACTGAACCTTGTTGTGTCCAGTGTATACGACATACATTAGTGATCAAGGATGAGAGAGATGGATGGGAGGTTGTTCAAAGTTGGACCTAAACTGGAAATACCTCAGGGAAGACTTTATCGATATATGTACCTACCATTTATGAAGGATTCCCCCGATGATGATCCATGAGATGTTTTCAATTTTCCTATACATGCACTTCAGATGGGTTTTTCTACTAGCCCATTTTCTTTCAGCACTCTTTTACTATATTAGAACATTGTAGATATCATTGGTTTTGTACTATCTATGTGAGTAGCAGGTTTAAAATAAATTCCTTGATTTTCTCTTATATATGCCTTTTGGTGCTAGTCGCAAGCCCCTTTCCTAAGGAAGGCGGGCTTGGGGTAATCACGACACGGGCCCCGAGGACGGGTCGTGAAAATATTATTGTGACAGTAATCTAGATGATACAAAACAGTGTTGTTTAAAAACATAATATTTAATCTTTTAATGAAATATGTTACTCCAAAATATTATTAATAATTAATTATAATTATATTGTAAAGGAAATTTGTTCATTAACATAAAACATATTAATTGACTAAATATAAAAATTATTTCATAAAAAAATACTAATGAGTATTTTTACAATATATGACTTTCTCATAATAAAAATAATATAATTATTAATAATTTATAATATTTAATAATTATACGATTATATTGATCATTATAAATAATAATATTAATATTAATATTCATAAATAAAACACTATTATTATTTTCTTCGCATTGTTATCTTGATTTTATTATAATATCATCATTATAATGACTTCATTATAATGAGTTTATTATCGTTAATTTATTATTAAACTAACGTTATTATAAAAGAATTATTATACATTTTTAAGTTCCCTTAAGCATGGAAAATATATGTATTTGTGTTGGTATGTAACAATATTTATTTAATAAAAATTATCCTATTATAATTGATATATATAATAAAAAAATTTAAATTATGTAACACTATCGTTACAGATTATTTAATTATTAAAAAATTTCATCATTATATAATAATAGATAAATAATATTTTGAAATTATAATTAAATGAAACCATAATGTAATCAATAATGTGATATATAATATTAATTTTGAGAATTAATTGTTATGAATGATAAAAAAATAACAAGACATTTACTAATAATTAATGGTATTAATTTCTAAAATTTATTATAAATACATTATTATGATGAATTTATTTTTCTAACTCAATTATTCAAAGTCAAGATGCATGTATTTTTTTGATATAGATATCATAAAAAACGAAGGATTTAGTGACACATTTTTATAGAGGGACTGAACAACTGTTCTCTCACTAGAAGCCCCATAAGATTGATATCCATGGCTCTTTGGATCCCCATGATAGACAATATTGTCCTGGTTCTCTCCCGGTTGTTGGCAAGACTAAACTTCCTAGTTGTCATGTCTTATAGTGGTAGCATGCCTGATCATGTGTTGACGATGGTGATGAATGAAAAGTGGATGGTGGAAAATGGTTGGAACATCCAGGATTCCAATGAGAATGAATTCTTGTTCCAAGTTTTCAAATTCAACATGTTGTTCAATGAGGCTTTCCAACACTTCCAAAACTTCTCCAACCACATTGCATCCGACCATGTTACAGAAAAAACTACACTACAAAACAATGTTATATCTGTGATAAAAAATCATTTATCAACACTACTAAAGCATTCATAATAGAATATTGTTTCTTAATCATTTTTCTATGTTAATGGGATCCAATTTTGACAGTGTGTGTCCCCATGTTCCATAGAACTATGATTCCCCAACCACATGGGTTCCCTCCCACACTTTAGAAGTTCTAGGTTCTCCCCCTCCCCACCCATTAATTGTGTCAGCCCCTCTTGCACCTGCCCACATTCCCTTTTCACCCGCTCATCCATTCAGAGGGACTCTCCACCCATGTTTGATCAAGTGTAGACTTCTCTAGAATACACAATCATTATAACATGACCAATAAAGCCAGATAAATGTGCACAATATCTTACATACCATTATACTAGAAAGAAAACCCTATCATTAATGTCATGGGCCGACTCCATAGATAGACACATGGAGTCTATAAGCCCCGGGGACCATTCACTCAATACTCCCCTTGCTCTCGGACAAAGGTGAATATCTTACAATGTTGTTATGGTCATTTGGAAGAATAAAGGGAAAACATAATCCTCCTTTATATGTCGTCTCATGATAACCACACACCATATTGATGTTCCCTATCCTATTAGTGTACTTATTAAAAGCTTCCCCATGATATCAATTTTTTCACCCCCACTCCAGTTGTAAGAGGAATAATAAAGACATGTTGTTGATCTATCTCTTTGAACAATCTGAAAACTCTATCAAATATTGGAAATATATAAAAAAACAATAAAATAATAATAATTTTATAAATGTAATAAACCAAAATTAATTTGCATGGCTCAAACCTTAAGGATTAAATAAATGAAATTTTATTTTCAAAAAAATTATACACATAAAATATAACATAATAAATTCTAAATAATTTATTAAATAAAATAGTAAAAAAATTAATAAAACATTAATTAATTAAAAAAAGTTATAGGATAATGTTAATTTCAATGAAACTTGCAGATACAAATGTTAGAAGTACTAAAAAGATTGTCTTTAACACCACGGTCCATTACATATCGTTGAAAAAAGTACTTCTAAAGGTTTGATTTATCATTTCGAATAGAAGAACTAATAGATGATACAATTAATTGGGGATTTTTCTTCATATAAATGGTACCCTTTATCAAATAATTTTTTTTAGCGCCCATAATGGGATCTTTTATTAACCCTTTTTAGCACCCATAAAGGTCCAAAAATGTCTTAATTATATAAATAGAAAATAAATATGATTTTACTGAAAAATTATTTAAAATTATTAGTTAAATATTTATTGTTAAAAAATTATAAAACATATTTTTACACTAGATGATCTAGGAATATTAAAAAAATATATGAGGTTGAATGGTTGGTGGGAGATTATCTCCAGTTCCACTGATGGTGCCTAGGGGTGGTCATCTATAGAGGACCCAAATCAGGCTATGATTGTTTCTTCCTTTCTTAGTCATGGAATATCTAACTCACGTGAGTGAATTTTTGATACCACGCCCCTCCTTGGTATTCTAACATGAATTCAAGATGAATGGTTTTTCAATTCCAAATATTTCATCCACCTCATTTACCTCCAAATATCTCTATAATTGTTTTATTTTTTTTAATTAATAATATTTTTTTAATTTTAGTTTTTTTAATTATTTGTCATTAGTTGAAATGTTCATCCATTAAAAACTTATGTGGATGAAACATTTCCAGAAAACTGGTCTAGACCGATTTTAAAATTTTCAGTGTATTATATTTTATCATTGTATGCCTAAACTGTTTTTAAAAAAACATATAAGAAAAATTAAAATAAAACCAATTGTTACATAAAATTTTATATTCAGACATTGGTGGAATATTTTTTTCTCCATTTTCACCGACTTGTGGTTTTGGTTTCTTGAATCTTAACATACCATTATGAACATTGTAGAAACCAAAAATTAATTGGATATTTACACCCAATAATTGTTGGATTGGTAATTATGAACCACATAACAAATATAATTTATAAATAGATGTTTCATCTGAGTCTGGATCTTCTGATTATGTCTCCTCTTTCTTAGCATCCCATCATCATGGCCATGTCCCCTTCCACAAAATTTTGGATGACCACCTTATTTCTACGATTTTTCATGTTTCCATGTTCCCTCAAGATCTCTTTATTTTTTCTTGAGTTTTTCTTATCCATTTGATTCACTCCCAATAATCAAAACCCTCTTGAATGATAATTAGTGTGATTTCTGGTTATTCGGGTGAGGTATCAACATCCACCATAGGCCCCCATGTTGGTTCAACAACATCATATTCTACAATTTCATTCCGTAAATTTTCATTGGGAAGATTGTGAAATTAAAAATAACTTTATGTCATCATCTTCCCTTCATTTAGATGATCAACTAAAAACTTTGGTGATGAATTATTCATGACTTTTAAAATTTCTCCTAAATGATGATGGTCATTTTCTATCAAATCAATCATGCCAATTGTAGATAATGATTACAATATCTTTGATGTATGATCATTGATATCCAAAGACCCCATAATAGGCTATGTCATCAATATTTGTGTGCCTATCATTTTTAATTTTCCTTTGAAAGAAAATTCCATAATCTACTGTTCATTATCGAATTTTTGAAAATAAACGTTTTTCATTGTATCATCATCAACTGATTGAGTATCTGTTGCCTCAACATTATTATCAATGTTTTCCCTTTACATTGGTGAGAGGAGTTTAATTTCTTTAGTTGATCCTAGATGCATTGTTGACTCTACAAAAAGATCTTTCATAGAATACCCTACTACAGATGGTGTGCTACTGGCATTCAAATTGTATCAGAAAGGTGTAACACGCATAATTTCTTTTGTAATACCATTATTGGGAAAATAATCATCACTAACATTACCATATCCCTTAATGACTATATAGAATTGTACAAACTGTTCAATAACATCTCTATATGGATGAAGTCATAAAATATTCAAGGAATGGGTAAATTGATAAATCTAATGGGTATCAACATACATAGATCCTTCTTCAGCAATATCATCCATAGTCCCACTCTTTTGAGAAACCTCCGCAGAAATAACAACATTAATATTATCCTAGTTTTCAGTAACTTTTTTGCCACAAAAATCAGCCATTGCATGATCAAGAGTGTGAGATAATGATCACCCCATCTTTTAATGGATTTCGAAGTCCTCTTTATACATCAATAATCATCAAACCTCATAGGGGTCATATATTAAAACAAAAATCTCTTCATAATCTCACTATGGACATTACCAAGTGATTGAAAACCTCTAAAAGAAATGGATAGTCTTTTATTCCTTATAGATCGATCAATATTGAATTACAGTGTAGAAAGAGTCATAAATTCAATGGGAATAGAGCTAACATGAACCGCTACATAGAGGCACATACAAAATCCAAAACATGACTTATATGTATCTTGATAATGTATTTTCAGGGTTCAAATTAATTGAATAACATCATAAAAATATCTACGGATGCCATAAAATTCAATTCAAACATTAAATTCAGACCCATAAATGAGTTCTTTTGGTGTAGAGAACAAATGTATTAAAACAAAGTTCTCAATATGGGATGTACAATGCCACTATCTTGAGGAAAATCTACCAAAACCCCCATTCCTTGAACTAGAGCTCTTTATAGGGGGAAAAGTGTGGAAATGACTAGCTCTAATGGGGTTAAATTTTGGGTCACATAATCCCCAAACAACAATTATCCATTGTTCCAAGTCTTCTTCCTGCCATGTGTTTGACTAATTTGACATACCAATCTTCCTCTAATCTAGAATTATCTAATTTGAAACTGATCCAAAATAAAACTATGACTAAACTAAATGTGTCCAGAATTACCTCATCTAATTATTTTCTCATCAGTACCATCATATATCTATGTATGATTTGGATTTTCATCCCTAGATCTGACATCATGATAGTGATAGACAAGAACCATTGAGACATTTGCGGCCGACCATGTAAAGAGGTCAAAAAAATTTCATTACTCTATGAAAAGGGGAAGTAGAATTATTTGGAATCAACTGACCACCCATCAAGAATCCTTGAGTAGACAACAAGAAATATATTTCTATCAGCAATGGACTGGTGTGAGTCAAATCTGCCTTGTGTGAGAAAAAAAGTAGTAAGAACTACCAGATTATGTTGCACCATGGAGGAAAAATCCTAGGAACCATTGGTGGAATCCAAGAGCATCTCCCACAACCCCTTCATCCCAGTACTATTTAACTGTATTTATAATTAATTTATATTATAATCAATTTATACATTTATATCAATAATTATATAAATAAAAGAATTTAAATGTTTTTATAATGAAGCCATTATTATTTTTATCTATTTATTTAACTCATGTTATTCGGAAATTTACAAGCTCTAAAAAATATCATATAATGGATCCCATTATGTACACTAAAAAATGTAAAAGGGTAACATTTATAAGTGATAAAAAAATGCTGATAAAAGGTATACATTGTAATTGTTTTTTTAGTGAAGATAAATAGAACCTTTACCCGTGCTATATTCTAGTGATGTTGAAGACAGGTTTTGTTGAAATGAAAACATTTTTAATTATAATTATTTTAGAAGATAACGTTTTTCTATGAAAAACTTATCTTGATTAATATATTTTCATTAATTTTTTTATCAATAATCTTTTATATGTATAATCTTTTTTTCAATTTTTTTAGTTTTTATTGATACGATATTTTATGCATATAATTATTTTTTTTATCTATTATATTTTTATTCATTAATTATTTTTCAAGGTAAATTAATTATTTTTTATATTTATGAAATTATTTTTATTTTCAACTATTTTTTATATTCTCAATCTCAATGTTGTATTTTATTTAGATTGTACTAGTTGTTTATAATTAATAGTCTTAAAATGATAAATATATGAAACATAATTATTATTATTTTGTCTCAAGTGATCAACTTTGGGAACTTTTAAAAATTAACAATATATACACTAAAAAAGAAATTGAAAACATTTTCAAAATCCATAAAAAATTAGGAAAATTAAAATATTTTTATGAACATAATAAATATAGATTAATATGTATGATAGAAAAAAAATTTGATTCAAATCCTAATAAATATACTTTAATAGAACTATGTAATTCAAAAATCATATAAAATATAAAATGTATTTAAATTTAAAATGAAATTTCTTACATGAACATAAAAATTAATAATTAACAGAATATGAAAATGATTTCATAAATATAATAGATAGAAAATAATAAGTTTTAATAACAATATATTACATAATAATAATAATAAAACAACTATTAATAATTAATATTATTTATTAGTAATATGATTATATAGTTCATTATAAAATTGTATTTTATTATTATTAGTATTCATAAATAATAACATTATTATTATTTGCATCACTTTATTATCATGAATTTCAAAAAATGGCAACATTATAATGAGTTCATTAACGTTAAATTATGATTATCTAGACAATATTATCGAATATTTATGATCCTTTTTCTAGTTCCAATATTTAAGTATTTGTTTTGTACCTGTGTGGGTATGTAAAAATATTCAATTACTAAAAATACAATAATATCATTATTCATAAATATAATAATTAAAAATAATTTACATCATATAGTGATTATTGAAATATTAATTATAAATGTATCTAATTTTTATATAATAAGAAATAAATAATATTATGAAAATCTAAAAAAATACAACAATAATGAAATCAATAATGTGATATTTAATAATAATTTTCCCAAAAATTATTATGAACAGTAATAAAAATAATAAAAATAATAACAATTCACATACTAATAATAAAAAATTTTAATATCAGGACATTATTATAATTACATTATTTTCATTAATTTATTATTTTGAATCAATTAATAGTAGTCATGATGCATGTATATTCATTGCTCCCAAATGTAGATATAAAAGGCAATAATGGATGAGACTTATTTAAGGTGGGTGTGAACAAATGACCCGTCCTTAGAATCCCATTAATATTACATTCCATGTATCTCTGTATCCCAAATAGTATAGTGTTGGAACTCACCCTAGTGCTACCTAGCATGACTTTCACGATGCCTGTGTCTTGCAGACACAGATTGCCCGATCAAGTCTCTATGTAGGTGATGCTAGAGATTTTAATGTTTTTTCATGATCAGAGCTTCCTAGATGAGAACGAGGATGTGATATTTAAATTTTTTCAAAAGGATCATGGAGTTCCTCGATGCATTGAACTGTGGTAGTGATAGTTCATATCACATGACACCCAACAACATCGTCGACCTCAAAAAAATACAATACAATTATTTATCATTTCTAAAAGAATACATTATTAGTAATATAATTTACCCGATAATAAAGGAAAAATTAATAGGTGGTCCCTTTTATCATCCATTTTTTTAATGAATAGATAGAAGAAAAATATTTAAAAAATAAAATGATTCTGTAATTACAGTGACCCCATTTAAAAGGGCATGACCCCCTTCGAATTGCGGTAGAATGCCCCACCCACACACACACCGACAACCCCATTAAATGTATGAGTCACACACCCACCATTTTACCATGATAGAAACCCAACAAAGGCCGGCACACCCAATCCTCTATATATATTCAAACCTGAGACCTCTCTCTTTCTCTCCCTATACCATTACAACTCAACCATATTGTTTAATTCCCATTTAATGATATATATAGTTATATATATTTTTATGTTTACATATATTTATATATATATATATAGTTACATGAATATATATATATATATATTCTAATATATTTATATATTCATATATATATATTCTTATATATATATATATTATATATGTAGATGTATTTATATATATTTATATATATATATATCTTTACATTCCTTGATATGTATATTCAACTGTATATTAACATATATTTATTATATTAGTTTTAAATAATCTTGTAATTTTATTTTTGTGTATATAAATAAATAGTTTCATACCTACATATATACGTGATACTTACATGTGAATATTATATATATATATATATATGTGTGTGTGTGTATATATATATAAGTATAATTATACATATTAATATATATTTACATCTATATTATATTAATATGTATATTAATATTTTAGAATATATAGTTTATATATATTAATTTGTTAATTCACACACAATAAGACACAGACACAGACACATTTTATAGGTATATAAATATTCACCTATTTGTAATTTAAATAAAATGGATTATAGTTTTTTTAGAAAAATATTATATATTGATAAATATAATGTATATATATTTTTTGACTATTTCTAAATAAAATTAAATTTTTATGTGTGAATATATAAAAAAATATGTATATATACAAATATATTCTATTATAGATAATCGTACATTGTGAATATGATTAAATTTTAAGCCCATAATATCAATATGGATGAAATACATATGAATAAATTCATTCCCCACTGAAAAATGAAAAAATATACCCTTAAAAAAGACTACAATTTAATCGAGTTTTATCAAATTGTAGTTCCCCGACTAAAAATTAAATTTTCAAGTACATCAGTAAATTTAATGCCTTATTAAATTATGAAAATGGATTACATATGTCACCTAGGGAAAAAATCTCATCTAAGGATTCGATTTTATTTGCGGTATAACTCGAATTGACACCCAGATCAAATAATACGTCTATTTGAATGTTGAATTCAATTTTCTTCTTATTTTATATATTTTATTAATTTTTTAATGCATTATGCATTGAAAATGTTATTAATTATTTATTTTTCGATAATAATTTTAATAATATAAATTCGTATTAATTTTCTATAATATTTTATTAGCCATTTTCACTAAATAACGTATATATTACTTGTAAATGTTTACTTATATTTGTCTAAATAAAAATCCAAAAATAAATATTATATTTATAGAAATATTTATATTTAAATATTATAATATTTGAATATTAATTTTTATGATATTATTTGAAATATACCTTGTAAAAATTTATTTATTAACTACCGAATTTATCTGGGAAAATAAAAAATCGATGATAATGGCGGTACAATTATCAGCCCTAAATACCATCTAAAAAGGAACCCATTTGTCATTAATTATTTAGCACTGTTAATTGGTGGAATTGTGAAAAACATTTTTTGTGTGAAATATGAGAATGGGGCCTCCTACCTGGGCTATGTCCCGTCATCGCCTCATTATCACCCTGCTCACTATCTAGGGTTGTCTGATAACATCAGCAACGACAGCATGCCGACAAATGTCGATTAGAGCTAACATGTTGCTTTAAAACCTATAAAGGATCAACACACCTATAGTTGTTGCAAGTAATAATCTATAGTGGTGACCCGGAAAGGGATCACCATAATCCTAACCGCTCAGATATAGTCACTCTCAGAGTAGCAGCTTGATGATTTCACATCTGAATGTTATGACTATAATGGCCACACCTTGGAACTGAATTTGGACTATTTCCTCCATTCCCAAGGCATAACAGAAGAGTATAATTACACACACCCATCCTAGGAAGACACTTCATGACATTACACATGTCATCCATGGCCATGTATGGGTAATCATCCTTTTTTGTGATGACCTGGTGTTGGATGACATAGTCCAAATACCGTACCGGGGTGGCGCCATTATAACCATTTTTTGGATGTGAAATCTACATGCTACAACTCCGATAACAACTCTATCAGACTGGTTTTGATTATGGTGATCCCTTCCTAGGCTACCACTACAAAAAACTACTAGCCACATATGTAGGTGAGATGAATCTTTATTTGTGTTAGTGAAATGTTTTCCCTTTAATCGAAATTTATTGGCATGTTGTCTTCACCTGTACTATAAGGCACCTCTAGATATTGAGCAGGGGGATAGAGAGGCGATGATGAGACGTAGCCCAGGTTGGAGGCCCTAAACAATTTATTATGCCAAAAAAGGTTTCCCACAATTCCACCTTTTATCAAAAACAAAATACTGATGATAAAGTAGAACCTTAATGAGAAGTTTTTTAGGGAGGATAAATGTACCCCCCCCCCCTTTATCTTCGATTTTTTTATAGCAGTGATAAATTGGTGTCTTCATCAATGCATTTATAAAGTGTGAATTAAAAAAATAATAAAAAATAATTTATAAATATTTTAATATTTTAATATATAAATATAAATATTGAAATGGATTTAATATTTATATTTTAATTATATTTTAGAAAAATATAATTATAAAGATATAATTAATATATATAATATTTTCTTAAAATTGATTTTAAAATATATATTAATTAATGTTTTCAAAATTATTATCAATTAATAATTCATTAAATACAATATTATTGTACAAAGCATAATAAATTAATAAAATATCTAAAATATGATGAAAATGGAACTCTAACTTTAAACAGTAATACCTTTTGAATCGGGTGTATATTTGAGCTATACCACATATCAAATCGAATCCTTTGATGATCATTACACACTCAATGACATAATTAATCCATTGTCCTAATTTTATATGGAAAAGATTTCCCAGTTTTGATAATGGTGACCACTTACATCAATGTCACTATAGTAAATGCCCAACAATATTTGTAGGGGTGTTTCTCCTTCATGGTGTTACATCACCATCATGCCTCCAAATGAAATTTCGAGCACACTGTTATCATTGGTACATTCATCCACCTCTAGATAGTGAGAAGGAGGACATATAGATGACAATGGTACAAAGCCTAGTTAAAAGGCCTCATACTCTTCCAATACGAGGTCAGTGAAGGGGTTGGTAGCCATGCGGTAAGTGCGGTCACCACTACGGTTGAAAGCCTCAATGAAATCCAAAATTATTTTGAAAATATTCTACCACATTACCTTCTCTTCGTCATCCTAGTAGCTCTGATCGTGCACCACCATCAATATATCATGATATACATGTGTGGATACATTATTAGGAATCCTATGTCTACCAAAATCGACTTCGAGGAAGGTCGGTCTAGCCATCACCAGTCTGAGTTCTAGAACAATGAAATTTTTCATGTAGTTACTCAGAGTAAGGGCCTGCAATCTTATGGGGATTCTAAGTAGAGGGAATTTGTTCACACCCACGTTAAAAACTTCTCACCCATGCCTATATTTTATATCTGCACTCGGATACAAATAAAATACACACATCCAATCTATGAATAATATAGCAAGACTAATAATTTCATGAAAATAATATTATCAATTATTTGTAAGTGATTTATTATTATTATTATTATTATTCATAAAAATAATTGCACAAAATTATTATTATGTGTGACATTATTAATATCATTAATATTTTATTTGATTATAATTTTATAATATTATTAACTTATTATTATATAACAGACTAAATAAATAAATACTGAAATAATTATTTATTTTTGTGTTAGGTAATTTAATTTTTATATTTAATATTTATGAATAACAATATGATAATTTTTATTATTTAAATAGTTTTATATACCCTCACATAAATAATGAAAATACATGCATCCTAGAACATGGTAACTGATAATAATTTTAGGATATGTTTTTTGGATATTATGAATTTAATGATAAACAACCCATTATAGTGAAGTCATAATTAATAACTCATTATAATGAAGCCAATATAGTGAAGTCAATAAAATAAATTCATGATAATAAAGTTATGTACAAAATATTAATGTTATTATTAAAGCATATTTTTAATTACAATATAAATATTAATAATAATCTATATAATCGTATTACTATTTAATAATATTAATTATTAATAATTTTGTTATTATTATTATTATTAGTATTTAGTCACATATTAATATTATTACTTATTATTATCTATTTAATGTTTTTATAAAATAATTTCTATATTTAATTAATAGTTATTTTTTATGTTCAGAAAATAAATTTCATTTAAAATCTAAATGTAATATAAAATTAATAATATTTTGTTTTTACCTTGTTCTTTTGATGTCTAAATATACTCTTTCAAAACGTAAATGTTTTGTAGCATCTATATTGTTGTATATTTATTATTTTGATTTAAATATTTTTAATTTTTTTATTGGTTTAGTCAATATTTTTTTTTTCTTTTTTTTTTGTGTACATATTGTTCATATTTCAGATGTTATAAATGTTGGTCACATTAAACACAACAATCATATTTTGTTTCAAATAGTTAGAATTGGTATACTATAAAATATAAAAAATAAAAACAATATAAATGAATCATAAAACATTTATTGAAAATGTAAACAACAGTTGAAAATAAAAATAATTTCATAAATATAATAATTTTTAATAGAAAAATGTTATTTGAAAAAAATAACAAGTACAAATGATATCAATTTAAAAAATAGATTTTTTACAACGCATCCCTTTATCAGAACCACCTAAAATCACTGATAAAGGTAAAAGTTATTAGTGCTTACACAAGAATTGATAAAGGGTTCCTTTTATTAGTGTCTTTTTAATGGTTATTGATAGTACCCTTTATCTGCAATTTTTTAGCACCCACAAAAGTTACTATTATCATCACTTTATTCGAACTGATTAATGTACAATTAAAATGAAATAATTTAAAAAATATAACAGAAAAATGAGTTTAGTTAAAAATATTAAAATAAAATTAGTGAAAAAATTATTGCTAAAAATGACAAAGAATTATTCATTATATATATTTCAAATACTAAGAAATATATTTCATATAGATAATTGGAAAAATATTCTTTGGAGTTGCACTAACGGTGTCTATGGTTCGTCATTCGTGGAGGCACCTAATAGGGATTTTCATGCTTCTTTCAATCTCAGTCAAGTCATATTTTACTCTCTCGAGGGTGTCACTGATACAATTTCACTCTTTTGACCTCACTCAAGGGCTCGTAATGAGAGGTTATTTAATTCCAAATATATTTCCCCCTATATGACTTATGAATATCAATATGAATGTAAAATTCATATTTATTAATTTATATTTATTTAATATGATTTTATTTATGTAGTGTGGTTGTGTTGAGATTCCCTTCCATTAAAAATTTATACTTAATATTCTTCTCTATCATAAAATACTAGAATGATTTTGAAATTTATAGAATTTAGTTTTTTGAAACTGTATGCATAAAAAATTAAAAAAATGACATATAATGTAAAAATATTATAACTATATTGAAAATAATTTATTTTATTACAATTTTGGAGTAAGATGGTGGTTGTTGCTATCACCAACTGACAATGATGGATCCCTCAATCCATGATACTAGAAATGAAATCGGTATGGAGGACCAAATAGTGCTTTGATGGAAATTATAATAAACATAGCCTAGAGAAATTATAAATGGAATTCAAGATCTTAGGTGTGATGGATACTAATGGGAAAGAATCCTTCTTAATGACCGGTATATCGCAATGGGTCCCTCAACCAGTCGAAGCTTCATCTATCATACATACCAACTCTGAAAAAATTACATAGTTGATAGTGTTGTTGTGGAGGTTGTCTTGGGACATCTTTTAGTTTATTTTTGTTTTACTCTTTTAAAAAAAATATAATTATTTTTTCAGAAATAAATATTTTGGGAAATTAATTCTCATTGTACCTATGTAATTGAATAGAGTTTTTATTGAATAATGGACTACCCCTCACAGCATGACCTGTTTAGATAATTCGTGATAAAGGCCCTATGTCAGAGAGAGCCTTTTTAATGAAAAAACCCTATTATAAAAATCATCATTATGATTAATTTCTAATGAGGATGTTATTCCAGAGAGAACCCATCATTATTTATTTTTTTAAATTACATTAATTATCTTTTTTAATATATGTGTTTGGGTGTGAGATTATTCCTTTTATAAATAATTGTTAAAAACATTATTATTATTAAATAAATTATTTAAATTGATAATTTAATTAATATTTATTTTCAATTATATTATTAGATACATTTTTTTAAGATATGGATGGATCAACAGATGTTACTGAATAAATTATCTATAACATTAGTAATATTATTATTTACAACATTATTTGTAAATATTATGGAAATTATTGTAAATATTTAATAATATATTTAACTTTTATTAATAATGTTGTTCAGAATTTTTAGTAACAACATAATTAGTAATACATAACAATAATGTAATTAATAATATAATTCTTAATAATAACTATTACATTCATTTATTTATGTCTAAATGTTATGATTCATAAAAAATGTATTTTTTTATCATAATTTTTTTAATTTAGTTATGAAATTATTTTTTCATTAAATCAATTTTTTTATTTTTAGTTTATGTGAGAAATTTCAAATTGATTTTACTTATAATCTATAATTTATACTATTTCAAAATCAGTTAATTGTAAATATAATAATGCATCATGTTGGAGACTTTTTAAGGCTATAAATTAGGATGTATAAATAAAATATAAAATAAATATTCAAATGTGACAAATCATAATGAATATATATTAAAATAAAAAAATTATTAAAAAATTTAATGATAAGTATTTTGAATGTCAAAAAATAATATTTTATAGAAACATATAATCTAATAATATGTTTTCAAATAGCATTTTGTTTTGTAAAATATGTTTTTTTTATTATTTTATTGAAAATTAATTTTTATATTTTTGGTCATGTTTTAAATTTCATTTTGTTTTTATTTATAAAATAAATTATAATAATAAATTTTATGATGTGTAAACATTAGGTTTGTTGGCTGGAGTGGAAAACTCATCAGGTGTGAATTGGGTTTCAAATTTAAATTTCTTTTAAAAATAATAATAATAACATGAATCCCACAATTTTGGAAAACACACAGATAATCAATATTAAAGAAATAAATAATCTAATTTTTTTTATAACATCATAATGTCAGATCATGGATAGGGTTAAATATTCTTCGGTGGATACATTAACATTAAAATAGTAATTTTTGTAACCATACACAATATATAAAACAGAAATTAAAAATCGTGTGTCACAGAGTAAAAGAAAAATAAATTCCCTCATATTGGTGTGAAATCATATAAAGAAGACCCTATATTTATTTTTGGAATATATGAGCGGATTGCGCATCAAATAGATGTGTTGTTTGGATGATACGTCAAAAAAAATTTAGTAATTAAAATATCTAAATCATGTATTTGACAGTCAAAAAGTTTGAAAATGATCTCTAATTGATGTGAAATCTAATTATAGTTGTATTAGACTAAATATTGACATGTATGAGTTAAAGAAATATCTAAAATGATTGGAAAAAATTAATGTAATTTAAGAAACTAAATCTTTTGGTAGATGATTAAAAACATTTAAAATGATCTCCAACTAATGCGAAATATTTTGAAAACTATTATATAATTAATTTTTAAATGTGTGATAACAATACAAATTAATATACCAAGAATTGTTATTGCATTAGTAAAATAAAGGGTTCTTAGAAAATTATGATATTCAAAAGAAAGTTACATATAGTGAAAACTAACTAAATAAGATATATGTTGGGAACCTCCTCAAATGGATGACATATAAGTCAAATAAATGATTTTAAAAATTGTCCTATTTTTTGTTGTCTGTTTTCTATCATGACATGAATAAAATTTATATATGAAGACCCTTTTTAACATAGAAAATTTCTGTATATAAGGAGGCATGATTGGTATTTTATAAACCCCAAAAATACAGAGAGAAAATCCCATTTGGTTATAGCCTATGTTTGATGATCATTTCTCTCACACTTCATATTTTATATAATATTTTAATTCTTCTTTATTATTTTTTAGATCCCTTAAATTTTTTTGGAGTCTCTACTATATACCACATGATTTTATTGGATCCCTTTTTAAGGACATGGTTACATGGTTTTCCGTTTTATGGGTTTTCCATGTAAAAAATATCTTCTCAACCATTATAATGGATCACATTTATTTTTGGTTAACTACACATATTCATTATTTTCGAGGGAATGAATATTATTTCCACTTCACGTTCACAATGATTTTGTTTGTGCATTCATTACTTTACTCCATTCCCAATATTTTATATCATATATATTGTTTGTATTATTCATAGTCATTACTGAAGCCAATTACAACTAGATGATTATTTTGAATGGTACCAACTACCAAATGAGGTTACTAAATATGACAGATCAATTTTTTTAAAGAGAATGAATATTCTGGTGTTTAGAACATAGAATATAGAATGAATTTCATATGAATAATGGGTGTTCACGTATGAGATGGTTTATGATTTCATTCAGCAATGGGTCAATGATAACTTGATGAACCACATTTTCAATATCTCTAACAACATAGCATCAAGGGAGAAGATTGCGACTACCTATGTTTCCATGACACGAAACAATAAATTGTTTGTTCTAAAAAAATTGTGAATTTTAGGTACAAAAAAGATACATATATTTCTAATAATTTGAGTGAATACAATTATTTCTCTGATTAGTTTTATGTCATTGTTATCAATTTTAATGATGATGTTTCACCTATTTTGTTTCATAAATCTTCACCCGTTTATTGGGTGAATTTATGTGTTACTCTAACAGGTTTTCATCTAATGGTGACTTGAAATTCCATCATTCAAGTCAGTGTTTTTTTGAATAAATAAGTCGAGAGACAGAATCATGGGAATTGTTCTTCTGATATTTTATTCATGGATAATAGAGGGATAATTTAGGTCTAAGGGAATGGTATTCAAGGTAAGAGAAAAGGCAAAAAAAATATATGATGATGTAGAGAGATTTTTAATGAAACCATTAGTGTTTGTAATATAATTTTAATATGTTTTTCAATAATTTTAAATGATTTATTATAATGAATGAAAATTTACAAATGAAAAATGGTGAGGTATTTGATCATGTCATCATGAATACAATGGGAGATCTTGTTATTGTTTATGACTCTATTTATATTGCTTCTGGTGATTCTTGATGGGTTGTAATATGTGGTTTATATTTTCATGTGACATGAAATAAAATTATTTACATCATACATCATATGTAATATTCATATTTTGAAGAAGCATAATGGTTGTCATAATGATGTTGTAGGTATGAGGACTGTCTGTTTAGATAGTAGTATATGATGTAAACTGATTATGAAAAAATATCAACATGCGAAAGATGTTCTATTGAATCCTATTTATACTAGATTTCATGATGATTATTAGTTAATTAGTAATTATGGTGATATCAAATTGAATCATTCATGTTCCTCCTTGATCATGGATCATTGTAAGAAGAAGTTATGATTTTACTAGACTAGAGCTTATATTTATTGTTAAACTACATTCATTATTGAGTGTATTATATTGTCCATTTTATGGAATAAAATGATTAATCACATTATTGAGAAAGAGATTGGTTTATTGGACAAGAGATATATTATTCTAGATTTTTATACTATCAAATTGACCACATGTGTTCATTGTATGGCTAGAAAATAGACTAGGGAATGTTTTAGTAGTCATCCTCTACACCAGAAGTCATATGTACATGAATTAGTACATTATTATGATTTTGGGAAAATGAATTCTAATAATATTAGAGGTGGTAATTATTTTGTAACATTTATTGTTTCTTACTCATGTAATCTATTGGTTTATGTTTTTTATTAAAAAATCAGGTGCATATTTTTTTATGTAATTTTATTTTTCACTTTGGAGAGAATTTGTAAAGAAATTAAAATTTATTTCCCCAAAAAATGGGGAATAGTATTGGGAAACATTTGATCAATATTTTAGGAATGAATGTATTCGACCATATAATATTCCTCTAACGATACCTCACCTGAATAATGTAGCTGAGTGGATGAAAAACACAATGTCGGAAAGAGTTCATTGTTTTATTTTTGAAGAAAATCTTCCTAAACATTTTTTGGGTGAGTATTTACTTTATACAACTAAAATTGTAGATTTATCACATGTATTCCCCTTGTAGATAAACACTCTTAATATGTTTTGGAATGGAATAGAGATCAGGTATGATCAATTACATGTTTTGTGTTGCAATTATTTTGTTTATTTTTCAATAGTATAATGCTTCATGATGGATGGTACGACATTCCACTGTATTTTTATTACCTATTGACTTGATGAGATAGGTTAAAATATTTATGATCCAAATTTGAAATTTTTTAGATGTTCTAATGAATTTTTCAATGAGGATCAGAATATTTCAGACATTGATTAGGGAGAAAAATATACTTCTCCAATGAATGATGGATTTATCAGTCATGTGCCTGAATATAATTCAAATTTACCTTATATTGAAGATTATGGTGATCACATTCATGTACAAAATTATACTAATGGTGAATTGGTTGAAGTTATTGTTTCTGATGAACCTTTTGTTTCTGATGATCTGGTCTGAGGGGTTATTAATGATTATTCAGTTTCACTCTATATGTCATCCTAGTATCGTGCATCTCTACTGAGTTTTCTTCTTATTAGTATGTGATCCCTGTTGAAGGGGGAGAACATGAATATTTTTAATGTGTGGTGGAATGTGATTTGAATTATAGATGTGTTTCATAAATGAATGAAAAGATGAAATAACTACATGACAACCATATTTTTTATTCGGATATGTTACCGATAGGAATGTGAGATTTGAAATATCATTTGATTTATCAGATTAAAAAAGAAGAATCCAGTTCTGTTTTACGATAATATGAAAGGATCGTTCTTAAGGGTAGATGTCTAACTGAAGGTATATATTTTCATGTGATTTTCTCACTTACTATCAAAATTTCTTCCAGTCATGTTGTTCATAATTTGGACAATAGATTCGACATACATATTGAGCATATTGATGTGAATTTAAATTTCCTCCATGTCGATTTACTGGATGATATTTATATGGAATTCCCAGTGGTTTTTTAATCAGGTTATGGGAATCATGTTTTAGGTTAAATCTGATTTTGTATGCTCTGAAGAAAGCTCTGAGAAAGTGGTATATGATGTTTGACTTCATTATTTTTCATTAGGGTTTCAAGAAGACATCTTCAATCATTCTGTTTTTTGTTCAAATATTCATTGATGGGGATTTCATTATATTGATGCCTTATGTTGATAATATTTTCATTATATGTTGTGATGTATTTATAACTGATAGATTTAATAATGATCATTTCTAGTTATTAAAGATTAATGATTATGGGAAAAAATAAAAAATTCATGGAATAGATATCTCATGTGAGAGGAATGATATAAATTTTTGGTAATATCATCAAAGATACATTGAGAAAGTTCTTAAGATAATTTATTTGGATTGAATGAATGTGGACAGTACTATACTTGGATTACATTTTAAACAATATACCAGTTATTCACCTTCTACTTATGAAGTGAGATAAAAGATGGTGTGCATTCCTTATTTGTATGTTGTTTATTGTTTGATGGATGTGATAATATTTACTATACAATATATAACTCAAGATGTTTTTTCGTTTAGTCGTTTATTACAATTACAAACGGAATGCATAATATTATTTTTTATGAAAAAATTTATTATAGAGAACAATTTTAATCTGGAAAGTAATGTATTCTGTTTTGATAGTTAGTGTTCAATTTGGTTGTAGGTCAATTGTTATTTTCATGGAAGTTAGAAATATGATTATGTGGGATATCACTGGATCATCAACATCTGCGATTCGAGATATTTAAAGAACGAGAAGATCAAGAATAATGAAATCGGATCATATATTTTGCGAAAGAGATTACACATATGAAAATATGAGACATTCCAATTGATTTAAGGGTTAGAGGTCATCCCCATGTGAGGCAGAGGGGGAATTTGTTAGGAACCTCCTCAAATGGAGGCCATGTGGGTGAAAGAAATGGTTTTAAAAAAATAGCATGATGTGGCTTAAAAATTGTTCATATTCACATGTAGACACTTGTTAATGATGATTTCTTCCCTATACAGATGAATGAACAAGTTATTTAAACAAACCAACAATATCATGAGTAAATCCCCTTTGGTTAATCCCTTTTCCCAATAATAAATTTTCTTATTCTATTTCATTGATTCATGGTTTTTATTATGTAGTATAATAATGGATATTCTTTCCCCAATTAGGGAGTCTATATCATGTATTTATTTATTTTATTGGAACCTTATTTTTGGAATAGGTTCATTTATTTTTAACTTTTTGGGTTTTCCTTGAAATTTCTTTTTGTTTCAACCATTATTATACTACAAATTTTTTTGGGTATCTCTGCACTTGTATTAATTTGGAGAGAACATATTTTATTTCCAAACCACATTCCCTTTTATTTTTTTTGTCTCTTCATCAATTACCTCATTTACCAACACTCATATTTTAATGATATAACAAAAAAACAATGTATTTATTTTTTAATTATACTAAATAACATCATGGAAATTTGATGACTATATTCATGAGAAGAATAAAAATTAATTTTTAATAATTTAAATTAATAAATCAAATATAAAATATGTTAAAAAATAGAAAAAATTATACAATTGACATTAAATATTATGAAAGCAATATTAGATTTATTTCTAACTTGTGTCAGTAGAGAAGATATCTATCTCACATGCATTGTACTAATACATACAAAATAAGGATTTCATAAAAAATGATGATCTATAGAAACATGAAACAGAGAGTGAAATCCAACCAATGATCTTTTATTTAATCTAAATCAAATAAAATTACACTTGTAATGATTTTTAAAATATAGATATTGAAAATAGGTCAAACTAAGGTTTTGTTTTCATGATATGAAGGAAATTATTTTTTCAGTAATTAAAAATAGTTAATCATTCCAGCAACTATTAAAAACATGAAAAAAATCTCCATATTATGTGAAATGTAATGAAATATATATTTTAATTATTTTTTATTGGTGTCAGAAGATGACTTGTAATCCGACATCCAATTTTCGCAATCTTTGTAACGAGTTATTAGAAAATCTATATCTTTAAAAACATGACACAATGAGTTAAAACATACCCAATGATCCTAGTTTGATATGTAATTTTAGGAAGACCACAATATTTTCAAATATATTAACCGACATAGTGTCAAACCAATTTTTCAATTTCTTTAGAAAACTAAAAACACATTTTTAATTTATAACACTAAAATGAATCTTTTATAATTAAAATCATATAAATTCAACATTAATTCACAATAAAACGTATATAATCTATCTTAGAATTATTTTTGGTTGTATGCATGGGAAACATGTCAATATGAAATTAAATTTCTTCAATCTAACTGAATATATATTTCATAGAAAATTATGGTATTTAAAAACGTGCACTACAGAGTAAAAAAATTAAATTATCATTGACTTCTATGAATTCATATTTGTGTTTGTATTATAGAAACATATAATGTGTCAAATTGTGGATTTGTTTACCCGAGATGATAGAATCACTTTTATAATATTCTAAAATAGTTAAACATATATTTTATAGTAAAAAACATATATAATAATATATAATTGATCTAAAATCCAATGAATATATCTTAAAAATAGTTTTCTATTTGTAATAGTTGATGCAATAGAAATATAATATGTGATGTTCCTGAATAGTTTGAATAAAGTGTTCCCAAAAAATAGAGGTCATCATAACAGTCCACCACAATATAAAACTGAACCAAATGAGCACTGATTGTCGAAATATTATTAGACTAGATCCAAATATTGATTTTCAAAATAGATGAATTGAAGATGTGTCAAACTGAGGTGTTGTCTTCCATAGATGACTGAAAACCATTTCAATCAGTTAAAAACTCTAAAATATGTTTATGATAGTTAAAACAATATAGAAAAATATCTAATTAACGTGCAAACATATAACATATAGCTTGAATAGTATTCCATACGTATTAGGAGAAAACACATCAATCTGATATGTGATGTGATCAAACTGACTAAATAATGTGTTGCTAGAAAATAATTGTCACTAAAAATTTATCCAATTAGTAAAAAATAACCAAATTGTCTTGGATTTCTATGAAATCACATGAAAATAACCACATTTATATATTTTTTATAATATAGGAACTGACGATGCGGCAAAATGAGGTGTCGTTTTACTTATATAACTTCGATTTTTTTAGTAATTTAACAAACTAAAACAACTTTAATATAGTTAAAACCATAGAAAATTATTTATAATTATTGTTAAATCATATATTATTAGTCATAGAATTATTATTGAAATCTTCAAGTAGAAGGCATGTCAATGCGACATATGATGTGATCAATCTCAATAAATAATAAATTTTCAAAAAATCATGGCATTTAAAAACATGAGAGATAGATTAAAAATAATAAATTATCTGGGATTCATGTTAAATTATAGGTCAATAACCATATATTTATTTTGTAAATATATATGTATACTACATTTCAACATGAAGTATTATTCCCTGATATGACCCAAATAAGAATTTTTAGTAATTAAAAACACTAATATTTTTTTGATAGTTAAATCAATGAAATAAATTATACAATTGATGTGAAATGTTATTAAATATTAATAATATAAATTTATTACTAGTGCAATTTTATGGTGCATCAATACGATTTGTGATGTGCTCAAACTGACTAAATAAAGAGTTTGTTGATAATGAATATGTATAGAACATTTGTTATAGTGTAAAAGAACCAAATGGGATCTAATATCATTGAAACCCCTTGTAAAAAACCATATTTGTTTTTGAAATATAGGAACTGACATTGGGTGAATCTGATGAGTCCGAATCACAAGATGACTAGAAATGAGTTTTCAGTTATTTAAAACACTAAAACATATGTATTAGTGTTTAAACCACATAAATATAACTCCAATTTATGTGAAATATTGAAATGACTATATTATTAATATTTTTTACATGTAAGAGAAGACGGTGTGTCAATCCAACATTTGATCTTCCAGAAGGGACTAAATAAAGGGTTCTTATAAAATGACAGTCAAGAGGTATTTTTTTGTAATTATGAAATTAAAATAATGAATATTTAAAAAATATATATTTTTATAAATAATATATATTTTAAAGGAATTTAAATGTAAACGTAAAACATCATCAATATCTCTGTGTATGTAGGTGTCATCCAGTCCCATACCTTATCTTTCTAATAGTATGATCATATATAATAGTTTTTTTGAATGGATCTGAATTGTACTCAGGTAAAATTCAAGGTGTGATTATCTAAACTATAAGTCTAGATGATATGACCTCAGTAGTAGCTATAACAAAAGAAATAGAAACTATCTCCCATCCATTTTATTTATTTACAAGAAACCAGTATCCAGAAGTATCATATCATGTAAAGTCACTAAGGGGAACCCACAATTGCTTCATTAATATAATGAATGAGGCAATTCATGAACTACATAAGGAACATGGATCTCAATATAAAACATAGTTCCATAATTGGTGCACCACAATGGAGAACTTTGTCTATGTAATATCTCATATACCACCATGTATAATGAACAAGGTCAAGTTGATGGGAAAGTAGTGGTTCCCAACACCAAAGAATGATTCATTGTTGTTTCCTTGTTTGTGTCCATTTAAGATGAGTGTGTTCTATTTAGTGGGGTTTTAGTGGTTCCCCAATAAAAATAAGTGTGTGTGGGTAATGTCACGAATGTGACCATGTATGAAGGGGATAATGAATTTGGTGGTTGTACAGTTGTATATGGAGTCATCTAAGAAGTGGAACGATGTGAAATGGGACAATGAGAAGGGTAGTCCTCATCTATGTTTTTTATATTGAGTGTGGACTATGGTTGATTTTACTATTTGTAAGGAGCACACTATTACAATAGAGATATTCCCTTTCCACTATGTTACACACCTATCATCGGCTGATGGTCTAAACAAAACACATCAAAATAAATGTATATCCTGTCTCATGTGCGATCATATGTCTAATATTATTGATTCAATAAATCTAAAAAATAATAATTAATATATTCAAATATTAATAATAAATAAACAAGTTGCTTGATAGTATTATTTTACCACTATAAAATAGAACCCTCCATGTGGAGTGTTAAATTGCATTGTAACTTTCACATACGAGAGAACATACTCTGTATGGGAGAGATAATAATGATGACATCACAAATATATGGAGGCATAATAATGCTCACATGAATCCTACATGGATATGTTTTGATTGTGTATAATATGAAAATATGTATCTTTTTTCGAATAATTCGAATACTGTGCACCTCTACAACCTAACTGAGAGGGAACAAAATGGGTTATCAATATCTGGACTCCCTCATAGCTCTATAATCTTGTTCTAATCAGAAATATGAAAATAGACCATCATAACCACAACATTAAAATGATGTATCCTTATCATAATTTTGTTAACAATGTCCCTGAAGATCATCTATTGCTGGAGTCCAATAAATCTTCACAGAGAGAATAAAAATTGATCATTTATTTAACAAAGAACACACACTTATATAAATTGATTTATTCGTCTTACATTATCAATGTAATGATGATAAAACAAAAAACTGTAATACGAAATTGAATGTGCAAGGCCATATAAATATGTATTTGAATAGATCCACCTCTAAGTAGAAAATACGAATATTTAAAAAAATTATAACAATCATATGATATTGGAATAATAGTGTGTATTATTATTGTAAACTGCTGGTGAGAAAAATACCCATAGATAAAACATCAAATAGTAAATCAAAAATTAACCAATGTTAATGTTTACGGAATCATATCCACTCCCACTACTGTAATAATAATAAACAACTACCAAAACCATATTCATTATGAATAATACCCTGCACAAACATCTACACAGATGTACAAGACTTGATGAACCCCAATAATACCTCCTAGCACAGTAAAGACCTCAATTAAATGGTATGTACATCAGATGAAATTATGATACATAGTGATTGAAAAATAAATAATTCACCAAAAATATTCACATACATACTACTTCAATTTCACATAAATTTTATCAAGATCAATGGAGCTAAAATGGGTACCCATCTTGGCCATCTGTAGATTACCACCTCTAAGGGTCCCCAATGTGTCTAGTTATAGTAAATAAAAATATATGTATAATATTTAATCATAGTTGTATATAATTATGACAATAAAAACATCCAATTGATAGTACGACCCAATAATAAAGAGTCATATAGTAATATAATCATCGTCTCCAACAGAGGTGTATTATTGTTTAGTATGGTGGGTCTCTAATTCTCAACCAAAGAAGAAATGAGTAAATTTCCAATGGGTATATATCCACACATGATCTACCCATATCAACCATAATGGTGAAACTATGATATGAAATGCTCTTTTGGTATATCATTGTTTATGTGATGGGCCCTGTGGACTTTCCACATTTACTCTTCATCAATATCCCATGAATACTGCGAAATGTTATCAATCATTATAGTAATAAGGGAGAAATACTTGGTTGATGGATATATCTTTGTAAATTCAAAAAATATAAATCGAGAAAGAAATGGTAATGACATAAATCATTTAAGTAATATATATATTATGTGGAATGAAAATTGAGATAATGAAATCCATGATTTTCTAAACCTTAATAAATCGAATGAAAAACAATTACAATTATCAACCCATAGTAAAAAATAACATGCATAGAGTAATGATGATCCTTCAATGATATCAGTCTGAGACATTATTTGTTACTATGGTTGTCTTCCCATATCTTCCACTTAATTGGCTCATCCATTTCTTATATGGAAATCTGTTTTGATTCTCATGCTTGTAAATTTCAGATCACTGTCTAAATGAAAAAATTATGGTTTAAGAACAACAATTATAATACTAATATGGGTATTTAATATTGATACACATCTAATTGGGCTCCCCTTTTTATAGTACCACATTCAAAACACATTGATTCTATACGTTGGATCAACATAACTTTCTCACGATAGGTGAAGATGACAAAATGATACAAGTACATGTGATAAATGAATCTTATAAACATTGAAGTTTCCATATTCATTAGAGAATTTCTCAAGAAGAATATTTATCAACTGACTAGAAATATTTGTCAGTGGATGTTGACCCTCTTCAACATTATCCCAACTTACCATCAAATGAAAACTATGTTCCTAGTATGATGTTGCATGAGTTTTATTATCCAAAATCTCCATTTCAAAAACCATTGGTGTACAAATCACCCTAAATTAGTACATTCTTTACATCCACAAATCATTGAACAATTAATTTGGTGATTTAATAAAATGTATGAGAAAAAGTTTCCATGATTGGTAATTTTCTAACCCCACAAAATACCATATTGATGTACTAAAATATGTTTCTAGTCGTGTTCCCATGTCTCTTCCCTTGATAAAAATACTATGAACATTTCTAATTTGTGAAGGACCTCATGTACTTATATACATCTATATTTTCAACACAATTATTGTATTTATTGAAGGAATTCAAGTTTTATTGAGTAATGTCATATAATAAAATGTATGAAAAATTAAAAATATTACCATTTATATAAAACATAAATATTTATACAAATTTTTTAAAATGTGATATAAAGTCCAATTTGATGATTTATTTATTTCATGTTGTCTTCATGAAATTTTTTACATACAATTATGAATATAGGAATCAAAAAATATTAATGATAGTCATGTGTGGATCCAACCAACACACTCGATATTCACTACGTCATTGATTGAATAATGGAGATATAAAATATGGCATATCGTTGGCCAATCATTGATAGGAAGATGTAAAAAAGAAATAAACCAACTCCACACGATTGGGTACTCCATCCATACTATTGAAAATTAATGTTTCATGGTACATCTATTTCTATAAAATGTGGATAATTTTTAAATAAATCCATTAAAAATTTCATATATAAAAAGTACATAAAATTTTATGAATTTTTTGTTGTGAGGGAATGGTGTAATGCCTATAATAACTGGTTCAATTAGAAATTTTCAATAGATACCTGATTGTTCACCACATTCTCTACTATTTCAAAATGATAAACAACAAGAAAAATTAGAAACAAAACCTATATTCAATAAGAAAGCACATATAATTATGTTTCAATATTTATATAATCCTTTTTAAAATATTTCATCTTTGTAGGACATTCATTATTGTATAAGATTTTATATCCATTCTCATAATCCCTAAATTCCATTATTTACATTAATAAAATAGTCTAATTAAAATTATTTACACAAATTATAACATATTATAGAAAGTTGAGTCAAGATGCCTATGATCTCGAGTCATCCACGGATTTATAGAATTGCATGGTCCAAGATTTTTTTTATTTTCATAAAAGTGGAATTTCTTAAAATGTTCTCTTGAAATAACCTCATGCATGTGTCACCAAACTATTATCATTTAATAGAATATCTCGATATCATAAGAATCCACTAGAAGATAACTATAATTATCATTTACAAGGTAATGTTTTTAATTTTTTAATGCCTCTTTTTATAAAATTATCATCCATTAGAAAATTAGTCATAAATCCTTCCAGAATTTAATTGTTAGAAGGTACCTACACACTCGATTATTGGTGTAACTACTTCTGAAAAAATATCATGAAACAGTGGTTCAATATCACGTAATTTTATAACCGGTCTTGCATACTAAATTTCTTGTTCATTTTCTACTATCATCGCATATTATCTTTCAGATACATCCACATCAAAAAAATTATCATCATAATCATCATTAATCGCAACCATCTCGTGATCAAATACAACAACATATGTTTTCAGAACAACTATATCTAATGAAATATGAAATAACTTCTCTACTCTGTAAGTAACATATTTAATTATTCCACCATCAACACACATCTCTTTTCTAAAATTATACCCCACAGAAAATCAATTATAACGAGGTTTGTTTGGTTCAAATTGGGTTGTATCTTCAATTTTACTAACATTAACATACATTTCCCGGGAACTAATACTTCAATTCTCATTATATGTATCATTTGAAGGTATTAAATAATTATTATCCACCAAATGATGACTATTGTAATATATTGTATCTCCTGATTAATGAAATATATAAATTAAAGGGGATATACACTGATTCCCGATGAGATTTAACTGATCACAAATTTTACTATTAATTATGGTCATCATTTCACATTCAGAATGATTTACTGATCTTACAAGACCACCAATATATGATATCACATTATCATCCTCTACAATTTATCCACTATGATATACAAACCCGCACAAGTGTTTGATGATGTTTTTCAAAGAATAAATTGAATAAAATTAGATGTTAAATATAAACACGGGTAGTTCATCAAATAAATTTGAAACCCCTAGAATATATTAATTATTGTTTCCATTATAATTATTATAACCAGTATAGAAATTTGGAAACTGATAGAAATTATGTTCTGTCATAATGAAGGATAGAAATATATATTAATATATGTAGGCATATTTATTATAATATGAGAATATATATACATACAATATACAACATAATAATGAAAAAATTGAACATTATAAAAATCATAAGTACTAAATAATATTAAAATTAAATATTCATCATAATATTCAATTGAAAAAAATTGATAAATAAGTGTCAAATTAAATAACATGATTTAAATCATTTATCAATTAAACCTAATTACCAAATAGTGATTTTATGCAAATTAAAAAATTAACATACTATTAACTTAAAATTTGATGTATATTTTGAAAATGAAATAATATATTAATTATAAAATTACTAATAAATTAATAATTAATATCTTTTAAAAAATCCACAAACATATATATATATATATATAATAATTGTAGAACATTTATATATTAATAATATATTAGTAGAATATTTTTTTTGTTAGTTCTATTATTAAATTACAATCCAATAAATATATTAATAAAAAATCACCAATTAATTTTTTAATATATATTATACAATAAAATAATATATATATATATATATGTATTGATATATATATATATATATCTATAGAATGCAACAACTCTTATGAAATAATATAGCACAATATGTATAAAAACCAAACGCTAAAACACTACTCATCATTGAACTATAATAATTTAGATAAAAAATATAAAAATTATAAAAAATTAAAAATTATAAAAAATACTTGTCTTAAAAATATTATACAATGTTCAACTAAATAATAAATAACTTCAAATAAAATTTTAAAAACACTGAATTCATAATTACAATAAAAATTATGTTATTAATTTTATCCAATCAATAATTTAAATTAAAAAAATGTTGTGGAAGGTGACATAGATTGGTTTCATGAATTTAGACATACTGATGGGGGCTTGAGAATGGAGATAAATGATTATACATTTTAGGGTGTTTTGTGATGGGGATAACTTTGTGCCAGATGCATTCATGGAAAAAAATAGATTCCCACCTGTAACCTTAGTGGAAGGATATCTTGTGCATGATTGAGAGTTGTATGAACACCCCCATCTTCAAGGGTTCCATAAAATGGACATAAAAACTATATCTTTTCATTATAGGTATGTGTGATCCTGATGCATATATAGCGAACTAGAAATATGATTTACCAATAGATTTGGAATGGATTATTTCATGGAAAAGAGGATTATGAGGGGGAAAGAGTATATCACGACATCAATTTGGGTTTTATGGATGAGGTAATGAATTTTTATGATCGAGCACTCTATTCGAATGATTTTTGAGGAAGTAACTATTTTGGAATGATACTTCTTTTAAATTATTTCTATGATGGAAATTTTTGATAACTGCCCCCTTGGAACTGTTTATGAAGTGTGAAATTTTTAAAATAGAGTCATCAAAGATGTTATTCATTGTGAGATTCATTCCAAATATTTACATCGGAAACGAAATTTTAAAGTATGTTTTTAAAGAGAATGTGAATTACATCATCTGTTTACAAAAAAACCACCAATAGATCAGGAATTCAGTTACCTTATACACTATTTAAAGAATATATTTTTCTATTATTATCATATATGTATGGAATGGAATTTATTATGTTTGATAATAAATTAAAGTTACACCAAATTATTTCCATTAAATGTGTCACATATCCCATAACACAACCGAAACTAATATAATCATAACCAAAGGCAACAATTTGAAAAAGAAACAAAATACAAAACCACAAAACAAAAACAATGAGAAAAATTATACAAAACCCCCAATCATTAATGGTAAAATATTGTAAATAAAAGAGAACATGTTATTTAAGTATACGGTTCGGACCTTATATTCCCACTCCACAATAAGTACACCACCGACATCTCTTTTTTATTACGCAACGATAAAAAAAGGGAATCATAGAATAGACATTTTTGTAAAAATATTCTATCAAATAGATAAACTATTCAGTGGAAAAATCCATTCAAGAGTGAACAAAGAACAATAGATAATAACAAAGGAACCAGTGAAACCATCAAAAGGAACACAAGAAACCAAGTACATAACCCATTTCTTTGGATATAAACACATGTAAAAGCAGATATCAATAATCACTATAGGCAATTAATCCACCAAAACAACATGAATTTCCTTGTGTTCTCTACTGGGACTATACACCCAGAACTAGATGCATATGGTTTTTAAAATGAGATCCTCTAACTAGTTCTCCCATTACAGATCATCCATATCCCCGTTTATGAACATTTATATTAGATTAACATTATATAATATTCTATTTTTTTCTCTATAGAACATGTGTGGTCCTCTATTACATAAAACGGAAGTCAAAAAACCCAAAAAAAAACATTCCATTCTATTAATAGATGTGGTTGGTCAATGAAATTTGGAAATGATTCATTATGAAATACAAAATGGGAAAAATTTCTAAATGGTCTTAAATTTTAGTTCCATGTATTGGTCCCATGATGTGCTACATAAATTTATTATACAACTATTTAATGGTAAAATGATGATATACAGGGATCAATGCTCGCTGTATAAGGGATAACACATGCTATGTAAGTGTTGCTGGACAGAATACATAACATGATACGGGTATTGTAGTACTCTCATAAGATTACAAATCCATCACCCCACTCCCATAAGGTTAAATATTTTGATTTTTAAATTTAATCTTCTCCTACCCATTAATAAATTGTGAGAATCCTAGGTCTATGTAATTGTATTGATTTCACTACCCACTTTACGTAAGGGTAATCTCATTAATATGTAAGAGTATCCTTGTTCCCGCGTAAATGTAACCCTACGACACCAAACATAAATAAACATAAAAATCCCTTACATAAGTGTTATACATGAAAAAAATACACTTAATGGTAATGACCCACTCACGCAAGGTCAATGGCATCGACATGTAAACGTAACCTACCCTCATGATATGATATAACAATTATTTTTTAAAGGTTACCAAAATAAGAAAAATTAATGAATATTTAATTCAATTGAAAATAAAACTAATATAAAGTGTAAAGTATCATGTAATAGGTTATCATATATTGAATAAATAAATAAATAAAATAACAAATGTTTCACATCAAACTGTTACCTCATATCATTCCTTGGGTGGAATCCCCCCAATGGCTAGTGATTGTTTTTATTTTTCAACATACTAGACATCCACTTCAGAAAAATCATCAGACCCCGACTTGGAATATAATCTATTTCTGTTTAAAAAAACTAATGAAACCCCTCTTGTATATGATTTGTATTATTGTTTAATGAAAATGGCCATTGGGATGCTTGATCCAGACTATGTTTCACAACATTCACAACTAAATCCAAAACACATTCAATATTATTGCTAGACTTGTCATCAAAACTAGCACAGTAGAAGACACCCCCAATACCCACCATTCAATGATATATTGACAAATGAGTATCTATTGGTTTAAAATGTTGAATAATAAATATATTATCATCTTTTTGATACATTTCATGCATTATAAGGCTTGAACTCATAATAATAATTTACCCTTTTAGATGTTCTAGACAAGATCCGGTATTTTACCTCTACCTATGTACAAATAATATAATAAATAGAATCCTCACCTGATCTACCCATTTTAGAATTGTTATCTATGTTATATATGTTGTCTTAATCCCAACTATTTTTACAATGATTATATATATGTTTGATGTATTGAATATTATTAAAACATCTCATTTAATATAGTTTATTGTTCTACATGAATATAATGTTACAATGTCCTAGAGTATACATTATATTATTATGGTGAGAAAATATCAATGCAATATTGATAACTCTGATGTTATATGGTAATATTCTTAAATAATGTTATAATGTAAGATAATGTACTATAATGGGGAACATGATACATGGAATATAATATGGGATTACTCCAACTAGGGTGAAGTTTAATCTCATGAAGTTCAAAATTTATAATCTACATGATGGGATAGTATGAGAACAGACCAACCAGTAAGAATTCTATATTTTTTCGTCATTAGATATTCTAATCTATTATCATGTTTAAGGGAACCTATACATTATTATTATAATTAACACATTCTATAAATAAAGAACATTTATTTCTAAATTAAAATCATGATGGAAAATATTTATTTTAATGTAAGTTATGTCTGGTTGACATAATTGAAAAATCATTAATGCATATGTCGAGGAAAAATTGGTACCATCCAGCTATATAGAAGCTCGTATTTTTACCCTTTGATTGGAGTAAAACATTACCCCAATGAAATCAACATTCACTTTTCATTAATTACATTAAGGTTGGTGATTTTTTGTTCCTTTTTATTAATTAGTATGGTGAAAAAAAGATAATTCTACTGCAGGTTGTGGAATAATTTTTATTCCCTACGAAATAATGGGATCTATGTAAATTGTGGTTCTTTTTCATTTGTTAGTTAAATTTGGTTACATGTTCTGGAATAATGAAAATTATATGAGTGATCATTATAACTATTTATTTAAATTTTAAAAAGGTCACATTACTATGAAAATAGTGTTTTACTTCTCATAATGTTTTATTTATAATATCAATAAAATTTTACTGTAATGGCATGCATGTTAGTTATATTTGAAATATCTGAATCTAGTTTTCAATTACTATTTCCGCATAATTTTCTATTGATTTTGTGAATTGATATGGTGACATTCTATGCTTAAATGATGGAATATTTAAGGATTTTTGATGGATACAATAAAATAAGGGAAATAATTTTTAAGGAAAAAGTCATGTGGAAATTAAATATCACTATTTACTCAACCCTAACCATTCACACATATGCACACACACCTATTTAATTGTATATACTGGCAGGAGTTTATAATAATAATACCGATTATATTATTATATTTATCATTAAATGATTGGTTTTATTTTATATATAAATTCTTTTCTATTAATATTTTTATATATTTTTCTAAATAACATAGTAATGATAATCCATTCAATATATGATATTACTACATACAATTGTCAAATATAATACTACAAGACTCGGAGAATTATAAGGAGTTCTATTGGAATAGTTAATAACATTACCATCATCGTATAAAACGTTACACCAAAATATATGTATCTTAATAATTTATATATTATATTTTTCATGTATTTATTTATTTTTGATTTCGTTGTGTCTATATAATTGTTAATATTTAATTTTCTAATAAAAATTTGTATAGGAATATCATTTTTATTATTAATTATAATTTTAAATACGTATATTGTTGTAAAAATTTACAATTCCTAAACTTATATCAATTATATATTATTTCATTAAAATAAATTTGATGAATAAAAACCATTTCAATGATTTCTTCTACATTTATTATAAAAAATAATTTATATTTTGGTATATGATACATATATTAATAAATTATTGTTCCCCCAAATATAATAGATTTTTTCATAGCCTCAAAATGGATCCCTATATCAATTATCACCACATCTATAATGCTCATACATGTGCCCAAATTATTCAGTTACGTTAAGCAGAATTAAAATTATAGTTTTAGCTTGAATTTATTGTCTACGTTAAATAGATACCATATTTCATCTTCTTAGATGAATTTTTCATAATTATGAGTTAACATATGTTTTGAATTTGTTTTTATATTCATTAATTTTTCCTTTGTGTATTTTTTGAGTCATTCCTCCACCTAAATTGAGGTTTTAATAATATTTCCCTTTTCACTTATGTCCTGCTAAAGTTTTTCACCTATTAATAAACATTACATTGTCATTGAAATATTTATATAAATAATTTCTCTTATTATGTGAAATATCTTTATACATTTTCAATCTTAATATTGTTGTTATGCGTATTAAAAAAAGTAGATAAAACATGATCTATGATTTTATTTTAAAAATTCATAAAATAATTTGGTTCTAGATTTTTAGGTTTGCAAATTTTTTTCATCTGTTTATTTTAATCAACACATTTTTTAAACTATAGATTTACGTACATGTAATTTAATGTTTCTATTAAAAAGAGCTAGACCTTTATTGGATTTTTCGGTTTCTATATTATATCCATTATTTGACTTTATTCTCGTTTATATTAATTTTCATAATTATGTTTTATAATATTAATTTACAAATGTGTAAAATAAAATATATATTCTATTAATTTTATTAATTAAATTTAGATAGAAATATATATATTTTTAGTTGTGAAACTGTTAGTTTTTTTTACTATGTTGGTCGAAAAATTATTTTTTTTATTGGAGAAAATTTTAAAAATAATGACAATGAAATCATGAAAATTAGAAAAAGATGGTCATATAGTCATATTATCTATTTATTCAACCATATTCAAATATTTTATAAAATAGACATAGAATGAAAAATTTATTAATAACTCCTAAATAAAATATTATGTTATAATATAAAATTAAATAAATACAGAAGAATAACTTTTAAAATTTTATAATGCCTTTATTAATATATATATATATATATGAGGAAATTCAGAACCCAAATCATAATGTGTTGAGGATATTTGTTCAAATATTTGGTGGTGCTATTTATTCCTAAAGAAAAACCAATTATCTTAGAAAATTGATTTATCAAAGGCCATTAGACCACCGTTTTATTCGACATCATGTGGTGTCACTCAGTAGCCATAGATGGATCCCCTAGTATTCTTCCATTATGTCTTCCTATGCGGGTTACCTTGCCATCATTTCTATCACCTACAACAGTGCCGCATCCACTCGAATATGTCCTTATCACTACATATTATTATTAAAAATGTCATTAATATTGTTAAAAATATAATGAATATAAGAATTTCATAAAATATATGATTAATTATCTAATTAATTAATAAAATATAATTATTAATAATTTTAAATATTAAATCAATGTTAGGAAATTAATAATAAATTTAAACTAATATTTATAAATAATTAGTAATAATTAGTAATATAATAAAATTTATGTATAATATTATTAGCACGTTTATGAATAATAGTAATAAAATACTGGGAATGTTAAGCAACCATACGTACTTATTCGTAATTTTTTTATTGGAAATAAAAATATAATAAGAAAAAAACATGTGGCACATGGGACACCACCCAAACATATATATGGAAGGATCAATATCACCCAAATTAACAATTTGAAATTCCCAAAAATTAAAATCCAAATCACAGATGGGAATTGTTTCAATTCCATAGAGTATTCTAATGGTTCAAGAAAAAAATTATCCCCAACCTATGCATTCAACTTTTGATGTATTCATGTTATAACTCGCGTCACATGGTATTTTCAAACCAACTTCTCGAGTTCATCGTAAACCTGGGGTCAATGCCTTCCCGTTGTTGTAGAATATAATATTTTTTAATTACATCTGCAATCAATAGGTCTCCACCAGCCTCACCAAGGAATCTCAATCCACAAAACTGTTGGGAAAGACGGGAAAGCGACGAACGCGCAAACAAAAGAAAAAGCGAACGCGCAACGGAAATTGAATCTTTCCCCCCAAATAGAAGCGGATGTACAGCGACAAAATTAAATGTGTAGAAAAAATAAATTTGACACCGGAAATTTTTACGTGGAAAACCCGAAAGGGAAAAACCACGGGACCTATTCCAGAAAGAGGGATCCACTAAAATCAAGAAGTACATGGTAGAGACTCCCCAAAATGGAAGGGATCTCAAAAGTAATACTCAAGAATAAAAGTATGGATCAAAAGGTGGAGAGCAAGAAAGATGATCGTCAAAGAAAGGCGATCACCAAATGGGATTTGCTCTCGGTGTGGTTGCTGCCGGTGATGATGAAATGCCTTGCCTCTGCCTCCTTATATAGGAAAAGAATCAGCGTCAAAATAATTTTGCCGCGTCAAAAGAGTGTCACCGCGTGAATTAATTCACGCGGTCTTGGCCCACATTAAAACACCACATTAAAACATATACCGCATGTGCACCATTTGAGGAGGCATTGCCCAGTGCGCCAACTAGGAAGGCGCCCAACAATCTCCCCCTCCGACTCAAGTGGGTATCACCGCCAACCCTGCAATCTGTCTGCAAGTCTCAAATTTTCCTCTGGGTAAACTCTTGGTCAACATGTCTGACCCGTTGTCATCAGTGTGGATCTTCTCAAGCTCTAACTGTCTCGAATCAAGGATGTTGCGAATCCAATGATATCGAACATCGATATGTTTCGACCTGCCATGAAAAGTAGAATTATTTCCCAAACAAATAGCACTCTGAATATCACAAAATAAAACATACCTGTCCTGATTTAAATTGAGCTCTCGAATAAACGTTTTTATCCACAACAATTCTTTGCACGCCTCAGTAGCTGCAATAAACTCTGACTCTGTGGTAGATAAAGCAACACATCTCTGCAATCTAGACTGCCAAGATACAGCTCCCCCTGCAAAAGTGATCAAATAGCCTGAAGTAGACTTCCTCGAATCGATATCTCCTGCCATATCTGAATCTGTAAAGCCACAAAGCATAGGTTCCCCTTTGCCAAAACACAATCTCAGATCAGAAGTACCACGAAGATAACGAAAAATGTACTTCAATGCTCTCCAATGATCTCTACCTGGATTTGATAGAAAACGACTGACCACACCAACTGCATGAGCTATATCAGGTCTAGTACATACCATTGCATACATCAAACATCCAACAGCAGATGAATAAGGTATGTGTTGCATCTCCTCTCTCTCTTCATCAGTAGAAGGTGACTGACTGGAACTGAGCTTAAAATGTAAAGCAAGAGGAGTACTAACCACTTTAGCTCTATCCATAGAAAATATCTGAAGAACCTTCTCAATGTATCTCTCCTGAAATAACAACAACTTCTTGGCCTTCCTGTCACGGGAGATCGTCATGCCAAGAATCTGCTGTGCTGGCCCCAAGTCTTTCATCGCAAAAGACTAACAAAGATCATTCTTCAATCTGTCAATTCTAGAAGTATCATGGCCAACAATGAGCATATCATCAACATAAAGCAACAGTATAATAAAATCATCATCAGTAAATCTCTGAACAAAAACACAATGATCAGAAGATGTCTTCCTGAAACCCTGATGAGAAAAGACAGATTCAAACTTCTTATACCACTGCCTCAGAGCTAGTTTCAAACCATACAAGCTCTTCTTCAACTTGCAGACATGATTTTCTTTACCTGTTTCAACAAAACCCTGTGGTTGTTCCATATAAATCTCCTCCTCTAAATCTCCATGGAGGAAAGCTGTCTTCACATCCATCTGCTGAATCTGCAGATCTAAACTGGTAGCCAAACCAAGAACAACCCGAATGGAAGACATTTTGACAACAGGTGAGAAAATCTCATCAAAATCAATACCTTTCTTCTGACGGAAGCCTTTGACAACTAACCTTGCGTTGTATCGTGGAACAGAACTGGATTCTTCATTCTTAATCCGATAAATCCACCGATTTTGCAAAGCTCTCTTCCCTGTCGGTAACATCACCTGCTCAAAAGTGTGGTTGTCATGCAATGATTTCATCTCGTCATCCATTGCCGCAGCCCATCTGTCCTCCTGTTCACTCTCCATTGCCTCATCAAACGATTCAGGTTCTCCCCCTACAGCGAGGAGCACATACTCATCAGGTGAATATCGAGTAGAAATGGTGCGATGCCGAGATGACCTCCGGAGTGGAACTGCGGGTTCATTAATAACCCCTGGAACCGGATCATCAGAAACAAAAGGTGCATCGGAAACTTCAACTCCAACCTGTTCACCTTGATCATCATTCTGTACATCAACATGATCATCAGAAACAACAACATGAGGTAAATGTGAATTTGAACCAGGCTCAAAACTGACAAAACCATCAGAAGTTGGAGAAGCATCTTTTTCTCCTTTATCAATGTCTGCAATAGTCTGATCCTCCTTAAACACTACATCGTGGCTTCTGACAAGTTTCTTCAAAATAGGATCATAGAACATGTACCCAAACTCATCATGTTCATTGCCAATAAAAATACACTGGCGTGTCTTACCATCCAGCTTGGATCTCTCATCTCTAGGCACATGAACAAAAGCCTTGAAACCGAAAACACGCAAGTGATCGTACCTGGTCTCTTTTTCATACCAAAATTTGTCAGGAGTGTCTGTCTGCAAAGCAACCGCAGGTGACAAATTGATAATATAAGCAGCAGTAAGTAAAGCCTCACCCCAAAATTGATCAAGCAACTTTGCTTCTGAAAGCATACAACGAACTCCTTCCAGCAAAATTTTGTTCATACGCTCAGCTACACCATTCAGCTGAGGTGTCTTGGGTGGCGTCTTCTGATGCTGAATACCTTCCTTCCTGCAATACTGATCAAACGGACCACAATACTCTCCTCCATTGTCAGTGCGAATACATTTTAATTTCTTTCCTGATTCTCTCTCAGCAGAAACATGAAATTGTTTAAAAACACTGAGCACATGACTTTTGGCTTTCAAAACATAAACCCAGAGCTTTCGTGAGTAGTCATCAATAAATGTAACAAAATAAAGACCGCCACTAAAGGTCTTCGATTTCAAAGGACCACAAACGTCAGAATGTACCAATTCAAGTACCTGTGACTTCCTGTGTGGAGGATGACTGCTGAAACTCACTCTGCTCTGTTTTCCAGCCATGCAATGATCACATGTGTCCAACTTGACACTCTTCAAATCTGGAAGAAGATTTCTCTTGTCCAATCAACCGAGACCTTTCTCCCTGATGTGACTGAGCCTCTTATGCCACAACTTGGACGAAACACTTCACTCAACAACACAAGCAGTATCACAAGAAATAGAAGCTCTAGTCCAGTACAAACCTGATTGCTTCTTCCCTCTAGCCACAATCAAAGAGCCCTTGGAAAGCTTCCATTGGCAATCACCGAAAGTGTTGATAAACCCTTCATCATCAAGAATGCTGGTAGAGATAAGATTCAAACGAACCTCAGGTGCATGTCGGACATTCTTCAAAATCACCTTACTTCTTGTACTGGTCTTTAAACAAACAGTCCCGATGCCTACAACGTCAGCATGTCCATCATTTCCCATCTTCAAAATCCCAAAATTACCTGGGCTGTAAGATGTAAAGAACTCCTTCTTCGATGTCACGTGAAAACAGGCACCATGGTCAACAACCCAGCAAGAATCATCAGAAGCAATGTTAATGGATTCATAAACAATAACAAGATCACCCCCTGTAGCAGCGGCAACATGATCCTCTCCATCGCCATTTTTCTTCTGTTGATTTTCCTTCAATCTGTTCTCTCTTTTCAGCTGATAACAAAACTTCTTAACATGCCCCTTCTTACCACAATGATGACATTCAAAATCTATCTGCTTCAGTCTGGATTTGCTTCTGCCTCTGCTCTTATCTCGACTGCTCTGCCCCCGGTCCTGGCTTCTCCCCCTGTTCTCGGTGACCAAAAGCTCAGAAGAAGATTTCTCCTGAGTACGTCTCCTGACCTCTTCATTTAAAATAGCAGACTTGACAAAACTAAATGTCACAGCACCATTAGGAGCATAACCGGTTAGAGTAACACGTAAATTTTCCCATGAATCAGGTAAAGTGTTAAGAAGAAAAAGAGCTAAAACCTCATCTTCAAAATTGATACCCATGCCAGACAACTGATCAAAACATCCTTGATATTCACTTAAATAATCAGAAATAGACGTAACTTCTCTGTACCTCAAGTTCATCATTTTCTTGAGAAGAAATAGTTTATTGTTTCCCGTCTTCGAAGCGTAGGTCGTCTCAAGCTTCTCCCACAAAGTTCTGGCATGAGAGATGTTGACAATGTGGTTCATCACGTTGTCTTAGACCCATTGACGAATGAAACCGCAAACCATCTCATGCTCGAATGCCCATTCTTTGTCTGACATTCTCTCTGGCTTCTGGGTACTAAACACTGGAAGATGCATTCTCTTGACAAAAAGCAGATCCTTCATTTTAAGTCACCACATATGGTTGTTGGTACCATTTAACAAAATCATCCGACTATAGATGGCCTCCATAATAAATATGAAAAGAAAAGAACCAAACCCTCTGATACCAGATGTTGGGAAAGACGGGAAAGCGACGAACACACAAACAAAAGAAAAAGCGAACGCGCAGCGGAAATTTAATCTTTCCCCCCAAATAGAAGCGGATGTGCAGCGACAAAATTAAATGTGCAGAAAAAATACATTTGACACCGGAAATTTTTACGTGGAAAACCCGAAAGTGAAAAACCACGGGACCTAGTCCAGAAAGAGGGATCCACTAAAATCAAGAAGTACACGGTAGAGACTCCCCAAAATGGAAGGGATCTCAAAAGTAATACTCAAGAATAAAAGTATGGATCAAAAGGTGGAGAGCAAGAAAGATGATCGTCAAAGAAAGGCGATCACCAAATGGGATTTGCTCTCGGTGTTGTTGCTGCCGGTGATGATGAAATGCCTTGCCTCTGCCTCCTTATATAGGAAAAGAATCAGCGTCAAAATAATGTCGCCGCATCAAAAGAGTGTCACCGCGTGAATTAATTCACGCGGTCTTGGCCCGCATTAAAACACCACATTAAAACAGATACCGCATGTGCACCATTTGAGGAGGCGTTGCCCAGTGCGCCAACCAGGAAGGCACCCAACAAAAACATCCCCATGCTTGAGATTGACACAATACACACAAAAAAACATACTACCATACCCCTCTTCTCACTTCTAAAGTAGAATTGGAAAGTTATTGACCAATAACATACATTCTACCAGTGCTCTGCAAGAGGTATGCTCGCAAAAAACTATACTGGACTCACATGGAGAATATCACATCCCCATCGAGATCACAAAATCAATAACGAGATCCCAACATGCATCATCATAAAATTCTTCTAAAAGCTCACTACCAAATATTACAACATATTTGAAGTCTCCAAAACCCATTAAGAACATAAACACATGTATCCCAGGTTTTCCATTCCCTAGAATGAATCCATTGTTAGCCTCGATTACTGTCTTACATGGGTTGATGGCCTCCATCAGCCCATTTATGATCCTTATCATCAGGTATCACCCGCAAACCACGAGTTTAAAAAACAAAAAATTATTGATTCATGGTCTCTGATACTATTCATCCCATTCCAACCAAGAATGTGCCCCTCGACACATCCGTGGAACATGTTTTAGCAGTCCATGCATGTCGTCACTACCATCGACGACCCTTATGGCATAATCACACATTATATCTAAAAATAAAACGTTGGTGAATTCAATTCATTCCAACTGATACCCACAGCTAAAAGTGTTACGAGTAGACAATTTTTAATATGATAACATTTGATAATGGCTAACATTCTCATCATCTTCACATTGAGTGATCGATGTCTAGATATGGGCACACACATTTAGTGAGAGAGACTCTCCATTCTAGAAGGAGATGTTATCCATTTGTCAATAATAATAGTAAAATATTTATAACTACCTTCATGTAAATTATATTCTATTTATTATATTTATGTTTTATAAAAATATTATGAATTATAATCATGAAGATGAAAATAATGTTTTTTATTGAAAATTTTTTACATTATTATTTATATTCATATAATGTATTTGTATATAAAAACATAATTTGATCATATAAAACATTTTTAAAAATTATTTACTAAGTCATTAATAAAATATTAAATTTATTATTATCAATATTATTATAATTGAATTTTAATTTTATAATAATTTTTTTTTCAATAATAATATTATTAATTATATATTATATTAGGACAATTTAATTAATATTAAATTTTTTTCATGTTATTAATTAATATTCTATTTATTTTAATAATTAAATTATATAAATAATTGATCATATATATTAGAGTAATTATCTTATATATTCAATAATATTATTGATATTAATTAATAGCGTAATTTATAATATTAAATAATAATAACAAAATTGACAATCCATCCTAATAATGTAATTAATAATACATTAACCAAATGGAACATTCATGGATTTCGCGACAAAATCCAAGACTCCTAATTTATTAATAGAAAATGAAATCTACGATGATGAGAATAGATCTAACAAGGAAAAATATTCCCAGACCAAAAAAAGATGTAACTTGTTTCACTTCCAAGCAGTGGCCAAAATCAAAGGGTATATTCATTTTCCCTTTGGATATCATCATATACAACATGTCTTGGGGTATTTTGGGCACATGGTCCTCATCATGTAATTGTTTGTTGGATTAATCCATGGGGGAATAATCTTGATTATCCAATAGAGATACTGAAATTATCTCTATTACATAGAATGAAATCAATACTATAAATTAATTTACAATGTGTTAATTGAAACCAAACACTTCTACTTGCATATTTTATTATATGGATTAATGATTCAAGGAAATCCGAAATACCGCCTACTTACCTAGGTCATTAATAGGCCTTTTTGATTCAATACCATTAGAAGGAATGATATGATAATTTTTGTCTCATACGGTGACACATTCTTCATTATAAGACCTACCAAAAAATGTTGAATTCATTTCTCAAAAGAACATAAATATTTGATGGGTCACTCCAATCTTGATTCTTATTTCCCACTAAGATACCACTAGATCGAAATTCTATGATCAGTGGATATTTCTATATGGGATATGTCTATAACAATTCAAGTCCAGACACACATGCCTTAGATTTATGGGGGGACCAGTCAGAATCCATCTTCATTCAAAAATATTTTATAAACATTGAGCATAGGACATTATTATACACATGTACATGACCAATATATTCCTATGTTGATTAATCAATAATACCACAATACCTTGTATTTATTTCTTTTCCATGCATAATGACAGTATACAGTTCATTGATTGTACATACATGTTTAATAATTAAATTCCCAACAACCTCTTGCAGGCATGCTAGTAGTGCGGCAACAACTATGATCATAAATGGTCTGAACACCAGATAATATTGGGATGCATCTAGGATTCTTTGTTTCATAGGAATTAAAGATGATTCATGACTTTGAATTTTATTTTTTCTTATACTTTCCCTAATAGTATTTAATTTCCATTATCTACTAAACTATGATTTAATTATAATTTACATGACCATAAAAATAAATTGTTTCTCCTACATGGATATGTTCTAATGATTCAACCTCTTCAGGAATCTAAACTATAATTAAATCCCATTCAAATTCAATCCCACCAATCATCTGAAAAACATCTCCCACACCCTCAATATTTTTAACTAGTCCACCCCTGCATGCATCTTCACAGTAATGTCATTTCGTCCATTAGGCTCCATGCCCATTAAAATTGTAACCATAGACCCATGACATGCCCCATAAAAAAAATAAGATCTAACAATATGGGAAATGTCAACTTCCACTACATCTTTTGAATCATTCTTGAAAATATTTTTTCCTATGTTGATGGAATTATACCCCACCAAATTATCAACATTATCCTCCATATAGAGCATACATTGTTCCATTAGGTGTATAGATTTATTATAAGAAGAACAATGTAGATTCAAGAGATATCGTAGTGAGGAGTGGCCAATGTGGGAGAATCTATGAAAAATTCATGTAGACACTAAAAATCAATTGACAGTTATTCTTGAATTTAACTACAATAAAAAATAGTGTCAACAAGATAATGGCATAATAAATCTCTAAAAAATTAAAGTCATAGTAAACATATCTTTCAAGCTAAGCTCCATTAAAAATATAAATAAGAGGCCCAAATATATAGTAAAAATCCTAGAGTATTTATGGGTACCAAAAAACCTTCTCAGGCCCCTAACTCAGATCCTGGTTTCAGTGAGTGATCTTATAGGAACAAATAGATCATATTGTTGATCCCATTCTTGAATGATTTGGAAACCAGGATTGGGTGATACCATGACATAGCTCACTGAATATAACATGAGATCATTTGAATGAAAAATAATTGAAATAATCCATCACCAATTGAAATCATTCTAAATTCATCAAATCCCAAACAACGATAAATATGGAACCTCAGATCATCTAGTTTCCTTGAATTACCATTCCTAGATTATGAAGGATGAGCATGGAGAGTGAATTTTTATTCTTCAATACAATCATCAATAAATTTATGGTTCGCCTCTAGATAGGTAATGAGTCCCTTATTTGTAATAATTTTAGCCAAATTACTATGATGATCGCAAAAAAATTATTCTATATACACAATCAAACACACCTACATGAAAAATATTAATGTTTCTTTCATGTAATATTGAATGCCTATATATTTTAAAGTATAAATAAAACTCCCATGATACGTGAATCACTAACTAAACATATATAAATTAATTGAAAATAAAAATACAGTATTATAATTATTGAAAATATTATCAATGGACCAAAATATTATTGTTTTAAAACATACATTACTACAAAATAGGCCATTAATAGTGATAAAAATGACCATAATTAGTGATAATGAAGATATTACTACCATAGTTAGATAAAAATACTATGTTTTTTATCATCACTAAATAGTGCTTCTAATGGGTCCCATTATGAAATGTATAACACGAAGAGAAAAAGGGGAATTTATCAATTATTTTGGAATCACAGATAAAATACAAAATTTATTTGTTCTTATAGAAGATATGATAAAGGCTACCATTACTAGAGAATAATATATAAATGATAATGGACCCATTAACCATATTTTCTACTATTAAAGATAAAGGACCTCCTTATTACTACTTTTAAAAGTGTTAAAAAATGACCCCTTTATCAGGACTTCTACAGTCGACAATAAAATGCCATGTAATAGTGTGTTGTAATGATAAAGTGTCATTCTATAGTGTGTTGTAATATCAAAAATCTTCACAAAAAAACCATAAAAATAGAAAATTAAACATAGGTAATCCATTTCAAAATTAATGAAATATAAAACCATAGAAGCATATAATTGGAAAAAAAGTATACAAAACCCTTGAAAAATGGTAAGAAAATTTAAATATAAGAGTACACATGATTTAAATATATGGTTTATAACTTTTATTCACACTCCTCAATAAGAAAACCAATCACATCCCATTGTTATAAAACAATGATAATAAAATGGAATCAATGGATTGGAAATTATGGAATAAGAGCAGTCAAATTGATTAAATAAGAAGAGGTTTATCACATTACACCGTTTAAAATGAAAAAGAAATAAAAAAAATGTTCTAGTGAAACCATCATGAGGAACATAAGGTACCTAGTATAAAACACGTTTCTATGTATATAATAACATGTAAAATCACCCTTCAAGAATCATTGTAGAAGATTCATCCATAACAAGAACATCAAATTCAGTGTGTTTTCTACTTGGTGCATACTCCCAAAACTAGCATCAAATGATGTTTTAAATTAGATCAACCGACCATATCCCCTACTATGGATCATATCATACCCATTTTCACATCATCTATCTCAGATTCACATTATATAAGACTTCTATTCTTTCTCTCTTAGAACAAGTGGGGCTTCTGTAAGTTAACCCCAAATCAACAAAACCCATAAAAAGCATTTAACTCCACTAATATATGCCGTTTTTCATGGATATTTAGAAACAATTCATTAAAAATTAACAAATGGCCAAAATATCTTAAGGGTCTTAACATATTGTTCCAATAAATGGTCACTATGATGTGCTACAAATATTTATTAAATCACTATGTAAGGGTAAAATTATGCTATATAGGGGTCAGTTCCCACTACATAGTGGTCAACCCATGTTATGTATGGGTTGGTGAACCGAAACCATAATACATTATGGAGAGCCCATGTCTATGTAAATGTATCAATTTTACTACCCACATTATGTAAGTGTATCCTAGTCCACACATAAAGGTATCCATACAACACCATACATAAATAAATGTAAAAATCACCTGCATAAGTGTTATCCAAGAAAAAAAATCAACATAAGGGTAACGATTTTAAAACATAAGGTTAATGGATACCACATGTAATTGTAATCACATCTCATTCAAAGGAAACCTACACTCTAGAAAGATTAAAATAAACATTATGTAATGGTAGAAAAACAATCCACAATACTGAAAATTTAAATCTATTGAAAATAAAAAAATATAAAGGGTAAATTATCTTAGAATAGGTGATTATTTATTGAGTAAATAAATTAAAAACATAACAAAATTTTCACATCAAGCTATTACCTCATTGCATTACATGGGTGGAATCCCCCCAAATGACTGGTGTTGGTTCTTATTTTTCAACAGAATCAACATCCTCTTCAAAAAATTCATCAGACCCCAAATATTCATATACACTATCCCTATTTAAAAAAAACTATTGAAACCCCACTAGTATAGGCTGCATATTCATGTTCAATGGAAAATACCTTGGGAATGCATGCGCATGACTATTTTGCACAACCTAATCACCTATCTCCAAAACCCATTCAACGTCATTGCTCGCCATGTCATATAAACTAGCACATTAGAAATCACTCTCATACCACACCATACTATGATATATTCAGAACTGAGCATCCATTGGATTCAAATTTGGAACAATAAAAAGAGGTACCTCTTATTTATGTCTTTCCAACATAACAAGGCTTGATCTTAGAACTATAATTACCCCTTTGAGACATTATACAATAGATCAAAATTTTTCGTTCACCTTTGTACTATTAATATTCTCCATAGAATCCTCACCATATCTACCCATTTTATATTTTTTTTTATCAATGTTTAATATCAGATCATTGATCAAACAATTTTTACATTGATTATATATATGAAAGATGTATTGAATATGAATAAAACATCTCGTTTAATATAGATTATTGTGCTACATGAATGTGATGTAATAATGTACAAGAGTATACATGATATTATTAATGTTTCAACATATCATTGCAATGATTATAACCATGATGTAATATGAAAATATTCATAATTAATTTTATATAGGTGGATAATTAACTGTAATGGGACACATAGTACATAGAATATAATGTTGGAGTACTCTTAAAATGAGATGTTTATTACAAGGAAGTTCACAATTTTTAATAAACTATAAGGGATATTCTAAGAAAATAACAAATTGTATGAATTTTGTATATTTCTGCGTCATTAGATATGCATATCTACTATCATGTGTAATGAACCTTATACATTAATATTATAATTAACGCATGCCATGAATCAAGAATTTATATTTTGTAATGAAAATCATGATGGAATATAATTTATGTGAGGTAGGGTATGTTGGGTTGTTTTAATTGATATATCATTAATGTATAAGTTAAGGAAGCAATGGTACCATCCATATATATATAATCAGATATTTTGACCTTTTGATTGGAATAAAACATTATTGAAAAGAAATCACCATTAACTTTTCATTAATGACATGAAGGATGGTGATTTTTTTTCTTTTTGATGCATTTGTATGGTGAAAAGGAGATAAATTTGTTTCCAGTGCATGAATAATTTTAATTCCCAATGAGATCATGAGATCTGTGTGAATTGTGGTTCTTTTCAATCTGTTGGATAAATATTGACACAAGTAATGTAATAACAAATAGGATATGAGTGAACATTATATCTATTTAATTTATTTTACAATATTAAAATTACTATGAAAATTCAATTTTACATCCCTTATTGTGATAATTATACTACCTATACAATTTTACTATGAGGGTTTGCATATTAATTATTTTTTATATCTCTGTATCTTTTTTCCAATTCCTATATCCCCATAATTTTCTATTGATTTTGAGAATAGTTATTGTGACATTGTATGTTTAAATGATATAATATATGAAGTATTTTTGTTTTCTACAATCAAATAAGGAAATGTATTTATATGAATAAAATCATTGGTAAATAAATTATATCATCTTCATCAACCATCCCCTTTCACACCTATGGAATTATAGATAGTGTCATGAGTTTACAATAATAAAATCTATTTTTATTATTATATTTATAATAAAATGATTTTTTATATTTTATTTATACATTCAATTATATTTATAATTTAATATATTTTTCTACAAACATATTAATGATAATCCATTCAATTTTGGATGTTACATCATATAAATATAAAAATTCAATCTACTAGACTTGGATAATTATTAAGAGTTCTATTATAATTGTGAATAACATTACCATAATTCTAGAAAATGTAACACCAAACTATATGAATGTTAATAATTTCTATGTTATATTATTAATGTAATTATTTATTTTTTAATTCATTTTGTCTACAAAATTGTAAATATTTATATATCTAAGGAAAATTTGAATATTTATATCGTTTTTATAATTATTTATAATTCTAAATTAGAATGAAGTTGTAAAAATTTACAATGGATGAAATTACATCCAATATATATTATTTCATTAAAATATCATTAATAAATAATTTTTTTACTTATTATACATTTATTATAACTAATAATATATTTATTGGGATATGAAACTACCACAAATAAATCATTGTTCCCCTAAGTATTATAGATTTTTTCATATCATCATCTTGGATTTCTATATCAATTATCTCCATATCTATATTGCTCAAACATGTTCCCAAATCATTAATTATCTTTAACCATTTTTCAATTTTTTATTTCAGCATGAATATATTTTCGACGTTAAAAGAATACCATATTTCATATTCTTCATTTAATTTTTCAAAATTATGTGTTAACATTGGTTTTGAATTTGTTTTTATATTCATTAATTTTTAGTTAATGTATTTTTTGAGGTTTTCGTCCACAACATTTGAGGTTTTATGAAAATGTTCCATTTCACTATGGTCCTGCAACAATTTGTCAACTATTTAATAACATGAAATTATCATAGAAATATTTAAATAAACAAGACTTTGTGTTTTGTAAAATATTTGTAGTTATTTTGAATCGTAATTTTAATGAAATGATTATAAAAAAATTACATAACACTTGTTCTATGATTTTATCTTAGTAGTTCTTAAATTAATATTGGTTTTCAAGTTTCATGATTACAAATTTTTTCATGTATTTATTTTAATCACCTCATAGTTTTTTATTTATAGATTCACCTACATGGGATTTGATGTTTACATGAAATAGAGAATGAGCCTAATTTGATTTTAATTTTCCTTTATTATATCTGATATTTTATATGATTCATGTTAATTTAAATTTTCATGAATTGATTATATAATATTATTTTTCTAATTTGGAAATTAAAAATATTAGTCTTTTAATTTTAGTGTATAAATTAACATATAAATATATATATTTCTATTAGTGAAACATTTTGTTTATTTTTCTATGATGTTTGAAACAATATAAATTCATTATTAGAGAATCAATTAGTTATAATGAAAATGATATAATCAATATTAGAATAAGAGATTTATAGAATCCTAATCTCTATTTATTCAACCATATTAATATATTTTATAATAATAAACATATACATAATAAATATATCAATTATAATTAAATAACATATTAGGTTGTAATATACAAATAAATAGATAGATATGAATAAATTTTAAAAAAAAAATTAACTATGTTATAAATTAATATATATATATATATATATATATATGTAGAAATTCAGAAACCCAATCTCTGTGTTCTCAAGATATTTATAGTGAATTTTTTTTTCTTATATATAAACATATCTCTGGATTTTGAAAACAACCATTACAGTGATATGATGGTTTGATGGTGCTGGTTAAGCCTGGAGAAAAGGCTATTATCCCTAAAAATTGATTTGTCACAAGACATTCACCTGATGTTCTATTCTATTTCAAGTTGTGTCACTCAGTTACCATAGATGAATCCTATAATCTTCTCCCATTCTGTCTTCCCTTGTGGGTTACCTCGCCATCATTCCCATAATCTACATCAGCACCACCTCTACTTGATGTTTTCATTATCACCACTCATTATTAATAATAATGTCATTAATGTTGTTACAAATATAATTTACGAAAAAAATTATTAAATGATATGATTCGTTGTCTAATTAATAATAAAAATATAATTATAAATTAATTAAAATATAAAATCTAAATAATGAAAGTAATAATTATTTTAATATTATATTTATAAATAATTAGTAATAATTCATAACCTAATCAAATTTTGTTATATTATTATTCGATTATTTACAATTAATAATAATTATAAAATACCTGTAATGTTTTGTAACCTTTCATACTCTGTTAAATATTTTTAATGAAAATAAGTAAACTATAAGAACAAAACATGTGTCAGTCAAGACGCCACCCAAACATAATTTTAGCAAGATCAATATCACCCAAAAGAGTAATCATAAAATCCCCAAAATTAAAATTTCGATCACCACTATGAATTGTTTCCATTACACTTCATATCAATATGGTTCAAGAAAAAAATAATGGGAATCCTATGCATTGACCATACGATATAAACTATTCTCAACCCACATCCCAAGGACTTCACAAACAAACATCTCATGGTCTTCATAATCCCTGGGTCACCGCCATTCTATTGTTTCTGAGTAAAACAATTACCATCCAACCCCATAATTAATACGACTTTTCCAGCTACCCCAAGGTATCTCGGTCCTCAAAACATCACCCTTCTTGTGATTGAAACTATGCACACACAAAAATATACTTCCATAATCCTCTTCACACTACCTAAGGCAAATTTCAAGGTGGTTTACCAATGATATGGACTCTACCAGCACTCTTCTAGATATCTACCCACAAAAACTATTCCAGACTCACATGGAAAAGATCACATACCAGTCGAGGTCAAAAAAACCCAAATGAGATCCCAACATCCATCATCATCAGATTCTCCTACCAACCCCCCTAATTATTACAATAGATATGTGGTCTCATGAACTTGTCATGCACACCACCACATGGATCCTAGTTCTACCATTATATAGAATATATACATCAGCAACCTATATTACTTCCCTGTATCCTTTTCTGACCTTTATTGATAGATATAAGTGCTTCATCATCAGTCATCGCCAACATAACTCTAGTTTAAAAGAAACACATCCTCGATTTGAGGCCGTCTATCCACTTCATCCCATTCCTACAATGAATTTGTCCCCCAACACATACATGGAACATGATTTAGCAGCCCACACATGTCTTTTCCACCATTGATTTCCCTTAATCCCTCATCAAACCTTATATCTGAAAAACTAAACGGTGGGGAATTCATCTCAATCCTCCCCAAAACCACCACTAAAAGTGGTACAAGTAGACGATTCCCAAGATGAAAATAGTTGATAATGGATCACAATTTCATAATCTACCCATTGTGTAATCATTTTATGGATATGTGCACAAACATTTTGCGTGAGAGACTCACCATTCATAATAGAGAAGCTATCCATTAATGTATAATAATAATAATAAATTTATCATTATTTCCATGTAAATTATATTCTCATTATTTTTTTAAGCCTAATAAAAATATTAATAATAGTAATGACGACGATGAAAATAATAACCTTATTATTAAATTTTAATAACATTATTAGTTATATTATTATAATGTATTATTAAATACAAAATATAATTTAATTATATAACACATTTATAATAAATGATTATTTATTTATTAATAAAATATTAATTATATTATTATTTTTATTATTATAAAGGATTATTAATTATATAATTTTTCAATAAAAAAATTATTATTTATTATTATTTTTTTATATTGAAAATTTAATTAATATTTATTTTTTATCATGTTTTTTATTTTTTTACTAGTTACATTAATAATTATTTTATTTACATCATTGTTCATCGTTATTAATTTAATATTTTATATGTTAAATAATATAAGTGATTCATATTATAATTGTAATTCATAATATTTAATAATAATAACGTAATTAATAATCCATCAGAATAATGTATTTCATAATATATTATCAAAATGGTTTATTTTGGGATTTCCAAACCAAATCCATAACTCCAAATTTTTTAATAGAAAAATAAATCAACAATGATGATAAGAGGTCTACCAAGGAATAATCATCCAACACCAAAAAACAAGAATTCACTTTTTTATATTCCCACTAGTGACCATATTCATAGGATATATTCCTTTTCACTTTGGGTATCATACTCTCACACATGTCTTGTTGTATTATGGGCAAATGGTCCTCATCATGTTATGATTTAGAAGATTCATCAATGCTGGAAAAAATCCTGAACATCCAATAGTGATCTTGAAATTCTATCTCTATGTTATATTGAAATCAATACTGTAAATTAATTTACAACAAATTTTTTCACAAGTATAAGTTCATTATAATAAAAAAAATCCTACTTCCATCACGTAGTAGATGGAATAATGTTGTCAGAAAATCTGCTCAACCAAACCCTTACAATGGCCTTCAATAGGCCATTCTCATTCAATATCATTGAGAGGAATGATACGATTTTTTTACCGTGTAGTGACACATCCCAAATTTTAAGCACTACCAAAAATGTTTTATGAATTTCTCTTAAGAACATAAAAATTTGATGGCTTACTCCATTCCGGATTCTTATTTCCCACTAAGAGACTGCTAGATGAACATTCCATGTACAATGGATGTTCTTATATAGCATATGACCATACCAATTCAGGTGCAGACACACATACCTTAGAGTTCATGAGGGGGAAACGTTGGAATCCCTCTTCATACAATTTTTTTTTTGATATTTATGCATTGAAACCTATTATAAAAATGTACATGACTACGATATTCCAATGATGATTGATCACTGTGAATAAAATACCATGTATATATTTTGATTCAATGCATAAGGTCCGTATATAGATCATTGATAGTACATGTATTGCTAACATCTAAATTACCCTCACTCTTATATTGTTTTATTGGTAGTACAACAACAACCATTCCCCTAAATGGTTTGACCACTGGATAATCTTGGGATAACTCCTTGATTTTTCCTTTCATAGGCTTTAATGATGATATAGGTTCGTGAACATTCCTTTTCCATGTATGATCTACAATAGTATGTAATATCAATTTTTTCATACACATTGAATAAATTTGGACATGTAAATTACCATCATTATAAAATACATATCCTACAATAAAATTATCCAATGTTTCAACATTTTTAAGAATCTATTCTGTAATTTGACCCCTACAACTTCAACCCAACCAATCACCTGGACATCATCTCTAACTCCTTCAAAATGTTTATTCGGTCCACTCGACATGAATCAGCACAACAATGACATTTCCACATGATGATCCATACCCTTTGATATAGGAAACACAACCCCATTCCATGACACATAAACAATAGAGGATAAATAAGCATGAGCATTAATAGGGTCTACTACATCTTTGGACTCATTCATGAAAATATTTTTCTTCTATTCATGGAATTATAACCACCACCCTATCCAAAATCTCCTCCATATTGATAATACATTGATTTGATGGGTGTCCTGATTTATTATACTAAGAACACAATAGTTTCTCAAGACATCGTATCAATGAGTGGCCAATGTGGGAGATGCAACCAAAAAATTCATGTATGCACTTAAAATACACTGAGAGATAAATATTGATGTTAAATACAATCAAAATGTTGTTTCAATAAGATAATATAATAAATAAATCTCTTACCAAATTATTGAATAGTGAATATATCATACATGCTATGTCACATTAGTAATATTGGTAGGAGTCTCGACTATATAGCCAACATCCCAGATTATTTTTGACTTCCAAGAAAACTATCTTCGGACCCTAACCAAGATCTAGAAATCAGCGACAGATCTTATTGGAACAAATTGATCAAATATTTTCTCCCATTTTGTAACGATGTGGAATCACATATTGAGTGATACCATGTCATAGCTCCTGGAAATTAATTTGTGCATCTTCAAATGAAAAATAATTGAATGAATCCATTACGTGTTGAAATCATTATAAAATCATTAAAACTCCTACAATGATGAATCAAGATCCTCAAATCATCTAGTTTCTCCTAATTACTATTTCGAGACACTGATGGATGAGCATGAACTTATAAATTTCATCCCTCAATACAGTTATCAAGAAATTTACAGTTCTCCTCTAGATTGGAAATAGTTCATTATTTGTAATAATTTTAGCAAAATCCCTACGAGGGTCATAACAAACCTATTATTTATACACATTAAAATTCACCTACCTGAAATATAATAATGTTTACATATATTCCCATTAAATTCCTATAAATTATAGAGTATATATAAAACCTAAATAAAACATGACACACTGAATAAAGAGATAAAAAATAATTGATAATAATAAAAAATTAATATCAAATAATGGATAATATTTTAAATGGACTAAAATATTATTGTTTCAAAACCTACACTACTACGAAATAGTCCTTTTATAGTGAAAAAATGACCTTTATCTATTCTAAATATAGATTACTACAAGAGTTAGATACAAATACCTAAGCTATTATCATCTCTAAAAAATGCTGGTAAAGTGGTCAATTATCAGAACTATAACAATAATTGATAAATGGGCCTTTATCTATTATCTTGGAAGCATAGATAAAATACAACATTTATTAGTTCTTATAGATGTATAAAAAATGGTTACCCCTTCTAAACCATATTGTATAATTGATAATGGACCCATTTATTATATTTTCTACCTGAACTGATAAAGGACCACATTATTAGTTCATCTAAAAGTTGTGACAAAGGACCCCTTTATCAACACTTCTAGATGTGTGATATAGTGTCATGATATAGTGTTTTGTGATAGCACAATGCATCACCAAAAACACCATAAAATTAGAAAAATCATGAAACAATACAAGAATTTATATGAAATACTATTTACAACACAAATAAAAAACAATATATTTTTTACATTTCAAATAATGGTTTATACAATTTCACCAGTTCTAATTGTTTCATTCATTAAGAATCATCTATTTTCTTTTGTATTTTTGTAATAAAAAATTTTCTAGATAAAACACACCTGTCAAAAAAAAATTAATTCTATTCGTATTAATAATTTAAATTAATTAATTAATATAATTTAAAATTATAAACTATACTTTAAGTAAAATGAGTAAAATCTTATATCATATTGAGTGTCCATTGAGCCTTGTATATCACATTGTATCGGTTTCGTCTTAACTTATTATGAGTATCAAAATGAATTAAATAATTATAAGATAATAATGATTAGGAAAATAATTATGTATTAGTAGATAAAAGTATGTTAAAACAATATACACTCATTTTCTCAGTTTGGACAATGTGATGCGTGTTATAAACTAAAATTGAAATTATATATTTTTAAGATGCAACTATAGTAATAAAATTAACACCATACTGTGTATTGTGGTGTGGATGATTCATAATAATTTAAAATAACTGCTGGATAGTTTTCATAACGTATAAAAACAATAAAAATGGGTTTTATTGGTTTTTAGTATGTCACATTCTTTTATATTGAAATGTCATTTTAATCTACAAACACGTAATTTGACCCACACTGATCATATTGTCTATTAGTTTTAGGTTATAACAATACCTAAAAATAAAAAATATACATGAATCAAATTAATAATTTATCAAGACAATATAATAACATTTTCTAAATTTTCACGTAGTGACTTTTATGGAACGAATATATCAATTTAAATAGATTAGAGACACTTTGAGTCATAATGGGAACATCGTGAACTAGATTGAGTTTTAGATGATTTAGGAATGTCCCCAAATTAATTAAAAAGGTTTTCACTAAATTATGATATCAATCTGAACTCAGTTTCTTAGTTTCGAGTAGGGAATTTGAAATTTTTTCAATAATTGATGTCAATTTTCAATAAAAAGATTCAGTTGGAGTCATAATAGTAACAGTGTGCATTGGATTGAGGATTAGATAATTAATAAGACTCTAAAATGACTTATGGATCTATTTTATAAGGTATCAAAACAATATGATTTTTTTTCTCTATTTTGATGGTGCAACACATATTTTTTAATAATAAATATCATTAAACTGGATACAAGATCATTGACTCATACTAATCGCATCATATGTCAGTTAGGTAGGGGACTAGTTCTAAACCATCAAAATTGACATATGAATCATGTTATGAATTTATCAGGAAAATAAGAATATGTTTCCTTATTTTTTTGTGAGTTACACATTTAAACAAAAATATAAATTTCAAACTGATAATAAATTATTTGAGTCATACATTCTATATCGTGTATTAGAATGAGTATTGTATGATTTCTAAACATCAATAATGACATTTATTTCATTTTCATAAAATATCAATTCAATTTGAATTAATTTTCATAGTTTATAAGTATGTCATCTTTCCTACGTTACAAAAAGTGTTGTCAATTTTAAATAAAATGACTCACATGGAGTCATTCTTTTCGATTCATATGTTGAATTGTGGGGAGGATAATTCTTACAAATCTCAAATTACATATGGGTAAATATCATAATGTATAAAAACAATAAAAATGCGTTTTATAACTTCTTATAAAGTCACATTAATTTATACTAAATGTCATTTTAAATAAAAAACATGCACTTTTACTCATTCAGATCTCATCGTTTATCAATTTGTTGTGAGAAGGATTCCCATATGTTAAAAATGACTTCAGAATCGTTTTCTAAAATTATGAAGAAAATATATATAGACATGATATATTTCTGGAAAGTTAAAATTCATGAAGTAATATGTATATTTTAAGCTGAAAACAAACACTTTGAGTCATACTGGGAAGATCATGTATCTAATTGAGGTGAAACTATTTTCTACCTGTCACAATTGACATATTGATAATTTAAGAAAAATATAAAATTTAATTCAATGTGTATTAAAGGTTTTGAAAATGACAATTGAACTTTTTACTAATATTGATGTAAATTTTATATAAAAATATTTGATCAAAGTCATAACGATCAGAATGTGTGTCATATTGTGGTGAAAAAAATTTAAATATATCCCATATGACTTATGGATCTTCTTCCTAATGTATCAATGTAATATGAATGCATTTTATAATTTTTGATTATGATACATTTTTTTAATTACATATTAATCTAGAAACATAAAAATTGTATCATAATGATCATATATTGATTTATATTGATTCTTCGACAATTTTATGAAAAGAAAAACGACTGATTAATAATTTTAATAAAGTATAATGAAATTCCAAGCATGTTATCTTAGTTTTTAGTGAGTGGTAATTTGAGAATTAAAATTTAAATTCTAAACAAATAAAGGACACAATGAGTCGTATTAGGAAAATATTATATTATATTGAGGTGGGACTAGTAAAATCATTTAAAAAATTAATAATGAGCCATTACCCTAATTTATTAATAGAATATGAATGTGTTTGATATAATTTCAGTAGAGTAGTTGTCATTTTAACTATAATTGAAGGCAATTTTATAGAAAAAGATGTCTGTTGAGTCACACTAAACACACCATGAATCAAATTAAGGTTGGGATAACTTATAAATTTTTTCAAATGAATTGTGTGTCTTTTTTAGGAAATATCAAACAAATCAGTATTTGTTTTCTTTGTTTTGAGGATACGACATGTCTTTTATACTAAAATATCATTTTTATTTAGAACCAATCACTCTGACTCGTACCAATAACATCATGTATCATATTTATGTGAGGATTATTAATAAACATAAAAAATAACTTCTGAACCATTCGAAAAAATTGTCAACACAATCCATGTCCGTTTATTTATTTTTATTGAGTGGCACCTTTTCAACTAAAATGCCAATTTTAACTGTATACCTTACTCTTTGAGTCAAACTGGGAAGATTGTCTATCATATTGAGACGAGGGTGACTCATACACATCCCAAATGTCTTACTGATCGTTTTCATACAGTATAAAAACATTCATAATATAATTTCTCGGTTTTATGTGTATCAGTTTTCTTTCTTACTATTTTGTTTTCTTGAATTCTAAATAAAAGGAATCATGTTAGGTTATATTGGTCAAACCATGAGTCAAATTGAGGTGATGAAAATTCATAACTGACTCAAAGGATCAATGAATATACTAACATCCAATGTTACCATTATTTTTATTGCCTTTATCTTTTTGTATTACAAAAAATTCATATTGACTTAATGTTCGTAGTCTAAAAACATTTTTCAATATTTAATTCCTATAGTGAAGGGAAATCTCATATTCCCATTATATCATGAGAAGTCACCATAATGGGAACATTATCTTCCTATAATCCTACATACTTCAATAATGAAATTTTTTTAAGGATAACAAAATTTATTCAATGTGATGTGTTTGATGTTTGACAATGAAAGGAAATGGAAATTAGCGAAATATTGGCAGAATGAAACATTTTATTTCTTTTGGGACATGTTGTAGATAATTGAAAGAATAATATGAATTCCAAAATGATTAGTGAAGAACAAATATTATTTATTAGATAATAATGTTTTCGAAATTATCGTTTTAATAATAGATAATTTTATGACAAAATAAATTAAATAATTAATTATAATTTATATTTTCCTGACTTTTTTTTGTATTCTTGACACATTTATTTTTTCATTAACTTAGTAGTGGGCTCTTATTATACACTCTCATTACTATGAATTTTTTTGAAAAACCCACCCTTTCTCTAGTTAATGAATGCACATGTATAAGAAAACAATTATTATATTAGTAATACTATAAATAAACTAATTTATAATAAAGACGAAATAATTAATTTATTCTATGGAAAATGATTTTACAATGAAAACAATAGGATTACCTTTATTATTGAGTATTAAAGGGGACCTAAAATAATATGAAAAATTCTATCAATACATGGTTGAAAAGTTTTTGAGTGTGATGATGTCTATGATTATTTTGTGCATAAAGGCATGATTGATGGACATATCACCCCCAATCGATCCAATGAATATATATATATAGGAAAAGAATTAGTATTTGAATAATATTAAATGAAAATAAACTCATATAATAGTGAATATATAAATTTACTATATAAAAAATTATTTTACTTTGAAAACATCAAAATTAACGTTGTGATTGATCATATGTAGCATTGATGCTTATTCTAAAAAGGAAGTAGTAGAAAGAGAAATGAGAGAGCATGTGATTCTCATATTCCCATACTCTAACTTATCCTTAATCTAGTTAAGAGTGTAATTTCATGATCTATCTAAAATTAATTTATCAGTCAGTCAATGGAAAATTTGAGCAGGATAAACTTATGTCTTATCAACATGCTATTCTTACTACTTCTTCTTGTTATGAGGGTATTGGTTTATTTCATCTTAGTTTAGTTAATGATGATTCATTCATTGAAAAAACTGTTCTTAATTGTATAGTGTTGAATTAAACGACCCAAAAAACTTCTAGGCCTAATTTTGATACACAACAATCTCGGTCTTTTAAAGAAAACCATTTTTCTCAAAATGGGTAGGGTAGGAGGACAATTGATCACTATACATTTCCATCAGATGTTGGTAGGAATTCAGAGTTGGTGAAATAATATTTGGTTTTGTAGTATAATAATGATGTTCTTGGGAAATCATTTTTGAATTTTGTATGGAATGTTTTTTTTATTCCATGTTCTAGTCAATAGATCATTACACCATATTCTCATCATAATTATCTAATGGACCATATTACTCAAGGGATGATATCATCCTATTGTGGTAACAATGATAGTAAATTTGCACATGTACCTTATTATAATGAATTTAGGAAAAATGAACATTGTCCATGTCAATGTGTAGTATATTAAATCATTGAATAAATTTGTCCATTTGAAGGGTGTTTTTTGGTCTGATTACATAGAAGACCTTTAGAATTAGGTATTCACTCTTTCAAAAAGTAACCAAACCAATTGTATACCCCTTATTGTGAGGTAACCACCTTCTTAGTATCTGAACATTATATTATTGTTAATGATTGAATCATTATAGGAATGTGAATGAATAAAAAGGTTCTCTGACGCAAATGAGAGGAATGAATCAACAATATTATGGGCCATGTACAAGGCTCATGTCTCCTCACCAATGGAGATTTTATATTGGAATTTCAATGGGATTTGGTAATCTCTCCCAGTCATGGTCCTTATGAACATTATCATGACCAATAAACTGATTCATCATAGCATTTTAGATCAAAAAATTACCTTTTTTAATTGGATGTCCTTCAATTGGTCTAAACATAGTTATACTTTTTATCAGAACACTAATCTTGAGAGTGAGGAATAAATTTGGGTGATAAATAATTATAGCACTTCCCTGATATTTTATTGTCTTGATCATTAGTCAATAACTACCTCTATGAGGATTAATGGCATTGAAATTTCAGTCACCTGTGTCATTGATTTTAGACAGTATATAAAATGAATGGATCTTTGGATAGGTTTGGAAAATTAATCTTGAAATATGGGACAATGTAGGATTATTCGTAGTGATTATAATATGTGCAAAGAACAGTGATGAAGACTAGAGATAACTTCTATAGGATGGTTGCCCAAAAATTTCCTTCCTATATTGAGAAATGTGGCCTTGTTGAGGTCCCTATTTTTGTAGTTGATTTTACCTAGGGTAGACACACTCATAATTTTAAATGAGAAAGAAAAATATTATATTAATTGTTGAAGTGGATGAAGGAAATGAGTCTATTATTGTATCTAGTTTGAACCGTCCTATGACTTATATATATAATAATACTATTCTTATGGATATTTCAATACATATTTTATAGTCAACACCCTATAATATTATATTAAAAAATTCATAACTTATAATACCAATATATAGGGAGATAATCATGGATGCATAGAAGGTTACTTTTTCTGGTATGCCTCTTAATATTCATTCAATGAAACTAAATAATGTAAATATAATACATCATGAATGGAGAAAATATTTTTTTCCAACATCGACCATTATATTAAAAATGATGAAAATAATCTACTTCAATGTAAATGGTATAATTAGAATGAAAAGGCCACGTCTAGGTAAAAGATGAATGCTATATACAATTAAAATGATATAATGTCTTTTAAGAGAAATCATTTTACATGTTAATACAATATTAAGTAGTTGATGGAGGGTCATAAAAACACAAAGGTTTTACATTCCTTGTATTGTGATAAAAGGGAATAAATTGGAATCAATACCCTATTAATTAATGGGGAAAACTATATTTATGATAATGAAATATCTAATTCGACTATAAAATATTTTTTATATCAATATACAGATAATGGTAATGATAATATGTAATGTCCCAGACCTCTCTGGTCCATTCCTTTGAGAAAATGTGGTGCTGAAGGTTTTCTGGGAGGTCAATGTGACATGGAGGTGCGTTTGGGTGGACTTTTATGGAATGATAATGGGAAATATCTTTCACACAGTTGGGGAACAGTTTACCTAAATTGTGTGGCCAGAATGTGCAAGGATGGTGTTAGAGGCAGTGGCTGACGCATGGTTACGCACAGTTTGTCTAACCATGCAGACTAACCCTGCGAGGAGTGTTTGGAAAGGGAGGAGCTAACGCACGGTTAGAGCATTGAATGTTAAAACGTGTGGACTAACCGTGTGGGCACCTAATGTTAGATCCCAAAATTGTGGATCTAAACTCTTTTCCTCTAAATTGTACGTTTAAGATTCTAAGCGCCCATAACTCCTAATTAACCTTCATTGGTGGTAGAAGAAACTCTCCCAAGCGTTTTGGAGGTGATCCGGAGGATTCTCTTGGAAAATTGAAGCCGATTTCTTGAGGTATGTTATCGTTCTTGAATTGATTCATAGATCTTCAAGATCTACTCCTCATCTCCCCTTGGTTTCTTATATCTATGCCCATAATGGGTAGATATAGGGTTGTGGATGTTGAATATGATGATATTTGGTCTTGGTTGTGTTAGGAGAGGAAATATAAGGAGGATTTGAGGAGAATGGACCAGGTTTCATGGGCGTTTTTCAACCGTTGTGGTTTTCCTAGAAAACCATTGACGTTGGGGATTTGTGGTTTTACTAATTTTTTTGTGCAATCTTAACGTTAACATTATTTAGACATTTGGATCACAATTAAATTAACCTAATTAATTATTTGATCATGATTAAAATAATTGGTTTGATCGCATGTTTTTTCTTTGTACCGTGATAACAGCTCATCTATTGATTTGCTAGATAGTGTGATATATATGACTTGCTTGTTAACATGTTGTTCATGATGAATTTGAATAAAGAATGTAATGCCGAAATTAATTTATAATTAATAGGCTATAAATAAAGAGGCATGTACACGAATTAGTTTATTTTTGTTGTGGTTGTTGATCCATATTGATGTTAATAAAATTGATGCCAATGCATGTGATAAATTTAGTTGGTTGGTAAACCTGAAATCTTCTGGTGATTTTTGTTGGAAGGCTAGATGCCTTGTTAAAGGGCCATGGGACTAAATTGATGTGATGTTTATTTTTCTACTACGTAGTTGTGATGTGATTCTGGATGGTTGTTGTGATGTGGGGGCATGGGGGCCTTGTGTTTGTGGCACGAAGGATTCCTAGAGTGGCGAGATGCATCAGTTTGTGCATGCAGGTGTCAGGGAGGACACCATGTATGATGGAATTGGTTGGATGTGATTGTTGAATTCTTGGTGCTTTGTTTGGATATTTATGTTCTTTACTATTTCCCACTGCTCAAGCCAGCTGGTATTACTTACCTGTTTTCTGAATTGGGTGATGACATGTGGGGTATTCCACGTGCTTTCTGTGTTTAGCCTCTCAAGGTAGAATGGGTCTATGATTTTTCTATAGGTGGAAAAGGCTCGACGGGTAGCACATATACTCACCATGTTTATACCCTTGTGTTTAGTAACATAAGATGTTTTTCTATAATTCCAAGGAATATGGGAATGTAATTCTGAAATTAATGATTGAATAAATGATATTACCCATGGGGTTGGAGTTCGTTGAATATTAATGATGAGGTTAAGTACTTTTGAGAGGACATTAGTGTTTGGATGTGATGATAATTGAATTTAATGTGGAATTTGTTCATGGATAATAAATTATTGAATAATTAATTACCATATAGTAGAATTGATAAAAATGGAATGTTTTAATCTAATAAATCCATTAAATGGTTGTGTGCTTATAATATACGTAGTCTTAGAAGTGGCAGCCCGGAGTTCGAGAGACGTTAGCTGCAGTTGTTTCTAAGAATAGGTTATTCCCATAGTGTGGTTGTGAGTTATAGTATATTCTGTACTTTTTGTGTTTCTATACGCTACTCCATCCTGTCAGTAAGGGAAACTGGCACCCCGGGGATTCTGAGCCCTAGGGGGTGTTTTCTCTAATATTCTGGTGGGAGGATGAATGGATGACTACCCCCTTTGACCCCGGTCTCTTATCTTGGGGGATACTAGTTCCATTAGGAACAACAGTTAGTTGTCCCCATATATGTGTGGAGATGGATGTAATGGCTTGTGGTTATTCACACCCATATATTCTGGATATAGTATCCTATGGAATACTATAGGTGTTACGTGTATAGGATGTGATGGCTCGAGGATCCTTAATCGGTGTATGGCCTGTAATGGATTGAGGTAAAATACCTGATTTATGATTCATGTTATGTGAGCTGTGGTGGCTCCCGAAAACTACCTGGTTACTTTTGGGTTGTGAGTATGGTGTGGTGCTTCGCCCAGTTGTCTGCGGGCAAGCCTTTGTGGTGCATGTGGTGCAGATTGTGGAGAGTAGCCCAGGAGTATATGGGCAAGCCTTTGGAGAGAGATGCACATGACGTATGTCTTTGAGGAAAAGTGGAAAACCAGTGGTGATGTAGTAGCGGGTTACCCTTGATATTATTTACTATATAATATATTATTGTATGAGTTACTTTGTGAGAGTATCCTTGGTGGGGTTGGTAACGTAGTGTACCTATTTAGGTGACGAGTAAGTTTTACTTGTTATTCACTGTGCATTAGAAAGCTTTCATTACTTTTGCACAAGAGGCATCAGGGTGGATCCAACAGAATATACTGTTATACTCACCCTACATTTATATAAACTATTATTCAGGTCACTTGGAGAAGGATGGAGATCAGGCTGGTTACTACGAACTTGTGTTTGCAGGAGCTGTTCGGGCTTGTGGTCGCTACTATTTTTACATTCTTTTGGTTACTTGTAGTAGTTTTTCACTTTTTGTTGTAGTACTTTTTCATGCCATTACATAGGTTAATTTGGGTTTTTTTATGCTTCAGTTCTGAGTTGTAGTTTGTAGGTGTATATCTTATCTCTCTCATCTGCATGTGTTATCATAGAGAGAAATGCCTCCCATTTGTTTGTTACTATACCATCGGTTCTAGTCGCCAATCCAGGGCCTACTGGAGGCGGGACTCGGGAGTCATTATCTCCCTTCTCACATTGCCGACCCTGGAGGGGTACACCATGTGGAGAGGTGGTCATGACAGAGTGGTATCAGAGATCTGGATGAGTGATAGGGTGGAGATTGGAGTTAGGCAACTAAGAGGTTGCATGGTTTGGTAGGGAAACGATGTCATTCATGTTTAGCAAGTGAGGTAAAAACTGGAGACCGGCTGAGTCATAGGTTTTTAGTGCATCCTATGATCTGATGTACGAACCATTATGTTTACAGTGGCTACAAAACAAGGTGATACTGGTTTCCGGGTAGATACCTAGGAAAGGATCATGCATCATTCTTATTTGTTCATGTGATTGAATAGGGAGACCTTGGAATAGTTTAACCTAAATGAATAAAAGAAAATAATTATTAATTGATGTTGATTCTTCCATATTCTAGACTTAGGAGCTCTAAGTGTTTGTTATTTTACAGGTTTGGCTCCAGGTCGACGTCCTCGTCTGTTTTTCTTAGACAATGTCCAGGGGGCTCTTTGAGGAGATCGCTGATGGGTTGAGGTTGACGACGACGACACTTGGAGGAAGGCACTGTAAGAGTTTCAGCACCAGAGTCTACAGAAGTATTAGGGCTCTATTTTAGATTTAGTCACGGAAGACTGGTTGGAGGAGGTAAATATAGGCTTCAGTTCAATTCGTGCTCAGAAGGAGCACTGGGTGTCCTTTGTGGGGATTATGCTATGTGGAGAACAATTGCAGCGGTGAATGTTATTCCTAAGGGATAATGAGGAGTCACCAATCTCATGGTAGGAGTTCTGAGACAAGTTTAGAGTCGAGTTATTTTATTCGACTGTGAAGCCGTGTAGCTGCTAGGACCTTCATAAACTTCAATAGGGGAGCTCTAATGTTTGAGATTTTGGAATTCATTACAGGAACCTTTTATGATATTCTTCGTACCTCTTACTAGATTAGGAGGCCAGGGTGATGCATTTTGAGGAGGATTTGCATCCAAAGATCCAGCGTTAGGTCGCCCCATTTATGTTAAATAAATATCACGAGGTGCTGGTGACGGAAAAGGTTGTTGAGATGACTTTGGAGAAGACCAGATCATCACAAGAGGGGGATAGGCATGATTCCTCATGAAGCAAGGATGTGGTTCGGGGTTCCTGGTTTTCAGGGATGAAGAGTTTCCAATCAGTTGGTGGTAGGTCCTAGCCTTTCACATCTCATTTCTACGGAGGCAGCAACTCTCAAGCCTATGCCAAGTGATCATGCTCTTTTTTTCTTGTGGCAGTCATGGTCATCAGCAGCGGGAGTGCCCGACCATTCAGAGAGGTCATTGTGCACCAGGTGTTATGCTCCAAGTTCTTCCTATGAGGTAGTTTCCGCCGAGACATCAGTAGCCAGTTGCACTAGCCTTAGATCAGTAGAGAGTATATGGGGAAGACATACGACAAACCCATGAAACTCCACGTCCTCATAGTGAAGAGGGAGGATGTGGTATTGGTCTTCATCAGGGTTAGAGAGGTTGTGGAGGAGGTCGTGGTTAGCTTCATGCTCTATCCTTTCCGACACTAGGTAATCCCGATGTCGTTCGAGGTACCCTTTTCTTGTTTTCTACCTTGTTTTATACCTTTTTTGACTCAGGAGTGAAACTCTCCTTCATATCACCTACCCCTTTCAATGCATTGGGACGTGAGGTAGAGAGTCTTCCAGTTCCCTTGGCATTGACTATGCCAGTTGGTGGTCGAGATGACATGTTTGAAGTATGTAGATTCTGTGAGCTATTGTTGGGGAAACACTGCTCTTGGAGATATTTCCTATGTTTATGAATACAACCATATGATGTAATCATCGGAATGAATCAGTTGTATTCGTTGCAGGATATCATGGATTTTTTCAGGAAGGAGGTCGTATTCATTGCTTCAGATGTAGAGAAAATGGTTTTTGTTGGGGAGAGATAACCTCAGATGGTTCATCGACATGTTCTGTCCTTATAAACCATGGCAGCTGAGATGATGTTGAGTTCTTCAGAGGTTCAAAAGTTGGCATTTATTAGTGTCGTAGAGGAGTACACTAATGTTTTTCCCGAAGAGTTTGTAGCATTATGCCCTCGACGGGAGATTGTGTTTGGAAACAAGCTACATCCAGGAGCATCTCATATCTCTATGTCTTTGTATAGGATGTCCCCTTCTGAGTTACATGAGCTACGTATACATCTTGATGGTCTATTGTAGTGCAATTTTGTTTGACCAAGTGTGTCACCATGGGGCGCACTAGTTTCTTTTGTGGAGATGGTCGATGAAAGTTTGAGGTTCTGTGTCGATTATCATCGCTTAAACAAAGTGAAAATAACGAATCACTATCATCCACCACAGATTGATGACTTATTCGATCAACTGATGGGTCCAAGATGGTTCTCGGTGATCGACTTGGTGTCAGGATATCATCAGATGCTTGCGAAGGATGAGGATACCCCGTAGACTTCTTTCTGTTGTCTCCATGGACATTATAAGTTCGTTGTAATTCCGTTTGGCGTAACTAATTCTCCAGTAGTATTCTTGGGATTGATGAATGTGGTGTTCCGTGATTTCCTGGACAAGTTGGTGGTAGTTTTCATCGACGACATCCTTGTGTACTCCACATCTGAAGAGGATCATGCAGAGTATCAACGAGCCTTTTTTGACTTATTCATCGACATCAGCTATTCGGGAAGTTGTCTAAGTGTGAATTTTGTGCTCGAGAAGCCCACTTCATGGTTTATGTTGTGTCTTAATAGGGAGTAGCTATGGATCAATCGAAGATAGAAGCAATTTTTTCTTGGGTATCCCCTAAGGCAGTTTTAGAGTTGCGATGTTACCTTGGTCTTGCAGGCTACTACAGGAGGTTCATAACCAATTTCTCCTGAGTTTCAACTCCTCTGACAACATTGACCATGAAAGATCCGAAATTAATATGGAATGATCACTGTCAGAAAACTTTTGAGTATCTAAAAGAGAGTTTAGTATGTGCTCCAATCCTTTGTCTTCCGGCTGAGGGAGTTCAGTTTGATGTTTTCTAAAATGCTTCACATCTGGTTTTAGGTTTTGTCCTCATGTTGCAGAGGTTAGCTATTTCTTATGGGTCTCGGCAGTTGCATCCCCATGAACTCAACTATTCCACCCATGATATTTAGTTGGAAGCTGTGGTGTTTGCTCTGATGTTCTGTAGACATTACCACATTTTTGAACGATTTGAGGTTTTCACTGATCATAAGAGTTTGAGGTTTGTTTTAACCTAGTGTGAGTTGAACATATGACAGCATCAGTGGATAGATTTCGTACATGAATAAGGATTCGAAATATCGTATACACCTGGAAAAGGGAATGTTGTAGCTGATGCGCTGAGCCAAGAGTCACGTAGTGATGCTATGCGTGAATCCGATAATTCATGGAGGGTAATGTAAGAGTTTCTAGAATTACATCTTGATAAGGGAGAAGTCGAAGGTAAAGGTTGTATTTTTCAGATGACAGTAAAGTCATCCTTGATGTAGAAGGTGTAAGAATCCCAGTTTGGGGATCTGGAGGTGGAGGTCTGGAGAGATCGAGTTGTTTGTGGTGAGGCCCCTGATGGTTTTTAAGAGGACGAACAACACCAAGTGTTGTATCAGGGATAACATTTTGTTCCCTTTACCATGCATGATACAATTCTTAGAGAGTCACATAGATCACCCATTTCAGAACATCCTTGAGTGGCAAAGATGTTCCAATACTTCAGGTGTCGGTTTTAGTATCCTGGGATGAAGCGTGCAGTTGCAGAGTTTGTATCTCGATGTTTAGTCTTCCAGAAGGTGAAGGTCGAACACCGTGTTGCTATTAGTCTTCTCCAACAATTAGATATTCCTCATTAGAAGTGGGAGGACATCTCAATGGACATTGTTAGAGGTTTACCTCACGCTATGGGAGGGAATTACATTATTTGGTTAGTAGTGGATCATTTATAAAAATCAGCCCATTTCATAGCGATCAAGGAGTCAAGCTCAGTAGAGGTTTTGTCGACGCAATATCTAGAGGAGGTGGTGAGACTTCATGGAGGCCCATGGATGATCATTTCAGATCGAGATCCCCATTTTACCTAAAGGGTTTAGAGAGGTCACCAGCTTGCTTTTTGTTATCAAATATTCCTTACCACTGCTTTTCTTCCTCAAACAGATGGTCATACTGAGAAAAATATCGACACAATTGATGACATTTTACGCTCTTGTGTTCTCAATTTTAGAGGATCATGGATGAGGAACTTACCCTTGGTGGAATTTTCTTATAATACTAGTTTTTACCCCACCATCGGTACGGCGTAGTTTGAAGTCTTGTATGGACAACCTTCCCATTCTCTGTTGACCTGGACTAGGGTCAGAGAGTCAGCAATTCTCAGACCAGAACTACTACAGAATACAATAGAGATGGTTCAGGTGATTCATTAGAGTATGAAGACAGCGCATGATCATCAGAAATAATATGCCCATCAAAAAAGTAGACTTGTAGAGTTTATTGTTGGGGATCATGTGTTTTTAATGGTTACTAACCATCTTGGGAAGTGAAGGTTTGGCCGTGGAATCATGTTTTCTCCCCGGTTTGTCGGGCCTTTTGAGGTGTTAGCTCATTTTGGAGCTATGGCATACTGAGTAGCACTTCCCACTCAGATGATCCAGATACATGATGTTTTCCTTGTATCACAGCTCCTTTGTTATCTTCGCGATGACTCTCACATCATCGATTGGGAGGAGATCAATGTCGATGATGATGCAACCTTGGAGGAGAAACCTATGGAGATTCACGAATTCAAGGAGAAGGTGTTGTGCGGGATTTTTATTCCATTAGATCGTTTCTTGTGGTGACATTGTGGCATGAAGGAGAGTACATGGGAACGTGAGTCACATATATGTTCTCAGTACCCAAGTTTTATTGATGTTTAACTCTTTTCATGTATCTTTGTAACTTATGTGGTTGTGAAACTTTCATGTTTATGAGATGGAACCCTTTGATGATTTGGTGGCTTCCTCTATTTTGAGAGGTATCTTGACTGGTGGTTGTTCATACCCTGTTTCGTTTTTTCTTTAAGTGGATTTTGGATTCCAGAGGACGAGAATGTTTTGATAGGTATCTGATATAATGGCTCGGACATCTCTGGTCAATTCCATTGTGAAAATGTATTGTTGGAGGTGATACGGGAGGTCATGATGACCTGGGGGTGTGTATGGGTGGACTGTTAAGGAAAGCTAAAGGTAAATAGCTTTCTCACGGTTGGAACATGGTTTGTCGAAACCGTGCGGCGAAACCGTGCAAGGTTGGTTTTGGAGGTAGTGGCTAATTCCCGGTTAGCACACGGTTGGTCTAGCCATGCAGACTAACTTTCGGAGGAGTGTCTGTCGAGACAGAAGCTAACTCACGGTTAGGGCACGGTTTGTTAAAATGTGCGGACTAACCATTTGGGAACCTAATGATAGATCATAAATTTGCAGATCTAAACTTTTTTGACTCTAAATCGTTCTATTATGCCTCTAAGAGGCCATAACTTGGGATTACCCTTCCTTGGAGGTTTAAGAACCTCTTCCATGCATTTTGGAAGCGATCTGAAGGGTTCACTTGGAAAATCAATGCCGGTTTCAAGAGTTATGTGATTGTTCTTGTTTGGTTTCTTAGATCTTCTTAGATATACTCCTCATATCCCATCTATTTCATAGATCTAGGCACTTTTTGGGTAGATCTATGTTTGTGGATGTCAAATATGATGAGCTTTTGTCTTTGTTGTGATAGGAGAGGTGATCTGAGGAGGAACCGTGGAGAATCAGCCCGGTTTCTTGGGCATTCAAAACTGTTGTGGTTTTCCACGAAAACCATTATGGTAGGGGATTCATGGCTTCCCTAATTGTTTATGTAAAATCGTAGAGATGGAATGATTTATCCCTTTGGATGACAATGAAATTTACCTAATTAAATACTTGAACCGGATTAAAATATTTTCTTTGATCACATGTTGTTGATTTGTACTGTGATAACGGTTCGTCTCTTTATTTGCAAGATAGTGTGATTTCTATGCCTTGCTTGTTAACATGTTGTTCTTGATGAATTTGATAAAGAAAGTAAATCCGGTATTTATTGATAATTAATTGGATAATGATAAAGAGGCATGTAGACGAATCCATTTGTTGTTTTTCTGGTTGTTGATCCAAATTGATGTCAATCAAATTGATGCTGATGTATGTGATAAATTCAGTTGGTTGATAAACCTGAAATCTATGGGTGCATGTTGTTTGAAGGCCATATGCCTGGTTAAAGGGCAAAGTTCCCAAATTGATGTGATTTTTATTTTCCTGCTTCTTGTGCTTTGATGTGATCCTGGATGGATGTTGTGATGTGTGGGAATGGAGGCCTTGTTGTTGTGGAAGCAGATGATGCCTTGATTGGCGAGATGCATCATATTATGCATGTGGTTGTGAGGTAGGACACCATGGATGATGGAATGGGATGGATGTGATTGTTGAAATCATGGTTCTTTTTCTATATGTTTATCTACATTACATTTCCCCACTTCTAAAGGAAGCTGGTCTTGCATACTCATCTTATGAAAGTGGTGAAGACACGCGTGGTATGCCACATTCTTTCCGTGTTTAGCCTCTAAATGGAGAATTGGTCTACGCTCTTATGATAGGTGGAAAAGACTCAACAAGTAGTCCATCTACTCACCGTGTTCAGCCCCTTGTGTTTTGTAGCATATGATTTTTTTCTAGAATGCCTAGGAATATGAGAGAGTAATTGTGAAATGAATTATTGAATACATGATTTTAACCCATGGGGTTGGATTTTTTTAAACATAATGATGAGGTTTTGAACTTTTTAATGGATAATGATTTTTGGATGTGATGTTAATAGAATTTAATGTGGAAATTTTTCAGGGTTAATTAATGTTTGATGAATTAATTAACGTATAGTGGAATCGATAAAAAGGGAATGAAGTAATCTAATAAATCCATTAAATGGTTGTGTTCATATAGGATACCTAGTGTTAGAAGTGGTATCCCGAAGTCTGAGAGACGTTATCTATAGTTGTGTCTAAGACTAGGTTATGCCCATTGTGTGGTTGTGAGTTATAGTATATTCTATACTTTTTGTGTTTCCATATGCTACTCCACCCTGTCAGTAAGAGTTACTGGAACCTCATGAATTCTTAGCCCTGGGGGTGTGTTCCCCTAAATTCTTGTGGGAGAGTGAATGGCTGACTTACCCATTTGACCCCCATATCTTCTCTTGGTTGATACTAGTTCCATTAGGAAAAGCGGTTCGTTTTCCCCATATACATGTGTAGAGGGCTATTATGGATTTTGGTTATTCACACACATATATTCTTGATATAGTATCCTATGGACTACTATAGGTGTGACGTGTATAGGTTGTGATGGCATGAGGATCCTTACTCGGTGTATGGGTTGTAATGGATTGAGGTATAATACCCGACGTAGGATACACATTATGTGAGTTGTGGTGGATCTCGAAAACTACCTGGTTACTTTGGGGTAGTGAGGATGGTGTTGTGATTCACCCAGGTGTCTGCGGGAAATCCTTTGTGGTTCACATGGTGAAGATTATATATCATATCCCAACTGCATACGGGAAATCCTTTGGAGAGAGATGAACAAGACATATGTCATTTGGGAAATGCGACAATCTAGTGTTGAAGTTGTTGTGGGGTACCCTTGATATTTATTACTATATGATATATTATTGTATGTGTTACTTGGTGAGAGTAACAATAGTGAGGTTGGGAACATAGTTTACCAGTTTAGGTGAAGAATTAGTTTCACTTGTTGATCACTGTTCTTTAGCATGCATTCGTTACTATTTCACGAGAGGCATCAAGGAGGATCCTACTGAGTATACTATTATACTCACCCTACTTTTATATAAACTATTTTTCAGGTCACTGGGAGCAGGTTGAATATCAGGCTGGTTACTAATAGCTTGTGGTTGCAGGAGTTGTTCGGGCTTGTGGTCACTGCTATTATTAGTTTCTTTTGGATACATGCACTATTTATCGTTTTTTTGTTGTAGTACTATTGCATTCCATTATATATGTGCACTTGTGTTTTCATGTATGCTTCAGTTCTGAGTTGGAGTTGGTTGGTGTCTATCTTATCTATCTCTTCTGCATGTGTTATCTTAGATGGTAATGCCTCCAATTTGTGTCTTACAATACCCTCGGAGCTAGTCGCCAACCCAGGGCATACTGGACGCAGTACTCGGGGGTCATTATCTCCCTTCTCACATTGACGACCAAGGAGGGGTACAACTTGTGAGGAGGGGTCGTGACAGATTGTTATCAGAGCTCTGGTCAAGGGATATGATGGAGATTGGAGTTAGGGGCAGGTAATGTTGCATGGGTTTGTTGTTCAACAATGTCTTTCATGTTTATAAAGTTAAGTAAACACTAGAGACCAGCTGAGTCATAGGCGTTTAGTACCCCCTATGATCTGATGTACAAACCTTTATGTTTACAATGTCCACTAAACAAGGAGCTACAAGTTTCAGGGTAGAGACCTAGGAAAGGATCATGTATCATTCTTCATTGTGCATGTGTTTGAATTTGTAGAACATGAGATAGGTTAACATAAAACGAGTAAAATAAAATAATTAATTAATTAATGTTGAGTCTTCCACATTCCAAGATTAGGATCACTAAGTGTTTGTTATTTTAAAGTTATGGATCCTGGTTGACATCCTCGTCAGGTTTGCGTAGAAAATGACCATCAGGTTGTTCCAGTAGATCACCACAGGGTTTAGGTTGATGATGAAGACACATGGAGAAAGAAACTCTGAGAGTTTCAGTTCCAGAGTCTACATAAGTATGAGGGCTCCATTTTAGATGCAGTCACAGAAGATTGGTTGGAGGAGTTCGAGATAGGATTCAGTTCGACCCATGCTCGGAAGGAGCACTGGGTGTCTTTGGTAGAAACGATGTTGCATGGAGCATCAAGGAAGTGGTGGTTGTTATTTTTTAGGGATCTTGAGGAGTCAACAATCTCATGGGAGGATTTCTGAGACATGTTTAGAGTCTAGTTACTTTTTTCGACTGCGAAGGCATCTAGTCGCCAGGAGCTTCTAACCATTTTCTAGGGTAGCTCTACAATTCGAGAGTTTGGAATCCATTTCAGGAACCTTTTACAATATGAAACAGAACATTCACCAGATGAGGAGGCCATGGAGAGGAATTTAGAGAAGGATTTAAATCCATAGATCTAGCGTCAGGTATCCCCTTTTAGGTTAAACACATATATTGAGGTGCTAGTGAGAGCAGAGGTTATTGAGAGGACATTTTCCTGGACCATATCATCACAAGAGGGGGATCGACATGATTCCTCATGAAGCTAGGCTGTGGACTGGGGTTCCTGGTTTTCAGGGCAGAAGAGTTTCCGTTCAGCCGGGTGTAGGTCCCAGCCCTTCACATCTCATTTCTCCGGAGGCAGAAAATCTCAGGCATATGCCAAGGGATCAAGAACTTGTTTTTCTTGTGGCGGTCGTGGCCTTTAGCAGTGGGAGTGCCCGACCTTTAAGAACAGTCATCATGCACTTGGTGTTGCGCTCCAGGTTCGTCCATTGAGGCAGTTTCTGACGACACATCAGCAGCAAGTTGCACGAGCTCTAGAACAGCAGAGGGTAGATGGTATAGGAAGAGGAGAGCCCACGGATGCTCATCGTCCACAGAAAGCATAGCATGGTCGTGGTAGTGGTCGTCATCATGGTCAGAGATGCCATGGAGGAGGTTGTGGTCAGCTTCATGCTCTAGCAGTGTCAGCACCATGCGAGCCTGATGTCGTTCCAGGTACCCTTTTCTTGTTTTCTACCTTGTGGCATGCCTTGTTTGTCTTCAGAGAGACACACACCTTCATATCACCTACCCATGACCATGCTTCGGGACGTACGGTAGTGATGATTCTAGTTCCCTTGGTGTTGACTATGCCAGTTGGAGGTCAAGATGACACTTTTGAAGTATACAGAGACTGTGAGCTAGTGTTGGGGGAACACCACTCTTGGGTAGATTTCCAATTTTTACGAATACAAACATATGATATCATACTTGGCATGGATTGTTTGTATTTCATGGGGGATTTCATGGATTTATTTAGAAAGGACGTCATTTTATTTGGTGAAGATGGAGAGCACGTGGTTTTTGTTGGTGAGAGAGATCATCAGATGGGTCATCGGTGTGTTCCTTCCTTATCAACCATGGCGGCTGAGATGATGCTGAGTTCTTCAGAGGTTCGTTAGTTGGTGTTTCCTAGGGTTATAGAGGAGTACCCTAATTTCTTTCTAGAAGATGTTGTAGCATTACACCCTTGACGAGTCATCATGTTTGGGATCCATCTACAACCAGAAGTGACTCCTATCTCTATGTCTCCGTATAGGATAGCCCCATCTATGTTATGAGAGCTACATAGACAGCTTGATTGTCTGTTGTAGGGAGGTTTTGTTCGACCAAGTGTGTCACCATGGGGTGCACCAGTTCTGTTCGTGAAAAATCCCAATGGCAGTTTATGGTTGTGTGTCTATTATCGTCACTTAAACAAAGTGACAATAACAAATCACTATTCTATTCCACAGATCTATGAATTATTCAATCAACTGAATGGTGCAAGTTGGTTCTCAAAGTTCGACTTGCGGTCAGGATATCATCATATGCGTGTGATGGATTAGCATATCCTGAAGACTGATTTAGGTTGTCTTCATGGGAATTATGAGTTCGTTGTAATGCTGTTTCTCATGACGAATTCTCCAGTTGTATTCATCGAATTGAAGAATGATGTGGTCCGTGAGTTCCTAGAAAAGTTTGTGGTAGTTTTCATCGAATACATCCTTATGTTAATCACATATAAAGAGGAGCATGCAGAGTATCTATGAGCCGTTTTATGTGTTCTTCGTCGACATCAGTTGTTCGGGAAGTTGTCGAAGTGTGAGTTTTGGGCTCAAGAAGTCCGTTTATTGGGGAATGTTTTTCCCCAATAGGGATTTGATGTGGATCAATTGATGATAGAAGTAGTTATGTCTTGGGAAACCCCCAATATAGTTTCAGAGGTGCGATGTTTCCTTTGTCTTGCAGGCTACTACATGAAGGTCGTAGACAATTTCTCCAGAGTTATAACACCTCTGACAAATTTGAATAGGAATGATCAGGCCTTCATATGGACTGATCAGTTTCTGGTTGCATTCGAGTATATAATATAATAGTTGGTAAGTGCTCCAGTCATTTGTCTTCCAGCTGATGGAGTTCAGTTTGACGTTTTCAATAATGCTTCACATCAAGGGTTAGGCTGTGTCCTCATGCATCAGAGGTCATCATACATAGAATATAATGTTTGAGTACACTTAAAATGTGATGTTTCTTCCCAGTAAGTTCACAATTTGTAATCAAATTGATGGGATATTATGGAATCATACCAAACTGTATGAATTTTTTATGTTTTTGCGTCATTAGATATTCATATCTGTTATCATGTGTAATGACCCTTATACATTAATATTATCATTCACGGATTCAATGAATCATGAATTTATATTTTTTAACGAAAATTAAGATGGCATATACTTTATGTGAGGTAGGGTATGTTGGGATGTTTTAATTGATATATCATTAATGTATAAATCATGGAAGGAATGGTACCATCCATCTATATAGAATCAGATATTTTGAGCTTTTGATTGGAATAATACATTATTCAAAAGAAATCACCATTCACTTTTCATTAATGACTTGGACGTTGGTGATTTATTGTTGTTTTTCATGCCTTAGTATGGTGAAAAAAAGATAATTTTGTTGCTAGTGCTATAATAATTTTAATTCCCAAAGAGATCATGAGATCTGTGTGAATTGTGGTTATTTTCAATCTGTTGGATAAATATTAATACAACTGATATAATTAAAAAAGGATACGAGTGAAGATTATATATATTTAATTTATTTTACAATAATAAAATTATTATGAAAATTCAATTTTACATCCCTTAATGTGATAATTATACTACCTACCAAATTCTACTATGAGGGTTTGCATTTTAATTATATTTTAAATCTGTGCATCTAATTTCCAATTCCTATATCCCCATAATTTTCTATTGATTTTGAGAATAGTTATTGTGTCATTGTATGTTTAAATGATAGAATATATGAAGTATTTTTGTTTTCTACAATCAAATAAGGAAATGTATATATAAGAATAAAATCATTGGTAAATTAAATATATCTTCTTCATCAACTATCACCCTTCACACCTATGGAATTACAGATAGTGTCATGAGTTTACAATAAAAAATCGATTTCTATTTTTATATTTATAATTACATGAATTGTTATATTTTATTTATATATTAAAGTATATTTATTATTTAATATATTTTTCTAAAAACATATTAATGATAACCCATTCAATTTTAGTTGTTACATCATATAATTATAAAATTTCAATCTACAAGACTTTCAAAATTATTAAGAGTTCTATTATAATTCTGAATAACATTACCATCATTCTAGAAAATGTATCCCGAAACTATTTGAATTTTAATAATTTTTATGTTATATTATTTGTGTATTTATTTATTTTTTAATTCATTTTTTCTACCAAATTGTAAATATTTATTTATCTAATGAAAATTTAAATATTTATAACATTTTTAGAATTATTTTTAATTCAAAATTAGTATGCAGTTTTAATAATATACAATGGATGAAATTATATCCAATATAAATTTTTTCTCTAAAATATCATTAATGAATAAACAATTTTTTTATTTATTATACATTTTTTAACTAATAATATATTTATCGGGATATGAAACTACCACTAATAAATCATTGTTCCCTCATGTATTATAGATTTTTTCATATCCTCATCTTGGATTTCAATATCAATTATCTCCATATCTATATTGCTCAAAAATGATTCCATATCATTAATTAACATTAACCATTTTCTAAATTTTTATTTCAGATTTAATATATTTTCTACATTAAAATAATACCATATTTTATATTCTTCATTTAATCATTCAAAATTATGTGTTAACATTGGTTTTGAATTTGTTTTTATATTCATTAATTTTTACTTAATGTCTTTTTCGAGGATTTAATCCACCACATTTTAGGTTTTATGAGAATGTCTGATTTCACTATGGTCCTACTACAATTTCACAACTATTGAATAACATTACATTTTCATATAAATATTTACATCAACAATTTGTTGTGTTCTGTAAAATATTTTCAGATAATTTGAATCTTAATTTTATAGTAATGATTATAAAAAAATTACATAACATTTTTTCTATGATTTTATTTTAGTAGTTCTTAAATTAATTTTGGTTTTCGAGTTTCATTATTACATATTTTTTTCAAGTTTTTATTTTAATCACCAAATAGTTTTTTATCGGTTGATTCGCCTACATGGGATTTGATGTTTACATGAAATAGAGATTGACCATAATTGGATTTTCATTTCTCATTATTATATCCAATATTTTATATGATTAATTTTAATATTAATTTTCATGTATTGATTATATAATATTATTTTTCTAATATAGAAATTAAAATTTTTAGTCTTTTATTTTTAGTATAAAAATTAACATATAAATATATATATTTATATTAGTAAAACATTTAATTTATTTTCCTATGATGTTTGAAAAAATATAAATTCTATAATAGAGAAACATTTAGATATACTAAAAATGAAATAATCAATATTAGAATAAAAGATTTATAGAATCATAATCTCAATTTATTCAACCATATAATTATTTTTTATAATAATAAACATATACATAATAAATATATCAATTAAAGTTAAATATCATATTAGGATGTAATATAAAAATAAATACATAGACATTATTAAATATTTTAAAAAAATAACTACATTATAAATTAATATATATATATATATATATATATATATTTCTGTGGAAATTTAGAAACCCAATCTGTGTGTCCTCATGATATTTATAGTGAAAATATTTATTTTTTATAGATATAAACATTTCTCTGGATTTTGAAAAAAAACCATTATAGTGATATGATGGTTTGGTGGTGATGGTTAAGCCTGGAGAAAAAGGTTATTATCAATAAAAATTGATTTATCACAAGCCATTCTCCCAGTGTTCTATTCTGTTTCAAGTTGTCTTACTCAGTTACCATAGAGGTATCCTATAATCTTCTCTCGTTCTATCTTCCCTTGTGGGTAACCTCGCCATCATTTCCATAACATACAACATCACCACCTCTACTTGATGTTTTCTTTATCACCACTCATTGTTAATAATAATGTCATTAATATTGTTAAAAAAGTAATTAACAAAAATAATTCCAAAATGTTATGATTAATTTTCTAATTAATAATAAAAATATATTTATGAATGAATTAAGCTATAAAATCAAATTAATGATATTAATAATAATTTTAATATAATATTTATATATAATTAGTAATAATTCATAACCAAATCAAATTTAGTTATATTATTCTTAAATTATTTAACAATAATAGTAATTATAAAATACCTTTAATGTTTTGTAACCATGCATACTCTGTCCAATTTTTTTTAATGAAAATAAGAAAACAATAAGAACAAAACATGTGTCGGTCAAGATGCCACGATCAATATCACCCAAAAGAGAAATCATAAAATCCCTAAAATTATAATATCGATCACCGTTGTGAATTGGTTCCATTACACACTATATCATGATGGTTCATGAAAAAAACTGGGAATCCTATACATTCACCATCCAATATAAACTATTCTCAACCCACATCCCATGGTCATCACAAACAAACATCTCATGGTCTTCAAAAACCATGGGTCACTGCCATCCCATTGTTGCTGAGTAAAAAGGTTGTCAGTCATCCCCATAATAAATATGTCTTTTCTAGATAACCCAAGGTATCTCGGTCCTCAAAACATCACCCTTCTTGTGATTAACACAATACACGCACAAAAATATACTTCCATAATCCTCTTCACACTCCCCATGCCAAATTGCATGGTGGTTGACCAATGATATGGACTCTACCAGCGCTCGTCTAGATATCTACCAATTAAAACTATTCTAGAATCACATGGAGAAGATCACATACTTGTCGAGGTCACTAAAACCCTAATGAGATCCCAACATCCATCATTGTCAGATTCTCTTGCCAAGTCCCCCCAATTATTACAATAGATACGTGGTATCTTGAACTTGTCACGCACACCACCACATGGATCCTAGTTCTACCATTCCATAGAATGTATCCATCAGCAGCCTACATTACTTTCCTACAACCCTTTTTGGCCGTTATTGACAGATATAAGAGCTTCATCATCAGTCATCGCAAACATAACTCTTGTTTAATAAAAACAAATCATCGATTTGAGGCCGTCTATCCACTTCATCCCATTCCTACAATGAATTTGTCCCCCAACACATACATGGAACATGATTTAGCAGCCCACACATGTCATCTCCACCATCGATATCCCTTAATTCCTCATCACACCTTATATCTGAAAAACTAATCGGTGGAGAATTTGTCTCATTCCTCCCCAAACCCACCACTAAAAGTGGTACATGTAGAAAATTTTCAAGATGAAAATAGTTGAAAATGTATCACAATTTCATAATCTCCACATTGTGTAATTGTTGTCCGGATATGGGAACAACCATTTAGCGTGAGAGACTCACCATTCATAAGAGAGAAGCTATCCATTCTTCAATAATAATAATAAAATACTTTTCATTATTTCCATGTAAATTATTTTATCATTATTATTTGTAAGCCTAATAATAATATTAAAAATCATAATGATGATGATGAAAATAATAATCTTATTATTAATAATTTATTACATTGTTAGTTATATTATTATAATGTATTATTAAATACAATGAATAGTTTAATTATATATCACATTTATAATAAATAAATATTTAGTTATTATTAAAATATTAATTATATTCTTATTATGATTATTATAAAGAATTATAAATTTTACAATTTTTTAATATAAAAAATATTATAATTTATTAATATTTATTTATTGAAAATTTAATTAATATTTCTTTTTTGTCATTGTTATTATTTTTTTACTAGTTACAATAATAATTATTTTATTTACATCATTAACCATCATTATTAATTTAATATTTGTTATGTTAAATAATATAAATGATAATTATTATAATTGTAATACATAATATTTAATAATAATAACGTAATTAATAATCCATCATAATAATTTAATTCATAATATATTATCCAAATGGTTTATTTTGGGATTTCCAAACCAAATCCATAACTACAAATTTATTAATAGAAAAATAAGTCAACAATGATGAGAAGAGTTCTACCAAGGAATAATCATCCAACACCAAAAAACAAGAAGTCACTTCTTTAAATTCCCACTTGTGACCATATTCATAGGATATATTCCTTTTCCCTTTGGGAATTATACTCTCTAACATGTCTTATTATATTGTGGGCACATGGTCCTCATCATGTTATGAATTAGAGGATTCATCAATGGTGGAAAAAATACTGAACTTCCATGAGTGATCTTGAAATTCTAATAAATCCATTAAATGGTTGTGTGCTTATAATATACATAGTCATAGAAGTGGCATCCCGAAGTTCGAGAGACGTTAGATGTAGTTGTGTCTAAGACTTGGTTATTCCCATAGTGTGGTTGTGATTTATAGTATATTATGTACTTTTTGTGTTTCTATACTCTACTCAACCCTGTCAGTAAGGGAAACTGGCACGCCAGGGATTCTGAGCCATGGGGGGTGTTTTCCCTAACATTCTGGTGGGAAGATGAATGGCTGACTACCCCCCTTTGGCCCTGCACTCTTCTCTTGGTGGATACTTGTCCCATTAGTCACAACGGTTAGTTAACCACATATATGTGTGGAGAGGGATGTAATGGATTGTGGTTATTCACACACATGTGTATTGGATGTGATGGCTTGAGGATCCTTAATCATTGTATGGAATGTAAAGGAATGAGGTATATTAACTGATGTATGATGTACGTTATGCGAGTTGTGGTGGCTCTCGGAAACTACCTGATTAATTTGGAGTTGTGATGATGGTGTGGTGCGTCGCCCAATTTTCTGTGGGAAATCCTTTGTGGTACACGTGGTGCAGATTGTGGAGTGTAGCCCAGGATTATATGGGCAAGAATTTGGAGAGAGATACACATGACATATGTTGTTGGGGAAAAGAAGAAAACTCTTGGTGAAGTATTAGTGGGGTACCCTTGATATTCTTTACTATATGATATATTAATTTATGCATTACTTGGTGAGAGTATCCACGGCGAGGGTGGGAACGTAGTGTACCTGTTTAGGTGATGAGTTAGTGTCACTTTTTGTTCACAGTGCTTTATCATGCTTTCATTACTTTTACACAAGAGGCATCAGGGTGGATCCAACAGAATATACTGTTATAGTCACCCTACATTTATATAAACTATTTTTCATGTCACATGGAGCAGGTTGGAGATCAGGCTGGTTACTACTAGCTTGTGGTTGCAGTAGCTGTTCGGGCTTTTGGTCGCTACTATTTTTACTTTCTTTTGGGTACCTTTAGTATTTTTTCCCTTTTTGTTGTAGTACATTTGCATGACATTACATATGTTCACTTTGGTTTTTTTATGCTTCAGTTCTGAGTTGTAGTTGGTAGGTGTAAATCTTATCTCTCTCTCCCGCATGTGTTTTCATAGAGGGTAATGCCTCATATTTGTGTGTTACTACACCATCAGTGCTAGTCGTCAACCCGGGGCCTACTGGAGGCGGGAATCAGGGGTCATTATCTCCCTTATCACATTGCGACCCATGTAGGGTACACCTTGTGGGGAGGGGGTCATGACTGAGTGGTATCAAAGCTCTGGATGAGATATATGAAGGAGATTAGAGTTAGGAACAGGTGAGGTTGCAATGGTTGGTAGGGCAACAATGTCATTCATGTTTAGCAAGTGAGGTAAAAACTGGAGACCAGCTGATACATATGGTTTTAGTGCCCCCTATGATTTTATGTACTAACCATTATGTTTACAATGGATACAAAATGAGGTGATACTGGTTTCAGGGTAGATACCTAGGAAAGGATCAGGAATCATTATTCATTATGCCTGTGTTGGAATTGGTAGGCCTTGTGATAGGTTAACCTAACTAAATAAAAGAGAATAATTATTTAATTAATGTTGAGTATTCCATATTCCAGGCATAGGAGCTCTAAGTATTTGTTATGTTACAGGTTTTTCTCCAGGTCGACGTCCTCGTAAGGTTTTCATAGAGAATGTCCAGGAGGCTCTTCCAGCATATCGCTGAAGGGTAGAGGTTAACGATGAAGAAACGTGGTGGAAGACGCTCTGAGAGTATATGCGCCAGAGTCTACAGAAGTATGACGGCTCAGTATTAGATGAAGTCACGGAAGGCTGGTTGCAGGAGGTCAATATAGGCATCAGTTCGATCCATTCCTAGAAGGAGAACTAGGTGTCCTTGGTTGTTATTATGTTGTGTGGAGCATAAATGCAGTGGTGAAAGTTATTCCTTGAGGATCGTGAGGAGTCAGAAATCCCATGGTAGGAGTTCTGAGACAAGTTTAGAGTTGAGTTCCTTTATTCGATTGTGAATGCATGTAGCCGTCCAAACCTTCTTAAATATGGAATGGGGGGCTCTACTATTCGAGAGTTTGGAATTCGTTTCAGGATACTTTTATGATATTCTTTGGACCTGTTAGTAGATGAGGAGTCCAGATCGAGGCATTTTGAGAAGGATTTTCATCCAGAGTTCCAGCATCAGGTCCCCACATTCATGTTAAATACATTTCATGAGGTGCTGTTGAGGGTAGAGGTTATTGAGAGGACTTTGTCTAGGACCGGATCATCATGATAGGGGGATATGAATGATTCCTCACGAAGAAAGGATGTGGTTCTGGGTTCCCGGTATTCAGGGATGAATAGTTTTCGTTCAGTCAGGGGTAGGTACCAGCCATTCACATCTTGTTTCTCAGGAGGCATCAACTCTCAGGCCTATGCCAAATGGTTCAAGCACTTGTTTTTCTTGTGGTGGTCATGGTCATCAGCATTGGGAGTGCCCGACCTTCTAGATTGGTCATCGTGCACTTGGTTTTATGCTCCAGGTTCGTCTGATGAGGCAGTTTCCACGGAGACATCAACAGCCAGTTGCACCAGCTTTAGATCAGAAGAGGGTAGATGGGGCAGACAAGGGAAAACCCCATGAAACTCCCCTTACTCAGAGAGCAGAGAGAGGTCATGGTAGTGGTCTTCATCAGGGTTAGAGAGGTCATGGAAGAGGTTGTGGTTAGCTTTATGCTCTATCCATTCCGGCACCAGGCGAGCCAGATGTCGTTCGAGGTACCCATTTCTTGTTTTCTACCTTGTTGTATTCCTTGTTTGACTCAAGAGAGACACACTCCTTCATATCACCTACTCATGTACATGGTTTGGGACATGAGGTAGAGAGTCTTCCAGTGCCATTGGCATTGACTACGCGAGTTGGTGGTCGAGATGACATGTTTGAAGTATGTAGAGATTGTGAGCTAGTGTTGGGGCAACACCGCTCTTGGGGAGATTTATTATGTTTATGAATACAACTATATGATGTCATCATCGGCATGGCTCGGTTGTATTCGGTGTTGGATATCATGGATTATTTCAGGAAGGAGGTCGTATTCTTTGGTGGAGATGGAGAGAAAATGGTGTTTGTTGGTGAGAGTGAACCTCAGATGGGTCATCGACGCGTTCTGTCCTTATAAACCATGGCAGATGAGATGATGCTGAGTTCTTCAGAGGTTCAACAGTTGGAATTTATTGGTGTCATAGAAGAGTACCCTAATGTTTTTCTATAATATTTTGTAGCATTACCCCCTGGACGAGATATTGAGTATGGGAACAAGCTACATCCAGGATCGTATCATATCTCCATGTCTTTGTATAGGATGACACCTTCTGAGTTACAAGTGCAATGTATACATTTTGATGGTCTATTTCATTGCAGTTTTCTTTAAACAAGTGTTTCACCATGGGGTCTGTTCTTGAATAAGGTCGATGGCAGTTTGAGGATTTGTGTCGATTATTGTCGCTTAAACAAAGTGAAAATAATGAATCACTATCCTCTACCGCGGATTAATGACTTATTCGATCAACTGATGGGTGTATGATTGTTCTCAATGATTGAATTGCGGTCAGGATATCATCAGATGCTTGTAAAGGATGAGGACACCCTGAAGACTGCTTTCTGTTGTCTTCATGGGAATTATGAGTTCGTTGTAATTCTGTTTGGTGTGAAGAAGGCTCTTGTTGTATTCATGGGATTGATGAATGTGGTGTTCCGTGATTTCCTAGACAAGTTGGTCGTAGTTTTCATCGACGACATCCTTGTGTACTCGGCATCTGAAGAGGAGCATGAAAAGATACTATGAGCCATTTTGGGAGTTCTTCGTCGACATCAGATATTCGGGAAGTTGTCAAAATGTGAGTTTTTTTCTCAAGAAGTCCATTTCGTGGGGCATGTTGTTTAACTACCAGGGAGTAGCTATGGATAAATCAAAGATGCAGCAGTTGTGTCTTGGGAATCCCCCAAGACAGATTCAGAGTTGCGAAGATTCCTTGGTCTCGCAGGCTACAATAGGAGGTTCATAACCAATTTCTTCCGAGTTGCAACTCATCTGAAATAATTGACCAGGAAAGATCCAACATTCATATGGAATGATCAGTGTTAGAATAATTTATAGTATCTAAATGAGAATTTAGTAAGTGCTCCAATCCTTTGTATTCTAGCTAAGGGAGTTTAGTTTGATGTTTTCTACAATGCATCCCATTTGGTGTTAGGTTGTGTCCTCATGCAGCATAGGTTAGATATTTCTTATGGGTCTCAGTAGTTGAGTCCCCATGAATGAAACTATGCCACCCATGATCTTGAGTTGGCAGCTGTGCTGTTTTTTCTGATGTTGTGTATACATTACCTTATTGTTGAATGCTTTGTGGTTTTCACTGATCATAAGAGCTTGTGGAATGTTTTCTCCCAGTGTGACTTTAACATACGACAGCATCAGTGGATGGAGTTTTTACAGGAATACGACTTTGAAATATCATATACACATGGAAAAGGGAATTTTGTAGCTGATGCTCTTAGCCGAAAGTCACGTAGTGATGCTGTGTGTGAATCTGATAATTCCTGGAGGGTAATGGAAGAACTGTGAGAATTATATCTTGATATGGGAGAAGTCAAAGGTAAAGGTTGTATTTTTCAGATAACGATAAAGTCTCCTCTAATGTAGAATGTGGAAGAATCCCAATTGGGGGATCATGAGGTGTACATCTGGAGAGATCAAGTTGTTTTTGGTGAGGCCCCTGATGGTTTTTAGGAGGACGAACAACACTGAGTGTGGTATCGGGGATGACAATTTTTCCCTTGACGATATGCAATACAGTTCTCCGAGTGTTCTATAGATCTCTAATTTTAGTGCATCCTAGTGTGGGAAAGATTTACCGATCCTTTATGTGTCAGTTTTAGTGTCCTCGGCTGAAGCATGTAGTTGCGGAGTTTGTCTCTCGATGTTTAGTCTTCCAGAAGGTGAATGTCGAACACCGTGTTCCTAGTGATCTTCTCCATCCATTAGAGATTCCTCAGTGGAAGTGGGAGGACATCTCAATGGACATTGATACAGATTTACCACACGGTCTGGGAGGGAATGACATTATTTGGGTGGTAGTGGATCGTTTATCAAAATCAGCCCACTTCATTGCGATCAAGGAGTCAAGCTCAGTAGAGGTTTTGTCGAGGCATTATCTAGATGATGTAGTGATACATCATGGAGTACCAAGGATGATCATTTCAGATCGAGATCCTCATTTTACCTCAAGGGTGTAGAGAGGTCACCAACTTGCTTTTGGTTCTCAAATATTCCTTATCACTGCTTTTCTTCCACAAACATATGGTCAGATAGAGCAAACTATCCATTATCTTGATGGCATGTAACACACTTTTTTTCTCGATTTTGGAGGATCATGGATGAGGAACTTACCCTTGGTGTAGTTTTATTTTAATAACAGTTTTACTCCACCATCGGTATGGCGCCGTTTGAAGGATTGTATGGACAGCCTTTCCGTTCTCCGTTGACCTGGACTGGGGTCGGAGAGTCATCAATTCTCGGGCCAGAACTACTACAGAATACATTAGAGATGGTTCAGGTGATTCGTTAGAGCATGGAGATAGCACATGATCATCAAAAATAATATTCCCATCAAAGAAAGAGGCTTGTTGAGTTTTAGGTTGGGGATTGTGTGTTTTTAAAGGTGACTAACCATCGTGGGCAGTGAAGGTTTGGTCATGGAATCATGTTTTCTCCCTGTTTTTTCGGGGATTTCGAGGTGGTAGCTCTTGTTGGAGTTGTGGAATACCGAGTAGCACTTCCCCCACAGATGAGCCGGATACATGATGTTTTCCATGTATCACAGCTCCATCGTTATCTTCGTGATGACTCACACATCATCTATTGGGAGGCGATTAATGTTGATTATGATGTAACCTTTGAGGAGAAACCTATGGAGATTAAAGACTGTAAGGAGAAGGTGTGGCACATGCATTCTATTCCATTAGTTTGTGTCTTGTGGCGACACTGTGGCATGGAAGAGAGTACTTGGGAACGTCATTCACCGATACATGCTCAGTACCCAGAGTTGTTTGATGTTTAACTCTTTTCAAGTATCTTTGTAACTTATGTTGTTGTGAAACGATAATGTCTATGAGATGGAACCCTTTGATGTTTTGGTGGATTCCTCTCCTTTGAGAGGAATATTGATTTGTGGTTGTTCATACCCTGTTTCATTTTCTCTTTCAGTGGGTTTTTGATTCTCGAGGATGATAATGTTTTGAGAGGTATCTGATGTAATGGATCAGACCTCATTGGTCCATTCCATTGTGAAAATATGGTGTTGGAGGTGTTTCGGGAGGGCAAGATGACCTGGTGGTGCATTTGGGTGAACTTTTAAGGAAAGCTAAAGGGAAATATCTTTCACACGGTTGGAACACGATTTTCCTAAACCGTGGGGACAATCAGTGTATGGTTGGTTTTGGAGGCAGTGGATAACGCCCGGTTAGCGCACAGTTTGTCTAACAGTGCATACCAACCTTGCAAGGAGTGTTTGTCGAGGAAGAAGCTAACTCACGGTTAGTGCACTGTTTGTTAAACTATACGGACTAACCATGCGAGCACCTAAATATAGATCATAAAATTGTGGATCTAAAATCTTTTGACTCAAAATAGTTCTTTTATGCCTCCAAGTGGCCATTACTCGGGATTACCCTTCCATAGAGGAAGAAGATCCTCTCCCACTCATTTTGGAAGCGATCCAGAGGGTTCACTTGGCTAATCGAAGTTGGTTTATTGTAGTATGTGATCTTTATTTTTTTGTTTCGTAGATCTTCTTAGATCTAATCCTAATCTCATGCTTGTTTCTTAAATCTACACCAGTTATGGGTAGTTCTATGTGTGTGGATGTCGAATATGATTAGATTTTTCCTTGGTTGTGTTAGGAGATGAAATCTAAGGAGGATTCATGGAGAATCGGCCCGGTTTCATGGGTGTTCTTTGACTGTTGTGGTTTTCATCGAAAACCATTGAGGTATTGAATTTGTGCCTTCCCTAATTGTTTATGTAAAATTGTACAGTTTTCATGATTTATCCCTTTGGATGACAATGAAATCGATCTAATTGAATACTTGAACAAGATTAAAAGAATATGTTTGATCTCATGTTGTTTCTTTGTACCGTGATAACGGTTTGTCTCTTGATTTGTAAGATAGTGTGATTTCTATTCCTTTCTTGTTAACATGTCGTTCTTGATGAATTTGATAAAGAACGTAAATCCAGAATTAATTTATAATTAATTGGCTAATGAAAAAGATGCATGTAGACGAATATGGTTTTCATTGTTGTGGTTTTTTATCCAAATTGATGTTAATCAAATTGATGCTGAAGTATGAGATAAATTCAGTTGGTCGGTAATCCGGAAATATGTGGGTGCTCTTTGTTTGAATTCTAGATGCCTTGTTAAAGGGCCAAGTTCCCAAATTGATGTGATGTTTATTTTCCTGCTTCTTGTTATTTGATGTGATTCTGGATGGATAATGTGATGTGGGGGCATGGAGGCCTTGTGGTTGTGGCAGCGGATGATGCCTCGAGTGGCGAGATGCATCAAATTATGCATGTGGTTGTGAGGGAGGACACCATGGATGATGGAATGGGATGGATTTGATTGTTGAATGCATTGTTCATTGTTTCTATGTTTATCTTCTTTACATTTCCCCACTGCTCAAGGAAGCTGGTATTTCATTCCCATCTTCTGAAGGGGGCAAATACACGTGTGGTATGCCACGTTCTTTCCATTTTTATCCTCTCAAGGGATAATTGGTCTACGCACTTATGATAGGTGGAAACTACTCGACAGGTAGTACATCTACTCACCGTGATGAGCCACTTGTGTTTTGTAGTATAGGATTTTTTTCTAGAATGCCTAGGAATATGAGAAAGTAATTATGAAATGAAATATTGAATAATTGATGTTAACCCATGGGGTTGGATTTTGTTGAAACTTAATGAAGAGATTTTGAACTTTTGAAGGGATAATGGTTTTTCGATGTGATGTTAATAGAATTCAATGTGGAAATTGTTCATGGGAAATTAAATTTTGAAGAATTAATTCACGTACAATGTAATTGATAAAAAATGAATGAAGTAATCTAACAAAGACTTTAAATGGTTTTGTGGTTATAGGATACCTAGTGATAGAAGTGGCATCCCAGAGTCTAAGAGACGTTATCTACAGTTGTGTCTAAGACTAGGATATGACCATTGTGTGGTTGTGAGTTATATAATATTTTGTACTTTGTGTTTTTCTATAAGCTACTACACCATATCATTAAGGGTTACTAGCACCTCGGGGATTCTTAGCCCCAGGGGGTGTTTTCCCTAAATTCGGGTGGGAGGATGAATGGTTGTCCACCACATTTGACCCCACTCTCTTCTCTAGGTAGATACTAGTGCAATTAGGCACAACAGTTAGTTTTCCCCATATACATGTTTAGAGGGCTATAATTTCTTGTGGTTATTCACACACATATATTCTTGATATAGTATCATATAGACTACTATAGGTGTGACATGTATAGGTTGTGATGTCATGAGGATCCTTACTCTGTGTATGGGCTGTAATGTCTTGAGGTATAATACCCGACGTATGATACACATAATGTGAGCTGTGGTGGATCTCAGAAACTACCTGGTTACATCTGGGTAGTGAGGATGGTGTGGTGATTTACCCAGGTGTCTGTAGGAAAGAATTTGTGGTGAACATGGTGCAGATTCTAGAGTTTAGCTCAACTATATACGGAAAAGCGTTTGGAGAGATATTAACAGGAAATATTTCGATGGGGAAATGTGGGAAACTATTGAGGAAGTAGTTTCAGGGAACCCTTGATATTCATTACTACATGATATATTCTATTATGCATTACTTGGTGAGAGTAACAATGGTGAGGTTGGGAACATAGTGTACCAGTTTAGGTGATGATTTAGTTTCACTTTTTGATCACTCTGCTCTAGCATTCTTTTTTACCTTATTATGAGAGGCTTTGCGGAGGATCCTACTGAGTATACTATTATACTCACCCTACGATTATATTAACGGTTTTTCAGGTCACTTGGAGCAGGTTGAAGATCATGATTATTACTACTAGCTTGTGTATGCAGGTGCTGTTCGGGCTTGTGGTCGCTGCTGTTATTAGTTTCTTTTGGGTACATGTAGTATTTATTCCCTTTCTGTTATATTAATTTTGCATGACATTACATATGTTCAATTGGGTTTTCTTTTATGCTTCAATTCTGATATGGATTTGGTTGATGTCCATCTTATTTATCTCTTCTGCATGTGTTCTGTTAGAGGGTAATGCCTCTAATTTGTGTCTTACATTACCCTCGGTGCTAGTCGCCAACCCGGGGCCTACTAGAGGCAGGACTCGAGGGTCATTATCTCCCTTCATAAATTGCTGACCCAGGAGGGGTACACCTTGTGGGGAGGGGGTCATGACAGAGTGATATCAGAGCTCTGTCTGAGGGATAGGATGTATATTGGAGTTAGGAACAGGTAAGGATGCATGGGATTGTTGTGCAAAAATGTCTTTCATTTTTATCAAGTGAAGTAAACACTAGAGACTAGCTGGGACATAGGTGTTTAGTGCCCCCCTATGATCTGATGTACAGACCTTTAAGTTTAAAATTGCCACTAAACAAGGTGATACTGGTTGTAGGTGAGAGATATAGGAAAGGATCATGCATCATTCTTCTTTGAGCATGTGATTGAATTGGTATATCATGGGATAGGTTTTCCTAATACTAATAAATGAAAATAATTAATTAATTAATGTTTATTCATCCATATTCTAGGATTAGGAGCTCTAAGTGTTTGTTATTTTATATGTATGGCTCCAGGTCAACGTCCATGTCTGGTTTGCATCAAAAATTTCCATCAGGATGTTCCAGTAGATCGCCGTAGGGAAGAGGTTGATGATGACGACACTTGGAGAAAGACACTCTAGGTGTTTCAGTGCCAGATTCTGCTAAAGTATGAGGGCTCCATTTTAGATGCATTCACATAAGACTGGTTGGAGGAGGTCAAGATAGGCTTCAGTTTGATCCATGCTTGTAAGGAGAACTGTGTGTCCTTGGTTGTGATTATGCTGCGTGGATCAACAAGGCAGTGGTGGTTGTTATTCCTCGGGGATCGTGAGGAGTCAGAAATATCATAGGAGGAGTTCCAAGACATGTTTAGAGTCTAGTTCCATTCTTTGACTGTGAAGGTGTCTAGTCTTCATGAGCTTCTAACACTTTCTAGGGTAGATCTACTATTTGATAGTTTGGAATTCATTTCAGGAAACTTTTACAATATGAAACGGTCCTTTTACTACATGAGGAGGCCAGGGCGAGGCATTTCGAGGACGATTTGCATCCATAGATCCAGCTTCTAGTCTCCCCATTTATGTTAAATAAATATCTTTAGGTGCTGGAGAGGGAAGATGTTGTTGAGAGGACTTTGTCCATGACCAGATCATCACGAGAGGGGGATCAACATGATTCCTCATGATGCTAAGCTGTTGTCCGGGGTTCCTGCTTTTCCGGGCAGAAGTGTTTCCGTTCATCTGGGTGTAGTTTCATGCCATTCACATCCCGTTTCTCCAGAGGCATCAACTCTCAGGCATATTTCAAGGGATCAGGCACTTGTTTTTCTTATGGCAGTTGTGGTCATCAGTAGTGGGAGTGCCCGACCTTTAAGAGCGTTCATCATGCAGTAGGTGTTTGCTCCAGGTTCCTCCGTTGAGGAAGTTTCTGCAGAGATATCAGCAGCCAGTTGCACCAACTTTATAACAGTAGTGGGTAGATGGTGCTGGAAGATGACAATCACCAGATAGTCATCATCCTCCAAAAGCAGAGCACGACAGTGGTAGTGGTCATCATCAGGGTCAAATATGACGTGGAGGAGGGTGTGGTCTACTTCATGCTCTAGCATTGCCAACACCAAGCATGCCAGATGTCATTCCAAGTAACCTTTGCATGTTTTCTACATTTTGGTAAGACGTTTTTTACTCCAGAGAGACACACTCCTTCATATCACCTACCCATGTCCATGCTTTGGGACGTAAGGTAGAGAGGCTTCCAGTGCCCTTGACATTGACTACGCCAGTTGGAGGTCGAGCTAACTTGTTTGAAGTAGGAAGAGACTGTGGGATAGTGTTGGGGGAACACCTCTTTTGGGGAGATTTCCTATTTTTACGAATACAACCATATGATGTCATCCTCGGCATGGATTGGTTGTATTATGTGGAGGAAATCATGGATTATTTCAGAAAGGAGGTTGTTTTCTTTGGTACAGATGGAGATCAAGTGGTGTATGTTGGTTAGAGAGATCCTCAGATGGGTCATCAGCATGTTCCGTCCTTATCAACCATGGTGGCTGAGATGATGCTGAGTTCTTCAGAGGTTCGGCAATTGGTGTTTCATGGGATCAAGCTATAGCCAGGAGTGAATCCTATCTCTATGTCTCCGTATAGGATAACCCCATCTATGATACGAGATCTGCGTAGATAGCTTGATGATATATTGCAGTGCAGTTTTGTTAGACCATGTGTGTCACCATGGGGTGCAGCATTTCTTTTCATGAAGAATCCCAATGGCAGTTTACGGTTGTGTGTCTATAATCTTCGCTTAAATAATGTGAAAATAAATATTCACTATCCTCTTCCACGAATCGATGAATTATTCGATAAACTGAATGGTGCAAGTTGGTTCTCAAAGATCAAATTGCAGTCAGGATATCATTAGATGTGTGTGATGGATTAGGATATATTGAAGACAGATTTCTATTGTTGTCAGAGGGATTATTAGTACATTTTAATGTTGTTTTGTGTGATGAATGCTCCATTTTCATTCATGGAATTGATGAATGTTGTGGTATGTGAGTTCCTGGACAAGTTCATTGTAGTTTTCATCGAAGATGTCCTTGGGTATATCACATCTGAAGAGGAGCATGCAGAGCATCTTCGAGCTGTTTTAGGAGTTCTACGTCAACATCAGTTGTTCGGGAAGTAGTTGAAGTGTGAGTTTTGGGCTCAAGAAGTCCGTTTCTTGTGGAATGTTTTTCCCAATAGGGATTACCTGTGGATAAATTGATGATAAAATCAGTTGTGTTTTGGGCAGCCCCCAAGACAGTTTCAGAGGTGTGAAGTTTCATTAGTCTTGCAGGATACTACATTAGGTTTGAAGCCAATTTCTGCAGAGTTTTAACTCCACTGACAACTTTGACTAGGAAGGATCATGATTTCTTATGGACTAATCAATGTCAGATAGCTTTCGAGTATCTAAAAGAGAAGTTAGTAAGTTCTCTAGTCCTTTGTCTTCCATCTGAGGGAGTTCAGTTTGATGTTTTCTAGAATGCTTCACATTTGGGGTTAGGCTGTGTCCTCATGCCGCAGAGGTAAGTGGTTTCTTATGGATATCGGCAGCTACGTCCCCATAAACGAAACTATTCCACCCATGATCATGAGTTGGCAGCCGTGGTGTTTTCTCTGAAGTCGTGGAGACATTACTCATTGGTGAACACTTTGTGGTTTTCAATGATCATAAGAGTTTGAGGTATCTTTCCTCCCAGCATGACTTGAACTTACGATAGTGTCGGGGAGTTCTTAGAGGAATACGACGTTGATATATTGTATACACATGGAAAAAGGAATGTTGTATCTAATGCGCTTCGCCAAAATCCATGTAGTGATTCTGTGCGTGAATCATGCGATTCCTATAGAGTAATGGAAGAATTGTAAGCATTACATCTTGATATGGTAGAAGTAAAAGGTATAGGATGTCTTTTTTAGATGACGGTACAATCACCCCTAATGCAGAAGGGTGATGAATCCCAGTTGGGGGATCTTGAGGTGGAGGTCTGGAGAGACCGAGTGGTTTGTCGTGAGTCCCTTGATTGTTGGTCGGAGTATGAACAACAACGAGTGTTATATCAGGGAATAAATTTTGTTCCATTTACGATGTGCGAGACGTTTCTATGAGTGTTCCATAAATCGCCCTTATCATTACATCCTGGCATGGCAAAGATGTACCAATCCTTGAGGAGTCATTTTTTGGTTCTTGTGCTGAAGCATGCAGTACCGGAGTTTGTTTCTCGATGTTTAGTCATCCAGAATGTAATGGCCGAACAACATGTTCTTGGGGGTCTTCTATAGAAATTAGATATTCCTCATTGGAAGTGGTAGGACAACTCAATGGACATTGATATAGATTTACCTCATGCTCCGGGAGGACATGACACTATTTGGGTGGTAGTGGATCGTTTATCAAAATCATCCCACTTCATTGTGATCAAGGAGCCAAGCTCAGTGGAGTTTTTGTCAAGGCTGTATCTAGAGGTGGTGGTGAGGGTTCATGGAGTCCTTAGGAAGATCATTTCTGATTGAGATCATCATTTTACATCTAGGATGTGGATATGTCTCCAACATGCTTTTGGTTTTCAACTATGCCATAGCAATGCTTTTCTTCCTCAAACTGATGGTCAGACAGAGTGAAGTATCTGGACACCTGAATACATGTTACTCTCTTGTGTTCTCGATTTTTGGGGATCATGGATGAGGTACTTATCATTGGTGGAGTTCGCGTATAATAATAGTTTTCACTCAATCATCTGTATGGCACTGTTTGAAGCCTTGTATGGCTAGAATTTCCATTCTTCATTATGCTATACTCGGGTTGGAGAGTCAGCAATTCTCAGACCGGAACTAGTGCAAAATACAATAGAGATGGTTTAAGTGATTCATGAGAGGATGAAGACAACACAAGATTGTCAAAAATCACATGCCGATCAAATAAGGAGACCTGTAGTGTTAAATGATGGGGATAATGTGTTTCTGAAGGTGACTCCCTGTCGTGGGGAGTGAAGGTTTGGTCATGGAAGCAATATTTCCCCCCGGTTTTTTAGGCCTTTCAAGGTGTTATCTCATGTTGGAGTTGTGGCGTACCGAGTTGCACTTCCCCCTCAGATGAGAAAGTTACATGATGTTTTCCATATATCACAGCTCCATCATTATCTTCACGGCGACTATCACGTCATCTATTGGGATGAGATCAATTTCGATGATGATGCAACCTTTGAGTAGCTACCTATGGAGATCCAAGACCTCAAGGAGAATGTGTTGGGTAGGTGTTATATTCCTTTAGTTCGTGTCTTGTGGCGACACGGTGGCTTGGAGGAGAGTACGTGGGGATGCGATTCAAAGATATGTGCTCAGTAACCAGTGTTATTTGGTGTTTAACTCATTCCATGTATCGTTGTAAATAATGTGGTTGTGAAACATTCATTTTTATCATATAGAACCCTTTTTTGATTTGGTTTCTTGCTCTCCTTTGAGAGGTATCTCGATTAGTGGTTGTTCAGAACCTATTTTATTTTCTCTTTAATTGGGTTTTTGAATTCTCGAGGACGAGAATGTTTTGAGAGGTATCTGATGTAATGTCCCAGACCTCTCTTGTCCTTTTCGTAGTGAAAATATGGTGCTGGAGGTGTTCTGGGAGGTCAAGGTGGCTTGGGGGTGCATTTGGGTGTACTTTTACGGAATGCTAAAGGGAAATATCATTCGCACGGTTAGTGAACGTTTTTCCTAAACTATGCAGCCAAACCGTGCATGGTTGGTGTTGGAGGCAGTGGATAACGCCCGGTTAGCGCACTGTTTATCTAACCGTGCGAACAAACCGTGCGAGGAGTGTTTGACGAGGAATAATCTAACGCACGGTTAGCGCACGGTTTGTTAAACCGTGTGTACTAACCGTGCAGGCACTCAATGATAGATCCTATAATTGTGGATATGAACCATTTTGCCTCTAAATTGATCTTCAAAGCCTCTAAGTGGACATAACTCAAGATTACCCTTCCTTGGAGGTAGAAGAACCTCTCTCATGTGATTTGGAGGCGATATAGAGGCTTCTCTTAGAAAATTGAAGATGGGTTCTTAAGGTTTGTGATCGTTCTTGTTTGGTTTCTTAGATCATCATATATTTACTCCTCATCTCCCATTGGTTTCATATATCTACCCACGTTATGGGTATATAGAAGTGTTTGGATGTCGAATAGGACGAGCTTTTTTGTTTGTTGTTTTACAAGAGGAGATCTAAAGATGATTCATGGAGAATCGGCCGGTTTCATGGGCGATTTTCGAACGTTGTTGTTTTCTCAAAAACATTTTAGGTAGGGGATTCGTGGCTTCTTTAATTGTTTATGTGAAAATGTTGATTTAGAATGATTTGGCCTTTTGGATCATAATGAAATTGACCTAATTAAATACTTGAACCGGATTATAAGAATTGGTTTGATCACATGTTGTTTCTTTGTACCGTGATAACGGTTCATCTCTTGTTTTTCCAGATACTGTGATATCTATGACTTTCTTGTTAACATGTTGTTCCTAATGAATTTGATAAATAACGTAATGTAGAAATTAATTAATAATTAGTTGGCTAATGATAAAAAGGAATTTAGATGAATCTAGTTGTTGTTGTAGTGGTTGTTTCTCCAAATTGAGGTTAATCAAATTGATGCTGATGTATGTAATAAATTCAGTTGGTTGGTAAACCAAAAATCTGTTTGTGATTGATGTTTGAAGGACATATGCCTTGTTAAAGGTCCAAATCAAAAATTGATGTGTTGTTAATTTCCCTGCTGCTTGTGCTATTATGTGATCTTGGATGGATGTTGTGATGTGGGGGCGTGGATGCCTTGTGGTTGTGTCTGCAGATGACGCCAATTGCGGCGAGATGCATCTAATTATGCATGTGGGTGTCATGGAGGACAGTAGGGATTACAGAATGAGATGGATGTGATTGTTGAATTCTTGGTTTTTTGTTTGCTGGTTTATCTTCGTTACATTTCCACACTACTCATTTTAGTTGGTCATTATTACCTATCTTTCGAATGGGGCGAAGACACACGAGGTATGCCACTTTCTTTCCGTGTTTAGACTCTCAAGGTAGAATTGGTTTACACTCTTTATATAGGTGGCAAAGTCTCGATGGGTTGTACATCTACTCACCAGGTTGAACCCCTTGTGTTTAGTAGTTTAGGATTTTTTTTTCTAGAATTCCAAGGAATATGTGAATGTAATTCTGAAATTAATGATTGAATAAACGATGTTAACTCATGGGGTTGGATTTTGTTGAAACATAATGATGAGGTTGAGAACCTTTGAAGGGACAATGGTTTTTGGATGTGATGATAGTTGAGTTTAGTGTGGAAATTGGTCGTGGTTAATTAATGTTTGAAGAATTAATTAACATACAATGGAATTGAAAAAAGGGAATGAGTAATATAATAATGTCATTAAATAGTTTTGTGCTTATAGTATTCTTAGTCTTAGATGGGGAAGCCCGGAGTCCGATAGACTTTAGTTGTAGTTGTGTCTAAGAATAGGTTTTTGCAAAAGTGTTGTTGTGAGTTAAATTATAATCTGTAATTTTTTTGTTTCTATATGATATTCCACCCTTCCAATAAGGGAAACTGGCACCCCATGGATTCTGAGCCCAGGGGGGGGGGGGGTGTTTTCCCCCAACATTCCGTTTGGAGGATGAATGACTGACAAACCCCATTGACCCCACTCACTTCTCTTGGTAGATACTAGTGCCATTAGGTACAACAATTAGTTTTCCCCATATATGCATGTAGAGGGTTGTAATGGCTTGTGGTTATTTGTACACATATATTCTGGATATAGTATCCTATGGAATACTATAGGTGTGACGTATATAGGTCGTGATGGCTTGAGGATACATACTCGGTGTATGGAATGTAATGTCTTCAGGTATAATAACAACATATGATACAAATTATGCGACCTGGGGTGGCTCCCAGAAACTACCTGGTTACTTTTTGGTTGTGAGGATGGTGTGGTGCTTCGCCCAGGTGGCAGCGGGGAATCTTTTTCGGTGTAAGTGGTGCAGATTGTGGAGCTTAGCCTAGGTTTATATGGGCAATCCTTTGTAGGGAGATGCACATGACTTATATCATTGGGGAAAAGAATCAAACCTATAGGGAAGTAGTAGAAGGGTACCCTTGATATTCTTTACTATATGATATATTATTGTATTATTTACTAGGTGAGAGTAGCCATGGTGAGGTTGGGAACTTAGTGTACATGTTTAGGTGATGAGTTAGTTTCACTTGTTGTTCACTATGCATTATCATGATTTCATTACTTTTTCACGAGAGGCTTTGGGGAGTATCCTACTGAGTATACTATTATAATCACCCTATGTTTATATAAACTGTTTTTTAGGTCACATGGAGCTGGTTGGATATCAGGCTGGTTACTACTAGATTGTGGTTGCGAGAGTTGTTCGGGCTTGTGGTTGCTGCTGTTTTTACTATCTGTTGTGTACTTGCAGTATTTTCCCCCTTTTTGTTGTAGTACTTTTTCATGACATTTCATATGTTCACTTTTGTTTTATTTTATGCTTCAGTTCTACGTTGGAGTTGGTTGGTGTCTATCTTATCTTATTCATCTACATGAGTTCTCATATATGGTAATGCCTCCCATTTGTGTGTTACTATTCCCTCCGTGCTAGTCTCCATCCCGGGGCCAACTGGAGGTGGGACTCGAGGGTCATTATCTGACTTCTCACATTTCCAGCCTAGGAGGGGTACACCATGTGGGGTGGGGGTAGTGACATAATATCACAAAATTTTTTATCAATATAAAGCTTATTATTATTGATGTACAAAAAATATTGCATACTCATGTACCAAGTTATAAAGAAATTAATGTGGATCCATTTTATATGAATATTGATAGTTGTGCCAGTCCAGATGGTTTCACTAATAATTTGTTCATGTTCAATAGTGAATTTATATATATATATATATATATATATATATGATTTGTTAAATAAATTTCTAACCATGAATCAAGGCCATATTTTGTGAATGCTAATTTAATATCTATGATTCCAAAAAATTAGAATGCTCATGATATGAATGATTTTATTCTTGTAGTGATTGGGAACACTATTTAAATGATAATTAATATGGTGAGAGATTCTATAATGGGAATTATTTTCATGCAGTTCATTACCAATAAACAATTTGGATTTTTTATTTTGGAGTAATATTCCAAATTTCATTATACCACATCTGAGTGAGGAAATATTTTAAAAAAATTTGTGAATAATTGTAATATGGATATTATGATTTTCATTTACAAGGATTTTGGAATGATAAAGTGATGTTTCATCATTGTCACTAAGAGTATTCATGGTATTTCCACAGATTTTAGAATGATGATCAAATTCATCTTAAACATTTTTTGAATTTTTATGATGTCCAATGTCTCACCTAGATGATTGTTTATCATTCTAGTGAAGTGAGATGTGGGTATCCATAATTCATTATGATATTTTCTATTTTTGAAGACTACATGAGTAATTTCTTATATAATCTTGTGATTTGCAGATTATATCATCAAATAATGGTTGGAATATCTATCATTGAACATTCACATATTTTATATGTTGATGAAATAAAATTATATGTATAACTAATTAAATTACTATATCTCAAATTAATTATTTTTATGGGAACTATGTGGAATTTGTTGGTCATGTGATTAATTATAATAAATCATATATGATATATGTTAAAGGGGTTCCCATTGCTATGATAATTTTGGGTAGCTTGAATTTTTTCTGTAACGAGAGCGTGTGTTCCATTTACATATCATGGAGCACCTCTCTTTTGGGTTAGTGTTAAATGATGTAACTTGTATACTATATCAATTGATATTACTAATCAAATAAAATCATGGAAAGGAAAAAAACATGTATGTAGTAGAGAGGGTTTTCCAATTTAATTCTGTAATTTGTTCTATGTTTGTAATAGATTTATCCTTATATATATGGCCTATAATCCTTCTTATAGAGATTGGGATTTTTATTTGTATGATTGTATGGAATAGTTCTAATCAAGAGGGGAAACATATAACAGTGTCTTGGAATGATTGTGTTAAACTTGTGGATGCTGGTGGAATGGGAATAAAATATCCCAATTGTGTAAATAAAACACATTATAAAAAATTTCACCTTGAATATTCTTAAATACATTGATTCTTCATATAGAGATTATTGTGGATAATTTATTTAATTAACATTATAATGGATAATCATTGTATATCCCTTCATCGTCCCATACAGCTTTAAATCCTAAAAATACTATGATCTTTCAATGATCTAAATGGGCAGTTTCCAGGCACCATTCTCAAAATATTTTGACATATACATCTCTATCATGTATTATAGAAAACAATGTAGAAATATATCATCAATTAAAAACACTTTCAATTTTATGTTATTGAATATGACATGTGACCAGATTATATCATGATAGAGTTTGATAAATACCAATATACCCATATAGACACTATCATTTAGAAACCAAATTTAAATGGTATGATCATTTCCAATAATTTCAATAGGCTAAAATTTGATGGTGATTTTTTTTTCAATGTTTTTTTTCTGTTGAAAAAATGCCTTTCATTTAACCTACATCATTATTTCTCATTTGCGATATTTGGAGAAGGAACCTTCAACTATTGTGCCTTTTGCAATGCTCAAGAATCCATAATGTGCTAATCCCCTTTCTATAGTTGAATTCATACGAGTCCCTTTATCATGTTTTTGTATAATTCTATTTTACAAGAAGGTTATGGAGATATTATGAAGAATTTTTTTTTTGTAATCATACCTCCTAAATCGTTGAAAATCTATGGTTCTCAATCATCCAAATAGGATGTAGTGACTTGGTTCTTATAGTATTATTATATTATGCAACCTGTATTATTTTATTTACATGGAGAGAGAGGAATTCTTTGGATTTTACGATCAATCCCTACAATTACATGAGTCAATTAGTGAAATTCATAGAGTTTTTATGATTGATTCAATGTGTCAAATTTTAAATATGAAGAATGAAATATTTGTCATTATAATTCTGTAATATTTTTGTGTTTCTAGTAGGATTACAAAGTGGTTGGATTCTAAATATATCTGGTGGATTTCCCCCTATCCTTAAATGGATAATTAATAATATGGATGTGGAAACATCAAGTGCACCTTTTCCTTTTATTTTTGGTGGGATATTTCATAAATATATATTTTTTGATAAATGATGTTAATATCACATCATTGGGGGCATCCAAGTCATTGAAACTGACATGTGGTCAATGTCTAATGTGGTCACATATTGTGTACATTATTTTTGGCATATATCAGGGATTAAATAAGATATAGGTGTCGAAATTTATATTATTAAAATACACTCTCAAAAGGATCCATGAAATATTTTTCCTTAATGGATTTCTTGTATTTTTCTTTTTGATAATCCTAACATTGCTTTACACATTCCTATAGATAATAAAATCATTTTTCAAATTTCATTTCAATGAGATCAATTTTTGGGGACAATTCTACTGGTCATGTTTGGAACTTGATTTTTTTTCATGAATTTATTCAAACATATGCACATGGTGATATGTATATGTCACTATTTAGACAACCATTTGTAATTATAATTTTCATCATTATGTTTTATAATTTATTTAGCAGTAGTTTTTCATGCATCTTTATCTATTTGATTAACTCTCTTTCATTCATTAGTGTTTTTATAAATTTAGAACCTCTATCGAGAATCAAAGTCATTCCATTATGGTCCAATCTAATGTACAATAAATTGTACACATTGGGAACAACCTAAACATTTTTTATCTCCCAATGAAAAGGTCATCTTCAATTGAAATTTCATTTATCTCGACATTTTCTTTAAGATATAGTATGAAACTTGATCAATTATTGTTTGATGGATGAAAGTCCTATAATAAATTGATTATGTATATTTAAAAAAAATCCTTCATCCCTTAATTGATTAAAAATTCTATGAATTTCAATGTGTGATCCCATGTATGGATAAAAGACATCACTATTTTTCAAAATATAAATTTGCGATTTCATCCAATTGGTCATGGTAATTGTAAAAAAATTTATTGAAAGCTATTTTACCATAAGGAATCATCTATGACGAGACATTGGATGATTGATTTTTCTACATCTGAGAGGTAATTAGTACATAATTCAATAGATTCATATACATTACATTAATCATCAATAAAACCTTATTTTTGACTTCAATTCATGACATAACCATTCAAAATTTTCATAAACTATTCCAAGGATTAATTCCTGCTGTAATGGAAAGGTCCACATAGTTTGACAACACTGACCAAGTAAACCATCATGAGGAAAAATATATCAATGATTTGTGTTTGTCTAAAAATCATTAATTGAAATAATATGGTTACAACCTCCTTATTCGTGATTGGAAAATAAATCACGTCAATAACATTTATATGTATAAATTTATAAATGATGCAGAGTATTGTTATTATTAGTCAATCATTTTGAGGCAGAATATAGGGGAATGGTTCATGACTTATATTACTCTTAAAAACATAATTTTCATGAGATTTTTTTTACTTGTAATATAAAAAAATTCAATGACACAACATTATTGTTATTTTATGTATATCCCTTAGGAACAATTACATTACTAAAAAAGAAAAAATTGACCTTTTTCATATAAGGATAGAGTGTAAAATGCTAGATTAAGAATCATATTACCTTTACCCTTAACAGCATAACATTATTTTCTTGTTCCCAATTCTATCCTTTACAACCTTTCCATGATGACATAATTAATTTTTATTGTAACATTTAGTAATGCACCAATGACACTATAAAATAAATTTATTTCAATATTCCCAAAATAAAAAAAATTTCTATTATATAGAAAATACTAATAAATTATTTCATGGAAAACTAATCCCTTATTAAAATGTGATTTCGTAAGGTATTTAGAGACTGGTGTAACAAAAATATTACCAATATCTTTTACAATATTGAATAGTTAATAACCTATTATTGGAGATGGTTTTTTACCTTGTTTGATATTCTCATCGAATGCTATCATCTTCAATCAGTATTTATGACATCGAAATAAAAAAATTATGACCAAAAACCAAAATATTGGAGTAATGTTTCAAATGTTGTTAGTGTGTGCATTTTTCACAAATGGGACACCCAAACATTGTATAAATTTTTTCTACCGGTAAATTTCCATTATCAATGAAGTAATTTATCATCCAGTACAACAAATCCCAAAAAAATTATCATTCACTTCTACATAAACCATACATTCTAACATCATTATCTGACATGATTTTTATATCCTTAATAAAAATGGAAAAATGACATCTTTATAATTACCAGGATGATTTTTTTATGACATATTTAGAGGCAACATAATGTATTTTCAATTCAAGAATATCATTGGTTGAATGTTATAATTCTAAAATATGATAGACAATGTACTGTGGGACTACACAATATAGAAAAATGATTTATTCTATCTATATATAATGTTATATGAATATTTCATGGACCATTTTCAAATTCAGGATACTCATAAAATTTTATTCTACTGAGGAGATCTATTTAATGATGTACGATCACATATTTAATTCATGAATATGCTTTCCAGGTCAAATATCTCATTGTTTCCTAATATACATAGTGTCTTTTAAAAAAAGATTGATAGGAATGTACCATAATAAATTTGTAAGACTTGATTTCTATTTCATTTTTCATTTCTCACAATGCTTATATAATTTTATGTGTGACTCATTTCCCCTATGAAACTATATTAAATCATTCTGACAAACATGTACTTTTTTAGAGATGACTCCAGTTGAAGGTTGTATTAGTTTAGTATCAAATGTTTCAATAGATAGTTCATTTTATTCTACTAGAATATACATTAGGAGACCATATATTTATGTAAATATGGTTTCACTTTATCCACTGTAATAATTATAATTATATAACTTCAACAAATTATACAATTTTTTATAAATTAAAATTGGTATAAAATGGTGTCTTAACATATCTATTTTACATCTAAAAAATAGCATAGTCATGATGAACATCAATAATTTCAATTTTCATTTCAACCATGACATATCCATCATCATTTACACTGGTAATAATTTTAAATGATCCATAAACAAATGAACCACCCCAATCAGTTTGTGCATTATTTTTTTCACACAATTTAGAAAAACAATTTATTGAAATGATCTATTCTGTGACATCTAAACAGTTCTTCCTACTCTTTTGGACTAATTTTTTATTAATAAAAACAACGTAAAAAAGTAAAAAGTATTTCTTAAGGGTTGTATGAGTGAAATATTGCGAACATGTTGAACTCCTTAACTACTTATTCATACTCTTTTTTGGAAGAATTAACAGGAATCTATTTTTTATACATATCCATTCAATTGGGCTCATTATATATTCATTTGATACAATAAATAATTAAATAAATATAAGATCTCCATTATCAGTGGTGAATGTAATAGGTAATTCAAGTATGTGAAACCCAACATATGATGGTTTCAAATAATTTTATAATGATTTGAAAAATATAGATAATTGAATTGAATGAAAAAAATACTCCACTAAGGAAGGTTTTATCCTCTAAATCCATTCAATTGTTGAATTTATAGACAAATCTAATTATCATCATCTCGTCTCATGAGTAGTTGACATATAAGTTTTCTCATTAACAATCATCCTCCATTCCTTCTAGGAATGAAAATATGTTTCAAGAAATACTATATGAAGAATTCACCCATGGGATGACTAATGGTCTGAGTATTATGGCCAAATAAAATTAGATGAAGGATAAATCACAAGTTAAAATGGTAATTATAAATATTTGGGGGATGGTGTTGATGCTGATGAATGTTTTACTCCATTGTGTTACCTAAAAGGAGTAATACTGATAATATTTGAGAATTCCAGGGATGGAAATTAGAGATTTATATGGAAATTATTTTTAAAAGTGGTAATTTATTTTCTGTAGTAAAAAATTGATCAGATTAGATAATCTGATATTTAAATAGTCGAATTAATTTGGAGGATTGAGATTTTTATATTACGAAATTATAATATTGATTGGAATTTTATCAACATATAATGGTGGGATTGAAAATAATAAAAATGTTGATGAAACATCAAAAGAAAATTAAGGTTGAATTTAGTAGTATAGTGTAGAGCACATGGGGCTGAGGAAGGGTCAAAATTGTACATTGATGGTGAGTAAAATAAATATGGATTATATTATTCATGAAATACAAGAAATTATAACATCATTGAATAAATTTTTTTATAAAAATTACTCCCCTAGACTGGTATGATACTATTTGAATTTTCAATGAAATATTTGTTCCAATGTACATCAATGTACACTGAATGGAGGTAAAATCATTATTTCTCCAGAGATTTAATATGGGGGGTATACATTTTGAAACATGATGGTTTTAGTATAGATGAATACGATAGAATGGTGGGAATGTTTAAGAATTATTTGAATTAGATAATGAAATCACAGAGGACATTGAATTTAATGTTGGATAAATAAGAATGAAATATATGTATTTAGTGAGGCCGGGTTGATTAAACCATTTACATCATGAAAGATAATCATCAAAGGATATTGGTACTCATATAATATGAAGAAAAAATATTTTAGGATTATAAAAAGCTTAACGTTATTTTTTTAGATGATATGAGGTATGATATCAAGATGTATATGATTGGTGAGTTAAAAATTTTTCTTTGTTTATAGATGAATAATGGAAATCATTACAAATTAATTTCCCAATCAATATATGAAAAGGATTTTCCAATGTGATTTAAAATGGAATATTCAAATTCAAAGACAATACTTACTACTATATGGATGATTTTCTTAAGAGGTGATGATTGAAAAAATGTAGGTGGGATGTAATATTTGTATTTGAAGCATACAATACCTCATAGAAACATGATCCAATATTTGGTTTGATATATTTAATGTCACATTATAATAGAGTCCTCCCAAGGAGATGCATGCGCTAGTGTGGAACAAGATACATGTATATTTCAAAATAATATTGAATTTTTGTTTGTTTGATTATAGGTTAGTGAAAATAGAGTTTTTGGGATTCATTGATGAGGGTTGGGAAGGATAAAGGGATAAAAAATGGGAAATTATATTTATCTTAAAAACGGTCTTCATCGGTACATTGGTTTTTTTCGACCCTTTAATCATTCGAGCCATAGAATGATGACTTTGAATACATAGAGTATTTATTGTTGCATTAATTTAGGCATGGATTGGACAATGTGGATCGATGGCTGTAAGTCGATACCACAGAGAGATTCAGATATCATGTACTAGTACGTGATGGATTGTGTTGTTAAAAAATATTGGGACAGTTTTTGCAGAACCTCCAAAAAAATGTTGATAAATATAACATACATTAAGGCTATATTATTATCTGTTGATAAAAGTTTACATTATCAATGGTTTTTTAGAATGGATAAATATTGAACATTATTAACTATAAAAAAGTGCTAATAAAGATTTCTTGTATCATATATTATTACATAATCATAGATAAAGGATTTATAAATATTATTATAGATAAAAAAACTTCTAAATATATTTATATAATTTGATATATATATATATAATTTTAAAATATATATAAATTTAAATTTAGTAATTATATTATTTATTTAAATATACTTTTATATTTTTATAATTATTTAAATATTTAGTTATATTGTTATTTTATATAAATGCATTATTTAGAAAATAATATTTATATCTTTATATATATATATATATATACATATATATATATATATTGAATAAATATATATTAAAATAAATACAGTAATAATATACATTATTTTAATATATCTATTATAATTTTATAATTATTTAGATAATTGTTGTTATTTATTTGTAGTTATGAAAATACTTTTTAAAAAATAATATTAATTTATAATTGTTAATATATGAATGTATAAATAGAGTAAATTTAAATTTATGAATAAATATATTTTTAAATAATTTCTTCCAAATATTTTTCTATAATTTTTAATATATATTTAATCTTAAGTACAAGCATGTTAAATATAAATAAAATTAAATAAATAAAAATTAGTACACTTTAAAAAATTTGAAAAAAATTTGAAAAGTTTATTTCATTAAATATGAATTATTAAAAATAATTATCTTTATTGAAATAAAGAACAATACATATTGAAAATATTAAAACATAAGTACTAAATATACATATTATAAATAATAACCATTGACAAAATTACCATATGAATAAAAACATAAAAAAATATTTAATACATAACACTAATAAAATAAATATATAAATAAATTAAAATTTTCATATTTAATTAAATTCTATATTCAATATATCATGTTATAATGAAATTCTAAAATTAATACAACCTTTTGAATTAATTACATTAATATAAGGTGTATATGTTTCTATATAATATTTCATTCATTACTAGAGTATGTTTATTTATGATTTGTATATAAAAGTGATTTAATTTTTTATATTGTAAATCAATATATCACATATTTGTTTTATGTTAAATTGAAATATCAAATGACAATCATTTTCATTACTCGATGTATTTATTCAGCATTTCAAAGTCACATGTTTTTTCCTAATCTTATATCTAATCAATATTTATTATTCTAATAAAGACTTCCAATCAAAAACCACAATCGTGTTTTCATATACAACCTCGAGTGTAATTATCTCCATATATATCTACTTGTAGAAGTAGATATTCATTGTCAGTGTTGCCCAAGTCTGGATATTCTAACCTTGTCTCCTCTTTCTTTGTATCCCAATAATTATAGATGTGTCCTCATCCACAATGTTTGGTATAATGAAAAATTTCCATGATTTATATTGTATCTAATTTCCCTCCAACTCGTCATCTTCTACTTCAGAGTTGTTTTTAATCATTGTAGCCAACTCCAAATATTTTGAATCCCCATGAATTCTAATTTGTATCATTGATCGATTTCCTGGTTAAATAACAACTTCCAACATATCACCCAGAGTTAGTTCAACAACATCATAGTCACTAACTACTAGCACTAAATTAACATTTTTAAAATAATTCACATTAAAAGAATTTGATGTAATCCATTTATCTCCATATAATTGACCCTATAAATCCATCAAATAATAATTCATCATGTTTTTTGACATTTGTGTTGCATGTAGATGGAAATTATTTTTCTATTAAATCATTTTGAGTGTAGATTAAATCTCATATTTAATTAATGTCTTCACATTTATAACCAATTTCCATATAATAGGATATGTTTGAAAATTATTTTCTCCATCAATTTTTTTAACATGGAATGAACATGCAATACATAGATGTTCATGATCATCTTGTTGATCAAAAAAATTCTATCATTGTAACATCATCATCAAATTGAGTATCTATTGCCACATAATTATTGTTAGTAACTTCCATTGACATAGGGGACATGAGTTTACTTTCCTTAGTTGATACTGTCAGATATCTGGACTCTACCATGAGATCCCAAATAGGATAACCAACTATACATGGTGTTCTTATCGCATTCATGTTCTCTCAAAATGATGTCTGTAACACCCCATGCTTCCAGGGTGCGTTTCCCTTTGAACAATTCAATGGCGTGCATTATACGCAACTTCGAGATTCTAACACACCACAACCAATCAAACTTGCCGTTATTAATAGTAATATATTCTTTTTAAAATTTTATAAATTTTATCATCTTAAATAGGATTCATTTTTGCATTCTTAATATCAAAATTAGCATACGGTGAAATTTTGGTACTTTTCGGATAACTTTAATATTTTGATGAATAGTGAAAATTAAGAAATTTTAATTAAAAACAACTTTTATAATTGATCTAATTAACAGTGATAAATTATTAATTTGAGTGTTTTAAATTATATTTAGAATATATTTTTACCATTTAATGCAATGTAAGTCATTGGATGTAATTTCACATTTAATGCAGACTTAAACAAGTGTCAATCGTTTGATATTTATTATCTCTTAAAAACACGCTATTTGTTTTGACGACGAGAATTAATTTTTAAATTAATTATTGCAAATGATATGTTTTGAATTTTGTAAAATTGACATAATTTTTGAATTCATAATATCATATATATCTTAGGCATAATTTTTGGTACTTTTTCTGGAAACATTCATTTTTTGATGAATAGTGAAACCACTAAGTGGTAGTTAAAAAACATAATTTTTTTACAAAAAAGTAATTTTACGGCTTCTGTGAGTGAAATTTTGAAAATCCCAGAGACACGATTAATATCAAGGAGTAAAATGTGGTTCAATTTGATGAAAATAATTTTTGGTGAATAGTAACTTTTTACTTTTCATTACCAAGGTTAAAAGTAAATAGGGTAATTGAGGGTAAAAATGATATTAATATTACCCTAACACATTTCCTAATTCTATTGGACAAGTGTATATCTACCAAAAACAGCCTTAGGAGTAAAATAATATCATTTAGGTCCACTTGATTTAGATTATGACATTTATTATTATTTAATTCAAAGAAGAGTTAAAAGAGTTAAAATCAATGTTTATTTACTAAAACATTTTTAATATAGGGTTATACATAAGATAAATTTTATTGTAAACATTCATTAGAAAGATAAAGATATTTCATAGACTATGGAAGTTTATTTATAATTTTTAGACATTAAATAAATTAATTTATAAATGACACAATGGTGATGTAGTAATTACGTAATCAATGAAATATTAAAATAATTGATATTATACATATCTAAATAAATGTAATTTTAGACTTTTAATGAACTCCAATAATTTTCTAGGTTAATATGACATATTAGGATTGATTGTATTAATTCTGTACGAAGTAATAATGCTGTTATTAATTTATCAAAAACAAAATACCCCATATTGTCAAAATTGACATAAAAGAGTTTTTTAAAAAAATATTATATAATTAATTTATATTCAATTTTTAAAAATCTAATGTTAGGCCAATATACTTATATCATGATAGGTGTATCATTAATGGACCACTTAGGGGTCATTTTGATGTATATAGTATGTTTATTAACCATATAATATAAAAATACAAAGGGACATTGTAAAAGTGAAACTAATTAACTAAGAGTTAATACTTAAAGACAAGGTTAATATAATGACCCAAACCTATCTAAATTCTACTGGTTGAGTGTTTTTCGACTCATCCCCACCTAATCTTTTAAATAATCCACTTTTCATCCATTAGAAACTGAATATGAATTTATTATAAAATAATATTTTTTGTTTTTCCAAAGGTGCCCCTCAGCCCTCTTATAAAAGCCCACTCCCCCTTGTCACTAATTCACACATTCAATGCCTTTGGCTTGGCCAAAAACTGCCCAAATACTCTCTCAACTTCCCTCAATACATCCTAGAGGCCATAGTTTGATTAGAATGCCATCCTATAGAGCCCTTTTGATCAAATCAATAGAAAGAACCCAAAGAAGATGTTATGTTTTCACCACCCTCTTTCAAGTACCATTCATCTTCATCTTATTCATTATTTGTTATTTATATTCTAAAATAAAAAATCTAGTATCTTTTATATACTGTGATGTTATTATAAATATTTTACAACCATATTCAGTATTCTATCCATCATTTGAATGGCATGTCACCATACATGTGTACGCACGGCTTACCGTCTCCACGTCGTGGTGTAATTGTCATTCAATAAATTATTACTTGGATGGTTATAAAAATGATGTTTAATTAACTTAATTAATAAATATAACATGATAATTATTCTTTCTATATGATATACCATCCAATTATATATTATTTTAACAACAAAATAATGATATTGTCACTCGTGCGTACGTAAGGACTACCGTCTCCACGAACGCGATGAGATTCATTCTCTATCGTATCCATTCAAGTATAATTATCATTTGATGATTAAAAATAATTTTTAAGGACATGAAATAAGTCTGGATATGAATAAGATACATCATATCCATAACAAGCATGGCTTGCGTAACAAATAATATAAAGGAAAGTTAGTAAGTTAACACCCGAAATGACGATAATACTAAGATATTATTAACAAATCAATGTTAAAATATCATATATGATATCATATTAATATAAATTAATCTTGTATAATTTATTAAAAATTATTTCACCATTATACATGATGATAACCTACCGTCGACCAAGGAAAAAGTACAATGTAAGGGGTTTTCATCTCACTCCATATTCCTGTGAGATTCATGTCATATTGCCACTATTACCTTTTGTATGGTGTATTTACATCCCATAATTGTATTATTTATATAATAAACTTTAATTTGTGTATATTTACATATTAATTTTATGGTACCTCTTTCATGGGGTGTATGTTTCGTATGTTACCAAATTGATAAGGGTTTATTTCCCAATCTCTTCAATATCCGAGATTGTTTATACGTAATAATCTACAGGGATTTCATTATCATCCACATCCGTGTTTCTTAAAAATTTATTTCATAAACATTTTTTTTACTATTTACTATAATATGGTTTAATGTAATTTATAGCCTTGATGACTTATATATGCGGTTAATAATGGAATATTTCCGTCTTTTTCCAAACAAGGTCCTTTTTAACCTTTTCAACAAAATTAGGTTAAGAATTCTTTTTAACTTATACAGAAGGTGAGGTTATTATCTACTGTTATTACACATTTTAAGCTTCCCTTTCACTCGTATAATTATATTTTTAAAATAAGGGTTTTTTTTATAATTTTGTGATTTTTAAATGATTTCAAAAAAAGATATATTTCTCTAAAATATATGAAAATCCAGTGGAAATGTATACGTATTTAACACAAGATTAAAAATGTTTTCAGAAAACCCGACTCTATAGTGTGGTAGATAAGAAGGGATTGGGTGTGGACCCATCAAGGGATGTAATTAGTCGAGTAGTCTCAAAATTTTTTATTTTGTTTTCAAAAGATTGCATTATTGTTTTCACAAAAACACTATAGTATATTTGAGATATTTTAAACGTAACTATCTTCTAAAAAAATTAGATCGGTAGGCCTCATGAGACAAACTAATGTCTTGGAACGAGGCCTTGACAAAATCTTATTAGTAGTCTTGGCACGAGGCCTTGGCCACGTGGTGATGATAGTCTGGCGTTATGCATTCTGTCATTATGAAAGTGGTTATTAATATTTTCATGTGATTATTTGACTAGTAGAATATCCATGTGAATAAGTAAATGGCATTATTAAATTTTATCCTTGCCATATTATTCTTAAGTTCCAATTTAAAAGGATTTTGTTTTAGTTATACATTACTTTAAATTATTATGTTTATTTATGAAAGGTTCCGCTATATTGTTTTCCTTACTGAGCATCTGAGCTCACCCCGTTCAATGATCTATTATTCCCAGGATGAGAAAAGGCATTTTATGAAGGGAATGTAGGGATAATATGAGGGGATATGAAGACAATATGTTGTTGTAGTTTTTCACTTATTGATGTAATGTAAACATTATGAATATTTCTAGTTTTTCTAAAGCTACTAAACTAATCGGTCTTTCGAGACTTGATCATTATTGTTATCATGCCAATGTTATGTAATAATGCACCGACCCTGGGTATCTAGGGTCGGGGAGTTACAATTTTTATCGGAGGAAGTTTAGTACAATCCTTGAAATCTAGATTTAGATAAACACTTATTAGAGAATGTATACCTAAGATGAACTTTGATGATTAGTATAGAAGAACTTCCTAGAATTTTGGTATTATAGAGGTTTTGTGAGTTTTTGGAGCGATACATCCATGTCTGGATATAAGCAGGTAGAGGCGGGTCTGGATCAGATGTATCTAAGTTTAAAACCGGAAAACACCGCTTGGATATAGACTCAAACGGGAACTTTTGCACGACAACGGGCCTTACTGCACTCTTGGTTACGACACTCCTATGGGATATGCTTAGGCTAATTTACATTTTTTTTACAAACCGATTTGAAGTATTATATATATAAGATGAGAGTAAATGACCTTGGTTAATCCTAATGTTTTTCAAATTGAGAATATGGTGACATGTTAATCTCTATATGATTTTATGACTACTGTTACTCACACAATTATTTCTTGTTTTCGTCAATGAATGGATTCCAAAGATGTCATAGTGACTTTAAGAAGTATGTAAAAGGTGGGAACGGTGGTGGAAATGAGAAAAAAATGGAATGTTGATAGTCGTAAAAGATATCATCATTATTCCAAAAAAAATTTCCAAAAATATGATCAAGAATATATATATTAACCAATTCTCGGACTCAACAAAGAACAGAAAGGTGATGAATGATAAGAGCTCTTGCAGTGGAGACCATGGAGAGAGTAATCCTCAATTTCCATCATGCAAGAAATGTAGAAGGAGACACCCATTAAAGAGTCTCAATGGGACAAAGAAATGTTTTACGTACAGGAAGGAAGGACATAAAGTGAATAATTGCCGAAGTAAAATGATGAATACTATGGAAAAAGATAAAAATGGTCCCAATAATCCATTTATAGTCATTTGCCATAAATTTAGGGGACCGATCCATTAACAGAGTGAATTCCCTATTCTATAGGATATTTTCATGGTCAAAGAAGAAAATATGTGGGAATAAATGGTTGGAGAAATGTTTAAAAAGTATTAGTGCTCCTTGATTATGGGTTTAGTTTGCAATAATTTTATCTTGTATTTTTAATCTTGCAGTTTTCAATGTGAGAATGATATTTGAGGAAGAATTATCTTTTTTATTGTGGGTATAGTTATAAATAAACATTTGGTTTTATATGATTGATGGGTTTGAGGAAATTATAAGTTATTATAATTTGGGATGAACATGCAAGGTTTGAGAAAAGATTTGTGGTTAAATTATGTTATGGTTATATTGAAAAATTTATCTCATTTTGTTATTGTTATAAAATATAGTTTTTGAAAAAGGACAACACACAGTACATGTGACAACACATCGCGTTGGACACAGCTGTGGGAATCGTACCCACAACCAAAGTGCGATTGGGATTTATCGCCTACCATTGTACTACGCAAAGTCCCTGGTTAGTGTGACTGTTATTTTTAGATTAATGATTTTATTTATCAATGATAAGTTTATTTGGGATCTTATGTCTTGTCAAATGTATACCCTTAGTATAAGAAAATGATTTTTTGATTAAGTGATGAATGTTATTTTGAAAGATGTTCGCTTTTTTTGGGAACACTATATGCCCAAGGAAAATAGATATCTATGGGATTTAATTTGAGGAGTAATGGTGGATTTGTATCTACGTTTTTATTGTGGATTTATAGTGATTTGGGTTATTTATGGAAAAGATTAACCTATAATAACGAATATGTGATTAGGTTAATTATTTTTCAGTATGTTACTTTATGAGTGGTTGATATCATTTAGAGATCCAATTTAATGTCTAAGACTACATAACCAAATTCTTATAAGTTTTGGTTTCAATATTATTTTGGATTATATTGAAGGATTTTAAGGACACTTGATTATTGAATGGTATTTATTTAACTTTGGGGTATTGATGGATTTATTTTAGAAATTAAGATTAGTGTTTTTTTGCTCTAATGGAATATCCATTTGGGGGATCATCAGATATTATACTAACCATTTTGGTTTTGATTAATCTCTAAATAAAAGTTAAATATATTGTTTATCCTACGTGGATCCTGTATTTATATAGATGTTTATTCTAGCTCTTCCACTGTGATCAAGACTTCTTGAATAATCATTGTTAAAAAATGAGTTAGTGGTAAAAATTTATTAAAGAATGAATCTCTACGTAAAAATTAATTATATCTCATTATGTTATTATTCAATATGATAAATTAATTCATCATCCTTATGTAATGTAACTTAAAACAAAAAATTATTTCCATTTACTTTTCATACTGGGATACTAATGACTGTTTGTCCCAACACAAGTTTGTGATTTTCTTATTGTTAACTTTCATCTGATCATGATTTCTATCCCTCTCCATCAAAACTAAACACTTTGTTTATCTTCCATATGTTTGTTTTCCTACATGGAATCCTAGTATGGGTTATCTTGGATGACCTTTATACCTCTCTTCCTATCTTTTAAAGTGATAGTTTTATTGACTTTTTTCTGATGTGGTACATTCCATTATATTCTCAAGCCCAATTTTAAAAGAAATTGTAAGGAAGAAATTTATTGAAGGATGGGAGAATGTAACACCCTAGGCTTCCACGGTACGTTTCCCTTTTAATAATGCAATGACGTGCATTGTACGCAACATCGAGAATCTAACACACCACATCCAATCAAACTAGCCGTTATGAATAGTAATAACTACTTTTTAAAATTTTATAAATTTTATCTTTCGAAATGGACTTCATTTTTGGATTCTTAATATCGAAATTAGATTAGTGTGAAACTTTGGAACTTTTCAGATACCTTTCATATATTGATGAATAGTGAAAAATTACTAAATTTTAATAAAAAACAACCTTTTTAATCGAAATAATTAAAAGTGTTAAATTATTAATTTGAGTGGTATTAAAGTATATTTATAATATATATTTAACATTTAATTCAATTTTGGCCATTGGATGTAATTTCACATTTAAACCAGACATAAATAAATGTCAATCTTTTAAAAGTTATTATCTCTTAAAAACACGCTATTGGTTTTGACGACTAGAATTAATTTTTAAAATAATTAAGGAAACTGATATGTTTTGAATTTTTTATAATTGAAATGATTTTTTAATTAATAATATCAAATATATCTTAGGACTAATTTTTTTAATTTCCTGGAATCATTAATTTTTTGAGGAATAGTGAAACCACAAAGTGGTAGCTAAGAAACTGATTTTTCGTAAAACATAATTTTACCGCTTCTATGAGTGGATTTTTTAAAATCTGAGAGAAAAAGTTAATATAAATGAGTAAAATGTGGTTCAATGAGATGAAAATATTTTTTTGGTGAATAGAAACTTTTTACTTTTATTTACCACCATTAAAAGTAAATTGGGTAATTAAGGGTAAAAATTATATTAATATTACCCTAACACATGTCATAATTCTATTGGACAAGTGTATCTCGACCAAAAACAACCTTAGGAGTAAAATATTATCATTCAGGTCCACTTTTATTAGTTTAGGACATTTATTATTTTTTAATTCAAAGAAGAGTTAAAAGAGTTAAAATAAAAGTTTATTTACTACAACATTTTAATATTGGGTTATACATAAGATAAATTCGATTGTAAATATTCATTAGAAGTTAAAAAATATTTAATAGATAATATTATTTTATTTATAATTTTTATATATTAAAAAATTTAATTTATTTATGATACAATGGTGATATAGTAATTACCTAATTAATGAAATATTAAAATAATTGATAATATAAATATCAAAATAAATGAAATTTGAGACTTTTATTGAATACACTAATTTTATTGGTTAATTTGACATATTAATATTGATTATATAAATTATGTTCGAAGTGAAAATGCTGTTATGAATTTATCAAAAACAAAATACCCAATAATGTCAAAATTGACAAAAAAGAGTTTTTAAAAAAAATATTATATTATTAATTTATATTCAATTACTAAAAAACTAAGGTTATGCCAACAGACTTATATCATTATATTTGTATCATTAATGTACCACATGTGGGTCTCTTGGATGTATATAGTACGTTTATTAACCATATAATATAAAAATACAAAGAGACACTTTAAAAGTGAAACTAATTAAATAAGAGTTAATACTTAATGAGAAGGTTATTATAATGACCCAAACCTGTATAAATTCTATTCGTTGAGTGGTTCTCGACCCATCCCCACCTTAAAATTTAAATAATAAACTTTGGATTCATTAGAAACCGAATATGAATTTATTATTAAATAATATTTTTAGCTTTTCCAAAGGTGCCCCTCACCCCTCTTATAAAAGGGAAATTTCCATTCTCACGAATTCACACATTCAAAGCCTTGTGGCTCGGCCAAAACCTTCCCAAATACTCTCTAAACCTCCCTCACAACAACCTAGAGGCCTTAGTTGGATCAAAAATCCACCCAATGGAGTCCTTTGGATCAAATCAAAAGAAAGAAGCCCAAGAAGAGGTAATGTTTTCACCACCCTCTTTCAAGTTCATTTCTTCTTCAACTTCTTCATTATTTGTTATTTATATTCTAAAATAATAACTCCAGTATCTTCTATATAATTTTATTTTATTATAAATACGGTACAACCATATTCAGTATTCTATCCATCCATTGAATGGCATGTCACCGTACGTGCGTATGTACGGCTTACCGTCTCCACGTCATGGTGTAATTGTCATTCAATGAATTATTATTTGTATGGGTTTAATAATGATGTGTAATTCATTTAAATAATAAATATAACATGATAATTATTCTATCTAAATGATATAACATAAAATTATATATTATATTAACATCAAAGGAATGATATTGTCACTCGTGCGTACGTACTGACTACCGTCTCCACGAACACAATGAGATTCATTCTCCATCGTATCCATTAAAATATAATTTTCATTTTGTTATAAAAAGTAATGTTCAATTACTTGATATAATTCTGGATATGAATATGATACAACCTATCTATAACAAACACGTCTTACGTAACAAAGAATATAAAGGAAATGAGTAAGTTAACACCTGAAATGACGATAATACTATGATATTGTTAACAAATCAATGTTAAATGATCATAAATGATATCATATTAATGTAAATGATTCTTTTATAATTCAATAAAAATTATTCCTCCATTATACAGGATGATAACTTACCGTCGACCAAGGAAAAAGTTCAAAGTAAGGGGTTTTCATCTCACTCTATATTCCCGGGAAATTAATGTCATATTACCACTATTACCATTTGTGTGGTGTATGTACTTCTCATAATTGTATTCATTATGTAATAAAATTTAATTTATGTGTATTTACATATTCATTGTATGATACCGCTTTCATGGGGGGTATGTATTATAAGTTAACAAATTGTTAAGGGTTTATTTCGCAATCTCTTCATTATCCGAGGTTGTTTATACGTAACAATCTACTGAGATTTCTTTATCGTCCACATCCATGTTTCTTAAAAATGTATTTCAAAAACATTTTTTTACTATTTACTAGAATATTGGTTAAAGTAATTTATACCCTTGTTGATGTTTATAAGTGGTTTATAAAGGAATCATTCCATCGTTTTCCAAACAAGGTCCTTTTTATCCTTTTCGACAAAATTATGTTAAGAACGTATTTTTTTAACTTATAAAGAAGGTGCATTTATTATCCATTGTTATTACTCATTTGATGCTTCCCTAACACTCATATAAGTATATTTTTAAAATAAATGTTATCTTTTTTAATTATTTTATTTTTAAATGATTTCAAAAAAAGATATATTTCTCTCAAATATATGAAAATCATGTGCAAATGTATATATATTTAATGCAAGTTTAAATATGTTTTCAGAAAAACTGACACTCGAGTGTGGTAGATAGGAAGGGATTGGGCGTGGACACATCATGGCTTGTAATTAGTCGAGTAGTATCAGAATTATTTATTTTGTTTTCAGAAGCTTGCATAATGTTTTCAGAAAAACAGTGGAGTATATTTGAGAAATTTTAAACGTAAGTATCTTCGAAAAAAATTTAATCAGTGGGTCTCATTAGATAGACTAGTGTCTTGGCGTGAGTCGTTTAAAAAATCTTATTTGTAGTCTTGGCATGAGGCATTGGCTACATTGTGATGATAATTTGGCATTATGCATTCTGTCATTATGAAATTGGTTTTTAATATTTTCATGTGATTATATGACTAGTAGAATATCCATGTGAATAAGTAAATAGCATTATTTCATTTTATCCTTTCCATATTATGCTGAAGTACATGTTTAAGAGGCTTTTGTTTTTTTATACATTTCCATAAATTATTATGTTTATTTATGAATGTTTTCTCTATATTTTTATCCTTAATTATCATCTGATCTCACCACTTTCAATGTTTTATTTTTCCTAGGAAGTGAAGAAGTATTTTATGAATGACCTCAATTGATAGTATGAGGGAATATAAAGACAATATGTTGTTGTATTTTTTCACTTATTGATGTAATATAAACTTTATTAATATATATAATGATTTCAAGGCTACTAAACTAATCAGTCTTTCAAGACTTGATCTTTCTTGTGATCATGACAATGTTATGAAATAATGCACCAACTCTGGGTATCTAGGGTCGGGGTGTTACAATGTCACATAAGTAATTGATTTGGTAATTCAATTATATTCCAAATCATCATACTAACATTACCATATCTGTTAATAATATTAGTTAAATTGTCAATATGTGAAACAAAATATCTATATGAATGTGGATCAAAATTTTTAATGGAAGGGTTCATGTGAGAAGGCTCATGGGAATAAACATAAATAGATTTTTATTCATCAAGATCATCTAATGTCATACTCTTCGGAGCAACTGCAACAACAGTCCCTTCATTAATTGCATCCATATTTTCAATAACTAGTTTTCCAAAACCATTAGTCATATCATCATCAATATTGTACGCATATCTAGAGTTGGTGTCCTATAATGAAATAATTTTACATTGATTTCATGAATATTTTATAGATTAAATATTAAATTAAACATCATATAACATATTGTTCATTGTTCTGCATGACCATAATGTTAAAATTTTCAAAAGAATTTTTTCCATTATTATGGTCGTGGTAGTTCCACGTATTTAGGATAACCTTGATGTTAAATGAGAGTATTTATAAGATAATACTACATATGGATAACATAATAAGATGGGACATGTAGTATATAGACCAAAATGTGTGAGTACTCGTAAGCATATTATACTTATTCTCATGATGATCACCCTTTGTAATCTCTATGATGTGCGATTAGGAGAACAGACCCTCTAATAGGAATTATGCATGTTTTTGATTCATTATATAATATAATCTATGATTGTGTTAAATGGACCTTAGACATTGTGATTATCATTAATGCATCCCACAACTCAGAACCATAGATTTTTTGATAAAAACCATCAAACCATATGATGGAAATAAGTAGGGAGTGTTGTTTGTGTAGTGAATGCCATCTTATTAATGGATATGTCATGAATCAAATTTCCCCTTCCATATTAATTTATGTTGATATTGGTCACCTTTTATTGAAATTTAATTGTCACCTGAAATTTCATGGCCATGGTGTATTGACTAGTTTATTTCAGGCAGTCAAAGAATAATGTATCAAGCATATATTTTGTTGACAACATCATGAAGCCTGTTGGATGATATTATGTGACATTGGTATTATATTACACTATGTTTGTTCTTATGGATTTGAAATTATTGCAACATTAAGTTCTTAATAATGGGCTCCTTGACCTATTTCTAATCAGTAATCCGGGTCTTTATAGAAGCCCGTGTAATGACAATAAGAAATACTAATAGAGGGTCACATACAAGGTGCTTTTGGAGGTCTTGATCAGTTTCTTTTTTATTTTAATTAATGGAATAATTATTATTTTCAAGACTAGGGAATAATTTTAATTATGATATATTGATCACATAAATTTAATAAATAATTATTCTCAGGAAACTAAATAAATACTATATATATATATATTATTTAATATTTAATAAATATTTATTTACCAACTATTTAAAAATTATTTATATAAGAGAATTATATAATTTTTTAGGATTTTATTAATTAAAAGAATAGTATGAATGAACAAAAAATGTGTTTGGAGATAAAATAATTATTTACGAGACGGTACATATTATTTACTCATTTTGTGCAATTTGAAACAACCCAAAATAATTGTACTAAGTTTTTGTGGAATTTGATTTAAATAATAGTTATAATTATATTAAATGTCAATTAAGTAATTAATTTTTGTAATTGAAATTCCACCTCTAGAAATATGCAGCTGCGTTTATTGTGTAATTTATTCAAAACCAATTCCATGATTTTGAATATATAATTATTACACACAATGAATTCTTCATCGACACCTCCCACTCTCTACATATCAAGAACATGTATCACATGAGATAATTTCTTCAATATTAAATAACTACTGATCATGAATGAACAATGTAAGAAATCTGATTCGCAACGCTGGCACCTAGGGAATGATTGGAGTTTTTTAATAAAATTGAAACACATGTGGGCCAAAGCAAGAGGGATTCCAACCAAGGATCCTAAAAATGGAATGAGGGAAAAATAAAAGGCACATTTTGTAAAATCAACAGCGATTACTATAATTGTTCCTAAGCCTAGGTATTTATTTCTTCAGATGTCAAATAAATTAATTAATAATTTTTCCTGCAAGATCCTTATTATTTGTTTCGAGAAATGTTTACTATATAAAATTATACTATATAACCCTCCAATTCATGCTTCCTCTATTAAAAGAACAGACAATTGGTATGAGATTGGTATCATTAAAATATATCATTATATTTTTTTTATATTTTACCAAAACTGTGATTAGATTTTATTTTAAATTATTCGTTCTTTTAACATATTTAAATTAACATTTTATTTACATATTAATATTTTTTTAGTATTTAATTTTCTTAATTGGGTAAGAAAAAATGGATAAAGACTGAAGATGGTTTCGAGTTGTTCCAATTCATTGGCTGGGAAAACTATGTTACACTACATGCAACTGAAGCATCCACTATATTCTCATGTGAAATGTATCAAGATTTATCGAGTAATTAAAAACACGTGGTGATTTTATTGCACATCATGTGTTGATTGGTCAAACCTGGAACATTGAAAACCATGTAGATAACGTGTAATTTTCATGTACACTCCATGTAGTTTGGATGAGTCAACACACCGACGCCTCGATCAAGTGACATGGACATATGTCAACAAGGGTACATAGTGTGCAACATTGTGTACATGATGTACAAACATCCATTAATGGAAAAAATTAAAAATACATTAAATTTACAATTGATTCATTAAAAAAATATTTTATTGACTAGCACACAGTTATGTTTTTGAATATTTAATAAATTTTTTATGGAAATTTAAAATGATCAATTAATTTATTGTAATTAATATTTCATTATTTATCTACTATTTATTTTCCTTCAGTTCCATTATTTCTGGGTATCACCCAATATGATTGTATTATCATTAATATGAAAGTTAATTTATTAAATTGTATAATTAATTAATTAATCCAAGAATGTTTATCTTATTTTATAAGATAAAGAACAAAATAATGACAACCATTTAGTTTTGTGTATTAATTGATTTGTTGACAATTCATAATATTGGTCAATAAAAATTTATGTGTTGTAATTTTTTTATCTATATTTATTACAATGATTGAAAATTCAATAATATTAATTTAAAATAAGCCACATGATTCTGCCCATTATCGATTATTATGTTTGTTCTATATGTCCAATGAAATTTTTGTAATTCCATTTAACCAATGTTTTATTCATCTCTCCTACATGAGAGTAATACATATTTGTTATTACTGGATCAATCCATGTTATTTTAGGAATGGTCAAGAAGGAACCATAATGATTTGAAATCCATAAATCCTATGTGGACATGTAGAAGGATGTAATTGATGCAAAATTTGGAAGATAGAGTTATTTACCTTAGGTCATAGGTTGATTTTATGTTCTCTCATTAATTCTACCATTAGACAATCTAAAGATACCGTAATTTCATTAATTTTTTATTTTTTGTATAATGCGTTAGAAATATATTTTACGATGCGATACCATGACCACATAAATGAATGAATGATGTTTCTGTGGACAAATTTATTAAAAATTGATTATGCGTAAATGTTTTAGAAAAACATGGTTAATTAATTAATTAATTTTCCACTAACATATTAACAGTACATTTAAAGGATAAAACATTATAAAAATGTATTCATAATAAAATAAAATCACTCATTAAAATATTATGTCCAATCAAATTTAACCCCTTTACATGTGAGCTTCGTTAATGGGTTAGCCAACCAGGAAAAATTTTGGACGAAACGTCGATAATAACCTCCTAAACCAATAAAACAGTGTACCTCGGTTATACTCATTGGTGTTGTCCATTATTGAATTTCACTTTTCATATAAGTATAAATGGACATCCCATACATAGAGACAATATGGCCAAGAAAAGAAATCTCCTAAAGCCATAATTCACACTTGCTAAACATCCCATATAATTCATGTCTTCAAATAATCTTCATGATAATGCGCAAGTGATATTCATGATCCTTGTATCATTTGGAGTATACCAAGATATCATCAATAAATACCAACACAAAATGATCAAGATATTCCTTGAAAATTCTATTCATTAGATCCATTAATACAGAGGGTGCATTAGTCAATCCAAAAGGCATTACTATAAACTCGTAATGCCCATACCTAGTTCGAAATGATGTTTTCGGAATGTCTTCCTTCTTCACACACAACTGATGGTATCCAGATCGAATTTTAATTTTCAAAAAGTATTGAGATCCATGGACTTGTTCATGTAAATCATCAATTCGAGGTAGGGTATACTTGTCCATTGTTATTATAGAATTGATTTCCCTGTAGTCGATACATAACCTCATTGATCCATCTTTCTTCGTAATAAAAAGAATAGGAGCTCCCCCTGGAGAAACACTATGTTGAATAAATTCCTTATTACTCAATTCTTCTAGATGTTTTTATATTTCAACTAATTCCACAATGGCCAGTCTACAAAGGGTCTTTGATATATGCCTTGAACGAGAAATTAAATCAATGGAAAAATCAATTTCTCATTCTAGAGGATATCTAGGTAAATCATCTGGAACCACATCAACATATTCTCTCACAAGAGATACATCCTCAATTTGAACATTCCTTTCCTCACCCACAATTATTTTATTCTATGCCTCCCCGATAATTGAAATTTTTTGAGCAATAGGGGGTGGATATAGCTAAGAATTAGGGGGTGATGATTCCGCTATAATGATAAGGTGTTCCTTATCATCATCATAAAAAATAGTAACCTCCTTATGCTAACAATAAATTGTTTCATCATGGTCCGAAAGACAATTCATACTGATGATTATATCATATTCAATCATAGGTACGATAATGAGATCCGCAGATAAGGAACATTTATATGCTCTAATGGGGACTGATTCACAAAACATTGTTAAAATGATACTTCCCTTAGGAGTTTTGACTAACAAATCCCTTGTCAAAACAAATTGAAAATATCTATTTTTCATATCAAACTGGGATGATATGAAATGATGAGATGATCCAGAATCAAATAATTCATTTTCTAAACTCGAGGAAACCATTAAATTACCGGGCAACACGTCTTTCGGGGCTTCAACCTCAACAGTAGTGATTGCATAAGCATGGACATGGTCCCTAGGCCATTTATGAGGTAAGCTTCCTGACCCATAGGAAATTCATTTTCATAATGTCCTATCTCCCTGTAGTTGTATAATTGAACATTGGTATCATCTTTCATTCCTTTATAATCACTAGCTAGGCGGCCTTTCTGTCCACACATGTAGCATACTCATTTTCCTTTTATAAAGAAACCAGCGTTCATCCTTCGGCAATTATCACAAGGTGGAAATTAAATTCTTCTCTTCTTCCCTATTTCCTTATTACCTTTCCCAGAATGTTAAACATATCTCTTCTTCTATTCCTTTGATTTACAGTCATAAGACATATAGAATTCCATTTCTGTCTTAATTGCACACAAGAAAATATCTTCGTATAATGAGAATGATTGTGATGCTAATGCTTGAGGGAGAAATGGTTTTAACCCATCAAAGAAATGATAAATATTAATTCTTGGGTTACGAATATAATCTGAATCATACCATTCTAACCTTGTAAAGTTATCCTCATACATTGCGACATTTTCATCATCCATTTGTCTCAGACTCAGAAATTGCCATTCCATATCTACTCGATGGTCATGATGAAAGTATTTTTCTAAAAACAGATCTTTGAACTCCCTCCATTCCATATTGGATACTTAATCTTCTTCCTTTGTGTTCTAAATCAATGAAAACCATTGATCAACATCTCCAGTGAGGATGTATACTGCAATGATAACTATTTCCCTTTCACTACTCCCCAAGGCAAGGGATATTTTCTCTAAAGAATTAATCAATTTCTCAGATTCTATGAGATTTGTACCCCCATGGAATGTTGGTTGTTGTTTCCTCATGATGCGATTTAACATTGATCCTCCACAATTTGGATCAGGGTGCTCCATACGGGTAGGTTTATTATTCATAACCCGAGTGAGTTGTCCCAGTATTGCGATTATCTATTCAGCACCAGTTTCTTCACCATCTCCACTATAATTATCTTGAGAAGGAGGGAAATACCTACATGGAGTGCGTGCATTGATACGGTTTCCATTCCTTTTAGTAGGATCCATTTATAAACAATGGCATAAACTAGAATAGTTTATTAATCTAAATATATAATTCTAATCTTCTAAAACACTTAACATAAATTCAATTGTTTATGGATATAACCCATAATCATTAAAAAAATGATTTCATTGAGGATGTATATACTAATAAACCCTTCACAATAGTTTTTAACGAAAATGAGAATTATCCTAAGCATATCCCCCATGAGTGTCGTAACCAAGAGTTTTGTAAGGCCCATTCTCGTGCACGAGTTCCCATTCGAGTATAGCTCAAAGCAGTGTTTTTTTTGGGTTTTACCCCTAGGTACATCTGTGCCAGAGCCGCCACTACCTGCTCATATCCAGACAGGCATGTATTGCATGGAAAACTCAAAAAATCTCTAAAATACGAAAATTCTAGGAAGTTCTTCTATACTAATCCCCAATGATAATCTTAGGTCTATGTTCTCTAATAAGAGTTCATCTAAATCTAGTTTCCAAGGTTTTTACTAAACTTCCTCTGATACCAACTGTAATTCCCTGAACCTAGTTACCGAGAGTCAGTTCATTATTACATAACATTAGCAAGATCGCAAGGAAATCATGTCTCGAAAGACCGATCAGTTTAGTATTATTGGTAACAAGATTCATACATATGTTCAACTTTACAACATGATGTGAACAACAATACAAATATATTTCATTAAAAAACCAAGCATCCTAGATTATGCCCGCAGGTCACTCAAAACTAACTTACTCATATCCTGGGAAAATTAATCATAATAAAGGGGTGAGATAAAATGATCAGTTAGGGTACGTAATACAGGGGAAAATGAAATAAATATTAAGCATAGAAAATAGTTGAAACCACATTCCTTTACGAATAATAAATATTAATACTTTTATGAAAAGAATATGTGCTGAGAAAATAATTCCACAATAAAACATAATCATGGGTTTTCTAATAGTTGAATGACCACATGAACCATCAATATTATTTCCATAATGAGAGAATGTATAATGCCGGACATTCTGAATCATTTTGTCAAGGACTCAGCGAAGATGGCTAAAAATGATTAAGGTCATGGCCAAAACCATAAATCTAATTGGGAAAGGTCCTCAGCCAATTCCACATCTAGTTATCTCATGAGACCTAACAATGTATTGAGGAGATATAGCTGGCTCTACCCGTAAGTTACTCGGTCCAATAAATTACTTATATTAAAATGTTTAAACATATAATAAACATTCGTATTAAAACTAGCATACGAAATGCCAATACTTTAACCATAAAACATAAATGGTATAAAAATATCAAATCCACAGTCAAACATATCACAAAACCTTCAATACAATATGGATGTTTTGTATCATAATAAATCAATTTCAAATAAAGTTAAAATCTATCAACGGATGTTGACATAGATGAAATTAGAACCCTTTTTGGAGAAATACCCCTTTCTATTTTGAAATCATTTATGATTCATATAAAATAATACATTTACTTTGAAAATATTTATATAAGATTGTAATGGAAGCATAGAGGATTTTATAACAGTGGAAAATAGACTCACCCATATTATAAGTCAAAAAAAATATATTTTTACCTTAATTACATCGAAAAGGTTAAAATGACCTTGTTTGGAAAAAGATGGAAATATTTCTTTTTTAAACTTCATATAAAAAGTAAAAAAGGTTATAAATGACATTAAACCATATTCTGTAAAATAGTATGAATAATTTTATATAAATTTTTACGAAACATGGATGTAGATAATAAAGAGGTCCCAGTAGATAATTACGTATAAAAAACCTTGGATAATGAAGAGACTGTAAACTAAACCCTTACCTTGTACATTTCCTTAGTTGATGGTAGGTTAACCTCTTGTATAATGGATAAATAGTTGTTATTAAATTATACAGTCATAAAATACATTAATATGACATCATCTATGATTTTTTATCATTGAATTGTTAATAATATCTTAGTATTATCATCGTTTCAGGTGTTAACTTACTCGTTTTCTTTTATATGTTTTGTTACATAAGACATGTTTGTTAGAGATAAATTTTATCTGATTCATATCCAGAATGATATCAAGTCCTTCCACATTATTTTTAATCATCAAATGATAATAATACTTGAATGGATACGTTGGGGATTGAATCTCATCGTATTCATGGAGACGATAGTCCATACATACGCACGAGCGACAATATCACTCTATTAATATTAAAATAATATATAATTGGATGGTATATCATATATAAATAATCATTATCATGTTATATTTATTTTTTACATGAAAAAAAAATCATTATTATACCCATATAAATAATAATGTTTTGAATAACAATTACACCACGATGTTGAGACGATAGGCCGTATATATGCACGTATGCTGACATGTCATTCAAAGGCTGGATAGAATGATGGATATGGTTCTACCATATTTATAATAACATAAAAGTATATATAAGATTAAACAGTTATTATTTAATAATGGAAATAACTCTTAATGAAGAATTTGAAGAAGAAAGGAATTTGAAAGAGGGTGGTGATAACATTACATCATATTGGGGTTCTTCATTTTGAATTGATCAAAATGGATCATTAAGATGGATTTATGATCAAACTAAGGCCTCTAGGTTGAAGGGAGGGAAGTTGAGAGAATATTTGGGTAGGTTTTGGCCGAAACAAAAGTATTTTAAAGGGTGGAGAATTTGTTAGAAGTGGTGTCTTTTTATGAGGGGGAGGAGGGGCTCTTTATGAAAACATAAAGTATTATTTTATAATAAATTCATATTCAGTTTCTAATGGCTATAAAGTAGATTATTCAATGTCTGTGGTGGATATGTGTAGAAATAATTTCAACTAATAAATTTTAGATTGGTTTCGGTCATTATATTATCATTATCATTTAGTCATAACTCTTAGTTAATTAGATTGACATTTACCATGTCACATTGTATTTTTATGTTATATAGTTAATAAACATACTATATACATTCAAGAGACCCCCATGTGGTCCATTAATGATACAAATATAATTATATAAGTACATTGGAAGATCCTTTGATTTTTAGGAATAGAATATCAATTAATAATATAAAACTATTTTTAAAAACACTTTTATGTAAATTTTGACAATATTGGGTATTTTGTTTTTGATAAATTCATAACAGCATTATTACTTCGATCCAAATTCATATAACCAGTCATAATATGTCATAATAGCCTATAAAATTAATGTAATTCATAAAAATATTTAAATTACATTTATTTTGATATTTATAATATCAATAATTTTATTTTTTCATTAATAAGGAAAATACTTCATCATGATTGTGTCGTAAATAAATTTAATTATTATATGTATAGAAATTATAAATATAATACCATTAGGTAGGAAATATTCTTAGCTTTCTAATTTATATATATATTCGAAAATATATCATTTATAACCTTATGTAAAAATTTTTTTTCTAAAAGATATATGTTAATGTCATTTTTGTATTTACTTTATCATAATTAATATAAAGTGTCGCTATCACCTACAAGTGGTTCCATGGGGTCCCAAAAATGACCCAAATATGCCCATGGTCGGAAATGTATCAACAAATAAGGTTAGGATACGTTTTAGGGTAATTTATTATTATTATAATATTATTTTTTACCCTTATTTACCGGATTTACCCTTTAACCATGGTAAATAAAATATTTACCGAAATAATTATTCAAAATGTCTAAAATTTAAAGTTACCTATTTAAAAAATTTAGACATACTGATTCCAAATATGGAATCCAATTTTCCAAATTCAAAACACAGAAGTGAATGAAATTAATTTAATATTACCTCCTGCTATCAAAACAAAAAGCGTGTTTAAAAAAAATAATAACTATCCAAAGATTGACACTAGTTTATGTCTGTTTTAACAGTGAAATTATGTCCAATGACCAACATAGTATTAAATAGTAAAAATAGATATTCTAACTATACCTTAAATCCACTCAAATTCCAAATTTATCACTATTAATTATTTTTATTAAAAAAAATTATTTTCATTAAAATTTATTAATTTTCACTATTCATTAAAATATAAAACATATCTGAAAAGTACCCAAATTTCACCATAGTATTAATTAGATATTACGAATAAGAAAATTAAGTCCATTTTGAAAAATAAAATTTATAAAATTTCAAAAAGTGGCTATTACTATTCATAATGTATAGTTTGATTTGTTGTGGTGTGTGTTCGAACTCAAAGTTGTATACAACACACGCAACTGTATTATTCCAAGAGAAGTATACTATGGAAGCTTGGGGTGTTACAATCTCCAATCCTTCAAATAATTTCATCCTCGAAATTTCTAGAATATTATTGCATAAACAGGCTCGGGTGGTTCTTCATCATATGTTCCTCGGGTTCCCACGTGGCCTCTTACATCTTATGGTTTCTCCATAGCACTTTTACCAGACGAGTCATCCGGTTTCTTAGCACTAGTTCTCTTGTATCAAGAATAATGACAGGATCTTCGCAATAAGATAGGTCAGGTTCCAGTTCTAATTCCTCATAGGTGAGTACATGCATTTAGATAGGCATGTATTTTCCCAACAGTGATACATGGAACACATCATGAACTTTGGAGTTACTTGGCTGCATTGCTAAATGGTAAGCCACAACCCCAATTCGTTCTATAATTTAGAAAGTTTCGATGTACTTGGGACTCAATTTAACATTCTTATCGAAAATTATAACTCCCTTCCATGGAGATAACTTCAAGAAAACATGATCTCCTGCATGAAATTCAAAATCCTTCCTTTTTTATCGGCATAGCTATTCTGCCTACTTTGAGCTGCTTTGATGTGGTTTTGGATTACCTTCACCTTTTCCATCATTTCTTCCACCAGTTCCGGGCCTAAAAGTTTTTTTACAAAGTTCATCCCAATAGGTTGGTGTGAAACAACTCTTTATGTATAACGCATCATATGGTGCCATCTGAATACTTGAATGGAAGCTATTGTTATAGGAAAATTATACCAGAAATAAATATTGATCGCACATACCTTGAATGTCAAGTGAGAAAGATCTCAACATGTATTCTAAGATTTGAATATTCTGTTCTGATAGTCCATCTGTTTTAGGGTGGTAGGCAGTGCTGAAACAAAGTTTAGTATCCAAGTCCTTCTGATGACTCTTCTAGAACATTGAAGTAAAATGTGGATCACAATCTGAAACAATCGATAGGGGTACTCCATTAAGTCTCACAAATTCATTAATATATAGTCTTTCTAGGCGTTTGAGTGGTAAATCCTCAATTATAGAACAAAAATGTGCTTACACGGTAAGACTATCAACAATAACCCATATTGCATCATTACTTCTAAGAGACTTTGGTTCCCCTATGACAAAGTCCATCATAATATTATACCATTTGCACTCCGGTATGGGAAGAGGTTGCATGACTTCTCCAGGCTGTTGTCTTCTAGCTTTCCCTTATTGAAAAACCTTACATCGTGACACAAAATCATAAATCTCCCTCTTCATGTTGTCCCACCAAAAATATTCCTATAAATTTCAATACATTTTGGGGCTCCTAGGGTGTATAGAGAAATTGGAACTATAAGCATCTTCCAACAATTCCCTTTTCAGATCAGGTATATCGGGAACACAAAGTCTCTTCCCAAATTTCAAAATTCCATCTTCATACACAGTGTCACTCAATCTCCCATCATTCATATCATTAATCTTCTTTTGAAATTCTATATCATCGGTCTGAGAACTCATTATCCTTTATAGTAAATATGGTTTGGTAACCATTTGAAAAGTTATTAAGGCTTCACCTTCCATGGTGATCCCATATCCATCTTTACTAGATCCATATATATAGTATCCTTTTCAACTCCCATCTTGTTCAAAACTCCAGGATCCTTTCTACTCAAAGAATATTCAACATTATTTTCCTTCCCTAGGTGGTAGTGTATAGTTAAATCATAATCTTTTAGTAGTTCATGACTTCACTTTTGCCTCATATTTAGTTCTTTCTTTGAGGAAATATACATGAAACTCTTGTGATCAGTATAAATATCACATTTTTCACCGTATTGGTAGTGTGTCCATATCATCAATACAACGATCACAACTGCTAACTCGAGATCATGAGTATGATAGTTTTTCTCAATAATTTTCAACTATCAAGATGCATATCCAATAACCCTATCATTCTGCATAATGACACAACCATGTCCATTCTTCAATACATCACTATAAATAACATACACGTCATTTCCCGATGGTAGAGTCAAAATAGGAGCATTGACTAATATTCTTTTCAGTTCTTCAAAAAATTATACACAATATTTTTTTGAAACATATTTAACCCCTTTACATGTGAGCATCATTAATGGGTTAGCTAACCGGGAAAAATTCTAGAGGAAACATCGATAATAACCTGCTAAACCAATAAAACTGCGTACTTCAGTTATACTCGTCGGTGCTGGACATTCTTGTATTTATCTTTTCTTTGAAGGATCAATTTAAATTACATCCTTAGGGACAATATGACCAAGAAATGGAATCTCCTAAAGACAGAATTCACACTTTCTAAACATCACATATAATTCATGTCTTCTAAGAGTCTTCAAGATAATGAGTAAGGGATTTTCATGATCATCGTAACATTTGGAGTATACCAAGATACAATCAATAAATACCACCAAAAAATCATCATGATATTCCTTGAAAAATATATTCATTAGATCCATGAATACATAGGGTGCATTAGTCAATCCAAAAGGCATTACTGTAAACTCTTAATGCTCGTACCTGGTTCGAAATGCTGTCTTCGGAATGTCTTCCTTCTTCACACACTACTGATGGTATCCAGATCAAAGGTCAATTTTTGAAAATTATTGAGCTCCATGGAGCTGCTCAAATAAATCATCAATGCGAGGTAGTGGATTCTTGTTCTTTACTGTTATAGAATTTATTTCCATATAGTCGATACATAACCTCATAGATCCATCATTCTTCTTAACAAAAAGGATATAGGCTCCCCATGGAGAAAAACTAGGGTGAATAAATTCCTTATTACACAACTCCCCTAGTTGTTTCTTTAGTTCAACTAATTCCACAGTGGCCATTCTATATGTGGTCTTCGATATTGGCCTCGAACCAGGAATTAAATCAATGGAAAACTCAATTTCTCGTTTTGTAGAATGTATAGGTAAATATTCCGAAAACACATCAACATATTCTCTCACAATAGGTACATCATTTGTTTGACCATTACTTTCATCACACATATTTATTTCATTCTCTTCCTACCCTATAATTGAATTCAGTGGAGCTATTGGGGGTGGATCTAGGTAAGAATTAGGGGGTGATGATTCCACTCTAAAGATAAGGTGTTCCTTATCATCGTCATCAAAAAGTGTGACCTCCTTCTTCTTACAATAAATGTTTTCATCATCATCTGAAATCCAATCCATACCGATGATTATATCAAATTCAATCATAGGTATGATGACGAGATCCACATATAAAGAACATTTATGTGCTCTAATGGGGACTAACTCACAAATAATTGTTACAATGATACATCCTTTAAGAGATTTGAATAAAAACTCCCTTGTTAAATCAAATTGAAAATATCTATTTTTTTTGCAAACTGGGAAGATATGAAATGATGCGATGATCCAAAATCAAATAAATCATTTTCTAAACATGAGGAAACCATTAAATTACCTTACACAATGTCTTTCAGGGCTTCCACCTCAGTAGTAGTGATTGCATAAGCATGACCTTGATCCCTAGGCCTTTTTTGAGGTATGTTTCCCAGACTCATAGGACATTCATTTGCATAATGTACAATCTCATTGCAGTTCTAGCATTGATCATTTGAAGCTTAATTCTTTCCTTTACAATCACTAGCTAGATGGCCTTTCTGTCCAAACTTGTAACATACTCATTTTCCATTTAGACAGGAACCTGGGTAATTCCTTCCGTAATTAACACAAGGTGGAAATCCAATTATTTCCTTCTTCCCTATTTCCATATTTCCTTTCCCATAATGTTCAGCAGATCTCATATTCTCTTGATTTGATTTAAAGTCATTAGACATAGAGAATTCTTTTTCTGTCATGATAGCACAAAAGGCAATATCATCGTATGATGAGAAGGATTGTGATACTAATTCCTGATGGAGAAATGGTCTTAACGCATCAAAGAAACGAGCAGTCATTCTGATTGGGTTACGAACATAATATTTATCATATCATGCTTACCTTGTAAATTTAGCCTCATAATTTCCAACATTCTAATCCCCCTTATGTCTCAGACTCAGAAATTTCCTTTCCATATCAACTCGATGATCACGTCGAAAGTATTTTTCTAAAAACAGATCTTTGAACTCGCTCTATTCCATATTTTATACTTCATCTTCTTATTTTGTGTTTTTAATTAATTCCCAGCATTGATCAGCATCTCTAGTGTGGCGTTAAACTGCCATGATAACTTTTCCCTTTCACTACTCCCCAAGTTATGAAATATTTTCTCTAAGGAATTTATCCATTGCTCTGCTACTAAGGGATTTTTAGTCCCATTTAATGATGGTGGTTGTTTCCTCATGAAGTGATCTGACATTTATATTCCACGTTGTGGATCAGGGTGCACCATATGGGTAAGGTTATTATTCATAACCTGAGTGAGTTGTCCCATTATGGTGATTAACTGTTCAGCACCAGTTTCATCACGTGCTCCACTATAATTATCTTGAGAAGGAGGTGAATCCCTACATAGAGAGAGTGCATTGATATAGTTCCCATGACTTCCACTAGGTTCCATTTCTAAACAATGGCATAAAATAGATTAGTTTATGAATCAAAATATATAATTCCAAACTTCTAAAACACTTAACATAAATTCATCAGTTTAGGGATATATACCATAATCATAAAAAAAGGTTTTATTTGAATAAGTATATACTAATAAACCCCTAAAGGTGGATTGTAATGAAAATGAGAATTATCCTATGAATATCCCCTGGGAGTGTCATATCCAAAAGATCAGCAAGGCCCATTGTCATGCACCAGTTCTCGTTCGAGTATAGATCAAAGCGGTGTTTTTAGGTATTACCCCTAGGTACATATGTGCCAGAGCCGCCTCTATCTGCTCGTATCTAGACGTGGATGTATTTCTTGGAAAACTCACAAAATATATACAATACAAAAATTCTATGATGTTTTTATATACTAATCCTCAATGTCCATCTTACGTCTATGTGCTCCAATCAGATATTATCTAAATCTAGTTTCCACGGTTTTTACTAAACTTCATCCGTTACCAACTGTAATGCCCCGACCCTGGTTATCCAGAGTCAGTGCATTATTACATAACATTGGCATGATCACAAGGGATTCATATCTGAAAATACCGATCAGTTTAGTATTATTAGAAACAAGATTCAAACATTAGATCAACTTTACAGCTCAATGAGAAATAAAGCACAAATATGATTCATTAAAAACATCAAAGCCTCCTAGATTATGCCTATAGGTCACTCATAACTAACTTCTTCATATACTGGGAAAATTAAAAATAAGAAAGGTGTGAGCTCAAATGCTCAGTAGGGGTAAGTAATAAAGCAGAAAATGACATAAATAGTAAGCATGGTAAATAGTTGAAACCACATGCCTTTACCAATAATAAACATGAAATATTTTATGGAACGAATATGAGATTAGTAAATAATGACATAATAAAACATAATCATTGATATTATAGTAGTCTAATAACCACATGCACCATCAATATTTTTTCCATATTGAGGGAATGTATAATGCCAGACCTTCTAAAACATTTTGTCAAGGCATTGGCCAAGACATCTAAAAATAATTAAGGCCTCGGCCGAAACCATAAATCAAACTGGGAAAGGGCCTCGGCCACATCCAAGTCGAGTTGTCTCAGGTGACCTACCCATGCATCGAGAAGCTATAGCAGGCTCCACCCATCACCTATTAAGTCCAATACATTCTACATATAAAAAGGAATAAACATATCATGAACATTCGTATTAAAACTAGCATCTGAATTTCAATACTTTAACCATAAACCATGAATGGTAAAAAAATAGCACATCCATATTAAAAAATATCACAAAACCTTAAATACAATATGGATGTTTTGTATCATAAAAATTGACTTCAAATAAACATAAAATCTATCAAAGGATGTTGACATAGATGAAATCAAAACCCTTTTTAGAGAAATATCTCGTTCTATTTTAAAATCATTTATGATTCATATAAAATAAAACATTTACGTTGAAAATATTCTTATAAGGTTGTAAGGGATTCTTAGACAATTTTATAACGGTGGAAAATAGATGCACCAGCCGTATAAGTTAAAAAAACACATTCTCACCTTAATTCTATCGAAAAGGTTAAAAGGACCTTGTTTGGAAAATGACGGAAAGATTCTATTTTAAACTTATTATAAAAATTAAAAAAATGGTATAAATGACTTTAACCCTAATTCTGTAAACTAGTAAGAATGATTTGAAATACATATTTAAGAAACATGGATGTGGATGATAAATAGGTCTCAGTATATAATTACGTATAAACAATCTCGGATAATGAAGAAATTGTGAAATAAAATCATACCTTGTACCTTTCCTCGGATGAGGGTAGGTTAACCTCGTATATAATGGTGAAATAATTTTTATTAAATTATAAATGAATCATATAAAATAATTTGATATCATATATGTTCTTTTAACATTGCTTTGTTAATAATATCTTAGTGTTATCGTCGTTTTGTTGTTAACTTACTTGTTTTCTTTTATATGTTTTGTTAGATATGACATTATTGTTATGGATAGGGTGTATCTTATTCATATCCAGAATGATATAAACTCCATAAAAATTATTTTTAATCATCAAATAAGAATTAGACTTGAATGGATATGATGAGGAATGAATCTCACCCCGTTCGTGGAGATTGTAGTCCGTACATACGCACGAGCGACAATATCACTCTTATGATATTAAAATAATATATAATTGGATGGTATATCATATATAAAGAATAATTATCATGTTATATTTATTATTTACATGAATAACAAATCATTATTATACACATAAAAATAATAATATATTGAATAACAATTACCCCAAGACGTGGAGACGGTATGCCGTAAGTACGCACATATAGTGACATGTCATTAAAAGAATGGATAGAATGATGAATATGGTTGTACAATATTTATTATTACATCAAATTTTATAGAAGTTACTGGAGTTATTAATTTATAATGGAAATAACAACGAAAGAAGATGTTGAAGTTGAAAGGAACATGAAAGAGTGTGGTGAAAGCATTACCTCTTCTTTGGGAGCTTCCTTTTGATTTGATCAAAAGGGCCCCTTAGGATGGATTTTATATAAAACTAAATCCTCTAGGATGAAGTGAGAGAATTTGGATGAATATTTTTGCAGGGTTTGGAAAACCAAAAGGCTTTGAAGGTGTGAATAATTGGTTAGAAGTGGTTCCCTTTTATAAGGGGGAGGAGGAGTTTTTTAGGAAAACCTGAAGTATTATTTTATAATAAATTATTATTCGGTTTTTAATGGCTTAAAAGTAGATTATTCAAATTATAAGGATGGAATGTGTTGAAATCCTTTCAAACAATAGATTTTATACAGGTTTTGGTCATTATATTAAACTTATCATTAATTTTAACTCTTAGTTGTTTAGATTGGCATTTACCATGTAACGTTGCATTTTTATATTATATAGTTAATAAACATACTTTATACATCCAAGAGAAACCCCAAGGGGTCCACTAGTGATACACCTATCATAATATATGTCATTTGGCCGAACCATATATTTTTAGGAATATAATATCAATTAATAATATAGTATTTTGTTTAAAAACTCTAATATGACAATTGTGACACTATTGGGTATTTTGTTTTTGATAAATTCATAACACCATTATTAAATGATAAATATTCATATTACCGGTCATAATATGTCATATTAACCTAGAAAATTACTGGAATTCAGAAAAAGTTTCAAATTACATTTATTTTCATAGTTATAATATCTATTATTTGATTCTTTCATTAATAAAAAAAATACTACATCATTTTTTTCTCGAAAATAAATTTTATTATTAAATGTATTAAAATTATAAATATAATAAAATTATGTATTATATCATTTTATATTTATACTGAACATTTATAGTCAAAAATAAAACATATATAATACTATGTAAAAATTTTTTACCTAAAAGATATATGATTATGTCATTTTTGTATTTACATTAACTTAATTAATATAAAGAGTCCCTATCACATACATGTGGATCCATGGAGTCCCAAAATCAACCAAAATATGCCCATGGTCGGAAATATATCCACCAATAAGGTTAGGACACGTTTTTGGGTAATTTATTATTATAATAATATTAATTTTTACCCTTATTTACAGGATATACCTTTTAACCATGGTAAATAAAATATTTACCAAAGTAATTATTCAAAATGTCTAAAAATAAAAGTTACATATTTACACAATTTGGAAATCTTGATTTCAAATATAGGATCAAATTTTCCAAATTCAAATCATATAAGTGGCAGAAATTAATTTAAAATTAATTCTTGCTGTCAAAATAGAAAGCGTGTTTTTAAGAAAAAAAACTATCAAAAGATTGACACTTGTTTATGTCCGATTTAATTTTGAAATTATGTACAATATCCATAGTTGTATTTAACGGTAAATTTATATTATAAATTTACTTTAAATCCACTAAATTCATAATTTATCACTATTAATTATTTTGATTAAAAATGTTGTTTATAATTATAATTTATTAATTTTCAAAATTCATCAAAACATAAAAGTTATCAAAAAGGAAACAAAATTTCCCACTAGGATAAATGCGATATTCTGAATCCATAAATGATTTCCATTTTGAGAGATAAAATTTATAATATTTAAAAAAGTGTGTATTAGTATTCATAACGGTTAGTTTGATTGGTTGTGGTGTGTGTTAGCACTCTAAGTTGCATACAACACACACTACTGTATTATTCAAAAATAAGCGTACCATGGATGCTTGGGGTGTTACAATTTGTAACAAAAATCAATATATCAATGTGTTTGAAAATCATAGAAACTAGAATAACCCTTGAATAACCCTTGTTGTGGAATGTGATGGGGAATGTGGATCATTTCCACTAGAAAATCATAGAAACTTGATATTTGATTTAAAATAATTCTAGATTTTATGAAATTATATAATAGTGGGAGATTTAATAAAATCAATTCTTTATTTCTCAAAATTTATGTTATCAAGAAATGTTGTAATAATCAACTCATTTATATTTAGAATTAAAATACAAGCTCACTACCCCTATGATAAAAATTGGAAAATGGAAATATCATCACACTACCTAACTTCAATGAGTTTTAATTATGCCTTTGGGTTTTTTTAATCTATGAATAAATATATTATCTTCTATAATCCTAAATGCCAAATTTGTAAACTCAAGTGGTGAGTGACGAAGTGTTAAATTTCTATGAAAAACATATGAACAATGCACTTGATGCTCAATGTTTGATGCTTTAATATAAGTCTAGTGAACTAATGAACTCTCACATAAACATTTATGTTTATAAAATTATTGATCACCTATGTGGTCTTTACCCGAACAGAGGTAGACATGAATAGTTTAGGATTTCCAAATCACTCATTATGTTTATGCTTGGATATTTTTCCCTAGTTTAATCACTTAGTAACACTCATTAAACAAACCATTCATTTAGTGGTTCTATGATTTATAATCCCCAATGAACTAGGCATTGACCTCATTATGGAATACCTCCCACAGTGTGTCTCCAGTTTTTTTTTGAATTTTAATATAAAATTTTTGTCGAAGTATCTACAAGTTATTGTTATCCTCCTTCTCTATGCAGATATAGATATGAGGCGTGATGATCTATTAGTCCATATTATGTACCAATGGAAAAAGTACAAAAATAGATTTAAGGCCACTTATTCAACATGGTCATCCCCTAAGAAGAACTTCAAAGAATGAAATATATAATAGGATTATTTATGTTACTCATATGGAAAAAACAGAAACTGGAAGAAAAAGTACGCCGAGCTAATGAATCAAGGGGAATATATAGGTATGTTTGTTATTAATTTCAATTTATCTATTTATAAATGTTGTGTATTAACATTTTGTTATGACATATTTATTCAATTATTTGAAGGAACATATTACAATAGATTAACATAGGGGAGTTCGGTCTATGAGCATCCAATTGAGATAAACATGTTGTAGAGAAATTGTAGATACCACCTCACATTGCCAAATGTAATGATCTGGCTCTTAAATTGTTACAATTATGTTTCTTCATTTTCCAAAACCATTATTTCTCTATCTAGATATGATTAATATTAATTCATTATAACATCTTGATATAGGTATTTCTTATGTTAATGATGACATTTGTTATGGTTTGGAACATTTACATAACAGACATTATGTATTGGACTACATGGAATACGTGTTCTAAAATCAATAATGTTGTTTCTTCGCAAGACTCATACAACACCCCACATTTGAATCACTAGTTAGGTCTTGTAAATGAAAACATCTTGGAAAAATTACATCATTATTGATCATTATACTCTTTCGAATTAAAACGACATGGTGTATGTCATGCATGTTTACATGGGAAAATTAGCAAAGCCCAATATAGTGGGAAAGGTGAACGGTCCAAACTACTTCTTGAATTAGTTTATACAAGTTTTTTGGACGATTTCATATTAATGATAGGTGTATGTACTCAAAATTGATAACTTTTACTAATGATTTCGGTAAATCTGGGTATATTTACTGAATGAAATATATAGTTGTATTCATTTGATAAATTCAAAAAATACAAGAATTATGTGGATAACCATCATGGTATGATGATTAAGAAACATTTATCAAGCCTAGGATGATAATATCGTATCCAATACATAATTTTTTACTTATAAGAGTTTAGGATCCGGTCTCAAAATACTCCTATAATCATGCCTTTGAAAAATACGATAAGTGAATGGATGACCATAACTTGTTAAAAACATTGAGATCAATGTTGAATCTTGCAATACATCCATTCTAGTTTTTGGGATATTCATTACAAATAGAGGCATACATACTATACCATGTACCAAATAAATTGATAAATGGAATGCATATGAATTATGGAGGGAATGAAAACCAAATGTTATTGATTTTACATGTGTGGGTAATTTAATAATTTTTAATGTGATATTCATGTAAAAAACATTCACCATACGAAACATAGTGGACATTTATAGGATATCCTAGTGAATCAAGGGGATATTTAACATTAAAACCCTTATAAAAAGAGATATAGTATTACGAAAATACAAATTCCATGAGAGGGAGAACATATCAATTAAATATAGTGGGAGTAATAAAAAAAATATGATAAATTTGAGGATCAAGGAAATATACAGTTGGAACAGAATCAATTTCTACAAATTCCCATGGATGAAGAAAATACTGAAAAGAAAAATGAAATTCGTAGGAGTAAAAGATAGTTCAAATATCCATTAAAGTACCGTTATCTTGTTATTTAGTATGGTGACTCATTATTGACTGAAAATAATTATCCTCTATCTTATAGGGAATAAGTAAGTGGCATGTATATTTCCATGCAGAATTTATCCATGAATATGAAAATGTATTCCATGTACCATAACAATGTCTGAATTTTTGTAGATCTTCTAATTGATGAAAATCCAACATGTTGAAAATATGTATTCAAGAAGAAACTAGACATGGATGGACAATTTAGTACCTATATGGTGTGACTTGTTGAAAGAGGGTCTCAACAACAATAATGTATTGACTATGATGAAACAATTCACCAGTTTCAATGCTAAAATCCATATAATTCTACATTTCATTGCATCTTACCATGATTATGAGATTTGAAGAATGGATTTCAAAATATCTTTCATTAACGGGATCTGTTAGGATGATGTGTAAATGATATAACCTAAACATTTTTGGACTCACAAAAATTCCGATATGATATTAGTGATGGAAAAATATATTTATAGATTTATGAAATCATCTATTCATGAAAAATTCCTTTTGATTAATCCATAATGTAATATTGTTTTTCAAATAAGTATTGTAAGCCATGTGTCTACAAAATGATTAGTCGGAGTGAAGTGGATATTTTAATTATATATGTATATGACATACTATATATTGGAAATGAAATAAAAGCATTACAATTTATTAAATCAGGGATGAATAAATCCTTTTCATTGAAACTCATGGGTGAGGCAACATTTTTTATTGGGATCAATAACCATCATGATAGATCCATGATGTTTCTTGGACTATGTCATTGTACATAACTTGGAATGATATTGAAGAGACTCAATTTGGAACAATCTATGATTGGATTGTCTGAAGCTTCACCGGTCATTCATCATTACATGAAAATGATTCCTTAGACACATGAAGAACTAAATATAATGTAAAAGATTCCATATGAATTTGTTTTTGGGTCAATCATGTATAAAATGTTATTTATATGTTTAGATGTCACCTAAGAATTATGTGCATTGGGAAAATATCAATCTTATGTAGTTGACCACTATTTGATGGAACTCATGACTATTCTTAATTATCTACCTAATACTAAGGATCTGATACTTGTTTATGGATAAGATGAGGAAATTTTAATGAGAGGATATGTAGATGCATGTTTCTAAACAGATCAATATGCCTTGATGTCACAAATGGGATAAATCATTACATTCAATGGAGGTGTTTTGAGCTTGAAGAGCTCGATGAATGTTTTTGGGTGCATATTCAAATGCAGATTTAAACTATATATAAGCATCTAAGGAAGTAACGATTAATTTTGGATGCATAATTTCATCCAAAATAGTGATGTCGTTCCTTGAATTAATGATCCAACCAAACTCTATTGAAAAAAACTACAGTGGTGGCTCTCAAAAAAGAGTGAAGGCCATATCTAAAAATTATGAACAAACATCAAAATAATTATATCATGAAGGATTTTTCTCAGAGAGGTGAAGTTGAAGTGATTATTAATTCCATTTAATACAATATTGTGGTCATCATGACAAAGAAAAACCATGGTTATCAGGTGAGGTCTAGCAGACTAAAATTCATAAGATGTTGGCTCTAGTCTATGTTGGAGTTTTTTTTTTGAATTACTATACTATAAACAATTGTATTTATGTTTCCTAAATGGATATTTTATTTATTAAATATAAAATGAATTATATTTTTATATATTGGTAGACATTCTTTATAACCAAAATGTAATAATGTGCTACATAGTTTATTACATTATTATGTTCATAGTAGTTCCCTACTATGATGATAACCTTGATGATCTATGAAAATAATTATAATATAGTTTTGTGGTAGTATAGAATACTATAATAAGACACATAGTATATAGATTTTCATGTTAGAGTACTCTAAATCATATGATACTCCTTTTCTTGATGTTCACACTTCTTAATCTACAAGCTAAGAGATTATGAGAACAATCACACCTTTTGAAAATATCCATGTTTTGTTTTCATAAGATATTTGTATATGTGAGAATGTGTAATGTTCCTTATAAATTAATATTATCAGCAATTCATGTCATGAATTTGGTAGTTGGATTTGCTAACAAAAAATGTCACGCCATATAATGGTGGTAAGTAGGGAATGTTGGGTGCTTCAAGAATTACATGTTGTTAATGGACAAGTGAATAATGTTTTTTTCATATATATTAATGGAATATGATATCATGGAACGTTGATTGAAATTGAACTTTATACATAAATACCATGGCCATATTATAATGATCATTTAATTTTCGAATGTCAATGAACGATGCATCAACCATATCAATTGATGACACCATCATCCATTCATCTTGATGATATTATGTGAAAAATAGTTTATATTACATAGTTAATGTCATTATGTAGTTGTCTTCATTTTTAAATTAAGATAATTCTCTTGGGATTCCTTGACCTATTACTAGACATTAATCATGGACATCAGACAAGCCAACAAAATGCTAGTGATAAACAATCATATAGGTTAACACACATTTTTTTTATAGAGGTCAAAATTATATTATATTTGAAATTTGTTAATGGATTAAATATTATTCTCATGGATGAGGAATAATTTTATTTATTTGAGACTCATTTCATAAATTAAATAAATAATTAATTACTGGACTGGGATGAAAATTAATTAATTTATTTTAATGAATATTTAAAAAATATTTATTTATAATAATGTGAATAAAATATTTATTTAACTATGTAAAAATAAATTGGTTGTTTAACATATATATAAGTTTGAATGGATCAAGATAATTTCAAATGATAAACTAGTTATTTAGGAATATTTATATATTATTTATCAATTTAATGCATCTTAGAGAACCTAAAATTAATAATACAATTTTTATTATTATGCTATATCAGATTTTATAAATGCATAAAATAATATTAATTTTTTGTTTTGCAATTAATTTTTTTAACTAAAATCCAAACTATATAAATAGATTACAGCATCTATTGTTTATTTCATTCCAAAATAATCCCTCGTTTTCGATTACATAATTTTTGCACATAAAAAATTCTCTATACACTCTTCCTCATCTTTCCCTCCCAATAATGAGAATCCCAAGAGATAATTTCATCAATCCTGAAGAATGATAGATCAAGAACGAATAACACATGACATTCCATTTGTCACACTGGCACCCAAATAATGAGTGGTGTTGTTTGGAAACAATTAAAGCATGCGTTGGTCACCACTTGAGGGTTTAATCCCATGGATCCTCACAAGAAGAATGATGGAAATCGTGAAGGGCCTTTTCGAATGATAAAAAATAATCAATAAAGAGTAGTCCTAAGAACAAGTATTTATTTAAAAAAATATCAAATAAATTAAATATATATTTGATGTACAAGAGTATAATTCATAGTTTCATGTAATTATTATATAAAGATATTTTAGAATATCTCCATCCACCATACGCTTCTGATGCCCCAGAACCAACATGAAACTGGATCACCCACACCCTTTTTGAACCACGAGTCCTCTATCCTCATCAAACATCATCATGAACAAACATATTAAAGATATAAAAACATAAATATCATAGTAAATTATCTATGACATGCTTAATGGGTTGACAACAACTATGGAATAAGGGTTGTTTTTTATACATTATAGTTAGATCAATTTTGAAGTCCACATTAAATAGATTCCAATATTCTATGGGCATCGAGTAGAGGTCCAAATCTACCATGAAGGATATAAAAAAAACAACATACGCCTCTTCAGTAGCTCGATCCAGTTTTATTAGAGTAAAAATTGCTGAGGAAATGTTGAAAAATATTTATATATGGCATAAAATCTAATTTATACCATAAATTCTGACATTGACATGAGTTATTATGCTTTAAAAAGAAAATGGATTGAAATGAGAATCCCAATCATTGATGAATGAGGTCAATTACTTGAGGGAGATATAACCAAACCCACATTCCTTATGTTGGAACTGTTTCAAAGAGGAAAAGGGTGTTGAAGTTCCCTTAACAAAGGGGATGTGTTTCATATCATGAAATCCCCAATCAACAGAAGGCCTCGTTTCCATGTCCTCCTTCCAACATGATTTTTTTACCAATTCGAATCCGCACTCTTCCAATAATAAGGAATTTTTTAATTTAATAGATATCCATAAAAAATCATGATTGACTCAAATTGTAGAGACCCATGGTTTGATGTTCATATAAATTACAATACTTTTGTTGAATTCTTAATAAATAAAAAAACAGACACCAAAGGACTGTAATAGTTTAGTGTCTTTGGAAACTCGGAACTTAAACTTCAAATCATCGTGAATGAACTTGAACATCTCCCATAAAGATCGTCCCCTTTTGGTTTTCTTACCTAAAACCTTTATATAAATCTAGGGGAAAAGAAAACATATAAACAGTGAACTCAAATGCTCAGTAAGGGTAAGCATGGAGAAAATAAAACAAACCATATACATTTGAACTTAAAAACATGATCATAATGTTTAATCATAAAAATCATGAGTAAAGACATAAATCTTGGAATTTCTTAAGGAATGTATCATAATGGAACATTAATCTTGATAAAATAATATGGAAATAAATAATGTAATTGTGGAAAACATTCTTCACTTGTTATGATTTCCATATTAGCCATGGAATTGCTGCCAAGACCATCTTAGTGGACAAATTCCCTTTCTGATTCAAGTTCACTCCTCGTTCCAATCATTTATCACTGAACCTGATTAACATACCATTCCAGCCATGTCTATATCATGATATATAAATATTTACCCAATTTATTGTAGGGAGATATAGGTCCCACCCATCTCGTAATGAATCATTCTTACGAATGCCACAACATAAACATAAATCATTCATCGTAACCCAAAGAATAAAATGGATTTTATAAACATCATCCCATCATAACATAATCCATATAAAACAAATGGATATCATTTCATCATAAGAAAAGAGAAACCATTTAAATCATGTAGGCATTATACTTGAAACATACCCATATGAAAATAATGTCATCTTAGAAGGAAAATGGTTTTGATAAAACACTTGAAATGAATTCTTGAGGAAAACATCTTTTCTTCTTCAGAATCATTTTCATTTCACAAAATGACCTGGAATTTTAAATAAAACAGATTTTGTTGAAAATAGTCATGAAATATTATAGAGTAATCATCATGAAAATAATGCGTTATAAAAACATAAAAATATGTTCATGACATATAAGTTAAAAATAACATTTTCTCATACTTTTGTCAGAAATGTCAAAAAGTTCCTCGTATGGTAAACAAAAGAAAGATTCCTTACATACCTTGTGATAAAGGTCAAAAAGGGTAAATATTTCATTAAACATACATGTATGAATAGTAATCATTTTATGAAAACTTTTTGAGAAAACCTGGACATTGGTGATAAACATAACCTCAGTAAGTACTTACGAATAAACAATCTCGGATAAAAACGAGATTTGAAAAGATATCCCTTGCCTTATGTCTGATATTCTTTGTATGTTTCCAAACCTCCAATATATTGATTTAAATAATGTCATTTACTTATTAATGAATCATATTAAATGTCATTATATAATATTTGTTTCACTTATGACTTTATATTACTCGTTCTTTTTTAAATTCTATGTTAATGCACAGTTTTGGGTAATATCGTTTCATTTAACGTATGAGTTTCGACTTGTTGTTCTTGATATTATTACTTAAATATTGATTTACATAAATTCATAATGTAAAAAATGATTTATATAAAATATATATTCAGTATATAAATATATATGATATATCGATAAATGGAATGAAATACACCGTTGATGGAGACTGTAGGTCGTACGTATGCATGAACGCTATCTTCGTTTCGTTATTGAATTGAATGGAATTAACTAGATGACATACATATATATATATACACAAATAAAATAAGTATCATTATTATGTCATATATTTTATCATTATTCATTATATATACTTTATAATCATTCATTAATGGTTAACATGGAAAATGAATCTCATCACGTCGTCGAGAGGTCAGTCCGTACGTACGCACAAGCGATGATATCATTCCCATGATTTTGGAATTGTATTTAAGTGTATTTAAAATATTTAGGAATCAATATCAGTTTAAAATAATAATATATATTTATTTATTTACACCATTATACCCATCCAAGTATGGTGGTCGTCGAAAACAGATTACACCACGGTGTAGAGACGGTATCCCGTACGTACGCATGTGCAGTGACTTTGTTTTCTATAGGATGGATATAATGTAAAATAGGGTTTTTTGATATTTATAATAACATATCAGTATATAATTAATACTTATGTTATTACATTATAATGATACAACTAATGAAGAAGATGTAGAAGAAGAATGAAAACTTGAAACAGTTGGTAAAAGAGATTACCTCTTCGTCGACGTACCTCATTTAATATTCATCTTATGGAAGTAGAGTTGGTCATTTGAGAATACCAGAACCTCCATAATGTTTATAGGGATGTGGTGAAGAGAAATGGGCAAGGTATGGATGAGAATCAAGGCTTAATAGGGTGTGAAGAGAAGAGGGAAGGGGTGCCATTTTTATAATGAAGGAGAGTGTCACATTAGAAAAAACATAAAATATTATTTTATAATAAAGTCATATTAGGTATATAATAGATCCAAATTGATTAATTTAGAAGCTAAAGTGGGGATGGGTTTAAATACTATCAACTTATTGATTTTATACAGGTTTGAGTCATTATATTAACCTTATCTTTTAGTTTTAACTCATTGTTAATTAGATTGACATTTACCATGTCACATTGTATTTTTATATTATATAGTTAATAAACATACCATATACATCCAAGAGGCCCCCCAAGTGGTCCATTAATGATAAAAATATCATTATATAAGTATCTTGGCCAAACCGTAGATTTTTAAGAATATAATAACAATTAATTATATAATATTTGTTTTAAAAACTATTTTATGACAATTTTGACACTATTTGGTAATTGATTTTTGTGAAAATCATAACAACAAGATTAGTTCGATAAAATTTAATTAAATCCATAATATCATGTCATATTAACCTATAAAATTAGATTATTTCCTAAAAAGTATCAAATTACATTTATTTGGGTATTTATAGCATCAATTATATTAATATTTATTTAATAAGATAATTACTGCATCATCATTTTGTCGTAAATAAATTATATTATTTCATGTCTACAAATTATAAATAAAATACCTCTATGTAGGAAAAAATTTTATTTTGATAATGAATATTTATAGTCGAATTTATCTTATGTATAACACTATATTAAAAAAAATTTAGTTATTAAACATTGATTTTAACAATTTTAACTCTTCTTTAAATAAAATAATAATAAATTTCCTAATCTAATCCAAATGAACCTAAAGGGAAATATTTTATTCCTAAGGTTGTTTTTGGTTGAATTACAATTATCCAGTTGAATTAGGACATGTGTTTGGTAATAATTATATCATATTACCTTTAATTACCCTTTTTACTTTTAACCGTGGTAAATACAAGTAAAACAATACTATTAAGAAAAAAAAATTATCTTATTGAAGCACATTTTACACTATGATATTGTATGTGTCTTTCGGATTTTCTAAATTTCACTCAAAGATGTGGTAAAATTAAGTTTTATGTAAGTTTTCAAAATGCTTCTAGGAGGTAGGTAAAAGACGGTGAAAAGTTCAATAAAATTTTTATATATCGAAAATTATTATAAAATGACTCCAATGAATTACCTTGAACTTATATAGGTATTATGTATCAATTTTGACCTAAAATAAATTTAAATAAAATAAATAATTTTTTAAATAAAAAGTAGGTTTTTAAATAGTAACCCAGTGTTGTGACTATTCATCAAAAATTGAATGTTTTCAGAAAAATAACAAAACTTCAACCTAGGCTAATTTCGATATTCTGAATCCCAAAATTGATTTCCATTTTGAAAGAAAAACATTCAAAATGTGGGTATTACAATTCATAATTTCTAGTTTACATAATATTTTATTAATATCTCGTTTAGTGAAACTCGGTATTGCGTACTACACACGCTGTCGAAGAAGATTGTGATTGTGTGTCATCAAAGCCATGTCAGGGATGCATGTAGTGAACACATCGTTTGGTGTTGCGTTTAAAATAATCAATACTTATTTCATTTATATATTAAACAAAATCTATACGTAATGTTGCGTAGAATAATTTCCACAAAATGAACATGAAATTGTGTGTAACATGAGCCAAGAATAGTGTTGCGTATACTGCAAGCTAATACAGTGTTGCATATAGAACAAGCTAAACCTGGTGTAGTGTATAATAGATGACATCAATGAAATTAAAAGATCATTTTTCATAAAATATCAGGGTGTTACATTCTACACCGGTTAAAATGAAATTCTCCGTTGAAATTCTTTGGGGTTACAAATGGTTTATTACATGAGAGTTTCTTAAATCGTAAATAGGAATACTAAAACTCACATTTAAAAAAATGAACATTAGAAACAAAACGGATATCCAAAGTAACTCATCACTTCGGTTCCCACATAGGAGATCATAGGTGAAAATATGGATATGGAAGTGAAATCTAACTGTCAAGTTCAGATGGAGTGTGGTAGATAACATGGCTATGAAAAAACCAATAGTCACAAAGCCATAAAATTGTGATGATCCAAGGTACAATCTTATTCGCCAGATATGACAGCACTAGGATAACATTTTTGGTTTTCAAGATAATTTCCCTAATGTTGAATAATTTATGAATTTAAAGAAATAGGTACATGATTTTGGTACAATATCGACATTGCTCGTGCCACGAACAATTTCCACTTCATCTCTTAATCAAATTAAGTTGAATTTTTCATTCGCGAAGTGTTTCCTGATCATGAGATAGAAAGATAGGTAATTGCATCTGTCTTAATCATAGGGTAAACAATAGTTATCAAATATACATAAGTCCATATATGTTGAGGATAATTGTATATGATTCAAAAAATGGACTTGTAAATCATCTATCATACTGGTTAATATAATAAAACTAAATTCTAATAACTAGGGACTTCATGTTGGACAATGTTAGGTGATAAAGGCCGGTCACACTTTGGTTGTGGGTTTGATTCCCACAGCCTTGTCCGACGCGATGGGTTGTCTCTCGTCCTGCAGGTTGTCCTTTTTCTAAAAATAAATTATTATAACAACCCATCAATAATATCAAAAAATGTTCTATCTATAAACAATACTAACTTAGGTCCAACATAATCCATTCCAACCATTAGGTTTATCTAAAATACTTTTGTCCATGCTCATAGTATAAAAAAACAATTACTAGAAATGTCATCTACCGAGCATGTGAATACCATCATTTATCCCCCATATATAATATGATATATCTTGTTGGTCTCATTTCAAACATGTGAATACCTTAATAATGTATTCTATTGATTAATGAATTACCATGGAACCTTAGTTGAAAATATTAATACTGTCAAATTTTGTCGCATTCCACATTCCAAAATCCCATAATAGTCTGTCACTATATGACCCTTCTCTTCACACATGTACCATCTTCCCCTCCATTTGATGTATTCATCAAGGTTCTTCATTCCATATTTAGAAATTTCAATATTTATTTCTCTATGCTCCTCAACATTCGAACATGCATAAAATTCCATCTTCCTCTTATTTGATGAATTGAGAATACCACTAATGTTCACCTTGTTAATCATATATCACGATGAATGATTCGAAAAAATCACAAAATATTTCTTTCTTAGTATTACGAAATTTCTTTGATCATAGTCACCAATTTGTCCATTGGATTCAATATAGACCCAATTCCTTCTAGTTCCCTCCAATGACTAAAAACAAATACCATGGTGTATGAAAGAGTTAAAATAATAAAGAACCAAAGAGTCATAAAATGTTACTTATGGGATGTCTAACTTATCACACATTCTTTAATCCATGACACATTTGGTTCACCCTAGGTTATTCATGATCATCATAATAATTCTATAATTGTTACCTATAGTTATACTAATCATTAGGTAGACCCCTAGACATACCTTAGAAATATCTATAGGTATCTCACTAAAGATCTCGCATCCTAGTTTCCAATGGTTGACTAAACCATTCCTCTGGTACCAACTGTAGAGACACAAAGCTTGACTTTCAAAGATATTACATTACTTTTGAGGAATACTTAACAAATAAAAAAAATATACACCAAAGGACTGTAATAGTTTAGCATCTTTGGAAACTTGGAATGTAATATTCTAATCATGGTGAATGATCGTCAACATCTCACATAAAGATCTCCACCTTTTGGTTTTCTTATCTAAAACCTTTCTTGAAATAATTATGTCTGATATGCTTCATATGTTTCCAAACCTCTTGTACAATGATTTATATAATGTCAATGAATTATTATAGAATCATATTAATTGTTATGATATCACATATGGTTCACTTATGACTTTATATTTCCTGTTCTTTAGTAAATTCCAAGTTAAAGAACTGTTTTGGGTAAAATCATTTCATTTATCGTATCAGTTTAAACTTATTATTCTTGATATTATTACTTATATCCAGATTTAAATAATTCCATAATGTAAAACATGATTTATATATAATATATATTCATCATATAAATATATATGATAAATCGATAAATGGAATGAAATACACCGTTCATGGAGATGGTAGGCCGTACGTACGCATGAACGATGTTACTGTTTCGTTATTGAATTGAATGAAATTAACTAGATGACATACATATATATATACATAAATACAGTATCATTATTAGGTCATATATTTAATTATTATTCATTATATATAATTTATAATCATTCATGATTGGGTAACATGGAGAATGAATCTCATCGCGTCATGGAGACCGTAGTCCGTACGTACACACGAGCGATGATATAATTTCAATGATCATGGAATTGTATTTAAGTGAATGTAAAATTCATCAGAATCAATATAACTTTACAATAATAATATATAGTTTTTTATTTACACCATTATACCCATCCAAGTATGGTGGTGGTCGAAAAAAGATTACACCACGGCGTGGAGACGATATTTCGTACATATGCACGCATGGTGATTTCGTTTTCTATAGGATGGATAGAAGGCGAAATAGGGTTGTTTCATATTTAAAATAACATATCAGTATATAAGTAATACTGATGTTATTAATTTATTATGATACAACTAAATTAGAATAAGTAAAAAAATAAATAAAACTTGAAAGAATCGGTAAAAGAGATTACCTCTTCTTCGATGCACCTCTTTTAAGATTTCTCATAAAAAGTAGAGTTGGTCTTTTGAGAAGACCAGAACCTCCAGAATGTTTCTTGGGAAGGGGAGAAGAGAAATTGTTAGGGTTTGGCTGATCTTCAAGGCTCAAAAGGGTGTGATGAAAAGAGGGAAGGGGTGACCTTTTAATAAGGGAGGAGAGGGGCACTTTAAGAAAAACATAAAATATTATTATATAATAAAATCATATTCTTTTTATTATAGCTCTAAATTGATTTATTTCGAATATAAAGTTGGGATGGGTCGAAATACCCTCATAAAATAAATTTTAGACAGGTTTGAGTCATTATATTAACCTTATCATTTAGTATTAATTCTTAGTTATTTAGATTGACATTTACCATGTCACTTTGTATTTTTATATTATATAGTTAATAAACCTACCATATACATCCAAGAGACCCCCAATAGGTACATTAATGATACAACTATCATGATATATGTATCTTGGCCTACCCTTACATTTTTATGAATATAATAACAACTAATAATATAATATTAGTTTTATAAACTATTTTATGTCAATTTTGACACAATTTGGTAATTTATTTTTGTGAAAATCATAACTACAATATTAGATCCAAAAATGTTAATTAAATTTATACTAACATGTCATATTAACCTATAAAATTAGTGTAATTAATAAAAAGTCTCAAATTACAATTATTTGTGTATTTATAACATCAATTATGTTATTATTTCATTAACAAGATAATTACTGCATCATCATTGTGTCATAAATAAAATAGATTATATAATTTCTAAATATTATAAATAAATTACAATTATTTTTGAAATATTTTTATATTTTTAATTATTATTTATATCTTAATTTATCTTATGTATAACCCTATATTAAAAATGTTTTAGTTATTATACTTTGATTTTAACCATTTTAACTCTTCTTTAAATAAAATAATAATAAATGTCCTAATCAGATCCAAGTGCACCTAAAGGGTAATATTTTATTTATAAGGTTCTTTTTGGTCGAATTACACTTATCTAATAGAATTAGGACATGTTTTAGGGTGATAATAATATCATTTTTACCCTTAATTACCCTATTTACTTTTAACCGTGGTAAATAAAAGTAAAAAGTTACTATTCAAAAAAAATATCTTTATCTTATTTAACCACATTTACCTCATTGATATTAACCTTGTCTCTCAGATTTTTGAAATTCCACTCAGAGAAGTGGTAAAATTAATTTTTATGTATGTCTGCAAAAAGTTCTGAGAAGGTAGGTAAAAGACGGTTAAATGTTCAATAAAATTTATATATATAAAAAATTATTATAAATTGACTCCAATTAATTACATTTAACTTATATAGGTATTATGTATCAAATTTTAACTAAATTAAATTTAAATAAAACAAATAATTATTTAAATAAAATGTCTGTTTTTAAAAAGTAACCCAGTGTTTTCACTATTCATCCAAAATTGAATGTTTTCAAAAAAATAACAAAACATCACCCTAAGCATATTTCGATATTAAAAATACAAAAATGAAGTCCATTTTGATAGATAAAATTTAAAAAAGTGGGTATTACTATTCTTAACTACTAGTTTAAATAATATTTTAATAATATCTTGTTTAGTGAAACTCGGTATTGCATACTAAACACGCTATCGAAGACGGTCTTGATTGCGTGTCATGAAAGCCAAGTTAGTGCTGCCTGTATTGAATGAACCGTTTGGTGTTTCATATAACATAATCAAAACTTATTTCATTTATACATTAAACAAAATCTATACTTAATGTTGCGTAGAATAATTTCCACAAAACGAACTTGAAATTGTGTGAAACAGGAGCCGAGAATATTGTTGTGTATACTGTAATCTAAAGCGGTATTGCGTATAGTACAAGATAAACTTGGTGTAGTGTATAATAGATGAAATCAATGAAATTAAAAAAATAATTTTCATAAAATCTCTGGGTGTTACACAAATATGCCCTGAATTGACTCATCAAATGTAATGTTCCATTATTCCATGTAATTGTTTTAATTTATATGGGATTATTACAAGACTAGACACTTTCATGACCTGTGAAACTGAGCACCGATGTTACCAGAATGGTCGATCAAAAAATATAATTTTTTAATTATAAAACATGAGTCATTTTACTAAAAACTGAATAAATCATAAGCAGTCTCCCAGATCCAAAATCATCTCAATCTGTTTTGTTCTGTATAGAAGGTATACCATATGCACAACATAGGTTTAGTTTGTGCATTCCACTAGTAATAAATCACAAAAATGGAATAATTTGAATTAAACTAATTAAATTTTATTAAAATCCTTAGAAATCACCACTGGTGACTCAGAATGATAATCAAAGACCACCATTGAGCTCATGAGAAGTTTCCTTCTTTATGAAAAGTCTAACACTGACCGGCATGGGCCAATAGTGAACATATTTTTCTCCCAAAAATTAAATAATTGAATAAATATTATTTTATTTTCAAATCCTTATAACTCATAAAAAATAACTGGATTAGAAATCTGAGACTATTATTGAGCTTATGAGGGTGTGCTTCTCCTATGTAGATCCTAACACTGTCTAGTGTAGGCTGACTGTGAATGATATTTTTTAAGACATAAGTGTATATAAAATAATTTAAATATAAATTATTTTATGTTCAAATCCTCATATATCACCAACGGTAACTGAGATTAATAATATGAGACCACTATTAATTTGTAATAAGATTTTCTCCTTTAGTAGGGCCTAACCATGACCAGCGCTAGTAGAAGGTGAATGTTAAATTTTGGACATTTTAAATGATAATATAATAAACATAGAAATGATTTTTTTAGTTATTTTATATTTTTTCATTGACATGAAATCTCGACAATGCAGTGACAGGATGATGTAAAACTCTTTAATTCAAAATATTAATCAATCAAGGTGAAATGAAGTTTTAAAATGAAATAGAATGTTTGATAAACATTTATCGTTGAAAATCATCTTAAATATTTCAGATTCAGGAAGAGGATGATTCTTCCTGAGAGATCAATAAGAGAATATAATGCTGGTGAAATACATTCTATTGGTGAGAGAGGAATGATGATGAACATAAAATTGACAGTGATGTCCTATTGAGGAAGGTTGAATATTCAATGTCGTTGGTGTGACACTGGTCTTTGTCATCAAATTATTCAACCTTATGATAGGGTGTATCTTTAATTAATTATATTTACCAGTTTCTAAATCTCAGAGATGAACATGAATAATTATATAAAAATAGCGATTCATGGATCATGCGTGATTAATGTGAAAGGGGATTGATTTTGGGATAATTATCAAGAAAGTGGATCCATTTTGAACATATTAGTGGTTTCAGGATTGTATTGAAATTCTTATAATTTAATGTGGATGGATCAAGGATGACACAAAAAATGAATGGTCATTTTACCTTAGGTGATCATGTGAAACTCTTCCTCCCACTTTCTTTCTTCCCCTATTTTTTATCACAAAAAAACATAAAAATAGTTGATGATCAAAAAATGGATGAACGACTGTAATGGGAGGCGATGGCACCCATTTGCGGCATAAAATGAATAGGGGGACGTAGTGGTGAGGGAGGTGGCGTATAGGGGGTCATGGAATGACAGTCATAGAATCATTGTGAAACTGTGATTATAGTAGGGTGTCTCTTAAGGCTTGTAGGTCATGGAAAACATGACAAAATGGTATGGGACAGTGGCCAACGGGGCACATGATGGTGCAGGCACACAGTACACGAGGTTGTTTACATGTGAGATGAAGTTGGCCACATGGAATAGGGCTGACACATCTCCTGACGCGATTGGGATGTTCCAAACATATTCTCATGCTCTGGCTAGTCATGGGGAATATCGGGTCACTCGGTAACCCATATTGGTAGAAGTCAGCCTGCTGGTGCGGGCTGAGACAACGAAAAGGAATCAAGTTGTTGGGCTTCCCCCAGGGCAGGACAAATAGACCAATGAGCCAAGCCATTAGGCCAGGATGGACATGGTCAGGTCAGAAAAATAAGGTTTGTGCCGTTCGGACCAACCAGGTTGGACCAGGTGCAGACACAACTAGCCCATTTTTTTGTAAAATGACCATACCATGCAAATAAGGAATCATTGAGAAATAGCCGAGAGTTCCTATGTGGACTAGAATATGATAAGTCATATATTCATGAGTGTATTGATAGATGAGTATCCTAGAATACCTCTATGTCCTGACAGATGAGTAGTCGGGTGGACATGTGTGTCCTAATAGATGCGTAGTCATTCAGACTTGTTTGGACCAAAAATTGATTAGTCATACGGACCTATGAGGAACGATATATAGTAAGCCTTGCAAACCTGTGTAGCCTAAAAGATGGCGAGACGAGTAGACCTTAGTGGCTTGGTATACATATAATAGTCGAGTAGACATAAGTAGCTCGTCAAACGATTAGACCATTGTAACTCATCAGGGATGTGTTGCTCAGCATTACAAGATGTACAATGTTACAACTAAAGCAATGTACTTCTGTAGTTCTTAGTATTTTCACATCAAGAAATTCTGATAAAATTGGGACCTTTTTGTGCTGGACTCTGCAGAATTGATGGCTCAAGGGTCGATTCCTCTCAGGATGAGTGTTTCATGAGAAGAATCCTATGATGAAGGATTGTTCATGATATCATCTAATCTCAGTGATACTAGGAATATCAAGGAAAAAATTTTTATGTATCAAGATAAGATATTATCTTAGAAACCATTGGTAGACTTACTCTACTTTTTTACAATCAGATATCTCTAGGAGTGGGATCTCTGTAACTTGAGTGTGCTACAAAGGGAACCACATGGCAGGCTGTATGTGAGAAATTGCGTCTGAGAATAATTTATCAATATACCTAAATTTTCCTATTATTTTTATGACATATACATTTGTTGAGATTAATATACCTTAATGGTGGTATTTTCCAATGTGGGGTTTTAATTTGTGGTTTTTTGTGAATCCTATAGTGAATTGTTTTACTCACCCAAGCACGAAATTTTCCCACACGTGTTCTGTCTTGTGCAGATGATCGATGCCTTGGTGTTGTCTTTGATGGAGAAGGAAAAGCAACATGACCAGGTGATTATTTGGGATATCGGAAAATACAATATGTTTCTAGAAGCATTATATATCCACATACACACTCTTGTATGCTAGTCATACCATGTCGTTGTCTATATTTTAGTTGGTTTGTATTATAACCTGATTGTAGTTTACTTATTTAATTTATATCATACATTATTGTGGGGTTTTTTTAGTATGAATGAATTTTATTTAAATAGTGTTTTCACTCTCCAACCATACGAATTTATGTTGGGTTTGTGTGTATAGGTCCGATGGAAATTTTCCCCTTTTGTGGGATATGCTTACTAGGAGCTTGTCGCTAGCCCCTAGCCTATCAGAGCCGATAATTGTGTAGTCACAACATGGGACTTGTGGGATGGGATGTGACATTAAAATATATGCTTGTTATCACCATCCTTGAATTAAAAAAATCATGGTTTTGTATCCACAGATCAAATTTCATGATTGTGAATATTTTTTACATGTGATTTATTTCAGGTAAGCTTAATCAAATTATTAACAACAATCATTAGTAGTCTGCAATGTTGAGGCTGAAAACTCTTGAATCGGAAAACCTCTCATCTTGAATCCTTGAGGGAACGCCAAGTTGGGGCGTAGTAATAGTGATTCCCATGTTTGAGGGGAATATTTCTAGAGTAATAAAGGAAGAAGCAATCTTACATGATTATGATCTAGCAAGGGCGAAAAACCAAAGGCACCATCAGTGGAACCTAAGAGCATCTTTCGGATACCCAAAATCCATATTATTTTATTTAGTATTTATCATTTATATATATTATAATAATTTTATTCATTTTTTTCAATAATTATTAAATTATTAATATTATTAATATTTTTTAACTAAACTCATTTCATTTGAAATTGAATTGAACAGTTAATTTTATTAGGTCCATTATATACACTAAAAACTATTTGATTAGGGATCTATTTATTATCACAAAAAAGGAACTGGTAAATGGTACTATTTATATGCATTAAAAAAACTGATAAATGGTACACTTTATCTATGTTTGTTTTATCATTGATAAATGGAACTGTTATCTATTGTTTTTTCTTGTGCTGATAATGGTCATTTCTGCAGAAGACTCATTTAGTAGTGGTGATAACAATTTTAATTTTATTTTTATTTTTAGATTAAATTTTTATGATTATTATTATTTTTATCATTTAATTTTATTTTCAGTTATATTTTATATGAATATTAATTTTTTAAAATTTTATTAATATTTTATATATAGAATGTTTTATGCATATTATTCTTTTGAGGTGAAAATGTTATGATTTTATTCATTAATGTTGGTGCCATATAAATTAATTTTTGTTTATTATATTTGTTAAATTTATTTATTTTCAACTATTTTTTACATTTTCAATATATTTTTTAGGTTTAATATTGATTATATTTATAGATTTTATTTTATAGGCTTCTAAAGTTACATACATGGAATATAATACTGTTTTTTTAATTTCAGGTTAGTTCCGTTGAAAACATATTCAAAATGAAATTAATGTAAAATCAAAAAGAAATTAAAATAATTGGAAAAACCCATGAATGATTTTAGAAATAAAAATATTTTCATCAATATAATTATTGGACAATAATATAGATGATTAAAAAATTATTGTTTCAAAAACTAATATATAGACTTAAAAAACTATGAATCTCCAAAATATTATAAAATATAAATTATATTTCATTATAAATTAAATTTTTTGAAATGAACATAAAACATATTATTTAGCTTCATATAATTTTGATTTAAAAATAATAATAAATACATAATAATATGTATTAATAATAATATATGCCATAATAATTGTAATAGATCAATTATTAAAATTTTATAAAAGTTCATATTATTATTATTATATAGATCATTGTCAATAATTATATAATTATTATTATTTGTCATAAATAATAACATTATTATTATTTTCATCAGTTTTCTTAGCATGGATTTATTATAATCACTTCATTATAATGACATCATTTTAATTTTTAAATTATCATTGAATTGTAATTTTTTAGGCTTCGTTATCTTATATTTATTATACATTGTCGTGTTTTTAGAAGCATGTACTTTTTTATATCTATGTGGGTATGTTGCAATATTTAATTAATAAAAATAACTATATTTTTATTCATGAATATAATAATTAATATTTAATTGACCTAACACAAACCTTATTGATTAGTTAATTATTAATATATTAAATTTTTTAAATATAAAAAAATAAATAAAAATATAAAATTATAAAAATGCACAATAATAATGAAATCAATAATGTGAAACTTAAAAATAATTTTTCTGATAAATTTTTATGACTAATATTAATAATAACTATAAAATATCACTTACTGACTATTAGTAAAATGATTTTCTTGACATTAATATAATTAGATAATTATCATGAATTTATATGTTGTACTATAATATTCATAATCAAGATGCATTTATTTTCATTTAATCTCCGTGAAGATATAAAAAGGTGCATGGGTAATACATATTTACCAAGGGTATAGACCATAGAAAACTCCTTGGAATCCCCTTCAGATTACATGCCTTGGATCTCCAGATCCCCCTAAGAAACATCATTGTCCAAGCACTCGCCGATGTGCTAGCTAAGCAGACCATCCGGATGGCTGTTTTAGGCAGTCATAGCTTGCTCAATCAAGTCTCCATGTAGATGAATCATGTTAGGTGGATGATAATGCACAATCAAAGAATCCTAGAAATTGATGAGAAGCATTTTCAATTGTGAATTTTCAAAATTAATCTTCTAGTTCATCGAGCATTTCAACCATGGTAGTGATTGCTCTGACCATATGGCCACCAACCACATCTATGACATCACACAATTACATAACATGTTGTTATTAGAAAGAAATTCATTATTGGTGCTAAAATAAAGTTGATAATATAGTCGATGATAAAAGGTGGGTCATGTTTAACAATACTAAAATAGCACTACTAAAGTTCCATTTTATCAGCACATTTTTAAATGTGTAGATAAAAGGAAAAAAATGAAAAGAAAATTATAAATTTTTTTATATCATATGGACCCCCTTTTAATTTTGGTTAATGCCCATTCAACAGTGCTAGAAATCCCTACAGGTGAACTCGCATTACACCCCTTTAATAGTGAATTCCATCCCCCCACCAATTAACAACACTAGCCCCCATGCAGTAACTCGTGCACCCCTTCATCAACCTAGAATCAAACTGAAGACCTCTCCCATTCGCGCCTGCACCATTACCACTATCATATATTGTTTTTTTCTACATTTATGATATATAAATTTATTTTCATATACATTTTGTTATTTATTATTGTATATTACTATTATATTATTTTATAATATATATTTATATTAATATGAATTTTTTTATTCTTATATTAAAATACAAATATCTACTAATATTTTTTATCCGAATATGTATTTATATATTAATATATAATTATAATATTGGATTTCAATTTAATTATAAAGTATTTGGTTGTGACTGGGTTTGTAAATTATAAATAAATAGACCCATATATAATGCATACATATAAATGTAAATATTATATATATATATATATATATATCTATATATGAGAATAGTAATACATATTTATAAATATTCATATATATAGTTACATATATTATATATAATATGTATATTTATTTGTTATATTATATAAATAATCTATACCAATTTGTTAATACTCACACACTAATACACACATACATTATAAATTTATTTAAATATTCAATTATTTGTATTTTAAATAACGTGGATATGAGCTTATATTTATGTGAGGCTTATATGTGAAGGAAATATTATATATATATATATATATATGTATAATTTTAATTTATATGATTGAATTTATATTTGAAAAAATAGAAAATAAATGTATATATTGTTATACTTTTTATTAGGAATAATAGCATATTCTGAAAGAATACAATTCTAATCCATAATATATATATTAATGTAATAACTAAGATTAAATATATTCTCTATTGAAAAAAGGAAATAATAAACCCATAAAAACGGCTAAAAATCTATAAAATGATAAATAATTATTGTACATCAAAAAAACATTGATTTTGAGGCCAATTGCTCCATTTTTTCTTCAAAAAATATGACATAATGTTTAACTATTTCATTGGGTGCCTGGAGACCATCACATGGTTCGATTTAATATGTTGTAGAGCTCAAAATGACACTCGGATCAAATTTTATGGCCATTTGATGTTTGATTTAAATTTTCAACTTATTTATTATCTTTATTTATTATTATATTTTTTGTGCCATCATAATGTTATTAAAATATTATTAATCGACAATAATTATCAAATTATTAATTAAAATTATTTTTCAAAATATTTTTATGCAATTTTCACAAAATATGTAATATCTTATATGTAATTGTCTATTTATACTTATCAAATTTTTTTAATATATATATATATATATATATTTTATTTATATCCAAATAAATATGGTACTTTTTTTACATATTAATATTTTATGTTATATTTTATGTTTCATATACATTCTTTATATGTGGTAGAAAAAACCCCGGGTAAAGGCGGAGCCATTATCAGGGCTACAATGAAGTGATAAAGTGGATATGTTTATAAGCACTAAAAAATCAATTTTAAAGGGGTACATTTAACATATTTTATTAGCAATATAAAAATAACTATTTATCATATTTTGGAACTGATAAATGTACCACATTTATCATCACATTTTTTATTGTCTTAAAATGTGGCATAATAGAAACATGTTTTGTGGGAAACAGGATGAGTTCTGGGATACATAGGTGGGCTACATCCAGTTTCCATCTATCTGTCAACCTATATAATAACTAGTTGTGGCAGCGAGTACCGTTGAAAACAGTGTTCTAGAAAATTTTAGGCGGAGGGAGCATGGAGAATTGAGACTCATAAAATATGAATGCACTTCAGGATTTTCCTAGGCATTTTATATAGTTGCAGCCCATGAATGGATCACAAAAATCAACATCCCATTAGATTGGGTCACTCTCGAAGCATCAGCATGTCGACTACATGACCAAAAATAATGCATGATATAGAGGAGCCTTGGTACATGCTTTCCATTATGTCGTCTAATAGTGGGTCATCATTTCAGAGGATAATTACTCATACCATGCCATGGATAACACCTATAACGATGGATCCCCAACCACCACCGTGGGCAGTTTCTAGTCTGTGTCGGAAAACAACAAGGAATTCTAGTAGTTCATTCCATTAAAATATTACCTTTATATGTCATTATAATAGACATAATGTTCCACCATTGTTTTTACAATAGATTATAATTAATCGTTTTATGTGTCTTAAAACCGATCCCACCACAAGAAATAAAAACTCAAATTTATCCAGTGAGACCCGTTGTGTGTATTTCATTCCATTAAAAGATCCCATTTATATTTTTTCCACTGTTTAATGAATCAGTTTAACAAAGAGTAACTAGGAAATTTATCAGTGACATGGAATACGAGGGGCATGTCTGAGCCACAGATTTAATAATAACTTCCTCCACTACTCTAGTTATTTTTTACAAAAAAATAGATGGATCCAATTGTCAAATTTGTATATGATTAACGTGAAAACTTATTTCCTTGATCTTCTTAAAAGAGTTAGGTTCCCCGCCTTTTTTTTTACTTATCTACCATAAGATCACTACTTATACTCTTATACTTCTTCCACCTCTTTAGAGGAACAAAATTATTAAAACAATGTATAAATTTCAATGAATTAATATAATGATGAGAATCCTTCACAATAAGATGGACAATTAAGAAAATTGAGTGAAATTATAGTGTTTTTTCCCAAGAGAAAAGAAGGAAATTGTTTGCAAAGGGAAGATGATAAACAAGAAGACCATTGTGACATATCATTGCTCAATTTATAGTTCCATGCCCCACCTCATTTGAAAGGAGGTGAGATAATAAATCCTCCATAATAATTTAATGGTAAGTAGAGTGCAAGTCCACATGTCTAAATGCGCTTGAGCATATTAAACTAACTAATTTGTAATCCCTTAATGCTGAATCAAAATTGATTGATATCAACTATATTAAAGTATGATTTATATTTATGGTCACTTTTTTATTTTTAATAACTATATATTGGTTTAGTTAATGTATTTAATTTTATTTTGATTGTACATATTTTTCATTAATTATATGTTTTTAAAGTCGGTAACATGTAATACAACAATCTTATTATTTTTTATGTATGTTATTATGAATTCCATTAAAATATAATCAATAAGTACAATATAAATGATTCATAAATCATAGAGTGAAATTATAAAAAAGGTTTAATATAGTAATAATTTCATAAATATAATAAACCAAAATTAATTTTGTTGGAACAAACATTATTGATCAATGGATGACATTTTATCTTCAAAAAAAGTATATACATAAAATATAATATAAATAAAATATAAATATTTGATTAAAAAAAATTTGGTAAATAATAAATAAATAAAACATTAATTAATGAGAATGAATAATTACAGAATAATGTTATTTTCAATGAAAATTACAATTACAAATATCAGATGTACTACAATTATTGTATTTAACATCTATGTCCATTATACTCTCTAGAAAAAAGAACTGATAATGGTTCAATTTTTCAGGTCTAATATAAGTAATGATAAATGGCACAATTAATCAATGATTTTTTTCTTATAAATGTTACCCTTAATCATCTCTTTTTTAGTTCCATTAAATGGATCCATTATCATCACATTTTTAGAATTTATAATGGTCAAAATATAATTAAACAATTTTACAAATTGAAAATAAAAATGTGTTTATTAAAAAATACTAAAAAAGTTTAGTTTAATATTTTTTTTAAAAGTGAATAAATTATTTATAACCAATATATATTAGTAATACTAATAAATAGTATCGAGATGAACAATTGGTGGTAGATGCCTGAGAGTTCCACTGATAGTGACATGGGTTTGAAATCTATGTAGCCCTTTAATCATTTTATGAATGATGATTCCTTTCTCACTCAAGAAATATCTAACTAACATGATCGAATATCCATTAATAATCCCATCCATGGTACATTCTCAATAATTCATCATTCAAGGTTGTTCGATTACAAAACTTTCGACCACCTCAATTACCTCTAAATATCTCTAGTAATGAATAGTTCATATTTTTTGTTAATGAAACTAATTTCATATTAAGCTATTTAATGATGTGTCTTTCTTTGAAATCATCATCCATTAAAAATTTATATAGAAGAATATATTCTAGAAAAATTGTCTACAATAACTTTATCATTTTTAGAATATAATTTTTTATCATTGTTTGAATAATTCTTTTTTGAAAAACATATATAGGAGAAATCTAAAACAAATTGTAATATAAAATATTATATTACAATGGGGGTGGAATATGGTTTTCATAATTTTCATTGACTAGTGGTTTTGGTTTCTGAATCCAAAGATACTGTTCAAACCTATGTAGTAACAAAAAAATCTTATGGATATTTAATCCCAAGAAGTGTTTTGTTGGTAATTATAAACAAAATACCCAAGATAATAGAGAAATGGATGTTTCATCTAAGTCAGGATGTTTTGATTATTTCTCTTCTTTCTTAGCATCCCATCAGCATGGCCATATCCCCATACAAAACATTTTAGACGACAAACCTATTTCCATTATTTATCATGCTGGAAATCTCCCTCTTTCTTGCCTTCTTTTTTTCAAAGTTGTTCTTATCCATTGTATTAATCTCCCAATAAATTGATCCATCTTGAACTCTAGAATGTATGATTGTAGGTTATTTTGTTGTGGAAAAAATGTCTACCATAGCCCCGCCCCCATGTTGTTTCAACATCATAATAGTCTTTAATTGCTTTCCATGAATTTACATTTTGAAAATAAGACAATTCAAAACAATTTTATGTAATCATCTTCCATTTATTCAGTAGATCAACAAAAAACATTGGTGATGAATTATTCATGACGTTAAAACATCTCTGTTGTAATATGATGTATATTTTTTGTCAATTCAAACATGTTCAGTATAAATGAACATTCCTATTTCATTGATGGATGATCATTAATAGCCAAATACGCCATTATAGTCTTTGTATTCAAAATATGTGCTTCAACAATTTTTTATTTATAATGGCATGAAAATTCCATAATAAACTATTAATGGTCTACTTTTTAATCAACATTGTGTTTCACTGAATCTTCATAAAATTGTTTAGTATATATTTCCTCATCATTATTAGGAGTGTTTTTCATTAAATTGGGTACAAGAGTTTACATTCCTTAGCTGATCTTGGCTACAATGAGGAGTATACCACAAGATCCTGCATAAAATACACCTCTACCGATGTTGTGCTGCATGAATTCAAAATGTATCCCACATATGAAACACCGATAATATATTTTGTAATACCATTATAGTGAAAAGAATCATTTCCATCTTTACCAACTCCATTAATGTGTTTAGGGAAATCCCCATGAGGTGAAATAACATCCCCACATGGAGGCAGTTCTATACTCTTAAAGGAATTGGTAAATTGAGAGATTTCATGGGTATCAACAACCATATATCCTTATTCATCAGTAACATCTCATGTCCCGATTTTCTGAGAATCCACCATATAAGGAACAACATTAATTTTATCCCAGTTTTTTGGAAGTAGTTTTTCACAACCGTTATCCCTAAAACTATTAACAATGTGAGAGGAGGAGAACCCCCACCCTTTATTGAAGGTGATGTCCACTATGAACTACAACAAAAAACATAAACTATTAGATTACATATGAAGTATCATATATATCTTCATAAATTCTATTTTGACATTCCAAATGGAATGAAAACAACTAAATTACATGCGTTAATCTATACCTTATAGTATGATCAAATTTGATGTCCACTATAGAAAGAATGAAAAATTATTTGGGAATCGATCTGAGATCCGCCAATACTATGAGGCACATAAATATTTCACAACATGCATCTTAAGTAACAAAATAACGTTTTATCAGGGAAAAAATTAATGATTTAATGTCATAAAAATATCTATAGATTCAATAAAATTGAATTCAAACATAAAATTTCAACACAAACATGACTTCCTGGGTTGGAGCCAAAAAATATATTAAAATGAGGGTCCCAATATGGGATAAACAATGACACTGGAATGATGGGGATCTACCCTAAACCCCAGGCCTTGAACTAGATCTCTTTAGAGGGGAAATAAGTGTGGAAATGAACCATTCTAATGTGGTTATATTTCCAGTCATAGAATCCCCACCAAAAATTACAATTTGTTACAAGTCGTCTGCCCTCCATGTTTTTTTAGAAATTGGAAACACCACCGATAAAATTATCCAGAATTACCTAATTTGAATCTGATCCAGATGAAAATCGTGACAGAACCAAATGTGTGAAGAATTACCTCCTTGAAAGAAATGCTCGTCAACATTATCCTATATCTTGGTAATTTTTTACATTTCTTCCCCAGATCAGAAATTATGACAGTGATAACCATGTACCTTTGACACAGTTGGGTCCAACCTCATCAAATGATCATCATCATATTCCACTCGTCCATGAGGAGCGGTAGTTGAATGCTTTTGAATCAAGTGACCTCCCTTCTAGAATACTCGAGCACAGTCAAAGGAGGGGATTTGTACCAGTGAAGCCCTTATGTGAGTTGAATTTTCCTTGTGTGAGAAAGGAAGTAGAAAGCTGAAACCTATCAGGTTCCACCATATATGAAAAAACCTATGAACTATTTGTTGAACTCAATAGCATTTCCAGCAAACCCTTCATCCCATTACTATTTATACGAAGTTATAAATAATATAGACTATGATAAATATTTTAATATTTTTCAATAATTATATAATTTAATCAAATTAAATATATTTATAATAAAAAAATTATTATTTTTAATTATTTTTAAAATGAATTTATTAGTTTATTTATCAGTGCAATGAAATTTCTACTATTTTGGTGCAATGTTAAAGACCATTTTTGAAAATAACATTTTTCAATTAATAAAAGTTTTTTTATTATATTTTTTTCATTGATTTTGTAATAAATTAATTTTTATTTGTATAATCATTTTTATAATCTTGTTTATATTTTATTTATACTATATTTTGTGGATATATTTATTGTAAGTAAATATGTTATATTTTTATTCTTTTTGTTTTTTACATGTAATATATTTATCTATTATATATCTGAAATTATTTATATTTTCAACTATTTATTATATTTTTAATTTAACTTTTATACTTCATTTTGATTGAACTTTTATTTTATATATTTTTTTTGGATTCCAAATTTATATACTTAAAATTTACAATGTTTATCGTGCTTCAAGTGAATGACTTTGAAAACTTATAAAAGATGAGCTACATATTCAATAAAAATATAATTGAATGTATTGACTAAATAACTAATAATTTTTAAAAATTAAATTTTTTTTATAAATAAAACAAATAAAGATTAAAATATACGATAGAAAAAATATTTGATTAAAAAGATAATACTTATTCATTAAAAGAACATTGTAATTCCAAAATCATAAAAATATTAAATTGTATTTTGATTTTAAATGAAATTTATGACATGAACATAAAAGATATAATTAACAGAAGAGAAAACTAATTTCATAAAAATAATAATTAGAAAATATTATGTATTAAAAAAAATATAGGACATAATAATAATATTAAAACAACAATTAATAATTAGTTATATTTAATAATTATACGATTATATATTCAATTTTTGATATTTAAATTATTATTCTTTGTATTCATAAATAACAACGTTATTATAATTTTCATCACATATTATCATGAATTTTTATAATGAAATCATTATAAATAGTTCATTGTCATTAAATTACTATTATCTAGGCATTACTATCCATGATTTATGATCTATTTCAAAGTCATGTATTTTTAATATCTGTGACGATATGTAACCCTATTAAAATACTAAAAAATAATCAAATTGATATTTATAAATTTTCAAGTAAGATCATCGAGTTCCTTGATGCCATGAAGCACATCGGTGATAGTTCTTAAAATATTTTCCCATTTATCATCAACTTTTTATAGTGCATATAAAAGAAATAATATTTAAAAATTAAAAAAATTAAAATTTAAGGGAACCCTTTTAATTATAGTTGACCCCCTTTCAGTAACGATAGAAAGAACCTCCTATGCGCGCTACCTCCTCTCCTTTTAATGTACTACCCACACCCCTACCATTTTACAATGATAGCCCCCTACCACAATGCACATGCCCGCACACCCATGCCTTTACATAGATTTGAAATATTAATAAATATTTACATATATTATATATTAAAAAATATATTTATATATTTTAATAAATAGTTAATATATATCATTATTTAATACACACACAATAATACACACACACATACACATTATGTAATTATAAAAAGATTTTCATATTGGTATTTTAAATAAAATGTATGTTAGTTTTTATATTAATTAGAATTATATGTTTATAACTATATTATACATATATATATATATATTAACATATTATTTATTATTTATTTATAAAATTTAATTTTTATCAATGAATATACAAAAACTTATTTGTATATATATATATATCATTAAGGATAACAATAAATATAGAAAAATGATTATATTTTAAACCCATAATATCAATATTAATGTAATATTGGAGAATATATTCAGTCGCCACTAAAAAAGATAAAAATACCCCCTTAAACTTGGTGAAAAGTCCACAAATTGTTAACAAATTGTGTACACCGACTAAGAACTATATTTTCAAGGACTTTTTTGAGTTTTTTTCCCTATAATGTTATGAAAATCTACTAAATATGTTATCAATAGCATAAAGATCATTTATAGATTGGATTAGATGTATGGTATAGCTTGAATGGACATCCAGATCAAAAGTGTTGACCATTGGATGTTTGAGTTCCATTTTCAACATATTTTAGATATTGTAATTATTATTTTTACACTTTCAGCCTTAAAATTGTTATTAAATAATCATTAATCTATAATAATTTGAAATGTATTAATTAATTTTATTTTATAAAAACATTTTATAATCCATTTTCTCTAATTATCTTATAAATTATGTGTAAATGTATATTTGTATTTCACTAAATAATAATCAAAAAAATAAATATTAATTTTATATCAATATATATATGTATTATTTTTTATGATTTTTTTTTGAAAAATACCCTTCAGAAAATTCATTTACAGAGACCTAGATTTATTAGCACTAATATAATGCGCAGATAAAGGGGGTACCATTATCTTCCCTAAATAACCTCTCGTAAGGGTACCCTTTCATAATAATTTTTTATCACTGTTAACCAATGAAAATGTGGAATTCGTTTTTTGGAACGAAAGACAAGCATGGGGTCTCATACCGGGGCTATGACTTGTCATCATCTACCAGTCACCCTCCTCTCTATCTAGAGGAGCATGATTGTATCATCAACCATTGTGTACTAACTAATGTCGATTCAAGTGAACATTGTTTTTTATCACTCAAAAAGGATCAACACACCTATAGTTATTTCTAGGAATTTTATATAGTGGTTGACTAGGAAGGGATCACCATATTCCAAACTGGTCAGCTAAAGTCACACAATTAGTAACACCTCCTCCACTGCACATTCGAAAATGATGGCTATAATGGCGGCACCATGGTAAGGGATATGGACTGTGTCAGAAAATCCCAGAGAATCACTGAAGAGAATGATTACCCATACAAATCCACAAAGGACACATGATGGTTGTTACACGTGTTTCCCATGGGTGAGTATGGGTAATCATCATCTCCAGGGATGCCCAGGTATTGGAATACATAGTCCAAATATTATTCCAGTTTGCCTCGATTATATATTTCATATTTGGACATGCAGTGGATGAGATACTAATATGATAGAGACTCTATCTAACTGGTATTTATTATTTTGATCCCTTCTTAGGCCTCCACTACAGAAAATTACTTGCAACATCTGTCAGTGTGTTGAACTATTTTGGGCATTAAAGCTCCATGTTCCCACTAATCGACATTTTTCAGAATGATGTAATATCTGGTACTACCAGACACCTCTAGATAATGATCAGGGTGACAATGAGACGATGACATGACATATCCCAGGTAAGAGGCCCCAAACTCATTTTTCGTTCCAAAAAAGGTTTCTCACAATGCCACATTATAACATCACTAAAGAAGATGATAATGAGTACCTTTATGTTAAGTATTTTATGGTTGATAAATGTAAACCCATTATCTGTGCTTTTATATATGCGAAAATATATTGGGGTATTTTTTAATGAAATTTTTAATCGGTATATTTAAAAAAACATTTAAAAACAATGTATTAATATATAAATATATAAATATATAATTATATAATAATAAATATTTATATATATATAATATTTATTTTTTAATTATATTTTAGATATATATATATATAATTTGTTTATCTAAAATAAGTTGAAATTTGAACAGAAACTTCAAACAGTAATAATTTTTTATTCGGGTGTACATTTGAGCTACACAACATATCAAATCGAATTAATTGATGAGCATTACGCACTCGATGACATTTGTAATCCATTTTCATAATTTTATAGGGAAAAATTTCAGCAGTTTTGATTTTAATGATCCCTTCCAATGGTGCCACTTCAGAAAATACCTATCACCATCTATATTTGTGTAAATCCTTTATGGAGTTACATCATCATGTTACCTATAATCAACATTTGATGGAACACGGTTGTCATCACTACTATCAACCACCTCAGTATAGTGAGAAGGCAGACCAAGAGACAACAATGGGACATAGCCTTGGTAGGAGGCCACAAACTCATTGTCTATGAGGTCAGTCATGTGGATGGTATCCATGTTGTATGAGCAGTCGCCATTGCGGTTGAAAACCTCAAGGAAATCGATGATCGTTTTGAATCTATGTTATCACTCCTTCTCCTCATTGTCGTGTTAGCTCCGACCATGCACCACCATCAACCTATCATGTGATTCCTGCATGGATACATAACCATGGAAAAAATGTCTACCAAACTCGATTTCTTAGAAGGTTGAGCTATCCATTATGAGTGTGAGTTCTAGGACAATGATATTTTTTAGGGTGATTCGGAGAGTCATAGCCTGTAATCTTATTTGGAATCTTAGTAGAGATTAGTTGTTCACACCCACCTTAAATAAGTCACACCCATGCCCAAATTTTATATCTTCACATTGATAAAATGAAGACACATGCATCCTAACGATGAATAATATTGCAAGACTAATAAGTTCATGGTAATTAATCTTTTAATTATTAGTTAGTGAATCATTATAATAATATAAATTATTATTATTCATAAAAATCATTGTTCATAACTAGTAATAATTATAACATTATTAATATCCTTATTATTGTACATGATTAGAATTTGTTAATATTATTTATTTATTTTTATATAAAAATTTTAAAAAATAATAATTAAATAATCTAAAATGTTTGTGTAATGTAATTTAACTTTTAATATCTTTATTTATGAAATACAATACGATTGTTTTTATTAATTAAATAGGGTTACATTCCCTCAATGATATAATGAAAATACATGCATCCAATTACATGACAAAGAATAATAATGCTAGGATAATAATGTTTGGGTATTATGAATTTAATGACAAACATCTCATTATAATGAGTTCAATATTAAGAATTAATTATATTGATTTCATTATAATGAAATCATTAGAATGAATTCATGATAATATAGTTATTTAAATAATAATAATTTTATTATGTATGAATTTTGGTAATAATAATAAAATTATTAATAATGATCTATATAATTGAATTACTAATAAATATTATTTATTATTAATAATTTTATTAATCCTTTTATTATTACTACAATTAATGTTATTATATTTATTATTTTACATTTTATTATTTTTTATTATTTTATATTTAATAAGTTTATGAAATAATTTATATATTTAGTTAATTATTATTGTTATTTTATAAAATAAATTTCATTTAAAATTTAAAATTTAAATATATTTTATTAGTGTTTTGTGTTACCTTTCTCTATTATAGTCTAAAAAAAATCATTTGAAACAAAAATATTTTGTATCATCTATATTATTTATATTTATTATTTTGATAAAAAAAATTTTATTTTTTCTAAATTTTTATTTCATTAGTCCATATTTATATTATCTTTTTTAGTGTACAAGTTGATCATTTTTTATTTGTTTTCAAAGAATCTGAAATAAAACGCAACCATCGTAATATGTTCCAATTAGGTAAATATGGAGACCTATAAAATATAATCTACATGAATAATATAAATGAGTCCTAAATCAAATAATCAAAATGTAAAAAAAAGGTGAAAATAAAAATAATTTAATAAATATAATTATAAAGAATAATTAAAAAATGTATTTAAAAAAATTCAAGTACAAAATTTTATTACTTCTAAAAAACCGGTTTTTGACAATAATTTTCTTTATCAGAACTATAAAAAAGCTCTGATAATTATGGAATTTACCAATTCTAAAACAATAATTGATAAAGGGTACCTTTTATGAGTTCTTTTTTACTATGTGTAAATGGTCACCATTATTTGCACATTGTTTCATGACCAGAATTTTGTCCATTATCAGAAATTTCTTAGCAATGACGAATTTTTGAATAAAATAAAATAATTAAATTATTTAAACACTATAATAATTAAACTAAAAATAATTAAAATAATTCAAGTGAATTTTTTTTTATAAAAAATTACAAATTTGATTATATATTATATATATTTTAAATACTAAGATGTATTATTGGTATAAAGGGGTTTCAATAGAAAATTTGGAGTTCCATTTTTTGGTGTTTATGGTTGGTTAACCATGGATTCTTTTAATCGAGCTTTTCATGCTTCCTTCATTCTCAATCATGTCATATTTCAATCACTCAGGGGCATCACTGATACTATTCCCCTTATTTTTCTTCACTCAATGTCTCAGTATGAGTGGTTATTAGATTCCAAAGATTGTGTCCCATCATTGACCAATGAATATCACTGTGAATGTGGAATTAATAAATTTTAATTTTAATTTATTTATTATTATGTAATTTATGTAGGGTTATTTTGACGAAATCCCAATGAAGTAATAATTAATAATGAATCTTCTTTTCTAGATAACAAGTCTACATTATTTTTTACATCTTCAAAATATGATTTTTTGGAACTGTATGCATAAACAATTCATAATAAGGAATACAAAGAATAAATATTATAACAATATTCAAATAAATTATTATATTGAAACAATGTCGGAAGATGGTTTTTGCCTCTATCAACGACTTGTGGTGATGGCTTCCTTAATCCAGAAACTAGAAATGAAGTTTATATTGAGGTCCAATCATTATTGGGTTTGAAATAATAAACAACATAACCTATATAATTTAGAAATGAAATTCGAGAACATAGTTTTGGAGGAAACTAAAGAGAAGGATGGATTCTTGATGATTGGTATTTCGTGATGGCCCCCAACAATTTGTAGCATCATCTCTCATACATACCAACATTGAGAAATATTGAATAGTATACATTGGTGTTTTTGAGGTTGTCTTGGGACATCGTGTAATTTATTGGTAGTCTTATCATATAAAGGAAATTAATCCTTTTAAAATATATATATATATATTGAAAAATTATTTCAGAAACTTCTTATGGAATCGAATGGAGTTTTTCTAGAATAATGGGGGCCTTCTCATAGAGTGACTTGTTTAGGAAATTCACGAACAATGTTCTCTGTCAGAGAGAACCTTCTTAATTAAATATCCCTTAAATGAAAATCATATTTTTATAAATTTTAAAATGAGAATGTTACTCTGGATATAACCCTTCATTCTTTCATTTTTTAAATTAAATTAATTTTTTTGTAAGATATGTGTTTGTGTGTGTGATTATTACATTTATAAATAATTATTAATAATAATATTATTAATAAATATATTTATGATATTAAAAATTTTATTTATATTTATTTTCAATTATTTTATTGGATAAATTTTTTAAGACAGAGTGTATCAAAAATTCTGAATGAAAATAACATTTGGTGAAATCCTTTTCTCAATATTCATTACACCTAAACTACATCTATGATTCACTGTTTTTATTATTGGGTATTACATTTGAGATTACTCCAGATATTGGGGAGTCTCTATCATGTAATTATTGTTCTTATTTTATTCCCACAATTTGGAATAGGACCCTTGGTTTTCCTATTATTGGGTTTTCTATGAAATTTTTATTTATTTAAAACTTTATTATTCTGCAAATTTATTTTTAGGTCACTGCACATCTTCAACTGTGTTGTGGGAATTTATTACATTTTCATAGCACATCCTCTTTGATTTTAATTTTGTGGTCATTACTTTCCTTCGTACCCAAAAATCAGAGTTCTATGATATAATAGGACACAACCATGTATTTATTTTTAAATTATATTAAATAACATCATGGAAAATTGAGGTCCTATTTTCTTGAGATGATTGAAAATGAATTTTTATTAATTTACAATAATAAAACATAAGTTCCCTTGAATTAAAAATAAAAAAAATTCTAATTTACATTAAATATTATGAAAACAATCTAAGAATTATTTTTGACTTTTGCGCGTAAAGAACACATCAATTAGCCATGAACTATACCCAAACCTACTAAATATGTTGGTCATAGAAAATAATCATATTTAAACAAATGAAACAATTAGTAAAAACCAAACCATTATCTTTTATTACATTGAAATAAATTATAAATACCTATATAATGATTTTTATAATATAGGAATGGAATTTTGGAGTTTGTGTCCTAGAACCAACTACTTTGTAATTTATTGATTAATAAAATAATTATAAAATATTTATTGTTCTTCTTCATGACAATGCATGTGATAATGTCCTAAGGACAACTGTTGCAAAAATGGGTCATAGTGGATCCCTGCTATGATGAGACCTAGATGTGCCATAACACTGTTCTTGAATATATGTTCTATGACTGAATGATATTATTTGAGGGTCACAAATAATACAGGTCATTAAGGGAGAGGACTCATAAAACATTGAGGCACCTTCTCATGGTGTGTTCCCATGGTAATATCTAGGAGGATATTATGAGAACGAGACCCGGAAGTTGGAAATCAACATTTCATAGTGTCATTAGATGTTCCTATTTGCGGACGTGTGTCTTGGTCCATAGACTTTAAGATTATTATTAATGGGTATTACAACTCACACACTTAGTTGTTTTGACAAAAACAGTGATGACACACTGTTTGCAGTGAGGTAGGATACGTTGGGTGCGTCAGGAGTTATACTGCAATAATAGATAATGTGAGAAAGGATTTGTCCCTTCTGTTCCATAAAAGAAGTAGATATCTCAGGCCCTTTGATGGAATTGATATAGCCTAAATAAATTAATGGCCACAGTAAGGTATGGGCGGGTTCAATTTCGAGAAGTCAAAGGAAGATTAATTGAGCAATGGGTTGATGGCACTAGCATGAAACCCACTTGATTGAAGATATCGAGACAATGGGATTATGTTACACAGTAAGTGTTCGTAGGAGGTGACACCTCATTACGGCGTTTACTTCTTTCTCTATGGGTGCCTTGAATTTTTGTTAGACACTAACCTCAGACATTACCAAAACTCCTCCTAATGCCACTGAGAAAGAGGCCTAGAGGGTCACACACTATGTGTGTCCAAGTATCTCAGTTAAATATTAATTTAACAAGTTAAATAATGGTTATTCCCGAATGTGGTTTAATTATTATTTAAGGATTCCTGATCGCATTTATTTTGACACTAGTTATTTGAGAGAATATATTGTGGGAGAAATAATATATATATTTATTAACAAGTAATGGAGTTACATTTATTTAAGAAATAAATATTCATTACTGAATGTCTAATAAATATGGTGGAGGTTATAAATAAAATGAAAAATAAAACCACATGTTGTGTATATTTATATACACACCCTGTAGATTGTTTTTCGGGATTCGTGAGAAAGTATTGTTTATTTAATTAAATGATATTAAATCTAATATGTTAGGCGCATGTCAATTAATAATGTTTTTCAACTTTCATTATTATGTAATGGGCTATTACTATGAATTAAAATAAATGATTAAATGCTTTCAGGTAATTAATTAATTTTATTATTCTATGTAATATAATCCCAATTACATTATTCTCCTTGAGAAAGAGACATTGTTGTGAACAATGGATTCTAAAATACTCTCAAGCCCAGAGAGAATTCCCTTTCCACGAAGAATGATTTCATGATACAAGAGTGAGATCCTCCACCGAATCAAGGCGGTATAAGGCGGACATTGCAAGTGATGGTTATTCCGAGCTAGCACCAGGAGATCCCTTTGGCGATGTCGAAAGATACGTGGAGCACGTGTGGATCACTGCTAGAGGAATCATGTACTTGGATTCTATGACGCAACGACGGATCAGAAGATCATGACCAGAGACTCCAACAAAGAAAGAATTCCATCGAGGTAATTGTTATGAATTAATTAAATTAATCATAACCAACATATGATGATCCTATCTGAACGGTTTCAGGACTCTTCTTTTCTTTTTCATTCTTCGTCCTATTCTGAAGTTCCGGAAATTTAAATCATGACGGATCTTGGATTGAACATTGTTAACATTAAAGATAAAGTTGGGTAAACCCACCACCAACGCGCTTCTGTTGCGCCCGAAACCTACATGGAAAGCATGTCAATCTAAGGTTTCGTGTTCTTGATGTACAGGAAAATAATTTTTTACTAATTTCAAACAATAAACCATCCCGTCAAACATTAAAATAATTAAAATTATCTCCAATTGAACTAAAATATTACAAAATTTGTATTTGAATTTTTCTTATGGGTTTGAGAAGAAGACATGTAATTCGACATTTAATCTTCTCAAACTAACAAAATAAGTAGTTACAAGGAAATGATCATCTTAAAAAATGATACAATGAGTTAAAAAAATGAACTCATATTGATATGTATTCATAGGAAGACCACCATATATTTATTTTTGAATATATGAATAGACAGAGTGTCTTGCAAATTTTCCATTTTCCTGAGATGACTAAATATACCTTTTTATAAATTTGAAACACATAAAAGTGTATTTTAGCTATAAAATAATATAAAATGATCCCAAATTCATTTGGAAACACATAAAATATATCATAGAATTATTTTTGATGCGTACGAGTAGGAAACATGTCAATCCAGCAGGCAATTTTCTCAAACTAAATAAATAAATATTTCATTGAAAGTGATGGTATTTAATAACATGCACTTCATTGTAAAAAAAATAAATGATTTTTGATTTCTCTGAATTCATATTTACATTCAAAATATAGAAACTAAATGTTTCTGAAACTTTTGGGTTGTTTTCTCAACATGATAGAAAACTCATTTTTTAGATTTTAAAATAGTAAAACATTCATTTGATAGTTTAAACCATATAAAATTATATAATATTGGTTTAAAATCTTTTTAAAATTTAATTCAAATATTTTTTTCAAGTAAGAGTAGACATAATAGAAATTTAATATGTGATGTGAAAGAACATATTGAATAAAGAGTTCTAGAAAATGGAGGTAATCAAAACAGTCAACAACAGTGTAACGGATAACCAAATGAGCTTATAAAGACTTATAATTATTTGAGATGAACCATATATCAATTTTCAAAATATATTAATTGAATATGTGTTAAAATGAGGTGTTTTTTCAATAAATCACTGAAATCCTTTTCTAACAATTTTAAACACTAAAATTGGTGTTTGACAATTAAACCTATATTAAATGATCTCTAATTGGCCTGAAATATTATGAAATACAGATTTAATATTTTTACCCACATATTTGAATAAAACACTTCAATCTGACATTTGATGTTCTCAAACTAACTAAATAAAAAGTTTTTATAAAATAATGGTAATTAAATTATTTTCCACTAAGTCAAAAATAACTAGATGAGCTTAGATTACAATGTAATAACAATCCAATAACCACATGTTTATATTTATAATAATATTGGAAAAAATAATGCATCAAATCTAGGTGTCATTATCCTTTGATAAAATTGAATTTCTTAAGAAATTAAATCACTAAAACATGTGTTGGATAGATAAATCCATATAAAATGATTTTTAATAGATATAAAATGATATAAAAAACATTAGATTTATTATTGACATGTTCATGTAGATGGAGTGTCAATGCGACATGCTATGTGATTAATATTTATAAATAATAATTTCTAAAAAATAATGTCCTTTAAAAACCTACGACACATAGTGAAAAAAATATATTATCTTGTATTCTTGTGAAATCATAGGAAAATAACAATATATTTAGTTGTGAAATATTAGAGTATAAAGCATGTCAAAATGATGTGTTTTTTAGAAGATGACCGAAAAATAATTAATAGGAATTAAAACACTAATACATTTTCTTGAATCTCAATCCCTTTAATAAATTTTATATTTGATGTGAAATATTATTAAATATTCATTATATTAATTTTTGAATTGTTCAAGTTTTTGTTTCACCAATACGACGTGTGATGTTCTTAAACTGACTAAATAAAAATATAAAAAAAATGAATGTGCATAAAACATTTTATATAAAGTGAAAAAAATGAGATCATATATCTATAAAAATACCTTATAAAGAACCATTTCTTGATTTTTGAAATATAGGAACTGAAGACATGTGAAACAAAGGTGGCGTAATCCTCAAATGACCAAAAATGGATTTTTCGTTATAAAAAACACTAAAAAATATGTATTATTGTTAAACCATATAAAAATATTCCAATTGATGTCAAACATTTCAAATACTAGGTAATTATTATTTTTGACATGTATGAGAAGATGATTTGTTAATCTGACACGCGATCTACCTGAAATGACTTAATAAAAGGTTCTTAAATATTGATAGTCAAGATAATATTTTTTAATGACGAAATTAAACAAATGAATATTTAAAAATATATATTATTATAAATAATATCACCATTAATTGAAATTAAATGTAAAATTAATACATCATCAATATCAATGTGTATGTAGGTTTCATCTCGTACTAGACATTAGATGTCGGATAATATCCCCATATAGATTATTCTGTTTGAATGGATATGAAGTGTACCACGGTAAAATTCATGGAATGGTTATCAAAACTATATGTCTAGAAGATATTTTCTAAACAATTGAAAAACTAACAGATGTAGAAACAATCTCCCATGAACTTGATTATTTTACATTATACCACTATGTAGATGTATCAGGTCATGTAAAATCAATGTGTGGAACAACCAACTGCGTCCCTAATATGAGTAATTACGAAATTATGAAGATACATAAGGAACTAGGGTGGAAATATCAAAAAAATTTCCATAGTCATTGTGCCAATATGTAGTATGGCGTGTGTTCAATATGTCATATGCCACCATATATGATAAGGAAGGTCATGTTGATGGTAATGTTGTGGGACCCAACTCAAAATAAGGATTCGTTATCATTGTATTCTTTCAGTCCAGGTATGATGAGGACGTTCTAGTTAGTGGGATTGTACCAGTTCCCCACTCAAAATATGTTTGTGAGGGGAATGTCAAGGATGACACCATTTTAGTAGGGGAAGGTAAATTTTGTGGTGGTACAATGTTATATGATGTCTTCTATGAAGTGGAATGATTCTCAATGTGACATTGTGAAGTGTAGTCATCATCTATGCCTAATGGATTGAGTGTGGCCTATGGTTGATTGTACAAATGGTGAGGAGAATACTCATACTGTTGGGATATATCCCACATCACTGTACAACACACATATCATCGGTTTATGATCTAAACTAAACTCATAAAAAATATGTGTATATCGTGTCTCAAATGTGATCATATCATAAATCAGATCAATCCATTTAGTCTAAAAACAATAACTATTTAATTAACAAAATAATAATTATAAATCATGACGTTTTATAATATTTATTTACCACTATAAAATAAGACCATATTTGCGGAGTGATAAATTGAATGGTCACTAGCAAATTCCAGAGCACATACTTTGTGTGGGAGAGATGATGACAATGTCTTCAAACATTTATGTTGTCAAAATAACACTCACATGAATTTTACATGGATATGTTTGGATAGTGTATAATATGCCAATATGTATCTTTTTTCCTATAAATCGAATACATTACTCCATTAAGAACATATCTAGATGGCCATAGAATATGTTGAAAATAATTAAACTACCTCATAACCAGATAAGGTTGTTCCAATCAGTACTTTAAAAATTAACAATAATAAACACAACATTAAAATGGTGTAGCCTAATTGAACAAAAGCTTTGAATATGTCCTAGATGATTATCTATATGTGACTTCTAATAAATATACACAGTGAGTAATAAAATTGATCATTCAATAAACAATGATCAAACAATTCTATCATTATATATTATTTCATACATTGTCAATGGAAATATTATCAAACAAAAAACTGTAATATGAAATGGAATGCACATGGCTACGTAAATTCTTATTTGAGTGTATCCACCACTAACTTGAAAATATGATAATGATAAATATTTATAATTATTATATGATATTGGAATAATAGTGTGAATAATACTTTTAAACTAGTTTTGAACAATATGACCCATATAAAATTCATCAAATAGTAAATCAAAGACTCTCCATGGTGAACGGGTATGGAATCATATACATAACCAAAACTATAATAATAATAAACAACAATAAACCCCTGATTCCATCGTGCATAATAACCTACACCAAAATCTACAAATATGTACAGGACATGCTGAACCCCAATAATACAATGCAACATAGTCAAAATATATATGCAATGATAGATGCATCATATGAACATATGATACATAGTGATCCAAAAATATATCAATCAAAAAATATATTCTCATAAAAATATCATCAATATCTCATCAATTTCAACACGATCAATGGAGCCCAAATGGGTGTCCGTTCTGGGCATCTGTAATTTATCACCTTTAAGGGTCCACAATGAATCTATTAATAGTAAATCAAAATATCTGTATAAATTTTATTTACATTTATATGTAATTATTAAAATAATGACATCCCATTTATTGTAAGACCCAACTTAAACGATACATATAGTAATATTATCATCGTGTGCCCCTGAGGTGTATTTTATGTTTGTATCTTGGGTCTCTATCCCACATCAAAAGCATAAATGATATAATTAGTAGTGGGTCTATATCAAAACATGCTCAAACCAAATGACCCATATATATGAAATTAAATTAGGATATTATTTTGTGGGATATCATGGTTCATTTGATGGGCATTATGGACATTCATAATTTACATTTCATCGGTATCCCATTTACACTATGATATGTTCTCAATAATTGTAGTAATAAGGGATGGATATGTGGGGGTAGATGAATATTTAATGATTCATTAAATATAAATACATATGGAAATGGTAAACACATTATCCATTAAAATAATACATCAATTGAGTTTAATATAAATTGATATAATAAAATCCTTGATTTGATAAACTTTTATAGATTAAATGTTAAACAATAAGAATAATCAACCCATAGTAAAAAATAGCATATAGGGAGTAATAATAAACCTTCATTGTTTTCATTCTGAGTCATTATTTTTGACTACGAGAACACGATACAAATAAATGTGATAAATGAATCTTATGGACATGGAAGTATCCACATTAATCGGTGAATATCTCAAGAAGAATAGTCATCAACTAAATAGAATCATTGGTCAGTAGATCTTCACCCTCTTCAACATCATCCTGAATTACAATCCAATGATTATTGTGTGCCTTCTATATTGTGGATTGAGTTTGATTAACCACAATCTCATTTCTGAAAAACATGGAGTATCAACGACACTTCATTAGTCCTTTCTCCACATCATCAGATCATTCAACAATTAATATGTGGCTTCTAAGAAATTTTTGAGAAAAATTTATCAGGAATGGTAATTTTCCAACCCAACTGATGAAACCATTAATTTATTAAATAATATTTTTATTTGTTTTCCCATATCTCTACCCTTGATAAAAATACAATGTATATTTCTAATTTGTGAAGCACAATATGGACTTATTTACATCCTGATTAGATCAACTTATTTATTGTAGACATTAGAGGAATTCATGTTTTATTTGTTATATATATATAAGATATATAAACTTTTAATAAATTATTTGTAGTGATGGAGTGTTGTAATTCATCAAATAACCGATGACAGTTTAGTTTCTCTACATAAACATGAATGTTCACAACCATATCCACTTTTTGAAATTTTTTATCAAATTGATAAATTAAAACCAATATATCAATTAAATAATATAACTCCTAAAATTATGATTCAATATTTAAATAATCCTTAACAAAATATTTTTTTGCAAGACATTCCTTATTGTAGAAGATTTTATATTCATTCCCTCTCTCCATGAATTCTTATATTAACATGAAACAAATAGTCTGATTAACTCTAATCACCCAAATAATAACATATTATAAAAATGTTTAGTCGACATTCCTATGATATTGAGTCATCCATGGATCCAAATAATTGTGTGGTCTTGATTTTTATTCAAACAAGAAGAATTTTTAACTAGGTTATCTCAAAATAACATCCTGAATGTGTCACCAAACAATTAAAAATTAATAAAAAATGATGATATCATAGAATCATCTATAGGATAACTGTAATGACCCTTTACATGTTAATGTTTATAATTGTATTTAATTCCATCTTTCTATAAAATTACTTTCCAATAGAAAATTAATCATAAATCCTTTTAAAATTTTATTGTTGAAAAATACATGAAATATCTTTTATTGGTGTCACTAAATATATAAAAAACTCAAGAAAAAATAATGGAATATCATGTAATTTATTCACCATCCATGCATACTATATTTGTGGATCATTTTCTACTATCGTATCATATTCACTTTTGGATACATCTACTTCCACAAAACGATCTTCATAAGCATTACCAATCGCAACCATATGTGGTTCAACTACAACAACATATTTTTTTTGAACAACTACATGTAATGAAATATGAAATAACGTCTCTAGTATTAATTTATTATCTTCACCAATTCAAACGTGAACACACATCTCATATGTAATCATTTAACCCTCAGAAAGTATGTTATAATCATTTTTGTTTTGTTCGATTTGTGATGTATCATAAATTTTACTAACATTAAAATACATTTATCAATATCAATTCCTTGAGTTCCCATTATATTTATCATATGAAATGATTAAATAATTTTTAATCCCCCATTTGATGACTAATAGTATATATATTATCTCAAGACTAGAGATATCTATAAATGAATTATGATATACACTGATTCCCAATAATATTTAACTGATCATAAATTTTACTATTAATTGTGTTCATCATTTAACATCTTATATGATATACTAATCTTATTTGACCAAAAATATATGATATAACATACTCATCATCTACTTTTTAACCACTATGATTTACAAACCCACAGACATGCATGACCATGTTTTTTAAAATGTTAATTGAACTAAATTACATGTTAAATATATACACAGATAGTTCATTAAAAAAAATTTAATCATGAAGATTATATTGAATATTATTTCCATTATAATTAATATACCCCATAGAGAATAATGGAAACCTATAGAAATGATGGGATTTTATAATGCAACATATAATTATATATTAATATATTAAATACAAAGTACTAATATTTTAGTTACAATGTAATTTTAGATTTATCTATATACATATGGTTATCTTATGAAATACTATAATATAAATATATAAAAAAATAAAAATAAAAATTTACCAATGGGGCATTGCGAATGGAGATATATTAATGGTGTATGTTGTGGGGTTTTTGATTGGATAACTTTTGCGCCAGATTTTTTCATGAATGTATAATAGTTTCACACCAGAAACCTTAGTGGGATGGGTTCCCATGTAATATTGAGAGTTGTTTTATCATACAAATCTTCAAGGGTTCCATAAATTTGATTCAAAAAATTACATATTTTCCTTACTGCGATGTTGGATCCTAATTCGTATATAGAGAACTAGAACTATTATTTAACAATATATGTTGAAGGGATTAGATTAGGGAAAAGAGGATGATGATGGGAATAGATTAGATCCATGAATCGAGTGGGGTTTTATGGATGACTGAATAGAGTTATCTAAATGAGCACCCTAATCTTTTGATTTTCCAGGAAGACAGAGTCTTGAAAATAACCTTGTTTTTATTTTTTTCTATGAAATAAATTTATTGATATGTTCCTCCATTGAGATGTTTTATAAGGTTTATCTTTTAAAAATAGAGACATCAATGATATAATTCATTTTGTGGTGCTTTCCCAAAAACATCTTTTTAGAAATAAATTTCAAAGAAGGATCTTAAAGGAAGTATGATTTAAATCATCCATTGACAAAAAAACACACATAGATCAAGAATTTGATTACCTTATACACAATTTAATGAATATCTTTTTCTAAAATTATCATATATTGATGAAATTCAATTTTCTATTGTTGATTAAAAAAATTTCCATATATTTATATCCATTAACTGTTTAATATATCCCTCCATAAAACCGAAACAAATTTTATACTAAACATTGGTAAACAATTTCTAAATAAATGAAATATAAAACCACAGAAGCAAATAAATGGAAATAAGTATACAAAATCCCTTGCAAGAATGCTAATGAAATTTAAATGAAAGGGAACACGTGAATTAAATATATGGTTCTGACTGTTTATTCATACTACAAAATAATAACACAAATAACACCCCATATTTGTAATGAATTGAAAAAAAATGGAATTATAGGATACAAAATTGTGGAATAAGATCAGTGAAATATATTAAATAAGAAGAGGTGTAACCCTTTCCAGCGTAAATAATGATCAAGAAATAATAAACAAGTAACTAGTGAAAACATCATGAGGAACACCAGAAACCTAGTATAAAGCCCCTTTATATGGATATAATATCATGTTAAATCACCCTTCAAGAATAATTGTAGTATATTCATCCATCATAAGAACATGAAATTCATTGTGTTATCTACTGGGTCCATACTCCCAGAACTAGCAGCAAATGATGTTTCCAATTAGATCCACCAACCATCTCCCCTAATATTGATCATCTCATAACCAATATTTCATCATCTATCTAATATTCACATTATATAAGACTTTTATTTTTTCTCTCATAAAACTTGTGGGGACATCTGGCAGTTAATCCTAAATCAAAAAAAACCCTTAAAAAGAATTTAACTCCATTAATATATGTGGTTGTTCATGGATATTTGAAAACAATTCATTGATAAATACCAAATGGCCATAATTTTTTAATGGTATTAACATGTTTTTCCATTATATGGTCACCATGATGGGCTACATATATTTATTAAATCACAATGTAATGAGAAAATTATGCTATATAGGGGTCAGTTCCCACTACATAGTGGTCAGCACACGCTAATTATGGTTCGGTTAACCGAAACCATAAACCATTATGGAAAGCCTACGTCTATGTTAATGTATCAATTTTACTACCCACATTATTTAAGGGTTACTCACTATTATGTAAGATTATCCTAGTCCACATGTAAAGGTATCCATACAACACAAGACATAAATAAATGTGAAAATCAGTTACATAAGTGTTGTCCATGAAAAAAAATCCATGTATGGGTAATGATCCACAAACATAACCGTAATGGATACCAAATGTAAAGGTAAAAACACCTCATTAATTGGTAACCTACACTCAAGATAGATTAAAATAAACATTATGGAATGTTAGAAAAACAATCCAAAATCATGTAAATTTATATGTATTGAAAATAAAACAAATAAAAAGGGTAAATTATCATGTAATAGTTGATTATTTATTGGAAAAATAAATGAAAAACATAAAAAAAAATTTCAAATCAAATTGATTCGTCAAAGAATTATATTGTAGGAGTCCCCCCAATGGTTGGTGCTAGTTCTTCTTTTTAAAATGAATCAATAGCCTCTTCAAAAAATTTATCAGAACCCAAATAATCATATAAACTATACGTATTTTAAAAAAACAAATAAAACCCCTATTGTATAGGTTGCATATGAATTTTAAATGGAAAATAGCTTTGTATTTATTGATCATGACTCGGTTGCACAACCTTGTCACCTAGCTCAAAAACACATTCAATATCATTGTTGGACTTGTCTTATAATCTAGCACATTAAAAATCACTATCATACTCCACAATTCTATGATATATTGAGAACTAAGCATACATTGGATTCAAATTCATAGTAATAAAAATATTTTTCACTTATTCATATCTTTCCTTCATAACAATGCTTGAAATCAGAACTATAATTACCCATTTGTGACATTCCAAAGTAGATAAAAAATTTGGAGGCACCTATGTACTATAAATTTAATCCATAGCAGCCTCACCATATCTACTCATTTTATATTTTTTATCTATGTTTAATATGTTGTATTTGACCCAACCATTTTTACATAGATTATATATATGATGGATTTATTGAATATGAATAATACCTATCATTTAATATAGTTTATTGTGATACATTAATATAATGTAATAATGTCCAAGAGTATATATGATATTATCAAGGTCACAACATATCTTTGCAATGATTATAACCATGATGTAATATGAAAATATTCTTAACTAATCTTAGATAGTATGATAATGACCTATAATGGGGCACATAGAACATAGAATATAATGTTTGAGTAGTCATAATAGGGTGATGTTTTTTCTATTGAAGTTCAAAATTTTTAATCAAAAATATGCGATATTATTAGATCATACCAACTAGAATTATTTTTTATGTTTCTCCATAATTAGATATTCTAATCTATTATCATGTTTAATGGACCTTATACATTAATATTATCATTAATTCATTCCATGAATCCAGATTGTATATTTTTTAATGAAAATCATGATGGCATATAAATTATGTGAGGTTGGGTATGTAGGGTTGTCTTAATTGATATATCATTAATGTATAAGTCAAGGAAGGAACAATATAATCCATCTATATAGAATCATATGTTTTTAACTTTTGATTTGACTAACACAATATCTCATCAAAATAAACATTCAATTTTCATTTATGACATGATGTTTAGTGATTTTTTGTTCCTTTTGATGCATTACTGTGGTGAAAAGGAGATATTTTATTTGCCGCTGCTAGAATAATTTTAACTCCCTAATAGATCAAGGGATCTATGTGAATTGTGGTTCGTTTCCATGTGTTGGATAAATATTGATACATGTGATTTAATAATGAATATGATACGACTGAACATTATATCTATTAATTATACTTTTAAAAAATTCACATTGCTATGAAAATTCATTTTACTTCCCTTAATTTGATAATTATACTACAATTACAATTTTACTATGAGGGTTTGCATTTTAATTTTATTTTAAATCTATACATTTAATTTTCAATTCTTATTTCCCAATAACATTCTATTGACTTTGAAAATATATATTTGTCACATTTTATGTTTAAATTATATAATATATGAATAATTTTTTGTTGGCTACAATCAAATAAGGGAATGAATTTATATGAAATAATACATTGGGAAATTAATTATACCTACATTCCCAACCATCACCCTTCACACCTATTGAATTACAGGTACTATCATGAGTTTACAAAAAAAAAAATCTATTTCCATTATTTCATTTATAATTACATGATTTTTTTTATTTTTTTTATATATTCTATTATATTTATAATTTAATATATTTTTCTACAAACATATTAATGATAATCCATTCAAATATATTTGTCACATCATACAATTATCAAATTTTAAACTACAATACTGGGAGAATTATTATGAGTTCTAGTAGAATAGTGAATAACATTAAGATCATTCTAGAAAATGTAACACCAAACTATATGTATGTTAATAATTTCTATATTATATAATTTATGTATTTTTTTATTAATTAATTCATTGTTTCAAACAAATTTAAATTATTTATTTATCTATGGAATATTTGAATATTTATAGAATTTCTTAAAATTAATTATAATTATAAAAATTTATATAGTTGTAAAAATTTAAAATTGATGAAATTATATCCACAGTATATTATTTCATTAAAATAACATTAATGAATAAACAATTTTTTTTTTATTTCTTCTAAATTTATTATAACAAATAATGAATCTTTTAGTATATGAAACTACCACTAATAAATAATTGTTCCCCCATGTATTATAGATTTTGTCATTTCCTCGAAATAGATTTATATATCAATTACCTCCACATCTATATTCCTCAAACATGTTCTAACATCATATATTAACTTTAACCATTTATCAAATTATTATTTTAGCTTTCCTTTATTGTCTACATAAAAAGGATAGCATGTTTCATTTTCTTCATAGAAATGTTCAAAATTATGTGTTAACATTGGTTTTGAGTTTGTTTTTATATTCATTAATTTTTAAATAATGTCTTTTTTGAGGTTTTCATCCACCAAATTTGAGGTTTTATGAAAATGTTACATTTCACTAATTACCTGCTACAATTTTTCAAATATTGAAAAACATGAAATTTTCATAGAAATATTTATATAATCAATTTCTAGTGTTTGGTGAAATATTTTTTATTATTTTGAATCTTAATTTTGTAGTTATGATTATAAAAAAATCAGATAACACATGTTCTATTATTTTATGTTAGTAGTTCATGAACTAATTTGGTTATAGAGTTTCATGATTACAAATTTTTTAGTTTTTTTATTTTAATCACCACATAGTTTTTTATTAATAGATTTACCTACATGGGATTTGATTTTTACATGAAATAGAGATAGACCCTAATTGGATTTTTATTTTTCTATATTATATCCATTATTTAATATTTTTAACTTTAATATTACTTTTCTTGTATTGATTTTAAATTATTATTTTTCTAATATATAAAATGTAATGTTTTGACTTTTATTTTTAGTATAAAAATGAACATATAAATATATATATTTATATTTGTGAAAAATTTAATTTATTTTCCTATGATGTTTGAAACAATATTTTTTTTATTGGAGACACAATTATATATAAAGAAAATGAAATAATGAATATTAGAAAAAATGAGTTGTAGAATAATAATCACATATTATTCAACCATATTCATATATATTGTATTAATACACATACACATAATAAATATATAAATTACACTTAAATAACATATTAGGTTGTAATATAAAAAAGAAATAGATTGACATGATTGAATTTTAAAAAAATTTAACACAATTCTTAAATTAATATATATATAAATGTATTTGTGAGGAAATTCGTAAACCAAATCTCTGTGTGATCAAGATATTTATTGTGAAAAGATTTTTTTTATAAATAAAAACATAGATCGGGATTTTGACAACAAACATTATAGAGATATGATGGTTTGGTGGTGCTAGTTAAGCCGGAAGAAAAAGGCATTGTCCCTAAAATTGATTTGTCACATTCCATTCCCCCGATGTTCTATTCTATATAATGTGGTGTCACATTGTTTCCATAGACGTATTCTATAATCTTCATTCATATTGTCTTCCCTTATGGGCTACCTCGCCATCATATCCATAACCTACAACAGCACCACATCCACTTGATACTAACTTTATCAACACTCATGATTAATAATAATGACATTAATATTGTTAAAAGAAGAATTTACAAAAAAAAATCCTAAATGATATGAGTAATTATCAAATAATTTATTAAAAATTAATTATGAATGATTTAAAATATAAAATTCAAATAATGAAATTAATAATAAATTTAATATGATATTTATAAATAATTAGTAATAATTAGTAATCTAATCAAATTTAGTTATATTATTATTAAATTATTTTAAAATAATAATTATATAAAATACCTGAAATGTTTCGTAACCATGCATACTCAGTCCTAATTTTTTTAATGAAAATAAGAAAAAATAAGCACAAAAAATGTGTCACACAAAATGCCACCCAAACATAAATGTGGGAAGATCAATATCTCCCAAAAGAGAAATCATAACATCCCCTAAATTATAATTGTGATCACCACTGTGAATTATTTCCATTACACACCATATCTTAATGGTTTGAGAAAAAAATAGTGGTAATCGTATTCATTCACAATTTGATATATACATGTCTCAACCCACATCGAAAGGTATTCACAAACAAACATCTCATGGTCTTCAAAAATGCTGGGTCACCGCCATCCCATTGTTGTTGAGTAAAATGGTTGTCAGTCAACCCCATAATCAATATGTCTTTTCTAGCTACCCCATGGCATCTCTGTCCACAAAACATCACCTTTCATGTTATTGACACAATACACACCCAGAAACATACTTCTATACGCCTCATCACACTCCCCAAGCTGAATTGCACGGAAGTTGACCAATGATATGAACTCTACCAGCACTCGGCTAGATCTCTACCCTTAGAAACTATTCCAGACTCACATGGAGGAGATCACATCCCTGTCGAGATCCTAAAAACTCAGATGAGATCCCATCATCCATCATCATCATATTCTCTTTCCAACACCCCCCAATTAATACCATAGATATGCATTCTCCTGATCTCATCAAGAACACCACCACATGGATCATAGGTATAACATTCAATATAATGTCTTCATCAGCAGCCTACATTACTTACCAACATCCCTTGCTAGCATTTATTGGGTGATATAAGAGCTTCGTCATCAGACATCACCAACAAAGCTCTAGATTAAAAAAACACATCGGAGATTCGAGGCGGTCGATCCACTTCATCCCATTCCTAAAAAGAATTTATTCTCCAAAACATTCATGGAACATGATTTAGCATCACACACATGTCAAATCCACCATCGATAGCCATTATTCCCTCATCACACCTTATATCTGAAAACAGATCGGTGTGGAATTCATATCATTCCTCCCCAAACCCACCACTAAAAGTGGTACAAGTAGAAGATTTTCATGATGAAAAAATTTGACAATGCCTCACAATATCAGTGTCACCACATTGTGTAATCGATGTCCAGATATGGGCAGAAAAATTTAGTGAGAGAGACTCTCCATTTTTAATTGAGAAGCTATCTATTCATCGATAATAATAATAAAATATTTATCATTATTTCCCTATAAATTATTTTCTATTTGTTATTTATAAACCAAATAATAATATTAAGTATCGTAATGACGTTAATGAAAATAATATAATTATTATTAATAATTATTTACATTATTTGTTATATTATTATAAGGTAATATAAAATACAATAAATAATTTTATTATATAACGCATTTATATTAAATAATTATTCAGTTATTATTAAAATTTTAATTATATTATTATTATGATTATTATAACGTATTATTATTTTTATAATTATTCTTTTATATAAAAAATATTATTATTAGTTATTTTTTATATATTTAAATTTTAATTAATATTTAATTGTTAACATTTTTTTGAATTATTTAATATTTATATTACTAAATTTTTTATTTACATCATTATTCATAAGTATTAGTGTAATATTTAATATATTAAAGAATATAAATGATATTTATTAAAAGTATAATTCAAAATATATAATAAAAATATCATAATTAATTATCCATCATTATAATGTAATTCATAATATATTATCCAAATAGTTTATTTCGGGATTTCTAGACCAAATCTATAACTCCAAATTTATAAAATGAAAATGAAATATACAATGAGCAGAAGAGGTCTACCAAGTCATAATCTTCCAAACACCAAAAACAATAAGTCCCTTATTTCAATTCCCACTAGTTACCAAATTCATAGGATATATTCCTTTTCCCTTTGGGTATCATACTATCCAATAAGTTATGTTGTATTGTGGTAACATGTTCCTCATCATGTAATGATTTAGAGGATTCATGAATGGTGGAACAAATACTGAACATCCAAAAGTGATCTTGAAATTCAATATGTATGTTAGATTGAAATCAATACTCTAAATTAATTTAAAACAACATTTTTCACAAGTATGTGTTCATTGTAACAAAAAAATTTACATTCATATTATAGTATATGGATTAATGTTGCAAGAAGATCTGATAAACCACCACCTTACCAAGGCCATCAATAGGCATTTCCCATTTAATATCATTTGGAATAATGAAACCAATTTTTTTCCTGTGCCGCGACACATTCCACATTCTAAGACCTACCAAAAATGATGTATTAATCTCTTTTAATAATATAAAAATTGGATGGGTTACTCCATTATGGATTCTTATTTCCCACTAAGAGACTTCTAGATGAAAATTCCATGTACAATAGATGTTCTTATGTAGGGTATGTCCATACCAATTCAGGGGCATACAAAAATGACATAGATTTCATGGGGGGGGGTGGCTAGTTAAATTCCCTCTTCATCCAAAAATATTTTATAATATTTATTCATTGAAACCTATTTTACAAATTTACATGAACATGATATTCTTATGATGATTGATCACTAATACTAAAATACCCTATATATATTTCTCTTTAATGAATAATGTTAGTATATAGATCATTGACAGTACATATATTCCTAACATCGAGATTCCCAGCAATATTCTAAAGTTATGTTGGTAGTTCATAATCAACAATGCTCTTGAATTGTCTGACCACTGGATAATATTGGGCTAACTCCATGATTCTTCCATTTATAGGAATTAATGATGATACAGGTTCAAGAACATTCCTTTTCCCTGTATGATCCCCAAAATTAAGTAATATCCATTTTTTCTTAAACTGGGAATAAATATTGACATGTACAATACCATAATTATCAAATTTATCCTCTACAATAAAATTATCAAATGATTGAGCATCATTAGGAATATATTCTGTAATTTTAACACTAAAACTTCAACCCCACCAATCACTTATTCATCATCTCCAACACCATAAAAATTATTAGCCGGTCCACCACAACATGCATCTAAATAGAGGTGGAATTTCTATATAAGGATCCATTCCCCTTGAAATAAGAACCATAACCCAATTCTAGGACACACCAACAATAGAGGATATATAATCATGAGCATTAATATGTTCCGATACATCTTTGGAACCATTCTTAAAAATATATTTTTCTTATTTTCATAGAATTATAACCATCACCCTTTCCTCATTCTCCTCTATTTCGAGATTACATTTATTTGTTGGGTGGACTGATTTATTATACGAAGAACATGGTAGATTCGCAAGAAATCATGTCAATGAGGGGCCAATGTGGGAGAAGCTACCAAAAAATTCATGTATCCACTAAAAATAAATTGAGAGATAAATATTGAAGTTAATTACAATAAAAATCTAGTTTCAATAAGATCATGGAATAAATAAATCTCAACCAAAATTATTGAATAGTCATCATATCATGCCTGCTCAATCCCATTAATAATATTAATAAGAGTCCCAACTATATAGCCGACATCCTAGAGTATTTTTTAGTACCAAAAAAACAATCTCCCGCCCCTAACTCGGAGCCAAACATTAGTGACTGATCTTATAAAATCAACTTTTTCAATTATATTTTCTCATTATTTAATGATTTGGTTACCCATATTGAGTGATTCGATGCCACAATTCCAGGAAAATATTTTGTGCATCTTCAATGAGAAAGTAATTGAATGAATCTATTATGTTTTTAAATCGTTATAAAATCATTAAATCTCCAAAAATGATGAATCAAGAACCACATATCATCTACTTTCTCCTAATTACTCTTCCTAGATACTGATGGATGATTATGATGATAAAAATTTCATTCCTAAATACGGTTATCAAGAAATTTACATTTCTCCTCTACATTGGAAATGGGTCCATTATTTGTAATAATTTTAGCAAAATCCATATTAGGGTTCTAAAAACCCTATTATTTATAAAAATTAAAACTCACCTACATGAAATATAATAATTTTTACATCTATTCACCATAAATTCCTATAAATTTAAGAGTATAAATAAAACCAAAATGAAACATGACACCCTGACTTAACAAATACAAAATAATTGAAAATAATAATAATTTAATAATATATAATGGATAATTTATTCAATGGACTAAAATGTTATTGTTTTAAAACATACAAAACTAAGAAATAGTCCTTTAATAGTGCTAAAATGACCTTTATCTATGCTAATGAAGATATTTCTACAAGAGTTAGATAAAAATACCAAGACATTTATCGTCTATAAAAAAATGTTGATAAAGGGGTCCATTATCAGAACTATAAAAAAACTAAAAAAATTACCTTTATCAAATCTTTTAGAAGAATAGATAAAATAAAACATTTATTAGTTCTTCTTGAAGCGCCAATAATTGTTACCTATTATAAAGCATAATGTATAACTTATAATGGACCCATTTATCATATTTTCTACATGAATTGATAAACTACCTGATTATTAGTTCTTCTGAAAGTGGTGAAAAAGGACACCTTTATCAACACTTTTGGAGGTGATGATATAGTGAAATGCTATAGTGTGTTGTAATAGAACAATGCTTCACCAAAAACAGAATAAAATTAGAAATATCAATATACAATACATGAATTTAAATGAAATAATATTTACAACACAAATACACAAAACCAATATATTGTTTACATTTCAAATAATGGATTATAGAATTTCATCAGTTCTAATTGTTTCGTTAATTAATAAAAATCAATTTTACTTTTTATTTTTGTAATAATATATTTTATAGAAAAAAACATGTTAAATAAAATAATTCTTATCATATTAATAATATAAATTAATTAATTAATATAATTTTAAATTATAAATTATACTTTTAGTAAAATTTGTAAAACTGTCTATCAGATTATGTGTCCTTTGAATAGTCCATATAAAATTTTATTGTTTTCATCATATTTTATTATATTTATCAAATCCAACTAAATAATTAAATGATAATAATGATTTGGATAATAATTATGTAATATTAGATAAAATGATATGAAAATAATAAACACTCATATTCATAGTTTTGACAATGTGATGCATGTTATAAACTAAAATGGAAATTATATATTGCTAAAATGCAACTATAATAATACCAATAACACCATGCTCTATATTTTGGTGAGGATGATTCATAAAAATATCAAATGACTGGTGGATAGTTTTCATAACTTATCAAAAAAATATGAATTGGTTTAATTGGTTTTCAGTATGTCACATTCTTTTTTATTGAAATGTCATTTTAATATGGATGTACATACATTGACCCACACTGATCACATAGTGTCTCTGTTTTAGGTTATACCAATAACTAATAATAACTAATATATATTAATCACATTACTAAATTATTAAGACAATCCAATAAAATTTTCTAAATTTTTAATGACAGACATTTTTGAAACTAATATGTCGATTTAAACTGACTAGAGACACATTGAGTCATACAAGGAACATCGTGAAGTAGAATGAGTTATAGATTATTCTTCCATGTCACCAATGAATATTGGAGTTTTCAATAAATTATCAAATCATTCTGAACACAGTTTCATAGATTTGAGTAGGGAATTTTTCATTTTTACCATAATTGATTTCAATTTTCAAAAAAAAGAAGCATTTCGAGTCATACTAGTCACATTGTGCATTGGATTGAGGTTTAGTTAATACATAAGACTATAAAATGACTTATGGATCATTTTTATATTGAATAAAAACAATCTAATTTTGTTTTACCTATTTTGAGGGGGAAACATATATTTTTTAATAAAATGTAATTTTAAACTGGAAACCATACCATTGGATCATACCAATCGAATCATGTGTTAGTCAGAAAAGGGACTAGTTAATAACTGTCAAAATTGACTTATGAATCAATTTATGATATTGTCATTAAAATATGACTATGATTCCTGGTTTTTTAGTGAGTTACACTTTTAAACAAAAATATAAATTTAAAACTGACAAAAAATGAGTTGAGTCTTACATAGTATATCATATACATTAATGAGGGTTGGATGATTTATACACATCAAGAATGAAATTTATTTCATTTTCATAAAATATCAATACAATTAGAATACATTTTATTAGTTTATAAGTATGTTATTTTTCCTATTTTACAAAAAATTTTGTCATTTTAAATAAAAAGTCTCATATAGAGTCAATCTTGTCAATTTTATTGGTTCTGATAAAGTAACATTCATTTATACTAAAATATCATTTTAAATAGGTAACACACACTTTTACTCATAAAAATAACATCATTTATCGGTTTGTTGCGAGACAGATTCCCATATGTAAAAAATGACATAAGAATCATTCTCTAAAATTATCAAGACAGTATATGCAGACGTGAAATATTTATGGAGTTTGTTGTTGATAATTTTTTTAATTAACATAATAATGGATAATCATTGTATATCCCGTCATTGACCTGTCCAGCTTTTAATCAGGCATATACTATGATCTTTCAATTTTGTAAATGGGTAGTTTCCAAGCATTATTCTCAAAATATTTTGAAATATACTTTACTATCATGATTAATAGAATACAGTGTGGAAATCTCTCATCAGTTAAAAACACATTCAATTTAATGATTTAGAATATGAACTAGGAACGGATTATCTCAGGATAGGGTATTACAAATACAAATATACCAATATACTCACTATCATTTGGAAACCAATTTTAAATGGAATGATAATTTCTAGTAATTTCAATAATATAAAATTTGATGATGATTTTTTTCTTCCCTATTGGTTTTAAGATAATAAAATGCCTTTCATTTCACCTACATCATTATTTATAATTTTGGGAAATTTCAAAATGACCCTTCAACTATAGTAAATTATGCAACGTGTAGTAATCGATAATGTGCTAGACACTTTTCTCTACATGAATGCATACAAGTCCCATAATTATTTATTTGAATCATTCTATTTTACATGAATGTTATGGATATAAGATGATGAAGAAATTTGTTTTAAACATTCCTCCTCCCTATTTTATCATCCATGGTTGTCAATCATCCAAATAGGATGTAGTAACTTGGTTCTTGCATCATTACAATATGATACAACCTCTATTATTTTATTTACATGGAAAACGATGAATTATTGTAATTTTACAATCAATCCCTACCGTTCCTTGATTTAATTAGTGAAATATATATAAGTGATATGATTAATTTAATGTGAAAATTTTGAAATATGAAGAATGAACTTTCTGAAATTATAATTCTAAAATCCTTTGGTGTTTCAGGTAAGAATAAAAAGTGGCTGGATTCTAAATATATCCGGTAGATTCCCCCCATCCCTAAATGGATAATTATCAATGTGGATGGGGAATCATAGAGTGAACTAGGTCATTCTATTTTTGGTGTGATATTTCAAAAATATATATTCTTTGATAAATTTGGTTAATATCACATCATTGAGGGCATCTATGTCAATGAAACTGAGATGTGACAAATGATCACAGTGGTCAAGTATTGTGTAAATTTTTTTGGCATGAATTGGGAATTGAATAAAATTTAGGTGTCGAATTTTAAATTCTTAGAAGTCACTCTCAGAAGGATCAATGGAATATGTTTCCTTCTTGGATTGATTTTATTTTTCTTGTGGATAATCCTCACATTGTTTTTACACATGTCCATAGATAATAAAATCATGTTTCATATATAAGGCCCCGGCCTTAAACCATACATAATATTGAATCCAATGAATAATTCACATTGAGGATCTTTTCAGGTTTAGAGTTTTAGAGAATTAGAACATAACTATTACATCTCAAAATATTACAAAGTAGACACTTCTACTATGTTTCCATAATAATAAAAACTTTTAAAAAGAAACGTGTCTAGTCCCATGTTTTAGATAGCATGAAATTCCCTTGATCCCATCCTTGACCTTATTCCACATTAAGTCATGTGAAAAACATTTCAAAAAACCTGGGTTGAGCATAAAAAGCTCAGTAAGGGATACACAAAGAATGAAAACTATAATTTTTTCAAACATCAAGTAAACCATGTATACTCTATCAAAGTAATACCTTCATCTTCATGAAGTAGTAAAAACTCTTCACTGAATAAAGTATCATTACATACATTTTTTTAACCAAAGGATTACCATAAAACCCATAAAAAGAACACATAACATATATAATGGTAACTTGGTACCTAAACATACTTAAGTGGAATAACCATACGATCGACTTCCACACATATCACTTAATGGAATAGCCATACAGCCAATTTCCATACATACTTAATGGAATAACCATACGGCCAATTTCCATACATACTTAATGGAATAGCCATGCGGCCGACTTCCATACCCAATTCATTGGAGGTTATAACATAACCACCCGTCCTGGTATTCACGGCACCACCTGTCATATGGTTTATCACGTAACCACCCGTCAAATGTCCAAGTACCAATATAAAATCATAAAACATAAAACCCATATAAAGGAATGATAAAATTTCCACATTTCAATCACAATATATTATAATAGAATCCTTTATCAAAACCATTTTCAATACCAAAATACATAAAAGAGTATATGGTATTTATTTCATTTTAAAAACATTACGGCTTGTTGTGGAAGCCAAAGACCAAATAATACTCGCGGCGGCGGAAAAGGTCGTTGTCACCGCATACGTTAAAATCACATTCCTTTTTGTCGTTTAGTAAAACTCTTCATAGAAAAAGATTCCATTTGTATAAAAGTAAAAGTAAAATGGGTTTATACACCGTATAAATGAAAGTTGTGTTTAAAACGAAATATGCCTCAATGAAAGGAGATTGAGACGAAGTCCCTTACCTCGTATCCGACTTGACCCGACCGTTCTTTAATCTCCTGAATAATAAACTTGAGTCAATCTATACATTCTTAAGAACCTTTTTAATGTTCATTATTCCTTTTATACCATGTAATGAACATCATGTAATCATTTAAGTTAATAATTTTCATTTTGTCGGTATTTGGTTCTTAAGTCAAAAATAGACTTCTTACACTTACATGTTGTTAATTTGGTCAAAGGTTCGTTATATCCAGAATGATATTAAAGATTTGGATAACATATATATCATATATATTCATAATATACATGTATTTATAATATTACATCACATTTAGAGTTAAGAAATGAAATGCACCGTTCATGGAGACGGTAAGCCGTACGTACGAATGAACGCTACTTCCATTTCTATTTCATATTTTCTAGAATGGAATAATAATGATATAAGAGTATATTATAATTCCAGTATAATAACATATATAATATCATTTACTTTATCCTTTACACATCCCACATATGGTATTAACAAATCAAATCACTTTCACGGGGCGGTAGTCCGCACTTCCTAAAATGAAAATATCTTGTTTACCCATAATGGAAACAGTAATGGAATTCCATAAATGCAAAATAAAGAAGCTTAAGGAAAGAATAAACATATTATATATCATATATAAAAATAGTGACATCATAATGGACACCTTTAAAAATGTTAAATGAGTATTGAACAATCATTGTTTCGGGAGGTAGAATTTCTCCATCCACATAAACCGTATGTTATTTAACCATTTGATGTATTTGTGTGAGAGTTTAGCTCGAATAAATCTTATAAAAACATCCTAGTATATTGAATTTACTGGTTTTGTTACAAAAGGAGTAAATAAAAAGAGTTTAGGGGGTTGGAGAAGCAAAATAAAACAAATGAACATGACAAAATGAATTACCTTTAAAAGTGTAACTCCTTTTGATTTTAGCCTAAAGGATTCCTTTGAATGGATTATTCCCAAAGGGAATACTATAGGATGAGGAGAGGGATGTGGAGAGAGTAAATGGGCAGGGGATGGCCGAGCCAAAGGCTTAAGGAGTGTGTGAAATGAGGTAGATGTGGGGGCCTTTTATAAGAGGAGTGGAGGGGCACTTTTGGAAATCATGAAACTATTATTTTATTTTCAAAAGTGTATCAAATTTATAAGTTCCCACATTGATATAATTCTATTATATGGTGATAAGGGTTCTAAATATTCCCATACAATCGGTTTTGGACATGTGTAGGTCTTAGATATTAAATTATCAATCCATTTTATTTAAATCGTTAAATAATGAATTCATCGCTGCATCATAATGATGTCATAAATAATTTAATTTTTTTAAATTTTAAAAATTATAAAAAAAATACTATGATGTAGGAAATCTTCTTAACTTTCCAATGAATATTTATAATCAAAAATATGATCTTTATATCCCCACGTAAAAAATGTTTTCGTAAAACATATTAGGTTTGTGTCATTTTTACTTTTACATTAAATAAAAAGTTATTTATGTCATTTCCAAACCAAAGTGGCTCCATGGGGTCCCCAAGTTGACCCATGGCTTCTCTTGGTCGGCCATGACACATCCAATGAGGGTAGGACATGTTTCAAGCTCATCTCATATTATTAAAACATTATTTTTACCTTAAACTACACTAATTACCACTAATCGCGATTAAAAACTTAATAAGTTACTATTCACCAAAAAATTATTATAATCTCATTGAACCACATTTTACTTCTTAATGAAAACCATGTATATCTGATTTTTGAAATTCAAAACACAGAAGTGGTAAAATTTCATTTAAACGAAAAACAGTTTTTATAAGTACCACTTAGTGGTTTCACTATTCATCAAAAATTGAAGTTTTTCAGAAAAAAACCAAAAATTCACCCTAAGCTGTATTTGATATTACAAATTCAAAAATGAAGTCCATTTTACAAAATTCACAATATATAAGTTGCATTAATTAATTTAATAATTAATTCCCGCTATCAGAGCAAATAGCGTGTTTTTATGAAACAATAAGTATCAAAAGATTGACACTAGTTTAAGTCTGATTTCAAAGTGAAATTAATTCCAACGACCACTATTGGATTTAATGGTAAAAATATTTTGTAATTTCATATTAAAACCAATTCAAAAGATATTATAAGCATATAAATAAATTAGATTAAAATGTTGTTTTGAATTAAAATACAACATTTTACACTATTCATTAAAAAAATGAACTTTATCGGAAAGATACCAAAAATTTAAAAAAAGTAAATTTTGATGTCCCGATTCTAAAGAAGAGTTATTTTTGGTACAATATAATTTATAAGATTGATCAAAAATATATTTAATGACAGTTCGTCGTCAAAAGGTGATAACTGAACCCTTAGTGAAAATTAGGGTATAAATGCCTAAAATTGAATTCTTTCCGTATTTTAAGCCTTTATCCTTTATTGGGTAAATGTAAAAATATTTAAAAACATATATAATCATATTTTAGTTATTTATATCCATTCTCGCCAGTACAACGGCTACTTGTTTAATTACCTAGGATGTTACGTCCTTCCCCCCTTTTGGGAATTGCGTCCTCGCAAATAATTAATTTAATAATTAATTCCCGCTGTCAGAGCAAATAGCGTGTTTTTATGAAACAATAAGTATCAAAAGATTGACACTAGTTTAAGTCTGATTTCAAAGTGAAATTAATTCCAATGACCACTATTGGATTTAATGGTAAAAATATTTTCTAATTTCATATTAAAACCAATTCAAAAGATATTATAAGAATTTAAATAAATTAGATTAAAAAGTGGTTTTGAATTAAAATACAACATTTTACACTATTCATTAAAAAATGAACTTTATCGGAAAGATACCAAAAATTTACACAAAGTAAATTTTGATGTCCCGATTCTAAAGAAGAGTTATTTTTGGTACAATATAATTTATAAGATTGATCAAAAGTATATTTAATGACGGTTCGCCGTCAAAAGGTGATAACTGAACCCTTAGTGAAAATTAGGGTATAAATGCCTAAAATTGAATTCTTTCCATATTTTAAGCCTTTATCCTTTATTGGGTAAATGTAAAAACATTTAAAAACATATATAATCATATTTTTGTTATTTCTATCCATTCCCTCCAGTACAACGGAAACTTGTTTAATTACCTAGGATGTTACGTCCTTCCCCCCTTTTGGGAATTGCGTCCTCGCAATTTTATTCACTTATCAAAATAAGTGGGTGTATTTATCCCTCATAGCATTTTTAGATTCCCACGTTGCCTCTTCAATCACATGGTTTTTCCAAAAAACCTTTACGTGATGAATCACCTTATTCTGTAACACCTGCTCCATGTGGTCAAGAATCTGGACTGGTTATTCTTCATAAGATAGGTTCTCCTCCAGCTGAACTACCTCTAGACTCAAAACATGAGATGCATCTGGCATATAATTCCTCAACATAGAAACATGAAAAACATTGTGTACCTGAGATAAACTCGCAGGAAAAGCCTCTCGGTACGCAACTGATCCAACTTTCTCCAGAATATCATATGGTCCAATAAACCTTGGACTCAGCTTTCCTTTATTACCAAATCTCATCACACTTTTCCACGGATAAACCCTAAGAAAAACATGATCTCCTACCTCGAAAGATAGATCCTTCCTCCGGTTATCCGCATAACTCTTCTCCCTGCTCTGAGCTGTTCTCATGTGCTTCTGAATCAACTGAACTTTTTCTTCCATCTCTTCTACCAATTCTGGTCCCATCAGCTTCCTTTCACCCACTTCATCCCCAAATACTGGAGTTCGAAACTACTTCCCATATAATGCCTCAAATGGTGCCATCTGTATATTGGAATGAAAGCTGCTATTATAAAAAAAATCAACCAAAGAAAGATGTTGGTCCCAAATTCCCTGATAATCCATCAAACAAGCTCGTAGCATATCCTCCAAGGTCTGAATTGTTCGTTCTGACTGCCCATCTGATTGAGGATGAAAAGCTGTACTAAAATTTAATTCAGTACCCAATGGCCTCTGAAGGCCTTTCCAAAAGTTAGATGTGAACCTGGGATCACGATCAGATACAATGGACAGGGGAACTCCATGTAACCTGAATATCTCTTTAAGATACAAACGGGAATGTTGATCTTGGGAAAAAAGTATCTCGTATAGCACGGAAATGAGCAGATTTATTCAAGCGATCAACAATAACCTAGATTGCATTATTACCTCGAGATATCTTCGGTAATACCACAAAAAAGTCCATGTATATGTTTTCCCATTTCCACTCTGGCACTGGTAAAGGATGAAGCATCCCTTTCGGTAACTGCCGCTCTGCTTTAACCTGCTGACAAGTCAGACACTTCACTGTAAAATCAGAAATATCTCTTTTCATTCCATCCCACCAGTAATACTCCCGAAGATCTCTATACATCTTTGTACTGCCAGGATGAACTGAAAACGGAGAACTATGAGCCTCATATAACAACTCATTCTTCAACTGTGAATCACAAGGTACACACAATCTCTTCCCAAATCTCAAAACGCAATCACTATCAATGTTGAAATCAGGCAACTTACCTTTCTGAACCAGCTCTACCTTTTTCTGCAACTCACTGTCTCGCTTCTGTGCTTTCTTGATTCTGTCTGGTAGAGAAGATTTCACTGATACCTAAAACAAAACAGAAGAACAACCTGTACCAACAACTTCTATGCCAAAGTTCATCAAATCTTTAACCAAAGGATCACATTCCAAATGCAACATTGCTAATGAAGCATTACTTTTTCGACTCAAAGCATCATCCACTTTATTTTATTTTCCTGGATTGTAATGAATGGTACAATCATAATCCTTGATAAATTATAGCCATCTCCTCCGTCTCATGTTCAATTCTTTCTGAGTTAATATATACTTTAAACTTTTGTGATCAGTATATATTTCACACATTACTCCATACAAATGATGTCTCCAAATTTTTTAAGCAAAGACAACAACAGCTAAATCCAAATCATGTGTAGGGTAATTTACCTCATTAGTATTCAACTGTCGTGAATCATAAGCAATCACCTGATCATTCTGCATACGGACACATCCAAGTCCCTTCAACAAAGCATCACTATATATAACAAACTCACCATTCCTGGAAGGAAGTGCAAAAAATAGTGCATTCACCAATCTTCTTTTCAACTCCTGAAAACAATCATCACATTATTTTGTCCAGATGAACTTAACACACTTCCGAGTTAGCTTAGTCATTGGACTAGATAACCGTGAAAAGTTTTCAACAAACCTTCGGTAGTAACCTGCCAAACCAAGAAAAATATGGATCTCGGTTACATTTGTGGGTATTGGACATTCTTCAACAACTTTTGATTTTGTAGGATCAACCGTTATCCCATCTTTAGAAATAATTTGACCAAGGAAAGATATTTGAGTCAACTGAGCCATCACTGCAACAAACTGTTTAGTTCTGATTCTGACCATCTCTGGATATTGATTTGAAAGGTCATTTCCCTCTATATTCCTTCCCAGAAAAGCTGTTCTGTTTCCTCTATGAAAAACCATTCTTAACATAGAAATATCTTAGGCGAAGCAACATGGTAATCCGTAAATGCTATATCATTTCAATTATATTTTAATTTAACACTTTTCTAATTCCTAAAGTTGTCTAAACCGACCTTTGATACCAACTATAAGGCCCCAGCCCTAACCCTTACTTAATAATGAATCAAATGAATAATTCACATTGAGGATCTTTTCAGGTTTAGAGTTTTAGAGAATTAGAACATAACTATTACATCTCAAAATATTACAAAGTAGTCACTTCTACTATGTTTCCATAATAAAAAAAAACTCTTAAAAAGAAACGTGTCTAGTCCCATGTTTTATATATCATGACATTCCCTTGATCCCATCGTTGACCTTATTCCACATTAATTCTTGTGAATAACATTTCAAAAAACCAGGGGTGAGCATAAAAAGCTCAGTAAGGGATACACAATGAATGAAAACTATTAGTTTTTCAAACATCAAGTAAACCATGTATACTCTATCAAAGTAATACCTTCACCTTCATGAAGTAGTAAAAACTCTTCACTGAATAAAGTATCATTACATACCTTTTTGTAACCAAAGGATTACCATAAAACTCATAAAAAGAACACATAACATATATAAAGTTAACTTGGGACATAAACATACTTAAGTGGATTAACCATACGGTCGACTTCCACACATATCAGTTAGTGGAATAGCCATACGGACAATTTCCATACAAACATAATGGAATAGCCATACGGCCAATTTCCATACATACTTAATGGAATATCCATTCGGCCGACTTCCATACCCAATGCATTGGAGATTATAACGTAACCAACCGTCCTGGTATTCACGGCACCACCCGTCATATGGTTTATCACGTAACCACCCGTTAAATGTCCAAGTACCAATATAAAATCACAAAACATAAAACCAATATAAAGGAATGATAACATTTCCACATTTCAATCACAATATATCATAATATAATCCTTTATCAAAACCATTTTCAATACCAAAATACATAAAAGTGTATATGGTATTTATTTCATTTTAAAAACATTACGGCTTGTTGAGGAAGACAAAGACCAAATAATACTCACGGCGGCGGAAAAGGTCGTTGTCACCGCGTACGTTAAAAAAACATTTCTTTTTGACGTTTAGTAAAATGCTTCATAGAAAAAGATTCCATTTGTATAAAAGTAAAATTCAAAGGGGTTTATACACCGTATAAAAGAACGTTGTGTATAAAACAAAATATGCCTCAATGAAAGGATATTGAGACGAAGTCCCTTACCTCGTATCCGACATGACCCGACCATTCTTTAATCTCCTGAATAATAAACTTGAGTTAATCTATACTTTCTTAAGAACCTTTTTCAAGTTCATTATTCCTTTTATACCATGTTATGAACATAATGTAATCATTTAAGTTAATAATGTTCATTTTGTCGGTATTTGGTTCTTAAGTCAAAAATAGACATCTTACACTTACATGTTGTTAATTTGGTCAATGGTTCGTTATATCCATAATTATATTAATTATTTGGATAACATATATATCATATATATTCATCATATACATGTATTTATAATATTACATCACATTTTGAGGTAAGAAATGAATTGCACCGTTCACGGAGACGGTAAACCGTACATTCGCATGAACGCTACTTCCATTTCTATTTCGTATTTTTTGGAATGGAATAATAATGATATAAGAGTATATTATAATTCCAGTAATAATAACATATATAATATCATTAACTTTATCCTTTACACATCCCACATATTTTATTAACGATTCAAATAACTTTCAGGGGGCGGTAGTCCGCACTTCCTAAAATGAAGATATCGTGTTTACCCATAATGGAAACAATAATGGTATTCCATAAATGAAAAATACAGAACCTTAAGGAAAAAATAAACATATTATATATCATATATAAAACTAGTGACATCATAATGGACACCATTGAAGGTGTTAAATGAGTATTAAACAATCATCGTTTCGGGAGGTAGAATTTCTCCATCCACGGAAACCGTATGTTCTTTAACAATTTTATGTAGTTGGGTGAGAGTGTAGCTCTAATAAATCTTATAACAACATCATAGTGTATTTAAGATACTGGTCTTGTTACCAAAAGAGTAAATAAAAAGAGTTTAGGGGGTTGGAGAAGCAAAATAAAACAAATGAACATGATAAAAAATGAATTACCTTCAAAAGTGTAACTCCTTTTGATTTGAGCCTAAAGGCTTCCATTGAAAGGATTCTTCCCAAAGGGAATCCTATAGGATGAGTAGAGGGATGTGGAGAGAGTAAATGGTCAGGGTATTAAAGAGCCAAAGGCTTGAGGAGTGTGTGAAATGAGGTAAAGGTGGGGGCCTTTTATAAGAGGAGAGGAGGGGCACTTTTGGAAATCATGAAACTATTATTTTATTTTCAATTTTTTTTTCGAATTTCTAAGGTCCCACATTGATATAATTCGAGGATATGGTGATAAGAGTTCGAAATATACCCATTAAATAGGTTTTGGACATGTTTAGTTCTTAGATATTACATTATCATTCCATTTTATTTAAATCGTTAAATAATGAAGTCATCACTGCATCGTAATGATGTCATAAATAATTTAATTAATATAATGTCTACAAATTATAAAAAAAAATACATTTATGTAGGAAATCTTTTTAGCTTTACAATTAATATTTATAATCAAAAATATGATCTTTATAACCCCATGTAAAAATTGTTTTTGTAAAACATATTATGTTTGCGTCATTTTTACTTTTACATTAAATAAAATGTTATTTATGTCATTTCCAAACCAAAGTGGCCCCATGGGGTCCCCAAGTTGATCCATGTCTTTTATTTGTCGGCCATGACACATCCAATGAGGGTAGGAGATGTTTCATGCTCATCTCATATTATTAAAACATTATTTTTACCTTAAACTACACTAATTACCACTAATCGCGATTAAAAACTTAATAAGTTACTATTCACCAAAAAATATTTTAATCTCATTGAACCAAATTTTACTTCATAATTACAACCATTTGTGTCGGATTTTTGAAATTCAAAACACAAAAGTGGTAAAATTTCATTTAAACGAAAAATCAGTTTTTATAAGTACCACTTAGTGGTTTCACTATTCATCAAAAATTGACGTTTTTCAGAAAAATACCAAAACTTCACCCTAAGCTATATTTGATATTCCAAATTCAAAAATGAAGTCCATTTTACAAAATTCACAATATATAAGTTGCATTAATTAATTTAATAATTAATTCCCACTGTCAGAGCAAATAACATGTTTTTATGAAACAATAAGTATCAAAAGATTGACATTAGTTTAAGTCCGATTTCAACGTGAGTTTAATACCAATGACCACTATTGGATTTAATGGTAAAAATATTTTCTAATTTCACTTTAAAACAAATTAAAAAGATAATCTAATCATATAAATAATTTAGATTAAAAATAGGTTTTGAATTAAAATACAACATTTTACACTATTCATTAAAAAAATGAACTTTATCGGAAAGATACCAAAAATTTACACAAAGTAAATTTTGATGTCCCGATTCTAAAGAAGAGTTATTTCTGGTCCAATATAATTTATAAGATTGATCAAAATTATATTTAATGATGGTTCACCGTCAAAAGGTGATAAGTGAACCCTTAGTGAAAATTAGGGTATAAATGCCAAAAATTGAATTCTTTCCGTATTTTAAGCCTTTATCCTTTATTGGGTAAATGTAAAAACATTTGAAAACATATATTATCATATTTTAGTTATTTCTATCCATTCTCGCCAGTACAATGGCTACTTGTTAACTAACTTTTAAAATAATATTATTTTATTACTTGTGTGCAACGTATGTTTTCAAAAAACTCATCGTTGCGTATCGAGTACGCTATCGAACGTAGAAACCCATTTTAATTTAAATTTATATTTAATTCGTAAATATTAATAAATATGAAAAATGTTAATTCTTTAATTACCTAGGATGTTACATCATATGTTCGTTCAAAGAGATCATTTGTGGGGGACTATTCTAGGTGGTCATGTGTGGCAGATGGTTTTTTGTCATAAATTGCATCAAACAGATGATCATGGTGATATTTATAGGTCACTTTGTAAACCCCCATTTGTAATTCTACTTTTCATCTTTATTTTTTATAAAATAATTTAGGAGTACTTTTTCGTGCATCTTTTTATTTTTTATTAACTCTATTTCATTTATTAATGGTTTTATATATTTTTATCCCCTATATAGAATCAAAATATTTTCATTATGGTTCCATATAACATATAATACATTGTACACATTGGGATCAACCGAATCTTTTTGTTATCTCCCAATGAATGTGTAATCCGGAAATGAATTTTCATTTAACTCATCATTTGCTTTACTATATAGCAAGAAATTGGACCAATTATTGTTTGATGAATATATGACATAAAATTATCTGACTAATTGTCATACTAATATGAATGAATTATATTTTTACCCTTCCATATTGAAAATAATCTTCCTCAATCAAATTTAACCAATATTCACTACACTCACATTTACAACCCATTTTTGATAGAAAAGTGGAAAATGAAATGGTGTATAACACAAATCATATATCTGTTTAATAATTCCAAAATATTATATATTTTAATTAATTGGATTTCAATCATTGGAAAGGGAAATGTGCATCTCTACACAAATACGTTTCATCCTAATTCACTAATTATTTTCATATTTATGGAACATATAACCATTGATATCAAAACATGTTAGATATATAAAATTTGATTTTGGTCCCTTGGAAATCCATTTGAGTCATTATAAAATTGAATTCCAATTTTTGACAACTACTTATATATTTAATCTCATTACCATCCTATAAAATATTGATTTTGTGTATTTGAAATCTATCCTACATCCATTTATGGTTTAAAATATCTATGAATTTCATTGTGCGATCCAAGGAATGGATAAAATACATCACTAATTTGTAAAATATTATTTTGTTATTTCACCCACTTGGTCAAGGTAAATGTAAAAAATATATTGAAAGATATTTTCCCATAAGGCATCTCATATTATGACACATTGGAATATTGATGTCTCCTATATCTGAAGGTAATCGGTACATAATTCAATAGATTCTTTTAATATATAGTAATCATCTATAAAACAGTATTTATTACTCCAGTTCTTGACATACACTTTCAAGATATTCATATATAGTTCCAAGGGGTAATTCCAACAATAATGGAATGTACCTCATAGTTGGACCACACTGACCAAGTGACCCGTAATGAGAAACATTATATGAATGATTTATTGTTGTATAAAAATCTATAATTCACATAATATGGTTACAACCACCTTATTTATGATTGGAAAATTAATCAGGACATTATCTTTTGCACATATGGATTTAACAATGATGCAGAGTGTTGTTAATATTTTTCAATCATTTTCTGTCATAATATAGGGGAATGGTTCATGAATTAAATTATTCTTCAAAAAATGATTGTCAGGTGATTTTTTTCCTCATAAAATCAAAAAATTCATTGACACAACATTCTTGTTATTTTATGTATATCTATTAGGAACATTTACATTATTAAAAAAAGAAAAAAATTGACCTTTTTCCTATTTGGATAGAGTGTAATCATTTGGATAAAGAAACATATTACCTTTACCATTCATAACATACAACTATTTTCTTTTTCCAAATTCAAAAATTTACAATGTAGCCTTGATGACACAATTCATTATTTTGGAACATTTAGAAACCCACAAATGACACTATCAAATTTTTTTTATATTATTGGAATCGAAAAAATTTATATTATATAAAAAATACTAATAAATTGTTACAAAGAAAACGAATCCGAAATCCCCACATTATTTCATAAGATATTTAAAAAATGGTGTATCAAAAATAGTACCAATATCTTTTATAATATTGAATTGTTTATCATCTATTATTGGAGATTGTTTTTAACTTTTTTGATATTCCCATCGAATGATATCATCTTCAATAAGTATTTATGACATCGAAGTAAAAAAAAATTATGATCTAAAACCAAAATCATTGAGTACTATTTCAAATGAAATGAGTGTGTGCATTTTTCACAAATGGGAAACCCAAACATTGCATAAATGTTTTATGGTGATAAATTTCTATAATCAATGATGTAATTTATCATCTCTTTCAACATAGCCCTAAATATGAATCAATCACCTCTACTTGAACCATACATTCTAACACCATTATCTGACATGAATTCTATATCCTTCATAAAAATGGTAAAAATGACATCTTTATTATTACCAAGTTTATTTATTATTATATATGCAGAGGTGAAATAATGTATTTTCACTTCATGCATAACCTTGGTTGATAGTTATAATTCTAAAATATTATGGATCATGTATTGTGAGACAAAACTATCTAGATAAATGCTTTATTCCATCTGTAGATAATGATAAAATAATATTTCATTGATCAATTTCAAATTCAGGATACTCATAATCAATTTTATTCCACTGAGGAGAATCTTTTGAATGATGTAGGATCCCATATTTAAGTCATGTATTTTCATTATAGGTCAATTATCTCATGGTTTCCTAATATACGTACTATATTTTAAAAAGTAGATTGAAAGGAATGTACCGTAATGATTTTAGATGACTTGATTTATTTTTTATTAATCGATTCTCATCATGATTATAACATTTTATATGTGAATTGTGGCCCCTGTGAATCAATAAAAAATCATTTTTACAAGCATGTAATTTTATAGAGATGATTCCAATTGATGGTTGTATTAGTTTTCTATAATATGAATGATAAGATAAGTCATTTTCTTCTAGTAGAACATCCTTAAGGAGACAATATATTTATGTAAAGAAGCTTTCACTCTATCCACTGTAATCATTCTAATTATATAACATTAATAAAGATAACAATGTATTATATAAATTACTATTGGTATACATTGGTAACATAGACTATATAATTTACAACTCAAAAATATTGTATAGTCATGATGAACATCATTAATTTCCATTTTCATTTATTCCACAACATCTCCATCACCAGTTACACTTGTAATCATATTAAATAACCCATAAACCTATGAATCATCCATATCGGTTTGTGAATTATGTTTTTCACCATATTTTGAAATAAATTATTGAAATGATCTATTATGTGACATCTAAACATTCCTTCCAACTCATTTGAGATAGTTTTTCATTAATAAAAACTACATAAACAAGAAAAATTATTTCATAATGGTTGTATGAGTGCACTATTGTAAACAAGTTGAATTCATTTAATCCATTTTCATAGTACTTTATGGAATAATTTCCATGCATATATTTTTAATACATATCCATTTAATTGGGTTCATTAAATATTCATCTGATACAATAAATAATAAAATAAATATAAGTTATATATTATCAATGGTGAATGTAATATCTTATTGAAGTTAGAGAAACACAACACATGATTGTTTCAAATAATTTTCTCATGCTTTGATGAAAATGGATAATTTAATTTGATAAAATTAATATTCCACTATGGTAGGTTTTATCCTTTAAATTCAACCAATGTATGAAGTTATAGACAACTCCCATTCTCATCATCTCATCTCATGAGTAGTTATCATATAATTTTTCTTTTTTACAATCATCCTCCATCACTTCTGGGCATGCACCAATGTTGCAGGAAATACTATATGAAGAATTCATCCGTAGGACGACTACATGTCAGAGTATTATGTCCAAAATAAATGAGATGAATGATAAATCACAAGATAAAATGGTAATTATAACTTTTTGGGGCATGGTGTTGATGTGGATGATTGTTTTATTCTATTGTGTTACGTAAGAGGGGTAATGCTTCCAAATTTTGGGAATTCAATGGATGGAAATTGGAGATTTCTATGGGTGAATGAAAAGGTATTGTTAAGTAATGATCTAGTTCTAGATGGATTAAAGTAATATATAGAGTTTTCTTAGCTATGTGGGCAATAAACGATATGATTTCTAATATGAATTTTTGAGTGGGTTATGATTTCAAATATAAATATATTTGAACAATGTTAATGAAAACGTGTTGAACTATTTTGTGATTTTGGGGTAGTAAAAAATTTTGAAATTATTTTTAAAAGAGGGAATTTAGATTGGGAAGTATAAATTTGATCAGATTAGATAATCATATTTTTAACACTCATTTTAATTTGGTGGATTGTGATTTTTTATGCTGAAATGATAAAATTTATTTGTATTTTTTCATCATAGAATGGTGGGACAATTAATTATTATAATATTGATGAAAAATAGAAAAAAAATCATTAATGTGGAATTAATTAGCACTGTCGAGAGAACACGGGGATGGGGAAGACTCAAAAATTTACATTGAGGGTGGGGAAAATGAAGATGGATTATATTATTCCTGAAATACAAGAATATATAACCTCATTGAATAACTTTTTTTTGTAAAATTTACTCTCCTAGACCAGTATGATACTATTTGAGTTTTCATGTAAATATTTGTTCCAAAGTACGTCAATGTACTCCAAATGGAGGTCAAATCATTGTTTCTCAAGAGTGTACATATGGGGGGTATACATTTTGAACCATGATTGGATTATTATAGATAAAACTGACTAAATGGTGGGTTTGTTAAGGAATAATTTGAAATAAATAAAGAAATCACAGATGACATTCAATTTAATGTTGGATCAATAACAATGAAATATATGTATTTAGTGAGGTATAGTAGATTAAACCCTTTACATCATGATGGATAATCAATAAATTTTTTTGGTACAAATATATTATGATGACTTAATATCTGAGTATTAGAAAAAGAATAACATTATTTTTTTAGATCATATGATGTACAATATCGAGATGTATGTGATTAGTGAGTTATACATTTTTCTTTTTTTATAGGTGAATAGAAGTAATCATAACAAATAAATTTCCCAATCAATATAGGAAAAAATAGGTTCCCGAGTGTTTTATAATGGAATATTCAAATCCAATGACAATTCCAACTACTATTTGGATTATTTTCTCAAAATATGATGATTGCAAAGAGGTAGATGGGATGCAATATTGTTTTTTGAAGAATATAATACCTCACATAAACATTATCCAATATTTGGTTTGATATATATAATGTCACATTATGCAATGTCTTCCCAAGGAGATCCACGAGATATTGTGGAACAAGATTCATCTGTATTTCTAAAAAAGTGAATTTTTGGTTGTTTGATTATAGGGTTGTGCAACTAGAGTTTTTGGGATGCATAAATGAGGGCTGGGAAGGATATGAGGATAACTAAAAGTAAATTATATTTCACTTAAAAATGGATTTCATTGGTACCTTGGTTTCTTTCCTCCCTTGAATCATTTATGTCTTAGAATGAATCCATTGAATACATGGGGTCTTTATAATTTCCTTACATCAGGCATGTAATGGACAACGAGTAGAGATGGTCATAATTGGACACCACAAAGTGATTCAGATATCATGAAGTAGTACGTGATTGATACTATTCTTAAAAATTATTGGGGCACTTTTATCAGCACCTCAAAAAAATGTTGATAAATATAACGTTCATTAGTGATATATTATTATGTGTTGTTAAAAGGTATCATTATCAATGATTATTTAGAATGGATAATTCAATTTATTTATTAACAATTAAAATGTTCTTATAAAGATTAATTATATCATCTCTTATTACTTAATCATAGATAAAGGATTTAGGAATATTAATAAAAATAAAAAGGCTTCCAAATATATTCATATAATTAGATATATATATATATATATAATTTAAAAATTTATATAAATGTAAATATTTTAATTATATTCTTTATTTAAAAATACATTTAATATTTTTATAATTATTTAAATATATAATTATATTTTTATATTTTTATAAATTAATTATTTAGAAAATAATATTTATATAATTATACAAATATTGAATAAATATATATTAATATAAATATAGAAAATATATACATTATATTAATATATCTATATTAATTTAATGACTATTTAGATAAATATTATTATTTATTTATATTTATATAAATACATTTTAAATAATAATATTTATTTATAATTACTAATATATGAATGTATAAATACAGTAAATATAAATTTATATATAAATTTATTTTTAAATAGTCTGTTACAAATATTTTTTTTCAATTTTAATGTATATTTAATCTTATGTACAATCTTGTTAAATATATGTGACATTTAAAAATTAAAAATGAGTACACTTTAAAAATATTGAAAAATTAAAAATTTTTATTGATTAAATATAAATTATTAAAAATACGGATCATTATTGAAATAATGATGAATTAATATTAAAAATATTAAAACATAAGTACTAAATATACATATTATAAATAATTAACATTGAATAAATTAACAAAAGAATAAAAAAATAAAAAATAAAAAATAAAAATAATAAAAATTGATTTTATACATTACATTAATGAAATAAATAACTTAATAAATTAAATTTTTCATATTTAATTAAATTCTATATTAAATATATCATGTTCTTATGAAATTCCAAAATTAATACAACCTTTTGAATAAATAACATAAATATTAGGTGTATAGGTTTTTATATTAGATTTCATTCATTAGAAGAGTATTTTTATTTATGCTTTTTATATAAAACTGAATTCATTATGTATATTCTAAATAAATATATCACACATTTAATCTATGTTAAATTGAAAAATAAAATGACATTCGATTATTTTCACGGCTCAATGTAATTAGTCAGCATTTCAATGTCACATGTTTTTTCAAAATCTTATATCAAATCAATATTTATTTTTCTTATAATGATATCCAATCAAAACCAGAACCGTGTTTTTATATACAACATCGGGTGTAATTCTCTACAAATACATCTATGTGGTGAAGTAGACATTAATTTTCAGTGTTTCCTGAGTCAGGATATTCTTATAATGTCGCTTCTTTCTTGGTAGCCCAATCATTATAGATGTGTCATCGTCCACAATGTTTGGGTGAACGACCAATTTTCCATATTTTATCTTGTTTCCAATTTCCCTCCAACTCGTCATCTTCTACATTAGAATTTTTTTATTCATTTTAGTCAAATACCTATATTTTGAATCCTCATGAGTGCTAGTTTGTATCATTGATAGATTTTTTTGGTGAGTAACAAATTCCATCATAGCATCCTAAGGTAGTTCAAAAACATCATAGTAACCAACTACTAGCGCTAAATTATCATATATAAAATAATTCACTTTATAAAAATTTGATTTAATCAATTTCACTCCATTTAATTGACCCAGTAAAACCATAAACTAATAATTCTCCATGACTTTTGACATCTTTGATACGTGTTGATGGATTTTATTTTCAATTAAATCATTTTGACTATATATGAACTCACCTATTTCATTGATGTCATTACATTTATTGACAATTTCCCTATACAAGGATAAGTCTGTAAAATATTTGCTCCATCCATTATTTATTTAACAAGGAATGGACATGAAATACATAGATTTTATGATCATCTTGTTGATCAAAGAGATGATGCATTTTATCTTAATAAATAGATTGAGAATCTATTACAACATAATCATTATTAATAATTTCCCATGAAATATGGGACATAAGTTTACATTCCTTCAATTATACTGTTAGATATCTAGTCTCTACCATGAGATCCCTTAGAGAATAAACCACTATAGATGGTATGCTCTTTGCATTCATGTTCCCTGAAAATGATTTAATACTAGTAAATTATATGGTAATTCAATTATATCTAAAATCATCATACTAACATTACCATATCCATTAATAAGATTAGTTAAATTGTCAAGAGGTGAAACAAAATATCTCTATGAATGTTGTTCAAAATTGTTAATGGAAGGGTTAATTTTTTAAGGCTCTTGGGAATCAACATCTATAGTTCCTTATTCATCAAGATCATTTGATGTCATACTATTCTAATATAGTGCCATAAAAGTATCATCATTAACTGCATCCACATTTACAGTAACTAGTTTTCCAAAACCATTAGTGGTATGATCATCAATATTGTTTCTAATGCTAGAGTTGTTGTCCTAGAACGAACTATTTTTACATTAATTTCTTGAATATATGATGTATTAATTTTTAAATTAAACTTCATGTTACGTATTTTTCATTGTTCAGCATTACCATAATGTTATAATTTACAAGAGTAATTTTCCATTAATAAGGGCATGGTAGTTCCACTCCATGATGTTATCCTTGATGTTCAATGAGAGTATTTATAATATAATACTACAATTGGATAACATACTATATTGGGTAATGTAGTATATATAACACAATGTGTGAGTATTCGTAAGAATATTAGACTTATTATCATGAAGTTCATCCTTGGTAGTCTCTATGATGTGCGATTATGAGAACAGACCCTAAAATAAGAATTGCACATGTTTGTGTTTCATTATATATTCCAATCTATGAGTGTGTTTACGAGTCCATAGGCATTGGGATTATCATTATTGAATTACAAAACTCACACACGTTTATTTTCTGATGAAAACCATCAAACAATATGTTGAAAATAAGTAGGTTATGTTGATTGTGTTGAGAATGCCATGTTATTAATGGATAAGTCAGGAAATAATTTTTCCCTACCTTATTTATTGATGTTGATATTTTGAACCTTTTATTGAAATTGAATTTTCACCCGAAATTCCATAGCCATGTTGTAATGACTAGTTTATTTTAGGTAGTTAAAGAATGATGTATCAAGAATATATTTTGTTGACACCATCATGAAACATGTTTGGCGAGATTATGTCACAATGGTTTTATAGTACACTATGTTTTTTCTAATGTATTTGACATTATTACATCATTTTGTTTTGTTTCTTGGGTTCCTCAAACTGTTACTAATCAGTAATCTTGTTCTTTATACTAGCCCATGTAATTCCAAGATGAATTATTAATAGAGGGTCACATAATATGTGTTTTTTGAGGTTTGGATCAACTTCATTTTTAATTTAATTAATGGAATAAATAGTTTTTTTATGACCGATGAATAAATTTATTTATGTTATATTGATCACATTTATTAAATAAATAAATATTTAAAAGGCTGTGAATGAAATATATATATATATATATATATATATATTATTAACTATTTTATAAATATTTATTTATTATTTATGAAAAAAATATTTATTAAAGTGAATAAAATAATTTTGGAGGAGTTTAATAAATACAAGAACAGTTTGAACGGACCGAAACTGATTGAAATTTTTCTACACACTCTGAGTTCTCTGTAGACTCCCCCACCTCTATCCATATCAAGAATGTGAATCACAAGAGATAATATCTTCAAATTTAATGGACTCTTTATCATGAATGAACAATGCAAGACATTTTATTCGCAACGCTTTCACCTAAGGAATGATTGGAGTTTTTCAGAGAACACTGAAGAACATGTGGGCCACTAGTAAAGGGATTCTACCATTGGATCCTAAAAATGTAATGAGATAAATCCAAAAGGGTCATTTTGGACAATAAACAGTGATTACTGTAAATGTTCCTAAACTAAGGTTTTTATTTCTTCAGATGTCAAATAAAATAAATATTAATTTTTCCTGCAAGATCATTGTTATTGATTTAATGAATGGTTTTCTATATGAAATTATACAATATCACCCACCAATGAATGCATAAGAAATGGAAACAACAAACAAGAGGTATGATATTGGAATCATTAAAATATATAAATATTTTTTATTGTTTATTTTAACACAATTGTGGTTATATTATATATTAAATTATTTTTTTAATCCTATTTAAATTAACATTTTATTTACATATTAATAATTTTTTTGTGTTTCATTTTCATAATAGGGTATGAAAAAATTGAAAATGACCGAAGATGGTATCGAGTTGTTCCAAATAATTGGTCGGTAAAACTAGGTTACAAGACATGAAGCCGAAGCATTCACTATATTCTCATGTGAAATGTATTAATATTTTTCGAGTAATTAAAAACACATGGTGATTTTATTGAACATCATGTGTTGATTGGCCCAACTTGGAACATTGAAAACCCAGTACATGATGTGTAATTTCCATGTACACTACATTTAGTATGGAAGAGTCAACACACCTAATCCCCGATCATGTGACATGGATATTCATCAATCGGGGTACATAATATGTACCTATAGGTACACGTTGTATACCCTACCATTAATGGAAAAAATTAAAGACATTAAATTTGAAATTGATTCATTAAAACCATATTTTATTGTCTAGAATGAGGTTATGTGTATGAAAAATTAATAATGGTTTTATGAAAATTTAAAATGATCAATAAATTTATTGTAATTAATATTTCATTATTTGTTCTAATATTGATTTTCATTCAATTACATTAATTAAGTGTATCACCCAATAATATTTTATTCTCATTAATATGAAAGGTAATTTATTTATTTTTTAATTAATTAATTATTCCAAACATTTTTATCTTATCATATAAGAGAAAGAAAAAATTAATAACAACCATTAACTTTTGTTTATTAATTGATTGGTTGACCACTTATAATCTTGGTCAATACCTATGTATGTTTTGGAATTTTTTTATCTATATTTATTACATTTTTTGAAAGAACAGTAATATTAAATTAAAATATGGCAAGTGATTCATCACACTATCGATTATTGCATAGCTCCTATGTGTCTAATGATATTTTTATAATTCCATTTTACTAATGTTTTAGTTCCCCTCATAGCATGAGAGTAATAAATATTTGTAATTAATAGATCAATCCAAGTTATTTTAGGAATGTTCAGGATGAAACTATAAGGATTTCAAATCCATGATACAGAAGAGGACATGTGGAAGGATATAACTGATGCCAAATCAGGAATATGGAGTTATTTCCCTTAGGTCATAGGTTGATTTTATGTTCTCTCATTAAATCTACCATTAAATAATATCAAGATACCCTAATTTCATTGATTATTTATTTTTTTTTATAATTATTTAGAAATATATTTAATGATGTGATACAATGACAACATTAATGAATTTATGGATTTTCTATAGATAGAATTATATAGAATTGATTATGCCTAAATGTTTTACCCAAATATGGTTAATTGATTAATTAATTGTGCACTAATATATTGACAAAACATGTAAAGGATAATACATGATAAAAATTTATTCATAAAAAAATATAATCACTAATTCTATTATTATTTCATACTAAGCATTTTGTTGCTTGATTAGGAACCATACTCAATAGAAATATGTGTTTGAAAACCCCTTGTTTGGACACATACATTTATAAGGGCAGTTCTAATGAATGTTTAAAATTGACATAAAAATTTTACCTCTAGAGAGGTATAATATTATTGACATGGTGTATTTTGTATTCATGTGTTATTAAAATACAAGACAATATTTCTATATTACGTTGTCCACATAATAGATTAAGGAGAATCAATCCCACAATTGTCAATGAGATGCCAACCCGAATACCTTCAAAACAGCTCGAAGAACCCTTGTTGTGGAATATGAAGGGGAATGTGGATCATTTCCACCATAATATCATAAGAAATGGATATGTAATTTTCAATAATGATGGATTTTAATAATTTATATAATAGTTTGATAATAAATAAAATCAATTATTTATTTCTCACAATATATGTAATCAAGCAATGTTCTAATAATCACCTCATTTATTTTTAGAAAAAAGTTAAAAGCTCACTATCCCTATGATCAATATTGGATAATGGAAATCTCATCACTCTAACTAAATTCATTGAGTGTTAATGATTCCTTTGGGTTTTTTCATAATCTATGATAAATAATATTATGTGCTAGAATCCTAAATGCCTTAATTGTAAACTCATGTGACGAGTGATGAAGAGATCAATGTCTATGAAAATCTTATCAACAATGCTGTTGATGCTCAATGTTTTATGCTGAAATATATCTCTATAGAAGTCATGAACTATCACAAAAACATGTTTTTTGATAAAACGATTTATCACCTATGTGGTCTCTCCCTGGAAAAAGGTATATATTAATACTTTGAGATTTACAAATCACTCATTTGGATTATGCTTCTAGATTTTTCCATAGTTTAGAATCACTTAGTAAAACTAATTAGATATGTCATACACTTATTGGTTCTATGATTTATACTCCCCATTTATCTAGGCATTGATCTCATTATGGAATAACTCACTCAAAGTATCTCCTGTTTTTTTGTGAATTTTAATAAGAATAAAATTCAAAGTCTCTACTAGTTAATCTTAACCACTTTCTCAATATAGATATAGATATTAAGAGTGATGATCTATTAGTCCATATGATGTACCAGTGGAACGAGAACGAAAATAGATTTAAGGCCAATTAATAATCATGGTCATCCAAAAAGAAGAATCTCAAAGCATAAAATACGTAATTGGATTATTTATGTTTCTCAAATGGAAAAAAACAGAATTTAGAAGAAAAAGTACACTGAGCTAAAGAATATAGGTGAAGCTATAAGTGTGTTTATTATTGAGTTCAATTTATATATTTATTTAAATTGTGTATTAATATTTGGTTCTCACCTATTTATTCAATTATTGTAAAATCATATTAAAAAAAATTAGTATAGGGTACTTTTATCTATGAGAATAAAATTGAGATAAACCGGTTGTTGAGCTGTTGGGGCTAGCACCTCACATTGCCAACTGGAATGATTTGGGTATTAAATTTTTATATATATGATTCATCATTTGTAAAAACATTATTTATATATCTAGATATGATAAATATATATTCATTATAAAATTTTGAAATAAGTATTTCTTATTTTAATGATGACATTTGTTATGGTTAGGCACATTTACATAACAGACATTATGTATTGGACTACATGGACTAGGTGATGGAAAATCAAAAATGTTGTTTCTTCGCATAACTCATACCACAACCATCATTGGAATCATAATCTAGGTCATTTAAATGAAATAATATTGGAAAAATTACATCAAGATTGATCATTAGATTCTTTCGAATTAAAACCAGATGGTGTATGTCATGCATGTTTACATCAGAAAATGGCCAAAGGCACATTTAGTGGGAAAGGTGAGCGGTCTAAAGTGTTTCTTGGAATAGTTTATACAGATTTTTTGGACCATTTAATTTTGATGTTAGGGGTAGGTACTCATTATTGATAACTTCCACTAATGATTTCATTAAATCTGGGTATACTTACTGAATGACATATATAGTTGTATTCATTTGATAATTTCCAAGACTTCATGAATGATGGTGAAAACCATCATGTTAGGATGATAAGGAAACATTTCCCAGGCCTAGTTGGATAATATCGTATCCAATACATCATTTATTACCTATAAGAGTTTAGGATCCTATCCCATATTACTCATCTATTCATGCCTAAGAAAAATATGACAAGTGATAGGATTAACAATAACTTATTAGAAACTATGAGATCAATGATGACTCTCTAAATTCATCCATTCTCCTTTTTGGGATATTCGTTAGAAATAGTTGAACACATAATATACCATGTACCAAATAAATTGATAAATGGAATTCTATATCCATTTTGGAGGAAAAACATGTTATTGATTTTACCTGTATGGGTCATTTAATAAACTTATATGGAGTCTTCATGTGACAAACATTCACCAAAATTAATGTAATCGACATTTATTGGATATCCTAGTGAATCAAGTGGTTTTTAAATATACAATCCCTAAGAAAAAATGGTTTTAATGTAAAGAAATTAAAAATTAAATGAGGTAAAGCATGTATCCATAATAGATAGTGGGATTAAGAATAAATATGATGAATTAGAGGATCAAAGTAATATTCTGTTGGAAGAAGATCAAATTCTACAAATCCCCATGGATGAAGAAACTGTTGCAAGGAAAAATGAAATTCTTAGGAGTAAATGATAGGTCAAGGATCCATTAAGGAATGGTTATGTTGTTATTGATTATTGGGAGCCATTATTCACTGAAAATTATGATCCTCTATCATATAAATAAGTAGTAAGTTGAATATATATTTACATGGGGCATTAATCCATGACTACTAAAATATATTACATGTGCCAATACAATGTATGGATTTTGGTAGAAAATCTAGTGGATAGAAGTCATACATGTTGAACATATGTATTCACGAAGAAACTATACATTTATGGTCAATTTATTAACTATATCCCATGACTTGTTGAAAAAGGGTTTAAAAAATAATAAGGTATTGACTATGATGAAAAAATTTAATAGTTTCAACTCTAAAATCCATCATAACTCTACATTTCATTGTATCATACCATGAAAACGAGATATGGAGAATGGATTTCAAAATATCCTTCCTTAACAGGATCCTTTAAGAAGATGTGTAAATGAAAAAACATAAACAATTTTGGACTCTACTGAATTCCAATAAGATATTAGTGACGAAAAAATATTTTTATAGATTAATAAAATCATCCATTCATGGAAAATTCATTTTGATTAATCCATAATGGAATTTTTTATTACAAACAATTAATGTAATCCCTTTTTCTACAAAATTATTAATGGGAGTGAAAGACAAACATTACAATGTAGTAAATTAGGTCTGAATAAATTCTTTTTAATGTAACTCATGGGTGAGAAACATTTATTCTTGGGGTCAAAATCCATCATGATATATCGACGATGTTTATTGTCCTATGTCAATGTATGTACCATTAAAATATATTGAAGAGATTCAATATGGAATAGTATATGATTGGATTGTTTCAAGCATCACAATGCATTCATCATTCCATGTAAATGATTCCTCAGACACATGAAGAAATAAATTTAATGTAAAGGATACCATATCAAATAGTTTTTTGGTCAATCATGTATATTATGTTATTTACATGGTTAGATGAATCATATGCATCATGTGCATTAGAAAGATATAAATCTGATACATGTGACCACTATTTGATGGAACTCTTGACCATTATTAATTATATATGGCATTCTAAGGATATGATACTTTTTTATCAATAGGATGAGTAAATTTTAATCAGAGGATATGTAGATGCATGTTTCCAAACGGATAAATATTACCTGATGTCACAAATAGGATAAATCATTACATTAAATAGTGGTGTTGTGAGAAAAAAGAGCTCAAAAAAATTTGGTTGCTTATTCAACTGTAGATTTCTAGTATATTGAAGCATCCGAGGAAGTAAGGAATCAATTTGAATGCACAATTTCATCCAAAATCCTGATGTCGCACATAGCAGTAATGATCCTTCCAAACTCTATTGATAAAATACTATAGTGATGGATATCATAAAATAGTGATGGTCATATCTACAGATTAAGAACACACATCAAAAGTATTATATCATTATGGATTTTCCTTAGAGAGGTGAAGTTGTAGTGGTTCTTAATTTCATTGAAGACATCATGTTGGTCAACTTGATTCTACAAAAACATGGTTATCCGGTGAGGTCTAGAAGACTAAAAGTCATAATTTGTTGGCTCTAGTATATGTGGGAGTTATTTTTAATTAGTGTCCTATAACCAATTGTATTTATGTTTCTCAAATTTATATTTTATCTATTAAATATGAAATTAATCATCTTATTATATTTTCATCAATTATCTTCATAACCCAAATAAAATAATGTCCTACATAATTTCATCCATTCTTAAGGGAATAATAGTTCCCTACTACGATGAGAACCATTATGATCTATGAAATTATTTATAATATAGTTTGGTGGTCGTATATCATGCTATAATAAAATAAATAATATATATATTTTCATGTGAGAGTACTCGTAATCAGATGATACTTCTTTTCTTGATGTTCACACTTGATAATCTCCTAGATGAGAGATTATTAGAACATTCCCGCCTATTGAAATAATCCATGTTATGTCGATAACAGATATTTTTATATGTGAGAATTTTTAATGTTCCATATACATTATTATTATCATCAATTCATATCAGGAATTCATTAGTTGGATTTCTTGAAAAAAACTGCCACACCATATAATGTTGTGAAGTAGGGAATGTTGGGTGCTTCACAAATTAAATGTTATTAATGGATAATAAATAATTTTTTCTTCCATACATATTTATGGTATAATATATCATGGAAAATTTATTGAAATATAAATATTTCCGTAAATATCAAGGCCATATTATAATGAACATTTTATTTCAGATAATCAAATAATGATGTATCAAGAATATCTATTGATGAAACCATCATCCATTCAGCATGACGAGATTATGTGATAAATTGATTATATTAGACAGTGAATGTCCTTATGTAGTTGACATCATTTTTACATTATGATCATTCTCTTGTGGTTCCTCGACCTATTACTAGACATTAATCTTCGACATCATACAAGACAACCAAATTCTAGCGAGACACAATCATAAAGGTTCACGCACATTTTGTTTATGGTGGTCTTGATTATATTATATTTTCATTTAACTATTTGAATATATATAATTCTCTTGGATGAGGAATAATTTTATTTATGTGATATTTATTTAAAAAATTAAATAAATAATTAATCACTAGAATGGGATGATAATATATATATTTATTTTTATGACTATTTAAAAAATATTTAGTAACAATATTTTTAATAAAATATTAATTTATCTCTGTCAAAATAACTTGGTTGATCAATATATATACGATTTCGAATAGATCAATAGATTTTCCAATGACAAAATAATTATTTGAAAATATTTACATATTATTTATCAACTTAACGCAAGTTGGAGAACCAAACATTAATAATGCTGTTTTTATTATTTTGTTTCATGGGATTTTAAAAATGGTTATAATTATATTTATTGGTTGTTTTGTAATTAAATTTATGTAACTACAATCCAATATTTTTAAATATATTACTACATCTATTTTTACTTCATTAGAACTAATTCCAAATTTGGGAATATAAAATTGATGCGCATAACAAATTCTCTCCCGACTATTCATCCACACTCTCTCTCCCAAGAACGAGAAACCCAATAGATAATTTCATCCAGCCTGAAGAATGAGAGATGAAGAATGAATAACACAATATATTCTATTTGTCTCACTACCACCCAGATAATGAGTGGTGTTGTTTGGATACAATTGACGCATGTTTGGGTCAATGCTAGATGGATTATACCCTTGGATCCTCAAAATAATAATGATAGAAATCATGAAGGTCCTTTTTGGATGGTCAAAAATCATCAACAAATAGTGATCCTAAAAATATGTATTTATTTCATCCAATATAAAATAAAATAAATAAATATTTTGTCTACATGTTCACCTTTCATAGTTTCGAGTGATTATTATTAAAATATTTTTTAAAATATCTCCAACCACCATACGCTTCTTCTGCACCAGAACCAAGAAGCCGCAATATCACCCACACCCTTTTGAACCATGAGTCATCTATCTTCATCAAAAATTATCATGAAAATTCATATTTAAGATATAAATTCATAAATCTAATAGTAAATTATCTATGACATGCCTAATGGGAAGACAATGACTACAAAAGAAGGGTTGTTTTTTTACCTTATAATTATATCAAATTTGAAGTCCGCAGTAGAAATATTCTAATATTCTATGGGCTTCGAGCAGAGATCCAAATATTCCATGAAGAATATAACTAAATCTAGCATACTCCTCTTTAGTATCTCGATCCAGTTTTATTAGAGTAACATTTGATTAAGTAATGTTGAAAAATATTTACATATTCCATAAAATCTAATTCATACCGTAAATTTTGACCCTGACATGGGTTCATAAGTTATAAAAATAAAATGTATTAAATGAGTATCCCAATAATTGATGAATGAGGTATCTGACTTGAGGGAGATATATCCAAACCCCAATTCTTTGTGTTCGAACTCATCAAAGGGGAAAAGGGGGTTGAAATGTCCCATACAAATGGGGTTGCATTTCATATCATGAAATCCCCAAACAACAGAAGACCTCATTTCCATGTCATCTTCCCACCATGACTCTTTACCAATTTTAATCCCAAGTCTTCCAATAATAGGGAACTTATTATTTTAATAAATACACATAATCAAATCATGTTGACTCAAATATTACATGAATTGAATCATCAAATTTAATGTCCCATTATTCCATGTAATTGTTTTAATTTATATGGGATTATTCTGAGACTAAACACTTACCTGACCTGTGAAACTATGCCACATTGTTTCTGGAATGTTTGATCAAAAAATAAAATGTCTTAAATAGAAAATGTGAGAAGTTTTCCTAAAAATGGAACAAATCATAACCAATTTCATTGATCAGAAATTAGCACACTCTATTGTGTTTTGTATAGTAGGATTACCCTAGGCACAACAAATGTTAAGTCAGTGAGGTCCTCCAGTAATAAAACATGAAAATGGAATAATTATATGTAAAATAAATTTGATTTTTTTATTTTTTACAATTCTATATAAGTCACGACAGGTGAATCAGAATGATAATCATATACCACCATTGAGCTCGGGAGAAGGTTCTCTCTTAATGAAAATTCTAACACTGGCCAGCGTGGGCCAATAGTGAATTTATTTTTATCCCTTAAATTATATATTTGATTAAATATTATTTTACTTTCAAATCATTAAAACTCATAAACAGTAACATGGATTGGAAATTTGAGACTACTGTTGATCTCACGGGGGTGTGATTCTCCTATGTTGAGCCCAACATCCTCCAGTGTAGGACGACTTTGAATGTTAATTTTTGAGATGTAACTGTAAATAAAATAATTAAATATAAAATAATTTATATTCAAATCATCATATCTCACCAATGGTAACTCAGATTAATAATATGAGACCAAAATTAATTTGTTATAAGATGTTCTCCTTTAGCGGGGCCTAACCACAAATGGCGCGAGTCTAAGGTGAATGTTAAATTTTGGAAATTTTAATTGAAAATAAAATAATCATAGAAATGGTTTATTTTAATTATTTTATCTTTTCTCATTGACATTAAATCTATACAATGCAGTGACATGACGATGTGAAACTCTTTAATTCAATAAATTAATCAATCATGGTGAATTGAAGTATAAAAATGAAATTGAAAGTCTGATAAATATTTAGCATTGAAAAACATCCTAAATATTTGGTTTACAGGAAGAGGATGACTTTTCATGATAGCTCTATAAGAGAAGGGAATGCTGGTGAAATACATTCTATTAGAGAGAGATTAATGATGATGAAAATAGAATTGAAAAAGACATCCGATTGAGGAATAATGAATGTTGAACATCAGTGGTGTGACACTTGTATTCATCCTCCAATGATCCGACCTCATGATAGGGTGTATCTTTAACTAATTATATTAACTAGTTTATAAATTTCATGTATGAACCTAAATCATTAAATAAAATGAATTATTCATGGTTCATGCATGATAAATACAAGAGGGGATTGATTTTGGGATCATCATCGAGAAAGTAGATACATTTTTAACATATGAATGGTTTTAGGCTTGTTTAGTCTTTTAATTTAACGTGGATATATCACGGATGATAGAAAAAATGGATAATCCTTTCATCTTAGGTGTTCATGTGAAACTGTTCCTCACACATTCATTCTTCCCTTAATTTTTTCACATAAAATACATGGAAAAGAGTCAATAATAATATAATGGATTAACAAAAGTGTCAACCTATGACGACACCCTTCTGTGTCGCACAATGAATACGAGGAATCAGTGGTGTGGGAGGAGGCGCATAGGGGGACATGGATTGATAGTCCAAGAAGTGTTGCAAAATTATGGTTCTAGTAGGTTGTTGCATTAGGCTTGGAGGTCGTCGACAACAGGCCACAATGGTGTGGGACATTATCCAACGGGCCACGAGATGTTGTGGCCATACAGTACATGGGACTGTTTATGGGGGAGAGGAGGGTGGATGTGTGAATTAGGGATGACATGACTCCTACCACGATTGGGATGGGCTTAACATGGGCTCATGATCATGCTAGTCTAGGGTAATATCATGTCACTGGGAAACCCAGTTTGGTAGAAGTTAGCCTGCTGGTGCGGGATGGGGTAGAGAAAAAGACACAAGTTGTTGGTCTTCCCACTAGGAATGACCCACAGTCCAATGATCCCAGTCCTTAGGCCTAGATGTACATGGTCGGGTCAGTAAATTCAGGATGGTGTTGTTCGGATCAACCAGGTCAGACAAGGTTCAGACCCGACTGACCCCTTTATTGTAAAATGGTCATAACATGGCAATCATATATCTAGTCGGCGATCCGTTTGTGGTGATGGATCCTTTGAAAGGAGAAAATTCATTATTAATACTGGAAGTGATATTCTTTTGAGGTATATTTATAACCTGTGACTTAAAGAGTATATTACCTTCAAATCAAGAGTGCCATGGGCGGAAATCCTACTACTTGTTGTGATAAGAATGAATCATTGAGAAATAGCCGGGAGGACCAATGTGGCCTAGAAGATGAGAATTCATGCATCCCTATGTGGGCCGGTATATGAGTTTCCTATCATACAACTATGGCATGACAGATGAGTAGTCAGGCGGACCTGTTTTTCTTGAAAGATGAGTAATCGTGCAGATATGTTTTCAACCAAAATTGGTTAGTCGTACAAACGTGTGTGGCAAGACAGATGAGAAGCCTGGTAGACCTCTGTAGCCTAGAAAATGAGGAGCATAGAAGACCATAGTGTCATACCACTCATATAGTATTTCAGTGGACATCAGTGGCCTGGAAAACGATCAGATCATTGTAACTCATCAGGGATGAGTTTCTTAGAATTACAAGATGTTCAACGTTACGACTGAAGTAGTGGACATCAGTAGTTCATAGTATGTTCTCTTCCAGCAATTCCACGAAATGTGGGACCATTTTGTGATGGTCCTTGATGATTTTATGGCTCAAGGGTTGATTCCTCTCGATATGAGCATGCCTTGATAAGAATCCTATGATGACGAGTTTGTCATTATATCATCTTATCATTGTGATACTAGGAATATCAACAAAAACATTGTGATGTATCAAGACATGATATTATCTCAGAATCCATTGGCAGACCTACTATACCTTTTCACAAATAGATTTATCGTGTTGTAGGATCTTTGTAAAATCAGTGTGCTATGCACGGAACCACATGGATGGCTGCATGGGATAAATTTTGTCTTAGAATCGTTTATGAGTATACATAGATTTTCCTGTTATTTTTGTTGATGACATATACATGTTTTTATATTACTATTCCATCATGGTGTTATTTTCCATTGTGGTGTTTTACTTTGTGGTTTATTGGGAAATATGTTTTCTATTGTTTTACTCACCCTAGCACGGGCTTTACCCACGCGTGTTGTGTCCTGTGCATATGATACATGCCTTGGTGGTTTCATTGAAAGAGAAGGAAAAGGAACATGACTAAGAGATTCCGTGGGATATAGGATGATCCATGATGTTTATAGAAACTCTATATAGATTCTTTCACACTCTTGTATGCTGGTAAGAACATGTCGTTGTCTTTATTTTAGTGGACTTGCATTGTTGCCCAATTGTACTTTAATTGATTAATTTATATCATACTTTTTTGTTAGGTTTTTGTAGTATTCATGCATTTTAATAACATAGTTTTTCACTCTCCAACCATATGGATTTATGTTCGGTCCGGGTGTACAGGTTCGATGTAAAATTTACCCTTTTGTGGGATATGCTTACTAGGAGCTTGTCGGTTGCCCCTACCCCGTCAGAGTTGAGCATGGGGTAGTCACAACTTGGGACTTGTGGGATGTGATGTGACATTACAATTTATTCTTTTTATGGGAATCCTTGGATTAAAAACTAATGGTTTAGGATCCCCACATCTAAATAAATGATTTTGAATGTCTTACATGTCAGTCATTTCATTTCAGCTTCGTCAAATGATCAACAATAGTCATCAGTAGTCCACAATGTTGAGGGTGAAAACTCTACAATCGGACAACCTCTCATCATGAATCCTTCTGCAAATGCCAAGGAGGGGCGTAGTATTATTTATTCCAATGTTTGAGTTAAATATTCCTTGTGTTATAAATTAAGTCGCATTCATGCATGATTATGATCTATCATGGGTGAAAAACAAAAGGCACCATTAGTGAAACTTAAGAGAATCTCCCGTAAACCCATAATCCATATCCTTTTTATTAGTAATTATCATTTATATATATTACAATAATTTTATTTATTTGTATAAAAAAATATTTAATAAGGAATAATTTTAATAAATTTTTAATAAAATCATTTTATTTTAAAAACCTGATAAAATGTATGCTTTATCTATGTTTTTTTTCGCACTGATAAATGGAACTGTTATCTGTAGTTTTTTTCTTGTACTTATAATGGTCAGATCTCTTGAAGCCTCATTTTTTAATAGTGAAAACTATTATACATATAATTTTATTTTAGATATCATTTTTCTGTATATAAATATTTTTTTCAATTAATTTTAATTTCAATTATTTTTTAGGTGTATATTCATTGTCTAAAATTTAATTAATATTTTATATAGACAATTTGTATGCGTATAATTATTTTGAGGTTAAAATGCAATTATATTAATCATTAATGTTTGGGCCATGTAAAATAATTATGGTATATTATATTTATGAAATTTTTTTTATTTTCAAATATTTTTTTTATATTTTCAATATATATCTTATGTTTCTTTTTTTTTGTAGTTATAGATTATATTTTATATGCTTCTGCAGTGACATACTTGTAATATATTACTTTTGTTCGAATTTCAAGTTACTACCATTGAAAACATATAAAAAATGAAATAAATGTAAAATCAAAATGAAGTTAAAAAAATTTGGAAACCCATGAAAGATTATAAAAATAAAAATATTATCATCAATATAATTAATATACAATAATATAAATGATTAGGAAATTATTTTTTCAAAACATAATATATAGACATTAAAAGAACTATGTATCTCCACAAAATATAAAATATAAATTTTATTGATATTTAAAATTAAATTTTTAGAATGAACATAAAACATATTAATTAGGTCCATATAAAATATATTTGATAAAAATAATAAATACAAAATAATATGTATTTATAATATCACATGACATAATAAAAAAAATTGAAATGTTATTGAAATTTAATAATGGTTAATAATAATAGTATTATAAAGATCATTTTCAATAATTATATTATTATAACTATTATTCATAAATTATAACATTATTTTTATTTTCATAAGTTTTTAGCAAGAATTTATAAAAATAACTTCATTATAATGAATTCATTGTAATTTGTAAATTCACATTGAATTCTAATTTTCTGGGAATTGTTATCCCATGATTTTTATCCTTTATCATGTTTGTATATGAATGTTTTTTCATTGTATTTATGTTTCTATGTTGCACTATTTAGTTAATAAATATAATTATATTTTTATTCAAGAATATAATAATTAGTAACTAATTTACATAACACAAACATTATTGATTAGTTAATTATTAATATATATAATTATATATATATATAATGTTAAAAAATTAACAATAAAATGAAATCAATAATGTGACACTTAATAATAAATTTTCTCATAAATTTTTATTACTAATATTAATAATATCAATAAAAATTCACTTACTGACTATTAATAAAAATAAATTCATGACCAAAATATAATTGCACAATTATCATAAATTTATTTTTCCTACTATATTATTTATAGTAGAGATGCATTTATTTCCTTTGAATCTTCAGGATGATATAAAAAGGGGTATGAGTAGTATTTATTTATCGAGGGTATGAAAATAGATACCTCCTAGGAAGACCATTCAGATTACATGCCTTTGCTTTTCAGATCCCCCCGAGAATCATCATTGACCAAGCACTCAACCAAGTGATAGCTAGCCCGACCTTCCGGATGGCTATGTCAGGCAACTGTAGCTTGCCCGATCAAGTATCCATGTTGACGAATCATGTTAGGTGGATGAAAATGGAAAATACAAGCATCCTATACAATGACGGGAAGTAATTGCATTTTCGAATTTTCAAAATGAATCTTGGAGTTCATTGATGATTTCAATCGCGACAGTGACTACTCTGACCATACGGCCACCAACAACTTCTATGACCTCACATGATTACAAAACATGTTCTTATTAGAACTAAACAAAATCCCATATCATTGCTTAAATAACGTAGATAATAGAGGCGATGTTAAAAGGTGTGTCATGTATATCAATTCTAAAAAAGAAATACTAAAGACCCATTTAATCAGAACTTTTTAAAATGTCCAGATATAATGAAAAAAATAACAAAAATATAAAAATTATTTAAATTAGAGGGGCCCTATTTAAAATTTCATGACTCCCTATAAACAGCTCTAGAAATCCCTACTAGTCATCATGCTTGAAACCAAATTAATAGTGCTTGGAATCCCCCCACCCTTTAACAACACTAGCCCCACTGCACTCACTCGTGCAACCCTTCATCTACATGGAATCAAACCCAATACCTCTGCCTTGCGCAACCGCACCATTTCCACTCCCATATCTTGTTTTTTTCTCCATTTATGATATATAAATTTATTTTCATATAAATTTTGTTATATTTTTCTTGTATATTATTATTTAATTATTATAATATATATAGTTATATAAATATATATATTTTTATTTATATATAAATGTATATATATGCTTATATTTTTTATCCGAATATTTATTTTTATATTAATATATTTTTAAATGATTTCATTTATTTACATTTATAAAATATTTGTTTGTGACTATGTTTATAAATAATATCTAAATAGGCCCATATATAAAACATACATATAAATGTATATATTATATATATATATATATGAGTATAATTATACATATTTCCATATATTCATATATATATTTACATATATTATATATAATATGTTTATTTATTTGTTATATTATATAAATAAGTTATACCAATTTTTTAATACTCACATACTAATACACAGACACATTACATAGTTTCATAAATACTGATATATTTGTATTTTAAATAACATGGATATTAGTTTTTATTTATGTATGGCTTATATGAAAAGGAAATTATTATATATATATATATATATTTATTAATTTTTAATATTTAATATTAAAATTTTATGTGGGAAAACCAGAAAAAATGTATATATTGTTATATTTTTTATTATGAATAATAGCTCGTTGTGGAAAAAACAATTCTAAGAAATAATATTAACATTAATGTAATAAATAAGAATAAATATATTCCCCATTGATAAAGTGAAAAAAGAAACCCTTAAACACGACTACAAATCTAAAAAATGTTAAATAATTATGGAACCTCAAAAAAAACTGTTTTTCTGGCCTATTGATCCATTTTTTCCTATAAAAACGTGATTAAGTTCTTCATATTTGTTTGAGTTCATGGAGACAATCCCATGGTTCGATTTGATATATTTTAGACCTCAAAAAGACACTCAGATCCAATGAAAGGGCCTTTTGATTTTTCGGTTACATTTTCAACATATTTTTGATCTTTATTAATTATTATATTTTTCGTGCAATAAAATTGTTAATAAAATGTTTTTAATAAACAATAATTTTGAAATTATTAATAAAAATTAATTTTTAAAATATTTTTAATCAATTTTCTCAAAATATGTAATATATTATATGTAATTGTATATTTATAATTATATTAATCAAATGTTAAAAAATATATATATTATATTTATATCCATATAAATATTTTAATATATTTACATATTAATATTTTATGTTTTATTTTATTTTTCAAATATATGCTTTATTTGTTCTAGTAAAAAAAGCTGATAAAGTGGGTCCGATTTTTAGGGATACAATGTAGTGATAAAGTGTATATGATTATAAGCACTAAAAAGAAATCATAACAGGGTACTTTTAATAGATTTTTTGTACTGTAAAAAGAGCCATTTGTCATTTTTCAGAATTGTAAAATGTAACAATTTTATCATAATATTTTTTTTGTTACAATGTGGAATAATAGAAACATGTTTTTGTGTGATACAAAATGAGTTCAGGGAATCATATGTGGGCTACCTCTAGTCGCCATCCCTCTATCACCCTATCTACTATCTAGTTGTGGCATCGAGTACCATTGAAAACAGTGTTCTATAAAATTATAGATGGAGGTAGCATGGATAATTCAGCCTCTTAAAGGATGAATTAACTTGTTTATTATCCTGGACATTTTCAATAGTGGCGGCCCATGAATTGATCACCAAAATCAAAAACCGATTATATTGGGTCAAAGCATTAGCATGTCGACTGCATGAACAAAAATAATGCATGATATGGAGGAGCCTAGTAAAATGACTTCCATTATGACTTCTAACTGTGAGTCATCACTGCAGAGGATAATTACACATAACAAGCCCTGGATAACATCTATTATGATGGGTCCCTTACAGCCACCATGGGTGGCTTCCAATCTGAGTCATCAAAAAACATGGAATTCTTGTAGGAAGCTCCTTCCTAACACCATCGGTCAATGGATTTTGACATGAGAAGGTTGGAATTTATGTACTATAGTAGTGGCACCATCAACAGTGGTTTCTCCACCAATATGACTCGTGCAATGACGATGTTTGAATACGTGAAGGATGAGGATAGATTGAAATATTGGGTGATAAAGAATTTGTGGGGGATATATGGGGTGATGGCTGACACAATAGGATGTGGTGGGAAGAGGATGACCCATGGGGGATACATACATTGCCACACCAGACCACCTCATGTGGTCGTCCAAGTCCTACTGCAGGTTTATGTATATGTCATCACCCCATCTCTCACCCACGATATCTTTATAATCCAATATTTCCCACTATCCTCTATCATCCCATACCCGACCATTGTCCCATGTGGGATAGATTATTGGAGTGGTCATCCACAAATGTGTTACAATTGTAGTGTTGGGGATCATGCATAATGTTACAATGGAAGATGTCACCAAACACACAAGATTCACCTAAAGACCTTTTATCAATTTACTTTATTTTATCACCAGAAGGAATTTTACTCATCATTCCCAATAATGTACTATTTTTGACATACAAATGATAATCACAATCGGGATACATGGTATTCATCATTCCATGAAAATTAGTCCTCATAACCACGAGGAATGAAATATAATGGAAAGGATTACATAGAAAAGAATGATTGGGTAATTCTTTTATGATATGATATGTATGATGATCGATGTCGCATATTCATTACATACGGTAGGAATATATCAAGCTGATATAGGTAACCACCATTGGATGGCTGTCATGTCTATGTGTATGTATCTGAGGGATACAGAGGAGATGTTCCATGTTTACGGACGAGATGCATAACTATTCATCAATGGATTTGAATATTCTAGTTTCCATAATGAGGAAGATGACATGAAGTTAAAAATGGTATACATCTTTACAAATAATGGATTTGATTTGATCTAGAAGAGCTCAAATCAAGTTGTGGTCATAGATTCTATTATAGTGTTTGAGTATATTGAATCTTCTGAAATAGTATAAGAATTAGTAGCGATGAAAAATATCATCTAAGAGATTTATTTAGTGATTATAATTAATGATCTCATCTATCTCTATTATGATAATACATTATAGATGTATCCTGAAAAAGATACAAGGTCACATCAATAATAAAATCACATAATTTAGTAGTATAATCTCTTGAGAGTTTTTTCATAGTGAGGTGAAGGTGTAGTGGTTAGTATTTATATCGAAGGAAACACGGTGGACATCTTTACTAAATCAATGACTCAGCAGAAACAAGATTATCATGTGAGGTTTCTTGGGCTGAATGTCCTATGTAGTTATATCTAGTGGAAGTGGGAGTTTTTTATAGTTTGTTCACATAATCAAACTGTTCATAATTTGATTACAATAATATTTGTTTTGTTATATATTAACATAAAAATATTATTAGATATTGATAATTTTTCAGCATGGCCATATTTTAATAATGTTCGAGAGTGTTTGTCTTAATGATAAGGTCAATGTAGTTCCCCCTTAATATGGGAAATTTGAAGTTATTTTAAAATATTCTAAATATAGTTCTGAGGTTATATAACATATTATGATGGTTAGAATTATTTATATACCATTATGTTAGATTACTTGAAATATGATTTAAATACTTCTCATGATGTTCGCACAATGTAATATACATGATTGGAGATTATGAGGACATATTTCCCAGTATGAATTCGATATGTTTTTTTAAATCATATGTTAATATCTACATGCGTGTGTAATTGTCCTTATATTTTGATATTATAATTAATTTATGTCACTAATCAGACACTGTGATTTGTAGATGAAAATTGTCACCCCATATATATGTTGGAAGTATGGTATGTTGGGTGCGTCAAAAATGACATGTTTTTAAATTATATGTCAGTATAGGTTCTTTTAAATCCATAGTTATAAAATATTATATCATGGACAATTGATGGAAATATATCTATCACAATAAATTCTATGTCCATGGTGAAATGATGAGTATATATTAGATTGTCAATGAATAATGTATCAAGCATATAGGTTGGGGACACCGTCATGCAACCTGCGTGATAAGAAAATGAGACAAGGGATTATATTACATAATTATAATTCTTTTGTCATTTTCATCATTTTGACTTTAATTTCTTCTTCTTAGGTTCCTTTACCTATTATTAATCAATAATATTGGACATTAGGAGGGTCTCCCAAATGCTTACAAAAACAAAATCCTAGAGGGTTGAACATTTTTTCTATAGTGGCCTTGATTAAATTCTATTTTAAAATAAATAATTAAATATATATTTTTACCAATAGTTTTGAATAATTTTATTTATGTTATATAGATTGCATAACTTAAATATATATTTATTTAGTATATAGTGAATACAATATATTTATTTAATTTCTTGATTATTTAATAAATATTTATTTAGTAGTTTGTGAAAAATAAATATTAATTTAATAGAATAAAATATTTATTTGGCTATTAAATAAATACCGGAGGAGTTTAAATGGACCAGGACCATGTCTGGTGATTAAATAATTATTTGGGAATCAGTAAAGAATATTTATCAATGTTGCGCATGTTGGTGCACCACAAAATACCTATATTGTAATTATTATTATTGTTCACATGATTTCATTATTGTTTTTCATGAAAATAAATTTTGTACATGAAATCCCATCCTTATAAATAAACGACTCCTTATATTGTTTAATTTATTTGAAACCAACTCCATGATTGATAAAATATAATTATTGTGTACAATGATAACTCTATCGACTCCTCATCCACACTCCCTTGGAATAATGAGAACCACAATATAGAATTTCTTCAATACCAAAGAACGATCAAACCAGAATGACCAATTATATACTTTTGGTAAACCATTCTAGAACATAAAGAATGAGTGTCCTTGTTTGGAGACCATTGAAAAATGTGTGGATCATTACTAGAGGAATTCTACCCATAGATCATCACAATTGCAAAAATGCAATATGAGAGGGCCTTTTTGAAAGGTGAACAATCATAATTGTAGAATGATCATATACCCAAGTAGTTATTTTATCTGATATTAAATTAATTAATTATATTTTTCATGTCCATAATCATCACTTTTATATTAATGATATGACTATTAAAATAATTTTTATTAAATCACCCACAACTTCACGGTTCTATAGTGCATGAATCATATGAGAATTTGGAGCACCCACAACATTTCTTGATAATTAATTCTACTATCTACATTAAACAACATCATAAAAACTCAAATTATAGATATAAAACCATAAAAATAATCATAAATACTCTATTATGTGACCAATGTACAAAAAAACACTATAGAATGAGGGAATTTTTTCATAGATTACAGTTCGATAAAAAAATGAAGTAAATTTATGACAAAGTCAAACAATCTATGTGAATCAAGATATTATCCTCTTCTATGAAAAAGTAAATCAAAAACATAAAATAATTATTCTCAGTGGCTCGATAATGTTTTATCTGAGTACCAATTGACCAAGCAACCAGAAACAATATCAAGAGATTCCATAAAATAAAAATCAAAACATAAATTCAGACAAAAACATGAGTTCTTGTGTTGCAGATATAAATTGGATTGAAATGAGGAACCCAATCTAGGATTCAAAAGATCCCTATAATGAGGGATCTTTCACAGGCTCATAACAATAACTAGAGCTCATTAGAGGGGAAAGGGATGTGGATATGGCCCCTCCTAATGGGGATGCATTTTTTGTCCTCAAATCCCCAAATACCAACGAACCTATATTTCAAGTCCTCTCCATGCCATTTTTTGACCAATTTACAACACCACAATCACAATAGTCAATAATTTTCAAATTTGAAAACATTTTAAAATTAAATCATTACTGGCCCAAATTTGTGTCAAACTACTTCATCAAAAGATACGCTCGTGAGTGCCATCATTGCCACAGTAAATGAATAACTTTTCATTCCCATACCTTACATCATGGTTGTGATAGTTTAGTAATTGTGATTCTATTGTGGTCATATTCATCAAATTTTGAACTCCATATGTGACTGGGGTGATATTTTAGGGCCAATGAAATTGAAATAAAAAATCTAGTCATCCCAAGTACTTGAACGAAGACCATGTATGTGTGTAGTATTGATGATGACCTCGTGTGAGTATAAGCTTAGTTGAGGAAGAAATAATGTTGCAAGGAAAACCTGATTAAGAGCTGCAACAGATGTCAAACCCTAAGCACCATCAGTGGAACACTTGACCATATCCAACATTATCATCAGACCCACATAGATTATTTGTATTTATAACTTTTATATATATTATAATCATTATATTAATTTTTATAAATAATTATTACATTAATAATTTTGTTAATATTATTTTTATAAATTATTTTTTTTAAATAAATTAAATTTATCTATACATTTATAAGCCCTAAAAATTCATGGTTATTGGATCCCATTTTTGGCACTAAAAAATAGCTGGTAAATGGTACCATTTATATTATGTAAAAAACAATGATAAATGGTAGCATTTAGCAGTGTTTGTTTTAACACTGATAAATGGAACCTTTATCAGTGGGTTTTCCTATAATTGATAATGGCCCATGCTTTTAAATACCAATTTTGTAGTATTTATAACAAATTTAATTGTATTTTTTTCACATAACATTATTCTGTAAATTAATTTTTTTTTAATATTTTAATTCATTATATTTATTTTAAATTAATTTTTATTTAATAATCATTATTTAAAATATTATTTAGATTTTATATATACTTTAATTTATGCATATAATTTTTTTATTGATAATATTTTGCTTTTAATCATTAATATATGTGCCCTATAAATTAATATTTATTTTTTATATTTGTAAAATTATTTTCATTATTAAATCATTTTTATCTTATCAATCTATTTGTAAGGTTTCCATTTTATTGTACTAATAGTTTAAATTTAATTGGCTTCCAATGTTACTTATTTTAAATATAACAATTTTGTTTTATGTCAAGTGAGTGAATTTGAAAACATAAAAAAATGAACTATAGTTATCATGGAAAACCAATTAAAACATTTAATAAACCAAAAAAAAGTTAAAAAAAATCATCAAACTAATAAACAATCAATAATAAATATGATAAAAAATAATTTAATTAAAAATCTTAATATTTAGAATTTAAAAGATTTTGGAAACTCTAAAAATTTATAAAATATAAATTAATTTAAAATTTTACTCGTAATATAAGACGTTATCAGAAAACATATTAATTAACTGAATATAAAAATGGTTTCATAAAAATACAAAATAAAAAATATAAAGTATTAAAAACAATAAATGACTTTGTAATACTAATAATAATAAATTATTTATATTTAATATTATTTAATAATATCTTATTATTTAGTTCACTATTAATTATTATATTATAAATATTAGTATTCTTAAATAATAACATCATTATTATTTTAATCACATTATTATAATGAATTTATTATAATGTCTCTATGATAATGACTCCATTACAAAGAATTAATTATCATTACATTTTTATTATCTTCCCATTATTATCAAAGAATTATTATTCTTTTCCATTTTCCAATATTCATGTATTTTCATTGTATCTGTGACGACATGTAACCTTATTTAATAAATTAAAATAATTAAATTGTTATTATTAAATATAATAAATAAAAATGAGTTTACATAATACATGAAATATTGATTAGTTAATTATTAATATATTTTTTTATAATAATAAATAAATATTATTTTCATATTCAAAACAAATAAAATTATAATTAAATCAATAATGTGAAACGTAAAAATAATTTTCTGCATAAATGTTTATGAATAATAATAACAATAAAATCAATAATAATTTACATTAAAATGATTAATAATATTAATTCGATGACATTAAAATAATTAATTTATAATCATGAATTTATTAGTGGGACTCTATTATTAATGGTAAAAACTCATGTATTTTCTGTATATCCAAGTGCAGCTATAAAAGGAAGTTGAGGGTGATACTTATTTAATGAGGGCGTGAACAACTGATCGCTCATCAGAATCCCCTTAAGAATACAACCCATGGCCCTCCTGATCCAAAAAAAACATTATTGTCCACAGAATCTCTCTAGTACTGACCAGTCAGACCATATCGACATAATTGTTAGGGAGCCACAACATTCCTGATCATGTTTACATGACGGTGAGGCTTGAGAGCTAGTTGAAGGTTCACAGTCTGATCATCTTTTACAATGATGTGAAGGAGGCACAATTCCAAATTTTCAAAAGCAACAAGGAATTAAAATAGGATTTCAACCTCAGAGGTGACCTCTCCTACCACATGCTATCCAACAACTTCATTTAACTAATACAACCACAAAATTAGGTTTTATCGGTACTAAAAAAATACTTCATTAGCTCTAAAAAACTCATATAATCCAGGTTCTATTAAAAGGTGGGTCCCTATTATATTTGCGAAAATACGATAATAATTCATCCTATTTTCAATGTTTTATATGTTCTAAAAAATCTATGAATATTGGAATAAAATTATATAAATCATAGGTACCACCTTTTCACAATGCTTGAACCCCTTTTAACAGCCTTAAGAAGAACCTCCTTTGCATGTACCCATCACCCCTTTAATATTTCTAGTCACTACCCCCATACAACCCGAGTGATTTCCCCCTTGCACCCGCTTGTGAACCCCTACATCCTCTTATATTCAAACCTAATACCACTCTCATGCGCGTCAACACCATTACTAATCTCCCATCTTGTATTGATCTCCATTATTTGATATATCTATCTATTTTTATGTATATATATATATATATTATTTATATTTATCTATATAGTAATATATATATATATATTAATATTTATATAGTTATATATCTATATATATATTTTTATATTAATACATATTTAAATATATTTATATATATATATATAAATTCAGTTATATTTTTTATCTGTATATTTTTTCCAATATTAATATATATTTATAAAATTAATTTTCAATACAATTATTAAATAATATTTAATTTGTTTATAAATAAGTAAATAAATAAATACATATATACAACGTACACACAGATGTATAATTATACATATTTATATATATTTCATATGTTTATATGTATATTTTTATGATAGAATCTATATAATATATATCAGTTTGTTAACACAAACACTAATAAACACAAACACATATTATATAGGTAAATAAATATTAATACATTTATATATTTTTTAAATGGATATTATTTATTTTTTTGATAAGACTTATATATTGTGAAATATTAAATATATATGTGTGTGTTTAAATATTTATTTATATATTTAAATTTTTAGGTGTGAATATTTAAAAATATCTATATAAATATTATTATATATTTGATTATAAATAATTGTATTCTGTGAAAAAAAATTAAATTCCATATTATCAATATGAATGTACGAAATCACAAAAAATCATTCCTTGCTGAAAAATGGAAATAATTCCCATTTAAAAGAGATGAAAATCCATCAAATGTTACCAAAAAGGGGTTCCCATGAAAAAATTCTTGTTTAGTGGCCTTTTAGGCCATTGAGGGCCTCAAAGATTGTCACAATGGTTTAATTTTGTAATAAAAAGCATATAGATCAAAAGAATATTAAATATTATTGGGTGTAGAGCTTTCGCGAATACACCGATCAAAAGTTGTGGTTGTCTGAATTATGAGTTTTGTTTTCTACTTATTTTTTATCTTTTATTAATATTTTGATTTTGTGTGTATTTAAATGGTTAATAATTGACTATTAATCGATAATAAATATAAAATTAAAAAAAATATATTTTTTAAAATATTTTATAATGTTTTCTTGTAAATATCATATATATTAATTGTAACTGACAATTAATACAAATCTATAACATATTTAAAATATATACATTATATTTATATCAATATAAATTTTTTTATATATCATATATTAATATATACTTTTGGATGATTATTTTATGTATATTCATTATTAGAACTAGTAAAAATGTGTTATTTAGACAACCATTTATCAGTGATATAAAAAAAAGTCAAGATAAATGGGTACATTTAGTAACACTTTTTTAGCACACCTAATTGAACAATTTTTCAGTTATTTTCATAAAACCACTAAGTATAGAACCTTTATCATCTATTTTTTATCACACATAAATTTTTTCACCGTGAAATCCCATTTTGGGCCTAAACGATGATTTTTGAGCCTCCAACATGGGCTATGTCCATTGGCTATCTCCCAGTCACCCTCCCCACTCTCTAGAGGTGGTTCTCAGTACCATAGAAGACAACATGCTGAAAACTAGATATTGGAGGTAACATGAGTTTTTCATCATCATAAATGTTTAACAGACCTATGGATGTTTCTGGGAATTTTCTATAGTTGCGGCTCATGATGAATCTCCAAAATCAAAAATGGTCAGACAGGGTAAATGTCGAAGGAGAAGTTAATTGACTACTCATCAATAAATGATGGTTGCAAATGTGGAGCCAAGGTACAGACATTCAACTCTGTCTTCCAACACAAGGAAATCATCAGTTAGAATTATTACTCATAACAAGTCATGGAAAACCCTTTTAACGGTGAGTAGCGGTCCACTATGGGAAACATTGATTGGTTCTTGTCTGTTGTAACCAACGATGTGTCATCCTGATGGGAAGTTGTGTCTCATAAACATTTGTTTAAGGTGATAAACATGACCAAAAGAGAATTATAGTTCTACTATTATAGAACCATTGACGATGACTACTCAACCAATATGACCCACATCGTGATGATGGTCTGGTACTGGACTACAGATGGGTGAATGGCTGAAACCTAAAGTTGTGGCCAGACGCGGATAACCAATAAGGGATATGTAAATGGACACACCACATATCATTTGGGGTTCTTCCATGTCGCACATCTACTTCATGTATCATCTGACCCCCCATCTCTCCCCCATGACATCATTATCAACAAATATTTTCTGTCACCCACTACCATCACGTATTTGACTGTCATCACATCGTTGATTAGATTGTAGGTTTACTCTTCGTCGAATGAGTCACCACTATAGTTATAGAATTCCTACCTGATAATTTTTAATATAATAGACATTAGTTCATGGTATATTATGGCCGATTAGGATTGGTAATGTTCCTCTCTGGTGATGCCCTAGTGATGGATGATATAGTCCAAAGATCTTACCTTGGTTCCACCTATGCACCGATATTTTTCAGACATATAGTCGATGAGCTACCTATAAGAGACTGAACTTATCTGTTCAGTTTTAATTTTTTTTATTCCATCTTGTACTGCCACAACAGAAAATTCCCAATTACATTCTTAGGTTTTTTGATCCTTTATGGGGGTGACAACAGAACATTAATTCCAATTGAAATTTTTTGCACATTTTTTTTGCCAGTACAGTCAGCCACCACCAAATAGTGAACATTGTGAGCGAAAGATGACAGCGAGCCATATCCCATGTAGTGAAGCCTTCCGTTAACTGAGGAAACAAGTTTGGGACGACACCCAACTATAATTTATAACAATATCAATCATTATTCTATGATCAATACGATGATAAATACCAGTCTCCATGGAATGGAATCAAAGTATTAGATAAATAAGGAAGAGACCTGAAACCTTTAGATAAGATCATGCACATCAACATTATAATTAATTATATTAATTTCATAATGAAAATATTGCCCAGATCTTCTGTATTTTCTTAATTGATGATGTTTATCATCAGGAATAACCCATCATGATTATCTAATTGAGTTTTCAAGGGTCCAAACTAATCCCTCGTGTGGTGATCCACACATGCTCTGATTTCCTCTAATTGACACTACTCATTCTATGGGTGTTAACATGTCTAAGAGAGTGTATTTTTTCGGTCATTCTTGATCAGTTGTTCTTCATCATTGAAAAATGTCTCTAATTCTGTTGAGTGGTGGGAGGATGATCCGAGATAGAAATTGTTCAGCTCAACAATTATCAATTCACCATTTTTTTTGCTCAGTCAATGGTATGATTGACATATGGTTCTATTTATAGACATGGGGATATAGTTACAATATTTATTTTCATAATAGAAATTAAATACATTCATATCCCCAGAGAAAACCAAGTGAATTAAAAAAAATCATCACCATAATTTATGGTGCGCCAACATTTGAAAAATGTAATTATAAATAAAATTAATCCTCACAAAAAATGTGCATTGTCATATTAATTTATTCCATCTATGTAAATAATTATTTATCATCTTGAAAATAATTATTTTACAACCAGACCATCTTTGGTCCTCTCATACATCACTCCCATTTATTTGACACCTAAATAAATAATTAAAAAATATATTCAAATAAATAATTATTTTATTTAAAAATTAGTAAAAAAAAATTATTTAATGTTCAATAAGTTATATAAATATAATTAACCCACAATCTGGTGAATAAATATATGTTTATTTTTTTAATAATTATAGATTGAATAATAATATTCCACTATTTTAAATATAATATATATAAATTAAATTAAAATTTAATTTAACTGAGCCCACCATAAACAGCTTGTGTGTGACCCACTTGGATTATTTTTCGTTGGGATTAAGCTGATTGCATGAAGTACATGTGTAATTTCTAGAAACAGTTCAAGGTTCCCAAGATATATAAAATAATTTCGCAATGACGACATCCAAATATGAATTCTCCCTATGCAATATAATACATTTGGTCCATATATTATCAAGTTGGTTACATGAATGTGTCATCAAACATTGTTCTTGATACATTGTTCATTGACAAGATGAAATGAATCATCATTACCCCATGGCCATGGAATCTCGCGTGTGGGTTATATTTATTTAAATTATCCAAAAAATCAACTTCCATAAATGGAAGGGGAAAATTATTCCTCGAATTATCCATTGAAAACATGCCACTTGTGACTCACCAAATGTACCCTTCTTTCCACCAACATTTTCTGCGATAGATTTCATTAGTAAATCAATATGCGTGAATCATGACATGTTATAATGATAATCATAAATTCTATAGATCATTACACACACTCGTAGATATGAATATCTTTTGACACCAAAACATGCAGAATATCTACTGGCAGGTTTGTTCTCATAACATATGGTCTTCGAGATTACCATGTGTGAACATAATTAGAAGATGACTCATATGATTACGATTACTCAAACATTGTGGTTTGTATTCTATGGGTACCATAATAGTATGTCATCCAATGCAGAACAATATTTATTATTATTTTTATAGAATTTCATTTCTCTCATCATTGCGGTCTGCATCCTTGACTTTATCAGTGCAACAAATGACAATGACATTCAGTACGCTGGAGCAGACTTGGTGATCCTATTTATAATGAGTCAAAGCAATAGTGAAGGGGTCCTCCAAATTACCTTCCTTGAAAATACATCTCAATTAAAATTCTCAAATATATGAAAAATCAATAACGATATGATAATTATGAAGTATGTGCTTCATCATTAGTTGTGACCTTTTCTTTTTTGTTAGGTCCACCACTACAATATTATCAGTGTATATTTTGATGAGATATTTACTTCAAGGTATCACATCTTTCTCTTAGAAAATTCTTCACATCCAAACTGCATCATTAGTTGTCTCATACGATGTGCTATACTCAGAATCTCCCTATAATATAGGACCACACTCTTCATTGAGATCTTCTATCTCACTATAGCTCCATTAAAAAAAGATGTATCTTGTTTGCAACTTCATCTCAACTTGGTCAGTACAGAAACTATAATTGGCATATCCTTTGATAATTTGTTCCTAATCTCTTCCATAAACAAGGAGCATATACTTTATACGCCTCAGATACATTAGTATAATCTTTACTGCCATCCAATGGTGGTCAACTGAGTCAACATTATATATCCTTACAACAATAAATGTTTAGGCGACATCCTTCCTAGCCCATAGAATATCATATATGACTGAACCAATCATTTATACATACATAACTCATTCCATATTATTTTGTTCCTCACATGTTGGAGGAAACATTATCTTGGAATGATGATTCCCATGTGATGCTAGAAACAATAACCTCTTGGATTGTTCCATAATGAATCTATAAAGTATCTTATCAATTTATTTACATGGACATGCCCCAACAATCTCTTGGATCAATCACGATGGATCTTGATTCAAGAAAAATATATGTCACCTTGTCCATGTCCTTTAGGGATAATTATTGACTCCACAATTCCATAACAGACTCTAAAACTAGTATGTTGTTTCCAATAAGTAATATGTCATCAATATATACTATTCGAAAAATGAATCCAGTCCCACTAAACTATTTATAGACACAAGGCTCATATTCACTATTAATAAAACCACATTATGTTATGGATTCAAAAAAATGAATGTTCCATGACATAGATGTTTTCATTAATCCATAATAGTATTTCATCATCTCACGCAACTTTTTGGCATCATTTTTATTCATAAACCCTTTAGGTTGTTTCATGTAGACATCTTCTTGATGTGTTCCAATAAGGAATGCAATTTTGAAATCCATTTTTCATATCTCAAAGTCATGGTTTCCTGTATTGGCATATAGAATTCTAATGGATTTCAACATTGAAACTGGTCAAAAGGTTTTCTCATAGTCAATTTAATAATGTGGTTAGAAACCTTTTGCATCCACTCAGGCATTATAGGTACCGCAATGTCATTATTTTTTCGGATTCATCATGCAGCAAATTGTTTTTTTTTTCCTTTTTTGAAGGCTGGTTTAAAGGGGGATCAGTACGACAATTTACAAACTGCATACAAAATAGAAGAACCATAAATGGCACAGAACATCACAGTATTACACATCATAATATCCAAAATATTCCCCAAAACCCATGCATGATTCCTCCTCTCCCGTAGCCTACTCCCACTCTGGATGCCTCGAACAATTTGCACTTTGAACCCGACTACTATGTTTCTCCAGTGCAGGCCACTCAGGTGAAGCATCGTTGGAAACCCTTCGCTTTTTCAAAGCATGAACCACATCCCCACTCTTCTTAGAGGCAGATCTAGTCATCAAAGGCGGTGTAAGGTGAGAATAATCCTTCTACGCTCTTCTTCTTGTTCAGAATCATCATGAATACCAATTTTCAACCAACACAAATTATATCAACTATAGGACCTACCAAAATCATGACTTGGTTTTTGTACATGGAATCTGTTTCAGAATTCGTGGCTTCATTCCACTTAGAAACATTTTTGACACTTAATTCATTCTTGTAGGTTAGTGGATCACTATTATGAACTAATAATGATTCTCCGTTATCGGTAACTAGAAAACCATAACATTATAATTATCTAACCACTATTGTACTCCTACAATGTACATGTGTATCTGGAACCGTTTCTTCTTCCAAGAGGCATTGTGAAATCCATTCTTATACCAACTATTTTTGTACCATGATCCTTGACTTCAACGAATTATATCATGTTCCATATATCTCATTTAGAGATGTGCTTCTTCTCAATGAATATATCATTTCATTCCAATATATCATTTTGACTGATGGGTTGTAAAATAAATAACCCCTTGTTTCCTTGGGGTATCCTATAAAGATACACTTTGTGCCTCGGGGTGCATGTTTGTGGCTCGAATCAGCCTCATGAAAAGCTTTTCTACCATAAACAAGTAAATCTGATAACATAGCTTTTCTTTCACTCCAAAAATCGAATGGAATACAATTTATTTATTTATTTGTTACATGGTTTAGTATTTTTGCCTCTATTTTTAATGCATATCCCATAAAGGATAATAAAATAAATGCATGAATAATTATTAATTTCACCATTTCAAACAAGTTGTTGTTCCTCCTTTTGCTTACAACATTCCATTGAGGTGAATTGGGAGGATTGAGTTGGGATAGGTTCCCAAAATCCCATATATAATCCATGAATTCTTGATTTATATATTCCACATATCAATCTGAGCATAGATTCTTAATCTTTATATCAATCTGTATATCAACATCATTCTTATATTCCTTGAACTTATCAAAGGAATATGACGTATAAAACATTAAGAAAATATATCCATAAATACTATAATCATAATTAATTGTAATAAAATATGAGTACCCACCATGTGGTTCTGCTGGAAAAGGTCCACAAACCATTTTATAAAGCAATTCAATAAGCTATTTATCCCTTATACCTTTCCCACTAAATTGGGGTTTGATTATTTTTTTCATTTAAACCGGAATTTCATAATCCAAGTCATTTTATTTCAAATTAATATAAATATAAATCTTGATGTAACATTGTAAATCATTTCTTGTTTAAAAGACTTATCTTGTGATTCCAAAGGTGGGTGTGGTAAGAGTAATTTTATGTATCTTTTTTTAACGATTTTCCTTTCATGGATTGTGTAATCCAACAAAAAAACATCATTGTATAAATGTTCCCTACAAAAAAATGTTATGTTAACAAAATAATCAGCATTAATTTCCAATTTTGAAAAACAATCCATCAGTATCTAGTTTGGATTCAAAACTTATGATCTATGTTACGGAAGTGAAATAAAAAAATTGTTGACACAAATATCATCTTATTTGGAAATGTGAGCTTCTAGTCCCTTAGAAAAACATTATAAATTTTGGCTATGTTCGTCGGTTGTAGATCTACCACCCATCTCACAATCATCTTAAATCTACATTTTTCCTATATTTGGATATATATGTGAGCACTACATGATTTATATAAGATCCAATTTATAGAATCAAAAAGATTTCACTCGATAACAAACACACCTGAATCATCCCTTTGTTTAATTATATGGGTGAAATTATTCTTCTAGTGGCCCTTCATTCCACATGCCAAACAAACACCCTAATTTTCCCTTGCCTCCCCTTCAATCTTCTATTACATGGAAGGTCGTGATGATGATGTCAACTTAAATCTCATCACCTTTCCTTTCTTCTTATTAACAATTATTAAATAATTATTTGTTCGCTTTATATTTTTTTCCACCTAGTGAATGTGTATTGGAAGAGCAGCTAGATATGTCTCAATGTCATTCAAGTTTATTTTAAAAACAATGCTAGGGATGCCTTGAGGGGGTGATGCAAGAATTAGATTGTTGCCCATTTCATTGGGGTGTTTAAACAATCAGACCTCCAGGATCACAATGTATACCATGAGTTTGACTACATGATCCCAAGATGAGAGACCATCTCCAAGATTATTCAAAAAAATTTACTTGGGAATGTCAAAACCTTTCCTGCCTTTATCTATCCTGTTGATGGCATGGAGGTTCCTGAGCATGCTATAGGAAACCATGTTTTCATGAGAATTAATGACATAACTACCCATTGATGATATCATATAACATTGAACCTCTACTGCATAGTTCTTTTTTTTTCTTTTACACCACATGGAAGGCAGAGCATGTAATGCTGACTCTAATACATAAGACTTTTGATCATGGTGTAGGATAACTCGAAGGCATCCAAACCATTATAGGATGTTACTATTGGTGAGTATGATGTCTTTATACACAATTGATTGTATGTATAGTGTTGTTTATATACTTATAGTTTTTATTTTACAATTAAAATAGTTTTTAATTTGTACTTTATTGATTACATTTTTATGCGAAATTATAAATTATAATGTCTCCCACTATTTTATCATGTACCAATGGAACTCACCATTGAACTCGGAATGTCTAGTTTCCCTTAAATTCTACTATAAAGGATTCCTATTCTACGTCACATAACCCCATCAAGAGTGGGTCATTATATTTGAAGTTATATTTGTAGTCGTGTATTCGAAAACTACAGTTTTGTAGCTCAATAATATTTTTAGTGGACTCCCCAATCCTGAAATCCTATAACTGGATTTTCTCAACAATTTCCTCCAATATTACAGTCTGTATAGAAAATGGATTCTTCATGTGATTTAATATGGTTATGTAAACCCAAAATCATTCATAAGGACGTTGGGTATAAAAATACATTTCCCAACACGGGTTGGTCTAACACATAGTTTTATTGATTGTTTCCTTTAACCACGTAACAGAATCCTTGGTATCACATAATATTATTTTTGAGGTATTTTTATCTCTTATATGATAATTTATTATTTTCATTATCAAATTATAGTAAATTTTAAGTGGAACCTACTTACGTGATTATCCGTGTCTTGATAATATTTACTCATAAGATTTGTTTATTTATGTAACATATTTCAGTCTTGTTTTATTCATGAATAATGTCATTATGATAATAGATCCATAAAGATAAACCATGCATCTAAAACATAAAAAATATTGAAAAGGGAATAACCATTAGATTTTCTAATTGTTTTTTATATAGTTGTTGATAAACTAACCCTGGGATTGGGGAGAAACACCTTGATCCTTTTGGATTTGTGTTTACATCATTCCAATTTTTCACATCTGTGTCTCCTAGATTTAATTTCTTCATGGATCTAGCTAGAAATTCCTCCTCTAGCATAAGAGTACCATCAATTACATATGCCTTTTCATACTCACATGGAGATGAGGTGTAAAAGGGGTTTTATATATAATGATAATTGTTCATTCATTCCATACATTTTAATGGGGAGAATTCTAGAAGACAATGAAATTTAATTTAAATAAAAAATTTAAAATAAACCATCCAAATACAATGGTCTTTTTCAGGATCAGGATCACCCATACATGCAGCGATATTTTCAAATAAATAATATTATAATTCAATTCATTAATCATTCTTGTTTATGATAAATCAGGCTCGAATCAATTAATTGTCAACATTAATTAATCCATATTTTAACCTAAAAATCTTTTTAGAATTTCATTGTTATTCACATACTTCGTAATTTTAAAAAAACTATTAACTTAAAATTATATTTTTATGTAACTTGTATCATGGAGGCACCCTGATGAATTTATATTCATAACTACCCTATGAGTTAAAACTAGAATCACACTATTATAGATAAAACTAGATGCAGTGTACTATTGTTCCCCATCTATCTGATGTAAACTCCAAGGGAAATGGCATGTGAGTGTACTGCAGATATATTTCGAGTACATGGCTTGTCTAGTGGACCACACGCTGTGTAGTTCCTCGTTATATGCTGTGTAGCCGGGGAAGCCAAGTATGTGGAACACAGTCCAACCCTAACCCGAAGGGCCTACATGTTGTGTCTTGTGTTCCACACTATGTGTGATTTGCAAACCATGTTCCACATGTTCTTGGCCGACACACATATCCATTAAAACAAAAAAAACTCAAATGAAATGACTTTGATTGGTGGAACAATCCTGGTGCATTGAAACTTGATGACATGGAATGTACTACTGAAAACACAACTTGGGTTATGGTGTTGTACATCCAAGAATCCTAGAACCTTCGAATGAGATCCTCTATTTTATTTAATCAAAAAAAGATCATTTTTGTATGGTGAATGAGAAATGAAAGAGTTAGAACAGATATTGAGATTCAGATTTTGTAGAAGGATTAACAGGAATTGAAACAACTAAATTATTAAATGAATATGTCATAAATGTAATATTTAAATAATTTTAAATTATGATATAACCACTCTAATGCATCATTATAGTTTCAGGTTCAGTGGATGTGTGGTTTGGACGACACCGAACATTGATTTTTACCATGATCAATAATTATTCCATCATTAATGTGATGATGAACGCCAGTCTCCATGGAATGGAATAAATGATTTAGATAAATATAGAAGAGGAAAATAATCTTTATAGAGGATCATGCAAATCATGTTTATAATTACATTTATTATTTTCACAAAGAAAATAATACATTCATCTTTGATATATTCTTTGTTGATAACGTCGATCATTGGAAATGACCCTTTTGGATTACCATGAATAAAATTATCCCACTCTCTTGAGAAAAATATATATTAATTCAAATCAAATAGAATTCAACTGAGACCACCATATACACATAGTGTGTGGCCCTCTAGGATTATTTTTCATTTGAATTATGAGGGATATCAAAAATACCAATAGAACAATATAGCAATGGGTCAAGTCACCCAAGAGAAATCACTTAATGACAATTCAATGAGGTTTTTATGTGGGTCTCTATTGCAATCCCTACTATTGATCAATACATATTTTTGCTCAGAAACTTAAATATATCAATCACAAAGTAAGATTCATTAATTATTTATGCATAGGAGGATATAATGAGGACATTGCGAGGATTGATTTCTAACCCTCTCGATCAATTAATATGATCATATTTGGTAATTTTGATTGATATCTTCCAAGTAGGTCATGAGATGTTGTTGGGGAATCCTAGGGGTTATGTGCTTCACGAGTCTTCGGGATACTAGGTGGTTTCTGAACTCCATGATGTGGCACATAGAAACTTGGACGGGTCATGTGATGTGAGTGATGCCAATGAGGAATTTTCATTGATTTAGATTTGTCAAGGATTTATATTTTTCATTTGACTGGTGGCACATAATTAATTTTCAATTGAATTATAGATCACATAGTGTTTCATCTATTGACGATAATCAAAAGGTCATGATTACTAGGAGTCACAAGGTTGATCCCAACTATCTTGTGTGTTCTGATATTAAGATACTATTGTTGTTCCATTCAATTAGAATCCAACATTTTCACCTATCTAGCTATCTTATTATATGAGTTTGGCTTACTAGACGATGTATTTATTCCTTCCCCATACCTTTATCTATTGTCATGTTTGGTGTTTATCTTCTCTAACTACTATCAGGTGATGATTACTGAGGATGGTATGTTGGCAACAACCAAACATATGGGATTTTCCTATGAGCTTGCCAACTCCCCCTAATTTTCGAATGTCATGATATTTCCAAACAACCTATCACTCAGATCTACTCTAGAATATTTTTCTCTTACCTGGACACTTTTTATCGTAGGTGGTACTCAAAGTTGGACCTTCGCCCCCGTGGAAAAATAATTGATGAGTGTGAATGGAAATACTAGATATGAAGAAGTAGTCTATAATTGGATGATGATATATACATTTTTAATATTTATGAACCCATGTGGATATCTCAGTTCATCATCATACTCTAGCAAAACCTCCATCGGAAAAAGTTCTATCACTGGGGCCCTAGGACCAACACATTGCACCATCCCCCATGGTTTGTGGGTGTCATCCTATGAGATATCTATCAACTGGATAGCATCACTCCACATGGAGATATTTTTTATGAGTTTATCCCTACTATTTTTTTAGGATGATCCTATGATGAATCTTGTTTTAGTGTTAGATATTCCTTTCCTTGTGTTCAAGAAACTAGGGAAATAAAAAATAATGTGCTCCCTTGTTTCCATTAGAAACTAGATAAAAATTTCCATAAATAACAATGGGGTAGAACAATTCATATTTCCCCTTTTTCAGTGTTATTAAAAGAAACATTGAGATGTTTTGGAACATGTTGGGGCACTCTAGATGCTGGAGATCATTCTTCATTGGGAAATCAAGTATTTTTAAAAGTTTATTCAGACCATAGGCTGGTGGTTTTTCTTTTTATGTTTCTAAATAGGTAGTTCTACCAAGATTGGGATGCACACTATGGAATATAGATTAGCAACATAATAAAGGCAGAATGTCACACATAGGGGTGATGTATCATCTTTTTTGTATCAATACATGCTCATTATTAAAAGATACTGGGCCATATCTAGCAATGAAAAACAACATACCAAAATGGTGGCCACATCAATTCCTTCTTGGTTTGATTAAGGATCACGTTTGATTGTATGAGTAAAACAACAATTATCGAATTCATGACCTTGTATCCTAGAAAATAATGTTATATGTCTCTAGAGTTAGTACTATATTATGAAACTCTTTATAAGTTAAAGGTGTGTTAATGTGGTGCGACAGTTTTGACTACTCTATCCCACATATACCAGTTATTTATGTCATTAATTATGGTAGTAACTATATCAATTATAGGTATTATATAGTTTCCTGTCGGGAAGGGGTCCTATAAGCCATGGTGTTTCAGCTTATTACTTATGAATTGTACTTAACACATTGGTTTTCTTGACAAACTGGTTGTGTAAAAATGGTTTCTCCCATATCATTGTCTAGTTTCCATGTGGAATGGAATCCTGTCACAATCTGATAGTTTTGTTAAATGAAATCTCATGGAGACACATAGGATGTGATTATATTGATGCTTGATGATACCCCTTATTTCCTCACCAAGGATTATTCATAGCCTTGGATGACTGTTTAACCCAATGGTGTATTGGTACAGTCAGCCCTTCATGTGTACAAGCCTCTTGCATTGTCAACTCCTATATATGTGGAATCAATGTATCTGATTTCATATTTGGGAGAGGCATCAAAAATATGATTATTCTCTAATGATAGATGTTCAGATAGTAGACCAGATTCTGTTGAGGAAATTAGTTCTCCCCTGTAGGCTAGAATGATTTTCCTACTACATTTTGTGAATAAGGTTCATCCTACTCTATTTTATCAATTGTTATACTGGTTTTTAATCCTTCTATAATAACATCTTCATCTAATTATGAGGCTCTATCATGTGTTAGGTAGGTTGTTGATCAGGTCCATGACTTGATTACTGGGACTCATATAGATACATTCTACCATTAAGGGGAGAAGCTTCGCCATCCATTCCCTGATCTGGGGGAAGATGGTTCTGATTGGTAGGATCTATTCAAAATTATAATGAAATTCATTCTATCCAATAGGTACTTGTCTATATATGAGTGGATCATCCATTATTTTAAGAATGAGGCCCCACTCTACCCACAGTTGAATGAGATGATGGAGGCACTGGAGACGGTTCGTCTTCTGTAATCTGATTTGAAATCCCATATGGATACATTGACGGTGAAAAATTGGAGGCATGAAATGATGATTTCTAAATTGAAGTCTAAACATTAATCAACATCGGTTTCCTTGTAAACTTGTCGAAGGAGGGTCAAATCGCTTACAACTCTTGTCAAATTTCACAATCCAATGGAATAGTTCAAGAAAATAGGAAGGGATACACCTCAATTCTCAATTGATTCATCCATATAAACCCATAACAATCTTATTGGATATTTTGATCATCGTTTTATGTAAATAATTTTTCCTTAATTGAAAACAATAATTAATCACTACACCCAATTTTTTTGATGAGGTTTTTTGAGATACTCTAAAATGTAGAGATTCCTCCTTCCATTCATTAATACGAATTAATGAGTTTATCTTACTTTACAATCATATTCTTCAAGTGATACATTACAATTATGTTTTATTATGAATTGATGTGATGGATCAACACTTACATTATGATATATGAGAATGAATGTTTTAGGTGCAGATAAATCATTGTGAGATGATATATGTATTGATGTATGGGTTCATTTCATATCTTCCGAGAGAAAATCGAATGTGAAAGTGCATTATATGGGCCCTCAAAATAACATTCACAATATTTAGTCTTGGTTATGTGGATTAAACCAACTATTTAATTAGCTTAACATCACATAGTTCAATCCTTTTTTTCTTTAGTGTCTGGTATTTTTCAATATACCTTCTATTACTATAGTTTAGTGTCTTTTATCTTAGACCTTATGTTTTATTAGTTTAGTGCCTTTTAGCTCAGACATTATATTAACAATGTTTAGGGACATTAAGCTCATAAATTATATTGAATTAGTTTAGGTACTTCTATCTCGGGCCTTCTCCTTCATAAGTATTGGTTTTTTAATATCATACCTTATATTGCTTTATATTATGGACTTTTAGTTTAGACCATTTGTTGATTTAGTTTAGGATCTTTTAGCTCATACCTTATGTCAATTTAGTCTAGTTTCTTTTAGCACATAAATTTTGTTTCTTTAATTTAGGGTCGTTTAGATGAATCCATATCTTGCTTCAATTTTGATATTTTAGCTCATAACTTTGAATAATATGGGGCTAGAATGATAAAAATTACTCAAAACACTATGGGTTGCTGAGTTCGACTATAATCCTTATAGGGCTCAAAAGGATCAGAATTCCTTTTATGTAAGGGGTGAATCTTTTGGTTGGCGGGTTAAGTCCCTTGTGCGTTAATTTCATTGTCGCGAAATGATATTTCCCACTCTTATCCAAGGGATACAAAAAAATAAGGGGGATAATATGGTTGTGGGGGGAATACTAGGGAATATAGTCCAACCTAGATAGTTGGGGTGTGGGTAATAAAAACTACAATGCAGAAGCTTCATCTGAATGATACATAATGGGGTAGGCTTATTGGTTATGCCCCATGCCACAATGGGGTTGTCATGTTCATCCACAGTGTCATTGAGGATCGCAAGGACTATGAGGATCTTTATACTGGGCCAAGATGTATCCATTTCGTTGGTCTGATCCCTTTCATAAATAGCATGTCCTAGGGAAGATATTTTTTTCCTTTCTAGGGGCAATAAAATAATTTTACAGGCTCAAACATCATGATGATGGTTTTGGGTATGAATGAACGGTTTTCCATGAAGGGTTCCAGCACCATATAAAATCATATGTCATAATTCCAATTCTTGTGGCCTATTTGATGTGTGATGGAATCATGAGGTTGATCCCTCAAAAGATTCTAGAATGAAAGATTTAATTCTAGCTTTGATAATGGGAACAAATTATTGGGATAACATGTCGAGGGTATAATATATTCTTTGATAGTCAAATAATGTGATTGTAAATCATATTTAAAATCTCTCTAGCCATGAGTATGTTATGGTAAAGTCACCGTGTGAGAACCTATAACAAAATGGGTTTTTAGGTTGCACCATGATGATTCGGACTCGCAAGAATAACAAATCCAATAACATCAAGCTAGGATATCAGTGATTGGTGGGTCTGATCCCTCACATTAGTAGCACGACCAAGCATAGAGATCTATTTTCCACCTCATGGGTAATGAAATAATTGCGATAAATTGATATTCTCCAGATCATGAAGTGATAGATTTGTAAAATTTATGATCCAAGAAGGGTTTAGACACCATAATATTTGTCCCACCACCTGTCGAACAATTTCATATGGAGAAGAGATGTGACAAAACATTCTTAAATTTTTTTCGTAAATCCGGGGGCATAGAGAGAATAGATTGTAATTAAATATGGCTAAAAAGTAAACCATATGACCTATATGTGTTATTTACATGTTCCCAATTTTTTCCAAAGCTCTGTAGATGAAGATTTTATATGGTTATTAGTTAGATTTTTCTATACTGTCCCATTTGGAGTTTTAATCCTGATGAATTTTGGGTCACTTTCATTAGTTGTTTCAGGTATTTTTATTTTGATTAGAATGTGTTTTATTTTAAGGTCGAGAAGATTTGATGAATGTGTGATCAGTTTATGATCATGTCACTTGGCCATGGTATGGGGATGTTTCCCAAGAGTATTATTAGTTTATCCATGTTCAAGAGTACTCATACATCCCTTTGATTAAGCAATGGGGAAATCATAAATCATGGATCAATGTTCTTAGGTCACGAGTGATGATATGGGAGAATAATTAATGGGATTAATTATAACACAATTTGGTGTTGGGTTCCACCATAGTTATGTATGTTTCACACGAATCATAAATACATTTTTACAAGGCCATGATGTCTCCAATTGGTGGGTATGAGCCCCCATATCAGTATCCTGACCAAGAAGAGATATATATTTTCCAATTCAGGTGTGGTGAATGGTTTGAGATGACCTAAATTGATTTAGTCTTGAAGTGTGGGATACAGATTTAGGTGCTTAAAAAATTATGGAATCCCTTTTTTCTCTGGCTCTCCAGGGTGAGGCTCTCAGGGTCCTCAGATAACAGGGGTTGATTGAGTTGGTCTACAAAGTTTATTATCATGTAGTGGGGACATTCATCTCAATGGAGATTAACATCATGTGTTATGTAAATGAGAAGTTTAATGAAATATGTTAATTTTGTAGCTTGTCTTATGGTTAAGAACATTGGTGTCACTCTGTGACTCATGGGAGTGAGAATAAAGCGACATGTATTTCTTGTAGGGACATATGTGGATTGTTTGGGGTCATGTAATTTAGACCATATGATGGAGTCCATAATGGATATGTGCACTGTGGTTCCATAAAGAAACCTGACATTAATGATGAACACAGAAAATTCAGTGAAAACACGAATCATTCTAAGATAACTCAAGGATATGGGTCCAAATGAGGTTATACCCATTTCTGGGGTCGAAGACAAAATGTATGGGTGTTACTACGTATCTCATGAGAATGAGAATCTAGCTACATTTAGTTTTGAGAGATTAATTCAGTTTAATGTCGTGTGGAAAGGACATGATGTATACCCATATTTCAAGGATATTAATGTAATATCCTACCAAAATTCATAATCCCACGTGAGATATGGTAAGTGTGAGAAATAAATAGATGTGTGTGTTTCATTATAGTGATGTGAATAAAGTGGGGATATAATTAGGGATTTTTGTATGATGCAGTGGCTAGAAAATATATATGATCGAGGAATCCCTATGTATCTTTTTGGTAGTTATAACAAAACCAAACATAGTTCTAGATGTATCATCCAGTTTAATATCATGCGGTAAAGACGAATTTCCATGCAGTATAATGTGATGCGGACGAACATTGGCCATGCATTTTCATGCCTTTTGGTATAGACATTGGATCACAATTTGTGAATGGAAATTAATCCTATGGTTCTACCAAAAATTATGGCTACAAGAATCACTGTGTAACATGTTATGACAGTAATCATTCCATACGTAGTTCTCATAATTCTGTATAATTTAACATCATGAATTTATGATGAGAATATTAAATGTAGTTTAAAATCATAGGGTGAGGAAGATAGTGATCCGACACGAAGATGATGAAATAGATAAGGTCCATGGAATATCAGGCCTAATCCAAAGAATGTTTCCATCATATCCCAACATGTTAGGAATCAATGACCATGTAGTTATGTAAAAGGAGACACTATATGTATGATTGTAACATACATATATGTGGGAATTATCTCATGTTGATAGTTTCATCTAGGCCTAGGATTATAGATACAGGAATCAGTACATATCCTTTGTCAAAAGGAATCATGCCACACATTGTTCATAGAATTCTATGTAGTTTAACATCATGCGATAAGGATGTGGGTTGTAGGATGAGGTCCAAAAGGGGATGTACATGGGGTGATAAATCAAACACTGATGTGAATGGGGACCAAAGCTAACCACGCCATGCCATGTATACCTAGAAGGGGTTCAAGCTAAGTTTCTTTTACGAAGATAAGATTTGTGGTACCTTTGGATAGACATGAAGTCTAAATGTTTGTTTATTCCTATGTATCCTATTACAATTGGAATCAATCATCATGATTAATAGAAGGACTATGTCACTTGACATCATGTGGACTAGATTAATTTCCTTGCAGTTTATCATCATGTGTATGGATGAGTTTCCATGCTATTTAATATCATGATGTAAATACGAGTTTCAATGTAGTTTAACATCATGAAAATCTTACCTTCTTTACGGACACTTATAACGATTCCATTCTAGGTATACATGGAATGGTGTGGTTTGTTTTGGTCCCCATTCACATCAGAGTTTGTTTTATCACACTATGTGCATCCCCATTGGTACCTCATCCCACCACCAACATCATAACAACATGACGTTAAACTACACATAATTCTATGAAATCTGTCTGTCTTGATTCTTTTCAGCATATGATATCTAGTGATGCATGTATATATAATCCTAGGACCAAAAGTAACTATCAACATGAGAAAAATCCTATCATATAAGTATGGTACAATCCTATGTATAGTGTCTCCTTTTTCATAAATACATGTTCTTTGATTCCTAACCAGTTGCGACACATGGTAAAAAATCATTGGTTGAATCATGATGTTTCATGGACCTTATCTATTTCATCATCATTGTGTAGGTTCACTATATTCCTCACCACATTATTTTAAACAACATTTAATATTCCCATACTTAATTGATGATATTAATCTATAAAAAATTAGGAGAACTATGTATGGAATGATTAATGTCATAATGGGACATAGAGTGGTTCTTGTTGACGTATTATTTGGCCAAACCATTGCATTACCTTCCTTTCATAATGTGTGATCCAATTTCCTTACCAAAAGAAATGAAATTGCATTACAATGTTTGTACCACATGACAACATATTGCATAGAAATTAGTCTTTACTGCATGACGATAATCATAGAGGTCCATCTAGAACAATGTATGGTGTTATTATCATTCCCAAATAGATACATAGAGATTCCTTGATCCTATATTTTGGAAAGACACTGCATTATACCAGACTCCCTTATTATAACCCATCTTCTGTCTCTTCTATATAATGAAACCCACACTGCTTCTAATTTATCAAACCAACCATAACTCACGTGGGCTAATGAATTGTGGTATGAGATTACATTAATAACCTTGAAATAGTGGTATACATCACATACGTCTATATGACATTAAAATCCATTTAACTCTCAGAACTAAATGTGGCTATATTCCCATCCTCTTGAGATACAATGTAAAACAGAATCATTTTTTCCCCGGGCCCAGAAATGGTTATAACCTCAATTGGCCCCATTTCCTTGAGTTATAACTAAATGATGCATGTTGCCATTGAAACTTCATTATTCTTCATTATTTTCTGGTTTCATTATGGAACCACATTGCGCATCTCCATTAGGGACTCTATCTTATGGTCTAAATCCCATGACCCAAAAAAATCTACTTATTTCCCTACAACAAAATATTAAATAACACCACATATTTCTTTCTTCATGACATTAAACTACATGGATTTATTTCCCTACCACATGATGCTAAACTACATGGTCCTTCAAGAACAACATGTGGCTTCATTATCACTCCACTAATTCATAGAGTGACACACATGTTCTCACCCATATGTCGAGATACAACATTACAGCATTCCATGTAAGTTATCATTTCATTAACACATTATGTTAAAATGTATATAGATTAATGTCCCCACTACATGAAAATAAACTATGCAGACCAACTCCATCATCCCCCTTATTAGAGGACCCGGAGAGACTCAACCTGGCCAGCCAAAGAAAAATTGGTTACATCATCTTATTAATCACCTAAATAAGTTTCCCAAACATCTGGTACGAATAAACTCTTTTCATCTCAAACCATTCATGACCCTTGAAGTATAAAATGTATCTCTCTTCTTGGTCATGCAACTGAAACCACAACTCAGACCCACCAACAAGAGACATCTTGGCCTGGTGAAAATGTATTTATGATTCGTGTGAATCATACAAAACTAAGGTGGAACCCAACCCCACATTGTTTTATATATAATCCAAATATTGATTGTCCCATATCATTAATCCTGACCTATGAACATTAATCTGTGATTTTTGATATCTCTAGTGCACATCTAAAGGGATGTAGGAGTACTCTTTAACCAGTATAACCTAATGAACCTCTTGGGAAACACCCCGATACCAGGACCAAGTGACATGATCTTAAACTGATAAAACATTGGTGAAATATCAATGACCTTAAAATAATACACAGTATAGTCTAAATCTCAATACTTGAAACAACTAATGGAAGAGACACAAAACTCATCAGACTAAAAACTAAAAATGTGATAGTTGATAAAAATCCCTCTAATAACCTTATTAAATATTCATATTAATATCATAGGAAAAATTGGGTATATGTAAAAAACACATAAATATAATAAGGTATACTCTTTACATGTATTAAATTACAATATATGCTCTCTGGACCCCCTGATCTAGGGAAAAAAATTTGGAATGGTTTGTAACATCTCATTTTCCAAATTAATAATTTTGAGTGGTGGTGGAACAAATATTATGGTTCTTGAACCCTTATTGGATCATACATTTTCCATATATCACACTTCATTATCTTCATCATATCAAGTCATCACAAATATTCTATTACCCATGAAGTAGAAAATAGATCTCTCTTCTTGGTCATGCTACGAATGTGAGGGATCAGACCCACCAATAAGCGACATCCAAGCTCAATGTAAAGGAATATATGAATCTTGTGAGCCTGACAACATAGTGGTGGGACCGAACACTCCATTGTCTTATATGTTCCCTTGAGGCAAAATTTTGATAGCTTATTTGTGTCCTGGGAGATTTGTTATATGATTTATAGTATCCATATTTGTCTATCAATGCAGATCGGATATCCTCGACATTTCATCACAATATTTTGTTTCGATTATCAAAGCCAGAATGTGATCCTTCATTCTAGAAAATTTTTATGGAACAAACTCCTCATTCGAAACCACATTTAATAGGGCTCGAGCATTCAAATTATGATATTTGTTTCTCTATGGTGTTGGAACGCTTGGTGGATAGCCATCCATTCATACCCAACACCATCATCATGATGTATGAGCCTTAAAAAATATTTCATATCCCCTAGAATGGAAAAAAAATATCTTCCCTTGGCTATGATATTGAAGCAAGGGATCTGACGCCCCGAATGGAGTCATATTTTCCTAGTATAAAGATACTCATAATCCTTGTGATCCTAAATGACACCGTGGAAGAACCTAACACCACCATTGGGTCATGGGACATACCCAATAAGCCAACCCCATTTTGTATCATTTAGATGAATAATCATCATTTTAATTTTCATTAACCAAACCCATAATATCTATGATGTCCCAAATTCCCTAGTATTATCCCCACAACCATATTCTCTCCATTAATCTTATCTATCACATGGAGAAGAGTGGGGGATATCTTTTCATGGCCACACTACCAACTCACAAGGGACGTAATCCCGCAACCGAAAGTGTCATCTCTTATATAAAAGGAACTCAGATACTCATTATACATATGAGTACTATGGTAGAACTTAGCAACCCATAGTTTTTTGAGTAATTTGTGGAATACTAGCCCCATATTATACAAAGGTATGTGCTAAAGGACCAAAAACTGATGAAAGAAAAGGTTTGATCTAAATGACCCTAAACTAATGCAACAGAATGTATGAGCTAAAAGATCCAAGACTAAAGATACAAAAAGTATGAGCTAAAATACCTTAAACTAATTCAACAAAAGGTCTTAACTAAAAGAACATTAAATAATGCAATAGACGGTTAGAGATAAAAAAACATATACAAAATAAAGAGAAGGCCTGAGATAAAAGACACTAAAATAAAGTAATAGAATGTATGAGCTTAAAGTCCCTAAACAAAGACAATAGAATGTATAAGCTAAAAGAAACTAATCATCTAAAATAGAAGGACTGAGCTAAAAGACCACAAACTAATGTAATAGAAGGTCTAAGATAAAATAACATACACTGAAGGAAAAAAATGCTTTCACTATGTGACCCTAAGAAAATGAATATCTAGATTAATCCATAGAACCCAAACTAAGGAATGTGAATGTTATTTTGAGGGTCTATATACAACCCTTTCCCATTTGATTTTCTCTCCATGTATATGAAATAGACCCATCCTTCAATACATACTCCCTTTCCCAGATTATTTCCCCACACAAAAAACATTAATGCTCATATATCGAAATGTAAGTGGTGATCCCTCACAACAATTCCAAAAAAATAGATAATTTTTATGTATCACATTAATAATAAGATTGAATACCAAGATAAACTCATTAAATCATTTTATTTAATGGAGGGAGGAATCCCCACATTTTGGATTCTATCCAAAAACATCAACAAAAAAATTTGGTGTAGTGAAATATAAGGGTTTTCGATTAAGGAAAACTGAATTACTTCAAATGATGGACAATAGAACCAATATGATTTTTCTGGATTTAGATCGATGAATTAATTGATAATTAATGTGTATCCATAACAATTTCCTCCACCTATTCCATAAGATGAATAAATTCAACTAGATTTGTTTTATCTTTAACCCTCCTTCCACCAGTGGCCAAGGAAATCGATGATGATGAATTTTTAGACTTCAATAGAGAAATCATACTTTCATCCATCTATATCATCACCATCTAAGCATCCCTATGGGATTTCAACTCAGATGAAAGATGATGACCCATTTCTAGTGCCTCCATCATCTCATTTAATTGTAGGTATAGGGGGGGCCTCATTCGTAAAATCATGGAAGCTCCTCTCCTATATAGACAAGTATCTCTATTATAAAATTAATTGATTTATATTTTTGAACAGATCCTACCGATCAAAACCACCTTCCCCCGGATCATGGAATGGTTGGCGAAGCTTCTCCCACTGATGAAAGAATGTCTCCGTAGAGTTATAAGTAATCATGTCATGGATATGACCATAGACCAACCTAAGACACGAGTGAGCCTCAGAATATGATGAAGTATTTATGATAGAAGGTTAAATAACTAGTAGAATAAATGATTAAAGAGTGAAATAGGGATATTATTCCCAATATTTTTTAGGAAAATAATTCATAGGCTACACAGGTGAACAAATTTCCCCAAAAAAATCTGGCCTGATGTCTGAACATCTGTCATCTGAGCAAGGTCACATGTTATATGCCTCTCCCAAATATGCCATCAGATATATTGATACCACATATATAGGATCTGACAATACAAGATGCTTGTTCACATGAAGGGCCTATTGTACCAATACAAAATTGTGTTAAACCATCATCCAAGTCTATGAATAATCCTTGGTGAGGCAAGAAGGGGTTTCAGCAAGCATCAATACAATCACATCCAATTTTTCCCACGATTTATTATTTAACAAAACATTTATATTATGCCTTTATGGAAATCCCCAAGGAAACAAGACAATGGAATGGGAGAAAAACATTTTACACAACCAATTTGTCGAGTGAACCGACGTGGTGAGTGCAGTTCTTAGATAATAAGCTCATATATCATCGCTTCAATGACCCCATCCCAAAGGGTAACTATATAAAATCTCTAATTGGGTGAGTTTCTTCCATCAAAAATGACATAAATAACTAGTATACGTGGGATAGAGAAGTCCAAATTATCACACCATGACAACACACTTTTTACTTCTAATGAGTTTCAGGATATATGACTAAATCTAGAGACATAAAATAATATTCTTTAGGATACAAGGTCTGGAATTCGGGAATTGTTGTATTCATCGTAGAAAAAAATGTGATCCCCAATCAAACCAAGAAGGAATTGAAGTGGCCACCAAATTGGTATTGAGTGTTTTCTTTCAAGATATGGCCCACCATCTGGTAAAGCTGAGCATTTATTGTTACATAAAATATTATATGTCATCCCTATATGAGGCATGCCAACATTATTAGGGTGCTAGTGTTGATTCCATAGTGTGCATCCCATACTGGGTAGAGATACCTGTTTATAAACATAGAAAGAAAAACCACTACGCTATGGTCTAGAGAAACCTCTAAGAACACCTGACTTCCCCAAGAATAATGATCCCCAACATCCATAATTCCCCAACATGTTCCAAAATCATCACATTTTTTCACGAAGGGAAACCAACAAGGGATAATTATGCATGATTTTACCCCACTGCTTCGTAGGAAATTTGGATAGAGTTTGTGAAAGAAACAAACAAGAAAATTGTGATCTCTTCACCAATTTCATCCGCACAAGGAAAAGAATGTCCTACGCTACAACCAGATTCTTGCATAAGTTCATCCCAAAAAATATAGTTGGGAGAAACTCATAAAAAATCTCTCTATGTTGAGTGATTCACACCAGTTGATAGATATATCATCGGCTAATACCCACCCCACCATGGGGATAATGGAATGTGTTGGACCCAGTGAAGCATCACTAGATCATATCTTGATGGAGGTTATGCTATAGGTTGATGATGAACTGAGATATCCACAAGGGTTTATAAATATTAATTATGTACATATCCTCAAAAAATTAAAAACATCTTTTTCATTCCTAGTATTTCCATTCACACTCATCAAAGACTTTTCCATGGGGGAGAAGGTCCAACTTTGAGTACCACCTACCACCAGGAGCCTTCAGTGAAGTTGAAAATATGATTTAGTAGCTCTGAATTATAGGTTGCTTGTAATGACTAGGACCATCTAGGATTTGGGGGTACTTGGCCAGCACAGAGAATAATCCCTTATGTTTGGTTGTTTCCAACAGACCATCCTCATTAATCATCACCTGATAGCAGTTCATATAGTTAAACACCAGAAAAGACTATATATTAAAATCTGGGGAGGGAATAACAAAATCATCCACCAAACCAAAATAAAAAATTTAATTTTAGTAAGATAGGTGATAATGTAATATTTTAAGTTAAAGGAACATCCATAAAATTTTGATATCAGTATGCACATGAGTGTAGGAATCATCATTGTGATTCATAGTAATCATGGACTTTTAGTTTTCTACAACTGAGTAACCTTGATGGGATCCTTAATTCATTTGAAAAATAATTATGTGGCACATGTTAAATGAAAAATATAAATCCTTGAAAAAACTAAATGTATGAAAATTCTGCATTGGCATTACCCATCACCTGACTCATCAAGTGTTTGCGAGCCACATCATGGAGTTCACAAACGAACTGGTCTCCAGAAGAGTCGATAATCACATAACCCCTATGTGTCCCCAATCACATCACCTGACCTCCTTCGAAGCTATCAATCACATTGACCAAACATGGTCAGATGAATTAATCAAGAGGGTGAGGAAACAAAAATTGGAAAGTCGTCGTGATATCTTCCTATGTATAAGGAATTAATGAATCTTATTTTGTGTTTGATAAATTTGAGTTTCTAAGAAGAAATATTTATTTCTCAATAGTAGGGATTGCAATCCGGACCCACATCACAACCTCATGGGAAGGGCATATGATTATGGTTCATGACAATGTCTTGCGTCAAGTAAGGAACATTATAGCTCTAGAGAATGTGACATCCTATGTATTTCAACCACACCACTTCTTCTCACGACAACAAAATATTTTTTTGAAGTGATAAAAAAATCATTATTCATAGATAGAAAACAATGATTATTGAGGCTATATTAAAAGATGATCTCATTTATGAACACTAAAAGGTACAGATATAGTCCCCTTTTTTCATCACCTTAATGAATGAATAGATTGAATAATATTTAAAAAAACACCATCAAAACGAAGGGAGCCACTTTTCACAGCGCTTGACCCCCCTCCCCTCCCCTCATTCAACTTCTCTTGAATGCCCCGTATGTGCATGAACCTTCCACCCCATTGACAGTGCTAGGTTCCCCCTCACACATATATTGTGCTACCCCCCATGCAGACTCATGCACACCCCTTCCTCCACATTGATTCGAACATCAATGGTTTCCCTTATGCGCCTACACCTCAATTAGAAACCCATAATGTTTTGTTGTCCATTTAATGTTAATATATATATATTTATATATATTTAGTAGTATTAATTTTAATATCCATATATATTTATAATAAAATATATATTGTGATATTAATATACATATTTATTCATATATTATTATATATTTATATCTATTTATTTATATATAGTTATATTTTATATCTTTATATTTATTAGTATATAATATATATTTAAAAGAGTGGTTATAAATAAAATTATAAAATATGTTATTTTTATTTTTTTATTAAAAAATTAATATATAAATAAATACATATATACAAAATAAATACAAAATTATATATATTATATTATGTGTATCTAAAAGTATAATTATATATATTGATATATATTGATATATATTTGAATATATTATATATTTTTATGTATATTTATATGTCAAAATATAAAGATAATATATATTAGTTTGTTAATACACAGACACGCAATAATACACAGAAACCCATAGTCATTATATATTTTTATGGAGATTCATAAATTTGTATTTTAAAAAAATTTGGTACTCTTTTTTATATATATTGGGATCATATATTGGGAAACTATATATATATATATTAGACTAATTATATTTCTATAATATTATATTTTATGTGCGAATAAATAAATGAATATGTATATACTCTTATATGTTTGATTATAAATAATATTACGCTGTGAAAAAAGATAAAATTTAAATCCATAATATCAGTATGAATGTAAGACTATAGAATAAATCTAGTCCCCACTGAAAAGAAAAAAAATACCCCCTTAAAAAACAATGAAAATACATTTAATGTTAAAAATTGGGAATCCCCACAAAATATTTTTATTTGGAAGAGTATTTGGATTTTTTGGGTGAAATTTTTTTTCATTGTTTTACTTGTGCAACCAAGTGCATAGATATTGTATCATGCTTTTATTTGATGTGTTATAGAGTTGGAATGGACTCTTGGATCCATGGAGATGGTCGTTTGAATTTTTAGTTAATTTGTTATCATATTTTAGATATTTTAAAAATATTTTTATTGTTTTTTATTAAAATTATTATTTAATTATTATTACACTATAATAATTAGTGAATTATTAATCAATATTTTTTAAAAAATATTTTATAATCCATTTTTACTAATTATTTCATATATTAAGAGTAAATGACTATTTATATTAATCTAAAACATATTGAAAATATATATTTTTAATTTATAACAAAATATGTTTGATTTTTATATTAATATACTATTTTATATCTTTTATTGAATTATACCTTTTATGTGCACTAGTAAAAAAAGGGTTGAGAATGACCCTCATTTATAATGGATACATTAAAAATAACTAAAAAGGGGGTCGTCTTTACAGTACTAAAAAATCGCTGATAATGTGTGTATCATTAAGAGATCTAAAAAAATTTCATAATAGTTTAATTTTATTAGTGCTTTTTTAAAAATACTTTAAAGTACCCTTTATCAGTCCTTTTTTAGTGATGATAAATGTACCACATTTATCTAGATTTTTTATTTCTCTTAATGGGTGATGCTGTGAAAACCCATTTTTGTGGAAGAAATGATGACTTCGAGGAATCCTACATCATAAACTTCCAGATGCTATCACTCCACCACCCTTTCAACTATCTAGAATTTGTTTCTAGTACTATCGTTGGTAGCATTTCAAAAAATGTCGAACAGAGGGAATTTGGCGTTGTCACCCCGATAATGTAAAGGACACATTTGCATTTTTCATAGAATTTTCATTAGTGGCCGCCCATGAAGGGATCTCCAATATAAATAAATGTCATATAGGTTCACTATTTCTATAATAGCTCATCGATTTCACATCCTAAAATGACAGTTGTAAATGAAGAAACATGGTATGAGCATTCCACCATGACGTCCAACTCAGGGGAATCCCCGGTGAGGATGATTACCCATACCTGGCCACAAACAGCACCTATAACTCGTTACATGGGTTATCTATGACTATCATCGGTGTGTTCCATTTAATGATGACCAAAAACATGGCATCCCTAAAAGGTGTTTTATCCTAGAATCATGTTTCTGTGGTGATATATGTGAGCGTGTAGAAATTTTGTTAGTACAATGGTGGAACCATAAACGGACACTACTACCCCAATCATACCCTCACGGTGACAATGGTCGGGTATAGTATGGCAATAAATATTTGCTAATAAATGACTATAAAAATGAGTGATATGGTTGTTTCTAATACATGAAGCTTCTATGTAACACCCTGAGCTTCCACAATACGCTTCTCATTCAATAATGCAATAGCTTTCATTGTACGCAACTTGAGTTCTAAAACACCGCGAATAATCATAGTAGCCGTTATGAATAGTAATAACCACTTTTTAAAATTATAGAAATTTTATATTTCAAAAAGGACTTCATTTTTGGATTCGGAATATCGAAATTAGCCTATGTTGAATCTTTGGTATTTTTCTGAGAACTTCTAATTTTTATGAATACTGAAAAATACTTAAAAACAAATTTTTTAATAAAAATAATTTATAGTGATAAATTATACTATTTGGTGGTTTTAGAGTATAATTAGTATATATTTTTACCATTTTATCTAATGGTGGTCATTAGAATTAATTTCACTTTGAAATTGGACATAAACAATTGTCATTCTTTTGATATATATTGTTTCATAAAAACACGCTATTTGTTGGGACAACGGGAATTAATTATAAAAATAATTAATGAAACATATATGTTTGGAATTTTTTAAAATAAACATCATTTTTGAATTCGGAATATCAATTATATCTTAGGGTGATATTTTGGCATTGTTCTGAAAAACTTCAATTTTTGATGAATAGTGAAACCACTAAGTGGTAGTTAAATAATTGATTTTCCATTTAAATGAAATATTACCAAATATATGTTTTGATTTTCAAAAATATGACATACATGGTTGTCATTAAGAAATAAATTGTGGTTCAATGAGATTAAAATAATTTTTGGTGAATAGTAACTTTTAAGTTCTTAATCTCGATTAGAGGTAATTAGTGTAGTTTAAGGTAAAAATAATGTTTTAATAATATGATATGAGCTTGACATATGTCCTACCCTCATTGGATGTGTCATGGCCGACCAAGAAAATCCATGGGTCAACTTGGGGACCCCATGGAGCCACTTTAGTTGGAAAATGACATAAATACCTTTAATTTAATGTTAAAGTAAAAAAAATGACACAAACATGAAATGTTTTACAAAAAAAATTTTTTACATGGGGTTATACAAGTAATATTTTTGACTAAAAATAGTCATTGGAAATATAAAAAGATTTAATACATAATAGTATATTTTTTATAATTTTTAGACATTAAATAAATTAAATTATTTATGACATCGTTATGATGCAGTGATGACCTCATTATTTAACGATTTTAACAAAATGAAAAGATAATGTATAATCCAAGGCTTACACATATCCAAAGACTATTTTATGGGAATATTTCGAACCCTTATCACCTTATCCACGAATTATATAAGTGTGGGACCTTTAGAATCCTAAAATAATTGTATAATAATGTAACATTTCAATCTTTCCAAAAGAGCCCCTCCTCTCCCCATATAAAAGGCCCCCACCTCTACCACCTTATTCACACATTCAAGTCTTTTGGTTCGGCCAAACTCTGCCCAAATACTCTAAAAACTTTTCTTCCTTCATCCTAGAAGCTTTACTTTATTATGAAAGCCATCCTATTGAGTCCTTTTGATCAAATCAAAAGGAAGACCCCAAAGAAGAGGTAACATTTTCATCACCCTCTTTCAAGTTTCTTTCTTCTTCCACTCCCTCTTTGTTTATTATTTCAATTCTAAAATTATAACTCCAGTATATTATATATACTGTGATGTTATTATAAATATGTAACAACCATATTCAGTATTCTACCCATCATTTAAATGACATGTCACCATACGTTCGTACGTACGGCTTACCGTCTCCACGTCGTGGTGTAATTGTTATTCAATATATTATTATTTAGATGGGTATAATAATGATATGTAATTCATGTAAATAATAAATATAACATGATAATGATTCTTTATATATGGTATAATATCCAATTATATATTATTTTAATATCAAAATAATGATATTGTCGCTCGTGCGTACGTATGGACTACCGTCTCCACGAACGCGATGAGATTCATTCTACGTCGTATACATTCAAGTATAATTATCATTTGATGATTTAAAAATAATTTTTAGGAAATTATATCATTATGGATATGAATAAGATACAACCTATCCATTAAGAACACGACTTACATAACAAAACATATAAAAGAAAACGAGTAAGTTTACACCCGAAACAACGATAAATCTAAGATATTGTTAACAAATCAATGTTAAAAGATCATATATGATATCATATGAATGTATATGATTCTTGTATAATTTAATAACAATTATTTCACCATTATACAAGAGGTTAAACTACCCCAACCAAGGAAAAGTACAAGGTAAGGGTTACTTCACAACCTCTTCATTATCCAAGGTTGTTTATACATAATTATCTACTGGGACCTCGTTATCATCCATATCCATGTTTCTTAAAAATGACTTTCAAAACAATTTTACTATTAAATGGAAAATGGGTTAATGTCATTTATAACCTTATAAGTTTTTGAAAGGAATCTTACCGTCGTTTTCCAAACTATGTACTTTTTGACCTTTTTGACAAATTTAAGGTAAGAATGTTTTTTAAACTTATACGACGGGTGCTGCTATTTTCCGCCATTATAACTTCGTCGAAGTTTCCCTTACAGGCTTATAAGAATATTTTCAAAGTAAATGTATTATTCTATAATTATGGGACTTTTAAATGATTTCAAAAAAAGAGAGATATTTCTCTCAAATAGCTTTGATTTCATCCATGTCAACATCCTTTGATGGTTTTTAAGTTTAATTGAAATTGATTTATGATACAAACTCCCATTGAAAATTTTGTTAAATATTTGACTGTGGAGGTGTTATTTTAATACCATCCATAGTTTATGGAGAAATTGTTGACGATTCGTATGCTAGTTTTAATAAAAATATTTATGTTATGTTTAAACCTATTTATATGAGGAATGTATTGGACTTAATAAGTGACGGGTGGAGCCCGCTATAGCTCCTCGATGCATCGGTAGGTATCATGAGACAACTATACATGGAATTGGTCGAGGCCCTTTCCGAATTTGATTTATGGTTTTGGCTGAGGCCATAATCATTTTAGACGTCTTTGTCGAGGCCTTAACGAAATGTTTCAGAATGTCTGGCATTATACATTCCCTCATTATGAAAGGGGTTATTGATATTGCATGTGATTATTCGACATGTAGAATATCCAGGTGAAGATGTGAATGGCATTATCTCATTTTAAATTTTCCATATTATGTTGAAGTTCATGTTTAAAAGGCTTTTGTTTTAGTTATACATTGCCTTAAATGTTTATGTTTATTGATGAAAGCTTCCGCTATATTGTTATCCTTACTGAGCATCTGCGCTCACCCCTTTCAATGTTTTAATTTTTTTCTAGGATGTGAAGAAGTATTTTATGAATGACCTGTAGGGGTAGTCAAAAAGGGATATGAGTGTGGACTATGAAGACCATGTTATTGTAGTTTGTTTACTTTTTGATGTAATTAATGACTAATGAATGTATCTAGTGTTTCCAAGGCTACTAAACAAATCGGTCTATCGAGAATTGATCTTTTATGATCATGCCAATGTTACGAAGTAATGCACCAACTCTGGGTAGCTGGGGTAGGGGCGTTACAGTTGGTATCAGAGGCAGTTTAGTACTAACCTTGGAAGCTAGATTTAGATAAACTCTGATTAGAACACATATCCCAAAGATAGACTTTGAGGATTAGTATAGATGAACTTCCTAGAATTTTGTTATTGTAGAGATTTTGTGAGTTTTCCGAGAAATACATCCCTGTTTGGATACGAGCTGCTAGAGGCGGCTCTGGCACAGATGTACCTAGGTTTAAAACCCGAAAACACCGCTTTGAGCTAGACTCGAACGGGAACTGGTGCACGATAACGGGTCTTACTGCACTCTTGGTTACGACACTCCCGGGGGATATGCTTAAGATAATTCCCATTTTCATTACAAACCACTATGAAGGGTTATGAGTATATACTTCCTTAATGAAAACATTTTTATAATTATGGATTATATCCATAATTAGTTGAATTTATGATAAGTATCTTACAAGTATGGAATTATGTATTTTGATTCATAAACTAATATAGTTTATGCCATTATTTAGAAATGGCACCTAGTGGAAGGAATGGAAACCGTATCAATGCACGCACTCCGTGCAGGGATGCCCTCCTATTCAAGATAATTACTCTGGAGCTGGAGATACAACTGGTGCTGATCAACTTATTACCATACTGGGACAACTCACTCAGGTTATGAATAATAACCTTACTCGTATGGATCACCCTGATCCACAACGTGGAGGATCAATGTTAGACCTATTCATCAGGAAACAACCACCAACATTTAATGTGGTAACAAATCCATTAGTAGCTAAGAAATGGATAAACACCTTAGAGAAAATATTCCATGCCTTGGGGAGTAGCGAAAGGGAGAAGGTAATCATGGCGGTTTGTCGCCTCACTAGAGATGTTGATCAATGGTGGTCATTGATTCAAAACACAAAGGAAGATGATGACGTATCGAATATGGAATGAAGGGAGTTCAAAGAGATTTTCCTAGAAAAATACTATCCTCGTGACCATCGAGCAGATATGGAAAGACAATTTTTGAGTCTGAGACAAAAGGAGGATGTGAATGTCGCAAAGTATGAGGCCAACTTTACAAGGTTAGCGAGGTATGCTGCAGATTATATACCTAACCCAAGAGGTAAGAATGATCGTTTCTTTGATGGGTTAAAACCATTTCTCCGTCGAGCTTTAGTATCACAATCGTTCTCAACATACGAAGATATTGTCTCATGTGCTATCAAGACAGAAAAGGAATTCTCTAAGTCTTATGAAAACAAAGTAAAGCAAGAGAAGAAGAGAACGGTTGAACAAGAGACAGATAAAGGGAAAAAGGGAAAGAAGTATTTTCCATTATGTGATAATTGTGGGAAGAATCACCCTGGTACTTTCCTAAAAGGAATGGGAGTTTGTTATAAATGTGGGGAAAAAGGTCACCAGGTGCGTGATTTCAAGGGAAAGAAAGAGGCCATCGATGTTGAATGCTACAATTGTAGGGAAATGGGGCATTATGCAAATGAATGTCCTAAGTGTCAGGGAAACTTACCTCAGAAAAGGCCAAGGGATCAAGGACAATCTTATGCTATTACTACAGTTGAAGCAGAATAACTAATGTATTGGTGCTTTTGGACTCATGGATTATATTCTGGATATTAGAATAATGTGATATATATATATGGATTGTACTGCAGTACTTGTTGATTTCAGTAAGGTTTTAATATGATGAAGGTAATTATATTTTTAGTATGTGACAATAAGAGAATCTTTACTTTGTTTGGGGAATCTGATAAATTGATTTTGGAATTAAGAGTCCTTTTAGAGAAAGTCTGGACAGAGGTATTTTGGATAACTATAAAGGTTGGAGTGGATTAAGTTGATCTTTGGATAGTATTGTTTAAGGATAAAAAATTTATGAAGATTATTTTTGAATATTATAATACTATAGTTTTAGGAAATGGACAACCTGCAGGGTGGGGCATAAACCGTCACGTCGGACAAAGCTGCAGGAATCGAACCCACAATCATAGTGCGACATGCCTTTATTTCCTACCACTAGCCTACAATAAGTCCCTTGTTATTAAAATATAATTTTACTAATCTAAATGGTATGTGTTAACATTTGGAACCTTATACAATTAGGATAAGTATAATATTTTTGAGTTCTATTATCTTTTTGAGTGAAAGATGAGTTGAAGGTTGAAACTCTAATTGTCAAGCATAAATATATATATACCTATCTCTTATTCAATGAATGAATTAATTATTAAACTTTATTAAAGGGATATTAAAACAAAAAAATGTGTTATCCTAATAACTTATGTCTTGTTGAACTGATGATATTTTAAATCAACATAGATTGAAGGCTTTGAGGCCCTCAATTTGACAGTTGATTGTGATTGATGACCTCAATCACTCCCTACAAATATTTACATTTTTCCTCCAATTATATGTCTCTAATTTTCACCAATGTTCTTCTAATCGAGATCATAATTGGGTGGTGACTTTTTCATTTCCCTTTCCCTCTTATTAAGGCAAAATTTTCTTAATCTTATTTCCGATGTGGGTTTTCCACAAAGGTATTTTCTATTTTCATACTTTTATTTTCCAAAAAAAAAATCAAATCGCGAGGATTCAATTTATTGAAGAAGGGGAGAATGTAACACCCCAAGCATCCACAATACTCTTCTCATTCAATAATGCAATAGCTTGCATTGTACCCAACATCGAGTTCTAAAACACCGCGACTAATCATAGTAGCCGTTATGAATAGTAATAAACAATTTTTAAAATTATAGAAATTTTATATTTCAAAAGGGACTTCATTTTTGGATTCGGAATATCGAAATTAGCCTATGTTGAATTTTTGGTATTTTTCTGAGAACTTCTAATTTTTTATGAATAGTGAAAAATACTTAAAAAGAACTTTTTTAATAAAAATAATTTATAGTGATAAATTATACTATTTAGTGGTTTTAGAGTATAATTAGTATATATTTTTACCATTTTATCCAATGGTGGTCATTAGAATTAATTTCACTTTGAAATTGGACAAAAACAATTGTCAATGTTTTGATATATATTGTTTCTTAAAAACACGCTATTTGTTGTGACAGTGGGAATTAATTATAAAATTAATTAATTAAACTTATATGTTTGGAATATTGTAAAATAAACATCATTTTTGAATTCATAATATCAATTATAGCTTAGGGTGAAATTTTGGCATTGTTCTGAAAAACTTTAATTTTTGATGAATAGTGAAACCACTAAGTGGTAGTTAAATAACTGATTTTTCGTTTAAATGAAATATTACCACTTCTGTGTTTTGATTTTCAAAAATCCGACATACATGGTTGTCATTAAGTAGTAAAATGTGGTTCAATGAGATTATAATAATTTTTGATGAATAGTAACTTTTAAGTTCTTAATCACGATTAGAGGTAATTAGTGTAGTTTAAGGTAAAAATAATGTTTTAATAATATGAGATGAGCTTGAAACATGTCCTACCCTAATTGGATGTGCCATGGCCGACCAAGACAATCCATGGGTCAACTTGGGGACCCCATGGAGCCACTTTAGTTGGAAAATGACATAAATACCTTTTATTTAATGTTAAAGTAAAAAAATGACGCAAACATGAAATGTTTTAATAAAAAAAATTTTACATGGGGTTATACATGTAATATTTTTTACTAAAAATAGTAATTGGAAATCTAAAAATATTTCCTACATAATAGTAAATTTTTTATAATTTTTAGACGTTATATAAATTAAATTATTTATGACATCATTATGATGCAGCGATGACCTCATTATTTAACGATTTTAACAAAATGAAAAGATAATGTAAAATACAAAGCTTAAATTTGTCCAAAGACTATTTTATGGGTAGATTTCGAACCCTTATCACCTTAGCCACGAATTATATAAGTGTGAGACCTTTATAATCCGAAAATCATTGTATAATAATGTATCATTTCAATCTTTCTAAAAGAGCCCCTCCTCTCCTCTTATAAAAGGCCCCCACCTCTACCACCTTATTCACACATTCAAGCCTTTTGGATCGTCCAACCTCTGCCCAAATACTCTCCCAACTTTCTCCCTTCATCCTAGAAGCTTTACTTTAGTCATAAAGCCATCATAAAGAGTCCTTTTGATCAAATCAAAAGGAAGAACCCGAAGAAGAGGTAACACTTTCATCACCCTCTTTCAAGTTTCTTTCTTCTTCCACTCCCTCTTTGTTTATTTTTTCAATTCTAAAATTATTACTCTAGTATCTTCTATATAATGTGATGTTATTATAAATATAGAACAACCATATTCAGTATTCTACCCGTCATTTAAATGACATTTCACCATACGTGCGTACGTACGGCTTACCGTCTCCACGTCGTGATGTAATTGTTATTCAATATATTATTATTTAGATGGGTATAATAATGATATTTAATTCATGTAAATAATAAATATAACATGATAATGATTCTGTATATATGATATACTATCCAATTATATATTATTTTAAAATCAAAATAATGATATTGTCGCTTGTGCGTACGTACGGACTACCATCTCCACGAACGCGATGAGATTAATTCTTCGTCGTATCCATTCAAGTATAATTATCATTTTATGATTTAAAAATAATTTTTAAGTACATGATATCATTATGGATATGAATAAGATACAACCTATCCATTAAAAACACGACTTACGTAACAAAACTTATAAAAGAAAACGAGTAAGTTAACACCCGAAACAACGATAAATCTAAGATATTGTTAACAAAGCAATGATAAAAGATCATATATGATATCATATGAATGTATATGATTCTTGAATAATTTAATAACAAATATTTCACCATTATATAAGAGGTTAACCTACCCCAACCAAGGAAAAGTACAAGGTAAGGGTTACTTCACATCCTCTTCATTATCCAAGGTTGTTTATACATAATTATCTACTGGGACCTCGTTATCATCCACATCCATGTTTCATAAAAATGTCTTTCAAAACATTTTTACTATTAAATGGAAAATGGGTTAAATTAATTTATACCCTTATACATTTTTGAAAAGAATCTTACCGTCGTTTTCCAAACAATTTACTTTTTGACCTTTTTGACAAATTTAAGGTAATAATGTTTTTTTTAACTTATACGACGGGTGCAGATATTTTCCGCCATTATAACTTCGTCGAATCTTCCCATACAAGATTATAAGAATATTTTCAAAGTAAATGTATTATTTTATAATTATGGGACTTTTAAATGATTTCAAAAAAAGAGAGATATTTATCTCAAATAGCTTTGATTTCATCCATGTCAACATCCTTTGATGGGTTCTAAGTTTAATTGAAATTGATTTATGATACAAACTCCCATTGAAAATTTTGTGAAATATTTAACTGTGGCTGTGTTATTTTTATACCATCTATAGTTTATGGAGAAATTGTTGACGTTTCGTATGCTAGTTTTATTACGAATATTTATGTTATGTTTAAACCTATTCATATGAGGAATGTATTGGACTTAATAAGTGATGGGTGGAGCCCGCTATAGCTCCTCGATGCATCGGTAGGTATCATGAGACAACTAGATGTGGAATTGGCCGAGGCCCATTCACAATTTGATTTATGGTTTTGGACGAGGACTTAATCTTTTTAGACGTCTTGGCTGAGGCCTTGACGAAATGTTTCAGAATGTCTGGTATTATACATTCCCTCATTATGAAAGGGGTTATTGATATTCCATGTGATTATTCGACTAGTATAATATCCAGGTGAAGAAGTGAATGTCATTATCTCATTTTACTTTTTCCATATTATGTTGAAGTTCAAGTTTAAAAGGCTTTTGTTTTAGTTATACATTGTCTTAAATGTTTATGTTTATTGATGAAAGCATCCACTATACTGTTATCCTTACTGAGCATCTGAGCTCACCCCTTTCAATGTTTTAATATTTTTCGAGGATGTGAAGAAGTATTTTATGAATGACCTACATGGGTAGTTAGAAAGGGATATGAGTGTGGACTATGAAGACCATGTTATTGTAGTTTGTTTACTTTTTGATGTAATGAAATACTTATGAATGTATCTAGTGTTTCCAAGGCTACTAAACTAATCGGTCTTTAGAGACTTGATCTTTGGTGATCATGCCAATGTTATGAACTAATGCACCATCTACGGGTAGCTGGGGTCAGGGCATTACATTCTACATGATGGGGATGACCCACATGGTCTCCATACAAGGCCACTCCACAAAACCTTCATGGGAGGTCCACTTCACTCTACAACATCATGTATCCCCTATCACACCACATATCCCTCCATGAGTTCATTATCGACCAACATTTACCAGTGTCCTCCACTATCTCATACCTAACCATCATCAACAAAAAGGTCATATTGATGATATATTCATCATTGAAGGTTTTTCCAATGTAGTAATAGAAATATTTCCTGCTCACATCTATCACCGCAAACATAGGTTACATGGAGACCCCATCCAGTAAGGATCCCTCACTATTTGCTGACACAGACTGCATGCTGCCGATGGTAGATGTAGAGGATTCCTTCAATTTTTTGTTGTTGTTTCCATGGCTTGGTGTGGGTTATCATCATATATGATGATTCCTGGATGATCAATGACATTTTCAAAACCCATCACCATGATGCCTCCTTCACAATCATCTTTTTTAGACTTGCATTTGATGATATTATGTTCGTATAGTGACCTTCTCTCATCGGTTTTGATTTCGGCGATTCCTCTTACGTATCCACTTTAGAGAATTCCCAGTAAAATACATTAGTTTGTTGATCCTTTATTTGGGTGAAAATTCCATGTTCTTCCCAATAAATATTTGTTCTTTGTAATTTTTTCATGTACTATCATCCACCTCTGGATAATTGGTAGGGAGACTTTGAGACGATGATAGGACATAACCCAGATAGGAGGACCCAAACTCTTTATTTGTGAGTTCGTTTAAGAGGTTGGTATCCACATGGTATGACTGGTCACCGCCACAATTGAATGCATAAATGAAATATATTTTTCATTTGAAAATATTAAAGAAAATTACTTTATCATCATCCACTAGGTAGCTCTAATCATGCATCATGATCCACCTCTCATGCTTCACATGCATGGATACATGATCAGGCAGTGTGCAACTAACGGACATGACCACCTGGTTGGATTGGCTAGTAATCCCTAGGGTTAGTTCCTTGACAATTAAGTTTTTAAAGATGGATTTGGAGATTCATGTCATGAAATCATAATGGGCTTGTGAGATTCTAATAGTAGATCATACCCTCCTTAAATAAGTATCACCCAAGCATGCATTTTTTATCATCACTCTGGTACAAAGAAAATATATTCATATTTACGTCGTTAAAAAATGTATTACTAATAAATTCATGATAATAATTTCATAATAATAAATTCATTATAATAGGTTTATTAATTATTAGTAAGTGAATTATTTTTATTAATATTCATAGAGAAGTTATTTCAAAAATAATTATCAACTATTACATTTTTTAATTATTTATTAAAGGAATTTGATTAAAATATAATGGTATTATTAAATTATTATTATAAAAAAAATGAAATAAAAAATGTTGTTTTGAAAAAACACGGATATATTATTGATCAATCGATCCAGACATACAAATCTTATTCTGAATAAAATCCACCCATTAATGGTTACACCAAGACATAAAATAAATCACTAGATGATAGGATTCAAGATTAGCTGAAAAGAAAGATAATGGACTATGTTCATGGGGAGAAGGAATCAGTTCATATAAAAAATATTCCTCAGAACAATCCTATACAACTATGAATCCTATACTTTTTTATAAAAACATTAATTACATCAACGGATTCAGAATCAGTAATCACTTGATTTGATCCATTAGCCAAGGAATGGAATATGCCTTTAATAATTTCCAATGATCCAAAACAATCATGGTCAAAATTCCCTGAAAACCCATGTACCGAACTTCAACCACATGGTCGGTGCATTATCGGTCAACGACCCCTACCCAATATAAGACAATGTCGAGACAACATATTCGATATTCATTATAATGAATCATTCAAGAGTAGGAATCTATCAAGGTGGAGCTCATCACAGTAGAACCACTATTGGCACAACCCTGTTCGAAAAACACCCATTCATCTATTCATAGGACTTATACTCCCAAATCTGATAAATTGTAGACAAATACAGAAAAACCAAATCATTTTAAAGGGTCTAAAAATGACAATAAATAGTGCAACACATCCCCACGTCAACTTGTTTCTGAGAAGAAATACAATCATTTTAAACATGCTCCATCTCAATATATGGACATTGGGGTCTTTAAAACCTAGGGACCATTCATTACAGACTCCATAAACCCCCAAACAATGATGAAGTCACAAAGGAAACACATCTTACCCCACCATATGTAAGATTTTCAGAAGGCTGTGCATCCACAAGGCACCTCATAAGCCCTATATCTAGAAAATTAATACATCTAGAGGTAGGGGTGAAAAGTGTTGGGAAAGACAGGAATGCATAGAACATGTAAACAATCTGAAAGAGAACGTGCTACATAAATAAAATCATTCCTACCAAATAAAACTGATATCCATTGACCCATAATTAAATGTGCAGAAAATAAGGTTGAAACTAAAATTTTTTACTTGGGATACACAAAATGGAAAAACCTAGGGACCTGGTCTAGAAAGAGGGATCCACTAAAATCAAGAGATACATGGTAAAGAATCCCCTTAATTTGAATTGATATCAAATGTAATACTCACAAAAAAAATTAATAAATAATGGAGTGAAATGAATTTGATCATCAAAAAAATGATATCACTAAATGGAATTTTCACACAGTGTTTTTGGTGTTAGTGTGATGAAATTCCGTGTCACTTCCTCCTTATGTATGAAAAAGAATCAGTGTCAAATAATTTCTTCGTGTCATAAGAGAGTCACAACATGAATTAGTTCACACGACGATGGAACTCATTAATAACACCTCATCAATCAAGAATACTAGTGGTTCTCCAATTGAGTAGGTGTTACAAAGTTCACCAATTCGGAAGGTGACCAACAAACTCTCCCTCCGACTCAATAGAGGATCACCTCCATCCACTTAATCAGTCGAAAACTCTGAAATTTTTCTATGGGTAACTTCTGGGTCAACATGTCTAACTAGTAATCATCAGCTTTTATCTCTTCATGATCTATGTGTCTTGAATCAAAGATGTTGTCGATCCAATGATATCTGACATCGATATGTTATGACATACCATAAAAAGTGGAAATCATTCCCAAAAATAGCACTCTATCTATCACAAAATTAAACATAAATGTACTGATTTAAATTGACCTCTTGAATAAATGATTTCATCTACAACAACTATTTTCATGCCTCAGTTGCTACAAACAACTCTAACATTGTGTTAGATAAAGCAACACATCTCTACAATATAGAATGCCTAGATATATCCCCCCCTGAAAAAGTGATCAAATAGTCTGAAATAAAATTCCTCAAAATGATATATTCTGTCATGTCTGAATATGTAAATCCACAAAGTATAGTTTCCCCAATTACAAAACACTATCAAAGGTCAAATGAACCACGAAGATAACAAAAAATGTACTCCATTGATCTCCAATTCTCTCTACAAGGTTTTGATAGGAAACGACTGACCACACCTACTGCATGATCTATATCATATCTAATACATACCATTAAATACCTCAAACAACCAATGAAAGATGAATAAGTTATGTACTTCTTCTCACTCTCTTCATCAATAGATGGTGAAAAAATGGTACTAATCATAAATTGTAAAGAAAGATAAGTACAAACCACTTTCCCTATACCTATATCTAATCTATATATAACCTATTTAATGTATATCCAATGAAAAAACCAAAATTTCATGGCCTTTCTGTCATGGTAGATAATCATGCTGAGAATATGTTGTGCTGGCACCCAGTCATTCATTAGAAGAGACACACACATATCCTTCTTCAATCTATATATTATAGAAGTGTCATGGACACTAGTTAGCATATCATCAACATAAACTAATAGTATAATAAAATCGTCACCAGTAAATCTCTGAACAGAAACACAATGATCTAAATATGGAATCATGAAACCCAAATGAGAAATAAAATATTCATATTTCTTATACCACTACCATGCACCTTGATTCAAACCATACCAAATCATCTTCAACCAGTAGATTTTTTTTAACTGTTTCAGCAAAACCCTATGGCATCTCCATACAAATCACTTAATCTAAATATCCATGGTGGAAAGATGTCTTCAAATCCATCTGCTTAATCTTCAGATCCAATATTGGAGACAGACCTTGAACAACCCGAATGGAAATTTTTTTGACAATAGGTGAGAAAATCTTATCAAAATCAATACCTTTCTTCTAATAGAAGGCATTAATGACTGTACATTCCTTGTATTTGGGAATAGAACTGGATTCTACATTTTTAATAAGATAAATCCACTGATTTAGTGATGCTATCTTACTAGTCGTTAACTTCTACATTTCGAAAGTGTGTTTTTCATACAACGATTCCATCTCGTCATCCATTTCCCCTACCTGTCATTTTTAATGTTCACATTCCATTTCCTCATTAAAATATTTTGTTTCCCCCCATTTAGTGATTATCATATACTTATTATGTGAATATTGTGTAGTAATGGTGTGATGAAACGATGAACATCGTAGTGGTACTGCGGGTTCATTAATATCCTCTAGAACCGAATAATTTGAAACAAATAGTTCCTCTAAAACATCAAATCCAATCTCTTCATCCAAAGAATCATTCTGTACATCATCATTATCACCATGATCGACAATGTTAGGTAAATTTGAATCAAAACCTGGCTCAAGACTGATGGAACAATATGAAGATAGAAAAGAATATTTTTATCCCTTATCAATATATGTAATTGTCTGATCCACCATAAACACAACATCACAGCTTCTGACATGTTTCTTCACAGAAGGATCATAGAAAGTATACTGATACTCATAGATTCCATAGAAAATGAAAATACAATTGTGTTTTTTACCATCAATCTTTGATCACTCATCTCTAGGAAAATGAACAAAATCCTTGCAACAAAAACATGAATGTGATCATACCTGATCTAATTTTCACACCAAAACATGATGGGAGTGTCAGTCATCAAAGCTACTATAGGTGATATATTTTTAATATGAGAAACAGTAATTAAATTCTCTACCCAAAATAGTCTAGGTAACTTTCCTTCCGAAATCAAACAACAGATAATTTCTAGAAAAGACCTTTTCATCAGATCTGCTACACCATTTAGGTGAGGTGTCATGGGTGGTGTCTTGTAATTCCTAATACCTTCCTTCCTGCAATAATGATTAAATTTACCATAATATTCCCCTTCCCCATGGATAGTGAGAATACATTTTGATTTTTCTTCCAATTTAATCCCAGTATAAACATGAAATATTTATAAAAACATTGATGTACATAATATTGGAATTCATAAAATAAACCCAGTTATTTCATGAGTAGCCATCAATAAATTTCACTAAACAAAGACCTCCAATAATGGTCTTAAACATTAAAGGATCCCAAATATCAAAATGAACTAATTCAAGTACATGTGACTTCCTGTGTGGAGGATGATGGTTGAAACTGACTCTGATCTATTACACATCCATGCAATGATCACACATGTCAAATTAGACACTCTTAAAACCAGGGAGAGACTATTATTGGAAAAAATACGAAGTCCTTTCTCAGTTATGTGACTGAGCCTCTTATTCCAAAATGTGGACGAAACACTACACTCAACATCTCAAGTAGTATTATATTAAATTGAAGCTCTAGTCCAGTAGAAACATGATTAATTCTTCCCTCGAGCCACAATAAAATATCCCATGGAAATGTCCCATTTTAAATCACCAAAAGTATTTATAAAACCATTTTAATCAACAACACTGGTAAAAATAGATTTCAATAGATACTCCAGCGCATGACAAACATTCTTCAAAAATAGAATACTTCTCATACTGGTCTATGATAAAATAGTCCCAATGACTACAACTTCACCACGACCATCATATCTCATCATCAAAATACCAAAATTACATGAGATGTTAGATGTAGATAACTCCTTCTTCAATTCCACGTGAGAGAATGCAGCATTATCAACAACACACCATGATTCATCATTATCAATATTAATGGAGTCATAAACAATAATAAGATGACCATTATAGCCATGGAAAAATGATCATCTTCGACAACATTGTTCTTCTATGTATATTTCATCATTATATTCTCTATTTTTAGCTGATAAAAAACATCTAAATATGCTCCTTCTTACCATAATGATGACATTTAAAATCAATATGCATCGATCTAGATTTGATTTATCACTTACTCTTACCTCGACTATTTTGTCAATCGTTCTAGATTCTCCCCTCGTCTCTGTGACTAAAAGCTCTGAATAATATTTCTCCTCAGTGTGTCTCCTAACCTCTTCATTTAAAACATCTATGTTTAAAAAACTATATGTAACAATACCATTAGAAATAGAACTAGTGAGAGGAACATATAAATTCTTCCATGAAACAGGTAAAGTGTTAAGCTGCAAAAGGGCTAAAATCTCATCCTCAAAATTGATACCCATGTCATTCAAATGACCAAAAAAATAAAATATTTTCACATATGTATTCATAAATACTCATAACATCCTTTTACTCCAAATTCATCATTTTTTTTATAAGACACATCATATTATTTTCTATCTTGGATACATAGGTCATCTCAATCTTCTCCTACAATGTTCTGGTGTGAGAGATGTTGAAAATGGGCTTCATCACATTTTTTTCAACCCATTGCTGAATGAATAAAAACCCATCTCATGTTTGAATTCCCATTCTTCGTATGACATCCTTTCTGGCTTCAGTTTAAAAAACACTGGAAGATTAATTCACTTGAAAAAATGAATATCCTTCATTTTAAGACACCACATATCGTAGTTGTTACCATTCAACAAAATCATCTTACTATTATTGGACTCAATAATAAATATTAAATAATAACCAAACATACTCAGATACATGATTTTGGAATATATGGGAATGTGATGAACCTGCAATCAATCGAAAAGAAAATGCGTAGTGGAACTAAAATAAATTCCACCAAATAATACAGATGGGCATCGACACAAAAAAAATGTGCCTAAAAATAATCTATACATTAGATATTTTTATGTGGAAACCCAAATGGGAAAAAATAGGAGACCTAGTCCAGAAAAAGATATCCACTAAAATTAAGTGTTTCATGGTAGAGACTCCCCAAAATTGGATGGTATCTCAAAATTATTAATCAATAATAAAAGAAATGAATCAATGACAGAGAGTAATAAAGTTGATCATTGAATAACGGAGATCACCAAATGGGAATGTCGCTCGGTGTTGTTAGTGCATGTGTGTTGAAAATCTATATCGCTGCATCATTATGTATGAAAAAAATATGTCTCAAATAATGTATCCATGTGAAAACCATGTCACTAAATGAAGCTATTCATGAGGCCTTGGAACGCATTAAAAATCATAATTAATATAGAAAATACATGGTACTCCAATTTAAGTGGCATTATGCGGTTCACCAACAAGGAAGGAGCCCTACAAAAAGTGCACAATGATTATTCCCTTGGATGTATTGATGAGTTTGACAAAAACCATGAACCATCATGATGTCCCCTGACCTATCAATGTACTTCCCAGAAACTTCTCCAAACAATCAAATTCGGTCTCCCCTTCTCTATTCATAAGATGAATGGTAAAGATGATATGTCGATATATCTCGATGATGAATCCAAATATTGTATCATGACACTAATCCTATAATGATTTAACAATGAGATCAATTATAATTAAATCTTTTAAAAAGTGGGACATCACCCCTTAAGATTATCAACTTAAATATGGTCTTCATTCCAAGAGATGTATGAAATAATTAAGACATTGGGATGTACTTTTCAAAAATCACCATACCGAAGAGGTTATCAGTTCAAGACAGAAGGAGCCACCCATGTTTTTCCAAATGTGCATCTTTAAACCATTTAAGGTTCTTCAATCATAGGCCACCACAATACATTGAATCACACAAAATACCCCAATCCTCATAGTGGGTGTTGTTTATTCAATTATCATATCCCCAATAAAATGTTTCCAGTCGATAATGAATAAGTTCACTAATTTTAATTGGGAATTTGAACAATGACATGGTATACAATGGGATATCATGGGCCATTGATTTAACTATAACATTCTTCCCAGTTGAAGAGATTTTCTTGCTAGACAATAGATAGATAAAATTATGAACATTCTATTTGATTGAATTGAAAAAAAAAATTATTTTATATTCTACTAGATGATTGGAAACCTGTGTATTCTTTAAACTTCTCAAACATCGGAATCCAACATATTCCTTGAATATTTTGCAGCCATGCTAATGGAAGAAATTAGTTGATGGATTCTCTATATTTCAAGGAATTTATGTCATTCTATGAATCCTTTTCATAATAGATTATAATCTTCATGATTGAGTGACAGTCATGTATTGTAGCCCAAGTGAAAAAGAGAAAATATTCTACAAAGAAGATATGAAAAACAAGATGTCCATTGAAACATAATTATGCCCCTTGGATAGTACCATAAACCATATCATCTAAAGGAGTTAATAGAACAAAATTTTCAAAATAAATAAATGTTAAAGCGTGAGTAGGTCCCAGTGTCGTAACACACTCGAGGGTATGAGACTACCAAATTGTACCCCATTATTGTGAAAAAAATCTATTTTTAATCAACTATATTATTTGATGTTAATAATTTTGATGAAAATATTTTAATTTTGGATAATTTATAATTGGTTTAGTAATTATTTACATTTATTTTAAATTATACATATAGTTGATTTGTATAGGTTTTCAAAGTTTATCCCTTGAAATAGAACAATATTTTTAGGATTTAGGTAGGAAATTTTGGAACATTATAAAATCATAACTATAAGTACAATATAAATAAAACCAAAATCATAGACTGAGAATATAAAAAATGTTGAAAATAAAAAAAATTTCATAAATATAATAACATATTAAATTTATATGGCACAAAAAATATAGATTAATTTCATAAAATTTTCAATACAAAAAAATTATACACATAATATATAATATAATTAATATGTAAATAAAATTTTAATAAAATATTGTACGAATAAAATTTATTGAAATGATAAATAAATTAAAATAAATAATAATCAAATATTATTAATGTATATAATAATGGTATTTTATAGTCAATTTTATGTGTACAAATGTGTTCACTACCAACAAAATTGGTTTTTAAAAATGTTTTCCTTTAATAGTGATAGAAAAATGTGCTGATAACGGTGTTGTTTTCCAGAACTAAAATAAACACTGATAAAGGGTAACTTTTATTAGTGATTATTTACATCTTATAAATTGTACCCTTTATCATTGCTTTTTATCACCCCTATATAAATCCCTTATCATATCATTTTTAACATAGCGAGTGGTCTATATGAAATTAATTAATTAAATAAATTGAAAATAAAATTTTGGTTATTACAAAAATATTAAGAAATAATTGTTGATAAAATTATTGATAAAAAAATTAATAAATTTTTTATACTATATATAAATTATAAGTACTAATAAAAACTATGGGGCTGAATGGATTTTGTGAGATACACTAGAGTTCCCTCGATGTTTCCTCGGGTCTATTTTCCATGGAGTCTCCTAATCGAGAGTTTCATGTTTCTTGACATATCACTCAAGGATGATTTTACTCTCACAATGGAATCACCGATATTCTTCCCCTATATAATCATTGCTCTAGGAATCTGGATGCAATGTTGTTTGATTTCAAATATTTCACCCCCATTCATGACCTCCTAAAATATTTTTGAATGTGCAATTATTATATTTCTATTTATTAAATTTATTTCATATTTTTTTATTTAATGATGGTGTTTTTTTGAAATCCTCATCCATTTAATATTTATAAAGAAGAGTAAATTAAAAAAATAATTTATAGATCGATTTTTATTTTTTCAAAATATATTTATTTATCACTATATGCATAAAAATTATAATATAAACATATAGGGACAATAATATAGAAATAATTGTTTTATAAAATATTATATTTCAATGTTGGAGGATGATGGTGGTCGCTGCTTCCACTGAATAGTGGTGAAATATTCCTCAATCAAAACATATTTTGAAAAACAACAAAAAACATTAAATCAAATGGATACAGTTTCCCAGAAAGAGTTGGACGGAAAATTATGATTGAAAGACCTTAAAGACATTAGAAATGGATGTGTCATCTGATTGAAGATGATATGGATTGTATCTCCTCTATATTACTGGCCAAATAAATATGAGCATGTCCTCAAACAGTAGTTTTTAAATGAAGACCATGATTCCATGATTTATGTTGTTTCTAAGATCCCCCCTTCTCGTCCTCATTTTCTTCAAAGTCGAACTAATTCTTTTTGAGTCATCTTCAGAATCCTCCAGAATACTACTATATATCATTTATGGTTCTTATTTTGAGCCAACAACATCCACCTTATCCCCATTAGGTTTTTTAATAGAATCAATGTATCCAACCAGTGTTGCTACATTATCATTATGAAATCATGAACATTCTATGAATTTGTGTTAATAATCTTCCCTTAAATTAGTTGATCCACTAAAACATTCAGTGGTGAAATCATTATGAATTTAAATAAATAGGTTCTAAATTGATGGATATTTTTTGTCAATTAAATCATGTACAGTGTATATGAACTCTTCTATTTAATTTATTTATTAACATTGATATCCAATGACCACATAATATGATTAGGTTTCAAAATATGTGCTTTGTCCTTTTTTAAGATATAAAGGCATGAACATTCAATAATCACCTATTCAGGATCAACTAATTGATCTACAGATTGATGCACATCATCTTCATTAATAGTTTGAGTATCCATTTCCTCGTCATTATTATCATTGATTTCAATTGATATATTAATCATGACAATAGTTATCTTTTGTTGGGCCTAGATACACAGTGGATTCTCCCCCAACATCCCACACAGGATACACTATAATAGATTGTGTGGTACATCCATTCATGTTGTCTCCCAAATAATTAACACCATAAATTTCTATTGTGATTGTATTATATCCCAATGAATCATCACCAAATTTACCATCTCCCTTAATGAGTTTATAAAAATCCCTTAGAGGTTAATGAACATCACTATATGATTAAAATACCAATGTGATAAACAAGTTGGTAATGTGAGATAGATCATGTGCATGAACATACATATAATCTTCGTCAGTAAGATCCTCCAATGTGAAAATGTTCATATAAACTGCCTAATAATTCCTTATAATAAATAATTATCTATTTTTAATAATTAGTTTCTCACAAAAATCTTTTGTAGCATCATCAGCAGTGTTCACAACAAGACTACACACAAAATTTCTAGATCATAATTTCATATATCTAAATCAATCTGCCTCAGGAAATCATAGAATACTGGTAAAAAACATATATCACTTCATAATTTTTTTTGACATGTCCAATGAACTGAAAACTACTTCCGAAAAAGGCTTGATTTTCTTACCTTATATTTATAGAAAAACAGAATTCCTTTGTAGAGGCGGTAAAAAATTATATTGGAATTGATATGAGATCCACCTCTATCGTGATGAACATAAAAAATCCAAAACATGACTCTTCATTATCTCCATCAAAATTTATCAGAGAACCAATTGATGAAGAAAAGTAAAAATACATCACGAGACAGATTTAGTAATACGAGGAGAAGGTTGTGCTACGCATGAGGCGGGCAGGGTTAGATGGCTTGTGGCTATCCGACCTGTCGTACAGATGATCATCAAAAAGTTGATGGACCTCATAGGCAGTGGAAGAGGATCGATCGTGGTGGTCCGAAGGGAGCCGGTGGAAATGGAAGAGGAGTTGGCCGAGGAACATGTGGTGGACGACGTTTTGAAGTCCTACCAACACCACCACCATGAGGTCCACCATGACCATAGAGAGTAGGAATTCAAGGACGATCATAGCTCCAGGTCGATGAGGCCTACAACCACGGTGCTCATGAAATGATTCAAGGTATGATTTGTGTCTACTCCACCCTAGCTACAGTACTAAAAGACATAGGTTTGAGTCATTCATTTAATGTCACTGGCGTCATGTGCGGAGTGTTCATGAGGATGGTACTCAGTTTATCTTCACCATTGAGAAGGGAGCCTTTGTAGTGTACGATGGACTTATCCAGAGGAGGGGGTAATCGATCACTCATCATCTGGATAGCCTAATCCTTGGTGTGGTTGATGTGCAAAGTCTGAGCTATCCTATAGTGGTGGATCAGTATGTGAATTCCTTTCTTGATGAGGTGCCAGGACTACATTCGTGGAGAGAGATATACTTTTACATTGTATTGAAACCCGAGAAGACACTGATATCTATGCCAGCGTATCAGATGGCTCTCGCGGAGCTTCGTGATGTGCGAGTATATCTAGTGGAATTGCAGGGAAAATGATTCATTATCCCAAGTGTTTCATAATGTCAAGCGCCGATTTTGTTTGCCAAGAAGGCAGATGAGAGTTTGAGGCACAGTGTGGACTACCGGTGCCAGAAGTAGGTTACCGTGAAGAACAAGTATACACATCCAATGATTGATGAACTATTTGATCAGCGGAATGGAGAACTTTGGTCCTCAAAGATAGACCTATGATCTAGCTACCACAAGCTTAGTGTACGGGATGAGGATGTGAATAAGACGACTTTCAAATGTGGTTATGGCCGCTACGAGTTCTTGGTTTTGATAGTCGGCATCACCAATGTACTAGCTAGATTCATGGGACTCATGAACAGTTTCTTCCAGACATAACTTGACCGCATTGTGGTAGACTTTACCGATGACATTATTATCTACTCGACTACCGAGGAGGATCATGCCTATCATTTGCAGATAGTAATTGACATAATACGATATCACCAGTATTATGGAATGATCTCCAAGTACCAGTTCTAGATTTGAGAGTTTCAAATTCTAGGACACATTATCTCAGATGATAGAGATGTTGTTGATCCTACGAATAATGAGGTTGTACGAGCTTTGGTGCCACCCTAGAGTGTGACTGTGGTACGAAGATTCTTGGGTCTGGACGGTTATTAATGGAGATTTCTTCCGGACTTCTCTTGAGTTTCGTCACCGTTATCGGCATAGACGAAGAAGGGAAAACCATTTGTGTGGTTAGAGAGGTTCCAATGGAGTTTTGAGGAGCTGAGGCAGTGGTTAACTAGTGTGGCCATATTGAGGCTACCAATGGATGCCATTGGGTACGTGGTCTACTACGATGCATCAGGGACTGGGCTAAAATGGGTCATGATGTATAAGGGAGTAGTGATAGCTTATGGTTTTCATCAGCTAAGATATCATGACATGAACTACAGTACCCATGACCTGGATTTAGCAGCAGAGCTATTCTCCTTGATGATGTGGAGACACAATCAGATATTTTAGCATTTCAAAGTCTACAATGACCACTAGAGTCTTAGGTATATCTTCTCACAGAAGGACTTGAAACCGAGACATCGGCGTTGGCTTGTGTTCCTCCAGGACTATGATTTAGAGATAGTATATACTTTTGGAATAGGAATATTGTTTCATATTCACTCAAAAGGATATCATGTATTCAACTACTATGAATGGCGACTGAGCAACTGTCTTCGTTCCAAATTTCTTATGTGGACCACGATGGACCGACTGGCTGCTTTTCATATTTCATATGTTGACCGAGATGGAGTAGCGTTCCTGTAGTGTCTTTCAATCACACCACCACTCCTTCAAAGAGTTAGGGAGGCACAACATGGGGATGCGGACATTGAGGCTTAACGTGCACAGATATACCCAGGGCAGTCACATGATGGATTCTATGTAGGTGGGGAACACATCATCCTTTTCAGGGGACATACCCGGGTACCAGCGTCGCTTGTAGAGGAAGTGTTGAGGGAGTCCAACACATCACCTCTAGAAGTACATCCATATGTGTCGAAGATGTACCGGGACCATTGATGACAGCACTGGGGCCTAGTATGAAGAAGGAAGTAGCAGATTTTGTCTCTTGATGCCTCACTTGTCAGCAAGTGATGGTAGAGCACTAGGTACCAGCTGGCTTGGATCATTATTTAGAGGACCCATAGTGGAAGTGGGATGAGATATCCATGGATTTCGTGATAGGACATCCATGTACATCTAGGGGTCAAGATTCCATCTGGGTGATTTTTGACTGACTCACCATGTCGGCCCACATCCTACAGATTAGATAGAAGGGATCAATGGATAGCATGGGACGCCTCTACTTGCTGAATATTGTATTGCTTCACGGAGTTCCATTGACGACTGTCTCGGATCGATATATATTTTTCACTTACATACTATGTAAGGGGTTTTAGGAGTATTTAATATGAATCTTCATTTGAGCACCAACTTCCATCCTAAGAAGGATGACCAGACTGAGAGGACCACTCAGACACTCGACGACATGCTTCATGAAAGCGTCCTTGATATCGGTCATAGCTGGTATGACCACTTTCCTTTGGGGGAGTTTCCATACAACAACATATATAACTCCACCATAGGGATGAAACCTTTTGACGTCTTGTTTTTCCGACCATGCAGATCACCAGTGTACTGGACAGTCCTAGGATAGTCAACACTAAAGGGGAAGAGATTTTACGGGCTTCAAAAGAGAAGGTGGTGATCAACCATGAGTAGATGATGATTACACATAGTATGCAGATGACCAATTCCGACTAGATATGGTGACCACTGGAGTTTGAGGATAGTGAGCACGTCTTCCAAAAGGTCTCACCTCGACAATGTTTGCAGAGATTTGGTCTAGGCGGCATGTTACCTTTGAGGTTTATCGAACTATTATAGGTCCTCAATAGAGTAAGTGAGGTTTCTTACCACTTGTAACATCCCCTTCAGTTTCACAGGGTGCATTGCATTTTTTACGTATCCCAGTCGAGGAGATACGTTCATGATCCTACTCAAATCATTTTTTGGGGTGATCATGACATAGATGATTGGGTGATATTTTCATAGGATCCAATGGTGACCAAGGATCGACAAGAGAGAGTCCTCCAAGGGTGATTGGTACCTCTGGTGCATGTGGAATGGCATCACGAGAACCTCCAGGAGAGCACATGGGAGTGGGAGGCTCAGATTCATACTCAGTAGAAACTAATTTTTTCCTAGTTTTTTAGTTTTTCCTTTTGGGTATTCAAAGAGCTGATATGGGGAGAATGTAATGAATCAAAAACCCATGTATATATTGTTATTTACATGGAATTATTCCGAGTCTGCGGTTTCTGAAGGCGCGTAATTCCAATGCACAGAGTGCCCAAAAAGACTTTTCGAATGTTTTTGAGTACATTCAGTGAACATAAGAGGGGGTTTGGTAACATTAGAATCTGTGCTCAGAATTGAAATAAGATGGCACCGTTGAACTCGCAACTCCAATGATTTCTTAGGGGGACCATCACCTCAACTTTCATTGTTCTTGAACAGAAGTCAGTTTTGTAACCATTCATAGATGATAATGAAATAGTGGAATAAAATAAAAAAATTTCAATCATAAATTCTATTTCATTAAATCCTTTTTTAATTAAGGTCGATTCTAATAGAACAAAACCCCCACTTTAATTTTTTCCAACCCCCTCCTTCATTAAATGTAGTGATTGGGGGGGGGTTCCTCAAATTCATGAATTTGTTACCCTCATTTGGATGTTGCTGTAATTGGTTCTTTGGATAGAGAAAACTACTTGTTGGGGGAAATAATTGGCAGAAGAACTCTCCTTACACCAGCAACGAACTTCTTCTTCTTAGATCTAATTCCGGAATGAGGGAGGAAGCACTATCCATGAAGAGCTCCGACGAAATTTTCCTTGACTTCTTCATCTTTATCCCCGACATTGAACAAATCCAAGGTAGGGGTTTGAGCATTTTAAATTGTTTGTCGATCTACGTTTTCCTTCATGGATTAATATTCGAATCTACATGCTATCACTCTAATGCACAGGGTGTGGGCCGAATGAATACGGCCTGACCCATCTGCATTGATTTGAGGATTGTGATGCTAATCATGCCACGAGACTAGGTTGAGCGAATTTCATCATCAATTGTCATGGATCGAAGGCGATGTCCCAAGGAGTGAACGAATACATCTGGAATGAGAATTGTGCCACAAGAACTCATCTGGTGACCCGTGGAAGGTCCGCTGGTGGTAGGAAATGAAGAACGACACCAGTAGAATGAAGTAAAGGGTGTTCTTCACTTTAAATGGCTGCTTGGACTTTGGCGGCACAACCACCTGCCAGAGGAGTTGGCTGTGGCCGATAGGCCGCCGCGATACTACAGCGGACGATGCAAGGCCAGCCGCAAAGAGAACTAGCGGCTGGGGCTTCCGGTTGGTTGGGGAAGGTGCGGCGAAGCACGCGCCATGTAGTGGATAAAGGGCCACAATAACAGTGGATGGGTGGTAGGCCAGGTCGAATACGATATACGGCGCAGCTGCGCCGTGCCACAAGGGAGGCAGCAGGCCACTCCGCCTGAGGGGAATAGTGGGACCCACCGTGTGGGTCCTGTGTGACATGGAATGACGCCACGTGGTGCTGGATACTTACCTCCCAAACTGATATACCATTCGGGACAAAGGGGTTTTAGCCTCCCCCATGGATGCAGCTAGGGAGAACCCCATGGGGGCTGTCAGCTGTGACTTTCACATGGGTCGAGCCCAGCGTGGGCGAGACCCAGCTCTAGTTAGGCCACCCTCGCAGGCCTATTCTTACCAACGGACTGGGTCAGACCCTGGTATGTACCCACATTGGGATGGGTTGACCCTCACATGGTCGAGTAGGACCTGAACGAGTCTTTCCAGGTCGGTTAGATAGGCACAGACCGGACCAAGACCCGTTTTGACAAGTTTTCACTCTTTTTCCCGTACCATGAGCTACGAGCGTCTGATTGATGTTCCTTCTATAGAGACAGAAATATAGGAGCAAGATGGTTCTTTTTTTATATCCCACATGATGTTTAGCCATAAATTGGTTAAATCTTGATTGTTTTGAACATAAATTCAACCGGGACCTCAGAACGGAAATGCCAATAACTCTTTAATCGGGCGTCCGATTGACGCATCCTCTATCGCGTTGGGTTCCTTATGTCATAAAATATCTTCTTGATACATCAACATGGGACTTCGTGGAAGTTTACTTATTAACACTTGTCATGAGGAGCACACCCTCTTGGAATCAAGCATGCTTTGTGCGTGAACTGAGTTGCTGGAGGCATTGTGATAAAGTGATCCTACGAAGACTGACTAGTGTCCGAGGATTCTACCTGGGTATGATAGATCTGACTACTAATCCATATCCTACATGTGTTCGACAGCTCAGACTACTGTTATAGGATACTTCATGGGGTTGACATCTCAGATTACAGTACTAAGATTCTACGTGGGTGAGACAGAGTAGATGATTCTATGGCTATAATTAGTCATCTATATCTCTCTACATAAGTTTTATACATGTGTGAGCGAATCATTAATTTGTTTTGTTATCAACGAGTTATCATTATTCATTCGTGGAATGGGTTGTGCATGTGCTAAAGAGTTAGAGACATATTTTATTTGATCAATAGGTATATTTATGGTAATATTCATGAGTAAGGTTGGATGATACTTTTTGATTTTATCCTTACTATTGTGGTTTATCCTTAGTGGATTTTGAGAGTCCTAAAGGGGTCTAAGGATCCCTAATGAGTATCGTTATACTCGCCCATGCGCGGGCTTCGTCCGAACCTTGTTGTTTCCAGTGCAGATGGCCAACAATAGTGATCGAGGCTAAGAGAGACAGATGGGAGGCTTCTCGAAGCTAGACATAGACAGGACGTACCTTAGGGATGAATTGATCGAGATCTGTACCTACCCTTCATGTAGGTTTCCCTAGTTGATGATCTAGGAGTTGTTTTCAATTTTCCTATACTTGTACTTTAGTTGGGGTTGTATAATGGACCATTTAATTTTTCACTCTTTTGTTATATTAGTACTTTCTGGATATCTTTGGTTGTGTACTGTTTGTGTGAGTAGCAAGTTTAAAAGAAATTTCATCACTTTTCTCTCAGAAATGCCTTTTGATGATAGTCACCGGCCCCTGGCCTATAGAAGGCAGGCTTGGGGTAGTCACGGCAAGGTCCCCGAGGACAGTTCGTGACAAAAATATTGATACAATATTATATATGATACAAAACAGTGTTATTTGAAAACATAATATTTACACATTTAAAGAAATAGATTACACCAAAATTTTATTAAGAATAAATTATAATTAGATTATAAACTAAATTTTTGACACTAACGTAAAACATTTTAATCGACTAAATATAAAAATGAAATCATAAAAAAAATAGATACTAATAAGTATTATAACAATATATGACTTTCTCATAATAATAATAATATATTTATTAATAATTTATAATATTTAATATTTATATGACTATATTGATCATTATAAATAATAATATCATTATTATTAATATTAATAAATAATTACCCAATTATTATTTTCATCACTTTGTTATCAGGAATTTATTATAATATAATCAATATAATTACTTCTTTATAAAGAGTTAATTTTTATTATATTGTAATTATTATAATATAATTATTATAAAATTTTAAGTTCCAATATTCATGGATAATATTCGTATTTGTTTGGGTAAGTAACTATATTTACATAACAAAAATAATCCTATTGTAATTCATATATATAATAAAGAAATTAATTTCTATATCACAATCACTACCGAATATTTAATTATAAATAGTTTTCATTTTTATATAATAATAGAAGAATAATATTTTGAAATTGTAATGAATTACAACCATAATTATATCAATAATGTGATACATAATATTTATTTTTCTAATATATTGTTATGAATTATAAAAAAATAATCCATTTACAAATAATTAATAATATTAATTTCTAATGTTTACTATAAAGACGTTATTATCATGAATTTATTTTTCTAACTCAATTATTCACAGTCAAGATTCTTGTATTTTATATTATATAGATTTCATATACAAAAGGGAAGCATTGGTGAAACTTTTTTAAGGAGGGAGTGAAAAACTGTCCTCTCCTTACAAGCCCCATAAGATTGGTATCCATTGCTCTCATGATCAACTTGACAAACATTATTGTCCTGGCACTCTCCTATGTGTTGGCTAGCCTAAACTTCCCGGTGCTCATGTCTGCCAGTTATAGAATGCCCAATCATGTGTTGACATTGGTGATAAATGAAATGTGGATTCTTCAAATGGTCATAACTTCTAGGATTTGATTATAAGGAATTCTTGTTTCGTGTTTTCAAATGAAACATGGTGTCCTATGAGGCTTTCAACCACAGCGGCAACCGCTCCAACCCCATGATTTTCATCCACGTTACAGAACACATAGAACTACAAAACACGGTTATATCTATGATAAAAAAAGATTTGATCAAAACTAAAAAATAATTGATAATCGAGGTTCAATTAAAATGGGGTGCATTTTATCAGTTCTAAATAAATTGCTAATAGATGCCCCTTTTATCATAAATTTCATGAAATCATCCATAAAAGAAGATTGTTTTTAAAAATCTGTCATTGTTAAAGGGACCCAATTCTGACAGTGCGTGACCCCATGTTCCAATGCACTATGATTCCCCATCCAGACGGGTTCCCACCAACACTTTAAAAGTTCTAGGTTCTCCCCCTCCCAAGCCATTAATTGTGTTATCCCCCACTATACCTACCCACATTCCCATGTCACCCGCTCATCTAGTCAGAGGGACTCATTACCCATGTTTGATCAAGTGTAGACTTCTCTTTAATACACAATCATTACACCATGACCAATCAATCCACATAAATGTGAACAATATCCCACATCCCAATGATATATAAAAAAACCAATCATTAAAATCATGGGCCAACTCCATAGATGGACATATGGAGTCCATAAGCCCCGGGGACCATTCACACTCAACTCCCCTTGCCCCCCAAAAAAGATGAATATCCTACTAAGTTGGTTTGGTCATTTGGAAGAACAAAGGAACACATAATCCTCCATTATATGTCATCTCATGAGAATTTTGAATGACGACAGGACACCCAAGGAAAACCTTCTACTAGAAAAACATTACATATGGGTGGGAAACAAGCACCACGGTATTCCTACCCCAGTCCTCTATCTGATCCTGAGGAAAACCACAAACCATAGTGAATTGCACTGACCTGTGAGTGTACTTTGTAAAAGATTCCCCATACCATCAAATTTTTTCACCCCACTCCAGTCGTAAGTGGAGTAATCAAGATGAGATGTAGATCTATCTCGTTGAACCATCTACAAACACTATCATTAACCCACTCATTTAATTAGTCATCAATGAGATCTCTAACTCGATCATCATAAAAACTCGTAAAAACATTGGAATAAATGCCTATATAGGCCACATTTTCCTACCATTCATCAATCCAAAATGTAACCATGTATTCATCCACAATCATCGATACACTCTCTCGTATAGGAAGGCATATATCTCCCCATAAGCTTCTCCACAATAATCTAGCACACGGTCCAAATTATTGAGGTAGGAAGTCTGAAGTAAGGAATTAAATTCCAAAAAATAACATAGAATTGGTGGGATTAGTATTGGAAATAAGGTGCCGCCATTGATTTTCCAAATGATAACAATTAGAGAAGTTATGTTTCTTAAACTAGAGGCCACCACAAGAAATAGGAACACCAAATTTATCCCATGAGACCCTGTGTGGTTAGTGATTTCCATTACTAGATCCCCTCCAAATGTATTCTAGTGTAGAATGAATATGTTCAACGAGGGTAACCAGGTAATTGATCAATGACATGGAATACACAAGGAAAAACTAAGCGAGAGATTAAACCCTCACTACCTTTTTAGCTATAGAGATTTTTTTGTGAGACCATAGAGATATTTAAATATCAACTTTTTCTATTATTGACATGAAAACATGTTTATTTTATCTCCTGAAAGGATTTGGGATCCCAATATATGTTTTATGGTTCTTAACCATAAGATCCAAGAATATTCTATCATGCTCCATCAACCTCATTAGTGGAACACCATTATTAAAGGATTGATTAAATTTCAAGTAATTTATATGATGCAAACAAGCCTTGTCATAAAATGGATAATAATCACCATTGAGTGACACTCAATTGTTGTATCCAAAGTGACAAGAATAAAATCATATTCCAAGGAAATTATAGAAACACGAGGGACATTGTGATATACAAAGTCTCCAAAGATAGCACCAAGCTCCAACACATAAGATTGTTCATCAGAGAAAACATACTACAAGAGATTTTATATGTAATGAGAATGCAGGTCCACTTGTCTCAACCCACTTGAGAATATGAAACTACCAAATTTGTACCCCATTAATGTGGAAACAACATTTATTTATAGAATTTATATTATTTTATGATTATTATTTTTGATGAAATTTATTTATAAATACTTTATATTGTTTTATTCATCATTTTTAATATATTTTTTATTTTACATATGTTCAGTTTTTCTTTCATTTCAATGTCAGTCACTTGAAACACAATAATCGTATTGTGTGTCCAGTATGTTAGTTTAGATTCCTATAAAATATAATAAATAAGTACAATATTATTTACTCCTAAATCATAGTCTATAACATAAAAAACGTTATAATAATAATAATTTTATAAATATAATTAACCAAATTTAATTTACATGGCACAAATATTATGGATAAAAAAATTAAAATGTATCTTCAAATAAATTATACGCATATAATATAAAATAAATATAATATAATTTTTTTTAAATTTTTTTTTGTAAAAATAACAAATTAATTGAATATTAATTAATTAAAAAAATTCATAATATTTATAATTTCAAAAAAATTTATGTACAAATGATAGAATTACTAAAAATTTGTTCATTGAATCCCTTGTCCATTATCAGCACAAGAAAAAAAACATATAAATTATTGATTAATCAGTGCTATCAACTCTTTTTTTAGTACCCATAATGGGATCCATTATCAACACTTTTTCCCACTAATAATGGTCCAAATAATGAGGTAATTATATAAATAGATAAGATATATTATTTTATTAAAAATGTTTTAAAAATAATAGTTAAATATTTATTGAAAAAAATTAATAAATTTATTATACTCTATCTGAACTATAAAAACAAATAAATAGCTTGAGCATGAATGGTTGGTGGGAGATGCTCTCGAGTTACACTGATGGTGCCTCGGTGTTGTCATATATGGGGGCTCCAAATCAGGCGTTGCTTGTTGCTTCCATTCCCACACTTTGAATATCTGACTCACGTGAGGGAATTTATGATAGTAAGGCCATCCTTGGTATTTTATCATGAATTCAAGATGTATGATTTTTCAATTCCAATGATTTAACCCCCCCCCCAATTTACCTCCAAATATTTCTATGAATATATTATTCATATTTTTCTGTATATAAAATTTATTTCCTGTTAGGTTTTTTAATGATTTATCATTAGTTGAAATCCACAACCATTAAATATTAATACAGAAGAATCTTTTCCAGAAAACATGTGTAGAAAAATTATTACATTTTCAGAATATGATTTTTTATCATTTAATGCCTAATAAATTTTAAAAATAACATATACAGAAAATGAAATAAAACCAAATGTTACATAAAATTTTATATTGAAACAGTTGTGGAATATTTTGTTCACCATTGTCACTGACTAGAGTTGTAGGGTTATTGAATCATATAATACCATTATGAACATTGTAGAAAACAATAATCAAACAGATATTTACACCCAATAAGTGTTGGATTGGTAATTATGATCATCATACCCAAGATACATTAGAAATATAAGTTTCATCAGAGTAAGGATCTTCTGATTATGTATCCTCCTTCATAGTATCCCATAATCATGGCCATGTCCCCATCCGAAACATTTTAGATGACCACCTTATTTATATGATTTATCGTGTTCCCAAGTTCCCTCAAGATCCCTATCTTTTTTTCCATAGTTTTTTATCCATTTGATTCATCTCCCAATAAATTGAAGCATCATGTATGATAGTTTATATGATTTCTGGTTATTCTGGTGAGTTATCAACATCCACTGTAGCCCCCCATGTTGGTTCAACAACATCACATTCCCAAATATTGTTCCCTATATTCTAATTTGGAAGATAATGAAATTTAAAAGAATTTGATGTAATCATCTTCCATTCATTTAAATGATCAACTAAAAACATCGGTGATAAATTATTCATGACTTATAAAGTCACTCTTGAATGATGATGGTATTTTTCAATCATTTCGATCATGCCCTATGTAGATGAACATTCCATTTTATTTGATGTCTGATCATTAATATCCAAATTCCCCAAAATAGGCTATGTCTTCAAAATATGTATGTCAATAATTTTTAATATAACTTGGCATGAAAATTCCCTAATCAACTGTTCATGATCGACTTTTTTATCATCAATGTTTTTCACAGCATCATCATCAACTGATTGAGTATCTGTTGCCTCATCATTTTTATCATTATTTTCCATATACATTGGGTTCATGAGTTTATTTTAATTAGTTTAACCTAGAAGAATTGTTGAGTCTACCAAAGATATTTCATAGAATACACTGCTACAGATGGTGTGCTACTGGCATTCAAATTGTCACAAAAATTTTCCATATCGTAATCAGACGTGTGAGAGATGGATCACCCTCTCTTTTTCATGGATTGTGAAGTCCTATATCTACATCAATAAACATAAAACCACATAGATGTCATATATAAAAACAAAAATATCTTCATAAACTCACTATGGACATTCCCACGTTATTGAAGACCTCTACATGATAAAGATATTTTTTTATTCCCTATAGATTGACCAATATCGAATTACACTGTAGAAGGAGTCAAAAATTCAATGGGAATCGAGCTGTTATGAACCACTACATAGAGGCACATACAAAATCCAAAACATGCCCCATATGTATCTAGATCATGTATTTTTAGGGTTCAAATTAATGGAAGAATGTCACAAAAATATCTACAGATTCCATAAAATTCAATTCATACCTTAAATTCAGAACCAAACCCGAGTTCTTGTGTTGCAAAAAACAATTGGATTAAAACAATGTTCCCAATATTGGATGTACAATGCGACTAGCATGAGAGAAATCACCCAAAACCTCATTACATACACTATATCACTCCATAGGTGAAAATGTATAAATGACTAGTTCTAATGTGGTTACATTTCTGGTCACAGAATCCCCAAAAATCTATTATCCTTTGTTCCAAGTCGTCTTCCCTCCATGTGTTTGACCAATTGGACATACCACTATTCTATTAATCAGGAATTGTCTAATTAAAAACTGATCTAGAAGAAAACCATGACTAAAATAAATGTGTTCCAAATTACCTCATCTAATAATATGATCGTCAATAATATCATATATCAATGTATTTTTTGGATTTTTGTCCCCAGATCTGACATCATGATAGTGATAGAAAAGAACCATTGAGACATTTGTGGAAGGCCTTCTCAAATGTAAATAACCATTGTCACTGTTCTGAGAGGAGATGAATTATAATTCGTTGGAATCAAGTGACCACAAATAAAGAATCTTTGAGTGGATACCAAGTAGGGGATTAAAATTGGCAATAGACTTGTGTGTGTGGAATCTTCCTTGTGTAAGGAAGGAAGTAGTAAGAACTACCCGATTATTTTCCACCATAGATGACAAACCCGAGGCACCTTTGTTGGAGCTCAAGAGAAACTCCCACAAACCCTTCATCCTAGTACTATTTATAATTTAAAAAAAATTTATGTACAAATGATAGAATTACTAAAAATTTGTTCATTGAATCCCTTGTCCATTATCAGCACAAGAAAAAAAACATATAAATTTTTGATTAATCAGTGCTATCAACTCTTTTTTTAGTACCCATAATGGGATCCATTATCAACACTTTTTCCCACTAATAATGGTCCAAATAATGAGGTAATTATATAAATAGATAAGATATATTATTTTATTAAAAATGTTTTAAAAATAATAGTTAAATATTTATTGAAAAAAATTAATAAATTTATTATACTCTATCTGAACTATAAAAACAAATAAATAGCTTGAGCATGAATGGTTGGTGGGAGATGCTCTCGAGTTACACTGATGGTGCCTCGGTGTTGTCATATATGGGGGCTCCAAATCAGGCGTTGCTTGTTGCTTCCATTCCCACACTTTGAATATCTGACTCACGTGAGGGAATTTATGATAGTAAGGCCATCCTTGGTATTTTATCATGAATTCAAGATGTATGATTTTTCAATTCCAATGATTTAACCCCCCCCCCCAATTTACCTCCAAATATTTCTATGAATATATTATTCATATTTTTCTGTATATAAAATTTATTTCCTGTTAGGTTTTTTAATGATTTATCATTAGTTGAAATCCACAACCATTAAATATTAATACAGAAGAATCTTTTCCAGAAAACATGTGTAGAAAAATTATTACATTTTCAGAATATGATTTTTTATCATTTAATGCCTAATAAATTTTAAAAATAACATATACAGAAAATGAAATAAAACCAATTGTTACATAAAATTTTATATTGAAACAGTTGTGGAATATTTTGTTCACCATTGTCACTGACTAGAGTTGTAGGGTTATTGAATCATATAATACCATTATGAACATTGTAGAAAACAATAATCAAACAGATATTTACACCCAATAAGTGTTGGATTGGTAATTATGATCATCATACCCAAGATACATTAGAAATATAAGTTTCATCAGAGTAAGGATCTTCTGATTATGTATCCTTCTTCATAGTATCCCATAATCATGGCCATGTCCCCATCCGAAACATTTTAGATGACCACCTTATTTATATGATTTATCGTGTTCCCAAGTTCCCTCAAGATCCCTATATTTTTTTCCATAGTTTTTTTATCCATTTGATTCATCTCCCAATAAATTGAACCATCATGTATGATAGTTTATATGATTTCTGGTTATTCTGGTGAGTTATCAACATCCACTGTAGCCCCCCATGTTGGTTCAACAACATCACATTCCCCAATATTGTTCCCTATATTCTAATTTGTAAGATAATGAAATTTAAAAGAATTTGATGTAATCATCATCCATTCATTTAAATGATCAACTAAAAACATCGGTGATAAATTATTCATGACTTATAAAGTCACTCTTGAATGATGATGGTATTTTTCAATCATTTCGATCATGCCCTATGTAGATAAACATTCCATTTTATTTGATGTCTGATCATTAATATCCAAATTCCCCAAAATAGGCTATGTCTTCAAAATATGTATGTCAATAATTTTTAATATAACTTGGCATGAAAATTCCCTAATCAACTGTTCATGATCGACTTTTTTATCATCAATGTTTTTCACAGCATCATCATCAACTGATTGAGTATCTGTTGCCTCATCATTTTTATCATTATTTTCCATATACATTGGGTTCATGAGTTTATTTTAATTAGTTTAACCTAGAAGAATTGTTGAGTCTACCAAAGATATTTCATAGAATACACTGCTACAGATGGTGTGCTACTGGCATTCAAATTGTCACAAAAATTTTCCATATCGTAATCAGACGTGTGAGAGATGGATCACCCTCTCTTTTTCATGGATTGTGAAGTCCTATATCTACATCAATAAACATAAAACCACATAGATGTCATATATAAAAACAAAAATATCTTCATAAACTCACTATGGACATTCCCACGTTATTGAAGACCTCTACATGATAAAGATATTTTTTTATTCCCTATAGATCGACCAATATCGAATTACACTGTAGAAGGAGTCAAAAATTCAATGGGAATCGAGCTGTTATGAACCACTACATAGAGGCACATACAAAATCCAAAACATGCCCCATATGTATCTAGATCATGTATTTTTAGGGTTCAAATTAATGGAAGAATGTCACAAAAATATCTACAGATTCCATAAAATTCAATTCATACCTTAAATTCAAAACCAAACCCGAGTTCTTGTGTTGCAAAAAACAATTGGATTAAAACAATGTTCCCAATATTGGATGTACAATGCGACTAGCATGAGAGAAATCACCCAAAACCTCATTACATACACTATATCACTCCATAGGTGAAAATGTATAAATGACTAGTTCTAATGTGGTTACATTTCTGGTCACAGAATCCCCAAAAATCTATTATCCTTTGTTCCAAGTCGTCTTCCCTCCATGTGTTTGACCAATTGGACATACCACTATTCTATTAATCAGGAATTGTCTAATTAAAAACTGATCTAGAAGAAAACCATGACTAAAATAAATGTGTTCCAAATTACCTCATCTAATAATATGATCGTCAATAATATCATATATCAATGTATTTTTTGGATTTTTGTCCCCAGATCTGACATCATGATAGTGATAGAAAAGAACCTTTGAGACATTTGTGGAAGGCCTTCTCAAATGTAAATAACCATTGTCACTGTTCTGAGAGGAGATGAATTATAATTCGTTGGAATCAAGTGACCACAAATAAAGAATCTTTGAGTGGATACCAAGTAGGGGATTAAAATTGGCAATAGACTTGTGTGTGTGGAATCTTCCTTGTGTAAGGAAGGAAGTAGTAAGAACTACCCGATTATTTTACACCATAGATGACAAACCCGAGGCACCTTTGTTGGAGCTCAAGAGAAACTCCCACAAACCCTTCATCCTAGTACTATTTAATAGTATTTATAATGTTTATATATTATAACCAATTTATTAACTTTTAACAATAATTATATAAATTAAAAAATTTAAATATTTTTTTAATGAAGTCATTATTATTTTAATTTATTTATTTATCTCATTTTATTCGAAAATTTATTGTCACTAAAAAAGAAAATATAATGAACCGCATTACGTGAACTAAAAATACATTGGTAAAGGGTAACATTTATAAGAGATAAAATTTTATGACAACAGTTATATTTTATCAGTGCTTTTTTTATTGAAGATAAATATAACCTTTACTGACGTTATTTTCTAGTTATGTTAAAGACTAGTTTTTTTGCAATGAAAACATTTTTTACTTGTAGTTTTTTTGGAAGACAACATTTTATATGAATAAATGATTTTGAGTATTATTTTTTTCATTAATTTTGTTATCAAACTATTTTTATTCGTATAATCATTATTTAATATTTTTTTACATTTTATTGATACTATATTTTATTTATATATTATTTTTGATGTTACTATGTTATAGTTTTAACTCTAAATTATTTTTCCATGTAAATTAGTTTTTTATTATATTTTTGAAATTATTTTTATTTCTAACTATTTTTTATATTTTCAATCTTAATGTTATATTTGATTTAGATTGTACAACTAGTTTATATTTAATAATCTTATAATGTTAAATATTCGAAACATAATATATTTTTCTGTATCAAGTGAGTGACTTTCAAAACATACAAAATAATTAACTATATATCCATTCAAAATGAAATAGAAAACATTTTCAAAATCATTAAAAAACATTGAAAATTGAAATATTTTTATCAACATAATAAATAGAGATTAATAAATTTGATAGAATAAATTTTTGATTCAAAACATAATAAATATACAATAATATAACAAGGTAACTCAAAAATCATATAAAATATATATTATATTTAGATTTTAAATGAAATTTCTCAGATGAACATGAAACATATAAATTAAGAGAATATTATAATGATTTAATAAAAATAATAAATAGAAAATAATAATTATTAATAACAATATATGACATAATAATAATAAAACAACAATTAATAATTAATATTATTTATTAGTAATATGATTATACAGTTCATTGGTAATATGTATTTTATTATTGTTAGTATTCATAAATGATAACATTATAATTATTTTCATCACTTTATTATCAATAAATTCATATAATGGCATAATTATAATGAGATCAGTAACGTTAAATTTTGATTATCGAGACATTATTGTCGAATATTTATGATCCTTTGTCTATTTCCTAGATGCATGTATTTGTTTTATATCTGTGTGGGTATGTATCAATATTCAATTACTAAAACTCTATAACATCATTATTCATAAAAATAATAATTAAAAATATTTTAAATAATATAGTAATTATTTACATATTAATTATAAATATATTTAATTTTTTATATAATAATAAATACATATTATTTTGAAAATATAAAAAAATACAATAATAATGAAATCCATAATGTGGTATTTAATAATAGTTTTGTAAAAGATTTATTATAAACAACAACAATAATAATAATAATAATAATAATAACTCACTTAGTAATTATTAATAATATTAATTTCATGAAATTTTTTTAATTTCATTATTGTCATGAATTTATTAGTTTTACTCCATTAATAGCAGTCATGATGCATTTACCTTCATTGTAACCAAATGAAGATATAAAAGGAGTGAATGGATGATAGTTATTTAAGGTGGGAGTGAACAAATTACCCCTCCATAGAATCCCCTTCATATTAGATTCCATGGCTCTTCGTATCCCATACAATATTGTCTGGGAACTCACCCTCGTGCTACCTAGCTTGACATTCATAGCGCTCATGTCTTGCAGCCGGAGATTTCCTGATCAAGTCTCTATGAAGGTGATGCAAGAGAGCTAGATGTTGTTGCATGATCAGAGCTTCCTAGATGAGAATTAGAAGATGAGATTGAAATTTTCAAAAAGATCATGGAGTTCCTCAATTCCTTAAACCGTTGCGGTGATAGATTCTATCACATAGAACACAACAAATTCATTGACCTCAATCAACTACAATACAATGTTTTATCATTACTAAATAAATCCATTATCAGAACTAGAAAATCAATGACAATCCAGGCATAATTAAATGGTTGTCCCTTTTATCATCCCTTTTTAATACACAAATTAAAGTAAAAATAATTAAAAAAAATATGATCTTTCTGTAATTAGATGGACCCCATTTAAATGTGCATGACCCCCTTTCACTTGCGGTAACTTACCCCACCCGCACACACACTAGAAACCCCAAGAAATGTATGAGGCACACACCCACCGTTTTACCATGCTAGAAACCTTGCATAGGCCCTTACACCCATGCCTCCACATAGATTCAAACCCAAGACCTCTCTCTTTCTCGTCATGTACCTTTACCACACACCCATCTCGTTTAATTCCCGATTTAATTATATATAAATATAGTGATATATATTTTTATGTTATCATATATTTATATATATATATAGTTACATGAATTTACATATATATATATATATATATATTTAATATTTATATATATATTATATATATCTATTCTTATATATATATATATTATTATTATATATTTAGATATATTCTTATATGTATATATAGCGTTATATAATATTATATGTACATTCAATTGAATATTAACATATATTTATTAGATTAGTTATAAATAATCATGTAATTTTATTTTTGTTTTTATAAATAAATAAATGCGTACCTACATATATACATCATACATACATGTGAATATTATATATATATATATGTGTATGTGTGTGTCTGTGTGTGTGTATGTGTAAGTATAATTATACATATTAATATATATTTACATAGATTTTATATGTATAGCATATTGATAAATATTATATATAGGTATAAAACTATTCACATGTTGGAAATTTAAATAAAATGGATTTTAGTTTTTTTAGAAATTTATTGGATATTGATAAATATTATATATATGTATATATATGACTTATGATTTATATTTAAAATAAAATTTTTATGTGTGAATATATTACAAAATATGTATATATTCAAATATATTCCATTATAGATAATAGTACATTGTGAAAATGTAAAAAATATAAACCCATAATATATATATGGATGTAATACATGTTAATAAATTCATTCCCCACTGACAAATTAAGAAATACCCCCTTACAAATGTCTAAAAGTCCATCGAATGTTATCAAATTCCGGTTCCCTGACTGAAAACTAAATTTTCAAGGACTTTTGTGAATGTCATGCCATATTAAATTATGAAAATTGATTACATAGGTCACCTAAGTCATAAATCTCATCTAAGGATTCGATTTGATATGTGGTATAACTTGAATTGACACCCAGATCAAATGATATGACAATTTGAAGTTTGAATTCAATTTTCAACTTATTTTAGATATTTTATTAATTTTTATGCTTTGTTACTTCAAAATGTTATTATTTTATTATTAATTGATAATAATTTGAAAAATAAAAATGAATATTAATTTTTTATAAAATGTTACTAGCCATTTTTACAAAATATCTTATATATTCTGTGTAAATGATTATTTATATTTGTCTAAAACATAATAAAAAATTAAATATTATATTTATAACATTATTAATATTTAAATTTGTATATATTTATCTATTAATTCATAAGAAATTTTTTGAAGAATACCTTTCAAAAATTTATTTATTATGACTCGGATTTATCAGTGATAATAAAAAAACAATGATAAAGGTGGTACAATTATCAGCTCTAAAAACCATCTAAAAAGGTACTCATTTGTCATTATTAATTTAGCACTCTTAATTGGTGGAATTATAAAAAACCTTTTTTGTATGAATTATGAGCTTGGGGCCTCCTACCATGGACATCTACCATCATCATCTCTTTGTAACCATGGTCACTATCTAGGGGTGTTAGATAAAATATGTGATGGCAACACGGAGACAAATGTGAACTTGAGCGAACATGTTTCTTTAAAACCTATAATGGATCAACACACCTACAGTTGATGCTAATAATTATTTATAGTGGTGAACCTGGAAGGGATCACCATAATATTAACCGGTCATATAGAGTCACTCTCATAGTATCAGCTTGACGATTGCACATCCGAAATTTATTGTTATAATGGCCACACCTTGTTAGTGGATTTGGATTATGTCCTCCAACCCCAGGGCTTCACAGAAGAGTATTATTACCCATCCCAAGCCATGGAAGACACCTTCGGTCCATACAATGTGTCAACCATGTCCATGAATGGGTTATGAATTTTTTTAGTGATGACTTGCTGTTGGATGACATAATCCAAATCCTGTACCAGGGTGCTGCCATTTTATCCAACGTTTTTTGGATGTGCAATCTACAAGGTACTAGTCTGAAAAAATCTCTATCGGACCAGTTTTGATTATGGTGATCCTTTCCTAGGCCGCCACTACAAAAAATATATGGGAACATCTATAGGTGTGATGAAACATTATTTTTGTGAATTAAATGTGTTCCCTTTAGTTGAAAATTTTCTGCATGTTTTCGTAGCTGGTACTATCAGACACATCATGATATTGAGTAGGGGGACAAAGAGATGATGACGAGACATAGCCTAGGTAGGAGGCCCTAAACACTTTTTTATTCCAAAAATGATTTTTCACAATGCCACATTTTTTCAATGCCAAAAAAATGATGATAATGTGGGACCTTTATTAGCAGTTGTTTAGGGTGGATAAATAAACCCCCCCTTTATCTATGAATTTTTAATAGCACAGATAAATTGGGGTCTTTATCGAGGCATTTTAATTTTGATATTTTCTAAAAAAATCATATAAAATAATTTATGAATATATAAATATTTTAATATATAAATATAAATATTAATAAATATTTAATATTTTTTAATTATATTATAGATAAATATAAATATACAGTCACAATTAATATATATAATATTTCATGCAAACATATTTTAAAAAAATTTCAAAACAATTATCTTAAATAATAATTTTCAAATTATTATCAATTAATAATTCATTAAAAACAATTTTATTGTACAAAGCATAAGAAATTAATAAAATATCTAAACAATGATGAAAATGTTACTCTAAATTAATACGGTAATAACCTTTGAATTGTTTGTTTATTCGAGCTATACCACATATCAAATCGATTCCTTCGATGATCTTTACACACTCAATGACATAAGTAATCAATTTTAATGAGTTTTTATAAAAAAATCCCTCAGTGTTGTTTTTGGTGACCCCTTCCAACAATGTCACAATAGTAAATGCCCAACAAAATTTTTAGTTGTGTTGATCCTTCTTGGTGATACATCACCATGATGCCTCGAATCGACAATTTCTAGCACATTGTTATCATTGGTACTATCATCCACCACTAGATAGTGTGAAGGGGGCCGAGAGATGAAAACGAGACATAGCCTAGGTAGGAGGCCTCAAATTATTTGTTTGTGAGGTCAGTGAAGGGGTTGGTAGCCATCCAGTTAGAGCGTTCACCACTGCGGTTAAAGGCCTCAATGAAATCCAATATGCTTTTGAAAATATTCTACCACGCCAGCTTTGCGACATCATCCTAGTTGCTCCTACCATGCACCACCATCATGATATCATGATAAACATGTGTGGATTCTTTATCAAGAATCCTATGCCTACCAAACTCGACTTCGAGGAAGTTCTTGCTATCCATCACCTGTTTGAGTTCTAGAACAATGAAATTTTTCAACGGATTACTGAGAGTCATGGCCTACAATCTTATGGGGATTCTAAGAAGATATTATTTGTTCACACCCACCTTAAATACGTCTCACCCAATCCTGTATTTTATATCTGCACATGGATACAAACAAAATACACACAACCAATCAATGAATAATAGATTCAGAGTTATAATTTCATGATTATAATATTATTAATTATTAGTAAGTGAAATATTATTATTATTGTTGTTGTTATTATTATTTCTAAAAATAAATGCACAACATTATTATTATGTGTCACATTATTAATATCATTTTTATTTTATTTGACAAAAATTTTATAATATTATTTACTTATTATGTTATAATAGACTAAATAAATTAATACTTAATTTGTTATTTATGTTTGTGTTAGCTAATTATATTTTAATTTTTAATATTTATGAAAAATAATTTCATTATTTTTATTAATTAAATAGTTTTACATACACTCATATATATATTGATAATACATGCATCCAAGAACATGGAAAATGATAATAATTTCTGGATAATTATATTTCGATATTATAAATTTAATGAAAAAAAACTCATTATAATGAATTTATTATTAAAAACTCATTAGAATTATTCCATTATAGTGAATTTATTAAAAGTAGTTCATTATAATAATGTTGTGCACATACTAATAAGGTCATTAATTAGGAATATTTTTAATTAAAATATAATTATTATTAATAATCTATATAATTGTATTACTATTCAATATTATGAATTATCAATAATTTATTATTATTATTATTATTAGTATTTAGTCACATATTATTATTAATACGTATTATATTCTATTTAATATTTTTATAAAATAATTTCTATATTTATTTAATAGATATTATTTATGTTCATAAATTAAATTTCATTTAATATCTAAATGTAATATATACATTATGAGCATTTGTTGATATATTGTTCATTTAATGTCTAAATATAATCTTCTGAAACATAAATGTTTTGTAGCAACTATATTTTTGTATGTTTATTATTTTGATTAAATTTTTTTTAATATTAATATTTTTTATTAGTTTAGTAATTATATTTAATTTCTTTTTTATATTACAAATAGTTCATTTTTCAAATGTTATCAATGTTGGTCACATGAAACAAAACAAACATATTTTGTTTCATGTAGTTCGAATTGGTGGCCCATAGAAAATAATCATTAAAAAAATATAAATGAATCATAAAACATTGATTGAAAATGTAAACAATATTTGAAAATATAAATAATTCCATAAATATAATAACTTATATTTTTTAAAAAATTTAATTTGAAAAAAAAGTTCAAATGTTATCAATATAACAACACAGGACTTTTACAACACTTCTATTTTTAATAACCATCTAAAATCAATGATAAATGTAAAATTTATCAGTGATAACATAAGCAATAATAAAGGGTACCTTTTATTAGTGATTATTTAATCGTTATTAATAGTACCCTTTATTAGCACATTTTTAGCACCCACAAATGTACCATTTATCTTCACCTTTTTAGCAAAGATAAATGTCCATTTAAAATGAAATAGATAAATAAATATAACAAAAAATTGATTTTACCTAAAAAAATAAAAATATTATTAGTGAAAAAATTATGGCTAAAAATGAAAAAAAATATTCATTTAAAATATTTCAAATACTATGAAATAGTTTTGGAATATATAATTGGACAACGATTCTATAGAGATTCACTAATGGTGTCTAGTGATCATTGATCATGGAGGCTCCTAATAGTTCATTTCATAATTCTATAAATCTCAGTTAAGTCACATTTGACTCTATCGAGGGCATCGCCGATACTGTTTCCCCCATTTATCTTCAATCAAGGGCTCGGGATGAGAGGTTATTCGATTCCCAATCTATTTCCCCCACCATGACCTATGAATATCACTATGAATGTTAAATTCATATTTTTTAATTAAATGTTATTTATTATTATAATATTTATGTAGTGTGCTTTTGTTGAAATACCCATCCATTAATAATTTATACTTAATCTTCTTTTATAGAATAAAATTCTAGGCAGATTTTTACATTTTTAGAATATAATTTTATGAAACTGAATGAATAAAAATTTTATAAAATTACATATAATGTAAAAATATTGTAACAATATTGAAAATAATTTATTTTATTACAATGGTGGATTAATATGGTGGTTTCTGCTATCACCGACTGACAGTTATGGATTTCTCAATCCAAGAAACGGAAATGAAATGGATATGGAGGTCCAAACAGTGCTGCGATGGAAATTATAATCAACATAGCCTAGATAATTTAAAAATGGAATTTGACAACATAGGTGAGGTGAACACTAATCGTAAGGAAGCCTTCTTGAAGACTTGTTTTTCGCGATGGGTCCCTCAACCAGTTGAAGCATCAACTATCATACATACCAACTCGGAGAAAAATTACATAGTATCCATTGGTGTTGTGGAGGTTTTGTTGGGAAATCTATTAGTTTATTTTTATTTTTCTAGAATGAAAAAATATAATACTTTTTTCAAAAATAAATATTTTGAGACATTAATTCCAATTCTACTTATTGAATTGAATACTGTTTTTTATGCAGAATGGAATCTATCTCATAGAGTGACTTGTTTTGAAAATTCTTGAATAATGCCCTATGTTAGAGACAATCTTCTTAATGAAATATCCCTATTATAAAAATCAACTTTTAGATTATTTTCAAAGAGGATGTTATTTCGAAGATAACCCTTTTTTATTGCTTTTTAAAATTAAAATAATTTTTTTGTTATATTTTTCTTTTGGTGTGTGATTATTCATTTTATAAATAATTTTTAATAAAATTATTATTATTAAAAAAATTATTTGAATTGATATTTCATTTAATATTTATTTTCAATTATATTATTAGATACAATTTTTTAAGACAAGGATGGATCAATGGAAATTACTGAATATATTATCTATAACATTAGTTATTATATTATTTACATGATTTTTCCAAATTATAATGGAAATTATTGTAAATATTTTATAATATATTTCTCTTTTATTAATATTGTTGTTCGGAATATTACTAACAAAATAATTAATAATACATAACAATAATATACGTAATAATATAATTCTTATTAAAAACTATGACATTCATTTTTGGATGTGTAAAATTTATGACTAAAAAAATGAATTTTTTTTATTATAATTTGTTTTATAATATATTTTTGAAATTATTTTTACATTAAATAGATTTTTATATTTTTCTTTGTGAACTTTCAACTAGATTGTATTTATAATTTATTATTTATACATTTTCAAAATCAGTTACCTGTAAATATTAAAATGATTCAATTAGGATACTTTTAAAGGCTATAAAATATGAATTATAAATAAAAAATTAATGAAATATTTTAATTTTTATAACATATAGAAAATATTTTACAATAAAAAAATTGTAAAAAAATTTAATGAAAATTATTTTCAATGACACAAAATATTGTTGTTTATAAACATAGAATAAAATAAATTATTTTCAAATAAAATTTTATTTTATAAATTATGTCTTTTTATTATTTTGTTGACAAATTTTTTTAAAAAAATTAATTTTTTATATTTTTGGACATTTATTAAATTTAATTTTGTTTTAATTTATACAATAAATTATAAGAAAAAATTAATTGATGAGTAAAAGTTAGGTTTTTTGGCTGGAGTGGACAACTCATCAGGGGTGAATTGGGGTTCAAAAAAAAAATTCATTTAAAAAAATAATAATTACATAAATCCCATAATATTGGAAAACACAAAGAGAGTTGGATGGAAAATTATGATTAAAAGACCTTAAAGACATTAGAAATTGAAGTGTCATCTGATTGAAGATGATCTGGATTGTATCTCCTCTATATTAGTGTCCAAATAAATATGAGCATGTCCCCAAACACTAGTTTTTAAATGAAGACCATGATTCAATGATTTATGTTGTTTCTAAGATCCCCCCATCTTGTCTTCATTTGCTTCAAGGTCGAACTAATTCTTTTCGATTCATCTTCAGAATCCTCCAGAATACTACTATATATCATTTATGGTTCTTCTTTTGATCCAACAACATCCACCTTATCCCCATTAGGTTTTTTAATAGAATCAATATATCCAACCACTTTTGCTACATTCTCATTATGAAAATCATTAACATTCTATGAATTTGTGGTAATAATCTTCCCTTCAATTAGTTGATCCACTAAAACATTCAGTGGTGAAATCATTATGAATTTAAATACATAGGTTCTAAATGGATGGATATTTTTTGTCAATTAAATCATGTACAGTGTATATGAACTCTTCTATTTAATTTATTTATTAACATTGATATCCAATGACCCCATAATATGATTAGGTTTCAAAATATGTGCCTCGTCCTTTTTTAAGATATAAAGGCATGAACATTCAATAATCACCTATTCAGGATCAACTAATTGATCTACAGATTGATGCACATCATCTTCATTAATAGATTGAGTATCCATTTCCTCGTCATTATTATCATTGATTTCTATTGATATATGAATCACGATAATAGTTATCTTTTGTTGGGCCTAGATACACAGTGGATTCTGCCCCAAGATCCCACACAGGATACACTATAATAGATTGTGTGCTACATCCATTCATGTTGTCTCCCAAATAATTAACACCATAAATTTCTATTGTGATTCTATTATATCCAAATGAATAATCACCAAATTTACCATCTCCCTTAATGAGTTTATAAAAATCCCTTAGAGGTTAATGAACATCACTATATGATTAAAATACCAATGTGATAAAGAAGTTGGTAATGTGAGATAGATCATGTGCATGAACATACATATAATCTTCATCAGTAAGATCCTCCATTGTGAAAATCTTCATATAAACTGCCTAATAATTCCTTATATTAACTACTTCCCTATTTTTAATAATTAGTTTGTCATAACAATCTTTTGTAGCATCATCAACAGTGTGCACAACAAGACCACACACACAATTTCTAGATCATAATTTCGTATATCTAAATCAATCTACCTCAGGAAATCATAGAATACTGGTAAAAAACATATATAACTTCATAATTTTTTATTGACATGCCCAATGAACTGAAAACTACTACTGAAAAGGCTTGATTTTCTTACCTTATATTTATAGAAAAACAGAATTCCTTGGTAGAGGCGGTAAAAAATTATATTGGAATTGATATGAGATCCACCTCTATCGTTATGAACATAAAAAAACCCAAACCATGCCTCTTCATTATCTCCATCAAAATTTATTAGAGAGACAACTGATGAAGAAAAGTAAAAATACATCACGAGACAGATTTAGTAATATGATGAGAAGGTTGTGCTACGCATGAGGCGGGCAGGGTCAGATGGCTCGTGGCTATCCGACCTGTCGTACAGATGATCATCTAAAAGTTGATGGACCTCATAGGTAGTGGCAGAGGATCGATCGTGGTGGTCCGAAGGGAGCCGGTGGAAATGGAAGAGGAGTTGGCCGAGCAACATGTGGTGGACGACGTTTCGAGGCCCTACCAACACCACCACCATGAGGTCCACCCTGACCATAGAGAGTATGAATTCAAGGACGATCATAGCTCAAGGTCGATGAGGCCTACAACCACGGTGCTCATGAAATGATTCAAGGTATGGTTTGTATCTACTCCACCCCAACTACAGTACTAAAAGACATAGGTTTGAGTCATTCATTTAATGTCACTGGCGTCATGTGGAGCTCAGATATTCTAGTGGTGTCGTTAGATTGATCCTTATGGCTAGAGACTACTATAGGAGGGGATTCGACGATTAAACATTTTTTTCATAATGTGAGCTCACTCTAGGAGGTGAGAGAATAGTTTGGGATCTTCTAGTAGTAGAGTCGAGGCCTTAAAATGTATTATTGGGTATGGACTCTTTATTCATAGTTCATGCTCAGATCGAATTCATTAGGAAGAATGTGCGGAGTGTTCATGAGGATGGTACTAGGTTTATCTTAACCATTGATAAGGGAGCCTTTGTAGTGTAGGATGGACTTATCCAGAGGAGGGGGTAATCGATCACTCATCATTTGGATAGACTAATCCTTGGTGTGGTTGATGTGCAGAGTCTGAGCTATCCTGTACTGGTGGATCAGTATGTGAATTTCTTTCTTGATGAGGTGCGAGGAATACCTCCGTGGAGAGAGATAGACTTTTACATTGTATTGAAACCCGAGAAGACACTGATATCTATGCCAGCGTATCAGATGGCTCTCGCGGAGCTTCGTGATGTGCGGTTATATCTAGAGGAATTGCAGGAAAAATGATTCATTATACCAAGTGTTTCTTAATGTCAAGCCCCGATTTTGTTTTCCAAGAAGGCAGATGAGAGTTTGAGGCACAGTGTGGATTACCGGTGCCAGAAGTAGGATACCGTGAAGAACAAGTATACACATCCTATGATTGATGAACTATTTGATCAGCGGAATGGAGAACGTTGGTCCTCAAAGATAGACCTATGATCTAGCTACCACAAGCTTAGAGTACGGGATGAGGATGTGAATAAGACAACTTTCAAATGTGGTTATGGCCGCTACGAGTTCTTGGTTTTGAAAGCCGGCATAACCAATGTACTAGCTAGATTCATGGGACTCATGGACAGGTTCTTCCAGCCATAACTTGACCGCATTGTGGTAGACTATACCGATGACATTATGATCTGCTCGACTACCGATGAGGATCATGCCTATCATTTTCAGATAGTAATTGACATAATACGAGATCACCAGCATTATGGAATGATCTCCAAGTACCAGTTCTATATTTGAGAGTTTCAAATTCTAGGAGACATTATCTTAGATCATAGAGATGTTTTTGATCCTACGAATAATGTGGTTATACTAGCTTTGGTGCCACCCTAGAGTGTGAGTGTGGTACGAAGATTCTTGGGTCTGGACGGTTATTAACGGAGGTTTGTGCCGGACTTCTCCTGAGTTTCGTCACCGTTATCGGCATAGACGAAGAAGGGAAAACCATTTGTGTGGTTAGAGAGGTTCCAATTGAGTTTTGAGGAGCTGAGGTAGTGGTTAACTAGTGTGGCTATATTGAGGCTACCAATGGATGCCATTGGGTACGTGGTCTACTACGATCCATTAGGGACTGTGCTAAAATGGGTCATGATGTAGAAGGGAGTAGTGATAGCTTATGGTGTTCATCAGCTAAGATATCATGATATGAACTACAGTATCCATGACCAGGATTTAGCAGCAGAGCTGTTCTCCTTGATGATGTGGAGACACAATCAGATATTTTAGAGTTTCAAAGTCTACTATGACCACTAGAGTCTTAGGTATATCTTCTCACAGAAGGACTTGAAACCGATTCATCGACGTTGGCTTGAGTTCCTCCAGGACTATGATTTAGAGATATTATATACTTTTGTAATAGGAATATTGTTTCATATGCACTCAAAAGGATATCATGTATTCAACTACTAGGAGCGGCGACTGAGCAACTGTCTTCTTTCCAAATTTCTTATGTTTACCACGATGGACCAACTGGATGCTTTTCATATTTCATATGTGGAACGAGATGGAGTAGTGTTCCTGCAGTGTCTTTCAATCACACCACCACTCCTTCAAAGAGTTAGGGAGGCACAACATGGGGATGCGGACTTTGAGGCTCTATGTGCACAGATATACCCTGGGCAGTCACGTGTTGGATTCTATGTAGGTGGGGAACACATCATCCTTTTCAGGGGACATACCCGGGTACCAGCGTTGCTTGTAGAGGAAGTGTTGAGGGAGTCCAACACATCACCTCTATAAGTACATCCATATGTGTCTAAGATGTACCAGGACATTTGATGACAGCACTGGTGCCTGGTATGAAGAAGGCAGTAGCAGATTTTGTCTCTCGATGCCTCACTTTTCAGCAAGTGATGGCAGAGCACTAGGTACCAGCTGGCTTGGATCATTATTTAGAGGTCCCATAGTGGATGTGGGATGGTATATCTATGGATTTCGTGATAGGACATCCATTTACATCTAGGGGTCAAGATTCCATCTGGGTGATTTTTGAATGACTCACCATGTCGGCCCACATCCTACAGATCAGAGAGAAGGTAGCAATGGATAGCATGGGACGCCTCTACTTGCTGAAGATTGTATTGCTTCCCGGAGTTCCATTGACACTATCTCGGATCGATATATATTTTTCACTTACAGACTATGTAAGGGGTTTTAGGAGTATTTAAGATGAATCTTCATTTGAGCACCAACTTCCATCCTAAGAAGGATGACCAGACTGAGAGGACCACTCAGGCACTCGAGGACATGCTTCGTCAAAGCGTCCTCGATATCAGTCATAGCTAGTAAGACCACTTTCCTTTGGTGGAGTTTCCATACAACAACATATATAACTCCACCATAGGGATTACACCTTTTGACATCTTGTTTTTCCGACCATGCAGATCGCCAGTGTGCTGGACAGACCTAGGATAGTCAACACTAAAGGGCAAGAGATTTTACGGGCTTCAAAAGAGACGGTGCAGATCAACCATGAGTAGATGAAGATTACACATAGTAGGCAGATGACCAATGCCGACTAGATATGGTGACCTCTGGAGTTTGAGGATGGTGAGAACGTCTTCCAAAAGGTCTCACCTCGACATTGTTTGCAGAGATTTGGTCTAGTCGGCATGTTACCTTTGAGGATTATCGAACCATTATAGGTCCTCAATAGAGTAGGTGAGGTGTCTTACCACTTTTAACATCCCCTTCAGTTTCACAGGGTGCACTGCATTTTTTATGTATCCCAGTCGAGGAGATACATGAATGATCCTACTCAAATCATAGTTTGGGGCGATCATGACATAGATTATTGGGTGATATTTTCATAGGATCCAGTGGTGACCAAGGGTCGACAAGAGAGAGTCCTCCATGGGTGATTGATACCTCTGGTGCATGTGGAATGGCAGCACGAGAACCTCTAGGAGAGCACATGGGAGTGGGAGGCTCAGATTCATACTCAGTACAAACCACTTTTTTCCTAGTTTTTGAGTTTTTGCTTTTGGGGATTCAAAGAGCTGATATGGGGAGAATGTAATGAATAGAAAATCCATGTAAATATTGTTATTTACATGGAATTATTCCGAGTCTGCGGTTTCTGAAGGCGCGTAATTCTGATGCCCAGAGTTCCCAAAAAAAATTTCGAATGTTTTTGAGTACATTCAGTGAACATAAGAGGGGGTTTGGTAACATTAGAACTGGTGCTCAGAATTGAAATAAGATGGCACCGTTGAACTCGCAACTCAAATGATTTCTTAGGGGACCATCACCTCAACTTCTTTTGTTCGTGAACGGAAGTCAGTTTTGTAACCATTCATAGATGATAACGAAATAGTGGAATAAAATAAATGTTTTTGAATCCTAAATTCTATTTCATTAATTCATTTTTTAATTAATGTCGATTCTAATAGAACAAAACCCCCACTTTAATTTTTTCCAACCCCCTCCTTCATTAAATGTAATGATTGGGGGGGGGTCCTCAAATTCATGAATTTGTTACCCTCCATTGGATGTTGTTGTAATTGGTACTTTGGATAGATAAAACTACTTTTTGAGGGAAATAATTGGCGGAAGAATTCTCCTTCCACCAACAATGAACTTCTTCTTCTTAGATCTAATTCCAGAATAAGAGAGGAAGCACCATCCATTAAGAGCACCGACAAAATTTCCCTTGACTTCTTCATCGTCATCCCCGATATTGAAAAATCCAAGGTAAGGGTTTGAGATTTTTAAATTGTTTGTTGATCTACGTTTTCCTTCATGGATTAATATTTGAATCTGCATGCTATCACTCTAATGCACATGGTGTGGGGCGAATGAATATGGCCTAAACCATCTACCTTAATTTGAGGATTGTGATGCTAATAACGCCACGAGACTAGGTTGAGATAATTTCATCATCAATTGTCATGGATCGAAGGTGACGTCCCAAGGAGTGAACGAATACATCTGGAATGAGAATTGTGCCACAAGAACTCGTCCGGTGACCCGTGGAAGGTCCGCTGTTGGTAGGAAACGACGAACGACACCAGTAGACCGATGTAAAGGGTGGTCTTCACTTTAAATGGCTGCTTGGACTTTGGCGGCGCAACCACCTGCCAGAGGAGTTGGTTGCGGCCGACAGGCCGCCGCGATACTACGACGTACAGTGCAAGGCCGGCCGCAAAGAGAACTAGCGGCTGGGGCTTCCGGGTTGTTGCGGAAGGTGCGGCGCAGTGCGCTCCATGCAGTGGAGAAAGGGCCACAATGAAAATGGATGAGTGGTAGGCAGAGTCGAATACCATATACGGCGCGGCTGCGCCGCACCTCAAGGGAGGTGGCATGCCACTCCGCCTGAGGGGAATAGTGGGACTCACCGTGTGGGTCCTGTGTGACATGGACTGACGCCACGTGGTGCTGGATACTTACCTCCCAAACTGATATACCATTCGGTACAAAGGGGTTTTAGCCTCCCCCATGGATGCGGTTAGGGTGAACCCCATGGGGGCTGTCAGCCGTGACTTTCGCAAGGGTCGAGCCCAGCGTGGGCCAGACCCAGCTCTGGATAGGCCACCCTCGCAGGCCTGTTCTTACCAACGGACTGGGTCAGACCCTGGTCTGTACCCACTTTGGGATGGGGTGACCCTCACATGGTCGAGTAGGACCAGACCGATTCTTGCCAGGTCGGTTAGATAGGTACAGACCGGACCAAGACCCATTTTGACAAGTTTTCACTCTTTTTCTCGTAACATGAGCTACGAGCGTCTGATTGATGATCCGTCTATGGATACATAAATATAGGAGCAATATGGTTCTTTTTTTATATCCCAATTGATTTTTAGCCATAATTGGGTTAAATCTTGATTGTTTTGAACATAAATTTAACCGGGACCCTTGAACGGAAATGCCAATAACTCTTTAATCGGGCGTCTGATTGACGCATCCTCTATCGCGTTGGGTTCCTTATTTCATGACATATATTCATGATACATCAACATGGGACTTCGTGGAAGTTTATTTATTAACACGTGGCATGAGGAGCACACCCTCTTGGAATCAAGCATGCTTTGTGCGTGAACTGAGTGGCTGAAGGCATTGTGATAATGGGATCCTACGGGGACTGACTAGTGTCCGAGGATTCTACATGGGTATGATAGATCTGACTACTAATCCAGATCCTACATGTGTTCGACAGCTCGGACTACTGATATAGGATACTTCATGGGGTTGACATCTCAGATTACAGTACTAAGATCCTACGTGGGTTAGACAGAGTAGATGATTCTATGGCTACATTTAATCATCTATATCTCTCTACATAAGTTTTATACATGTGTGAGCTAATAATTACTTTGTTTTGTTATCAATGAGTTATCATTATTCATTCGTGGAATGGGTTGTGCATGTGATAAAGTGTTAGAGCCAGATTGTATTTGATCAATAGGTATATGTATGGTAATATTCATGAGTAAGGTTGGATGATAATTTTTGATTTTATCCTTACTATTGTGGTTTATCCTTAGTGGATTCTGAGAGACCTAAAGGGGTATAAGGATCCCTAATGAGTATCGTTATACTCGCCCATGCGCGGGCTTCGTCCGGACCTTGTCGTGTCTGGTGCAGATGGCCAACAATAGTGATCGAGGCTAAGAGAGACAGATGGGAGGCTTCTCGAAGCTGGACATAGACAGGACGTACCTCAGGGATGAATTGATCGAGATCTGTACCTACCCTTCATGTAGGTTTCCCTAGTTGATGATCCAGGAGCTGTTTTCCATTTTCCTATACGTGTACTTTAGTTGGGGTTGTATACTAGCCAATTTAATTTTGCACTCTTTTGGTATATTAGTACTTTCTGGATATCTTTGGTTGTGTACTGTCTGTGTGAGTAGCAGGTTTAAAAGAAATTTCATCCCTTTTCTCTCAGAAATGCCTTTTGATGATAGTCACCGGCCCCTGGCCTATAGAAGGCAGTCTTGGGGTAGTCACGACAAGGTCCCCGAGGACAGTTCGTGACAAAAATATTGATACAATATTAGATATGATACAAAACAGTGTTATTTGAAAAAATAATATTTACACATTTAAAGAAATAGATTACTCCAAAATATTATTATGAATAAATTATAATTAGATTATAAACTAAATTTTTGACACTAACGTAAAACATTTTAATCGACTAAATATAAAAATGAAATCATAAAAAAATAGATACTAATAAGTATTATAACAATATATGACTTTATGATAATAATAATAATATATTTATTAATAATTTATAATATTTAATATTTATATGATTATATTGATCATTATAAATAATAATATCATTATTATTAATATTCATAAATAATTACCCTATTATTATTTTCATCACTTTGTTATCATGAATTTATTATAATATAATCAATATAATGACTTCTTTATAAACAGTTAATTTTTATTAAATTATTATTATATTGGAATTATTATAATATAATTATTATAAATTTTTAAGTTCCAATATTCATGGATAATATTCGTATTTGTTTGGATAAGTAACTATATTTACATAACTAAAATTATCCTATTGTAATTCATATATATAATAAAGAAATTAATTCCTATAGCACAATCACTACCGAATATTTAATTATAAATAGTTTTCATTTTTATATAATAATAGAAGAATAATATTTTGAAATTGTAAGGAATTACAACCATAATTATATCAATAATGTGATACATAATATTAATTTTTCTAATATATTTTTATGAATTATAAAAAAAATAATCCATTTAAGAATAATTAATAATATTAATTTCTAATGTTTACTATAAAGACGTTATTATCATGAATTTATTTTTCTAACTCAATTATTCAAATTCAAGATTATTGTATTTTATTTTATATAGATTTCATATTCAAAAGGAAAGCATTGGTGAAACTTTTTTAAGGAGGGAGTGAAAAACTGTCCTCTCCTTACAAGCCCCATAAGATTGATATCCATTGCTCTAATGATCAACTTGACAAACATTATTGTCCTGGCACTCTCCTATGTGTTGGCTAGCCTAACCTTCCCGGTGCTCATGTCTTCCAGTTATAGAATTCCCAATCATGTGTTGACATTGGTGATAAATGAAATTTGGATTCTTCAAATGGTCAGAAATTCTAGGATTTGATTAGAAGGAATTGTTGTTTCGTGTTTTCAAATGAAACATGGTGTCCTATGAGGCTTTCAACCAAAATGTCAACCGCTCCAACCACATGACTGTCATCCATGTTACAGAACACGTAGAACTAAAAAACACGGTTATATCTGTGATAAAAAAATATTTGATCAACACTATAAAATAATTGATAATCGAGGTTCAATTAAAATGGGGTGCATTTTATCAGTTATAAATAAATTGATAATAGATGCCCCTTTTATCATAAATTTTATGAAATCATTCATAAAAGAAGATTGTTTTTAAAAAATTTCATTGTTAAAGGGACCCAATTCTGACAGTGCGCGACCCCATGTTCCAAATCACTATGATGCCCCATCCACACGGGTGCCCACCAACACATTAACAGTTCTAGGTTCTCCCCCTCCCAAGCCATTAATTGTGTCAGCCCCCACTACACCTACCCACATTCCCATGTCACCCGCTCATCCAGTCAGAGGGACTCTTTACCCATGTTTGATCAAGTGTAGACTTCTCTTTAATACACAATCATTACACCATGACCAATCAATCCACATAAATTTGAACAATATCCCACATCCCAATGATATATAAAAAAACCCAATCATTAAAATCATGGGCCAACTCCATAGATGGACATATGGAGTCCATAAGCCCCGGGGACCATTCACACTCAACTCCCCTTGCCCCCCAAAAAAGATGAATATCCTACTAAGTTAGTATGGTCATTTGGAAGAACAAAGGGAACACATAATCCTCCACTATATGTCATCTCGTGAGAATTTTGAATGTCGACAGGACACCCAAGGAAAACCTTCTACTAGAAAAACATTACATATGGGTGGGAAACAAGCACCAAAGTATTCCTACCCCAGTCCTCTATTAGATCCTGAGGAAAACCAAAAACCATAGTGATTTTCACTGACCTGTGAGTGTACTTTGTAAAATCTTCCCCATACCATCAAATTTTTTCACCCCACTCCAGTCGTAAGTGGAGAAATCAAGATGGGATGTAGATCTATCTCGTTGAACCATCTACAAACTCTATCATTAACCCAGCCATCTAATTAATCATCAATGAGATCTCTAACTCTATCATCATAAAAACTCGTAAAACATTGGAATAAATGCTTATATAGGCCACATTTTCCTACCATTGATCAATCCAAAATGTAACCATGTATTCATCCACAATCATCGATAGACTCTCTCGTATAGGAAGACAGATATCTCCCCATAAGCTTCTCCACAATAATCTAGCACACAGTCCAAATTATTGAGGTAGGAAGTCTGAAGTAAGGAATTAAATTCCAAAAAATAACATAGAATTGGTGGGATTAGTATCAGACATAAGGTGCCACCATTTTATTTCCAAATTATAACAATTAAAGAAGTTATGTTTCTTAAACTCGAGGCCACCACAAGAAATAGGAACACCAAATTTATCCCATGAGACCCTGTGTGTTTAGTGATTTCCATTAGTAGATCCCCTCCAAATGTATTCTAGTGTAGAATGAATATGTTCAACGAGGGTAACCAGGTAATTGATCAATGACATGGAGTACAAAAGGATAAACTAAGTGAGAGATTAAACCATCACTACCTTTTTATCTATAGAGATTTTTTTGTGAGACCATAGAGATATTTAAATATCAACTTTTTCTATTATTGACATAAAAACTTGTTTATTTTATCTCCTGAAAGGATTTGGGATCCCAATATATGTTTTTTGCTTCTTAACCATAGGATCCAAGCATATTATATCATGCTCCATCAACCTCATTAGTGGAACACCATTATTAAAGGATTGATTAAATTTCAAGTAACTTATACGATGCAAACAAGCCTTGTCATAAAATGGATAATAATCACCATTGAGTGACACTCAAGTGTTGTATCCAAATTGACAAGAATAAAATCATATTCCAAGGAAATTATAGATACATGAGGGACATTGTGATATACAAAGTCTCCAAAGATAGCGCCAAGCTCCAACACATAAGATTGTTCATGAGAGAAAACATACTACAAGAGATTTAATATGTAATGAGAATGCAGGTCCACTTGTCTCAACCCACTTGAGAATATGAAACTACCCAATTTGTACCCCATTAATGTGGAAACAACATTTATTTATAGAATTTATATTATTGTATGATTATTATTTTTGATGAAATTTATTTATAAATACTTTATATTTCATTATTCATCATTTTTAATATATTATTTACTGTACATATGTCCAGTTTTTCTTTGATTTCAATGTCGGTCACTTGAAACACAATAATCGTATTGTGTGTCCAGTATGCTAGTTTAGATTCCTATAAAATATAACAAATAAGTACAATATTAATTACTCCTAAATCATAGTCTAAAATATAAAAAAACATGAAAATAATAATAATTTTAAAAATATAATTAACCAAATTTAATTTACATGGAACAGATATTATGGATAAAAAAATTAAAATTTATCTTCAAATAAATTATACGCATATAATATAAAATAATTATAAAATAATTTTTTTAATTTTTTTTTTGTAAAAATAAAAATTAATTTAATATTAATTTATTAAAAAAAATTCATAATATTTATAATTTCAAAAAAAATTAGGTACAAATGATAGAATTACTACAATGTTGTTTATTGAATCCCTTGTCCATTATCAGTACAAGAAAAAAACATATAAATTTTTGATTAATTAGTTATATCAACTCTTTTTTAGTGCCCATAATGGGATCCATTATGAACACTTTTTCCCACTAATAATGGTCCAAATAATGAGGAAATTATATAAATAGATAAGATATATTATTTTATTAAAAATTATTTAAAAATAATATTTAAATATTTATTGAAAAAAATTAATAAATATATTATACTCTATCTGAATTATAAAAACAAATAAATAGCTTGAGCATGAATGGTTGGTGGGAGATGCTCTCGAGTTACACTGATGGTGCCTTGGTGTTGTCATATATGGGGGCTCCAAATCATGCGTTGCTTGTTGCTTCCATTCCCACTCTTTGAATATCTGACTCACGTGAGGGAATTTATGATAGTAAGGCCATCCTTGGTATTTTATCATGAATTCAAGATGTATGATTTTTCAATTCCAGTGATTTAACCCCCCCCCCCCCCAATTTACCTCAAAATATTTCTATGAATGTATTATTCATATTTTTCTGTATATAAAATTTATTTCTTGTTAGATTTTTTAATGATTTATCATTAGTTGAAATCCGCAAACATTAAATATTAATACAGAAGAAACTTTTCCAGAAAACATGTGTAGAAAAATTATAACATTTTCAGAATATGATTTTTTATCATTTTATGCCTAATAAATTTTAAAAAAACATATACAGAAAATGAAATAAAACCAATTGTTACATAAATATTTATATTGAAACAGTTGTGGAATATTTTGTTCAACGTTGTCACTGACTAGTGGTGTTGGGTTATTGAATCATATAATACCATTGTGAACATTGTAGAAAACAATAATCAAACAGATATTTACACCCAATAAGTGTTGGATTGGAAATTATGATCATCATACCCAAGATACATTAGAAATATAAGTTTCATCAGAGTAAGGATCTTCTAATTATGTATCCTCCTTCATAGTATCCCATAAGCATGGCCATGTCCCCATCCAAAACATTTTAGATGACCACCTTATTTATATGATTTATCATGTTCCCAAGTTCCCTCAAGATCCCTATCTTTTTTTCCATAGTTTTTTTATCCATTTGATTCATCTCCCAATAAATTGAACCATCATGAATGATAGTTAATGTGATTTCTGGTTATTCTGGTGAGTTATCAACATCCACCGTAGCCCCCCATGTTGGTTCAACAACATCACATTCCCCAATATTGTTCCCTATATTCTAATTTGGAAGATAATGAAATTTAAAAGAATTTGATGTTATCATCTTCCATTCATTTAAATGATCAACTAAAAAAATCGGTGATAAATTATTCATGACTTATAAAATCACTCTTGAATGATGATGGTATTTTTCAATCATTTCAATCATGCCCTATGTAGATGAACATTCCAATTTCTTTGATGTCTGATCATTAATATCCAAAGTCCCCAAAATAGGCTATGTCTTCAAAATAAGTGTGTCAATCCTTTTTAATATAACTTGGAATGAAAATTCCCTAATCAACTATTCATGATTGACTTTTTGATCATCAATGTTTTTCACAGGATCATCATCAACTGATTGAGTATCTGTTGCCTCATCATTTTTATCATTATTTTCCCTATACATTGGGTTCATGAGTTTATTTTAATTTGTTGATCCTAGAAGAATTGTTGAGTCTACCAAAGGATATTTCATAGAATACACCGCTACAGATGGTGTGCTACTGGCATTCAAATTGTCACAAAAATTCGCCATATCTTAATCAGACGTGTGAGAGATGGATCACCCTCTATTTTTATGGATTGTGAAGTCCTATATCTACATCAATAAACATCAAACCTCATATATGTCATATATAAAAACAGAAATATCATCATAAACTCACTATGGACATTCCCACGTTATTGAAGACCTCAACATGATAAAGATAGTTTTTTATTCCCTATAGATCGATCAATATCGAATTACACTGTAGAAGGAGTCAAAAATTCAATGGGAATCGAGATGTTAAGCACCACAACATAGAGGCACATACAAAATCCAAAACATGCCCCATATGTATCTAGATCATGTATTTTTAGGGTTTAAATTAATGGAAGAATGTCACAAAAATATCTACAGATTCCATAAAATTCAATTCAAACCTTAAATTCAGAACCAAACCTGAGTTCTTGTGTTGAAAAAAACAAATGGATTAAAAAAATGTTCCCAATATGGGATGTACAATGCCACTAGCATGAGAGAAATCATCCAAAACCTCATTACATACACTATATCACTCCATAGGGGAAAATGTATAAATGACTAGTTCTAATGTGGTTACATTTCTGGTCACAGAATCCCCAAAAACCTATTATCCTTTGTTCCAAGTCGTCTGCCCTCCATGTGTTTGACCAATTGGACATAACACTATTCTATTAATCAGGTATTGTCTAATTAGAAACTGATCCAGAAGAAAACCATGACTAAAATAAATGTGTTCCAAATTACCTCATCTAATATTATGATCGTCAATACCATCATATATCAATGTAATTTTTGGATTTTTGTCCCCAAATCTGACATCATGATAGTGATAGCAATGAACCATTGAGACATTTGTGGAAGGCCTTCTCAAATGTTAAAAAACATTGTCATTGTTCTGAGAGGAGAGGAAGTATAATTCATTGGAATCAAGTGACCACAAATAAAGAATCTTTGAGTGGATACCAAGCAGGGGATTAAAATTGTCAATAGACTTGTGTGTGTGGAATCTTCCTTGTGTGAGGAAGGAAGTAGTAAGAACTACCCGATTATTTTCCACCATAGACGACAAACCCAAGGCACCTTTTGTGGAGCTCAAGAGCAACTCCCACAAACCCTTCATCCCAGTACTATTTAATAGTATTTATATTGTTTATATAGTATAATAAATTTATTAACTTTTAACAATAATTATATAAATTCAAAAATTTAAATATTTTTTAATGTAGTCATTATTATTTTTATGTATTTTTTTATCTCATTTTATTCGGAAATTTATCGGCACTAAAAAAGAAAATATAATGAACCGATTTATGTGAACTAAAAATAAATTTGTAAAGGGTAACATTTATAAGAGATAATGTTTTCTGACAACAGTTATACTTTATCAGTGCTTTTTTTATTGCAGATAAATATAACCTTTATTGACGTCATTTTCTAGTGATGTTAAAGACTGTTTTTTTTGCAATGAAAACATTTTTACTTCTAGTTTTTTTGGATGACAACATTTTCTGTGAATAAATGATTTTGATTATTATTATTTTCATTAATTTTTTTATCAAACTATTTTTGTTTGTATAATCATTATTTAATATTTTTTTACATTTTATTGATACTATATTTAATTTATATATTATTTTTGATGTTATTATGTTATATTTTTAACCATAAATTATTTTTCCATGTAAATTAGTTTTTTATTATATTTATGAAATTATTTTTATTTCTAACTATTTTTTATATTTTCAATCTAAATTTTATATTTTATTTAGATTGTACAACTAGTTTATATTTAATAATATTAAAATGTTAAATATTCGAAACATAATATATTTTTCTGTATCAAGTGAGTGACTTTCACAAAATACAAAATAATTAACTATTTATCCAATCAAAAAGAAATAGAAAAAATTTTCAAAATCATTAAAAAACATTGAAAATTGAAATATTTTTATCAACATAATAAATAGAGATTAATAAATTTGATAGAATAACTTTTTGATTCAAAACATAATAAATATACAATAATATAACTAGGTAACTCAAAAATCATATAAAATATATATTATATTTAGATTTTAAATGAAATTTCTCAGATGAACATGAAACATATAAATTAAGAGAATATTATAATGATTTAATAAAAATAATAAATATAAAATAATAATTGTTAATAACAATATATGACATAATAATAATAAAACAACTATTAATAATTAATATTATTTATTAGTAATATGATTATATAGTTCATTGGTAATATGTATTTTATTATTGTTTGTATTAATAAATAATAACATTCTAATTATTTTCATCACTTTATTATCAATAAATTCTATTAATGACATCATTATAATGAGATCATTAACGTTAAATTTTGATTATCGAGACATTATTGTCGAATATTTATGATCCTTTGTCTATTTCCTAGATGCATGAATTTGTTTTATATCTGTGTGGGTATGTAACAATATTCAATTACTAAAACACTATAACATCATTATTCTTAAAGATAATAATTAAATTTTTTTTAAATAATAAAGTAATTATTTACATATTAATTATAAATATATTTAATTTTTTATATAATAATAAATAAATATTATTTTGAAAATATAAAAAAATACAATAATAATGAAATCAATAATGTGATATTTAATAATAGTTTTGTAAAATATTGATTATAATCAATAATAATAATAACTCACTTACTAATTATAAATAATATTAATTTCATGACATTTTTTTAATTTCATTATTGTCATGAATTTATTAGTTTTACTCCTTTAATAGCAGTTATGATGCATTTACCTTCATTGTAACCAAATGAAGATATAAAAGGAGTGAATGGATGATAGTTATTTAAGGTGGGTTTGAACAAATTATCTCTCCTTAGAATCCCCTTCATATTAGATTCCATGGATCATCGTATCCCAAACAATATTGTCTGGGAACTCACCCTCATGCTACCTAGCTTGAAATTTATGGCGCTCATGTATTGCAGCCGCAGATTTCCTGATGATGTCTCTATGAAGGTGATGCAAGAGAGGTAGATGTTGTTGCATGATCAGAGCTTCCTAGATGAGAATTAGAAGATGAGATTGAAATTTTCAAAAGGATCATGGAGTTACTCAATTCCATAAACCGTTGCGGTGATAGATTCTACCACATGGAACACAACAACTTCATTGACCTCAATCAACTACAATACAATGTTTTATCATTACTAAATAAATCCATTATCAGAACTAGAAAATCAATGACAATCCAGGCATAATTAAATTGTTGTCCCTTTTATCATCCCTTTTTTAATGCACAAATTAAAGTAAAAATAATTAAAAAAATATGATATTTTTGTAATTAGATGGACCCCATTTAAAAGTGCATGACCCCCTTTCACTTGCGGTAACATGCCACACCCGCACACACATTGGAAACCACAAGAAATTTTTGAGTCACACACCCACAGTTTTACCATGCTAGAAACCTTACATAGGCCCGCACACCCATGCTTCCACATAGATTCAAACCCAAGACCTCTCTATTTCTCGTCATGTACCTTTACCACACACCCATCTCGTTTAATTCCCGATTTAATTATATATAAATATAGTTATATATATTTTTATGTTATCATATATATATATATATATATATATATAGTTACATGAATTTACATATATATATATATTTAATATTTATATATATTATATATATATATCTATTCTTATATATATATATATTATTATATATGTAGTTATATTCTTATATATATATAGAGTTATATAATATTATATGTATATTCAATTGAATATTAACATATATTTATTAGATTAGTTATAAATAATCATGTAAATTTATTTTCGTTTTTATAAATAAATAAATGCATACCTACATATATACATCATACATACATGTGAATATTATATATATATATGTGTGTGTGTGTGTGTGTGTGTGTGTGTATGTGTAAGTATAATTATATATATTAATATATATTTACATAGATTCTATATGTATTTCATATTGATAAATATTATATATAGGTATACAACTATTCACCTGTTGGAAATTTAAATAAAATGGATTTTAGTTTTTTTAGAAATTTATTGGATATTGATAAATATTATATATATGTATATATATGAATTATGATTTATATATAAAATAAAATTTTTATGTGTGAATATATAACAAAATATGTATATATTCAAATATACTCCATTATAGATAATACTACATTGTGAAAATGTAAAAAATATAAACCCATAATATAAATATGGATGTAATACATGTTAATAAACTCATTCCCCACTGAAAAATTAAGAAATACCCCCTTACAAATGTCTAAAAGTTCATCAAATGTTATCAAATTCTGGTTCCCTGACTGAAAACTAAATTTTCAAGGACTTTTGTGAATGTCATGCATTATTAAATTATGAAAATTGATTACATAGGTCACCTAAGTCATAAATCTCATCTAAGGATTCGATTTGATATGTGGTATAACTTGAATTGACACCAAGATCAAATGATATGACAATTTGAAGTTTTAATTCAATTTTCAACTTATTTTATATATTTTATTAATTTTTATGCTTTGTTACTTCAAAATGTTATTATGTTATTATTAATTGATAATAATTTGAAAAATAAAAATAAATATTAATTTTTTATAAAATTTTACTAGCCATTTTTATTAAATATCATATATATTCTGTGTAAATGTTTATTTATATTTGTCTAAAACATAATAAAAAATTAAATATTATATTTATATCATTATTAATATTTAAATTTGTATATATTTATCTATTAATTCATAAGAATTTTTTTGAAGAATACCTTTTAAAAATTTATTTATTATGACTCGAATTTATCAGTGATAATAAAAAAACAATGATAAAGGTGGTACAATTATCATCTCTAAAAACCATCTAAAAAGGTACACATTTGTCATTATTAATTTATCACTCTTAATTGGTGGAATTATGAAAAACATTTTTTTTATGAAATATGAGCATGGGGCCTCCTACCATGGACATGTACCATCATCATCTCTTTGTAACCATGATCACAATCTAGGGGTGTTAGATAAAATCTTTGATGGCAACAAGGAGACAAATGTCAACTTGAGCGAACATGTTGCTTTAAAACCTATAATGGATCAACACACCTACAGTTGATGCTAATAATTATTTATAGTGGTGAACCTGGAAGGGATCAACATAATATTAACCATTCATATAGAGTCACTCTCATAGTATCAGCTTGACGATTGCACATCCGAAATTTATTTTTATAATGGCCACACCTTGTTAGTGGATTTGGATTATGTCCTCCAACCCCAGGGCTTCACAGAAGAGTATTATTACCCATCCCAAGCCATGGAATACACATTCAGTCCATACAATGTGTCAACAATGTCCATGAATGGTTTATGAACCCTTTTAGTGATGACTTGCTGTTGGACGACATAATCCAAATCCTGTACCAGGGTGCTTCCATTTTATCCAACGTTTTTTGGATGTGCAATCTACAAGGTACTAGTCCGAAACAATCTCTATCAGACCAGTTTTGATTATGGTGATCCTTTCCTAGGCCGCCACTACAAAAAATATATGGCCACATCTATTGGTGTAATGAAACATTATTTTTGTGAATGAAATGTGTTCCCTTTAATTGAAAATTTTCAGCATGTTTTCATCGCTGGTACTATCAGACACATCAAGATATTGAGTAGGGGGACAAAGAGATGATGACGAGACATAGCCTAGGTAGGAGGTCCTAAACACTGTTTTATTCCAAAAATGATTTTTCACAATGAAACATTTTGTCAATGCCAAAAAAATCATGATAAAGTGGGACCTTTATTAGAAGTTGTTTAGGGTGGATAAATAAACCCCCCCTTTATCTATGAATTTTTAATAGCACAGATAAATTGGGGTCTTTATCGATGCATTTTAATTTGTATATTTTTTAAAAAAATCATATAAAATAATTTATGAATATATAAATATTTTAATATATAAATATAAATATTAATATAGATTTAATATTTTTTAATTATATTATAGATAAATATATATATACATTCACAATTAATATATATAGTATTTCTTGAAAACATATTTTAAAAAAATTTCAAAACATTTATCTTAAATAATATTTTTCAAATTATTATCAATTAATAATTCATTAAAAACAATTTTATTGTACAAGGCATAAGAAATTAATAAAATATCTAAACAATGATGAAAATGGAACACTAAATTAATACGGCAATATCCTTTGAATTGTTTGTCTGTTCGAGCTATACCACATATCAAATCGATTCCTTCGATGATCTTTACACACTCAATGACATAAGTAATCCATTTTAATGAGTTTTTAAGGAAAAAATTCCTCAGTGTTGTTTTTGGTGACCCCTTCCAACAATGTCACAATAGTAAATGCCCAACAACAGTTTTAGTTGTGTTGATCCTTCTTGGTGATACATCACCATGATGCCTCGAATCGACAATTTCTAGCAAATTGTTATCATTGGTACTATAATCCACCACTAGATAGTGTGAAGGGGGGTCGAGAGATGAAAACGAGACATATCCTAGGTAGGAGGCCTCAAAGTATTTGTTTGTGAGGTCAGTGAAGGGGTTGGTAGCCATCCAGTTAGAGCGGTCACCACTGCAGTTAAAAGCCTCAATGAAATCCAATATGCTTTTGAAAATATTCTACCACGCCAGCTTTGCGACGTCGTCCTAGTTGCTCCTACCATGCACCACCATCATGATATCATGATAAACATATGTGGATTCTTTATCAAGAAACCTATTCCTACCAAAATCGACTTCGAGGAAGTTCGGGCTACGCATCACCTGTTTGAGTTCTAGAACAATGAAATTTTTCACTGGATTACTGAGAGTCATGGCCTACAATCTTATGGGGATTCTGAGAAGATATTATTTGTTCACACCCACCTTAAATACGTCTCACCCAAGCCTATATTTTATATCTGCACTTGGATACAAACAAAATACACACAACCAATCAATGAATAATAGAGTCAGAGTTATAATTTCATGATTATAATATTATTAATTATTATTAAGTGAAATATTATTATTGTTGTTGTTGTTATTATTACTTCTAAAAATAAATTCACAACATTATTATTATGTGTCACATTATTGATATCATTTTTATTTTATTTGACAAAAATTTTATAATATTATTTACTTGTTATGTTATAATAGACTAAATAAATTAATACTTAATTTGTTATTTTTGTTTGTGTTATTTAATTATATTTTAATTTTAAATATTTATGAACAATAATTTCATTATTTTTATTAATTAAAACCAACATTTGATTGTTTTAAATAATTTTTACATTCATTCAAGAAAATGGATAATTGAATTGAATAAAATAAATATTAAACTATAGTAGGTTTTATCCTATAAATAAATCCAATGGAAGATGTTATAGACAATCCTTATCCTCATCATCTCTTCTGATGAGCCGTTATCATTTAATTTTGATCACTGAAAATCATTATCCATCACTTCTAGGCATGCACCTATGTTGAAATAAATACTTTATGAAGATTTCATCAATGGAATGACTGCTGGTTAGAGTATTATAAACAAAAGATAAGATATGATGGATGGATCTCTTGAAATAAATCTTAATAATAACAATTTGGGGGATGTTGTTGATACAAATGACAATTGTACCCCATTGTGTTCTCTAAATGGGGTAATGCCGCCAATTTTTGGGAATTGCATGGATGGTAATTAGAGATTTCTATGGGTGGAAACAAAAGGAATTGTTATGTTGTGATTTATTTCTAGATAAATTATTTTAAAAATATATATATTTGTTTATCTATGTTATGAATGAAATGAAATTATTTCTATTAATAATTAATTATTGGGTTTTGATTTAAAATATTGTAATATTTTTACAATTATATAGTAAACTAGATGAATAATTTTGTGATTTTGGTGTAGTTAAAAAATTTGGTAATTATTTTTAAATAACGATACTAAATTTCTTATAGTAAATTTTATCATATTAGATAATGGAACATTTAAATACTGACTACTAAAGGGTGGATTGATATTTTTTTATGATGACAATATAAAAATGATTGGATTTTTTTACAATTTAGAATTTGTAGATTGTTAATAATTAAAATAATAATGGTACAACAAAATTAAATTACGGTTTATTTGAGTAGCATTGTGGACAACACACAAGACTGAGGAAGACACAAAATAAGATAATGATGATGATGAAAATGAAGATGGATTGGAATATTCAAGAAAGACATGAAATTACAACAACAATGAATAAAAGTTCATTTGTAAATTTACTCCCATATACTTGTATGATAATATATAAAATTTTATGGAAATTATAGTTCCAATATATTTCAATTTATACCAAATGGATGTAAAACCAATATTCCTCAAGGGAGTTGACATGGGGTGTTTAAATTTAGAAAAGTGATGGTTTTATTAAGGATGAAAATGATAGAATGTTGTGTCTACTATGAGATTCTATGAATTAGATAAATAAATCACTGAGGGCCTTCTATTCAAGGTAGGATCAATACAAATGAAATATTTTTTTAGTGAGTTAGTTATTATTAATGAATTTACTTCATGAAGTAAAAGCATCATATGATATTGGTACTAATATATTATGAAGACATAATAGTATAGAATTGGAAAACGAAAAATGTTATTTTTTAGATCATATGAGGTATACTATCAAGATGTATATGATCGGTGAGTTAATCATTTTTCGTCATTTATGGGTGTATCAAAGAAATCCGACCAAATTAATTTCCAAATTAGAATATGAAAAAGTGCTTCTTATGTGATTTGAAATGGAATATTCCAATCCATAGACAATACCAAATACTATTTGGATAATATTATCAAAGTAGGATGACTGCCAAAAGGTAGATATGATGGAATATATGTATTGATATAATATTATACCTCACGTGAAAAATGATCCAATATTTTAATTAATATATTTAATATCACTTTGGTCAAATATTTTACTATGGAGAGCCATTTGTTAGTTGGGAAGATGATATATATATATATAATAGATACAGTTTATTAAAATTATCAAAATCCCTTAATTAATAAATTTGTTAATATTCTTCTCAAATATAAATATTTTTAATTTCTTTGTACACTATTATATTTACAAACATAAATATTATTTTAATATATAATATTTAATAGTTTTTATTAAAAATTTATGTCTACAGCACCATTTATTGATAAAAAATTCAAGAAAACATGAACTATATATTAAATTACAGCATCATCTGATTCAGGAACTTCTGATTTTGTCTTATACTTCTTCTTAGACTAATCAGTTTAGACATGTCCCCATCCCTGATGTTTTGGATAATGACCATGTTTCCCTGATTTAGATTGTTTCAAATTTCCCTCCAAATTTTCATCTTCTTCATCATAGTTGTTCTTATTCATTGGAGTCAACTCCATTTTTTTAATCCTCATGAATGCTAGTTTGTATAATTACATGATTTATTGACAACTTAATAGCTTCCATTTTAGTCACCTGAGGTGGTTTAACAGGATCATAGTATTCAACTTCATGGAGAAAATTTTATTTTTGAAAATAATTCTCTATAAAATTATTTGTTTTAATCATTTTCCCATAATTTAATTTACCCAATAAAACCTTCATGTAATAATTCATCATGTCTTGTGACATATTTGTTGCATGGGGATAGACATTTGTTGTCAATTAAATCATCTATATCATAGATAAACTCTCATATTTCATTGATTTCATAAAATTTATCATCAATGTCCCTATAATAATATTAGAGTTCAAAATATGTGCTTCATCTATTTTTTATATAACATGGCATGAACATGAGATACTAAGATGTTCATGATAAGATTATTTATGAACAAATTGTTGCATTGCATCTTCATCAGTAGATTGTGTATATGTTGTACATAATAATTATCATTGATTTTACATGACAAAGTGCACATGAGATTAGATTCATTGGTTGAGATTGTGTAATAAGTTGAGTATACCACAAGATACCTCATAGGATAACCCACATGATATGTCTTGATTTGTGCATTCATGTTTTCTCCCAAATAAGTAACACTAGCAATTTCTTTGGTAATTAAATTATATCCTAAATCATCATCACCAACTTTTACATATACATTATTGAGTTAAACTATGTTTTCAAGAGTTGAAACAAAATATCTATATAAATGTCAATACAAATGGTTAAATTTAGGGTTTAAGTGAGAAATATCCTGGGAATCAACATCCAAACTACCTTTTTATCAGGATCATCTGTAGCCCTACTCTTCCTAGAAACCAGAAAAACTTATCATAATTAACTGCATCATATATTAAGTAATCATTTTTCCAAAACCATTTAATGTATCCTCATAAATATTGTTATTTCATTTACTACTAGTCTCCTCAAACAATCTATTTTAACATTTATTTCATGAATATTTGATGTATTAAATTTTAAATTAAACATAATTTTATATATTGTTCATTGTTATACACAACCATAATGATATAATTTAATATTGTATTCTTACATTAAATATGTTGTGGTACATCACCACTATGATGAGAACATTGATGTTATATTAGAGTATTCTTAATATAATTATCTAGTTGGTTAACATATTATGATTGGACACATAGTATATAAATGATCATGTGTGATTACACGTAAGAATATTAGTATTCTTCTTATGAATTTCTCCCATTGTAATCTCTAAGATATGTGATTATGAGAACACACCTACCAATAAAAGTGATTATTGTATTGATTTCATCAGATATTTTTATCTATGAGTGTGTTTAATGGTCCTTATACATTGTGATTATCAAAAATGCATGTCACAATTTGCGCACATATATATTATAATGACAACCCGCAAAACAGATGTTGGAAAGAAGTAGGGTATGTTTGTTGTGTCTCTAATGACATGTTTTTCTGGATAATTAACAAAATTATTTGACCCTCCCATATATATGGTTGTTGGTATTAGGAACCGTTAATTGAAATAGAATTGTCACCCTAAATTCCATGTCCATTGTGTAATGACTATTTTATTTCAGGTGGTCAAAGAATGATGTATCAAGCATATTGATTGTCAACACCATCATGAAACTGGAATGATGGGATTATGTGACAATTATATTCTATTACACTATGATAATTCTTATGAATTAGAAAATTTCATGGCATTATCTTCTTTCTTTTGGGTTCTTTAACCTCTTGCTAATCATTAATCATGGACATTAGGATAGACTTCTTAATTCCAACAAGAAAAAATCCTATAGGGTCACACAGTATGTGTTTTTGGTGGTCTTTATTTAATTATATTTTAATTATATTAGTGGAATTAAAATTATTTTCAAGACTAAAGAGTAATTTTATTTCTGTAATATTGAAAACATAAAATATATAAATAATTATCCACATGATTGTGAATAAAATATATATATTTTTGTTATTTAATAATTAATAAATACATTTACTAAATTTTAGAGATAATTCATGCATTTTTGGGTCACCCCTAGAGGGATTATACCCTTGGATCCTCACAAGGTGAATTATGGAAATGCTGAAGGCCATTTTTTGATGATTAAAAATCATCCATAAAGTGTGTTCCTAAGACCATGTATTTATTTTTTCAAATATGAAATAAATTAATTATATATTTGATTTTAAATAGCACCTTTCAGAGTTTCAGGTAATGATTATTAAAATATATTTTAAAATATCTCCATCCACCATACTCTTCTGATGTCCCAGACTAGACAATAAGAAGGATCACCGACACCCTTTTTGAACTTGGAGTCCTCTATCCTCATCCAACATCATCATGACCAATCATATTGAAGATATAAAATCATAAATCTCTTAGTAAATTCTCTCAGACATGCTTAATCGGATGACAACAACTATAGAAGAAGGGTACTTTTTGATACAGTATATTTAGATCAAAATTAGAGTCCATAGTAGACAGATTACATTATTCAATTGGCATCGAGCAGAGATCCAAATCTACCATGAATGATAAGAAAACTCCAACATATGTCTCGTCAATAGCCTGATCCAGTTTTATCGGAGTAATTATTTATGATGCAATGTCAAAAAAAAATTATAAATTCCATTACATCAAATTCATACACTAAATGAATACCCTGACATGAGTTCATCTATTTTTAAAAGAAAAATATTTGAAATGAGTATCTATATCGTTGATGATTGTGGTATCTGACATGAAAGAGATATAACCAATCCCCCATAACATGTGTTGGAACTCTTTAAAGGGGAAAATGGTGTGGAAATGTCCCCTCCCAATGGGGTTTCGTTTCATATCATGAAATCCACAAACAACAATAGACCTCATTTCCATGTCCCCTTACCACAATTATTTTTTTACCAATTTGAATCTCCAATCTTCCAATAATTGGGAAATTGTTAATTTAAAAACTATCCAGATGAAAATCATGACTGACTCAAATTTTCCCTGAATTACCTCATCAAATGTAATGTCCAATTATTGAATGTAATTGTTTTAATTTATATGGGATAATTCTGCGACAAGACTCATACATGAGGTGTGAAACTGAGCCCTCATAATCTCGAAATGGTCGATCAAAGAAAATTTTAAATAGAACACGTGAACTATTTTTCTAAAAAAGGAATAAATCATAATCATTTTTCTAGATTACAAATCGGCACACTATCTTGTGTTCCGGATAGCGGGTTTACCCTTGGCACAACATATGTTTATTTGGTGTGGCCCTCCAGTAATAATACCCGAAAATGGAATATTTTTAAATAAACTAATTAATTTTTATTAATTTTTTCAAATCCTTATAACTCATGAATGATGACTCAGAATGAAAATTAAATACAACCATTGTTATTGTGAGAATTTTATTTCTTTATGAATATTCATACACAGGCCGACACAGGCCAATAATGAATGTAGTTTTTTCTCATAAATAAAATAATTGAATAAATATTATATTATTTTCAAATCATTATAACTCATAAAATATAATGTGGATTGGAAAACTCAGACTGCTGTTGACATCATGAGGGTGTTCTTCCCTTATTACGAGCCTAATATCGTCTAGCGCAGGCAGACTATGAATGTTTTTTTGAGATGTAACTGTAAATATAATAATTTAAATAAAAATTTAATTACCTTCATATCTTCATATCTCACCCACGATATCTCGGATTAAAAATATAATACCCCCGTTAATTTGTAAAAAGATGTTCTCCTTCAGAAGGGCCTAACCACGACCCGTGCGGGTTGAATGGGAATGTTAAATTTTGAAAATTTTAAATGAAAATAAAATGAACATAGAAATAGTTAATTTTAATTATTTTAAATTTTTTCAATGACAGTACATCACTATAATGTGGTGACATTATGATATGAAACTATTTAATTCAATACATTAATGAATCACGATGCAATGCGGTTTTAAAATGAAATAGAATGTATGATATAAATTGATTGTCGAAAAGAATATTAAATATTTGGTTTCCAGTAAAAGGAATATTTTTCTTTAGATCTATATAGGAGAAGATAATTCTATTGAAATAAATTATGTTGGCGAGCGATGAATGACGACGAACATAGAATTGACAATGACGTCTGATTTAGCATTTTTGAATAGTTAATTTCAGGGGTGTGAAACTGGTCTTTGTCATCGAATGATCCAACCTCATGGTAAGGTGTATCATTAATTAATTATATTTACTAGTTTCTAAATCTCCTGGATGAGTTTCAATCATTAAATAAACAGATTGATTCATGGATTATGTATGCTAAATGAGGGAGGGGAATGATTTTGGGATAATCATCAGAAAATTTGAACTATATTGAAACTATGAAAGGGTCTAGTCTTGTTTAGTAATTATTATAATTAAACATGGAAAAATCAAGGCTGAAACAAAAGATGCATGATCCTTTTACCTTAGGTGTTCATGTGAAACTCTCCCACCCCAGATCATTATTCCACAAATATTTTGCATCAAAAACATAGAAAGGATCCCATGATCGCAACCCGGATGAACGATGATGATGGTCGGCTACGAAACCCGTATGTGGAAAACAATGAATAGGGGGCTGCAGCGGTGTGGGAGGAGGAGCCTAGGGTCTCGTAGATTGATAGCTACATCAACGTTGTGAAATTGTTTTGCTAGTAGGGTTTTGCGTTATGCTTGGAGGCCGTGGAAAACACGCCACAGTGTTGTGGGTCTATAGCCAGTGAGGAATGAGATGGTGGGGGCACATATAACGTGGGATTGTTTGGGGGGTAGAGGAATATTCCTTCATGAAGTAGGGTACACACATCTCCTTCCATGACTGGGATGGGCCAAACATGCGCTCATGCTCATGAATACTAAGGGAGAGTCTCTATCTAGAAATCACATCAACATTTAATCTCTAGTGTTCTAGAGCAGTCATCCAATGTTTTGATCTCATTCAATTGAGATCATATTAATAGGTGCATCGACAACGGTCGACTCCCTCCTCAAACGATCATATTTTTCCTTGACTTTAGGAGGGATATATACACAAGTCACTCAAACAATGATTTTTTGAAACCAAATGCACAAAATCGTTTTATACCTCTTACAAGATTAAGTAAAAATATGTTTTATCCACCAAATTCAATTTTTCAGATTATAAGGAAAAATAAAAGTTCGGTGTCAAACAAAAAAAACCATTCAGTTTCTATAACACATGAGTGTTCAGATTCGATCTTCAAAAGAATTCAGTACCTGAATTCTATAGAATTCCATAATCATAATTTCAAGGAAATTACGAGTCTGAATTCATAATAATTTGGTTTTTGAATTTAGAGAATTTAGAGTCTAAGGTAAGAAAAAATTAGAGCCTAAATTCATAAGAATTTGGAGTTTGAATTCATAATAGTATGTAATTTTAATTCACAAGAATTCAGTGATTGAATTCATAAGAATTCAAGGTCTAAATATAGATAATTCAGATTCTGAATTCATAAGAATTCAGATTCTGAATTGAAAATAATGAACAGTATGAATTCAATAGAATTCGGTGTATGAATTCATAAGAATTCTGTGTCGGAATTCATAATAATTTAGAGTCTGATTTTATAAGAATTTGTTTTCAGAATTCATAAATATCGGGTTCTGAATTTAGTGAATTTGGAGTCTAAATTCATAAGAATTTAGAGTTTAAATTCAGATCCTAAAAACATAATTCTATATGTCTACGTATTTATAAGATTCTGATGTTTTAGATATGAAACCAAATTTTTTATTTAGAAAGATAAATTGTTAGGTTTAGAAAAATTGTGACTTGGTCAATTAAAAAAAGGTAAGGATAAATTTTCTTGGGGATGGAAAAGTTTTCTTTTGAAAATAATTTATTGGGGAAAATTAATTCTCATTAAGAAAGAGTGTGTGATTTTAAAAACAAGAATGAATAGAAATGACAAAGGGAAACCTTATTGAATCAACAATATCCTCCTTTTGGGAAACCAATACATCCTTATGAAAAATTATATACTGACATTAAAAAAATTTCTAGACATTGATTATAAAACATATATCCCTTAACACATTGTCAATTATGATTACAAATAAATTCCCCAGAGGATTTGTAATCACCAAGGATCATATTCATTCTTTCTGGATTGAGTAATAGCATTTTATTGCATATGAAAATCATCGTGGATAAAAACCCCCCCTTAAATTAACTCCCACTAAAATTGGGAAATTAATTATTTTACTTTGTATTCTTTTTTAACATTATTTTATCCCCCTTTGGGATTTCTTAAACGGATTAATGGAAATGGAAAATTAAAAATGGTACATGATATATTATTACTAAACAACCAAAATAAGAGCCACAAAAAATATCATTAGGATTGGAAAAATTAAAAAAATAAAGATATACAAAAAAATATCAGAATTGAACAAGTATTTCCTCCCTTGACATTCGGTATCAATTTCATCAGTACGGTCTTGAGCTTCTGGAGTTCCTTTTGATGCTTCTCAGATCATTTGAGAAGATGATCTTGATCTTCTATTTTCTTCTTTAACACTTTCATTTTTTTCTTCCAGAGACTTAATAGATTTTTCCTGACCCTTTAGAACATCTATTTCATAGAAAATTTTCCCTCAAGTTCAATTAATAAATTTCATTCCCTATTTAATGTCTGAGAAAATAAATATAATTTACCATTCATATCATTCACTTCTTGCATCTGAGAATTCTTTCCAACAATTATCTTTTCCTCAAAACTATTTATGATATCCTTGATCTTCACATCTTTTATAAAAAATGAGTCCTTGACATATTTAGAAAACTCCTTATTGTTTATCATGACTTCTGTAGTCTTCCTTGAGAATCATGACATCTTTTTGCAAGATCAATTGTGGGATTCATAGTTTATTAAAATGGTTTTGAAATCAGCCTCATGGTGGACACACTTACTCATCACCAATGATACTGAATGTGATATTTGATTTAGATAATTCTGAATCTTTTGGAAACTCGAGACTATTTTTGGAAATAGATGGATAGTTAGAAAATGTTTTTTCAAATATTTTAAAACAAAATCATGTCCATGAGAGGACGATTCTGAATCATATATTTTTCATGGTGAGGATTCTTTTTCAATATATGCATCATTTCTCTTTTGATGAAGCACCCACTTTTTTATTTTTCACTATTGATCTAATAGTTGCATCAACAACCACTTATTATCCATTATCAGATTTCGGAATTACAATTTCTTAATTGGGTGATCAGTGTTCCCAAATAGATAGTTTCAAAAATATATCATCATCTACCTCTTCCTTCGGAGCTTCTGCCTCAACATTCTTTGGTTGAATGAAATCATAGTAACTACTATTCACTTCAAACTTATTTTTCACTTCTTCCTCTACATTATCATCTATTCTTGGTGTAGCAAGTATTGAAGAATCATCTTCAGCAGTTTGGAATGATAAATTTTCCGAAGGGCATTCATTTTCATGAAAATCATCTACATGCATTATCAAATCTTCATTATCACCATTGCCTTCTTCTTCTTCTAATCATTTTTATACTACTTCATTTTCATGGACTTTTCCCAAAGTATCATACTTTTTTCCCAGAGTCTCTGGTAATGATTCTACTATAAAGGATTCTGGTATCGTAATATTCTCAGATACATTGTCACCGGCATTCAGATGTGATTGGACTATCTCTGCCTCAGACAATTTTTCTTCAGCTTCATTTCATTCTCCTGCTCATCAGGCTCATCAACTACCTTTTCCTTCAATGATTTTCAAATAGAAGGGTCCAAACCAATCATTGGATCTTGTTTTGTCTGATTTTTCTTGTCATCCATCAACTTACACACAATAATCAGAGCCATTAGTTTTCCATTCTTTATGATCTTAATCGTAACAAAGATATGATTAACCAAATTTAACTTTCTTATGTTTCCCATGAAATCCATAATGTAGATGTAACTCTTATTTCATGTTTTCTTAAAAAAAGTTCTCAGAATTATGAATCCTTGATCCCAAAATTCAAAAATCTGAAAATTTGTAAACAGGTGAAGAATGATCAGAGTCTTTACCTCTGAAATACTAATACAAGCCACGAAATTTTATGCAATAAAACTTCCTTCATCATTGGGAAATATATGTGAGCAGAACACTACATCCCCTTCATAAAGAATTCCAATAAAACTAGCATCCTTTTTATATGAAAGAGAATATGTATATCCATAACACTTGAAATAAAACTTTCTTTTGCCTTCTTCCATGATGAATGTTACAGTCTCAAGGAATTCAATTACCAACTCTAGATACATTGGATACTATTCTTTCATTTTCTTGATGCAAACATTCTCCCACCCATTCATATTTATATTATTAGAGATTATAGAATAATTCATGATGAGACAATTTTGAGGATCCACCCTTTCTCTATAAAACTACCATTCAGAGATATCCTTTAAGGATGTCATTTCATTTGAGAAGAAGCTTGAACAGACATTCAGAACTGAGGAAACCATGAAGATCTAGAACGGGATTATGTGGGAGGGTCAGAGAATTGACAAACAATGGCATGATATTCAATTTGGGACAACCATGGGGGTCCTTAATATATGCGTTTGAGTTGAAAATTTAGCTTCCATACTCAATCCTATTGTGGAAAAACCTTCTGATCAGATCAGGCAGCTTAAAGAAAATGACCAAATAATAATTTTGTTGGATTCATAATGTTTGTGGTTTTTAATAAAAAACAACTTGATTTTTGGAAAATAGAATATGATGATTTTAGAAGTAGATGAAAATAACCACCATTAAAATATGATTAAAAAATTATAAGATAGGAAACAAACCATTCAGATTCCTAGAAAGATTGTTCGTATTGAGTAAAATATTCATGAAGAAATTTAGATTCCAAGAATTGTGATTACGGACATTTTCCATATGAAAATATCCATTACAAAAATTTAATGTACCCAAATGTAGATTAAAAAAAATTTATGTATGACTGCCTTATGGTTCACATTCCTAATAACTTTTTAATGTTTTAAAATCTATCGGAGGACAAGGATTTTGTGAAAATATTAGCAAGTTGATTTTGTGTTCTGTTAAATTGAAGAATGATATCTATTTTTCTATGTGATCGCTAAGAAATTTATGCCTAATATCTATGTATTTTGGATGAGAGTGATGTGCGTGGTTTTTACATAATGCAATGGAACTAGTATTATCATAGAATGTTTTTTTGGTAAAACCGATACCATAGTCCATGAGTGTGTGTTTCATCCACAATACTTGATCACAACAACATCCAGCTGCTACATATTCATCTTTTTTAATGGAAAGTTCTACTATGTGATTCTTTTTGTGTGACCAAGAAACTAATGAATATCCTAAGAAATGAAATGTTCCTGATGTACTTTTCATATCCATTATACAACCACCGAAGTCAGCATCTGGAATACTTTTTAAAACAATATCATATCCAGCTGTGTAAAACAGTCATAGATACATGGTTCCCTTTAAATAAAAAAAATTCATTCCATTGCAATTAAATGAGATTATGTAGGATTGGATTGATATATTGCACATAATCATTTTGAAATTATTAAGATTGGGATACAAAATGTCATGTAAATCATAAATCTTATCATACCTCTAAAAGTTGTTTGATCAACTGGTTTCTCAGCTTCATCAAGATGAAGTTAATTTGACACACCAATGGGAGTACATATACTCCTACTATTGTCATATCCATATTTTTTAAGAATATATTTAATATACTTATTTTGTGATATATAGAATCCTTCTAGTTTTTGATAAATTTGAAAACTATGATTGAATTCCAACTCACCCATCATACTCATTTCTAACTCAAATTTCTTTAGATCTAAAAAAATCATTTCAGGAATGCTATATTGAACCAAATATCATGTAATAAACATAAATTTGGGCAATGAAAACATTTTTTATTCTTTAATTATAAAAAGGGTTGGAACATCATTTCCCTTATCATAATTATTTTGAATCCAAAATTATGTAACTCTATCATACCAAGGTCATGGGGATTTCTTAAGTCCATACATTACTTGGGTAAATTTGTAAACATGTTTAGGATGTTTTGAGTCTTCAAAACCATGAGGTTGTTCGAAAAAATGTTCTTCGGAACAAAAACATTAATGAAATCACATTTAACATCCATTTGAAAACGTTTTAAATTGACGAATGCTTCAAAATCAATTATAATATGAATAGATTCAAGTCTATATACTAGATTATTGGATTATTAAACGTCTAATGCAACATGTTGATTATAGCATTCAGAAACCAATCTAGGTTTATTACTTACTATGATTCCATTTTCATCACATTTATTTCTGAAGACCAATTTTACTCCATTAATAGAATATTTGTTAGGTCTTTCAAACTATTTATAGAATTTATTCCTTTTGAATTCATATATCTTATCTTGTATAACATTTATCAAATGATCCTCACCAAAATATTCATTAGTGATTTTTTTTTCTAATTGGGAATGGAATGATAGATGATCAAATTTATATTTTGAGGAACTTCTATCTCTTATAGGTTTATTTATATCACCAATGATATTATCACTGGGATGATTTTTTAGAAACAACTGATTTGGATTAATTAAAACATGATCATCAAGATAGGGTAAGAAATCATCTAGGGTAAATTAATCTGAAATGCCTTCTTGAACATTTCACTTATCTAAATGATCTTTTAACAATGTTTGATAATCGGTTTTTGATAATACATCTGAAGACGTAGGTTGCAGTTGTTAAAAAAAGGATCTGTTTCATCAAATTTGACATGTAATGTTTCTTCAATAGTACAAGTATTGTTATTTAAAACACTATAAGCCATAGAATTTGTGGAGTATCCTAATAAAATACATTCATCAGATGTGGGTTCGAATTTGTATAGATTATCTTTAGTATTCAGAATGAATACCTTGCAACCAAAAACCATGATGTAGGAAGGTCTTGGTTTTTTACCAATTAAAAACTCATAATGTATTTTATTAAGAAAAGGTCTAATCAAAACATGATTTATTGTATAAAAAGAAGTATATATAGCTTCTGCCCAATAATTATTGGCTAATAAATATTAACTCAACATGATTCTTGTTATCTCATGAAGAATTATATTTCTTCTTTCAACAACACCATTTTTTTGAGGTGTTCTGTGTGCTGAGAAAAATCTTAAGATTTATTTTCTAGATAGTATACCCACGTAAATATAGTGTAATAATCAACTAAGACCAATACCTAATATTTTCCTCCAATGCTTCCACTTTGTGTTGGACCAAAAAGATCCATATGCTCTAATTGTAATGCATTAGTATTTGAGACATCACCGACTGATTTAAAACATGATTTATGTGTATTTCAAAATTTAAAATGATTAAAAACATTTTATCAATAAAATATATGCTCTTGTATATCCATAAATAGTCTTTTCATAGTTTTTTTGCACATGTTCATTAGGTTATACTATCCTAACATTCTAATCCACAACCACGAATTATCTTCTATTACAGTAATTGAAGGTATATCTTCTTCCCTAATGTCTTCTATGTTTAGTGTGTATACATTCTCTTTCCTACGAGAAGAATGAATAAAATCTTCCTTGGAATTTTTTACTACGCTCCTGTCATTCCTGAAATTCACTAGGTAACCTTTATCACATAATTGACTAATGCTAATGAGGATGTGTTTAATAGCCTTAACAAATTAAAACATTTTATATAAATGTATTTCAATATAGAAAAATGGTACCTGTAAAAATAATTTCTCCCATATCATTATATCTGAAACTTAATTTTCATCCATTTGTCTGGAACCAAGCCTTGATGCAGTATTGGAAATGACCATTTCACTGAAAATTAGAGAGGGAATCTCAAAGCGCATATTTCATCGAATAAATATATTAGTGGAAAGAACGCTATCGGTTGAATGGGTGGTACTACATCAGGTGTGGAAGAACAACCAAATCTACTCCAAGTGGGTAGGAACAAAAGCCCACATTATTTATTTTGAGCCCAAGTCGTCACTCAAGTAGAACTCCTTGATGATCCCATTACTGCATCCCGGGGTTCATCATACACAGAAAGAGTATAGAACCGCACGGCAAAAGATATGGTTCATGAATGGATAGTTTAATCAATTGGACTATTTGGTTTGATTGAACGATTGATGACGGGAATTGAGCAGATATCGAGCATCCTAAATGTACGATTGCACTACTGAAGCTTGTTTTGGAACTACTGGAATATGAGGCTCTTGGTGTATGGAAACCTATCTACTGTTTCACTACTCGACTCTGTAAATCTCCAATGTCTATTATGTTTTGGTTGGTGTAGCGACTTGATATAGCATGATTTGGGTAAAAGTGTGGATTTCATTCAACCAGAATCCACCCAGGTCATTGTCACGACAAAAAAAAAGTGTCCATCCCAACAACGATGAATATATATTGGCAATGCTATATTTCCAAGTTCAAGGAAAACATCCGCCTATGAACATGACTTGCTTATGGTCGATATGGTACAACTACTACTTGTTTTTTTCGGTAATAATTTCGATCGTTGGAAGAAGGTATTTGTTTGATCATCCAGTTATGACCAAAGGTGAAGATATGGTCTCAAGGGTGAGCAGTGGTTCCGTTGACCTGAAAACCACAAGACGAATGCATTATAAGAGTCAATGGGGCACTGAAGGAATCAATATATATTGTCTCCCCCAGACAACTCCTATTTGAATTGGATGGTCGGTTGTCAATTTCTATTCGAGCTGATAGCTTATCGACTTAGAAACTATGCTCGAATAATTTGCTGGATTAGTGGTCAAAGGGATTCCTGGAATAGATCATATGGTTCCATGCTTGGAGCCCTTCTCTTCCCATTTCTCCTATTCGACATGCACACCATATTTCTCTGACCACCCAGATGATATTCATGCCACCTCTCCAATAAGGTAGTCCCAAATCTCTAATACTTCACATATCATTTCACCCACATGGACACCATTACAGATTCTCTCATTGACACTTGAAAAAAGTTCCAAAACTAGCATGACTCTGCTGAACCATGTTTCGTGGTAGCACTTCAACAGATGGTTCTCCCACCACTTTCATCCCTCCCCCTATAATCCCGAACAGTACCTGATAACCTCTTCCCTTGAAAAAATGTTACTGTTTCTAGTTTTTGAATGTTCCCAAACTGTTAATCCATCGCAGAAAAAGGGTACCACAGGTGTTGGGATAGAGGAACCGGAAACGAGCACTAGTACAAGTCGAGCAAGTTGATAATGGTTAGATATTCTATAATAGACTATATAGCAGAGTACATTTATAGAACATATGACCATTATTTTACTTAGACTAGCTCTCAGTTCTTCAAAATGATGAATTTTCATGATGCCTTGGTCTGAAACAATCATTTTATCTTATCGACGAGTACTTCTATTTGGGACCCCAGGTCAATGTCTTTGACCTTTGAAAGTTTTAAGTCAACTACATCATGTACAGATATACCCAGATCACACTCATACATGCCCTTATTTGTGAGTGGTAAAATGTATTACGTCAATATATACTCTACTATAAACTATATAAGAAAAGTACTCGTCCAAATTGGTTATGTGGGAATCTACTAAGCAAATAAACCATTGTATAACTTCATCTTCCTTCAGCCTTTAGTTCATCTTTCAGGCCTCTTTGTGCATAATGTTTTGGTTTATAGGGACCTACTATTCTGTCTAAAATATTTTTTAATTTTTTGAAATACTACAAGGAAAATTTCTCACCCTAAGTATAAATCAGTTGAACACTTTCTGTATGAGTTAACGGTGACACCGAAAAACACTTCTTCTATTAAACGTTCTTTAGAAATTGAATAGGGTGAACTATCCTAATCATAAACACATATATATTCAGCATCAATGAATACTGAATAGACTAATGTAGCTGAGTTCTATACACTTATATATAATAATAATATATAATAATATACTATATATATCTAAGGGTTGTAAAGGGTAAGGAAATGAACAATTTACTTTCCTTGAATCCCTGCACCACCATGAATCAATTTTCTATATTATTAGAATATATAGAAAAATTTCAATGAAATAACATGATTCAATATGCTCAAGCATCTAATGTCCCTAAATCATTCAATTCCTTAGGATACTATTATATATATTATACGAAAAGGCTACGACATCGCACCACTCCTCGGTGAACTATCTGAACTATGGATTCTCAACCTTGTCCCATTCCATTTTCTATGACTATATTGGCTATTGGAATAATCTCGGTGTGGGATTGACTTCTAAATTCCCATGTACAACCTAATAGAGTTGAGTACTACTCTTTCTCCAAGACCATATACTGTAATAGGAGGATATGTTAAGAGATTCCAAAATAAAAGAATGTATCACACCTTCAGTACTCTACTATAATAGGTATGAAATTTTAGATTCAGTAGGTTGGTCAGTAACAAAAAAAAGGGGAGGCAAAGGGTTAATTTGCATTAAATTCTGTGGATAGGAGAGAGAACTATATATTCTTAATACTAAGACCGTGTCTCTTGCATAAACATACTAAAATACATGTAATCTTGAATGATCGTCAGTCATTTTCAGGTGGCGCTAGTATTTTCATTAAATAGAAATGACTATATATAAGAGTACGTAATTTCTTCTAATAGGCACTAGAAAATAATTCAGAAGCAAGTCCAATATAGAAGGGAGAACACTTACTAGGTACCACTCTCATGTGGATGTCCAAAATGATATAATCTTTCAGTATAAAATCACACAATTGGTAGAGGATATTATTCAATCCCCTTAATAATTTAGTGTATATGATTTATTCTATTATATTGATTTAGAATTGGGATAATATGATTGATATGTAATCTCATTTCAGGTAATTGGCTAGAAAAATTCCTCTGTACATTCATGGACTAGACTGTTAGTACTCTTCTTATAGTGTGATTGGATGGTTGGGTAAGGAAAAAACACTAGTATTTCTCTCCAATAAGAATGTAAGTGTAGAAGCATTTCGATTAGATTATACTTGTTAATTAAAAAGATTTTTTTTTCTCTTCTTGTACAAAAGATGTTGAATCTATCAAGTGTTGTTTTTTTATTAGGACAAGGTACTTATATTGGATGATTATAGACCCTCAGATAATGATTGTTCCAGTTCATGATAACTTGAAGTCTTAGTGTAGATTAAAATGAGAAATACACGCTGATATTACACTACTAGATGAGTTGAAATTTCTCACGTGGAAAAGTGAACAATTTAGTAATGAAGAAAGTGATAATCTCGACGTCAACTTCTAAGAAGCGGTGGAGAGAGGTGTAAATCATGAGTCAGCAATCCATCCTACAACGGATTTTACATGGAGATTTTTTCCATATATTATTAAAGAATATGCATAAAAGCACTATAAAAACATGAAGAGCGTTTGGTTACCATTAAATGTATAGGGAGGGAAGTGAAGATACGTGCATAAATATAGAATTCGAGCATAGTCTATCATTTTTATATGGTACTCTTATATATATTTATAGAAGAATTCTTGATCCGATACAACAAAAAAGAAAGTGTGTTCCCCATCACTATCCAGTAGTTGGTGTTTATCAATCCCTCACTGTTATAACAAATGAAACAATACGCTGGTTAGGATCTAGGCTTAGACAACAATCATAAGAGAAGATAGAGTGGCTAAAGTGCTATTTTTTGGTATTTCATGGTAGCATCTTCATACTCATGATGTTATGAATAAACCTATAACGTATTATGGAATCTATTTCCTAAAATTATCCATACACGTGGTCGGGGTGTATGGACGTAGTACTTGGATACCCTTCTAAGCCTATTGAAGTTTCCAACATTTCAAGAGAAGACAACCCTTATATAGAGTGGATTATCCATCGTTGAACAATTTTAGTTTTTACATTTTAGATCTCATTTCCACTTTCCTTATGGTATTTGTGTGAAACTGATGATTTGAATGTTGCATCATCTATATAATTTTGAGTTTTCAGGGTGTCTCTTAAGGCTGCATTGAAAGAATTCATTGTAATGTCTCCATTTATAATTGAGATGATTCTGGGATGGTAGGCTTTATGGAAATTGTAGTTACATTGCTCTTCTCTTTCATTTTATGGTAATGAGATCAATCTACATGCTTATGCTAAGGTGATTGAGAGTGGGACAACTATCCTTTGGATTCACATTATCGTGTAGATTCATTAGTTTCAATATTTAGATCTTGAGAGCGCTCTTTATATGGTTGATCTTTTTCTTTGGGTAGTCCCGGCCAACCAATCTAACTGAACTGATTACATCTCTATATGGGAAAAGCCTTGTCCTTACAACAACGGGAGGTTCATGAGTAATGTACCAATTCTATATTCCCCCTTTATCTTCCAAACGTCCATACACAATGAGAGAAAATCCATTCTAAATCAAAAGCAACAGAAATTGTTCCATTTTTGGATGGGGTATATTGTATTGCTTTCTCCTTGAGGTATACTTGAAATAAAGTTTTTCCAATCTGATGGAAATCAAAGTAGCTTGCACGCTTCGTTGCAGTGTTGTTCCTTATTGCATCTTATCCAAGACATGATTCTTCATCTCTTGTTCTTTTTTTAATGGATACATTTTGTCTGTGATCCTATTTATTATATTAAGTATCATCTAATGGGGTAACCATGTACATCAGATAGGGACATAGCTCAAAACTCTCCAGCGAATGAGGTAATAACATAATGAATAGTTGGACGGGCGGTTGAAGAAGATTCACTTAAAGGAAGGAGTAGAGATGGTCGGTCATGGAACTAGAACAATTAAAGATTGAGGAGAGTGAAGAAAAGCTATCGAATGTCTCGAACATTCACAAACGAGATAAGTAAGAGACATTTTTTATGTTGCTTTTTTGAGTGATCAGGTGTAATAGTGTGAGATGAGAGTGGAAATGAAAAAACTATTTCATAAAAGAATGGATATGAGCCTTGTAGTATATCTCTTTGGTTGGTTGGTTTAGTCCCAATAATGTATTCTGAAATCGCGGGAGGAGCTAATTCACCAAGACCCATTCTAAACAGGTTTAGGGAAGGCCATTACATAATTGGGGACACTGGGAAGCAAGATGAGAGGAGTCAAAGGTGAAGGGATTAGAAGAAGAAAGATCCCTTTTATTCCCAAAAGCAGACAAAGTTTGTGTTCCATGTATAATAAGATTAAGACTTTCATTCTAGGATCAATGTGTTATATCTTAGGAATGATGTTGATGTGAACTGAACTAATTATTCATAACTAATTAGACCGTTCCCAAATTTCATTGAATTTATAGGTGCGAATCAAATCCCTGAGACTATTGGGACAATGTGGATGTAGAATTATAGTATTTCTAAAACTAAAATTGAAATACACATTATTCCATTTTCAACTACCAACTACACATGTAGAGGTGTTTTTACCAATTTAGGGAGGAATAAAATATTTTCTATCAAACTCAATACCTGGCCCCAAAAGGATAGGTATGACGGAAGAAAAATAGTTTAAGCTCCACATATCTTCTCCTATTGGACACAATTCGTCTTGATAATCTTATCAATGAGAGTTGTATGAAAATACCAATATTCAAGGGTTTCATAAAATGGATTTTCACAACTATATCTTTCCTTTACAAGGATGTGGGATCTTTATTCGTAGATAGAAAATTAGATCATTGAATTACCAATCGAAGATGAATCGATTAGTTCAGGTAAAAGTGTATGATGTTGGGAAAAGTGTAGACCCATGCATCGAGTGGGGTTTTAGGTATGAGTTAATGGAGTTGTCTAATTGAGCTCCCATTTCGTCTTATTTTCAAGGAAGACACTATCAATGAAGGAACATTCTTTTGATTTATTTATATAATTGTAATATCTTGATAAGTTCCTCCTTTGTAATGATTCTGAAGGGTGAGTTTTTAAAAATTTAAACATCAAATATATTATTCATTACCATGTTATTTCCATAATATTTTCATCTGAAAATAAATTTCAAAGAATATTTTTAAATGGACTGGGATTTACATAATTTATCAAAAAAACCACCAATAGATCCAGAATTTGTTTCCGTTATAAAATATTTAAGTAATTTGATTTTATATTATTATCATATATGCAATGAATTCATTTTATATCATTTATAATAAATAAAAATTCCACGATTTTATATACATTAAATGGGTCGGATTTCCCACATCACAACATGAGAAAATGGGATCCTAACCATAGGTAAAACCTTTCCATAGAAAAGAAATATAAAACCAAATATGCATATAAATGTGAAAAATGTATACAAAAAACCAAGCAATAATGGTAATATTTTGTAAATAAAATATAACATGTGAATTACATATACATATTAGACAGTTAATTCCTACTCAACAACAAGAAAACCTCCAACATCCTTTTTTTTTAATAAAAATTTTAAAAATAGATCTGTAGAATAGAAACATGTGGAATAAGGGCAGTCAAAGAGATTAAATTAGAATTAGTATATCCCTTTCTAGTGTTATATAAGAACAAGAAATAATAACAAAGAAACTAGTGAAACCATCAACATAAACACATGAAACCTAGTATAAAACCCCTCTTTATGGATATATTCACATATAAAAGTACCCTTGAAGAATGACTGCAGCTATTTCTTCTATCTCAAGAACATCAAATTCCATGTGATCTCCACTAGGTCTGTAGTCCCATTACAATACTCCTATGTTGATTCCAATTAGATCCACCAACCATCTCTCTCACCGTGGATCATCTCCTTCTACTTTTCTTGACATCTGCCGTAGATTCACATTATATAAGACAAAAAGTTTTTATAATGGTACATGTGGGGACCTTGGGCTGTTAAAGCTTAAGAAATAAAACGAAAAAAATATTCAATGAAATTAATAGATGTGGTTGGTCAATGTGATTTGGAAACAATACAATAAAATATACCGAATGGCCAATTTTTCATAGGGGTATTTTCCTACACTCTTACACATTATGGAATGCCTGCGATGCTGTAAATATGGAAATTTTACTAAACAATTCCTATAAGGGTTATCTCATTGATAGTTTTGAGTATCCTAGTCCCTTCTTAATGGTAACCCTACAACACAAGACATAAATAAATTTAAAATTCACCAAAATAAAAATTATCCAAGAAAAAAATTGATGTTAGGGTAACGAACCACTTTCATAACTGTAATGGAAACCACGACTAAGGGTAAACACAACACATGTAAAGGTAACCTACCCTTATGACATGGTAAAACAAACATAATGTAAAGGTAAGAAAACAAGTCAAATTTGTGAAACTTTTCTCAATTTTAAAAAATATAAAAGGCAATTTATCATTTAATTGATGATTAATTATTCACTAAATCAATGAAAAACTGAATATAATTTTCTCATCAAATTGTTACCCCATAAAAATCTATGGGTGGAATCCCTCCAATGGCAGTTTCATGTTCTTTTTTATCAATAGAATCTACATCATCTTCAAAAAATTCATCTGACCCTAAATTGGCATATAAACTATTTCTATTTTAAAAATAGTATTGAACCCCCTCTAGTATAGGCTGCATTTTCATGTTAAATAGAAAAGGCCTTTGGGATGCTTTAGCTAGACAATGTTGCACAACCTTCAAACCTTACTCCAAAACACATTATCCATCATTGTGGGACTTGTCTTTGAAAATAGCACATAGAAAATCACTCTCATCTCCATCCAAAATAAGAACTATTTAGAACTGAGCATCTAGTGGTTTCAAATGCAGAATAATAAAAAGATGTTCCTCTTATTTATATTGTTCCTGCTTAACATGGATAGAACTCAGAACTATAATTACCCCTTTTAGGCATTATAGACTAGATCCAAATTTTTCATCCACCCATATACTATTAATATAATCCATATTATCCTCATCATATCTAAACATTTTATATTCGTTACCTATTTTGCATATAATTTCATAGAATCATCTATTTTTAAATTTATTATATATAGGTTGTATGTATTTAATATTAATAAAACATCTAATTTCATATTTATTATTGTGCAACAATAATATAATTTATTAACATCCTAGTGTATAAATTTTATTAGTTTGGTCAAACATATCTCTACAATGATTATAATCATTAATTGATATATAAATATTTTTAAATAATGTTATACAGTAAGATAACGTACTATAATTGGACACATAGTACATAGAATATATTGTATGAGTACTCCTAATGTATTGATGTTTCTTCTCATGAAGTTCGCAATTTGTAATCTGTATTATTGGATATTATGATAATATACAACCAGTATAAATTTTGAATGTTTTTATGTTGTTATATATTCTTATCTTATATCATGAGTAATGACCCTTATATATTGATATTATCATTATTGCATTCCATGAATAGAGAATTGATAATATCTAATGCTAATCATGATGACATATATTTATGGAGTGGTAGGGTATGTTGGGTTGTCTTAATTGATATATCATTAATGTATATGTCAAGGAAGGATTGGTACCTTCCTACATTATAGAATCTCTTATTTTGACCAATTGATTAGAATAAAACATTATCTCAATGAAATAATCATTAACTTTTCATTAATGACATTATGGAAAATGATTTTTGGTTCTATTCGATGCATCAGTATGGTGAAATGAAGATAATATTGCAGTAGGTGATAGAATAATTATTATTCCTGAAGAGATCATGGGAACATTGTGAGTTTTGTTTCTTTTCCAATAGTTGGATAAATTTTTAGGCATGTAATGTGATAATGAATAGGATATGAGTGAACATTATATCTATTTATTTTAATTTTACATATAACACATTACTATAAAATTTTGTTTTACATATCATAATGTTTTAATTATACTACCTATACAATTTCACAATGAGGGTATTCATTTTAATTATGTTTCAAATATCTGAATCTAATTTTTAGTTCCTATTTCACCATAAATTTTTATTGATATTTATAATTTATATTGTCACATATAATGTTTAAATGATAGAATATATGATGAATTTTAGATTGATACAATAATATAATGTAATGAACATATAAGAAAAAATGTCATTAGGAAATAAAGACTTTCTATTTCCAAAACCAGCATCCTTCTCACATTAGTAGACACGCCTGTTGAATTACATATAGAGACTAAAGATTAAAACAAAAAAAGTCAATTTCGATTATTATATTTATCATTATAATATTTGTTTTATTTTATTTATATAGACTTCTGTATTTATATTTTTATATATTTTTCCATAGACATATTAATGATAATCTATTCAATCTGAGCTAGTACTTTATGCAATTATAAAATTTCAAACAACAAGACTCGGTTAACTATTAAGGGATCTATTTGAATAGAGAATAATATAACCATCATGAAAGAAAATATTACACCAACCTATATGTTTCATAAAAATTTATATATTATTTATTTATTTATTTATTTATTTTTGAATTCATTGTGTCTACCAAATTGTAAATATTTATTTATCTAATGAAAATTTGAATGTGTATATAATGTTTATAATTAATTATAATTCTATATATGTATATAGTTGGTCAAATTTACAATGGATTAAATTATATCAACTATATATTGTATCTTTACAATAAATTTTGAATAATAATCTCATATTGTTGGATTTATTCTACATTTATTATAAAAAATAATATATATTTTGGGATATGAAACTACTATTAATAAATCATTGTTCCACCAAATATAATATATTTTGTCATATCCTCAACTTGGATCCATATATCAATCATCTACACATCTATATTCCTCAAATATGTGCTCATATCATTAATGAACATTAACAATTATTTAAATTTTCATTTATATAGAATTTATTGTTTACATTAAATAGATATCATATTTCATGTTCATAGATAAAAATTCTAAAATTCTATGTTAAAATTGGTTGTGAATTTGATTTTGTAATCATTAATTATTCCTTCATTTCTTTTTTGAGTTGTTCCTCCACCACATGTGAGGTGTTAAGAAATTTTCCATGTTTACCTATGTCTTGCTGCATTTCCTCTCCTATAGAATTACATGACATTTTAATTGAAATATTTATATCAACAATTTCAGGTGTTCTGTGAAGTATTTTTAGATATGGTGAATATTAATTCTGTAGTTATGCTTAGAAAAAAAATTTATAAAATAGATGTTATGTGATTTTATGGTAGTAGTTCTTGAAATAATTTTTATTTAGAGTTTCATAATTTCATATTTCATTGAGTTTTTGTTTTAATCATCACATTGTTTTTTATCTATTAATTAACCAACATGGAATTTGATATTTCCATGAATCATATCAAGACACTTATTTGATTTTTTTCCTGATTATATCTATTATATGATATGTTTCTCTTTAATATTATTTATCAGGTATAGGTATTTTATTTATATTGTTCTTCTATGAAAATTAACATTTATAGTCTTTTATTTTTAGTCTATAAATTAATATATAAATATATATATTTATATTGGTGAAACAAATAATTTTTTTTTCTATGTTGGTTGAAACATTATAGATTTCTTAGTAGAGAAATTTTTTTAAATAAAAAAATGAATTAATGAAAATTAAAAAAATTGTGTTATAGAATCATAATCTCTATTTATTCTACAATATTTGTATATATCATAAAATTAAACATATACATAAAAATATATATGAATTACTCTTATATAAAATATAACATCGTAATATAAAAATAAATAAATAGACAAGATTAAATTTTAAAATTTAATAACTTATTTATTAATAATAAAAAATATATATATATATATTTGAGGAAATTCAGAAAAAAAATCACTTTGTGTTCAGAATATTTATTGAGGAAAGACTTATTTTTGAATTATATAATCACAGTTTGGGTTTCATAAAACAAACATTTTAGAGAGTAGATGGTTTGTGGTAGCTGGTTAAACATGTAGAAAAATATATTTTTCCCAAACACATTAATTGATTAATGGCCATTAGACCACTGTTCCACTCCATATCATGTGATGTCGCTCAGTAGCCAAAGAAAAATCCTCTAATCTTCGACCATTCTGTCTTCCCTTGTTGGTTGCGTTGCCATCATTTCCATCACCTAAAGAAACACCAAGTCTACTCTATATTATCTTTTTCAATGCTCATGATGAATAATAATTTCATTAATATTGATAAAAAAATTAAAAAAAAATAATAAATGATATGATTAATTATAAATTTAATAATTAAAATATAATTTATAATACTTTTAAATTAAAAATTTAAATAATGAAATTATCAATAAATATAATATGATATTTATATATAAATAGTAATAATTAGTAATATAATCATATTTTGTTGTATTATTATTAGTTTATTTATTAAAAATAATAATTATAAAATATATGGAATGTTCAATTACCACATGAACTTAATCAAAAATGTTTTTTATTTAAATAAAAAAAATAAGCATAAAACATGTGGCACATTGGATTTCATCCAACCATAATTGTGGCATGATCAATATCCCCCTAATGTGTAATTGGAAAATACACAAAATTAAATTCATATCCAACATTGTGAATGGTTTCAAATCCAAACCATATCCTAAAGGATCTAGAAAAAAGTAATTTTCATCCAATGTATTCACCATCCAATGTATACATGTCTCAACCCACATCCCATGGTCAGTGCAATACAAAATCTCAATGTATTAGCAAACCTAGGGTCTCTTTCATCCCATATTTTATGACTACAACATTTTTCAGTTAGCCCTTAAAATCAATCATCTTTTCCAGCCACCCAAGGAATCTTGATCCTTAGAAAAACAACATGCCAATGATTAACATACGACACACTAAAAAATATACTTCCATACCCCTCTTCACACTCTCCAATTTTCATTGCAAGGCCGTTGACGTTGGACATGGACTCTACCGGTGCTTTGCTATAGCTCTGCCTATAAAATCTATACTATAATCACATGGTACAGATCACCTCTACATAAAGATCAAAAATACCCAAATGAGAGCCCAACATGCATCTTTTTCATATTCTCTTACCAGCTGTCCATCGAATATTACCGTATAATTGAGGTCTCGGAAACCGATTAAGCAAATCCCCCACCAAGATCCTAGGTATTCCATTCCATAGAATCTCTCCATCTCCAGCCTCAATTACTTTATTATATCCCTAAGTGGCCTCCATAGACAGATAAAGTATCCTCATCATCTTTCATCACCTGCAAACCACAAGATTAAAAAACAACACATCGTTGATTCGAGGTTGTCGATCCTCTTCAGCCCATTCCTACATATAATTTGTCCCATGAAACATTCACTGAACATGTTGTAGTATCCCACACATGTCATAACCACAGTCAAAAACCCTTAATCCCTCATCAAACCATATATCTCAAAACAGGTCGTTGGATAATCCTTCTCATGCCTCCCCAAACACAAAACTAAATGTGGTACGAGTAGAATATATTGAAGATGAAAACATTTGACAATGTCTAGCAATATCATCATATCTACATTAAGGGATCATTGTCGGAATATGGGACAAAAAATTTATTGAGAGAGACTCACTATCCATTAGATAGAATCTCTCAATTTGTCGATAATGATAATAAATTATTTGTCATTATTTCCATGTAAATTATTTTCGATTTATTATTTTTATGTCTAATAATAATATTAATAATTTTAATGATGATGGTTAAAATAATATTTCTCTTATTATTAATTATTTATATTATTAATTATATTATTATTATGTATTATAAAATACAAAATGAATTGGATTATATAAAACATTTATAATAATTTTTTTGTTATTATTAGAATATTAATTGTATTATTATTAAGATTATTAAAATTGATTATTAATTTTTTAAAATTTGTTTTATAATTAATATTATTATTAATTATATTTAATAATTTGAAAATTTATTTAATATTATTTTATCATGTTATTAATTACATTACTAGTTACATTATTAATAATAATATTTACCTCATTGTTCCCATGTTTTAGTGTAATTATTTTATATATTCAACAGTATAATTGATATTTAAAAATAGTGTATTTCATAAAATTTATTAATAATAACATAATTCATAATCCATCATAATAATGTAATTTATAATATATTATCCATGTGGATAAGTCAGATATTTTGAGACCAAATCAATGACTCCAAATTTATTAATAGAAAAAAATCCACAATCAGGAGAACCGGTCAACCAAGGCATAATCTTCCCACACCAAAAAACTGAAGTCTAATATTTCAATTCCCAATAGTGACCAAATTAATAGGATATATTTATTTTCCCTATGGGTATCATCCTCTCCAACATGTCTTGGTGTATCGTGGTAACATTATCCTCATCATGTGATGATTTAGGATATTCACCAATGTTGGAAAATTTCATATATTCAAAGAGAGATCGTGAAATTGTATCTCATAGTTAGATTGAAATAGATACACAATATTAATTTACAAAAACTATTTCATATGTATGTGTTCATTGAAACCAAACTATTAAAATTCTATCTTGTAGTAGATAGAATAAAGTGGCAAAGAAATTAGATCACCCACATCCATACCAAGGCATCCAATAGGACCTTCCCATTAAATATCATTGGGTGAAATAATAAAAAAACTCATGACCCGTGTAGTGAAAAATTATTCATTCTATTCCCTACCAAAAATTTTGTATCCTTTTCTCATAAGAAGATAAAAATTGGATGGGTTACTCCAATGAACATTCTTAATTCCCACTATGAGACTTCATGATGAAAATTTAATGTACAATGGATGTTCATATGTAGGATATGTCCATTACAATTTAGGTGTACATACACATTCCATAGATTTCTTGTGGGGGGGGGGACATGGAATACCTATTCATATATCGATATTTTCTAATCATTATTTATGTAAAAAAATTATACACATGTACATGACCATGATATTCCTTTGATGATTGATCACTAATACCCAAATACCATGTATTTATTTCTCTTCCATGCATAATGTCTGTATATAGATCATTCATTGTACATACAGGCATAACATCAAAATTATCTAAACCCTATTAGCTGTATTCTGGTAATTAATCCGAAATGATGATCATAAATAGTCTAACCACCAGATAATCTTAGGATGCATCCATGATTCTTCCTTTCATATGAATTAATTATGATATTGGATAATTCACTTTATTTTTCCCAATACTATCCATAACAATATGTAATTTTTGTTATTTCATAAACTGGGAATAAATTTAGACTTGTACATGACCATGAAAATCAAAAGAATCCTTTACAAGGAAACATTCAAATGATTCAACATCATTAGGAATTTATTATAAAATTTTACCCCATACAACTTCAACCACACCAATCTTCTGGACAACATCTCCCACACCTTAAAAATGTGTAGTTGTTCAACCCTTGCATGCATCTGTACAGCAGTGACATTTTCTCTATGAAGCTCCATGCCCATTGAAATAGGAACGACAGTGCCATGACATACCACACAATCAAAAGAATATCTAATATATTTGATCATTAGTAGGTTCCACTACTTCATTGGAATAATTATTGAAAATAATGTTTACTATTTTGTTAGAATTATACCCCACCAACCTATCCACATTCTCCTCAATATTGATCCTACAATTGTCCATTGGGTGTCATGATTTGTTATATGAAAAAAATGTTGATTCTAAAAACATAATATAGAAGAGTGTCCAATGTGGGATAAGCTAAAAAAATTCATGTAGATACTAAAAATAAATTTAGAGTTAATGCATGTAGTTGACTATAATAAAAAAACCAATTTCAATACAATCATGGCATAGATAAATATCATACAAAAATTAGCATAGTGACCATATATTGAATGATATATACCATTTGAAATACTAATAAGTGTCCTGAAAATATAGGATACATCCAAGATTATTTTCGAGTTCCAAAAAAACCATCTCAGGCCCCGAACACAGATCATGGCTTTTGTGAGTGATCGTCTAATTTAAAATAGATAAAATAGTTGATCTCATTCTTGAATGATGTGGAAACCCAAATTCAGTGATATCCGTCCATAACTCAAGAAAATTTATTTGCGTTCATACTATGGTAAAATAATTGAAATAATATCATTCCTATTTAAATCATTCGAAAAGTGTCAAATCCTAAAAAATGAAGAATCATGATCCTTGGATCATCTTGTTTCCCAGAATTACCATTCTTATATACTAAATAATGACCTTGAATATTGAATTTTCATTCCACAATATGGTCTCCATTAAATTTACATTTTTCCTCTATGTAGGAAATGTGTCCATTCTTTGTATAAAAAATTGGAAAATCACTATGAGGGTCATAAAAATCTGATTATTTATACAAATAAAATACACCTACAATAAATATAATAATGTTTCCTACTAGTCTCATTTAATGCCTATATATAATATAGTATAAATAAAACCAAGATAAAACATGACACGCTGACTACACAAATAGAAAATAATTGAAAATAAAAATAATTTATTAAAAAATAATAGAAAATATGTTCAATGGAAAAAATTATTTTTTAAATACATATAATACTACAAAATAAGACATTAATAGTTCTAAAAATGGACTTTTTCTGTGCTAAATATTATATGACTACCAAAGTTAGATAAAAATACCTAGTCTTTTATCATCACCAAAAATGTGTTGTTAAAGGGTTCCATTATCAGAACTATTACAACAACTGATTATGGTGTCTTTATCATTATTTTGGAAGCACGTATAACATACAACATTTTTTAGTTCTTTTAGATGTGATGATAATTTTTACATTTAATTGGGCATAAAATATAACTGATAATGTACCCATTTATCAGTTTATCTACAGGAAATGATAATGGACCCCATTATTAGTTCCTCAAATAGTGTTAACAATGGACCCGTTTATCAGTACTTATATAGGTGATGTTAAAGTGGCATGCAATAGTGTGTTGTAAAATCACAATGATTTACTAAAAAACCATAAAATTAGAAAAATCCAAACACAATAATAGAATTTAAATAAAATTCAATTCTCAACGCTGTGTATAAGATTGAGTTGCCTTTGTGTCTTGCACGTCACACTCTTTGTTATTTGTCATAATGCAATATATTTAAAAAAATAATCTAAATTACTAAAATTTAAATGTGATAAGTATATTATGTATATAATATTAGAAAAAGGATGGAAAAAAATATAGCCTCAGTTTCTCAGTTTTGGCGATGTGATGCAAGTGATAAAGTAAAATGGAAATTATATATAGAAAAAATGAACCTAGATTCATACTGGTAACACCATGATTTGAATTGTGTGGTGGATGATTAATACACATCTCAGGTGACATGAACATAGTATTCCTAATATATCAAAACAATCAGGTTCAGTTTTTTTGGTCTTGAGTATACCACATTCCATTACATTAAAATTTCATTTTAATCAGGTAACACATACTATTAACCCCTCTGTTCCCATAGTATATCAATTTGATGTGATACCAATACCTACTAATAACAAATAATTTTTGAATTGCATTACTAAATTAACAATCTATTCCAATAATGTTTTCTAAATTTTTAGTGAATGACATATATTTAACTAATATTTCGATTTAAACTGACAATAAAAACATTGTGTCATAAAAGAAACATCATGTACATGATTGAGTTTCATATGATTCTTACAAGTCACCACTGAAATAATTATTTTTTCTTATATATTTAAATCAATATGAACAAATTATCATAGTTTTGAGTTGGCCATTTGTTGTTTTTCAAAAAATTGATGTCAATTACCAATAAAAAGATGCACATGGAGTCACACTAGAAAAATTGTGCATTGTAATGTGGTTAGACTAATTTAGAAAACTCTAAAATGACATATGGATAATTTTTATACTGTATCAAAACTATCCTAATGTTTTATATATATTTTGAGTTTGCTACTTATAATTTTTAATAAATGATAATTTTTATCTAGAAACATGTACTTTGATTCATACAAATCTCATCGTGTGTTATTCAAAAAATGTACTAAATATTAAAGGTCAAAATTGACTTATGAATAAACATCCAAAATTATCATGAAAATATTTCAGTGTTTCCTTGGTTTTCTGTGAGTTACTCTTTTTAAAAAAAATATAAATTTAAAACTGATAATATTTGATTTCAGTCATACCATGAATATCATGAGTTAGAATAAGGTTTGGATGATTTATGGACATCATGAATAACATTTTTTAACATATATAAATTATGAAAAAAATTTGAATGAATTTTATTAGTTTTGTAGTATGTCATTTGTTTTCTTTTGAATTGTTTTTCAATGTCAGATTAAATGGATCACATGGAGTCATTCAGGTAACATCGTAAGTCATATTTTGGTGAGGCTAATTCCTACACATCTCAAATTACATATGGATAATTATACTAATTAATCAAAATAATAATAATGTGTTTTTTATGATTTCATTATGTCATGTTCATTTATGATAAATTTTTAATAAATTAGAAACACTCACATTGACTTATACTGATCACGTCATTTATCGGTTTGTGGTGAGACAGATACCCAAATGTCCAAAATAACTTCTGAATTTTTTTCCTATATTATAAACACAATATATGAACACTTGATCAATTTTTTGTATGTTTAATATCATGAACTAAAATGTATATTTTGAACTGGTAAAAAAACATTATGACATATCTGAAACATCAATTATCATATTGAGGTGAAATTATTTCCTATACATCACAGCTGACATATTGACAATTTATGAAAAGTGTCAAAATGATTTGAATTTGTTTTATAGGTTTTCAAAATTTCAATTCACCTTTTACTAATATTAATGTAAATTTATATAAAAATATGTGATCTGAGTCCAGCAGTCATACCATGTGTCAAATTGAGGTGATAGAAATTTCTAAATGTCCATAATGTCATATAGATCTTTTTTCTAATGTATCAAAAAAATATGAAGACATTTTACCATTTTTGAGTATGTTAATTTTTTCTAAAAAAATCATTTTTAACTAGAAACACAAAAATTGAATCATAATGATAACATAGAGATTCAAATTCATTTTAGAGAAACTAAAATACATGATAAATGACTTTTTAATAATTGATATAAATTATCATGAAAATATGAGCATGTTTTCTCTGTTTTCAGTATGTGATACTTTTAGAATTATAATGTCAATTTTAAACGGATAAAAGACACATAAATTCATATCAAGATCATCTTGTAATTGATTGAGTTGACACTGATAACTACATTTAAAGAATTAATAATGGTTCATTACCCAAATATAATAAACCCAATGTGAATGTGTTTTCACTTTTTTGAGTAAGGAAGTGGTACTTTTTAATAATATTGATATCAATTTTAAGTAAAATGATGCACGTGGAGCTATACCAGTCCCACAATGCATTAGATTGATGTTAGTATAAATCTTACATGTCACAGATGAATTATGGATTTTTTTCTTGAAATATAAAAATAATCCAATTGTGTTTTCATTTTTTTAGGTCATTACATATATTTTTTAGTAAAATAACATTCTTAATTGTATACAAACACTTTCACTCAAACTAATCTCATCATGTATCATTTTGATGTGAGAAATATTCATATAAATAATAATAACATATTATTAATTCTACTAAATTTTCAAAACAATCAATGTGCATTTATTGATATTCAATGAGTGTATCTTTTTATGCTAAAATGCCTATTTTAACCGTATAAAGTACTCTTAGAGCCATACCAGGAACATCATGTATCACATTTAAATGAAGGTGATTCATACACATCAAATATTACTTATAGATCAATTTCATAATGTATCAAAACATTCAGTATATTATTTCATCGTTTTGAGTATATCAATTATCTTTTTTTCTAAAATTAATTTCAATATAAAATAAATAGAATAACATTGAGTTATATTAGTCAAGACATGAGAAAAATTGCAGTGAAGAAAATTCAAAACTATATAAATGTGTCAGATTAAATACTATGTTCCAATGTTACCATGATTTAAATTATCTTTATTATTTTTATTTACCAAAAATTAAAAATGACTCGATGTTCATTGTCAAAAAATGATTCGCATTGTTGATGTCCTAATGAGAATAGGATGCTCATTATACCATTATATCACGATAAGTAACAGTAATGGAAACACAATATTACTATACTTGTATATAATTCAACAATGAGATTGGTTTAATATTTATAACACTGACATGATTTGATGTGTTGGATGTATGACTATGAAAGGCAATGGAAATCTTAGAACTTTTCCAGAAAAGGAACATTTTTTGTCTTTTGGTTCTTGTTGTAGATAATTCAAATCATATTATTAAATCCCATCATGTTTAATGAAAAACACTAATTATTTATTAAATATTAATGTTTTTAAAATTAACTTATGAATAGTAGATAATATGATGAATAAATAAATTAAATATCGAATAGTATTTCACATTTTCTAGATGTTTGTAAGTATTGTTGAAAATTTTAATTTTTTTTCATTATATAGTTAAAGGATCTTAGTCCAATCTCCCATGAGAATAAGATGTTTTGAAAAAATCACCACCATTAGAGTCAAAAAATCCATCTGTATAAGAATCCAATTATTATATAACTAATACTAAAAACATTAAAATTAAACATAAATATGAAACAATAATCTAATTATATGGATAATGATTTTTCTATGAAAACATTAGAATTAACAATATAATTGTGTATATAAGGGGAAAAGAACAAATGCGATAAATTCAAAAACGACACTGGTGAAAAGGTTTGGGGGGAGAGGAAGTCTATGGTTTTTTTGTGCAAAAAGTTATGATTGATGGACAAACAATCCCAAATCGAACAAAAGAAAACATATGTATAATAAAAAAATTTATATTGTTACTAATACTAAATATTAATAAACTGATATAAATATGAAGTTATAAATTTATTATATTGAAAATATTTTTACTTTGGAAACATCAAAATTCACTCTGTGATTGACCAGTGGTATCACTGATTCACATTCTAAAAAGATAGTAGAAGAAGGACACATGGAAGTGTTCATGATTCTCATGATTCTGATCATATAATAGAACATGTGGGGCCTATTGAATAGGCATATACTCTACCTAATCTTTCCTCCAGTCAATAGGGTAATGTGATGAACCAACCAATATTAATTGAAAATTTTGTCACTAGAAAATCTTATATGGATAAACTGAAGTTCTATGAATAAGATGTTCTTAATAATTATGTTTATTATGACCGTATTGTTTTATTTTATTCTTATTTAGTTAATGATTATACATTCATTGAACAAACAAAGAATATTTTTATGGAGTTGAATGAAAAGACACTAAATCATTCTAGCCCTAATTTTGTTACACAAAAATATCACTTTGTTATGGAATATTATTTTTCTCATAATAGGTACGGTTTGAGAGAGATTTACCACTATAACTTGCCATCAGTTGCTATTAGGATTTCTTAGTTGAATATATTTGAGATTGTTTCGGTGTCTAATAAATATAATCATTGGACTTTTTTGGATGTGGTAGCTAAATGTTCCTTTTATACATTTTCATGGAATACATATCATTACAACTTCTTCTAATCATAATGCTCTAATGAAGTATATTACTCTTAGAATTATCTCATCTAGTTGTGGTAATGAAGATGGTCAATTCTCAAATATACCTTATTCTAAACCATTTATGAATGTGGCCTTTGTCCATGCCTATGTGGACCAGATTAAATGATTTAATAAACTCATCCCATTGAATGGTGTTTTGGGTTTCATTACACTGATGACCTTCAAAATAAAGAATTAAATAATTTTGAAAGAATCTTTCCCATTTGTATACCCCTTCTAGTGTGATAAACACTATCTAAATATATTAATAGGATGTTATTAGTCGTCATACAAAGAAAATAGGGAAGGGGAAGAATAAAAAATTTGTATGAAGAATAAAAAAGGAAATTATCAACAACATAATGGGCCACGGAAAAGGATAAGGCCTCCTCACTAATGGATATTTAATATTTGAATTTCCAAGGGATTAAAAAATACCTTATGTTCTTGATCATTATGATCATAAATTTGATCAATAAACATATTCATCATAGCATTGTAGAACCAAAAATTTACTTTGATGATAGGATTTCCTTCATGTGTTCTGAACATAGAAATTTTTTTTTGATTCGCACAAAAATAATCATGTTGGTGATGAATCAATTAGATTGATCAAAAATTATAGGGATTCCCTATTATTTTATTTTAATGATAAATAGTCAATCACTATTTTTACGGGGATGAATTGAATTGAAATTTCAGTTACATTTGTATATGATTTTAGTCAGTATATTAAAATATGTGATTTTTGGATGGGTCTAGAAAATTTGTCTCAAAATATGGGACAAAGATAGATTATGATGGGTGAATATAATATTTGAAAAGGCTAGTGGTGAAGACATGAGATATCTTCTGTATTATGGTTTCTCAAGAATTTTATGCCTGTATTAAAAAAAGGTGTACATGTTGAGGCCCCTCTTTTGTAGTTGATTTTACCCGGTGTAGAAAAAATTTTAGTTTTAGACAAGAATGAAAAATATATTGTTTCATTATTAAAGAGGTCATAAGAAATTATAATATTTACATTTCAAGAATTTTCCTTCCTATGTCTCATATAGATAATAAACCTATTAATATGGATATAACAATATAAAAATTATAGTCAACCCCCAATCCTTTTAAATACAATATTCATAGCTTATGATACCTATATATAGGGAGATATTCATGGAAGCATGGTAGGTTACTTTTAGTGGTATTCCTCTTCATACATGTTAAATAAAACTAAATAATGTAAAGAGAAGACATAAGGAATGGAAAAAATCTTCTTTTTCTAACATTGATCATGATATTAAAAATGATAAAAATCATCTACTTCAAAGACAATGGTAGAATTAGAATCAAAATGAAATTTTTTGGGACAAGATGAATTCTCTTTAAAAATTCATTGATCTACTATATCTTTAGGGAAATTATTCTAAAAGTTAATAAAATATAATGTAGTTGATGGAGGGTGATAAAAACATAATGTCTTTTCATTCATTTTATAGAGAGAATATGGAAAAAAGAGGAATCACAACCATATAAATTAATGGGTAATGATTTATTTATTAGAACGAAATATCTAATGAGGATATCAAATATTTTTAGGATCTATATAATTATAATGCCAATTATAATACCCTACAAATGGTTAACAATATCACCCCATCTATTAATGTAGTTCAATATAGATTTCCCTATGTAGTATATAGTGAGAAGGAACTTAATGTGGATCTATTTTATAAATATGATTAATTGTGTTTATTGTCCAGATTGTTTGAAAATTAATTTTTTTACGTTCTATGGGGAAATTATTTATATTTAGATAAATTATTTTGTTAGATAATATTTTTACAATGAATAATGTCCATACTGTTTGAATGTTAATTTAAATTTTCTGAATCTAGAAAACATGAATTCCTTAGATATGAATGATTTTAGGCTTATATATAATTGAAACACTATTGAAATAATAATTAAAATGATCAGGGATTTTATAATGGGTTTTATTTCGATGAACTTCATTACCAAACACATGAATTTCTTTTTACCTAGATGTAATATTCATAATTTCATTATACTACATAAGATTGGTTCAATATTTTGAAATAATTATTGAAGATTGGGAATATGGATCTTAGGATTAACATTTCTATTGTTGTATATACGATAAAGTGTTGTTTCAACTTTTTCACTATAATAAATCTTGGGTTTTCCATAGATTGTATACTGTTTATGAAATTCATCCTAAAAATTAAGAGGCTCTTTGTGATGGTCAATGTGTAACCTTATAAGTTTCTTAGCATTTTAGTGTAGCGAGATGTGGGGATCCATAATTCATTCAACTCTTTAATATTGTTAATGATATCAAGGGTAAATGACTAAATATTATTCTGATGTGAGGATTATATCATCAAATGATGGTTGGCATACCTCTCTATGATCCTTCACAATTTTTTTGAATACTAATGATATAGTTTTATTTGAAAAAATTGTTAAATTACTATATATCACATTAATGTTATTCTTGGGACCAATGAGGATGTTTCTGGTCATGAGATTAATTATAATAAATCATATATGATATGTGGTGATGGGGTGCCCATTGGAAAGTAAAATTGGGTAGCTGGAATTTTTTCATTAAAGAGAGGGTATGTTCCCTTTACATAACTTGGGGCGCCTCTCTTTTAAGGTAGTGTTAAAAGATTTCACATGTATAATATCTAATTATGGATAACTAATAAAATGAAATAATATAATGGAAGAATACACGTCTCAAGTAGAAAGGGTATGCCTTGTTAATTCAGTAATCACTTATATGGTTGTTTATGCTTTCTCCTAGTGTATATGTACTTGTATACCTATTATAGAGATACATATTTTGATTTGAGGCATTGTATTGACTGATTCTATTCATTGGGGGAAACATATAATAGTATTCTAGAATGATTGTGTCATACCTATTGATATGTTCTGAATTGGAATAAATGATTACAATTGTTTTAATGAAAGCCATCATAAAAATTTCACCAAGAATATTCTTACATAAAAATATTCTTCTATGGAATATGTTTTGGATAATTTTTTTGATTAACATTATTATGGATACTCATTGAATATCCCATCATTGGTCTGGCCAGCAATTAAACATAAATATAATATGATCTTTTAATTTTCTAAATAGGCAGTTTCAAAGAACTATTCTTAAAATATTTGGACATATACTTGGGTATCGAGTATTATAACATACATTGTAGAAATATCTGTTAATTTTAAAAAACATTCAATTTAATGTTATTTCATATGAATTGTGACCATATTATCTCAGGATACAGTATGATTAAAAAAATATTGATATAGGCACTATCATTAGGAATGGAATCTTAAATTGAACATTCATTTCCAGTAATTTCAAAATCTGAAAATGACATGTTGATTTTTTCTTCAATCTTGGTTTTCTAATGATAAAATTCCCTTCATATAACCTACTATATATTTTATCATTATCTTTAATTGGAGAGAGACACTTCAACTGTAGTGTCTTATGAAACATGATGGTATCAACATTGTGCTGGTAAGATTTCTCTCTATGAATGCATATGAGACCCTTAATCATTGTTTGTATCGTTATCTTTTCTATGATGATTATGGAGATATGTTCAAGGTAATTTATTTTGTGAACTTACATTCTCCATCTTAGAAGATATTTGGTTTTCAATCATCTTATTTGGATGTAGTGACTAGGTGCTAGATATATTATTATCACATAAAACCATTATTATTTCCTTTAAATGGAGAGATTGTAATTCATGGGATATTTAATAACATTAACTACTATTCCATGATTTAATTACGGAAATAAATAGAGATGTTATGAATGATTCTATGTGAAAAATTGGAAATATGACGAATAAAAAATTTTACCATTTATTATGTGATCTATTGGTGATTCTGGTAGGATTAAAATGTTAATGGTTTCTAACTATATCTAGTAGATTCCCCCCGTCCCTAAACTGATAAATATATATGTAGATGGGGAAACATCAATTGTAATGGGTCCTTTTAGTTTTGGTTTAATATTTCACACATATATATTCTTTGATATATTTTGTTAATATCAAATCATTGGGGGATTCCATGTCATTGAAACTGATTAGTGGTCCATGAAATTTTTAATATCAAATAATTATTTTAGTCTTGTTGAAAATACTAACATTGTTTTTACACATATCTATAGAGAATAAAATAAGGTGGAAGAATTCGTTTCTATGAGATCAATTGTAGGGGAAATTTCTAGCTGGTCATGTGTGGCCCATGGTTTTTAATGAATTTCTTCAAACAGATGCACATGGTGATATGCAAACGTAACTTTGTAAACCCCCATAGTAATTATACTTGTATTTTTTTTAAAAAAAAAATTAAGGATTTTGTTTTATTTCATATTTATGCTTTTGATTAACTATATTTAAATCATTAAATGTTTTATGTATTTGGATCTTCAATAATGAATGAAAACCTACTATTTATGGTCCCATTTTATGTACAATACATTCTATACATTGGGATAGACATTAACATATAATTATCTCAAAATGAAAGGGTCATCCTCAATTTAATTTTAATTTAACTTGATATTTGTATTACTATCATGTATGAAAAATGAACAATTATTATTTAATAGATCTAAGACATAAAATAATATCACAACTTATGATTTTATAATGAATTACTCAGCTTTCATACCATCAAAAATAAAAATCAACTTCATGAATACAATATAATCAAATGTCACTACACTCATATTTTCAAACCATTTGTGTTAGAAAAGTGGATCATGAAATGTTATATAATACAAATTTTATATCTATTTGATAATGCCAAAATATTCCATATTTTCATTAACTGGATTTCAATCATTAAAACTATATATGTGCATCCCTTCACAATTACATTTCATTATACTTCACTAATAATTTAAATTTGTATAAAACATATTTCCATTGATTAAAAAACAAGTGTAAGATATAACATTTTCATTTATTCCCTTGAAAATCCATTATCATCATTATGAAATTGAATTCATATTTTCATATGACTACATATAAATATCATCTCATAACCATCCTATAAAATATTTATTTTGTGTACTTGATTTCAATCCATTATCCCTTGATTGATAGAAATCTCTAATTAAATCGATTTTTAATTCAACATATGTATCAAAAAATCTCTATTATGTAAAATTTAAATTTTCTATTTCTCCCACTCAGTCAAGGTATGTGTATAAATATATTTTCATGAAATTTGTTATCAAAAAATAATTCTTCTAAGTCAAGAATTTTGGATTTTGATGTTTCCCACATCTGATAGGTAATCGATACAAAATTTAACAACTTCTTCAACAATATATTAATCATTTAATAAAATTGTAATTTCTAATTAAATTATTAAAATACCCTTTCAAAATTTACACAAACTATTTATATTTCTAATTCCATATTTAATGTAGATAAACACGTAATTGATCCACTCTGAACAAGTGACCCATTAGGGGGATCATTTTATCAATGATTTATGGTATTAATAAAATATGTAATACACATAATATTATTACAACCTTCTTATTCCTGATTGGAAATCTAATTAGATCTATAACCATACTACTTATGGACTTGACAATGATGTAAAGTCTTGTTAATATATGGAAAAACTTTTAATGAATAATACAATGTAAAGGTACATGAATCCAATCATTCTCCAAAACATTATAGACGTGTGATTTTTTTCTTTGTAAAATAAAATTATTCATTGGCACGACTATTTTGGTATTTTATTTATACCTCTGAGGAACATTTATATTATTAAATAAAGAAAAAATTGAAATTTTTCTGGTTTGCATATAGTTTAATCTACTAGATGAAAGAAATGTATTACAATTACTCTTCACAAAATAACATTATTCCATTGTTCCCAATTAAATCATTTCCATCCTATCCTTCGTGCAATCATTCATTTTTTCAGTAAAATTTACTAATGTTCCAGTGAAACTATCATATAAAATTTATCAATATTATTGGAATCAAGAAAAATTAATATCATATAAACATTACCAATAAATTAATTCAATGAAAACTAATATCTTCTTCATATGTGGATTTTAATGGTTTTTAAAAACTGTTTTATCAAAAACAGGTCCAATATCTTTTACAATATTGAACAGCTAATCACATGTTATAGGAGATGGTTTTGTACCCTGTTCGATATTCCCATCAAATTATATAGTTTTGGATCAGTATTTATTTCATCTATGTAAAAAATATGATGACCTAAAACCACAGTATTAAATTAATGCTTAAAATTAACATAATATATTCACTTTCCCCAAATGGAACATCCCAAAATTCCATCAATCAATTATTCTGATAAATTTCGACAATCAATGAAGTAATTTATCAACCCTTACAACATAGGCCTCAATGGGAATTATTCAATTCGTCAATCACCATACATTCAAACACTATTATGTGATATAAATATCATATCTATAATCAAAAGGGAATATTTGACATCTATATCCTTACTATTATTATTTGGTTATGATAAAAGTGGAAGTGACATGATGTATTTTTACTTCATGCCTAGCCTAGGTTGAATGTTATAATTAACAAATATGATGGGCCATGTACTATGAAGCTACACTGTATATAATAATTATTTCTTCCATACATAGATAATGTTATTTGAATCATTCACGGATCAATTTCATAATCAGGATACTCATAATCAATTTTATTCAACTAAGGAGAATTTGTTGGATGATGAAGGTTCACATGTTCAATTCATGTATCTTCATTCATCGTCAATCGTCTCACGGTTTCCATATATCCAAAGTGTCATTCAAAAAAATATAATTATAGGAATGTACCATATACATTTCATAGGTCATGATTTATTTTTATTTTATTAATTATTACCACAATTAGGGAATTTTATGATTGATTCGTGGACCTTACCAAACAATATGAAATAATTTTGACAACCATGTACTTCTTTAGAGATCATTCATATTGAATGTAGAATTATATTAGTTTAATATATTTGACAAGGTAGTTCATTTTCATTAGGTAGATTATATTGTAAGAGACTTATATTTATGTAAACCATGTTTCACTCTATCCACTGAAAATAATTATAATTTTATAACTTCAATTAAGCTGCAAATGTTTTATTAAATTACAATTTGAAGTCAATGGAATCATAACATAGCTAATTTCATCCAAAAAAATTTTATAATTATGATGAACATATCTAATTTACATTATCATTTTTTCCATGAGATCTCAATCATCATTGACATTATAGTTCATATCAAATGACCGATAAGAGAATGTATCGTCCCAATCCATTTGCATATTTAGTTTTTCTCAATATATATTCAAACATGCTTTGATATGATCTACTCCCTGACAACTAAAATATTCTTCCAACATGTTTGGACTAATTTTTATTAAATAAAAACAACTTAATCATGGAAAAATGATTTCATAAGTGTTGTATGGGTGTTCTATTGCAATCTTGTGGATCTCATTAACTCCATATTCATATTTTTTTCAATCATTTATTGTGAATATATTTTTTATACAAATCAATTATATTGGGTTCATTAAATATTCATCTAATAAAATATATAATTAAATAAACTTATGAAATCAAATATCAAAGGTGAATGATATATATATTTATGTTAAGGGAAACCCCACATTTGATTTTTTCAAATAATGTTAGCATGCTTCGGAAAAAATTGATAATTGAATTTAATAAAAGAAATATTCTACATCAATATGTTTTGTCCTCATAATTCATCCAAGTGATGATGTTTTAGAAAACATTCATCATCATCATCTCATCTCATGAGTAGTTATAATATAATTTTATTCTCTAACAATCTCCCTCTGTCACTTTTGTGCATCCACCAATTTTTAAAAAAATGCTCTATATAGCATTCATCCTTGGGATGATTACAGGTTAGAGAATTTTCACCAAATAAAAAGAGATAAATGATGAATCACAATAAAAAATCGTAATAATAACTATTTGGGGGATTCTTTGGATTTGGATGAAAATTCCACTCTAGTGTGTTCCGTAAATGGCGTAATGCTGCCAACTATTGAGAATTTCATGGATGGTAATTAAAGATTTCAATGGGTGTAAAAAAATGAATTGATAAATAATGATAATGTTCTAGAAGCATTATTGTAGAAAATATATATATATAGCAATGTGATGAATGATATGATATGATAATTAGTAATAATTAATGAGTGGGTGATAATTTCTGATGGGATTATATTTAAAAAAAGTTTTTGAAAACATGCTGAAAATTATTGCAATTTTGGGGAAGAAAATGATTTTTTAAAAATTTATAATAGAGGAAATTCATTTTTTGTAGTAAATTATTTATCATATTTGAAAATGGTACATTTAAATACTCACATTAATAGATTGGATTGAAAATTTATTATAATGAAAAATTAAATTTGATATATATATTTTACAAATAAGAATGAGGAGATGGTTAATAATTAAAATATTGATAAAATATTAAATAATGTTAATATTTAATTGAGTATCCTAGTTGAGAGGACACGAGGCTGAAATAGACTCAAAATACGACATTTATGGTGAGGAAAACGAAGATGGATTATCATATTCTTGAAATACATGAAATTATAAAATCAATGAATAAAATTTCATTGGAAAATTTACGCCCATAGACCGGTAGGATACTTTATGAATTTTCCTGAATTTTTTTTTCCAATGTACTTCATTGTATACAAATGAATGTCAAATCGTTGTTCCTCAAGGGAGTTCATATTTGGGGTTTACATATGGAAACATGTCGGGTTTATTATATATAAAAGTGATACAAATGTATGTCTATTAAATATTTATTTTAATTAGATAACGAAATCAGAGACATCCAACTTTTTATGGTTGGATCAATACCAAGAAAATATGTGTTTTTAGTGATTTATAGGTGATTAATGCTTATACATCATGAATCGGAATCATCAAAGTATGTTGGTACTCATATATTAATAATACAAAATATATGACGATTGGAAAAAGAAAACTGTGAATTTTTAGACCATATGAGGTATGTTATCATGATATATATGATATAGGAGTTATACATTTTTCTTGGTATTTAGGTGAATCAAGGAAATGATACCGAATAAATATTCAAATCAATTTATGAAAAACAGTTTTCCAAGTGATTGGAAATGGAAAATTCCAACAAAAAGAAAATACCGACTACTATATGGAATATTTTCTCAAATGATGATGATCCCAAAGAGGTAGATCTGATGGAAAATAGGTATTGGGGGCCCATTATACCTCATAGGAACATTATCCAATATTTTGTTTCATATATATAATGTCACATTATACAAATGTTTTCCCAAGGAGAGCCACATGCAATTCGAAAAGATGATACATCAATATTTCAAAAAATGCAATTTTTGGTTTGTTTGATTAAAGAGTTGTGACACTCGTGTTTTTGGGATTCCTATATGTGGATTGGTTAGGTTCAGTGTGTAACTAAATGGAATGTATATTTATCGAAGAAATAGATTTCATTGGTGCTTTAGTTATTTTCGACCCTTGACACATTCAAGCCTTTCAATATAGCCTTTTAAAATGAGGATTCTTGATTGTAGCCTAGATTAGAGCATGGATTGGAAAACGAGGAGCATTGCAAGTAGGTGGATACCACATGGTGCTCAATATATATCACGAACTATTTCTCGGTGGATAGTGTTCTTAAAGTAGACTAGGACACATTTATCAACACTTCCAATTTTTTTTGTCAAATACACCATTTATCAGTGCAATATTTTTATGTTTTGATAAAAGGTATCATTATCAATGCTTGTTTATAACAGTAAATTTTTTATCCTTGTTAGCTATAAAAAAATTGCAGATAAAGATTCATTTTATCTTCTCTTATTAATAAGGCAATGAAAAGGGATTAAAAATATTATTATAAATAAAATAATTTGGAAGAACAGTTATATAATTAAATATATATATATATACTTTATAAATATATATATAAATATAAATACTGTAATTATATTCATTATTTGAATATATTTAATATACTTTTATAATTATTAAAATACATATTTATATATTTATATTTCTATAAATGCATTACTTATAAAATAATATTTATATCATTATATATATTTTTATAAATATATATATATATATATATATTATAAATATTTATTTATAAAAATACAGTACATATATTCCTCATTTCAATATATTTAAAATAATTTTATAATTTTTTGAATATATATTATTCTTTATTTATAATTATATAAATACATCTTATGAAATATTATATATTTATAATTATTAATATATAAATGTATAAATATAGTTAATATAAATTTATAAATAAATTTACTTATAAATATTTTTTTACAAATAATTTTTTATCATTTTATTGTATATTTTATTTTAAGTGAAATCATGTTAAGTATAAGATAAATCGAACAATTAAAAATGAGTACACATTAAAAATATTGAAAAAATATAGAATTATTATTGATTAAATATAAATTATAAAAAATATGGATCTTTATTGAAATAATTATAAATACATATTGAAAATATTACAACGTTAGAAATAACTGCACCTAATAAATAATTGACATTGACTAAATTTCCAGATGAATAAAAGATCAAATGAAAAAAATTATATTATACCTATCATTAATAAAATATATAAATTAATAAATTTAAAATATAATGATTAAATAAATTATTTATTCAATTTATCAAGTTATAATGATATTATTAAATTAATACTACATTTGTAATAAATTTCATAAATATTATGTGTATGTTTTTCTATCTAATATTTCATTCATTTCCAAGATTTATTTATTTATTCATTATATATAAAACAAAATTAATTATGTATAAGGGAAATCAATATATCCCGCATTTTATCTACATTAATTTGAAATATCAAACGAAATTCAATTATATCAATTACAAGATGTAATTAGTCAGCTTATTAATGTCACATGTATTTTCATTATCTTATTTCTAATCAATCATTAATATTCTCATATGGATCTCCAATCAAAACTACAACCAAGATTGCATGTATGACATCTAGTGCAATTCTATCTAAATATCACTACGTGTAGAAGTACACTTTCAATGTCAGCATCATCCAAGAAAGGATCTTATAATCGTTTATCATCCTTATTATTAGCCCAATCATCATAGATGTGTCCTAAACAATTATTTTACGGAGAACGACCATTTTTCCATGATATACATTGGTTCCAATTTTCCTCCTCGTCGTCATCATCTACTTCAGAGTTGTTTTTATTCAATGGAGTCAACTCCGGATATTCTGAATCCTAATGAATGTAGTTTATATCCTCGCTAGATTTTCTAGAGAGATGAGATATTCAAACAAAGAACCCTATGGTGGTTCAAAAATATCATAGTCTGCAACTTCTTGACCTAAATTATCATTGATAAAATGGTTCACATTAAAATAATTTTATGTCATAATTTTTTATTCATTTAATTGACACACTAAATCATTTCGGAATAATTCTTCATGAATTTTGACATATGTGTTTCTTGTAGATGTACATTTTATAAAAATTAAATCACGTTGACTGTAGATGAACTCACCTATTTCATGGATGTATTAAATATTAAGGCCAATTTCCCCATAATAGGATAAGTCTGTAAAATATGTTCTTCTTCCTTTTTTATAACATTGAAAGAACATTCCATACATAGAAGTTCATGATCAACTTGTTGATCCAAAAATTGATTCACTATAAATTCATCAATGGTTTTTGTATCTTTTTCCACATAATAATTATTAGATATTCCCACTTATATAGAAGACATGAGTTTAGTTTCCATATATGATACGAGGGGATATCTTGACTCTACCACGAGATCCCTCATTGGATAAACACTACAAATGGTGTGCTAAATGCATTAATGTTCTCTCCCAAAGATGTTACACCAGTATTTTTTTTTGTGGTTCAATTATATCCCATATAATCATTACTAACATTACCATATCCCTTATTGAGTTTAGAGTGATTTTTCAGAGGTAAAACAAAATCCCTATAAGAATGTATTTCCAAAGTGTGAAAGGAAGTGTTCATATGAGAAGGCTCATGGGAATCAACAACCATAGATCCTTATTAACCATGATAATCCAATGTGCTACTACTCCATGAAACCACCACAACAGGATAATCATTAATTTCATCTCTATTTCTAGTTATCATTTTTCTAAAATTGTTAGTCATATCATCTTCAATATAGTTTTTTGTGATATAGTTGGTGATGATGAACCAAATATTTGAACATTGAATTCATGAAAATTTAATGTATTTGTTATTAATATAAATTTCATATTACATATTGTTCATTTTTATGCATTACAATAATGTTATAATTTCATAGATTGTTTTTTTCAATTAATAAGGTCGTAGTAGTTCTGCGCACTATTGAGATCCCTGATGTTCTATGAGATTATTCATAATATAATTCTACCGTTAGATATCATTATATGATGGGAAACGTAGTATATAGACCTTTTTTTTGAGTACTCATAATCATATTACACTTCATCTCATGATGTAGTCCTTTGGTAATCTCTATTAAGTGTGATTAAGAGAATGGCCCAACCAATTGGAATTATGAATGTTTTTGTGTCATCAGATAGTCCTATCTATGAGTGTTTTTAACAGCCCTTAGACATTGTGATTATCCTTAATGCATCAAAGAACACGCGCACTTGGATTGGATGAGTAAAATCATCAAACCATTTGTTGTAAATAATTATATTATATTTGTTGTGTCACAAATGACATGTTTTTATTGTAGTAGTCATATTATTATTTTTCCCTTCTATATTTATAGAAGTTGATATTTTGAACCATTGATTGAAATAGAATTGTCACCCTAAATTACATGGTCATGGTGTAACGACTAGTTTATTTCATGTAGTAATTTAATGATGTATCAAACATATATAATGTTAACACTTTCAATAATACCACTTGATTAGATTATGTGACAATGATATTTTATTTCAGTGTGATAATTTTTATGTATTTTATATTATTGTGACATTATGTTCTTTCTCCTAGGATCCTTGACCTGCTTCTAATCAGTAATGTAGGACTTTAGGTGAGCCCACCTAATGCCAACAAAATAGAATCCTATAGGGTCACACACTATGTGTTGGTTGATGACATGATTATTTTCTTATTTAATTTAATTAATGGAATAAATATTATTTTCAAGACTATAGAATAATTTTATTTATGATATATTGATCACATAAATTAAATAAATATTTTTTCACAAGACTGGGAAGAAAATACATATATTTATTTTATTGTATATTTAATAAATATTTATTTACAATTTTATAAATAAAATATTTATTTAATATAATAAAATATTTTTTCCAGAGTTTAATAAATACAAGAGGAAATTGAATGGATCATGACCATGTCTGGGGAAAAAGTAATTGTTTACGATTCAGTAGGTATTATTAATAAATTTTTCATATGTTGGCACAAAAATAAATAATTTCACTATTATTAATTTATATGGAATTAAATTTCATTAATGATTATAAATATATTTAATAGAAATTTTGTAATTAAATGTTGTAATTAAAATCCCATCTTTATAAATATACAGATGGGTTTATTTTGTAATTGTACATGAAACAAATTCCAGGACTGTGAATAGATAAATAATGCACACAATGAATACTCTATCGACTCCTCCACCTCTCTACATTTCATTAATTTGATTCTTAGTAGATAATTTCTTGAATACTGAAGAGAAAGAAATCAAGAATGAAGAATGCAATATATTTTATTCTCTGTGCTAGATCCTGCAGAATGAGTTTAGTTGTTCAAAGAACATTGAAGCACATGTGGGTCACTAATAGATGGATTCAACCCTTGGAACCACAAAAGTGGAATGAATTCAATCCAAAAGGGCCATTTTCGGAAACCAACAATGATTAATGGTAAAATTACTAGGCCTATATATTTATTTCATATGATGTCAAATGAAATAATTATTAATTTTTCCTGCAGATCCTTGTTCATGTTTTCGAGGGGGATTTTAAATGAAATTATAATATATCACCCCCAATGCGTGATTATGATATACCTAGATCCAACAAGTGGAATTAGATTTGTAATGTAAAAATATAAAATTATTTATTTGATTGTTAATTTGTACACAATTTTTTTCAGATTATGTTTCAAGTTATACATTTCTTAATCTTATTTACAACAACATTATATTCAAATATTAATAATTTTTTATATTTATTTAATTTTCTTTTTGGGGTAACAAACATGGAAGAAATACTGAATATGGCATCAATATGGTCTAAATCATTGTGTGGTAAAACTCTATTACCCTGCATGCAGCAATAGCAGCCACTATATTCTCATGTGAAATGTATCTAGATTTTCTATGTAATCAAAAAAATGTGGTTCTTTTATTGCACATCATGTGTTGATTGGTCCAAACTGGCTCATTGAAAACTAGATACATGATGTGTAATTAGCTGGTACACACCATGTAGTCTATATGAGTCAACACACAGAATCCCCCGTCATGCAACATGGATGTACGTCAACTAGGGTACATGGTGTGTAGTTGTATGTCCACACTGTACTATCTCCCATTAATGGGAAAAAATTAATAATATGTTAAATTTGATGTTTCTTCACTAAAACCATATTTTACTATTTAGCACAATGTTGCGTGTTCTACAAATTAATAATGATTTTAATGAATTTTATAATGATCAATTAATTTATTATAATTACTATTTTGTTATTTGTTCTTCTATTTATTTTCCATGACTTCCATTAAATATGGGAATCACCCAATATGACAGGATTATCTTTATTATGAAAGATAATTAATTAATTAATTTAATTAATTAAATAATCCATTCATGGTTTTCTAAGATTATAAGATAAAGAACAAATGAATGAAATCCATTTTCGTTGGTGTATTCAATGAACGTGTGACCATTCATGAACTTGGCCAATACCTATGTATGTGTTGACATTTGATATCAAAAATATATTATATTATTTGGAAATTAATTAATATTAATGAAAAATATGGATTGTTATTCGTCCCTCTCACCATTATAATGTATTTCATGTGTGTCTAATGATATTTTTATAATTACCTTTTACCAATGTTTTACTTCAACTCAAATAGAAGTGATTAATAAATATTTGTTATTAATGTATCAGGCTACAGAGATTCAAGAATGATCATAATGGAATAATAATTATTCATTCTCAGTGATACATAGGTTTCCATGTTGAAGGTTGTAGCTGATGCCAAAAACAAAATATTGAGTTATTTACATATGCCATTTGCTGATTTATTGATCTATCATTAAATAAAGAATTAGATATTCCCACGATAGGTTTATTTAATAAAATATTTTTTTTATAATTCATTAGAATTTTATTTAAAGATATGATACAATGACTAGATAAGTGAATGATTGAATTATCTAAAGACTGAATTTAAATTAAATTGATTATGCATAAATGTTTTAAAAAAAATGGTAAATTAATTTATTAACTATCTTAAAATATATTAGCAGCACTAGTAGAAGATAATACATGATAAAAAGAATTCATAATAAAAAAATACATTTTTTAATATTAAGTACGATTTATAATGTTGTTGCTTTATTAGGAACAAAACTCAATAAAACTATGTGTTTGAGAATACTTTTTTTGACATATACATTTATTAGGGTTGTTTTTATGAATTCTTCAAATAGAAATATCCATTTTACCTCAAGTTTAGAATACTTATCTACACATGGTTTAATTTGTATTCATGTTTTTTGAAAATCCTAGACATGATTTATAGACTGGGGTGTCTATTCAACGGATTAAGGAGAAGCAAGCCCATAATTGAAAAAGAGTTGGCAACAAAAATACCTTCAATATAACATGATGAACCGTTGTTGTGGTTATTTAAAGGAGAATATAGATCATTTCTAATTGAATATTCTAGAATCTAGACTTTACATGTTCAATAATGATTGCTATTATGTAATGATAAAATAGTGGGAGATGTTATAAAAACCAGTAATTATTTCTCACCAAATTTGTAATCTAGAAAATCACTAATAATCAACTAATTTATTTTTATAATAAAATGAAAATATCTCTATACTTATGATAAATATTCTATAATGGAAATATCATCATTTTAAGTAACATCTAACAATGGTAAATACTACTTGGTGTTTTTAATCAATGATCGTCAATATTATGTGCTCGAAGCCTAAATGCCAAATCTTTCTACTCAATAGGCAAGTGATGAAGAGTTCCAAGCCTTTGAAAACAAATAAGAACAATTTAGTCATTTTTAATGGCTTGTTGATTTCATATATGTCTAGTGAACTCATGAAATCTTACAAAACACGGATTTCTATAACATGCTTGATCACCTATGTGGTCATTAGTAGTATATAGGTAGAAAATAAGAGTTTGAGGTTTCTAATTCACTCTTTAAGATTATTCATTGAGTTTTTTCAACAGTTTTAAATCACATAGTCAAACACATTTGATACATCAATCACTTATAGGTTCTATTATTTGAACTCTCCAAGGAACTAGGAACCAGTCTCATTATGGAATACCTCCCTCAAAGTGTCTCCAATTTGTTTGGGAATTTTCATATGGAAAAATTTAGAAGAATCTACCACTACTTCTTATCCGCTTTGTACATATAGATGTAGATATTAAGAGTGAAAATCCATCGATCCATATGATGAACCAATGTAATGAAAATTAATATATATTTAAGGATAAGATTCTACACGCTCATCCACAATGAATAACATCAATTTTTAAAACATTTATTAGGATGATTTATGTTTCTCATATTGAAAAAATAGTGTCATTTAGATAAAGTTCATAGAGCTAAAGAATCAAAGAGAAGATGAAACTGTGTTTGTTATTGAGTTCAATTTATCTATTTCTAAAAATGGTGTATTATATACAAATTTTAGTGCTCACATATGTATTCAATTATTGGAACAATGAGTATCAAAAAAATTAACTAAGAAGAGGTTGATCTATGATCGTCTAATATAGATAAACTTGTTGATGTTGCTATTGGGACAACCACCTCAAATTATCGACTGAAATGATCATGGTATGAAATTTTTATTATTACGTTTCTTCATTTACCAAAAAAATAATTTATGTATCAAGTATATATAATGATTGATTTTTTATATATTTAGGAAATATGTATTTCTTTATTTTAATGATGACATTTGTTATGGTAAGGCACATTTACATAACATACATTTTGTATTGTATTACATGAACATAATGATGGAAAATCGATAATGAATTTTATTCACATGACTCATACCACACCCATCATTGGAATCACTGGATAGGTCATATAAATGGAAAAATCATGAAAAAATTACAGCAAGATTGATCATTAAATTCTTTCAAATTAATACAACATGTTGTATGTCAAGTATGTTTACATGGGAAAATGAATAAATACCTATTTATGGGGAATGATGAATGTTCTAAATTACTTCTTCAATTAGTTTTTATGGATTTTTTCAACCATTAACTATTGATGTTAGGGGTGGGTTCTCATAATTGACAACTTTTACTAATTATTTTCATAAATAATGGTATATTTACTTAATGATATATATGTTGGAATATTTTGATATATTCCAGAAATATAACCATGAACATGGAAAGCATCATGGTAGGATAAATAAGAAACAATACATAGGATGGCATGGATAATATCACAACTGATATGTAATTGATTACTTTTAGGAGGATTGGATCCCATACCAAATTTGTTCTCCATACATGCCTATGTAAAATAGTGTATGTTATAGGAGGAACCATACAAGGCTCAACAAGGTGAGATCAATGTTTACTCATTAATTTCATCCATTCTCCTTTTTGGGATTTTTGTTACAAATAGAGTCATACATGCTAAAACAAGTACCAAATAAATTGATAAATAGAATTCCAAATGATTTTTTTGGGAAATAAAACTGATTATACAAATTTTACATGTTAAGGGCATTGATTAACTATTTAAAGAATCTCCAGGTAATAAAAATTCACCATAAGGCACCAATTGACCATTTATAGGATAACGCATGTAATCAAGGGGATATTAAAAACAACAACCCGTAGTAAAAATGGTTATTGTGTAATGATGTTACATATTCTAGGGGGTGGATAACATATCCAAAATAGATAGAGGGATTATGATAAAATATGATGAATTTTAGTATCAAGGAACAATACATTTGGAACATGATCAAATTCCTAAAATTCATAGGGTAGAAGAATATATTGAAAATTAAAAAGACATTAGTAGGAGTAATAGATTGTTAATAGATCCATTGATGTATAGTTATCTAGTTATTGAGTATGGCGATGCATTATTCAATGATAATAATGGTCATTTATATTACATGGAAGCAGTAAGGGGCACAAATATATCCATGTGGCAAGAATCCTTGAATATAGAAATGTATTCCATGTACCATAACAATGTATTGATATTGGTAGAACATAAAATGTACAAAAAGCCTATATATTAAAAATAAAATTTCAAGAAGAAAATAGTCATGTAAATGAAATTTATACCTATAATGCATGACTAGTTGAGAAAGGTTTACAACAGCGTCATGGTATTGACTACGATGAAATCATTTACTAGTTTCAATGATAAAACTCATTAAAATTCAACATTCAATTGTATCATACAATGAATATGAGATTTGGAGAATGGATTTCAAAATATCATTCCATAATAGGATTCATTAAGATGACGTGTACATGAAACAACCTAATCAATGATGGACACTAAAGGATTCGAATAAGATATTAGTGCTGAAAAAATATATTAATATATTAATTTAATCATCCAGTCAAGGAAAATTCATTCTGATGGAGCCATAAAGGAATTATTTTACCAATAGTAAATGTAGGCCACGTGACTACAAATGTATTAGTGGTAGTGCAGTGTTTTTTTGAATAGATTATGTTGATGACATAATATATATTGGAAATAAAATACTAGCATTACAATCTATTACGTCATGGTTGAATAAATTATTTTCCATTAAAAACATGAGAGGAAACATTTACAATTGGGATCAATATCCATCATGATATATCCAAGACGTTTCATAGACATTGTTAATGTACAACCATTGAATAGATATTGATAAGATTCCTTATTTAAAAATCTATGATTTGATGGTTTCGAGCATCAAATGGAATTCATCAATCGATGAAAATTATTCCTCAGACACATGAGGACAACAATATAATAGGAAGGATTCCATATGAAATTGTTTTTGGGTTTTTCATATAAGTTATGTTATGTACTTGGATAGATGTCTCTAATGCATTAAGTGTGTTTTGAGGATATCAATCGGATCCAGTTGAATGCCCTTGGATGGCGGCCAAGAATCTGCTTATTTATCGAATTCATACTAATATATGATACTTTTTTATGGAAAGGATGATGAATTATTAATAATAGGATTTTTAGATGCTAGTTTACCAACTGATCAATATGACAAGATGCCACAAAGGGGATACATCATCACATTAAAGAGAGGGAATGCGAGCTGGAAGGGCTCAAAGAAGGTTGTGGTTGCCAATTCAACTACAGATTTAATGTATAGTGAAGTATCTTAGGAAGCTAAATAATCAGTTTGGATGCACAATTTCATCCAAAATATTGATTAGGTACACATCATTAATGATCCCACCACACACTATGGAGACAATACTACAATAGTGGCACTCACAAAAGTGTGAAGGTCTTATCTGCAGATGATTTTAATACAACAAATGAATTATATCTTGAACTATTTTTCTCTGAGGGAGATGAAGTTATAGTGAGTAGTATTTCCATTGAAGACAACATGGAGGTCACCATGACAAAATCATTGACAAAGAAAAAACATGATTTTCAGGTGAGGTCTAGTAGACTAAATGTCGAATGAAGTTGGATCTAGTCAAGGTGGGTTTTTTTTGCATTATTATTCAATAACAAATAGTATTTATTTTGATTAAATTAATTTTTTATGTATTTAATAATAATTATAAATCTTATTATATATTGGTCATTGTTCTTCATGAACACAATTTAATAATATCCTTCATAACATCATACATTATTAAGGTCATAGTAGTTCATTTATATTATGAGAACCATGATGTTCTATGATAATATTCATAATATAGTACTGTGGCTTGATATCGTACTATAATAAGACATATAGTATATATACTGTTAGGTGAGAGTATTCATTACTAGATGCTACTTCTTCTCTGGATGATCGCAATTTGTAATCTCCATGACGGGCGATTATGAGAACATACACACCTGTTGAAATTAGTCATGTTTTTGTGTCATTAGATATTATTATCTATGAGAATGTGTAATGGTGTTTATACATTATGATTATCATTAATGCATTTCATGACTCCTGCAATAGAATTTTCTGACAAAAACTACCATAAAATATAATGGATGGAAGTAGGGAATGTTTATTGATTCAGAAATTATAGTTAATAATTGATAAATGAAGAATGTATTTTATCATGCTTATTTATGGAATATTATATCGTAGACCAATGATTGAAAGAGAAATATTGCACTAAACACCATGTCCATATAATTATGGGCAGATTAATTCGTATAGTTAAAGAACGATGAATCAAGAATATTGATTGATGACACCATCATCCCTTACTCTTTGTGATGTTATGTGAAAAATAAATTATATTATATTGTTACTATCCTTATGATGTTGTCTACATTGTGAAAATATTATCATTCTCATGGTTTCCTTGACCTGTTACTAGGTCGTAATCTTGGAAATCAGACAAGACAACCTAATTCTAGCGATAAAAAGTCTTAGAGGGTCACACACTATGTGTTCATGGTGATCCAATTAAATTATATTTGAAATTAATTAATGGAATAAATATTATTTTCAAGGCTGAGGAATAATTTTATTTTTGACATATTGATTGAATAATTAAAAAAAATATTCACTGGACTGTAAACATAAATAATTATATATTTTGATGATTATTTAATACATATGTATTTAATATTTTGTGAATAAAATTTTTATTTAATAGTGTAAAAAAATTGGGTGTATAATAAATATAAATGTTAGAATAGGGAAAGATTGTTTCGAGGTATAAAATAATTATTTAGAAGTCCATATATATTATTTATCCATTTAGCGCTATTTGGTGTAACCCAACATCACTGAAAAATGTACCCCCTTTTTCTTCTCTTTTTTTAGTGTTGTTCAAAGGTGGCATGATAGAAGGAATACTCGACTAGTTAAGGGCATCATACGTGGGATAAATCTAGTCTTCATCTCTCTATCACCCTATATACTATCTGGAGGTGGTAGAGAGTACCATTTACAATAAAATTCTAGGAAATTTCGGATCGATGGAAGTTGGAGGTTTTACCCCGTTAAAGGATAATCAAACATGTGAATGTTGTATGGAATTTTCGATAGTAGTAGACAAAGAATAGACCATGAAAATCAAAACACGGTTAGATAGGGTCACTCTCGGATCATCAGTACATCAAAAGCATGACCAAAAATAATGGTTGATAAAGAGGATCCATGGTACAAGATTTCCATAATGTCACCCAAGACACTGGAATTGTTGCAGAGAATAATTAACCATAATAACCCCTAGATAACACTTGTAATGATGGCTCCACTACAACCACCGTGGGTGTGTTCCAGTATGTGTTGGGCAACAAGAAAGCATTACTGTAAAAATCCATGTCCTAACAACTAGTTTCTATGGGAATACACATGAGCATGTAGGAATCCACGTACAATAGTGGTGGAACCTTCAACAACGACAACTCCACCAATCTGAACCGTGTAGTGACTAGTGTTGGGTATGGGATGGTAGAGAATAGTTGGATTGATTGGGTGATAAATAATTTGTGAGGATATATGGGGGATTAACAACACATAATTATGGGGTTGCATGTGGATGACTAGTGGGGTAAACGTACAAGGCCACACCACATAGCCTCTTGTGGTCTTCCACGTCCCATTGTGAATTCATGTATATGTCATCACCCCATCTCTCCGACACAAGTACTTCATCAACTAATATTTATCACAGTCCACTATCATCCCATACTCAACCATCATCACCACATGGGTAATATTACTATAGTGGTCATCCTCGTAGGTGTTACCACTATATTGTTGGGGATCAAGGCCAACGATAATATGTATGAAGTCACTAAACACACAAGATTCACCTGAAGTCCTTTTATCACTGGAATGAATTTAATCACCATATAGAATTTTACTCTTCACTCCCATGAATATACGATTTTTTATGTACCAATGATAATCACAATCTGGATACATGGTATTCAGCATTCCATGAAAATGAGTCTGCAGTCCCTTAAGGAATGAATTATAATGGAACGGATTATATACACATGAATGATTGGATAATTAATTTATTTTATTATATTTACTAATATAGATGTGACATATTAATTAATTTTTGTAAGAATATACCATGATAATCTAGGTAACCACAATTGGTTGGTAGCCAAGTCTATGTTTATGTATGTGAGGGATACTGAAAATATGTTCCTAGTTTATTGAAGGTATGAGGTTCTTTTCATCAAAGGTTACAATGATTCTTGTTTCCATATAGAGAAAGATGACATGATGTCTCAAATGGGATACATCTTCACATTGAATGGATGTGTTGTGAGCTAGAAGTGTTCAATGAAGGTTGTGGTCATAGATTCTAAAATAGAGATCGAGTATATTGCATATTATGAGGTTGTTGAAGAATTAGTATGGATGCAAAATATCATCTATGATAATTATTTAGTGAATATAGGTAAAGATCCCATCACACTCTATTATGATAGTAATTCATTGGTGTCTCCAAAAAATGATCACAGGTCACATCAGCAGATGAACCACATAATTCTATTTATAATCTCTTGATTAATTTTTTTCAAAGAGATCAAGATGGAATGGTTAGTTTTTATATATAAGGAAACATTGTAGATACCTTTACTAAATCCAGGACTCAGCACAAACAGGATTACCATGTGAGGTTTAGCGGGATGAATTTCAAATATAGTTATCTCAATTCGATGTGGGAGTTTTTAATGTTTGTGTAATGAAACAAAGTGTTAATAAATTAATTACCTGAATATCTGAGGTGTTAAAGATTAAAATAAACATCTTATTACATATTGTTCATTTTTAAAATTACAATATTGTAATAATGCAATAATATTATTTTCTCAAGGATACAGTCATTGTACTTCCCCCTTAAGATGAGAACGTTGAAGTGATTTGACAATATTTTCAATATTGTATTGAGGTTATATAAAATATTATGATTGTAGAAATTTTATATAGACTATCATGTGAGATTACTCATAATCATATTAAACAACTTCTCATAATTTCCACACAACGTAACATCTATGATTAGATATTATGATAACAAACCCAAGTGGAGGAATTCTGCAAGTTTTCTTATAATCAGATATTTCAATCTATAATCTTGTCTAAGGGACCATAGATTTTAATATTCTAATTAATTCATGTTACAAATCACACAATATGATTTGAATATGAGAATTTTCATGCTATATATATATGTGGGAAGTATGGTATATTGGGTGCATCACAAATGAAATGTTATTAAAGGATATTTCTTGAAAGGAATTATACCATCTATATTTATAAAAGCTGATTTCAAGGCCCTTTTATGGAAATACAACATTAAACCCAAAATTTTCAGTCATTGGTGAAATGATGAGTTTACTTTATATTGTCAAATAATGATTTATCAAGAAAATAGGATGATGACATTGTCATGAAACATGCATAATGTGACAATGTGACAAAGGGATTATATTACAGAATGTGAATTCTTATGTTGTTTTCATCAATATGAATTTAATTTCATTCTCGCAGGTTCCTTGACCTGTTGTTAAACAATAATAATGAAAATTTTGTGGGTCCTCCAAATGCCAACAAGAAAGAATCATAGTGGTTCGCAGAATATTTTTTTCAAGTTGTCTCAATTTAATTCTATTTTAATAAAAAAAATTGAATAATTATTATTCTCAATAATGATGAATAATTTAATTTTAGTTATATTGAATATATAAAATAAATAAATATTTATTCATACGAATATTAATAAACTATATATATTTTATTTATTGAATATTTCATAAATATTTATTTAATAGTTTGTGTTTAAAATATTTATTTAATAGAATAAAATATTTTTGTGGGAAATAAGTAAATATAGGATGGGTTCAACCACACCATGATAGTGTGTGCTGAAAAAATAATTATTTACAAGTCGGTAAATAGTTTTTATCCATTCGATGCATGTTAGTGCACCAAAAAATAATAATAATGTTATTATTATTATAGTTCATGGGATTTAATTAATGGATGTCATGAAATTAAATTTTTGCAACCAAAATCTCAGCTCTATAAGACGAAGACTACTTCTTGTGTATAATATATTCACATCCAATTCCATGTATGATAATATATAATTATTATTTATAATGATATCTCTCTCGACTCTTCCACCACTCTCCCACCAAATAATGAGAACCCCAATAGAATAATTTATTCATTAACAATAGATGAGTGATCAAGAATGAAAAATTACAGTCATTCGGATTACAATGCTAGAACCTTGAGAATGTGTTTCCTTGTTTGCAGACCATTGGAGAACGTGTGGATCATCGCTATAGGGATTCTACACTCGGATCCTCACAAGTGCAATATAGAAACCTCGGAGACCCTTTTCAAATGATCTAAAATCATATATAAAGAATAATCTGATACCAAAGTATATATTTCATCTGATAATAAATAATTTAATTATCCATTTCATGGAAAAAATCCTCACTCATGGATTCAAGTGATGATTGTTATAATAATTTTTAATATATCACCAACCAATGTGTGCTTCTGTTGTTCCCAAAACATATAGGGAGTAAGATAAACCACACCATTTTGGGGCCCTGAAGTCCTTTATCTACCTCAACAAACATCATGAACAATCATATTGTAGATAATAAACAATAAAACTCATATTAAATTCCTTATGGCATGCTCAATTTACAGAATACCACTATAGAACAAGCGTATTTTTTCATATAATAAAATGATATGAAATTTTACGTCTATTGTAGACAGAGTCAAAAAATAAATGTGAATGATGATATGATCCACCTCTATGAGGAAGTAATTTAAAAACCAAAAAATTCCACCTCAGTCACTAGATAATGTTTTACCATAGTAAAAATTGAAAAATAAATGTCAAAATATATATAAGGATTCAATAAAATCAAATTCAAAACATAAATTCTGACCCAAACTTGAGAACATGGGTTGAAGATGGAAAATATATTTTAACAAAGGCCCCAATATTTGATGCACAAGGTCCCAAGATTGAGGGAGTCTTCACAAATCCTCATGTCATGCACGATAACTCTTTAGAGGGGAAAAGGATTTGGAAATTACCCCTCCTAATGGGGTTTCATTTCATGTCAGGAAATCCACAAATAGAAATGATCATCTATTCCATGTCCACTTCCATCAAATATTTTTGACCAATTAGTAAAGCAACACTTACAATAATCATGAATTTTAAAATTTTAAACTTTTCTAGATTCAGATCTTTATTAACCCCAATGTGCATCAAATTAAATCATTATAAGATAGGCATGATAGTACAATCCTTTCTATGGGAATCACACAGTTATTCATCCCCGTATATTAATTCATGATAGTGATAGTCGACAAATTGTGATTCAATTATGGTCATATCCATCTAATTATCATCATCATTTTTCACCAGTATGGGATGAGAGGGGAAAATGAAATTGTAATCGAATATCTTCTCATCCTATGTCCCTAAGCGAAGACCATGTAGGGGAGTAGTATCAGTGATGCCCTAATGTGGGAAGAATCATAGTAGAGTGTGAAATGATGTTGCAAGGAGAAAATGATAAGAATCCACCACATATGACAAATCCTCGGAACTATCAGTGGAACAGATGACCATTTGATAAAAACCCATCATCCACATACAATTATTTATTATTACTAATTTATTTATATTATAATCATATTATTCATTTTTATAAATAATTATTTCATTTATTAATTTTTATAATTTTATTTGATAAATATTTTTTTATTTTTTTTATTTAATTAGTAGTTTTCATTAGGACCATTATCTGCGCTAAAAAAGAATAGTTAATGGATCCCATTTTGGGAACTAAAAATTTCCTGGTAAAGGGTACCATTTATTAGTTATTAAAAACAATGATAAAAGGTACCATATATCAATGTTTATTTTATCTCTAATAAATGGAACATTTATCACTGGTTTTCAAAGCCTTGATATTGGCCAGTGCTTTTAAATAGAATATTTGATGTAATGATAACATTTATACTTGTAATTTTTTTTGCTGAAAAATTTTTTCTGTAAATTAATTGCATTAATTATTTTTTATTCATTCATTTTAATTTTATTTAATTTTTTTAATATCTATTTTTTATAATTTTATATATATTCTATATATAATATATTTTACGCGTATAGGATTTTAATTGATAATTTCATATTTTTAATCAATAATATTTGTTCCATGTTAATTAATTTTTATTTACCATATTTATAAAATTATTTCTATTCTAAAATAATTTTTATATTATCAATAAATTTCTTTTGTTTCCAGTAGATTGTAATAAAATTATATATTTTATTGGATTCCAAATATACCTATTTGAGATATAACATATTTTTTGTATTTCTGGTGAACAACATTGAAATCCTAAAAAAATAAACTCTAGGTTCAATGTTAATGAAATTAATAAAATGGACGAAACCTGAAAAAAAACAATAAATTAAAAAAATCATCACATTAATAAACATAAAATAATATTGATGATAAAATAAAATGTTGTTAAAAACATAATATTTACTCTTTAAAAGATTTTTGAAACTCCAAAAACATATGAAATATAAATAATATTTGCATTTTATCTTAAAGCTAGGACATGGACACAAAAAATATTAGTTTACTGAATACAATAATAGTATCGTCAAAACAATAAATAGAAAATAACAAGTATTAATAACAATATATGATTTCAAAATAAAAATTTATTAATAATTAATAAAAATTATAATAATCAGACTATACAGATAAATATTAATTTTTATGTTATGGCAATTAGTATTCATAAAAAATAACATTATTATTATTTTCATTACTTTATTGTCATAAATTTAATATAATTTGTTCATTATAATGAATTTATTATAATGATATAATTATCATTAGATTCTTATTATCCTAACATTATTATCCTAGATTTATTATTCCTTATCAAGTTCCATAATGGATATATATTTTTTGCATATGTGATGGCATGTAACAATGTTGAATAAATAAAAATAAATATATTTTTTTTATAAATATGATAAATAAAAGTTAATATAAATAAAAAAAATATTTATTCTTTAATTATAAATATATAAAAATATTAATATAAAAATAAATTAATTGTATTTTGAAATTCTAAAAAAATATTATAATAATGATATCATTAATGTGATACGTTATAATAATTTTTTGCATAATTTTTTATTAATTATAAAAAAATTAAAAATAATAATAATTATCATTAAAATAATTAATAATATTAATTTCATGATAGTTATATAATGAATTTGTAAAAATGAATTTTTAGCCTCACCATATTTTATGGATCTATAGATCCCGCTAAAAACCAACATTTTTTGGGCACTCATCCTAGTGCTGCCTAGCCCCACCATTCTGGTAGACGTGTTGGGTAACTGCAGATTTCCTGATCAAATCGACATGCTGGTGAAGCATGATATCTGTTAGGTGGAACACGATCATAGCATCAATTATAATTAGGATAAATAATCACAATTCCAATTTTTTCATAATCCAGATGGATTTCATCTAGGATTTAAACACTACCGGTGGTCGTTCTTACCGCATGCTATCCAACCACTTCACTAGCTTCATACGACCATAAAATATGATTATTTAGTTCTAAATATAAAATTTATAATATCTAAAAAATATATAATCAATGCTCTATTAAAATTTGGTTCCTTATTATCTATGCTAAAAAAGAGATAATAATGAAGCCTTTTTCCCACAATTTTTATGTGCTAAAAAAGCCGAGAAAATTTGAAATCCAATACTAGAAATCGGAGGGACCCCCTTTTAAAAGTTAGTGAAAACTGTTGAACATCCCTAGAAAACGCAACCTACACATGTACCCACCACCTCTTAAAAACTTTCTTGGCACACCCCCCTCAAAACACATTGTATTCCCCCCATACACCCGCACGTGTACCCATACCACTTATTGGATTCAAACCGGAGACCTCTCTATTGTGCGTCCACACAATTACCACTCACCCATCTAGTATTGTTCTCCATAAAATGATATATAAATTTATTTATAGGTATATATTTAGTATTAATATTTATTTTTATAGAAGCGGTTGCACTACATTTGAATACATAAATGAAAACCATGTTTCCTTTGAAAATTTTAAACAACTCATATTTCTCTTTAATGTTCCTGTTTCTCGACTGTGCGCCACCATACACGCCTCATGCTTCAACTACATGGATACTAAATCATTATTGATATAGATACTAGGCATGACCACCAGAAAGGTCGGTATAGCCAGCACCATGGTGAGTTCCAGGATGATGACTTTTGTTCGGGAGATCTGAAGAGCCCTTGACTGCAATAATTAGTGGATTCTAAGGAGGAATTTGTAATTTAATCCCTCCTTAAGAACAATCCCACCCAAGAACACCTTTAAAATCATTACTCAGTGTCAAAAAAATCATGCATGTTGAATAATAGTAATAGAGTCCGACTAATAATTTCATGATAATAATGTCACTATAAGAAAATCATTATAAGAATATTATTCATTATTACAAATCGGATTATTATTATTATTACTATTCTTAAATTAATTTTCAGGAACATTATTATATTTTATCATATTTTTATTTTTATTATTATTTATTTGATTATAATTTCATAATATTATTTATTTATTATAATATAATATGTTTAGTATATTAATAATTAACTAATAAATTATTTTTTGTTATCCAATTATGATTTAAAATATGATAAATTATATCAGTTAAATAGGATTACATACCCACATATATACAAAAACATTAAATCATTTAGGAACATTACAACTGATAATAATGTTTTGATAATAATGTCTGTATAAAAATAATTATTGATAGATAAATAATTATAATGAAAACATTATAATGAAGTTATTATAATAAATTCATGTAAATTATGTTTTAATATAATAATAAATTTATTATTTATGAATATTAATTATAATAATAAAATTAATAATAGTGATCAATATTGACATATTATTATTAAATATTTTAATTTTTAATAATTTTATTCAATATTTTTTAATATTACTATTATTATTATTATATCATATATTATTATTATGACATATTATTTTCTATTTATTATTTTTATGAACACATTTCTATATTCAGTTAACTAAAATGGTTTGTGTTCATGCCATATATTTCTATTAAAATCTAAATATTATTTATATTTTATAATGTTATAGAGTTATCTTATTCTGTAAAAGTCTAACTATTAACATTTGAATCAACATTGTTTTGTATCATCTGTATTATTTTATGTTTATTATTTTAATGTTTTTTTTAATTGTAATTATTTTTTTTTCATTTTAGTCAATGGTTTTAATTTATTTTCTATTTTCATGTAGTTTATTTTTTATATGTTTTCAATGTCTTTCAGATGAAAAACAATCATCTTATAATATTTTATCTAGGTATTAGTTGAATCATATAATATATAAATTATATGTATAATATAAATTTATCATTAAATATATACTGTATATATAAAGAATATTTGAAAATGGAAATAATTTCGTAAATATATTCAACCAAAAGTAGTTTATATGGTAGAAACAGTAATGATTAATAAAATAACATTTTCACAATATATATATATATAATATAATATAAATAAACTATATATAAACTTTTAAAAAATGCTTCAACCAATATAAAATAATTGAGAATAAAATTGATGCCTAAAAATTACTAATATAAAATAAATTAATTTATAGAAAATTGTTATTTGAAATAATATTACAATTAAAAATGTTATCAATAATACAAAACTGTTTTTTAACAGTGTTTTCAATTATCAGTGCCCAGAATAATCCTTGATAAAGGTTCCATTTATTGCTTCTAAAACAATCACTAAATGAGGGTACCTTTTATTTTCACATTTTTACTTCATTCTAATGGTATGACATATCATTAATTTTTTAAGTTCCCCTAATGGGATCCTTTATCAACACATATGTAGAACTGATAAATGTCAGAATAAAATGAAATACATAAATAATTGAAAATAAAAGTAATTTTTAACAATAAATATTTTAAAAATTTGTTTAATAGTTATTGATAAAAAATAAATAAATTTATTATACGACATATAATTTATATGTACTAATAAATTTCATTGGGATTAAGTGTTTTTGGGAAATGCTCTAGAGTTTCACTGATGGTGCCTAGTGATTTTCGTAAAATGTTGCTATAAATCAGGTTGAACATGCCACTTCATCTCTCCATAATGGAATATTCAACTCACACAAGTGTATCACAGATACTACACCCTTTGTGGGTTTACCTTAATGAATTTGGATGCGAGGTCATTTGATTCCAATGCCTTCTCCCCCCTCCGTGAACGTTGAATATCTCTATCAATGTTCAATTTGTATTTTTTTATAATTAAATTTAATTATAATTTTTTTACGTAAGGAGGTTTATTTTCTCAAAATCCTCTTCCATTAAAAATTTGTTCAGAATATGCTCTTCCAAAAAACATGTCTAGACCGTTATTGACATTTTCACTATATGAATATTTCACATATTATATTCAAAAAATTCATGAATAAACTTATATGGATTAAATTTAAAAATAATTTCTATATGAGATATTATATTGCACTAGTGGATGATGATGGCTACCGAATTATCTACCAACTAGCAGTGATGGATGCCTCGATCAAATCATACTATGAAAAACTATGCAAAAACCAGAAATCAAATTGAAATTGAGGCTTGAATGGTGTTGGGTTGGAACATTTGAACAATGAGAGTCCAGAGAAACAACATTTTCATCCGAGTCAATATCATCTGATTGTGTCTCCTCCTTCTTGTAAACCCAATCATCATGATTGTGTCCTTGTCCACATCCTTTTGGTTTGTGAAACTATTTCCATGATTTATTATGGTACTATGTTCCCTCGAGCTAATACACTTCTTCTTCATATTAGTTTTTTTCCAATGTAGTCATCTCCATAAAATCTAAATCTACATGAATTTTTTTTATAATTGATAATATTTTTATGAGGCAACAACTGTTGTGGTAGACCTCGATGCTATGGTTGTAATATTTTATTAAATAATAGAAGACATGCCCATTGTCCATTTATCATCCGAAAAAATGTACACATCACCGAAAGGACATTTCCACCCAATGTAATTTTGACATAGTACCCTGATGGATTTTAACAGCAGACACAATATATTTTTATACATTACCCCAACATCGAAGGACGTACCATTTTGATGTACCTCTAATCACCACAATCAATACACACTGCTTAATCTCTGCAACAAATATGCATTTAGATATATGACACCATTATATATCTAATTTCATGTTCTTTTCAAAAAATATATCTACATCACCATATTCCATAATCAATTTCATCTCTTTTCATGAGTATCCACAAATGAGGAAACCCCTTCTTGGTTATCTCATTCCAGCATCATCATTACTGATGCTACACCGATCCTCTTAACGATTGTTTTTATAGCCATTTTCCTGTGCATTTAATATCTAGTTAACAAGTTAAATATTCATTATCATTTAATGTAGACCACTATTTAATTTCTCACCTAATGAGATTCTCAATTGCATTACCTAAATTAATATTTTATGTCAATATCCAAGACAATGTCCACCATGTTATAAAATATGAATGTAATGTGATCATTGAATCCATATTCAATGGAAACACTAACAATGACCTCATCTTCATTATATTCAAGATCATCGTATCCACCATTTGCGATTTTGGCTTCAAAATGCCTATCATGAATGCCTCTACATTCAATTAATCTCCATCATAATGTGTCTACATGTCTTTATAGCGTGTTATTATTTATTTAATTAGATTAAAAAATTCAAATTAATAATTTAATTAAACCTAAATAACATTTTTCATCTTCTTTCCCCTCCAACGTGTCTCACCTATTTTCCTCCATATGGGATGTAAAGACTCGGAAATTTCAAGGAAATTTTTTTGTTAATTTTCTTTGGAATTTTATGAGTCCGCAGTTTCTGACGGCACCTGATTCCGAGGCCCGGAGTGCCCGGAATTAATTTCCAAAGTTTGGCTCGGGTACGTTCAGTGAACGAACGAGCGGGATTTCCTAACATTTGATCCGGTGCTCGGAATTGAAATCCGAGGACACCGATGAACTCGTAGCGCCGATATTCTCTTAAGGAGACCTTTCCCGAAGTTGCGTTTACACGAGGGGAGTTGTAAAAATAAATTTGTGAATGTTAAAATAAAAATTTAACTTCAATTTTTATTTTTATCTTCCTTAAGTGTTTTTATACTTTGGGTGGAAGTTGGGTGACAACCCAACTTCCCTTGGGAGGTTAAGAGGGTGGTGGGGCCCACACGAACCCCACCCCTTCATATTCTCTAACCCCCCCCCCCAACTCACAATTAATGATGTAAACTTAGGTTATAACTTATGTCATTAATAAGTGAGTTTAATTAAAGTTTTGAAATTCAAACTCTTGAATTTCAAAGTACTTACGTTGTGTTGTGTTAAGTTGTATAGTCATGCTTTAATTTTAATAAACTTAAGTTATAAGTTAAGTTTTAATTGTGGGGAATTAAATGAAGAGGTTTGAATTTCAAACCTTTGAAATTCCAAACCCTTCTATTTAATTCAGTTTTTAGTTTCCTTTGCGGGTTGGCGTTTGCTGTGCGGAGAGGAAAAGAGGGAGGCTTCTTGTGAGTTCTTCCTCCACGACGAAGAACGCGGCGTCCTTCTTCCACGACGTCGGACTGCAACGCGTTGGATTTCCTCCACGACGCCGCAACGCATCCTCTCCGCGACGTGCTTTCCGCGGAGAACCTACGTCCGACGCCGCAACGCACTTTCCGCGACGTGCCTCTCGCGGCGAACCCACGTCCGTCTACCGCGACGCCATAACCGCGATGCCGACGACGTCTTCTTCCGTGACGTCCGACCTCCGCGACGCTCGTCCTTCGCGGATCGTTGATGAGCTCCGCGAGCTTCCTTCGAGGTAGGGGTTCTTGAGTTCGTTGTTTACATTTTAATTGACATCCCTCAAGTATTTCTAAGCCACTTGATATCAAACTAACGGGAGGAGGCCGGTCCGCACAAACACGACCGATCCTCCTCCATCGTGGTTTAGTTTTATTTTGGTTTGAAGCGGGGTAACATGGTACCATTGCACCGCGCGAAAAGAATTATTTAAGGCCAGTTTGGGTCACGACGAAGAACCGTGACGCTATAATGCCGTGCCTTTGAGAACGGATGAGACCGCGGCCGGAGTCGGGTCGTGGCGGTGGGGCGCGACGTCTTTACGCTACGAAAATCTTGCAAGGACCGAACAAGAAGGGCGGCCGGAAATACCGGCCACCGGTGGAAAAAGAAGAATCGCGGCTGGACGGCCACGACGAAACACCAAGAGGCGGCCGGCCACGCCGGCCGCCGGTTATCAGAACAGCCGCGGCCCTATGGCCGCGGCGGAGGAGCTAGGGGTGGCCGGCCTCGCCGGCTGCCGGGAATCAGGAAGGGCCGCGGCCCTATGGCCGCGGCGGAGCAGCCAGGGGCGCCGGCCTTGCCGGCGCCGGAGATCGGGTGGGCCGCGGCTCTACGGCCGCGGCGGAATAACCAGGGGCGGTCGGCCACGCCGGCCGCCGGAAACCGAGGAGGAGCCGCGGCTACGGCCGCGGCGGAGAAGAGAAGGCGGCCGGCCGCGCCGGCCGCCGGTTTGCTCGGAGGCGGGACCCGCAGGTCCCGCGGGTGGACAAACGGCCGGCTTCAATGCCGGCCGTGCTTTAATTTCCGGGGGTTTGAAACCCCCGGCAGCCGAGGAATGGGCCCCCCTCACGTGGGGGGGGGCGTTGATTGAAGTCACGGGGGGCGGCGCCCCCCGTTTCGCGCGAAACCACGCTCTCGGCCAAGCTGGCCGAGCGGTTCTGAGTGGCCGGGCCGCGCGACCGGCCGGGCCGGGTCGCGCAGGCCGGGCTGGTTTGTGCCGGCAGGGCCGGACCGCCCAGCCGGGCCGGGCCGAGCCAACCGGGCCGGGCCACGCGGAACCGGGCCGGACCCGGACCCGGTTCGGGACGACCCGGATCGGACCGGTTCAGGGGGTACTGGGCCGGGCCGGGCCGGGCCCAGACCCCCCTTTTTCGGACCTTTTCAGTCAAAAGCTCATAACTTGAGCTGTAGACCTCCGAACGACGAACCGTCTGCGGCAACGCGATCCTTGGATAGAGACGGTAGTTTCGGTATATCGCACTCAAGGTTTCAGATTACTTTGAGTTCGGCCGGGTTGGTTCGTTCACGAAACCAACTGGGCCTTCGGAGCGGAAACACTCATATCTTGAGCCACGAACGTCCGATTGACGCGCCGTCAGTCGCGTTGTGTTCCTCTTAGTGAGACGGATCTTTTGGCATACTCCGCCCGAGGTTTGGACGCAAGTGGAGTACGGCCGGGTTGGTTTTTCCTTAAAAACCAACTGGGCCCCGGAGACGAAAATGCCAATAACTCTCAGACCGGGCGTCCGATCGACGCGCCGTCTGTTGCGTTGAGTTCCTGTTGACGATACGGGACTTTTGGATACATCAACTCCGGTCTTCGTGACAGTTGATGTATCAGCCTCTCGGCTCGTGGAGCGGACCCTCCGAACGAGCTTGCTGTGTGCGGGAACCCTAGTGCTGGCTGCGACTGTTACTGTGACGACTACTACTACTGTGACTGTGACTGCGACGACGACAGTACAGAGATCCTGTGTGGATTCGACGACGACGACTACAACACTCAGCGATCCTACGTGGAACAGTGCTACCGAACCTGTGTGAGCTGAATCTTCTGTTGACCTTGGGCGGTGGAGCGCTTGGGTGTAGCGGCGGACCCGTGGTACTTGACAGTGGTGGTGCGCTTGGATGCAGCAGTAGACCCTTGGCGGTGGAGCGCTTGGTTGTAGCGGCGGACCCGCGATACTTTACGGAGTGTGTGTGCTTGGTTGTAGCGACAGACCCGCGATGGTGGAGACGAGCGTGCAGAGTATGGAGACCGTGTAGCCGGCTGAGACCTGACGACTGCTTGACCGACTCGACTTGGAGTGAGTCGACTAGCCCAGTGGACGGAGCGCCCGGTATTTGGCGGCAGACCCACGGCGGACGGAGCGCCTGGTAGTTGGCAGCAGACCCGCGGTACTCGACAGGAGGAGTACCTCAGTAGGCTATCTGGGTAGCGCCCGGTATTTGGCAGCAGACCCTCAGCGGACGGAGCGCCTGGTAGTTGGCAGCAGACCCGCAGTACTCGACAGGAGGAGTACTTCAGCAGTCATAGGATAGTGAGCAGTACCTCGGAGTCGTGACAGGACTACTGCACACTTCAGAGACGGGGCTCTTCAGCAGCTACGGTTTCGATAATGAAAATCCTGGTTTGAGCTAAGTCAATGATCTTTGTGTTTCCTCATGATTGAGATGGACCGCTTGATAACTTAGGTATATGTATGGGCATATACCTGGGTAATAGTTATCCATTGATTTCATAAACTTGTTATAAACCGTGTGGACTTGTACTGTTATCCTATGTGGATTTTACTGTTTACTCTTCTTTGTGGATTGGATTGTTCTTGGGCTCGTGTTGGAGCCGAACGGAAATTGGTGACATAGGTATATGTATGGGCATATACCTAATCAATACTGGATGTTACTTCGTGATTGTTACTTTTCTTCGTGGTTTATCCTTTGTGGATTTGAGAGACCTTCAGGGGTCTCGGGGTCCCTACTGAGTAGCTTATACTCACCCCTGCACGGACTTTTCCCGCACTTCGTTGTGTTGGTTGCAGACGACGGACAACGCTGACTGTGGATGAGTCTTTCGGAGTAGGTCGGTACCCGGAGGAGGACCACTGAGCGGGACGTGCTCGGAGCGGACAGTTGGACCCGAGGAGTTGTGAGCTATCTGTACCTACCCTTCAGGTAGGATCCGTGGTGGACGATCGAGGAGCTGAGCCATCTGTACCTACCCTTCAGGTAGGAATCGAGGAGGATGTCCCAGGAGCCGCTTGTACTTTCAGTTGCTGTTTTCCCTTTCGAGTTGTACTTTACTTTCAGTTGGGCTTGTATTCCGGCCCCCTTTACTTTTCTGCACTTGTAGTTACTTTCCGCTTGCTGACTCTGTGGTGGTTGTTACTTTATTAAGGCAATGCCTTCCCTTTTTACTGGGATTTTACGCCATGGTGCTAGTCGCCAGCCCCTAGCCTATGGAAGGCGGGCTTGGGGTAGTCACGGCACGGGCCCCGAGGGCGGGTCGTGACAAATTGGTATCAGAGGGGTTCGGTTCTACCGCAAACTCTGATCTTTTCTATGTGAAGCAATAATGTTTAGCGTATTGAGTGTGGTTATCAGTCCAGGGAGTCCAGTGTTGGTGCGGCGGCCGACGTATCCGTACACCAGGACCCTGACTTCTGATTTCCAACTTAATGCACGAAAACATTGATTGCGTGTGTGTTTCCCAAAAGGTTTAAAGTCATCTCAAACCAGGTCAGCTCACCAAGTATAAATCGTTGACCGTGACGCAACTGTTCAGGATGTCACCATGCAGATAGTTAGCTGGAGTTCCGAGAGAGTTCTCGATGATGGCCCACCGAGCAGCGAGACTCCTGTGCAGGGCCCTTTTTCAGTGTTGGCACCTTCGGGTGGTGTACCAGCAGCAGCACCACCCGTTAGGCAGCAGATGCCACTAGCTGACGGGGCACGCTAGCAGAGCGCGATGCACGAGTTCCAGCAGTAGAGGCCTCTGAGGATACGAGGCGAGACAGATTTCCCAGGCAGCAGTGGACTGGATGGAGGCGGTTGCTAGAGTTCTACGCCTAGCTTGGATACTAGTAGAGCGGATGATGATCTTAGCACCTGGTGTTTCCAGTGAGTGACCATGAGGTTGGTCCATATAGTAATGAGGCTTCGATACGCGAACCGATACCTGGGATAGTACCTACGGGTAGTGCGCCAGCTATGTCACTACCTGTTGGTCAGTAGACACTACCGGCGGTACCGGTAGCAGAGAATCACAGGCTTAGTGCCTTACATATGTTTTAGCACCAGATATCCCTCAAGTTTCGAGGTGAGCCTGACTCGTAGGCGGCTGAGGACTGGCTTGAGGAGGTAGTTGTGAGTTTTCTGGAGCTAATACAGGTTCGACAGTACGACATGTCGGAAGAAGAGCACTCAACGTGGCTTACTAATCAATTTTGGTACTCGTTGGTTACGTTGTAATCAGTTCCTTAGACTCGAACTTCTGAGCGAAGTGTGTCTAAATGAAATCCGAACCATTACTTTTCCTCTATGCATTTCTACCTATTCTAGGATGCTAGAGAGAACCTTTGAGGTTGTGAACGTTAGCAGTGAAAGGCAGGAAACTAGCGCCAGTCTCAGAGACTCGGGCGTGTAAAATGTTCTAGGAGTAGGAAGTGCTAAGGACAGATGAATCTGCAGGGTAGCAGACGTGGAAGCGGAGCTTGGAGAGCAGCATGTGGTGGTGTACATTTCGACATGTTACGACCACCCGACTTAGTAGTCCCCACCAGGCTCAGGGAGCAGGAGGGCTAGGGAGGAGAGTAGCTGCATTGCGGTCAAGGAGTGTGACCCAAGAGCTCTAAGAATTATTCGGGGTACGATTTATGTCTACTACGAGCTTCCATATCTATAGACATAGGAACCAATCATTCTACCCTTCCACGAATCATGTCCCAGACCTAGAGGTTCCGGGTAAGCCGTAGACTTGACCCTCACGTCTGGAGATACCTTTGGGAGGAGACTCGATGATCACACTTACGCCGACGGTGTGATTTGACCTCGAGGCGAGAGTTTCGGTTGGAATCTCTTGGTAGCAGCGTAGAGGCCTTACGACGTTGATCTGGGTATGGTTTTGATTCTCAAATCATACCCCGGTTGACTGTTTTAGGCAAACGTCGGAATGGGTTTTCCTTGGTCGGCGAAAAGGAAACCCTGGGCAGCACATGTTAAACTCAGGCATAAGAGGGTGTGACCGATCACTCTTGAGTTGGTCAACCCAACCCTTGTGGCAGCAGGAGTTTTTAGTTTCAGTTCTAACCTAAAAAGGGAAACCTCTTGAATTCGAGGGTGACGAACACGTTCTTATACGGTCTCAACCCGATGAGGTTTCGGAGATGTGGCCGAGGCGGCATGTTATCTCCGAAGTTCGATGGACCCTTTTGATCTTCAGTAGGGTAGGCGAAGAGGTTTACCGCTTGACCCTACCACCTCAGTCGCACCGGGTGCATAATGTCCACCACGTGTCTCAGTTGTGGAGATACGTGTATGTTTCTTCACACGTCATCGACCCCGGGGAGTTGGACGTCGATGACAGGGCGACAAGCACAGAGGTTCTAGTAGAGATCGAGGATCGACACGAGCAGGATCTACGTGAACAGTTGCTTCCTCTGGGGTGCTTCTCGGGTAGCACGAGATCTACAGGTGAGCATATGTGAGCGGAAAGCTCAGTTGCGTGCTCAGTACTACCTTGTTTCCCTTAAGTGTGAGTTGAAGCTTTACGGGGACGTAAAGCCCTGAGGTGGGAGTAATGTAAAGACCCGGAAATTTCAAGGAAAATTTTTTGTTAATTTTCTTTGAAATTTTATAAGTCCGCAGTTTCTGACGGCACCTGATTCCGAGGCCCGGAGTGCCCGGAATTAATTTCCAAAGTTTGGCTCGGGTACGTTCAGTGAACAAACGAGCGGGATTTCCTAACTTTTGATCCTGTGCTCGGAATTGAAATCCGAGGACACCGATGAACTCGTAGCGCCGATATTCGCTTAAGGAGACCTTTCCCGAAGTTGCGTTTACACGAGGGGAGTTGTAAAAATAAATTTGTGAATGTTAAAATAAAAATTTAACTTCAATTTTTATTTTTATCTTCCTTAAGTGTTTTTATCCTTTGGGTGGAAGTTGGGTGACAACCCAACTTCCCTTGGGAGGTTAAGAGGGTGTTGGGTCCCACACGAACCCCACCCCTTCATATTCTCTAACCCCCCCCCCCCCCAACTCACAATTAATGATGTAAACTTAGGTTATAACTTATGTCATTAATAAGTGAGTTTAATTAATGTTTTGAAATTCAAACACTTGAATTTCAAAGGACTTACGTTGTGTTGTGTTAAGTTTTATAGTCATGCTTTAATTTTAATAAACTTAAGTTATAACTTAAGTTTTAATTGTGGGGAATTAAATGAAGAGGTTTGAATTTCAAACCTTTGAAATTCCAAACCCTTCTATTTAATTCAGTTTTTAGTTTCCTTTGCGGGTTGGCGTTTGCTGTGCGGAGAGGAAAAGAGGGAGGCTTCTTTTGAGTTCTTCCTCCACGACGAAGAACGCGGCGTCCTTCTTCCACGACGTCGGACTGCAACGCGTTGGATTTCCTCCACGACGCCGCAACGCATCCTCTCCGCGACGTGCTTTCTGCGGCGAACCTACGTCCGACGCCGCAACGCACTTTCCGCGACGTGCCTCTCGCGGCGAACCCACGTCCGTCTACCGCGACGCCATAACCGCGATGCCGACGACGTCTTCTTCCGTGACGTCCGACCTCCGCGACGCTCGTCCTTCGCGGATCGTTGATGAGCTCCGCGAGCTTCCTTCGAGGTAGGGGTTCTTGAGTTCGTTGTTTACATTTTAATTGACATCCCTCGAGTATTTCTAAGCCACTTGATATCAAATTAACGGGAGGAGGCCGGTCCGCACAAACACTGCCGATCCTCCTCCATCGTGGTTTAGTTTTATTTTGGATTGAAGCGGGGTAACGTGGTACCATTGCACCGCACGAAAAGAATTATTTAAGGCCAGTTTGGGTCACGACGAAGAACCGCGATGCTATAATGCCGCGCCTTTGAGAACGGATGAGACCGCGACCGGAGTCGGGCCGTGGCGGTGGGGCGCGACATCGTTACGCTACGAAAATCTTGCAAGGACCGAACAAGAAGGGCGGCCGGAAAAAACCGGCCACCGGCAGAAAAAGAAGAACCGCGGCTGGACGGCCACGGCGAAACACCAAGAGGCCGCCGGCCACGCCGGCCGCTGGTTATCAGAACAGCCGCGGCCCTATGGCCGCGGCGGAGGAGCTAGGGGCGGCCAGCCTCGCCGGCTGCCGGGAATCAGGATGGGCCGCGACCCTATGGCCGCGGCGGAGCAGCCAGGGGCGCTGGCCTTGCCGGCGCCGGAGATCGGGTGGGCCGCGGCTCTACGGCCGCAGCGGAATAACTAGGGGCGGCCGGCCACGCCGGCCGCCGGAAACTGAGGAGGAGCCACGGCTACGGCCGCGGCGGAGAAGAGAAGGCGGCCGGCCGCGCCGGCCGCCGGTTTGCTCGGAGGCGGGACCCGCAGGTCCCGCGGGTGGACAAACGGCCGGCTTCAATGCCGGCCGTGCTTTAATTTCCGGGGGTTTGAAACCCCCGGCAGCCGAGGAACGGGCCCCCCTCACGTGGGGGGGCGTTGATTGAAGTCACGGGGGGCGGCGCCCCCCGTTTCGCGCGAAACCACGCGCTCGGCCAAGCTGGCCAAGCGGTTCTGAGCGGCCGAGCCGCGCGACCGGCCGGGCCGGGTCGCGCAGGCCGGGCCGGTTTGTGCCGGCTGGGCCGGACCGTCCAGCCGGGCCGGGCCGAGCCAACCGGGCGGCCACGCGGAACCGGGCCGGACCCGGACCCGGTTCTGGACGACCCGGATCGGACCGGTTCAGGGGGTACTGGGCCGGGCCGGGCCGGGCCCAGACCCCCCGTTTTCGGACCTTTTCAGTCAAAAGCTCATAACTTGAGCTGTAGACCTCCGAACGACGAACCGTCTGCGGCAACGCGATCCTTGGATCGAGACGGTCGTTTCGGTATATCGCACTCAAGGTTTCAGATTACTTTGAGTTCGGCCGGGTTGGTTCGTTCACGAAACCAACCGGGCCTTCGGAGCGGAAACGCTCATATCTTGAGCCACGAACGTCCGATTGACGCGCCGTCAGTCGCGTTGTGTTCCTCTTAGTGAGACGGATCTTTTGGCATACTCCGCCCGAGGTTTGGACGCAGGTGGAGTACGGTCGGGTTGGTTTTGCCTTAAAAACCAACCGGGCCCCGGAGACGAAAATGCCAATAACTCTCAGACCGGGCGTCCGATCGACGCGCCGTCTGTTGCGTTGAGTTCCTGATGACGATACGGGACTTTTGGATACATCAACTCCGGTCTTCGTGACAGTTGATGTATCAGCCTCTCGGCTCATGGAGCGGACCCTCCGAACGAGCTTGCTGTGTGCGGGAACCCTAGTGCTGGCTGCGACTGTTACTGTGACGACTACTACTACTGTGACTGTGACTGCGACGACGACAGTACAGAGATCCTGTGTGGATTCGACGACGACGAATACAACACTCAGCGATCCTACGTGGAACAGTGCTACCGAACCTGTGTGAGCTGAATCTTCTGTTGACCTTGGGCGGTGGAGTGCTTGGGGGTAGCGGCGGACCCGTGGTACTTGACAGTGGTGGTGCGCTTGGATGCCGCAGCAGACCCTTGGCGGTGGAGGGCTTGGTTGTAGCGGCGGACCCGCGATACTTTACGGAGTGTGTGTGCTTGGTTGTAGCGACAGACCCACGACGGTGGAGACGAGCGTGCAGAGTACGGAGACCGTGTAGCCGGCTGAGACCTGACGACTGCTTGACCGACTCGACTTGGAGTGAGTCGACTAGCCCAGTGGACGGAGCGCCCGGTATTTGGCGGCAGACCCACGGCGGACGGAGCGCCTGGTAGTTGGCAGCAGACCCGCGGTACTCGACAGGAGGAGTACCTCAGTAGGCTATCTGGGCAGCGCCCGGTATTTGGCAGCAGACCCTCAGCGGACGGAGCGCCTGGTAGTTGGCAGCAGACCCGCAGTACTCGACAGGAGGAGTACTTCAGCAGTCATAGGTTAGTGAGCAGTACCTCGGAGTCGTGACAGGACTACTGCACACTTCAGAGACGGGGCTCTTCATCAGCTACGGTTTCGATAATGAAAATCCTGGTTTGAGCTGAGTCAATGATCTTAGTGTTTCCTCATGATTGAGATGGACCGCTTGATAACTTAGGTATATGTATGGGCATATACCTGGGTAATAGTTATCCGTTGATTTCATAAACTTGTTATAAACCGTGTGGACTTGTACTGTTATCCTATGTGGATTTTACTGTTTACTCTTCTTTGTGGATTGGATTGTTCTTGGGCTCGTGTTGGAGCCGAACGGAAATTGGTGACATAGGTATATGTATTGGCATATACCTAATCAATACTGGATGTTACTTCGTGATTGTTACTTTTCTTCGTGGTTTATCCTTTGTGGATTTGAGAGACCTTCAGGGGTCTCAGGGTCCCTACTGAGTAGCTTATACTCACTCCTGCACGGGCTTTGCCCGCACTTCGTTGTGTTGGTTGCAGACGACGGACAACGCTGACTGTGGATGAGGCTTTCGGAGTAGGTCGGTACCCGGAGGAGGACCACTGAGCGGGACGTTCTCGGAGCGGACAGTTGGACCCGAGGAGTTGTGAGCTATCTGTACCTACCCTTCAGGTAGGATCCGTGGTGGACGATCCAGGAGCTGAGCCATCTGTACCTACCCTTCAGGTAGGAATCGAGGAGGACGTCCCAGGAGCCGCTTGTACTTTCAGTTGATGTTTTCCCTTTCGAGTTGTACTTTACTTTCAGTTGGGATTTATTCCGGCCCCCTTTACTTTTCTGCACTTGTAGTTACTTTCCGCTTGCTGACTCTGTGGTGGTTGTTACTTTATTAAGGCAATGCCTTCCCTTTTTACTCGGATTTTACGCCTTGGTGCTAGTCGCCAGCCCCTAGCCTATGGAAGGCGGGCTTGGGATAGTCACGGCACGGGCCCCGAGGGCAGGTCGTGACAAATTGGTATCAGAGGGGTTCGGTTCTACCGCAAACTCTGATCTTTTCTATGTGAAGCAATAATGTTTAGCGTATTGAGTGTGGTTATCAGTCCAGGGAGTCCAGTGTTGGTGCGGCGGCCGACGTATCCGTACACCAGGACCCTGACTTCTGATTTCCAACTTAATGCACGAAAACATTGATTGCGTGTGTGTTTCCCAAAAGGTTTAAAGTCATCTCAAACCAGGTCAGCTCACCAGGTATAAATCGTTGACCGTGACGCAACTGTTCAGGATGTCACCATGCAGATAGTTAGCTGGAGTTCCGAGAGAGTTCTCGATGATGGCCCACCGAGCAGCGAGACTCCGGTGCAGGGCCCTTTTTCAGTGTTGGCACCTTCGGGTGGTGTACCAGCAGCACCACCACCTGTTAGGCAGCAGATGCCACTAGCTGACGGTGCACGCTAGCAGAGCGCGATGCACGAGTTCCAGCAGTAGAGGCCTCTGAGGATACGAGGCGAGACAGATTTCCCAGGCAGCAGTGGACTGGATGGAGGCGGTTGCTAGAGTTCTACGCCTAGCTTGGATACTAGTAGAGCGGATGATGATCTTAGCACCTGGTGTTTCCATTGAGTGACCATGAGGTTGGTCCTTATAGTAATGAGGCTTCGGTACGCGAGCCGATACCTGGGATAGTACCTACGGGTAGTGCGCCAGCTATGTCACTACCTGTTGGTCAGTAGACACTACCGGCGGTACCGGTAGCAGAGAATCACAGGCTTAGTGCCTTACATATGTTTTAGCACCAGATATCCCTCAAGTTTCGAGGTGAGCCTGACTCGTAGGCGGCTGAGGACTGGCTTGAGGAGGTAGTTGTGAGTTTTCTGGAGCTAATACAGGTTCGACAGTACGACATGTCGGAAGCAGAGCACTCAACGTGGCTTACTAATCAATTTTGGTACTCGTTGGTTACGTTGTAATCAGTTCCTTAGACTCGAACTTCTGAGCGAAGTGTGTCTAAAGGAAATCCGAACCATTACTTTTCCTCTATGCATTTCTACCTATGCTAGGATGCTAGAGAGAACCTTTGAGGTTGTGAACGTTAGCAGTGAAAGGCAGGAAACTAGCGCCAGTCTCAGAGACTCGGGCATGTAAAATGTTCTAGGAGTAGGAAGTGCTAAGGACAGATGAATCTGCAGGGTAGCAGACGTGGAAGCGGAGCTTGGAGAGCAGCATGTGGTGGTGTACATTTCGACATGTTACGACCACCCGACTTAGTAGTCCCCGCCAGGCTGAGGGAGCAGGAGGGCTGGGGAGGAGAGTAGCTGCATTGCGGTCAAGGAGTGTGACCCAGGAGCTCTAAGAATGATTCGGGGTACCATTTATGTCTACTACGAGCTGCCATATCTATAGACATAGGAACCAATCATTCTACCCTTCCACGAATCATGTCCCAGACCTAGAGGTTCCGGGTAAGCCGTAGACTTGACCCTCGCGTCTGGAGATACCTTTGGGAGGAGACTCGATGATCACACTTACGCCGACGGTGTGATTTGACCCCGAGGCAAGAGTTTCGGTTGGAATCTCTTGGTGGCAGCGTAGAGGCCTTACGACGTTGATCTGGGTATGGTTTTGATTCTCAAATCATACCCCGGTTGACTGTTTTAGGCAAACGTCGGAATGGGTTTTCCTTGGTCGGCGAAAAGGAAACCCTGGGCAGCACATGTTAAACCCAGGCATAAGAGGGTGTGACCGATCACTCTTGATTTGGTCAACCCTACCCTTGTGGCAGCAGGAGTTTTTCGTTTCAGTTCTAACCTAAAAAGGGAAACCTCTTGAATTCGAGGGTGACGAACACGTTCTTATACGGTCTCAACCCGATGAGGTTTCGGAGATGTGGCCGAGGCGGCATGTTATCTCCGAAGATCGATGGACCCTTTTGATCTTCAGTAGGGTATGCGAAGAGGTTTACCGCTTGACCCTACCACCTCAGTCGCACCGGGTGCATAATGTCCACCACGTGTCTCAGTTGTGGAGATACGTGTATGTTTCTTCACACGTCATCGACCCCGGGGAGTTGGACGTCGATGACAGGGCGACAAGCACAGAGGTTCTAGTAGAGATCGAGGATCGACAGGAGCAGGATCTACGTGAACGGTTGCTTCCTCTGGGGTGCTTCTCGGGTAGCACGAGATCTACAGGTGAGCATATGTGAGCGGAAAGCTCAGTTGCGTGCTCAGTACTACCTTGTTTCCCTTAAGTGTGAGTTGAAGCTTTATGGGGACGTAAAGCCCTGAGGTGGGAGTAATGTAAAGACCGGGAAATTTCAAGGAAATTTTTTTGTTAATTTTCTTTGAAATTTTATGAGTCCGCAGTTTCTAACGGCACCTGATTCCGAGGCCCGGAGTGCCCGGAATTAATTTCCAAAGATTGGCTCGGGTACGTTCAGTGAACGAATGAGCGGGATTTCCTAACTTTTGATCCGGTGCTCGGAATTGAAATCCGAGGACACCGATGAACTCGTAGCGCCGATATTCGCTTAAGGATACCTTTCCCGAAGTTGCGTTTACACGAGGGGAGTTGTAAAAATAAATTTGTGAATGTTAAAATAAAAATTTAACTTCAATTTTTATTTTTATCTTCCTTAAGTGTTTTTATCCTTTGGGTGGAAGTTGGGTGACAACCCAACTTCCCTTGGGAGGTTAAGAGGGTGGTGGGGCCCACACGAACCCCACCCCTTCATATTCTCTAACCCCCCCCCCCAACTCACAATTAATGATGTAAACTTAGGTTATAACTTATGTCATTAATAAGTGAGTTTAATTAAAGTTTTGAAATTCAAACTCTTGAATTTCAAAGGACTTACGTTGTGTTGTGTTAAGTTGTATAGTCATGCTTTAATTTTAATAATCTTAAGTTATAACTTAAGTTTTAATTGTGGGGAATTAAATGAAGAGGTTTGAATTTCAAACCTTTGAAATTCCAAACCCTTCTATTTAATTCAGTTTTTAGTTTCCTTTGCGGGTTGGCGTTTGCTGTGCGGAGAGGAAAAGAGGGAGGCTTATTGTGAGTTCTTCCTCCACGACGAAGAACGCGGCGTCCTTCTTCCACGACGTCGGACTGCAACGCGTTGGATTTCCTCCACGACGCCGCAACGCATCCTCTCCGCGACGTGCTTTCCGCGGCGAACCTACGTCCGACGCCGCAACGCACTTTCCGCGACGTGCCTCTCGCGGCGAACCCACGTCCGTCTACCGCGACGCCATAACCGCGATGCCGACGACGTCTTCTTCTGTGACGTCCGACCTCCGCGACGCTCGTCCTTCGCGGATCGTTGATGAGCTCTGCGAGCTTCCTTCGAGGTAGGGGTTCTTGAGTTCGTTGTTTACATTTTAATTGACATCCCTCAAGTATTTCTAAGCCACTTGATATCAAACTAACGGGAGGAGGCCGGTCCGCACAAACACGGCCGATCCTCCTCCATCGTGGTTTAGTTTTATTTTGGTTTGAAGCGGGGTAACGTGGTACCATTGCACCGCGCGAAAAGAATTATTTAAGGCCAGTTTGGGTCACGACGAAGAACCGCGACGCTATAATGCCGCGCCTTTGAGAACGGATGAGACCGCGGCCGGAGTCGGGCCGTGGCGGTGGGGCGCGACGTCGTTACGCTAAGAAAATCTTGCAAGGACCGAACAAGAAGGGCGGCCGGAAAAACCGGCCACCGGCGGAAAAAGAAGAACCGCGGCTGGACGGCCACGACGAAACACCAAGAGGCGGCCGGCCACGCCGGCCGCCGGTTATCAGAACAGCCGCGGCCCTATGGCCGCGGCGGAGGAGCTAGGGGCGGCCGGCCTCGCCGGCTGCCGGGAATCAGGAAGGGCCGCGGCCCTATGGCCGCGGCGGAGCAGCAAGGGGCGCTGGCCTTGCCGGCGCCGGAGATCGGGTGGGCCGCGGCTCTACGGCCGCGGCGGAATAACCCGGGGCGGCCGGCCACGCCGGCCGCCGGAAACTGAGGAGGAGCCGCGGCTACGGCCGCGGCAGAGAAGAGATGGCGGCCGGCCGCGCCGGCCGCCGGTTTGCTCGGAGGCGGGACCCGCAGGTCCCGCGGGTGGACAAACGGCCGGCTTCAATGCCGGCCGTGCTTTAATTTCCGGGGGTTTGAAACCCCCGGCAGCCGAGGAACGGGCCCCCCTCACGTGGGGGGGGGGGGCGTTGATTGATGTCACGGGGGGCGGCGCCCCCCGTTTCGTGCGAAACCACGCGCTCGGCCAAGCTGGCCAAGCGGTTCTGAGCGGCCGGGCCGCGCGACCGGCTGGGCCGGGTCGCGCAGGCCGGGCCGGTTTGTGCCGGCTGGGCCGGACCGTCCAGCCGTGCCGGGCCGAGCCAACCGGGCCGGGCCACGCGGAACCGGGCCGGACCCGGACCCGGTTCGGGACGACCCGGATCGGACCGGTTCAGGGGGTACTGGGTCGGGCCGGGCCGGGCCCAGACCTCCCGTTTTCGGACCTTTTCAGTCAAAAGCTCATAACTTGAGCTGTAGACCTCCGAACGACGAACCGTCTGCGGCAACGCGATCCTTGGATCGAGACGGTCGTTTCGGTATATCGCACTCAAGGTCTCGTATTACTTTGAGTTCGGCCGGGTTGGTTCGTTCACGAAACCAACTGGGCCTTCGGAGCAGAAACGCTCATATCTTGAGCCACGAACGTCCGATTGACGCGCCGTCAGTCGCGTTGTGTTCCTCTTAGTGAGACGGATCTTTTGGAATACTCCGCCCGAGGTTTGGACGCAGGTGGAGTACGGTCGGGTTGGTTTTGCCTTAAAAACCAACCGGGCCCTGGAGACGAAAATGCCAATAACTCTCAGACCGGGCGTCCGATCGACGCGCCGTCTGTTGCGTTGAGTTCCTGTTGACGATACGGGACTTTTGGATACATCAACTCCGGTCTTCGTGACAGTTGATGTATCAGCCTCTCGGCTCGTGGAGCGGACCCTCCGAACGAGCTTGCTGTGTGCGGGAACCCTAGTGCTGGCTGCGACTGTTACTGTGACGACTACTACTACTGTGACTGTGACTGCGACGACGACAGTACAGAGATCCTGTGTGGATTCGACGACGACGACTACAACACTCAGCGATCCTACGTGGAACAGTGCTACCGAACCTGTGTGAGCTGAATCTTCTGTTGACCTTGGGCGGTGGAGCGCTTGGGTGTAGCGGCGGACCCGTGGTACTTGACAGTGGTGGTGCGCTTGGATGCAGCAGCAGACCCTTGGCGGTGGAGGGCTTGGTTGTAGCGGCGGACCCGCGATACTTTACGGAGTGTGTGTGCTTGGTTGTAGCGACAGACCCACGACGGTGGAGACGAGCGTGCAGAGTACGGAGACCGTGTAGCCGGCTGAGACCTGACGACTGCTTGACCGACTCGACTTGGAGTGAGTCGACTAGCCCAGTGGACGGAGCGCCCGGTATTTGGCGGCAGACCCACGGCGGACGGAGCGCCTGGTAGTTGGCAGCAGACCCGCGGTACTCGACAGGAGGAGTACCTCAGTAGGCTATCTGGGTAGCGCCCGGTATTTGGCAGCAGACCCTCAGCGGACGGAGTGCCTGGTAGTTGGCAGAAGACCCGCAGTACTCGACAGGAGAAGTACTTCAACAGTCATAGGTTAGTGAGCAGTACCTCGGAGTCTTGACAGGACTACTGCACACTTCAGAGACGGGGCTCTTCAGCAGCTACGGTTTCGATAATGAAAATCCTGGTTTGAGCTGAGTCAATGATCTTTGTGTTTCCTCATGATTGAGATGGACCGCTTGATAACTTAGGTATATGTATGGGCATATACCTGGGTAATAGTTATCCGTTGATTTCATAAACTTGTTATAAACCGTGTTGACTTGTACTGTTATCCTATGTGGATTTTACTGTTTACTCTTCTTTGTGGATTGGATTGTTCTTGGGCTCGTGTTGGAGCCGAACGGAAATTGGTGACATAGGTATATGTATGGGCATATACCTAATCAATACTGGATGTTACTTCGTGATTGTTACTTTTCTTCGTGGTTTATCCTTTGTGTATTTGAGAGACCTTCAGGGGTCTCAGGGTCCCTACTGAGTAGCTTATACTCACCCCTGCACGGGCTTTGCCCGCACTTCGTTGTGTTGGTTGTAGACGACGGACAACACTGACTGTGGATGAGGCTTTCGGAGTAGGTCGGTACCCGGAGGAGGACCACTGAGCGGGACGTGCTCGGAGCGGACAGTTGGACCCGAGGAGTTGTGAGCTATCTGTACCTACCCTTCAGGTAGGATCCGTGGTGGACGATCCATGAGCTGAGCCATTTGTACCTACCCTTCAGGTAGGAATCGAGGAGGACGTCCCAGGAGCCGCTTGTACTTTCAGTTGCTGTTTTCCCTTTCGAGTTGTACTTTACTTTCAGTTGGGCTTGTATTCCGGCCCCCTTTACTTTTCTGCACTTGTAGTTACTTTCCGCTTGCTGACTCTGTGGTGGTTGTTACTTTATTAAGGCAATGCCTTCCCTTTTTACTGGGATTTTACGCCTTCGTGCTAGTCGCCAGCCCCTAGCCTATGGAAGGCGGGCTTGGGGTAGTCACGGCACGGGCCCCGAGGGCAGGTCGTGACAAATTAGCCTCCTCCATTTAGTTTGATATCAAGTGGCTTAGAAATACTTGAGGGATGTCAATTAAAATGTAAACAACGAACTCAAGAACCCCTACCTCGAAGGAAGCTCGCGGAGCTCATCAACGATCCGCGAAGGACGAGCGTCGCGGAGGTCGGACGTCACCAAAGAAGACGTCGTCGGCATCGCGGTTATGGCGTCGCGGTAGACGGACGTGGGTTCGCCGCGAGAGGCACGTCGCGGAAAGTGCGTTGCGGCGTCGGACGTAGGTTCGCCGCGGAAAGCACGTCGCGGAGAGGATGTGTTGCGGCGTCGTGGAGGAAATCCAACGTGTTGCAGTCCGACGTCGTGGAAGAAGGACGCCGCGTTCTTCGTCGTGGAGGAAGAACTCACAAGAAGCCTCCATCTTTTCCTCTCCGCACAGCAAACGCCAACCCGCAAAGGAAACTACAAACTGAATTAAATAGAAGGGTTTGGAATTTCAAAGGTTTGAAATTCAAACCTCTTCATTTAATTCCCCACAATTAAAACTTAAGTTAAAACTTAAGTTTATTAAAATTAATGCAAGACTATACAACTTAACACAACACAACGTAAGTCCTTTGAAATTCAAGAGTTTGAATTTCAAAACTTTAATTAAACTCACTTATTAATGACATAAGTTATAACCTAAGTTTACATCATTAATTGTGAGTTGGGGGGGGGGGGGTTAGAGAATATGAAGGGGTGGGGTTCGTGTGGGCCCCACCACCCTCTTAACCTCCCAAGGGAAGTTGGGTTGTCACCCAACTTCCACCCAAAGGATAAAAACACTTAACGAAGATAAAAATAAAAATTGAAGTTAAATTTTTATTTTAACATTCACAAATTTATTTTTACAACTCCCCTCGTGTAAACGCAACTTCGGGAAAGGTCTCCTTAAGCGAATATCGGCGCTACGAGTTCATCGGTGTCCTCGGATTTCAATTCCGAGCAACGGATCAATAGTTAGGAAATCCCGCTCGTTCGTTCACTGAACGTACCCGAGCCAAACTTTGGAAATTAATTCCGGGCACTCCGGGCCTCGGAATCAGGTGCCGTCAGAAACTGCGGACTCCTAAAATTCAAAGAAAATTAACAAAAAATTTTCCTTGAAATTTCCGGGTCTTTACATGGGAAATAGGAAGGTTTTTTAAATATTCAAATTACTATCTTTTAATGAAAAAATAAATTGAATATGCATTAATGGGTGATATTAAACACGTTTGTAATGATTTTTTGGTGGATTCATTATAGGAAAAAATATTTATTTTTTGACATGGAGATGATATATAGGGTAAAATTTTCCAACCCAACGCTTACAAATACCCCCTATATAAACTACAAAAACCAACTAGTAGAATAACATAAACTCATTGATAGATTTCAGGATAAAAATAACCAACATTCTTGAATTTCACATAGTGGCCTCCCTCCACCCATACAACCACCTTGTTTGCAGAGCACCTGATGATGTTCATATTATATTTAGTGTTTTATTTGAATTATTTATCCATTCCCTCCCACACTACCCTCCATGAATTATTTAAAGTGTTAAATAAATTTTACTAAAAGGATAATTACAATTAACAAAAACAAAAATAAAATAATGAATATTTAATAATTTTCAAGTAGATTTTTGTGTGGTTTATCAAAAATATAATTTTGAAATAATTTAATATAATATGTATAAAAAATATGTTAATGGTTATGATAAAATCATAAAATGATAATTTTAATGATTTATTGAAGAATTATAAGTCTAAATTTTTAAGAAGATAAAAAATTGATTCTTTTTGGATTAATATAAAAAACGTTACATCAAAAAATTTTATAAAATTATGATATCACAAATATTGAATATAATTACATGAAATTATAAAAAATAATTTAAATGAAATCATATAATTATAATTACATTTATTTTTTCAATGATTAATTAAAAGATTAAATGGAAATTTAATTTATTATTTTATGAACCCATAATAGGATTAGGCTTCCAAAATAATTTTTTAAACCATTTTTTATTTTCATTTCCATGAATTATTCATAATCATATAATCATGATCAACTTATTGATCAAAAAGTTGTTGCACTGCATCTTCATCGAGTTGAGTATTTGTTTCCCCGTCATTGATATCGGTGAAATCAATTGATTTTTTGAAAATGAGTTTAGTTTCCTTAGTTGATTCGGGAATCAATGTGAAGTATACCATAATATCCTACATATGATACAACATTATATATGGTGTTCTTCATTCATTCATGTAGTCTCCAAAACAAGTAACACTGTAAATTTCTTTTGTAATACCATTAAATCGCAGAGCATCATCAACAACTCTACCTTCTCCCTAAACAAGTTTAGAACAATCTACAAGTGGTAAAAAACATATATATATATATATATATTCAATAAAAAAGTGTTAAATGAAGGGGATAATTGTGAAGGATCATGGGTATTAACATCCATAGATCCTTCATATGAACGATTAGAAAAATCCATAATCTTATGAGAGACTATGACTGAAGGCTCAGGATTAACAAAATTCATATTAATAGTGATCAATTTGTCACAAACAAAAACTGTAGCATCATCAGATGTGTGTGCAACAGGATCACCCACAACCTTTCAAGATCATGAATTACTCTATATATAACAGTCAACATAAGGAACTCTTGGATTAAAAATAGAATAACATAAATATCTTCTTAAATTATCAATAACATTTCCAATGGACTTCCCACCACTATAGATCAAGGGTAGTTTTTTATACCCTATAGTTATAACAAAGTTGATTTATATTGTTGACACAGCTACAACATCTTTGGGCCTCGACCTGAGATCCACCTATACAAGGAATCACAAATGAAATTCAAAATGTTCCTTCATAGTATCTTGATCATGTATTCTCAGAGTACTAATTGACAGTGAAATGTCAAACAATTTTTATGGATTCCATTATAGCCTATTAAAACAATTCATTCTCTCAAAAACATAACAAAATTGGTTATAGAAGACTAAGGGATCGAAACAAGGGACCGAATCTTGAATGTGCATGGTCCATGGCATGAGGTACGTCTATCCAAAACCACTTGCCTTGCACGATAGGACATCTGAGAGGAAATGGATGTGGAAATGTCTCCTCCCAATGCTGTTAAATTTCTTATCGTGAAATTTCAAAACATCAATGAGCCTCTGCTACATTTCATCTTTCCTCAAATGTTTTTGACAATTTAGAATCATCAATCTAGAAATAATTGGGAATTAGAAAATATGAGACCTTTCCAAATGTGTATCATGACTTTTCAATATGTTTGATGAATTACATCATTTTAAGACACACCCGTCAGTACCAACCCTAATCTAGGAAAAGCGGTGATTTTATCCACCAGATTATCCTACATAATAGTGATAGTTGTGTTCATATGATTCACTTGAAGTAGTTAACTTCAAATTGTAAAAAACATTCATTGTCTTTTTGCGAAGAGGGGGAATCATTTGAATAAAATGACCTGTCATCCTGAAACCTAATGAAAATACCATGTAGGGGTGTAATATCACCGATGCAATCATGTGAGTAGAATCACACTTAAGAGATAATAAAAGTTTCAAGAACATCTCGATTAAGATACATCATGGATGACAATTCCTTGGCACAATCAGTCGAACTCAAGGGCATCCCTTGTAAACCCTTCTGCCACATACTAATTTTTTAGTATTAATAATATATATATGGTATAACCAATTTATTTATTTTTATAAATTGTAATTTATTTAAAAAAATAAATATTTATATAGTAGAAACATTTATATTTTTTATTTATTTCATTGTTTCATTTTCTTCTGACCATTATCAGCGTTAAAAAAGCACGGATAATAGATCTGTTTATTTTCACTAAAAAGGGCTGGTAACAGGTCTAATTAATACATGTTATAAACCCTATTGAAGGTTACCTTTTATAAATTAATATTTTATTGTTTTTTTAATTAATTTTCTTTTCAATTTTATTTTATTTGTTTAATCATTTTCTAAAATAATATTTACATTTTTTAATACTGTATTTTATTAATATAAATATTTATGAAAAAATGTATGTTTTTAATCAATAATGTTATATGAAATATAAATTAATTTTTCTTTATTATATTTATGATATTATTTTCCTTTTTAACTTGTTTTTTATATTTTCAATCAATGTTTTTTGATTCATATAGCATGTACCTGTAGTTAATAATTTATATGCTTCCAAATACACCTAATTGAAACTAAATAAGATTCCTGTATTTCAATTGAGTTACATTGATAATATATAAAAAATGAAAAATATGGATAATCTAAAAAATATTACAAACATTGACTAATTGCATACAAAAATTAAAAATTTAAAAATGTTCATCAATATATTAAAGAGAAAAAAATATATATGATACAAAATAATGCTGTTTAAAAACATAAAAATTAGAATATAAAAAACAATGTTACTTGAAAATATTATAAAATGTAAAATATATTTATAATTTAAATGAAATTTATTCTATGAACATATGATATATAAATAAACTGATTATAAAAGATATTTCATAAAAAATTGGAAAATAAAATTTAATAATAACAATATATGATTTAATAATAATATTAATAAAATTATTAATAATTATTAATAGTTAATGAAAACCTGATTATATATATTATTATTAATAGTTATATTATTTTTATTATAAATAGTATCATTATTATTATTTTTATCACTTTATTATCATTAATTTATTATAATAACTTCATTATAATGAGTTAATTAACCTCAAATTCATATTATCCTGGCTCAATTTTAAATGATTTATTATCTATTATAATGCCTCCAAATGCATTTTTTACATTATATATGTGTGTGTATGTAACACAATTATATTAATAAAAAAATCATATTGTTCTTCATAAAAATTATAAAAAATTAATTTACATTACCATTACGTTATTCATTAGTTTACTATCAATATTTAAAATTTAAATATAATAATAAATAAATAATATTATACAATTCTAAAGAAATAAATAAAAAATGAAATAAAAAATGTGATAATTAATATTAACTATTCTAATAAATTTATATGAATAATTATAATACTAATAAATCACTTACAAATTATTAATTATATTAATTTCATGGATTTATTTTTATGAATTTATATTCTGGAATTTATTAGTCTAACAATACTATTCATTTCAATGATTCCTGTATATTATTTGTATTAGAGTATAGATATAAAAGGGAGAATGGGTAAGACTTATTTATGGAGGGTGTGAAAAATTGATTCTCCTCAGAGGAAAATTATCATTGTAGGTCATGGCTCTTTAGAACCCCCGTACATACATCATTGTCCTTAAAGATGCCCTAATGAATGCAAGACCAATTTTTTTGACAACTGTTTCTGGATGCAACAATATTCTTTATCATGTCTCCGTACAGGTGAACCATGATAGGTGGATGGTATTGCAAGGTCTAAAATTCCCAAACAACAATAATAAGGAGTCAAATCTAAAAAATTTCAAAAACCACATGGAGTTCATTGATACTTTTATTTGCGGTGAAGACCACTCCTACCACATGGATGCCAACCACATCACATCATCACACGACTACAATGTAGTGTATTGTTTTCGATATAAAAACAATTATCCACACTAAAAATAAACTGATTATCGGGGAACTAATAAAATGTTGACAATTATATCAATGATAAAAAGTAATGATAATGGGAAAATTTTTTAGTTCTTTCATAAAAGCATTGATAGAATAAGTTTTTTAAAAAAATCATTAAATACAAGGGACCCCATTTTCACAGTGCTTGACCCCATCCCCTTTCCTAATTAATCATATCTAGGAAGACCCGCACATGTGTGGACATGCAACCCCTTTGACAGTTCTAGTTGCACCCCCACCCTTAAATAGAGCTAGCCCCCCACAACCCTCCTGCAAACCCCTGCATTCTCAATGATTCGAACAAGAAACATCACCCTTATTTTCTTGCATCACTAAAACAAACCCATATTGTATTCTTCTCCAATTAAGTTTATGTCTATATATATACATAGTTATATTTATTTTCATATCAATTTATATTTATAAATATATATGTATTTTTATAGTAATATTTTTATATATATTTATTCATATATTATAATATGTTTATATCTATTTATTTATATATATAGTTAAATTTTTTATCTGTATATTTCTTTGTATATTATATATATTTATAAGATTAATTCAAAATACATTTATAAAATATGTTATTTTGTGTTTTTAAAAATATATATATAAATAAATACTTACAAACAACATCGATAGAACATTATATATATAATTTTGTTAATACACAAACACACTAATACACATAAAAACATACACATTATATATATATATATATATATTCCTAAAATTCTATTTATAAAAAATGGGTACTCGTTTTTATTTTCAGTGCGAATACATTTCAATTTCATGCTTGATTCCCTCTCAACAGAAACAAGAAATTGCATAAAAACACAAAGCACCTGCCATTTTGAATTCAAAACATAAAACTTTATATTTTGTGAGTAGTCATCAATAAATTTCACAAAATAATGATTTTTACTAATGGCCATATATTTCAATGGACCACTAACATCAGATTGCACTAATTCAGGTACCTGTGACAACCTGTGTGTTGGATGACTGCTGAAACTCACTCATCTCTATTTCCCAGAAATATAATGATCGCAAGTGTGAGATTTGAAACTCTTAATATCAGGAATAATATTTCCCTTGCGCAGACAACAAATCCCTTTATCAGTGATGTGATTGTGCCTCTTATGCTACAACCAAAATGAAACACTGCACTCAACAACACAAGCAGTATGATATGAAATAGAATCTACAGTCTAGTATAAACATGATTACATATTCCATCATTCAACATTCAATGATCCTTTAGAAAAAATCAAATCTAAATCACCAAAAGTATTGATAAACCCTAGATCATCAAGAACACTGGCAGAAAATCAGATTCATACGAATCTCAGATGCATATCGAAAATTCATCAAAATCATTTCACATCATGTATTAGTCTCCAAACAAACTGTCATGATGCATAAAATGTCAGCATGACCATCATTTCCCATCATATTAATAGAAAAATTACTTGGGTTGTAATATATATAGAACTCCTTCATCTAATTTTCATGAAAAAATCTATCACTGTCAACAAACCAATGAGGATCATCAGAAGAAATATTAATAGAGTCAAAAAACATAACAAGATCATCCCTTGTAACATCAACAACATGATCATCTCCATCTCCATTTTTATTCTTCATGTTATACTTTATTTTATTCTATATTTTCATCAAATTACAAAACATCATAACATGTTCCATCTTAGGAAAATGTTGACATTCAAAGTATCTCTACTTTAATATGGATTTTTTTATACCTCTACTCTTACCACGACTATTCTATCCATGTTCATGGATTCTCCACCTCATCTTTAAGACTATTAGATCTGAAGAATATTTCTCCTTAATGTGTCTCCATTCCACTTCATTTAAAACAACATACATGAAAAAACAATATTTCAAAGAACCATTAGGACTAGAACCAGTAAGAGTAACTCATAAATTCACCCATTAATTGGGTAATGTGTTAAGTCTCAAAAGATATAAAACCCCATATTCTATATTGATAGCCATGTCATTCAACTGAACAAAACATTCCCGATATTCACTTATGTAATCATAACTATAAGTTCCTTAGTTGTACATCATATTTATAATTTTTTTGGAAGCCACAACTTATAATTTCCCATCTTGGAGGTATAGGTCGTATAAAGCATCCGCCAAAATGTTCTGTCGTGAGAGATGTTGAAAATGTGCTTCATTAGGTTTTTTTCAAACTATTAGATAATGAGGCCAAAAAACATCTCATGCTTGAATTCCCATTCTTCAATGGACATACATTATAGCTTTGGGTAAGAAACATTTGAATATGAATTCATAAGAAAAAATTTAGATCATTCATTTTAGGTCTCCACATATGGTAGTTGGTGGAATTCAACTAAGTCATATGATTTTAATTGGACTCCATAAAAAATATGAAATATATACTAAACCTCTTATGATACCTTATATTTGGAAATATGGGAAAGTAATGATTGATAAATAAAATCTACAAGTGCACACATATTAGAAATAAAATCATTCCCTACATGTAAAATAGATGTGAAGCGACCAGAAATAAAATGTCCATAAAATAATGCTGACATTTGAAATTTTTATGTTGAAAGCCCAAAAGGGGATAACCACGGGATGAATTCCAGAAAAATGGATCCACTAAAATCCAGATGAACATGGTAGAGACTCCCCAAAATAAGAAAGGATCTCAAAAGTAATACTCAAGAATAAATTAAGTAAATCTAATAACAAGAGAATTAAATATTTTAATCTAATAAAAGAGATCTTCCAATGGGATTTTCTATCGATCATATTGGTGTCGGGGTATTGAAATTACATATCATATCCTCCTTATATAAGAAAATTATTAATCATCAAATAATATCTATGTGTCAAAAACATGTCACCACATGAATTAATTCACGTGGTGCTGTCCATATTCAAAACAACTCATTAATAGTGAAACCGTGTGGTGCTTCAATTGAGGAGGAGTTTTTCGGTTCCCCAAAAAGGAAGGCACCCAAAAAATGATCATAATGATTCTTCCACCAGATTCCTAGATGTGCCTATCAAAATCCATGAACCATCATGATGTACCCCCGACATAATAATGTACTTCCCAGATGCTTCACCAGAATAACTTATTTGGTCACCACCACTCTAGTCATAAGAAGAATGGTTTAGATGAGATGTCGATTTATCTCAATGAAGCATCCAAAAATGGTATCACGATGCCAATCCTCTAATGACTGAACTGTGACATCAAGAATTATTACATATTTTAATCCCTAGAACAACATGAGAAGTGATTCTAATATTGTCCCACTTGTCCAACTACTAGTCATTCCTATCATTATCCAATTTATGATAAAATATAAAACAATATATAAATAATCTGCAAATCCAATACAAACTGTAAATTCAGAACCAGTGCGTAGTGAATTTTTGTAGACAACCAAATGGATTGAAACAGGGGTCCCAATCATAGATGGGCAGGGTTCCTGGCATCAAATAGATCATTCCAAACACCCATTTCTTTTGTTGGGTCACATTATAGTGGAAAAGGATGTGGAAATGACCTCTCCCAATGGGGATACGTTTCCTATCATGAAATGCCCAAACAACAACAAGCATCTTTTCTATATTCTATAAACTCTATGGTTTTTGAACAATTGAAAATACCAATCATCCTATAATTTGGAATTTTTAGATTTGAAACATATCCATAACAAAGTCACAAATGACATTAATGTGAAACAAATTACCTGATTGAATGATACACTGACATATTCCATACATTCTCTATGATAATGACCCATTTTCATCCCCATATCTGACTTCATGTTATTTATATATGTGTACCAGTGAGTCATTTGAGTCCAACTTCATCAAATGATCAATAACAATCCCAACCAGTCAGGTGAGGAGGGGGGATGCTTGGGAATCAAACAACCTCTCATCCTAAATACACATGTAACGAGCAGGGAGGGGTTGGGGTTTTATCAGTGATGCCCTAGCGTGACAAAAATTATCCTACAATGATAATGGATGTAATAAGAACTACCCAATTAGTAGCCACCAAGGACGATAAACCCTATCCACTATTTGGGGAACTCAAGAGCATCTCTTGAAAACCCATCATCCACATTCTATTTGTTAGTAGTCATAATTTATATATAGTATAGTCAGATTATTTATTTATATCAATAATAATATAATTAATATTTTTTATATCTATCAAATAAATACATGCTTATTATTTTTATATTTAATTATTTAATTTTATTCTTGCATTTTTTACTGCTAAAAACAAATTTATAACAGATCCCATTATGGTGATAAAAACCCTTTATACGAAACCGTTTTTAAGTCATAAAAACTATAATAAATTGTAAAATTTAGTGGTGTTTGTTTCAGAACTGATAATTGAGACCTTTATCAACACTATTAACTAGCAATTTTAAAGACCGGTTTTGTAGTATTGATAACATTTTTAAAATTATTATTTTTACAGATGAAGTTTTTTTTGAAAATTAATAAATAAAATTATATTCTTCCATTAATTATATTTTCTTTTTATTTTTATTAGTTTAATAATTTTTTAAAATTATAATTTTATTTTATTTGTACTATATTTTAATCAAATAATTTAGAAAATGAAAATTTTTTGTTTTAATTCATTAATATATGTTCCATGTAAATAAATTTTATTTTATTATATTTATGAAATTATTTTTATATTAAATTTTTTTATTTGTAATCTATGTTTCAAGAATCATTTAAATTGTACATATAGTTTATATTTTATATGATTCAAAAAATACCTTATTAAAACATAATAATATTGTAGTGTTTCAGTTAAGTGACATTGAAAATAAATAAAATATGAAATATATGTACAATGAAAAAGAAATTAAATATAGTGCACAAACAATAATTATTTGTAAAAATAAAAATAATATCATAAACATAATAACGAGATAATAATATAGATAATACAAATCAAATTTTCTTCAAAACTAAATTTTTAGACTCCAAAATAACTTGTTTAATTCAAAATATTATAAAATATAATATATAATTAGATTTTGAATGAAATTTGTGATATTAACAAAAAACCTATTAATTAAAAAATTATATAAATTATGTCATAAAAATAATAAATATAAAATAATAAGAATTATAACATATATGACTTTCTCATAATAATAATAATTATAAAATTTTTATTAATTAATAATATTTAAAAATAATGTGATTATATAGATCATTGTTAAAAATTATATTATTATTATTATTCATAAATAATGAAAATATTTTTATTTTCATCCCATTATTATCATGAATTTATTATAATGTAATCATTATAATTATTTCTTTATAATGAGATTATTATCATTAAATTATTATAATCCTGTATTTCTTATCCTAGAATTATTATACATTAACAATATACCAGATGCATGGATTTTCATTGTATCTGTATGGGTATGTAACAATCATTAGTTAATAAAAATAATCATATTGTTATTCATAAATATAATAAAAAATTAAATATATGTAACCACATCATTACTGATTATTAAAGCATTAATATATTTAGTATATTATATAATAATAATTTATTAATATTTGGAAATTCTAAATAAATACATCAATACTGAAATCAATAATGTTAGGCCTAATAAGAATTTTATGAATTTTTTTCAGTAAATTTCAAAATAAATATAATAAATATAATAATTAATTAACTAATAATTAATGATATTATTTTCAAGAATTTATTATAAGGATATTATTATCATGAATTTATTTTTCTGAATCTACTAATCATGGTCAAGATGCATGTATTTTATGTATAAAAGATTTCAGTTATAAAATGCATGAATTAGTGACACTTATTTATGGACGACATGAACAACTGATCACTCCTCTGAAGATCCTTAAGAATGATAGAGATGGATCTTCTGACCATACTGATAAATACCATTGTCATGGCACTCGCCCTGGTGCTAGCTAGCCTTACCTTCCTAGTTGTCATGTCATCCAGTCATTATATTACCAATCATTGGTCCACATCTGTGGTGAATGATAAGTGGATGTGTATCAAACCCGGCAGGCCTAAAGCCCAACCTAAATTGGCCACGCCCGAGGCCAGCCCTCTGGAAGATAGCAGACCCCCACTCCACGACCAGATAATAGGCCCCCACTTCTTACTGGCACTGATAACACGTGGCAGGAAATGTCCCATGCCTGACGAGGAAGCATATTAAATCCTTTATATGAAGGGGAATGTACCTACCACATGTTATCTAGGCCAGTCTGAGGTGGGGCCTGTTATCTACCTGTGGGGCGGAGGTCTGCTATCTTCCAGCGGGCAAGGCTTGGGCATGGCCAAGTTAGGTTTGGCTTTAGGCCTTCCGGGTTCATTACAGGATGGCAGCACATGGTCTGAACATCCCAGAAGATGATGAGAAGGAAGCGTTGTGGCACGTTTTCAAAAGTAACATGGAGGTCAACGTGGTAATCAACTGTTGTGGAAACCACTTCATCCACATGGAATCCAACATTGATATTGACCTCACATAACTACAAAAAATGGTTATATATGTGATAAAAATATCCTTATCAGCACTAAAAAGGAATTGAAAATCGAGGCGCTATTATAAGGTGGTCACTTTTATCATTACTAAATAAACCAAAGATAAAAGAACCTTTTATCATCAATTTTATGAAATAATTCCAAAAAACCGTTTGTTTTTTATATTTTTTTATAAATTGATGGGACCTAATTTTTATATCAATTGAGCCCATTTTACACAATGTTATATTTCCGCTCCAACTTAGGTTCCAACCACACATTTAGCAGTGATGGGTGCACCCCTCCCCACCAATTAACTGTTCTAGCCCCCCTACACCATCCTAGAAACCCCTACAACCCGCTCATCCTTTCGAAGGGCCTCTCCAACCAAATTTGATCAACTGTAGACATCACTTGAATATAAAATCATTACAACACAACCAGACAATCCATGTGAAAGTTCACAATATCTAACAACCCTTTCATCCTGAGGGGAAGCCCAATTGATGAAAGCATGGGCCTACTCCATAGATAAACACCGGGAGTCCATTATCCCCTTCGACCATTCATACAAAACTCCATCCACTCCCAGAAAAAAAAATATCCAGCATAGGTGTTATGGTCTTTTGGATGAACCAAGGGCACACATCATCATATAATATATTTTATATGGTAATAATTTCAAGTGTCAACCGGACACCCAAGAAAACCTTCTACTTGAAAAATGCTACTTTTGGGGAGGAACAATATTCCAATGATTCCTACCAATGTCATCTATTTGATCCTGGAAAAAACTACAAACCATATTGATCAACCATAACCTAAGAGTGTACTTTCAAAAAGCTTCCCCAGACCATTAATGTGTGTCACCCTCCTACTCAAGTCATTAGTGGAACAATCAATATGTGATGTCGATTTGTCTCATTGAATGATCATCAAACTCTATCCTGATCCCACTCCTCCAATGAAACATCTATTATATTGAAAACCCTATCATCTTAACACCCCATAAAAACATGCAAATAAATTCCCATATTTGACACATTTTCAAACCAGTTATCAATCCAAACATTATCCTCCTTCCCATTTACAATCATCTATACACTCCATCATATAAGTAGAGGTATATCACCCTAGAAGTTTATCCACATAAATCTAGGACATGGTCCAAGTGATTAATGTAGAAATCCAGATATAGGGATGTACATTACAGAAAATACCATTGAAAATATGGGATTAGTAATGGACATAGGGTGACACCCTAGTTTTTTCAAAATAGTATAATTATAAATTTTATGTGTCTTAAACCCGAGGCCACCACATGAAATAAAAACACCAAAGTTATCCCCTGAAACCTAGTGTGTGTACTTCTTTCCACTAGTTGATCCCTCTATATGTTTTCCACTATTGAATGAATCAGTTTAACATGGGTAACCAGGAAAGTTATCAGTGACAAAGAATAAAAGGGTCTTCTATTAGACACAAAATTAACAATAACTTCTTCCTCAACTCTATAAATTTGTTTCAATAAAATTGATGGATCTAATTATCTAATTTGGCTACTATTAATTTGAAAACATGATTCCATGATCTACCTAAATGTTTTTGGTTCCCCACTTATTTCAGTTGCTTCTCCACCATAGGAACCCTGCTTATACACTAATTCTCCTTCCACCTTATTAAAGGAATGGAATTATTAAATTATGTATAAGTTTCAATGAATTAATATAATTATCATAATACTTCAAAAAAAAGTTGGATAATCATCCCAATTGAGTGATACTCATGTTTTATATCCTAAGAGAAATGAAGGAATCAGTTTGGGAAGGGAAGATGATAAACATGAAGGCCATTACGACATATCATGGCTCAAATGATAGTTTCATGCTCCACCACATTTGAACGAAGGTGAGATAACACAACCTCCATAAGAATTAATATGTAATTAGAGTGCAATTCCACATGTCACAACCCTCTCAAGCGTATGGAACTAAACAATTTGTACCCCATTAATGTGGATGAATAATTGATTTATATCAACTATAATAAAGAATGATTTATATTTATAGTGAATTTTTATATTTATAATAACTTATTATAGGATTAATCAATGTCTTTAATTTGTTTTTGATTGTATATATTGTTCATTAATTATATTATTTTAAATTCGGTAACTTGTAACACAACAATCTTATTATGCTTAAAGTATGTTATTCTGCATTCCTGTAAAATATAAACCTTAAGTAAAATATTAATGAATCATAAATCATAGACTGAAAATATAAAAAAGTTTTATAATAGTAATAATTTCATAAATATAATAACCCAAAATTAATTTATATATCAAAAAAATTAATTATTAATGAATGAAATTTTATCTTCCAACAAAGTGTACGCATAAAATATAATATAAATATAATATTAATACTTTTTTTACAAAAAATTATGATAGAAATAAATATTAATAGAACATTAATTAATGACAATGAATAATTACAGAATAATGTTTTTTGTAATGAAAATTACAATTACAAATGATTTTAATAATACCATAATGTACTTTAACATCTATGTCCATTATCTGCACTAGAAAAAAGAATAGATAAGGTTAATTTTTTCATTTCTAATATAAGTAATTATAAATAATACAATTAATAATTGATTTTTTAATTATAAATGGTACTGTTTATCATCACTTTTTTAGTTCCCAAAATCGTATCCATTATCAACACATTTTTAGCAATTATAATGTTCTAAATAAAATTAAATAAATATACGAATTGATAATAAAAATGGGTTTATTAAAAAATATTAAAAATTAATTGTTAATTATTTACTGATAAAAAGTGAATAAATTTATTATAACATATATATATATATTATTAATACTATGAAATAGTATTTGGATGTACAATTTGATGGAGATGCTTGGGAGTTCCACTAATAGTGACATGGGTTTGACATCTATAAAATATCTTAATCATGCTATGCTTGATTCTTCCTTTCTTAGTCAAGGAATATCTAACTATCGTGAGGGAATATCCATTACTAATACCCTCCTTAGTATTCGCTCGAGAATTCATGAATCATGGTTGTTCGATTCCAAAGCTTTCGACCACCTCATATACCTCCAAATATCTCTATGAATGAATGTTTCATATTTTTTGTTCATTAAACATATTTCATATTATGTTATTGAATGACTTGCCTTTAGTTTAAATCCTCATCCATTAAAATTTTATGTAGAAGAATGTATTCTAGAAAACTTTTCTACACCAATTTTATCATTTTTAGAATATAATTTTTTATCATTGAATGCATAATTTTTTTTGAAACTTATACTGACAATAAACTTATATTTTTTATATAAAATAATATATTTAAATGGTGGTGGAAGATGTTTTTCACCATTTTCACCGACTATCAGTGTTGGATGATGAATCCAAACATACCATTCATAAATATTTAGAAAAAATAATAATAAAATGGATATTTAAACTCAAGATGTGTTGGGTTGGTAATTCTTAACAAGATACCCAAGATACTTGTGAAATGGAATTTTCATCAGAGTCAGGATCTTTGGATTATGTCTCCTACTTCTTAGCAACCCATCAACATGGCCAAATCCCCATCCAAAATATTTTTGATGAGAACCCTAGTTACATTTCTTATCATGTTCGAAATCTCCCTCTATAATGACCACTTTTAGTTTAGTTTGTATGATTGCTGGTTATTTTGGTGAGGCAACAATGTCTGCCATAGCCCCCCATGTTAGTTCAACAACATCATAGTCTCCAATTTATTTAACTTAATTCACATTGTGAAAAAAATACAATTCAAAACAATTTAATGTAATAATCTCACATTTATTTAGTTGATGAACTAAAAAAATTGGTTACGAATTATTCATGCCTTTTAACATCCCTATTGAAAGATTATGCACATTTTTTGTCAATTCATTCACATCGAGTATAGATGAACATTCTTATTTGATTGAAGGTCGATCCTTGATATCCAACAAACTAATAATATGCTTTTTATTTTAATTATTTCCATCAACCATTTTTTATTTACCTTGGAAAGAAAATTACGTAATAAAAAATTGTTGGTAAAAATTTTAATGAACATTGTTCTGAAATAAATCATCATAAAATTAGAGTATTTGTTTCTTCATCATTATTATCAGTGTTTTTCCTTAAACTGGTGATAAGAGTTTACATTCCTTAGTTTATCATGGCTGCAATGTAGAGTCTACCATAAGATCCTGCATAGAATACACCGCTACCAATGGTGTGATCCATGAATTCAAAATGTATCCCACAGATAAAACAAAAATAATAAATTTTGTATTACCATTGTATTGAAAAGCATCAGCACCAACTTTACCAACGCCATTAATTAGTTTACGGAAATCACCATGATGTGAAATAACATCTCTACTTGGAGGAAGTTCTAGACTCTGAAAGGAATGGGTAATATGAGAAATATCATGAGTATCAACATCCAATAATCCTTCATCAGCTAGTTCATCACATGTCCCACTCTTCTGAGAAACCACCACAGATGGACCAACATTAATTGTTTCACAGTTTTCAGTAATTAATTTTTCAGAACCATTATCCCTACCACCATAAACAATGTGAGAGCAGGTGCACCCCACCCATCATCGAAGGTGGAGGCCCCTATCGAAAATAATGAACATCATGAACTATTACATTACATATGAAAAACATATATCTATTTAAAAATTCTCTTTTTATATTCCCAATGTATTTAAAAACAGTACATAACATGGGGTTTTTTATACATTATAGTAAGATCAAATTTGATATCCACCGTAGAAAGAGTCACATATTATTTGGGAATTTATCGGAGATCCACCACTATTATGAGGCACATAAAAATTGCACAACATGCATCTTATGTAGCTCAATAAAGTTTTATCGGGGATCAAATTAATGAAAAAACATCATAAAAATATCTACAAATTACATAAAATTCAATTCAATCATATAATTTGGACACAAACATGACTTCTTCAGTTGTAGAAAATAAAATAATAAAATGAGGGTCCCGATATGGGATACAAAATGCCACTACCATGAGGTGGATCTACCCTAACCGCCATGACATACACTAGAAATCATTAGAGGGGAAGTAGGTGTGGAAGTGAACAATTCTAATGGGGTTATATTTCCAGTCATAGAATCCCCAAACAAAAATTAGTGCTTGTTCCAAGTCTTCATCCCTCCATGTTTTTTGACCAATTAAAAACAGCACTCATTCAATAATCAATAATTACCTAATTTTAAAGTAATCTAGAATAAAATAATGAATGAACCGAATGTGTGACGAATTACCTCTTCTAAAGAAATGATTGTCAACACCATCCTATATCTAGGTAATGCTTGGATTTTCGTCCCTAGATCTGACATCATTTTAGTGATAGCATAGTACCTATGAGACATTAGGGGTCATCCTCTTCATATTATCATCAAAAAATCCCACTCATCCATGAAGAGGGGTAGAAGAATTCTTTATTATAATGTGACCTCTCATCCAGAATCATCATGCAGAGAACAAGAAGGGGATTTGTATGAAAAATTCCCTTTTGTGAGTTGAATTTTCCTTTTGTGAGAAAGGAAGTAGAAAGACCAAACATATTAGGTTCCACAATAGATGAAAAAACCTATGAACTATTGGTTGAACTCAAGAGCATCTCCAGCATACCCTTCATCCCATTACAATTTCTTTGAAATTTAAATATTTATATATAGTATAATAATTATTTTAATATTTTTTTATAATTATATAATTTTAAAAAATTATATATATTATAATAAACTCATTATTATCTTTATTTATCTTTTAATTTATTTTATTATGTCATTTATCATTGCTATGAAATTGCGGATATTGGATCTCATTATCTACAGTAAAAAACATTTGTAAAGTAACCGTTTAGAACTGATAAATAATTCTGATAATTGGTAAACTTTATATGATCTTATTTTAGTGATGATAAATATAACCATTAAAGCACTATTTTCTTGAAATTTTAAATACCATTTTTTATGATAACTTTTTCCTAGGAATTAATTTTTTTGATTACATTTTTTTCATTAATTTTGTAATCAATTAATTTTTTTTGTATAATTGTTTTTTATTTTTTAATATTTTATATATAATTTATTTTTAATATATAATTTTTTATTCAAATATGCTATATTTTTATAAATTTTTATCCATTTAATATATTTATTTATTATATGTATGAAATTATTTTTATTTTAAACGATTTATTATATTATCAATATAAGTGTCATATTTTATTTATATTGTACTTTTAGGTTATATTCTATTGGATTATAATGTTAACTACATGAAATATAAAATTTTTATTGTGTTTCTCGTGAATGAATTTGAAAACATATAAAAAATGAACTATATATATATTAAAAAATTAATTGAAACTATTGACAAAATACATAATAATTATTAAAAATGAAAATCTATGTTTCAAAATAATAAATATAGATTAATATATATTAATGAAAACAATGTTGATTAAAAATATAATACGTATTCACAAAAAGAACTATGTTATTCAAAAATCTATTAAAATTTAAATTATATTTAGAATATAAATGAAATTTATGACATGAACATAAAAAATATAATTAACATAGTTGAAAAATGATTTCATAAAAATAATAATTAGAAAATATTATGTATTAATAACATTATTTGTCTTAATAATAACAATAAAACAACAATTAATAACTAGTAATATTAATTAATATTCCTATTATATAGTCCATAGTTTATATTTATATTATTATTTTTTATATTCATAAATAATAATTTTTTTATTATTTTCATCACATTATTATCATGAATTTATTATAATTAAATAATTATAAATATTTCATTATCAATAATTATTATTATCCAGAAATTACTCTCTATGATTTATAATCTATTTCCATGTTTGCAGATTCATGTATTTTTTTTATCTATGATGATATGTAACCCTATTAAAATACTAAAAAATATTCAAATTGTTAATTACAAATATAATATACATAATATAATCATTATTGAATTGTTAATTATAAATATAATTATTTATTATATAATAATAAATTAATATTATAAATAAATTTTAACCAAAAACATTAATAACGAAATCAATAATGTGATATTTAATAATAAATTTTCACACAAATGTTTGTGATCAATAATATAAATAATAATAAATATAATTACAATTCACTTACTAATATTTATTAATATTAATGTAATGACATTATTAAAATTAGATTATTATCATGGATTTTTTAGATTGATTCATTTAACCGTAATCATGATGCATGTATATTCAATGTATATGAATGCAGATATAAAATTCAAGCATGGATGAGAAATATTTAAGAATGGTGTGAAAAAATTATCCCTCCTCAGAATACCATTTTTATTACATGTCATGGGTTTATGTATCCCAAACCTCATTTTCTTGGTACTAGCCATGGTGCACTCTATCATAACTATCACAGTGCATGTGTCCGGCAACCGATGATTGCCCGATCAAGTCTCCATTCAGGTGAAGAAAGAGAGCTGGATGGTGTTTCCCAATTAGAGATTACCATATGATGATGAGGAGGATTGATTACATTTTTTAAAAAAAGATCATCGAGTACGTCGATGCCATGAACCACACCGGTGATAGTTCTTAAAGTATTGTCCCTATTATCAACCCTTTTTAAAGCGCAGATAAAAGAAAAAATATTTAATTTTTTTAGAAAATATTAATTAGAGGTATCCATTATAATTACGCTTGAACCCCTTTCAGTAGTGGTAACAACGTTCGACCAGGAGCACTGCCTCTATTCCTTAAAATGTACTAGGAACACCCCTACATTTTTACAATGCTAGCACCCCCTCCCACTACACCGGACAACACACACATGCCTCCACATATATTCAAACCCGAGACCTCTCTCTTTCATGCCTACACCATTACCACTCATCCTTCTTGTTTAATTCCACATTTAATTATATATATTGTTATATTTAATTGTATATTAACATATATTTATATTAAAATAAATATACATCTAGTTACAGAAATATATATATATTTATATATTATTATATATATTTAATGTTATATTCATTTATTTGTATATGTAATAGTATATGAACATATATTTACTAGATTATATTAAAATGAAGTCATAATTTTGTAGTTTTAATAAATATATAAATACATAACTAAATATATAAATCACACATACATGTGTATATATTTTATATAGATGAGTATCTATAAGAATATTTATAAATATTAATATATATTTACATATATTATATATTAATATGTATATTTATATATATTAATATATAGTTAATATATATCAGTTTTTTAATACAAATGAAATAATTCACACACACAGACACATTATATTGTTATATAAATATTTACATATTTGTATTTTAAATAAAATGTAAGTTAGTTTTTACTATAATAAGGATTATATGTTGATAACTATATTATTAATATATATATATATATATATTTTATAGATTATTTATTTATAAAATTTATTTGTTATCTATGGATATATAAAAATTTAGGTATATATATATATATTTTATTAAAGATAATAGTAAATTATAAAAAACTAAAAAATCATAAACCCATAACATCATTATTAATGTAATAGTGGATAATAAATTCAGTCCCTACTGAAAAAATGGAAGAATACCCCCTTAAACATGGCTAAAAGTCCACAATATGTTAACAAATTGTGGTATACTGAATAAAATCTAAATTTTAAAGGACATTTGTGAATTTTCTCCCTATAAAATTATGAAAATTTACTACATATGTCATTGATGGTGTAATGGTCATTTACGGATTAGATTTTATTTGTGGTATAACTCGAATGGATATCCAGATCAAAAGTTTTGGCCGTTGGAAGTTTGAGTTCAATTTTCAACATATTTTACACACTTTGTTAATTTTTTGACGCTTTTTACATTCAAATCGTTATAAAATATTAATTAATCAATAATAATTTTAAAAATAATAATTAATATTATTTTATAAAATCATTTTATAAGCCATTTTCACTGATTATATTATATATTAAGTGTAAATGTATATTTTTATTTCTCTAAATCATAATCAAAAAATAAAAATTACAGTTATATCAATATTTATAATTATATATTTATACATTATTTTTATGATTTTTCTGAAAAATAACCTTAAAAAATGCGTTGATATAGAACCTAATTTATTAGCACTAATAGAAAGCGCATATAAAGGGGGTACATTTATCTTCCCTAAATAACGACTCATAATGGTACCCCTATATCTTAATTTTTAAACACATTTAAATAGTGAAATAGTGGAGAACTTTTATTTGGAATGGAAGAAGAGCATGGGGTCTCCTACCTAGGCTATGTCTTTTCATCATCTCCCACTCACCCTCCTCACTATCTAGAGGTGTGTGATGGTATTGTCAACCAATGTTTACAGAAAAATGTCGATTGGAGGGAACATTGTGCTTAGAAACCATGAAAGGATAAACACACCTACAATTGTTTCTAGGAATTTTCTATAGTGGTTTCCCAGGTAGGGATCACCATATTCTAAATTGGTCAGCTAGTGTCATTCTCAGAGTAACTGCTCCTCGACTGCACATCTGAAAATGATGGTTATAATGGTGGAACCATGTTAAGGGATAAGGACTGTGTTTGAAAACCCCCAGGCATCATTGAAGAGGATGATTACCCATACCTATCAATGGTGGAAACCTTCGGGTTATTACATGTGTTGTCCACAGCTGGGTATGGGTCATCATCATCTTCAGCAATTCCCCAACGATGGAAAACATAATCCAAATCCTGCACCAGGGTTCCTCCATTATAGCCATCAGTTTTGGACAAGCAGTTGATGAGCTACAAATATGATAGAGTCTCTATCTGACCAGTTTGTCATATTACGATCCCTTCCTAGGATTCCACTGCAGAAAATTACTTACAATGTCTGTATGTTTGTTGAATCATTATGGGAGTAAATGCACTATGTTCCCTCCCATCGACATTTGTCGGCATGGTGTCATCTCTGGTACTAGAAGACACCTCTAGTTAATGAGTAGGATAACAAAGAGATGATGATAGGACATAGCCCAGGTAGGAGGCCCCAAACTCATTTTTCGTGCCAAAAAAGGTTTTTCACAGTGCCACCTTGTAACATCAAAACAATATTGTGATAAATCGTATATTTATGAGTGGTATTTTAAGGGGTGATAAATTAACAACCTTTATATAAGATTTTATATAAGCACTGATATATTGGGGTCTTTTTAAATGCATTTATTAATAGGTATATTTAAAAAAAATTAAAAATAAAGACAAAATATATAAATATATAAATATATAATTATAAATATTTATATATATATGTAATATTTATTTTCTAATTATATTTTAGATATATATTAATATACATTTACCCTTAATATATATGATATTTAATTAAAATGGAATATAATATATTTTACAAAAAAAATATTAAATAATATTGTACTAATTATATTCGATTAATAATTATTTAATATAAATTTTATGGTACAATGCATAAAAAATTATATATAAAATAAGTTTAAAATGGAACTCATACATCAAACGGTAAATTTATTTTATTCTGGTGTACATTTGATCAATTAAAAATATCTAATTGAATTCTTTTATGAGCATTATGCACTGGATGACATATATATTCCATTTTAAAACTTGTATAGGGAAAAATTTCACCAGTTTTGATTTTGGTGACCCCTTCCAATGGTGAAACTTTAGAAAATTCCCAGAAATATCTCTATGTGTGTTGATACATTATAGAGTTACATCACCATGTTACCTCTAATCAACATTTGATTGCACCCTGTTGTCATCAGTACTTTCATCCTCCTTGGGATAGTGAGCAGGCTGACCAAGAGACAACAATGAGACATAGCCATGGTAGGAGGCCTCAAGATCATTGTTCGTGAAGTCAGTGATGTGGTTGGTATCCATGTTGTAAGATCAGTGGTCGCTGCGATTGAAAAACTCAATGAAATCCATGATGCTTTTGAAAATATGTTATCACGCCTCCTTCTCGTCATTTTCATGTTAGCTCTAACCGTGCACCACCATCATCCTATAATGTGATACCTGCATGGATTCATGTCTTGGAAAACAATGTCCACAAAACTCCATTTCCTGGAAGGTTGAGCTATCCATTAAGAGTGTGAGTTCCAGGACAAAGATATTTTTCAGTGGGATCCGGAGATTCATGGCCTACAATCTTATGTGGACACTTATAAGAGATTTGTTGTTCACACCAACCTTAAATAAGCTCACCCATGCCCATATTTTATATCTTCACATGGATAAAAGGAAAACACATACATCCTGATGATGAATAAATTACGAATACCAATATGTTCAATGTAGTATTATTTTTAATTATTAGTAAGTGAGTCATTATAAAAATTTTTCTAGTCTTATTCATAAATATAATTGTTCAAAATTATTAATAAGATTAACATTATTAATAACATTATTAATGTACTTGATTATAATTTTATAGTATTATTTATTTATTAATATATAAAAAATTAAAAAAATTAATAATTAAATAATCATAAATTTTTGTGTCATTTAATTTAATTTTTAATTTTTTTATTTATAAATTACAATATGATTATTTTTATGAATTAAATAGGGTTACATAGCATCTCTGATATAAAGAAAATACATGAATCCAAGAACATGTCATCCAATAATTCTGCTAGAATAATAATGTTCGGATATTAAGAATATAATGACAAACATCTCATTATAATGAAGTCAATATCAGGAAGTAATTGTAATGATTTCATTATAATTAATTAAATATAATGAATTCCTGATAATATTGTTATTTAAATAAAAATAATGTTATTAGGTATGAATATTGGTAATAATATTACAATTATTAATAATGATTTATATAATTGAATTACAATTAAATATTGTTAATTATTAATAATTTTTTTAATCTTTTTAATTATCATTTCTGTTACTTTTATTATAATTATTTTGTTACATATTATTATAATTGTTTATTATTTTCTATTTAATAATTTTATGAAATCATTTATATATATAGTTAATTATTATTATTTTTTTCATAAAATAAATTTCATTTAACCTCTAAATGAAAAATATTTTTTATCAGTGTTTGGTGTTACCATGTTCTATTAATTTCTAAAAAGAACCTTTTGAAACAAAATTGGTTTGTATAATCTATATTATTTATTTTTATTATTTTGATGATTTTTTTTTTATTTTTTATAATTTTTTATTTCTATATTCTATATTTTTTATTTCTTTTTCATTGTACATGTGGTTCATTTTTTATTTGTTTTCAATTATTATCACATTAATCGCAACTATGATATTATTTTCCAATTAGGTAAATATGGCAGCCTATAAAATATAATCTATTAGAATAATAAAAATGAATCATAAAATGATAATGAAAATATAAAAAACATTTGGAAACAAAAATAATTTCATAAATATAATAATAAAAAATTATTTTAAAAAAATGTAATTTTAGAAATTACAAGTACAAATGTCATTACTAGTATAAAACAAATCATTTTTAACCCTATAATTCTCCAGAACTATAAAATATAACTATTAATGAAAAAATTTATAAATTCTAAAACAATAACATATAAAGAGTACCTTTTATGAGTTCTTTTTACTACTTATAAATGGTACCCTTCATTAGCACATATTTTAACGCCCAGAATGGTATCCTTGATCATTATTTTTTATCAATGATAAATGTTTGATATAAACAAATATTTAGTTAATTAAAACACAATAATGTGTTTACTAAAAAATTTAAATATTATTAGTGTAATAATTGTTGATAAAAATTTACAAAATTGATTATAAATTATATATATTTTAAATACCAAGAAGTATTATGGGTATAAAGGGTTGGAAAGAGAATATCTGGAGTTCCATTAATGGCATCTGGGGTTTGTTAGCCATGTATGCTTTTAATCGAGCCATTCACGATTCAATCATTCTCTATCATGTCATATTTCACTCACTCGGGGTCGTCCCTGATACTATTCCCCTTCTCTGTCTTCACTCTAGGGATCAATATGAGATGTTATTTGATTCCAAAGATTATGTCGCATCATTTTCCTATGAATATCACTGTGAATGGGAAAATAATAAATTTTAATTTTAATTTATTTATTAGTATGTTACTTATGTACGGTAATTTTGTCAAAATCCCAATCCAATAAAAATTTATAAAGAAGATGCTTTTCTAGTTAACAATTATAGACTAATTTGGTCATTTTCATAATATTTTTTTTGTAAGTGTATGCATAAAAAATTCACAATTAGACAAAAAAAAATTATTATAACAATATTCAAATAATTTAGTATATTGAAACGGTGTAAGAAGAAGGTTTTTTAAACTATCACTGACTTGTGGTGATGGATGCCTCAATCCCGAATCAAGAAATGAAGTGGATATGGAGGTAAAAACATTGTTGGTTTGGAAATTATGAATAACATAACCTATCGAATTTAGAAATGGAATTCGAGATCATAGTTGGGGAGGATACTAATGAGAAGAAAGGTTTTTTGATGACTTCTATTTCATAATGTGTCCCTCACCTATTCGAAGCCTCATCTCTTATAAGTACCTACTCTAAGAAATATTGACTAGTATAAATTGGTGTTGTCTAGGTTGTCTTGGGACATCTTGTATTTTATTGGTATTCTTCTCATATAAAGGTAATTAATTCATTTTCCATAAACTGATATTTTGATAAATAAATTAAAAAACAACTTATGTAATTGAATGGATTTTTTCTAGAATAATGGGCCCACTCTCATAGAGTGACTAGTATAGAAAATTCATGAAGAAAGTTCTCTTTCAGAGACTGCCTTTATAATGAAATTTCCATGTAATGAAAATCATATTTTTAAAAAATTTCTAATGAAAATGTTAATTCATATATAACTCATTCTTGTTTCATTTCATTTATTAAATAAATTTTTTTGGTAATATATATGTTTTTGTGTGTGATTATTACTTTTATAAATAATATTTAATAATATTATTATTAAAAAATATATTTATGATATTAAAATTTTAATTAATTTTTATTTTCATTTATTTTATTGGAATTTTTTTTTGAGAGGGATGCATCAAACATTCTGAGAGAAAATCACATTCAGTGAATTCCTTTTATCTATAATTCTTACTCATACTCTCCATCTTTGATTCCCTATTTTCATTATTGGGTATTAAATATGAGATTATATAAAATTTTGGGGATTCTCTATCATGTACCTATTGATTTTATTTGATCCCCCTATTTACAACAAGTCCCATGGTTTTCCTATTATTGTGTTTCCTGTGAAATTTATATTTATTTCAACCATTATTATTCTTCATATTTATTTTTAGGTCACTATACATATTAATTTTTTCTGTGGGAATGGATTTCATTTCCGTAGAATGTACTGTTTGATTTTTATTGTGTACTCATTTCTTTCCTCCTTTCACAAACCATAGATTTTACCGATATAATAGGATAATACCATGTATTTATTTTTAAATTATATTAATGTGAACCATCTAAAAGTGAGGTCTTATCATCTCGACATGAATAAATATTAATATTTACTAATTTACAATAATAAAACCTGTGATCCATTGCTAAAACCATATAAAAAAGTTCCAACTGACATAAAATAATATTAAAACTATCTTCGATTTTTTTTAGAATTTTACGTGTAATAAACACATCAATCTCACATTTGATATACCCAAACATACTATATATGGTGTTTATAGAAAATAATGGTCTTTAAAAACATGAAACAGTGACTAAAAACCAAACGATGATCTTATATTATATTGAAATCAAATAAATAAACCCATTTATTTATTTTAAAAATATATGAATATAAAACATGTCAAACTGGGGTGTCATATTCTTGATGTGAAGGAAAATACTTTTTTAGTAATTTAAAACACTATACCATGCCATATAACATTAAAATAATGAAAATTATCTCCAATTGAAGTGAAATATTAAGAAATTTGTTTTTGAATTATTTTTCTGTGTCTGATAAGTGTACATGTAATTTGACATTAAATTTTCTCAAACTAACTAAATATGTTGTTATTCGGAAATTTTAATCTTAAAAAACACGATACAATGAGTTAAAACATAAAAAATGAGCTCATATTGATTCGTAATCAGAGGTAGACAACCATATTTTTGTTTTTGAAATATATGAATAGACAAAGTGTCCATCCAATTTTTCATTTTCTAGAGATGACTAAATACACTTGTGTATTTTTTTAAAACAATAAAAAGTGTCTATTATCATTAAAATAATATTAAATGATCCCAAATTCATTTGAAAACGTATAAAATATATCATAGAATTATTTTAGATGTGTACAATTAGGAAACATGTCAATCCAACATTCAATTTTATCTAACTAACTAACTAAATATTTCGTAGAAAATGATGGTATTTAGTAACATCCACTACATAGTAAAAAAACTACATGATCGTTGATTTATATGGAATCATATTTATGATTGAAATATAGAAACTGAATGTGTTTGAAACTATGGGGTTGTTTTCTCAAGATGAAAGAAAACACATTTTTAATATTTTAATATATTAAAACATGCATTTAATAGTTTAAACCATAGAAAATAATATCCAATTGATGTAATTTTTTTAAAAAAATTTCATACAACTATTTTTTATAGGTATGTGTAGACACAATAGACATACAATATGTGATGTGAATGATCTTATAGAATAAACAGTTCCTAGAAAATGAAGGTCATCAAAATTTACACCATAGTGTAAAAAATTATCATATATGATTTTAAAGATGTATGATTATTAGAAACGAGCCATATATTGATTTTAAAAATATCGTAATTAAATAAATGTCAAACTGAGGTGTTTTTTCAATAGATTACTGATAACCATTTCTAACAATTTAAAACTCTAAAACGTGTGTCTGACTATTAAAACTATATTAAACGATATCCAATTGGCATGAAATATTATGACATATAGCTTGAAATTTTTTTCGCAATTATTATAATAAAACACATAATTTTTACATGTATTGTTCTCAAACTAACTAGATAAGGAGTTTGTAGAAAATAATTGTAAATAAAAATTTGTTCCACTATGTGAAAAAAAACTAGATGAGCTTGGATTTCAATGAAATCACATGCCAATAACCATATGTATATATTTATAATAATATAGGAACTGACAATGCACAAAATCTAGGTGTCATTTTCCACAGATAAAATTCAATTTTTATGAAATTAAAGCACTAAAACATGTGATGGATTGTTAAAACCATATAAAATTATTTATAATAGATGTAAAATGATATAAAAAAGAATTATAATTATTATTGACATGTTCATGTAGATGGTCTGTCAATGCGATATGCTATGTGATCAAACTGAAAATAAAATTAGTTTAAAAAAATAATGGCCTTTAAACACCTATGGCATAGAGTGAAAAAAATAAATTATCTTGTATTAATTTCAAATCATATAAAAATAACCATAATTTTTTTTAAATATTAGAGTACAATGCATATCAAAATGATGTGTTTTTAGGAGATTACCCATAATTAATTATTAGGAATTAAAAACACTAATAAAAGTTATTGATTTTCAATCGCTGGAACATATTTTATATTTGATATGAAATATTATTATATATTAATTATATTATGTTTTGACATATTCATGTTTATGGTGCATTAATACGATATGTGATGTGCTTATACTGACTAAATAAGTAGATCATAAAAAATGAATGTTTATAAAACATTTTATACAAAGTGCAAGAAAATAAACGAGATCATATATCTATGAAAATACCATGTAAAGAACCATATAATGATTTTTGAAATATAGGAACTGACTGCATGGGAAACAGAGGTGTCGTAATCCACAGATGACCAGAAATTCATTTTTTGTTATTTAAAACACAAAAAAACATGTATTATAGTTAAAAACATATTAAAATATCTCCAATTTATGTGAAACATTTCAAATTATTTTTTATTAATATTTTTTACATTTATGTGAAGATGATTTGTAAATATGACATGTGATCTACCTAAAAGAACCAAATAAAGAGATCTAAAATAATGATACTCAAGAGCTTATTTTTTTAATGAATAAATTAAACCAATGAATATTTAAAAATATATAATATTATAAATAATATAACATTTAATGGAAATAAAATGTAAATTTAATAAATCATCAAAATCAATGTGTGTGTATCTTTCATCTTGTCCAAGATATTAGTTGTATAATAGTATTCCCTTATATACTAGTCTATTTGAATGGATCTGAAGTGTTCCAAGGTAAAATTCAAGGAATTATTCTCTCAAATATATGTTGAGATGATATTTACTAAATAGTGGGGAATATAATAGTACAAGAAACAATATCCCATTAACATTAGTATTTTACATTACACTAGTATGTCGATGCATTAGGTCATGTAAAATCAAAGTGTGGAACCCCCAACAACTTCCCTAATATGAGTAATGAGGAAATTATTGAGATACATAAGGAACAAGGGTTGAAATATCAAAAATAGTTCCATATTTAGTTAACCACTATATAGATGGTTGTATGTGCAACAGCTTTGATGCCACCATCTATGATAAAGAAGGTCAAATTGATGGAAAATTAGTGGGACCCAATTCAAAATAAGAATTCGATATCATTGTAGTGATTCCGTACATGTATGATGAGGACGATCTAGTTAACAGGTGTGTACCGGTTCCCCACTCCAAATATGATTGTGAGGGGAATGTCATAGATGGCACCATGTTTGTTGGGTAATGTGAATTTGGTTGTGGTATAATGATATATCTTGTAATCTAAGAAGTGGAACAATGTGAAAGTGACATTGTGAAGTGTAGTCTTCATCTATGAGGAGTGATAAATTGAATGGTCACATGCATATTCCAGAGAACATACTCTGTATGGGAGAGATGATGAGGATGTCTTCAAACATTTATGGTGACATAATAACACTCACATGAATCTGTCATGGATTTGTTTGGATAGGGTATACCATGCCAATATGTATTTTTTATCTATATAAATCGAATACATTACACATTTAGAACCTATGTCAGTGGCCACAGAATAGGTAGTAATTAACGAAACACCCTCATAACCTGATAATATTTTAATAATCAACAATTTAAAAATTAAAAATCATAACCACAACATTAAAATTGTGTAGCCTAATCATACAAAATGATTGAATATGTCCCATATGATCACCTATATATAACTTCAAATAAATCTACAAAATGATAAATATAATTGATCATTCATTAAAGTAACATCACACAATAATATAAATAGATATTTTTTCATACATTGTCAATGGAAATATTATCAAACAACATACTATAATATGAAATTGAATGCACATGTCTACATAAATTGGTATTTGAGTGTATCCACCTCTAACTAGAAAATATGATAATTTTAAATATTTATAATTAGCATATGATATTGGACTAATACTGGGTATAAATATTTTAATGTAATTGTGAGCAATAATACCCATACATAATGCATCAAATTGTAAATCAAATTCTAACCAAGGTGAAATTGAATGGAATCATATACATTCCCACAACTCTAATAATAATCCACAACAATCAACCCCATATTCCATCGAGCATAATAACCTAAACCAAATTCTACAAAGATGTACAAGACATGATGAACCCCAACAATACCGTGCAACATATTCAAAAATATAAGCAATGGAAGGTGAATCAGATGAACATATGGAAAATAATGATCCAAAAATATATCAATCAAAGAATATATTCTCATACAAATATCTTCAATCTCACCTAAATTTCAACACAATCAATGGAGCCCAAATGGGTGTTCATCCAGGAAATATGTAATACACCACCTCAAAGCATCCCCATTGCATCTAGTAATAGTAAATCTAAATATATGTATAAAATTAACTCACAGTTGTATATAAATATAAATATAATAAAATCCAATTTATTGGAAGACCCAACAATAAATATACATATAGAAATAAAATCATTGTACCCCCCTGAGGTGTATTTTATGTTTGTATATTGGGTCTCCAACCTTCCACCAAATCATAAATGAGATAATTAGTAGTGGGTAAAAAACATGCTCAAACCAAATCACCCATACATATGAAAATAAGAGATGACATTATTTGGTGGGATAACATGGCTGATTTCATGGGCCCTATGGAAATTCATAATTTACTCATCATCAGTATCCCATTTATACTGCTATATGTACTCAATAATTGTAGTCATAAGGGATGGATATGTGAGGGTAGATGTATATTTGTTGATTCCTTAAATATAAATGTATATGGAAATGGTAATGACATAATCCATATAAATAATAAATCAATTTAGTGGAATACAAATTTAGATAATGAAATCCTTGATTTGATATACTTTTATAGAGTAAATGATAAACAATTACAATGATCAACCCATAGTAAAAAAAATATCATATAGGGAGTAATGATGAACCTTCATTTTTATCATTCTGAGTCATTATTTGTGACAATGGACCTCTTCCCACCCCATACACTTCATTTTCAAACTTCTTTTTTTGAAAAGTACAATATATTTTTTAATAATGCATGTAAATTTCAGATGAACTTATCCATGAAAACGTGATGGTATGGGAACAACAATTAAAATATGAAGATTGGTATTTAATGTTGATACATGTCCAATTGGGATCCACCATTTATTGTATAAAATTCGCAACTCATCGAGTCTATAAAATGAACGATCATAACACTCCAATGATTGGTGAAGATGAGAATATGATACAAATTCATGTGATAAATGAATCATATAGACATGGAAGTATCCACATTCATTGGTGAGTATCTAAAGAAGAATAGTCATCAATTGAATAGAATCATTGGTCAATATATCTTGACCCTCTTCAACATCATCCCGAATTTCCAACCAATAAATACTATGTGCCTTCAATGATGCGGCTTGAGTTTGATTAACAACAATCTCCTTTCCAAAAAAATATTACTATCAATTAACCTTCATTAGTCATATCTACACATCATCTTATCATTAAACAATTAATTTGGGGATTATATGAAATGTTTGAGAATAATTTATTGGGATTGGAAATTTTCTAACCCCACTGAAGACACCATTAATTTATTAAATCATTTTTTTATTCTGGATCCCATATCTCTTCCTTTGATAAAAAGATAGAGATAAATTTTGGTCTGTGAAGCACATCATGGACTTATATACATTTGGATTATTTCAACTTATTTATTTTATTCCTTCAAATAATTCATGTTTTTTGGTTCGTATCATATAATTTAATGTATGAAAAAATATAAAATGTGGACATTTAAATTAAAAATGAATATTTAAACATTTGTAGAAAATGTGATCTAACACCCATTTTGATTATTTATTGTTTTAACATTCTCTTCACGATATTTTTTCCATACATTGTAGATAATAGGAATCAAAAAATAAATAAGCTATGAAAGGGGGATAGCCAAACTACACAACTGAATTTAGCAAATTCATTGATATAATGATGGGGGTATTAAATTTGGCATATATCATGCAAATCAGTGATAGGAACATGAAAAAAAGAAATAAACAAACTCCATGAGTCCATGTTCTCCATCCATACTATTAAAAATGATAGTGTCATGGTACATCTATTTACATCATATGTGGATAATATTAAGAAAAATTAAATATAGATACTATATATAAAAGTTATATACACGTTTTATAATTTTTTGTAGTGATGGATTGGTGTAATTACTAGAATAATAGATAACATTTAAATTTTTATACCTAAACCTAAATGTTTACAACATGCTCCACTTTTTAGAATTGTTAATAAAATTCAAAAATTAGGACCAATACCTCAATTAAATAATAAAACACATAATATTATGATTCAATATTTATATAATCATTATAAAAATATTTCTATTTTGCAGGACATTCCATATTGTATAAGTTTTTATATTCATTCCCACACTACATGAATTACTCTATTAACATGAAATAAATAGTCTGATTAACTCTAATCACATAAACAATAAAATATTATAATAATGTTCAGTCGATGTTCCTATGATCTTGAGTCATCCATGGATTCGAAGAAGTGTGTGGTCTTGGATATTATTTTCATAAAAGATGAATTTATTACTAGGGTATCTCTCAAATAACATCCTGCACGTGTCACCAAACTGTTAACAATTAATAAATGATGTTGATATCATAGAATAATCTACACGATAACTATAATAACCCTTTAAATGGTAATTTTTTTAATTGTATTTAATTCAAATTTTATATAAAAGTATATTCCAATAGAAAATGAATAAAAAATCCTTTTAAAATAAAACTTTTTCAAAACACTTGCAAACTCTGTTATTGGTGTCACTAAATCAAAAACAAACTCTAGAACCACTGGTGTAATATCATGTAATGTTTTTAAAAGCCATGCGTACTATATTTGTGATTTATTTTCTACTATTGCATCATATTATTTATTGGATCCATTTTCTTCCCCAAAATGATCTTCATAAGAATTATCAATTGCAACCATATGGGGATCAACTACAACAACAGATGTTGATAGAACAACTACATGTAATGAAATATGAAATAATGTCTCTAATATGAATGTATTATCTTCACCAATTCTAACGTGAACACCAATCTCATATGTAAACATTTACCCCTATGAAAATACATTATAATCATGTTTGTTTTTTTGGATTTGGGTTGTATCCTCAATTTTTCTAACATTAACATACATTTAATGGGAACAAAGCCTTCAACTCCCATTATATTTATCATATGAAAGCATTAAATATTTATAATCCTCTAACAGATGACTCATTTTTTATATATTATCTCAAGACTAGAGATATTTATAAATGAATGGTGATATACACTGATTACCAATAAGATTTAACTGATCATAAATTATACTATTAATTGAGTTCATCATTTCACATCCACTATAATTTATTAATCATACTGGACCAAAAATATATTATATCACTTTCTCATCATCTAATATTTATCCACAATTATTTATAAACCTACGGACATGATTGACCATTTTTTTCAAAATTTTAATTGAATTAAATTACATGTTAAATTTATAGACTGATAGTTCATTAAATAAATTTTAAACCAAAAGATTATATAGATTATTATTTACATTATATTTAATATACCCAGTAGAGAATAAAGGAAACTGATAGAAATGATGGTCTTTTATAATTCATCATGAGAATTATATATTAATATATTAAATACAAAGTACAAATATTTTATTTACAATGTAATAATAGATTAATCTATATACATATGGTTATCTGATGAAATAATATAATATAAACATATAAAAACAATAAAATTAATATTTTTATAAGAAAAGTAAAATTTTATATAATAAAATATTAACATGAAATTAAATAACCAATTAATATGTATTTTTAAAATCAAAAAATACTTTAATTAAAAAATATATAATTAATTAAACAAATTATATTTTCGTAAATAAAATAACAAAAATACTTATTATCTTAAAATGAAATATTAATACTATGTTTTTCTATTGTTGTAATAATATATTAATATATATTATTATATTCATTAAACTGTAATATTTTATTAACAATTTATATTATACACTCTAATAATTTATTAATTACAAAATCAATAATTTATTGTCTATAATATTTTTTAAAATTATATAATATATATTTAATGATACATAATAGAATGAAATAACATGTTTGAAAATATATATTTTATTAGAATAACATAAAACATTTCAATCTAAACCATAAAAGAGTATTAATTAATAAAAAATAATGATAAGAAAAAACCAATTTTCACAAGTATAAACATAAAATTAAAAAATAAAAAATGAAATTTAAGAGACTATTACACGATATTAATTTACCCAAAATAAATAATGAAATAAATTTAAAAATTAAAATCCATTTTGAAATGAATATTAACAATACTAAATAAAACTATCATTAATATTATAAACTAAAATTTCATTAAATAAATATAAAGCCTCCAAATTTTGATTATCCTTATTTCGATTAAAATTCAACAAACTAGTAGGGAATAGAGAAATATAACAATGACAATAAGAATTTTTTATGCATCACAAAACATTATTTTAATATATTAAATTCATAGTTATAATATTTTTTTATCAATGTTATATTATATTAAAATGTACACAATATTATTATACAACGAGAATGTATATATTATTTCGATATACAACACAATAATGAACAAATTGATGTTTACAAAAAATTTAAAATTTAATATTTAAATTCAATATAAATTACATCATTTATTTTCCAAAAAAACTTTTAAATAAATATAAAATTAAATTATTTGATTTAATGGTTTATACAATAAACCTAATTACAAAATAGATAGATTAAAAAAATTAAAACACTATTATAATGTTAAATTACTATTTTTTATATATTTTAACAATGAAATACTATATTGATTATATCTTTACTAAAAAATTAAAAATTAATATATTTTATAAAATCCAATAATATATATAAATATATATTAATTATTACACTTTAGTATATTAATATATATTAATATATTATTTTATCAATTAGTATTATTATTAAATTTTAATGAAATTAATAATTTAAAAAATCAGTAATTAATTTAGTAATATATTTTATACAATAAAATTATATATATATATATATATTGGAAATATTATGCAATGACTCTTAGGCAATAATATTTCACAATAAATACAAATACTAATCCATAAAACAATACTAATCAATGAATTAAAAAAAATTAAATAACAAAATTTAAAAAATATAAACCATAAAACAAAAAATAATAAACAATGTTGTAATAAAAATATTATACAATTTTAAGTAAAAAAATAATAAACATCAAATAAATTTTTAAAAAATTAAAATCATAATTACACTAAATATTATTTCAATAATGTAATCCAATAATTAAATTAAATTCAAAAAAATGACGTGGGAGGTGACATGGAATGGTTTCAACAATATAGATTTACTAATGGTGCTTTGGGAATGAAGATATATTAATAGTGTATTAATGGGTTTTTGATGGGTTAACCTTTGCGCCAGAAGCTGCAATGAATGAATAATAGATTCACACTTGTATCCTTAGTGGAATGGGGTGTCATGTAATATTGAGAGTTGTATGATCATCCCAATCATCAACGGTTCCATAAAATGTATTCACAAAACTAGATATTTTCTTTACTAGGAAGTGGGATCTGTATTCGTAAATAGAGTACTGGAACACTGATTTTCCAATATAAGATGAATGGATAAGATTAAGGAAAAAATGAAGATGATGTGAAAAGAGTAGATACATGCATCAAGTGGGGTTTTATGGATGAGTGAATGGAGTTGTCTAATAGAGCACCATACTCGCATGATTTTCATGGAATACATTATCTTGAAAATAACCTTCTTTTGAATTATTTCTATGAATTAAATTTCATGAAATGTGCCTCCATTGAGATGTTTCTAAAGGGTGAACTTTTAAAAATAGATACATCAATGATATAATTCATTGTGAGGTGCTTTCCAAAAAACAACCTTCTGGAAATAAATTTCAAAGAAGGATATTAAAGGGAATGTGATTTAAATCTTCCATGGAATCAAAACCACACATAGATGAGGAAACATTTTCCCTTATACACCATTTCCTGATATTTTTTTCAATAATTATCATATATTTGAGAAATTCAATTTTTTATGGTTGATAATAAATAAACATGTCATGAATTTATATCCATTAATTGTTTTAGATATCCCACAATAAAATTGAAGAAAATTTTATAGTAAACCTATGTAAACCATTTCAAAATAAATGAAATATAAAACCACATATGTATAGAAATGGAATTAATGTATACAAAAAACATGACAAGAGTGGTTAAAAATTTTCTATAAAAGAGAAAATGTGAATTAAATATATGGTTTAAACCATTTATTCATACTCCACAATAAGAACACTAATCACAACCCATTTTTATAAAATAATGATAAAAAAAATTGAATCATTGGATCAAAAATTGTGGAATAAGAGAAGTCAAGTAGATTAAATAATAAGAGGTATAACCCTTTCCAGCATTAAAAATAAACAAGAAATAATAAAAAAGGAACTACAGAGACCAACATTTGGAACACAATACACCTAGTATAAACCCCTTTTCTATGCATTTAATAACATGTAAATGCACCCTTCAAGAATCATTGTATACAATTCATCAATAACAATAACATGAAATTCAATGTGTTATCTACTAGGTCCATAATCCTAGAACTAGCAGTTAATGATGATTTCAATTAGATCCACCAATCATCTCCCCAACTATGGATCATATCAAACCCATTTTCTCATTATCTATCTCAGATTCACTTTATATAAGACTTCCATTTTTTCTCTCTTAGAACAAATTGGGACTTCATAGAAGTTAATCCTAAATCAAAAAAACCATTCAAAATAATTCAACTCCATTAATATATGTGGTTGGCCAGCGATATTTCGAAACAAAACATTAAAAAATACCAAATGGACAAAATATCATATGGGTATTAACATGTTGTTCCATTAAATTTTCATAATGATGTGGTACATATAATTATTATTTCACTATGTAATGTTACAATTTTGTTATATAGGGGTAAGTTCCCACTACATAGTGGTCAACACAGACTAAGTATGGGTTGGTGAACCAAAACCATAATATATTATGGCATGCCAGAGTCTATTTATGTGTATTAATTTAACTACCCACATTATGTAAGGGTTACTCACTACTATTATGTAAGAGTATCCTAGTGTACACGTAAAGGTATGCCTACAAAACTAGAATTAAATAAATTTAAAAATAACCTATATAAGTGTTATCCAAGAAAATAAATGCACGTAAGGGTAACGACCCACAAACATAAGGGTAATGGATACCACATGTAATGGTAAACAAAATTCTTGCAAAGGAAACCTACACTCAATATATACTAAAACCAACATTATGTAAAGGTAGAAAAACAATGCAAAATCATGTAAATATAAATCAATTGAAAATAAAACAAATATAAAGGGTAAATTATCTTGTAATAGGGGATTATTTATTGAATAAATAAATGAAAAATATAACCCATTTTTTACATCAAAATATTACCTCACAACATTCCATGGGTGGAAGCCCCACAATGGTTAGTTCATGTTCTTCATTATCAACATAATCATTATCCTCTTCAAAAAATTCATCAGAGCACAAATATTCATATAAATTTTCCATATTTAAATAAAACTAATGAACCCCCTCTAGTATAGGCTACATATTCATGTTTAATCGAAAATACCTTTGGAAAGCTTGAGCATGACTATGTTGCACAGCCTTCTCACCTATCTCCAAAACCCATTCAACATCATTGCTGGACTAGTATTATAATCTAGAAAATTAGAAATGACTATCATACCCCACCATACTATGATCTATTGTGAACTGAGCAACCATTGGATTAAAATTTGGACTAATAAAAATGTGTATCTCTTATTTATATCTTTCCTGCTTAAAAATGCTTGAACTCATAACTATAATTTCCCCTTTGATAAATTCTACACTAGGTAAAAAAATTTCCCACACCTATGAACTATTAATATATTCCACATGAGCCTAACTATATCTACCCATTTTATATTTGTTCATTATGTTTAATATGGTTTCTTTGAACAAACAATTTTTACATTGATTATATATATGATAGATGAATTGAATATAAATAAAACATCTCATTGAATATAGTTTATTGTGCTGCATGAATATAATGTAATAATGTCTAAGAGTATAGATGATATTACTAAGGACTCAAAATATCAATGTAATGAATTTAACCATGATGTATTAAGATAATATTCATATATAATGTGATATAGTAGGATAATGAACTGTAATGGGACACATAGTACGTAGAATATAATGATTGAGTACTCTTAATAGATTTATGTTTATTCTCAGGAAGTTCACAATTTATAATCAACAAGATGGGATATTATGATAAAATACCAACAAATATTAATTTTGTATGTTTCTAATTCATTAGATATTCTAATCTATTATCCTGGGAAATTGCCCTTATATATTAATATTATCATTTATACACTCCATGAATCAATAATGTATATTTTGTAATGAAAATAATGATGGAATATAATTTATGTGATGTAGGGTACATAGGGTTTTCTTAATTGATATATCATTAATGTATAAGACATGGAAAGAATAATACCATCCATCTATAGAGAATCAGATATTTTTTCCCTTTGATTGGAACAAAACATTATCCCAATGAAATCAACATTCACTTTTAATTAATGACATGAAGGTGGGTGATTTGTGGTTCCATTTGATTCATTAGTGTGGTGAAAAGGAGATTATTTTTTTTCCAATGCTGGAATAATTTTAACTCCCGAAGTGATCATGGGATTTGTGTGAATTGTGGTTCTTTTCCATCTATTGCATAAATATGGATACATGTGATGTAATAATGAATATTATACGAGTGAACATTATATATATATATTTTACTTTTACAAAATTCACATTACAATTAAAATTCATTTTTACGTCCCTTAATTTGATAATTATACTACCTATACAATTTTACTATGAGGGTTTTCATTTTTATTATAATTTAAATCTCTGTATCAAATTTTCAATTCGTATTTCCCCATAATTATCTAATGATTTTGAGAATATATATTATGACATTTTAAGTTTAGATGATAGAATATATGATGTTTTTTGTTGGCTAAAATCAAATAAGGGAATGAATTTATATGAAAAAATCATTCGGAAATTAATTTTATCTACTTCCTCAACCAACGCCATTCAAACCTATGGAATTACATATTGTGCCATGATTTTACAATAATAAAATAGATTTCCATTAAAATATTTATAATTCCATTAAATTTTTAATTTTATTTATATATTATATTATATTTATATTTTAATATATTTTTCTACAAACATATTAATGATAATCCATTCAATTTTGGAAATTACTTCATTCATTTATCAAATTTCAATCTACATGACTGGGAGAATTTTTAATAGTTATTTTAGAATAGTGAATTAAATTACCATCTATCTAGAAAATGTAACACTAAACTATATGGATGTTAATAACTTTTATATTATATTATTTATGTATTTATTTATTTTTTAATTCATTATGTCTACCAAATTGTAAATATTTATTTTTCTAAGGAAAATTTGAATTTTTTATCATTTTTTATAATTAATTATAATTCTAAATATGTATACAGTTGTAAAATTTTAAAATGGATGAAATTATATCCACTATATATTGTTAAAATAAAATAACATTAATGAATATACACTTTTTTTTATTTATTATATATTTTCTATAACAAATAATGTATTTTTTGGGATATGAAACTACCACTAATAAATCATTATTCCCCAACGTATTATAGAATTTTTCATAGCCTCAACATGGGTTTAAATATAAATTATATCCCCATCTATATTCCTCAAACATGTTACCATATCATTAATTTATATTAACCATTTTTCAAATTTGTATTTTTTCTTGAATTTATTTTCTACATAAAAAGGATACCATATTTCATATTCTTCAATGAAATTTTAAAAATTTTGTTTTAAAATCGGTTTTGAATTTGTTTTTATATTCATTTATTTTTAATTCATGTCTTTTTTTAGGTATCCATCAACCAAAATTTAGGTTTTATGAAAATATACTATTTCACTAATGTCCTCCTACAATCTATCAACTATTGAAAAACACTACATTTTCATTAAAATATTTATATCAATAATTTCTAGTCTTATGTGAAATATTTTTTATTATTTGGAATCTTAATTTTGTAGTTATTATTATAAAAAAAATCTTATAACACATGTTCTATGATTTTAGGTTAGTATTACTTGAAATAATTTGGTTTTAGAGTTTCATGATTACAAATTTTTTCATGTTTCTATTTTAATTACCATATAGTTTCTTATCTATAGATTTAACTAGATGGGATTTGTTGTTTACAAGAAATAGAGATAGACCCAAATTGGATTTTTTTATTAATTATATCCATTATTTTATATGTTTCATGTTAATATTACTTTTTATTTATTGTTTTTATATTATTATTTTTCTAACAAGGAAATTAAAATTTTTAGTCTTTTATATTTACAATATAAATTAACATATAAATAGAAATATTTCTATTATTGAAACATTTAATTTATTTCCCTCTGATTTTTTGAAATGTTATAGACTTTTATTGGAGAAACATTTATTTATAAATAAAATGAAATAATGAGTATTAGAAAAAGAGAGTTATGGAATCCTAATATCTATTTATTCAACGATATTCATATATTTTATAATAATAAACATATAAATAATAAATATATCAATTACTATTAAATAACATATTCGGTTGTAATATAAAAATAAATAGATAGGCATGATTTAAATTTTAGAAAAATTAACAACTTAATAAATTAATATATATATATATATATATATATATTTGAGGAAATTCATAAACCGAATTTTATTGTGCTCAAGATATTTTTAGTTAAATGGTTTATTATATATATATATAAACATAGCTCTAGATTTTGAAAACAAAAATTATAGAGATATGATGGTTAGGTGGTGCTAGTTAAGCATGTAGAAACAACTATTCTCCCTAAAAATTTAATTCTCTCAGGTCTTTTTCCTGGTGTTCTATTCTATTTCATTTGATGTTACTCAGTTGCCAAAGGAATATCCTATAACCGTTTTCCATTCTGCCTTCCCTTGTGGGTTATCTCACCATCATTTCCATAACCAAAAACAACACCACCTCCACTTGAAGTTTTCCTTATCACCACTTATTATTAATAAAAATGCCCTTAATATTGTTAAAAAATTAATTAACAAAAAAATTCCTAAATGATATGATTAACTATCTAATTAATATTTAAAATATAATTATCAATTATTTATACTATTAAATGTAAATAATGATATTAATAATAAATTAAATATGATACTTAAAAAATTTAGTAATAATTATTAAAATAATCAAATTTGGTTATTTTATTATTAGATTTTTTAATAATAATAATAACTATAAATTACGTAGAATTTTTCTTTACTACGCATACTCAGTAAAAAATTTATAAATGAAAATAAAAAAACAATAAGAAAAAAACATGTTTCAAACAAGACGCCACCCCAACATAAATGTGGCAATATTAATATCACCCAAAAGAGAAATCGTAAATTCCCTAAAATTAAAATATCAATCACCACTGTGAATTGTTTCCATTACACACCATATAATGATGGTTGAAGAATAAAATACTTAGAATCCTATGCATTCACTATCATATATATACTTGTCTCAATCCACATAGCATGGTCGTCTCAAACAATCATCTCATGGTCTTCAAAAACCCAGGGTCACCGCCATCCAATTGTTGCTGAGTAAAATGGTTGTTAGTCAACCTCATAATCAATTCATCTTTTCTAGCTTCACCAAGGCATCTCATTCCTCAAAACATCACACTTCTTTTGATTGAAACAATACACAGCAAAAAACAGACATTCATACACCTCTTCACACTCCCGAAGCCGAATTACAAGGCGGTGGACCAATGATATGTACTCTAATAGTGCTCGACTATATCTCTACCCCTTAAAACTATTCCAGACTCACATAGAGAAAATCACATCCTAGTAGAGATCACAAAACCCATATGAGATCACAACATTCATCATCGTCGGATTCTCCTGCCAACTCCCCAAAATTATACAACAGATATGCAATCTCCTGAACTCGAAAAGGAAACCACCACATGGATCCACGATATACCTTTATATAGAATGCCACCATCATCATCCTACACTACTTCCCTACATCCATTTCTAGCCTTTAATGACAGATATAATAACTTCATCATCAGTCATCACCAACATACCTGTAGTTTATAAAAAACAAATCAGCGATTCGATGTTGTCGATCAACTTCATCCCATTCCTACAATGAATTTTTCCCCCAACACATAAACAGATGATTTAGCATCCCACACTTGTCATCACCTCCATTGATATCCCTTAATCCCTCATTACACCTTATATTTGGAAAAAAATGGGTGGGGAATTCATCTCATTCCTCCCCAAAACCACTGATAAAAGTGGTACACGTAGATGATTTTCAAGATGAGAACATTTGACAATGCCTCACAATCTCATAATCTCCACATTTTGTAATAGTTGTCTGGATATGGGCACAAAATTTTTTTAAGATAGACCCTCCATTCTTAAAAGAGGTCTCCATTCTTCAAAAATAATTATAAAATATTTATCAATATTTCCATGTAAATTTTTTTCTATTTACTATTTTGAATCCTAACAATAACAATAATAATAATAATGACGATGATGAAAATAATATTTTTATTATTAATATTTATTTACATTATTAGTTATATTATTAATAAGTATTATTAAATACAAAAAATAATCAGTTTATATATCACATTATAAATAAATAATTATTTAGTTATTGTTAAAATATTAATTATATTATTATTATGATTATTATAACTAATTATTAATTTTATAATTAGTTTTTTATATAAAAATGTTATTATTAATTATTTTTTATATATTGAAAATTTAATTACTATTTATTTTTTATCATGTTTTTAATTTATTTACTAGTTACCTTAATATTTATGTTAATTACCTCATTTTTCATAAGTATTACTGTAATATTTTTATATTAAATAATATAATTGATATTTATTAAAAGTGTAATTCATAATATTTAATAATAATAATGTAATTAATAATCCATCATAATAATGAAAATCATAATATATTATCCAAAAGGTCCATTTAGGGATTTCGAGACCAAATCCATAACTCCAAATTCATTAATATAAAAAGAAATCTACAATGATGAAAAGAGGTCTACCAGGGCATAATCTTCCAGCAACAAAAACAAGATCTAACTTCATTTAGTTCCCACTAGTGAAAAAATTCATAAGATATATTCCTTTTCTCTTTTGGTATCATACACTCCAACATGTCTTGTTGTATTGAGGGAACATGTTCCTCATCATGTTATTATTTAAAGGATTCATCAATGGTGGAACAATTCCCGAACATCAAATAGTGATCTTGAAATTCTATCTCTATGTTAGATTGAAATCAATACTCTAAATTAATTGACAAAAACTTTTTTCACAAGTATTTGTTAATTGTAACAATAAAATTTACTTCCATCTTGTAGTATATGGATTAATTTTGCAAGAAAATATGATCAACCACCCCCTTACCATGGACTTCAATAGGCCTTTTCGATTCAGTATCATTGGGAGGAATGAAATGAATTTTTTTCTCGTGTAGTGACACATTCCACATTTTATGCCCTACTGAAAATGTTGTACGAATTTCTCTTCAGAACAAAAAAATTTGATGGGTTACTCCATTCTGGATACTTATTTCCCACTGAGATACTTCTAGATAGAAGTTTCATGTAAATGGATGTTATTATGTCGGATATATCCATACCAATTCAGGAGCAAACATACATTCCTTATATTTCTTGGGGGGACTAGTTGGATGTCCTCTACATCCACCAATATTTTATGATATTTAAGAATTGTAACCTATTATAAAAATGTACATGACAATGATATTCCTATGATGATTGATCACTAATACTAAAATACCCTGAATATATTTCACTTCAATGCATAATGTCAGTATATAGATCATTGACATTACATATATTCATATCATCAAAATTTCTATCACTCTTTTAGTGTTATGCTGGTAGTTACTCCGGAACAATGCTATTGAATGGTCGGACCATTGGATAATCTTGGGCCAACTCCATGATTCGTCCTTTCATAGGCATTAACGATGATACAGATTCATGAAATTTTTATTTCACTGTATGATCCCCAACAGTAACTAATATCCATTTTTTCATAAACTGGGAATAAATTTAGACATGTACATTACCATCATTATGAAATGCATCACCTAAAATAAAATGATCAAATGTATCAGCATCTTTAGGAATCTATTCTGTAATTTTACCCCAACAACTTCAACCCTACAAATCACATGGACATCAGCTCCAACACCTTCAAAATGTTTAGTCAGTCCACCCCAACATGCATCTGCACAACAGTGAAATTTCCACATGGGGATTCAAGCCCCTTGAAATAGGAACCATAAACCTATTCCAGGACACAACAACAATATAGGATATAAAATAATGAGAATTAATATGTTCTACAACATCTTTGGAATCATTCATGAAAATATTTTTTCTCCTATTCATGGAATTATAAACAGCACCCAATCCTCATTATCCAACAAATTGAGATTACATTAGTCTGTATTGTGTCCAAATTTTGTATATGAAGAACACTGTAGATATGAAAGACATCGTATCATTGAGTTTCCAATGTGGGAGAAGCTACAAAAAATTCATGCAGCCACAAAAAATCAATTGAGAGATAAATATTGATGTTAACTACAATCAAAATGTAGTTTCAATAAGATCCTAGAACCAATAAATCTCAACCAAAATTATAGAATATTGACCATATCATGTGTGATCAATCCATTTTATAATATTTATATGAGTCCTTACCATATAACTGATATCTCAGAGTATTTTTGAGTACCAAAAAAACCATCTCTGGCCCCTAACCTGGATCCTGACATGAGTAACCTATCTTATAGGATCAAATTGATCAATTAGTTTATCTCATTCATTAATGATGTTGAAACACAAATTTAGTGATTCAATTACATAGCTCCAAGAAAATAATATTTGCATCTTCAAAGGGAAAATAATTTAATTAATCCATTACGTTTTGAAATCGTTATTAAATCATTAAATCCCCATCAATGAAGAATCAAGATCCTTAAATCATCTAGTTTCACCAAATTACTCTTCATATATAATTATGGATGAGCATGAAGATATAAATTTCATTCCTCAATATGGTTATCAAGAATTTTATAGTTCTCCTCTACAATGGAAATGTGTCCATTCCATGTAATAATTTTGGAAAAATCACTATGAGGGTCGTAACAAAGCTCTTATTTATACACATTAAAATTCACCTACATGAAAAATAATAATGTTTACTTCTATTCACATTAAATTCCTATATATTTTAGAGTTTAAATAAAACCTAAATAAAACATGAAACACTGACTAAACATATACAAAATATTTGAAAATAATAATACTTTAATAAAATATAATGGTTTATATATTCAATGGACAAAAATATTATTGTTTCAAAATATACACAACTATTAAATAGTCCTTTAATAGTGATAAAATGACCATTATCTATGATAATGAATAGATTACTACCAATGTATGATAAAAATCCCTATACTTTTATCATATCTAAAAAACTGCTGCTAAATGGGACTATTATCATAACTATAACAAAAACGGATCAATGGGCCTTTATAAATTCTTTTCAAAGAAAAGATAAAAAACCACATTGATTAGTTCTTTTAGAATCACAAATAATGATTACCTCTTCTAAAGCATCAATTATAATATATAATAGACGATTTTATCAGAGTTTCAACATGAAATGATAATGGAGCCCATTATTAGTTCTTCGAAAAGTGTTGATAAAGGACCTCTTTCTTTGCACTTCTAAAGGTTTTGATATATTGCCATGATATAGTTTACATTAACAGCACAATGCTTCACCAAAAACACCATAAAATTAGAAAAATCCCAAAGCAATGCAAGAATTTAGTTGAAATTCATTTTACAACAAAAATACACAAAAAAACATATATTTTTTACATTTCAAATGATGATTTATACAATTTCATGAGTTCTAATTGTTTAATTCATTAATAAACATCAATAATCCTATGTATTTTGGTAATAATACATTTTCTATAAAAAACACCTCTCTAATATAATGAAACTTATCATATTAATAATATAAATAAATTAATTAATATAATTTTAAATTATAAACTATTCTTTGAGTAAAATGAGGAACATTGTGTATCAGATTGAGTGTCCTTTTAGTCTTGCATATCACATTGTATCATTTTCTTCTTAATTTATTATGTGTATCAAAATAAACTAAATAATTGTAAGATAATAATGATTAGGAAAATAATGATTTTATAGTAGATAAAAGGATTTGAGAAAAATATACACTCATTTTCTCAGTTTGGACAATGTGATGTGTGTTATAAACTAAAATGGTAATTTTCTGTTGATAAGATGAAACTATAGTAATACTGGTAACACCAAGCTTTGTATGTCGGTTTGGGTGATTCATTAAAATATCAAATGTATGGTGTATGGATTTCATAACGTATCAAAACAATATGAATAGGTTTTGTGGATTTTGAGTTTGTCACATTTTTTTCATTGAAATGTCATTTTAATCAAGAAACATGTACATTACCCACACTGATAACATATTGAATCCGTTTTAGGTTACAAAAATACCTAAAAATCAAAAATATATATGAATCACTTTACTAAATTATCATGACAATCCAATAAAATTTTATAAATTTTCATTAAGTGAATTTTTTGGAAATAATATATAGATATAAACAGATTAAAGAAACGCTGAGTCATACTGGGAAAATCGTGAAATGGATTGAGTTGTATATGATTCTTTCATGTCACCAATTAATTATGGAGTTTTAAATAAATTGAAAAGTCAATCTGAACTCAGTTTTATAGTTTTGATTAGGGAATTTCTCATTTTAACCATAATTGATGTCAATTTTCAAAAAAAAAGATTCACTTGGAGTCTTACTAGTATCATTGTGCATTGGATTGAGGTTTAGATAATTCATAAAAAATGAAATGACTTATGGATCAATTTTATAAGGTATCAAAACAATATGATTACAATTTCTCTTTTTTGATGGTGCAACAATTCTTTTTAATAAAATATAATTTTAAACTAGAAAAAAGATCATTGACTCATACTAATCACATTTCATGTTAGTCAGACAAGGGACTAGTTAATAGCCGTTAAAATTGACATATAAATAAATTTATAAAATTATAATGAAAATATGACTATGTTTACTAGTTTTCTAGTTAGTAACACATTCAAACAAAAATATAAATTTAAAACTGATAAAAAATGATTTCAGTCATACATTGTATATTGTGTATTATAATGTGGTTTGGATGATTTATAAACATCAAGAATGTAATTTATATCATTTTCATATAATATCAATACAATTTTAATGCATTTTCCTAGTTTATAATTATCTAAATTTTCCTATTTTACAAAAAATGTTGTCAATTTTAAATAAAAAGGCTCAAATGGAGTCATTCTTGTCAAATCAAAAGCTGGATTGAGGTGGAGCTAATTCTTACAAATCTTAAATGACATATGGAAAATTATCCTAATGTTTAAAAACAATTATAATGTTTTTTATTGGTTCTAATAAAGTCACATTCATGTCTACGAAAATTCCATTTTATGTAAGAAACATGGACATTTACTCACACAGATCACATCGTTTATCAGTTTGTTGTGAGACAGATTCCCATAAGATAAAAATGACTTAATAATTTTTTTCTAAAATAATAAATAAAATATATAAATACATGATCTATTAAAGGTAAGAGAAAATTAATAAACTAAAATGTATATTTTAAACTGATAACAAACACTTTGAGTCATATTGGGAACATCAATTATCCGATTGAGGTGAAACTATTTTCTACATGTCAAAACTGACATATAGATAATTTAAGAAATGTTTCAAATTCAATTGAATGTGTTTTATAGGTTTTCAAAAAGTCAACTAACCTTTTTAATAATATATATGTAAATTTTACATAAAAATATTTGATCAAAGACATAGTTGTAACACAGTGTGTCAAATTGTGGTGAAAAAAAATTATATATCTCACAAATGACATTTGGATCTTTTTCATAATGTATCAATGTAATATGAAATCATTTAATAATTTTTCAATATGTTACATTATTTTTTTAAAAAAAACCTAAAATTTAAACTAGAAATACACACATTGTATCATAATGATCAAATAGTGATTCTTATTGATGTTTGCATAATTACAAAACATGAAAAATGACTTATTAATATTTGTTATTAATTGAAATGAAATTCCAATCATATTGTCTCAGTTTTCAGTGATTGAAACTTTTAGAATTAAAATGTCAATTTTAAACTAATAACATACACATTGAGTCATAGAAAAAAAATACTGTATTAGACTGAGTTGATGTTGATAAATACGTTTCAAAAATTAATAATGAGCCATTACCCTGATGTATAAAATGAATAAGAACATGTTTGATCTATTTTGAGTAGGGATGTTTCATTTTTACTATAATTGAAGGAATTATTAAATAGAAAGATTCACGTTGTGTCACACTAGACACACCATGCATTAGATTGGGGTTAGGCTAACTCTTACATTTTTCAAATGATTTAAGGATCTTCTTCAGGAAATATCCAAACAACCCATCTTTGTTATCATGATTTTGAGGAAATTAAATGACTTTTATACTAAAATATCATTTTTATTGAAAAACTCACATTATGACTCATACCTATAACAACATGTATAAGATTTATGTGAGGATTATACATAATCCTAAAAAATAACTTCTAAATCACTCTACAAAATAATCAACACAATCCATGACCATTAATTTATTTTCAATGAGTGTCACTTTTTCAAAAAAAATGCCATTTTTAACCATATTACATACTCTTCGAGTCAAAATGGGATCCTCATCTATCATATTGAGACAAGGGTTACACATACACATCAAAAATGACTTATGGATCATTTTCATAAATATAATGACATTGAGAATATGATTTCATGGTTTTGAGTATATCGATTTTCTTTTTTACTAAAATTAATTTAAATTATATATAAAAATAAGAACATTGTGTTATATTTGTCAAAATGTGATTCAAATTGAGGTGATGAAAATTCATAACGAACTCGAAGACTCATAAAATATAATATCATTCAATGCTACCATAATTTTTATTTCCTTTATCATTTTGTATTGCAGAAAATTCATATTGACATTATTTTATAGTAAAAAATCATTTCTCATTATAGAAATCTTATAGAGAAGAGGAATATCATGTTCTCTTTATATCACTATATGTAACCATAATGGGAACATTATCGTTTTATAGTCCAATATACATCAAAAATGAGAATTTTTTATGGTTAATAACATTTCCTCAATGTGATGTGTTTGATTTTTGACTATCAAAGGAAATGGAAATCATTTTAATATTGCCAAAACAAAACATTTGATGTCTATTGGGTCTTGTTATAGATAATTTAAATCTTTATATGAATTCCAAAAAGATCTCTTAAAACACTAATTATGTATGTGATAATAATGTTATGGAAATTATCTTTATAATAAGAGATAATTTGATAACAAAATAAATAAAATAATTAATATTAATTTATTTTTTCATGATGGTCCTATGTATTCTTAACAAATTTATTTTTTCATTAACTTAGTTGTAGTCTATTAGTCTACTCTTTTATGATGACGAGATGTTTTGAAAAACCCACACCTACTCTAGTAAATTAATACACTTGTATAAAAAATCAATTATTATATTAGTAATACTATATATTAAAAAATATATAATTAATATGAAAAAATAAATAAATTCGATGGACAATGATTTTACTATGAAAACATTTGGATTAAATTTCTGATTGAGTAAAAAAGGGAACCTAAAAGCATGTGAAAAACTCCATCAATACATGGTCTAAAATGGATTGAGCGAGATGAAGTTTGTTTTTTATCCATAAAGGAATGATTATTTGACATAACACCCCAAATCCTACAAAATAACACATATGTATAGGAAAAAAATAATTATGTTAATAATATTAAATAGAAATAAACTAATATTAATATGAATATATAAATTTACTATTTCAAAAATTAATTTACATAGAAATCATCAAAATTATCTATGTGATTGATCAGATGTAGCATTGTTGATCTTTGTAAAAAGGAAGTAGTAGAAGGAGAAACGAGAAATCATGTGATGCTCATGATCCTAATCATATAATCGAACATATTTAGAATATTGATTATCCCCAGACTCTACCATATCATTCATATAGTCAAGAGGGTAATGAAATGATCCAACTAATATTAATTTATCATTCAATCAATGAAAAATCAGAGTGGGATAAACTTATGTCTAATCAACATGCTATGCTTACTACTGCTGCTTGTTATGGTTGTATTTTTTTATTTTATCCTAATTTAGTTAATGATGATTCATTCACTGAATAAATTCTTCTGAATTGTATGGTGTTGAATTACAAGAACTAGAAACCTTCTAGGCCGAATTTTGAGACACAACAATCTCTCTCTTAAATAAAATTATTTTTCTCCAAATAGGTATGGTCTGAGAGAGATTGATCACTACACATTGCCATTAGATTCTAGTAGGATATTTGAGTTGGCTAAATAAGAGTTGTTTTGTATCTAATTATGAAACAAAATGTGTATGAAAGAGAATGAATAAAATGGTTGTATAAATCAAATGAAAGGAAACAATCAATAATAACATGGGCCATGTTCAAGGCTCAGGTCTCTTCACCAATTGAGATTTTATATTGGAATTTCCATGGGATTTGGAAATTCTCTTAGTCATGGTCCTTATGAACATTAACATGACTAATAAAAATATTCATCATAGAATTTTAGAACAAAAAACTACATTCGTTAATTGGATTTCCGTCAATTGTTATGAACATAGTTATTATTTTTTCTCACAACACTAATCTTGATGGTGATGAAACAATTTTGGTGCTAAATCATTATAGTACATCCCTGATATTTTATTGTCATGATATGTAGTCAATCACATCCACAATGAGGATTAATTCCATTGAAATTTCATTCACATTTGTCTATGTTGTAGGTAGTATATAATATGAATGGAAAGTTGGATAGGTTTGGAAAATTTATATAGAAATTTCGGAAAATGTAGGATTATTCATAGTGATTTTAATATGTTCTATGCCGAGTGATGATGATTAGAGATAACTTTTGCAAGAAGGGTGGTCAAATGTTTTCTTCCGATATTGAAAAATGACGCCTTGTTGAGGTCCCTGTTGTTTTAGTAGATTATACCAGGGGGAGAAACACTCTTAATATTAAATGAGAGAGAAAATTAGAACTAATAATTGTACATGTTTATGAAGGAAATGAGCCTATTAATGTATCTTATTTGACCATTCCTATGTCTTATGTCGATAATAATCTTATTATTATGGATATATCAATTTATAATTTTATATCACCCCCATAACTATTTAAATTAAAAAAGTCATATCATATAATAAAAATATATATGTATATAATAATGGATGCTTAGAAGGTTACTTTTACTGGTATCCCTATTCATATTCTATCAATGAAACTAAATAATTTAGATAATATACAACATGAATGGAGAAAATACTTTTTTCATACATTGATATTTATATTAAAAATCATTAAAATTATCTACATAAATGTAAATTGTGTAATTAGAATCAAAAGGCTCCATTTAGGGAAAATATTAATGCTATATAATAATACAATGATGTACTGTCTCTTAAGGGAAATCATTCGACATGTTAATACAATATCAAGTAGTTGATGGAGGGTGATAAAAAATAAAAGGTATTTAATTCATTGTATAGAGAGAAGAGGGAAAAAATAGAAATCCATACATTATAAATTATTTTGGAAAAATATATTTATGATAATGAAATATCTAATGCGCCTATAAAATATTTTTTGGATCCACATACAGATAATGGTAATGATAATACCAAAAAAATTGTTAACAATAACAATCCTACTGTTAATGAATTAAAAAATAGATTGCATACTCAAGTACCTAGTAATAATGAAATTAATGTTGATCTATGTTATTTTAATATAGATAGTGGTGTCAGCCCAGATTGTTTCACTAATAATTTTTTTATGTTCGATAGATAAATTATTTATATTGAGATATATGATTTTGTTAGATAAGTTTTCAACCATGAATCAAAGCCATATTGTGTGAATACTAATCTCATTTATCTGATTCCAAAAAATTTTAATGCCCAAGATATGAATTATTTTAGACTTGTAGTGATTGGGAACACTATTGAAATGATAATTAATAAGTTCAGAGATTCTATAATGTGATATTTCCACATTGTTCATTACCAAAAAACCCATTTGGATTCTTTACATGGGAGTAGTTTTCATAATTTATTTATACTACATTTGAGTGTCGCAATATTTTAAAAAATTTAGTGACTAATGGGAATATTGATCATAATATTGAAATTTCTAATGTTTTTGGAATGATAAAGTGATGTTTCGTCTTTTCCACTAAGAGAATTTAGAGGATTTCACACAGATTGTAGAATGTTGATCAAATTCATCTTAAACGTTTTATGGATCCTTATGATGGCCAATGTGTCACCTAGATGATTTTATAGAATTCTAGTGGAGTGAGATGTGGTTATGAATAATTCATTAATATTTTTTCAATAATTGAAGACTACTGGTGTAATTGCCTATATATTCTTATGATTTGTGGATTATATCATCAAATAATGGTTGGAATATCTATCATTGAACATTCACATCTTTTATATGTTGATGAAATAGTATTATTTGAAAAACGGATTAAATGACATTATCTCACAGTAATGAAATTTTTAGGAACTTTGAGGATGTTTTTGGCCATGCACTTAAATATAATAAATCATCTATTATATTTTTTGAAGGGGTACACATTGCTATGAAAATTTGGGTAGCTAGAATTTTTTGGGTAATGAGATGGTGTATTCACATTACATATCATGATGTGCCTCTATTTTGGATTATTGTTAAAATATGTCACATGTAGAATATCTAATTCCAGATTACTAATCAAATGGAATATTGTAAAGGAAAAAAACATGTCTCAAGGAGAGAGGGTATTCATTTTTTATTAGGTAATTAGTTCTATGTTTGTTTATGCTTTATCTTAATATATATGACTTATAATCCTTCTTATAGAGATGAGTATTTTGATTTGGAAGATTGTATGGACCGGTTCTATTCATGAGGGGAAAATAATAATAGAGTATTTGAATGATTATGTTAAACTTGTGGATACGAGTGGAATGGGATTAAAAGATCCCAATTGTATTAATGAAACAAATCATAAATAGTTCACCTAGAATATTATTAAATCCATTGATTCTTTTTCTAGTATTTGTTGTGGATATTTTTTTAAATTAACATTATAATGGATAATAATTTTATATCCCATCATCGGTAGGTCCTTTTAATCATGCATATATTATTATCTTTTAATGTTCTAAATGGGCTGTTTCCAAGAACTATTCTCTAAATATTTTGACATATACATCGCTATCATGTATTATAAAATAAAATGTTGAAATCTCTCAGGATTTAAAAACTTATTAAATTTAATTTTATTGAATATGACATGTGGCTAGATTATCTCCGGCTAGAGTTTGATAAATATTAATATACCAATATAGACACTATCATTTGGAATCAAATTTTAAATGGAATGATCATTTCCAGTAATTTCAATAGGCTAAAATGTGATGTTTATTTTTTTCATCCATGTTGGGTTTCTACTAATAAAATTCCATTCATTTTATGAAATTCATTATTTCTCATTTATGGTATTTGGAGAAGGACCCTTCAACTATAGAGACCTATAAAACTTTCCGGAATCAACAATGTTCTAGACTACTTTCTCTACTTGAATGCATACATGTAAATTGATTATGATTTTGTATAATTCTCATTGACATGAAGGTTATGCAGATATGATGAAGAAAATATTTGTTGTAAACATACCTCCTCTATCATTGAACATATATGGTTGTCAATCATCCAAATAGTATGTAGTGATTATGTTCTTGTAGTATTATTATCTGATACAACTTCTATTAAATTATTTACCTGGAGAGAAAGGAATTAATATTATTTTATGATCAATCCCTACCATTCCTTCAGTCAATTAGTGAAATACATAGAGGTGTTATGATTAATTCAATGTGAAAAATTTTATATATGAAAAATAAACTTTCTAACATTATTATTCTATAATATTTTACTGTTTCTAGTAGTATTAAAAAGTGGTTGGATTATAAATTTATCTGGTGGACTCCCCCCATCCATAAATTGAAAATAATCTATGTGGATGGGGAATCATCGAGTGCACTAGGTCCTTCTGTTTGGGGTGTGATATTTTACAAACAAAGATTCTTTGAAAAATGATGTCAATATCACATCATTGGGGGCAACGAAGTCATTGAAACAGAGATTTGGTCATTGAACAAAGTTGTCACATATTGTGTACATTTTTGTTGGAATTCCTTAGGGATTGAATCAGTTTTTGGTGTCAAATTTTACATTCATATGAGTCACTCTCAGTAGGATCTATGGAATATGATTCCTTCTTGGATTGATAGTATTTGTCTTCTGGATAATGGTGGTATTGTTTTTACACATGTCTATAGATAATAAAATCATGTTACAGATATAGAGACCCAAAGCTTGACGTACATGGAAAATAAATTACTTTTTCGGAATACTTAATACATAACAAAAATAGACACATAAGGATCGTAATATTTTAGTGTATTTGGAAACTCAGAATATAAACATCTAATCATGATGAAATATCTTCAACATCTCCCACAACGATCTTCCCCTTTTCATTTACTTACCTACAACCTTTCTTCATTTCTTGGGGAAAATAAAACATAAAAAGGGTGAGCTCAAATGCTCAGTAAGGGCAACCATAGATAACCTAAAACAATCCATAAAAATTTGAAAGCAAAAAATTGAACATGAAATCTAAACATTAAAACCTTGGGAAAAGGCATAAATCGTGGAAGTACGTAAGGGATATATCATAATGGAACATCAATCATGATGAAATATAATGGGAAAAAAACATGGAATTGTGGCAACCATTCATCAAATGTCATGATTTCCATAGTATCCAAGGAATTGCTTCCAAGACCATCTTAGTAGACAGAGTCCCTTTCTGAATCGATTTAACTCCTCGTTTCAGTCCTATAACACTGAACTAGATTAACTTACCATTCCAGCCATGTCTATCTCATGAGATATAAATCTGTACACAATGCATTAGAGGGAGATATAAGTCCCACACATCTCATAATGAAATCATTCTTACTTGTGCCACAAAATAAACATACATCATTCCTAATAACCCAATAAAAAATGTGTTTCATAAACATCATCACATCATCACATAATCCATATAAAAGAAATGGATATAATTTCATAATAAGAAAATTAAAACCATGTAAATCATAGAGACATGATACTTGAAACATAGACATATGAAATAATGTCATCTTAGATGAAAAATGATTTTGATAAAACACTTGAAATGAATTCTTCAGGAAAATATCCTTTATTTTTCAAAATCATTCTCTTTTCACAAAATGTCACGCAATTTAAAAAAATGGATTTTGTTTAAAATAGTCATGAATTCTTTTGGATGAAGATTCATGATAATAAGGCTTTATAAAACCGTAAAAATCTGTTCGTTTCCTATAATTTAAAAAAACATTTTTCTCATAATTATGCCAAAAAAGTCAAAAAGTACCTCGTAAAAGAATGATTTCAAACATACCATGTAGTAAAAGTCAAAATGGATAAAATGTACATAAAAAATACCTGAAAACATTTTTATAAAACAAGGACATGGATGATAAATATAACCCCTGTAAATACTTATGAATAAAAAATCTCGGATAAAAATGAGATTGGAAATGTTATCCCTTACCTTAGATCTGATATGCTTCGTACGTATACAATCCTCCTCTTCATTGAAGCGCCTCTTTGAGACCTCCTCTTAGGCTAGTCAAATTGGTCTTTGAAGAATACCAGGACCTCTAGGATGTTTCTAGGGAAGTGGAGAATTGAAATTTTAAGGGATTGGACGAGCATGAAGGCTCAATGTGGTGTGAGGATGAGAGGGAGGAGGTGCCCTTTTATAAGGGAGGAGAGGGGCACCTTTGGAATAACTAAAAATATTATTTTATTGTAAAGTCATATTCGGTTTTTAATTGCTCCAAATTGATATATTTATAATCTAAGGTGGGGATGGGTCGATATCCTCTCATCCAATATAATTTATACAAGTTTAGGTTCTTATATTAACATTATCTTTTAGTTTTAACTCTTAGTTAATTAGATTGACATTTACCATGTCACATTGTATTTTTATATTATATACATAATAAACATACCATATACATCTGAGAGACACCCATGTGTTCCATTAATGATACACCTATCATGATATAGGTATCTTGGCCAAACCGTAGATTTTTAAGAATATAATATTAATTAATAATATAATTTTTTTTAAAAAACTACTTTATGTCAATTTTGACACTATTTGGTAAATGATTTTTTTGAAAATCATAACGAATGATTAGTTCTAAATTTTTTAATTAAATTAATACTCACATTACTTATTAACATCTAAAATTATTGGAATTCATAAAAAGTCACAAATTACCTTTATTTGGGTATTTATAACATAAATTATGTAAATATTTTATTAATCAGATAATTACTGCATCATCATTGTGTCATAAATAAATTAAATTATTTTAAGTCTAAAAATTAAAAATAAAATAAAATTATGTAGGAAATCATTTTAGCTTTCTATGGAATATTTATAGTCGAATTTATCTTATGTATAACCCTATATTAAAAATGATTTCGTTATTAAATGTTGATTTTAACTATTTTAACCCATAGTTAAATAAATTAATAATAAATGTCCTAATCTAATCCAAGTGAGCCTAAATGGTCATATTTTATTCCTAAGGTTGTTTTTGGTCGAATTACACTTATCCAATAGAATTTGGACATGTGATAGGGTAATAATAATAACACATTCACCATTAATTACCGTATTTACTTTTAACCGTGTTAAAAAAAGTAAAAAGTTACTATTCACCAAAAATTATTTTCATCTCATTGAACCACATTTTAGTCATTGATATTAACCGTGTCTCTCGGATTTTCATAATTCCACTCACAGAAGCAGAAAAATTACGTTTTATGAAAAATTCAGTTTTTTAACTACCACTTAGTGGTTTTACTATTAATCAAAAAATGAATGTTTCCTGAAAAATACCAAAAATTAGGCATAATATATATTTGATATTATGAATTTAAAAATGATGTCTATTTTACCAAATTCAAAACATATCAGTTACATTAAATAATTTAAAAATTAATTCCTGTCGTCAAAAAAATAGCATGTTTTTAAGAGATAATAACTATCAATAGATTGACACTTGTTTATGTCTGGTTTAAATGTGAAATTATATCCAATGACCAAAATTGTATTAAATTGTAAAAATATATTATAAATATACTTTAAAACCACTAAAATTAATAATTTATCACTACTAATTATTTCTATTAAAAAAGTTGTTTTTAATTAAAATTTAGTAATTTACAGTATTCATCAAAATATGAAAGTTATCTGAAAAGTACCAAAATTTCACCCTAAGATAAATTCGATATTCTGAATCCAAAAATTAATTCCATTTTTAATGATAAAATTTATAAAATTTCAAAAACTGGGTATTACTATTCATAACAGCTAGTTCATTATAATATTATAATAATATCTCGTTTAGGGAAACTCGGTATTGCATACTACACATGATATCGAGGAAGGTCGTGATTGTGTGTAATGCAAGGAATGTCAAGGATGAGTGTTGTGAAAGCTCATTTTGGTGTAGCGTACAACAAAATACCTTAATGAAATAAAAAATAATAATTTTCATAAAATCTAGGGGTGTTACATTCTATCCCCCTTAAAATGAATTTTGACCTCGAAATTCGTCGGGGTTATAAATTGTTTACTACTAGAAAGTTTCATTAATAGAAATCCACATCGTAAAAAGGAATACCAAAACAGGGCTTAAAAAACTAATGTATAAAACGTAACAGTTACCAAAATTAACTCATCACTGGGTTTCCACATAAGATAACATAGGTGAAAATATGGATATGGAAGAAAAATATAACCATCAAGTTCTGAAGGAGAGTGGTAGAGAACATGGCTATGAAAAATCCATCAATAAAAAAGCCATATATTTTTGATGATCTATGGTACCATCTGATTCATAGGATATAAGGGCACTAGGATAACTTTTTTGGTTATCAAGATTATTTCCCTAATGTTGATGAAATTGGAATTAGAAGAAATACTTTTGTGATTTTCATACAGTCTCACCGTTGGTTGTTCATTGGACAATTTCCATTTAATATATTAATTAAATGAAGTTGAATATGTTATTTGTGAAGTGTTAGAAGATCATGTGGTAGAATGATGGGTCATTCCAACTATCTCAAACAAAAGGTTATAATAGTTATAAAAAATACATAAGTATGTCTATAGTGAGATTAATCATATATGGTTCCTAAAATGGACTTATACTTAATATATCATACTGGTTAATATAATAAAATTAGTTTATACTAAACATGGACTTCTTGTAGGCCAGTGGTAGAAGATAAAGGCTAGTCGCACTTCAGTTGTGGGTTCGATTCCCACAACCTTGTCCGACGCGATGGGATGTCGCCCGTCCTGTAGGTTGTCCTTTTTCTAAAACTACATTACTATAATATCCCATCAATAATATCGAAAAAGTTATATCCTTAAACAATACTGACTTATGTCCAACATAATCCATTCCAATCATTAGGCTTATCAAAAATACTTCGTTCCAAGCTCATAGTATAAAGAAAACAATTACTTGAAATGTCATCAACCAAGAATGTGAAAAACATCATTTATCCCACATATATCTTTTTGGTCACATTCCAATCATGTGAATACCTTAATCATGTATTCTCTTAAAAAATGATTACCCATTAATCCTTAGTGAAAACATGAATGCTGTCAAAAGTTAACTCTTTCCATATACCAAAATCAAGAAATTCTATATACTCAAACCATGATATATCCTTCTCCTTATATCAGTCATGATATCATGAATACTATAAAACATTTAATTTTCTCCATATCCCTTCATTATGTGAATATCAGCTACATTCCAAAAATATCTGAATAACCATTCATGGTTACTGGTACCATTAATCATACACTTTATAAACTTAACGAACGTCAACAGTGTAACAATCTTTATATGTCTCTTTATTCCATAGTACCATGAGATTACTTTTACAAAATTACACTTGATAAACTTGTAATCATTCCACTACCTTCTTAAACCATTGACCGAGCTTCAAGGATTCTTTCATCTCACATATCATTTGTAGTCTCTTCATCATCATCAACATAAATACTGCCCATAAGACCGTACGGATTCTCATCATGAGACTTTCCCATAGGGCATTGGTTTGCATAATGCCCGTACAATCCATATTTAAAACATTTAACCATTGTTGATGTCATAGCAATACGATTATCCTCATCCATGGTGTTAACTGAACCTTTTCCTTTGAACATACTGGATTTGTGTCCTTCTTTTCCAGACCCAAATCATCTTCTAGTTCCTTTGAAACAATCTCCCTGATGCCTCTTCCCACATGATTTACATGAGGGAAATTGAACTTTCTGTCCTCTATGATTATCATGAAACTCCATCTTTCTCTTATTATCTGAGTCGAGAAACTTACCAAAGTTGAGATTATTGTTCATATAATGAGATTGATGATTGGGCATAATAACGATGTTTGGACATCCAAATCCCATTTCATTTGGATTCTCATGAAGAATATCATTTCATTGTCTGTCTTATCCTCCATTATCATGAATCTTCCTGTTTCCAGCCATTTTCTAAAACCCAAAAAGAATAGTGTGAGAGGGAAAAATCATTCTAGGGAAAACAACATATTAAAGAGGAATCACCAACAATATCTAACATCATAGGTTAAATTCTATGATCTTTAACATAGTTATAGGACTATATCCTATACGTATACTTATACTTTGGGGCATCCCTGGACATACCTTAGAAATATTCTAGGGATCTCACTAACGTTTTCACATCCTAGTTTCCAAAGGTTGACTATACCTTTACTCAGATACCAACTGTAGAGACCCAATGCCTGACGTAAATGGACAATACATTACTTTTGTGGAATACTTAATACAAAATAAATAAAGACACACAAGGATCGTAATAGTTTAGTGTCTTTGGAAACTCATAATATAAAAATCTAATCATGTTGAGAGATCTTCAACATCTCCCATAACGATCTTCCCCTTTTCGTTTCCTTACCTACAACCTTTCTTTATTTCCTGGGGAAAATAAAACATAAAAAGGATGAGCTCAAATGTTCAGTAAGGGAAAACATAGATAACATAAAGCAATCCATAAACATTTGAAAGCAAAAACTTGAACATGAAATCTAAACATTAAAACCTTGAGCAAAGAAATAAATAGTGGAAGTACGTAAGTCATATATCATAATGGAACGTCAATCATTATAAAATATAATGGGAATAAAACATGGAATTTTGGAAAACATTCAGCACATGTCATGATTTACATTGTAGCCAACACATTGCTACCATGACCATCTTAGTGGACAAAGTCCCTTTCTGAATCAAGTTCACTCCTCATTTCAGTCCTATAACACTGAACCAGATTAATTGACTGTTCCAGCCATTTCTATCTCATGCGATATTAATCTGTACCCAATGCATTGGAGGGAAATATAGGTCCCACTAATATCATAGTGAAATCATTATTACGTGTGCACAAAATAATCATACATCATTAATAATAACACAATAAATAAAATGGGTTTCAAAAACATCATCCCATCATCACATAATCCATATAAAAGAAATGGATATCATTTCATAATAAGAAAAGTGAAACCATGTAAATCATAGAGAAATGATACTTGAAACATACACATATGAAATAATGTCATCTTAGATGAAAAATGGTTTTGATAAAACACTTGAAATGAATTCTTGAGAAAAATATACTTTCTTCTTCAAAATAATTCTCTATTCACAAAATGTCATGCAATTTTAAAATAAAAGGATTTTGTTGAAAATAGTCATGAAATATTTTGGAGTATTAATCATGAAAATAAGGCTTTTTAAAACCGTAAAAATCCGTTCGTGCCGTATAAGTTAAAAAAACATTTTTCTCGTACTTTTTCCGGAAAAGTCAAAAAGTACCTCGTAAAAGAAAGATTTAATACATACCATGTAGTAAAAGTCAACAATAGGTAAAAATGAAATTAAAAATACATGAAAACTTTTTTATAAAACAATTACATAGATGATAAATATAACCCTAGTAAATACTTATGAATAAACAATCTCGAATAAAAACGAGATTGGAAAAGTTATCCCTTACCTTAAGTCTGATATGCTTCATACGTATCCAAACCTCATCTTCTTTGAAGCGAATCTTTGAGACCTCATCTTAGGGAACTAAAATTGGTCTATAAAGAAGACCAGGACCTCTAGGATGTTTCTAGGAAAGTGGAGAATAGAAATTGGCAGGGTTTGGCCGAGCATGAATGGTCAAAGTGGTGTGAGGAAGAGAAGGAGGAGGTGCCCTTTTATAAGGTAGGAGTGGGGAACCATTGGAATAACTAAATTTTTTTTATTATAAAATCTTATTCGGATTTTAATAAATTCAAATTGAAATATTTAGAAGCAAAGGTGGGGATGGGTCGAAATCATCTCATCCAATAGAATTTAGACATGTTTAGGTCATTATATTAACATTATTTTTTAGTTTTAACTCTTAGTTAATTAGATTGACATTTACCATGTCACATTGTATTTTTATATAATATAGTAAATAAACATACCATATACATCCAAGAGACTCCCAAGTGGTCCATTAATGATACAACTATCATGATATATGTATATTGGCCGAGCCATATATTTTTAGGAATATAATAACAATTAATAATATAATATTTGTTTTAAAAACTATTTTATGTCAATTTTGAAGCTATTTGGTGATTTATTTTTGTGAAACTCATAGTAGAATGATTAGTTAGAACAATGTTAGTTAAATCAATAATAAAATGTCATATTAACATATAAAATTATTGGAATTCATAAAAAGTCTCAAATTACATTTATTTGGGTATTTATAACATCAATTATGTCAATATTTCATTAATACGACAATTACTACATAATCATTGTGTCATAAATAAATTAAATTATTTTAAGTCTAAAAATTAAAAAAAATACCATTATATAGGAAATCCTTGTATACTTCTATGGAATATTTATATTCGAATTCATCTTATGTATAACACTATATAAAATTTGATTTAGTTATTAAACTTTGATTTTAACTATTTTAACCCTTCTTTAAATAAATTAATAATACATGTCCTAATCTAATCCAAGTGGTCCTAAATGGTCATATGTTATTCCTAAGGATGTTTTTGGTCGAATTACACTTATCCAATAGAATTAGGACATTTGTTAAGGTAATAATAATAACACTTTCACCGTTAATTACCCTATTTACTTTTAACTGTGGGAAAAAAATAAACAGTCACTATTCACCAAAAATTATTTTCATCTCATTGAACCACATTTTAGTCCTTGATATTAACCGTGTCTCTCGGATTTTCTAAATTCCACTCACAGAAGTGGTAAAATTACGTTTTATGAAAAATTCAGTTTTTTAACTACCACTTAGTGGTTTCACTATTCATCAAAAAATGAATGTTTTGAGAAAAATACGAAAAATTAAGCCTAGATATATTTGATATTATGATTTCAAAAATGATGTCTATTTTACCAAATTCAAAACATATCAGTTACATTAAATAATTTAAAAATTAATTCCCGTCTTCAAAACAAATAGCGTGTTTTTAAGAGATAATAAATATCAAAAGATTGACACTTGTTTATGTCTGGATTAAATATGAAATTACATCCAATGACTAAAATTGTATTAAATTGTAAAAATATATTCTAAATATACTTTAAAACCACTCAAATTAGTAATTTATCACTATTAATTATTTCGATTAAAAAAGTTGTTTTTAATTAAAATTTAGTAATTTTCACTATTCATCAAAATATGAAAGTAATCCGAAAAGTACAAAATTTTCACCCTAAGCTATTTTCGATATTCAGAATCAAAAAATGCATTCCATTTTGAATGATAAAATTTATAAAATTTCAAAAAGTTGGTATTTCTATTCATAACGGCTAGTTCATAATAATATTATAATAATATCTCATTTAGTGAAACTCGGTATTGCGTACTACACACGCTATCGAGGAAGGTCATGATTGCATGTAATTCAGGGCAGGTCGGAGATGCGTTTTTTGAAAGATCCTTTTGGTGTAGCGTCCATCACAAGACATTAATGAAATTAAAAAGAATATTTTTCATAAAATCTCGGGGTGTTACATTCTACCCCCCTTAAAATGAATTTGTCTTTCGAAATTCGTCGGGGTTATAAATGGTTTACTACACGAAATTTTCTTTAATAGAAACCCACATCGTAAAAAGGAATACCAAATCATTTCTTTAAAAACTAAATTATGAAATGTAACGGTTATCCAAATTAACTCATCACTTTTTTCCACATAGGAGAACATAGGTGAAAATATGGATATGGAAGAAAAATCTAACCATCAAGTTCTGGTGGAGAGTAGTAGAGAACATGGCTATGAAAAATCCATCAATCACAAAGCCATTGATTTGTGATGATCTAAGGTACCATCTGATTCATCGGATATAAGGGCACTAGGAAAACATTTTTGGTTTTCAAGATTATTTCCCTAGGTACCATCTGATTCATCGGATATAAGGGCATTCATGAATTTAATTATTCTTCACAACCTAAATGTCATGAGATTTGTTTCCTGGTAAAATAAATAAAATCATTGACACAACATTCTTGTTATTTTATGTATATCCCTTAAGAACATTTAAATTAATAAAAACATGAAAAAAATGACCTTTTACATATATGTATAGAGTGAAATATGCTTGAATAAGAAACATATTAACTTTACCATTTACAGCATACCACTATTTTCTTTTTCCAAATTCCATCATTTACAACCTAACCATGATGACAAAATTCATTTTTAGGATCATTTAGTAACTCACCAATGACACTATCAATTAAATTTGTTTCTGTATTCCCAAATTCAACAAAATTTCTAGATATAAAAAATACAAATACATTATTTCTATGAAAAATAATCCCTTATCCAATGTGATTTTGTAAGGTATTTATAAACTAGTCTATCAAAAATAGTGCCAATATCTTATACAATATTTAAAATGTTAATCACCTGTTATTGGAGATGGTTTTGTACATTGTTTGATATTATCGTCGAATGTTATCATCATCAATTAGAATATATGACATCAAAGTAAAAAAAAATTGATGACCTAAAACAACAATCATTGAGAAATGTATCAAATGATCCGAGTGTCTGTGTTTTTCTCAAATGGGACACTCAAACATTGCCTTAATGTTTTATGGTGATAAATTTCCACAATCAATGATGTAATTTATCATCCATTACAATATATCCTTAAATAGGAATCATTCTCTTCAACAACAACTGCACATTCTAACACCATTATCTAACATGATTTTTATATCCATTAAATTAGGTTCATTAAATATTCATCTGATACAACAATTAATTATATAAATATAATATATCCATTATCAATGGTGAATGTAATAGGTAATTCATGTAAGGGAAACCACACATTTTATTGTTTCAAATAATTTTACCATTCCTTGAAGAAAATGGATAATTGAATTGAATAAAAAAAATTCTACCATGTTAGGTTTTATCCTCTAAATACATCCAAAAGAAGAAGTTATAGACATCTATCATTCTCATCTTCTCATCTCATGAGTATTTATCATATAGTTTTTCTCTATGAAAATCATCATCCATCACTTCGGGGCATGCACCTTTGTTTCAAGAAATACTATATGAAGAATTCATCCGTGGGACGACTACTGGTCAGAGTATTACGGCCAAAAGAAATGAGATGAATGATAAATCACAAGCTAAAATTGTAATTATGACTATTTGGGGTATGGTGTTGATGAGGATGAATGTTTTACTCCATTGTTTTGCCTAAAAGGGGTAATGATGCCAATTTTTGGGCATTTCGTGGATGGTAATTAGAGTTTTTAAAGGGTGGAAACAAAAGGTATTGATAAATAATGATCTAGTACTAGATGGATAAATGTAAAATATATATAGTTTTTAGCTATGTGGGAAATAAATTATATTATTTATAATAAGGATTAATGAGTCAGTTATGATTTCAAATATAGATATATTGGTACAAAGTTATAGAAAACATGCTGAACAATTTTGTTATTTAGGGGCTGTAAAAAAATGGAATATGTTTTTAAAAGACAAAATTTATTTTGGATACTTAAAATTTTATCAGATTAGATAATAAAATATTTAAATACTCGATTTAATTTGGTGGCTTGAGAATTTTTTTGATGAAGTCATAAAATTGATTGGTATTTTTTTCAACGTAGGATGGTGGGATTGTTAATAATTAAAATATTGATGAACCATCAAATGAAAATTAATGTAGAATTGAGTAGCATATTAGAGAGAAGACGAGGCTGATGAAGACTCAAAATATGAAACTGATGGTGAGGAAAATGAACATGTATTATATTATTCATGAAATACAATAAATTATAACATCATTCAATAAAATTTAATTTGAAAATTTACTCCCCTAGACTGATATGATACTATTAGAATTTTCATTGAAGAATTTGTTCCAATGTACTTCAATATTCACCGAATGGATTCCAAATCATTGTATCTCAAGAGAGTTAATATGGAGGGTATACATTTGGAATGATGATGGGTTTAGTATAGATGAAAATGATAGAAATGTGGGGATGTTATGGAATTATTTGAATTAAATAAATAAATCGTAGAACACATTGAAATAATTTTGGATCAATAACAATGATATATATTTTATATTTTGGTAGAGTGGATTAATCCCTTTACATCAACAAGGAGAATCATCCAAGGATTTTTGTACTCATATATTATGAAGACATATTATTTGAGTTTTAGAAAAATATTAACGTTATTTTTTAGATCATATGAGGTATGATATCGAGATGAGTATGATTGCTGAGTTAAACTTTTTTATTTTTTTATTGGTGAATAAAGGAAGTCATACAAAATTAATTTCCCAATAAATATATGAAAAAGAGTTTCCCTAGTGATTTATAATGCAATATTCAAATCCAAAGCCAATACTGGCTGCTATTTGGATGATTTTCTCAATAGATGATGATTGCACAAAGGTAAATGGGAATTAATATTGGTAATGGAAGCATAAAATACCTCAAATAAACATGATCCAATATTTGGTTTGATATATTTGATGTAACATTATACAAGTGTCATCCCAAGGAGATCCATGAGCTATGGTGGAACAAGATACATCTGTATTTCTAAAGATAGTTATTTTTGGGTTATTTGTATATATTGTAGTGAAACTTGAGTTTATGGGATTCATGGATTAGAGTTGGGAAGGATAACTATATAGCTAAAGGTAAATAAAATTTATCTAAAAAATTAATTTGATTGGTACATTGTTTTTTTAAAACCATGAATCATTCAAGACTTATAATGAAGCCATTGACTACATGGAGTCTTTATTCGTGCCTTAATTCATGCCAGAATTGGACAATGATGAGCGATGGACGTAAGTGGATACCACTGAGAGATTCAGATATCATGAACTATATTGTGATGGATAGTGTTCTTAAAAAATTTAGGACACATTTATCAGCCCCTCCAAAACATTGTTGATAAATATAACATTTATTAGTGCTATATTATTATCTTTTGATAAAAGGAAACAATATCAATGCATTTATAGAATGGATAAATCTATATCTTTATTAACTATAAAAAAGTGTTGATAATGATTACTTGTATCATCTCTTATTACATATGCATTGATAAATGATTTATGAATATTATTATAAATTAAAAAAAAATCTAAATATATTTATATAATTAGAGAGATATATATATATATATATATTATAAATATATATAAATTTAAATATTGTAATTATATTCATTATTTAAATATACATTTTATATTCTTATAGTTATTTAAATATATAATTATATATTTATATGTATATAAATTATTTATTTAGAAAATAATTTTTATATCATTATATATATATATATATAATAAATATATATATATATATATATAATAAATATATATATATATATATATATTTAATAAATATATATTAATATATATACATTGAATATATAAATTAATTAAATATAACTATTATATTTTTATAATTTTTTAGATAAATATTATTATTTATTTATAGTTATATAAATACTTTTTTTTTAAAAATATTTAATTATAATTGCTAATATATGAATTTATAAATATTGTAAAAATAAATCATTAAATAAATATATTTTTAAATACTTTCTTCAAAATAGTTTTTTATCAGTTCAAATTAATATTCAATCTTAGGTAAATGAATTTTAAATATAAGTGAAATTGAAGAATTAAAAACTAATACACATTAAAAAAATTGAAAAAAAATTGAAAAGTATTATTTATTAAATATAAATTACTAAAAATATGGATCATTATTGAAATAATGATGAATACATATTGAAAATATTAAAACAAAAGTACTAAATATACATATTATAAATAATAAACACTGACTAAATTACCAATTGAATAAAAAATAAAAATAAAAAATAAACCAATTGTAATTGATTTTATACATTACAATAATAATATAAATTAATTAATTAAATAAATAGATCATATTTAATTAAATATTATTTTCAATATATCATGTTATAATGAGATTCTAAAATTAATACAAACTTTTGTATAAATTACATAAATATTGGGTGTATATGTTTTTATATAAGATTTCATTCATTAACATAGTATTTTTATTTTCTCATTGTATATAAAACTTAATTAATTATTTATATAGTAAATAAATATATCACACATTTGATCTATGTTAAATTGAAATATCAAATGAGATTAAATTATTTTCACTAATCGATATAAGTAGTCAGCATTTCAAAGTCAATTGTTTTTTCCTAATATTATATTAAATCAATATTTATTATTCTTAAAAGGATCTCCAATCAAAACCAAGACCATTTATTCATATACAACCTCAAGTGTAATTATCTCCAAATATATCTAATTGTAGTAGTAGACTTCCATTTTAAGCATTTCCCGAGTCAGGATATTATAATCGTGTCTCCTGTTTCTTTGTAGAACAATCTGTATAGATGTGTCCTCGTCCACAATTTTGGGTGAACGACCAATTTTCCATTGTTTATCTTGTTTCCAATTTCCCTCCAACTCTTCAACTTCTACTTCCGAGTTGTTTTTATTCATTGGAGTAAACTACTTGTATTCTGAATCCTCATGAATGCTATTTGGCATCCTTGATATATTTCTTGCTGAGTTATCAGCTTCCAACATAGCACCCTGATGTAGTTCAACAGCATCATAGTCACTAACTACTAGAACTGAATTAAATTTTTTAAAATAGTTCAATTTAAAAGAATTTGATGTAATCAATTTCACACCTTTTAATTGACGCACTATCACAATCAAAATATAATTCTTCATGTCTTTTGACATCTATGTTTCATGTAGATGGAAATTTTTTTCCATTTAAATTAGGATGAGTGGATATGAACTCTTCTATTTCATTGATGCCTTAACCTTTATTGACTATTTACCTATAATATGATATGTCTGCAAAATATTTTCTCCATCCAAATTTTATTTAACATGGCATGAACATGAAATACATAGATGTTCAAGATCATTTTGTTGATCAAAAAATTGTTGCATTGTAACATCATCAATAGATTTAGTATCTATTGTGACATAATTATTATTAGTAATTTCCCATGACTTATTGGATATGAGTTTACATTCCATAGTTGATATTGTCATATATCCAATCTCTACCTTGAGATTCCCAATAGGCTATACCACAGTATATGGTATTTACATTACATTCATGATCTCTCACAATGATGTACCATCAGTAATTTATTTGGTAATTCAACTATAGCCGAAATCATCACACTAAAATTTCTATATCCCTCAATAAGATTAGTCAAATTTTTTATAGGGGAATCAATATATCTATATGATTGTAGTTAAAAATTGTTAATGGATGGGTTCATGTGATAAGGATCTAGGCAATCAACATCTATAATGCCTTATTCATCAATATCATTTGATGTCATACTCTTGTGACCAACTACCACAAAAGGCCCATTATTAACTACATCCTTATTTTCAGTAACTTGTTTTCCCTAACCATTAGTTGCATCAACATCAATATTGTTTGTAGTTCTAGAGTTGGTGTGCAAGAATGATTTGTTTTTACATTGATTTCAAGAATATATGATGTATTAAATATTAAATTAAACATTATATTACATATTGTTCATTTTTCTATATGACTATAATGTCATAATTTCCTAGAGTATTTTTCCATTCATATCTATGAGTCTGTTTAATGGTCCTCAGACATTATAATTGTCATTAATGCATCACAGAACTCACACACATAGATAGGAATATATAATGAAACAAAAACATAAATAATTCCCTTCAATATTTATTGATGTTTATATTTTTCACCATTAATTAAAATAAAATTGTCACATGAAATTATATGGCCATTGTGTAATGACTACCGTCTCCACGACGCAATGAGATTTATACTCCATGTTAACCATTCATGAATGATTATAAAGTATATATAATGAATTATATTGAAATATATGACATAATAATGATAATGTATTTATGTATATATATTTTTATGTCATATACATAATTACAGTCCATTCAATAAGTAAACTAAAACATCGTTCTTGCATACATACAGCTTACCGTCTCCATAAACGGTGAATATCATTCCATTTTTTCGATATATCATATATATATATGTATATGCTGGATATATATTATATGTAAATCATGTTTTACATCCTCCAATTAAATAAATCAGGATATAGGTAATAATATCAAGAACGACAAGTCGAAACCCGTACAATAAATGATAAGATTTTACCAAAATCATTGCTTTTACATCGAATTTACCAAAGAATGGGTAATATAAAGCCATAAGTAAACCATATATGATATCATGAAAATGAATATGATTCTGTAATAATTCAATGACAATATTTAAATTATTATATAGGAGGTTCAGATACATATGAATTATATCCTACATAAGGTAATGAATAACTTTTCCCATCTCGTTTTTATCCGAGATTGTTTATTCGTAACTATTTTCTAGAGTTATATTTATCATTCATGTCCCTATTTTCTATAAATGGTTTCTTGTATGTTTAAATTATTTTTTACCCATTTTTGACTTTTACTACATGGTATGCAAGGAATCATTCTTTTGTTTACTATGCGAGGTACTTTTTGTCTTTCCCGGAAAAAGTTTGAGAAGAATGTTATTTTAACTTATACGACATGACATTTTTTTATGGTTTTATAAAGCCTAATTTTCAGGAATATTACTCCACAATAGATCATGATTATATTCAAAAAAATCATTTTATTTTAAAATTTCATGGCATTTTTTGAAAAGAAAATGATTATGAAAATGATATGATATTTTCCTCAAGATTTTATTTCAAGTGTTTTGTCAAAACTATTTTACAACTATGATGAAATTTTTTCATATGATAATGTTTCAAGTATAATGTATCTATGATTTACATGGTTTCACTTTACATATTATGAAATGATATCTATTTGTTTTATAATGATTATGTGATGATGGGATGATATTTATGAAACCCATTTTATTCATTGGGTTATGATGAATGATTTATGTTTATATTATGGCACAAGTAAGAGTGACTTCATTATGAGATGGGTAGGACCTATATCTACCTCAAATGCATTGTATAATGATTTATATCTCATGATATAGACATTGCTGGAATAGTTAGTTAATCAGGTTCAGTGAAACATGACTGGAACGAGGAGTGAACTCAATTCAGAAAGGTATTTTGTCCACTAAGATGGTGTTTGCAGTAATGCCTTGGCTACTATGGAAATCATATCATGTTATTAATGGTTTGATACAATAAAATGTTTTATTACCAAGCTATATTATCATGATTGAGGTTCCTTTATGATATATGCCTTATGTACTTCAATGATTTATGTCTTTGCTCATGATTTTGATGTTTGGAATTTATGTTCATTTTTTTTGCATTCCAATGTTTATGGATTGTTTAATGTTCTCTATGCTTTCCCTTACTAAGAATTTTAGATCACCCTTTTTATTTTTTCTTTTCCCCAGGATATAATGAATTCTTTTAGGTATGAAAACCAAAGGGGATGATATTTATCGGAGATGTTGAAGATCTTTCACCATGATTAGAAGATTATATTCCGAGTTTCCAAAGACACTAAACTATTACAGTCCTTTAGTGTTTGTTTTTTTATATATTAAGAATTCCTAAAAAGTAATGTAATGTCCATGTACGTCAAGCTTGGGTCTTTACAGTTGGTATCAGAGGAAAGTCTTAGTCAACCCTTGGAAACTAGGATGCAAAAACATTAGTGAAATCCCTATAGATATTTCTAAGGTATGTCTTGGGATGTCTCTAAGGTTAATTATAAGTATAACTTATATTCCTAGATTTATTTTAATGATCATAGAATTAAGCCTAAGATGCTAGAGATTGAATGTACTCCCCATTTATTATTTTGTTTTTCATGTACGAGTTTTTCCTCTAATACTATTAATTTTGGGTTTTACGAAATTGACGGAAAGAGGAGTATTCACGTTAATGGAAAATATGATGTTCATCATGAGAAACCAAATGAAGCAGGATTTGGATGTGCAAACATCATTATTATTCCCAATGATAAATCTCATAATATGATCAATAATTTCCACTTTTGTAAGTTTCCTAACTTAGCTAATGAGAGAAAAATGGAGATTCGTGGTGATCATAGAGGTAAGAATGTTCAGTTTCCCTCATGTAAATCATGTGGGAAGAGGCATCAGGGATAATGATTCAAAGGAACTAGAAGATTCCTTGTGTGTGGAAAATAAGGAAACAATGAAAGTAATTACAAAGTAAAATTTTTAGTTAACACCATGGACAAGGGTAATGGTATTTATAATACATCAACACCGGTTAAATGTTTTAAATGTGGAATGTACGAGAATTATGAAAACAAATGCCCTAATGGAAAGTCTCTTGAAGAGAATAATCGGGGTCGTATAGGTGGTCTTTATATTGATGATGATGGAGAGACTACAAATGATATGTGAGATGAAAGAATTATTTTAGCTCAGTCAATGGTTTAAAGAGGTTGTGGAATGATTTATGTTTATCAGGAGTTTTGTTGTTAAGGTAATGGTACTAAGGAATAAAGACACATATAAGGATTGTTACACTATTGTTTTTTCTAAAGTATTTAAAGGTATTTGTTGAATGGTACCGGTAACCGTGAATGGTTATTCAAATATTATTGGTAGGTAGATGATATGTGCATAATGAAGGGATTAAGAGATAATGAGTTGTTTTATTGTATTGATGAGCTCATGGCTAATATAATGACAATGTGATATCATGGTTTGAGTATATAGAAATTCGGGGATTTTGTTATGTGGAAATAGTTAACGTTGGACAATATTCATTTTTTCACTAAGGTTCAATGGGTATTAATTTTTCAAGAGAATACATGATTAAGGTATTCACATGTTTGGAATCTGACCAACATGATATATATGTCTTATGATATACTGGAGATAAATGATTGTATTCAATGCTTGGTAGATGACCTTTCTAGTAATCGTTTTATTTGTTCTATTAGATTGGGAAGTAGTTTTTTTGGATAAACCTAATGATTGGAATAGATTTAGTTCAACATCAGATTGTATTGTTTATGGCTAGAACATTTTGTTATGTTATAATAGTATAGTTTTAAAAAAATGAAAACCCATAGGACTGGTGACAAACTGTCACATCGGACAAGGATGCGGGAATCGAACCCAAAACCGAAGTGAGATAGGCCTTTATCGCATACCACTGGCCTACAAGAAGTCCCTAGTTTGTAGAAACTAGATTTATTTTATTAAGCGGTATTATAAATGAAGTATAAGTCCATTTTTGGAATCTTATATGATTAATCTCACCATAGATGGACTTATGTATATTTAATAACTTATGCCAACCATTTTGTGATAGAAATAGATTGGATGAGATATCATTCTATCGCATGATCTGCTAACACTTCATGAATGAAAAATTAATCTTCATTTCTTTAAATAGAGATGATGTGGAAATTGTTCATGGAATGGCCAAAGATGATATTACACTAAAATCAAGTAATTATTTCTACTTATGTAAAAGTTCATCAATGTTACGGAAATGGTCTCAGAAACCAAAAATGTTTTTCTAGTACTCTCATATCTGATGAATCATATGGTACCATAGATCATCACAAATTTATGGCTTTGTGATTGTATTCTTTTTCATATCCATGTTCTCCACCACTCTCCATCAGAACGTGATGGTTATATTTCTCTTCTGTATCCATATTTTCACCTTTGTTCTCCATTGTAGGAAGCTATAAATAAGTTAATTTGGGTAACCGTTACATTTCATACATTATTTTTTAAAATTAAGATTTAGTATTCCTTTTTACAATGTGGGTTTCTATTAATGAAAATTTCAAGTAGTAAATGATTTATAACCTCGATTAATTTCGAGGGAAAAATTCATTTTAAGGGGGGTATATTGTAACAACCTGAGATTTTTTGGTAATTGTTGTTTTTAATAACATTAATATATTTTTTTGTACGCGACACCAAAATTAGCTTGTACTTTACGTAACACCGTATTAGCTTGTAGTATACGGGACACTATTCTTGGCTTGTCTTACACACAAATTCAAGTTCGTTTTGTGGAAATTATTCTACGCAACATTATGTATCGAATTTGTTTAATGTTAAAATGAAATAAGTTTTGATTATGTTGTACGCAACACCAAATAGATATTTCACTACTTCAATCCCTGACATGGCTTGCATTACACGCAATCAGGACCTTCCTTGATAGCATGTGTAGTACACAATACCGAGTTTCACCAAATATGATTTCATTATAATATTGTAATGAACTAGCCGTTATGAATAGTAATACCCAATTTTTGGAATTTTATAAATTATATCATTCAAAATGGACTTCATTTTTTTATTAGGAATATCTAAATTAGCATAGGGTTAATTTTTTGTTTTTTTTAAACGTTCAATTTTTTATGAATAGTGAAAATATTGGGTTACTATTTAAAAACCGACTTTTTATTTAAATAATTAATTATTTTATTTAAATTTATTTTAGGTTAAAATTGATACATAATACATATATAAGATCAATGTAATTCATTGGAGTAATTTTATAATAATTTTAGATATATAATAATTTTATTGAACTTTTCACAGTCTTTTACCCATCTCCTAGGAGAATTTGGAAATTCACATAAAACATAATTTTACCACTTTTGTGAGTGTAATTTTAATAATCCGAGAGACACAGTTAATAACATGGACTAAAATGTTGTTCAATGAGATGAAAATAATTTTTGGTGAATATTAACTTTTTACTTTTATTTACCACAGTAAAAAATAAATAGAGTAATTAAGGGAAAAAATGATTTTATTATTACCCTAACACATGTCAAAATTCTATTGGATAAGTTTAATTAGACCAAAACTTCTTTAGGAATAAAATATGGCCATTTAGGTCAACTTATATTAGATTATGAAGTTTATTATTAATTTATTTAAAGAAGGGTTAAAATAATTAAAATCAATGTTTAATAACTAAATCATTTTTAATATAGGGATATACATAAGATTAATTAGACGATAAATATTAATTAGAAAGATTAAAATATTTCATATATAATGGTATTTTATTTATAATTTTCAGACATTAAATAATTTAATTTATTTATGACACAATGGTGATGCAGTTATTATCTTTTTAATGAAATATTAACACAATTGATGTTATAAATACCCAAATAAATGTAATTTTAGACTTTTAATGAATTCCACTAATTTTTTAGGTTAATATGACATATTAATATTGATTTAAATAAATTTTTTCTAACTAATAATGTTGTTATGAGTTTCAAAAAAATAAATTACCAAATGGTGTCAAATTTGACACAAAATAGTTTTTAAAACAAATATAATATTATTTATTGTTAATATTTTACTAAAAATATAAGGCTCGGCCAAGATACTTATATCATGTTATGTGTTTCATTAATGGACCACATGGGGGATCTTGCATGTATATGGTCTGTTTATTAACTATATAATATAAAAATACAAAGTGATATGGTAAATGTCAATCTAATAAACTAAGAGATAAAACGTAAAGATACGGATAATATAATGACCCAAACCTATCTAAAATATATTGGATGAGATGATTTAGACTCATCCCCACTTTATATTCCAAATAAATTATTTTGGAGCTATTATAAACCGAATATTACTTTATTATAAAATAATATTTTGATTTTTTCCAAAGGTACCCCTCTCCTCCCATATAAAAGGGAACCCCTTCCCTCTTCTCTTCACACCGATTTGAGCCTTTAATATTGGACAACCCCTGCCAATTTCGTTTTTAAACTTCCCTAGAAAAATTATGGAGGTTCTGGTCTTCTCAAAAGATCAACTATACTTCCATAAGAGGAATCTTAAAGGTGGTGCATCAAAGAAGAGGTAATATCCTCTTCCGATTCTCTCATGTTTCTTTCTTCTTCTACTTCTTATTCTTTAGTTTTATAATTATAAAGTAATAACATAAGTATTACATATATACTGATATGTTATTATAAATATTACACAACCCTATTTCACCTTCTATCGATCCTACGGAAAACGAAATCACCGCGCGTGCGTACGTACGGAATACCGTCTCCATGCCGTGGTGTAAATTGTTTCTGACCACCACCTTATGTGGATGGGTATAATGGTGTGAATAAATAACTATATATGATTATTTTAATGTGATATTGATTCTGAAATATTATACATACACTTCAATACAATTCCCCAATCATGGGAATGATATCATCGCTCGTGCGTACATACGGACTACCGTCTCCACGACGCGATGAGATTCATTCTCCATGTTAACAATTCATGAATGATTATAAAGTATATATAAGGAATAATAATGAAATACATGACATAATAATGATACTGGATTTAAGTATATATATATATATATATTTCATATAGTAAATTCCATTCAATTCAACAAGGAAACAAAAACAGCATTCATGCGTACGTACGACCTACCGTCTCCATAAACAGTGTATTTCATTCCATTTATCGATCTACCATATATATATGTATGTGATGAATATATATTATATGTAAATAATTTTTAATATTCGGGAATAAATTAAATCAGGATATAATTAATAATATCAACAACAACAAGTCTAAACACGTACAATAAATGAATCAATTTTACCCAATTCGCTTCATTTACATCGAATTTACAAAAGAACGGGTAATATAAATTCATAAGTAAACCATATATGATATCATTAAAATAAATAAGATTCTGTAATAATTCAATGTCATTATTTAAATCATTATACAGGAGGTTCAGATACATACGAATCATATCAGACATAATGTAAGGGATAACTTTTCCAATCTAGTTTTTTATACGAAATTGTTTATTTGTACGTATTTACAGGGGTTATATTTATCATTAATTTCCCTGTTTTCTAAAATTGGTTTATTGTATGTTTAAATTAATTTTTCCCATTTTTGACGTTTACTACATGGTATGTAAGGAATCTTTATTTTTTCTACCATACGAGTTACTTTTTGTCATTTTTGGGAAAAGTACGTGAAGAATGTTTTTTTAACTTATACTGCATGTACATATTCTTATGGTTTTATAAAGCCTTATTTTCCAGAAGATTCCTCCAAATTATTTCATGATTATTTTCAAAATAATAATTTTTTTTTAAAAATTGCATGGAATTTTGTGAAAACAATATGATTTTGAAAAATAAATGATATTTTCCTCCTGATTTTATTTCAGTTGTTTTGTCAAAACTATTTTACATCTAAGATGAAATTATTTCATAGGTGAATGTCTCATGTATAAAGTCTCTATGATTTGAATGGTTTCAATTTTCTTATGCTGAAAGGATATCCATTTGTTTTATATGGATTATGTGATGATTGGATGATATTTATGAATCCCATTTTATTCTTTGGGTTATGATGAATGATTTATGTTTATGTTGTGGCACAAGTAATAATGATTTCATTATGAGATGGGTGGGACCTATATCTCCCGTCAATGCATTGGGAAATGATTTATATCTCATGATATAGACATGGATGGAACGGTAAGTTAATACGGTCCAGTGAAATAGGACCTAGACGAGGAGTGAACTCAATTCTAAAAGGGACTTTGTCCACTAAGATGGTCTTTGCAGTAATGCTTTGGCTACTATGAAAATTATATTATGTTATTAATGGTTTTCCATAATTAAATGTCATATTCCAAATCTATGTTATCATGAATGATGTTCCATTATGATATATACTTTACGTACATCTATGATTTATGTCTTTGCGCAAGATTTTGATGTTTATATTTTATGTTCATGTTTTTTTTTCATTCAAATGTTTATGGATTGTTTTATGTTCTCTATGCTTTCCCTTACTGAGCATTTTTCCTCACCCTTTTTATTTTTTCATTTCCACATAATATAAATAATGGTTTTAGGTAAGAGAACCAATGGTGATGATCTTTATAAGAGATGATGAAGATCTTTCTCCAAGATTAGAAGATTACGTTCCGAGTTTCCAATGACACTAAACTATTGCTGTCCATTGGTGTCTATTTTTGTTATATATATAATGATTCCTCAAAAGTAATGTAATGACAATCAACGTAAATCATTGGGTATCTACAGTTGGTTTCGGTGTAAAGTATTATTCAACCATTGGAAACTAGGATGCGAAAACATTAGTGAAATCCCTATAGATTTTTCTAAGGTATGTCTAGGGATGTCTCTATGGGTAATTATATGTTTAACTTATAGTCTTAGAATTACGGTAACAATCATAGAATTAAACCTAATAAGTAAGATATTTAATGTACTCCCGCTTGATTATGTTGTTTTTCTAGTACATGTTTTTCCTCTAATAATATTCTTTTTGGGTTTTAAGAAATGTAATGAAACATGAGGATTCATGTTAATGGAGAATATGATGTTCATCATGCGCAACCAAATGAAGCGGGAATTGGATGTGAAAACATCATTATTATTACTAATCAGAAATATAATAATACGATAAATAATCTCAACTTTGGTAAGTTTAATGACTCAGCTAATAAGGGAAAGATAGTGTTTCGTGATGATCATAGAGGTAAGGAAGTTCAGTTTCTCCCTTGTAAATCATGTGGGAAGAGGCATCAGGGAGAATGTTTCAAAGGAATTGGAAGATGTTTTGGGTGTGTAAAAGAAGGAAAAAATGCCAGTAATTGCAAAGTAAAAGGATTAGTTAACACCATGGACATGGATAATGATATTCTAATGGAATCAAAAATCATTAATTGTTTTAAATGTTGAATTTAAGGGCACTATGAAAACTAATGCCCTAAGGGAAAGTCTCACGAAGAGAATCATCAGGGTCTTATGGGTGGTATTTATATTGATGATGATGGAGATACTACAAATGATATGTGAGATGAATGAAGTGTTGAAGCACATTTAATTGATTAAAAGGGTAGTGGAATGATTTATGTTTATCAAGAGTTTTGTTGTTAAGGTAATGGTACTATGGAATAAAGACACATCTCGGATTGTTGCACTATTGTTTTTCCTAAAGTATTTTAAGGTCTATGTTGAATGGTACCAGTAACCATGAAAGGTTATTCAAATATTATTAGAAGGTAGATTATATGTGCATAATGAAGGGATAAGTAGATAATGATATGTTTTATAGTATTGATGAGCTCATGGCTGATATAAGGACAGTGTCATATCATAGTTTGAGTATATAAATTTTTTGGGATTTTGGAATGTGGAAAGAGTTAACTTTTGATAGTATTCATTTTTTCACTAAGGATCAATGGGTATTCATTTTTAAAGAGAATAATTGATAAAGGTATTCACATGTTTGGAATGTGACCAACAATATATATATCTCTCATGATATACGGGAGATAAATGGTCGTATTCAATGCTTGTTAGATTACCATTCTAGTAATCGTTTTATTTATACTATGAGATTGGAACGAAGTTTTTTGGATAAACCTAAAGATTTTAATAGATTTAGTTCGACATCAGATAGTATTGTTTAAGGCTAGAACTTTTTGTTATGTTATAATAGAATAGTTTTAAAAAAAGGAAAAGCCATAGGATGGGCGACAAACCGTCGCATCAGACAAGGTTTTGGGAATCGAACCCACAACTGAAGTGCGACAGGCCTTTATCGCATACCGCTGTCCTACAAGAGGTCCCTAGTTAGTTGAAACTAGTTTTATTTTATTATGCGGTATGATAGATGGAGTATAATTCCATTTTTGGAATCATATACGATTAATCTCACCATAGATGGACTTATGTATATTTAATAACTTATTATAACCATTTTTTGATAGAAACAAATGGGATGACTTATCATTTTATCAAATGATATTCTAAAACTTCATGAATGAAAAATTCAGAATCATTTCTTTAAATTGATATGAAGTTGAAATTGTTCATGGAATAACCAACAATGATCTTACACTGAAATGAAGTGACTATTTATCCTTATGTAAAAGTTCATTAACGTTAGGGAAATGATCTCAGAAACAAAAATTGATTTTCTTGTACTCTCATATCTGATAAATCAGATGGTACCTCTGATAATCACGAATTTATGTATTTCTAATTGTTGGCTTTTTCATAGCCAGGTTCTCTACCCCTCTCCATCAGAACATGACAGTTATATTTCTCTTCTATATCCATATTTTCACCTTTGTTATCCTATGTGGAAACCCAGGGATAATTTAATTTGGGAAACCATTACATTTTATACATTAGTTTTTCAAATTAATCTTTTGTATTCCTTTTTACGATGTGAGTTTCTATTAAATAAAATTTCATGTAGTAAATGATTTATAACCCCGATGAATTTTGAGGGAGAAATACATTTTAAGGGGGGTAGAATGTAACAACCCTAGATTTTATGAGAATTATTATTTTTAATTTCATTTATGTCTTGTGTCATACGATACCTCAAAATTAGCATGTAATTTACACAACAACGTATTATCTTGCAGTATACGCAACACTATTCATGGCTTGTGTTACAAACAAATTCAAGTTCGTTTTGAGGAAATTATTCTACGCAATATTAAGTATAGATTTTGTTTAATGTATAAATCAAATAAGTTTTGATTATGTTATACGCAAAACCAAATAGAGATTTCTCTACATGCTGCCCGGACTTGTCTTGCATTACACGCAATCAAGACCTTCCTCGATAGCGTGTGTAGTACACAATTCTGAGTTTTACTATACACAATTTTATTATAATATTGTTATGAACTAGCCGTTATGAATAGTAATACCCACTTTTTGGAATTTTATAAATTTTATCATTCAAAAGGGACATCATTTTTGGATTTGGAATATCCAAATTAGCCTAGGTTGAATTTTTGGTATTTTTCTAAAAACGTACAATTTTTATGAATGGTGAAAATACTGGGTTACTATTTAAAAACCAAATTTTTATTTAAATAATTAATAATTTTATTTATATTTATTTAAGGTCAATGTTGATAAATAATACTTATATATTTTCAATGTAATTCATTGGAGTCATTTTATAAAAAAATTAGATATATAAAAATTTTATTGAACTTTTCACCGTCTTTTACCCACCTCCTAAGAGAATTTTGAAAATTCACATAAAACATAATTTTACAGTTTCTCAGGGGGGAATTTTAAAAATTAGAGAGACAATTAATATGAAGGACTAAAATGTGGTTCAATGAGAGGAAAATAATTTTTGGGAAATATTAACTTTTTACTTTTATTTACCAAAGTTAAAAGTAAATAGGGTAATTAAAGGTAAAAATGATATTATTATTACCATAACACATGTAATGATTCTATTTGATAAGTTCAATTCGACCATAAACAACCTTAGGAATGAAATATGACCATTAATGTCCACTTGGATTGGATTAGGTCATTTATTATTAATTTATTTAAAGAAGGGTTAAAATAGTTAAAATCAATGTTTAATAACTAAATCATTTTTAATATATGGTTACACATAAGATAAATGGGATGATAAATATTAATAATAAATATAAAAATATTTCCTACATAATGGTATTTTATTTATCAGTTTTATACATTTTATAGTTTACATTATTTATGACAAAATGATGATGATGTAATTATCTTTTTAATGAAATATTAAAATAATTGATGTTATAAATACCCATATAAATGTAATTTTAGACTTTTTTTGAATTACACTAACTTTATAGTTTAACATGACATGTTAGTATTTATTTCATTAAATTTTTTCGAACTAATCAAGCTGTTATGATTTTCAAAGAAATCAATTACCAAATAGTGTCAAAATTGACATAAAATAGTTTTTAAAACAAATATTATATTATTAATTGTTATCATATTCCTAAAAATCTACGGTTCGGCAAGATACTTATATCATGATTTTTTTATCATTAATGGTCCACATTGGGGTCACTTGGATGTATATGGTATGTTTATTGACTATATAATCTAAAAATACAACGTGACATGGTAAATTTCAATCTAATTAACAATGTGTTAAAACTAAATGATAAGGTTAATATAATGACCCAAACCTGTCTAAAATATATTGGGTGAGTGGATTTCGACCCATCCCAACTTTATCTTTGAAATAAATCATTTTGTAGATTTTATAAACCGAATATTACTTTATTTTAAAATAATATTTTGAGTTTTTCCAAAGGTGCCCCTCTCCTCACTTATAAAAAGGGAACCCCTTCCCTCTTCACTTCACACCCATTTGATCCTTCATGCTCGGCCAACCCCTAACCATTTGTCTTATCCACTTCCCTAGAAACATTTTGGAGGTTTTGGTCTTCTCAATATATCAGCTATACTTCCATACGAGGATGCTTAATGGAGGTGCGTCAAAGAAGAGGTAATCTCTTCTTCCAATACTCTCAAGTTTATTTCTTCTTCTACTTCTTCTTATTTAGTTGTATAATTATAAAGTAATAACATCAGAATTACTTATATACTGATATGTTATTATAAATATGAAAAAACCCTATTTCACCTTCTTTCCATCCTACGGAAAACGAAATCACCGTGCGTGTGTGCGTACGGAATACCGTCTCCACGCCGTGGTGTAATCTATTTCCGACCACCACCTTACTTGGATGGGTATAATGGTGTAAATAAATAACTACATATGATTATTGTAAAGTGATATTGATTCTTAAATATTATACATACACTTCAAAACAATTCCATGATCATGGGAATGATATCATCGCTCCTGCGTACATACGGACTACCATCTCCACGATGTGATGACATTCATTCTCCATGTTAACAAATCATGAATGATTATAAAGTATATAGAATGAATAATAATGAAATAAATTACATAATAATGATACTGGATTTAGTTATATATATATATATGTATGTCATATACTTAATTCTATTCAATTCAATAAAGAAACGAAAACACCGTTCATGGGTACGTATGACCTAACGTCTCCATGAACGTTGTATTTCATTCCATTTATCGATCTATCATATATATGTATATGTAAATGATGAATATATATTATATGTAAATCATGTTTTAAATTAAGTAATTATGTTAATCAGGATATAAGTAATAATATCAATAACAACAAATCAAAACACGTACAATAAATGAAAAGATTTTACCCGAATAGCTGCTTTTACATCGAATTTACAAAAGAGAGGTTAATATACAGACATAAGTAAACCATATATGATATCAATAAAATGAATATGATTATTTAATTATTCAATGAAAATATTTAAATCATTTTACATGAGTTTTGGATACATACGAAGTATATCAGACATCAGGTGAGGGACAACTTTTCCAATCTCATTTTTATCCGAGATTGTTTATTCGTAAGTATTTACATGGGTCATATTTATAATTCATGTCCCTGTTTTCTAAAAATTGTTTCTCTTATGTTTAAAGTCCTTCTTACCCATTTTTTACTTTTACTACATGTTATGTAAGGGATCTTTCTGTTGTTTACCATATGAGGTACTTTTTGACATTTCCACCAAAAGTATGAGAAGAATTTTTTTTAACATATACGGCATGAACATATTTTTATGGATTCATAAAGCGTTATTATCATGAAGATTATTCCACAAGACTTCATTATTATTTTCAAAAAAATAATTTTTTTTAAAATTTCATGGTATCTTGTGAATATAAAATGACTTTGAAAAATAAATGATATTTTCCTCAAGAATTTATTTGAAGTGTTTTTTCAAAACTATTTTACATCTAAGATGAAATTATTTCATATGTGAATGTTTCAAGTATAATTTCTCTATGATTTACATTGTTTCAATTTTATTATGATGAAATGATATCCATTTGTTTTATATGGATTATGTGATGATGGGATGATATTTATGAAACCCGTTTTATTATTTGGGTTATGATGAATGATTTATGTTTATGTTGTGACACAAGTAATAATGATTTCATTATGAGATTGGTGAGACCTATATATCACTCTAATTCATTGGGTAATGATTTAATTCTCATGAGATATACATGGCTGGAACGGTAAGTTAATCTGGTTCAGTGATATAGGACTTGAATGAGGAGTGAACTCGATTCTGAAATGGGACTTTGTCCAATAAGATGGTATTGGCAGTAATGTCTTGGATAATATTGAAATCATATCATGTTCATAATGGTTTGAAAAAATAATATGTTTTATTCCCAACAAATTTTATCATGATTGATGTTAATTTATGAAATATGCCTTACGTACTTCCAAGATTTATGTCTTTTCTCATGATTTTGATGTTTAGATTTTATGTTCATGTTTTTTTTGCTTTCAAATGTTTACGGATTGTTTTATGTTCTCTATGCTTTCCCTTACTGAGCATTTTAGCTCAGCCTTTTTATTTTTCTCTTTTCCACGGATATAAATAATGTTCTTAGGTATGAAACCCAATGGTGAATATCATTATGGGAGATTTTGATGATATTTCAACATTATTAGAAAATTATGTTCCAAGATTCCAAAGACACTAAACTATTACGGTCCTTTGGTGTCTATTTTTGTTATATATTATGTATTCTGCAAAAGTAATATAATGTCCATGAAGGTCACTCTTTGGGTATCTACAGTGTGACACTGTTCTTTGTCATTGAATGATACAACCTCCTGATAGTTTGTATATTTTATTAATTATATTTACTAGTTTCTAAATCTCTTGGATGAACATGAATCATTAAATTAAAAGGATGATTCGTTGATCAGGCATTCTATATTTGAGAGGGGATTGATTTTGTGATAATATCTGACAAAGTGGATCTATTTTGAACCAATGAATGGATTCATGTTTGTTTATTAATTCGTATAAATCAACGTGGATGGATAAAGGTCAACAAAAAGAAATGATTCATACTTTCACCTTAGGTGTTCATGTGAAACTCTTCCTCCAACATTCATTCTTACCCTAATTTTTGTCACAACAAAAACATGTAATGGAGTCAATGATCACAAAATGGATGAACAAAATCGAGGACCGGCGACGACACCCATTTGAGGCACAAAATGAATAGTGGGATGTAGTGGTGTGGGAGGCAACACATAGGGGGTCATGGATTGGAAGTCGTAGCAGCGTTGTGAAATTGTGCTGCTAGTAGGGTGTTACGTCAGGATAGGATGCCACTGACATCAGTCCATGATGGTGTGGGATAGAATCCAAAGGGTCACATGATGGTGCGGTCACACAGTACACGAGACTGGTTACTGGGCAGAGAAGGTTGGCCGCGTGACATATGGTTGACATGTCTTCTGTAGTGATTGGGATTGGCCAAACTTACACTCATGATCCGTCCAATCTAGGAGAATATCAGGCCGCTGGGTAACCCAGTTTGGTAGAAGTCAGCCTACTGATGTGAGATGGGACAGATAAAATGAATTGGGATGTTGGGCTTTCCACATGGTAGGTCCCATAGTCAAATGAGCCTATCCCTCAGGACATGATGGACAGTGTCGGGTTAGAAAAACTGGGATGGTCCGTTCGGACCAACCAGATCAGACCAGGTGCAGACCCAACTAACATCTTTTATGTAAAATGGTCCTTACATTCAAATCATCTATCTAGTCAACGATCCGTTTGTGGTTCTGGAACCCTTGACTGTAGAAAATTAATTATGAATACTTGGTGTAAGTTTCTTTAGAGGTAGATTTATAATCAATGACTCCAGGAGTATATTCTCTTGAAATAGAGAATTCTATGGGTGAAAATCTTGCAACTGGTTGTGAAAATAAGTAATCATTGAGAAATAGAAGAGAGGACCGACGTGGCCTAGAAGATGATAATTCATGCACCCCTATGTGGCTCGGTTGATGTGTAGACTAGAATACCCAAGTGGCCTAACAGACAAGTAATCGTGCGGACCAGTGTGTCCTAACATATGAGTAGTCGTGAGGACATGTTTGGACCCAAAATTGATTATCCATACAGACCTATGTGGAATGATAGATGAGAATCCTTGAAAACCTGTGTGGCCAAGAAGAAGGGGAGCTGAGCAGACCTTAGTGGCCTGGCAGACATATAGTAGTCGAGTGGACATCAGTGGCCCGACAAACGATTATACCATTGTAACTCATCAGGGATGCATTGCTCAACATTACAAGATGTTAAATGTTATGAATGAAGAAGTGTACTTCTATAGTTCTTAGTATGATCTCTTCTGGAAAATTCCTAGAAATATGGGACCTTATTGGGAAGGTCTCTGATGAATTAATGGATCAAGGGTCGATTCCTCTCGGGAAGAGCATGCCTTGAGAAAAATCCTATTATGAAGGATTGGTCATGATATCATCTTATCATAGAGATAATATGAATATAAAGGAAAACATTGTGATGTTTCAATAAAATATATTACCTTAGAAACCATTTGTAGACCTACTCTACCATTTTATAATCAGATATCTTAATGACTGGGATCGCTGTAAATTGATTGTGCTACGCCCGGAACCACATGGCTGGCTGTGTGTGGGAAATTGTGTTTTCGAATCGTTTATGAGTATACCATGATTTTACTTTTATTTATGTTGAATACATATACATGTGTTAGTTTAATATACCTTCATGTTTGTATTTTATAGTGTGGTGTTTTAGTTTGTGGTTTTTTTGGAAACCAATTGTGTATTGTTTTACTCACCCCAACATGAGCATTTCCCACACATGTTGTGTCTTGTGCAGATGATCGACGCTTTGTTGATGGAGCAAGAAAAGGAACAATAAAAGGTGATTCCTTGTGATATTAGACGATCCAAGATGTTTATATAGTCTTTTTATAGCCGGTTTCTCACTCTTGTATTCTGTTCAGAAAATTTCATTGTCTTTATATTAGTGTGATTGGTTTGTATCCTGATTTTACTTTACTTATTTAATTTATATCATACTTTGTTTTTTTTTGTTATTTTAGTATGGATGCATTTTATTTATAGTGTACATTCACTATCCAATCATTTGGATTTATGTTGGGTCCATGTTCACAGGTATGAAGGAAAATTTCCCCTTTTGTGGGATATGCTTCTAGGATCTAGTCACCATCACCTACACAATCAGAGTCTGGCATGGTTTAGTCACAACATGGGACTTGTGGGATGGGATGTTCCATTAAAATACATGTATGTTATGGCCATACATGCATTAAAAAAATCATCATTTTGGATCCCTGGATCTAAATTCCTGATTGTGAATGTCATGTACATGTGATTCATTTCTGGTTGGCATCGTCAAATTGTCTACAACAGTCATTAGTAGTTTGTAATGATGAGGGTGAAGACTATAGAATCGGAAAACCCATCATCAGAAATCCTTGATATAAGGCCCATGAGGGGTGTAGTATTAGTGATTCCCATGTGAGAATAGAATCTTCCATGAGTTAGAAAGGAAGTAGCAATCATACAAGATTTTGATCTAGTAAGGGCGAAAAACCAAAGGCACCATTAGTGGAACCTAAAATCATATCCCAGAAACCTATAAACACCATTATTTTTATTATTATTTATCATTTATGTATATTACAATAATTTTATTCATTTTTTTTCAATAAATATTTTATTATTAATAATTTAATTTTTTAATAAACTCAATTTATTTTAAATTCAATTTAATAGTTCTTTTTATTAGGACCATTATCTGCAAAAAAAAGTATTTGATTAGGGATCTAGTCATTTTCACAAAAAATGAAGTGGTAAATAGTTCTGTTTATAAGTATTTAAAAAACAATAAAAGGTGAGATTTATCTCTATTTGCTTTAGCACTGATAAATGGGACTGTTATCTTCTGTTTTCTCTTGTGCTGATAATGATCAGTTCTTTTGAAGACTCATTTTGTTTTGGTGATAACAATTATACTTATAAATTTATTTGTAGATAACATTTTTTATATTTTTTATTTTTTACATTATTTTTATTTTAAATTATTTTTTATTTGTATATTAATTTTTTTAAAATCTATTAAAAGTATATATATATAATTTTTTCTATATATAATTATTTTGATGTGAAAATATTATGATTCTAGGCATTAATGTTTTTTCCATTTAAATTAATTTATGTTTATTATATTTATTAAATAATATTTATTTTCAACTATTTTTTATATTTTCAATATATGTTTTATGTTTCATTTAGATTTTAGTTATAGATTATATTTTATATCCAATGGATGTTACATACATGTAAAATAATTCTTTTTTTTGGATTTCAAGTTAGTGACTTTGAAAACAAATAAAAAATGAAATAAATGTAAAATCGAAAAGAATTTAAAAACATTGGCAAAACACATGAATGATTTAATAAATAAAAATATTTTTATCAATATTATTAGTAGACAAGAATATTGATGATTTAAAATGTATTGTTTCAAAACATAATATGTAGACTTTAAAAGAACTATTTATCTCCAAAATATTATAAAATATAAAATATATTTCTATATAAAATGAAATTTTTGGAATGAACATAAAACATATTAATTATATTCATTTAAAAATGACTTCATAAAAATAATAAATACATGATAATATGTATTAATAATAACATATGACATAATAATCATAATAGAAAAATTGTTAAATTTTAATAATTGTTATTAATATTATTATTATATAGATCATTGTCAATAATTATATTATTATTATTATTATTATTATTATTATTATACATAAATTATAACATTATTATTATTTTGTTTAGTTTTTTAGCATTAATTTATAATAACAACTTCATTATAAAGAATTCATTGTAATTTATAAATTATCATAAAATTTTTATTTTCAATGCTTCGTAATCGTCTCTTTGTTATCTATTGTCATGTTTGTTGATGCAAGTATTTCATTTGTATCTATGTGGGTATGATTCCCTATTTAATGAATAAATATAATTATATTTTTTTCCACAATATAATAATTAAAAATTAGTTTACATCACACAAGCATTATTGATTAGTTAATTATTAATATATTTAATTTTTTTATATATAAAAATAAATAATATTATAATATTATTACAAATTACAATAATAATGAAATCAATAATGTGACACTTAATAATAAATTTTCTCATAAATTTTTATCACTAATATTAATAATAAAAATAACAATTAACTTACTGAATATTAATATAATTAATTTCATGACATTATTATAATTACATACTTATCATGAATTTATTTGTTCTTTTATATTATTCATAGTCTTGATTCATTTATTTCCTTTAATTATTCTTGAATATATAAAAAGGGGGATGGGTAATAATTATTTATCGAGGGTATGGACTATAGATAACTCCTTGGAAGCCCCTTCAGATTACTGGCGTTGGCTCTAAAGGTGCCCCAAGAGAAACATCATTGTCCATGTTCTCCCCCAAGTGCTGGCTAGCCTGACCTTCCAGATGGCTGTTTCAGGTAACAATTTCTAGCCCAATCAAGTCTCCATGTAGATGAATCATGTTAGGTGGATGACATTGCAAAATCAAAGCATCCTAGAAAACGACAAGAAGCATGTGTGGTTGAAAATTTTCAAAATGAATCTTGGAGTTCATTGATGAATTCAATCGCAGTAGTGACTGCTCTGACCAAATGGCCACCAACCACTTCAATGACCTCCAACGATTACAAAACATGTTCTTATTAAAACTAAAAAAAATCCCTTATCAGTTCTAAAATAATTTAGAAAATTGAGGCAATGTAAAATGGTGGGTCATGTTTATCAATGATAAAAAGGCACTACTACAGGCCCATTTTATAAGAACTTTTTAAAATGTTCAGATAAAAGGAAAAAAATTAAAATGATAAAAATTATATAAATTAGAGCGACCCCCTTTTAACTTTTATTGACACCCTTTCAAAAGTGATATAAACACCTACTAGTGAACATGCCTCGCACCCCGTTAATGGTGCTTGGCATCCCCACACCCATTAACAACACTGGCCCCTGCACTAAATCGAGTTGCCCTTCATCAACATGGAATCGAACCCAAGACCTCTCCCATGCTCACATGCACCATTACAACTCCCATATCTTGTATTTTTATCTATTTATGGTATATAAATTTATTTTCTTATATATTTTGTTATATTTTAATGTATATTACTATTTAATTATTTTAATATATATATAGTTGTATTAATATATATATATATTCGTATATTAATATATATATATATTTGTATTTTATTTTTTTATTTGAAAATTTATTGGTATATTAATATATATTTATAAGATTTTATTTAATTAAATTTATAAAATATATGTTTCTGACTATGTTTATAAATAATAAATAAATAGACCCATATATAAAACATACATATAAATGTATATATTATAGATTTATATCATTCAATGAGTATAAATATGTATATTTATATATATTCATATATATAGTTTTCATATATTATATATAATATATATTTTTTTGTTAGATTATATAAATAATCTATACGAATTTTGCTAATACTCACACACTAATACACAAACACATTATATAGTTATATAAATATTCATATATTTGTATTTTTAATAACATGAAAATTCGTTTTTATTTAGGTAAGGCTTATATGTAGATGAAAATAAAATATATATATATTAATTATTAATTTATAAGATTAAATTTGTATGTGGGAAAATAGAATAAAATGAATAAAATGAATAAAATGAATATATTGTTATATTATTTATTAGGATTAATAGGATATTGTGAAAAAAACAATTCTAAGACATAATATAAATATTAATGTAATAACTAAGAATAAGTATATTCCCCATTGAAAAAGCGAAAAAGAAACACTTAAACACGGCTACAAATCTATAAAATGTTAAATAATTTTGCTACCTCCAAAAGCATGGTTTTCTAGGACAATTTATCTATTTTTTCTTAATGAATTGTGACAAAGGTTTTCTTATTTCATTGAGTGCATGGAGACCGTCCCATAGTTCTATTCGATATGTTTTAGAGCTCAAAAAGAAACTCGGAACCAATGTTATGGCTATTTGATGTTTGAGATACATTTTTAACTTATTTTTGATCTTTATTAATAATTATATTTTTTTGTGCCATCAAATTGTTATTAAAATATAATTAATCAGAAATAACTATCAAATAATTAATTAAAATTGTTTTTTAAAATATTTTTATCTAATTTTCACTAAATATTTAATGTATTATATGTAATTGTCTATTTATACTTATCTAAAATAAATTATAAAATATATATATATTATTTGTAAATCCATATAAATATGTTAATATATTTACATATTAATATATTATGTTTTAATTTATTTTTGAATTATATGCTTTATATGTGCTAGTAAAAAAACTCTGATAAAGGGGGTCCCATTATCAGTGATACAAAGTAGTGATAAAGTGGATATGTTTATAAGCACTAAAAAAGAATAGATAAATGGGTACTTTTAACATATTTTTTAGCATTGTAAAAAAGAAACATTTATCATTTTGTAGAACTGATAAATGTTCCACATTAATCATCACATTTTTTAGTGTGTTAAAAATGTGGGATAAGAGAAACATGTTTTTGTGGGAAACACGATGAGTTTAGAGAATCATACGTGGGATACATCCGTTAACCATCTATATATCACCCTATCTACTATCTAGTTGTGGCAGAGAGTACTGTTGACAACAATGTTCATGAAAAATTTAGTTGGATTTAGCATGGAAAATTCTGCCTCATAAGTGATGAATGCAGTTGTGCATTTTCCTTGGAATTTTCTATAGTGGCGGCCCGTGAACGGATCACCAAAATCAAAAACCAATAATATTGGGTCACTCTAGAAGCATTAGCATGTCGAATTCATGACCAAAAATAATTCATGATATGGAGGATCCGTGGTACATGCTTTCTATTATGTTATCTAACAGCGGTTCATCATTGGAGAGGATAATTACCCATAACATGCCATATATAACACCTATAACGATGGATCCCCTATAGCCACCATCAGTAGCTTCCAGTTTGTGTCGAAAATCAAAAAGGAATTCTTTTAGGAATCCATGTCCTACAATCCTATGTCTATGGATATAGACATGAGAAGGTAGGAATCTGAGTACTATATCATTGGAACCTTCAACAGTGGTTGCTACACCAATATGACTCATGCAGTGATGATGGTCGGGTATGGAGGGGTAGAGGATAGTGGGAAATATCTGGTGATAAAGAATTTTTTTGGGGATTTATGGGGTGATGGCTGACCCAAGATGATGTTGTGGTATGTGGATGACCCATGGGGGCTACGTACATTGCCACAACACACAACCTCATGTGGTCGTCCAAGTCCCGTTGCTGGTTCATATATATGTCATCACCCCATATCTCACCCATGAGTTATTTTTCATCCAATATTTTCCATTGTCCTTTATTGTCCCATACCTGACCATCATCCCCATGTGGGTTAGATTATTGGAGTGGTCATCCTCAAATTTGTTACAAGATTAGTGTTGGGGACCATGACCAACCATACAGTTCAAGATGTCACTAAACACACAAGATTCGCCTAAAGGCCATTTTATCAATTGAATGTATTTTATCACCAGAAGGAATTTTACTCATCACTCGAATGAATGTACAGTTTTTGACATTCAAATGATAATCACATTTAGGTTACATGGTATTCATCATTCCATGAAAATGAGTCCTAAGACCCATGAGGAATAAAATTTAATGGAAATGATTACATACACAATAATTCTTGGGTAATTAATTTATGATATGATATGTACTAAACAAGATGTTGCATATTAATTAATAATGGTAAGAATATATCAAGCTGATCTAGATAAACACCATTAGATGGCTATCAAGTATATGTTTATGTATCTGCTGGATACTGAGGGTATGTTCGAAGTTTATGGACGAGATGAGGAACTATTCATCAAAGGATTTGAAGCTTCTAGTTTCCCAACTGAGCAAGATTACATGAATTCACAAATGGGATACATCATCAATTAAAATAGATGTTTTGTAAGCTAGAATAGCTCAAATCATGTTGTTGTCATACATTCTATAGTAGTGTCTGATTATATTTCATCTTTAGTAGCTGTAAAAGAATTAGTTTGGATGAAAAATATCATATAATAGCTTTATTTAGTGACTATAAGTAATGATCTCATCACACTCTATTATGATAATACTTCAACGATGTATCCTCAAAATGCGCCAAGGTCACATCAATGGGAAATTCACATAATTCAGTAGTATAATATCTTGAGAGATTTTTCATAGTGAGGTGAAGGTGCAGTGATTATCATGTAAGGTCTCTAGGACTAAACGTCGTATGTAGTTATCTATAGAAGAACTTGGCGTTTTATATAGTATTTGAAGATAAACCAATTGTTAATACATTAATTACTTGAATATTTGTTGTGTTAAATATATAATTTAAAGTATTATTAAATATTTTTCATTTAACATCATGATCATATTTTAATAATGTCAGGGAGTATTTGTCTCAATGAAAAGGTCTTTGTTGTTCCCCCCTAATATGAGAAACGTGAAGTTATTTGTAAATATTATAAATATCATTTTGAGTTTATATAAAATATTGTGATTGTTGAAATTGTATATAGACTATAATGTGAGAGTACTTGTAATAATATGAAACTACTTCTCATGAAGTTCTCACAATGTAATATCGATAATTGGAGATTACGAGAACATACTTTTGAGTATGAATTATTTATTTTTTGGTGTAATAATTTATTCCTATCTACAAGCATGTGTATTTATCCTTTGAATTTAATATTATAATATATTTATGTCACTAATCAGACACTATGATCTTCAGATGAAAATTTTCATACCATATATATTTTAGAACTATGGTATGTTGGGTGCATCACAAATGACATTTTATTAAAGGATATTTCAGGATAAGAATTTTACCATCCATATTTATAAAATCCGATATCATGGCCCATAGATGGAAATATAACTATGATCCTAATTTCCATGTTCATGGTGAAATGATGAGTATACATCGAATTGTCAAAGAATGACGTATCAATCATAAAGGATGATGACATTGTCATGCAACCTGTACGATGATATAATGTGAAAAAGGTATTATATTATACAATGATCATTAATATGTATTTTTCATCATTTAGACATTAATTTATCCCTCTTAGGTGCCTTAACATCTTGCTAAACAAAAATATTGGACATTAGGAGGGTCCGCCTAATGACAACAAGAAAACATCCTAGAGGGTTACACATTATGTGTTTCTAGTGTTCTGAATTAAATTCTATTATAATATAAATAACTGAATATATATTATTATCAATAGTTATGAATGATTTTATTTTATTTATATTGATTCCATTAATTAAATACATATTTATTCACTATAATGTGAATAAAATATATTTATTTAATTTTTAAATATTTAATAAGTATTTATTTACTAGTTTGAAAATAAAATATGTTTAATAGAATTAAATATTTATGTGGGTATTAAATAAATACATGAGTATATGAAATGGACCAAGACCATGTTTGGTGATTAAATAATTATTTAGGAATTGGTATATAATATTTATCCATGATGCGAATGTTTGTGCACCACAAAATAATAATATTTGTATTTTTATTAAATTTCATGGGATTTCATTAATGGTTGTCATGAAAATAATTTTTTCAAATGAAATCACATCTGTATAAATAAAAGAATCTTTATTTTGTTTAATTTATTCGAAAACATTTCCATGATTGATAATATATAAATATTTTTTACAAAGATATCTCTCTCGACTCCTCATCCACTGTCCCTATGAAAAATGAGTACCCCAATATAGAATTTATTCAATACAAAAGAAAGAGCGAACCTGAATGACCAATTATATACATTTGGTTAACCATTGTAGTACATGAAGAATTGGTCTCCTCGTTTGGAGACCATTGAATAACATGTGGAATATTTCTAGACGAATTCTACACATGGATCCTCACAAGTGCAATAAGGCAATATGAGAGGGCCGTTCTGAAAGGCCAACAATAATAAATGTAGAACGATCATATAAAAAAGTAGTTATTTTATCAAATATTAAATTAATTAATTATATATTTCGTGTCTACAATTTTCACCATTGGATTCAAGATATTATTATTAAATTAAATTTTATTATTACACCTATCACTGCATGCTACGGTAGTGAAGGAAACATACAAGGAATTGGAGTACCCACACCATTTCTGGACAATGAATTCTACTATCTACATTAAAAAACATCATCAAAACTCAGATTAATGATAGAGAAACATTAATCTCATCTTAATTTATCTATGGTGTGAACAATGTATAGAAAACCCCTATAGAATGAGGATATTTTTTCATAGATTATACTTAGATAAAAATGATGTCCCTTTAGGACAACATCACATAATCTATCTGAATCAAGCCAATATCCATGACTATGATGAAGTAAATAAATAAAATTAATCCTCATCAGTAGATCAATCTTGTTTTATCAGAGTTCCAATTGACCAAGAAATGTGAAACTATATCTATAGATGCCATAAAATAAAATACTAAACATAAATTTGGACCAAAACATCAGTTCTTGTGTTTCAATACTGCAAATCATTTTTTTTCATTTTCAAATGGCCGGTTTAAGGGGTTGCCGGTACCCAAACACCATTTCACCACATCCAGTAAATTCACCACATCCAAGGCAGAACCAAATTTCAAATTTCAAAAACAACTTCAAAATCCCCGCCATCCACCTTGAGCCACAACCCAAGCGTCAACGTACACAGATCTCGAGCTGCTCACCTGCCACAATAGTCCATGTCTTCTCAGTCTGCACGCCATGCGAAGTCCACGCGACAGCCCGAGTCCACCGTCACGCGCCACCTTTCACCGGAGACGGAATCGTCATCACAATCTCGAGCCGCGAGACTGCACCGCCCTGAGCCGCTTGCCTATACTAGGTCTGAAACAATAACCGGGTCGCCGACGAGCTTCTCCGGCCTCTATTGACATCGCAACGCCATCATCCCTCCGACATCACCACTTAAACACCACTAGCATAATCACATTGGGAACTTTCACTCACAGACTATCAACAAATTCACCGGTGAGAACCGATCGCGCCGTCACCGTCACCATCACCATCTCCAAATACAATGCCTCACCGATGGCACCAAAAGACACATAAACGAAAGAAAAACAAAACCAAAACACCATAACATCCATACTTCACCTCACCATGGGACGAGATGAAAGGAAGACCCAAAAACCAATTCCGAATGGTTAGGAATCATAGAAACACCACCCAACCGCACAAGCAACACCCTGAATCTTAATATCCCGCCGCCACCGACCAAAAAGACTGCTTCAGACACGAAGAAACCCCAACGCACTCACCTAAGAACGGCCGGGACCCTAAGCACCACCGACGCAAGAGTGAGATCATCAAACGCTGAGAAGCACACCACAGGACACCAGCAACCTGCCGAGAACGAATCCAGGAGCGCTCCGAAGAGTATGCCGTCGATGGGAACCGGTCTTACACCCGCCGGACAGAACCAACAACCGCTGAAGCCCAAATAGAAACTCCAGAGCAAGGGGAGACCACGAAACTGCGCGACGACACAGAGGGTCTGGCCGACTCACCGAGCTCGAGAGGAAGCGTTACGCCGTCCGCCGTGAACGGGCGGCGGCGGCGAGATGAAAACCCTAGCTTAGGAGCCCTTTACGGGCGCATCTCAGTTCATGTGTTTCATATAGAATTTGGACTGAAACATGGGGCACAATCTAGGATGCACAAGGTACCTCGCCTGATGAAGCCTTTATAATCACTCATACCATTAACTAGAGCTCTTTAGATGGGAAAAGGATGTGGAAATGCCCCCCCTAATGGGGATACATTTTTTCTGATAAAATCCCTAAATAGCAACAGACCTCTTTTACAATTACTATTCACACCACTTTTTGACCAATTAGAATCACCACACCCACAATAGTAAACAATTTTTATATTTTCAACCATTCTAGAATTAAATCATTACTGGGCTGAATTAACGTCAAATTACATCATCAAAAGATACGCTCTTTAGTTCCATCATTGCTCTAGGAAATGAACAACTTTCCATCCACATAACTTATTTCATTATAGTGATAGTTGAGTAATTGTGTTTCGATTGAGGTCATATTCATCATCCCTACATAGTTTATTAGTATTGATAATTTTTATATATATTATAATCAATCTATTGATTTTTAAAATAATTATTTTATTAATAATTTTGTAAATAATTACTATGATAAATAAACTTTCATTTTAATTTATTAAATAAATTCAATTTATCTAGGCATTTATAATCCCTAAAAAATAATGGTTATTGGATCCCATTATGGTCAGCAAAAATAGTTGGTAAAGGGTACCATTTATAAGAGGTAAAAAAAATTATAAAAGGTATCCTTTATCAGTGTGTTTTATCACTAATAATTGGAACCCTTATTAGTGGATTTTACTAGCATTGATAATGGACAAATTATTTAAATACCCGTTTTGTAATATTGATAACATTTTCACTTTAATTTTTTTTGCAGATAACATTTTTCTATAAATTAATTTTTTTTAATGTTTTTTATTCATAAATATTAATTTAAATTATTTTTTGTTGAATATTAATTATTTAAAATTATTTTTATATTTTATATATAATATATTTAATAGGATTCTAATGGTACCTAATTTAAGTATAACATGTTTGTTGTATGTCAAGTGTGTGGCTTTGAAAACATAAAAAATTATCTATAGTTATAATGTAAAACCAATTAAAAACATTGGCTAAACCATAAAAAATAAAAAATAAATAATGTCCTGAAACTAAAAAATAGTCAATAATAAATATGATAAAAACTACTGTTGTTAAAAATCATAATATTTATTTTCTAAAAGATAAAGGTAACTCCAAAAACATATAAAATATAAATTAATATTAGAATTTAATTTCAATTTAAGACATTAACATACAACATATTAAAAAACTGAATATAAAAACGGTTTTGTAAAAATAATAAATATAAATTAACTAGAATTAATACAATATGTGACGTCATAATAATTATAAGTCCCCAACCTTAAACCATACTTAATCTTGAGTTATTACAAGATTACACATTGAGGATCTTTTTAGGTTTAGAGTTTTAGAGAATTAGATCATGAAACATGCATTACATTCCACATTTAAACAAAGTGGTTACATAAAAGACAATATTCATTCTTCCCATCAACGGAAACATATTGATAATAAAACATGGATTCTTTCTGGACACATCTTTGAAACTATCTTCACATCACGTACCTTTCCCTTGACCTGTGAAAAACATTTCAAAAACTTCAGATGAGCATAAAAAGCTCAGTAAGGGTTATAAAAATATGGAAAGGAAACATGAGTTCATATATACATAAGAATGAAATCATAATTTACCCATAAAACATAGGCACATTAACATACCTCATCAAACTGTGAATAAATCATAGAAAACATAAGACATAAAGGTAACTTGAGGCATTCATAACATTCTTACGTAGGGAGTAACCCTCTTGGTTACGTTTGGAATACCCATCACAGTATATTACCTAAATCTCGTTGGAGAAACCTTAACGTTTCACTCCTTCGCGTTACCCAATGCATTGGAGAGCTATATCGGGCTCACCTGCCCTTAGTTTATCACGGAACCACCCATATTCATAATAATTCCCAGGAACCTCAACATAATCGTATCACATAAAACATGCATAAAGGAAACATAACATTTCCACCTTTCAATCACAAGATATCAATACAACACATTGATATAAAAACATTATGAAAACCATTTTCGATACCAAAATAAAAGAAATGTAAAACATCGTATTTATTTTTCTTTTATAAATAAGGTATAGCTTGTAGAGGAAGAATATACTCAAATAACGGTCATGAAGGCGAAGAAGTCGTTGTCGCTGCATACGTACTGCAAAAACATTCCCTTTTATCGTTTAGTAAATGCTTCGTATAAAAGAGATTTCATTTGAATAATCGAAAAAGTCAAAGGGGTTTATACACTGTATAAAAGATGGTTGTGTATAAAACAAAATAATCCTCAATGAAAGGAGATTGAGACGAAGTCCCATACAAAGACGGTATCCTTGGTTTAAGGATAAATCAATTATATAATTATGTGTGACAAAATAATACACCAAATATAAGTGGATATTAAGTGCAAAATAATCAAATTTCATTCAAACATATTCAAAGGATGACATATTTAATAACTACATGTTGAACCCAAAGAAATCGAAATTGGGCTAAGAAGTTCCCTTGAAAGCCTAACGACATCACATCAAAAAGAGTTGATGAGAGATAAAAAGTGTATCTCATCAGTTGGGCATAAAATTTAAATCAATAAGGATATATGATAACATATCCCAACATAAAAATATGTAAATTAAAATACCCAACAAAAGAAGTCTTTTAAAAAATAGGAGGGTGAAAGGTTCCCTTACCGACTTGGGTATCTTTCAAAACATACACCCCATGAAAGAAGGACAATAAATCATTGATGTAAATACTCATAAACGAAAGTATATTACAGAAAGAGTTGAATAATGGGCAGTACTTACACCAATCAAAGGAAATTGTGGAAAATGTAGCATACATCTCATGGGAATAAAAGTGAGATCAAAAATCCCTTACGAAAACTCGGCAGCCTAACGGCGCCACATAAAACATACAAAAATGGATTGATGAGATCAAATAGGGTATCTCATTATATTAACATAAAGTTTATAGAAAGAGTAATATAATAGAACATCACCCAGAATAACAAAGAGGAGCTTAAAAGAAGTGACATAAAGGAGAGTACTTAAAAAGAAAGAGAGAGGTTATATCTCTTATGAAAATTCGGCAACCTAACAGCGCCACTCAAAACTTCCAAAATGGATTGATGATAGAGAATAGGGTCTCTCATCACATTAACATAAAAATTACAGTAAGTTTAATATAAAATAACATCCCAATAACAAGAAAGATGAGCTTTAGAGGGAATGACATAAAAGAGTATACTTAAAAAGAAATAGTGGAGTAGGATCCCTTACCTCAAGTCCAACTTGACTTCTTCATTTCTTTATATTCCATAATAATAAACATTGGTAATTAATAATTGCCTAAGTACCTCCTTTATAGAATATTATTCAGTTCATATCACATATTATAATGTTATAATAATTGTTTAATAATGTTAGTTCATATCAGACGTTTTTGCTGATGTTTGGTACATGAGTCAAAAATGAACTTGTTTGAAAAAAAATATTCCCATGTAGTTATAAGTAAATAATTTCCAGAATAGTATTAATGATTAAAATATCATATATATCCAGTAAATATTCATTTAAAACTATTCCATATAATTTGGATATAAAAACGAAAAGCACCGTTCATGGAGACGGTAGGTCGTACGTACGCATGAACGCTACTTTCATTTTTTGTCATATTAATGGATTTAAAACAAAATGAGAGAGGTATATATATGTTATAATTACAGAATGATATCCATAATTTTTATGTAATATATTACATATATAGAAATTATATATATTAACTTATAGTATTACATAACATTTTGAGATAAGAAATGAAATGTACTGTTCATGGAGACAGTAATCCATACGTACGCATGAACGCTACTTCCATTTCTATTTCATATTTAATGGAATTAAAACATAATGATACATAATAGTATATTAATTCCAGTATGGTGTCATATATAATATCATTAAATATATCCTTTATACGTACCACATATGTTATTAACGAATCAAATCACTTTGAGGGGGCGATAGTCCGCACTTAAATGAAGATATCGCGTTTACCCATAATGGAAACCATAATTGTATGGACAAAATGAAAAATACAGAATCTTAAGGAAATCATAAACATATTATATATCGTATATAAATATAGTGTCATCTTAATGGCCACCTTTGAAGGTATTAATAGAATGTTGAACAATCATCGTTTCGGGAGGCCGAAATTCGCCATCCACGGAAACAATATGTTCTTTAACCGTTAGATGTAGGTGTGTGAAAGTGTAGCTCTAATACATATTATAACAACACCATATTATATTTATGATACTGTATTTGTTAAAAAAATGAATAAAAAGAGTTTAGGGGGTTGGAGAAGTAAAATAAAACAAAAGTACTCAAGTGAACACATTACGATAAAATCGGGTAACTCTCTTAGATTTGAGCTCAAAGGCTTCCTTGGGAATCCTTCTTCCCAAAGTGAGGATTCAATTAGTAATAGAGGAATGTGGAGAGCCAAAATGGGTAGGGGTTGGACGATCCAAAGGCTTTGGGAGTGTGGGTAATGAGGTAGAGGTGGGGGCCTTTTATAAGAGGAGAGGAGGGGCACTCTTGGAATGTAAGCAAATGTTACTTTATTTGAAAATGGTATTCGGATTTAGGAGGTCGCACATTGATGTGTTTCGAGGATAAGGTGATAAGGTTTCGAAATCCACTCATCCAATTGGGTTTGGACATGTGTAGGTCTTATATATTACATTATATTTCCATTTTATTTTAGTCCTTAAATAATGATATCATCGCTGCATCATCATGATGTCATAAATAATTTAATTTATTTAATGTATAAAAATTATAAAAAAACTACTATGATGTAGTAAATCTTTTTATATTTCCAATGAATATTTATAGTCAAAAATCGAATTTGTATAACCCCAAGTAAAAATTGTTTTAGTAAAACATTTCATGTTTGTCTCATTTTTACATTAACTTTAAATAAAAAGATATTAATGACAATTTCCAACCAAGGTGGCTTCATGGGGTCCCCAAGTTGACCCATGGGTTGTCTTGGTCGGACATGACACATACAATGAGGTTAGGACATGTGTCATGTTCATTTCATATTATTATAACATTATTTTTACCTTAAACTACACTAATTACCTCTAATCGCAATTAAAAACTTAATAAGTTACTATTCACGAAAAATTTATTTTAATCCCATTAAACCACATTTTACTTCTTAATGACAACCATGTATGTCGGATTTTTGAAATTCAAAACACAAAGGTGGAAAAATTTCATTTAAACGGAAAATCAGTTTTTATAAGTTCCACTTAGTGGTTTCACTATTCATCAAAAATTGAAGTTTTTCAGAAAATTACCAAAAATTCACCCTAATCTATATTTGATAATCTGAATTCAAAAATGAAGTCCATTTTACAAAATTCACAACCTATAAGTTGCATTAATTAATTTAATAATTAATTCCCGCTGTCAGAGCAAATAGCGTGTTTTTATGAAACAATAAGTATCAAAACATTGACACTAGTTTAAGTCCGATTTCAAAGTGAAATTAATTCCAACGACCACTATTGGATTTAATGGTAAAAATATTTTCTAATTTCACTTCAAAACCAATTCAAATTATAATCTAATAATATAAATAAATTAGATTAAAAAGAGGTTTTAAATTAAAATACATCATTTTACACTATTCATTAAAAAAATGAACATTATCGGAAAGATACCAAAAATTTACACAAAGTAAATTTTGATGTCCCGATTCTAAAGAAGAGTTTTATTTTGTCAATATAATGTATAATAGTGAACAAAACTATATTTAATGATGGTTCGCCATCAAATGGAGATAAGTGAACCTTTAGTGAAAACTAGGGCATATACGCCTAAAATTAAATTCTATTTGTATTTTAAGCCTTTATCTTTTATTGGATAAATGTAAAAACATTTAAAAACATATATAGTCATATTTTAGTTATTTCTATCCATTCCCACCAATAAAACGGTTACATGTTAACTTCCATTTAAAATAATATTATTTTATTATTAGAGTGCAACATAAGATTCCCAAAAAACTCATTGTTGCGTGTTGGGTACGCCATCGATCATAGCGTCCCCTTTAAAGTCATATTAATATTTTATTCACAAATATGGATAAATATGAAAATGTCATATTCTTTATTTAACTGGGGTGTTACATCCTTCCTCCCTTTTGGGAATTGCGTCCTCACAATTTTAAAATTGCGCTTGTAAAACATCCTTGAAAGTCCCACATCGGAACAAGAGTAAGTAAAACAATCACTTTAAAATAAAGGAAGATAAGTAAAGAGGTCACCCGAGTTAACCCATAATAGGACTCCATGTAGGAAAACATGGACATGGAGGAGAAAACATAGGGTCATGTTCTGATGGAGAGTGATAGAAAACATGTTTTGGGGAAAGTTAACAATAAGAAAATCACAAACTTGTGATGGGTTAAACGGTGTTGGGTTCCCCAGTAGGAAAAGTTAATAGAAAACATTTTTGTTTTAAGTAACTTTTTATTGAGGAATTTATTCATAAGGAAACATAATCACTAATCATGTTGACTTTCAACTTTTACTAGATTCCTTAATCAAACTCATATTTTTTCCAAAAGACGAGTATTTAGGGTGACTTGTTCGCATTAAGAGTACTATAATCAACTTTTAGAGAATCAACTAATCCAAAAAAGAGAACTATATACTTCCCATGTCTTTAGACTTTAACCAAAACCAAAAACAAAAAGGAAAGTACAAGATCAGATAATCCGAAAAAAGATAACACTTTATAAAAAGAAAATCTATTCTTAATCTCAAAATTTGTCCAACAAAACCCAAAGATCAACAAGGACCATCCGATAAACAATTTGTCCATAAAATTCTTCAAAGAAAACCAATATAAGATTGAAACCCAAATATTTGAAGGATTTAGTCACATAGTCTTCTAAATTAAATCGTAACATTTATCCCCAAACAATATCAATTTCTCTTAAAGTCTCGTATTGAAAATTAATTAACCTAATCACATATCCTCCATGATAGGTTAATCATTTTCATTAATAACCCAAAATAAACTTACTCTTAATTCATAAAATCATATAACTAAAAATAATCGGTCAAACTAACCAGGGACTTCATGTAGTCCAGTGGTAGGCGATAAATACCAGTCGCACTTTGGTTGTGGGTTCGATTCCCGCAGCTTTGTCTGACTCGACGGGTGGTCACACGGTCTGTGTGTTGTCCTTTTTCAAAAACTATATAATTCTTAAATAATTCCCCAAAAAGAGATAAAATCATCAAAAATGATCATTACATATTTTATCCTCATGTTTATCTCATGCCTTTCATTTTCCAGCATATCATATAATAACCCATAATTACCTAAAAAGTAAGGATCATATAAACCCTAATGGTTTCCTTTTTAATTATTACCTGAACCTCCACATCGATTCATCTCATACATGATGCATTACAGAACATACCAAGGTTCAAGTGGTTGATCATGACTCTTTGATAGTTGGTTTAGAACAACCACGAGATTCCTCATTGAATCCCCCATTTTATCTAGTATCTTAATCAGAGAACCACCACAGTTTCCATCAAACCTGTTGTCTCTTTGGTGCCTTCTAGATCCATCCAATCACTAAAAACAGAAATTTCAGTGTGAGTATATCAACAAAACCATCATGTACTAATGAGTAAGGTAAACACTAAGATATACTTACTCATTCCCTTTATCTAAAACTAGGACTCTTTCTGAAATCCTAACCATTATGGTAATGTCACTTATGCTTAAAAAATACCCTAACCTCTAAAGGTATCTAAACCGACCTTTGATACAAACTATAAGGCCCCTGCCTTAAACCTTACTTAATCTAGAGTTATTACAAGATTAAACATTGAGGATCTTTTCAGGTTTAGAGTTTTAGAGAATTTGATCATGAAACATGCATTACATTCCACATTTAAACAAAGTGGTTACATAAAAGACAGTATTCATTCTTCCCATCAATGGAAACATATTGATAATAAAACATGGATTCTTTCTTGACACATCCTTGACACTATCATCACATCACGTAACTTTCCCTTGACCCGTGAAAAAATTTCAAAAACTTGGGATGAGCATAAAAAGCTCAGTAAGGGTTATAAAAATATGGAAAGGAAACTAGAGTTCATATATACATAAGAATGAAATCATAATTTACCCATAAAACATAGGAACTATAACATACCTCATCAAACCATGAATAAATCATAGAAAACATTAGACATAAAGGTAACTTGAGGCATTCATAACATTCTTACGTAGGGAGTAACCCTCTTGGTTACGTTTGGAATACCCATCCCAGTATATTCCCTAAATCTCTTCGGAGAAACCTTAAAGTTTCACTCCTTCATGTTACCCGATGCATTGGAGAGCTATATCGGGCTCCCCCGCCCTTAGTTTATCACCGAACCACCCATATTCATAATAATGCCCAGTAACCTCAACATAATCGTATCACATAAAACATGCATAAAGGAAACATAACATTTCCACCTTTCAATCACAAGATATCAATACAACACATTGATATAAAAACATTATGAAAACCATTTTTGATACCAAAATAAAAGAAAGGTAAAACATGGTATTTATTTTTCTTTTAAAAAGAAGGTATAGCTTGTAGAGGAAGCCGAAACTCAAATAACGGTCATGACGGCGGAGAAGAAGTTTTCGCCGCATACATACGACAAAAAGATCCCCTTTTGTCGTTTAGTAAATGTTTCGTATAAAAACGATTCCTTTTGAATAATCTAAAAATCAAAGGGGTTTATACAATGTAAAAAAGAAGGTTGGGTATAAAACAATATATCCCTCAATGAAAGGAGATTAAGACGAAGTCCCATACGATGATGGTATCCTTGGTTTAAGGATAAATCAACTACATAATTATGTGTGACAAACGAATACACCAAATATAAGTGGATATTAAGTGTAAAATAATCAAAGGTCATTCACACATATTCAAAGGATGACATATTCAATAAATACATGTTGAACCCAATGAAATCGAAATTTGGTTAAGAAGTTCCCTTGACAGCCTAACGGCGTCACATCAAAATGAGTTGATGAGAGATAAAAAGTGTATCTCATCACTTGGACATAAAATTTAAATCAATAAGGATATATGAGAACATATCCCAACATAACAATATGTAAATTAAAAGACCCAACAAAAGAAGACTTTTAAAAAAGAGGTGGGTGAAAGGTTCCCTTACCGACTTGGGTATCCTTCAAAACATACACCCCATGAAAGAAGGACAATAAATCATTGATGTAAATACTCATAAACGAAAGTATATTAAAAAAAGTGTATAATAATGGGTAGTTCATACACCACTCAAAGGAAATTATGGAAAATGTAGCATAAATCTCACGGGAATAAAAGTGAGATGAAAAATCCCTTACGAAAACTCGGCAGCCTAATGGCGCCACATAAAACTTACAAAAATGGATTGATGAGATCAAATAGGGGTTCTCATCATATTAACATAAGGTTTATAGAAAGAGGAATATAAAATAACATCCCCAAACATATCAAATAGGAGCTTAAAAGAAGTGACATAAAGGAGAGTACTTAAAATGAAAGAGAGAGGTTATATCTCTTACGAAAATTCGGCAGCCTAACAGCGCCACTCAAAACTTCCAAAATGGATTGATGAGAGAGAATAGGGTCTCTCATCACATGAACATAAAAATTAAAGTATGTTTAATATAAAATAACATCCCAATAACAAGAAAGATGATCTTCAGAGGGAATGACATAAAAGAGTATACTTAAAAAAGAAATAGTGGAGTAGGATCCCTTACCTCAAGTCCAACTTGTCTTCTTCGTTTCTTTATATTCCTGAATAATAAACTTTGGTAAATTAATAATTTCCTAAGTACCTCTTTTAGAGATTATTATTCAGTTAATATCACATATTATAATGTTATAATAATTGTTTTATAATTTTAGTTCATATCAGACGTTTTTTCCGATGTTTGGTATATGAGTCAAAAATGAACTTGTTTGAAAAAAAATTTCCCATGTAGTTATAAGTAAATAATTTACATAATAGTATTAATGATTAAAATATCATATATATCCAGTAAATATTCATTTCATACTATTCCATATCATTTGGAGATAAAAACTAAAAGCACCGTTCATGGAGACGGTAGGCCGTACGTACGCATGAACGCTACTTTCATTTTTTTCATATTAATGGAATTAAACCAAAATGAGAGAGGTATATATATGTTATAATTACAGAATGATAACCATAATTTTGATGTAATATATTACATATATATCCATTATATATATATGTACTTATAGTATTACATAACATTTTGAGATAAGAAATGAAATGTACCGTTCATGGAGACGGTAAGCCGTACGTACGCATGAACGCTACATCCATTTCTATTTCATATTTAATGGAATTAAAACATAATGATAAATAATAGTATTTTAATTCCAGTATGGTATCATATATAATATCATTAAATATATCCTTTATACGTACCACATATGGTATTAACGAATCAAATAACTTTGAGGGGGCGGTAGTCCGCACTTCCTTAAATGATGATATCGCATTTACCCATAATGGAAACCATAAATGTATGCCCAAAATGAAAAATACAGAAGCTTAAGGAAATAATAAAATATTATATATCATATATAAATATAGTGTCATCTTAATGGCAAACTTTGAAGGTGTTAAAAGAATGTTGAACAATCATCGTTTCGGGAGGCCGAAATTCGCCATCCCCGGAAACAATATGTTCTTTCACCATTAGATGTAGGTGTGTGAAAGTGTATCTCTAATGCTTATTATAACAACATCCTAGTATAATGATGATACTGGATTTGTTACAAAAGAAATGAATAAAAAGAGTTTAGGGGGTTGAAGAAGCAAAATAATACAAAAGTACTCAAGTGAACACATTACCTTAAAATCGGATAACTCTCTTAGATTTGAGCTCAAAGGCTTCCTTGGGAAGACTTCTTCCCAAAGTGAGGCTTCAAGTAGTAATAGAGGGATGTGGAGAGACAAAATGGGCTGGGGTTGGCCGATCCAAAGTCTTTGGGAGTGTGTGTATGGAGGTAGAGGTGGGGTCTTTTATAAGAGGAGAGGAGGGGCACTCGTGGAAAGTAAGAAAATGTTACTTTATTTGAAAATGTTATTCGGATTTAGGAGGTCCCACATTGATGTGTTTCGAGGATAAGGTGATAAGGGTTCTAAATCCACTCATCCAATAAGTTTTGGATATGTTTAGGTCTTATATATTATATTATCTTTCCATTTTATTTTAATCATTAAATAATGAGGTCATCGCTGCATCATCATGATGTCATAAATAATATAATTTATTTAATGTCTAAAAATTATGAAAAAAATACTATGATGTAGGAAATATATTTAGATTTCCAATTAATATTTATAGTCAAAAATATGATTTGTATAACCCCATGTAAAAATTGTTTTAGTAAAATATTTCATGTTTGTCTCATTTTTACTTTAACTTTAAATAAAAAGATATTAATGTCATTTTCCAACCAAAGTGGCTTCATGGGGTCCCCAAGTTAACCCATGGGTTTTCTTGGTCGGCCATGACACATCCAATGAGGTTATGGCATGTTTCAAGTTAATTAAATATTATTAAAACATTATTTTTACCATAAACTACACTAATTACCTCTAATCGCGATTAAAAACGTAATAATTTACTATTCACTAAAATATTATTTTAATCCCATTGAACCACATTTTACTTCTTAATGACAAAAATGTATGTCGGATTTTTGAAATTCAAAACAAAAAGGTGGCAATATTTCATTTAAACGGAAAATAAGTTTTTATAAGTACCACTGAGTGGTTTCACTATTCATCAAAAATTGAAGTTTTTCAGAAAATTACCAAAAATTCACCCTTATCTATACATGATATTCCAAATTCAAAAATTAATTCCATTTTAAAAAATTCACAACATATAAGTTGCATTAATTAATTTAGTAATTAATTCCCGCTGTCAGAGCAAATAGCGTGTTTTTATGAAACAATAAGTATCAAAAGATTGACACTAGTTTAAGTCCGATTTCAAAGTAAAAGTAATTCCAACGACCACTATTGGATTTAATGGTAAAAATATTTTATAATTTCACTTTAAAACCAATTCAAATGATAATCTAATAATATAAATAAATTAGATTAAAAAGAGGTTTTGAATTAAAATACAACAGTTTACACTATTCATTAAAAAAATGAACTTTATAGGAAAGATACCAAAAATTTACACAAAGTAAATTTTGATATCCCAATTCTAAATAATAGTTTTATTTGGTCCAATAGAATGTATAAGAGTGAACAAAACTATATTTAATGACGGTTCGCCATCAAAAGGTGATAAGTGAACCTTTAGTGAAAACTAGGGCATATACGCCTAAAATTGAATTCTTTCTGTATTTTAAGCCTTTATCTTTTATTGGATAAATGTAAAAACATTTAAAAACATATATAATCATATTTTAGTTATTTCTATCCATTATTTCCAATACAATGGCTACATGTTAACTGCCATTTAAAATAATATTATTTTATTATTAGAGTGCAACGTAAGATTCCCAAGATAGTCATTGTTGCGTGTTGGGTACGCCATCGAGCATAGAGTCCCTTTTAAAGTCATATTAATATTTTATTCACAAATATGGATAAATATGAAAATGTCATATTCTTTATTTACCTGGGGTGTTACATTAATAGTAATAATAAATTATTTATATTTAATAAAATTTAATAATAATTAGATTATATAGATCAATATTAATTATTAAATAATTATTATTATTATTCCTATATAAGTACATCATTATTATTTTCATCACATTATTATCATGAATTTATTATAATGTCTCCATGATAATGAATTTATTGTAATGAGTTAATTATCATTGCATTTTTATTATCCTACCATTATTATCATAGCATTATTATTCGTTTTCAAGATCCAAGATTCTTGTATTTTCATTGTATATGTGACGGAACCTAACCATCATTAATTAATAAAAATATTAAAATTGTTATTCTTAAATAGAATAAATAAAAATGAGTTTACATACCTCAAAAAATATTGATTAGTTAATTATTAATATATTTAATTTTTTATATAATATTAATAATTAATATTTCCATATTATAAACAAATAATGAAATAATGAAACAAATAATCTGGAACATGTGAATAATTATTTGTATTAATTATTATGAATAATAATAAAAATAAAAACAACAATAATTCACATTATAAAAATTAATAAAATTCACATGATGACATTAATATAATGAATTTATATTCATTAATTTATTAGTCTCACTCTTTTTTTGATAGTCAAGATACATATATTTTCATTATATCCAAGATTACATATAAAAGGCATGTCTGAGTGATACTTATTTAAGGAGGTTGTGATCAAATGATCGCTCCTCAGAATCTCGTTAAGATTTCAAGCTACGACCCTCCTAATCCCCCTAAAAATACTTTATTGTATAGGCAATCTTCCTTGTACTGTCCAGTTACACCATATCGGCATAACAATCTGGGACCCACAACATTACCAATCATGTATCCATGCTGGTGATGCATGAGAGATAGTTGACGGTGCACAGTCAGAGCATCATGTACAATGATGAGAAGGAGGCACAATTCCAATTTTTCAAAAGAAACATAGACATCAACTTAGATTTCAACCTCGGTGGGGACCGCTCCTATAGTATGCTATCCAACCACTTCACTTACCTAATACGACCACAAAATATGGTTTTATCGGAACTAAAAAATCATTTATAAGCTCCAAAAAACAATTATAATCCAGGTTCTATTAAAAGGGGGGTCCATATTATCTTTGCTAAAAATCGATTATAATGCACCCTTATTATAATTTTTTATGTTCTAAAACAACATAGAAAATTGGAATAAAAATTCTCTAAATCAGAGGTACCCCCTATTAATAGTGCTTGAACCCCATTTAACAGCCCTAGGAATAACCACCTTTGCATGTACCCACCACCCCTTTAATATTTATAGTCAGACCCCCCATCCAACACGAATTATTTCCCCCATGGACCCACTCATGAACCCCTACCCCCTCTTAGATTCGAACCTGATACCACTCCCTTTCACGTCTGCAACATTACTAATCACTCATCTAGTATTGTTCTGCATTTAATGATATATATATTTATTTTTATCTATATATATATATATAATTTATATTTATTTGTATAGTAATATATAATTATATAAATACATATATAGTAAATTATATATATATATATATATATATATTTGTATATTAATATATATTTAAATCTATATATATATAGTTATATTTTTTATCACTATATTTTATCCTATATTAATATATATTTATAAAATTAATTTTCAATACAATTATAAAATAATAATTTTTTCTTTTTATGAATAAGTAAATAAATAAATACATATATACAACGTACATACAAATGTATATATATATATATATTATATTTATATGTATATTTATATGTTAGAATATATAGATAAAATATATAATTTTTTTAACACAGACACTAATACAAACACACACACTATACAGGTATATAAATATTCCGATATATATATATATATATATATCTTAAAATTTTATATTAGTTATTATTTTGATAAGACTTATATATTTTGAAATTATATATAAAATTGAAAGAATGAATTCCTTATAAAAAGGAAAAAATCCATCAAATGTTACGAAATAGGGGTTCCCCAAAAAAAATCAGGTTTAGTGGTATTTTGGCGCTTTTTTGGCCTTGAACAATGTCACAATGGTTTATATGTGTTATTGAGGGCATATATCTCATCACATGATTAAATTTGATTTGGTGTTGAGCATTAATGAACACACTGATCAAAAGATATGGTTGTTATATTTATTTGTTATGTTTTGAAGTTATATTTGATCTGTTTTTTTTTTTTTTTTTTTTGTCTTCAAGTGGTTATTAATTGAATATTAATTGATAATAATTATCCAATTAATAATTAAAAACAATTTATAAAATATTTTATAAACCCTTTTCTCTAAATATATTATATATTATTTGTATATGACAATTAATACATATCTATAACATATTTAAAATATATACATTATATTTATATCAATATAAATATTTTTATATATCATATATTAATATATTATTATGGATGATTTTTTATGTATATCCGTTATTAGAAATAGTAAAAAATGTATTGTTTAGACCCCCATTTATCATCGATATTTAAAATAAAGTAAATAAAGGGGTACTATTAATAACACTTTTTTAGCACTCATAAATGTACAGTTTTTCACTTCAATTCATAGAACCACTATTGGTAGACCATTTATCATCTATTTTTTTGCTTTCTAAAATTTTTTCACTATGAAAACCCAATTTTGGTCTAAACAATGATTTTTGAGCCTCCTACCTGGGCTACGCCCATTGTCCATCTCTCGGTCACCCTACCCACTCTCTAAAGGTGGTTCCCAGTACAATTGATGAAAGAATTCTGAAAACTGTCTATTGGAGGGAACATGGGGTTTTCATCCCCATAAATGAACAACATACCTATGGATGTTGCTGGGAATTTTCTATAGTGGTGGCTCATGATGAATAGCCAAAATTAATAATGGTTATATATGGTCACTCTCTGAGGAGCAATTCATCGACTACACATCCAAAAATGATTGTTGAAAAAGCAGAGCCAAGGTATGGTAATTAAACTATGTCACCAAAAACTAGGGAGTCACCGTAGATAATTATTACCAATACCAAGCCATGGACAACACATGAAATGATGATTACCTGTCAAATATGGAAAACATTGATAGTTTCCAGTATGTGTCAACTAACAACGTGGCATCCTGATCGGATGTTTTGACTCATAATAATCTGTTTAAGGTGATTTAAATAAGTGAGTGGGAATTATGGTTCTACTATTGTATAATAATTGAGGATAAATATTCAGCCAATCTGACACACACCATGATTATGGTCCGGTACTGGATGCGAGATGGGGGGATGGCTGGAACATGAAGTTGTGCCTGAATGTGGATGACAAACAAGGGATATGTAAATGACCACACTACATAACCATTGTGGGTCTTCAATGTCACACATTCGCTTCATGTATCTTCCGACACCACATCTCTCCCCCCATGTCGTCATTATCAAAACATATTTTCTGCCATCCACTTCCATCTCATATTCGACTGTCAGCACGACGTTGGGTAATATTGAAGGTGTATTCTTCGTTGAATGTGTCGCCACTATAGTACCAGAATTCCTACCCACTAATTTTTATCATAATAAAACCAACTTGTTGGAAAATTATGGCCAATTGTTATGTGTTATGTTCCTCTCTGGTGATTCCCTAATGATGGATGATATAACACAAGGCCTATACCATGGTCCCACATTTGCTCCCATATTTTTTGGACTTGTAGTTGATGAGTTAATTGTAGGAGACTAACCTTATTTGATCAGTTTTAATTTTTGTTATCCATTTTGGTGAATCCAGTATAGAAAATGCCAAGTAACATTCTTAGGTTTTTTTATCCTTTATGGGGGTGACAGCACTACATTACTTCCAATTGACAATTTTCTTCACATTTTTGTTGCTGGTACTGTCATCCACCTCTGAATAGTGAACATGGTGACGGAAATATGAAAAAGAGCCATAACCCAAGTAGTGAAGGTTCCAGGCATAGTGGAAATGTGATTGGGACGACACCCAAATCGTATTTATAATAAGATCAATGATTATCCAGGAATCAATACGATGATAAAAACCAGTCTCCATAGAATGGAATCAAAGTATTAGATAAAGAAAGAAGAGGCATAAAACCATTATATAGGATCATGAACATCAACTTTATAATTTATTTTATTCATTTCATAATGAAAATAATACCTATATATTCTATATTTTCATCTTTGATGAAGTTGATCCAAAGTAATGACCCAGCCTTACTATCTCATTATGTTTGCAAGGATCCAAACTAGAATCCCTTTAGTGGTCAACCACACATGCTCTGGATGCCTCCAATCGACACCGCTGATTCTATGGGTGTTATCATGTCGAAGACAGTGTATTGTTTTTGTAATTCCAGATCGATTTTTGTTTATATTTGAAAAAATTCTCTCATTCTTGTGAGTGGAGGGAGGAGGATCTGAGAGAGAAATTGTTCAGCTCAACATTTCACAATTCAACAGTTGTGTGCTTCCGTCAATGGTGTGATAGATGTATGTGCCCATTTATTGACATGGTAATACAATTACAATATTTAATTTAATAAAATAATTTAAATACATTCATAACCATAGAGAATACCCATTCAATTAATTAAAAATCCTCATCCTTATTCATGGTGTGCCGTCTTGTGAAAAATGGAATTATAAATAAAATTCTGCGTCACAAAATAATAGCAAACACATTTTGATTTATTCAAACTAGTTAAATAATTATTTATCATCTTGAAAAAAATTATTTTACTGCAAAACCATCTTTGGTACTCTCAAACCTCACTTCCATTTATTGGACAACTGAATAAATAATAAATAGATTATTCAATTAAATATTTATTTTATTTACAAATTAGTAAATAAATTTTTATTTAATGTTCAATTAAATAAATAAATATAATTTACCCAAAATCTTGTGAAAAAATATTTATTTAATTATTTTAATAATTATAAATTGAATAAAAATATTCCACTATTTTGTGTGTAATTTTTTTAAATTAAATTCAAATGAATTTAACTCATCCCACCCAAAACACATAGTGTGTGACCCACTAGGATTTTTTCTCGTTGGAATTAAGTGGATTTCCTGATGTCCATGTGTACTATCTACCAACGGGTCAAGGTTCCCATGAAATATAACATAATGTCGCAATGACGACATCCACATATGAATGATCACAATGTAATATAATCCCTTTGGTCAATATCTCATCATGCATGTCACATGATAGTGTCATCAAACATTGTTCTTGATACAACGATCATTGACTACCTGAAATAAATCATCGTTACACCATGGCCATGGAATTTTGCATGATGGTTATATTTCAATCAATTGTCTGAGATATCCAATTCCATTAATGGAAGGGACACATTATTCCTAGAATTATCCATTGAAAACATGCCACTTGTGACTCACCAAATGTAACATAAATTCCACCAAAATTCTATGCTATAGTTTTCATTCGTAAATAAATGTGCGTGAGTCGTGACATGTATTAATGATTATCATAAATTCTAAGGATCATTACACACTCTTACAGATAGTAATATCTGATGACACGAAAATATGCAGAATATCTATTGGCGGGATTGTTCTCATGACCGCTGGTCTTGGAGATTACCATGTGCGAACATAATGATAAGATGACTCATATGCCTATGATTACTCAGAAATGAATGTTTTTATTCTATTTGTCCCATCATAGTATTTCATCCCATATTGAACAATATTTCTAAATATTTTTATTGAATTTCATGGTTCTCATCATTGCGGGGAAAAACCCTGACCTCATCAGTGCAGAAAATGAAAACAACTTTTAGTCTATTAGAGCTAACTTGATGATCCTATTTCTGTTGACTGAATGAATTAGTCAAGGGGTCCCCCACATTTTCTCCCATGATAATAATTCTCACTTAAAATTCTCATCTCTTTGAAAAATAAATCAAGAGATGATTATTTTGAAATATGTGATTAATCATTAATTGTGACCATTGATTTTTTGTGAGGTCCTCCACTACAGTTTTATCACTATATAGTGTGATGGGATTTTTACTTCTACGTCTCACATAAAGCTCCACGACGATGCCTCACATCCAAACTGCAACTTTAGTACCCTCAAAGTTGTGCTATAATCAGAATATGCCTATAATCAATGACCACATTATTCTTTGAGCTCTTCTATCTCACTACACCTACATTAAAAATGAAGATGTATCCCGTTTGTGACTTCATCTCATCGTGATCAGTCCAGAAACTAGAATCGGCATATCCATGTATATGTCTTTCATAATATCTTCCATAAGCTAGGAACATATCCCTTATACACCTCAGAAACATTAAGATTATCTTTACTGTCATCCAATGGTGGTCACCTTTGTCAACTTGATATCTTATTACCACAGTAAATGCGTAGGTGACATCCAGCCTAGCACATATCATGACATATGTGACTGAACCAATCATTTATATGGACATAATCCATTACGTTTTCATTAATTCATAATATGTTAGAGGAAACATCTTATTGTAAAGGGGAATTCCATGTGATTATATAAACAATAACCTCTTGGATTGTTCTATAATGAATCTTTACGGTATAAAATATATTTATTTACATGTACATGGCCCAGTAATCACTAGGATCTATCATAATGGATTTTTATTCCAGGAATATATTCCACCTTGTCAAAGTACATCATGGAGATGTATTGACATCACCATTCCTTAACAGACACTAAAACTAGTATCTTGTTTCCAATAAGTAATATGTCATCAATTTTTACTATTTGAAAAATGACTGTAGTCCCACTAAATTATTTGTAGAAACAAGGCTCATATTCACTCTTAATAAAACCACATTCTATTTTTGATTTTTAAAAATTAATGTTACATGACATAGATTTTTTCATTAATCCATAAAATGATTTCTGCAACTCAAATAAATTTTTTGTATTATTTTGAGTCATAAACCCTTCAGGTTGTGTCGTGTAGACATCTTTTTGATGTCTGCCAATAAGGAATGTAATTTTGAAATCCATTATCCATATCTCATATTCAAGTTTTTCTGTATTGTCATGTATAATTCTAATGGATTTCAGCATTGCAACTGGTCAAAATATTTTACCATAGTCAATTTTTATAATGTTTTTAAAACACTTTTGCAACCAGTCATGCCTTATAGGCACCATCATGTCATTATTTGCTTGGATTCATCATGAATACACATTTTCAACCAACATGAATTATATTAACTAGAGGATCTACCAACATTTAGACATGGTTTTGGTAAATAGAATCTGTTTTGGAATTCATGGCATCATTTCACATAGCAACATTTGTGACGCTTACTTATTTCTTGTAGTTTAGAGGATACTTATTATCAACTAATAATGGTTCACCATCCTCGGTAACAAGAAAAGCATTCCATGATAATTATATAACCTCTATTGTACTCCTACAATGTACTTGTGACTCTGGAACAATTTTTTCATCCACGTGGCTTTGTGGAATATGATCTTGTACTAACTCTTGTGTACCATGAGACTTGACTTCATTGATGTATATAATGTTCCAACTATCTCTTATGAGGATGTGCTCCCTCTCGAAGAATGTTTCATTTATTTACACAATATCATTTTTTACATAGGGGATGTTTAATTAGTATCCCATTTTTTCCTTGGTGTATCATATAAAGTTACACTTTTATATTCAGGGAGCATGTTTGTTTCCCGAAGAGAACATAAAAAATGATTTTGTACCAAATAAATGTAACTCTAATAACATAACTTACCTTCCACTACAAAACTCATTTGGAATACCTTTTATTTATTTATTTGGTACATGGTTTAGTATGTGGCCCCTTATTTGTAATGTATATACCCTAAAGGATAGTATAATACATGCATGAATCATCATTAATTTCACCATGTCCAACAAGTTGATGTTATTCATTTTACTTTAACATTTCTATTTAGGTGTGTAAGGAGGAGTGAGTTGGGATAGGTTCCCAAAATCCCATATGTAATAAATAATGTCCTCATTAATATATTCTTCATATCAGTCTAAGTGGAGTTTCTTAATCATCATAACAAGTTGGTTATCAACATCATTATTATATTCCATGAAAATATCAATGGAATATGACACACAAAACATTAAGTAAATATATCCATACCTACTATAATAATAATAAAATGTTATAAAATAGGAGTACCCACCCCTTTCTTCTACTTGAAATAGTCCTCACAAAATGTTATGAAACAATTAAAGTATCACTTTATCCCTTTTAAATTTCCCACAAAATTGGCCTTTGGTCATTTTTTCATGTAAACCTGCATGTCATAATCCATGTAATTTTATTTCCAAATAATCAAAATATCTATATCAATGTAACTTTGTCCAGAGATTCTCGTTTAAATAACTTATCTGGTGATGCTAAAGGTGGGTGTGGTAAGAGTCATTTTATGTATCTTTGTTATCGATTTCCCTTACATTGTTCGTGTAATCCAACACACAATGACCATTGTATAAATGTGCCCTACCAAAAATGTTATCCTTATAAAATAAGAAACATGCATTTCATATTTTGAAAAAAAAATCCATCTGTATCTAGTCTAGACACAGAAAATATGTTTTTCTTTACAAAAGGGGAATAAAAAAATATTAACACTAATATAATATGATTTGGCAATGAGAGGTGCTAGTCCCCGAAAAAAACATCACAAATTTTGGATCTTTTGGAATGTTGTAGATCTACTATCCATCTCACGATCTTTATAAATCTACATTTTTCCAATATATGGAAATATCTGTGAGCACCACAATATTTCTATAATATCTAATTTATCGAATCAAACAGATTCCACCTGATAACAAATTCACATCAATCATCCATTTAATTTTATGGTTGGGTGCAGTTCTTCTTGTAGTGGCCCTTCATTACACATGCAAAAAAAAAAACAACCTAATGTTCCATTTCCTCCCCTTCAATCTTCCTTTTCTAGGAAGCCAGTGAATATGATGTTGGATTAAATCTATTCACATTTACATTCCTCTTATTCACAATAATTAAAGAATTACTTTTTCACTTTATAGTTATTTCTACTTGGCGAATGGGGATTGGAAGATCATCTAGAGATGTCATCATGTCGTTCATGTTGATGTAAACAACAAAGATAAAGAAGCCTTGATGGAGTGATGCAATAATGAGATCAATGATGATTTAATTGGGGCGATTTAACACTTGAACCTCCAGGATCTCAATGTAGACCATGAGTTTGACTATAAGAGCCCCAAATGGGAAACCATATCCAAGATTACACTAAAATAGTTTTCTGGGAATCTCAAACCTTTCCTATCTTGCTCTATCTCGATGATGACATGGAGGTGCCCGAGAATTCTATAAGCAACCATGTTTTCAATAGAATTCTTGATCTCACTAGACATTGATGATAGAATCTAGCATTGAACATCAAGTGCGTATTTCATTTGTTTCTGTTACACCATGTGGAAGGAAAAGCAAGTAATGTTGACTCTAATATGTAACACTTCAGTTCATGGCATAGGATAACCCAAAGTCATCTAAACAATTAATGAATGTTAATATTGGTGAGTATGATGTCTTTATCTAGAATTGATCATAGTGATACTGTGGTTGACATGCTTGTAGTTTTTATTTTAAAATTAAAATAACTTATCATTTTTAGTTAATGATTACATTTTTATGAGAAATAATAAATTATAATCTCTCCCACTATTTTATCAAGTACAAATGGAACTCACCATGAACACAAAATGCCTAGTTTCCATGAAATTATACTCTAAATATTACTATTACCCATCACATAACCCTATAAAGTGTTGGTCATGATATTTGAAGGTATTTAGGTAGGCATGTCTTTGACAACTCCGGGTTTGTAGCTCCATGATATGTTGATTGGACATCATAATCCTAAAATCCTGACATTGAAATTTCTCAACAATTTCCACAAATATTTTACCACGTATAGAAATGGATTCCTCAAATGATGTAATATGGTTATGTAAAGATAAAATCATTCATAATGAATTCCAATATAAAACTACATTTACCAACAAGGGTTCGTCAAACAAATAGTTTTAGTGATTGTTTCCTTTAATCAAGTAATGTAATCCTCGATATGAGTTAATATTATTTTTTGTATTTTTATATATTATAGGAGACATTCTTATTACCATTATCAAATTCTTTTTAATATTAAATGGAACATTATCATGTGATTATCCGTGTCTTTATAATATTTACTCATAGCTTGGTTTATTTACGTACCATATTACGTTCTTTTTTAATTCACGAATAATGTCATCACGTAAACAGATCCATTATGATAAACCATGAAACTAAATGAAAAAAATAATGAAATTTGAATGATCATAAGTTGTTCTAATGGTTTTTATATATAGTAGTTGATAAACTAACTATGGCCCAGGGGAGAAACACCTTGATCCTTTTGGATTTGTGTTTACATCTTTCCACTTGTCCACCTCTGTGTCTCATGGATTTGATTTTTTCCTGGCTACAGTTGGAATTGTCTCCACTTTCTTAGGAGAACCATCCATTATATCTGACATTTAATACTCACATAGATCTGAGGTGTAAACATGGGTTTTACATATAATAAAAAAATCATGCATTCCCTATATATAAATGATTATACGGCTAGAAGACCATGAAATTTATTTTAAATAAAAAAATTCATTGATACCATCCAAATTAAATGGTATTAGTCTGACTCATGATCTCCCAGACATGAAATGACATTTACAAATAAATAAAACTAGAATTCAATTCATTAGTTATTCTTGTTAATGATAAGTCACGATCGAATCAATTAATTATCAACATTAATTAATTTATGATTTTATCTAAAAACATTATCTGAATTTCATTGATATTCACATACATCATAATTTTAATCAAAAAAAATTAACTAAAAATTATATTTGTATGTAACTTGTTCTTTTTAGGAAACCAGATGAATTTTTATTCATAAATACCAGATGAGTTAAAACTAACATTACATTATTTTTAAATTTAACATAAATATATAAAAACACCGATAACATGTTGTCCGTAATTATTAAGGTTGAATGATGGTTAAATTATAAAGCGTTTGTATAATATAATAATAAATATTAATAAATCTACATAGTCTGGATAAGTACATGGTGTGTATATAAAATTACACACGGTGTACTATTGGTCACCGTCTATCCGATATACACTCCTAGGGAAACGGTGTGTGAGTGTACATCAGAATTATTTAGTGTACATGAAATGTCCAGTGGACCACATGCTGTGTAGTTCCTCATTACATGCTCTGTAGCTGGAGAAGCTATGTATGGGGTACAAAGTATAACCCAAACCTAAAGGGACTACATGTTGTGTCTAGTGGTCCACACGGTGTGTAATCTAGGAACCATTTTCCACTTGTTCATGGTCAACACAAAGATTTATTTAGACTTAAAAAACTCAAATTATATGGATCTGATTGGGGGCCTAATCACGGTGCATTGATCCTTAATAATAAGGCGTGTACTACCGAATACAAGTATTGTGTTATGGTGTTGTATGACCAAGAATCCAGGAACCTCCAAATGAGATCCTCTGTTTTATTTTAATCAAAATTAAAAGAAAACATTGTTTCTGTATGGTGAATGAGAAATGAAAGCGGAGGAACAAATATTGAGATTCATATTTTTAGAGAGATTAACATGAATAGAAAAAACTAAATTATTAAATGAGTATGTCATCAATGAAATATATAAATAATTAAAAATTACAATATACCCACTCTGATACATCATTAGGATTCAGGTGTAGAAGAAGCGTGGTTCAGACGACACAAAACATGGATTTTTACCATGATCAACAATTATTCCAGGATCAATATGATGATGAAAGCCAATATACATGTAATGGAATAAATGATTTAGATAAAGAATGATGTGGCAAATAACATTTATATAGGATGCTATACATCATTATTATAATTAAATTTATTATTTTCACAATGAAAATAATAATTTCATCTTCGATATATTCTTTGTTGATAATGTTGTACATAAGAAATGACCCTTATGGATTATCATGTTGCACTTTTAAGGATCCAACATAGAATATTTTAGTGGTGATCTACACATGAAATGATGGGCTATGATCGACACCACTCTCTCTCATAGTCCCAATGTGGCGAGACAACTGTCTTCTGTTGGTCATTCTTGATCTCTTGTTCTTCAGCCTTGATGAAAGTCTACAATTCTTGAGTGGTTCAGGAAGAGGATTCGAGAGAGAAAATGTTCAGCTCAACAATTCTCAATTCATCGAGTGTTCAGTTTGGTCTATGGAATAATTGATATATCTGTTTATTTATTAACATGGGGTTTTACATACATTTTTTTATTTCATAGTATAAATTAAATAAAATCTTAACCATATATAAATTCCATGCTATTAATAATCGTACATCATCATTATTTATAGTGTTCAAAATTTCACAAAAACGAATTATAAATAATGGTCCACTTCACAAAATAATAGCAGCATTATTTTAATTTGCTCCATCGAGATAAATAAATATTTATCATCTTAAAAATAATTACTTTAATAAAATCATTTTCATGGTCCTCCCGAAATCCACATACAATTTTTTAACAACATAATAAATTAATAACTAATTTCTTCACTAAATGAAATAATTTATTTATAGACTAGTAAATATATATTAATTAAATGTTCAACAAAAAAATTAAATAAAATTTACCCACAATCATGTGAATAAATATTTACAAAATTTATGTAATAATTTTGAGATGAATAAAATTATTCCATTCTCATGAGATTAATATTTATTTGTTAAATTCAAAATCAATTTAACCGAGACCACCAGAAAAACATAGTTTGTGACACTCTAGGATTATTTCTCATTTTCATTAGGCATGTTTTCAAAAATACCAATTATACTATCTATCAACGGGTCAAGGAACCCATGAGAAATCACTTAATGTCACATCAATGAGGTTGTTATGTTGGTCCCGATTTCAATCCCAACTATTGAGCAATATAGATTTCTTCTCAGAAACTCAAATGTATCATACAAAAACTAATATTAATTAATTATTTATACATAGAAAGATATCATGTGAAATTTTTGAGTATTTATTTCTAACCCTATCAATATATTCATGTGACCATGCCTAGGAATTGTGATCGAGAGGTTCCAAGGAGGTCATGTGATGTGAGTGGGGACTCCTAGTGGATATGTGCTTCAGGAGTCTTCTGCAGACAAGGTGGTTCATGAAATCCATGATGTGGCTCATAGACACTTGGATGGGGCATGTTATATGCATGATGCAAATGAGGAATTTTCATGTCATTAGTTTTTTGAAGGCTTTATATTTTTCATTTGACAAGTTTCACATAATTAATTTTTAAATGAATTATGGATCCCATCATGGTTCCTTGCCTGTAGATAACTAAAAGGCCATGATTTCTAGGAATCACAAATATGATCTCATCACTCTTCTACGTACTGATATCAAGATTTTATGGTTGTTCCATTCACCTAGAATCCAACATTATCACCTATCTAGCTATCTTATTATATGAGTTTGGTTTGCTGGATGATGTATCTATTCCCTCCCCATACCTTAATCTATCTTCTGATTAGGTGTGTAGCTACTCTGACTACTATCTGGTGATGATTATTGAGGATGTATCGTTGCCAACAACCAAACATTGGGGATTGTCCAATATGCTAGCCAACTCCCACCTAATATGGGATAGTCATGATATTTTGCAAAACCCAATCTCTTAGAGCAACTGAAGCATATTTTTCTCTTCCATGAATTCTCTTGTTGGTAGGTGGTACTCAATGTTGGATCTTCACCCCAGTGGTATATCATTGATTAGTTTGAATGGATGTACATGGTATTAAGAAAGAATTATAGAATTTGATGATGATATGTACATCATTAATATTTATGAACCCATGTTGATATCTCAGTTCATCATCAATCTCTAGAATAACCTCCATGGAGAAAAGATCTCTCGTTGGTTCCCTCATACCAACACATTCCACCATCCCCATGGTGGGTCAGTGTTAGCCTATGAGATATCTATCAACTGGTTGGAATCACTCCCCATGAAGATTTTTTTTACAATTTTCTCCCAAATAATTATTTTTATGTTGATAATATGCAGAATCTGGTTTTAGTGTAAGATATTATTTTCCTTGAGTTCAAGAAACTGGAGAATGAGCTAACAATGTGCTCACTTGAATATTTTAGAAACTAGATCAAAATTTTCCTATGTTGCAGTGGGGTATAACCATGAATATTTCCCCTTTTTTGGTTTCCCTCCAAGAATCATCACGATGATTTTGATCATTTTGGGGCATTCTAGATGTTGGGGTTCATTCTTCATTGGGAAATCTTGTGTTCTTATAAGTTTCTTCAGACCATAGGCTTGTGTTTTTTCTTTCTATGTTTCTAAAAAGTTACCTATACGAATCTTGGGATTCACATAATGGAATCCACATTAACACCCTAATATAGGTGGAATGCCTCACAGATGGGTGACGTCTCAACTTTAAGCAACAATACAAGCTCAACTTTACTAGATGATGGGGAATATCTATCAAAGAAACACTCCATTCAAAATTGGTGGCCACATCAATTCTATCTTGGTTTGATTGGGGACCACGTTTGTTTCTACATGTGATACAAAAATTCTAGAATTCTAGACCTTTTATCCTAAAAAATATTGTTCTACGTCTCCAGAGTTAGTCATATATTTTGAAACTCATTAGAAGTCAAAGTTGTGTTATGTTGGTGTTATAGTTTTGACTTATCTATCCCATATATTCATATTAGTTATGTCATTAATTATTGAAGAAACTATCTCAATGAGAGATCTTATACTATTTCCCATTAGGATGGGGTGCTTAAAACAATGGTATATGATATTATAATATATGACATGGACTCACCAAATTGGTTCTCTTAGAAAATAGGTTGTGTAAAAAAGTTTTCTCCCATTTCATTGACTAATTTGTTTGGGGAATGTCATCCTTGAATAATATGATAGTTTTGTTAAATTAAATACCATGGATACAAATTGGATGTGATTATATTGATGCTTGATGATACACTTTATTTCCTCACCAATGATTATTCATAGGCATGGATGACGGTTTAACCCATAGGTGTGTTGGTACAGTCAGCCATTCATGATTACAAGGCTCTTTCATTTTCAACTCATCTATATGTGGAATCACTGTATATGATTGTATATTTGGGAGAGGCATCCCAAATTTTACCTTTCTCATATGATATATGTTCAAAAAATAGACGAAATTCTGTTGAGGAAAGTAGTTCTCCCCTGTAGGCTACGAATGTTTTTCATACCAAATTTTGTGAATAAGGGGCCTCCTACCGTATTTTATCATTTATTCTACTATTTAGTAAACCGTATATCATAACTACTTCATAAAATTATGAGGCTTTATCATGTATTAGGTAGGTTGGTGATCATATCCATGACTTCATTACCAAGTCCAAGTAGCGACATTCTATCATCTAGTGGAGCTGCTTCTCCAACCATTCCATGATTTAGGGGAAGATGGTTTTGATTGGTAGGATCTATTCAAAATTATAATGATGTTCATTCTATCTAAGAGTGATTTTTCATTATTGGAGAGGAGCTTCCATGATTTTACGAATGTGGCCCCCTCTCCCCACCATTGAATGAGATGATGGAGGCACTAGAGAGGTGTCATCGGCTATCATCTGATTTGAAATCCCATATGGATTCTTAGATGATGAATATTTAGAGGCATGAAATTATGATTTTTAAATTTCTGTCTAAACATTTATCATCATCGGTTTACATGGCCACTGGTCGAAGGAGGGATAAACGGAAAACAACTCTAGTAAATTTTCACAATTAAATGGAATATGTGGGGGAAATTAGAAGGGAGACACCTCAAACTTCAATTGACTCATCCATCTAAACCCATACAAGTTTTATTGGTTATATTGATCATCTTTTTATGTAAATAATTTTTCCCTAACCGAAAAATATAATTTTTTACTACACCGATTTTTGTTGTTGACGTTTTCGGATATACAGTAAAATGTAGTGAATCCTCCATTCATTCAATAAAATGAATTAATGAGTTTATATTACATTCCAATCATATTCTTCATGTGATACATTAGAATTATTTTTCATTAAAAAATTTTGTGAGGGATCATCACATACATTACGATATATGAGCATGAATGTTTTATGTGTAAGGAAATCATTGGGAAATGAGATATGTAATGAAGGATGGGTTAATTTCATATCGATGGAGAGTAAATTGAATGTGAAAGAGCCATATATGGGCCCTCAAAATAACAATCAAAAGATTTATTTTGGGGTCTGTGAATTAAAACAACTACTTCATTAGTCGAGGTTCACATAGATCAAACCTTTTTTTCCTTTAGTGTATGGTATTATAGTATAGACCATCTATTTCTATAGTTTAGGGTCATTTAGTTTAGACCTTTTGTTGGATTAGTTTTGTGTCTTTTAGAACAATCTTTCTATTACTTATGTTTAGGGACATTAAGCTCGTACAATATATTTCTTTATATTAGGGTCTTCTATCTCATGCTTTCTCTTTCTTCATTATAGGTTTTTTTCTCAGACCATATATTTATTTATACTATGGTCATTTAGTTTAGACCTTTTGATGATTTAGTTTAGGGTATTTTAGCTCATACATTCTGTTAATCTATTCTAGTTTATTTTAGCTTATACATTTTGTTGCTTTAGTTTAGGGTTGTTTATATCAAACCTTCTCTTGCTTCTTTTTTGGGTCATTTTTCTCATACCATTTTATAATATGGGGGTACCATGAAAAAAATTACCCAAGACACTATTGGATGTTGAGTTAGACCATGCTACTGATAGGTCTCACAAGGATCAGAGTTCCTTTAATGTATGGGTTTACTCTTTTGGTGGGTGGGTTAAGTCCGTTGTGAGTTGGTAGCATTGACATGAATATATATTCTCAACTCTTCTCCAAGGGATAAAGAAGATTCATCGGGATAATATGGTTGAGGTGGAAATACTAGGGAATCTACTACAACCTTGATAGTTGTTGTGTGGGTAATGAAAATTAAAATGCAAAATCTTCATCTAAATGATATAGAATGAGATATGCATATTAGGTATGGACTATGATAATATGAGGTTGTCAGGTTCATCCACAGTGTCATTGATGATCAAAAGGATTATGAGGATATTTATAGAGGTACAAGATGTATCAATTTGGTGGGTTTGATCTCTTGAATAAATCACAAGGTATATGGAAGAGGTTTTTTTTCCTTTCTAGGGGCATTGAATTATGTTTGAAGGCTCAAACATCATGATGATAGTGTTGGGTATGAACGTAAGGCTATCCATGAAGGGTTTCAGTAGTATAGGGAAACATATATCATAATTCTAATTCTTCTACCCTATTCCATGTGGTTTTGAATGATGAGTTTTATCCATCAAAATATTTTAGAATGAAGGATCTATTTCCGGATTAAATAATGAGAAAAAATTATTGTGAGGAAATATAGAGGGTATAAGATCCGCATGGATATTCAAATATGGATACTTTAAATCATATTACAAATCTCTCTTGCCATGAGGAAGTTATATGAATGTGACCATGAGGGACCTATAACAAAATGAGTTGTTTGGTTCCGCCACGATGATGTCAGGATTGCATGAAAATGGGTTGTTAGGTTCAAGAACCATAATATTTGTTCCACGACCTGTTTAACATATTCATATGGTGAAGAGATGTGACAAACCATTCCAAGTTATATTTCCTTGATTATGGGGTCTTGAGAGCATAGATTGGAATTTAATATGGCTACAAAGTAAACTCTATGAACTTCATGTGTTATTTAAATGTACCCAGGTTTTTCCAAGGATCTATAGATGAAGAGTTTATCTAGTTAATAGTCATATTTTTATCAAATGTCTCATTGTAAGTTTGGAGCATAATGAGTTTTTTGTCACTTTCATTTTCAGTTTTAGGTATTTTGATTTAAACTATAATGTTTTATTGATTATGGTCGTAGATATTTGACCAATGTGTGATTCATTTTAGATAATGTGACTTGGTTTGGTATGGGGGTGATTCCAAAGTTGTTCATTAGTTTATCCATGTTCAAGAGTACTCTTTCATGCCTTTGAATTATCAATGGAGAAAGCATAAATCATGGATCAATGTAAATAGGTAATCAGTGATGATATGGGAAAATCATTAATGGGAGGACCTATAACACAATGTGGTGTTGGGGTTCCACCTTTGTGATGCAAGATTCAAACGAATCATAATTAAATTTTTACAAGAACATGATTTCTTTGGTTGGTGGGTATCAGCCCTCATATCAGTAGCCTAACCAAGAATAGATATATATTTTACACTTCAAGTGATGTTAATGGTTTGAGATAACCTGAGATGCTTCAGATCGGATGTGTGGGATAGTAATTGTGGTTCTTAATAAGATGATGGATGCCCTTTTTTATTTGGATCTCCAAGGTAAGGCTCTCTGGGTCCTCAGATAATGTGGGATGCTGGAGGGGGTCTGTATAGTTTATTATCATGTAGTGGGGACATTCATTTCTATAGATTTTATCATCATATGTAAAGGAAATGAGAATTGGCATTAAATTCGGTAATGTTGTAACTGGTCTTATGGGTGAGAACATGGGTGTCACTTTGTGACTCGTGCAAGTGAGAATGAAGTGACATGTAGTTATTAAAAGACCATGTAGTATACCATAATGCGGCAACAAAATACTTCCATGCAGTTTAATGTCATGTGGTAAGAAAGATGTGTCTTAGTTTAATATTGTGTGGTAGGGACATATGTGGATAGTTTTGGGTCATGTGATTTAGACTATAAGATTGAGTCCTTAATGGATATGCGCAATGTAGTTCTATAAAGCAACCTGACATTAATGATGAACAATGAAGATTCAGATAAAACAATAATCTTTCTCTGATAACTCTAGGATATGGGGCCAAATGAGGATATACCCATTTCTTTGTCCAAAGAAAAAATGTGTGGTTTTTACTATGAATCTCCTAAGGATGATAATCGAGCCACATTTAGTTTTGAGAGTTAAATGAAGTTTATTGTCACGTTGAAAGGACGCGATGTATACCCATATTTCAAGGTTATTAATGTAATCTTCTTCCACCATTAATAATCCCACATGATCTACGGTCAGTGTGAGAATTAAATAGAAGTGTGTGATTCATTATTGTTAAGAGATAAAATTATTGTTATAATTAGGGAGTTTAGTATGATACAGTGGCTGATAAATATATTGGATCAATAAATCCTTGTGTATCTTTTTTGGAATGATAATAAAACCATACGTAGTTCTAGAAGTACCATTAATCTTATCTTGATGTGGTAAAGGCTAATTTAAATGTAGAATAATGTCATACAAATGAACATTGGTCATCCAGTTTCATGTCTTTTAGTATGTAATTGGATCACACATTGTGAATGGAAGATAATCCTATGATTTGGCCAAGAATTATGGCCACAGGAATCACTATGTATCCTGTTATGACAATAAACATTCCATACTTAATTATCTTAATTTTGTGTAGTTTTTCATCATTCTTTAATGATGAGAATATTAAATCCAGTTAAAAATTATTGTATGAGGAAGATGGTGAACTGACGTGCATATTTTGAAATAGATAAGGTCAATGAAACATAGGTCTTTAACCAAGATGGATTCAAACATATACCAACTGTTTAGGAATCAAAGACCATGTAGTTATGGAAAAAGAGACAATATATGTATGATTGTAACACACATTTATGTGGGGATAAATTGATATTGCTTTTTTAATCTAGTCCTATGATTATATATACAAGAATCACTACATATCCTATACTGATAGGAATAAAGACATACATCGTTCATAAAATTTTTTATTGTTTAACGTCAAGTGGTAAGGTTGTGGGTGGACGGATGATGTCCTAAATGGGATGTAAGTGGTGTGATAATGTAAACACTGATGTGAATGGGGACCAAAGATAACCACACCACACAATGTATACCATTAAGGGGTTCAAGCTAAGTGCCAATTCTAAAGGTAGGGTTTGTGGAACCTTTGGATATACATGAATACTAAATGTTTGGTCATTCTTACATATCCAATTACATTTGGAATCAATCCACACAATTAATAGAATGACTACATCATTTAACATCATGTGGACTGGAAGAATTTCCTTGAAATTTATCATCATGTGTATGGATAAGTTTCCATGCTTTTTAATTCCATAAAGTAAATGCATGTTTCAATGTAGTTTAACATCACGAAAATCCTTCATTATTTATGGACACTTATCTTGAACTCATTCTATGTATGCATGGCATGGTGTGGTTAAATTTGGTACCAACTCAAAATAATTTCTGTTTTACCACACCATGTACATCCCCTTTGGGACCTCATCCTACCACCCACATCCTTAATGCATGACGTTAAACTAAACAGAATTATATGAACTATGTGTGACTTCATTCCAATCGTCATAGGATATGTAGTGATGCATGTATCTATATTCCCAGGACCAGATGTAACTATCAACATGAGATAGTTCCCACATATATGTATCATACAATCCTATGTACAGGGTCTCCTTTTATATAACTAAAAGTTCCTTGAATCCTAACCAATTGGGATACGTTGGAAACTACCTATGGTTGATGTGTGATGTTTCATTGACCTTATCTATTTCATCATATTCACGTTGTTTCACCATATTCCTCACCACATTATTCCAAACTACATTTAAAATTCTAATCCATAATTCATGATTCTAAACAACACAGAATTATGGGAACTACGTATGGAATTCATAATGTCATAACATGAAACATAGTGATTCATATAGCCATAATTCATGGCCAAATCATAGGATTATCTTCCATTCACAATGTGTGATTTAATTTCCATTCCAAAAGAAATGAAATCTCAATGCCAATGTTCGTACCACATGTCATTATAATGTATGTAAATTAGTCTTTACCACATGACGTAAAGCTGAACGGTCCATCTTAAAATATGTATGGTTTTATTATCATTCCCAAAACTCATCAGGATGAAAACTATCAAAGGGAGATTTGAGAAAAATACTTCAAATAACCTGATAAACACTTCCTGTTCAGAGCTTAAGAAAATATGGGGTACATGTAAATAACACATAAAGACCATAAGGTTTACTATGTAGCTGTATTATATTCCAATATATGCTCTCTAGACCCCCTGATCTAGAAATTTGTTTTGAGGAATGGTTTGTAACATCTCCTCTCCATATAAATATGTTTAGGAGGTGGTGGAACAAATATTATGGTTCTTGAAACCATATTGTATAATACTTTTCCCAAATATGAAACTTCATGATCTGGAGAATCTCAAGTCATAACAAATATTTCATTACCCAAGAAGTGTAAAATAGATCTCTCTTCATGGTTATGCTATTGATGTAAGAGATCATACCAACTAATCAGCGACATCCTAACTCGATGTAAATGGATTTAATATTTTTGTGATCCTGACATCATCGTGGTGGAACCTAAGACCCCATTGTCTTATAGGTTCCCCCAAGGATAATTTCTTATACCTTCCTCATTACCTGATAGATTTGGAATATGATTTACAATCTCCATATTTTACTGTCAATGTTGATTTGATATCCTGGACATTTCATCACAATATTTTTTTCGGATTATCAATGCCTGAATGCGATCATTCATTCAAGAAATTTTTGACGTCTCAAACTAATAATTTGAAACCACATGTAATAGGGCTTGAGAATTCCAATTATGATCTATGTTTCCCTATGGGGTTGTAACCCTTTGAGGATAACCATCAATTTATACCCAACACCAACATCATGATGATTGAGCCTTCAAAAATATTTCATAGCCCCTAGAAAGGAAAACAAATCTCTTCCCTTGACCATTCTATTGATGCAAGGGATCACACCCCCCAATTGAAATCATATTTGTCTAGTATAATGAAACTGATAATCATTGTGATCCTCAATGACACCATGGAGGAACATAACACCCTCATTATGTCATGGGACATAACCAACAAGACAACCCCATTCTGTATCATTTAGATGAAGCTACTGCATTTTAATTTTCATTACCCACACCCAAAATATCTATATTGTCTTAGATTCCCTATTATTTCCCTACAACCATATTCTCCCCATGAATATTTTCTATCCTGTGTAGAATATTATGGGATATCATTTCATGGCCATGTTACCAACTCACAAAGGACAGAAACCGTAATAAAAAAGTCACCCCTTAAATTAATGGAACTCAGATACTCATTATCTCTATAAGTACCATGGTAGAACTCATCAACCCATAGGGTTTTGTGTAAATTGTGGCATGTTATCCCCATATTATACAAATGTATGTTTTAAAATACCCAAAACATAATCAAGAGAAGGTTTGATCTAAATGAACCTAAACTAATGCAGAAAATGTATGAGCAAAAAGAACATAGACTAAAGAAATAAAAGGACTTAGCAGAAATAACCTAAACTAAATCAATAATAGGTCTGAAGTAAAATACCATAAATTAAAGCAATAGAATGTCAGAGATAAAAAAAATTCATCAAAGAAAGTGAAGACATGAGATTAAAGTCCCTAAACTAAATCAATAGAATGTATGAGCATAAAGGACTTAAACATAGATAATAGAATGTCTTAGCTAAAAGGCACAAACTAATGAAATAGATTGTCTGAGCTAAAATTCCCTAAATGTATTTAATATAAGTTCTACGATAAAATACCATACACTAAATCAAAAAATGTATTGAACTATGTGACACTAAGCTAATGAAATAGCTGTTTTCATCCAGATACCCCAATCTAAACCATGTGAATCCTATTTTTAGGTCCTATATTCGACCCTTTCACATTCGAGTTTCTCTCTATGGATATGCAATGAATTCATCCTTCAATTCATATCTTCCTCCCCAATGATTTCCTTGCAAAACAAACAGTAATTCTCATAATGTTAATGTATGTGATGATAGCTCACCAAAATTCCTAATAAAACATAATTTTAATGTATCGCATTAGTAATAGTATTGGATCGTAATATAAACTCATTAATTAATATTATTTAATGGAGTGAGGAATCTCCACATTTTTTAGTCCTTCCAAAAACACCAACAAAAAAATTGGGTGTACTGAAATATTATTTTTTTCGATTAAGGATAACTGAAATAAATTAAAAATGACCAATATAACAAATAAGATTGTTATGGATATAGAAGGATGAATCAATTGATAATTGATGTGTCTCCCTTACAATTTCCTCCACCTATTCCATAGGATGAAGAAATTCCACTATATTTGTGTGATATTTACCCTCATTTGACGAGTCGACAAGGAAACCAATGATGTTGAATGTTTATACTTCAATTGAGAAATCATTTATTCATGCCTGTATAACTTGATCATCTATGAATCCATATGGTATTTCAAATCAGATGATAGATGACAACCATTTTCTCATGCCTCCATCATCTCATTCCATTGTTGATAGAGGGGTCCACATTTATAAAATCATGCATGATCCTCTCCTATATAGATAATTCTTTATTGGATATAATGAATTGATTTATAATTTTGAATAATGCTTACTGATCAAAACCATCTTCCCCATGATCATGGAATGGTGGCGATGCTTCTCCCCCTGATGACAGAATGTATCCATGGGGTCTCAGTAATCAAGTCATGAATATGATCACAGTCCAACCTCAGACATGAGTGAGCCTCAGAATATGATGAAGTAGTTATGATATTAGGTTAAATAATTAGTATAATAAATGATAAAATAGGATTGGAGGTCCCTTATTCCCAAATTTTTTTAGGAAAATCATTCATATCCTACAAAAGAGAACAAATTTCCCAGTACAATCTGGTCTGCTGACTGAACATCTATCATCTGAGCGAGGTCACATGACGGATGCCTCTCCCAAATATTCCATCAGTTATATTGATGCCACATATATAGGAGTTGACAATGCAGGAGCCTTGCTCACATGAAGGGCATACTGTACCAATAAACCATTGGGTTAAATCATAATCTATGCCTAATAATAACCCTTGATGAGGCATGATGAGGTATTCACATGAATCAATATAATCGCATCCAAAGTGTCATCATGAATTTTCATTTAACAAATATATCTGTTGATGCTTGGATGTCATTCCCCATGGAAACTAGAAAATGGAATGGGAGAAACACGTTTTACAAAACTAATTTTTCGAGAGAACTAATGTGGTGAGTAAACTTCATAGATAATAATCTCATATACCATGGATTAAAGGACGCCATCCCAAAGGGAAGCTATAAATGATCTCTTATTGAGAATGTTATATCCAACAAAATGACATAACTAACCAGTATACGTGGGATAAATGTCTTAAACCACTATTCAAGGATATAATGATGCTATATAGGGGTCATTGCCGCAACATAGTGGGAAAACATGATATGAATGGGTTTGTTAAACAGAAACCATAACTCAATATTGGTATCGTAGTCCCCAAATATGAGTACCAATATAACACTAAACTCACATAAGGGTAAATGAATAGATTATTAAATTTAATCATCTCTTACCCACTGACACATTATGTTAAGCCTATGTCGATGTAAATGTATAAATTTTACAAACCCAATTTATTTAATGGTTATATAACTGTTATTTAAGAGTATCCTAGTGCCTACTTATGGTAACCCTACAACACCAGAAATAAATAAATATAAAAATAACCAACATAATGTTTATCCAAGATAAAAATTCATGTAAGGGTAACGACCCACTATCATAAGGGTAATGTAAACCACGTCTAAGGGTAAACACGCCTCATGTAAAGGTGACCTACCATCATGACACGGTAAAACAAACATAATGTAATGGTAAAAAACAATCCAAATTCGTGAATCTTCTCTCGATTTAAAATAATATAAAGTGTAATTTATCATGTAATTGGTATTTAATTATTGAATAAATCAATGAAAAACATAACACAAGTTTCACATTAAATTTTTACCTCGTAACATTCCATGGGAGGAATCCCTCCAATGGCAGCATCATGTTCTTATTTATCAATAGAATCTACATCATCATAAAAAAATTAATCAGTCCATAAATTGGAATATAATATATCAATAATTTAAAAAAACTAAAGAAACCTCTCTAGTATAGGCTCCATTATATTGTTCAATATAAAAGGCCATTGGTATTCTTGAGCTGGACTATATTGCACAACCTTCTCACCTAAATCCAAAACACATTCCCCATCATTGTGGGACTTGTCTTCTAAAGTAGAACATTGAAAATCACTCCCATATCCATCCAAAATAAGATCTATTGATAACTGAGCATCTAGTGGTTTAAAATAATGAATAATAAAAGGATGTTCCTTTTATTTATATCGTTCCTTCTTAACAAGGCTGGATCTCTGAATTATAATTTCCCCTTTTTGACATTCTCGTCTAGACCAAATTTTTCCACCACCTATGTACTATTAATATAACCCATATAATCCTCCCCATATCTACCCATTTTAGATTTTCTATCTATTTTGGATATGGTGTCATAGAACCAAATTTTTTAATATTGATTATATATATGTTGGATGTATTGAATATTAATAAAACAACTCATTTCATATAGTTTATTTTCCTATATTAATATAATTTAGTAACTTACAAGAGTATAAATGTTATTAGATTGGTCAAACATATCTATACAATGATTATAATCATTAATTGATATGTAAATATTCTTAAATAATTTTATATAGTAGGATGGAGTACTATAATGGGACACATAGTACATATAATATAATGTCTGAGTACTCCTAATATGGTGACTTTTCTTCTCAAGAAGTTCACAATTTGTAATTTGGATGATTTGATTTATGATAATAGAACAACCAGTAGGAATTATTTATGATTTTGTGTCGTTAGATATTATTATCTTCTTTCATGTGTAATGACCCTTATATGTTAATATTATCATCAATGGATTCAATGAATCAAGAATTTATATTTTCTAATGAAAATCATGATGGCATATATTTTTTCTGAGGTAGGGTATGTTGGGTTCCCTTAATTGATATATCATTAATGTATAAGTCATGGAAGGATTGGTACCTTTTTTATTTATAGAATCTGAGATTCTTTGCCACTAATTGGAATAAATATTTATCCCTATGAGAAAAAACATTCATTTTTCATTAATGACAGGATGGTCTATGATTTTTTGTTCCATTTGGTGCATCAGTATCATGAAAAAAAGATAATTTTGCAGTATGTGTTAGAATAATTCTTATTCCCGAAGAGATCATGGGAAAAATGATAGTAATGATTCTTTTCCATGAGTTGGATAAATTTTGATACATGTGATGTAATAATGAATAGGTTATGATTGAACATTATATCTATTTATTTTCATTTTACAAACAACACATTATGATAAATGTTTTTTTACGTCTCTTAATGTTTTAATTATACTACCTATACACTTTTACTATGAGTGTATTCATTTTAATTATAATTGGAATATCAACATCTAATTTTCAATTCCTATTTCCCCATAATATTCTATTGATATTGATAATTGATATTGTGACAATTTATATTAAAATGAGAGAATTAATGATGAATTTTAGTTCGCTACAATCAAATAAGTTAATGAACTTATAAGAAAAAAATCATTCGGAAATTAAGTCTGTCTACTTCCAAAACCATCAAACATCTCACATTGACAGAGACACATATTTAATTGCATATAGGGAGAAGAGATTAAAATAATAAAATCAATTTCCATTATTATATTTATCATTATATTATTTGTTTTATTTTATTTATATAATCTTTTATATTTATATTTAGATATATATTTTCATAGACTTATTAAAGATAATCTATTCAATCTAGGCTATTACATTATAAAATTACCCAATTTCAAATAACAAGACTGGGATAATTATAAAGGGTTCTATTTGAATAAGGAATAACATTACCATTAAACATGAAAATATTACACCAACCTATATGTATCATAATAATTTCTATGTTATATTATTTACATAATTTTGTATTTTTGTATTCATTATGTCTACAAAAATGGAACTATTTGTTTATCAAATAAAAATTAGAATATATATATAATTTTTATAATTAAATATAATTCTAAATATGTATATAGTTGTACAAATTTACAATGGATGAAATTATATGAACTATATATTGTATCTATAAAATAAATATGAATAATAAAGTAATGTTTTTTTGTTTTCTTCATCATTTATTATAAATAATAATGTATATATTGGGATATGAAACTACTATTAATAAATCATTGTTCCCCAAAATATAATATATTTTGACAAAGACTCAACTTTGATCCCTATATCAATTATCTCCACATCAATATTCCTCAAACATGTGCACATATCATTAATTATCTTTAACAATTATTCAAATTTTTTATTATATTGAATTTATTGTCTACATTAAATAGATAGAGTATTTCATGTTCATAGATGAAAATTATAAAATTATGTGTTAAGACTGGATTTTAATTTGTTTTTATATTCATTAATGATTCCTTCATGACATTTTAGATGTATTTCATCACCACAACTGAGGTTTTAAGAATATTTCCATTTTTACCTATGTCCTACTACAATTTCTCACCTATTTAATAACATGATATTTTCATTGAAATGTTTATATCAACAATTTATGGTGTTATGTGAAATATTTTTAGATTTGGTGAATATTAATTTTTTAGTTATGCTTATGAAAAAATGTATAGATTATATGTTTTGTGATTTTATGTTATTAGTTCTTGAAATAATTTGTATTTAGAGTTTCATCATTAAATATTACTTCACGTTTTTATTTTAATCATCAAAATTTATTTATCTATACATTAACAAACATGGTATTTGATATTTCCATGAAATAGAGAAAGTCCCTTATTGGATTTTTCTTTTTCTTGATTATATCTATTATATGATATGTTTTTCGTTAATATTATTTTTCAGGTATAAGTTTTTTAATAATATTATTTTTATATGATAATTAAAATTTATAGTCATTCATTTTTTGTATATAAATTAATATATAAATATATATATGATTATTAGTGAAACAAATAATTTTTTTCTCTATGTTGGTTAAATATTATAGATTTTTTATTGTAGATACTTTCTTAGATAAACAAATGACTTAATGAAAATTATAAAATGTCTGTTATATAATAATAATCTCTATTTATTCAATCATATTGTTATATTTTATAAAAATATACAAATACATTAAAAATACATAAGAATTACTCTTATATAAAATATTAAGTTGAAATAAAAAAAAATAGACTAGATTAAATTTTAAAAATTTATATCGTATTTAAAAATAATTATATATATATATGTTAGGAAATTCAGAAACAAAATATCTTTGTGTTCATGATATTTATGGAGGAATGATTTATTTTTGAATTATATAAACATTTTTCGGGTTTCAGAAGGCAAACATTATTGAGTGATGATGGTTTGGTGGTGCTGGTTATACGTGAAGAAAAATCAATTTTTCCAAAAAAAATTATCGATCCAGGGACATTAGACCATTGTTCTATTCAATATCATGTCGGTTCTCTCAGTATCCATAGTAAAATCTTCTAATCTTATTCCATTATGTCTTCCCTTGATGGTTACCTCACCATCATAACCATCACCTAAAGAAACACCACCTCCACACTACATTTCCTTATCAACGCTTATGATTAATAATAATTTCATTAATATTGTTAAAAAATTAATAAAATAATCATAAATGATATGATTGATTATAAAATTAATAATTAAAATATTATTATTAATAATTTCAAATTTATAATTTAAATAATTAAATTATCAATAAATATAGTATGATATTTATATATAATTAGCAATAATTAGTAATCTAATCATATTTTTTAATATTATTATTAGTTTATTAATCAAAAATAATAATTATAAAATATAGGGAATGTTTAGTTACCATGTGTACTTTGTCAGAATTTTTTAATGTAAATAAAAATTCAATAAGAACAAATCATGTCACACATTGGACGCCACCCAACCATAATTGTGGCATGATCAATATCCCCCAAAAGTGAAATTGGAAAATCCAAAAAATTAAAATCAAAACCACTGCCGTGGATTATTTCAATTCCACACCATATCCAAATGGTTATAAAAAAAGTAATTTTCGAACTATGTATTCACCATCCGATGTATACATGTCTCAACCCACATCCCAATGTCATTGCATTCCAACATCTCAATGTCTTCGTAAACCTTGGGTCACTTCCATCCAATTGTTTCCGACTACACCAATTTCCAGTCACCTGCTAAATTCGATATGTCTTTTCCATCCACTCCAAGGAATCTCTATACTTTGAACATCACCATGCATGTGATTGACATAATACACACCGAAAAACATACTTCCATACCCCTTTTGACAATACACAAGTAGTATTGCAAGGTGGTTGACCAATGACATGGACTCTACCAGTGCTCTTCTAGAGCTCTACCAATAAAATCTATGCCAGAATCACCTGGAGCATATCACATCCCTGTCAAGATCACAAACAACAAAATGAGAGCCCAACATGCATCTTTCTCAGATTCTCCTACCCGCTCCCCATCGAATATTACCGTATAACTTTGGTCTCCAAAACCAGTCAAGCACATCCCCAACTAGGTCCTATGTCTCCCTTTCCATATAGCGTCACCATCTCCAGCCACCATTAATTTCCTACATCCCTCATTGTCCACCATCGACCGATAAAGGATCCTCATCATCATTCATCACCTACAAACATGTAGTTTAATAAACAACACATCACCGATTTGAGGTCGTCGATCCTTTCCAGCCCATTCCTATAATGAATTTTTCCCCCGACACATCCACCGAACATGTTGTACTATCCCACACATTTCATCTCCTCCACTGAGAACCCTTAATCCCACATCACACCTTCTGTCTGAAAACATGTCATTTGGGAATCCATCTTATTCCTCCCGAAGTATAGAGCTAAATGTAGTATGAGTAGATGATTTTCAATATGCAAAAATTTGACAATGGCTAACAATCTCATCATAGATACATTAAGAGATTATTGTCATAATATGGTCCAAAACATTAATTGATAGAGACTCTCTATTCATGAGAAATAATCTCTCCATTCATCGATAATAACAATAAAGTATTTATCATTATTTTCATGTAAATTATTTTTTATTTATTATTTTTATGTCTAATAATAATATTTATAATTTTTATGATTATTATTAAAATAATAATAATATTAGCTATATTATAATTATGTATTATCATATAAAAATGAATCTGATTATATAAAACATTTAAAATAAATTGTTTTGTTATTATTAAAATATTGAATATATTATTAATATGATTGTTTTAACTTCGGATTAATTTTACTAAATTTGATTTTATAATTATGATTTTTATTAATTATATTTAATAAAATGAAAATTTAATTAATATTTTTATCATGTAATTAATTACATTACTAGTTGCATTTATAATAATAATAATTACTTCATTGTTCCTAAGTAGTAGTGTAATTATTTTATATATTCAATAATATAATTAATATTTATTAATAGCGCAATTCATAAAAATTAATAATAAAAACATAATTAACAATCCCTCATAATAATGTAATTCATAATATATTATCCATGTGGATATGTTAGGGAATTTGAGACAAAATTATTAGGATATGTTTCTTTTCCCTTGGGGTATCATCCTCTCAATCATGTCTTGGTGTATTATGGGCACATGATCTACATCATGTAACGATTTAGTGGATTTTCCAGCAGTGAAATAAATCCAACAATGTATAAGAGAGATCCTAAAATTCTACCTCGTAGTTAGATTGAAATTGATAAAAAAATTAATTTACAAAAACTATTGCATATGTATCTGTTCATTGAAACCAATCTTTTCTACTTATATCTTGTAGTAAATTGAATAATTTTTCATGAAAATTAGATCACCCACCTCTTTACCAAGGCCTCCAATAGGATGTTTCCAATCAATATTATTGGGATAAATGATTAAAAAATTATCTCCCGTGTAGTGAAAAATTATTCATTCTATGACCTACCAAAAATGTTGTATTCTTTTCTCAAGAGAACATAAAAATCAGATGTGATACTCTAATGTGTAATCAAATTTCCCACTATGATATTGGTAGAAGAAAATTCTATCTACAGTAGATGTTCCTATGTAGTATATGTTTATATGTTAGGGATATTGAGACCAAATCCAAAACTCCAATTTATTAATAGAAAAAAACTACAATGAGGAGAATATGTCTACCAAGGCATTATATTCCCACACCAAAAAACAGAAATCAGATAATTCAATTCCCATTAGTGACCAAATTAATAGGATATATTTCTTTTCCCATGGGGTATCATCCTATCAAACTTTTCTTGGTGTATTGTGACCACATGATTCTAATCATGTAATGATTAATAGTATTTTCCAATGGTGGAAATATTACATAAATTCTAAGACAGATCCTAAAACTCTATCTCATAATTAGATTGAAAATGATTCAAAAAATTAATTTATAAAAACTATTTCATAATTATGTGTTCATTGAAACCATTCTATTATACTTCTATCTAGTAATAGATGGATTAATGTTTCCAGAAAATTAAACCAACCGCCACCTTACCAAGGCCTCCAATAGGATGTTCCCATTCAATATCATTTGGAAAAATGAAAAAAAAAATTATCTCCAGTGTAGTGACAAATTATTCATTACATGAACTACCAAAAATTTTGTATTCTTTTCTCAAAAGAACATAAATATTGGATGGGTTACTCCAATGTGCATTCATAATTCCCACTATGAAATCTCTAGATGAAAATTCTATCTACAATGGATTTTCCTATGTATCATATGTCCATAACAATTAAGAATCATACACACATAGCTTAGATTTCTTGGGGGGGACACTTGGAAGCCCTATTCATCCACATATATTTTCTAATATTTAGTCATATAAACAAATTATACACATGTACATCATCATGATATTACTATGATTATTGATCCCTAGTACACAAATACCATGTAGTAACTTCTCTTCCATGCATAATGATTGTATGTAGATCATTGACAGTACATACATTCCAAAAACAATAATTCTCAACACCCTATTGGAGGTATATTGGTTATTAATCTGCAACAATGCACTTAAATGTTTTGTCCATCGGATAATCTTGGGATTCATCCAGGATTATTCCTTTCAAAGGAATTAATGATGATATAGTTTCATGCACTTTATTTTTCCCTATACTAACTTCCACATTATGTAATTTCAATTATTTCATAAACTATGAAAACATTTATACATGTACATGACCATAAAAATCAAATGCATCTTTTACGGGGAAAAATTCAACAGTTTCCACATATTTTTGAATTTATTCAGTATTTCAACCCTAAAGAACTCCAACCCCACCAATAATTTATAGAGCATCGCCCACACCGTCCAAACTTTTATTTGGTCCACCTCTGCATGCATCTGCACAGTTGTGAGATTTCCTCTATGAAGCTCCATGCCCATTGAAATAGGAACGATAGTCCCATGACAAGCCACATAAACAAAATAAGATCTAACAATTTGAACATTATCATGTTCCAATATATATTTTGAATAATTCTTGAATATATTTTTTCCTATGTTGATGGAATTATAACCCACCAACCTATCCACATACTCCTCCATAATGAGCTTTCATTGGTCCATTGGGTGTCCGGATTTATTATATAGGGAATAATGTAGATCTGTGATAAAACATATTGAAGTGTGTCCAATGTAAAAGAAGCTAAAAAAAATCATCTAGACACTAAAAATAAATTGATATATAATGCATGTAGATAACTATAATAAAAATTACATTTTCAATAAGATAATTTTATAGATAAATGTCATCCAAAGTTTTGGAATAGTGACCATATCTTGAATGATCAGTCCCATTAAAAATATTAATAAGTATCCTAACTATATAGGAGACAACCATGATTATTATTGACATAAAAACTAACCATACCAGGCCCGTAACTCGGATCATGTCATTAGTGAGTGATCTTCTAGTTTAAAATAGATAAAATAGTTGATATCGTTCATGAATGATGTGGAAAACAAGATTCAGTGATACCAGCCCATAAATCAAGGAAATTAATTTTCATTCATTTCATGGGAAAATGATTGAAATAATCCTTTTCCAATTGAAATAATTCTAAAATCATCAAAACCTCAAAAATGATGAATCATGATCCTCATATCATCTTGTTTTCAATAATTACCATTATTACATAATAAATCATGAGCATGAATATTTAATATTTATTCCTCAATATGGTATTTATAAAATTTATAGTTTTCTTCAATGTATTAAATGGGTCCATTATTTGTAAAAATGTTAGGAAAATCACTATGACGGTCATAAAAAACATTTTATTTTTAAACATCAAAATACACCTACCAGAAATATAATAATGTTTCCTACTAGTCTCATTGAATGACTATAAATTATGTAGTATAAATAATACCTAAATGATACGTGACACACTGACTAAACACATAAAAAAATAATTTAAAATAAAAGTAATTTGTTAAAAAATAATGGAAAATATATTCAAGGGACCAAAATATTCTTGTTTAAAAAAATATACTACTACAAATTAGGACACTAATAGTTCTAAAAATGGCTCTTATCTTTGATAAATAATAGATCACTACCAGAGTAAGATAAAAATCCCTAGTATTTTATCATCAGAAAAAATTGTTGCTAAATGGGTCCATTATCAGAACTATAACATGAACTGATAATGGGTTCTTTATCATTATTTTGGAAGCACATATAAAATACAATATTTTTTAGTTCATTTACATTTGTCGATAAAGGATACATTTACTATGGCATAAAATATAAATGATAATGGAACCATTAATCATATTATCAACAAGAACTAATAAAGTAACCCATTATTAGTGCCTCTAATAGTGTTGACAATGGTCCCGCTTATCATCACTACTAGAGGAGATGTTAAAGTGTCATGCAATAGTGATCTGTAACATCATAATTATTTACAAATAAAACCATAAAATTAGAAAAATACTTAGAAAATACAATAACATAAATGAAAACAAATTATCAACACCAATACACAAAATCAATATATTGTTACATTTAAAATAATGGTATACACAATTACATCAATTCAAATTGTTACATTAATTTAAAAACATCAATTTTTCATAGTATTTTCATCATAATTCATTCTCTAGAATGAAACACACATGTCAATGAAAATAATTCTTATCATATGAACAATATAAAAATAATAGTTAATTTAATTTTAAATTTAAAACTAAACATGGATTAAAACTAGGAACATTGTGTATTAGATTTAGGGGATTTATGTCTTGCACATAACTCTGTTTGTATTTCATCATCATGTAATATATTAATAAAAATAAACATAAAAATTATAATATAAAAATGATAAGTTTATTAGTTATGTAATATTAGATAAAAGGATGCAATAATTATCTATCCTCATTTTCACAGTTTTGGCGATGTGATGCATGTTATAATGTAAAATGGAAATTATATATTGATAAGATGCACCTAGGGTCATACAGGGAACACCATGTTTTGGATTGTGTAGTGGATGATTAATACACATCTCAAATGACATGTACGTAGATTTCCTAATCTATCAAAATAATCTGATTCAATTTTTTTTTGGTTTTGAGTATGTCACATTCCTTTTCATTGAAATGTCATTTTAATCTGGTAACACATACTTTTACCCACACCATTCACATAGTGTATCAGTTTGATCTGATTACAATACCTAGTAATCACAAATAATTTAAGAATCACATTACTAAATTATCAAGGAATTCCAATAATTGTTTCTAAATTTTTAATGACTGACATATTTTTCACTATGATTTGGATTTAAACTAATAATGGAAACTTTTTTTCAGACTGGAATCATCGTGTACATGGTTGAGTTTTAGATGATTCATAAATGTCACCACTGTATTAAGGTTTTTTCATAAAAATTCGAATCAATATGAATAAATTTTCATAGTTTTGAGTAGACCATTTGTCGTTTTAAACAAAATAGAAGTCATTTTTCAATAAAAATATGCAATTGGAGTCATAGTAGTAACATTGTCCATTGTAATGAGGTTAGACTAATTCCTAGAACTCTAAAATGTCCTATGGATAATTTTTCTAATGTATCAAAACTATAATATTGTGTTTTATCTATTTTGAGGATGCAAATTATCTTTTTTAATAAATGAGAATTTTTAACTAGAATCACACACTTTGATTCATAAAAACCACATCGTGTGTTATTATGATAAGGGTATAAATCATAAAAGTAAAAATTGACTTATGAGTCAACATTAAAAATTATCAAGAAAATATTTGTGTGATTCCTTGGGTTTACGAGAGTTACACTTGCTAAACAGAAATGTCAATTTAAATCTAATAATAAATTATTAGAGTCATACAATGAATATCATGAAATAGAATATGGTTTAGATGATTTCTAAAAATAAAGAATAACACGATTTTCAATTCCATAAACTATGAAAACTAATTGAATGTATTTTAATTTTTTTTAGTAGGTAAATTGTCCTTTTTTGAATAATTGTTGTCAATAACAAATTAAAAGGCTCACATTGAGTCATTTTGGTAACATCATAAGTAATATTTTTGTGAGGGTAATTCTTACACATCTCAAATTACATGTGGACAATTATCCAAATTTCCAAAAACAATACTAATGTGTGTTATAGGTTTAATTTATGTCACATTCATTTATACTAAAATGTCAGTTAAATTGGAATCCCCCTCTTTGACATATTATGATCACAACATTTATCGGTTTGTTGTTAGACAGATTCCCAAATGTCAAAAATAACTTCTGATTTTTTTTCCTATTTTATAAATACAATATATGAAGACTTGATCCATTTTTTGTAATTGAATCTTTATGAACTAAAATGTTTATTTTAAATAGATAAAATTATGACATATCATGAACATCATGTATAATATTGAGGTGAAATTATCTCCTATATATCACAACTGACATATAGATAATTTATGAAAAGTGTCACAATGATTTGAATGCGTTTTATAGGTTTTGAAAATATATATAGACCTTTTACTAAAATTAATGTCTATTTTATATAAAAATATGTGATCTAAGTCCAGCGATCACACCATGTGTCAAATTGAGGTGACAAAAATTTCTAAATATCATAAATGACTAATAGATCTTTTTCCTAATGTATCAATACAATATGAATGAATTTTACCATTTTTTAGTATGTTACATTTTTATAAAAGAAATCATTATAAACTAGAAACACACACATTGAATCATAATCATAACATAGTGATTCAAATTTGTGTTACGCCAAATAAGAACATTCAAAATAACTTCTAAATAATTGATATAAATTATCAAGAAAATCCGAGCATGTCTGCTCAGTTTTCAGTGTGTGATACTTTTAAAATTAAAATGTAGATTTTAAACGTTTAATAGACACATTGATTCATATCAATATCATCATGAATTAGATTGAGGATAGAATTATACCTACATTTCAATAATTAATAATGGATCATTTCCCAAAATTATAAACCCAATTGAATGTGTTTTCTCTATTTTGATTAAGGTTGTTTTCCATTTTACAATAGATGAGGTAAATTCTAAATAAAAAGATAAACCTATAGTTATACCATGACCACAATGCATTAGATTTAGGTTAGGCTAAATCTTACATATCTCAAATGAAATATGGATCATTTTAAAAAAAAACAAAACAATCTGATTATGTTTTTATTTTTTTGAGGACATTACTTATATTTATTACTAAAGTAACATTTCTAATTGGAAACAAACATTTTGACTCATTCCAATCCCATCATGTATAATTTTTATGTGATAATGATTAATATACATAATAATATCATATTATTCATTCTACTAAATTATCAAGACAATCCATGTGCATTTATTTATTTTCAATGAGTTACACATTTTTAGATAAAATTCCTATTTTAACTTTATAATATACTCTTAGAGTCATACTAGGAACATCATGTATCATATATAGATGAGGGAGATCCCTACAAAACAAAAATTACATGTAGATCATTTTCATAATGTATCATAATATTCGAAATATGAATTCGTAGTTTTGAGTATATCAACATCCATTTTTAATAAAATTAATTTCAATAGTAAGTAAATAGAATAACATTGAGTTATATTGGTCATGTCATAAGTAAAATTGTGGTGATGAAAATTCAGAACTATCTCAAACTTTCAAATAAAAAACAATGTTCCAATTTTACAAAGATTTAAATTGTCTTTATTATTTTTATTTAAAAAAAATTCATACTCACTCGATGTTCATCCTATACTCTAATATATTTCATAAATTATAATTGTTTAATTTTTAAAACATTGACCCAATGTGAACTCTATGATGTACGACTATGAAAGTAAATGGAAATAACATAATCATTGGATTAAAATAAATATTTTATATCTTTTTGAGCTTGTTGTAGATAGTTGAAATCATATTATTAAATCCCAAAAACATTATGGAAGAACACTAATTATGTATTGGATGTTAATGTAATTTAATTTAACATATTAATGGTAGATAATATGATGAATTAATAAATTAAATAATGAATATTATTTCAAATTTTATTGATGGTTGTATGTATTCTTGAAAGAATTATTTTCTTCCTTAATATAGTTGATGGATCTTAGTCTAATCTCCCATGAGTATGAGATGATTTGATAAAATCACCAAAATTCATGTAAAAGAATCCAATTGTTTAAGAAAACAATTATTATATGACTAATATTAAAAGGAAACAAATTAAACATTAATATGAAACAATAAATTATTTCTATGGATAATGATTTTTCTATGAAAACATTAGAATTAACAATTATTATTGCGTAGTTATGGGGAAATGAAGGAATGTGATAAATTACAACATGAATTTGGTGAAAAGGTTTAAAGGGAGATGTAGTCTATTCTTTATTGGAGCAGAGAGGAATTATTGATGTGCATACCATCCCAAATCGAACAAAAGAATACATTTTTATATGAAAAAAATATAATGTTACTAATAGTAACTATTAAAAAACATATATAAATATGAATATTTAAATTCAATATATTGAAAATGATTTTACTTTTAAAACATCAAAAATAACTTTGTGATTGAACATAGGTATAATTTATGCTCATTATAAAAACACAGTAGAAGAAGGATAAATGGGAGAGCTCGTGATGCTCGTGATACTGATCATATAATAGACCCTGTGGGGCCTATTGAATAAGCCTATAATATAACTATTCCTTCATCATGTCAACATGGTAATGTGATGAACTATCCAATATTAATTGATCATTATGTCAATGGAATATTTGATATGGATAAACTGAAGTTCTTTGAATAAGCTATGATTACTACTTCTGTTTGATTTAAAGGTATTTTTTTATTTCATTATAGTTTAGTTAATGATGATTCATTTACTGAAAAAATAAAGAATATTTGTATGGCGTTGAATGAAAATACAAAAAATCATTCCAAGCCTAATATTGATATTCTAAAATCACACTCATTTAAGGAACACTATTTTTCTCATACTAGGTATGGTCTGAGAGCGATTGACCGCTATACTGTGCTATCAGTTGCTGATAGGGTTTCTGAGTTACCTATATATGATATGGTTTTGGAGTCTAAAAAATATATTCGTGGGACTTTTTTTATATGACATAGAAAATGATCATATTATACATTGTCCTGGTCAACATATCATTACAACATATTCTAATCATAATGCTATAATGGAGCATATTACTCTTAGGATGGTCACATCTAGTTGTGGTAACGACGATTTTCAATTCTAACTATTACATTATTCTAAACCATTTAGTAAAATGTCCATTGTTTATGTCTATGGGGAGGATATTAAATGATTGAATAAATTCATCCCATTTATTGTTTTTTTGGTTTTAATTACACCAATGACATTATGATTGAGGATGTAACTCTTTTGGAAATAATATTTCCCATTTGTATACCCCTTCTAGTGTGATATACACTATCTTAATATATGAACTGGTTATTCTTAGTCGTGATACAAAGTCAATGGGGAAGGGAAAGAAAAAAAATTTGTATGAAGAATAAAAAATGTATGAATGAACAACAACATGGGCCCCAGAAAAGGCACATGAATCTTCACCGATGGATATTTAATATTGGAATTTCCTAGGGATTACAAAATCCTCTATGTTCATGGTTATTATGATCTTAAATTTAACCAATAAAACTATTCTTCATAGCATTGTAGAAACAAAAATTACCTTTGATGATAGGATGTCTTTCAATTTTTCTGAACATAGTAATTTTTTTTGATTCGCACAACAATAATCTTGATCGAGGAATCAATTTGTGTGCTAACACTTTATACTACTTCACTAATATTTTATTTTCATGATCATTAGACAAACACATTTTCTTTAGGGATGAATGGAATTGAAATTTCAGTTACATTTATCAATGATTTTATTCAGTATATAAATATATGTGATATTTGGATCGGTCTGGAAAATTTATGTTGAATTATGGGACAAATATGGATTAGTATGGGTGATTTTAATATTATACAAGACTGGTGGTGAATATTTGAGATTACTTCTACATGATGGTAGATCAATCGTTATATGCATGAAGTAAAAAAATGCAGCCTTGTGGAGGCCCATTTTTGTGAAGTTGATTTTACCTGGTGTAGACACAGTTTTAGTTTTAGTCAAGAATGAAACTTAGATCGATTCTTTATTAATGTGGAATAAAAATGTGAATATTAATGTATATATAATTTCCCATCATATGCTTCATATATATTATAAACCTATTCGTATTTATATTACAATATATAATTTACAGTCAGTCCCCAATCCATCTAAATTAAATATTCATACCTCATGAGACCTATATATATGGAGACAATCATGGAATAATGGTAGTTCCCTTTTAGTGTAATTCCTCTTCATATAAATCAAATTAAACTTATTATTGTAATGAGAAAACATTAATAATGGAGAAAATATTCTTTTTCGAACATTGATTATGATATTAAAAATGACGAAAATCATCTTCTTTAAAGACAATGGTATAATTAGATTAAAAGGATATTTTTAGGGATGATATGAATGCTCTCTACAAATTCAATGATCTACTATCTCTTTAGGTAAATTAGTCTTGACGTTTATACAATACCACGTAGTTGATAGAGGGCGATAAAAAAAAATTTATTTTCAAAGAAGATTTTTAAAGGGACTCTGATTTACATCTCTCATCAACAAAAAAACACCAATTGATCATGAATTTGTTTCCCTTATAAAATATTTAAGGAATATGATTTTATATTATTATCATATATGCAATAAGTTCATTTTTTATGGTTGATAATAAATAATAATTCCACAAATTTATATACATTAAATGGGTTGGATTTCCCACCCCACAACTGAAGAAAATAGGATCCTAACCATAGGTAAACCATTTCCAAAGAAAAGAAATATAAAACCATAGATGCATTGAAATGTGAAAATGTATACAAAAAAACCCAGCAATAATAGTAATATTTTTTAAATATATGATAATAGGTGAATTATGTATATGGTTCGGACCGTTAATTCCTACTCAACAACAAGAAAACGACCAACATACCTTTTTTTAATGAATGTTAAAAAAAGGGGAAGAATAGAATAGAAAATTGTGGAATAAGGGATGCCAAAGAGATTAAATAATAAGTGGTATATCCCTTTCAAGCGTTAAGAAAGAACAAGAAATAATAACAAAGAAACTACTGAAAACATTAACATGGACACATGAAACATATTATAAACCCCTTTTTATTGATATATTCACATATAAAGGTACCATTCATGAATCATTGTAGTTATTTCATCTATCATAAGAACATGAAATTCCATGAGTTCTCTAGTTGGTCTATTTTCCCAGAACAAGAATCATATGGTGATTCCAATTAGATCCACTAATCATATCTTCCACTATGGATCATATCCTTCCCCTTTTCTCTATATATGTATCAGATTAAAATTATAGAAGACATCAATTATTTCAACCATGGAACATGTGAGGATCTCAGATTATTAAAACTGAATCAAATCAAACGGTAAAAAACATTCAACGCCATGAATAGATGTGTTCAGTCAATGTTATTTGGAAAAAATGCAATAAAATGTACCAAATGGACAATATTTTTTAGGGCTCTTCATATGTTGTTCCATGTAATGGTCACCATGATGCGGTACAGAAATGTTGTAATGCACTATTCAAGAATAAAATGATTCTATATAGGGGTACATGGAAGCAACATAGTGGATGAAATGTTGTGTATGGGTTGGTGAACCAAAAACCAGAACTTCCTAATGGTATAGTAGTCCTCAAATATGAGTACCAATCTTACACTCCACTCACATAATGGTAAATCAATAGATTGTTAATTGTAATCATCACTTACCCACTAACATATTATGGAAAGCCCATGTCGATGTAAATGTATAAATTTTACTACCCAATTTATGTAATGGTTTTCTCACTATTATTTAAGAGTATCCTAGTCCCCTCTTTATGGTAACCCTACAACACCAGACATAAATAAATTTAAAAAACACCAACATAAGGGTTATCAAAGAAAAAAATTAATGTAAGGGTAGTGACCCACTATCATAAGGGTAATGGAAACCACGTATAAGGGTAAACACACCTCATGTAATGGTAACCTACCCTCATGACACGGTAAAACAAACAGAATGTAAAGGTAAAAAAACATGCCAAATTCGTGAATCTTTTCCCTATTGAAAAAATATAAAGTCTAATTGATCATGCAATTGGTGATTAATTTTTGAATAAATCAATGAGAAACCTAAAAAAAGTTTCACTTATAACTTTTACCTAATAGCATTCCATTGCTGGAGTCCCTCCAATGACAAAATTATGTTATCCTTTATCAATAGAATCTACATCATCTTCAAAAAATTCATCAGACCCTAAATTGGCATATAAACATTCTATATTTTAAAAAAACTAAAGAACCCCCTCTCGTATAAGCTGCATTTTCATGTTCAATATAAAAGGCCTTTCGGATTCTTGTGCTGGATTATGTTGCACAACTTTCTCACCTAAATCCATAACAAATTATCCATCATTTTTGGACTTGTATTATAAACTATCACATTGAAAATAACTCACATCTCCATCCAAAATAAGATCTATTGAGAAATTTGAATCTAGTGGTTTAAAATTCAGAATAATAAAAGGATGTTCCTCTTATTAATATTGTTCCTTCATAACAAGGCTGGAACTCGGAACAATAATTACCCATTTTAGACATTCTAGACTAGATGGAAATTTTTCCTCCACCTATTTACTATTAATATAATCCGTATAATCCTCACCCTATCTACCCATTTTAGATTTTCAATCTATTTTGGATATGGTGTCATAGAACCAAATTTTAAAAAATTTATTATATATATTTTGGATGTATTGAATATTAATAAAACATCTCATTTAATATACCTTTTTTGATATATTAATATAATTTAGTATCATTATAGAGTATAAATGTAGTTAGATTGGTCAAACACATATCTGGAATGATTATAACCATTTATTGATGTGGAAATATTCTTAAATAATGTAATAATTTAGGATAACAAACTATAATGGGACACATAGTACATATAATATAATATCTGAGTACTCCTAATATTATGATGTTTCTTCTCATGAAGTTCACAACTTGTAATCTTCATGATTGGATATTATGATAATAAACCAACTAGAAGGAATTTTGTTTGCTTATGTGTCATTAGATATTCTTATCTTCTATCATGTGTAATGTCCCTTATATGTTAATATTATCATTAATACATTCCATGAATAAAGAATTTATATTTTCTAATGAAATACATAATGGAATATATTTTTTCTGAGGTAGGGTATGTTGGGTTGTCTTAATTGATATATCATTAATGTATAAGTCATGGAAGGATTGGTAGCTTCCTTCTTTATATAAGATGAGGTTTTTTCCCACTGATTTGAATAAATCTGTATCCCTATGAAATAAACATTCACTTTTTATTAATGGCATGAAGGTCTATGAATTTTGGTTCTATTTGATGCATCAGTATGGTGAAAAGAAGATAATTTTGCACCAGGTGCTTGAATAATTATTATTCCGGAAGACATCACGAGAACAATTTGATTTATGTTTCATTAACTTGTGCTGGATTAATTTTGACACATTTGATGTAATAATGAATCGGATATGAGTGAACATGATATCTATTTATTTTAATTTTAAAAACAACATATCACTATAAAATATTTTTTTACTTCTCTTATTGTTTTAATCATACTAACTATACAATTTTACTATGTCGGTATTCATTTTAACTAAAATTGAAATTTCGAAATCTAATATTCAATTCATATTTCCCCATAATTTTCTATTAATATTGATAATTGATATTGTGACGTTTTATGTTTAAATGATATAATATATGATGAATTTTTTCTTGCTACAATAAAATAAGGGAATGAACTTATAAGAAAAAAATCAGTCAGAAATAAACTCTGTATACTTCAAAAACCATCAAACTTCTCACATTGGTAGTAAATGTTGTTGAATTGCATATTGGGACTAGATATTACAATAATAAAATAAATTTCTATTATTATGTTTATCATTACATGATTTTTTTTATTTTTTTTATAAAATCTACTATATTTATATTGTTATATATTTTTTCATAGACATATTGATGATAGTCTATTCAATCTGGTCTATTACTTTATACAGCTATCAAATTTAAAATAACATGACTGGGAATATTATAAAGTGTTCTATTTGAATAGAGAATAACATTACCATCATGCATGAAAACAATACACCAATCTATATGTATCATAATAATGTTTATGTTATATTATTTATGTATTTATTTATTTTTGAATTCATTGTTACTAAAAAATTGTAAATATTTATTTATCTAATGAATATTTGAATATGTGTGTCATTTTTATAATTAAATACATTTGTAAATATGTATACAGTTGTAGAAATTTACTATGGATGAAATTATATCCACTGTGTATTGTATCTTTAAAATAAATTTGAATAATAAACTAATATTTTATTTCTTCTACATTTATTATGAATAAATGTATATTTTGGGATATGAAAACACTATTAATTAATCATTGTTCCCCCAAATGTAATATATGTTGTCTTATTCTCAACGTTGATCCCTATATCAATTATTTCTACATTAATTTTCCTCAATCATGTGCTCATATCATTAATTTACTTTAAAAATTATTCAAATTTGGGTTTATATATAATTTATTCTCTACATTAAATAGATAGAATATTTCATGTTCATATATGAAAATTATAAAATAATGTGTTAAAATTGGATTTTAATTTCTATTTTATATTCATTAATGATTCTTTCATGTATTTTTAGTGGTTTTTCTTCACCACAATTGTGGTTTAATGAAAAATTCCATTTTTACTTATGTCCTGCTACAATTTCTCACCTATTGAATAACATGATATTTTCATTGAAATATTTATATCAATGATTTCTGGTGATCTATGAAATATTTTTAGTCATGGTGAATATTAATTCTGTAGTTCTTCTTATAAAAAAATGTATATATTAGATTTTTTTGTAATTTAATGTTAGCAGTTCTTGAAATAATCTGTACTTAGAGTTTCATCATTAAAAATTTATTCACATTATTATTTTAATCATCAAATTGATTTATATATATATATATATATATACAAACATTTGATTTGATATTTCCATGAAAAAGAGCAAGACCCTTATTGGATTTTTCTTTTTATTGATTATTCTATTTAATGATATGTTTCTCGTTAATATTATTTTTCACGTATAGGTTTTTTATTAATATTGTTTTTATATAAAAATTAAAATTTATAGTCATTCATTTTTAGTGTAGAAATTAATATATAAATATATATATTTTTAGTAGTGAAACAAATAATTTTTTTCTCTATGTTGGTTGAAACCTTATTGAATTTTTATTATAGAAACTTTTTTAAATAAAGAAATAAAATAACAAAAATTAGAAAAAGTGTGTTATATAATCATAATCTCTATTTATTCAATCATATTCGTATATTTTATAAAAATAAACATATACATACAAAATATATATGAATTACTCTTATATAAAATATTATGTTGTATTATAAAAAAAATATTCAAGATTATGTTTTTAAATTATATAATGTATTTAATAATTATATATATATATATATATTTGTCAGGAATTTAATAAACAAAATCATATTGTGTTAAATATATTTATGGAGGAATGATTTATTTTTGAATTATATAAATGTTGTTAGGGTTTCAGAAAACAAACATTATAGAGAGAAGATGGTTTGGTGGTGCTGGTTAAGATTAAAGAAAAAGCTATTTTTTTCCAAAAAAAATAATTGATCCAAGGCCTTTAGTCCGTTTTTCTATTCCATATCATGTGGTGTCACTCAGTAGCCATAGAAAAATCCTCTAGTATTCTTCCATTCTGTCTTCCCTTGTGAGTTCCCTCGCAATGATAGCCATCACCTAACGCAACACCACATCAACTCTACATTTTCTTTATCAACGCTCCTGATTAATAATAAGTGCATTAAAATTGTTAAAAATATTAATAAACAAATTCATAAATCATATGATTTATGATCAAACTAATAATTAAAATATAATTATTAATAATTTCAAATTTAGAATTTCAATAATGAAATTATCAATAAATAAAATATTATTTTTATATTTAATTAGAAATAATTAGTAATCAAATCATATTTTGTTATATTATTATTAGCTTATTTAATAAAAATATTAATTAAAAAATATATGGAAAAATCATTTACCACGCATAATTAGTCAGAAATTATTTAAATATAAATAACAATACAATAAGCACAGAACATGTGGATCATTGGACACCACCCAACCATAATTGGGGCATGGTCAATATCCCCAAAAATAGAAATTGGATAATCCCCAAAATTAAAATCATAACCACGACCATTGATTGTTTCAATTCCACACCATATCCGGATGGTTATAGAAAAAATTAATGTCCAAACAATGTATTCCCCATCTGATGTATACATGTCTCAACCTGCATCCCACGGTCATTACAATCCAACATCACAATGTCTCCGCAAACCCAGGTTCACCGACATACCATTGTTTCCAACTAAAAACATATTGCAGTCATCTGCTAAAATAAACATGTCTTTGACAGCCATTCCAAGGAACCTCGATCCTTTGAACATCACCATGCCTCTGATATACATAATACACACCGAAAAACATACTTCTATACATCTCTTGACATTCCCCATGTTGTATTGCAAGGATATTGACCAATGACATGGACTCTACTAGTGCTCTGCTAGAGCTCTACCCATAAAACCTATGCTAGAATAACATGGAGCAGATCACATCCCCATCAAGATCATAAACACCAAAATGATAGCCCAACATGCTTCTTTCTCAGATTCTCCTACTAGCTCCCCAGCGAATATTACTGTAGAATTGCAGTCTCCAAATCAAGTCAAGCATAGCCCCACCAAGGTCTTCACTCTTCTTTTCCATAGAACGTCACCATCTCCAACATCCATTACTTTCCCACATCCCTCTATAGCCACCATCGACTGATAAAAGATCTTCATCATCAGTCAACACCTGAAAACTAGTGGTTTAAAAAATTACACATCACCGATTCGAGGATACCAATCCTCTTCATCCCATTCCTACATTGAATTAGTCCCTAGACACATCCATCTAACATGTTTTAGTATCCCACACATGTCATCTACACCATCGACAACCCTTGATCCCTTATCACACCTTATATCTTAAAACAGGTCGTTGAGGAATCCATCTCGTTCCTCCCCAAACACACAGCTAAATGTGGTACTAGTAGAAGATTTTCAAGATGAAAACATTGGACAATTGATAACAATCTCCTCAAATCTACATTAAGTGATCATTTTCAGAATGCGGGTCGAAACATTTATTGAGAGATAAGCTCTATTAATGAGAGAGAATCTCTCCCTTCATTAATAATAACAATAAAGTATTTATCATTATTTCCATGTAAATTATTTTCTATTTATTATTTTAATGTCTAATTATAATATTAATGAATTTAATGATTATTATGAAAATAATAATAATATTATTATTAATTACTAATATTACTAGTTATATTAAAATTATGTATTATCATATGAAAATGAATTTGATTATATAACACATTTAAAATAATTTTTTCGTTATTAATCAAATATTGATTATATTATTAATATGATTATTATAACTTATTATTAATTTTACTAAAATTGGTTTGATAATAAATATTATTATTAATTGTATTTAATAATATGAAAATTTAATGATTATTCTTTTATCTTGTTATTAATTACATTACAATTTAGATTAATAAAAATAATATTTACCTCATTGTTCCTAAGTAATATTGTAATTATTTAATATATTCAATAATATAATTGATATTTAATAATAGTGTAATTCATTAAATTTAATAATACAAACATAAATAACTATCCAACATAATTATTTAATTAATTATATATTATCCAAGTGGATAAGATAGGGATTTTGAGACCAAATCCACATCCCCAAATTTATTAAAAAAATTACTACAATGAGTTGAAGAGGTCTACCAAGGAATAATCATCCCAGAACAAAAAAACAGAAGTCAGATCATTCAATTCTCATTAGTGACCAAATTAATAGGATATATTTATTTTCCCTTGGGGTATCATCCACTAAAACATGTCTTGGTGTATTGTTGTCACATGGTCCGCATCATGTAATTATTTAGAAGATTTTCCAAGGGTGAAAAAATTCCACAAATTATTAGAGATATCCTAAAATTATATCTCATAGTTAGATTGATATTGATACACAAAATTAATTTACAAAAACTAATTCATAAGTATGTGTTCATTTAAATTAATCTATTTTACTTCTATCTTGTAGTAGATGGATTAATGTTGCAAGATAATTAGATCAACCACCTCCTTACCAAGGCCTCCAATAGGACGTTCCCATTCATTCTCATTGGGATAAAGGATACAAAAAATTATCTCCCATGTAGTGACAAATTATTCATTCTATGCCCTACCTAAAATGTTGTATTCGTTTCTCAAAATAACACAAAAATTGGATGGGTTACTCCAATGTGCATTCATAATTACCACTATTATATTTCTAGATGAAAAGTCCATCTACAGTGGATGTTCTGATGTAGGATATGTCCAAAAGTTTGAGATATTGAGACCAAATCCATGACTCCAAATTTATTAATATAAAAAAATCTACAATGAGGAGAATAGTTCTACCATGTAATAATCTTACCGCACCAAAACAAAGACGTAAGATCATTCTATTCCCATTAGTGACCAAATTAATAGGATATATTTCATTTCCCTTATGGTATCATCCTCTCAAACATTTCTTGGGGTATTTTGGGCACATGATGTGCATCATGTGATGAAATAGAGTATTTTCCATTGGTGGAAAAATTCCACAAATTCTAATAGAGATCGTAAAATTCTATCTCATAGTTATATTGAAATTGATTCACAAAATTAATTTAAAAAAACTATTGCATAACTATTTGTTAATTGAAACCAATCACTTATAGTTATATCTTGTAGTATATTTATTATTGTTGCAAGAATATTAGATCAACCACCTCCTTAACAAAGCCTGCAATTGAACGTTCCCATCCAATATCATTGGGAGAAATGATAAAAAAAATTATTTATTATGTAGTGAAAATTCTGCATTCTATGCCCTACCAAAAATGTTTTATTCCTTTCTCAAATGAACATAAAAATTGGCTGGTTTACTTCAATGTGCATTCATAATTCCAACTATGAAACTGCTAGTCAAAAATTATATCTACAGTTGATGTTCTTATGTAGGATATATCCATAAAAATTTAGGTTCATACACACATGCCTTAGATTTCCTGGGGGGAACACTTGGAATCCGTATTCATTCACAGATATTTTCTAATATATATAGTCATATAAACAAATTATACACATGTACATGAATGTGATATTCCTATGATTATTGATCACTAAAACCCAAATACCCAGTATTTATTTCTCTTTAATGCATAATTTTTGTATATAGTTCATTGACATTACATACATTCCTAAATTCAAAATTCTCAACACCCTATTGTAGGTATTCTTGTAATTAATCCGCAACAATGCACTTAAATGGTCAAACCACAGGATAATATAGGGATGCATTCATGATTCTTCGGTTCATAGGAATTAATGATGATACATGTTATTTCACTTTATTTGTCCCTATACTATTTCCAAAAGTATATAATTTAAATTTTTTCATAAACTGGGAATAAATTTAGACTTGTACAAGACCATAAAAATCAAATGCAACTTCTACAAGGAAACAATCAATTGTTTCCACATATTTAGGAATTTATTCTGTAATTCGACCTCATATCACTTCTACCCCACCAATCATATGGAAAACATCTCCCACACCTTCAAAATGTATAGTTGGTCCACCCCTGCATGCATTTACACAGTTGTTCCATTTCCTCTATGAAGCTCCATTACCATTAAAATTGGAATGATAGTCCCATGACAAGACACATAAACAATAGAATATCTAACAACATGAACAATAGTACGTTCTAATACATCTTTGGAATCATTCTTGAAAATATTTTTCCCTATGTTGATGTAATTATACCCCACCAACCTATCTGCATACTCCTCTATATTGAACATACATTGGCCCATTGGGTGTCCTGATTTATTATATGGAGAACAATGTAGATTCACGAGAAAACATATAGAAGAGTGGCCAATGTGGGAGACACTACAAAAATTTATGTAGACACTAAAAATCAGTTGAAATTTAAGGCCTGCAGTTAACTATAATCAAAAACATTTTCAATAAGATCAGGGCATAAGTAAATCTCATCCAATATTTTGGCATAGTGGTTAAATCATGAATGATCAGTCCCATTAAAAATATTAAAAATCTTCTTGACTATATAAGAGACAACCCAGATTATTTTTTAGTTAGAAAAAAACCATCTCAGGCCCTTAACTTGGATCATGGCTTTAGTAAGTGATCTTCTACTATAAAATAGATTAAATAGTTGATCCCATTCTTGAATGATGTGAAAAAAATGATTAGTGATACCATTCCATAACTCGAGAAAATTTATTTGGGTTCATTCGATTGGAAAATAATTGAAATAATCCCTTTCCTATTGAAATCATTCTAAAATCATCAAATCTGGAAAAATGATGAATCAAAATCCTCAGATCATCATGTTTTCCAGAATTACCATTCATAGATACTAAATCATGAGCATTAATATTTAATTTCCATTCCTCAATATGGACTTTATAAAATTTATACTATTTTTCTATGTAATAAATGGGTCCATTCTTTGTAAATTTTTTAGAAAAATCACTAGAAAAGTAGTTAAAACCCAATTATTTATACACATCAAAATACACCTGCATGAAATATAATAATGTTTCCTAGTAGTCTCATTGAATTCCAATAAATTATATAGTATAAATATAACCTAAATGAAACATGACACACTGAATAAACATGTATGAATAAATTTAAATTAAAAATAATTTATTAAAAAATAAGAGATAATGTATTAAATGGACAAAATATTATTTTTTAAAAACATATGATACTACAAAATAGGACATTAATAGTTATAAAAATGGATCTTATCTATGCTAAATAATAGATGACTACCAGAGTTAGATAAAATTCCCTCGTAATTTATTATCATAAAAAAGTGAAGCTAAATGGGTCCATTATCAGAACTATAACATGAACCAATAATGGCGTATTTATCATTATTTTGGAAGCACATATATAATATCACATTTTTTAGTTCTTCTAGATGTATCGATAAAGGTTACATTTACTAGGGCATAAAATATAACTAATAATGGACCCATTTATCATATTATCATCAAGAACTGATAAATGACCCCATTATTAGTGCCTCTAATATTGTTGAGAATGGACAATTTTATCAGCACTTATAGAAGAGATGTTAATGTGTCATGCATTAGTGTGTTGTAACATCACAATGATTTACCAATAAAACCATAAAAATAGAAAAATCCTGAGAAAATACAAGAATTTAAGTGAAATAAAATTATCAACACAAATAAAAAAATCAATATAATTTTACAATTAAAATAATGGTTTATACAATTACATCAGTTCAAATTGTTACATTAATTAGAAAACATCAATTTTTATTTATTATTTTCATCATTATGAAACCTCTAGAAAGAAACACACATGTCAATGAAAATAATTCTTATGATTTTAACAATATAAATCTATTAGTTACTATAATTTTTAATTTTAAACTAACCATTGATTAAAACTGGAACAATGTGTATCAGATTGAGTGGCCTTTGTGTCTTGCACGTCACACTGTTTGATTTTCATCAACATGTAATATCATTATAAAAATAAACTAAATAATTTTAATGTAATATTAGATAAAATCATTAAAAAATAATCTAGACTCATTTTCACAGTTTTGGAGATGTGAAGCATGTAATAAAGTAAAATGGAAATTATTTTATAAAAAGATTCCCATAGAGTCATACCGGTAACACCATGTTTTCTATAGTTTTGTGGATGATTAATACACATATCAAATGACATGTACAGAGTTTTCCTAATATATAAAAACAATCTGATTCATTTTTATTGGTTTTGAGTATGTCACATTCCTTTTCATTGAAATGCCATTTTAATCTAGTAACACGTACTTGTACCCACACTATTCAAATAATGTATTAGTTTGATGTGATTCCAATACCTACTAATCAAAAATAATTTATAAAAACCATTAATTAATTATAGAGTCATTCCAATAAAGGTTTCAAAATTTTTAATGACTGACATATTTTGACTAAGATTTTGATTTAAACTAATAACAGATTCATTGTGTAAAACTGGAAACATTGTGTTCATGATTTAATTTCAGATGATTTTTACATGTCACCACTGACTTAAGAATTTTTTCCTAAATTTTAAAAAAAATCTGAAGAAATTTTATTAGTTTTGAGTAGGCCATTTTTCATTTTTTACAAAATTGTAGTCAATTTTCAATAAAAAGATACATTGGGAGTCATACTAGTCTCATTGAGCATTTTAATGTGGTTCAACTAATTTCTATAACTATAAAATTACCTATGAATAATTTTTATAATGTATCAAAACTATCATATTGTATTTACCTATTTTTAGTATGCAAATTATCTTTTATAATAAATGAGAATTTTTAACTATAATCATGCACATTGATTTATACAATTCACATCGTGTGTTAGTTAGAAAAGGAAAAAAATATTAAACATCAAAAATGACATATGAATCAAGATCCAAAATTATCAAGAAAATATTTGTTGGATTCCTCTGTTTTTAGTGAGTTACACATTATAAACAAAAATATAAATTTAAAACTAATAATAAATGATTTGAGTCATAGAATGAATATAGTGAATTAGAATAATTTTTGAATTATTTCTAAAAATCATGAATAACATGTTTTTGAATTACATAAATTATAAAATCAATTTGAATGGATTTTCATTGTTTTTTGAGTAGGTAAATTGTGCTTTTTTTTAAAAATTATTGTCAATATCAAATTAGAAGGCTCACATGGAGTCATTTAGGTCACATCATAAGTCATATTGTGTTGAGGGTAATTCCTACAAGTCTAAAATTACATGTGTACAATTATCCTAATTTATCAAAACAATACTAATGTGTTTTATAGGTTTTGATTATTTCAAGTTCATTTATACTAAAATGTTAGTTAAATTGGAAAAAACTACTATGACTTATACTGATCACATCATTTATCTATTTTTTGAGAGACAGATTCAGAAATGTAAAAAATAACTTTTGATGTTTTCCCTATTTCATAAACACAATATATGAAGACATGATCCATTTTTGGTAATTGAAACATCATGATCAAAAATTTATATTTTAAACATATAAAAACTCGTTACAACCTATTAGGACCATCATGTATCATATTGTGGTGAAATTATTTCCAATATATCACAACTGAAATATAGATAATTTATGTTAAGTGTCAAAATGATTTGACTGTGTTTTATAGGTTTTGAAAATGTATGTTGACCTTTTACTAAAATTTAGTTCAATTTTATATAAAAATATGTGATCTAAGTGTAGTAGTGACATCGATTGAAAAATTGAGGTGATTAAAATTTCTAAATGTCACCAATGGCTTATAGATCGTTTTCCTAATGTATCAATATAATATTAATGCATTTTACCATTTTTTAGAATGTTATATTTATAAAAAAAAATTACCTAGAAACACACACATTTAATCGTAATCATAACATAGTGATTCAAATTGTTGTTGGATCAACTAAAAAATGGAAAATGGATCCTTAATAATTGATATAAATTATCCAGAATATCATAACATGTTTGCTCAGTTATCAGTTAGTGATACTTTTATAATTAAATTGTCGATTATAAACTGATAAAAACCACATAGATTCATATCAATATCATCATTTATTACATTGAGGTGAGACTGCTAACTATATTTCATGAATTAATAATGGATCATTTCCTATAATTATTAATCCAGTTTTAATGTGTATGCTCTATTTTGAGTAAGGAAGTTGTCTTTTTTATTAAAAGTGAAGTAATTTTTTTTAAAAAGATGAATGTGAAGTTATACCAGTCCCACCAAGAATTAGATTGATGTTAGGATAACTCTTACATATCTCAAATGAATTATTGATCATTTTAATGAAATATCAAAAAAATATGATTGTGTTTTTATTTATTTGAGGTCATTACTTATCTTTATTACTAAAACAAAATTTTTAATTGTAAACAGACACATTGACTCCTTCCAATCTTATAATGTATCATTTTGATGTGAGAGTGATTCATATACATAATAAAAACACATGATTGATTCCACTAAATTAGCAAGACAATCCAGGTGCATTTATTGATTTTCAATGAGATGCACATTTTTAGATAAAATGTATATTTTAATCATATAACATACTCTTAGAGTCATACCAGGAACATTGTGTATCACATTTAGATGAGGGTGATTCCTACAAATCAAAATTGACTTATAGATCTTTTTAATAATGTATCATAACATTCGGAATATGATTTCTTAGTTTTGATTATATCATATTCCCTTTTTCCCAGAATTAATTATAATAGAAAATTAATAGAATAACATTGAGTAATATCAGTCATGCCATGGGTCAAATTGTGTTAAGAAAATTTATAACCATCTAAAAGGGTCAAATAAAATACAATGTTCCAATTTTACCATTATTTAGATTGTCATTATTATTTTTATTTATCAAAAATTCATACTGACTCGATGTTCATTGTCGAAAACTATTTCTCATTTATGATGTTTTAATGAGAAGAGGAATGTCATGTTCCCATTATATCATGAGAATTCACAATAATGGAAACTCATTATTCATATACACTTATATATTTCATCAATGATAACGGTTTAATTTTTAAAACAATGACTCGATGTGAAGTGTTCGATGTATGACTATGAAAGGCAATGGAAATCACAGAAACATTGGAATAAAAGAAATATTTTATGTCTTTTGGGGATTGTTGTAGATAGTTGAAATCATATTATTATATCACAAAATGTATATGAAAAAACACTAATTATGTATTGAATATTAATTTTATTCAACTTAACTTATGAAGAGTAGATAATATGATGAATAAATAAATAAATTAATGAATAGTATTTCACATTTTCTTATTGGTTGTATGTATTCATGAAACAATTATTTTCTTGATTAATATAGTTGAAGGATAGTAGTCTAATTTCCCATGAGTATGAGATATTTTGAAAAAATCACCAATATTCATGTAAAAGAATCCACATTTATATGAAAAAAATTATTATATGACTAATACTAAAAGGAACCAAATTAAACATAAACATGAAACAACAAATTATGTCTAGGGAAAATGATTTTTCTATGAAAACATTAGAATTAACAATATTATTTTGTAGTTAAGGGGACATGAAGGAATACGAAAAATTACAGCACGAAATTGCTGAAATGTTTTTGAGGGATATGTAGTCTATGCTTTTTTGGTGCATAAATGCATGATTGATGGACATACCATCCCAAATCGAACAAAATAATATATTCGTATATGAAAAAAATTATTATGTTACTTATAATAAATATTAATAATGATATATAAATATAAAGATATAAATTTACTATATATAAATTGATTTTACTTTGAAACCCTCAAAAATAACTCTATGATTGAAAAGAGGTAACATTTAGGCTCATTCTAAAAAGACACTAGCAGAAGGATAAATGGGAGAGCTCATGATTCTCATGATACTGATCATATAATAGATCTTGTGGGGACTATTGAATTGGACTATAATATAACTAATCCGTCGTCAATTCACGAGGGTAATGTGATGAACCAAACAATATTAATTGATCATTCTGTCAATGGAAAATATGAGATAGATAAACTGAAGTTCTATGAATAAGCAATGATTACTACTTCCGTTTGTCTTATGGGTATTGATTTATTTCATTATATATTAGTTAATGATGATTCATTCATAGAAAAAACCATTAATATTTGTATGGTGTGGAATGAAAATACACTAAATATTTCTTGGCCTAATTTTGATATGATAAAATCTGACTCATTTAAGGAATATTTTTTTTCTTATACTAGGTATGGTCTGAGAGAGATTGACCACTATACCGTGCCATTAGTTGCTATTAGGATTTCTTAGTTTCCTTTATATGAGATGGTTTTGGAGTCTAATAAAAATATTATTGGATATTTTTTTGGATGATGTAGGTAATTTTCGAATTATACATTGTCTTGGTCAACATATCATTACAACATATTCTAATCATAATGCTATAATGGATCATATTACTCTTAAGATGGTATCAAATAGTTGTGGTAAAAATGATTTTCAATTATCACTAGTACCTTATTCTAAAGCATTTAGAAACATGGCCATTTTCCATGCCTATGAGGATAATATTAAATGATTGAATAATTTCATCCCATTGATTGTTGTTTTGGGTTTAATTACACTGAATTACTTCATATTTAGGAAGTAACTCTATTTTGAAAGAATCTTTCCCATTTGTATATCCCCTATACTGTGACAGCCACTATCTTAATTGATGAACTGGATGTTCTTAGTTGTGATAAAAAGACAATGTGGAAGAGATAGAATAAAAAAATGAAGAATATAGAATGAAAGAATCAATAATAAGATGATCCCCTAAAAAGGCACAAGTATATTCACTAATGGATATTTCATATTGGAATTGCCAAGGGATTAAAAAATCCCCTATGTTCATGGTCATCATGATCTTAAATTTGACCTATAAAACTATTCTTCATATCATTTTTTAAACAAAAATTACCTTTGATGATAGGATGTCCTTCAAGTGGTCTGAACATAGTATCATTTTTTGTTCCGCACAAAAATAACCATGATGGTGAGGAATCAATTTGGGTTCTAAAACAATATAGTGCTTCCCTAATATTTTATTATCATGAACAGTAGTCAGTCAATATTTCTATGGGGATGAATGGAATTGAAATTTCAGTTACATTTATCTATGATTTTATTCATTATATAAAAATATGTGATATTTGGATTGGTATGGAAAATTTATCTCAAAATATGGGACAAAGATGAATTATTATAGGTGAATTTAATATTTGACAAGACTAGTGGTGAAGAATAGACATTACTTCTTCATTATGGTAGCTCATGATTTTTATGCATGAATTAAAAAATGTGGCCTTGTTGAGGCCCCTTATTTGTAGTTGATTTTACCTGGTGCAGACACGGTTTTAGTTTTTGACAAGAATGAAAATTAGATCCATTAGTTATTAACGTGGAATAAAAAATGAGAATATTAATGTAACTATAATCTCCCATACTATGTATCATATATATAATAAACATATTCATATGATTATAACAATATAAAATTTACATTCGGAACCCAATCCTTTTTAATTCAATATTTGTAGCTTATGAGATCTATATATAGGGTGATAATCATGGATTCATGGTAGTTCACTTTTAGTGGTATTCCTCTTCATATTAGTCAAATGAAACTAAATAATATAAAGAGAAGACATAAGGAATGGAGAAAATGTTCTTTTTCAACCATTGATCATGATATTAAAAATGATGAAAATCATCAACTTCAAAGACAATGGTATAATTAGATTAAAAAGGATATTTTTAGGGATGACAATAATGCTCTTTAAAAATTCAATTATCTACTATCTCTTTAGGGAAATTATTCAAGATGTTAATACAATATCATGTAGTTGATGGAGGGTGATAAAAATATAATTTATTTTCATTAATTGTATAGAGAGAAGAGGGAAATAATTGTACACAATACCCTATAAATTATTGGGTAATGTTTTATTTATGAGAATGAAAAATTTGTTGATGATATTTAAATATTTTGAGGATCTATATAATGATAATGTTAATGATAATACCCCACAAATGGTTATCAATAAGACCACAACTATTAAGGATGTATTATATAGATTACTTACTCTAGTATATATTGAGAAGCAAATTAATGTGGCTATATTTTATATAGAGTATAAATTGTGTTCCTAGTCAATATGGTTTCCCTAATAATTTTATTACATTCTATGAGAAAATTATTTATATTTAGATATATGATTTTGTTAGATAATATTTTAACCATGAATAAAGTCCATATTGTATGAATGTTAATTTCATTTCCCTATTTCTAGAAAACATGAATTCTATATATATGACCGATGTTATACTTGTATAAATTAAAAATACCCGGTAAATTATAATTAAGAAGATCATGGCTTCTATAATGGGAGTTATTTCCATGAGCTTCATTACCAATAACCTGTTTTTCAATTTACCTAGATGTTATATTCATATTTTCATTATACTATATTATATTGTGTCAATATTTTGAAAAAATTGATTGAATAATGGAAATAAGGATCTTAAGATTGACATTTCGATGGTTTTTGATACGATAAAGTGGTGTTTCATCATGGTATCTATAATAATTCATGTGTTTTCCACATATTGTGTAATTTTTATCAAATTCATCTTAAAATGTCTGAGGCTCTATGTTATGGTAAATGTGTAACCTTATATGTTTTTTAGCATTATAATGTAGTGAGATGTGGGGATCCATAATTAATTATTCTCATTAATATTGTGACTGAATTATTGATTAATTTTCTGAATAATCTTTTAATTTTAGTATTATATCACCAACGATGGAAAGCATAACACTCTTTGAACCTTCACATATTTTGAATTAGATAAAGAAATCACAGAGGGCCTGCTTTTTAATGTTGGATAAACAATAATGAAATATGTGTTTTTAGTGTTATATAGTACATTAAAGCCTATAAATCACGAATCTGAATCATAAAAGGATATTGGAACTCATATACAAAAAATACATAATATTTGGGGATTAGAAAATGAAAAATGTGATTTTTTTAGATCATATGAGGTACAATATAAAGATATATATGATTTATGATGTATACATTATTCATGGATTATTTGTGAGTTAATGAAATGATACCAAATAAAAATTTGAATCAATATATGAAAAAGAGTTTCCTGTGTTATTTGAAATGAAATATTCCAATGCAAAGAAAATATCGGATACTATATGGAAGAATTTATCGATAGATAATGATTGAAAAGAGGTATATCTGATAGAAAATAGGTATTGGGAGCCCATTATTCCTCACAGAAACATTGTCCAATATTTTGTTTGATATATATTATGTCACATTATACAAATGTTTTCCCAAGTAGAGCCACATTCTATTTGGGAAGATGATACATCAATATGTCCAAAAATGTAATTTTTCGTTTGATTATAAGGTTATGCCACTCAAGATTTATGGATTCATAGATGTGGGATGGAAAGGTTTAGTGGGTAACTAAAGGGAAATTATATTTATCTAAAAATGGATTTCATTGGTGCCTTAGTTATTTTCGACCCTTGAATCATTCGAGCCTTGCAATGAAGCCTTTGAATACGTGGAGTCTTGATTATAACCTTGATTATAGGAAGGATTGGACAAAGAGGATCCCTAGAAGTAGGTGGATACCACATAGTTCTCTATATGTCACAACCTACTTTGTGATGGATATTGTCCATAATGTAGATTGGGACCCATTTATCAACACTTCCAAAAAATGTTGTTAAATACACCATTTAGGGGTGGGTTCTCAAAATTGATCACTATTACTAATGAATTTAGTAAATAAATGTATATTTACTTAATGATATAGAAGATGGATTCTTTTGATAAATTCCAGAAATAAAAAGATTAACATGAAAATCAGTGTGGTAGGATGATTATGTAATACTGCTCAGGTCGAGGTGGATAATATCACAACCGATACGTAATTGATTACATTTAAAAGGCATGAATCCTATACCAAATTACTCATAAAAACATACATATGAAAAATATTGTATGTCAAAGGAGGAACCATACCCTGTTGGACAAGGTGAGATCAATGTTGACTAATGAAATTATTCAATTCATCTTTTCGGGATATGTGTTCCAAATAGTGTCACACATACTAAACCAATTACAAAATAAATGGATAAATGGAATTCAAAATGAATTTTGGTGGGAAATATAACTATTGTTATTTATTTTACATGTGTGGGGCATTGAATAGTTGTTTAAATAATCTTCGGGTAATAAACATTCACCATAAGGAACAAATAGTATATTTATATGATAACACATGGAATCAAGGGGATATTAAATATAATAACCCTTAGTAAAAATGGTTATTGTTTAATTATATTACATATTCCATGAGGGGGATCACATATACAAAATAGATATTGGGATTAAGATAAAATTTGATGAATTTGAGTATCAAGGAAGAATACTGTTGGAACATGATAAAATTATTAAAATTTCCAAGGAAGAAAAATCAATTTGAATATTATGAATAAATTCATTGGAGTAAAACATAGGTAATTGATACAATAAGGTATGGTTATCTAGTTATTGGGTATGGTGATTCATTATTCACTGATAATAAGTGTCATTTATCCTACAAGGAAGCAGTATATTGCAAAATTATATCCATGTGGCAAGAATCCATGAATATAGAAATATATTCCATGTATCGTAACTATGTATGGATTTTTTACAACATCTAGTGGATGAAAATATTATAGGATGAAAATATCTTTTCAATAAGAAAATAGACATTGAATGAAAATTTATACCAATAAGGCGTGACTATTTGCAAAAGGTTTACAACAGTGTTAAGGTATTGACTACGATGTAATCATTTATCAGTTTAAATACTAAAATCCATCAAAATTTAACATTGCAGTGTAGCTTAGAATGACAATGAGATTTGGAGAATGGATTTCAAAATATCCTTCTATAACAGAATCCATTAAGATGATGTGTACATGAATGAACCTAAACAATTTTGGACTCCAATTTATTCCAAAAAGATATTAATGTTGCAAAAATATATTTATATATTAATGAAATAATCCAGTCAAGGAAACATCATTTTGCTGAAGACATAATGGATTTTTTTACGAACAATGAATGTAGGCCACGAGACTACAAATGGAATAGAGGTGGTGTAGTGTTTTTTTGAATAGTTTATGTTTATGACATAATATATATTGGAAATGATATACTATCATTACCATCTATTAGGTCATGGATAAATAAATTATGTTACATTAAACATTTGGTGAGGAAAAATTTACACTTGGGATCAATATCCATCATGATAGATCCAACACGTTTCATGGACATTGTCAAAGTTCATCCACTGAAAAGGTATTGATGTGTTTCAATAATTAAAAATCCATGATTTGATTTTTTCATGCCTCATGTGGCATTCATCATTCGATGAAAATTTTTCCCCAGACAAATGAGGAAAAAATAGAATAGGAAGGATTCCATGTGAAATCGTTCTTAGGTTAGTCATATATGTTATGTAATGTACTAGTTTAGAAGTCGCCTATGATTTATTTTCATTTTGTAGACATCAATCGGATCCAGGTGACCACCATTGGATGGAGGTCAGGACTCTTCTTAATTATATAATTCATACAATTATATGATACTGGTTTATGGAATGGATGAGGAATTATTAATCATAGGATATCTAGATGCTAGTTTCCAAACTGATCAATATGACATGATGTCACAAAGGGGAAACATATTCACATTAAATGGAGGTGTTGTGAGATGGAATGTCTCAAAGAAGGTTGGGGTTATAGATTCAACTATATATTTCATGTAAAGTGCAATATCTGAAGAAGCTAAAGAATCAGTTTGGATGCACAATTTAATCCAAAATCTTGATGTGGTACCCAACAATAAAGCTCTCACCACACACTTATTAGACAATAATAAATTGGTTTCTCTCACAAAATATTGAAGGTCATATCTATAAGTAATACAAATACCTCAAATGTATTACATCTTGAAGGATTTTTCTCATATTGATGATGTTTTAGTGAGTAGTATTTCCATTGAAGACAACGTGGATGTCACCTTGAATAAATCCACAACACATCGAAATCATGATTTTTAGGCGAGGTCTAGAAGACTAAATGTCGAAGTAAGTTGGATCTAGTCAATGTGTGAGATTTTTTGAATTATTTTTCTATAAAAAAATGTATTTAATTCGATTAAATTAATTTTTTATGTATTAAATAACAGATTAAACATATTTTTATATATTGGTCATTGTTCTTTATGAACAAAATGTAATAATGTCCTCGATAATTTCATACATTATTATGGTCATAGTAGTTCGCTTCTATGATGAGAACCTTGATGTTCTATGAAAATATTATTAATATAGTTTTGAGGTTGGATATCATACTATAATAAGAAACATAGTATATATATTGTTAGGTGAGTGTACTCATAACTAGACTATACTACTTCTCTAGATGTTCTCACTTTGTAATCTCAAAGACGGTAGATTATGAGAACATACAAGCCTGTAGAAATTATTCATGTTTTGGTGTCATCAAATATTTCTATCTAGGATAATGTGTAATGGTTTTTATACATTATGATTATCATTATTGAATATTATGACTCTTTCACTATGATTTGCTGAGAATAAACCGCCACTGCCTATGTGGGAGGGAAGTAGGGAATGATTGTTGATTCAAAAATAACATGTTATTAATGGATAAGTTTATAATGTATTTTTTCCATGCATATTTATGGAATATGATATCACTGACCATTTATTGATTTAGAAATATTCAACTAAACTACATCCGCTATTATAATGGTCATTTTATTTCATATGGTCAAAGAATGATGTATCAAGCATATTGATTGATGAATCCATCATACATTCCGCTTGTTGAGATTATGTGAAAAATAAAGTATATTACATTATGACTATACTTATGATGTTAACTACCTTTTTACATTTTTATCATTCTCTTGGTATCCTTGAACTAATTACTAGATAGTAATCTTGGACATCAGACAAGAATCCCTAATGCCAACAAAAAACAATATTAGAGTGTCACACACTATGTGTTCTTGGTGATTCCTATTAAATTATATTTCAAATTAATTATTGGAATAAATGTTATTATCATGGATGAGAAATAATTTTATTTATGTAATATTGATTGAATAAATTAAAAAAAAATATCCATTGTAAAGTAAAAAATATATATTTATTTATTTTGATGATTCATTATTACATATATATTTACTATTTTGTGAATAAAATATTTATATAATAGTGTAAAAAAAATTGGATGTTTAGTAAATATATGAGTTTGAATGTAGGAATATAGTTTCAACGTATAAAATAATTATTTATAAGTCCATATATATTATTTATCGATTTAGTGAATGTTGGCGCACCCCAATAGAACTGAAAAATGTAACCCCTTTTTTCATTTTTTAGTGTTGTTAAAAGGTGGCACAACAGAAACATGTTATTAAGTCATACATGACTAGTTCCGGGCAACATAAGTGGGATAAACCTAGTTGTCATCTCTCTGTCACCCAATCTACTATCTATAGTTTGTTGAGAGTACTGTTAACAACAACGTTCTAGAAAATTTCGGTTGGATGGAACATTGGGGTTTTCCCACGATAAAGGAGAAACAAACATGCAGATGTTGTTGGGAATTTCTAATAGTGGTATCCCAAGAATAGAACACCAAAATCCAAACCCGATTAGATAGGGTCACTCTCGGAAAATCAATACGTCAATTTCAGGACAATAAATAATGGTTGATAAGGTGGATCCATGGTACATGCTTTTCATAATGTCTTCCAACACCTGAGAATCTTTGCAGAGGATGATTTCCCATAACAACCCCTGGATAAAACATATAACGATGGCTCCACTACAACCACCGTGGGTGGGTTCCAGTCTGTGATGGCCAACAACAAAGCATTACTCTATAAAGCCATGTCCTAACAACCAGTGTCTATAGGAATAGACATGAGCAGGATGGAATCCATGTACAATAGTGGGGGCACCATCAACAATGACAACTCCACCAATCTGACCCGTGCAATAATGATTGTCAGGTATGGGATAGTAAAGTATTGGTGGAAATATTGGGTGATAAATAATTTTTGGGGTGATATTTGGGATGGAAAATAGAAGATGATGGGGTGGCATGTGGATGACTTGTAAGGTCTATGTACATGGCCACACCACATAGCCTCTTGTGGTTGTCCACGTCCCGCTGTGACTTCATGTATATTTCATCAACCCATATATCGCCCAAGGTTCATTATCAGCTAATATTTCACAATTACATATGTCGTCCCATACCTAACCATCATCACAACATGGGTAAGATTACTATAGTCCTCATCCATGATGTTGTTACCACTGTAGTGTTGGGGATCAATCCTAATGATACAGTTTAAGAAGTCCCAAAAAAATTCCACTTGAAGGCCTTCTATCACTGGAATGGATTTTATAACCTGATGGAATTTTACTCTTCCCTCTAATGAATATAAAATTATTTATGTACCCCTGATAATCACAATAAGGATACATGGTATTCGTCATTCCATGAAAATGAGTCTTTAGAACCATGTGGAATGAAATATAATGTAATGGATTACATACACATGAATGATTGGGTAATTAATTTATGTTATGATATGTACTAACCTATATGTCAAAAATTCATTATGTGTAGTATTATTATATCACGCTAAACTAGGTATCCACAATTGGTTGGTATATTTGTTTGTGTTTATTTATCTGAGGGATATTGACGATATGTTACTAGTTTATTGAGGAGAAGAGGAGATAGTCATCCAAGGATATGAAGATTCATGTTTCTAGAATGAGCAAGATGACAAGAAGTCACAAATGGGATACATATTCAAATTTAATGGATGTGTAGTGAGCTGGAAGGGCACAATGAAAGATTTTTTCATAGATTCTAAAATAGAGTTTGAGTATATAGAATCTTATAAAGAAGTTGATTATTTATTTTCGATGAAAAATATTATCTAAGAGCTTTATTTAGTGACTGTATGAAAAGATATCATCAAACTCTATTGTCATAATACGTCATCGGTGACTCTGAGAAAAGATCCAAGTTCAGTAGATGAACCTCATAAGTTGAACTATAGTCTCTTAATTTGTTTTTCATAGTGTCAATTATAGAATGATTAGTATTAATATATATGGAAACATGGTGGATACCATAACTAAATCCTTGACTCAGAACAAACAGGATTACCATGTGAGGTTTAGCAGACTGAATTTCACTGTTAGTTATCTCCATTCCATGTGGGGGTTTTAATTGTTTGTGTCAAGAAACTAGATATTCATACATTAATTACATGAATATTTGATGTGATAAATAATAAATTAAACAGCTTATTACATTTTTTTCATTTATTGGAATTACCATATTGTAATAATGTACTACAGTGTTTGTATCAAGGATAAGGTCATAGTAGATCCCCATATGATGATAACCATGATGTGATATGACAATATTCTAAATATTTTATTGACGTAATATAAAATATTATCACGGTAGAATTTTAATATAGACCATATTGTGTGAGTACTCATAATCATATTAAACTACTTCTCATGATTTTCACAAAAGGGAATCTTTAGGATGATAGATTATGAGAATACACCCGCGAGTAGGAATTCTGCATGTTTTCATGTAATCACATTTTCCTATCTACAAGAATGGGTAATGGTCCTCAGATTATAATATTCTCATTAATTCATGTCACGAATCGCACACAAGGATTTGCATCTGAAAATTGTCATGCCATATATATGTGGGAAGTAGGGTAAGTTGGGAGCATCACAAATGACGTTTAATTAATGGGTATGTCATGAATGAATTTGTACCATCCATATTTATAAAAGATGATTTCAAGTCCCTTTTATGGAAATTGAACTATCCCCCCATATTTTCTATCCATGGTGAAATGATGAGTTTACTTCATATTGTCAAAAAACGATGTATCAACCATATGGGTTGATGACATTGTCATTCAACCAGAATGATGCGGTAATGTGACAAAGAGATTATTTTACAGAATTTTCATTCTTATGTCACTTTCATCATTATGACTTTAATTTCATTCTTGTTGGTTCCATGACCTGTTTTTAAACAATAATATTGGACATTTGGAGGGTCCTCTTAATGCCAACAAGAAAGAATCTTAGAGGTTCACACAATATTTGTTTCTAGTGGTCTCGATTAAATTCAATTTTAGTATAAATAATAGAATAATTATTATTCTAAAAATTATGAGTAATTTTATTTTAGTTATATTGATTATATAAAATAAATAAATATTTGCTGACAAAACTATGAAAAAAATATATTTATTTTATTTTTTAATAATTTCCTAAATATTTATTTACTAGTTCGTGTTTAAAATATTTATTTAATATAATAAAATATTTTTGTGGGTATTAAATAATTATAGGAGTAGTTGAAATGCACCATTACTATGAATGCTGAAAAAATAATTTTTTACATGTCGGTTAATATTGTTTATCCATTTGGCACTTGTTGGCACACCAAAAAAATAATAATATCGTTATTATTATTATAGTTCATGGGATTTCAGTAATGTTTTTCATGAAATTATATTTTTTAATCAAAATCCTAGCTCTATAAATAGATGACTATATATTTTGTGTAATTTAATCGAAACCAATTCAATGTTTGAGAATATTTAATTATTATATACAATGATATCTCTCTCAACTCCTCCTCCACTCTCCCTCTTAATAATGAGAACCACAATAGAATAATTAATTCAATACCAAAGAAACAGTGATGAAGAATGAAAATTACAATCATTCGGTTTACCATGCTAGCACATGGTGAATGTTTACAGACAATTGGAGAATATGTGGATCATCACTATAGGGAATCCACTCTTGGATCCTCACAAGTACAATACAGAAATCTCAGAGGACCTTTTCGAAAGATCATTTATCATAAATGTACAATAGTAGTATCCCCATGTATTTATTTAATTTGATATTAAATAAATAAATTATGAATTTCATGGACAAAATACTCACTATTTGAGTCAAGTGATTATTGTTAAAATAAATAATAATATATCACCCAGTAATGAATGATTTTGTTGGGCCCGAAACGTACAAGCAGTAGGAGAGCCTGCACCATTTTTGGGACCTGAAGTCCTTTATCTACCCCAAACAAATTCATGAACAATCAGATTATATATAATAAAACATAAAACTCATTTGAAATTCTCTATGGTATGCTCAATGTACTGACTACCACTATAGAACAAGTGTACTTTTTCATATTTTGCAATGATATAAAATTTTATTTCCATCGTAGACAGAGTCACAAAATCTATGTGAATCATGCAATGATCCACCTCTATGAGGATGTAATTTAAAGACCAAAAAATAACACCTTAGTAGCACGATCAAGTTTAACTAGAGTACCAATTGAAAAATAAATGTCAAAAAATACCTACGGATGCTAACAAATCAAATTCAAAACCTAAATTCAGACCCAAACTTGAGCACATGGTTTGTGGATGGAAAATAGATTTTAACAAGGGCCCCAATATTAAATGTGCATGGTCCCTATATTGAGGGATTCTTCACAATCCCTCATGTAATGCACTAAAAATCTTAAGAGGGAAAAAATATATCGAAATTACCCCTCTTAATGGGGTTGCATTTATTGTTAGGAAATCCAAAAATAGAAATGAGCCTCTATTCCCTGTCGACATCCACCTAATATTTTGGACCAATTAGCAAAACCAGACTTAAAAAATTCTTGAATTTTAAAATTTTAAACATTTATATATTCAAATCATTATTGACTCGAATGTGTATAAAATTAACTCATCAATAGATACGCTTGACATTGACACCCTTTCTCTGGGAATATCACAACTATTCATCCCCATATATTAATTCATTATAGTGATAGTCGACAAATAGTGATTCAATTATGGTCATATTCATCAAAGGATCATCAATATATGTCAACAGAATGGTATGAGTGGGGAAAAATAGATTGTAATTAAATATTCTATCATCCTATGTCCCTGAGAGAAGACCATGTAGGGGTGTAGTATCAGAGATGCCATCATGTGAGCAGAATCATAGTGTAGGGTGATATGAAGTATCAAGCAGAACCAGATTAGAATCCCCCACGATTGACAATCCCTAGGCACCATCAGTGGAACAGTTGAGCATATGATACAAACCAATCATCCACATACAATTTATTATTCATACTTATTTATATATACTATAATCAATCAATTTATATTTATAAATAATTATTTCATTAAATAATTTTGTAAATTTTTTTGTTAAATAAATTTTTATTTGTTATTTATTTAATTAGTTGATTTTATTCGGACCATTATGATTACTAAAAAATAACTATTAATGAATCCCAATATGTGCACTAAAAATGTACTACTAAAGGGTACCATTTATTAGTGGTAAAAACTGATAAAAGGTACCCTATATGAGTGTTTGTTTTATCAATGATTAATGGAAACTTTATCTAAGGTCCTCCAGGTATTGATATGGGACAGTGCTTTTAAATACAATCATTGTAGTATTGATAACATTTATACTTGTAATTTTTTTTTCAGATAATTTTTTTTTTGTAAATTGATTGCATTAAATTATTATTTTTAATTATTTTTAATTTTAATTAATTTTTTTAATATAAATTTTTTACAATTTTATTTCGATTCTATATATTCTATATTTTATGCATATATTTATTAAATTTATAATGTCATTTTTAATAAATAATGTATGTTCCATGTTAATTAATTTTTATTTATCATATTTATAAAATTATTTACATTCTTAAATCATTTTTATATTAGAAATCTATTTATTATGCATCCAGTTGATTGTACTAATAATAAAATATTTTAATGGATTCAAAATTTACCAATTTGAAAAATAACATCTTTTTGGTATTTTAGGTGAACAACATTAAAGTCCTAAATAAATAAACTCTAGTTACCACTGAAATCCAAATAATAACATTGACAAAACCATAAAAAATTTCATAATAAAAATAATCACATTAATAAACAAACAATAATATAGATGATAAAAACGAATGCTTTTAAAAAACATAATATTCAATCATTAAATGATTTTAGAAACTCTAAAAACATATGAAATATAAATTATACTTAAATTTTAAATGAAATCTAGGACATGAACACAAAAATATTAGTGTAATGAATAGAAAAATAGTTTTGTAAAAATAATAAATAGAAAATAACAAGTTTAAATAACAATATATGAATTCATAAAAATATAAATAAACATATATTATTAATAATTAAATAAATTTAATAATAATTCGACTATATAGATCACTATTAATTTTTATATTATGATAATTTGTATTCATAAAAAATACCATTATTATTATTTTAATCTTATTATTATCATGAATTTATTATAATGCCTTCATTATAATTAATTTATTATAATTAGATAATTATCAATAGATTCTTATTATACTGACATTATTATCCCAACATTATTATTCGTTGTCAAGTTCCAAAATGGATGTATTTTTTTTATTTGTGAGGGAATGTAAACTTCTTTATTTAAAAATAATAATTATATTGTTATTCATAAATTTTATAAATAATAATTTATATAAGTAACATAATAAATAGTTATTAGTTAATTATATATATATATATATATAAATATTAATATAATAATAAATTAATTATATTTTGAAATTATAAAAAAGACAATAATAATGAAATCAATAATGTGATACATATTGATAATTTCTTGCATAAATTTTAAGGGGTAATAATAAAAATAAAAACAATAGTAATTCACATTAAAATAATTACTAATATTAATTTCATGACATTTATATAATGAATTTTTAGACATGAATTTATTAGTCTCACTCTACTCTTTATAGTCAACATGCATGTATTTTCTATAAATCCAAGAGAAAATATAAATGTTGGTTGTGGGTGATACTTACATAAGGAGGTCGTGAACAACTAGTCACTCCTCAAAATCCACTTAATATTAGAAGTCATGGAACTCTAGATCACCCTAAAACCATCATTTTTCTATCACTCGCCCTAGTGCGGGCTAGCCTGACCATCCAGGAAGACGTGTGCGGCAACCGCATATTTCACGATCAAGTTTCCATTCCGGTGAAGCATGAGATCTGGATGGCGGTGCACTGTCATAGAGTCAAATATAATTACGATAAAGAAGGACAATTCCAATTTTTTCAGAATCCACATCGGTAGTGACTGTTCCTACCGCATGGTATCCAACCAATTCACTTACTTCACACGATCACAAAATATGGGTTTTTATTACTAAATAATTAATTTATAATATCTAAAAAACACGGATAATTAACGCTCTAGTAAAATATGGTTCCTTATTATCTATGTTAAAAAAAATATAATAATTAACCTTTTTGTCAACAATTTTAATGTGCTGAAAAAGCAGAGGAAAATTGAAAAAAAAATCTAGAAAACGGAGGGAACCCCATGTAAAAGTTCGTAAAAACTACTGAAAATGCATAGGAAACACAACCTATGCATTTACCCACCACCAAATTAATATTTCATTGCACACTCCCCCCCCCCCTCTCCATATCCATTGAATTCCCCCATGCACTCGCACGCGTACCCATAACTCCTATTGGATTCAAACTGGAGACCTCCCCATTTCACGTCTGCACCTTTACCACTCACACATCTTGTATTGTTCTCCATATAATGATATATAAAATTATTTTTAGGTATATATTTTATTTTAATATTTATTTTTATAGGACCAGTCACACAACATTATAATTCATATCAAATAACAGAAAAACCAATGTATCATCCCAATCTGTTTTGACATTCAGTTTTTCTCAATATTTAGTCAATTTTTTTTGATATGATCAATTCCGTGACAACTTAATTATTCTTCCCATACTTTTGTACATATTTTTATTTTATAAAAACAAATTAAACATGATAAAATGATTTTATAAGTGTTGTATGAGTTTTCTATTGCAATCTTGTGGAACTCTTTAAATCCATATTAATATTTTTTTTCTGAATCAATTACCATGAATCTATTTTTTATACTTATCAATTCTATTGGGTTCATTAAATATTCATATAATATAATATACAATTAAATAAAAGTAACATATCCAATATCAATGGATAATTTTATAGATCTTTAAGTTAAGGGAAACCCCACATTTTATTGTTTCAAATAATTTTAGCAGGCTTCGGTGGAAATGGATAATTTAATTTAATAAAATAAATATTCCACTAAAATAGGGGTTTTCCTCTAAATTCATCCAATGTATGATGTTTTAGACATATTTTATCCTAATCATCTCATATCATGAGTAGTAATCATATGATTTTCTTATATAATAATCATCCTCTATCCCTTCAGTGCATCCACCAATGTTGAAAGAAATACACTATGAAACATTGATCCTTGGGATGACTACTGGTCATATATTTTACCCCAAATAAAAAGATATTAAGGATGAATCATAAGAAAAAATGGTAATAATAACTATTAGGTGGACAATTTTGATGAGGATGACAAATGTACTACACTGTGTTCACAAAAAGGGGTTTTGCTGCCAACATAGGTGAATTGCATTGATGAAAATTAGAGATTTCTATTGGTGTAACAAAAATAAATGGTTAAATAATCGTCATGTTCTAGAAGGATTAATGAAGAATATGTATTTTTTAGAAATTTGATGAATGAAATGACATAATAATTAGTAATATTTAATGTGTGGGTTATGATATTATCTTGGGTTATATTTTTAAAATGATATAGATAACATGTTGAAAAAAATTTTGATTTGGGGGAAGAAAAATAGTTTGTTAATTATTTTTTAAAAGAGGTAATTGATTTTGTGAAGTAAAATTTTTATCATATTAGATATTGGGACTTTTAAATACTCACATTAATAGATTGGATTGAAAAATTTTTATGATGAAAAGATAAACATTATATATATTTTTTAAAAATAAGAATTAGGAGATTCTTAATAATTTAAATATTGATAAAATATCAATGAAAATTATTGCTGAATTGTGTAGCCTAGTTGAGAGCACGCGAGGCTCAGGAAGTGTCAAAATAAGAAATTGGAGTTGAGGAAAAAGAATATAGATTATTTTATTCTACAAATAGAAGAAATTTTAAAAATCAATGAAAAAAATTTATTTTGAAAGTTTAAACCCGTAGACCGGTAGGATACAATATGAATTTTTAGGGAAATTTTACTTCCAATGTACTTAAATGTATTCAAATGGATGTCAAATCATTTTTCATCAAGGGAGTTCATATGTTGGGGTTTACATTCGGAAACTTTTCGGGGTTATTATGTATTAAAATGATAAAAATGAATGTATGTTAAAGAATTATTTGAATTAGATGAATAAATGACAGAGGTAAAACCTTTTAAGTTTAGATCAATACTAATTAAATATTTTTTTTAGTGAGTTATTGTTGATTAAAGCCTATATATCATGAATCAGATTCATCAAAGCATGATGGTAATCATATATTTAGAAGACATAATATTTGAGGATTGGAAAAAGAAAAATTTTATTTTTTATATCATATGAGGTACAATATCATGATATATATGATTTATGAGTTATAAAATTTTCATGGATTATAGGTGAATCCAGAAAATTATATAAAAAAAATTCAAATAATTATAAGAAAAATATTTTCTAAATTGATTTGAAATGGAATATTCCAACATAAAGAAAATACAGGCTACTATATTGAAGATTTTCTCATAAGATAACGATTGTAAAGAGGTAGATCTGACGTAAAATAGGTATTGGGATCCCATTATACCTCAAAAAAACATTATCCCATATTTTTTTGATATATATAATGTCAAATTATAAAAATTTTTTCCAAAGGAGTGCCACATTGTATTTGGGAAGATGATACATCAATTTTTCAAAAAAATGTAAATTTTGGTTTGATTTATTAAATGGTTGTTCCAATCGAGTTTTCGGGATTCATAGAAGTGGGTTTAGATGTTTAAGTGGGCTACTTAATGGAATGTATATTTATTGAAATAATAAAATAATTAAAATATTTTGTACTTTTATATCACATTATGTGTTGATTTTTCCAACCTAGAACATTGAAAACCAGATACATGATGTGTAATTGGCATGTACACACCATGTAGCCTAGATTAGTCAACACACCGAATCCTCATGCATGCAACGTTGATGTATGTCAACTGGGGTACATGGTGTGTAGTAGTATATACACACTATATTGTCACCCATTAATTGAAAAATTATTATGTCATTAAATATAAATTGTTTTACTAAAACAATATTTTAATAATTATCACGCGGTTGAGTGTTTTACAAACTAGTAATGATTTTAATGAATTTTATAATGATCAATTAACTTATTGTAATTAAAATTTTATTATTTTTTTCACTATTTGTTTTCCATGAATTCCATTACATATGAGAATCACCCAATAAGACTAGATTATAATAAATATAAAAGATAATTAATTAATTAATAAAATTAATTAAATAATTCATGTATGTTTATATAATATTATTAGATAATGAACAAATGAATGACTTCCATTTACTTTGGTGTAATCATTAAATGTGTGACCATTCAGGCGCTTCGTAAATACCTATTTATGTGTTGGAATTTGATTACATATATATATATTATATTTTGGAAATTAATTAATATTAAATTAAAATATGAAATGTTATTCTTCCCTCTCTCAATTATTATGTAGGTAATGTTTGTCTAATGATATTTTCATAATTCCATTTAACAAATTTTATAGTTCCACTAACCTTCATGTGAGAAATAAATATTTTTAATTAATGTATCAACCCATGGAGATTCAAGAATGATCGTAATGGAACCATAATGATTCCAACTCAGTGATATATAGGTGGGCATGTTGATGTTTATAAATGATGACAAATCTAAAATAAAGAACAATTTAAATAGGCCATTAGTTGATTTATTATTCTATCATTCAGTGAACCATTAGATAATCCCAAGATAGGGTCATTTCATAAAATACTTTTTTCTATAATTCGTTATAAATATTTTTAATGATATGATACCATGACCCAATAAATGAATGAAAGAATTTTTACAAGACTAAATTTAAATAAAATTGATTATGAATAAATTTTTTACACAAACATTTTTAATTAATCAATTAATTGTCCTATAATATATTAACAAGACGTATACATGATAAAACATGATAAAAAGTTTACATAATAAAATAAAATCACCCATTTTAATATCAAGTCAGAATTATAATTATGTTACTTTCTTATGAACAAAACTAAATAAAACAATGTGTTTAGGAAACCATTTTTTTGACACATACATTTATTATGGATGTTCTTATGAATGTATCAAATTGAAATAACCATTTCAGATCAAGAAAATAATCAATTTCTATACATGGGGTAATTTTTTTCATGTTTTGAGAAAATCAAAGACATGATTTATAGGACAGGGTTTCCATTCAACAGATAATGGAGAAGCAAGACCACAATTGGCAAAGAGTTTCCAACCCAAATACCTTGAAAAAAACATGATGAACACTTATTGTGGTTATTTTAACGATAATATTGATCTTTTCCACATGAATATTCTATAAAATGGACATTAATTGTTCAATAATGAGGTCTATTATAAAATGAGAAAATAATGGGAGATTTAATAAAAAAATTACTTATTTGTCAAAAAAACATGTAATCATGAAAATCACTTATAATCAAATTGTTTATTTTTCTAATGAAATGAAAATATCACTATCCCTATGATCAATATTGGATTATGGAAATATGATCATGGAATGTAACTTCTAAGAGTGGTAAAGATGCCTTTGGGTTTTTTTAATCTATGAACAAAAATATTTTCTGATGGAATCCTAACAGCCAAATCTTTCAACTCAAGTAGAAAGTGATGATGTGTTCCAAGCCTATGAAAAAAATTTGAAAAATTAAGTCATTGTTAAAGGGTGGTGCATTCATATATGTTTAGTGAACTAATTCACCGTTACAAATCATGGATTTTTATAACATGATTGATCATCTCTATAGTCTTTACTAGGATATAGGTAGAAATTAATTGTTTGATATTTCTAAAACAATCATTAATATTATTCATGGAGAGTTTTCAACAGTTTTGAAACACATAGTCAAACTGATTTGATTCATCATGCACTTAGTGGTTCTTTGGTTTAAACTCCCCAAGGAACTAGGAACTAGTATCATTATGGATTACCTACCTCAAAGTGTCTCTAGGTTTTATTTGAATTTTATTTTGGAATAAATTTAAAAGACTCTTCCACTACTTCATATCCTCTATCCCTAAGTAGATATATATATTAAGCAAAAACATTCGTTGATCTATTAGGTGAACCAATGCAATGAGTAAGAAATGGTATTTAAGTCCATAGATTATACACGCTCATTCACAAATAATAACATCAATTTAACAAAAAAAATTAGGTGAATTTATGTTTCTTATATGGAAAAAATAGTACCATTAAGAAAATTTACATAGAGCTAAAGATTCAAGGATAAGCTACAAGTGTGTTTGTTATTGAGTTCAATTTATCAATTTCTAAAAATCGTTTATTAGATACAACTTTTGGTGCTCACATATGTATTCAAATATAAGAACAAAGTGTATCAAAAACAATTAATTGAGAGGAGGTTGATCTATGAGAATCCAATATATATAAACTTGTGGATGATGCTAATGGGACTACTACCTCAAATAAAATACTGAAATGATCATGGTCTTAAATTGTTATTATTAAATTTCTACATTTTCCAAAAACATAATGTATGTTTGTAGACTAGATAATGATTGTTTTATTATATAACTAGGAAATAAATATTTCTTATTTAAATGATGACATTTGTTATGGTAAGGCCTATTTACATAACAGAAATTATGTATTTGATTACATGATCATAGTGATGGAAAATAGATAGTTATTTTTATTCACATTACTCATACCACAACCTTCATTGAAATCACTGGATAGGTCATATAAATGAACAAATCCTGAGAAATTTTACCGCAATATTGATCATTAAATTATTTTGAATTAAAATCACATGTTGTATTTCATACTTCTTTACAGGGGAAAATGACGAAATCCTCATTTAGTGGGAAAGGTGGAGGGTTTAAATTACTTCTTAAATTAGTTTATACGGATTTTTGTGGACCACTTACTATTTATGTTATGGTTGTGTTCTCAAAATTGATAACTTATACTAATTATTTTAGAAAATAATGTTATATTTACTTAATGATATATAAGTTGGATTCTTTTGAAAAAATCCAGATATACAACAATGAACATGAAAATCATCATAGTAGAATGAAATGAAAAATTGATCAGGACGAGGTGGAGAATATAACAATCGATATGTAATTGATTACTTTTAGGAGGCTTGGATCCTATACATAATTACTCCTCTATACATGCCAATGTAAAATAGTGTAAGTCAAAGGAGGAACCATACCTTGTTGGATAGGGGGAGATCAATGTTGACTCATGATATTCATCCATTCTCCTTTTGGGGATATGTGTAAAAAATAGTGGATGACATACTAAACCATGTACCAAATAAATTGATAATTGGAATTCCAAATGAATTTTGGTGGGATATAGCACTAATCATATTGATTTTACATGTATTGGGAAATGATTAATTATTTAATGAATATTCATGTAATAAACATTCACCATAAGGTAGAAATAGTACATTTATAGGTTAACTCATTTAATTATGGGGATATTAAATTTTATAAACCATAGTAATAATGGTTATTGTGTAATGATGTTACATATTCCTTGAGGGGGATCACATATCCAAAATAGACAGTGGGAGTAAGATAAAATTTTATGAATTTGTGTATCAATGAAAAATACTGATGGAACATGATCAAATTCCTAAAATTCCCAGGGAAGAAGAAACTGTTGAAAATTAAAAAGAAATTAATAGGTGTAAATGATAGGTTATATATTCATTATAGAATGGTTATCTAGTTATTGAGTATGGTGAAGCATTATGTACGGATTATAATGATAATTTATTATACTAGTAATCAACAAATGGAACAAATATATCCAAGTGGCAATAAGCCATGAATATATAAATATATTCCATGTACCATAACTCTATGTAGATTTTGGTAGAACATCAATTGCATGAAAATCCTATAGTATGAAAATAGGTATTCAATAAGAACATAGACATGGAAACAACATTTATACCTATAAAGCGTGACTAGTTGAAAAAGTATTAAAATAGCATCAGGGTATTGACTAGGATGAAATCATTCAGTAGCTTCAATTCTAAAATCCATCAAAATTCAACTTTACCTTGTAGCTAATAATAACTATGAGATTTCTATTATGTATTTTAAAATATCCTTCCTTAACAGGATCCATTATGTATATGTGTACATGAAACAACCTAAAATATTTTGGACTCAAAAGGATTCCAATATGATATTAGTGTTTCAAAAATTTATTTATATATTAATGCAATCATCCAGTCAAGGAAAATTCATTTTTATTAATCCATAAAGGAATTTTTTTACAAACAATGAATGTAGGAAACATGACTACAAAAGTACTAGTGGTAGTGGACTGTTTTTTAATAGTTTATGTTGATTACATAATCTATATTGAAAATGAAATACTAGAATTACAATTATTAAATCAGAGCTAAATAAATTGTGTTCCATTAAACACTTGGGGATGAAACATTTACACTTGTGATAAATATCAATCATGATAGATTAAATAATATTCTTGAACTATGTCAATGTAAATCCATTGAAAAGACAATAAAGATATTAAATATATAAAAATCCTTGATATGATTGTTTCAATCATCACATGGAATTCATCATTAGATGAAAATGTTTCCTCAGACACATGAGAAAAAAATATAGTTGGAAGGATTCCATATGAATATGTTTTTGGGTCATCCGTATATGTTATGTTATGTACTTGGTTAGATGTCGCCTATGAATTAAGTGCATTTTGTAGATATCAATGGGGTCTAGGTGACCAACATTGGATGGCGGTCATGACTCTTCTTAATCATCTAATTCATACTAATATATGATAGTAGTTTATAGAAATGATGTTGAATTTTTAATGATATGATACTTAGAAGATAGTTTCCAAACTTATCAGTATGACATGATGTCACAAAGGGGATACATCATAACATTAAATGGAGGTGTTACGAGCTGGACAAGCTCAAAGAAGGTTGTGGTTTCAGTTTCAATTGTAGTATTCAAGTATAGTGAATTATATGAGGAAGCTAAAGAATAAATTGGGATGGACATTTTCATCCAAAATCTTGATGTGGTACCCAGTAGTAAAGATCCCACCACACACTACTGAGACAATACTATAGTGGTGGACCTCGCAAAAGAGTGAAGGTATTTTGTGCAGATGATGCAAATAAATCAAATTTATTGTATCTTGAAGGATTTTTCTCAGAGAGATGAAGTTTTATTGAGTAGTATTTCCATTGAAGACAACATAGTGGTCACCATGATTAAAAAATTGACACATATGAAACATGATTTTTAGGTGAAGTCTTGCAGACTAAATGTAGAAGGAAGTTGGATATGTCAATGTGGGTGTTTTTTTGCATTATTTCTCTATAAAAAATTGTATTCACATTGATTCATTGAATTGTATATGTTTTAAATAATTAATTAAACAATTTATTTTATATTGGTTGATGTTATTCATGACCAAAATGTAATAATGGATGTTATAATTTCATACATTATTAAGGTCATATTAGTTCTCTTCAATTGATGATAACATTGGTGTTCTATGAAAATATTCTTAATATAGTTTTGTGGTTGGATATCGTACTATAATAAGAAACATATTATATATTCTGTTAGGTGAGAGTACTCGTTACTAGTTGACACTTCTTCTCTGGATGTTCATATGTGGTAATCTCCATGAAAGGAGATTATGAGAAAAACACGCATGTAGAAATTATTCATATTTTGGTGTCCTCAGTTATTTCTATCTATGAGAATGTGTAATGGCTTTTATACATTATGATCATCATTATATCATTTCTTGAGACCTACAATATATTTTCTAACAAAAACCGCCACACCATATGTTAGAGGGAAGTAGGGAATGTTTATTGCATCAAAAATTACTTGTTATTAATGTATAAGTGAAGAATGTATTTTTCCAATGCATATATATAGAATATTATATATTAGGCCATTGATTGAAATAGAAATATAGCACGGAACTCCATGTCTATGTTATAATGATCAATTTATTTAATATCATCAAAGAACGATGTATCAAACATATTCATTTACTACACCATCATGCATTCCGCTTGGTGATCTTATGTGAAAAATAAATTATATTACATTGTGACTATACTTATGACGTTTTCTATATTTTGACAATATTATCAATATCTTAGGTTCTTTTACGTGTTACTAGATAGTAATCGTGGACATTTGAAAAGCCAACATAATTCTTGTGAGAAACAATCTTAGAGGTTCACACATTATGTTTTCATGGTGAACTCTATTAAATTATAATTGAAATTAATTAATGAAATAAATATTATTTTCATGGTTGAGGAATAATTTTATTAAAGTAATATTGATTTCATAAATTAAAAAAATTATTATTCACTAGAGTGTAAAAGAAATATTTATTTATTTTGATGATTATTTAATAAATATATATTTTCTATTTTGTGAATAAAATATATTTAATAGAGTAAAAAAAATTCGGTGTTTAATAAATATAGGAGTTATAATGGGGAAAATAGTTTCAAGGTATAAAACAATTATATTTAAGTCCATATATATTATTTATCCATTTAGCGCATGTTGGCGCATCCCAATTAAACTAAAAAATGTACACCCTTTTTATTCACCTTTTTAGTGTTGTTAAAAGGGGGCATAATAGATACATGTTTTTGTGGCATACATGACTAGTTCAGGGCCTCATACATGGGCTAAATCCAGTTTTCATCACATTTTCACCATATCTACTATCTGGAGGTGGTAGTATGTACTGTTGACAACAATGTTCTAGAAAATTTCGGTTGTATGTAACATGGAGGTTTTACAACAATAAAGGAGAAAAAAACTTTCGGATGTTGATGGGAATTTTCAATATTGGTAGCCCACTAATAGAACACAAAAATCAAAACCCAATTAGATAGGGTCTCTATAGGACAATCAGTACGTTAAATTCATTAAAAAAAATGTTGGATGATAAGGAGAAGCCATGGTGCAAGCTTTCCATAATGACTTCTAACACCCGAGAATCACTATAGAGGATGATTACACATAATAACCCATGGGTAAAAACGGTAACGATGGATCCACTACAACATCCATGGGTTGTTTCCAGTCTATGTTGTCCAACCACAATGATTTACTGTATGAATCCATGTTTTAACAACAAGTGTATATGGAATTACATATGAGCAGTTAGGAATCCAAGTACTATAGTTGTGGCACCTTCAACAACGACAACTCCAGTAATCTGGCTCGTGCACTGACGAGGGTTGGGTTTGGGATGGTAAAGGATAGTTAGAAATCTTGGGTGATAAATAATTTGTGGGGGAGATATGTGGGATGGACAAAAAAGATGATGGGATTTCATGTGGATTACATGTGGGGTCTACGTATATGGTCACACCACAAAGACTCACATGGTCATCCACATCCCACTACATCTTCATATATATGTCATCACCACATATCTCCCACACTAGTTTATTATAAGCAAATATTTCTCACTGTCCTCTATCATCACATAACCGACCATCATCACCACATTGGTATGATTACTATTGTGGTCATCCTAGAATGTGTTAACACTATAGTGTTGGGGATTAATCCCAACGATACTATGTAAGAAGTAGCAAAACAAACAAGATTCACTTGAAAGACTATTATCACTGGAATGAATTTTATCACCTGAAGGAATTTTATTCATCACACCCATGAAACACATAATTTGAAGTATAATATCTTGAGTTATTTTATTCATAGGGGTGAACATGGTATGGTTATTATTTATATATTAGGAAACATGGTGGATACTTTAACTAATGTCTTGACTCAACACAAACAGGATTACCCTGTGAGGATTAGCAGACTGAATTTCTTAGTTTGTTATCTCCATTCCATGTGGGAGTTTTTATAGTTTGTTTCACAAAATCAACTGTTCATATAGTAATTACATGAATATTTGATGTGATAAATAATAAATTAAACATCTTATTACATATTTTTCATTTTTTGGCATTACCATATTTTAATAATTCCCAACAATATTTTTCTCAAGGATTAGGTCATTGTAGTTCCACACTAAGATGAGATCCATGATGTTATTTGACAATATTATAAATATTGTGATGAGGTTATATAAAATATAATGATGGTAGAAATTTTATTTATACCATCATGTGCGAGTAAACATAATAATATTAAACTACTTCTCATGATGTTCACATAAGGTAATCTCTGTGATGAGAGATTATGAGAACACACACATGAGTAGGAATTTTTCATGTCTTCATGTAATTGAATATTACTATCAAAAAGCATTTGTAATGATCCTATGATTTTAATATTCTCATTAATTCATGTCACAAATCACACACTAGGATTTTCATATTAAAATTGTCATGCCATATATATGTGGGAAGTAGGGTATGTTGGGTGCATCATGAATGAAATGTTATTAAAGGACATGTCATGAAAGAAATTGTAACATCCATATTAATAAAAGATGATATCAAGGCCCATTTATGAAAATTGAACTATCACCCTAAATTTTTTGTCCATGGTGAAATGATGAGTTTACTTCAGATTTTCAAAGAATGATCTATCAAGCATATAGGATGATGACATTATCATGCATCCTCCATGATGCAGTAATGTGACAAATAGATTATATTAAAAAATGTTCATTATTATGTCGTTTTCATCATTATGACTTTAATTTCATTCTCGCAGATTTCTTGACCTTTTTATAAAAAATAATATTGGACATTTGGAGGGTCCTCCTAATTCCAATAGGAAAAACTCCTAGAGGTCCATAATATTTTGGATTCTAGTGGTCTTTATTAAATTATATTTTAATATAAATAATGTAATAATTATTATTATCAATAATGATAAATAATATTAATTTATTTAAATTTATTATATAAAATAAATATTTATTTATTCACAAGACTATGAATAAAATATATTTATTTAATTTATTAAATATTTCATAAATATTTATTTTCTAGTTTGTGCTTAAAATATTTATTTAATGGAATAAAATATTTTATTGGTATTAAATAAATATAGTAGGAGTTGAAATGCACCATGACTGTGAGTAATGAAAAAAAAAATTTACCATTCATTATATATTATTTATCCAATCGACACATGTTGGCGCACCAAAAAACAATAATATTGTTGTTATTTTTATAGTTCATGGGATCTCAATAATGGTTTTAATGAAATTAAATTTGTAACAAAAATAATACCCTTATAAATTGTCGACTTCGAATTTTGTGTAATTTATTCTAAACAAATTCCATGTTTGAGAATATATAAATATTATGTACAATGATATCTCTCTTGACTACACCTCCAATATATATCTTAATAATGAGAAACCCAATTTAGTAATTTTATCAATATCAAATAACGAGTGATCAAGAATGAAAATTTACAGTAATTTGGTTAACCATGCTACCACCTGGAGAATGATTGTTCTTATTTGCAGACCATTGGAGAACGTGTGGATCATCGCTATAGGGATTCTATACTTGGATTCTCACAAGTGAAATACGAAAATCTCGGAGGACCTTTTCGAAAGATCAAAAATTGTAAATGAAGAAGATTCCTATAACCAAGTATTTATTTCATCTGATATTAAATAAATTAATTATGACTTTCATGAACAAAATCCACACTCTTGTTTTCAAGCATTGATTGTTAAAATAAATTACAATTTATCACCCAACAATTCATGCTTTTGTTGGGCCTGAATAGTATAAGAAGTAAGAGCACCCAAACCATTTTGGGGCCTTGAAGCTGTTATATACCTCAAAAAAATTCATGTACAATCAGATTATAGATAATTAAACATAACACTCATCCTAAATTATCTATGCCATTCTCATTGTACTGACTACAAATATAGAAAAATGGTATTTTTTTCATACATTACAATGATAAAAAAATTGATGGCCATTGTAGACAGAGTCACAAAATCTATGTGCATTATTAAATGAACCTCCTCTATGAGAATGTAATTAGAAATCCAAAAAATGCCACCTCAGTAGCTTGATCATGTTTTACCAAAGATCCAATTGAAAATGAAATGTCAAAAAATATCTACAGATGCCATAAAAAAAATTCAAAACATAAATTTGGACCCAAACCTGAGCTCTTGGTTTGCGGATGGAAAATAGATTTTAACAAGGGACCTTATCATGGATGCACAAGGACCCTATATTGAGGGAGTCTTCACAAACCATCATTTTATGCGCTAGAACTCTTTAGAGGGGAAAAATATGTGGAAATTACCCTTCCTCTTTGGGTTACATTTCCTGTCAGGAAACCCACAAATAGAAATGAGCCTTCGTTCCATGTCCACTTCCATCCAATATTTTTGACCAATCAGAAAAACTACACTTACAATAATCATGAATTTTAAAATTTTAATCATTTCTAGAATGAAATTATTATTGACATGAATGTGCATCAAATTAACTCATCAGAAGATACCCTAGACAGTGCCATCCTTGATCTGGGAATATCACACCTATTCATCCCCATATATTAATTCACGATAGTGATAGTCGAGAAATTGTGATTCAATTATGGTCATTTTCGTCAAATGATCATCAACATTTGTCTCCGATCTGGGATGAGAGGGGAAATAGAAATTGTAATCGAATAAACACCCATACTATGTCCCTGAGTGAAGACCATGTAGGGGTTTAGTATCGGTGATGCCCTCAGGTGCGAAGAATCATAGTTGAGGGTGAAATGAGTTAGCAAGAACAACCTGATTAGAATCCACCACGAATGAAAAACCATTGGAACCATCTGTGGAACACATGATCATGTGATATGAACCCATAATCCCCATACAATTTATTTTTAATACTAATTTATAAATACTATAATCAATTTATTCATTTTTATTAATGATTATTTCATTAATTAATTTTTTTATAAATAGATTTTTATTTTTTATTTATTTAATTAGTTGATTTCATCCGGACCATTATCAGTGCTAAAAAAGAACTGTTAAGGGATCCCATTATGGGCACACAAAATTTCTTATGTAAGGGTTCCATTTATTAGTGGTAAAAAGTCAATGATAAAATTTACCCTATATCTATGTTTGTTTTATCACTAATAAATAGAACCTTTATCACTAGTTTTCGAAGCATTGATAATGGACAGTGCTTTTAAATAAAATCATTATAGTATTGATAACATTTATACTTGTTAGTTTTTTTGCAGATAAATTCTTTCTGTGAAATAATTGCATTACATTTTATATATTCATTAATTTTAATTGTAATTTTTTAAAATTCATTTTTTACAATTTTATTTAGTTTCTGTATATTCGATATTTTATGCATATATTTATTTAATTGATAATTTCACGTTTTTAATCAATAATGTATTTTCCATGTAAATTAATTTTTATTTATTATATTTATAAAATAATTTCTATTCTAAAATCATTTTATATTATCAATCTATTTCATATGTTTCCAGTTCATTGTACTAATAGTATATATTTTAATGGATTCCAAATTTACCTATTTGAATTATAACATATTTTTTGTATTTTAGGTGAACAACATTGAAGAATTAAAAAAATAAACACTAGTTACAATGGAAAACCAGTTAATAACATTGACTAAAAAAGAAAAAAAATTAATTGAAAAATTCACCACATTAATAAACAAACAATAATATAGATGATAAAAAACGAATGTTGTTAAAAAACATAATATTTAGTGTTTAAATGTTTTTGGAAACTCCAAAAACTAATGAAATATAAATTATATATAAATTATAAATGATAGCTACAACATGAACACAAAACATATTAGTTTACTGAATATAAAAATTATTTCGTAAACATAATAAATAGGAAATAACAATTATAAATAACAACATATGAATTCATAATAATTATAATAAAAATAAATTATCAACAATTAAAAAATATTGATAAAAACTCGACTATCAAGATCTCTAATTATATTTATTTTATGATAGTTAGTATTCATAAAAAATAACATTATTATTATTATAATCACTTTATTATCATGAATTTATTATAATGTGTTCATTATATTGAAATTATTATTACGAGATAATTATCATTAGATTCTTATTATTCTGTCATTATTATCCTTGCTTTATTATTTGTTATCAAGTTCCCAAAATGGATGTATTTTTTTCATCTATGAGGGCATATAACCTTATTTATTTAATACAAATAATTTTATTGTTATTCATAAAAATAATAAATAAAAATTAATATACATAGAACCAAAATTAATGATTTTTTAATTATAAATATATATAATTATTAATATATTAATAAATTAATTGTATTTTGAAAATCTACAAACAGAGAATAATAATTAAATCAATAATGTGATAAGTAATAATAATTTATTTCATAAATATTTATGAATAAAAATAAAAATTAAAACAATAATAATTAACATTAAAATAACTAATCATATTAATTTCATGACATTTATATAATTACATTTTAATCATGAATTTATCTGTCTCACTCTATTCTTTATAGTCAAGATGCATGTATTTTCTATTAATCCATTTGTAGATTTAAAAGGTGGGTGTGGGTCATACTTATTCCAGGAGGTTGTGAACAACTGGTCTCTCCTCGGAATCCACATATGATTTCAATTCTTGGAACTCCATATCTCCCTAAAAACCAATATTTTTCGACCACTCACCCTAGCGTTGGCTAGCCCGACCATCCTGGAATACGTGTCCGACAATAGCATGCTTCTTGATAAATTATCCATGGTGGTGAATCATGAGATATGTATGGAGGTGCATGGATAGAGAGTCAAATATAATGAAGAGAAAGAAGCACAATTCAATTTTTTTCAAAATCCACATGGAGTTCATTTAGGATTTCAACGCCGGTGGTTACCATTCCTACCGCATGGTATCCAACCACTGAACTGGCCTCATACGACCACAAAATATGGTTTTTTGGGAAATAAATAATGAATTTATAGGCTCTAAAAAACACTGATAATCAAGGCACTATTAAAATGTGGTTTTCAATTATCTATGATAAATAGTTATAATAATGAACCATTTAGTCAACAATTTTTAAGTGCTGAAAAATACAGAGGAAATTTGAAATCCAATTCTATAAATTAGTGGGACCCCCTTTTAAAAGATTTTGAATACTTTTGAACATCCCTGGGAAGCACAACATATAAATTTACCCACCACCACTTTAATATTTCTTAGCACACCCCATCCAACCCCATTAGATTCCTCCCATGCACCCGTACGCGTACCCATGCCTCTTATTGGATTCAAATCGGAGGTCTCTCCATTTCACTTCTACACCATTAACACTCACCCAGGTAGTATTGTTCTACATATTATGATATATAAAATTATTATTAGGTATATATTTAATTTTAATATATATTTTTATAGGATGGGTCACACAAATTTTGAATACATAGATGAACTCCATGTTTCATTTGAAAATTTTCAACCAAGCCCACTACTCTTTATTGTTCAGGTTTCTATGAATGTGCGCCCCCATACACACCTCATGCTTCTCCTGCATAGATGCTGGATCAGGAATGATATAGATACTGGGCATGACCACCGGGAAGGTCGATATAGACAGCACCATCGTGAGTTCAATGATAATGACGTTTGTGTCGGGGATTCGAAGAGCCCTGACCAAGAATCATTAGTGGCTTCTAATGATCAATTTGTAATTTACTCCCTCGTTATGAAAATTCTCACCCAGGAACACATTTTAAATCTTTACTCAGATTCAAAAAAAAATACATGCATATGGAAAAAAATAATAATAGAATAAGACTACTAAATTCATGATTATAATGTCACTATAATAAATTCATTATAATAATAATTTTCATTATTACTAATGGGATTATTATTATTATTATTATTCATATAATAAATATCTTCAAAATTATTATATTGTATCATATTTTCAATATTATTATTATTGTATTTGTTTAGAATTTCATAATATTATTTATTTTTTATAATATAAAAAATATGTATATTCATAATTTACTAATAAATATTTTTTCCCCCAATTATGAATAACTATTTTATAAATTTTAATAGTAAAATATGCTTACATACCAACAAATGTACAAAAAAATTAATACATTCATGATCTTTAAAACAGATAATAATGTTAGGATAATAATGTCAGTATAAAAAGAATTATTGATCAATAAATAATTATTATAAAAACATTATAATGAGGTTATTATTATAAATTGATGTTAATAATGTTTTGAAAATCATAATAATGTTATTATTTATGTATATTAATTATAATAATATAATTAATAATAATGATCTATATTATCATATTATTATTAAAAATTATTAATTGTTAATAATATTATTCAAATTTTTTACTATTATTATGATTATTATTATATAATATATTATCATATTATTATTAAATATTATTTTTTATTATTTTTTATTTATTATTTTTATGAACACGTTTCTATATTCAGTTAATTAATAAGTTTTATGTTCATGTCATATATTTCATTTAAAATCTAAATATTATTTATATTTTATAATGTTATAGAGTTATCTTGTTCCGTAAAAGACTAAATATTATATTTTCAAAAAACAATGTTTTGTATCATCCGTACTGTTTTATGTTTATTATTTTAATGATTTTTAATTGTAATAAGTTTTTATCATTTTAGTCAATGGTTTTGTTTTATTTCTTATTTTTTCATGTAGTTCATTATTTACAAGTTTTCAGTTTCACTCACACGAAACACATCCAACATATAATGTTTGACGTAGGTATCTTTTAAAGCACATAAAATATAAATTATATGTATAATATAAATTTAACATTAAATATAGAATGCAGATATAAAAAACAGATGAAAATATAAATAATGTCATTAATATATTCAACCAAAATTAGTTTATATGGTACAAATAGTAATGATTATTAACAAAACATTTTCTCAAATAAATTATACAGATATAATATAACATAAATAAAATCTAAAATAACTTTTAAAAAACTATTCTACAAATATAAAATAATTGAGAATAAAATTGATGCCTAAATAATAATAAACTAAAATAAAATAATTTATAGATAATTATTATTTGAGTAAAATTATCATTAAAACTTTTATCACTACTACAAAACTATTCTTTTATAGTGTTTTCCATTATTATTTCTAGCAATAAGTATTGATAAAGGTTCCATTTTTTGGTGCTAAAACAATCTATGAATGATGGTACATTTTATTATCACTTTTTTACTTATTTCAAATTGTACGATTTATCATCACTTTTTTTCTTTCCCGTAAAGGTATCCTTTATCAACATATATGTATCACTCATAAATGTTAAAAAATGAATTATATAAACAAAGTGAAATTAAAATAATTATTAAAAATTAATATTGGAAGAAAATTATTTATTAATTATTGATAAAAACTAAATAAATTTATTATACTAAATATAAATTATAAATACTAATAAATATCATGGGGATTAAGTGTTTGCGGGACATTATATAGAGTTCCACTAATGATACCTAGTGTTTTTCGTACATGGTCTCTATTGATCGGGTTGAACTTGCCACATCATTTCTTCATAATGGATTATTTGACTCACATGAGTGTGTAGCAGATACTACACCCCTCCCTAGTCTTCCCAAGATGAATTTGGATGCGAGGTCATTTGATTCCAATGCCTTATCCCCCTCCTTGACAGCCAAATATCTCTATGAATGTTCAATTTTTATTTTTAGTTAATTTAAATTAAATCTAATTTTATTACTTAAGGATGTTGATTTTTTCAAAATCCCCATCCATTACAAATGTGTGCCGAAGCTACTCTTCCAAAAAAAAATGTCTAGACCGATATTGAAATTTTCATAATATGAATATTTCACATTGTGTTAATAAAAATTTCATAAATAAACTTATATGGGAAAAATAAAGAATAATTTTTATATGAAATATTATATTTCAACGGTGGATGATGATGTAATTCGACTTATCTACCGACAGGAAGTGATGGATGCATCTATCAAATGATACCTTGAAAACAAAATGAAAAACCCATAAATTAAAATGAAATGGAGGCTCGAATAGTGTTGTGTTTGAACATTTGAACAATGAGATACCAGAGAAACAACATTTTCATCTGAGTCTATATCTTCTGATTGTTTCTCCTCTTTCTTGTTATTCCAATCCGAACCAGCATGTCCTAATCCACATCTTTTTGGTTGATGAACCTATTTCCATGATTTATTAGGGTACCATGTTCCCTCGAGCTCATCCACTTATGCTTCAAATTTGTACTTTACCAATGGACTCATCTCCTTAAAATCTAAATCTACATTAATGTTGTTCATATAATTGATGATTTTATTTGGTCGGCAACAACTATTGTTGTAGAGCTTGATGCCACTGTGGTAGCATTTTATTAATGAACAATGATTGAACCATTTTTCTTTTATCACGGAATGAAATTTTACACATCCTCAAAATGACATTTCCCCCCAATCTAATTTTGACATACTCAAATGATGGGTTTTAACACCACTCCAAAAATATTTTCATACATCACACCCACATCCATAAACGTACCATTTTGATGTACCTCTGTTCACCACAATCAAGACTCAATACTTGATCTCTGCAACTAAGATTCATTTCAATACATGACACCATTATGTATCGAATTTCATGTTATTGTGAAAACATCTATCACCATCGTCGCATGCCATCATCATTTTCATCTCATTTCACGAGTTACCACATATGAGGAAACCCCTTCCTAGTTATCTCATTCCAGTAACATCATTACCAACCATACACCTATCCACTCCAATATAGTTTCTTAATTCCATTTTCTTATACATTTAATATCCAGTTAACGAGTTAAATATTCACTATAATTTAATGTGGTCAACCCTTTAATTTATCACATAATGTGATTCCCAATTTCATTCCCAAAATTAACATTTTATGTGAACATCCCAAACATTCTCCACCCTGTCATAAAATATGAAGGTATTGTGATCATTAAATCCACATTCAATGGCATCACTAACAACGACCTCATCTTCATTGTATTCAAGGTCATCATATCCACCATTATCGATTTATTATTAAAAAGGCCAATCCTGAATGCCTCTTCCTTCAATTAATCTCCATCATAATGGGTCTACATGTCCTTATCACATGTTATTATTTATTTAATTGGATTAAACAATTAAATTTTTTAATATAAATAATCCTAAATAACATTGTTCATCTTCTTTCCCCTCCCATGTGTCTCAGCAATTTTCATCCATAAGGGAAATAAGAAGCTTCTTGATTTATTCAAATTGGACACTTTCAATGAAATAAAAAATTATATATGCACAAATGGGTGACAGTAAACATGCATGTAATGATTTTTTTGAGTGGATTGTTTATTAAAAACAGATAATTATTTTTTTGACCAGGAGTTTAAATGTAGGGTAATAATTTCCAACCCCACACATCCAAATATCCCTTATATATACCGAACACACCAACTAGTAGAATAAAATCAACTCATTTCTAATTAATGGAAATTTAATTTATTAATTTAAAGAACTATAATATGATTATGAATCAAAAATAAGTATTTAAACAATTTATAATTTTCAATTCCATGATCATTTCATAATCATATGATCTTGATCAACATATTGATAAAAAAGTTGTTTCACTACATCTTCATCAACAAGTTGAGTATTTGTAGCCCCGTCATTAATATCTGTGACTTCCCTTCATATTGGGAAAATGATTTTAGTTTCCACAGTTGAGTCAGGCATCAATGTTAAGTATACCACAATATCCTACATATGATACAACATTATATATGGTGTTCTTCATTAATCCATGTTGTCTCCAAAAGAAGTAACACTGGAAATATCTTTTGTAATACCATTGCATTCCAATTCATCATCAACAACTCTACCTTATCCCTAAATTAATTTAGATCAATCTAAATATTTTGAAAAAACATAAATATATATAAATTCAATTACAATGTGTTAAATAAAAGGGTTAATTGAGAAGGATCAATGGCATCGACATTCAAATATCCTTCTTAAGCACAATCATCCAATGTAATAATATTCTGAGAAACTATGATATATGGATTAGGATTAACAACATCCCAATTAATAGTAATTAGTTTGTCACATACAATAACCATAGCATCATCAGCTATGTGTGTAGCAGGAGCACCGACAAACTTTCTGGATCATGTATTACTTTGCATATATCAATCAACATAAAGAAATCTTTTATTACAAATATAATAACATACATCTCTTCTTGAATTATCAGTAACATTATCAATGGACTGCACACCACTATATATCAAGGGTAGTGTTTCATACTATACTGTTATAACAAAGTCGATGTATGTTGTCGACAGTGCTACAAAACATATTGGCATCATCCTACGATCCACCTATAATAGGAAGCACAAATGAAATCCAAAATGTTCCTTCAGAGTAGCTTGATCATGTATTCTTAGAGTACTAATTGACGGTGAAGTGTCAAAAAATACTTATGGATTCTATTATACTCTATTCAAACAATATATTCTCTCCAAAACATAACTTCATGGTTATAGACAACAAATGGATCGAAACAAGGGTCCAAATCGTGAATGCGTAATGTCCATGGCATGAGGTATGTATACCCAAAACCCCATGCCTTGCGTGAGAGAACATCTAAGAGGTAAAGGATGTGGAAATTTCCCCTCCCAGTGAGGTTAAAAATATTATTGTGAAGTTACAGAACATCAATGAGCCTCTGTTACATGTATTATTCCCTAAAATGTTTTTAACCAAATGAAAACATCAATCAGCCAATAATTTGGAATTCAAAAATATGTAACCTTTCCAAATGAAAATCATGAATTCCCAAATGTGTGTTGAAGTACATCATTTTAAGACACACACGTCATTGCCATCCATACTCTTCAAAAATAAAGGATTTGCATCCCCAGGTCTTTTCTACATGTTTGTGATAGTTGAGTTCCTATGATTCATTTGATGTAACAAACATAAAATGGTCAACAACATTTACAATTATTCTTCGAGAAGGGGGGGAATAATTGGAATAAATTGACCTCTCATCCTGAATCCTCATGAAAAGAACAAGGAGGAAATAGTATCAGTTATTCCATCATGTGAGTAGAATCTGACTTCAGAGAGAATTATAGTTTCATGAAAAACCTTATTAAGAGACACCATGGATGAAAAACCCTATGCACCATCATTGGAACTCAAGAGCATCCCTTGAAAACCCTACATCCACAATATATTTTTTAGTACTAACAATATATATTGTATAATCAGTTTATTTGTTTTTATAAATAATTAATTATTGAAAAAAAATTATAATAAATCATTTTTATTTATTATTTATTTCGTTATATTATATTATTACGACCATTATCGGCACTAAAGAAGCGCTGATAATGGATCCCTTTATTTGCACTAAAAAGGGATGGTAACATGTAAATTTATACATGTTAAAACCCTTAATGAAGGTTACCCTTTATCAATAACTATATTAGCACTAATAATTGGAAGCATTTTTAGTTCTTTTTGATAGCTCTATTAATGATTAGTTTTGTAATCGGGATAAAAATTAGATTTATATTTTTTAAAATATAAATTTTTTCAATAAATAAATATTTTATGTTTTTTTCATTATTTTTTTTCAATTTAATTCTTTTTATTTAATCATTTTCTAAAATTTTATTTAGATTTGTTTTATAATATATTTTATTAATATTTATTTTTATGAAAAAATGTTATGTTATTAATCCTTACTGTTTTTGACAAATAAATTTATTTTGGTAAATTATATTTATGAAATTATTTTCCTTTTTAACATGTTTTTTATATTTCCAATCAATGTTTTATGATAAAAATATATTGTACCTATAGTTAATAATTATATTCTTCCAAAGACAACTAATTGAAACATAATAAGATTCTTGTCTTTAAATTGAGTTACATTGATAATATATAAGAAATAAACTACATGGAAAATCAAAATGAAATTAAAAACATTGACTACTTGCATTAAATAAATTTTAAAAAATTAATCAAAATAATAAAGAGAAAACAATATAGATGATACAAAATAATGTTGTTTAAAAAAAAATTTCTTCATTAAAAGTACAATGTTACATGAAAATATTATAAAATATAAAATATATTTATAATTTAAATGAAATTTACTTCCTGGACATATGATATATAAATAAACCAATTATAAAATTGATTTCAAACAAATATAGAAAATAATAAGTACTAATAAAAATATAGAACTCAATAATAATAATAATAAAACTATTAATAATTAATAATTGTTAATGAAAACCTCGATTATATATAATTATTTATAATTATATTATTATTATTAATAAATAATATCATTATTAATATATTTACCTCTTTATTATCCTTAATTTATTATAATTACTTCATTAGAATGAGTTATTTATCATTACATTCTGATTATCCAAGCTCAATTATCCAAGAATTATTATCGGTTTTAATGCTTCTAAATGAATATAATTACATTATATCTGTGTGGGTAAGTAACATAATTAAATTAATAAAAAACCATTTTTTATTCATAAATATAATAAATAAAAACTAATTTACATCACAAAAATTTTATTTATTAGTTAATTATTAATGTATTCAATTTTTTATATCATAATAAATAAATAATTGTTTCCAATTCTAATGAAATAAATAAAATATGAAATCAATAATGTGATACATAATAATAACTTTTCAAATAAATTTATTTGAATAATAATAATAATAATAATAAATCACTTATGAAAAATTAATTATATTAATTTCATGGATTTATTATCAGGAATTTATTAGTTTAATAGTACTATTAATTATCATGATGAATGTATCTTATCTGTATTATAGTGCAGATATATATGGGAGAATGGGTGAGTCTAATTTTAGGAGGGTGTGAAAAACATATTCTCCTTACAAGACAATTATAATTATAGGTCATGTCTCTTCAGACCCCGCTAACAAATAACATTTTCCTTGAACATTCCCTAATGCCAACAAGCCCAATTTTTCTAACAACTATTATTGGCAGCCAGAACAATCTTTAGAATGTCTCCATACAAGTGAAAAAAGATTGGAGGATGGTATTTAATGGTCGAATCATCCAAGAAAATGAAATGAAGTAGCCACAACTAAAATTTTTCAAAATCCTCATGGAGTTGAATGATGATTTTAATTGCGTCGAAGAATACTCCTACCACATGGATGCCAGCCACACCACGTCATCACACTACTAAAATAGAGTGTTTTGTTGGTGATAGAAAAACCATTATCCACACTAAATATACAATGATAATAGAGGCTCTATTAAAAGTAGGACACATTAATCAATGATAACAAGTAATGATAATGGACCCATTATTAAGTGGTTTCTCATAAGCATTGATGGAATATTTTAAAAAAAAATCATTAAATCGAAGAAACCCCATTTTCACATCGATTGAGACTCTACCCATTCCTAATTAAACTTCACTAGGAAGCCCCACACATGCGTGCACCTACAACCCCTTTGATAGTGATAGGTTCACCCCACCCTAATATAGTTCTATCCCCCCTCAAACCTCCTACAAACCTCTGCATCCTCATTGATTCGAACTAGAAACCACTCCCTTATGTTCCTACACCCCTAAAACCCACCCATCTAGTTTTCTTCTTCAATTATGGTTATGTCTATATATATATATATATTAATTTTCAGATAAATTTATATTTATAAATATATATATATATTGTTGTATAGTAATATTTGTATATATATTTATTCATATATTATTATATATTAATATCTATTTAATTATTTATATAGTTATAATTTTTCCAATATATTTATTTGAATTTTATATATATTTATAAGATTAGTTCTAAATAAATCTATTAAATTTTTTATTTTGTGTTTGTTTAAAAAAATAAATATATAAATGAATACATATATACAATATAGATACAAATGTATATATATTAGTATATTAATACGCACACACACTAATACTCACACACACACATTATATATTTATACAAATATTCTAAAACATCTATTTATAAAAAAATGGGTACTCGTTTTTATTGTCAGTGTGAATACATTTCAATTTCTTGCCTGATTCTCTCTCAACAAAAACAAGAAATGGCATAAAAACACAGAGAAACTAAAATTTGGAAATAAAAACATAATATTATATATTTCATGAGTATTCATCAATAAATGTCACAAAATAAATATTGTCACTAAAGGTCATAGATTTCAATGGACCACAAACATCATAATGCACAAATTCTTGTACATGTGACAACCTGTGTGTTGGATAACTGTTGAATCTCACTCTGATCTATTTCCCAGCAATATAATTATCACAAGTGTGCAATTTGAAACTCTTAAAATCTGGAAGATTATTTCCCTTGGAAAAAATACTGAGCCCGTTTTCAATGTTTTGACTATGCCTCTTACGCCACAACTTGGAGAAAACACTACTCTCAACAACACAATTAGTATCATAAGAAATAGAATCTCTAGTCTAGTAGAAACCTGGTAACACCATCCCTCATTCCAGAATCAAATATACTTTGGAAAAAATCCATTTGAAATCACCCAATGTATTGATAAACCATTCATCATCAAGAACATAGTTATAAATAAGATTCCTATGAATCTTGTACGAATATCGAACAATCTTCAAAATCATCTTAAATCATGTATTGTTCTCTAAAGAAACAATCTTCATGCCTTCATTGTCAGCATGACCATCATTTCCGATAATCAAAATAACAATATTACCTAGGTTGTAATATGTACAAAACTCCTTCTTTAATTTCACATGAAAAAATCATTCACTGTCAACAACCCAAAAATAATCATCAGATGAAATATTAATGGAGTCATAAAAAATAACAAGATCATTTGCTGCATTGTAAACTACATGATCATCTCCCTTACCATTTTTCTTATGAGTGTTTTCCTTCATTTTATTGTCTCCATTCATCTAATAACAAAACATCATAACATGCTCCATCTTACAACAATGATGACATTCAAAATCTCTCTACTTATATCTAGATTTTCTTCTACCTTTACTCTTATCTCTACTATTCTATGCATGGTACAAGATTCTCCACCTAATACTTGAAAAAAAATTCAAAGCACCATTTGGAGCAGAACCGGTTAGAGTAACTCATAAATTCTCCCACTAATTGTGTAAAGTGTTAAGTATCAAGTAGCTAAAACCTCATATTAAAAATTGACAGCCATGTCGGACAACTAAACAAATCATCCCAGATATTCACATAAGTAATCATAAATATATGATCCTTCTTTCTACTTCATATACAAAAATTTCTGGTAATAAACAACATATTATTTAGGGTCTTAGAAGCATAGGTCATCTCAAGCTTCCTCCAAAATGTTCTGGCGTGAGATATGTTGACAATGTGTTTCATCATGTTTTCTTCAAACCATTAGATAATGAAGCCAAAAAAACATCTTAGGATTGAATTCCAATTCTTCATCGGACATCGTTGCTATCTTTTGGGTACGAATCATTTGAATATGATTTTGCAAGAAAAAAAGTAGATCGTTCTTTTTAAGTCGCCACATATGGTAGTTGGTACCATTCAACAAAATAATATGATTTTATATGTCCTCAATAATAAATATGAAATAAATACTAAACATCCTATAATACATGATTTTGAAAATGATAGGAATGCAACGAATTCACCAAAATTGCAATAAGAGAATGTGCAGTATAAATAAAATATTTCCCTCAAATATAACATATATGTGAAGAGACCCGATGTTAAATGTTCATAAAATAATGTTTACATTGGAAATTTTTACATGGAAACACCAAAATGGGAAAACCATGGGTCCATGTCCAGAAAGTGGGATCCACTAAAATGACGAGGTACACAGTAGAGACACCCCAAAATAAGAAGGGTTCTCAAATGTAATAATTAAGAATAAATGAAGTGAATCAAAGTCCCAGATGAATCAGCATCAAACAATTATCTCTTTCAAAAGCATGTCACCACATGAATTAATTCATGTGGTGTTTCCCATATTCAAAACACCTCATGAATAGAGAAACTATGTGGTGATCTATTTGAGGAGGAGTTTTACAGTTCATCTACAAGGAAGGCACCCAAAGAATGATCAAAAATATTCTTCCACTAGTTTTCTAGATGAGCCTGAAAAAACCATGAACCATCATGATGTACCCCCGGCCTATTAATGTACATCCCAGATGCATCTCCAGAACAACAAATTTGGTCACCACCACTCTAGTTATAAGAAGAATGGTATAGAGGAGATGTCGAATTATCTCGATGAAGCATCCAAAAATAGTATTCAGACACCACTCCTCTAATGACTGAATAATGAGATCAAAAATTATTACATACTTGAATCCCTTGAGAAACATGAGAAGTCATTATCATATTTTCCCACTTGGGCAACTACTGGTCATTCCATACATTCACCAATAGATGATGAAATATCAAAAAAATATATAAATATTCCGTAAATCCAATACAAACTATAAATTCAGACCCAAACAAATGTGCATTTTTATAGCCAACCAATAGATTGAAACAAGGTTCCCAATCATGGATGGACAAGGTCCTTATCACAAAAGATACCATTAAAACCCCACATTCCTTGTTTTGGATCTCTTTAGAGGGGAAAAGGTTGTGGAAATGACCTCTCCCAATGGGGATACATTTCCAATCCTGAATTCCCCAAACAACAATAATCCACTTTATCGTATTTTATACTCTCTAAGGTTTTTGATCAATTGAAAAAACCAATAATCCAATAATTAAGAATTTGTAGATTTGAACCATATCCAGAAGAAAATCATGATCGACATGAATGTGCACCAAATTACCTCATTTAACGATACGCTCTTCAGTGCCATCCTTTCTCTATGATAATCACAAATTTTCATCCCCATATATGACTTCACGGAATATATTGCAGAGTACATGTGATTCATTTGAGTCCAACATCATCTAATGATCAACAATATTCACAACCAATCCGGTGAGGAGGGGGGGAATTCATGGGGATCGAATGACCTATCATACTAAATCCAAAAGTGACGAACTGGGATGGGATGGGGGTTGTATAAGTGAAGCCCCCGTGTGAAAAAAATTATTGTACCGTGTGAAAGGATGTAACAAGCACAACCCAATTAGAAGCTTCCATGCACGAAAACCCCTAGCTACTATTTGGGGAACTCCAGAGCATCTCTTGAATACCCATCATCCACATACTATTTGTTAGTAGTATTAATTTATATTTAGTATAGTCAATTTATTCATTTTTATCAATAATAATTTAATTAATATTTTCTTAATATCAATAAAATATAAATAATTTTTTATTTATTTATTTAATTTTATTCAAGACATTATTTCTACTAAAAAATAATTTATAATGGATTCCATTATGGTGGTAAAAAACATTTATAGGGTACTATTTATATGAGGCAAAAACTGAAATAAATTGTTCCATTTATTGAAGGTTGTGTCATCATTGATATTGGAGATTATTATCCTATTATCTTTGTTAAAGACTAGTTTTGTAGTATTGATAAAAATTTTACATTAATTTTTTTTTCATATAACGTTTTTTATTGAAAATTATTAAAAAATTATTTTTTCCCATAATTATTTTTTCATTTTATATTTATTGGTTTAATAATTTTTTAAACTTATATTTGGATTTTTTTGTACTATAATTTATTCACATATTTTTTAAACTGAAAATGTTTTTTTATTCATTAATGTATGTTACATGTAAACTCCTTTTGTTTTAATATATTTATGAAATTATTATTATTTTGAAAAATATTTTATATTTGTAATCTATGTTTTGAGATTCATTTAGATTGTACGTATAGTTTATATTTTATAGGATTCAAAAAATACCTAATTAAAACACAATAAGATTATAGTGTTTCAGGTATGTGACAATGAAAACTAATAAAATATGAACTATATGTACTATGAAAAGGAAATTACAAATATTTCAAAAATAATAAATAATAGTTAAAATAAAAGTAATATCATAAACATAATAAAGAGACAATATTATAGAAAATACAAATATATTTTACTTCAAAACACAATATTTATAATTCACAAGAACTAGTTTACTCCAAAAGATTATAAAATATAAAATATAAATAGATTTTGAAGGAAATTTGTGATATTAACAAAAACATATTAATTAACTAAATATAAAAATGATGTCATAATAATAAAAAATAAAAAATAATATGTATTTTAACATATAATACTTTCTCATAATAATAATAATAATACAATTACTAATAATTCATAATATTTAAAAATAATATGATTATATAGATCATTGTTAAAAATTATATTATTATTGTTATTATTCATAAATAATAAAAATATTTTTATTTTCATACCGTTATAATCATGAAATTATCCTAATTTAATCATTATAATTAATTCATTATAAATATATTATTATCATTAAAATTTTATAATCCTGTATTTATTATCCTATCATTTTTATACATTTTCAATTTCCCAGATGACTAGATTTTCTTAGTATCTGTGTGGGAATGTTACAATAGTTAGTTATTAAAAATTATCATATTTTTTCATAAATATAATAAATAATTAAATTTATGTAACAACGTCATTACTGATTATTTAAGTATTAAAATACATAGTTTATTATATATTAATAAATTAATAATATTTTGAAATTCTAATGAAATACATCCATAATGATATCAATAATGTGATGCTTAATATTAATCTCTAAAAAAATTTGGAATTTTGATAATAAATATAATAATTCATTAACTAATAAATAATAAAATAATTTTCAAGAATTTATTTTATGGACATTATAATAATGATTTTATTTCTCTGAATCTACTAATCACAGTCAAGATGCAACTATTATCATTATATTATATTGCAGATATAAAAAGAATGAATTAGTGACACTTATTTTTGGAGGGCGTGAACAACAGATCGATCCTCAGAAGCCCCTTAAGATTGATATGCATCGCTCTTTGGACCCTACAGACAATCATCATTGTACTGGCACTTGCCCATGTGCTAGCTAGCCTTACCTTCCTTGTTTTCATGTCATCTAGTCATTGCATGCCCGATCATGTTTCCATGTTTTTGAGGAATGATATGTGGACAACGATACATGGTCCGAACTTCCTATGTACCGATGAGAAGGAAGCGTTGTTGCACATTTTCAAAAGAAATATGGTGTTCATTGTGACAATCAACCGTAGTGGAAACCATTCCAACCATATGGACTACAACCATGTTATCGACCTCACAGAACTACAAAAAATGGATATATATATATTTGATGAAAATTCCCTTATCTTCACTAAAAAGGAATTTATAATTGATGCGCTATTATAAGGTGGTAGATTTTATTAGTAAGAAATAAACCATAGATAAAGGAGCTTTTTGTGAATAATTTTATGAAATAATTCCCAAAAATAGAATGTCTTTTAAATTTTTTTCTAAATATAAGGGACTCAATTCTTATAGCATTTTACCCCTCATTCCACAACGCTATGATGTCACTCCCACTACGGTTCCCACCGCCCCTTTAGCAGTCCTAGGTGTACCCCTACCCACCCATTAATTGTGCTATCCCCCCATGCACCTTCCTAGAATCCCATTCCACCCGTTCATCCGTTCCGAGGGCCTCTCAAACAAAATTTTATCAAGTGTAGACATCTCTTGAATATATATTCATTACAACACTACCAAACAATACATGTAAAATTTCACAATATCTGACAACTTGTTGATCACAATAGGAAACCCAACTGATGAAAACATGGGCCTACTCCATAGATGGACATAGGGAGTCCATAAGCCCCTTCGACCATTCATACCAAACTCCCTCCACTCCCAAACAGAGGAGAATATCTAGTAGAGGTGTTATGTCCTTTTGGATGAACAAAGGGCACACATTATCCTCCACACTATATCATATGGTGAAAATTTCAATTTTTTATAGGACACCCATGCAAACCTTTTACATTAAAAAAATTACTTTTGGGGGGGAATAATATCCCAAAGATTCCTACACCAGTCATCAATTTGTTCATGGGAAAAACTGAACACCATAGTGATGTAACATAACCTAAGAATGTACTACCCAAATTCTTCACCAGACCAACAAATTGAGTCACCCACCGTACCTGTCATATGTGAAATAATAAATATGTGATGTCGATCTGTCTCACTGAACCAACTTCATATTCTATCCCGATCTCAATCCTCTAATAAATCATCAATTAGATTATTAAATCTATCATCTTAACACCCCGTAACAACATATGAATAGATTCCCATTTTGGACCCATTTTCAAACCACTTATCATTCAAAACATTATCCTCATTCCCATCATCAATCAACCATACACTTCCTCGTCTATGTAGAGTGATATCAACCTAGAATCTTCTCCACATAAATCTATGCCACGGTCCATGTGATTCATGTACAAAGTCATACATAGGGATGTTAATTTAAAAAACCTTAAAATATAGCGGATCAGTAATGGACATATGGTGATACACATGTTTTTCAAAAAGATAATAAATAAACATTTTATATTTCATCATCGTGAGTAAACCACAAGAAATAAAATCACTAAATATATCCCCTACGACACAATGTGTGTAGTGATTTCACTTATAAAATCCTCTTTATATGTTTTCCACTATTGAATGAATCATTTTAATAAGGGTAACCTCGAAATTTTTCAGTGAAATTGAATACGAGGGGCTTGCATGAACCACATATTTAACCATCACTTCCACCTCAGATCTAGAAATTTTGTTCAAGAAAATATATGGATATTATTATAAAATTTGTCTTTGATTTACATGAAAACATGTTTCCTTGATCTTCATAAAATAGTTCGGTGCCCCACCTATTTCTGTTGCTTCACTACCATAGGAACACTGCTTATACTCTTAAACACCTTCCACCTCCTTATAGGAACGAAATTATTAAAGGAATCTTTATATTTCAATGAATTAATATAATTATGATAATCCATCACAAATATATGGATAATAAAAAAAATTGAGTGACAATCAAGTGTTTTATCCAAAGAAAAAAGAAGGAAATAGTTTTCAAAGGGAAGATGATAAACAAGAAGGTCATTGTGACATATCATGGCTCAAATGATAGTTCAATGATCCACCACATTTTAATGTAGGTGAGTGAAAACATCCTCCATAAGAATTAATAGGTATGTAGAGTGCAGTTCCACATGTCCCAACCCTCTCGAGTGTATGAAAAAAACAAATTTTCACCACATTAATGATGAAAAAGATTTATTTATATCAACTATATTAACGTATAATTTATATTTATGGTGATTTTTTTATTTTTAATAAAGTTTTATTGGTTTAGTCAATGAATTTAATTTATTTTAGATTGTACATATTGATCATTAATTATATATTTTTAATGTCGGTAACTTGTAACACAATAATATTATTATGATTGATGTATTTTATTATGGATTCTAGAAAAATATTAAAAACAAGTACAATATTAATGAATCATAAATCATAGAATGAAAATATTAAACAATTTAAAATAGAAATAATTTCCTATATATAATAAAACAAAATTAATTTATATAGCACAGAAATTAAGAATAAATAATAACATTTTATCTTCAATAGAAGTATATTCATATAATATAATATAAATAAAATCTATATATTTTTTTAAAAAAATATTTTAAAAATAAATATTAATAGAATATTAATTAAATATAACGAATAATTATAGATTTATGTTATTTTCTATGAAAATTACAATTACAAATGTAAGTTGTTCTACAATGATGGTCTTTAACATCTTTATCCTTTATCTGCACTAGAAAAAAGAACTGATAAGGGTTCAAATTTTCATTTCTATTATAATTAATGACAAATGGTGCAATTAATAAATTATTTTTTGATTCTAAATGGCACCCTTTATCATATCCATTTTAGCGCCCATAAAGGGATCAATTATCAGCACGTTTTTAGCTCTTATAATGGTATAAATATAATTACATAATTATACAAATTGAAAATTAAAATATGTTTATTTTAAAATATTAAAAATATTAGGTAAATATTTGTTGATAAAAATTGAATAATTTTATTACAAACAATATATATTATTAATACTAATAAATAGTATCAGGATGAACGGTTGGTGGGAGATTATAGGGAGTTTCACTAATAGTGACATGGGTTTGACATCTATAGAGTCTCCTAATTAGGGAATTCTTGATGCTTCCATTCTCACTAATGTAATATCTGACTAACAAGAGGGAATACCCATTACTAATCCCATTCTTGGTGTTCGCTTGAGAATTCATCATGCAAGGTTTTTCGATTCCAACGCTTTTAACCCCTCATTTACCTCCAAATATCTATATGAAGGAATAGTTCATATTTTCATGTTAATTAACATTATTTCAGATTATGTTATATAAATATGTGTCTTTAGTTTAAATACTCAGCCATTAAAAATTTATCCAGATGAATCTATTCCAGAAAACTTGTCTACACCAATTTTATCAGTTTCAGAATATAATTTGTTATCATTGTATGCATAATTCTATTTTGAAAAACATATTCAAAAATTAAACAAAAACATATTTTTATATAATATTTTATATTACAATGGTGGTGGAGGTTGGTATTGACCATTGTCACTGAATCATGTTGTTGGATGCTGAATCCAAACATAGCATCCAAAATTATGTAGAAATAAAAAAAAATCAAATGCATATTTAAACAACATAATTGTTGGGTTGGTAATTACGAACATCCTACCCAAGATACTTGAGAAATAGAAGTTTCACCTGAGTGAGGATCTCTTGATTATGTCTCATCCTTCTTAGCATCCCATCAGCATGGCCACATCCCCATCCAAAACATTTTTGACAACAAACCTATTTCATTTATAATTTATCTGGTTTCAAATTTCCCTCTATCTCACCCTCTTTTTTTCAGAGTGGTTCTTATTCAATGGATTAGTCTCCCTATAAACTGAACCCTCTTAAATTCTATTTTATATGATTTAGGGTTATTTTGGAGAGGGATCAGTGTCCATCATTGGCCCCCATGATGGTTCAACAACAACAAAGTCTCCAATTGCATTCAGTGAATTCACATTTTGAAAATAAGACATTTCAATACAATTTGATGGAATCATCTTCCCTTTATTTAGTTGATCAACTAAAAACATTAATGATGAATTATTCATGACATTTAACATCACTATAGAAATATAATGTAAATTTTTTGACAATTCAATCATGTCAAGTACAGATGAACATTCTTATTTTATTGATGGCAGATCATTGATTTCCAATGACCTCATAATAGGCGTTGTATTCAAAAAATGTCCTTAAACCATTTTTTACATTCCTTGGAATGAAAATTCCATAATAAACTATTAATGGTATACTTTTTAATCAAAATTGTTTTGCACAGAATCTTCCTAAAATTATTGATTATTTGTTTCTTCATCATTATTATCAGTGTTGTTTCTTAAATTGGGGACCATAGTTTACTTTCCTTATTTGTTCTTGGCTGCAATGTGGAGTCTACCACAAGATCCTTTATAGAATTCACTGCTATTATTGGTGTGATACATGCATTCAAAATGTATCCCACAGATGAAACACCAACAATATATTTTGTAATTCCAATATAGTGAAAATCAACATCACCAACTTTACCAACTCCATTAATGAGTTCTGGGAAATCCCAAAACATCTCTACATGGAGGAATTTATAGACTCATAATGGAATGGGTAATTTAAGAAATCTCATAGGTATCAACATCCATAGATCCTTCTTCATAAAGATCATCCCATGTACCTCTATTATGAGAAACCACCAAATAAGGAAAAACACTAATTGTATCCCTGTTTTTAGTAATTAGTTTGTCACAATCATTATCCTTAACACCATCAACAATGTGAGAGGAGGAGCACCCCCACCCTATATCGAAGTGGAAGTCCCCTATATACAAAAATAAACATCATGAACTATTTTATTACATATGGAAATACATATATCTATTCATTAATTATCTCTTGACATTCCCAATTGATTGAAAACCACTACATAACATGGGTTTTTTGTACCTTATAGTAAGATTAAAATTGACGTCCACTATAGAAAGATTAAAAAATTAATTGGGAATCCATCTAAGATCCACCACTACTATGACGCGCATTAACATTTCACAACATTCTTCTTATGTAGCTCAATAATGTTTTATCAGAGAACAAATTAATCAAACAATGTCTTTAAAATATCTATATATTCCCTATAATTAAATTAAAACATCAAATTCTGGACACAAACATGACTTCTTGTGTTGTAGACAAAAAATATATTAAAATGAGGGTCCTAATATGGGATACACAATGCCACTTGCGTGAGGGGGATTTACCCTAACCCCCCATGCCTTGCACTAGAGATCTTTATAGGGGAAATAAGTGTGGAAATGAACAATTCTAAAGGGGTTCTATTTCTAGTCATAGAATCCCCAAACAAAAGTTTTCCTTTGTTCCAAGTCTTCTTCCCTCCATGTTTTTTGACCAATAAGAAACACCAATCACCCATAATCAAGAATTACTTAATTTGAAATTGATCTAGAAGAAAATCATGACTGAACTGAATGTGTGACGAATTACCTACTCAAATGAATTGATCATCAACACCATCCTATATATAGGAAATGTTTGACTTTTCCTCCACAGATCTGACATCATGACAGTGATAGCCTAGTACCTTTGAGAAATTTGGGTCCAGCCTCTTCAAATGATCATCAACATATTCAACTCGTCCATGAGGAGGGGTAGTAGAATGCTTTTGAATCAAGTGACCTCCCATCCAGAATCCTTTAGCATATACCAAGGAGGGGATTTGAATCCGTGATGACCTTGTGTGAGTTGAATTTTACTAGTTTCAGAAAGGAAGTAGAAATCCCAAACCTATTAGGTTCTACTATAGATGAAAAAACCTATAAACTATTGGTTGAACTCAAGAGAATCTTCAGCATACCCTTAATCCCCTAAATATTTATTGGAAATTAATATTTATATATAGTATAATAATTATTTGAATATTTTTGAAAAATTTATTTATTTTTAAAAATTAAATATATTTATAATAAACTCATTATTATTTTCATTTATTTTTTATATCATTTTATTATGTCATTTATCAATGCTAAAAAAGTACTGATAATGGATCTCCTTATGTGCAGTAAGAAACATTGGTAATGTTACCGTTTATAAGCAATAAAATATTCTGATAAATCATAAACTTTATATGATCATATTGTAGTGTAGATAAATAGAATCTTTAATAGCACTATTATTGGGCGATATTAATGACCATTTTTGATGATAACATTTTTCAATGAATTAATTTCATTTGATTATAAATTTTTACATTAATTTTGTAATTTATTAATTTATCTTTGTATAATAATTTATTATTATTATTTTTATATATTATTTATACTATATTTTATAGATATAATTTTTTTCTGTAAATATTTTATATTTTTATTTATTTTTATTTTTCCATGTAATATATTTATTTATTATTTATATGAAATTATTTATTTTTTGAAAAAATTATTATATATTCAATCTTAGAGTTATATTTCATTTATATTTTAATTTTTTTTATTTAATTGGATTCCAATGATACCTACTTGAAATTTAACATGTTTATTGTGTATTTAGTGAAATAATTTGAATACTTATAAAAATGAACTATATATTCAATAAAAATGTAATTGAATGTATTGACTAAATCCTTTATACTTTTTAAAAATGAAAATTATTACATCATTAAAGTGAATATAGATTAATATATATGATAGAAAACAATGATTAATAAAAAGATAATACTTATTCAATAAAAGAACTATCTAATTCAAAAATCATATAAATTTAAATTATATTTAGATTTTAAATTAAATTAATGGCAGGAACATAAAACATATAGTTAACAGAATTAAAAAATGATTTCATAAAAATAATAATTATAAAAAAATTATTATTAATAAAAATATTGGACATAATAATAATATTAAAACAAAAATAAATAATTAGTAATATTTAATAATAATACTATTGTATAGTCCATTGTCGATATTTAAATTATTATTGATTGATTTTATAAATAACAACATTATTATTATTTTCATCAAATTATTATCATTAATTTAATATAATGAAATCATTATAAATAGTTCATTATCATTAAATTATTATTATCCAGACATCACAATCCATGATTTATGATCTATTGTCACATTTGCAGATTCACGTACTTTTTTGTATCTTTGACGATATGTAACCCTATTCAATTACTAAAAAATACACAAATTGTTATTTATAAATATAATACCTACATATAATATACATAATATAATAATTATTGACTTGTCAATTATAAATATATATAATTCTATATAATAATAAATAAGTATTATTATGAAATATTAAACAAATACATTAACAATGAAATCAATAATGTGATGCTTAATAATAATTTTGTACAGAAAAGTTTATGAGAAATAATATAAATAATAATAATTTTAATAATAATTCACTTAATAACTATTAATAATATTAATTTGCTGAAATTTTTAAAATTACATTATTATCATGAATTTTTTCATTTAAATCTATTAACTGTAGTCATGATGCATGTATATTCATTGTTTCCGAATGCAGATATAAAATGCAAGCATAGACGAGTTATATTTATGGAGGGTGTGAACAAATGACCCCTCCTCATAATACCATTTTTATTACATTCCATGGATCAATGTTTCCCAAACATCATTTTTATGGAACTCTCTTCAGTGCTCTCTAGCATAACATTCAAGAAGCCCGTGTCCAGTAGCTGTAGATTGCCCAATCAAGTCTCCATTCAGGTGAACCAATAGATCTGGATGGTGTTGCACAATCAAAGATTTTTAGATGATGAAGGGGAAGAGTGATTAAAAATTTTAAAAATGATCATCGAGTTCCTCAATGACCTAAACCACATTAGTAATAGTCCTTAATATATTTTCCATTTCATCATTCCTTTTTTAAAGCTTAGATGAAAGAAAAAATATTAAAAAAATTTAAAAACATTAATTAGATAGAACCCTTTTAATTATGCTTGACCCCCTTTCACTAGCGGTAGCAAGCCCCACCCATGTGCGCTGCCTCCACTCCATTAAATGTACAAGGCACACCCATACCATTTTATAATGCTAGCCCCCCCCCCCCACTGCACAGGCCTACACACCCATGACTCTACATAGATTCACACCCGAGAACTCTCTCTTTCCGGCCTACACCATTACAACTCACAAATTTTGTTTAATTCCTCATTTAATGATATATATTGTTATATTTATTTGTATATAAACATATATTCTTATTAATATATATATATACATGAACATATATATATATATATATATTCTTATATATATAGAGTTGTATTCATTTATTTTTATATTTAATAGTATATCAACTTATATTTATTAGAATATTATTAAATAAACTCATAATTTTTTTGTTTTTATAATTATATAAATACATACCCAAATATATTGATCACACATACATGTGTATATATATTATATAGATGTTTATATATATGTATATTGTTAAATATTAATATATATTTACATATATTATATTTAGATATGTATAATTATGTATTTGAATATATAGTTAATATATATCAAATTTTTAATACACACACAATAATACAAACACACACATAAACATTGTATACTTATATAAATATTTACATATTGGTATTTTAAATAAAATGTATGTTATTTTTTATTTTAATAATGATTATATTTTGATAACTATATTATAGTAATATATATATATATATATATATTATAGATTATTTATTTAAAAGTTTTAATTTTTATCAATGAATATATATTAAATTATGTACATATATATATATCATTAAAGATAACATTAAGTTATTAAAAATGATAAAATCATAAACCCACATTATCTATAATAATTTAATACATGAGAATAAACCAATACCCACTGAAAAAGAGAAAATACACCTTAAACATGGCTAAATGTCCACAAAAATATTACAAAATTGTGGTACACCGACAAAAAACTAAATATTCAAGGACTTTTATGAATTTTATGCCCTATTAAATTATGAAAATTTACTTCATATGTCATAGATGGCGTCAGGCTCATTTACAGATAAAATATGATATGTGGTATAGCTTGAATGGACATCCTAATCAAAGGTTTTGACCGTTAGATGTGTGAGTACCATTTTCTACATATTTTAAATATTTTATTATATTTTTGACACTTTTTCCTTCAAAATGGTATTAAATAATTATTATTCAATAATAATTTGAAAAATATTAATAATATTTATTTTATAAAAACATAATATAATCCATTTTCACTAATTATTTTATATATTAAGTGTAAATTTATATTTGAATTTCTCTAAAAAAATTTCACAAAATAAATATTACATTTATATCAATATTTATATATATATATTTATACATAATTAATTATTTATTTTTTTGAATAACATCCTTTAAAATTGTATTGATATAGACCCTATGTTATTAGATCTAATATAAATCACAGATAAAGGGGATACATTTATCTTCCCTAAATAACCGGACATAATGGTACCCCATTATCATAACATTTTAGCACTATTAAATTGCGAAATTGTGGAAAACTTTTTATTGGAACAGAACACGAGCTTGGGGTCTCATACTTGGGATATGTCTTATCATCATCTCCCAGTCACCCCCTCACTATCTAAAAGTGTCTGATTGTGTTGTCACAAAATGAGTGCTGACAAATGTTGATTGGAGAGAACTTTTTGCTTTAACACCAAGAAACGATCAACACACCTGTAGTTGTTGATAGGAATTTTATACAGTGGTTTCCCTGGAAGGGAACACCATATTCCAAACTGGTCTGTAAGAGTCACTCTCAGAGTATCGGCTCCTCAACTACACTTCTGAAAGTGATGGCTATAATGGTGGCACCAAGGTAAGGGATATGGACTGTTTCAGACAACCCTTGGGCATCACTGAAGAGAATGATTACCCATACCGATCAATGGAGGACACCTGCTGGTTGTTACATGTGTTTTCCATGGATGGGTATGGGTAATAATCATCTTCCGGGATTACCTGGTGTTGGACATTGTAGTCCAAATCATATACCATGGTTTCCATTATAGCCATAACTTTTGGATATGCAGTTGACGAGCTGCTTCCATGATAGAGACTCTATCTCACTGGTTTTTATTGTTGTCATACCTTCCTAGGCCTCCACTAAGGAAAATTACTTGCTACATCCGTAGGTCTGTTGAACCATGATGGGCGTTAAAGCACCATGTTACCTCCAATCGACTTTTTCGGCATGGTGTAATCTCTGGTACAATTAGAAACCTCTAGATAATGAGTAGGGTGACAAAGAGATGATGACATGACATAGCCCGTGTAGGATGCTCCAAACTCATTTTCCATGCCAAAAAAATGTTTTCCACAATTCCACCTTATAAAAGCACAAAAAATGGTGATAAAGTGTAACTTTATGAGTGGTATTTTGGGTCTGCTAAATTTACACCTATTATCTATGATTTTATATAAGTGCTGATAAATTGGGGTCTTTTTCAATGAATTTTTTAATATGTATATTGAGTAAATTTTTTAAAAAATTGTTTATATATATATATATAATTATATAATTATAAATATTTCTAAGTATTTAATATTTATTTTATTATTATGTTTTAGAAATATATAAATATAGATTTACACTTAATATATATGATATTTAATGAAAATGGAATATAATTTATTTTTTAAAAAAAATATTAAATAATATTATACTAAATATAATCGATTAATAATTATTTAATAATAATTTGATGGAAGAAAGCATACAAAAATTATATCTAAAATAATTTGAAAATGGAACTCAAACTTCAAAAGGTAATAATTTTTCATCCGGGTGTACATTTGAGCTATACAACATATCTAATCGAATTCATTGGTGAGAATTACGCCCTCAATGACATATGTAATCCAATTTCAAAATTTTATAGGGAAATTCTTTTCCAGTTTTGATTTTGGAGATCTCTTCCAATGGTGCCACTGTAGAAAATGCCTAGAAACATCTATATTTGTGTTGATCCATTATGGAGTTACATCACCATGTAACATCCAATCATCATTTGATGGCACACTATTGTCATCAGTACTTTCATCCTCCTCGGGATAGTGAACAGGCTGACCAAGAGACAACAACCGGACATTGCCTCGGTAGGAGGCCCCAAACTCATTGTCAGTGAGGTCAGTGTAGTGGTTGGTATCCATGATATAAGTGTGGTCGCCATTGAGGTTGAAAACCTCGATGAAATCCCTGATTCTTTTGAAAATATGTTATCACGACTCATTATTTTCATTTTCATGTTTGCTTCGACCGTGCACCACCATCATCCAATCATGCAATACCTGCATGGATACATGACCGGTAAAACAATGTCTACCAAACTCGATTTCCTATAAGGTTGGGCTAGACATTTTGATTGTGAGTTCTAGGACAATGATATTTTTTAGGGGGATCTAGATAGTCATGACCTCCAATCTTATGTGGATTCTTAGAAGAGATTATTTGTTCACAACCACCTTAAATAAGCCTCACCCATTCCCATATTTTATATATACACATGAATAATAGGAAAACACATGAATCCTGACGATGAATTATATACAAAAACTAATAAGTTCATGGTTATAATATTTTTATTTTTTAGTATGTGAATCATTTAAATAATTGTAATTTTTATTATACATAAAAATCATTTCTCATAATTATTAAAAAGTATCACATTTTTAATATCATTATTATAGTAGTTGATTAGAATTTTTTAATAATATTTATTTATTATTATATAAAATTTTAACTAAATTAGTAAATAAATAATCAAAAAATTGTGTTATGTAATTTAATTTTTAGTTTTTATATTTATGAATTCAATATTTTCTTTATTAATTAAATAGGCTTACATACCCTCACAGATATAAAGATAAAACATGCATCCAAGAACATGACAACAAATAATAATGCTAGGATAGTAATTTTCATATATTATGAATTTAATGGAAAACAACTCATTATAATGAAGTAAATATTAAAAAGACATTATAATAATTTCATTATAATTAATTATTGATTATATAGTTATTTAGATAATAATACTTTTTTGTGTATGAATATTGATAATAATAATACCATTATTAATAATGATCTATATAATTGAATTTCTATGAAATATTATTAATTATTAATATTTTTATTCATATTTTTATTATTATTACTTTTACTGTTATTATATTTATTATGTTACGTAATGTTATTAATGTTTATTTTTTTCTATTTAATAATTTTATGAAATCATTTATAAATTTTGTTAATTATTATTTTGTATTTTCATAAAATAAATTTCATTTAAACACAAAATGTTAAATATATTTTATGAGTGTTTGGTGTTACCCTGTTCTATTAAAGTATAAAAATAATCTTTTGATACAAAAATGTTTGGTATCATCTATATTATTTATTTTTACTATTAAAGAAAAACAATTTATAATTTTTTATTTTTTTAGTCTCTATTTTTAATTTCTATTTATTGTACATGTCATTACTTTTTTATTTGTTTTCAAATATTATACATTAATACACGACCATCATATTATGTTCCAATTAGTTAAATATTGAAGCCTATAAAATATAATTTATAAGAATAATGTAATTTAATAATAAAACAAATAATGAAAATTTAAACAACAGTTGAAAACAAAAATAATTTCATAAATATAATTATAAAATCTAATTTAAAAAAAATTAATTTTAAAAAAATTCTAGTACAAATGTTATTACTGATACAAAATTGGTCTATTAAATCACTTTTCTTTTATCATACCTAAAAAATTCACAGATAATGATGGAATTTATCAATGCTTAAACAATAACTGATAAAGAGTACCTTTTATGAGTGTTTTTTTACTACTTATAAATGGTACCCTTTATTAGCACATTGATTAACGCCCAGAATGTTATCCATTATCAACACTTTTTTATCAACGATAAATGTTTTAATAAAATAAAATAATTAAATAATTAAAACACAATAATGAATTACTAAAAAATTTTAAAATAATATAAGTGAAATAATTATTGATAAAAAATCACAATATTGATTATACATTATATATATTTTAAATACTAATATGTATTATGGGTATAAAGGGTTTGAAAGTGAAAAAATGGAGTTCCATTGATGGTGTATATGGTTTGTTAGCCATGGATGCTTTTAATATATCTTTTCATGCTTCTTTGATTTTCAATCATGTCAGATTTGACTCACTCGAGGGCATCACCGATACTATTTTCCATATTTTTATTCATTCGTGGGCTCAGTATGAGAGGTTATTTGATTACAATGATTATATCCCATCAATGACCTTTGAATATCACTGTGAATGTGAAATTCAAAAAATTTAATTTTAAATTATTTATTATAATGTTATTTATATAGGGTGATTTTGAAGAAACCCCAATCCAATAAAAATATATAATGAAGCCACATTTCAATATAAAAAGTCTAGACTAGTTTTAACATTTTTAAAATAAGATTTTTTGAAATTATATGCATAATAAATTCATTATTATACATACAATGAAATAATATTACAACAATACTCAAATAATTTATTATATTGCAACAATGCAGCAAGATGGATTTTTCTAGTATCACTGACTTGTGGGGATGCATTACTCACTACAGAATTGAGAAATGAAGTGTATATGTACGACCAAACATTGTTGGGTTGGAAATTATAAAAAACATACCCTATATAATTTAGAAATGGAATTCTAGAACATTCTTGTGGAAGAAACTAATGAGATGAAAGGCTTCTTGATGACTGCTATTTCATGATGTGTCCCTCAACTATTCGAAGCATCATCTCTCAAACATACCAGCTCTAAGAAATATTTAATAGTGTAAATTGGTGTTTTGGAGGTTGTATTATGACATCCTTTAGTGTATTGGTATTCTTCTCATAAAAAGAAAATTAATTCTTTTTCCATAAAAAATATATTTTTGAGAAATGAATTCACAATCTACTTATGGAATCAAATGGTGTTTTCCAAGAATAATGGGCCACATCTCATAGATTAACTTATTTATAAAATTCACTAAGAATGTTATTTTTCAGAGAGCGTCGTCTTAATGAAATAACCCTTTAATGAAAATAATATTTTTCATAAATTTTCTAAAGTTTATGTTATTCCCGATATAACCCTTCTTTTATTCTTATTTTTAATTAAAATAATTTTTTTGTTAATAAATGTGTTTGTGAGTTTGATTATTACATTAATAATTAATTGTTAATAATATAATTATTAATAAATATATTTATGTTATTACAAATTTAATTTATATTTATTTTCAATTATTTTGTTGGATAAATTTTTTATGACATGGATGTATCAAAAATTCTGAGAGAAAATCACATTTGGTGAAAGCCTTTTTTCGATGATCATTACTCCTACTCTCTAATTGTGATTCACTATTTTTTTATTGGGTATTACATTTGAGATTCCATAAAATATTGGGGATTCTCTATCATGTACCTATTTATTTATTATTAACCCCCATTTTAGAATATGTCCCCTTTTTCCTACTATTTTGTTTTCTATGAATTTTTTTTATTTCAACCTTTATTATTCTGCACACTTATTTTTAGGCCACCGTTCATATTCAATTGTTTTGAGGGAATGGATTTCATTTATGTAGCACATCCTCTTTGATTTTTATTGTGTATTTGTCGCTTTCCACCATTCTCAAAACTCAAATTTCAGTGATATAATAGGAGACAACGATGTATTTATTTTTAAATTATAGTAAATAACATCATATAAAATCAAGGTCCTATTTTCTCGAGATGATTAAAAATGATTTTTTATAAATTTACAATAACAAAACATATGTTCCATTGCTAAAAACATATAAATAAAGATCCAATTGACATTAAATAATATGAAAACAATCTTAGAATTATTTATTACTTTTGCCTGTAAATAACACTTCAATCCAACATGTTCTATACACAAACATACTAAATATGGTGTTCATATAAAATAATGGTCTTTAAAACATGCTACAGTGAATGAAAACCGAACCATGATCTTTTATTACATTGAAATCAAATAAAAATACCCATATATTGATTTTTAAAATATAGTAATTGATAAAATGTCAAAGCGATGATTGATTTTCATGATATGAATGAAAAGAATTTTTTAGTAATTTAAAATACTAAACCATACCATAAAACATTAAAATAATGTAAATGATCTCAATTTGAAATGTTAATTTATGAAATTTTTGCTTGAATTTTTTTTATGGGTGTGAGAAGAGGACATGTAATTCAACATTCTATTTTCACAAATTGTTATGTAATCATAAGAATACTACCATATATTTAATTTTTAAATATATGAATATACAGAGTTTCCAACCAATTTTTCATTTTCTTGAGATGACTAAATACACATTTTTATTATTTTAAATCACTAAAAAGTGTCTTTTATTTTTAAAATAATAAAAAATGATGCCAGATTCTTTTGGAAAAGTACAAAATATATCATAGAATTATTTTTGATGTGTACGAGTTGGAAACATGTTAATACAACATTAAATTTTCTCAAACTAACTAGATAAATATTTCATAGAAAATGATGGTATTTAATAACATGGAGTACATAGTAAAAAAACGAAATGATCATCGATTTTTATGAAATCATATTTATGTTCAGAATATAGAATCTCGATGTGTCTAAAACTATGTGGTTTTTTTCTCAGGATGACAAAAAACACATTATTAATATTTTAATATAGTAAAACATGCATTTGATTGTTTAAACCATATAAAATAATTTCCAATTAATGCAACATCTTTTGAAATTGTCAAAAAATTATTTTTTACAAGTAAGAGTAGAGACAATGGAAATAAAAAATTTGATGTGAAAGAAAATATCATATAATGTGTTGCTAGAAAATGTTTGTCATCAAAATAGTCCACCATAGTGTAAATAATAACCATATGATCTTATGAAGATGTTATATTACTAGACATGAACCATACATCGATTTTAAAAATATATTTATTAAATACATGTCAAACTGAGGTGTTTCATCATTAGATGACTGAAAACCTTTTCTAATAATTAAAAACTATAAAATGTGTGTTTGACTGTAAAACCTATATTAAGAGATCTCTAATTGTCTTGAAATATTATGAAATATATCTTGTATATTGTTTCACACATATTAGAAGAAAACACATCAATCTGACATGTAATGTTCTCATTCTAACTAAAGAAGGGGTTTGTAGAAAATAATGGTGATTAAAAATTTGTTCCACTAATTAATAAATCACCAGATGATCTTGTATTACAATGAAATCTCAATCCAATAACCATATGTATATATTTTTAATAATATAGGAATGAACAATGTGTCAAATTTAGGTGTCGTATTATTAAGATAAAATCAAATTTTTCAAGAAATTAAAGTACTAAAACATGTGTTGTATAGTTAAAACCATATAAAATGATTTATAATAGATGGAAAATTATAAAAAAATCATTATAATTATAACTAACATGTTCATGTAGATGGAATGTCAATGCGACATGATGTGTGATCAAACTGAATAAATAATTACTTCTCAAAAATAATGGCCTTTAAAAACCAATGACATTGGCTGAAAAAAAATTAATTATCTTGGATTCTATTGAAATCATAGGAAAATAACCATATATTTATTTTTGAAATACAAGAATATAATGCATGCCAAAATAATGCGTGTTTTATGAGATGATATTTAATGAATTATTAGGAATTAAAAACACTAATAAATGTTTTTTATGGTCAATCCATTTAATAAATTTTATATTTTATGTAAAATATTTTTAAATTTTCATTATATTATTTTTTTTCTTGTTCAAGTTTTTGGTGCTTCAATACGACATGTGATGTGATTAAACTCACTAAATAGGGAGATCATAGAAAATCAATGTTTATAAAAAAATTTACAAAGTGAAAAAACCAAAATGTGATCTTATATCTATGAGAATACCATATAAAGAACCATATCTTGATTTTTAATATATTGGAACCAACAACATGGGAAACAGAGGTGTCGTAATCCTTAGTTGATGAAAAATGCATTTTTAGTTATATAAATCACTAAAAAATATGTATTATGGTTAAAACCATATAAAAATGTCTCCTATTTATGTGAAACATTTGAAATTGTATGTTATTAATATTTTTGACCTTTAATAGAATCTGATTTGTCAATCTGACATGTGATCTACCCGATATGACTAAATAAAGAGTTCTTAAAGAATGATAGTCAAGGGATTCTTTTTTTAATGATAAAATTAATCCAATGAAAATTTAAAAATATATAATATTATAAATAATATAAATTTTACTCGAAATTAAATGTAAATTTAATACTTCATCAATATCAATTTGTATGTAGGATTCATCCAGTCCCAGACATTAGTTGTCTGATAGTATTCCCATATAGACTAGTCTATTTGAATGGATATGAAGTGTACCCAGGTAAAATTCAAGGAATGATTCTCTCAACTATATGCCTAGATGATATTTACTCAACAATGGAAAAAGTAACAGAACTAAAAACAATCTCACATCAACTTGAATGTCTTAGATTAAACTAGTATGCTGATGTATTAGGTCATGTAAAATCAATGTGTGGAAACCCCAACTGCTTCCCTAATATGATTAATGAGGCAATTAATAAGATACATAAAGAACAAGGGTCACAATATCAAAAATAATTCCATAGTCAGTGCACCAATATGTAGAAGGTTGTCTGTGCAATATCTCATATGCCACCATATATGATAAAGAAGGTCAAGTTGATGGAAATGTTGTGGGACTCTACTCAAAATAAGGATTTTTAATCCCTATATTGTTCCACTGCATGAATGATGAGGACATTCTAGTTAGTGGGTGTGTACTGGTTCCATACTCCAAATATGTTTTTGAGGGGAATGTCATGGATGGCACCATGTATGTTGGGGAAGGTGAATTTGGTGATGATACAATGATAAATTATGTCATCTATGAAGTGGAATGATGTGAAAAGTGACATTGAGAAGCGTAGTCCTCATATTTTCTTAATGGATTGAGTGTGTCCTATGGTTGATTGTACTAATGGTGAGGAGCACACTCTTACCCTTTGGATATATCCATCATCACTATGTAACAAACATGCCATCAGTTTATGATCTAAACTAAACTCATCAAATATAAATGTATATCATGTCTCAAATGTGATCATATCATAAATTTGATCAATCCAATCAATCTAAAAAACAATAAATAATTAATTAAAAAATTAATAAATAATAATCATGATGTTTTATAATATTAATTTACCACTATAAAATAAGACCATCTATGTAGATTGATAAATTGAATGGTCACATGCATATTACAGAGCACATACTATGTATGGGATAGATGATGATGATGTCTTCAATTATTTATGATTACATAATAACACTCACATGAATCTTACATGGATATGTTTGGATAGTGTATAATATTCCAATGTGTATCTTTTTTCTTATAAATCGAATACCATACAATTTGAGAACCAATATCGTTGGCCACCGAATAGGTTTCCAATAACGAAACTCCCTCATAACATGATAAGGATGTTATAATCAATAATTTAATAATTTAAAATCATAACCACAACATTAAATTGGTGTAACCTAATAGTAGAAAAGTATTGAATATTTCCTAGATGATCATCTATATATGACATCTAATATATCTACATAGTGAGAAATAAAATTTATCATTCATTAAACAAATAATAGAAAATAATATCAATAGATATTTTTTCATACATTGCCATTGGAAATATTATCAAACAACAGACTGAAATATGAAATGGAATGCACATGTCAACATAAATTGGTATTTGAGTGTATCCACCACTAACATGAAAATATGATAACATTAAATATTTTTAATTGGCATGTGAGATTGGAATAATATTGTGTATAAAAATTTTAAACTAATTTTGAGTAGTATGACCCATACATAGTGAATCAAATAGTAAATAAAAGACTAAACAAGGTGGATGTGTATGGAATCATATACATTCCCATACTTGTAATAATAATCAACAAAAATAAACACCATATTCTATCGTTCTTAATAACCTACACAAAAATCTACAAAGACGTACATGACATGCTGAACCCCAATAATACCATCACACATAGTCAAAATATATAATTAATGGTAGGTGCATCGGATGAACATATGATACATAGTGATCCAAAATTATATCAATCACAAATTATATTCCCATAAAAATATATCAAACCTCACATCAATTTCAACAAGATCAATGGAGCCCAAATGGGTGTTCGTCCAGGGCATCTGCAACGTACAACCTCTAAGGGTCCCCAATCCATCTAGTAATAGTAAATATAAATTTCTGTATAAAATTTATTCAATGTTTTATATAATTTCTAAAATAATAACATCCAATTGATAGGACAACCAAACAAAAAGATACATAAAGTAATATAATCATCGTGTCTCCATGTGGTGTATTTTATGTCTGTATCTTGGGTCTCCAACGCTCAACCAATGAAAAATTGAGATAATTAGTAGTGGGTATATATCAATACATGATCATTTCAAATCACCCATAAATATGAAATTAATAGATGATATTTTTTGGTGGGATATCACGGATGATTTTATGTTCTCTATGGACATTAAAAATTTACTTTTCATCCATATCCAATTTATACTGTGATATTTTCTCAATAATTGTAGTAATAAGTGATGGATATGTGGGGGTAGATGTATATTTGTTTATTAATTCCATAAAAATGTATAATGAAATGGTAAACATATAATCCATTTAAATAATACATTTATTTAGTGGAATATAAATTGAGATAATGAAATCCTTGATTTGATAATCTTTTATCGATTGAAAATAAAACAATTACTATAATTAACCCATAGTGAAATATATCATATATGGAGTACTTATGAACCTTCACTGTTATCATTATGATTCATTATTTGTGACTTTGGACCTCTTCCCACACCTTGCACTTCATTTTCACATACATTTTTCATAAGATCAATCTATTTTTTTATCATACTTGTAAATTTCAGATGTCCTTACCCATGAAAACATGAGGGTTTGGGAACAACAATTAAAATATGAAGATGTTTATTTAATATTGATACATATCCAATAAGGATATACTATATATTATAGCAATTTCACAACTCATCGAGTCTTTAAATTGGATCAACATAACTCTCCCATGATAGTAAAGATGATAACATGATACAAATACATGTTATTAATGAATCTTATATACATTGAAGTAGACACATTCATTGGTGAATATCTCAAGATGAATAGTCATCAACTGACTAGAATCATTGGTCAGTATATGTTTACCATCTTCAACATCATCCCAAATTACCATCCAATGAATATTGTGTGGAAAAAATTTTGTGTCTTTAGTTTGATTAACCATAATCATTTTTCAAAAAAAATTGGAGTATCAATGACCATTCATTAGTCCTTTCAACACATCATCATGCCATTCAACAATAAATCTGGAGACTCTATGAAATTTTTGAGAAAAAATTAGCCGGATGGGAAATTTTCTAACCCCACTGAAGACAACATTAATATATTTAATAATTTTTTTATTAGTGTTTCCATATCTATTCCCTTGATAAAAAGAGAGTAAATATTTCTGATTTGTGAAGCACATCATGTACTTATATACATCCTGGTTATTTCAACTTATTTATTGTAGTCATTAAAGGAGTTTTGGTTTACTTGGTTCGTATCATATAATATAATGTTTGAAAAATTACTAAAGGTGGTCATTTATGTAAAACATGAATAATTATAAAATTTGTAGAAAATGTGATATAATACCAAATTTTATGATTTATTATTTTCATATTTTCTTCCTGAATGTTTTTCCATACATTGTTGATAATATGCATCACAAAATAAAGAATCTAGGAATGTGCAGAAGCCAACAATCACAATTGATATTACTTACTTAATTGGTAGATTGACGGGGGTATTAAATATAGGATATCTCACGCCAATCAGTTATTGTAACATTCAAAAATGAAATAATCAAACTCCAAGAGTTCATGTTCTTCATCTATACTATTAAAAAAGACAGTGTCATGGAACATCTATTTACACAGAATGTGAATAAAATTAAGATAAATCCATTATAAATTATATATATAAAATATATATAATATTTTAATAATTATTGGTATTGATTTATTGGTGTAATTTCTAGAATAACCGATGACATTAGAATTTTTCTACATAGACCTGAATGTTAAAAACCAGATACAATTTTGAAAATTTTAAAGCAAATTGAAAAATTAGAACCAATACCTACATTCAATTACTAAACACCTAAAATTATGAATCAATATTTTTATAATCCTTATGAAATTATTTATTCTTTGATGGAAATGCCTTATAGTATAATATTTTATATTCATTCCCACAATCCATGCATTCCTATATTAACATAAAAAAATTGTCTGATTAAATATAACAACACAAATAATAACATATTATATTAATGTTCGGTCGATGTTTTTATGATATCGAGACATCCATGGATTCAAAGAAGTGTGTTGTCTTGGAATTTTTTTCAATCAAGATTAATTTCTTGACTAGGGTATCTCGAAATAAAATCATGCACGTGTCACACAACTATTATCAATTAATAAAAAATCATGATATCATAGTATCATCTACATGATAAATCTAATGACCATTTACATGGTAATGTTTTTCATTGTTTTTAATGACATTTTTCTATAAAATTTTATTCCAATGGAAAATTAATTATAAATCCTTTTAAAATTTCACTATTTAAAAATACCTACAAACTCTGTTATTGGTGTCACTACATCTAAAGCAAACTCAAGAACCACTTGTGTAATATCATGTAATTTTTTCACCAGCCATGCATACTATATTTGTTGTTCATTTTCGACTATCATCTCATATTCTACTATGGATACATCTTCTTCCCCAAAATGACCTTTATAAGCATTATCAATCTCAACCGTATGTGGATCAACTACAACAACAGATGTTGTTAGAACAACTACATGTAATTAAATGTGAAATAATGTCTCTAATATTCATGTATTATCTTCAAAAATTACAACGTGAACACCCATCTCCGATGTAAACATTTAACCCTCAGAAAATACATTATCATCATGTTTGTTTTGTTCGATTTGGGTAGTATCATCAATTTTAATAACATTAACATACACTTCCTGGGTACAAAGCCTTCAATACCCATTATATGTATCATATGAAAGTATTAAATATTTATAATCCTCCAAATAATGACTAATATTATATATATATTATCTGAAGACTATAGATATCTATAAATTAATGGTGATATAAATTGATTCTTAAAAAGATTTAACAGATCATAAATGTTACTATTAATTGGTTTTATCATTTCACATCCAGTATGATTTACTAATCACAGTGGACAAAAAATATATGATATATATTACTCATCATCTACTATTTAACCACAATGATTTACAAACCCACATACATGATTGAAAAAGTTTTTCAAAATGTTAATTGAATTAAATTACAGGTAAAATTAATACACTGGTATTTCATTAAATAAATTTTAAACCACAATATTATAGAGATTATTAATTCTATTATAATTAATATACCCAGTATATAATAAAGGAAACTGATAGAAATGATGGACTTTTATAATGCATTATAGAATTACATTTTAATATATTTAATACAAAGTACTAATATTTTATTTACAATGTAATATTAGATTGATCTATATACATATGGTTATATTATGAAATAATGTAACTTAAATATATACAAACTATAAAATTACATTTTTTTATAAGAAAAGTAAATTTTTCTTTATGAAAATATTAGCATGCAATTAAATAATAAATTATTATTTATTTTATGAAATGATAAAAAATATTAACTAAAAAATGTATAATTATTTTTAAAAAATTATATTTTTAAAAATAAATTAATACATATACAAATTATCATAAAATGAAATATTAATAATATATTTTTCAATTATTGTAATAATATATTAATATATTTTATTATATTCATTACAATGCAATATTTAATTAACAATGTATATTATACACTGTAAAAATTTATTAATTACAAAATCACTAATTAATTTTCTTTAATATTTTATAAAATTATATAATATATATTTAATGATAGATAATAGAATAAAATAACATGTTTGAAAATATCCATTTCATTAGAATATAATAAAAAATTACAATCTAAACCATAAAACAAAATTAATTAATCAACAATAATGATAATTAAAAACCAATTTTCAAAAGTATAATCCCTAAAATAAAAAAATGAAATTTAAGAAATTATTATACAATATTAAACAACCCAAAATATATTATCAAAAAATTTCAAAAATAATATCAAAATGGAAATAAATATTATCTACAAAAAATTAAACTATCATTAAATTTATAAAGTAAAATTTCATAAAATAAATATCAAGCATCCAAATTTTTAATATCATTATTTCGATTATAATTCAACAAACTAGTGGGGATTAGTGAAATATTACAATGACACTGGGAATTTTTGATGCATCACAAAACATTATATTAATATATTAAATACAAAGTTATAATATTTTATTTACAATGTTATATTACATTAATATATGTACACAAAATTATTATACAACGAGAATATATATATTCTTTCAGTAGAGAACACAATAATGATCAAATTGAAGTATAAATAAAATTAAAATTAATATTTAAATTAAATATATGCTACATCTTTTATTTTCAATAAAATAAACGTTATAAAGAAATATCATATTAAATTATTTGATATTATATTTTTATATAATAAAACTAATTACAAAATAGTTTGTTTAGAAAAATGAAAACAATAAAATAATGTTAACTTACTATTTTATATATCTTTTTACAATGAAATAATATATTAATTATAAAATTACTAATAAATTATTAATCAGTATATTTATTAAAATACAATAATATATATAAATATATATTATTTATAACACATTAACAAATAAATTCTATAATAGTAAATTATTTTATAAATTAGGTTTCTTATTAAATTTCAATGAAATAAATATATTAAAAACTAAATATTTAATTTAGATATATATTTTATAAAATAATATAATATATATATATATATATAATCATATATATATATCCAATATAATGCGACAACTCTTACCCAATAAATACCAATGATGTCAAAAAAATATTATAAAAAATTTAAATAAAATAATTAATAACATAAAAAAATTATTAAAAAACTAAAATCGTAATTAGAATAAATATTATTTCTATAATGTAATCCAATAAATAAATTAAATTCAAAGAAATGGTGTGGGGTGACATGGAATGGTTTCAAAAATATAAATTTTAAAATGGGGCTTTGTGAATGGAGATATATGAATGGAGTATTTAGGTGGTATTTTGATGGGGTATCCTTTGTGCCAGAAGCTGTCATTAATTTATAATAGATTCACACTAGTAAAATTAGTTGAATGGGGGTGTCATGGAATATTAAGAGTTTTAGGATCATACCAATCTTCAAGGGTTCCATAAAATGGTTTCACAAAGCTTTATATTTTCCTAACAGGGATCTGGGATCCTGATTCCTAGATAGAAAACTATAACTCTGATTTACCAGTATAAGAAGACTGTATTGGATCTGGGAAAAGAGAAAGACAATGGGAAAAGAGTAGATCCATGCATCGAGTGTTGTTTTATGGATGAGTGAAAGGATTTTTCTAATCGAGCACCCTAATCATCTGATTTTTAATGAACACAATGTCTTGAAAATAACATTCTTTTGAATAATTTATATTCCGGAAATATCTTGATAAGTGCCTACATTGATATGTTTGCAAAGGTAGAACTTTTCAAAATAGAATCATCAATTATAAAATTCGTGGTGAGGTGCTTTCCAAAAAACATCCAACTGAAAATTAACTTCAAAGAAAGATATGAAAGGGAATGGGATTTACATATTCCATTGACATGAAAACCACCCATATATTAGAAATTTGTTTCCCTTATACACCATTTAATGAATATATTTTTCTATAATTTTCATATATGAATGAAATTCAATTTTTTATGGTTGATAAAAAAATTCCCTGAATTTATATCCATGAATTGATTCAGATATTTCCCCACAAAACTGAAAAAATTGGATAATAAAAATAGGTAAACAATTTCATCAAAAATGAAATATAAAACCACAGAAGAATAGAAATGGAAAAAAATACAAAATCCCTGGCATGAATGGTAGAAAAATTAAATAAAATAGAACAAGTGAATTAAATATATTGTTCATACCATTTATTCATACTCAACAATAATAGCACCAATAACATCCCATTTTTATAAAGCAATGAAAAAAATAGAATCATAGGATAGAAAATTTTGGAATAAGATAAGTCAAATAGATTAAATAAGAAGAGTTATAACTATTTTTAACATTAAAATGAACAATAAATAATAAAAAAGGGACCAGTGAAACCATTATGAGGAACACAAGAAATCTAGTATAATACCCCTTTCTATGGATATAATAACATGTAAAATAACCCTTCATGAATCATTGAAGACAGTTCATCCATCACAAGAACATGAAATTCATTGTGTTATATACTCGGTCCATACACCCAGAAGTAGCTGCAAATGATGTTTCCAATTAGATCCACTATCCTTCTTTCCTACTGTAGATCATCTCATACACATTCTCTCATCATCTATCTCAAATTTTTATTTTATAAGACTTATATTTTTTCTCTCATAGAACAAGTGGGGACATCTAGAAGATAATCCTAATTCACAAAATCCCTTAAAAATCATATAAATCCATTAATATATGTGGTGGTCATGAATATTTGGAAATAATTCGTTAAAAAAATAACAAATGGCCAAAATATCTTATGGGTCTTCACATGTTGTTCCATTAAATGGTCAGCAAGATGTGCTACTTATATTTAGTAAATCACTATGTATGGGTAATATTATGCTATATAGGGCACAGTTCCCACTACATAGTGGTTAAAACACGCTATGCATATGTTGGTGAACTGAAACCATAATACATTGAGGAAATCCCATATCTATGTAAATGTATCAATTTTACTACCCACATTATGTAAGGGATACTCACATTTATGTAAGAGTATCCTAGTCCACACGAAATGGTATCCCTACAACACAATACATAAATAAATGTAAAAATCACATACATAAGTGTTATCCATGAAAAAAAATCCACGTATGGGATATGACCAACAAACATAAGGGTAATGGATAACATATGTAATGGTAAACACACCTCATGGAAATGTTACCTACACTCAATATAGATTAAAACAAACATTATGTAAAGGTAGGAAAACAATCCAAAATCATGAAAATTTTACTCTATTGAAAATATGAAAAATATTAAGGGTAAATTATCTTGTAATAAGTGATTATTTATTGATTAAATAAAAGAATAACATAAAAAAAATTCACATCAAACTCTTACCTCATTGCATTCTATGGGTGGAATCCCCTCAATGGTTGGTGATGGTTCTTCTTATTCAACAGAATTAACTTCCTCTTCAAAAAATTCATCAGACCCCAAATATTCAAATAAATTTTTCCTATTAACAAAAACATATTAAACCCCTCTCATATAGGCTACATATACATGTTCAATATAAAATACCATTGGAATTACTGAGCATGACTATGTTGCACAACTTGCTCACCTAGATCCAAAACACATTCAACATCATTGCTGGACATGTATTATAAACTAGCATAAGAGAAATCACTCTCATACCCCACCACACTATGATCAATTTAGAACTAAGCCCCAATTGTATTCAAATTCGGAATAATAAAAAGATATTCCTCTTATTGATATTTTTCTTGCTTAACAATGCTTGAACTTGGTACTACAATTACCCCTTTGAGACATTCTACACTAGATCAAAATTTTTCATGGACCATTGTATTATTAATAGAATCCATAAAAGCATCACCACATCTACTCATTTTATATTTGTTCTCTATGTTTAATATTGTGTCTTTTAACCAACAATTTTTACATTGATTATATATTTGATAGATGTATTGAATATGAAGAAAACATCTCATTTATTATACTTTATTGTTATATATGAATATAATGTAATAATGTACAAGAGTATACCTATAAGTCCCCAACCTTAAACATTACATAATCTTGATTTATTACATGATTACACCTTAAGGATCTTTTCATGTTTAGAGTTTTAGAGAATTAGATCATAAAACATGAGTTACATTCCACATTTAAACAAATTTGTTACATAAAAGATAGTATTAATTTTTACCATCAATGGAAACATATTTAAAATAAAACATGTATTCTTTCTTGACACTTCCTTGACACTATCATCATATCATGTACCTTTCCCTTGACCTGTGAAAAACATTTCAAAAACTTGGGATGAGCATAAAAAGTTCAGTAAGGGATATAAAAATATGGAAAAGAAACATGGGTACATAAATACATAAGAATGAAATCATAATTTACACGTAAAACATAAGCACTCTAACATACCTCATCAAATCATGAATAAATCATTGAATTAATAAGACATAAAGGTAACTTGAGACATTCATAACATTTTTACGTAGGGAGTAACCCTCTTGGTTACGTTTGAAATACCAATCACAGTATATTCCTTAAATATCTTTGTAGAAACCTTAACGTTTCACTCCTTCGTGTTACCCAATGCATTGGAGATCTATATCGGGCTCACCCGCCCTTATTTTATCACGGAACCACCCGTCTTCATAATAATGCCCAAGAACCTCAACAAAATCGTATCACATAAAACATGCATAAAGGAAACATGACATTTCCACCTTTCAATCACAAGATATCAATACAACACATTGATATAAAAACATTATGAAAACCATTTTCAATACCAAAATAATAGAAAAGTAAAACATGGTATTTATTTTTATTTTAATAAAAGGTATGGCTTGTAGAGGAAGCCGAAACTCAAATAATGGTCACGACGGCGGAGAAGTCATTGTCGCCGCATACGTACGACAAAAACATTCCCTTATGTTGTTTATTAAAACTATTCATATAAAAAATATAATCCTTTTGGATAAACGTAAAAGTCAAAGGGGATTATACACCGTATAAAAGAAGGTTGTGTATAAAACAAAATATGCCTCAATGAATGGAGATTGAGACGAAGTCCCATACCTCGGGTCCGACATGACTCGGTTGTTCTTTAATCTCCTGAATAATGAACTTGAGCTAATTTATACTTTTTTAAGAACCTTTTTCAAGTTCATTATTCCTTTTATATCACTTATTTCCATGTCATGAACACTATGTAATTATTTAAGTTAAGTATGGTCATTTTAAAGATCATTGGTACTTGAGTAAAAAATAGACCCTTTATAATTAAAAGTTTTTATGTATCCATTATATCCTGAATGGTATTAATGATGTAGATATCATATATATCATATATATTAAGTACATGCATTAATTTATAATATAACATAACATTTAGAGGTAAGAAATGAAATGCGCCGTTCATGGAGATGGTAAGTCGTACGTACGCATGAAGGCTGCTTCCATTTCTATATCATATTTTATGAAATGGAATCATAATTATATAAAGGTATATTATAATTCAAGTGCAATATCATATATAATATCATTACTCCATCCTTTATACGTCCCACATAAGGTGTTAACAAATCAAATCACTTTGAGGGGGCGGTAGTCCGCACTTCCTTTAATGAAGATATCACGTTTACCCATAATGGAAACCATAAAGGTATACCCAAAATAAAAAATATAGAAGATTAAGGAAAACATAAAAATATTTTATTTCATATATAAATATAGTGTCATCTTAATGGCCACCTTTGAAGGTGCTAAAAGAATGGCTAACAATCATCGTTTCGGGAGGCAGAAATTCGCCATCCATGGAAACAATATGTTCTTTAACCATTAGAGATAGGTGTGTGTAAGTGTAGCTCGAATACTTCTTATAAAAACATACTAGGATATTTAAGATACTGTTTTTGTTACAAAATAAATGAATAAAAATAGTTTAGGGGGTTGGAGAAGCAAAATAAAACAAAAGAACCGATGTGAAGACATTACCTTAAAATCAGGTAACTCCCTTTGGTTTGAGCTCAAAGGATTCATTGGGAAGACCTATGCCCAAAGTTAGGCATCAAGGATTAATATAGGGAATTTGATAGACAAAATGGGAAGGGGTTGGCCGAGCCAAAGGCTTTGGAAGTTTGGGTAAGGAGGTAGAGGTGGGGGCCTGTTATAAGAGGATAGGAGGGGCACTCTTGGAATGTAAAGAAATGTTACTTTATTTTAAAATGAGTTTCGGATTCAAAAGCTCCCACATTGATATAATTCAATGGTAAGGTGATAAGGGTTCTACATCCACCCATCCAATAGGTTTTGGACATGTTTAGGTCATAGATTTTACATTATCGTTTCATTTTATTTAAATCCTTTATGAATGAGGTGATCGGTACATCATCATGATTTCAAAAATAATTTAATTTATTTAATGTATAAAAACTTTAAAATAAATACCATGATGTAGGAAATCTTTTTATATTTCTAATTAATATTTATAGTCAAAAATATGACTTGTATAACCCCTTTTATATTTTTTTTAGTAAAACAACTCTTATTTGTGTCATTTTGATTTTAACAATAAATAAAAGGATAATAATGTTATTTTCCTACCAAAGTGGCTCCATGAGGTCCCCAAGTTGACCCATGGAATTTATTGGTCGGCCATGACACATCCAATAAGGGTAGGACATGATTCTAGGTGTTTTCATATTATTATAATATCATTTTTGCCTTAAATTGCACTAATTACCTCTAATCGCGATTAAGAACTTAAAAGTTACTATTCACCAAAAATATTATTTTAATCTCATTGAACCAAATTTTACTTCTTAATGAAAAACATGTATGTCATATTTTTGAAAATCAAATCACATAAGTGGTAATGTTTCATTTAAACGAAAAATCAGTTTCATTAACTACCACATAGTGGTTTCACTATTCATCAAAACTTGTAGTTTTTCATAAAAATACCAAAACTTCACCCTAAGATATATTTGAAATTATGAATTCAAAAATGATGTGTATTTTAAAAAATTAAAATCATATATGTTACATTAATTATTTTAATAATTAATTCCCGATGTCAGGACAAATAGCGTGTTTTAATGAAACAATAAGTATTAAAAGATTGACACCAGTTTAAGTCAAATTTCAAAGTGAAATTGATTCCGATGACCACCATTGGATTAAATGGTAATAATATATTCTAATTTAACTTCAAAAACAATTAAAAAGATAATCTAATAATATAACTAAATCATATTAAAAAGTGGTTTTGAATTAAAATTCAACATTTTTCACTATTCATTAAAAAACGAACTTTATCGGAAAAATACCAAAAATTCACACTAATTAAATTTTGATGTACCAATCATAATGAATAAGTTTATTTTAAAAAACATAGCTTATAAAATTTTCAAAAGATAGATTTAAAAATATTTTTCCATCAAAAGGCAGTAAAACAATCTTTTAAAAATATTAGTGTATTCCATGCTTAAGATTGCATTTAATCTAATATTATGCCTCTAAAACACTATCTAATTCACTAATAGAAATAGATAAAAATATATATTATTCATTACATACTTGGGATGTTACATCCTTACCCCCTTTAGAAAATTGCGTCCCTGCAATTTATTTACTTCTCGAATAAATGGGGGTACTTATCCCTCATTGCATTTTCAAATTCCCATATTGCCTCTTAATCATGTGGTTTTTCCACAAAGCCTTTACCTGATTAATCACCTTATTCTATAACACTTTCTCCCTATGGTCAAGAATCTAGACCGGTTTTCCTTATATGATAGGTTTTTTTCCAGCTGAACTACCTCTGGACTCAAAACATGAGATGGATCTGGCATGTACTTTCTCAGCATAGAAACATGAAAAACTTTGTGTACCTGAGATAAACTCGGAGGTAAAGCCACCTGGTATTGAACTGATCCTACACTCTCCAGAATTTCATATGGTCCAATGAACCTTGGACTCTTCTTTCCTTTCTTACCAAATCACATCACACTTTTCCGTGGTGAGACTTTGAGAAAAACATGATCACCTACCTCAAAAGACAGATCCTTCCTCCGGTTGTCCTCATAACTCTTCTGCCTGCTCTGAGCTGTTCTTGTGTGTTTCTTTATCAGCTAAACTATTTCTACCAACTCTTCTACCAATTCTGGTCCCATTAGCTTTCTTTCACCCACTTCATCCCAAAAAGATGGAGTTCGACACCGCTTCCCATATAATGCCTCAAATGATGCCATCTGTATACTAGAATGAAAGTTGTTATTATATGAAAATTCAACCAAATAAAGATGTTGGTCCCAACTTCCATGATAATCCATAGATAAAGAATGTAGCATATCCTCCAATGTATGAATTGTTCGTTCTGACTGCCCATCTGATTTAGGATGAAAAGTTGTACTAAAATTTAATTCAGTACCCAATGACTTCTGAAGGCCTTTCCAGAAGTTAGAAGTAAACCTGGGATCTCGATCAGATACAATGGAGAGGGGAACTCCTTGTAACCTGACTATCTCTTTAAGATTAAAACGGGATAGTATGTCTAGGGAAAATATATCTCGTATAGCAAGGAAATGAGAAGATTTAGTCAAGCAATCAACAATACCCCATATTGCATTATTACTTCGAGGGGTCTTTGGAAATCCCACAACTAAGTCCATGGATATATTCTCCTATTTCTACTATGGCACAAGTAATGTCTAAAGCACCCCTTTCGGTAACTGCCGATCTGCTTTAACCTGTTGACATGTCAAACACTTCACAGTAAAATCATCAATATCTCTTTTCATTCCATCCCACCAGTAATACTCCCGCAGATCTCTGTACATCTTAGTACCCCACCAGGATGAACTGAAAATGCAGAACTATAAGCTTCATATAACAACTCTTCCTTAAATTGTGAATCACAAGGCATACACAATCTCTTCCCAAATCTCAAAACACAATCATTATCAATGTTGAATTCAGGCAACATACCTTTCTGAACCAGCTCTACCTTTTTCTGCAACTCACTGTCTTGCTTCTGTGCTTGCTTGATTCTGTCTGATAGAGAAAATTTCACTGATACCTGAAACAAAACATAAGAACATCCTGCACCAACAATTTCAATTCCAAATTTCATCAAATCCATAAACAACGGATCAAGTTCCAAACGCAACATTTCTAATGAAGCATTACTTTTTCGACTCAAAGCATCAACCACTTTATTTTCTTTTCCCGGATGGTAATGAATTGTACAATAATAATCCTTGATTAAATCTAACCATATCCTCTATCTCATGTTAAATTCTTTCAGAGTGAATATATACTTTAAAAATTTGTGATCGGCATATATTTGACACTTTACTCCATACAAATGATGCCTCCAAATTTTTAAAGTGAAAACAACAACAGCTAATTCCAAATCATGTGTAGGGTAATTTACCTCATGAGTTTTCAACTCTTGTAAAGCATAATCAATTACCTGATCATTATGCATTAGGACACAACCAAGTCCTTTCAAGGAAGCATCATTGTAGATAACAAACTCCCCATTCCTGGAAGGTAGTTCCAAAACTGGAGCATTCACCAATCATCTTTTCCATTCCTGAAAACAATCATCGCATACTTTTGTCCAGAAAAACTAAACACCCTTCCGAGTTATCTTAGTCATTGGACTTGATAGCCATGAAAAATTTCTAACAAACCTTCAGTAATAGCCTTCCAAACCAAAGAAACTATGAATCTCTATTACATTTGTGGGTCCTGGCCATTCTTCCAAAACCTTTGTTTTTGTAGGATCAACGGTTATTCCACCTTTAGAAACAATGTGACCAAAAAAAGAAATTTGTTGCAACCAAAACTCAAACATTCATAATTTCCCATACAATTTCTTTTCTTTTTAGGTTTGCAAAATAACCCTTAAATGTCTTTCATGCTCCTCATTAATTTTAGAAAAAACCAAAATATCATCAATGAAAACCACCACAAACATATCCAAGAACTCATGGAAAATTCTATTCATTAAGTCCATGAATACAGCAGGTGAATTGGTTATCCCAAAAGGCATTACTACAAATTCATAATGGCCAAATCTTGTACGAAATGTGGTCTTAGGAACATCTGTTGCCTTTACCATTAGCTGATGGTACCCCGATCTCAGGTCAATCTTTGAAAAAAACAGAGCTCCCTGGGGCTGATCAAACAATCCATCGATATGAGGAAAAGGATATTTCTTCTTAACAGTGATGTTATTCAAGGCTCTATAATCAATGAAAAGTCTCATAGAACCATCTTTCTTTTTAACAAATAAAACAGGATCACCCCATGGTGATGCGCTAGGTCGAATGAAACATTTCTTTAATAAATCTTGCAATTTCTCCTTCAACTATAAAAGTTCAATTTGAGCCATTCGATAAGGGGGTTTTGAAATTTGCTTAGAATCAGGAACTAAGTCAAAAGTAAATTAAACCTCCCGGTCAGGTATTATTCCAGGCAACTCATCAGGAAAAACATCAGGATACTCATTTACCACTGGCACATCAATAATCTAAACAGTTCCCCTGTTTTCAACAATATGTGCAAGGTAACATTCATTTCCATCTTTTACAAGTTTCTAGGCCTCTTGAAATGGTATCAATAGTAAGGGTTCATTCTTGTACACAAACTGAAATTCTTTCTGAAAAGAAACTTATTTAGATCTATAGTCAATCTTAGCATGGTAAATATAGAGCCAATCCATACCCAGGATAACATCAACTCTACTAGAGGTAGAACAATAAGGTTTGCAAGTTGGTTCTTTCCACAGATAAGGATAGGAAGATTCTTATAAATTATTTTTGCCTCAACATTTCCCCCAGTTGTTTTTACCACAAGTTTATGGGTAATTTCATGAGATGGTATTCCCATTTTACTAGAAATGGTTTCATAGATTAAAGAATGTGTAGACCCCGCATCAAACAACACACTGCCATAATCTGAAAAAACAAACATAGTACCTGATACAACTTCATTTGATGTCCTGACATCTGCTGAAGTAGTTGCAAAGGATTTCACCACCCCTTTTTTCTTGTATTCTAACTGCTTCCCATCACTCAAGATCTATGTAGTACACTCGTTTTCATAGTGACCCATCTAATTACACTGAAAACATTTCACTAACTGTAAATCAAATTTGGAATTACCATCACCTTGATCTATTTCAGTGAGATCATGAGCCCTATTTCCCATCTTACCACATCGGTATCACTTTCCATAATTCAGAAGACATTCCCCAACATTCCTTTTACAACATTTTTCACAAACTGTAAACTTATTTTTCTTACCATCAGACTTTTTTGAAAAATTCTTCCCTTTCTTCTGTCACCTCGTTCTCTTCTTCTTCTAGTTGTTATAGAACACTTGATCATCGGAAAACTCCATTTCCACCTTCTCAGCACATCGAACAAGCTTTTCATAACTTTTAAACTCACAAGAATCTAATTCCCATCGATATTTTGGTCTTAATCCTGAGTAAAAATGATTGATTTTACTATCAAGGTCTCAGATAAAATTTGGAGCATACCATGCCAATCGAGTGAACCTCCCTTCATAGGCAGCCACTGAGTCTTCTTCTTGCCTCAATTCCAAGAATTTTTTACCTTCCTATGTTAAACAGCCATAGGAAAATACTTCTCAAGAAACATTCCTTTGAGTTCATCCCAGTCAAGAGCATCAATCTCATCAGCGTCCCTGATATTTTTAACCATCGACCACCACTGATCTGCCTCACCCTCCAAACGGTAAATAGAAAGACTAAGCTTTTGATTGTCTGAACACCCCATGACATCGAAAATCTTCTCCAGTGCTTTAATCCACCCTTCAGCTAACACAGGGTCATATGATACTATGAATGATGGGGGATGCTCCCTCATGAAATGTTCCACCACTGACATGTTCCTCTTCGGTTGATCTGGCTGATCTCATGCATTGATACCACCACCATTTATCGCTTGAGTCAACTGCGCCATTACTGCAACAAATTGTTCAGTTTCAATTCTGACCATCTTAGGATACTTATTCAGAAGGTTATTTCCTTCTGTATGCCTTCCTAGCACTTCTTCCCTATTTCCTCTGCGGAAAACCATTCCGAACAAACATGTCTTAGATGAAGCAACATGGTAATCTTCAAATTCTTTATGATTTCAAAAAATATTTTTGGATAATCATTTAATATAATTATAACTCCTAAAGTTATCTAAACCGACCTCTGATACCAACTATAAGGCTCCGGCCTTAAACATTACTTAATCTTGAGTTATTACAAGACTACACCTTGAGGATCTTTTCAGGTTTAGAGTTTTAGAGAATTAGATCATAAAACATGCATTACATTCCACATTTAAACAATGTGGTTACATAAAAGATAGTATTCATTTTTACCATCAATGGAAACATATTTAAAATAAAACATGGATTCTTTCTTGACACTTTTTTGACACTATCATCATATCATGTACCTTTCCCTTGACCTGTGAAAAACATTTCAAAAACTTGGGATGAGTATAAAAAGCTCAGTAAGGGATATAAAAATATGGAAAGGAAACATGGGTACATATATACATCAGAATGAAATCATACTTTACCCACAAAACATAACCACTATAACATACCTCATCATATCATGAATAAATCATAGAAATGATAAGACATAAAGGTAACTTGAGGCATTCATAACATTCAAACGTTGGGAGTAACCCTCTTGGTTACATTTGGAATACCCATCACAGTATATTCTGTAAATCTATTCGGAGAAACCTTAACGTTTCACTCCATGGCGTTACCCAATGCATTGGAGAGCTATATCGGGCCCACCCTCCCTTAGTTTATCACGGAACAACCCGTCGTCATAATAATGCCCAAGAACCTCAACATAATCATATCACATAAAACATGCATAAAGGAAACATGACATTTCCACCTTTTAATCACAAGATATCAATACAAAACATTGATATAAAAACATTATTAAAACCATTTTCAATACCAAAATAAAAGAAAAGTAAAACATGGTATTTATTTTTCTTTTAAAAAAAAGTTATGGCTTGAAGAAGAAGCCGAAACTCAAATAATGGTCATGTCGGCGGAGAAGTCATTGTTGTCGCATACGTACGACAAAAACATTCCATTTTGTCGTGTAGTAAAAATCTTCATATAAAAAAGATTCCTTTGGGATAAACGTAAAATTCAAAGGGGTTTATACACCGTATAAAAGAAGGTTGTGTATAAAACAAAATATGCCTCAATGAAAGGAGATTGAGATGAAGGATATATATATTAATAGTAAACAATTTGGGGTTCTTTTGGCATGTTATAGTAAGTGTATTAACCATATTGTGAAAGAAAACAAAAAGACACGGTAAAAGTTAAATTAATTAACTTAGAGTTAAATCTAATTGATAAGGTTAAAATAATACCCTAAACTTGTCTAAATCCTATTGGTTGATAGGATTTAGACCCATACCCACTTTAGCTTCGAAATAAGACCCTTTGGAACCATTATAAACCGATTTTGACTTTAATATAAAATAATATTTTGAGATATTCCTAAGGTGCCCCTCTCCTCCCTTATAAAAGGGCACCTCCTCCCCCTCCTCCTCACACCAATTTGAGCACTCAAGCTCGGACAACCCCTGCCATTTTCTCCTCTCCACTTCCCTAGAGTAATCCTAGAGGTCCTGGTCTTCTCCAAAGACCAATCTTAGTTCCTTAAGTGGAGGATTCAAAGAGGTGTTCCAAAGAAGAGGTAATATCCATTACCGATCTTTTCAATTTCTTTCTTCTTCAACTTCTTCTCCTTTAGTTGTTTCATGATAAAGTAATAACATCAGTATTAATTACATACTGATATGTTATTATAAATATGAAACAACCCTAATTAACCTTCTATCCATCCTACGGAAAAATAAAATCACCGCGCGTGCGTACGTACGGAATACCGTCTCCACGCCGTGGTGTAATCTATTTTTCCACCATCACCTTACAAGGATGGCTATAATGGTGTAATAAGTAACTATATATGATTATTATGAAGTAATATTGATACTGAAATAATATATATATATACTCCAATACAATTCGACGATCATAGGAACGATATCATCACTCGTGCGTACGTACGGAATACCGTCTCCACGATGTGATGCGACTCGTTCTACATGATCATCATTTCATAATGATTATATAAATGAATTGAATGAATGAATATGGTATATACTACACTAATACCATTCTGTAAATGAATTATATATAACCTAAAGATAAGAATAAGAATTTATTCGACAAAACACGCATAAGAACAAAAAGTTATAAAGACCCGAGTAACAAGTAACAATGAAATATTACTAACAAGAAGCTAATAATATGACCATATATGATATCATATAAATATGTATGATTCTGGAATAAGTCAATAACATTATTTAAACCATTATACAGGAGCTTCAGACACGTACAAAGCAAATCGGACCTAAGGTAAGGGAAAATACCACAATCTCATTTTTATCCGAGATTGTTTATTCGTAAGTATTTACTGGGGAGTATTTTATCATCCACATCCATGTTCCCTCAATATGTAATATTTTTTCCATCCACTTACAATATTTTAAATCCAATTTTACCCTTAGGTGAGTTTTAGTAAAGAATATGAAAGGAATCTATTGTCTTTTTTCGTAGGAGGTACTTTTTGACTTTTCCGACAAAAGTACGAAGAATGTTTTTTTTAACTTATACGGCATGAATGGATTTTTAAAATATTGTTTCCAAGAAGCTTACATTACAAGATTTCAAGTTTATTTTTAATCAAATTCTTTTATTTTAAAGATGTATGACATGTTATGAAAGGAAAAATGTTTTTGAAGAAGAAAGGATATTTTCCTCAAGAATGGAGTTCAAATGTTTTATCAAAATTATTTTCCATCTAAGATAATATAGGGTTCTGTTTTTATCCCTATTATTACATTGATTTGATCATGTTGTGATGGAATTATTTTTATGATTTCCTTTATCTTATATGAATTGATTTATGATGTCATGATGTTTCAAGAATCCCATTTTTGTTACATGTGTTATGCGATGATGTATGTTTTATGATTATGTGGCACACATAAGAAAGGATTCATTATAAGATGGGTGGGACCTATATCTCCCTCCAATGAATTGGGTAAAGATTTTATATCTCATGAGATAGTCATGGCTGGAACGGAAGGTTATTTCGGTTCAGTGATACAGGACTGAAACGAGGAGTGAACTCGGTTCAGAAAGGGACTTTGTCCACTAAGATAGTCTTGGCAATGAGTCATGACTAACAAGAAATGATTTTCCATGATTATGTGTGCATGCCACAAAGTTTCAAGTTTTATGTTATGATTATGGGGATCTCATTTTCACTTCTATGATTTATTCCATGTTAAGATATTATAATCTCTTTTGCAGGTTTTTATTTTCAAAAAGATATGATATGATTTTTATTTCCTTTATCTGCCTTTGCTGAGCATTTGAGCTCACCTTTTTATGTTTTCTTCTCCCCAGGTCAGGAAGATGGATATTAAGTAGAATATGCTAAAAGGGACACTAGATATGATTAAATAAATGGGAGACACTGTAGAAGATTTATGAACCAGTTGTTTATGTTTCCCAGTTTCTAAAGACACTATACCTATACGGTCCTTTGTGGTTTTGTCATATGTTGTAATAAGTGTGCTTCAATTTTGAAGTATTAATAATGTATGTAAAGTATGGGTCGTTATATACTTAGTCCAAATTTTATTTATGAAAATAAGAAAAACAATAAGTGAAATTCATGTGTCACACAAGATGCCACCAAAGCATAAATGTTGCAAGATCAATATCAACCAAAAGATAAATCATAAAATCCACAAAATTAAAATCACGATAACCGACATGAATTGTTTTCATTACACATCATATCATGATGGTTCGAGAAAAAAATAATCAGAATCCAATGTATTCACCATCCAATATATACTTGTCTCAACCCACATCAGACGGTCTTCACAAACAAACATCTCATTGTCTTCACAAACCCAAGGCCACCACCATCTCATTGTTCCAGAGTAAAACGGTTGTCAGTCATCCCAATATTCAATACATCATTTCCTGCTTCCCCAAGTCATCTCATTCCCCAAAACATGAAACTTATTGTGATTGACACAATATTCAACGAAAAACATACTTACATGCACCACTTCACACTCTCGAAGCCGAACTGCAAGGTGGTTGACCAATGATATGGACTCTAATAGTGATCGGGTAGATCTATACCCATAAAAACTATTCCATACTCACATGGAGCATATGACATCCTAGTCTAAGTCTCAAAAACACGAATAAGATCCCATCATTCATCGTCGTTGAATTATCCTACCAACTCCCCTCAATTATTACCATAGAAATGTGGTCTCTTGAACTCATCAAGCACACCACTACATGGATCCCAGGTCTACCATTCTATATAATGTCTCCATCATCAGTCTACATTAATTTCCTACATACAATGCTGGCCTTTATTGATAGATATAAGATCGTCCCCATCAGTCATCACCAACATACCTCTAGTTTAAAGAAACACATCGGTGATCGGGGTCATCGATCCACATCATCCCATTCCTACAATGAATTTTCCCCCCAACACATACATGGAACATGATTTTTCAGCCCACTCATGTCATCAGCACCATGGATATCCCATAAATCCTTATCACACCTTATATCTGAAAAACACAACGGTGGGGAATTCATCTCATTCTTCCCCAAAACCACCGCTTAAAGTGATACAAGAAGACTATTTTCAAGATGAAAACATTTGACAATGGTTCACAATATCATAATCTCCTCATTGTGTAAACGTTTTCCTGATATGGGCACAAATATTTAGTGAGAGAGACTATCCATTTTTAAGAGAGAAGCTCTCCATTCTTTGATTATAATAATAAAATATTTATCAATATTTCAATGTACATTATTTTCTCTTTATTATTTTTAAGCTTAATAATAATATTGATAATAATAATGACGATGATGAAAATAATATTTTTATTATTAATAATTATTTAAATTATTATTTATTTTCTTATATGGTATTAATAAATAAATAAAATTACTAAATTATGTAACAAATTTATAATAATTAATTATATATTAATTATTAATATATTATTTGTATTATTATTATGATTACTTTAATAGATTATTAATATTATAATTAATTTTATATATATAAAATATTGTTATTAAATATTTTTATATATTTAAAATTTAATTAAAATTTATTTTTTATCATGTTTTTAATTTATTTTCTAGTTACAATAATAATTATATTATTTACATCATTTTTCAAATGTATTAGTGTATTATTTTATATATTAAATAATATAATTGATATTTATTAAAAGTGTAGTTAATAATATTTAATAATGATAACATAATTAATAATCCATCGTAATAATTCTATTCATAATATATTATCCAAATGGTTAATTTTTGGATTTCCAGACCAAATCCATAACTCCAAATTTATTAATATAAATAGAAATCTTCAATGAGGAGAAGAGGTATACCAAGGAATAATCTTCCAACACCAAAAACAAGAGGACACTTATTTTAATTCCCACTAGTGACCAAATTAATACGATATATTCTATTTCCATTTGGGTATCATACTCTATAACACGACTTGTTGTATTGTGGGAACATGGTCCTCGCCATGTTATGATTTAGAGGATTCATCAATTGTGGAACAAATTCTGAACTTCTACGAGTGATCTTGTAATTCTATCACTATGATAGATTGAAATCAATACTCTAAATTAATTTACAACAACATTAATCAAATGTATGTATTCATTGTAACCAAAATATTCTACGTCCATCTTGTAGTAAATGGATTAATGTTGCATGAAATTCTAATCAACCACCCCTTACCTAGGACATCAATAGGACTTTCCCATTAAATTAAAATGGGGTGAATGATACAAATTTTTTTCCCATGTAGGATTTTTCCATACCAATTCATGAGCAGAAACACATGCCAAAGATTTCTTACGGGACTAGTTGAATGCCCTCTTTATCCACCAATATTTTTGAATGTTTAAGCATTGAAACATATTATAAAAAATGTACATGAACAAGATATTCCTAAGATGATTTAACACTAATACTAAAATACCCTATATAAATTTCAATTCAATGCATAATGTCAGTATATAGATCATTGTAAATACATATATTCTTAACATTGATATTTTAAGCACTCTTTTAAAGTTATGCTGGTAGTTCAACAACAACTATGTTCATGAATGGTCTAACCACTGTATAATCTTAGGCTAACTCCATGATTCTTCCTTTCATAGGAATTAATGATGATATAGGGTCAAGAAATTTCGTTTTCCCTGTATGATCACCAACAATATGTAATATTCATTTTTTCCTAAACTGGGAATAAATTTAGACATGTACCTTAACATCAAATTATAACATGTACATTACTATCATTATCAATTTCATATCATACAATAAAATGAACAAATGTTTCACCATCTTTAGGAATCTATTTTTTAATTTTACCCCTACCACATCATCCCCACCTATCACCTGGACATCATCTCAAACACCTTCAAAATGTTTAGTTGGACCACCCCAACATGCATCTTCACAACAGTGACATTTCCATATGAGGACTCATGCCCCTTGAAATAGGAACCATAACCCAATTATAGGAGACAACAAAAACAGAGGATATAGAAGCATGAGCATTAGTACGGTTCCACTACATCGTTGGAATAATTATTGTAAATATTTATCTTCTTTTCATGGAATTATAACAAGCACCATATCCTCACACTACACCGTATTGAGATTACATTGATCTGTTGGGTTTCTGGATTTCTTATAAGAAGAACGTAGTTTATTTAAAAGAAATTGTATAAATGAGTGGCTAATGTGGGATAAGATAGAAAAAAATTCATTTATCCACTAAACATCAATTGAGGTATACATAAATAAGTTTACTACAATCAAAACATAGTTTAAATAAGATCATAGAACTATTAAATCTCAACCAAAATTATGGAATATAGACCATGTCATGATTTCTAAATACAAATAATAATATTAATAAGATTCCCGACTATAAATCCGACATACCAAAGTATTTTTGATACCAAAAAAACCATATCTGGCCCCTAAACTAGATCTTGACATCAGGGACTGATCTTATAGGATCAAATTGATCAATTATTTTATTACATTCTTTAAAGATGTGGAAACCCATATTGAGTGATACCGAGACATAGCTCCTAGAAATTAATTTTTGCGTCTTCAAGGGGAAACTAATTCAATGAATACATTACATTTAGAAATAGTTATAAAATCATTAAATACACAATAATGATGAATCGGGGCCCTCAAATCATCCAGTTTCACCTAATTACTCTTCCTAGACACTGATGGATGAGCATGAAGATAGATATTTCATTCCTAAATATTGTTATCAATAATTTTACAGTTCTCCTCTACATTGGAAATGGGTCCATTCTTTGTAATACTTTTAGCAAAATCACTATGGGGGTTGTAACAAACCTATTATTTAAACACATTAAAATTCACCTACATGAAATATTATAATGTTTACTTATATTCACATTAAATGCCTATATATTATAGAGTATAAATAATACCTAAATGAAACATGAAATATTTACTAAACATATACAAAATAATTGCAAATAATAATACTTTAATAAAAATCAATGTATAATATATTCAATGGAATAAAATATTATTGTTTCAAAACACACACAACTATGAAATAGACATTTAATAGTGCAAAAATGTCCTTTATCTATACTAATGAATGGATTAATACAATAGTTAGATAAAACTCCTTAGACTATTATAATATCTAAATAACTGCTGCTAAAGGATTACATTATCAAAACTATAAAAAAAAACTAATAAATTATACTTTATCAATTCTTTTTGAAGAATATATAAAATACAACATTTATTAGTTCTTCTAGAAGCTACAATATTGGTATCCTCTTCTAAAACATAATGTATAACTGATAATGGACACATTTATCGTATTTTCAACAGGAAATGAAAAATGAACCCATTATTAGTTCTTCTAATAGTGGTGACAAAGGACCCATTTATCAGCACTTCTAAAGGACCCCGTTATTGTTTACATTTCAATTAATTTTTTATACAATTTCATCAGTTCAAATTTTTTAATTCATTAAGAAACATCAATTTTCCTTTGTATTTTGGTAATAATACATTGTTTAGAAAAAAACACATGTCAAAAAAACAATTCTTATCATATTAATAATATAAATAAATTAATTAATTTAATATTAAATTATAAACTATACTTTGAGTAAAATGAATACCACTGTGTATCAGATTGAGTGTCCTTTGCGCCTTGCATATCACATTGTATAATTTTTTTCTTAATGTATTATGTGTATCAAAAGAAAATAAATAATTACAATATAATAATTATTCAGAAAATAATAATGTAATTGTATATAAAATAATTTGAAAACAATACACACTCATTTTCTCAGTTTTGACAATGTGATGTGTCTTATAAGCTAAAACGTAAATTATATATTGATAAGATGAAAATATAGTAATACCAGTAACACCATGTTTTTTATTATGTTGTGGATGATTTATAGAAATAACAACTGACTGTTGGATAGTATTCACAATGCATCAAAACAATCTGAATGGGTTTTATTGGATTGGAGAATGTCACATTCTTTTTTATTGAAATTTCATTTTAATATTGAAACACATACATTGACCCACACAGATCACATAGTGTATCAGTTTTAGTTTATACCAAGACCAAATAATAAAAAATATATATGAATCACTTTATACAATTTTCAATAAAATCTAAAAATTTTTATTAATTTTTACTGAGTTGCTTTTTTGTAACTAATATATCGATTTAAACTGATTAGAGTCACTTTGAGCCATATTAGGAACATCCTGAACTCGATTCAGTTGTAGAGGTTTATTGCACATCACCAAAGAATTTGATATTTTTCACTAAATTATCAAACCAATCTGAAATCAGTTTCATAGTTTGAGTATGGCATTTGTAATTTTTACCAAAATTGAAGTCAATTTTCTATGAAAAGATGCACATGGAGTCATTCTAGTCACATTGTTCAATGGATTCAGGTTTAGCTAATTCATAAAACTCTATAATGACTTATGGATTAATTTTATAAGTTATCAAAACAATATCGATGTTTTTTCTCTATTTTGACGGTGCAACATATTTTTTTAAATAAAATATAATTTTAAACTGGGAACATAGTCATTGACTCATACCAATCACATCGCATTTTAGTCAGAAAAGGAACTAATTCATAACCGTAAAAATTTAATTGTGAATAAATTTCAGAAATTATCATGAAATTATGAATAAGTTTCCAAGTTTTTTAGTGAGATACACTTTTAAAAAAATTAATTTTAAAAATGATAATAATTGATTTGTGTCATAATTTGTATATCATGTTTTATAAGGAGGTTTGAATGATTTATAAAAATCATGAATTACATTTATATCTTTTTCATAAAATATCAATACAATTTGAATGCAGTTTTTAGTTTATATGTATGTCAGTTTTAATATTTTACAAAAAGAATTTGTCAATTTTAAATAAAAATTCTCACATTCAGTCCCATTCCGTTATAAAAAATGTCATTTTAAATAGAAAACATGCACTTTTACTCATATAGATCTCATCATTTATCGTTTTTTTCTGAGACAGATTCCAGTATGTAAATAATGACTAAATAATTGTTTTCTAAAACATGCAAGACAATCTACATTGACATGTTCAATTTTTGGGAAGTGGTAATTCAGGAGCTAAAATGTATATTTTAAACTGATAACAAACACTTTGAGTCATACTGTGAACATGATGTATCTGATTAATGTGAAACTACATTCTACATGTCACAAATTACATATTGATAATTTAAAAAAAATTAAAATTGAATTGGAAGTTTTTTATTGGTTTTGAAAATGTCAATGAACCTTTTTAGTAATATTGATGTATGTTTTATATAAAAATATTTGATCAAAGTCATAGCAGTCACACGATGTGTCAAATTGTGGTGAATAAAATTTATATATCTTAAAAATTAATTATGGAGCATTGTCCTAATGAATCAATGTAATATAAATGAATTTTATAATTTTTTAGTATTCTACATATTTTAAATTAAATTTTAAACTAGAAACATACAAATTTTATCATAATGATTCCATAGTGATTCAGATTGACGCATGGACAATTACAAAACATGAAAAATGACTTATTAATAATTATTATAAATTATCATGAAATTTTGAGCATGTTATCTCAATTTTTAGTGAGTGAAAATTTTATAATTAAAATGTAAATTTAGAACTAATAACAGAAACATTGAGTCATATCAGGAAAATATTGTATTACATTGAGGTGAGACAGATAAATACATTACAAAAATTAATAATCAACCATTACCCTAATTTATAAACTTAATATTAAAGTGTTTGAACTATTTTGATTATGAAAGTTTTCATTTTTAATATAATTGAAGGTAATTTTAAATAAAAAGATGCACGATGAGTCACAATGGTCACACCATGCATCAGATTGATGTTAGGATAACTCTTATATTTTTTAAATTATTTGTTGAACTTTTTCTAGAAATATCAAAATTATATATCTTTGTTTTCTCTATTTTGATGATATTAGATTTCATTTATACTAAAATATCATTTTTAATTTGAATCACGCACTCTGACACATACCAATAACATCATGTTTTTGGATTTATGTGGGGATTATTTCTAATCCTAAAAAAGAACTTTTGAATCATTCTACAACATTATCAACATAATTCAGGTCCATTTATTTATTTTTAATGATTGGAACTTTTTATATTAAAATTCCAATTTTAACCATATAACGTACTCTTCGAGTAAAACGGGGAACATCGTCTATCATATTGAGACAAGGGTGACTCTTACACATCACAAATTACTTATGTTTCATTTTAATAAAGTATAAAATCATTCAGAATATTATTTCATGGTTTTGAGTATATCATTTGTATTTTTACTAAAATTAATTTTAATTGTAAATAAAAAGAAGCACATTTTGTTATATTGATCATACATTGAGTAAAATTGAGGTGATGAAAATTCACAACAGACTCAAATACCCAAAAAATATTATACCATCCAATGTTACAATTATTTTTATTGACATTATCTTTTGGTATTACAAAAAATTCTTATTGACTTTATGTTCATAGTCCAAAAACATTTCTCATTGTTGAAATCCTATAGAGAAGAGGAAGATCATATTCCCATTATATTAGGATATGTCACCATAATGGGAACATTATACATTTTTACTATTATATACTTCAACAATGAGATTTTATTAAGGTTAAGAACATTTATTGGATGTGATGTGTTTGATGTCTGACTGTGAAAGGCAAAGGAAATCATTGAAATATTGGCAGAACGAAACATGTTATGTATATGGGGGCTTGTTGTAGATAATTGAAAGAATAATATGAATTCCAAAAAGATCAGTGAAAAACACTAATTATGTAATGGATAATAATGTTATGGAGATTATCTTATGAATAATAGATAATTTTATGACCAAATAAATTAAATAATTAATATTAATTTAGATTTTCATTATGTTTGTATGTATTCATGACATGTTTATTTTTTCCTTAACTTAGTTGTAGGCTCTTAGTCTACCCTCTCATGATTATGATAAGTTTTGAAAGACCCTCCCTTACTCTATAAAATGAATCCTCTTGTATATGAAAACAATTATTATATTAGTAATACTATAAATAAAAAAATTTATAATAAATATGAACCAATAAAATTATTCTTTGGACAATGATTTTACTATGAAAACATTATAATTAACTTTAAGATTGATTAATAAAGGGGAACTAAAAGAATGTGACAAATTACATGAATAGATAGTTGTAAAGGTTTTGAGGGAGATGAAGTCTGTGATTTGTTTAAGCATAAAGGCATGATTAATGGACATACCACCCCAAATCAAACCAAAGAATACAGATTTATAGCTAATCAATTCTTATGTGAATAATATTAAATCGAAATAAACTGATATAAATATGAATTTATAAATTTACTATGTAGAAAATTATTTTACATTGAAAACAACAAAATTAACTCTCTTATTGATCAGATGCAGCATTAATGCTCATTCTAAAAATGCAGTAGTATAAGGATAAATGACAGAGCATGCGATGCCCATGCTTCTAATCCAAGAATAGAAATTATTTGGCCTATTGAACATCCCCAGAATCTACATTATCCATCATATAGTCAGGAGGGTAATTTCATGACCTAGCTAATATTAATTTATCCTTCAGTAAATGGAAAATATGATATGGATAAACATATGTCTTATCAACAAGCTATACTTACTACATCTTCTTGTTATGAGGGTATTGTTTTATTTCATCCATGTTTTGTAAATGATGTTACATTCACGGAACAAACTAGTCTGAATTTTATGGTGTTGAATGATAAGAATAAAAAAACTTCTAGGCCTAATTTTCATACACAACAATCTCACTATTTTATAAAAAATAATTTTACACAAACTAGGTATGGTCTGAGAGAGATAGATCACTATAAATTTCCATCAAAAGATGGTAGGATTTATGAGTTTTCTAAATAAGAGTTGTTTTTGTAGTCTAATAAAGTTGTTCCTGGAACATTTATTTTGGATGTTGTGTGGAATGCTCTTTTTATACCTTGTTATGGTCAACAAATCATTACACCATATTCTCATCACCATTCTCTAATTGAGCATATTACTCATTGTATGGTCTCATCTAGTTGTGGTAACAATTATTTTCTATTTTCACAAGTACCTTAATATAATTCATTTAGGAAAATGACCATTTTCCATGTCTATGTGGAGTATATTAAATAATTTAATAAATTCATCCATTTGAATGGTGTTTTTTGGTTTGATTACACTATAGACCTTTAGAATGAGGAATTCACTCTTTCTAAAAGTAACCAACCCATTTGTATACCCATTCTAGTGAGATAAAAACTATCTCAATATATCAACTTTATATTATTGCACATTATACAAACACTATAGGCAAGGGAATGAATAAAAAGGTTGTGTGAAGAAAATTAAAGGAAGGAATCAACAATAAGATGGGTTGTGTACATGTCTCAGGTCTTTTAACAAATAGAGATATTATATTGGAATTTCCATGGGATTTTTTAAATCTCTATCTGTCATGGTCGTTATGAAATTAAACATGACCAATAAACCTATTCATCGTAGAATTTTAGAACAAAAAATTACCTTTGTTAATTGGATTCCCTTCAATTGGTCTGAATATAGTTATTCTTTTTTCTCACAACCCTAATCTTGATGGTGATAAATCAATTTGGGAGCTAAAGGATTAGAGTACATCCCTAGTATTTTATTATCATGATCAGTAGTCAATCACTATCACTATGCGGATTAAGGGAATTGATATTTCAGTAACCTTTGTCTATGATTATATACAGTAAATAATATGAATGGATATTTGGAAAGGTTTGAAAAATTTATCTTGAAATATGGGACAATGTAAGATTATTCATAGTGATTTTAATATGTGAAAATTCTAATGATGAAGACAATAGATAACATCTATAGTATGGTTGTTCAATTGATTTCTTCCTATAAAGATAAATGTGGCCTTGTTGAGGTCCCTATTGTTTTAGTATATTTTATATGGTGTATACACAATATTAATTTTAAATGAGAAAGAAAATTAGATCTATATATTGATCAAGTGGATGAAGGAAATGAGTTTATTAATGTATATAGATTGACCCTTCCTATGTCTCATATATATAATAATAATATTTTTAAGCATATATAATTATATAATTTATGGTCAACCTGCTAACCTATTAAATTAAAAATTTAATATCCTATAATACCAATATATAGGGAGATAATCATAGATTCATAGAAGGTTAATTTTACTAGTATCCCTCTTCATATTCTTTCAATAGAAATAAATAATGTAAATAGAATCCATCATTAATGGAGAAATGATTTTCTTCCAACATTGATCCTTATATTAAAAATGATGAAAATCATCTACTTCAATGTAAATGGTATAATTAGAATCACAATGTTCCATTTAGGGAAGAGATGAATGATATATAAAAATAAAATGGTGTACTATTTCATAAGGGAAATCATTATACATGTTAATACTATATCACGTAGTATATGGAGGGTGATAAAAACCTAAAGGTATTTTATTCATTTTATATAGAGAAGATGAAAACCATTGTAATCAATACAATATAAATTAATTGGGAAAAATATATATATGACAATGAAATATCAAATGTGACTATCAATTATTTTTTGGATCCATATAATGATAATGGTAATGATAATACTACATAAATTGTTAACAATATCACTCGTACTGTTAGTGATGTATAAAATAGATTTCATACTCAAGTACCTAGTTATAAGGAAATTCGTGTGGATATATTTTATTTGAATATTTATAGTGGTGCGGGTCTAGATGGTTTAACTAATAATATTTTTATGTTCAATAGTGAAATTTTTTATATTTAAATATATGCTTTTGTTAGATAAATTTTTAACCATGAGTCAAGGTCATATTGTGTGAATGCTAATTTCGATTCCCTGATTCCAAATAATTATAATGCTCATGATATGAATAATTTTATTCTTGTAGTGGTTGGGAACACTATTGAAATGATAATAAATATGGTAAGAAATTATATAATTGGATTTCTTCCATGCATTTCATTACCAACAACCCATTTATATTTTTTACATGGGAGTAATATTCACAATTTCTTTATACTACAGACGTGTGTGGCAGTATTTTAAAAAATTTATTGATGAATGGGAATATGGATCTTATGATTGACATTTCCAAGTATTTTGGAATGATTAAGTGATTTTTCATCTTTTTCACTATGAGAATTCATGGGATTTCCACATATTGTAGAATTTTGATCAAATACATATTAAATGTTTTTTGGCTCTATATGCTGGTCAATGTGTCACATAGAGGGTTTTTTAGCATTCTAGTGGAGAGAGATGTGGGTATCCATATTTGGTTATTTTATATTCAATTGTTGAAGACTACTTGAGTACTTTCCTTTATAATATTGTGATTTTATGATTATATCATCAAATAATAGTTGTAATATCTCTCATTGAATATTCACATCTTTTATATGTTGAAGAAATAGTATTATTTGGAAAACTGAAAAAATTACTCTATCTCACATTAATGATATTATTGGGAACTAGGAGGAAGAATTTTTTCATGAGATTATTTATAATAAATCGTATATGATATTAGTTGAAGGGGTTACCATTGCTAAGAAAATTTGGGTAGCTAGAATTTTTGGGGTAACAACAGGGTGTGTTCCCTTTACATATCATTGGGCGCCTCTCATTTGGGTTACTGTTAAAAGATGTCACATTTAGAATATCTAATTCCAGATTACTAGTCAAATGGAATATTGGAAAGAAAAAAAAACATTCCTTAATAAGAGATGGTATTCCTTTTAATTCGGTAAATAGTTGTATGTTTTTATGCTTTCTCCAAAAATATATGGCATATAATCCTTCTTATAGAGATGATGATTTTGATTCAGATGATTTTATGGACTCATTCTATTCATGAGGGGAAACGTATAACAATGACTTTGAATTATTGCGTAAAACATATGGATACAGTTAGAATGGGAATAAAATATCCCAATTGTTTTAATGAAACACATCATAAAAATTTCACCTATAATATTCTTAAATCCATTCATTCTTCATATGGAGTTTTTCGTGGATAATATTTTTAATTAACATTATAATAGATAATAAATGTATATCCCATCATCAGCCTCTCTTGATTTCAATCATGCATATGCTATGATCTATCAATGTTATAAATTGGTAGTTTCGAAACACTATTCTCAAAATATTTTGACATATACTTCGCTATCTTGTTTTGTAGAATAAATTGTGGAAATCTATCAAAATTTATAAAATCTTCAATTTAATGTTATTTAGTATGAAATGTGATAGGATTATCTCATGCTGGAATATGATAAATACAAATATACCAATATAGACACTATCCTTTGGAATCCAATTTTAAATGGAAAGAGAATTTAAAATAATTATAATATGCTAAAATGTGATGGTGATTTTTTCAACCATGTTGGATTTCTGCTGATTAAAACCGTTTCATTTCACCTACTTCATTATTTCACATTTGTGGAATTTGAAGAAGTACCGTTCAAATATAGTGGCTTATGTAATTTTCTTGAATCACCAATGTGCTAGTCCCATTTCTCTATTTGAATGAATACAAGTCCCTTGATAATTTTTTAGTATTATTCTCTTTTACATGAAGGTTATGGAGATATGATGAAGTTTATTTTTGTTGTAAACATACCTCCTAAATATTTTAACATCTTTGGTTTTCAATCATCCAAATAAGATGTAGTGCCTAGGTTCATGCATTATTAAAATATGATAAAACTTCTATTATTTTATTTACATCGAGAGAAAGGAATTCTTGTGATTTTCGATCAATCCCAACCATTCCATGATTCAAATAGTGATATACATTGAGATGTAATGATTGATTAAATGTGACAAATTTGAAATATGTAGGATTATATCTCTGAAATTATAATTCAATAATCTTTTGGTGTTTCTGAAAAGATTAAAAAGTGGTTGGATTATAAATATATCTGGTTGATTCCCCCCAACCCTAAATGGATAATTATCAATATGGATGGGGACACGTCAAGTGAATTAGGTCCTTCTATTTGTGGTGTGATATTTCACAAATATAATCTCTTTGATAAATGTTGTTAATATCACATCATTTTTGGGAACCAAGTTATTGAAATTGAGATGTGTTCAATGAACAAAGTGGTCATGTATTGTGTATAGTTTTTTGGCATGCGTTGGGGATTGAATCAGATTTAGGTGTCAAATTTTACATTCATAGAAGTCACACTCAGAAGAATCCATGGAATATGTGTTCTATTGGATTGATTGTAATTGTCTTTTGGATTGTCCTGACATTGATTTTACACATCCCATTAGATAAAAAAATCATGTTGTAGATGTTCTTTCAAAGAGACCAATTATAGGGGACAATTCTAACTGGTCATGTTTGGGACATGGTTTTTAGTCATGAATTGCTTCAAAGATATGCACATTATGATATGTATATGTCACTTTGTATACCCCCATTTTTAATTCTACTTTTCATATTTATTTTTTATTTAACTTTTATAGTATTTTTTCGTGAAACTTTATCCTTTTTAATAACTCCCTTTCATTCATTAATGGTTTTATTTATATAGATCCAATGGAATGAAGAATTAGTTTAGTATTATATGTTTGAAAATATATTTCAATTTCTTCTAGTATAACATACCATAAGAGACCATATATTTATGTAATGATGGTTTCACTCTATCCAGAGTAATCATTATAATTACATAACATCAATAAAGATAACAATGTTTTTTATAAATTACAATTGGCATGTAATGGTATCTTAGAGTATGTATTTTACCACTTCAAAATTTTATATTCATGATGAACATCATTAATTTCCATTTTCATTTCATATATGATATATCCATCATCATTTAAACTTTTAATCATATTAAATGATCCAAAAACCAATGAATTGTCCAAATAGGTTTGTGCATTCAGTTATTCATTAATCTTAGGAAAAAAATATTGAAATGATCTATTCTGTGACATCTAAAAAATTCTTCCAACTCTTTCGGACGAATTTTCCATGAATAATAACTACCTAAACAAGGAAAAAGTATTTCATAATGGTTGTTTTAGTGCATTATTGCAAACATGTTGAACTCCATAACACAATATTCATACTCTTTTGTGGAAAAATTATCATGCATCTATTTTTTTTACATATCCATTCTCTTGGGTTCATTAAAAATTCCTCTGATACAATAAATAATTAAATAAATATAAGATATCCATTAGCAAGGGTGAATGTAACAGGTAATTAAAGTAATGGATACCCATCTCTTTATAGTCTCAAATAATTTTATCATGCTTTGAAGAAAATTGATAATTGAATTGAATAAAAAAAATTCCACTATGGTAGGTTTTATCCTCGAAATTTATTCAATGGATGAATTTATAGACAACACTAATTCTCATCATCTCATCTCATGGGCAGTTATCATATAATTTTTCTCTTAGAAAATCATCCTCCATCACTTCTAGGAATGCACCTATGTTGCAACAAAAAATATATGAAGAATACATCCTTGGGACGATTACTGGTCAGAGTATTATGGCCAAAAGAAATGAGATGAAGGATAAATCACAAGTTAAAATGGTAATTATAGCTATTTGGGGATGGTGTGGATGTAGATGTATGTTTTTCTCCATTGTGTTACCTAAAAGGGGTAATTAAGAAAATATTTGGGAATTCCATGCATGGTAATTAGAGATTTCTATTGGTGGAAAAAAAGTTATTGTTAAATAATGATCCAGTTATTGATGGATTAATGTAAAATATATTTAGTTTTTTTAGCTATGTGGGAAATAAATGATCTGATTTATAATATGAATTTATGTGTGGGTTATGATTGAAAATATAGATATATTTGTATAATGTTATAGAAAACATAATGAACAATTTTGCGATTTAAGGGTAATAAAAAATTGGAAATTATTTTTAAAAGAAGAAATTTATATTGGGTAGTAAAAATTTGATCGGATTAGATAATCAGATAGTTAAATACTCGATTTATTTCTGTCGATTGATAATTTTTTATGATGAACTGCTAAAATTGATTTGTATTTTTTCATCATAAAATGTATGTATTGTTAAGAATTAAACTATTGATGAAACATTGAATGAAAATTAATTCTGAATTGAGTAGCCTTGTGGAGAGCACACAGTGCTGAGGAAGTCTCTAAATTAGAAATTGATGGTGATGAAAATCGAGGTGGATTATATTATTCATGAAATATAATATATTATAACATCATGGAAAAAACAATTTGGAAAATTTACACTCCTTGATAGGTATGATACTATTTGAATTTTCATGTAAATATTTGTTCCAATGTACTTCAATGTACACCGAATGGATGTAAAATCATTGTTTCTCATGAGAGTTCCTATGGGTGTATATATGTGGAAACATGATGGGTTTAGTATATATGAAAATGTTATTAAGGTCGGTCTGGTAATGAATTATTAAAATTAGATAATTAATTCAAAGAGGACATTGAATTTAATGTTGGATCAATAACAATGAAATAAAAGATTATAGTGAGGTAGAGTTAATTAAACTCTTTACATCAATATGGAAAATCATCAAAGGATGTTGGTACTCATATATTATGAAGACATAAAATTTGTGGATTATAAAAAGCATAATGTTATTTTTTTAGATCATATGAGGAAAGATATCGATATGTATATAATAGGTGAGTTAGTCAATTTTCATTATTTATAGGTGAATAAAGGAAATCATACCAAATTAATTTCCCAATAAATATTTGAAAAAGTTTTTCCCAGGTGATTTATTATAGAATATTCATATCTAAAGACAATACTGACTACTATTTGGATGATTTTCTCCCAAGATTATGATTTCAAAGAGGTAGATTGGATGTAATATTGGTATTGGCCACATATAATACCTCACAAAAACAGGATCCAATTTTTTCTTTGATATATTTAATGTCACATTATACAAGGGTCTTCCCATGTAGATCAACAAGCTATTGTGGAAAAAGATACATCCATATTTGTAAAAAAATATTAATTTTTGTTTGTTTGTTTATAGGGTAGTGAAATTAGAGTTTTTGTGATTCGTGGATGATGGTTGGGAAGGATAGAAGGATAACTAATGGAAAATTATATTTATCTAAAAAATGGATTTCATTGGTACCTTGGTTTTTTCGATCCTTGAATCATTCGAGCCATATAATGAAGCCATTGAATACATGTAGTCGTTATTATTGCCTTAATTCGGGCATGGATTGGACAACGACAAGCGATGGTCATATTTGGATACAATAGAGAGATTCAAATGTCATGAACTAGTATGTGATGGATAGTGTTCTTAAAAAAGATTCACACACTTTTATTAGCACCTCCAAAAAATGGTGATAAATATAACGTTTATTAGTGCTATATTATTAAGTGTTGATAAAAGGTGTCATTATAAATGATTTTTTAGAATGGATAAATCTATATATTTATGAACTATAAAAAATTGCTGATAAAGATTAATTTTATCATCTCTTATTACTTCAGCATAGATAAAAGATTTATAAATATTGTTATAAATAAAAAAGCATGGAAATATATTTTTAAAATTATATATATATATATATATTATAAATATATATAAATGTAAATATTTTAATTATATTATTTATTTAAATATTATTTTTATATTGTTATTATTATTATTTTAATATATAATTATATATTTATATTTATATAAATGAATTATTTAGAAAAAAATAATTATATATTTATATATTTATATAAATATATATATATTGAATAAATATATATTCACATCAATAAAATAAATATATAAATTAATTTAAAATATATATTATAGTTTTATAATTAATTAGATAAATATTATTATTTATTAATAGTTATTTAAATACTTTTTAAAAAATATTAATTATTTATAATTACTACTATATGAATGTATAAATATAGTAAATATAAATTTATCACTAAATTTATTTATAATAATTTCTTACAAATATATTTTTATCATTTTTAAAGTATATTTAATATTCTGTACAAGCATGTTAAATATAAGTGAAATTGAATAATTAAAAATGAAAAAACATTAAAAATATTGAAAAAAATTGAATTGTTTTATTGAATAAATCTAAATTATTAAAAATAACGATCTGTTTTGAAAAAATGATGAATACGTATTGAATATATTAAAACATATGTACTAAATATACATATTATAAAAAATAATCAATGACTAAATTACCAAATGAAAAAAAAAATTAATTTATACATTCCATTAAAAAATAAATAACTAAATAAATTAAAATTTTCATATTTAATTATCTTATATATTCAATATATTATTTTATATTGAAATTATAATATTAATTCTACCTTTTGAAAAAATTACATAAATATTAGGTTTATATGTTTTTATATCAGATTTCATTCATTACGAGTGTATTTTTATTTATGATTTCTATATAAAAAATAAATAATTATGTATATTCTAAATCAATATATCACACATTTGATCTATGTTAATTTGAAATATCAAAAGAAAATTAAATTATTTTCACTATTCAATGTAATTAGTCAGCATTTCAACGTCACATTTTTTCCTAATATTATATCTAATCAATATTTATTATTCATACAAGGCTCTCCAATCAAAACCATGACTGTGGTTTTATATATATCCTCGAGTGTAATTCTCTCCAAATATATCTAGTTGTAGAAGTAGACTTTCATTTTCAGTGTTGCTCGAGTCCGGATATTCTAATCGTGTCTCCGCTTTCGTTGCAGGCCAATTAGTATAGATGTGTCCTTGCCCACAATGTTAGTGTGAATGACCAATTTTCCATGATTTAGTTTGCTTCCAATTTCATTCAAACTCGTCATCTTCTATTTCAGATTACTTTTTATTAATTAGAGTCAACTCCCTATATTTTGAATCCGCATGTATTCTAGTTTGTATTATTGATATATTTTTGGGTGGGGAAACAGCTTCCAACATAGCACACTAAGGTAATTCAACAGCATCACAGTCACCAACTACTAGTGATAAATTAACATTTTCAAAGTAATTCACATTAAAATAATTTGATGTAATCAATTTAGCTCCATTTAAATTTCCCTCTAAAAACATCAAAAAATAATTCTTCTTGTTTTTGACATCTGTGTTACATGTAGATGGAAATTTTTTTTCAATTAAAAAATGTTGACTGTATATGAACTATTTTATTTCATCAATGTCTTAACATTTATATCTAATTTCTCAATAATAGGATAAGTCTTCAAAAATATTTTCTCCATCCATTTTTTATTTAACCTGGAATGAACATGAAATAAATTGATGTTTATGATAATCTTATTGATCAAATAATTGTTGCATTGTAACATCATCACCAGATTGAGTATCTATTTCCTAATAATTATTTTTAGTAATTTCCTTCCACATAGGGGACATTAGTTTACATTCCTTAGTTGATATTGTTATATATCTGGTATCTACCATGAGACCCCTAATAAGATATACCTCTCTATATGGTTTTATATCTGCATTCATGTTCTCTCACAATGATGTAACTCTAGTAATTTTTTTGGTAATTCAATTATACCAAAAATCATCATACTAACATTACCATATCCCTTAATAAGATTAGTTATGTTGTCAATAGGTAAAACAAAAAATATATATTACTATAGTTCAAAATTTTTAATGGAAGGTTTCATGTGAGAAGGATCATAGGAATCAACATTTATAGAGCCTTATTCATCAATATCATCTGTTGTCATACTCATCTGAGCAACAGCCACAAAAGGGACATCATTAACTGCATCCATATTTTCAGTATCTTGTTTTCCGAAACCATGAGTCATATCATCATCAATATTATTTTAAGTGCTAGAGTTGGTTTCCTAGAACAAACTATTTATACATTAATTTCATGAATATTTGATGTATTAAATATTTAATTAAATATAATATTACACATTGATCATTGTTCTGCATCACCATAATGTAATAATTTTCTAGGTTATTTTTTCAATTAATAAGGTCATCGTAGTTCCACACTAGGATGATATCCTTGAGGTTCAATGAGAGTATTTATAATATAATGCTACAATTTTATAACATATTATAATGGGTCATGTAGTATGTATACCACAATGTGTGAGTACTCATAAACATATAAGACTTATTCTCATGATGTTCACCTTTGGTAGTCTCTATGATGTGTGATTATGAGAACAGACCCTCTAATAGAAATTATGCATGTTTTTGTTTCAATATATATTCCTATGTATGACTGTGTTTAATGGTCCATAGACATTGTGATTATCATTACTGCATCACACAAATCATACACTTAGATTTTTTGATGAAAACCATCAAACCATATGTTGGAAATAAGTGGTGTATGTTTGATGTGTTGCGACTATCATGCTATTAATGGATAAGTCATGAAATAATTTGTCCATTCCATATTTATTGATGTTGAAGATCAGAACATTTTAATAATATTTAATTGTCATCAAAAATTCAATGTCCATGGTGTAATGACTAGTTAATTTCAGGTAGTCAAAGAATGATGTATCAATAACACATTTTGTTAACACAATCATGATACCTATTTAATGAGATTATGCGACAATGGAAGTATATTACTCTATGTTTGTTATTTTTTATTTGACATTATTTAAAAATTATTTTCATTATACTGGGTTCCATGACCTGTTGCTAATCAGTAATCTAGGTCTTTATACAATCCCACTTAATTCCAACAAGAAATATTAATAGAGGGTCACATACTATTTTTTTATGATGGTCTTGATCAATTTCGTTTTAATTTAATTAATGGAATAAATATTAATTTCAAGAAAGATGACTAATTTTATTTATGTCATATTGATCACAAAAATTTAATAAATAATTATTCACAATACTGTGAATAATATATATATACATATTATTTAATATAAAATAGATATTAATTTACTATTTTTGAAAAAAAATATATATTTAATAGAATAAAATATTTTTTTTGGAGTTTAATAAATACAATAATAGTTTGAACGGACCAAAATAGAGTCTGGTGATAAAATAACTATTTACAAGATGGTAAATATTATTTATTCATTTTTTACAAGTTGGAACACCGAAAACTAATTGTACTAAAATTTTATGTCATTGGATTTAATTAATGGTTATAATTATATTAAATGTCTATTATGTAATGAAATTTTGTAATAGAAATTCCACCTCTAGAAATAAACACCTAAATTTATTGTGTAATTTATTAAAAACAAATTTAATGATTGGGAATATATAATTATTACACACAACAAATTCTCTATCGACTACTACTCCTATTTCCAAATCAAGAATGTGAATCACAAGAGATAATTACATCAACATTACATAACTATTAATCTATGATGAACATTGTAAGACATTTGATTCCCAACGCTTGCACCTGGAGAATGATTTGAGTTTATCGAAGAACATTGAAGCACATGTGGGCCACTACTATAATGACTCCACCCTTAGATACTAAAAAACTGAATGAGAGAAATCCAAATGGCCATTTTGGACAATCAACACTGATTAGTGTAAATGTTCCTAAGACGAGGTATTTATTTCAAAAAATTTCAAATAAAATAATTATTAATTTACCCTCCAATATCCTTGTTATTGGTTTTGAGAAAGTATTAATATATGAAAATCTACTATATCACCCACCAATGAATACTTTCTCTATTCCATGTACAAACAAGTTGTATGATATTGGTATCATTAAAAGATATAATTATTTTTAATCGTTTATTTTATGAAAAATGGGGAATGATTTTAATTTAAATTATTTCTTATTTAATATTATTTAAATGAACATTTTATTTACTTATTAATAATGTTTGTTTAGTGTTTCATTTTCTTAGTTGTGAAAAAAATGGATAATTTATGAAGATGGTATCGAGTTGTTCCAAGTCATTGGCCAGTAAAACTAGGTTACACTACATATAGCCGAAGCATCCAATATATTCTCATGTGAAATATATCATGATTTTTCATGCAATTAAAAACACATTGTTATTTTATTGCACATCATGTGTTTATTTGTCCAACCTGTAACATTGAAAACCAAGTACATGATTTGTAATTGGCATGAACACTCCATGTAGTCTGGACGAGTCAACAAACCAAATCCCCGATCAATCGACAAGGATATACATCATTCGATGGTACATAGTGTGCAGCTAAATATATACATTGTACAACCTTCCATTAATGCGAAAAAATTAAATATTCATTAAATTTTAAAATCTTTCATTAAAATAATATTTTATTCACTAGCACACAATTATATGGATGAAAATATAATAATGGTTTTATGGAAATTTAAAATGATCAATTAATTGGATTTAATTTATATTTCATTATTTGTTCTACTATTTATTTTCCATCAATTCCATTAATTATTGGTATCACCCAATAAGATTGTGTTATCATTAATATGAAAGGTAATTTTTTAATTAGTTTAATTATTTAATTAATCCATGAAATTTTATCTTATCATATATAAGAAAGAACAAATTAATGATAAACATTTACTTTTGAGTATTAATAGATTGGTTTACCTCTCAAAATATTGGTCACTGAAAATGTATGTGTTGTAATTATTTAATCTATATTTATTAAATTGTTTGGAAATTCAAAAATATTAAATTAAAATATGGCATGTGATTCATCTCACTATCCATTATTATGTATGTCATATTTGTCTAATGATATTTTTATAATTCCATTTAACCAATGTTTTAGTTCCCCTCATAAAAGTGAGAGTAATAAATATTTCTAATTAATGGATAAATCCATGGTATTTTAGGAATATTCAAGATGGAACAATACTGATTTGAAATCCATGATACAAGGTGGACATGGGGAAGGATGTAACTGATGCCAAATATAGAATATGTTTTTATATCCCTCAATTTATAGGTTGGATTTATTCTCTCTCATTAAATCTACCATTAGATAATCTATAGATACACTACATTCGTTGATTTTTTTTGTATAATTCTTTAGAAATTTATTTAATGATGTGATAACATGACCACATAAATGAATGAATGAATTTTCTATAGACAAAAATATATAAAATAGATTAAGCATAATTTTTGAACACAAACATGGTTAATTAATTTTTTAATTGTCAACTAATATATAAACGATACATGTAAAGGATAAAACATGATAAAAATGTATTCATAATAAAATATAACCACACATTCTAATATAATTTCAGACTAAGTATTCTGTTTCTTGAATTAGAACAATACTCAATAGATCTATGTGATTGAAAACCCACGATTTGGACACATACATTTATAAGGGAAATTCTTATCAATGTTTTAAATTGGAATAACAATTTTACCTCTAGAGGGGTATTCATTTCATGACATGTTTAATTTTTTATTTATCTGTTATGAAAATCCAAGAAAGTATTTCTATATTGCGGTGTTCACACTACAGATTAAGGAGAAGAAATCCCACAATTGTTAATGTGTTGCCAACCCAAATACCTTCAAAACAGCTCGAAGAACCCTTGTTTTGGAATGTGAAGGGGAATATTGATCATTTACAACAGAATATCATACAAACTAGAGATTCAATGTTCAATAATGTGGGCTTTTATGAAATTATATTATAGTGGGAGATTTAATAAAAACAATTATTTATTTCTATCAATATATGTAATCAAGAAATGTTCTAATAATCACCTCATTTTTTTTATCAAAATGACAAGCTGACTATCACTATGATCAATATGGGATTATGGGAAACACATCACTCTAACTAGATTAAATGAGTGTCAATGATGCATTTGGGGTTTTTCTAATCTATGAACAAATATATTATGTGCTAGAATCCTAAATACCAAATCTATAATATCAAGTGGCGAGTGATGAAGAGTTCAATGTATATGACAAAAATAGGAACAATGAAATTGAGGCTCAATGTTTTATTAATTAATATATCACTATTAAACTCATGAACTATCAAAAAAACATTTATGTTCATAAAATGATTGATCACCTATGTGGTCGTTACCCGGACAGATGTAGACAAGAATAGTTTGAGATTTCTAGATCACTCATTAGGTTTATGCATGTAGATTTTTCCTAGTTTAGAATTTCATTGTAAAACTAATTAGATACATTGTTCACTTAGTGTTTCTATGATATATTCTCACTATTGAACTAGGAATTGATCTCATAATGGAATACCTCCCTCAAAGTGTCTTCAGTTTTTTTTTTGAATTTTAATATGAATAAAATTTTGAAGTTTCAACTAGTTAATATTATCCTTTTTCTCTTTTTTAGATATAGATATAAAGAGTGATGATCTCTTAGTCCATATGATGTACCAATGGAAAGAGAACGAAAATAGATTTAAGGACAAATATTCAACATGGTCATCCCCAAATTAGTACTTCAAAGCATAAAATATGTAATAGAATGATTTAAGATTCCCATATAGATAAAATAGAAACTGGTGTAAAAAGTACACCAAGCTAATCAATCAAGGGGATGTTATAGGTGTGTATTTTATTGAGTTCAATTTATCAATTTCTTAAAATTTTGTATTGAAATTTGGTTCTCACATTTTTATTCAATTATTGGGAAAGGCATATTTTAAAAAATTTAACTGAGGGGGGTTTTATCTATGAGCATCCAATTGAGATAAACTAATTGTTGAGATATTGGGGCTACCACCTCACATTTCCAATTGAAATGATATGGGTAGTAATTTGTTATAATTATGTTTCTTCATTTTCCAAATACATTATTTATGTATCTAGATAATATAGATATGGATTCATTATAATATTTTGAAATTAGTATTTCTAATTTTAATGATGCAATTTTTTATGGTTATGAATATTTACATAAGGAACATTATGTATTGGACTATATGGACTATGTTATGGAAAATAAATAATGTTTTTTCCTCGCATGATTCATACCACACAAAAAAATGGAATCCCTATCTATGTCATGTAATTGAAATCATCTTGGAAAAATTAAATAATGATTGATAATTATATTCTATATAATTAATACAACATTGTGTATGTCATGCATGTTTACATGTGAAAATGACCAAATCCCCATTTAGTGGGAAATGTGAATGGTCAAAAGTGCTTCTTGACTTAGTTTATATTGATTTTGTGGACCATTTCCTATTGATTTTAGTGGTGGGTACTCATAATTGATAACTTTTTATAATGATTTCAATAAATATTTGTATATTTACTGAATGACATATATAGTTGGATTCATTTGATATATTTCATGAATATAAGAATGATATTGAAAACCATCATGGTAGGATGATTAAGAAAAATTTCTCAAGCCTAGGTGGACAATATCGTATACAATACATCATTTATAACTTATAAGAGTTTAGGATCCTATACCAATTTACTCCCCTATTCTTTCCTTTGAAAAATAGAGTATGTGAATGTATGATCAATAACATGATGGACATGGGGAGATCCATGTTGACTCTTGCAATTCATTCATTCTCCTTTTTGCGATATGAGTTACAAATAGTGGAACACATAGTATACCAAGTACCAAATAAATTGATAAATGGAACTCCATATGAATTATGGAGGGAAAAACAATTTTTTTTTTATTATACATGAGTGGGGCATTGAAATTTTTTTACGGACTCTTCATGTAACAAACATTCACCGTACGGAACATAGTGTACTTTTATCCGATAACCAAGTAAATTAACGTGGTATTAAATATAAAAAACCCTTAGAAAAAATGGTTATAGTATTATGTAATTAAATATTACAAGATAGGGAGAACATATCCATAAAATATAGTGTTTGTAAGAAAAAATATGATGAATTAGAGGACCAATGAAATATCCAGTTGGAATACGATCAAATTCTACAAATCCCCAGGGATGAAGAAACTGTTGCAAAGAAAATGGAAATGCTTAAGAGTAAACCACAGGTCAAATATCCATTATGGTATGAATATCTTATTATTGAGTATTCTTGACTCATTATTCACTGAAAATAATGATCTTCTATCCTATAAGGATGCAGTAAGTGGCATATATATTTTAATGGGGCATTAATCCATGAATATGAAAATGTATCCATTGTACCATTAACAATGTATTGATTTTGGTAGAACATCCAATGGATGAATAACCTACAGCTTGAAAATAGGTATTCAAGAAGAAACTAGACATGGATGGGAAATTTAGTATATATTTGTCGTGACCTATTGAAAAATGGTTTCAAAAGAAATATGTTATTAACTATGATGAAACAATGTAACCGTTTCAATGATAAATCCATCATAATACTGCATTTTATTTCATCTTACCATGAATATGAGATATCGAGATTGGATTTCAAAATATCCTTCATTAACTGGATCGATTATAAAGATGTGTAAATGTCACAAAATAAACTATTTTCGACTCCAAAGGATTCCAATAATATAATATTGATGAAAAAATATATTTATATATTAATGAAATAAGTTATTCATAGGAAATTCATTTTGATAAATCCATAATGGAATTTTTGTTACAAATAAATAATATAATCCATGTGTCTACAAAAAGATTACTGAGAGTGAAGGGGATATTTTAATAGTATATGTATATTACATTTTATTTATTTGAAATTAATTACAAGAATTACAATATATATAATTAGGGATGAATAAATTATTTTCATTGATACTCATGGGTGAGGAAACATTTATTCATTAGATCAGTATCTGTTATAATAGATCCAATATGTTTCTTTCCCTATGTTAAAGTACATAACATGAAATGACATTGAATATATTCAATATGGAACAATATATGATTGGATTTTTTTTAAGAATCACAGGGCATTCATAATTCTTTGAAAATGATTCCTCAGACACATGAAGAAAGAAATATAATGTATAAGATTCCATATGAAATTTTTTTTGGGAAAATCAGGTATATTATGTTATTTACTTGGTTATATGTTTCCTATGCATTATGTGCGTTGGGAAGATATCAATCTGATACATGTGACCACTATTTGATGGAAATCATGACTATTCTTAATTATCTAAGGCATACTAAGTATATGATCCATTTTTATGGATTTTATTAGGGAGTTTTAATCATAGGATATGTAGATTCTTGTTTCGAAATTGATAAATATTATAGGATGTCACAACGGGGATAAATAATTACATTAAATGTTGGTGTTGTGAGCTGGAAGAGCTCAAATAATTTTTTGGTTGCTTATTCAACTATAGATTTATAGTATATTGAAGCACTCGATGAATTAATGAATCAGTTTGGGTGAAAAATTTCATCCAAAATTGTGATGTCGTACCTTATAGTAAATAACCTACCAAACTCTATTAAAAAAATATTCCAGCAGTGGCTCTCACAAAAGAGTGAAGGTTATATCTACAGATGAAGAACATACATCAGAAGTATTGTATGATGATGTTTTTTTCTCAGAGAGGTGAAGTTGTAGTGATTATTATTTTTATTTAATTCAACATGGTGGTTACCTTGACTCATCAAAAACATGGTTATCAGGTGAGTTCTAGAATAATAAAAGTAATAAGACGTAGGCTCTTGTATATGTGAGAGTTTTTTTGAATTAGTTTACTATAACCAAATGAATTTATAGTTTATAAATGGATATTTGATTTATTAAATATAAAATTAAACATCTTATTATATATTGGTCAATGTTATTCCTAACCAAAATGTAATAATGTTCTACATAATTTCTTACATTATTAAGGTCATAGTAGTTCCCTACTATGATGAGACCCTTGATGTTCTATGAAAAAATTTATAATATAGATTTGTGGTAGTATATCATTATATTATAAGACACATAGTATATATACAGTCAGGTGAGAGTACTAGTAATATGATGATACTTCTTTTCTTGTTGTTCACACTAGGTAATCTCCAAGACGAGAGATTAAGAGAACAATCCAGCCAGTTGAAATTATCCATGTTTTGTTGTCATCAGAGATTTTTATATCTAAGAATGTTTAATTTTACTTATACATTAATATTATCATTAATTCATGTAATGACTTTGGCAGTTGGATTTTCTGAAGAAAAAAAACCTCCATGCCATATAATGGTGGGAAGTATGGATTGTTGGGTTCTTCACGAATTGCATGTTATTAATGTATAATAAAAGAAAGTTTTTTTCTAAAAATATTTATTGAATATGATATCTCATACCATGGATTGAAATAGATTTATTTCCATAAATACTATGACCATATTATAATGGTCATTTTATTTCAGATATTCAAGGAACGATGCATCAAGCATATCGATTGATGACACCATCATCGATTCTACTTGATGAGATTATGTGAAAAATAGATTATATTACACAGTGAATGTCCTTATGTAGTTTTCATCATGTTTACATTATGATCATTCTCATGGTGTTCCTTGACCTGTTACTAGACATTAGTCTTGGACATCAGACAAGAAAACCAAAAGCCAATGAGAAACAATCCTAAAGGTTCACTCACATTGTGTTTATGGTGGTCATGATTATATTATATTTGAATTTAATTAATGGAATTAATATTATTTTCATGGATCAGGAATAATTTCATTTTTGTGAGATTTTTTTCATAAATTAAATAAATATTTAATCACTCGACTTGGAAGAAAATATATTTATTTATTTTTATGAATATTTAATACATATTTATTTAGAATATTGTGAAAAAAATATTAATTTAACTGTGAAAAAATAAATTGGTTGTTCAATATTTATAGGAGTTCGAATGAAGAAAGACATTTTACTATTAAAAAATAATTATTTATGAATATTTATATATTAATTATCAATTAAACGCAAGTTGGATCATCAAAAATTAATAATACAGTTTTTTTATTAAGTTTCATGGGATTTTATAAATGGATATAATTATATTTGATGGATGTTTAGAAATTAAATTTTTGTAACTAAAATCAAATCTATATAAATAGATTACTAAATATATTTTTTATTTCATTTGAAATGAATTCCACATATAGGAATATAGAATTATTGCGCATAACAAAGTCTCTATCAACTTTTCCTCCTCTCTCCCTCCCATGAACGAGAAACCCAAGAGAGAATTTCATCATGCCTGAAGAATGAGAGATCAAGAACGAAAAATACAAGACATTCCATGTGTCGAACTAGCACCCGGATAAAGAGTGGTGTTGTTTGGAGACAATTGAATCATGTTTGGGTCACCACTAGAGGGATTATTCCCTAGGATCCTCACAAGGAGAATGGTAGAAATTGTGAAGGGCCTTTTTGGATGATAAAAAATCATCAATAATGAGTGGTCCTAAGAACATGTATTTATTTAATCAAATATCAATTAAAATAAATATATATATTAGGTATAATAACACCTTTCATAGTTTCATGTAATGATTATTATAATATATTTTAAATTATCTCCAACCACTATATGCTTCTACTGCTCCAGAACCATCAAGCAGTAGTATCTCCCACACCCTTTTTGAACCATGATTCCACTATCCTCATCAAACATCATCATGAAAAATCATATTTAAGATATAAAAACATAAATCTCTTAGTTAATTATCTATGACATGCCTAATGGGATGTCAATGAATATAGAAGGAGGGTTATTTTTTATACCATATAGTTATATCAAATTTGACGTCCACAGTATAAGGATTCCAATATTCTATGGGCATCGAGTAGAGACCCAGATCTACCATGAATGATATAACAAATCCAACATACGCCTTTTCATCAGCTCGATAGAGTTTTATCGGAGTAATAAATGATGAGGCAATGTTGAAAAATATTTTCATATGGCATAAAATCTAATTCATACCATAAATTCTCACCCTTCCATGAGTTCTTATGTTTTAAAAACAAAATTCATTGAAATTTGTATCCAAATCATTGATTAATGAGGTCTCTGACTTGAGGGTGATATAACCAATCCCCCATGCCTTGTGATGGAACTCTTCAAAGGTTAAATGGGTGTTGAAATGTCCCATACCAATGGGGTTCCGTTTCATGTCATGAAATCCCAAAACAATAGCAGGAAACATTTTCTTGTCCTCATCCCACCATGATTTTTTACCAATTTGAATCCCCAATCTTCCAATAATATGTAATTTTTTTATTTAATAACTATCTTGAAGCAAATCATGACTGACTCAATTGTGACCTAAATTTCCTCATCAAATGTAACATTCAATTATTCATTGTAATTGTTTTAATTTATGTGGGATTATTTCGAGACTAGACACATCCATGCCCTATGAAAA